>CM060908.1:646686190-649515357 GCA_030737815.1 Allium fistulosum
GAGTTAATATTTCAGTATGGTTCAGATGTTATATCCAAGCAATGAACCAAGCTAGTGTCATCCTCACTGATACCATAACCACCACTACCACTACTGAGTAATAGGTGATTCCAGCCCAAGCACCGCCAACTGTTGACTTTTCTAAGCTTTATAGGTATTTCTCCAATTTTTGTGGTAAGCCTTTTGTCAAGATGGAACTGTACTCAGTGACTCGGGCATGGCTTAATAACCAGGAGAAGATTTTAAGCCTTTTAGGACTTGGGGATGTTACTAAATGGTAGTTAGCTACTTGGCATTTGCAAGGTGAGGCATCATGTTGGTGGTGGTGGTAACATCTGAAGTAGATGAGAATACCATTAGATTGGGAATGTTCAAGGCAAAGTTTAAGATAAAATTCTTTTCTGGAGCGTAAAAAGATTTTTTATTGGAGAAGTGTATTCATTTAAGTAGAGAAAGATGATAGTTGGAGATTATGTAAGTCGGTTTAATGAGTTGGGTAGATTTGGATTTGAGTTATTGAATACCAAGGAGAAGAAGGCATTAAAGTTTTCAAAAGGCTTCAATTCACCTTTGAGAGAGCTTGCATTGAATCAAATACCATATAAAGCTACCTAACTGGTGGAAGCACCATTACCGTATTCTCTAAATAGAACTTTGGTTTAAAACCAGGCTAAGGAAGGAAAGGGTCAGCATTAAGGCAAACATAAAGTAAATGGACCTCAAGGAGAGCAAGGCAAAAGAAAGGCGATTACTTGTTACCGATGTCAAAAACTAGGACACATGGCTAAGAATTATAGAACAAGTCTTTCGAAGGGAAAGTGTCATAACTGTAACTAGGTGGGACACTTGGTAAAGGATTGTAAGGCGACCCCAGCATAGCGAAAAGTAAAGTGTTATAATTGTGATCAGTTCAGACATATGAAAAAAGACTACGTAGCTTTAAAGAGTGAAGGTCGAAGGGTGAAGGCATATACTTTGGATGTCATTCCTACCTCTAGTAATGCACCATCATTAGCTTAGGAGAAGGGGAAATAGATTGTGATGGAAGGTGTGTTGATTTTATCTGATTCTCCTTTTCGTACTTTTTTTTCAAAGACGGTACTTAATTGACAAACAATAGAAAATATAGAGTTTGGATGCAACTAGTAGTGGCACCCAAAATAAGATTGTTAATTTAAACTAATACAAGGCAAACAAAACTTCTTATACATGTGCCCACTACCATATCCGAGCAAAAGACCTAGGATTAAAACAAGTAATTCGATCATTCATTAGCCTCAACTTCAAATAATAGCAAACCCCTAGTAATAAGTAGCCCTTTTAATAGCTACAACAATTTTGCAAATTCACGATCTGCTTCAACCTCAAATTCTCCTTCTCGAGAAGTTCATCCTAGATCTATATGATTTTCATGAACGCTTGCGCCAATTTCTCTTTCTATCATCGCGATAGTGGATGCTCACATCTGAGAATGCTCTTGTATGAATTTTGATTTCCTTAGTATGATATTTATTTCCACTAAGAGCAGTTTATATCTACTTTCTACAGGTAAGCTTCTAGATTGAAATAGTCTCTAATTTCCTTTCGTACTTTATTTGACACTGGTGCATCTCATTCATCCATAGCAAGTGCACTAGTTGATAGTTTAGCCCTTAAACCTAACATTGTGCATAAATTCATTTCGATGTCAAATCCTACTAGAAGATCGACCCATTCATTGATGCTATGTCATAACTTAAAGTTGGTAATCCATGGTGTGGAGTTCCTATATGATGCATATAATTAAACGTTTTGGTGTATGGGTTGATTTTGGAATGGACTGGATGTCTCGCTATGGAGTAGTGTTGGCTTGTGATAGGAGGATGAAAGGATTGAGGATAGGTGAAGGATTTAATTTGATTCTGTGTTGTGAGCCCAATATTTCTATTATGGGGACATATTTATATTCACTCAACCTACAACAAGGAGATCTATCATTTATTACCATAGTGAAAGTTTATCTGGATGTATTCAAGAAGTTTCTGATCTCCCGTCCAGAAGAGAAATGAATTTCGTATTGACGTTGAGGAAGATGCAAGATCGATAGTGATACCTCTTAGGCATATGGCTCCGAAGGAAAGAAGAGAGTTCTGTATAAAAAGTTTCATAATTTTTACAGAAGGCTATATTCGGAGGAGTATCTCTAAATGGGGAGAATCTATCATTTTCACTACTAATGCAGGCGGTTCCTTAAGGTTATGAATTGAATATCGAGAATTTAATAAGATGACGAAGAAAATATGTTAACCATTGCCTTGCATTGACAACCTCTTCGATGAGTTAGTTGGGGCGAAAGTTTTCTCCTAGCTTAATTTGGCAACTTGGTTTTATCATTTGAGGGCTAAAGATAGTGTCTGGAAGACCGCTTTCCATAAACTTGATGGATTATTTGAGTTGTTGGTCTTGCCGTTTAGGTAGACTAATGCTCCGACTTATTTTATGGATTTGATTAGTAGGGTATACTGGCAGTAGTTGAATAGTTTTGATATGGACTTTATGGATGACATTCTTATGTATTCCAAAAGTGAGGAGGAGCACAAGGTTCTTTTAAGAGAAGTGATGGATGTCTTAAGGAGAAATCAGTTGAAGGCAAAGTTCTATAAATATCACTTTTAGAGGAAAGAGGTTCGTGTTTTTGGGCATGTAGTATCAGTAGATGGATTGGCAGTAGACCCAGAGAAGGTAGCTGCAGTTAGAGAATGGAAGACGCCAAAGAAAGCTGTAGAGGTCCGTAGCCTTTTGGGTTTGGCTAGTTCATATTGGAAGTTTATTAAGGATTTTGTGAAGATATCGGCACCTTAAACTCGTTTAACAAAGGAAGAACCTGATTTATACATGGAGTTCAGAGTATGTCGCAACATTTATTAAGTAAAGGAGTTATTGATGAGTGTTCCAAATTTGGTTATTCATGATGGTACCAAACCTTTCACTATGTATACTGATACATGCGATATTAGTATCAGTGTTATCCTTATGCAAGAAGGAAAAATAGTGGCTTGTGTGAGCTGTAGTTGAAGAATCATGAGAGGGATTATCTGACACATAATTTGAAGTTAATTGCTATTATATTCACACTAAAGTCATGAAGTAATTATTTTTTGGGTGAGAGATTTGAGCTAATTACGGACCACAAATCTCTTATCTACTTCTTCTCCCAGAAGGATTTGAATTTAAGACAGCAGCAGTGGATAGAGTTCTTATCATCATACGATTTTGGAATTTTTTTATACTATAAGAAAGGAAAATGTAGTCACATATACTTTAAGTAGGTGGCACGCTGAGGTGAATGCTATTTGCTAGAGAGGAGAAATTTGGAGTTTATATTAGAGTTCGATTTCAACCCCGATCAGAGGATGCACCTGGATTGTTAATAGTGACTAAGGTTAAACCTACACTATTGGATCATATTGGGTTGAGTCAAGTGCAAGATGCATCGTTAGTTGGCATTATGGAGCGGTTAGGATGGGGTGAAATATTGAACCATTTGGATCATTACTCCAAAGGCCAGAAGGGTTACTTGCAAAGAGACATAAGGTTTTGTGTTATGTGTACCATATGTTAAGGAGTTAATGGAGGAATTCATGGGTGAGTGTCACCATTCAGGGATGAGTAGGAGGAGATATGATGTATTGGGATGTGAACTGGATATTCTATTGGCAAGGGATGAAAAGGCAAGTAGCCAAATATGTACCGAAGTGAATGACATGCCAGAGGGTGAAGGCAGAATAGAAAAAGCTGAGGTTACTATTACTTCTGTTGGATATGCTACAAAGGAAGTAGGAATGAGTATCCATGGATTTTTTTTGATGGGTTACCTTGGAGTAGAAAAGGAAATGAGATATATGGGTTATAGTTGATCGTCACATGAAAAGCACACTCTTTATTCAAGTGGAAAGCAAAAGAATGGCTACAACATTGACGGTATAGTATATTAAAGAAGTGGTCAGACTACATGGAGTTCCAACTAGCACAGTGAGTGATCATGATCCACTTTTCACGAGTGAATTCTGGAGGAGTGTACAGAAGGCAATAAAGACTAAGTTGAATTTGAGTATAGTGTATCACCCGTAGAACGATAGACAAACTTAGAGAGTAAACAAGGTGTTAAAGGAATTGTCAAGGGTTTTTATAATGTATTTTGGAGGATCTTGGGAGGGTAATCTACCATTTGTGGAGTTCGCATATAATAATAGCTACTAGGCTAGAATAGGCATGGCACCATTCAAAGCCTCGCATGGAAGGTCAAGTAAGTCACCTTCGTGTTAGTGGAAGTATACAGATAAGATTATTTTGGGTCCGGAGATGGTTAGACATACCATGGTGAATGTAGAGCTCATAAGGAAGAGGATGAAAGATGCACAAGACCAACAAAAGTTATATGCTGATAGAATGAGGAAATATTTGAAATTCGAGGTGAGAGATTTGGTCTTTGTAAGAATTTCTCTATTGAAGTGGGTAAAAGGATTCAAAAGTTCGAGAAAGTTAGCACCCAGATTTGTCAACCTAATTTTAGTGCTAAAGAGGATAAAGAGTTTAGCATATAGAGTGGAGCTTTCTGAGAAGATGGCTGGAGTTTATAATGTATTCCATATGTGACATTTGCTTAAATATGTACAGAATCTCAAAACTGCAGTTGCACCTAGTTAGTTAGAAGAGGCGGAATTAGAATCTAAGCGAAGTTCGTCCCATGGTCCAGCTCGAATTATGGAGCATGGGGTGAAATGACTTAGGAACAAAGTTGTCAAATTGGTTGAAGTACAATGGGGGAAAGATATGATAGAGTATATGTGGGAGCCTAAAGAGAAGATGAAGGCTACTCGCCCTCAACTCTTTTCCTATACATTTCCAAATTTGGTTTGATTTCCTCAGATTATATTATTCCAAGAGTAGGATTGGCCGATTTAGTTGATTTGATGGTTAGATTGTATATTGCTGAATTTTCATTCATATAGAATATATATGCTTATATTAGGATGTTATGCATTCATGCTTAAATGTCATCTTATTGGATTTATATAGGTTGCATTAACTGCATTTCTACATCGTCGGTATAGAAAGTGAACTTTCATGGCTTTATGCATAAAAATATGTTATTTATATCTATATGTTGTTTGCATAAATTGGATGTTATGATTGAATTCCTGATTTATGTGCTTGGCGAATGAATGAATGCTATATTACATTTTTCATTCCTTAGAAATTTCGGGAATGAAATTATTTTAAAGGGGAAGAATGTAATATCTTGGAAAATCGGCAAATATTTTAATTAAATATTAATAATGTGAAAATAATTAAATATAATGTGTTAATAAAATAAATTAAAATTAAGGAGAGACAAATGGTCATGTTCCCAACTTTGGAATTTGACGATGAAGTCGATGCCATTGTGACTTCCTCGTTTTTCTGATTCGTGCGTTATTTTGGTTTGCCACATTTGGATTCTATATGAAGAATTAGTCGAAAATGTGTCGAGTTGATTAGCCGCCAAAACTTAGAATTTGAATTTCAAACTGATGGTTTTTCCCTCCTCCCATATAAAAGAAAGAAACTCACGTATCTTTTTAGTTTTCAGAACCGACGCTCATTCCCTTTTTTCTTCTTCCTCTTGACAAACAAAACCAAAATCTTCATATCTCCCTCAAAACTCAAAAAAATCATTTGAAACTAGTGGCATCGCGAAGCTAACAGGGAAGGTTATACATTTACATCAACTTATAGATGAAATTATAAAGCCTGTAGGTGCAAAAGGCCAAACAGTGGAGTTTTAGGCAGTGAACGGAGAATTTGGTGAGCGATTCATGCTTTCATCTTCGTATTATGCAATTTTGATTCTATTAGTATGATATGCATGCTATAATCGTGTACCTAATCATTTATAAATAAATAATGGGATTTGGGAGAGAATTTGTCATAAATAGTAAACTAGAAATAGTTTTACACTTAGTTATTGGACTTTGATGATTATATACTTAAACCGATGAGATAAAAAGTTAAATTGGACTTAAAAACATAAGGCTATGTACTAGGGATATTCTCAGGCGACTGGTGGTGAAGTGAAAGCAACTAGAGGTGAAATGATACGATGGAACACCCAAATCCATGCTTGGAAATTCTAGACATTTCCTGTGCACTTGGTCCACTAGCGGATGTAACCAGGGTACCGGTGGACTATATTTCATGGAACGTTGAACCTGGACCCATATGGGCCTATATAAAATAACTTCTGTCGGTTCAAGTCTTGTTCCTTTCATTTTCTAAAGGTTTTTGGAGGCTATTGATAAGGAAAGTGATGGCGTTATGAATCCAAGTGACTATGTGTCATGACTGATCGTTGTTTGAAATAGATATGATATTGTTGTAATAGGTAAAGTGATGCGATGATGGACGTGAACATGAATGAACCTGTGGCACAAGTTGGCGGCTTAGGATACGGATGTGGATGTAGATATGGATACTGATACAGATATAGATATGGACTTATGACAGAAATAGGTAGTCCGGGTATTGCATTACTCTCCTGTAGTGCTTCGGCAGAACATTATGGAGGATGGATGTTAAGCAACCCTGTAGGGTATGAGGCTAGTCCAGGGCGTGAGTACATATTGTATGTGAGGGCAACAAGGGACCTTGCAGGGCATGAAGTTAGTCCAAGGCATGAGTCCTATATGCAATTTACACAATGGTGTACAATATGCGACCATGTACCACATGAGGCAAGTCCAAGGAAGTGAGTCCATATAGATGTGATACAATACAACTAGATATATAAGATGGTTAGGTACGACGTGACCAACAGGATGTGAGGTGGCAGAGCGTTAGACTCATATCATGCTATAACATTATTTTTCTAGTATATGTAGAGTAAATTATGGCTCATTCACCAGATATATGTCTGACCTACTCTAATTTTTCCCGTTTATTTATATATCTAGGTTGATAGAGTTTGGAGATGCGATGTGTAACAACCTGAATTCCAGTGGGTCCATATTTTTCATAAAAATGCTAAAATCCAAGCCCATTGAAGCCTGAGTTGGGTATTTGGTATCCTGCAAATAGGCAAAGACAAATATATCAGAGCTCGAATAAAAATCTCACAGCGGAACTGACTAAAATATAATAGTAAGTAAATACTCACTAAGATAATAAAACTTTCTAAACAAGTGTCTCAAAGCAGGAAAGTCTCTGCCTTCTACCTAACCTGAAGGATGTTATGAGGAGGGGGTCAGAACTAAAGTTTTGGTGAATGGACAAATTATACAATTCTTAGCTTAATTCTACATATAGCGTTTTATTTCCATTTTTGTTATATTAGGTTTATTGGATTTATAATACTCTCGCCGCTGTGCGTGAATCGCACCCATCTACTCCCTAGTAGATTAAAACCTAATAACTAACACACACACATATATATATGTATGTATGTGTGCGTATGTGTGTGTGTAGCCACATGCCCAAAGATCGCATCACTCCTAGGTACTACCCACAGTACCTTCTGTATCTGTAATACCCCAAAATTTTGTGAAAAATCATTTTTGTAAAATGATTTAATTTTTGAAATATTTAGATTTAAATATGGTGAAATTTTTGGAGTAAATAGTGTGCAAGTATATGTGTGCACGTGCACACTGAAATGGCACAAGGAAGAACTCCAGATTTCTTGGATTTAAAACAAGAATTAAAAAGCAATACAAACATGATTTTGCAACATGGATATTTGATTTCTGGAATTATATGGATCATCTTAGAAAATAAGAAAAGTAAGTTTTACTTTAAATTAGTAAACAGATTTTATTTAAAACCCAGAAAAGAAAATTATATATATATATATTATAAGGATTTGTAAACCTGTATACATATAGGTGCATATGTTTCTGAAATTAAAGAGGAATTAAATAAGCCTAGATAAGATATGTATACAAATATACATTTTTAAGTACTGAAAAGTATATATATATATATATATAAACAAGTGAAACTATAACATTAAAATGACATGAAATGTGATACAAGTCAATATGCTTGTGTAGGCAAAAATAGCAAAGGGGATTCTCAGGAATTATAAAAATATAAGATAGGATAGTCACACTACTAACATGACTAGGAGAGTGGCCATTTTCTGAAAAGTAAAAGAAAGAAAATGCAGCCTTTAAATTGGTTAATATGGCCGGGGGTAATTAGGGATAAAAATGAGAAAATACAAACACACAATGCATGAAGATGGTTAGGTCAGAAATGGAATTTTGTTTTAACAAAACCCTAGTGGAAAAATGCATATAAATAGGCAGTTTTAGCCAGTAGAATTATCTTTACCCCGAGCTGCACAAAAATAAGAAAGGAAGAAAAATATTGGAAGAAAGGAGAAAACACTCATACAAGGATTTTCTGGAATTAATAAGAAGAAATATTTAGGTGAGTAACCTCACTAAGTTCATGGCATTAAGACCTGAGATGAGGCAGCCACTTTTTATTGCCATTTATATGTATTTCTGGTTTTGATGTATATGATTTCATCAATGCTTTTTTGGATGTCTTATTTTAAATCTGATATGATTTGATATGGATGTTTTTGGTGATCTCTGCTTTGCTGAGACATTTGTCTTTGGATGTGTATCATACTGTTTTATTTATACTCAAAAATGTTAAAGTCTAGGATCTTAAAAATTATATAGAGAATACTCTCAACTGTTATAGATCTATGGCATGAAAACTTTACAAAAATGTTAGGAGCTGCATTATACTTGGTATAAGTGCTGAGGCTTGAAAAGAAAAATGTTAAGGGTGCAATAGAAATTTTCTAAGTGCTGAGCCCTTAATCAAATCAAAAAAAAAAAAGAAACTCACAAGCTAAAATTATGATTGAACCAGATCCTGAATCTGAATCAATCATAAAGGCTTGCAGATCAATATAATAAGAACATGCCATGCCTCTTTTACAGTTGAAAATATTCTTATATCTTACTGAGATCAAGACATATTGACCCCATTTAAGAAATAACTGTCTGCTTATTTCTGAGGAGAATTATGCTAGGAAAGATTATGGATGTTTCCATGTTTGCAGTGACATGTTCACTTAGCATATTTGAGGGTAGGATTTAAGTCATTACACTAGTAAATAAACTAGGGAAGGGAAAGCCAAGAAGGCTGCTGGAATGCTTGTCATATTTGAAGTATGCAAGTTGGCACATGGTTTGTTTAAGCCCTGAGATATTTGTGCAATGATGTGAATTAGTTCATTGCAATGTGTCCCCGTGATTCCTTAATAGCAGATGAGGCAGGAATTTAAATTGAATTAGACAACCTGTAAATGAAGAAATAGGAATATGAAAATTTCTTAGGTTGGTTGGTATGGAACCATGATGGTTCCAGTGAATGCAAATGTTGCAGATAGATAATTATGTTTGCATGATTATGTATGAAAGTGAAGAAAGATAGATGAATATATCATACCTGAATCAACTTATTTATACCATGTTAAAGTAATTGATTGCAGAAATTTGCTTAAATAACAAGTTAATACCCTTATATTCTCTATTGCTTAATATCATGAATGTATTGATGTTACTCATACCAGATCTTAGATCTGACCCTTGTTTGCTCATGGCATATGGGGTGTCTCATTTTAAAATGAGGCAGCCACTCATGCTCTTTCAGGGAACGCAGGCACTAAGTAGAAAATGAAGTTATGGCTATTATGGAGGAGTGAATGAACATGCTAGCTAGTTTCAATAAGAGCTTAAATTGATTATATCTGCATGTATTCAAGAAAATTTTATGTTTCTAAGATTTCCAGTCATGTAATGAATTCTATTATGGTTAGATGGACTAGTTGTATCATGTTAAATATATTGTTATGCACTAAGGTTTAAAATCTAAAAGAAGTATCTGAGTGGGAAACAAGGAAATGATCTTAAGTATTGATATGGATGCTTGGAAAAGAAACATGCATATGTAGGTGAGCTACTGTTTTGCATAATTTATATTATGTATTAGTTAATCTTGAGACATAACAGAGCACTGAGTTTTAGAATAAAATCTGGATTGAGCTAGAAGTAAACTTAAAAGGATTTTAGTTTCTTTTTACTGAAATGCTTTGTAAATAAGTTTGAATTCATTTCTGAATTGTATTGAGAAAAGTAAAATGTTTTTAAAAGCTTCAGACAGAATGCAATGAATGGTATCTCCATTGCTTTGAACTAGTGTGTAGTAGATACAGGATACATGAGTTAACCAGCTTCAAATAAATGAAGTATTGGTTGATCATGATAGATTGTATTTTGAAAATAAAAATGCATTTCCAAAGCTTAGTACATTTAGCAATTGTTTCACCCAGTTTTCTGGAAAATGAGCAAAGATATTGACATGTACATGTATATTTGTGTACATGTTGATATTTGAGCAAAAATTGAAACATAAATTCCTAGGACAGTTGTAGGAATGGGTTTCAAAAATAATAAAGTAAGAAATATTGTTTGTATGTTAGATTATAGGCAAAAATTAAATATATATGTGCAGATATAGGTAGATATCAGATTTCAAACCATACAGGAGAAAAAAAAAACAAAAATTGGGTTTGAACCGACCAGCATAGCACTCGAACTCGTGACCTTTCATGTATAAGTTAGGCGCGTTTCCATTACGCCTAGATGTTGCTTGTGTTCACTTAGGATCCACTTTCTTTTAACCTGAGTTTGATACTATACAGACTTTAACACAACCATCCATATTAAAATCTTGCTTTCCACTGATTATTACTTGATCATTTCTTAATTAGAATAACAGACTAAAGTACATGTTTCCAGTGGATTCTATGGTCAAAAATCAGGATACAATAATTAATCTTTTAAAAGGTAATTATCACATTTTAATAGATTTAAAAGGATTTCTACTTACATATTATCATGCTCTGATTCTAGTAGAATATAACATAGATATCTTCATATATGTATGTTAGGAATGATTTAGATTTAAAACAATATTTTTATATTGTGAAAGATCCTGGATATATTTTGTTTATTGGAGAAAGAAAATGACACTGGGAAATACATTTGTAATGAATGATATATCTATATATCATCTCTTAAAAAAAATCCTTATGAAATTAGGGTGGAAATAGGAGGGTCATTTCAGTTGGTATCAGAGCACTTGGTTGCATTGATTGTTAAGTATTATAGAAATGTATTATGTCTGTTTGTTTTGGATGAAATAATTTAGATAAGAAAATAGAAATTATAGAAGTACTCATAATATACTAATACCATTTGCCCAGAATTTAGTTAGCAAACCATGGTAGGAAGAGGATCTCATCACAATGCAGGACCCAGTGCACCTCAAATGCTTGATATGCAAGAATTTGTGAGGGTTTTAAGAGAAGGGATTGGGCATAGGCCTGAGAACCCACATGAAGAGCTTTCAAAACTACTGAAGACTTATTCCAATTTGGGAGGCAAGAGTTTTGAAGGAACTGAGAGTGTGATGGAAATTCAAGCATGGTTGAGAACACTTGATAGGATTTTCAATGACATGCAGTTGGATGACCAAAGGAAGAGGCAAGTAGCTTCTAGACAACTGAAAGGGGTAGCTTTAAGCTGGTGGGAGGTGATCATAGCTGGAAGAAATGAAAATGAAATCACTTGGAATCAGTTCAAGGAGATGTTGGAGGCAAGATTTGTACCTGCATCAGCCAAGACCACTTTGCTTGAAGAATTTATCAAACTTAGGCATGGAACTTTGAATGTCACTGAATACACTCAAAAGTTTGAGGGGCTATCCAATTATGGAGCAATGCTAGTGGCAGATGAAGCATCCAAAAATGATAGGTATATAAAAGGACTGAACCCAGGACTTAGCAGAGCTATGCTACCATATGCAGATAGAACATTTGATCAAGTAATTGATCTGGCCTTGAAACTGGAACAACATGACAAAGAAAGAGAGAAATATAGGAATTTTAAGAGCAACAACAAGAAGGATAAGGGAAGATATCACCCTTATGATAAAAAGAAGGAGGAGGCAGACAACAGGAAGAGTAAAGATACAAAAGCCAATGATACTAAGAAGAAATTGGTTTGCCATCATTGTGGAAAAGAAGGACACATCAAACCAAGGTGCCCAGAGTTAAAAGGAGGAGCCTTCAAATGCTACCTATGTGGGAAAGAGGGGCATATGAAGAGGAACTGTCCTGAGAATAAACAGCAAGGGAAATTGGCAACTTTGGAAGGTAAAGGCAAATCTGCAGTGAAAATTGATGCTGAAAATCATGGCCAAGTGGAAGGTACATTACTCATTTGTGCCATACCCATACCAGTAGTATATGATACTGGAGCAACACACTCTTTGATTTCCTATGAATTAGTTAAAGTGTTAAAATTAAACTGCATATTGGTTGAAACCCCATTGCTTGTACAAAGTCCCCTAGGGAGTTCTAGTGTTTTGAACATGAATTGTGTGGATGTGGAGTTAAACATAGGAGGAAATATTTTTATTTCCAATTTATATGTTTTAAATTACCCAAATATAGGAGTTATATTGGGGGTAGATTGGTTAAGGCAATTTAAAGCCATAATTAATTTAGACTCATCCACCATATCATTGCAAAATTCTAGAGGCCAGAGGATCACAGTTCTATGTGAAGTAGCTAAGGAAGGGAAATTGTATCATTTAGTTGACTTAGAAAAAGATCTGAGTGAACTAACCATTGAAGAAATTCCCATAGTTAATGAATACTTGGATGTGTTTGGGGAAGTTAAGGGTGTTCCACACCACAGACCAGTTGAGTTCCAAATTAATCTCATTCCAGGAGCAAGTCCAATAATCAAGAAACCTTATAGAATGGGGCCAAGTGAACTGAAAGAATTGAAAAATCAGTTGGAAGAATTAGAAGGCAAGGGATTTATAAGGCCAAGCAATTCCTGCTGGGGTTCTCCAGTAGTGTTTGTAAGAAAACATGATGGTACCTTGAGAATGTGCATAGATTACAGGGAACTAAATAAAGTAACCATCAAGAATAAATACCCATTGCCTAGAATAGATGATCTCTTTGACCAACTCAGTGAAGCTAAAATATTTTCTAGGCTAGACTTAGCATCAGGATTCCATCAAATGAAGGTTGAAGACTCAAGTGTTAAGTATACTGCATTTAACACCAGATATGGCTTATATGAATTTTTGGTTATGCCATTTGGTTTGACAAATGCTCCTTCATATTTTGTTGATTTAATGAATAGAATATTTAGAGATTATTTAGACAAGTTTGTACTGATTTTTATTGATGACATTTTGATTTATTCTAAGACAGTGGAAGAGCATAAAAATCATTTGCATTTAGTTTTGTCAAGACTAAGGGAAAATGATTTAAAGGCAAAATTTTCAAAATGTGCATTTTGGAAAGAAGAAGTGCATTTTCTTGGGCATGTTATCTCTGCCAAAGGAATATCAGTAAACCCTAATAAGGTAGTGGCAATCCAAGCATGGAAAAGGCCTAGCACCATCAGTGAGATTAGATCATTTATGGGGATGGCAGGATATTATAGGAGATTTATAAAAGATTTCTCAAAAATATCATCACCACTTACCAATTTAACTAGAAAGAACCAAGCCTTTGTATGGACAGAAAAATGTGAGCAAGCTTTTATCAAAATAAAGGAAGCTCTGATTAATGCACCAGTATTGAGAGTGCCAGAAGGAAATGAAAATTTGGTTGTGTACACTGATGCAAGTGGCTCTGGGTTAGGGGCTGTGTTGATGCAGCAAGACCAGGTGGTAGCCTATGCATCTAGGCAATTAAAGCCACATGAAACCAGGTATGCAACCCATGATCTTGAACTTGCAGCAGTTGTGTATGCTTTGAAACTTTGGAGACATTATTTGTTAGGTGCCAAATTCATTTTGTACACTGATCATAAGGCACTGAAATATTTATTCTCACAAAAAGATTTGAATATGAGGCAACATAGATGGGTAGAGTTCCTAGCTGCCTATGATCTAGATATACTGTATACACCAGGCAAGGCAAATAAAGTTGCAGATGCCTTGAGTAGACAACATGCCAAAGTAGCCATGTTGATGATGGAAGAGTTTAGGGATTTGTCTATACTTACTGATTTGGAAATTGAGGAAAACAGTGAGGTACAAATGATGCCCATTGAAGAAGGTGAAGGTAAAGGGAAATTAAGTATGATATCTCTGCAATCAGATTTACTTCTTAAGATTGGGAAAATGCAGGAACAAGACCTAAACATGGTGGAAAAGAAAATGCTCATATCAAAAGGGGAGGAAGTAATAAATTATCAAGTTGATAAAAATGGTTATTTAAGGAATAAAAATAGGATATGTGTTCCAGAAAATATAGAATTGAAGGAGGAAATATTAAATGAGTACCATAGGGGTAAGTACTCCATACACCCAGGTAGCACCAAGATGTATCAAAATTTGAAAAGAAATCTTTGGTGGAAGGGGATGAAGTCAGATGTGGCCAGACATGTTGCAAGGTGCATGACTTGCCAACAAGTCAAGGCAGAGACACAAAGGCCATCAGGACTATTGCAACCCCTTAGTATACCACAGTGGAAGTGGGAGGACATATCTATGGATTTCATAGATGGTCTTCATAGATCTAAGAAGGGAAACACAAGTATATGGGTAATAGTGGATAGGCTAACTAAGGTAGCACATTTTATCCCAGTTAGAACAGAAAGAAATGCTCCAAAATTGGCTCAAATATTCATGAAAGAGGTAGTAAGGTTGCATGGCATACCCAAAACCATTGTGAGTGATAGGGATACCATCTTCACCTCAAGATTTTGGAAAAGTTTTCAAGAGGCCATGGGGAGTGAATTGTGCTTAAGCACTGCCTACCATCCACAATCAGATGGTCAAACTGAGGTGGTGAACAAAGTCTTAGAGGATTTGTTGAGAGCATGCACACTGGACTTTGGAGGCAACTGGGAAGACCACCTCCATCTAGCTGAATTCACATACAATAACAGTTACCAAAGCACCATAGGGATGGCACCATTTGAAGCCTTATATGGCAAGCCATGTTTATCACCTATATGCTGGGTAGAGACTGGAGAAAGGGCTGTTCTTGGACCTGAATATGTTAAAGAAACTACAGAGAAAATTGGGTTAATAAGAAAAAGAATAGCAGCAGCTCAAGATAGGCAAAAGAAATTTGCAGATAGGAAGAGAAAGCAAGTGGAATATGAAGTGGGAGACTTTGTTTTCATCAAGATTTCACCTATGAAGAAAGTCTTGAGATTTGGCAAGCAAGGTAAGCTCACACCAAGGTATGTTGGACCCTATAAAATTCTGGAAAGAATTGGTTCATTGGCTTACAAATTAGAACTACCAGAGGAAATGAAAGCAATGCATAATGTTTTTCATGTGTCCCAACTTATAAGATGGGTACATGATAAAGAAGACATTTTGGAAGAGCCTACCAAAATTCAAATAAATCCTGACTTGGTTTATGAAAAAGAGCCAGTGGGGATTGTGGCCAAGGAAGAAAAGAAATTAAGGAGCAAAACCTTGAAACTAGTTAAGATCCAGTGGAGTAGTGATCCTAATGACTGCACATGGGAGTTAGAGGATAAGATTAGAATGGATTATCCTAAGCTTTTTGCAAATTAAAAGGTAATTTTTTTTTCTGGAAAAAATTTTTTGTTATGCATGGTTGATATGGTTGAATTTGTTTGCTTATGCATATGTTCGATAAGTTTTCAGAAAAGAAAATGATGCTTGTTATAAGTGTTAGAAAAATTGTGAGGACACAATTCCTAAAAGGAGGGGTGAATGTAATACCCCAAAATTTTGTGAAAAATCATTTTTGTAAAATGATTTAATTTTTGAAATATTTAGATTTAAATATGGTGAAATTTTTGGAATAAATAGTGTGCAAGTATATGTGTGCACGTGCACACTGAAATGGCACAAGGAAGAACTCCAGATTTCTTGGATTTAAAACAAGAATTAAAAAGCAATACAAACATGATTTTGCAACATGGATATTTGATTTCTGGAATTATATGGATCATCTTAGAAAATAAGAAAAGTAAGTTTTACTTTAAATTAGTAAACAGATTTTATTTAAAACCCAGAAAAGAAAATTATATATATATATATATTATAAGGATTTGTAAACCTGTATACATATAGGTGCATATGTTTCTGAAATTAAAGAGGAATTAAATAAGCCTAGATAAGATATGTATACAAATATACATTTTTAAGTACTGAAAAGTATATATATATATATATATAAACAAGTGAAACTATAACATTAAAATGACATGAAATGTGATACAAGTCAATATGCTTGTGTAGGCAAAAATAGCAAAGGGGATTCTCAGGAATAATAAAAATATAAGATAGGATAGTCACACTTTTAACATGACTAGGAGAGTGGCCATTTTCTGAAAAGTAAAAGAAAGAAAATGCAGCCTTTAAATTGGTTAATATGGCCGGGGGTAATTAGGGATAAAAATGAGAAAATACAAACACACAATGCATGAAGATGGTTAGGTCAGAAATGGAATTTTGTTTTAACAAAACCCTAGTGGAAAAATGCATATAAATAGGCAGTTTTAGCCAGTAGAATTATCTTTACCCCGAGCTGCACAAAAATAAGAAAGGAAGAAAAATATTGGAAGAAAGGAGAAAACACTCATACAAGGATTTTCTGGAATTAATAAGAAGAAATAATTAGGTGAGTAACCTTACTAAGTTCATGGCATTAAGACCTGAGATGAGGCAACCACTTTTTATTACCATTTATATGTATTTCTGGTTTTGATGTATATGATTTCATCAATGCTTTTTTGGATGTCTTATTTTAAATCTGATATGATTTGATATGGATGTTTTTGGTGATCTCTGCTTTGCTGAGACATTTGTCTTTGGATGTGTATCATACTGTTTTATTTATACTCAAAAATGTTAAAGTCTAGGATCTTAAAAATTATATAGAGAATACTCTCAACTGTTATAGATCTATGGCATGAAAACTTTACAAAAATGTTGGGAGCTGCATTATACTTGGTATAAGTGCTGAGGCTTGAAAAGAAAAATGTTAAGGGTGCAATAGAAATTTTCTAAGTGCTGAGCCCTTAATCAAATCAAAAAAAAAGAAGAAACTCACAAGCTAAAATTATGATTGAACCAGATCCTGAATCTGAATCAATCATAAAGGCTTGCATATCAATATAATAAGAACATGCCATGCCTCTTTTACAGTTGAAAATATTCTTATATCTTACTGAGATCAAGACATATTGACCCCATTTAAGAAATAACTGTCTGCTTATTTCTGAGGAGAATTATGCTAGGAAAGATTATGGATGTTTCCATGTTTGCAGTGACATGTTCACTTAGCATATTTGAGGATAGGATTTAAGTCATTACACTAGTAAATAAACTAGGGAAGGGAAAGCCAAGAAGGCTGCTGGAATGCTTGTCATATTTGAAGTATGCAAGTTGGCACATGGTTTGTTTAAGCCCTGAGATCTTTGTGCAATGATGTGAATTAGTTCATTGCAATGTGTCCCTGTGATTCCTTAATAGCAGATGAGGCAGGAATTTAAATTGAATTAGACAACCTGTAAATGAAGAAATAGGAATATGAAAATTTCTTAGGTTGGTTGGTATGGAACCATGATGGTTCCAGTGAATGCAAATGTTGCAGATAGATAATTATGTTTGCATGATTATGTATGAAAGTGAAGAAAGATAGATGAATATATCATACCTGAATCAACTTATTTATACCATGTTAAAGTAATTGATTGCAGAAATTTGCTTAAATAACAAGTTAATACCCTTATATTCTCTATTGCTTAATATCATGAATGTATTGATGTTACTCATACCAGATCTTAGATCTGACCCTTGTTTGCTCATGGCATATGGGGTGTCTCATTTTAAAATGAGGCAGCCACTCATGCTCTTTCAGAGAACGCAGGCACTAAGTAGAAAATGAAGTTATGGCTATTATGGAGGAGTGAATGAACATGCTAGCTAGTTTCAATAAGAGCTTAAATTGATTATATCTGCATGTATTCAAGAAAATTTTATGTTTCTAAGATTTCCAGTCATGTAATGAATTCTATTATGGTTAGATGGACTAGTTGTATCATGTTAAATATATTGTTATGCACTAAGGTTTAAAATCTAAAAGAAATATCTGAGTGGGAAACAAGGAAATGATCTTAAGGATTGATATGGATGCTTGGAAAAGAAACATGCATATGTAGGTGAGCTACTGTTTTGCATAATTTATATTATGTATTAGTTAATCTTGAGACATAACAGAGCACTGAGTTTTAGAATAAAATCTGGATTGAGCTAGAAGTAAACTTAAAAGGATTTTAGTTTCTTTTTACTGAAATGCTTTGTAAATAAGTTTGAATTCATTTCTGAATTGTATTGAGAAAAGTAAAATGTTTTTAAAAGCTTCAGACAGAATGCAATGAATGGTATCTCCATTGCTTTGAACTAGTGTGTAGCAGATACAGGATACATGAGTTAACCAGCTTCAAATAAATGAAGTATTGGTTGATCATGATAGATTGTATTTTGAAAATAAAAATGCATTTCAAAAGCTTAGTACATTTAGCAATTGTTTCACCCAGTTTTCTGGAAAATGAGCAAAGATATTGACATGTACATGTATATCTGTGTACATGTTGATATTTGAGCAAAAATTGAAACATAAATTCCTAGGACAGTTGTAGGAATGGGTTTCAAAAATAATAAAGTAAGAAATATTGTTTGTATGTTAGATTATAGGCAAAAATTAAATATATATGTGCAGATATAGGTAGATATCAGATTTCAAACCATACAGGAGAGAAAAAAACAAAAATTGGGTTTGAACCGACCAGCATAGCACTCGAACTCATGACCTTTCATGTATAAGTTAGGCGCATTTCCATTACGCCTAGATGTTGCTTGTGTTCACTTAGGATCCACTTTCTTTTAACCTGAGTTTGATACTATACAGACTTTAACACAATCATCCATATTAAAAGCTTGCTTTCCACTGATTATTACTTGATCATTTCTTAATTAGAATAACAGACTAAAGTACATGTTTCCAGTGGATTCTATGGTCAAAAATCAGGATACAATAATTAATCTTTTAAAAGGTAATTATCACATTTTAATAGATTTAAAAGGATTTCTACTTACATATTATCATGCTCTGATTCTAGTAGAATATAACATAGATATCTTCATATATGTATGTTAGGAATGATTTAGATTTAAAACAATATTTTTATATTGTGAAAGATCCTGGATATATTTTGTTTATTGGAGAAAGAAAATGACCCTGGGAAATACATTTGTAATGAATGATATATCTATATATCATCTCTTAAAAAAAATCCTTATGAAATTAGGGTGGAAATAGGAGGGTCATTTCAGTATCCTCCTTGAAAAGGACTCCATCGTCTTGCTCCTAGAGCATTCTATAACTACATCTATAAAGGACAACTTCGTGAGGCCTACAATATAGATGTTCCATCATCTACTATGAAGACGTAAAATTGCATCCGCACTAGCTTATACTAGTGCTCGAACATCCACAATGTACCACCCAGTGCGTACCTTGAGGACTATACATAATCGTTCTGTCTACTCCCTGAATCCCGCCAATAAGGTCTACCTTATACGGAACTCAGTCGAGGATTATCTATATCTGTAAACTTCCGCTTCATTAGGCCTACAATACAGATATTCTACTCGGTATATCTATTTTCTCATCATGGCTATAGCCCCACGCAGCCTCCTCTCAACTAATCGAAAGACCTCTCAAGAGCTAAGTAGTCGTGCCCTACTGCAAACAATCTAAACATCCAATTGACTGCGCCCCTCATCCAATGTCTCGATAGTGAAAGAATCATTGGCATGTTGGTTTAACTCTAGTCTTTCCCGAACTCGCTCTGATTGATGATGGCTTGATCTCTGCATGTGACTATCATTTTGGGTCCTGCCCACTATAATCTACTCGCAACCCAGAGTACAGTGTCATACGAATATCCTACTCCATCATCAACCTTTTGACTGCCTACAAATTCGTTAGGCCTGCAATGCAAAAGCAGTCAAGGCATACTCTCTTGATAGAACAACTGCAGACCTACCTCCGGGGGTGCAGCTTCATTAGGCCTACCCCAAAGGGACATCCTAGAGTATCCTCACGTCCCGTTGAAGTCTCGTACTTCCTTCTAGCCCAAACTTGTTAGGAAATCAAATCTACGGTTTCGATGACAACAACTATACAATGGAAATCGAATATGCATATATATTTCTATTTATAGGTAATTGCTAAAGTAACATCACTAGAGAGACAAGAACAAGGCTCAAAGAACGTATCAAGTGGCTACAAGTCAATAGAATCAGAAGAGCGACAACACAGATACAAGAAAAGCAACATGCACAAGATCAGACGTCTGGGTGCACTAGCCAGACGTCTGAATAAACCTCTGGATTACAAACCAGACAGAATCACACATCTGGTTAATGTACTCAGACGTCTGAAAGTCTACAATATACAAAAAATATAAAGAGCCAGACGTCTGAGACATATTCTAGACGTTTGAAACTAATCTCGATTGTTGACATTCAAATTACAACTGCCGCAGTTGAAAAGACACCTTTGCTTCTCTTCGCTGCAACTCTTCATCACCATCGGAAGCGACCATAGAACACTTGTTAATGGATGCAACTACTCAAGGAATCTCTCTACCGCTATAAATAGCATCAAGAATCCAAGAGAAGATTTCACCTTACTTACTTGTGATCTTTACTCTTATACTCTGATATATTCTTGATCTCTAGCAATCTATACTTGTATTCTACTCTTCCAAATATACAGTTCCTCATAGACAATACCCTCTAGATATATATTGGAAGCATTTGTACTACATAGTCAAAATCCGTGTAATAAAGAACACACAGTTGACAAAGAAACTCTGCTATTGTAAACCTGTTCCTCTGGGTGAAGTGAGGGTTATTCGGTGAAAGGAAATTCCGAAGAGGAGCTTCGGGACTGGACGTAGGACGGGAGGTCCGAACCAGTATAAAATCCCTGGTGTGATTATTCTTATTTACATACTTTACTATTGTTACACTATAGTTTAATTAGTCATATACTTGTCATTTGTATAATCGATCCACCATACTATAGACTTTCAATTGGTATCGGAGCAAGGTTTGATCAAAGTACAGTAACACGTTTTTGAATCATTTTAATATGGCAAGTATTTTTCAAGAAGGACAATCCACAGCACGACCCCTACTTTTTAATTTCTCTAACTATGCATATTGGTCAACACGTATGAGAATTTTTATGGAACCTAATGGTCTAGAAATTTGGTCAGCTACTCAAGATAAATATGAAGCACCTACTACTGCTATGAACACATGGACCGATGCACAAAAGACCTTAGCATCAAACAATGCTAAAGCTATGAACGTTTTATTTTGCTCTCTAGATAAAAATGAATTTTCACGTGTCATGTTATGCACAACTACATTTGACATTTGGCATACCTTACAAATTACATATGAAGGTACAACAAAGGTCAAACAAATTAAGATTTCAATTTTCTAAAACCAATTCTTGTCATTTAAAATGAAGCAAAATGAAACTATTGTTGACATGTATTCTCGATTTTAAACTATCCAACATGATCTTATGGCATTAGGAGTTAAGTTTACTGATTTTGATTTAGTTTCTCGAATACTCAACTCTTTAACATCGGATTGGGAAAGGAAGGTATTAGCTATTGAAGAAGCTAATGATCTCTCTACTCTCAAAATTGAAGAGTTGATAGGAAATTTAATGTCCTATGAAGCTAATTTGCAGGCACGAAAAGAACTAAATTCGGAGAAGAAGAACATAGCATTCCCAGCAACAAAAAATGATGACTCTGATTTAGATGAAGAAGAGATAGTCTTCATTGCTAAGAATTATAACAGATTCAAGAAATTTAGAAAGATGACCAAATTCCAAAAAGAAGGGAAGTCCAACACAATAAACCTATCTCAAATTAAGTGCTATAAATGTGATCAATACGGACATATGAAGAAGGATTGCCCTAAACTCAATAATGATAAAAAGAAGAACAAATTTGAAAAACTCAAAAATAAGAAGGCTTTTGAAGTAACATGGGATGACTCGGATTCTTCATCATCTGAAAGTGATAGTGATAGTGACGGAGAACAAGCTAATGTGTGTTTTATGGCACAAACTGATGAGGTATGTCCGAAACTTAGTTATGACGAATTATTAGAACTTAGCATGGAATTAGATGATAAATTTAGATAAATTAAAAAATTGAACAAAGAATATATAGTCAAAATAAATAGATTAGAACTTGAAGTAGGAATGTTAAAAGATGAAAAAATTATCTTAGAAGAAGAACTAGAATTATCTCAAGAAAAAATTAAAAATAATTTGATAGAAAGTAAGGCTATTACTATTGATTTTGAAAACACTAAAATAGTGAAGGATAATTTGCTAAAAGAAAATGTCAACTTGAAAAGCAATATTGAAATATTGAAAATTGAAAATTTAGAATTAAAAGAAAAATTAGATGAAATTACAAATAATGTCTCAAAATTTAATAAAGGAAAACAAGATTTGGAAAATCTTATCAAAACTTCAAAACCATCAGGCAATAGAAATGGAATAGGATTTAAAAATACTTCTAAAAAAAACGAAATGATGCAAAAAAATTAGGTATAAAAAAACTAAAAGTTTACCTACGTCTAATATAAATACCAAAACTATGAAAATTTGGATTCCTAAGACAAATAATAATTTGATTAAACAAAAACATATTAATAATTTCTTAGAGAATGTAGTCTATAATAAAAATTATATTTATAAAGGTACCAAACCATCTTGGGTATGGCAACCTTCTCCTAACAATTAGGACTCTAACAAAATATATGGGTACCAATTAAAACATCTTTTATTTTGCAGGTACCCAAAATAAAACATAAGGAGAAATGGATACTAGATAGCAGATGCTCCAAGCATATGACCGGAAATTCAAAATTGTTATCAAATATAACATACATCGATGGTGGAACAGTAACTTTTGGAGATAATTCAAAAGGATATGTCGTGGGCATTGTAGAAGTCATCAACTCTGGTATTTATAATTCTCCTATTATCACAAATATTTTATTAGTAGAAAATCTAAAACACAACCTACTAAGTATTAGTCAATTATGCGACAAAGGTTTTCAAATAAATTTTGAAAAAGATAGATGTAATATTTTAGATAATAACAAACAACTTGTATTTGAAGGTTTTTGAAACAAAAATATCTATGTATTAAACATGAATATAAATAAAAATTCAAATTTATGTTTAACCGCCAAACATAATGACACATGGTTATGGCATAAACGATTTTGTCATATCAATTTGAAAAATATTAATAAATTGGCAAAATATGAGTTAGTTAGAGGTTTACCTAAAATAAACTACAAAGTAGAAAATTTATGTGACGATTGTCAAATTGGAAAACTAAAGAAAAGCTATTTTAAATCTAAAAATAATATTTCTACAAAACAACCATTAGAATTATTAGATTTAGATTTATTTGGTCCAACACAAATACAATCTATAAATCACAACAAATATGTTTTCGTAATAGTTGATGATTTTTCGAGATATACATCGACCTTGTTTTTAAAACATATAAGCGATACTTTTGGTATGTTTAAAATATTTTCTAAAAGAATTAAAACACAAATGGACTTGAAAATTAAAAATATTCGAAGTGATCATGGAGGAGAATTGGAAAACGATCTTTTTACTAATTTTTGCAATAAGAAAGGAATAAGTCATAATTTTTCTTTTCCTCGCGCACCTCAACAAAATGGTGTAGTAGAAAGAAAAAATCGTACGTTACAAGAATGTGCACGAACACTACTAAATAGTAGTGGTTTACCAAAACAATTTTGGGCAGAAGCTATTGCCACAGCTTATTATGTGTTGAATCGAGTAACCATACGTCCTATGACTAAACAAACTTGTTTTGAAATATTTTTTGAAGAAAACCTAAAGTATCATACTTTAAAACTTTCGGTTCAAAATGTTTTATATTAAATACAAAAGATAACTTAGGAAAATTTGACCCGAAGGTCGATGAAGGTATCTTTATTGGATATTCGGATCATAGCAAAGCATATAGAATTTTTAATAAACGAAATAATACTATTGAAGAAAGTTTACATGTTTCGTTCGACGAAAATCTATTTAACCATCATACTAATAATGAAGAAGAAATCATCCACTAACAAATTCAAAAAATTCTATTAATAATGAAACAAATGTGCAAAATAACACTTTAATATCATCCCTTAGAATTCTTAAGAATCATCCAAAAGATAATATCATTGGAGATCTCAATTCTAGAGTAACTATAAATCAACTTAATCAAATAAGCCATGTAGCATTTGTGTAAAATTTTGAACCAAAAAATTATAAAGAAGCTTCAAATGATAACTTTTGGATAATGGCTATGCAAGAAGAATTGAATCAATTTGAACGTAATAATGTTTGGGAACTAGTACCAAGACCTGAAGACCAATCGGTTATAGGAACAAAATGGGTATTTAAAAACAAAGCAGACAAGAATGGAAATATTGTTAGAAATAAAGCACGTTTAGTTGCTCAAGGCTATAATCAAGAAGAAGGTATCGATTATGACGAAACCTTTGCTCCCGTAGCTAGATTAGAAGCCATTCGTACATTACTCGCCTTTGCAACTCATCACAATTTTAAACTATTTCAAATGGATGTCAAAAGTGCTTTTTTAAATGGTTTTATTAAAGAAAATGTATATGCAGAACAACCCCCATTATTTGTTCACGAAAAATATCCCGATCATGTTTTTAAATTACAAAAAGCTTTATATGGTTTAAAACAAGCTCCCCGAGCTTGGTACGAACGACTTAAAAATCACTTAATTACATCTGGTTTTCAAATAGGTAAAATCGATACAACTTTATTTATTAAACGAGAAAATAGCGATATTTTAGTTGTGCAGATTTACGTAGACGATATTATTTTTGGTTCAACTAATGAAAATCTTTGTAATCAATTTTCAAGTATTATGAAAAATGAATTTGAAATGTCTCACATGGGAGAATTAAATCACTTCTTGGGTTTACAAATAAAACAACTTGAAAATGGTATTTTTATTCATCAAGAAAAATATTGTAACGACCTATTGCGACGCTTTGGAATGGAAAAAATTTCAAGCAAACCAATACCGATGAGTACTACTGTTCACATAGAAAAGGATGAAAACGGAAAAGATTTTGATGAAAAATTATATTGTAGCATGATTGGTTCTTTACTCTATTTAACGGCTAGTCGACCCAATATTATGATGAGTGTATGTCTTTGTGCTCGATTTCAAGCAAAACCAAAAGAATCTCATCTAAGAGCTGTTAAGCGTATTTTACGTTATCAATCTAGTACTAGAGATTATGGTTTGTTTTACCCTAAATGATCATCGTTTGAACTAGTTTCATATAGCGATGCGGATTTCGGTGGATGTATAACAGATCGTAAGAGTACTAGTGGAACATGTCACTTTATCGGACAATCATTAGTTTCATGGTTTAGCAAAAAGCAAAATTGTGTTTCTTTATCTACTAGCGAAGCCGAATATATCTCAGCCACTCTAGCATGTGCACAAGTAATATACATGCAACAAACACTTACGGACTTCAGCAAAATTATCAATAAATCTCCAATATATTGTGATAACACGAGTGCAAAAAACCCTATCAATCACTCACGAACTAAGCATATAGATATACGACATCATTTTCTACGAGACAATGTTGAAAAAGGAAATATTTCATTAGAATATGTAAATACCGAAAATCAAATAGCAGATATCTTTACAAAACCACTAAATGAACAAACTTTTATTAAACTCCGACGTGATTTAGGGATTTGCTCTCTTCATGATCTGCTTACTTAATAATCACTGCTTCATCTAGGCTATGTTTAGTCATTTGTTTTTCTATCCACAAATTATAATTAATAATTTGGGCACCTTTTTTTTAGATAGTTAGTTTTTCTATAAATAATTTTTAAACTTGTATATAAACAGTTATACAACAAGAAAAATTATATACACACAATTCATATTTTCTTTAAGAAACAAAAAATAGTCATGTCTTCTGAGAAATCTTATATATCCATTTCGATGCCTACGCCAAATAGCTCGGCTGATACACCACAACGGCTTCCTACACCCACACCAAATCAGGAACCGACGTATAGGTGGTCCTCATATCACACGGGATTTACTCCCGATAGCAAGAAAACTAAAAGATCTCTATTTGTTTCTCCTAACACAAAGGAGAAAATTGATGAAATTCATCACTATCAAAAACAACAGATAGATCTTCAACGAGAACTATATTTTGAACAAAAAGTTACAGCACGTCGGCTAAGCTTTTTAGAGCAAGTAGCGATGAAGTTTTGTACGTCACGGAAGAAAGATGTCCATGAACCGCTTGCAAAGCCTTGCAGTTCTTTAGATCCCTCGTCTTCATATCGAACCCCTTCGGATCCTTCACCGAGACGATTTTCTAGCTCTCCAAGAACCCACGAATGTGGAAATATATGGTCTCCACTTAAACCATGGAAGGATAACAAGTTAGGAGATCGTAAAACTCCATCGCCTTCTAAATAAATTTTTTTTTATTGTATGTATCTATGTTTGTTTGTTATTTTACACAAATAAAACTACATTTTGTTTTTTAATAAAGTAGTGAATCAAGAAATAAGCAAAACCATCAAATTTTAGGCTATTTTTAGAAAAATTGCCTAAATCAGACATCTGGATATGGACTTCAGACGTCTGAAACTCTGATATACATCTATTTTTTCCCTCTGTGCATATATCAGACGTTTGTTACACCTCCCAGACGTCTGAAAATTTGCTCTGTCTACTCGAATTTAAAAATCATAAGCTTTCAGACGTCTGAAATTTGTTCCCAGACGTCTGGTAAAACTCTCTGACTATCAAATCTTACACATTCGACCAAACCAGACGTCTAACTCATAAACCAGACATCTGAACTTATCTACTGTGTTCAATTTAGGGCAGACCAGACGTTTGGTTTAGCATCCAGACGTCTGAAATTCAATCGACTCTTTAAATCAACCCAGGTAACGTCATTTTTTTAACTCTCATCTCAAATTTTTTCCTTTGCGATTTCATCATTGATGATTTTTTTTCTCAAAAACTTCCTTTTTAAGTAACCTCAAATCACAATGCCTCCTAGAACTAAAAATCTCAAGATATCAAAATGAAAACAGGACCAACCAACATCCTCTTCAAATCCCCAAGTTTGCTCGAATGATCAAATTGAAAAATGGATGAATAGAGCACCACATTCAATCAAGAGGTATAAAGATATACAAAAGAAAAGGCTTCACACAGGTCCTTTCTATAATCTACTTAAATTTCCAATGTATGATTTGGATGAAATGTGTGAGAATGCCGGACTAGAAACATTAATTTCATTCACTCCTAATGACGTCAAAATCTATCAATTGGCAATATTTCTTTTCTATGCAAACTTGGATAGCACTTCAGTATGGAACGCTGAAGATGAAGATAACTGGCTATGGTCTAGCGTGTATGGCAACACGATTAGACTAACTCCTGGCATAATAGGTAGAACCCTCGGATGTTCTGACACGGGCGAAGATTTATACAACATTCCTGATATGCGCTTCAAGCCAATAAATAGTATAACACATCAAATTTGGGAAGATGAAATACCAAAGTTTGCCTCTAAATATCTACGTCCAAAAGCACGACTCCTAACTCAAATGATAATCAATACCATCGTTCCACGTATGGGAAGCCATGAGCAAATAACCGAGTTAGAGCACAAAGCCTTATATGCTCTATTTAGTGGAACAAGGGTGAATTGGGCCAAATTTATCTTTGACGAGCTCAAACAATTTTGGACTCGATCACGGCCATCAATTATTTACTCGACATATATTATACGACTTCTTCGTGCACATAACATCCCATCCTACCTATCGACTTTCAAAGAAATCTCACCAAAATATGCTTCCACCAATTTATCACACTTATGCACTTACCCGAGATTCCCCCAGAATTTCTATCCTTCGAAGATTGGACGCACAATCGTCAAACTAGACAAGTTGAGCATCCACCTCAACCACACAATGCACCATCTCAAGAGGAGGAACACCATCGAGAAGCAACCCCACCTCCTCCTGCACCATTTGATTATCCAGGACAGGATGAGATTATGGAGACTCGAACGGATACAAAACCAAATGAAAGTGTTCGAGATCTTACTCGTAGAAATTAACATATATTATCTCAAAATCAAAAACTTTTGGCTAAGCGGATTGACCAATTCGAAACATCGTTTTCTACATGCCTGGCAACAGTTGAAGAATCACTTTCAACTATCTTATCGGTTCTCAAAGAAGTACTCCAACGGGTCCGCGGTCCAACACCACCTTCTGAAGATTGGCCAACCCCAGTACCTTCTCCTCCCGCAAAACATTCCAAACTTTCTGAGGACGTGTTAGACCTTGAGATGATGGTTTTGATGACAACAACCTTAGAATAAGATTATAAAATATAAATACTAACATTATAGTTTAGATATATATGTATATGCAGGATTTAACCATGTAGGTATCAAGAATGAAGACTGTATAGTATAGAGATTCAAGTTATCAAGATTGAAGACTCATGGGTATCAAGAATGAAGACTGTATAGTATAGTGATTCAAGTTATCAAGATTGAAGACTCATAAGTATCAAGAATATCAAGATTATCAAGAGTTCAAGATTTCAAGAATAAGTAATTTAATTAGGAATTTTGTTAAAACTCATAAAAAAGCACCGGCATCTTAAAATCCAATTTAGTCGTGGAATGGAATCCAATTCGAGCCCGATAAAGGGATGGAACCCTAAGTAGGATGGAACCTACGAAAAATCTAGTGGATAATTGTTTTGTATCCGCTAACTTTTATTCAAATGATTTTACAAAATTATCTTGTTTTCAAAATGATTTCAAAACCTTCCTTTTAAAAAGAATCAAAAACATTTATCCTGATTTTAATTACTTTTAGCCTCAAAATAATCGTTATCAAATTATCCTTAGATTTAAACTATCTTTAATAATAAATTTGATATTTATACTTAGATTTAAATATAAAATTATAGTAAAATTTTATATATATTATTCTCTATATTTACTTATGTATTTTAACTATAGTTAAGTATATTTATAAAGTTTAAAATAGTTTCAAATATAAGATAGAAGTAATTTCAAAAGATAAACAAATCACCAAAATTTCCTTTGGGATGTCGACATACCCAAGATACCCATGTCGACATAGTGGCAGTTGGTTTCAAAAATTTGAATTTCAAAAGAAGTGTCTATTCGCCATAACCATTCACGAATGGACATGGCTGTTGTTCTTCTATAAATAGGGGATGTTTTCAACGAATTTTATATTAAATTTTTCTGGTTCTCACTCCACTTCTTCTTCCACATTTCTTTATATATATTCTTACCATTACTCTACCGAAATCACCATTGAATCTAACTAGATCATTTCTGGTTTGATTCTCTATCACTATCTCAACAAGACCTCAGTGATATTCAGAGTTATAGACTTCTTTGTAATTATTCAAGTGAGAAAAGGTGTGATTGTAGCCTTGGAAATCAATCAAGTGAGAAAAGATGTGATTGTAGCCTTGGAAATCAATCAAGTGAGAAAAGGTGTGATTGTAGCATAGGAAATCAATTGGGTGAACTTGTTGCCCGGTAAATCAAGTATCTCTACCCAGAGGAATGTGAATCTGGAGTGGTGTACCTCGTGGCCTTGAAATCGAGGGCTGTAATTGTAAAGATTGCTTTTGAAAGGAAATCCGTACTTGTGTGCGGGACTGGATGTAGGGTAACTCCGAACCAGTATAAAATCCGGTGTGTTCTTTCCTTTACTGCTTTTACCTTATATTTGCATTTGTGTTTGAATCTGTGATCATATCTGTGACTGAATATTGCATATATTTGTATTCAAATTAATATAAACTCAAAAGGAATTAGTAATCCCTTAAAACACTATTCACCTCCATCTAGTGTTTATACTAGCCTTAAGATCTGTAATCTGCATTTCTCACATTTAGTATCAGAGCAAGGTTTTCAAAGTTTCATTATCTAATTTTTGAAAAAGTTTTTAAAATGGCTATGTTTAAGAAATTTGTTAATACTAGTTTAGAAATATTCAGATCATCATTATCTCTTGAGTCTGCATATAATCAATATTCAAATACAAGTTGTCTACTAAGATTGTTTGATGTGCAGGAAACATGTTTTATGGGAGTTGAGGAATCAATCAACAATGGACAAATTGTGCAGATCAAAAGGAATAAATGGATACTCGATAGTGGATGTTCTAGACACATGACTGGGAATCCAGATATGCTGAATGATATAATATACAAAGACGGAGGACTCGTTAACTTTGGAGACAATTCAAAAGGATATGTGATTGGCATCGGCAAAGTCGGTAACTCTGAAACTCCTATTATTACTAATATTTTGCTAGTTAAGAATCTGAAACATAATCTGCTAAGTATAAGTCAACTTTGCGATAAAGGATATAAAATTAAATTTGAAAAAGATAAGTGTCACATTGAAGATAATAATTCAACCATAATATTTGAGGGAATTAGGAAAAAGAATATCTATATTCTTAGTATGAAAATTTCAATTGATAACTTGTGTCTTTTGGCAAATACAAGTGACCCTTGGATTTGGCATAAGTGAATTGGGCATTTGAATTTCAAACTCTTATCTAGACTATCAAAATATGATCTAGTAAGAGGTCTCCCTAAAATGAATTTTAAAGTAGATAGTTTATGTGATGCATGTCAATTAGGAAAACTTAGAAAAAGTTCCTTTAAATTAAAAGATATGATTTCAACTTCAAAACCTCTTTAATTACTTCATCTTGATTTATTTGGTCCATCTCAAATTCAGTAAATAAATCACAGTAAATATGTTTTTGTAATTGTAGATGATTATTCTAGATTTACATGGACAATATTTTTGAAACATAAAAGTGATACTTTTGAATGTTTTAAGAACTTTACAAAAAGGATTCAAAATCAACTTTCTCTAAAAATTATAACCATCCATAGTGATCACGGTGGTGAATTTGAGAATGAAAAGTTTAAGGAATTCTGCAATAAAAAGGGAATAACTCACAATTTTTCATTTCCAAGAACTCCACAACAATACGAAGTAGTAGAATGTAAAAATAGGACGATTCAAGAGTGTGCGAGAACTATGCTTTCAGATTGTAAATTACCAAAGTATTTTTGGGCAGAAGCAGTTGCTACCGCTGGTTATATTTTAAATAGAATTTTAATTAGACCTTTAACTGATAAGACATCTTATGAACTCCTTCACGGAAAGAAACCTAAGGTACCTTATTTTAGAATTTTTGGAAGTAAATGTTTTATTTTAAATACAAAAGATAACTTAGATAAATTTGATCCTAAATCCGACAAAGGTATCTTTATCGGATATTCTAATAGAAGCAAAACATACACAGTGTTTAATTTAAGAACTAACACCATTGAAGAAACAATGCATGTTTCAGTCGATGAAAATTCCAAAAATTTTGAAGATATTAATGATGAAGAGGATTTAATCACTCAAAATCAAGAGTCGACTGAAACTAATAATGAAATAAATCATCCTAATAAAAGGATTAAACTTTTAAAATATCATCCTATAGAAAATGTACTTGGAGATATGCAATCTGTTGTTAAAACTAGAAATCAACTAAGTCAAATGAGCAGTGTAGCTTAAATCCAAAAGAAGCATCAACCGATGATTCATGGATTTTGGCTATGCAAGAAGAATTAAATCAATTCACTAGAAATGATGTTTGGGAACTTGTTCCTAGACCTGAAAATAAAACTATAATTGGAACTAAATGGGTTTATAAAAACAAAATGAATGAACAAGGTGAGGTCGTTAGATAAAGCCCGGTTAGTCGCTCAAGGTTATTGTCAAGAAGAAGGAATAGATTTTGATGAAACCTTTGCTCCCGTAGAAAGATTAGAAGCCATTAGGATTCTACTTGCTTTCACAAATTTTAATAATTTCAAATTATTGCAAATGGATGTTAAAAGTGCCTTTTTAAATGGATTTGTAAAAGAGGAAGTATATGTTGAACAACCACCACTTTTTGAAAATGAAAAATTTCCAAATCATGTTTACAAACTTAAGAAAGCTCTATATAGTCTAAAACAAGCTCCTAGAGCCTGGTATGACAGACTAAGATCTTACTTACTACAATCAAATTTTGATATGGGTAAAGTAGATAATACTCTTTTTATTAAAAGAAATAAAAATGATATTCAACTAGTACAAGTTTACGTAGATGATATCATTTTCGGATCAACTAATTTTGAAATGAATAAAGAATTTTCTAAAATAATGACAAAAGAGTTTGAGATGAGTCATATGGGTGAATAAAACTTCTTTCTAGGATTACAAATAAAACAATTAGATAATGGTATCTTTATTAGTCAAGAAAATATGCTAAAGACCTAGTTAGTAAATTTGGTTTGACTACTGCAAGTGGAAAACCCACTCCCTTGGCAACCAATGAGTACCTAAGTAAAGAAGATCTCTCGAAAGATGTAGATCAAAATTTATATAGAGGAATGATTGAATCACTACTCTAAATCACTACTAGTAGACTTGATATCATGCATAGCGTTTGCCTCTGTGCAAGATATCAATCCCAACCTAAAGAAACCCACTTAAAAGCTGTAAAACTTATCATAAGATATATTAAACACACCATTGACTATGGCTTATTTTACCCTAAAAATGATTCTTTTGAATTAATATCTTACTGTGATGCTGACTATGCTAGTTGTAAGTTAGACCGAAAAAGCACAAGTGGAACTTGTCACTTTTTGGGGCATTCTCTGATTTCCTGATTTTGTAAAAAGAAAACCACGGTTTCTTTATTAACAACTGAAGTAGAGTATATTTCTGCTGCTTTAACTTGTTCTCAAGTAATATATATGCAACAAACTTTAAAAGATTTTGGTTTAAATATCTTAAAATCACCAATTTATTGTGATAATACTAGTGCAATAATTTTATCCAAAAATACTACTCATCATGCTCGAACTAAACATATTGATATCAAACATCATTTTCTCAGAGATAATATAAGTAAGGAAGTAATTACTCTCGATTATATCAATTCTGAGAATCAAATTGCTGATATACTAACAAAACCCTTAAATGAATCTATATTTACTAAATTAAGAAGTGAATTAGGTATTTGTTCAATAACTGAAAAATAATATATAAATAACAAAGTATAATTAAAATTAAATCAAATAGTAAAAATATCAAGTACCATGTCGACATCCCCCTCCTACCCATGTCGACATATAACGATTTTTTTATTTTTGAATTTTTCCCACCAAAATTCAAATAAGTGGTTATATATTCTTCTTATTTCGAAATTTGGATCATTCTTTCTATTCTATCTTCTGAAAACATTTAATCAATGGCCTCCTCTTCTAAATCAATCTAAAATTCAACCTTTTCGTTACCTTCTCCTACTTCTGGACCGTTTCAACGAACAACGCTCGCACGAGTGACGAAAATGGAGGATTCTCTGAAGGATGCACTGCAATTAATGACTGAAATTCAAGTGGTACAACTTAGAATGGACAAGAAACAAGAAAGGCAAGGCAAAATCCTTAGAAATTTGCAAAAATTTCTAATGGACAATCATGCTAATCCAATCTTGATTGACGAAGATTCTTCAGGAGATCAAGTGCAAGAGGACAACGAGGAAGAAGAAGAAGAACCCGCCATGGAAGAAGAGCACGCTGAAGATGACGACAAAGTAGTTTGCATTGGCGAAGTGTGCTTTGACAAAGATGGAAATCTTGTCGAACAACGTGAAAATTTCCATTTCCACTTTCCAAATTGTTCGGTTCATAGATCTCCTATGTTCAAAGACACACATTTGTTTCTTCTCTTTCTTTCCTATTGTTGTTTGTTTTTTCTTACGTTCTCTACGAAAATGTAAATATAAACAAATATATAATTAATAAATAATGTGTGTTCTTATATATGTTCTATTAAAAGTATTATTATATGGATACTTGGTTAGGAAAGTTAGTAGTCTAGGACTAAGTTTTAGTTTTAGAATTAAGTGTTGATTATCTATGATAACACTATCATTATAATCACATGTCATAGATTAAGGGGGAGTTATATAGTTTGGAGTTAGTTAGTTTTTTTGTCGATGACAAAGGGGGAGAAGTATAAAATAGGATAGTTAGGCATAGATTAAGGGGGAGTTATCAGTTTTAGGGGGAGTTATTAGGATAGAAGTAATATTTTATAAATAAAGGCTGTCATCATCAAAAAGGGGGAGATTGTTAGTCCTTGAGATGATGGTTTTGATGACAACAACCTTAGAATAAGATTATAAAATATAAATACTAACATTATAGTTTAGATATATATGTATATGCAGGATTTAACCATGTAGGTATCAAGAATGAAGACTGTACAGTATAGAGATTCAAGATATCAAGATTGAAGACTCATGAGTATCAAGAATATCAAGATTATCAAGAGTTCAAGATTTCAATAATAAGTAATTTAATTAGAAATTTTGTTAAAACTCCTAGAAAAGCACCGGCATCTTAAAATCCAATTTAGACGTGGAATAGAATCCACTTCGAGCCTGATAAAGGGATGGAACCCTATGTAGGATGGAACCAATGAAAGATTTAGTGGAACATTGTTTTGTATCCGCTAAATTTTATTCAAATGATTTTACAAAATTATCTTGTTTTCAAAATGATTTCAAAACCTTCCTTTTAAAAAGAATCAAAAACATCTATCCTGATTTTAAATACTTATAGCCTCAAAATAATCTTTATCAAATTATCCTTAGTTTTAAACTATCTTTAATAATAAATTTAATATTTATACTTAGATTTAAATATAAAATTATAGTAAAAATTTTTATATATATTATTCTCTATATTTACTTATGTATTTTAACTATAGTTAAGTATATTTATAAAGTTTAAAATAGTTTTAAATATAAGATAGAAGTAATTTTCAAAGATAAACAAATCACCAAAATTTCCTTTGTGATGTCGACATACCCAAGATACCCATGTTGACATAGTGGCAGTTGGTTTCAAAAATTTGAATTTCAAAAGAAGTGTCTATTCGCCATAACCTTTCACGAATGAACATGGCTGTTGTTCTTCTATAAATAGGGGATGTTTTCAGCAAATTTTATATCATATTTTTCTGGTTCTCACTCCTCTTCTTCTTCCATATTTCTTTATATATATTCTTACCATTACTTTACCGAAATCACCATTGAATCTAACTAGATCATTTCTGGTTTGATTCTCTATCACTATCTCAACAAGACCTCAGTGCTATTCAGAGTTATAGACTTCTTTGTAATTATTCAAGTGAGAAAAGGTGTGATTGTAGCCTTGGAAATCAATCAAGTGAGAAAAGGTGCGATTGTAGCTTTGGAAATCAATCAAGTGAGAAAAGGTGTGATTGTAGCCTAGGAAATCAATTGAGTGAACTTGTTGCCCACGAAATCAAGTATCTCTACCTAGAGGATTGTGAATCTGGAGTGGTGTACCTCGTGGCCTTGAAATCGAGGGTTGTAATTGTAAAGATTGCTTTTGAAAGGAAATCTGTACTTGTGTGCGGGACTGGATGTAGGGTAACTCCGAACCAGTATAAAATCCGGTGTGTTCTTTCTTTACTACTTTTACTTTATATTTGCTTCTATGTTTGAATCTGTGATCATATCAATGTCTGAATATTACATACATTTGTGTTCAAATTAATATAAACTCAAAAGGAATTAGTAATTCCTTAAAACACTATTTACCCCCCATCTAGTGTTTATACTAGCCTTAAGATCCGTAATCTGCATTTCTCACATTTGGTATCAGAGCAAGGTTTTCAAAGTTTCATAATCTGATTTTTGAAAAAGTTTTTAAAATGGCTATGTTTAAGAAATTTGTTAATGCTAGTTTAGAAATATTCAGATCATCATTGTCTCTTGAGTCTGCATATAATCAATATTCAAATACAAGTTGTCTACTAAGATTGTTTGATGTGCAGGAAACATGCTTTATGGGAGTTGAGGAATCAATCCACAACGGACAAATTTTGCAGATCAAAAGGAATAAATGGATACTCGATAGTGGATGTTCTAGACACATGACTGGGAATCCAGATATGCTGAATGATATAATATACAAAGACGGAGGACTGGTTAACTTTGGAGACAATTCAAAAGGATATGTGATTATCATCGGCAAAGTCGGTAACTCTGAAACTCCTATTATTACTAATATTTTGCTAGTTAAGAATCTAAAACATAATCTGCTAAGTATAAGTCAACTTTGCGATAAAGGATATAAAATTAAATTTGAAAAAGATAAGTGTCACATTGAAGATAATAATTCAACCATAATATTTGAGGGAATTAGGAAAAAGAATATTTATATTCTTAGTATGAAAATTTCAAATGATAACTTGTGTCTTTTGGCAAATACAAGTGACCCTTAGATTTGGCATAAGAGATTTGGGCATTTGAATTTCAAACTCTTATCTAGACTGTCAAAACATGATCTAGTAAGAGGTCTCCCTAAAATGAATTTTAAAGTAGATAGTTTATGTGATGCATGTCAATTAGGAAAACTTAGAAAAAGTTCCTTTAAATTAAAAGATATGATTTCAACTTCAAAACCTCTTTAATTACTTCATCTTGATTTATTTGGTCCATCTCAAATTTAGTCAATAAATCACAGTAAATATGTTTTTGTAATTGTAGATGATTATTCTAGATTTACATGGACAATATTTTTGAAACAAAAAAGTGATACTTTTGAATGTTTTAAGAACTTTACAAAATGGATTCAGAATCAACTTTCTCTAAAAATTATAACCATCCGTAGTGATCACGGTGGTGAATTTGAGAATGAAAAGTTTAAGGAATTCTGCAATAAAAAGGGAATAACTCACAATTTTTCATTTCCAAGAACTCCACAACAATACGAAGTAGTAGAATGTAAAAATAGGACGATTCAAGAGTGTGCGAGAACTATGCTTTCAGATAGTAAATTACCAAAGTATTTTTGGGCAGAAGCAGTTGCTACCGCCGGTTATATTTTAAATAGAATTTTAATTAGACCTTTAACTGATAAGACATCTTGTGAACTCCTTCACGGAAAGAAACCTAAGGTATCTTATTTTAGAATTTTTGGAAGTAAATGTTTTATTTTAAATACAAAAGATAACTTAGATAAATTTGATCCTAAATCCGACAAAGGTATCTTTATCGGATATTCTAAAAGAAGCAAAACATATAGAGTGTTTAATTTAAGAACTAACACCATTGAAGAAACAATGCATGTTTCAGTCGATGAAAATTCCAAAAATTTTGAAGATATTAATGATGAAGAGGATTTAATCACTCAAAATCAAGAGTCAACTGAAACTAATAATGAAATAAATCATCCTAATAAAAGGATTAAACTTTTAAAATATCATCCTATAGAAAATGTACTTGGAGATATGCAATCTGTTGTTAAAACTAGAAATCAACTAAGTCAAATGAGCAGTGTAGCTTTTATATCAACTATTGAACCCAAAAATCCAAAAGAAGCATCAACTGATGATTCATGGATTTTGGTTATGCAAGAAGAATTAAATCAATTCACTAGAAATGATGTTTGGGAACTTGTTCCTAGACCTGAAAATAAAACTATAATTGGAACTAAATGGGTTTATAAAAACAAAATGAATGAACAAGGTGAGATCGTTAGAAATAAAGCCCGGTTAGTCGCTCAAGTTTATTGTCAAGAAGAAGGAATAGATTTTGATGAAACCTTTGCTCCCGTAGAAAGATTAGAAGCCATTAGGATTCTACTTGCTTTCACAAATTTTAATAATTTCAAATTATTGCAAATGGATGTTAAAAGTGCCTTTTTAAATGGATTTGTAAAAGAGGAAGTATATGTTGAACAACCACCACTTTTTGAAAATGAAAAATTTCCAAATCATGTTTACAAACTTAAGAAAGCTCTATATGGTCTAAAACAAGCTCCTCGAGCCTGGTATGACAGACTAAGATCTTACTTGCTACAATCAAATTTTGATATGGGTAAAGTAGATAATACTCTTTTTATTAAAAGAAATAAAAATGATATTCAACTAGTACAAGTTTACGTAGATGATATCATTTTCGGATCAACTAATTTTGAAATGAATAAAGAATTTTCTAAAATAATGACAAAAGAGTTTGAGATGAGTCATATGGGTGAATTAAACTTCTTTCTAGGATTACAAATTAAACAATTAGATAATGGTATCTTTATTAGTCAAGAAAAATATGCTAAAGACCTAGTTAGTAAATTTGGTTTGACTACTGCAAGTGGAAAACCCACTCCCATGGCAACCAATGAGTACCTAAGTAAAGAAGATCTCTCGAAAGATGTAGATCAAAATTTATATAGAGGAATGATTGAATCACTACTCTAAATCACTATTAGTAGACCTGATATCATGCATAGCGTTTGCCTCTGTGCAAGATATCAATCCCAACCTAAAGAAACCCACTTAAAAGTTGTAAAACTTATCATAAGATATATTAAACACACCATTGACTATGGCTTATTTTACCCTAAAAATGATTCTTTTGAATTAATATCTTACTGTGATGCTGACTATGCTAGTTGTAAGTTAGACCGAAAAAGCACAAGTGGAACTTGTCACTTTTTGGGGCATTCTCTGATTTCCTGATTTTGTAAAAAGCAAAACACGGTTTCTTTATCAACAACTGAACCAGAGTATATTTCTGCTGCTTTAGCTTGTTCTCAAGTAATATATATGCAACAAACTTTAAAAGATTTTGGTTTAAATATCTTAAAATCACCAATTTATTGTGATAATACTAGTGCAATAAATTTATCCAAAAATACTACTCATCATGCTCGAACTAAACATATTGATATCAAACATCATTTTCTCAGAGATAATATAAGTAAGGAAGTAATTACTCTCGATTATATCAATTCTGAGAATCAAATTGCTGATATACTAACAAAACCCTTAAATGAATCTATATTTACTAAATTAAGAAGTGAATTAGGTATTTGTTCAATAACTAAAAAATAAAATATAAATAACAAAGTATAATTAAAATTAAATCAAATAGTAAAAATATCAAGTACCATGTCGACATCCCCCTCCTACCCATGTCGACATATAACGATTTTTTTATTTTTGAATTTTTCCCACCAAAATTCAAATAAGTGGTTATATATTCTTCTTATTTCGAAATTTGGATCATTCTTTCTGTTCTATCTTCTGAAAACATTTAATCAATGGCCTCCTCTTCTAAATCAATCAAAAATTCAACCTTTTCGTTCCCTTCTCCTACTTCTGGACCGTTTCAACGAACAACGCTCGCACGAGTGACGAAAATGGAGGATTCTCTGAAGGATGCACTGCAATTAATGACTGAAATTCAAGTGATACAACTTAGAATGGACAAGAAACAAGAAAGGCAAGGCAAAATCCTTAGAAATTTGCAAAAATTTCTAATGGAAAATCATGCTAATCCAATCTTGATTGACGAAGATTCTTTAGGAGATCAAGTGCAAGAGGACAATGAGGAAGAAGAAGAAGAACCCGCCATGGAAGAAGAGCACGCTGAAGATGACGACAAAGTAGTTTGCATTGGCGAAGTGTGCTTTGACAAAGATGGAAATCTTGTCGAACAACGTGGAAATTTCCATTTCCACTTTCCAAATTGTTCGGTTCATAGATCTCCTATGTTCAAAGACACACATTTGTTTCTTCTCTTTCTTTCCTATTGTTGTTTGTTTTTTCTTACGTTCTCTACGAAAATGTAAATATAAACAAATATATAATTAATAAATAATGTGTGTTCTTATATATGTTCTATTAAAAGTATTATTATATGGATACTTGGTTAGGAAAGTTAGTAGTCTAGGACTAAGTTTTAGTTTTAGAATTAAGTGTTGATTATCTATGATAACACTATCATTATAATCACATGTCATAGATTAAGGGGGAGTTATATAGTTTGGAGTTAGTTAGTTTTTTTTGTCGATGACAAAGGGGGAGAAGTATAAAATAGGATAGTTAGGCATAGATTAAGGGGGAGTTATCAGTTTTAGGGGGAGTTATTAGGATAGAAGTAATATTTTATAAATAAAGGCTATCATCATCAAAAAGGGGGAGATTGTTAGTCCTTGAGATGATGGTTTTGATGACAACAACCTTAGAATAAGATTATAAAATATAAATACTAACATTATAGTTTAGATATATATGTATATGCAGGATTTAACCATGCAGGTATCAAGAATGAAGACTGTACAGTATAGAGATTCAAGATATCAAGATTGAAGACTCATGAGTATCAAGAATATCAAGATTATCAAGAGTTCAAGATTTCAATAATAAGTAATTTAATTAGGAATTTTGTTAAAACTCCTAGAAAAGCACCGGCATCTTAAAATCCAATTTAGACGTGGAATAGAATCCACTTCGAGCCTGATAAAGGGATGGAACCCTAAGTAGGATGGAACCAATGAAAGATTTAGTGGAACATTGTTTTGTATCCGCTAAATTATTTTCAAATGATTTTACAAAATTATCTTGTTTTCAAAATGATTTCAAAACCTTCCTTTTAAAAAGAATCAAAAACATCTATCCTGATTTTAAATACTTATAGCCTCAAAATAATCTTTATCAAATTATCCTTAGTTTTAAACTATCTTTAATAATAAATTTAATATTTATACTTAGATTTAAATATAAAATTATAGTAAATTTTTTTATATATATTATTCTCTATATTTACTTATGTATTTTAACTATAGTTAAGTATATTTATAAAGTTTAAAATAGTTTTAAATATAAGATAGAAGTAATTTTCAAAGATAAACAAATCACCAAAATTTCCTTTGTGATGTCGACATACCCAAGATACCCATGTTGACATAGTGGCAGTTGGTTTCAAAAATTTGAATTTCAAAAGAAGTGTCTATTCGCCATAACCTTTCACGAATGGACATGGCTGTTGTTCTTCTATAAATAGGGGATGTTTTCAACAAATTTTATATCATATTTTTCTGGTTCTCACTCCTCTTCTTCTTCCATATTTCTTTATATATATTCTTACCATTACTCTACCGAAATCACCATTGAATCTAACTAGATCATTTCTGGTTTGATTCTCTATCACAATCTCAACAAGACCTCAGTGCTATTCAGAGTTATAGACTTCTTTGTAATTATTCAAGTGAGAAAAGGTGTGATTGTAGCCTTGGAAATCAATCAAGTGAGAAAAGGTATGATTGTAGCTTTGGAAATCAATCAAGTGAGAAAATGTGTGATTGTAGCCTAGGAAATCAATTGAGTGAACTTGTTGCCCACGAAATCAAGTATCTCTACCCAGAGGATTGTGAATCTAGAGTGGTGTACCTCGTGGCCTTGAAATCGAGGGTTGTAATTGTAAAGATTGCTTTTGAAAGGAAATCCGTACTTGTGTGCGGGACTGGATGTTGGGTAACTCCGAACCAGTATAAAATCCGGTGTGTTCTTTCTTTACTGCTTTTAATTTATATTTGCTTCTATGTTTGAATCTGTGATCATATCAATGTCTGAATATTACATACATTTGTGTTCAAATTAATATAAACTCAAAAGGAATTAGTAATTCCTTAAAACACTATTCACCCCCCATCTAGTGTTTATACTAGCCTTAAGATCCGTAATCTACATTTCTCACATTTGGTATCAGAGCAAGGTTTTCAAATTTTCATAATCTGATTTTTGAAAAAGTTTTTAAAATGGCTATGTTTAAGAAATTTGTTAATGCTAGTTTAGAAATATTCAGATCATCATTGTCTCTTGAGTCTGCATATAATCAATATTCAAATACAAGTTGTCTACTAAGATTGTTTGATGTGCAGGAAACATGCTTTATGGGAGTTGAGGAATCAATCCACAACGGATAAATTTTGCAGATCAAAAGGAATAAATGGATACTCGATAGTGTATGTTCTAGACACATGACTGGGAGTCCAGATATGCTGAATGATATAATATACAAAGACGGAGGACTGGTTAACTTTGGAGACAATTCAAAAGGATATGTGATTAGCATCGGCAAAGTCGGTAACTCTGAAACTCCTATTATTACTAATATTTTGCTAGTTAAGAATCTAAAACATAATCTGCTAAGTATAAGTCAACTTTGCGATAAAGGATATAAAATTAAATTTGAAAAAGATAAGTGTCACATTGAAGATAATAATTCAACCATAATATTTGAGGGAATTAGGAAAAAGAATATTTATATTCTTAGTATGAAAATTTCAAATGATAACTTGTGTCTTTTGGCAAATACAAGTGACCCTTATATTTGGCATAAGAGATTTGGGCATTTTAATTTCAAACTCTTATCTAGACTGTCAAAACATGATCTAGTAAGAGGTCTCCTTAAAATGAATTTTAAAGTAGATAGTTTATGTGATGCATGTCAATTAGGAAAACTTAGAAAAAGTTCCTTTAAATTAAAAGATATGATTTCAACTTCAAAACCTCTTGAATTACTTCATCTTGATTTATTTGGTCCATCTCAAATTCAGTCAATAAATCACAGTAAATATGTTTTTGTAATTGTAGATGATTATTCTAGATTTACATGGACAATATTTTTGAAACAAAAAAGTGATACTTTTGAATGTTTTAAGAACTTTACAAAAAGGATTCAAAATCAACTTTCTCTAAAAAATTATAACCATCCGTAGTGATCACGGTGGTGAATTTGAAAATGAAAAGTTTAAGGAATTCTACAATAAAAAGGGAATAACTCACAATTTTTCATTTCCAAGAACTCCACAACAAAACGGAGTAGTAGAACGTAAAAATAGGACGATTCAAGAGTGTGCGAGAACTATGCTTTCAGATAGTAAATTACCAAAGTATTTTTGGGCAGAAGTAGTTGCTACCGCCTGTTATATTTTAAATAGAATTTTAATTAGACCTTTAACTGATAATGCATCTTATGAACTCCTTCACGGAAAGAAACCTAAGGTTTCTTATTTTAGAATTTTTGGAAGTAAATCTTTTATTTTAAATACAAAGATAACTTAGATAAATTTGATCCTAAATCTGACAAAGGTATCTTTATCGAATATTCTAATAGAAGCAAAACATACAGAGTGTTTAATTTATGAACTAACACCATTGAAGAAACAATGCATGTTTCATTCGATGAAAATTCCAAAAATTTTGAAGATATAAATGATGAAGTGGATTTAATCACTCAAAATCAAGAGTCAACTGAAACTAATAATGAAATAAATCATCCTAATAAAAGGATTAAACTTTTAAATGATCATCTTATAGAAAATGTACTTGGAGATATGCAATTTATTGTTAAAACTAGAAATCAACTAAGTCAAATGAGCAGTGTAGCTTTTATATCAACTATTGAACCCAAAAATCCAAAAGAAGCATCAACTGATGATTCATGGATTTTGGCTATGCAAGAAGAATTAAATCAATTCACTAGAAATGATGTTTAGGAACTTGTTCCTAGACCTGAAAATAAAATTATAATTGGAACTAAATGGGTTTATAAAAACAAAATGAATGAACAAGGTGAGGTCGTTAGAAATAAAGCTCGGTTAGTCGCTCAAGGTTATTGTCAAGAAGAAGGAATAGATTTTGATGAAACCTTTGCTCCCGTAGCCAGATTAGAAGCCAGTAGGATTCTACTTGCTTTCGCAAATTATAATAATTTCAAATTATTTCAAATGGATGTTAAAAGTGCCTTTTTAAATGGATTTGTAACAGAGGAAGTATATGTTGAACAACCACCATTTTTTGAAAATGAAAAATTTCCAAATCATGTTTACAAACTTAAGAAATCTCTATATGGTCTAAAACAAGCTCCTAGAGCCTGGTATAATAGACTAAGATCTTACTTACTACAATCAAATTTTGATATGGGTAAAGTAGATAATACTCTTTTTATTAAAAGAAATAAAAATGATATTCAAGTAGTACAAGTTTACGTAGATGATATCATTTTCGGATCAACTAATTTTGAAATGAAAAAAGAATTTTCTAAAATAATGACAAAAGAGTTTGAGATGAGTCATATTGGTGAATTAAACTTCTTTCTAGGATTACAAATAAAACAATTAGATAATGGTATCTTTATTAGTCAAGAAAAATATGCTAAAGACCTAGTTAGTAAATTTGGTTTGACTACTGCAAGTGGAAAACCCACTCCCATGGCAACCAATGAGTACCTAAGTAAAGAAGATCTCTCGAAAGATGTAGATCAAAATTTATATAGAGGAATGATTGAATCACTACTCTATATCACTGCTAGTAGACCTGATATCATGCATAGCGTTTGCCTCTGTGTAAGATATCAATCCCAACCTAAAGAAACCCACTTAAAAGCTGTAAAATGTATCATAAGATATATTAAACACACCATTGACTATGGCTTATTTTATCCTAAAAATGATTCTTTTGAATTAATATCTTACTGTGATGCTGACTATGCTGGTTGTAAGTCAGACCAAAAAAGCACAAGTGGAACTTGTCACTTTTTCGGGCATTCTCTGATTTCCTATTTTTGTAAAAAGCAAAACACGGTTTCTTTATCAACAACTGAAGTAGAGTATATTTCTGCTGCTTTAGCTTGTTCTCAAGTAATATATATGAAACGAACTTTAAAAGATTTTGGTTTAAATATCTTAAAATCACCAATTTATTGTGATAATACTAGTGCAATAAATTTATCCAAAAATACTACTTATCATGCTCGAACTAAACATATTGATATCAGACATCATTTTCTCGATATTGATAAACAGGACGAACCTCTCAAACAAGCTTTGACATTTCATACAAAGCCTAGCACTTCTGCAAAAGAAGAAAGAGGGGATGATCAAGACAAAGCTTCTCCAAAGAATCATAGATTTTAGAATTTTAGGATTTCAACTTTTGTAAAATTGACAAAATCTATGAATGTAATCAATGTCGAATTATTAATGAAATCTTCCTTTTGTGTTTCATCTTTGACGATTGGCTTAAATTTTATAATTCTTTTTTGATAATGCCAAAGGGGGAGAAATATAAGTATAATTATAAAACATTAAAAATAAGCACATATTCAGGGGGAGATTTATAAATTATATATAAGTACATTGTATAGTTGTCATCATCAAAAAGGGGGAGATTGTTAGGAAATCAAATCTACGGTTTCGATGACAACAACTATACAATGGAAATCGAATATGCATATATATTTCTATTTATAGGTAATTGCTAAAGTAACATCACTAGAGAGACAAGAACAAGGCTCAAAGAACGTATCAAGAGGCTACAAGTCGATAGAATCAGAAGAACGACAACACAGATACAAGAAAAGCAACATGTACAAGATCAGATGTCTAGGTGCACTAGCCAGACATCTAAATAAATCCTCTGGATTACAAACCAGACAGAATCAGACGTCTAGTTAATGTACTTAGACGTCTGAAAGTCTACAATATACAAAAAATATAAAGAGCCAGACGTTTAGGACATATTCCAGACGTCTGAAACTGATCTCGATTGTTGACATTCAAATTACAACTACCACAATTGAAAAGACACCTTTGCTTCTCTTCGCTGCAACTCTTCATCACCATCGGAAGCGACCATAGAACACTTGTTAATGGATGCAACTACTCAAGGAATCTCTCTACCACTATAAATAGCATCAAGAATCCAAGAGAAGATTTCACCTTACTTACTTGTGCTCTTTACTCTTATACTCTGATATATTCTTGATCTCTAGCAATCTATACTTGTATTCTACTCTTCCAAATATACAGTTCCTTATAGACAATACTCTTTAGATATATATTGGAAGCATTTGTACTATATAGTCAAAATCCGTGTAATCGAGAACACACAGTTGACAAAGAAACTCTGCTATTGTAAACCTGTTCCTCCGGATGAAGTGAGGGTTATTTGGTGAAAGGAAATTCCGAAGAGGAGCTTCGGGACGGGAGGTCTGAACCAGTATAAAATCCCTGGTATGATTATTCTTATTTACATACTTTACTATTGTTACACTATAGTTTAATTAGTCATATACTGGTCATTTGTATAATCGATCCACCATACTATAGACTTTCAAAACTAACTATGTTGGACGTGCTCTTTCTATACTAAAATCTGTGACGAACTGCTTCGTTAGGCTCTTTGTCTAGATACTCTTTCAAGCTGCTCCAAACACACCTTACCATTTTATTAGATCCTACATCTAATCTTTTATCATGCGTTTAGTTTACTTTTCTTATTTTGTTGGCTACTTATTTACCCTAATCAGCATGCCCAACTCCACCTATGTGTGAGACCATAAGTACTAGACCTGAAAGAGAATGCTGTCGGTACGGGCCACTGCTATTATTCTTTCTTATTAACTAAATCCAAGATCTAAGTTTGATAAAATAAGCCTCTTCTATTTCTTTCTTTCTAATTATAACCTACGTGTTACAGTTATACTTGCAATTGTCACTTCTATATTCTTTTCTTTCTTTTATAACCTACATGTTATAAATGTAATTGCAAGTGTCTCTTTTTTATTCTAGTCTGTCTTCTTCTATTATGATACTAAATTTTCTTTAGTTCTCTTATATTATATAACAATCTTAACTTGGGACAACATCCAACTGTCATAAGTTATTTATCATAATAACTGCTTTACGTTTTACTCTACTATCTGCGCAATAAATGCACATCTAGTCACATTTTCTATTTATTGTTTCTAGTCTTGTCAAATAATTAACTTGATTATTTGTCCTTCTTCAATTTCTTTAATGCTTCGCGTTATTCTCTTTTATTCTAGAAAGTAGTTATATTCTATTTGGTTGGTTACAAAACTGCGCTAAAAATCCATTTCCATATTTGAATACTAAATAATGTTATAAACAATAACTCGTAACTATAAGATATTTCTTTTATTGTCTCTTTAATTGTTGGGTAATGCAAAATACAGTAATGTCTCTATTTTGCACTAATTCTACTTTTCTTGCTTTTATTCTTGCAATTACATTTATCGTTATTCTTATAATATTAAACTCTGGAAATGTATTCCCTTTTCTAAACCAACCAACTAAGCTATCACTAACTTCCAAATCAAGTTATTAGATTTTCCCTGTTTTAGTTCATTTCTCCCGTTTTAACATAATTTACTGCAAATTTCTCACTTTTAGGCTTATGCCCTTCTCTACAACTTTTAATCCTAATATTACTTATATTTAATAGGATTCCTTTCTTTTTCCATATAAATAATATTTAAATATAAGTACACTTCTCTTATAAAATTTATAGTTTCAACGTAACTAACTAGTAGAAATTATTGAAATAAATGCTGAATTTAATATTTAACGGGAATCTAGCAATATTATATATCATAAACATAAAAGAGATATAATTTAACTCACCTGTCATCCTTAGCTTTGCTCCATGGCCTTCCTAGATCCCCTTCTAAGGCATCTAATATTTTTATTGAAAAGATATTCTCCCTAGAAATATTTTCTATATAGGTCCAGCGTTAGGCAATGTACCCAATTGAGAGAAAATCTGATTGTGAGAAAATAGCTAGGCCTAGGATTCTATTTATAGTGGTGTTTGGGGATCTTAGACCGTTAGATTTAGTCGATCGAATCTGAAGCCACCACATCACAGGTTCGTTTGGAGCCATCAGATTTATCAATGTATGGCTCTGATCGAATAAAATCAACCGAAGACGTCACCAGAACAAACTTCGGCTCCGCAAAAGTGTGGGTCGACCTAAGTGCTATTCAGGTCGAGCTACCGGTTGACCTAGAAGGATGGGGTTTGACTTATGTTCTTTTGCGGGTCGACCTTACATTTTTGTTGGTTGACTTATAGGTTGACCTATAGGTCGACCTACCCCTTTGTTTTTTTTCGTTTTTCTAATTTTCGTTTCTCTTATAACTTCTTTATATTAACTTGGATTTCAACAAGTTATATATGGAAATTGATTAGAAAATCGCCACGAACATAATGGTATATGTTTCGAGTCTATATTCTGACAATTCCAAAAATGCTTATTTTTACTGTTCATCGTTATTTAATTATCTAAAAATGCGTGGTGTTAATTCCTCCACCCTTTAGGAAATTTCATCCCCGAAATTCGATAAGGGTAAAACTATGTAATTCCTTACATCAATCACATCCATTTTGTGTACATTCAATTTTGCGACCATCTGTTTCCTTGTGCAAAGTGTTATTCAACATAAAATATATGCATGTACATGAATTTCTAAGCGGTACCTCCTATATGAATGCTTTTCTTCTTTAAAAACTCCTTTTTTAAAATATGATGCACACATCCTAAATATACTTGCAATTTTTATATAATGCAATCTTTTGAAAACTCAAAATGTTTGTCATCTAATTTTTCGCGCACTCCTACTGAATAAGGGCGTAGTTCAACTAATTTTACATCCAAATCCCACCACACAACTATTAATATTCGAATTTCAGAAAAATCTAATTTTCCGAACTCGTTTCCTTATGTCAAAAAGAAGGTAGAAAACGGAAAAACCTCACAATTCTCCGTTTTACTTTTGCGCATCTCTTTCTCCATACTTGAAACTTATGCTGCTATTCTATAAAAATCTCTATTTTCTTTCCCAAGCACCGTTTACATAAGAAAAACTTCCTTTTCAAATTATCATTTATTTTTATTGACGTTTCTGTCACTTTCTTTAGATTTTACTGTTTTTTCTTTTAGTTGCTTTTATCTACTTTTACTTCTCTTTTAATATAGCAACTAAACACAGCTATCCTCTAGGGCTAGGAGGCTAGGACCATGTCTACTCTGACATAGAAAGGTCCTACTCTAGGAATCCAAGTAACTTGTATGCTCCTCCTGTCGCGTATTACTCGTTACTAACTTACGTTGTACTACTCACGATGAATAAGGTCTATTATTCTCTTCCATTCCATACTCAAAATGGAATAACCAAGTCTCATTTACTGCAACGAATAGGGATTTCAATCTATGCTGTCTCTATCTAAAAAGGCAACTAAGTTTGGGGAAATTTTCTTTTTACCTTTACCTTTCATTTTTTTCCCTACTAATGTCTACATATCCCAACCACGTGTGTCTTATTATCTTACTAATATCACTTCACTATTCTTATATAGTCCACACACATGAAGCAGCATTCCTAGGTTCTCACTAGTGTCCTAAACACTTTATGGAAACTTTTATTATTGCTATTAAAAGTAATCACCGCCATCTCCTACATAGCCTTACACTTTTCCCATCACACCTAGGAAATGATTCCTATCTACTCCATATTTAAAAGTTTGGTTTGGTATTTATCATTTCATTTCAAAAAATTAAAGCTTCTAAATTTTTGAAACATCAATTAACAAGATTCTAACATTTTATCTTTCTAAACTTGTATCTTTACAGCTTTTTGAATTTAAATTATGTCCCAAACCTAGAGTGGAATACTTACAAATTCTAAGTTCACAACTCATTCCTCTTTTCCCTTTAAAGACCTTTACAGGTTTCCATAGAGAAAAATTTGGATTTATAAATTTAACTGTTTACTAAGTTTTTCTCTTCCAAAAACTTATTTACATTTTCACCAAACCATTTTTTTTAAAACATGCCTTGCTTGTCCTTAAAAAAAATTTGACTTCCAAAAATGTCCTCACATGTTTTCAAAACATCTTCTTTACATAGATTTTCAAATTTATGAAAACAGGAATAGATAAGAATAATTATTTTATCAAAAATCCCTTAACTTTCATACTCTTCCAATTACCTAACCTTGGAGGATTTTACAACTTACTACAAATGGGGACTTTCTACAAAGGAAAGCAATCAATGCCCATAATCAATGGAAAAATATGAAATTTCCATTGTTTAGCTTTCCTACTAAGGCTTTATATAATATCCCTCCTAACTAACACTGTCTCTAATTATTACACTTCTTATTACACCTAATAGTTTTCTACCTTAATGTATTGGAACTACTTTTTCTCATAAGAAAACATTAACGCTAAAACCTTCTATGAATCCTTTAAAAGAGGATTTCATGTTTATGTCAAATTACAAGGAACTTATTTTATATTTTGTCGAAATAGGCTATACAAAATATGATGGTTTCCATACCTTGTCCATCTCTTTCACGTATTCCTTATAACTTGCACAAAACATCTTTATTTGTGATCCATAGAAAATTATATCATTATTCATTTCATTCCAATAGATTAAAGTATGTTTAATCTATATTCACTTACAATAGACATTTCCTACGAAATTTATTAATTTCCTAATATTTAACTTATATCTTCTCTTTTTTTTAGAAGAACTCATTTTAAAAACTGTTTTAATATTTTCTTAACTAGAAAACATTTTCATATGCTTATTTGAATAATAAGTATACTTACAAACCACTTTATTTCTATACTAAGAAATTATCTTCAAAACACATTTTTATTTGGATCAAAATAGATGTTGCGGAAAACACCGTTACTACTACCCAAAAATAATAGTATATGGATTTAATTAAAAAAATTAATAAATCTCATATGCTATCTAAAAACATTTCCTTTGGGAGTCACCTACTATAACAATAGTGTTATAGTCTATGTTTCCTCTGTTGTAACCTACGTTTTCGATACTTAACACACTCTAGGTTTTTATATTTAAAATCTTTGTTTACCTACAAAGAAACTAGCGAGCGATAGATGCTCTATAATTCTTCAAAAAGAATTTCACTTTTAACAAAATTTACATTATATAAAAACCAATTTAAATTTCATACCACTTTTTTTTCAAAAACCCAATATTTACTTCCTCAAACATATTAACAATTATATTTCTTATATTTTCAATTCCAAAAGTTTCATTTTATTGGACTAGGAATAAAGTGGATTTTCTTCTTACTACCCAGGGAATACGCTTCCTAAATCTTGGAAATCTCATTTCCTTACTAAAATCTCTTATTCCTTCCAAAATAAAAATACTCTCCCTACTATCCCTAGGGAACTTTCCCACTTCCTATAACATATAGATACCAATCTTCTCTCAAAATATAACTTATTGTACACTATAAATCAGCAATAACTAGGGCACAACATTCTTAGGTCATCCCAAACCCAACTAGCAAACTACACACAAATATACTATTAAAAACTTTACATATGTTAAAATCTATAATTGTGGACTATTTGGATTTTAGTACATAATATATTTAAATTTTATTCAAAAATACAAGTACGTTCACTCATATTTTCTAATTTACTTAGGATCTACTAACCTAAGCTCTGATACCAAATGTAACAACCCGAATTCCAGTGGGTCTGGTTTTTTCGCAAAATTGCTAAAATCCAAGCCCATTGAAGCCCGAGTTGGGTATTTGGTATCCTGCAAATAGGCAAAGACAAATATATCAGAGCTCAAATAAATATCTCACAGCGGAATTGACTAAAATATAATAGTAAGTAAATACTCACCAATATAATAACACTTTCTAAACAAGTGTCTCAAAGCTGGAAAGTCTCTGTCATCTACCTAACCTATGAGATGTTATGAGGAGGGGGTCAGAACTAAAGTTCTGGTGAATGGACAAATTATACACTTCTAAGCTTAATTCTACATATACCATTTTATTTCCATTTTATGTTATATTAGGTTCACTAGGTTTATAATACTCTCGCCTCTATGCATGAATCGCACCCATCTACTCCCTAGTAGATTAAAACATAATAACTAATATACATGTAGCTACATGCCCAAAGACCACATAGGTCCTAGGTACTACCCATAGTACCTTCCGTATCCTCCTCGAAAAGAACTCCATCGTCTTGCTCCTAGAGCGTTCTGTAACTACATCTATAAAGGACAGCTTAGTGAGGCCTATAATACAGATGTTTCCTCATCTACTATGAAAACATAAAACTGCGTCTGCACTAGCTTATACTAGTGCTCAGACATCCATAATGTACCACCCAGTGCGTACCTTGAGGACTATATGTAATCGTTCTATCTACTCCCTGAATCCCGCCAACAAGGTCAACCTTGTATGGAAATTGGTTGGGGATTTTCTATATCTATAAAGGTCCGCTTCGTTAGGTCTACAATACAGATATTCTACTTGGTCTGTCTCTTTTCTCATCATGGCTATGGCTCCATGCAACCCCGCCTCAACTAATCGAAAGACCTATCAAGGGCTAAGTGGTTGTTCCCTACCGCAAACAGTCTACACATACAATTGGCTGCACCCCTCATCCAATGTATCGACAGTGAAAGAATCATTAGAATGTTGGTTTAACTCTAGTCTTTCCCAAACTCGCTCTGATTGATGATGGCTTGATCTCCGCATGTGACTATCCTTTTGGGTCCTGCCCACTATAACCTACTCGCAACCCAAAGTACGGTGTCATACGAATATCCAACTCCATCATCAACCTTTTGACTGCCTACAAAGGTCCGCTTCGATAGGCCTGGAATGCAAAAGCAGTCAAGGCATACTCTCTTGATGAAACACCTACAGACCTGCCTCCAGGGGTGCACCTTCGTTAGGCCTACCCCAGAGGGCAATCCTAGAGTATCCTCACGTCCCATTGAAGTCTCGTACTTCCTTCTAGCCCAAACTAACTAAGTTGGATGTGCTCTTTCTGTACTAAAATCTGTGATGAACTGCTTTGTTAGGATCTTTGTCCAGATTCTCTTTCGGGCTACTCTAAACGCACCTTACCATTTTATTAGATCCTACATCTAATCTTTTATTATGTGTTTAGTTTACTTTTCTTATTCTATTGGCTACTTATTTACCCTAATCAGCATGCCCAGCCCCACCTTTGTGTGAGACCATCATTCCTAGACCTGAAAGGGAATGCTGCCGGTACGGGCCACTGCTATTGTTCTTGCTTATTAACTAAATCCAAGATCTAAGTTTGATAAAATGGGCCTCTTCTATTTCTTTCTTTCTAATTATAACTTACGTGTTACAATTATACTTGCAATTGTCACTTCTATATTCTTTTCTTTCTTTTATAACCTACATGTTATAAATGTAATTGCAAGTGTCTTTTTTCTATTCTAGTCTGTCTTCTTTTATTACGATACCAAATTTTCTTTAATTCTCTTATATTATATAACAGTCTTAACTTGGGACTACGTCCAACTATTATAAGTTACTCATCATAATAACTGCTTTTCTTTTTACTCTACTATCTGCACAATAAATGCAGATCTAGCCACATTTTCTATTTATTGTTTCTAGTCTTGTCAAATAATTAACTTGATTATTTCTTCTTCTTTAATTTCTTTAACTTGGTTACAAAAACTGTGCTAAAAATCCATTTTCATATTTTAATACTAAATAATGCTATAAACAATAATTCGTAACTGCAAGATATTTCTTTTATTGTCTCTTTAATTATTGGGTAATGCAATATACAATAATGTCTCTATTTTGCACAAATTCTACTTTTCTTGCTTTTATTCTTGCAATTGCGTTTATCATTATTCTTACAATATTAAACTATGAATATGTATTTCCTTTTCTAAAGTAATCAACTAATCTATCACTAACTTCCAAATCAAGTTATTAGATTTTCCCCTTTTTAATTCATTTCTCTTGTTTTAACATAATCTACTGCAAATTTCTCACTTTTAGGCTTATGCCCTTCTCTACAACTTTTAAGCCTAATATTACTTATATTTAATAAGATTCCTTTCTTTTTCCATATAAATAATATTTAAATATAAGTACACTTCTCTTATAAAATTTACAGTTTCAACATAACTAACTAGTAGATAAACTAGTTACTGAAATAAATGCTGAATTTAATATTTAACGGAAATCTAACGATATTATATATCATAAACATAAAAGAGGTATAATTTAAATACACTCACTTGTCGTCCTTAGCTTTGCTCCATGGTCTTCCTAGATCCTTTTCTAAGGCATCTAATATTTTTATTGAAAATATATTCTTCCTAGAAATATTTTCTATTTAGGGTTCAGCCTTAGACAATGAACCCAATTGGGAGAAAATCTGATTGTGAGAAAATAGCTCGGCCTAGGGTCCTATTTATAGTGGTGTTTGGGCATCTCAGACCGCTGGATTTAGCATATTGAATCTGAAGCCACCAAGTCACAGGATCGTTTGGAGCCATCAGATTTATCAACGTATGGCTCCAATCGAATAAAATCAACCGAAAACATCACCAGAACAAACTTCGGCTCCGCAAAAGTGGGGGTCGGCCTAATTGCTATGCGGGTCGACCTATAGGTTGACTTGGGAAGGAGTAGGGTCGACCTATGTTCTTTTGTGGGTCGAACTTACATTTTTGTGGTTGACCTATAGGTCGACCTACCCCTCTATTTTTTTTCGTTTTTCTGATTTTCGTTTCTCTCATAACTTCTTCATATTAACTCGAATTTCGACAAGTTATATATGGAAATTGATCAGAATATCGCCACGAATACAATGGTAATAGTTTCGAGGCCATATTCTGACAACAAAAATTCTTATTTTCATTGCTCATCGTTATTTAATTATCTAAAAATGCGGGGTGCTACAAGATGATACTGGAGATAGAGATTCATTTGTACATATTTTTTATGATGTAAATAAGTGTTGTAACATGGATTTGAGTATGTGCATAGTTTGGGTTTGACTTGTATTATTAGAACACAGGTATTTGATAGATAGACATGATATGGTAATGTGATATGATTATGATTATTTTTGTATTATATTTTATTTTCTTCCACTATAAGACTCTGAATGTCGAACCGTATATGTTTATTTTTATCTTGACCCAAGGACCCATCCTTTTTGATTCTCGAGGTGTTGATATCAGTTTAGGAATTGAACTCAAGGGTCGAAAATGCGAGTTATTACATTAAGTGTTAAGGATGATCGAATGCATTTTTGTAAAGAGCTTGGTACAATCTTATAGTACGGTTTCCTTTCGAATTATTTGACCATTTGGAAAGGAAAACAGATATCTGAGAGTAGATGTAAGATAGACACATTGGTATGAAAAGAGTGAAAGGTCGGCTCTTCTTCATGAAGTGACATCAAAAATGAGAACTGTATGGAATACTACTAGTTACTTATTATGGAATGGGAAACATGATTTCTATTCCAAATGTATTTTCAAGTAGATATAGTTTTTGATTAGAATTATTTCATTGAGTTAAAGATACTTGGTCTGAAAATCTCAATTGTAAGTTAGTTACTATATATGAAATAAATTCTTTTAACAAGTGATTAAATGGAACTTCATAGTTCATATGTTGTTATAGTAATGGCAGAATAATGGAAGCTGTTGGGCGTATTCTCACCCAGAAGATCGCAAGGCCAAGAAGCTTGATTCATTCGCGCTCGCCTAAGCTCCATTCGGTCTCCTACCACTACCGGACCATGACCCTACCGGACCAACCCGGCACCATCCTACCACCGAATCAACTCCTTCCCATTCCCACCGAATCAACTCCTTCCCATTCCCACCGGACCAACCCGGCACCATCATACCGGACCATGATCCTACTGAACCAACTCAGCTTCACCCTACCGGACAATGCTCCTACCGGACCAGCTGCTACCGGACCGAGACGTTCCGAACCAAGCTCCTTTCGGACCAAAAATACCAGGCCAGATCACGCCAGCCCAGGCCAACCAGCAGTTATATACATTCAAGACCCCTACCCCCAGCCTCACTCTATAAATAGAGGGGCAGGGGTACAACAATGGGGGACAAGTTTGAGAGCTCAGGCACGGAGAGAACTTTCAAACAACTTTCTTTTACTTATATCAAAGCTTTGTACTTGTAATCTAAAGAAGAGAAAAGAGAAATAACATATAAAGTGGACGTAGGCACATTCTGGCTGAACCACTATAAATCTGCGTGTCTTTTTACAGTTTAACCCCTGCTTTTTAATATATTTGCATAAATCATCCAAATCACTAAGAACAACATAAGATCTACTAAAACATACGACTTTGAGGTGTTTGTCCATTTTTTGTGCAAACATTTTTGGTGCTTTCACTGAGAACTTGAAGCTCGAAGCTTCAGCTTCTTCCACTTAACCTTTTTCCTAACAACATCATCCATCATCTGGAAACATGCCTCCCAAGTAGAAAAAAGATGTTAACAAAGGAAAAAACATCGCTTCCAGCAGTCTTCCAGATCCAGCGGTCATGGATCAAGTAAATCGTCCTCCTCCAGCAGCAGTAACAAATGAAGGACAGGCTAATCCGACCACTCCTGCCACAGAACAGCCCGCAGCAATTACTAGGGCAGATCTAGACAGGGTTGTGATTGAAGTAACTAACCGCTTCACGTCCCAGCAAGAAGCTTTGGTGGACCATCTCATGTCTCGCTTAAGGGATGCTGAAGATTCCAACCGCAACACTGAATCATGGGGTGAGTCCCAATCTGGAGGATCTCAGAGACAACAAAGATCTTCCTTCTTCGAAGGAGCTAACGGCGGAAGTAGCCATGGTAGGAGCCGAGACCGGGCACAGCCCGAAGTTAGGCCTGAGGAAACATTTGGTACCGAACCCAATGGGGGAGGTACCAAGCGAAGGTCAACTGTAGCTGAGCCTGTCATACTATCTAACCACGGAAACGCCAGTGAACGGAGCCAAGCTAGAGTCCAGCCCGAAGTTGGACCCGAGGAAGTGCTTAGATCAGAACACAGTAGGGGAAGATCAAGGCAAGGGCCAACTTTAGCTGACTCTAGCATGCTCCTAGAAGATCAAAGGCAGCCACTGGAAAATATGAGGAATGATAGACGATACCATCCCTAAAGGTCATTTGGACAGAATCAATCCCACAGAACAGAACCAAACTCATTTCTATCTGCTCCAAATTCTGATGAAAGGATGGCATGCCTAATCAGAGAGTGCGTCCAACGGGAGAAAAGGGATCGAGGGATAGGCACTAGGGTAACTAGCCCTTTCGCCTGCAATATCGAAATTGCTATCACTCCCCGAGAATGGAAGATGCCAACAATGGAACCTTACAAAGGAACCTCCGACCCCGTTGTACACCTACAGAGGTACACACAACATATGCTCATGAGTGGAGCGACAGAGGGAGTATTGTGCAAATGCTTTTCGCTCTTCTTAGCAGATCTCGCTACCTCCTGGTTCTGTCATCTACCCCAAGGATCCATCAGCTCGTGGGAAATGTTGAAAGAAAAGTTCATCAGTCAATTCTGCATCCATGTGGAACAACCTAAGGACGCTTATTCCTTATCCAGCGTCAAACAGAAACCTGGAGAGAAGCTGCAACAATACCTAACCCGATTCAATGCCGTAGTAGCCGCGGTTCAAGATGCCGATGAGAAGCTCATCCTAATGGCCCTCTGTAGTGGTGTGCATCCGGACACTAAATTTGCTAGAAGGTTGACGAAAGAAAAACCAGCCACTTTACCCGATTTCTTCCATGAAGCCGGGAAATATATGAGGCTTGAGGATGCTGCCGTTGAGGGGCAGTCAGGACAGCAAAATAAGGCAACTCACAGCAACGCCTCTGCTGTAGCAAGGGACGTTCGAAGAAATGATTCCATAGACAATGCTGGGGCAAGAAGGGAGAAAAGCGCCTATATCGGCCTGGACCGAGATTCGACACTTACACTCCTTTGAACGAGACCGTCGAAAATATCTTCCTTGCCACCCAAGGCGAAGTTAGATACAAACGCCCACCATACAAGAAGGAATCAGATAACGCGCAGAAGTCTGGAAAGTTCTGTCGTTTCCACGAATCTCATGGGCATGATACCAATGAATGCCATCATCTCCAGGACTTGATTGAGGAACACATCAGAAGGAAGAAACTGGAACGTTATGTAAAAGGTCAGGACAGGACTCCAGCTCCTGCCAATGAGAACCCAAGGCTACCCTCACCGTAGATCGGCAGAGGAAACCGCAACACTAGCAGCTCTAGTCAAGAGAAGATCGTGGTCCATACCATCTCGGGAGGACCGAACATCGCAGACAGAAGCTGGAAAGAGATGGAAAGATATGGAAAATCGCTCAGAGACAGTAAAGACTGTGTCAATTCGGTTATGGAAGAACGCCACCCAAAACGGAAAGAAGGTGACGACATCACATTCGGTAAGCGTGACCTGGAAGGAAGGCAGTACCCTTACATGGATCCCATGGTTATCTCTGCCCGGCTCGGTCCCGCCGAAGTTTACCGAATCCTAGTAGACACTGGAAGCTCAGTGAACATCCTGTTCAAACATGCATTCGACAAAATGAAATTATCAATGAAGGATGTATCTCCTTGCGATAAACCACTACACGGTTTCACTGGAGATGCGAAGATGCCCCTCGGGCAACTGGACCTCTTTGTTGAGATTGGAAGCCATCCCCGCTCCGTTGTGCGGAAATAGACGTTCATGCTAATAGAAAACCATTCGGCCTACAACGCCTTCTTAGGAAGGCCAGCCTTGTCTGACTTCCAAATTGTCCTTGCCCCATGGTGCCTGAAGATGAAATTTCCAACGGACAATGGAGTAGGGGAAGTAGAAGGAGACCAGGACGTTGCTCGAGACTGCTATGTGACTGAACTTCGCAACAACCACAGGAAGGATAAAGGGAAGGGTGTAGAGATTGCCCTCCGCACAAAAAGTCTAGAAGCATAGCAACTAAAGAAAGCCCCTCCTCTTCGATATACCAGCGACCCTTTCAATGAATTAGACCCTAGAGATAAAGAGGAGGAGGCCACCGCCGAGCCTGCAGAGGCTATGGAGTTTATATCTGTAGACAAGCACGACTCAAGTAGACTATTGAAAATCGGGTCCCAACTAAAAGCCGAATTGAAGGAACAACTCATCGATTTTTTCCGCCACAACTTGGATGTATTCGCATGGTCACACGCTGACATGACCGGAATCTCCCCCGACATAGCATGCCACGTATTAAACATTGATCCTACCAAGGCGCCCGTAAAACAAAGAAAGAGAAGTATGGGGGCAGAGCGATCAGCAGCCCTCGATGAAGAAGTAAAGAATCTACTCGCCAATGACTTCATACGAGAAGCTATCTACCCGGAATGGATCGCCAACCCGGTGCTGGTAAAGAAGGCTAATGGGAAGTGGCGAACCTGCATTGACTTTTCCAACCTAAACGATGCCTGCCCAAAGGATTGCTTCCCACTTCCCCGAATCGACCAACTTGTAGACATCACAGCCGGGCACGAGCTCCTATCTTTTATGGACGCGTACTCAGGATATAACCAAATTCCTATGCATGCTCCCGACCAAGACCACACTAGTTTCATCACCGATCGGGGTTTATACTGCTATAAGGTAATGCCTTTCGGACTTAAAAATGCAGGAGCCACCTACCAGCGCCTCGTCAACAAGATGTTTGCAGGGCTAATAGGACAAACTATGGAAGTATATGTGGATGACATGCTGGTAAAGTCAAGGAAAGCCAAAGATCACGTAAGCCACCTAGGCAAGATGTTTCAAGTACTCCGCCAGTATGGAATGAAGTTGAATCCTCTAAAATGCTCCTTCGAAGTGTCATCAGGAAAGTTCTTAGGATTCAACGTTCATGCCAGGGGGATTGAAGCAAACCCTGAACAAGTCCGAGCGCTAAGGGATATCAAGATACCTTCCACTCGGAAGGAAATGCAAAGCCTGAATGGAAAAGTGGCCGCCCTAAGCCGATTCATCTCCAAAGCAACGGACAAGTGTGTCCCCTTTTTCGAAGCTCTAAAGAAAGACAAAGGAAAGTTCGAATGGACCGACGAATGCCTGACCGCTTTCCTTAACTTAATCGAACACCTCCAGAAACCACCGGTACTCTCGACTCCAAGCGAAGGCGAAGAATTATACCTATACCTTGTTGTGTCATCTCACGCCCTAAGCGCTGCCTTGGTAAGGGAAGACAACCGCACGCAGCGGCCAGTTTACTTCGTCAGCAAAAGGTTTACTGGGGCAGAAGTCAGATATCCTAAACTTGAGAAGCTAGCATACTGTTTACTAATCACATCACGGAAACTGCGTCACTACTTCCAGTCCCATTCCATCAAAGTTCTGACCGATCAACCACTGAGGCAGGTACTCCATCGTCCCGACACTTCTAGGCGACTACTTAAATGGTGCATTGAACTAAGTCAGTATGATATCACCTATCACCCTCGCACCGCCATCAAGGGACAAGCCATGGCTGATTTAATTGCAGAATTCACTACCAACGAGGATAAGGAGCAATTGGAAATAGCAGAAGATATCAAGTGGAATCTCTTTGTGGATGGTGCATCGAACGAACAAGGCTCGGGGGCAGGAGTGGTAATAATCACTCCAGGGGAAACAAACTGCACTCTGCTATAAGGTTGGAGTTCGCTGCCACCAACAACGATGCAGAATATGAAGCAGTGATAGCCGGACTAGAACTTGCCATAGACATCGGAGCCAATTCTTTGTGTCTTCACAGCGATTCTCAACTTATTGTTAATCAAATACTAGGAGAATTCCAAGCTCGAGAAGAACGACTCATGGCATATTTAAAGAAGACCAAGTTACTTCTCAGCCGATTGGACCACTACTTAATCAAACACATCCCTCGGGAAGAGAACCAAGAGGCCAACGAATTGGCAAAGCAAGCAAGTATGAGAGGCATCGCCGTCTTTGGGGCAGTAACCATCTCAAAGCAACTAACCCCAAATTTTGAGCAAGTGAATCTGATAGCTGCAACCGAAGAAGCAACTTGGATGACTCCCATCCGAGACTACCTACAAAACGGCACACTACCCAACGGGCGTAACGAAGTCAAGAAAATCTTGAGGAAAGCATCCCACTACACAATACAAGAAAACACCCTCTATCGGTGCAGATTCTCTAACCCGTTATTAAGGTGTGTCGCTGGGAGGGAAGCCAAGGAAATCTTATCCAACATCCATCAGGGAAGCTACGGAGATCACACCGGAGGGCAAACATTAGCAAAAAAGATACTCCGATATGGATATTTCTAGCCCACCTTAAGCAAGGACGCCTTAGATTTCGTCAAAAAGTGTGACAGATGCTAGAAGTTTGCTAAGATTCCGCGGCTACCAACAACTGAGATTACTCAAATGACCAGCCCTTGGCCCTTCGTAGTATGGGGAATTGAATTAATCGGCGAGCTACCTATGGGCCGAGGCGGGGCCAAATATGCTATAGTGGCAGTCGACTATTTCACCAAATGGGTGGAAGCGGAACCTCTGAATAAAGTATCTTCAGCCAAAGTTATTAACTTCTTGATCAAAAATGTTCTATGCAGGTACAGAGTCCCACTCAAAATCATATCAGACAATGGAATCCAATTTGACAGCGAGGAATTCGCCAACTGGTGCCAAGAGCACGGAATTCACAAAAGCTTCTCATCCGTAGCGTATCCCCAGGAAAACGGACAAGTCGAAGCCGTCAACAAAATTCTGAAAACTCTAATCAAAAAGAAGCTCGAAAAGTCAAAGGGCGCTTGGGTGGATGAACTCCCTACGGCACTGTGGGCCTATCGCACATCTTTCAGAACATCAACGGGGCATACTCCTTTCTCTTTGGCATACGGATCGGAGGCTATGCTCCCAGTTGAAACCATTGTGCCTTCCCACCGTAGGATCCATTATAACCCAGATTAGAATGAAGAACTCCTTCACATGTCTTTGGATCTAGTTGAGGAGAGAAGAAATGATGCAGTCCTTAAAGCAGCAGCCCACAAACAAAAAGTGGCAGCACAGTACAACTCCAAAGTCAAGCATCGTACCTTGCAAGAAAGGGACCTTGTCCTCAAGCGAATCTTCCCTCGCCCCGGAGCGTTAGACCCAATCTGGGATGGACCATATGTAATTCATAAAGATCTCCACAATGGAGCTTATATTTTGTCAACAGTGGACGGAGAGGTGTTCCAGAGGGCATGGAACATCCAACACCTCCGTCGATACTTTTCTTAACTTGTACTGCCCATATGAAGTGAATTAACAAAGAGAATCAGTGGATGTAGGCCTCTTCATGCCGAACCACTTTAAAAAATCTTGCCTCTCTTTTAACTTGTTCCTTTATATCTTGGCTGCTTGTTAATGTTATACTTTTCTGTTGAACAAAATCCTATGCGTATAGCATTTCCACTCAATGCACTCCATAGCGCAACTTCACCAGGACAAGACCTAACAGGTACTATGCGAATCTATGCCCTCGCCAATGAGACACTTTTTCTCCGGCATCCCTCTGCTGTGGGTTAACTCATTGCTCGCGACGGCCCTTAAAGCCAACTGTAATGAGCCGATTATAAGCCACCGAGAAGGCCGACTATACCGGCTAGCGTGGGTGCCGATCGTCCACCGTGAACTACCCCTAGCTGGCCACACCTTATGTTGGGGTTTATAATCGGTTCACAGTTGCCGGCGAGCCGAACGCCGTAATGAGCTGCCTCGGCTATAGTCGGCCTCCTCTAGAGCCCTGAGGTAAATCCTAGCCATAACCCGGGGGTAGTCGTCCATCCAAGATAAGCTGCCCTGCTTCCAAAGGCGAAAGTACATGTCCTGCAGCATATCGTCCATCATCCCCTCATTTTCTTCAAACTCCCTCATACGAGCCTCAGAAACCGATAGCCTTGCAATGGCAGCATCCCTTTCCAGTCGGTATCGCGAGCAGTCAGCCTGAAGGCACCTCCTCATCACCTCCATCTCCTCCTTTAGCCTGACCTAAGCAAGCTCTGCGGCTTCAAGCTTCCTCGACAGCTCCTCTACCTGCTCAAGATCCGCCCTCCGAACCTCGTCCACTGTCGAGATGACCATATTTATATGCTCCTTGCAAGCAGCCTCCATCTTCCGCAATTCTGCCTTACTAGCCTCCTCCATAGTCTTCCTCAACCACCCGGAGGCAGCCTCATGCTGAGAAATCTGAATGGCCTGATCAGCAAGCTGTTTGGCCTGGTCCGAAACCATCAATCGTAGTCGGATGTTGGCACTCCCAATCTCCTCTCCAGCCTTAACCAGCCGGGCATGATGCCCCATCAGCTTCCTAGTCTCCTCCGCCACCCGATCAATATTAGCCTTGACCTCGTCTCCCATGGTAACTATCCGAGTGGTAAGTAAATCGAGATCTAAGGACTTAGCCTCATCAAGCACCCGTACCATGGGATTACGGGGAAGAAGGTGCTCACCGATAACCTCGTCGATGGTAATATCATGGGAACCTAGATATAGATCAGGATGACCCGCAAATGGATTACGAGCCAAACCAAGACGATCAATCTGCGTAACGGTAGGGTTTTCAAACGGGTGCGAAGAGAGTGCGAACTCAGTATCCTCCTCCGTGATATCATGAAGAGGCTGAACTGGGGGCTGAGGACCGAGTGAAGGTTCGGATAAGGGATGACTCCTCTTTCTCTTCTGAATACCCTCTTCAATAACCCCGAGAAGAGGACGGTAGCCGACTACATCCCCGGAACGGTGGGTAGGAGTCTTCGGCTTGGCGGAAGCTTTGGAGAGCTTGTATTGTTCAAGCCTGTGCCGAAGATCTGAGGCCTTGGCCGTTTTACCTGCTCCTGATATGAAGAACAAGTGTCACAAGCTTACATTGATCCATAATTCAAGAAACGCGGTAAACTAAAAGTTAAAAGAAGAAAGGAAACACATCTGTTATACAAACCTTGGGGAGGAGTAGGATACTGCAATAAGTCCTGGATTTCATTCCAGGACGGGAGCGGATCATAAAATATTCATAAGTCCCTATCACAAATGGAGCCTGCAGGAGTCAAAAGTTCACCTTGAATCGTCGGAGCCACCTTGGCTAGAATAGTCTGGAATGACATGCTTGCACCAGTCTCGGCCTTGTCAGCTTTCTCGGATTTCTCTACCAAAGCCGGTTCTCCGTCCAGCCCCTCGAAAGCCTGACGGAATGCATCATCCGTCCACTCCTGAATCTTGCCTGCCTGCCTAAGAAGCAAGGCCCCGATGCCATCGCCACCATCATCACCTTCCCGGTCATCTCCACCCTCACCACTCTCCTCCTCTACGCCTTCCTCCCCCTGGGTAAGTGGACAATTGTTGGGGGAAGGACCATCCGACTTCTTAAGTTTCTTACTTCCGACAGCTGGGGGTTTTGTGAAAGGCTTCCTCTTGCCACTCTCTACTGTGACACCTCCCTTAGCTTGAGCAGCCACCCTTTCCTCCGCCGTTTCCCTCTGCTTGACTACTGACTGCTGTGGAAGGATCAAGTTATACTCCAAAAGGGTCACATTTCTGATCAGGTAGGCAGCTGATCTATCTCTCCCGGGGATAGCTTCTATCTCAGCCGCCGTCTGAACCAGGCGATCAGTCTCCACAACCGCAAAGGCACCTGTCGCTAGCAAAAATGAAAACGTATGAGAAGAAACATCGCAACCAGAATGGAAATTATAAATAAAGCGTCGACTTACATCCAGAGGTGAAACGCCGAACAAAAACAGAGTCGTCCCTGACGAAGAACCACTCCTTCTTGAACATGCTGTACTTAGAATACAGATCCAAGACCGGCTTAAAGGTTACAACCGACTCCAAGCTGATGTATGGGGACCCCTTCTAATAGCCCCTCAGATTATATAAGTATCGGATCTCCCGGTTGGAAGGAGCACGCCCATACTTCCTCTGGAAGATGACGAAGAGGCTCACCAATATAGTATAGGAGTTGGGTTGAAGCTAGAATGGGGCCACCTTTATATATGTAAGAAAGCTGAGTACCCAAGCATTAAGAGGCGGGATGGCACCACACATACAGTGGTATCTGCTGAAGGCAAAGTACCCTTCGGGAGGGTCATATGGCATAACTTCTCTCCCTGGCAACAGCATGCGCGCTCTATCGATTCCGAAAGAGCGGGAGATGACATCAAGTTGCTCCTCCTTGAGGGAGCTGGGAAAGCAATCGGGCGGGGAGTCCAAAAGCTCCTGAGGACCGTACCCGTCCACCAGTGATCTGGGGGCAGTTCCGTGACGTTCCGGTCCTGGCCGAGCAAGGAGCACTGCGGAAGATTCTCCTTCGCCCTGGGACTTCTTTTTATCCGATCGAGTTTTTGCTTTGCGAGACATTATCTGCAACGTCGAAAAAACATGTTGTTAGAACAGAGGATACAAACAAGCAAGTACATGTAGCCCGGAATTTCGCTCGTGATATAAAAAGTGAAAAAATCAAGTGTATCAAGCTCATTCGGCATTCTCATTCTCAAAGGCCCATTCAGCATTCTCATTCTCAAAAGCCCATTCGGCATTCTCATTCTCGAAAGCCCAATCGGCATTCTCATCTCGAAAAATTCATCCAGCATTCTCATTCTCGAAAGCCCAATCGACATTCTCATCTCGAAAAATTCATCCGGCGTTTCTCAGTAAAGGCTCATTCGGCATTCACAACTAAAGTTCATTCGGTATGTAGGACATACGAGTTTCATTCGGCGAAGGAAAGTTAAGTACCTGATTCGGCAGGCCAAAGCGATTCGGCAATAGGATGAAATTTTATTCGGTTATTTGAAGCTGTCTCGTTCGGTAAAAGGTACGAAAGCCCTAGGCCCTTATTTATAGGCGAGCATAGACGACCGGATCGGCCGATTCGGCGAGAGCATCCAAGCTAACATCGTTGGTTTTAAAAAACAAAGCACGACATATGCCGGCATACACCCCAATTTGGGGGGCAAATGTTGGGCGTGTTCTCACCCAGAAGATCGCAAGGCCAAGAAGCTTGATTCATTCGCGCTCGCCTAAGCTCCATTCGGTCTCCTACCACTACCGGACCATGACCCTACCGGACCAACCCGACACCATCCTACCACCGAATCAACTCCTTCCCTTTCCCACCGAATCAACTCCTTCCCATTCCCACCGGACCAACCCGGCACCATCATACCGGACCATGATCCTACCGAACCATCTCAGCTTCACCCTACCGGACAATGCTCCTACCGGACCAGCTGCCACCGGACCGAGACGTTCCGAACCAAGCTCCTTCCGGACCAACAATACCAGGCCAGATCGCGCCAGCCCAGGCCCACCAGCAGTTATATACATCCAAGACCCCTACCCCCAGCCTCACTCTATAAATAGAGGGGCAGGGATACAACAATGGGTGACAAGTTTGAGAGCTCAGGCACGGAGAGAACTTTCAAACAACTTTCTTTTACTTATATCAAAGCTTTGTACTTGTAATCTAAAGAAGAGAAAAGAGAAATAACATATAAAGTGGACGTAGGCACATTCTGGCTGAACCACTATAAATCTGCGTGTCTTTTTACAGTTTAACCCCTGTTTTTCATATATTTGCATAAATCATCCAAATCACTAAGAACAACATAAGATCTACTAAAACATACGACTTTGAGGTGTTTGTCCATTTTTTGTGCAAACAGAAGCATATCATAGGACACTTATTAGTGTATGCACCATGGTATAAAAAAACTATTTTCACTAATATACCAAATATTATTTATGAAATAATAATTTATCTCATTATTGAATGAAAATTAATATATATTCCAATATGAATATTATAAATATGTGTTATAAGATAAAACTATAATAATGGAATTTCTTTTCAAAACAAAAGTGATGCATTACAAAGTACAAAAGTATCTGAAATATTTACAATTATTTTGTAACTACGGACTAAGCTAGAGTTTTAAAAAATAATTCTTTAATCATATGATTATGAATCATATGGTCCTAGTGAATTGTATGTTATACGATTAAGCGAAAAATACCCATTTAGTGGAAGCAACGTAAAAGTTAGTGAGCTCTTCAGATTGATACATATAGATGTAGGCGGTCAAAGTTTTAATGAACCATAGTGGATGCCCTTACTTCATTAAATTCACTGATGAATTATCATAGATATAAACTTGTGTATTTGATACATAAGTAGTGTACCTATTTTAATTTCATAGAATATAAAATGGAAGTATAGACCATAACAGGCAAAGGAAATAAAAGATTCAATTAGATCGAATAGTTGAGTGTACTGCAAAAGGTTCAAAAAGTACCTATAAATGAATAAGATTCACTCTCAAAAGCCAATCCTCCCTATGATATATACTGATGTATCAATAAGAAGTAATAAGACTTTAATGGATAGAGAATGATTGATGATGAGTGAATTTATTTAGATTCTTTCTGTAAAGATGTGTACCTAAGAATATATACATAAGTTTAAAATGAATTTCATCCAAAGCATAGTTTACGAGATCATACAAGGTAAGAGTTGATAAGTAACACCTACAAATCCTAAGTTAAGGAGCTGTTGGGTTGTGTTAGTCGAGAGACTACACATAATATTTGCATGTGAGAGATTTTGTGTAGATCACACCAAAGGAGCTTGGGACCGAACAACATTAATTAACTAATTTATGTTATAAACATAAGTTTTGTAAACTAAAAGCTAAGTCACTTTTATACATTTATAAAGGCAGTTCATAAAATGATTATGAATACCTACTTTATTGTATTGAGAAACTATTGTTATTTTAGGAAACATCAACTTCATGAAGAAGGAATTCCTTTTAAAAATTAATGGTTGTAAAATGGATTAGTACATAATCCAAGCCAAAATAAACACGACTCATTAGAATGTTTGGTAAGAATTCCTGCACATTAGAGAGAAACAATGAGTTTCATGTCAATGTTGAGAAAGGAATTTCCTCAGTTGTCAATAAACCATAAAGTGTATTTACTCTGTCATATGGCATGATGTACAAATCTAAAATGGATTCCAAGTACATTATTAAAAATGATTTGATAGCTATACCCAAAGGATTATGATTCATCGACTACAAATATGTCTCCAAGAAGAAGACCAATGTAATTGGAATTATGTAAGCAACATTGGTAAGAATAACATCATAAATTTCAATTATTGAAATTAACGCAATAGATTTGTCATTCAACATGCTTAAGTTTACTCAGATTTTACTCGCAAAATCATCGCTCAGTATGATTTTAAAATTTAGGACATTCATGTCAAAACAAAATTCTAAATAATAATTTAGAATAAACTGTTTACACATAACAACCAAAGTGTCTCATAGTCGGTAAAAGTGATATTGAGTTTATGATTTTAGGTAAGATTCAAAGGATTGATATGAAAGTATCAGTCGACAAATAATATAATTGACCAAGTATTTTGAAAGAGAAATCAAACAATTGGTTTTCAGTCGAAATATAAATGAAGTTTTCGCATGTAAGAAAGAACATTAAAAGGTACTAAGATATTTTTTTCTCAAAAATTTGACAAACACTTGTTAATATGATTTTTAGTTTAGCCTTGTTGGATTGTGTTTATCTTGTGACTCTTTAGACGTTTCAAGTTATGATGAAATGATCTTTAGCAGATACCGAAGTAATTAACAAATCTAAGATTTAGAAAAGCATATAAGGAAAGAACAAGTAACATAGGATTTTTATAGCGGTTCAGTCTGAATGTTCCTACATCCACTTTCCATCTTATTGTCCTTTCTTAGATTTGGTTACAAGTACAAGATTGCTTGGAATGATTAGAGAAGTTAGAATAACTAGGGTGATAGATCTCAGCAGAGTTTCTCCCTTTTTTCCCCAAAAATCCTCTCCCATTGTTGTTGAGAAGCTCCGGTATTTAAAGAGTGAGATTGTGAGGTGTGGAGGAGAGGTTATAGCTGCCTGGGTCTGGTTCACTATTAGTGTTTGGGACTGGTGGCTCTATAAGCTTGGATCGGCAATCTCCATACCCTCTTTGGTTCGACGGTCTTCATCCTTCTTTGGCTTGGCAGTCTTCATCCCTCTTTGGTTCGGCAGTCTTTATCCTTCTTTGGTTCGGCAGTCTTCATCCTTAGAGGATCCTCTTTGCCGGTCCAAACATCTGGTTCGGCTTGCCTATTGTACCGAACCATATGTTTGGTTTGGTAAGTGATGAGTCGTGCCGGACCAAATATTTGGTCCGGCATACCATAGCGCCAGACCAAACATCTGGTCCGGTGCTTCTGAGGATGCCAGTCCAGATACTCGTTCTGGTACACTATAGGGTACCGGACCAAATATCTGGTCCGGCATGCTGGTCCAAGTGATTCATTCGGCATTCTTGCCAAGCCAGACGTTTGGTCTTGGTAGCCCTGGCTCTTGCCCCTATTCGCTTGCCTTGGGCTTCTTCTTCCTTTGCTTGCCAGAAAACCGGCCCAACACTTGCCCCCCAAAGCATGTTGGGCATTTTATCGGCATGCTTTGTTTTGGTCTGGTCAGTAGCTCCTGACACCGAATGCCACGTCCTATGACTATTCGTCTTCCCATCTTCTTCTTCAAATACCACCTTCCTTCTCCATTCTTCTTTCTATTCCCTCGATCGAAATTTCCTAACCTATTTCATTTAGTTGCAAACAGCTTCTATCACCATCGATCTTCAGTGCTTTCACAATTTTTTGCAATCCTAAGGTAAGCGCTTTCCCTAATTGGTACTAGGTTTCGAAATTCTAGGGTTTCGACGCTAGATGACTTGATCGTTGAGAGACTGGAGTAGTTAGGTCCTCGTTCTCCTAAGGGTGTTCGAGGTGTTGGGAGATTCGTGTTGGTTATGTGAGCGCATGTAATTATTCGCTCACAAAGTATTCAGTCCATTGCCTTAGTGGTTCATCACTGGTAGAGGCAATAGGCGTAGAAAATTTGTTTGTTTGATTGTTAGGTGGAAGCTAAAGTTCGCCTAGATGATGTCATAGGAAGGTATACTCTGGACTGGCAATCGAGGTGTGGCCCTATCTGGTTCGGCATTGGCTCTTGATAATGCCGGACCAAGTTCGCTGAGTGGTTTGTCCATGGGTTTACCGAGCAGAATTTGGTGAGGCTGGGGATGTGGAATTTTAGTTAGGTTTGATGATAGGAGATTCCAAACATGTTTTTTACCTCTACTCATAATTTAGACATTTTGCTGATGTTCACCTCCCCTCTTTTTTTTACAGGAACATGTCTTCTGGTCTTGAAGCCCGTTCTATGTTTGCAGCTTCACAACCTACGGGAGTAGGTTCTTCTTCTACAGATGTTCTAGCTAACCTCCCTAAGCAACCTAACTCTACTTATTCACTAGTGGAAGGTTACACTCCTAACCAGACATTGGCTAGGCTTTCTGAATGTTATCCAAGTGTACTAACGGCTGAGAAGTTAAACTTCATAGCTACCGCGTTCGGGATTAATCGTAGAGATATGTTATTGCCTGGCCCGGATGATAGAGCTGCCTTCCCTCCAAGAGGGTATATGGCGTACAGCAAATATCATTACATGTGCGGACAAGATTCGTCATTTATTTGAAGGTTGCTCCAATACAGCTTCAACCAAATTCTTATGCCATCATGACATCCCTATATCTGATATTCATGAAGAGGTATCGGAGGCTTCTAACTCATAGGGAGATTACATATTTGTACAACGTGAGGAGCTATAGGAAGGGTTTCCCCTTTATTAGCTTGGAGTCTGCACCCAAGTTCAAGCCTGTCCTGGATTTGTATTCCAAATTTAGCATGTTCAAGAAGGAGTATTTCTTTGTTCGTGACGAAGTTGTGGTTCAACATTCTTTCAACTCTGGATGTAAGTAGCTACTTTTCCTTTTCTTAGTTTTCTTTCGCCTTGGTTACTTACCCCTTCATAACTTCTAGGTTGTGTGAAAGCGGCGGAGGACGACGATTTAAAGAAGATGGCCAAGGAGATATTAGCTATTCCAGAGGTCGAGCAAGAGGCCTTGTTCATACTTCATGATGCAGCCCTTCGGTTTTACAATCTAATTGGGCCCAGGCAATCCATGTACGAGATTAGGCAGAGTTCGATTGAGAGAGAGAAGAGGGCTGGAGGAGACAAAGGGGATAAAGGCAAAGGTCTGGATGAGGGGGTTGATGCAGCTAAGGCCCCGAAAAAGCTGAGACATAAGAAGAGTGCGGTTCGCCCTCCCCGCTCTGGGAAATCTTTGCGCATTCAAGACGTCTCCTCTCCTGGTGATGAGGAATGTTTACATTCGGAAAGGGATAATGAAGAGGAGGAAGGGTCAGAGAGTGATTCCGAGGCGACAATAGAGGAAACTCGTGCATCTCCAGATGTGGACATGATAGGTATTGAAGGCTCTAGTGTGGATCTTTTAAAGGATGCTGAGGCTGTGCAAGGGTGGTTCGAACAGTTGGAACTCCTTGATCAAGTCCCCAGACCGCTTCCTATTGCAGACCCTCCTCGAGAAAACGTGGCTCTGAGCGAGTGAAGTGCCGCCTCCTTTGGTATCTGGTGGAGCTGGCATTGGCGAGGAATTCGGGCTTTCCCATGTACTTTCGATTACTGTATGGATTTTGAGATTCTTCTTGAGAACTTTTTATTTTTCGACGGGTCTCAGCCCCACCTGATTCTCAATCCAATGATAACCTATCACCAAGAGTTCTCCCTCCGTCGAGCGGTGTTCCGTTCTAGAGTATTTCCCACTTGAGTGAGATCACGCGTTGGCCACACGATCCACCTTATTATAAGGGTTTGTAGCAGCTTGTAGTGTCCCTGGTGTCTTAAATGTTTTTGTTTCTTGAATTCTGTCTACTTCTTAGTTCTAATGCGACTAAGTATATTTCAGGGAAAAAGAGGAATCCAAGGAGAAACGAAGTGTCTAGGCGTCTGGAGCAATTTAAACAAATGAAGACGGCTCCCATTCCTCCACCGATAGCATCTCAAGAGGAAGGAACTATGGTAGAGGAAGTTAGTAAGGCCTTATTGGGTTTGGATAAGGGAGAGAGCCATGGATCTTCCCAAAAACACGCAAAGTCTCCAAAGAAGGAGGTCGCTTCCCTAGGCTCTCAAACCTCCTCGCGTTGTCAGCGTCATTTCCCTATGGGTACAGAAGTACATGAAGTGCCAGATGAGTTGGGAGAAGGTATCGCAGACCCTGCTTCTTCGGCTCATCAGCAGCGCACGTAGAATCCTTTTGGAAGTCTTCTTGATATCAATCCTGACTATGCAGGTCGTCGTGCCGCGGATCTCGATATTGAGTTTCTTCTTCCTCGCAAACCCTTGGTCCAGATATTGGATGAGGCTAAATCTTTGGATTTTGCTAATTTGACAACTAGGATTGTTCAGATAACTAATGGGACTCATAATATTGTTGACTATCAGACTCGCTTGGCCAGAGCTAGTGAAGAGGTTGGGAGTGTCAACATGTGGTTACGTTTAGAGATGGAGGATCTTCGCAAGGCGCTCAAGGAAAAAGAAGCTGAATTGGCAGTGGTTGAAGCATCTCACGAGTCTGAAATGAGAAAAGTCAAGGAAGAAGCCATAAAAGAGGCCAAGGACGAAGCAATGAAGGAGGCTGCCGCTATATGTCAAGCCCAGATCAATTTGGACATCAGCTCCATGGATGAGGCCCAGAATAAAGATTTGGAGTGACTTCACTCTCTCAAACGTAGAGTAAAGAAGTTGGAAACAGCCCTGGCTAAGTTGAAAGAGTCCAGAGGTGTATGGCTAAAGGAGAAAGACTCCTATCGGGCAGAAACTGATAGGCTGAGGGCAGAGCTGGTACACTCGAAGAAAGTTATAAATGTCGTTTTGAGCACAATGAAAGTGGTCTCGAGTTCGGATTTGACTGTTTACAAAAAGTCACATTTCAGAGTTTAAATTAAATCAAGGATGATATATTTAAATAAAATATTTAAATATGAAATCGTAAAATATGCGGATTGTTACAGAATCTGTGCAGGGGCTTATTGCACAGCGATACATCTTTCATTGATAACTTCATTTTATTGAAGGCATGTTTGAACAATATATTCACCGACCTTCCTGTATCGACCAAAATGCGGAACACCTCTGCTGGGCCGATCCAGGCGGAAATGACCATGGGATCGGTATATGGGGACTGCTTTCCAACCAAATCGCTGAAGGTTATATTGGTCCTTTCTCTTCGTTTGGTGAGGAGCCCTTCTGTAATGGAATGAACGTATCCTTCTCCATCCTTCAAAAATTTTCCGTACCTCTCCATCTCGGCCTAACTTCCGCCGGCTGATTGCAGGCCTCCTGATATAGTATGGACAATTATTTTCTCCTGATTGGAGCGTCTCGCACTTGCTTCTTCTTTGTTATTTCTATGTTGGAGCGGCCTTGGCCCTTCATGGGTCGGAGCGGGAGAGTAATGTTTTTGCTACATGTATCATTCCAGTTTCTTTTTTCAGATGTATTCTTCAATAAGGTCCCGCAAATGCTGACATTCTTCTGTGTTATGTCTGTGAGAGTCATGGAAACGATAGTGCTTTCCCGTCCTAACCGCAGCTTCCGATTCCTTCTTAAATGGAGGGCGTTTGTACTTCAATTTGTGTTGAGTGGCCAAGTAAATGTTTTCCATAGTGTCATTCAGAGGAGTGTAGGAATCAAATCTCGGTCCCGGTCTGTATCGTAGCTTATTGCTTTTTTCGGTTCCGGGGTTCCCCTGATGGTTACTTTTATCGTCATTGTTTGGCTTACTCCCTTCTCCTCGAGGTGGGACTCTCGCGCCTTCATGGGAGCCGGAATTACCCATGGGTTGCTTGCCCTGCCGGTGAGCCACTACATCCTCCAATCTCATATATTTTCCTGCTTCATGGTATAATTCTTGAAGAGTCAAAGGCTTCTCCTTCGTTAGTCTTCTTGCAAGTTTCGAGTTCGGGTGGACGCCTCCGCATAGTGCCATCAATGTAATTCTTTCATCCGCGTTTTGCACCGTTGCTGCAGTTGCGTTAAAATGGTAAGGTGTTGCAATAGAGATTCCCCCATTTTCTGTTTTACGTCGGACAAGGAATAAGCGTCTCTAGGCTATTCCACATGAATTCGGAACTGGCTTATGAACTTTTCCTTCAATGTTTCCCAAGAAATGATGGATCCGTGAGGTAGGTGACAGAACCATGTGGTTGCTAAATCTGACAAGAATAGTGGAAAATATTTACATTGTACACCTTCAGTTGTTCCATTCATGAGCATGTGCTGAGAGTATCGTTGTAGGTGGATGATTGGGTCAGAGGTGCCCTTATATGGATCCATGGTGGGCATCTTCCATTCTTGAGGCGTGGTTGTTGCCTTTATGTCCCTAGTGAAAGGGTAGGATACCCCGGTGTCTATCCCCCTTTCGAGTTGTTCGCGCCTGAGGTACTCCTTGAAGAGACATGTCATCCTTTCTTTGGACTCGAGAGCAGCCTTGGGAGAAGCGGGGCCCTCTCTTTGATAGTGATGGCATCTAGTGCCTTGATTGAGGCCAAACTGGCGATGATTGGTTCGAAGCATGACATGATCAACCATAGATGGTCCATGTGATGCCCCACCTCTATACCCACGCTAACCAAGAACACTACGATGTAGTGCTGTCAATTAGCACGGAGAATAAGGCTGTGGAGGAGCGACCATCCATGTAACTTCTTTGTGCGAGCATCGATATGTCAGATAGAATAGAATGCATATCTTTTAAGGAGGAAATCCGACACACCGATACAAACACAAAGCTATCACACGGTGGCTATATATAATCTTCGGAAACAAACATAGAAGTAATCATAACATAAATCAGTCACAGACATCCATATCACAAAGGCGGAAGAAGATATGAATAAATATATAACACATGAAAGTGTACATCAGAGTAGTGGTCAGAAAGATCCACGATAATACAAAAGAATAGCATCACGTGCTATACAAAAGAATAAGTACACAACATAGAGTCTATATCTCAAAGGTGTACATCCAAAATCTACCAATCTATGTAGTTAGCCAAAAGTCAGAATAATCCTGAAGAGAAGTCAAGCAGAAGCACCTGTAACATCTCGGTCTGACCCGAGTATTATTTATAAGAAAATAATAAACGGATCAGTCTAGCTATAAATATCAGATGATATGGTATAAGGTAGAAGGCATGACATGAACATGTAATAACCATAACGGCATACTACTATAAGTATGTAAATGATAATCAACAAAAGATTAATCAATATCACAAGAATCTTCTCAAAGATAAAATAGGGTATCATACCCTAAACCTGTATTCATAACAAGTCAATAACACATAAATTCACCAATGCACAAAAACTGATATCATATCAATGAAAATCATGAAAATTGGTGAAGCACAAAATTCTAGAAATCATCATTAGAAATCCAGAAAACACATAAAAGGGGGGAGGCCTAACACATGAATGGGAGCATGAAAACTCACCTACGCGTATCACACAGGATGAGAAGCTATCTCATGGAAGCTATCCATTAAATTTCCACACAGTAATGGCCCGAAGACCATGGGGTGCTACCCCATTTTTCACACAGGAATGGCCTGAAGACCATGGGGTGCTATCCCATATACGTGATGGCAAAACATCACAAAAGCGGGGTCTAGTCTCCCTTGCAAACGAAGAGACATCGCTCAATCGCTAGTTTAAATCATAAAAATGATCGTCATGATCATAAGGAAGTGTCAATTACACTAAGCTAGTATATATAAGAGTTTAGCTTCATGTCCCATAACCACTTGCTTAACTCAAATATTTACGAACAGATTGTAGATCTCCGCTAGAAAATTGTCACAAGAGTTTCAATCGAACAAGTCCATCAATTAACCGACGAAGTAAACGCAAGCGTTTCATACCACTTGTTTTGCTAAGCCGTTTAATTATATTTTCTCATACGAATGAGGTAAAGGTTTGTATATACTAATAGATTGGAAAACAATTTTATAAACGAGTTTGATATTGTAAATAGAGTTGAAATCGTTTTGATGAAGAAGTTTTGATATTTAATACTAGTATTGAAACCTTTATATTTTTAAAGTGACAAATCACAAAGAATGATTGTAGAAACAATCAATCGCCAAAATTCACATACGAAGACGTGAATAAAATCCAAAGAGTTCAATAACGAATCCATCAAAAATGGATATTCTCAAAAGTCTAAAGAAAGAAGTCATCAAACTCGATAATAATTGATAACAATAAGTCGGATCGACAAAAATCGATAAACCTTGGAAATTTACTCGAAAATAGGCAAATTAGGCAAAATCAGCCGTTCAGACGTCTAAATTTTTATGACAAACGTCTAAATTTTTTATTACAGACGTCTATATTATATCACAGATGGCTAAATTTGGTGACAGACATCAGAAATTTATTTCAGACGTCTGAATTTTTCTGCTAGGCAAAAAAAAACAGCCTAGCTCAAAAATCGTCGAATCTGAACCAAAATGCGATCGAACAAGCGATGAACACTAAGGGTTTACGCCAATCGACAACCCAGCCCTATAGGCACTTCGATGCATCACCAAAAACATGTTTAAACATCCATAAAAGGATTTTCACATAAATTAAACCAAAACACCAAAAATTGGAATACACACCAAATCAATCCAATCCAAATGTCAAGTACGCATGGATAGGTGTTAGGAATTCATACCTTACAACAAGGATAGATATAGACATAGATGTGAGATAAAAATCTCACCTTTGAACCCAAAAACAATGAAGAAGAAGCTTGAAAACAAAGGAGAATCAACCACACTTCAACCTCAACTCTAGGAGCTTGAATCTAAGCTCAAAAGAAGAACATTTCCAAAGTTAGGTTTAGGAAATTTCTGAATTTAAAGAAAGGTTGAGTTGGAGAAGAAGATGGGGATACTTACCAATAGCTTCTCTTTAAATTTGGAGCTAAACTTGGATTTGCAAAAGAAAGCTAGGGTTTATGATTTTAATTCTTTTTCTCCTCCTCCATTATTCTCTTTAGAACTGAAAAGGTAAAGAAATGGGAGTGGATGAAGAGAAGTGTTTCAGTTTGGGGGTATTGTGTGGACTAGTGGGCTGAACCCAAACCCAAACCCAAAGTGAAAAAGTCAAAAATTTAGCTAGCTCCAAACATATCAAAGTTTATACTCAAAAAGATCGCAAACGTCATTTTGAAGTCAATGGAAGTGGTCTCGAGTCCTAATTTGACCGTATGCAAAAAGTAGCTTTTTGGACTAACATCCGACTAACTATAAAATATTTAGATATAGAATTGATAAATATGCGGGTTGTTACAGACTCCCCTCCTTAAAGAAATTGCGTCCTCGCAATATATAAGACGAAAATAAAAAGTAACAACCTTAAATGCATATAACACAAAAGGAATTTGAAATAAGAAGTCTACCTCAAAGAGCATGAGAAAGTAATTCTGGATGTGTACGCTCGATGAATTATCTGGATTCCCAAGAGCAATCCTTAGGATTTGAGGACCATTGAACTTTAACAAGCGGAACATCTTTATTTCGAAGTCGTTTAACCTCCGAAGCAATAATTCGAATAGGGTGCTGCTCATAAGTTAAATTAGGCGAAACTTCTATCTCTTCCACAACACCGGGCTCAAGAATAGAATCGGAATCTCGAAGGCATTTCCGTAATTGAGAAACGTGAAACACGTCATGCATGGAAGAAAACTGAGCCGGTAATGAAAGGCGATAAGCCAAGGAACCAATACGTTCAGTGATAGGAAATGGACCAATATATCGAGGCGCTAATTTTCCCGATCGACTGAAACGTACAACACCCTTCATAGGGGAAACACGAATAAATACAAGATCACCAACAGAAAATTCTAATTTCCTTCTTCGGTTATCGGCATAGGATTTTTGTCTACTTTGGGCTTCTTTCATCCTATGTCGAATAAGTTCAATCTTTTCTGTGGAATCTCGAATAAAGTCTGGTCCTAAAACCAGTTTCTCACCGGCCTCCAGCCAACAAGAAGGAGATCGGCATGGCCTTCCATAGAGAGCCTCGAAAGGAGCCAACCAATACTAGATTGGAAGCTATTATTATAGGAAAACTCAACAAGTGAAATATGATCTTCCCAACTTCCACCAAAGTCAAGAACACAAGCACGAAGGAGATCTTCAAGTGTTTGATTCACACGCTCAGTTTGTCCATCGGACTGGGAGTGATAAGCGGTGCTAAAATTAAGCTTCGTTCCCAAAGCTTTTTGAAGACTCTTCCAGAATCCACTAGTAAACAATGGATCCCGATCACTAACAATGGAAGAAGGAACTCCATGCAGTTTAACAATTTCTTTGATAAAAAATTTGGCCAGAAGAGGAACGGTTCGGTTCGACCGAACAGGAATAAAATGGGCAGACTTAGTAAGTCTATCAACAATTACCCACAAGCTATTATGACCCGAACGAGAACGGGGAAGGCCATCAATAAAATCCATGGAAATTTGATCCCATTTCCAAATTGGAATTTCCAATGGTTGCAATAACCCAACGGGCCTTTGATGCTCGGCCTTAACAAGTTGGCAAGTCATGCAACACTTAACAAAGCTAGCAATATCAGATTTCATTCCCTCCCAGTAATAGAGTCGTTTCATATCCGCGTACATTTTACTACTACCGGGATGAATGGAATATTTGGAACGATGAGAATCTTCTAGTGTATCTTTACGAAGATCTCCAGTATTTGGTACGATAAGCCTACCAAATTTTCGAATGCCAGCGCGAAAATCAATATCAAAGTCTTTCAATACTTCAATATCGGTTTTATCCTTAAGATTCTGGCTAAGCAAAGCCAATTCAGGATCTAGCCTTTGAGCTTCAAGAATACGGTCTAATAGAGAAGGATGAGCCTCAAGGCTACATAAAACAAGAGATGAACATAATTCGGAAACACGATCTCGAAATTCACAAGTGGATAAAAGTTCGAGATCGTTCCATTCAGATATCATCATGGAAACAACTGCTTGTTGTTTGCGGCTAAGTGCATCAGCAACACGATTTCGCTTTCCGGGAGTATAAAGAATATCAAGATCATAAGAGGCAAGGAATTCGAGCCAACGCTGTTGACGCAAATTAAGTTCCTTTTGAGAGAACAAATATTTCAAAGACTTATGATCAGTATAAAGTATAAACTTTTCTCCCAAAAGATAATGTCGCCAAATACGAAGGGCGAAAACAATAGCCGCGAGTTCTAAATCATGTGTGGCATATCTAGTCTCAGCCGGCTTCAATTGCCTAGAAGCATAAGCAATAACACGTTCTTTTTGCATAAGAATGGCACCCAAACCAACGCGACTAGCATCGGTATAAACGACAAAATCTTGATTCCCTTCGGGAATAACAAGAATAGGAGCATCAGAAAGGAGTTCTTTGAATTTCTGAAAAGAAGTTTCACATTTGTCCGACCAAATGTATTTAACACCTTTCTTTGTTAAGCCAGTAAGAGGAACGGCAATCTTAGAAAAGTCTTTTATAAAACAGCGGTAATAACCTGCCAATCCGAGAAAGCTACGGATTTCAGTCACGCTCTCCAGTCTCTTCCAATTTTGAATCGCTTCAATCTTTGAAGGATCCACGGATATTCCGGATTCGGAAATAATATGACCGAGAAACTTCACACTAGATTGCCAAAAATGGAATTTAGAAAATTTTGCTTTTAGTTGATTGCTCCTAAGAGTTTCCAATACAATCCGAAGATGCTTTTCATGTTCCTCCTCGGTTTTGGAAAACACAAGAATATCATCAATAAAGATGAGAACAAACCGATCGAGAAAATCTTTGAAAACTCTATCCATAAGGTCAACGAAATAAGCCAGAGCATTCGTTAAACCGAATGGCATAACTAGCCATTCATAAGATCCATAGCGCGTACGGAACGAAGTCAAAGGAATATTATCCTCTGCAATACGAAGCTGATGGAAACCGGTAGCCAAGTCCAATTGTGAAAAGACTCTAGCACCACTAAGTTGGTCAAACAGATCATCAATCCGAGGCAATGGATATTTATTCTTAATAGTTAGATCATTAAGCTTGCGGTAGTCGACGCAAAGCCAAAGTGTACCATCGGACTTACTTACGAAAATAGCTGAAGCTCCCCAAGGCGAGGAACTAGAGCGAATTAGTTGCTTCATCTCTAACTCGGATAATTGTTTGCGCATCTCTTCATTCTCCTTATTAGACATGCGATAAGGAGGACGAGTAATAGGTTGAGCTCTAGGTATAAGATTAATTTTGAACTCAATTGCTCGCTTAGGTGGTAGTCCTAAAATGGGCTCAAAGATGTCTGAAAATTCACGAACGATGCGAATAAGAGAAATGACGTCCTCCTCGTCATCATTATCATCATCACGAGGATTTAAAGAATATAAAGATGCAACCAAAGAGGAATCTGAATCTTTAAGAACAATAGAAATCTACTTTACAGATTGCGGATGCCGGAGATAAATAATCCGCTCAGGACATAGGATATGAGCTTCATAACGGTTAAGCCAATCCATTCCCAAAATCATTCCAAAGCCCAAATAACGCATGACATGCAAGTCGGCTAGGAAAGGAAAATCACACAAAATAATCTCCACATCTTTACAAAGCAAACTAAGAGTTGCGGATCCACCAACCGGATTCGAAATTCTTAAAGAAGTCATTAAAGCAACAACACTTAAAGAGAAAGTGTCTACTAGTTCTTTTGATATAAAAGAATGAGATGCACCCGTATCAAAGAGAACTCTTATAGGTTGATCATGAAATATAATAATGCCATCAAGGACAGAATGAGACCTACCTTGACCGCGAGATGTGTTGCCAGGGGCTTGAGCAACGTTTAACTTTCCCTCCTTCTCTTGAAGTCTAGGGCATAGGTGCATAAAATGATCTGGACTTTTACAATAGCGGCAAGAGCGGGGCTTTGAACACTTGTTCGAAAAATGACCCTTAGCACCACAGTTGAAGCATTTCTTATCATCAGAGGAAAAAGTCTTTGCAGCAGAAATTGCTTGCTTACCCTTTTTGTTGGGATAAGGACCCATGAACTTGTTTGGCCTCTTCTTGTTGTTGAAGTTTGGTTTGGCACCCACCACTTCAACATCACTGTCCTTATCAGTCTCTTCAAGACGAAGAGCGGTATCAATAAGTTGGTCGAAAGAAACTTCTAACTTTAGAAGTAATGGCTTCTTGAGATTCTTGTTTAGGCCATAGACGAATCTCTGGTTCTTCTTCAACGGAGTGTTGATGTATTCAACCCCATATTTGGACAGTGACTCGAAGGATGCGACATAATCTGTCACAGAGGATGTACCTTGAACAAGGTCTATGAAACGACGAGCCAATGTCACTTTCTCTGCTTCTGGTACGAATTTTAATTCGAAGCGTTCCCGGAATTTCTCCCAGGTGAGATCCGCTTCATTAATCTCAGAAATAAGTAGTTTCGTACCAATCCAATGCTCTCTCTTGGAGCATACTGGAGGCCACCTGAACACGTTGAAGATCAACAAGATTCATGCGAGAAAAGATTCTATCGCATGTTCTTAACCAAGCCTGGACCTTGATAATAGTTTCGGAACCTTTGAATGGTTTCCCACCCAAGTTGGTATAATCGTTGCACAAACGTGCAAATCCAAACTTTGGATGAGTAGGTTCCTGATTAGGACCAGCTGCTTGAGCATTCTTTACTAAATCAAGGAGCTGTTGAGCGGTCATAAAAACTCCATCCTGGGGAGTGACAGTAGATGGTCCAGCTCTGGGACGACCTGGTCTAGACATTCTCTTCTTTAAGAAAGAGAAAAAGAAGAAGAGTTATTCTCCAAATAATTATCAAGCAAATCTTTGATAGATAAAACAAGGATACATAAAAGGAAATAGGATGAATCGGTACAAAGACTCGAATTAAATCCTAAGGCACGACTCCTAAGTGGGACTTAGGACGATGATCCTTGTTAAATTAATCTACATTGTTCCGAAGTTTGGATCTGATACCAAGTTGTGATGCCCCGCCTCTATACCCACGCTAACCAAGAACACTACGATGTAGTGCTATCAATTAGCATGGAGAATAAGGCTGTGGAGGAGCGACCATCCATGTAACTTCTTTGTGCGAGCATCGATATGTCAGATAGAATAGAATGCATATCTTTTAAGGAGGAAATCCGACACACCGATACAAACACAAAGCTATCACACGGTGGCTATATATAATCTTCGAAAACAAACATAGAAGTAATCATAACATAAATCAGTCACAAACATCCATATCACAAAGGCGGAAGAAGATATGAATAAATATATAACACATGAAAGTGTACATCAGAGTAGTGGTCAGAAAGATCCACGATAATACAAAAGAATAGCATCACGTGCTATACAAAAGAATAAGTACACAACATAGAGTCTATATCTCAAAGGTGTACATCCAAAAACTACCAATCTATGTAGTTAGCCAAAAGTCAGAATAATCCTAAAGAGAAGTCAAGCAGAAGCACATGTAACATCTCGGTCTGACCGAGTATTATTTATAAGAAAATAATAAACGGATCAGTCTAGCTATAAATATCAGATGATATGGTATAAGGTAGAAGGCATGACATGAACATGTAATAACCATAACGGCATACTACTATAAGTATGTAAATGATAATCAACAAAAGATTAATCAATATCACAAGAATCTTCTCAAAGATAAAATAGGGTATCATACCCTAAACCTGTATTCATAACAAGTCAATAACACATAAATTCACCAATGCACAAAAACTGATATCATATCAATGAAAATCATGAAAATTGGTGAAGCACAAAATTCCAGAAATCATCACCAGAAATCCAGAAAACACATAAAAGGGGGGAGGCCTAACACATGAATGGGAGCATGAAAACTCACCTACGTGTATCACACAGGACGAGAAGCTATCTCATGGAAGCTATCCATTAAATTTCCACACAGTAATGGCCCGAAGACCATGGGGTGCTACCCCATTTTTCACACAGGAATGGCCCGAAGACCATGGGGTGCTATCCCATATATGTGATGGCGAAACATCACAAAAGCGGGGTCTAGTCTCCCTTGCAGACGAAGAGACATCGCTCAATCGCTAGTTTAAATCATAAAAATGATCGTCATGATCATAAGGAAGTGTCAATTACACTAAGCTAGTAAATATAAGAGTTTAGCTTCATGTCCCATAACCACTTGCTTAACTCAAATATTTACGAACAGATTGTAGATCTCCACTAGAAAATTGTCACAAGAGTTTCAATCGAACAAGTCCATCAATTAACCGACGAAGTAAACGCAAGCGTTTCATACCACTTGTTTTGCTAAGCCGTTTAATTATATTTTCTCATACGAATGAGGTAAAGGTTTGTATATACTAATAGATTGGAAAATAATTTTATAAACGAGTTTGATATTGTAAATAGAGTTGAAATCTTTTTAATGAAGAAGTTTTGATATTTAATACTAGTATTGAAACCTTTATGTTTTTAAAGTGACAAATCACAAAGAATGATTGTAGAAATAATCAATCGCCAAAATTCATATACGAAGACGTGAATAAAATCCAAAGAGATCAATAACGAATCCATCAAAAATGGATATTCTCAAAAGTCCAAAGAAAGAAGTCATCAAACTCGATAATAATTGATAACAATAAGTCGGATTGACAAAAATCGATAAACCTTGGAAATTTACTCGAAAATAGGCAAATTAGGCAAAATCAGCCGTTCAAACGTCTAAATTTTTATGACAGACGTCTAAATTTTATCTCAGACTTCTGAATTTTTGTGACAGATGGCTCAGAGGTTAAAAATTGAAACAGAGAGTAAAAAACATTTTGAACTATATTCAGACGTCTAAATTTTTTATTACAGACGTCTATATTATATCACAGACGTCTGTATTTTTGTCACAGACGTCTGAAATTTATTTCAGACGTCTGAATTTTTCTGCTAGGCAAAAAAAAATAGCCTAGCTCAAATATCGACGAATCCGAACCAAAATGCGATCGAACGAGCGATGAACACTAAGGGTTTACGCCAATCGGCAACCCAGCCCTATAGGCACTTCGATGCATCACCAAAAACATGTTCAAACATCCATAAAAGGATTTTCACATAAATTAAACCAAAACACCAAAAATTGGAATACACACCAAATCAATCCAATCCAAATGTCAAATACGCATGGATAAGTGTTAGGAATTCATACCTTACAACAAGGATAGATATAGACATAGATGTGAGATAAAAATCTCACCATTGAATCCAAAAAAAAAGAAGAAGAAGCTTGAAAACAAAGGAGAATCAACCACACTTCAACCTCAACTCTAGGAGCTTGAATCTAAGCTCAAAAGAAGAACATTTCCAAAGTTAGGTTTAGGAAATTTCTGAATTTAAAGAAAGGTTGAGTTGGAGAAGAAGATGGGGATACTTACCAATAGCTTCTCTTTAAATTTGGAGCTAAACTTGGATTTGCAAAAGAAAGCTAGGGTTTATGATTTTAATTCTTTTTCTCCTCCTCCATTATTCTCTTTAGAACTGAAAAGGTAAAGAAATGGGAGTGGATGAAGAGAAGTGTTTCAGTTTGGGGGTATTGTGTGGACTAGTGGGCTGAACCCAAACCCAAACCCAAAGTGAAAAAAGTCAAAAATTTAGCTAGCTCCAAACATATCAAAGTTTATACTCAAAAAGATCGCAAACGTCATTTTGAACTCAATGGAAGTGGTCTCGAGTCCTAATTTGACCGTATGCAAAAAGTAGCTTTTTGGACTAATATCCGACTAACTATAAAATATTTAGATATAGAATTGATAAATATGCGGGTTGTTACAGTCCATGTCTGGGGCCCTCTTGACTGGGCCCAACACTTGACGACCTCTCTAGACCAGGTTCGGGTTAAGTCCTGGTTTCGAGCCCTTGGATCTTCCTGATTGAACTCATCATTGGCAGGAGATGTGTTCCTTCTACGTGACTCTCTAGACTGGGATTCACCTAGGATCCGGTATTGTCAGTGGATTCCTCCGTGCCCCTTAAGCATGTCATGAGTTGGTCCACCAAAGCTTCTTGTTCGGCAGCAGAGCAGTCAGTCATCTCATTCACAACCCTTTCTAAGTCTCCTCGGGTGACAACCGAGCCAAGAGGTAGGGAGCGAGTAGTTGGGTTCTCTTGATCTTCTTGGATGGGGTTGAGTGTATTTGTACTAACTGCATCCTTACCCTTGTCAGCATTTCGCTTAGAGGGAGCCATGTTCTAATGATGCGCTAAGGTTAGAAGAATAATGGATAGGAGAGCTTGGCCCCTGCTCTCAGTGAAAGCACCAAAAATGTTTGCTCAAAAATTGGACAAACACTTATTAATCTGATTTTTAGTTTAGCCTTGTTGGATTGTGTTTATCTTGCGACTCTTTAGACGTTTCAAGTTATGATGAAATAATCTTTAGCAGATACCGAAGTAATTAATAAATTCAAGATTTAGAAAAGCAGATAAGGAAAGAACAAGTAACACAGGATTTTTATAATGGTTCAGCCTGAATGTGCATACATCCACTTGCCATCTTATTATCCTTTCTTAGATTTGGTTACAAGTACAAGATTGCTTGGAATGATTGAAGAAGTTAGAATAACTAGGGTGATAGATCTCAACAAAGTTTCTGCCTTTCTTCCCCAAAAATCCTCTCCTATTATTGTTGAGAAGCTTTGGCATTTATAGAGTGAGATTGTGAGGTGTGGAGGAGAGGTTATAGCTGTTTGGGTCTGGTCCGGTATTAGTGTTTGGAACTGGTGGCTCGGTATGCTTGGATTGGCAATCTCCATCCCCTCTTTGGTTCGGTAGTCTTCATCCCTCTTTGGTTCGGCAGTCTTCATCCTTGGTGGATCCTCTTTGTCGGACCAAACATCTGGTTCGACGTGGCTGTTGTACCGAACCATATGTTTGGTTCGGTAAGTGATGAGTCGTGCCGGACCAAATATTTGGTCCAACATACCATAGAACGCCAGACCAAACATCTGGTCCGGTGCTTCTGAGGATGCCGGTCCAAATACTCGGTCCGGTAGACTATAGGGTACCGGACCAAATATCTGGTCCGGCATGCTGGTCCAAGTGATTCATTCGACATTCTTGCCAAGCCAGACGTTTGGTCTAGGTAGCCCTGGCTCTTGCCCCATTCGCTTGCCTTGGGCTTCTTCTTCCTTTGCTTGCCAGAAAACTAGCCCAACAATATTTCTAAACAATAAGAAAATAATATACTACTATTAGTTGTTAAAGATGTACTTATGTTTAAATTTCCTTTTAGTCACTACTTGAAAAGTTACTGTTTACCTACTTGATATTATTGACACCCCGCTGATGCCATTGTTTAGGTGTCGGCGCGATGTTAGTAAATCATAGGAAGAACATTACCTACACAACATTATCGACGACTTTCCAACGACTAAATAATGGCGTTGGTAGAGCGTTGGCACTAATGATAATACCCTAATCGACGTCTTCCCCTTCTCCACTTTCCAAATTATAAAAAAAAGATTTCGACTCCCTCGACGTCGACCACTGCAAGTCCTTATCTCCTCCTTGCATGACTTCGACAACCACAAGCCCCCACCTCCTCCTCATTGGCCAAGCCCTCTACCTCGACCCTGTACCCTCCTCCTCCCATGACCCTGACTGTTGCAAAGGCCCCACTTCCTCCTCGTCGGCCAAGCCCTCCACTTCAACATCACTGCAAAACATAGGTCATAAGCATAAGCGCTATATACCCACCTCGTCTGCCACCTCATCACTCGTAGAAAGCTCAAGCCTCCACCTTGTAGACGCTGCAAGCCTAAGCTGCAAATTCCTCCTCCTAGTCACCGTCAAGGCTCCATCGGTATTTATTATTGTTCTGATTCATTCCCTATGCAATTCTATGATTCATTTAGATTCATTTAGCTTCATTTATGATATAGATTCGTTGGTTTATATTTATTGTCATTGATATAAATTGTTAGAAAACACTGTCATTGGTTTATGTTCATTGATGTATATTCGTATTTGATTAGCTTCACATATTGATATAAATTGTTCAATAATTCATTGTCATTAGATAGGATGGTATTAATGAATTCTCATAGATGTTTAATTCGACCCCGTCTAACAAGTACCGTACATGACCTTATATAAATATTCAATTTTTAAATAAAACGGATACTAAATTTCATCTGATAGATTATTTGTCGGACTTGTCACAGTATTTGATAAGTTATAAATGCAATCGTATTTATGTTTCGTTAATTAATATTTCAAATCAAAAGGTTAACAAGATTTTGATGGCACTACCTTATCGTTCCCCTTATACGCTCTTCTACATGTGATATGGGGAATAAAGGGAAGCGATGTCGAAATTTTGTTAACCGTTCGATTTGAAATGATTTGCAAAATGTAAATATCATTGCGTTTGTAATGAGAAGTAGGATGACTAACCATTTAAAAATGTGTACAAATCCTTATTTATATAGCTTTAAAATTGTTTGTAATTCCATTGTTTTACAAATTTATAATGTTATTTAATTGAATAATGTTATTTAAATTTATAGTGTTATTTCAAATATTAATAAACTTAATAATGCTAATTAAATTAAAAACAAAATTAATAATTTTACTTAAAATATTAAAAAATTAAAAGTGTAATTTAAAGTAATAATAAAATTAATAATGTTATCTAAATTAATAATACTATTTTGGGAAATATAATGTAATTTTGTTTATGTATAGAGTATATAAGATGGATTATATGAAAGATCGAGCTTGGATGTATGGTAGAAGTAAAAATAAAGGAATAGACTCTGTTGCACCTTAGAAACGGTGTGAATGCATTCATGAAAGCAGCATCTTGTAATAAAACGAATATAAAAGAAGTCCGATGTCCTTATTTAAAACGTCGTTGCTTGAAACTCATTGAGTATTGCACCGTGATATTATAGGTAACGACCTAGAATTTCACCACTTTAATTTGTGAATATTTAATTAATTTTATATATTCAAATATTGATTTTTATAATTGTAATAAAACTCTTTTAAGAAATAAATAATTATGGTGAAATAGTTTTTAAAACGTGTTTACAAAAATATATTGTTCGAAGAAAAATAAAAAAGTGATTAGAATTTGTTTTCCCGAATTTTCGACTTTTCGTCGAATAAAAGTTATCGAGAATGTTGTGCATATTTGAGTTACACATATACATTCAATATAAATAAGTTAGAACTATATGATATGTATGTGAATGTGTATATATATGTTATACTTAAAGTTTATAAATAAAACTAGTGCGAACCCGTGCTTCGCATACGAATTTTTACCAAACAAGTACTGAACATCGAATTAATGTTTTTATTGATTAAATGATTCAGTTATTGCAATTTGTAAGCGTAGACTTGTCAAAAGCGGTGTGGTGGTTATACATGGTTTATATTCAATGTGGAAATGTAGGGTTTGATGTAGATGCATAGCCATATATAATGCGTGTTGCACTACCGTTTGCATGCAGTAGTACACCAACAAAAAAATTACAATTTTACACATAATCATTGCACTAAAGTATGATTATGTAGAGGAAAAATGTTTTTGTGTGTAATAATAAAAAATATGTGAAGAATATTAAATAAATGAAAATATCACTCACAAACCAGTGTGTAAATATCCATAACAGAACACCATTTAATTTGTTTACAAAACGACTATAATCCCGAACCTATACATGCCACATACTAAATTGATTATCAATTTGAATAAAAAGACAGATGAATAGCTTAATTTAAAAATGCAAGTTGAAGTTGCAGTTCTTCATCAGTACTGTGTGAGTTATCGTCTTATTTGGGAAGTTTGTATTTTTGCCCAATGCTTTCCTGCGCACATCTAATTCTTTAGCCAGCTTAATGTCCCTGCTACCTTCCTGTCAATGGTTAGTTTGGAAGAGGTTAAAAGTTGAACTAAAAAATGTTTATAGTATATTGTTGTTGTCGAGAAATTATCATAGGTGAAAAATCAACGGAGCTATAAGTGGAATGGTGACAACATGGCCTGCAAATGTTGAAATTTCAATAATGTCTTGCACTATAAAAATGGATTTAAATTCAACTAAAAAACATAACACCATTTTAATAGGTAGTAAAGAAGATACATATATTCATACCCTGCATATTTTCAGCTGTAGAACCATATCTGTTGTTTCAAGTAAGCAATGTAGTTTCCTAAACTAATAGTCAGGTTTCTTACATAGTCATGCTAACCACTGCCATGAACGTCAAGAAAAAACATAAATAAACAAAATATAAAATGTCAACATTATATACAAAATGTAAAGGAAAACTATGTGTTTAGCTGAAGCTAATGCAAAGAACAATATTCGTTGATCTTGGTAATAACACAAAGCAATCAAAAAAAGAGCTTGACATATAGATTAAACTAATCACACGATAAAATCAGTATATTATCTTAGAATTTAATAGATTAAAAAGGAGGTGATGGTAAATTTTTGATAAATATACAAAAAACATGAAATGGATTTAAGAGCAAATTAACAAACAATCATATTAATTTCGCAGTTAAATCTGGTAGCCAGATAGTTTGTTCAATACCTTTAGAAGACAATATCTTGAATTTACAGTGGTATATCAGCAAGACAGAACCCACAGAAATACCTGCATAAATATAAAGGAAGTTTTTTTTGGTGCCTAGAAATTTCAGCTATAGAAAAACATAGAGAATATAGTTACATTTACATAGTACTTTGAAATTGCCAAAAGAAACCAAGAAAGAAAATTCTCATTTGCAAATAGCGAACTCCAAAACATGATAAACAATCTTAAAGAGGAAAAAGTAAGTTTTCCCCTATTTTTGTGGGAACTACATAACAGAAATTTTGTAATCTTATAACTGGTGGGGAATTATGGTGAAATCCAAATTTCCCATTCTTATATTTTGTTAATGATCTATAGTAAAATACAGTTTCAAGCATATTTGGATTTTCTTCTACATAATCAATCATAGAGACTACAACGTTAGTTAAATATGAAGGCAAAGATACAAAAAATACAAAGGTGAAATCACCCCGATGATGCATAAGAAACGATAGGATCATTAAGAAACTAAACCAATATGATATCCTTGGAAAGTAATAATAAGTTTTTTAGTAATTTGTTCTTACGTGATGACCAAAAACTCTAACGCTCTCCATGCAAAATCCTCCATTAGCAGTGAATGTGTTCCTCATGCCTCTAGTTATAATATCAATTTCCTCACTGTATAATAAATAAAAAATACGACTCGTTCAAAATTTTAGTTGAATGGAATACTAAGTTAAGTTTGTTGATTTAAACTTTGTTCACTAGAAGTTGATGGATATCAGCAAGACCACTTCTTCGTTTCCTATGTGCACCAAGGATTTGCTCCCATCCACCACGACATGATTTTTTTTCTCTCAATCATACAGTCTCATCCAGTAGCTTTATTTACCTAGAATTCTGAATTTTTGTTATTTAAATTAGAGTCACAAATATGTAATATAAATCACATTAATACATAAAAATGTTCTTGCTGCTTCACTGACTGCATAAGGCTGGTTAAAACACATGTGCAAACACATATAATTATATATTTTACTGCATTTTCCAATTCATGATTATAAAACTTACTTATAAATGAGCTTATCTTGTTAATTAGGAGCTCCACTCTTCTACGAACAATTTTCTCCCAATGAATACTTATTCTACACCAATGCACACGGGCATTTGTTGAGCTCATAAGTGTATATGTCCTGTTGTAACAAAATTCTATTCTTTCAACCTATTAGCTTCTCATATGGAGTAAAATTGAGTTTTAGTTTTTTGTATTGTTAATTCATTTATAATTTTTAGTTGGATGGTATTGAATGTATCGAATAGGAGAATAATTAATAATATCATTTCTTTTTTATTTTGGATGTGAGCCAAAGCGTACAATTAATACCGTAAAACATTTATAAACTACTTTTTTCTTGTTGTTTTACAAAAATATATTGGGTTTCATGTGCATGCATATTTTATAAAATAATTAGAAAATAGTATAAAATTATTACCATAAGAACCTGTGAAATATGCTATTCGTCACACTTGAGTACTAATATAAAAATACAGCCAAAGTATTAATTTATAACCTTTATAGTGTCCACGTACATTATGTCTGTTTATGTGCTTTTCCAGTACACGGACAACTAAAAACGCTCATAATGATTGTTAAAGGAAATTTAAAGATATATATAGAGTACCGCATAATCCACGTAGCGGTTATGAGAATATTTTTGTTATATAAAAACAAAAGAGAAAAATATAAATCATTAATAATTTAGTTTGTTTGATGTATATAAAATACCACATTAGTAATTTAAAAAAGAAAAAAGAAATACATAAACACTACAACAAAAAATGATATTAATAACGCTATTTAATAACGCGTTATTCTGAAGCGTTATTATTGATCCTTAATTATCTAGTTACTGGTTGATTTTTGTTCTCTCTACCGGTGTAATGCGCGCATCTCACTTCCCCTTCACGTGTAACGCTGCCCCCAAAACATCTCCCTCCAACTTTCCAAATTATTTTCCCTCTCCTTCCAAAACCATTCCGCCTCCCTCGAAAACACGCGCAGCTCCCTCCTCGATTCGAAGAAAGCAGAAACCCTCTCAAGTTTTTAAGCTAGGGCTTCGCGTTTTGGATATAATCTTCGATTTTGATTCTGGTAAGCTGAGAACTGTGATTGCTTGCAAGGTATAACTTTTAGATTTGGTTCATTTTGTCCGTCATATGTAGCGAGTATTTATCTTTTTGATTTAACCGTTGATTGTCGGTTTTGATTCAACTATTGTTTGCCAATCCTTGTTTCGTTGATTACTGCCAATCTTTTCTACTTCTCAGAAACCAAAAGTAATCCTAGTTGGATCTTATCTTATGCATGTGCCAGATCTGAATCTCGAAATCATAAAAAAATCCTTTGCAAGATTAAATACTACTAAATAATGTAAAACGTAACAGACATTTAGTAAGCTCCTATTGAGTGATTTAGTGGGTGTGCTATAGAGTATGATTCTGTCATACGCAGATTTTATGTACCCACGATAAGTAAGTGGAATAAGAAATAGTTATGTGGGAATATATAATTATGTTGGAATAAGTGGGTTACTGTCCACACCAAAAAATTCACTTAGTTTTATCCACAAAATCGGTTAGCAATGATGCCTGCTCTTTGTTGCAGTTGGGATCTTGTTGCTGATTGTAATCAAGAAATTGGTTGGCAACAAGATGCCAACTGCAATGAAGAGCTGTCGGCATATATAGTTATGCGGCTAAACTCGAGTAGATTTTACGTGAATACTCTAATTTGGCATTATGGTTATTTTGATCAGATGATACATAAAGAGAGAACATAAATGAATTAAGGAATGAGAAGATAACTTGGTAACGCTAAAAAATTGTTGTGTTTGACTTAGATGTTGCTGCTATGGTGTTATTTATAAGTGAAGCGACAGTGAACAGACAGAAGCAAATTGAAATAAAGTATTGTGTTCAAAGACATCACCGTAACATTTCTTTCAAATAACACCAGAGTAGAGCAATTGCATCGAACTTTTTGAAAGAGAGAAATATCACTGTACAAAAGCTATATTTTGCGTGAATACCTTGATTCTATTCTATATGCAAGTGGAGATCAACTGAAATTTTATGGGGTGAACTGAATTGATTTTAGGGTTATAGTTTATTATAGGATTTTTGGTTGACTCTTTGGGTATATGTTATAAATTTTAGGTGAGCTCTTCAGCTGTTTTTATATGATTATTTACTGGTATTGTCGGTTTAGCTACTTTGATGCAATTCGTTAACATGGTTTTATACTGCTTAATAATAAAATAGCATGGAAATTTTACAGAATTTTGAAACCAAATTGGATACTGACTCATTACTTTTCTCTAAATTGTGTCAGACTTCAATTTTACGAATTTTGTTGAAAGAGTTTGTAGACTCAAATATTGGATTTGTTGTTTTATTTGGAACAACAGGATTTCAGGTGTGCCACTCTCTTGGAGGAGGCACTGGTTCAAACAGAGGCAGAGCCCTCCATTATGATTCAGCATTGTTCAAGGCCTTATGGTTCTTTGAATTGCCTGTAACTACTCAATATTATAAAAAAAACATTCTTTTATTTACCTGTTTCATCTAGTTTAATGCTCTTTTGCCCAATATACTATTGAATGTTGATTATAACTTTGTGTTCAGGTAAGAAGAAAAGTATTGAAGGGGGGACACAATGGTTTTAAAGTATGTGCCTTCTTTTCCATGTTTATGTTCTTTTTTACTACAAAAAATTGGAATTTCTAGTTTTCATTCCAGAAGTTTGTGCCTAAAATTTCTCTAGACATGATGGTTTTACTAATTGAATAACGTTTGGAAACACAGAACTGAACTTTGTCGGTTTAGCGGTGCTAAGATTTACCCAGGAAAGAGTATCAGATTTGTTCGAGCAGACTCTCAGGTACGTGAACATAAAAGGTTAAAAATACCTTTTTGTGTACTGCTTTATATAGAGTCTAGTTATACTTAATACTGAACTTTCTGTCCCATTTAGGTGTTCCTTTTCGCTAACTCCAAATGCAAGCGCTACTTTCACAACCGTCTGAAGCCTGCCAAGCTTACCTGGACAGCAATGTACAGAAAGCAACACAAAAAGGTGCTCGTTATTTCCTCAAAAATTTACTATGAAAATAAATTGTGTGAAACAATTTATTTACTTGCATCGATGTGGTGCAATTTATTTGAACTGGTTACATGCATTTTATCTAATTTGATTTAAATTTTACATTCTTATTTTAATTTAGTTATATACTAACTATTAACTGTTGCATATAAGTGGATGAGTATTCAATTATGTTTTAGAAATAAAGATTCTAGTTCAAACTATAGTTCATGAGCTAAAGAAGTATCATAATCCAGTCATTTTTTTCTTCTGAACCTCGAATTCTACTGATAATGGCTCCAGTCTGAAAAGTGTTGACAGATTTCTTTTTGCAACAAAAAACTTCAACTCTAAGTGCACTTTTTTTGTTTTTTGAAAAAAAATACCATTCTTTTTTCTGCGTATATAAATTTGGTTTGACTGATCTAGCAACAACATGTACATACATACATACACATATACATACATACACATATACATACATACATATATATAAACGGTGTTCCATATTTTTTATATAAACTTATACAAGTTTGATGTGGTATTGTTCGTAATATCGTGTAGAATCTTTAGATATGAAAAACTTATAAAGTTCCCAACTTAAATATCATCGATTTTTTAATGGCAACGGCGATCTAGCCTCCCTTCTACCTCTTCTTTTTTACATCTCCCCTCCTTTTCTTCTTGATCTTCATACCTTGGCCTAAGAAATATAACCCGCCTCCATCAACTCTACCTTTAGTGGAGTCCCACACTTTGACTCAGTCTGACAACGCCTCATCCATTTCAACAACCGATCGTCAAACGACTCCAACGGCCTTCAACTGGAAGGCGCTGGTGGGTCTGATTCTTTGTTCATGGTGGAATGATGGATTTCTGGTGATGATGTGTGGTGGTTTGATGAACTGGGGTGTTGATATGGATGTAGTTGTATGTGCAGGCAAAAGAAATGACACAAAAATGGTAGAAATGGATGTACTTAAGGAATAATAGAGCGATTGAAGTGTATTTGATGCAAGGCAAGCTATAATTTCCCAAGGCATAAGTTGTGACCAACCTAACAAAGTTAAAGGCTTAAGTCGTGACCGTCTTAACTGGGGTGAAGGCATAAGTCGTGACCGACTTAAGGAAGGAGTTATGAGTCGTCAACGACCTAGTGGGAATGTGCGAGCTAACGAGATACTGGAACGACCTAACATGTTTTTAGGTCGTGTACGACCTAACGAGTTGGAAGATAGGTCGCTGAAAGGACTTACCGAGTTAACTCGTTTACGACCTAACAAGATAAGAAATAGGTCGCCTGTACGACCTAACAGAATGCTATGATCTAACAAGTCACGACCTATGCTAGGTCGCAAGAAACAGTCACGACTTAAGATAAGTCGCTGGGTGAACTGGGGACTTAGGTCGCAAGGCTTAGGTCGCGAAGTTTCTGATGCCGCTTATTTTTAGATCGCAAAGATCTGGATGCCGTTGAATCTTAGGCCGCGTTAATCTCTGCCGTTGATTCTCTAAGTCGTGAAGATGCTGCTGTGATATGAGTCTAAGTCGTTACCGACTTAAGTTAGGTCGCGTGGAGTTGTTAAGTCGGCAACGATCTAAGTGATGTACTCTGTTTGTATTTTTTGTTCTGTTTTTAAGTCGTTGTACATATGACTTGAGTCGTAAGTCGTTGACACTGTGTTGTAACTGTATGTTGTTAAGTCGTTTGTACATAAGTCGTGAGTCGTGTTTGTTAAGTCGGCTGAGGCGGGTTGTGTTGTAAACTGTTAAGTCGTAAAAGACTTATGGTAGGTCGGCTATTTTGAGTCGTTTGTTATAAGTCGGAACCGACTTAGGAGATGATGAAATTTATGTTGTAAAGTTGATCGCCTATAAATAGGCCGAGTGTCACACTTGTAATAGTTTAGTTGATGGTTGAATAAAATTCTCTTTTGATTAGCTTTGTGCTTTCAATTTAAATTGGTAGTTGAGTGTAATCTCCTATCTCCTCTTTCGGTTAATCGAGTGCGCTCGATTCAACGATTGTAGAAGCCGATTCGCGGAATCAAGTGCGCTTGATCAACGCTCGAAGAATTGAAGATCTTTGAACCCGGTATCGTGCGCGATCAACGAGTTCGGGATAGCTAGAATTCGGTATCTTCGGATCAACGAATTTGGGCATTTCAGTATTCATCAACTCACCAATTGTTACTTTCATCGATCTACATTGTTTTTGTATAATCCGCTGCGTCAGTTTGGTATCAGAGCTTGTTCTAGCCAATCATAGATAGATCGAGACTTGGAGCCTAATCATCTTGAAGAAGTTTGAATCGAAGTGAAGATTTGAGTTTTTTTATCATGGCCGAGATCAAGTTGAAGTGTTCGACTTTGTTCAACGTTGTTTGATCGGATTTTTGTTGGAGGCCGAGAATTTGTTCATCGTGTTCATCGCGATTTGCAACAAGTGTGGAGATTTCGATCCATTTCATTTTGGATCAAAGTTCGAAAGATGTTTGAAGTTTGAAGTGTTGAAGAGTTTGTGAAGTATTCAATCATGCCGCCGAGAAGAGCTAACCGTCATCAAAATGTTGAAGATTTGTATAAGCGGGAAGATGCCGAGCAAATGGAGCAACGTATAAGTGACAAATTCAATGAGAAGTTGGATGAAGGCATTGGTAGATTAGAGAAGCTTATGACGGAGATGAATCAAAACCGGAGAAGGGTTTCACCTGAATCTAACCATGAGAGAAGTAGAGTTTCACCACATTCCAATCAAGGAAGAAGTAATGATAATGATCATAGAAGTGTGAGCCGAGACAGTTATAGAAATGTTGATGACCGAGATCGTGTTCGGAGGAATGTAGATAGAAGGGATGGTGGTAGACGTGAAGGGAGTAGAGATGTTGGTGGTTAGAATCGACATCGATATGCATTTGACATTGAAGGGAGTATGATGGTGGTAGTATTCAAGGACGAGGTCAAGGAAGAAATTATTCAGAGTATGATCACAAGTGGGAATCAGGAATGAAGACTGAAATTCCAGAATTCAAGGGTGGTATGCAAGCTGAAGAGTTTCTAGATTGGGTGGCTAATGTTAAGGAGATTTTTGATTTCAAAGAAGTTCTAGAACATCGTAGAGTGAAGTTGGTTGCTACAAGGTTGAAGGGTAGAGCTTTGGCATGGTGGCAGCAAACCAAACTTACACGTGAGCGAATGGGGAAGTCAAAAGTTAAATCTTGGGAAAAGATGAAGAAATTGATGAAAACAACGTTCTTACCTTACAATTATCAGTCACTGATGTATCAACGTTTGCAGAATTTGAGGCAGGGCACGAAGACTGTTAATGATTATGCAGATGAATTTTATCAGCTTATTGCAAGGAATGATATTATGGAAACAGAAGAGCAGCTGACATCTAGATTCATTGGGGGATTGAGAATGCAGATTTAGGATATGGTTAATATGTTCGATCCAAGATCTGTGGCAGAAGCACATCAGAAAGCGTTGGCTTGGGAGAAGCAGGGACGACGAGGAGGTGGTGTGTTTACTAATTCCAACAATCAAGTGAAGGGTGTGAGTGGGAGTTCTAATGTTTCTAAACCTATCAGTAGACCAGTGGTGAAGGAGGCTGAGAAGGTGAAGGTTAACAATGGCTTCAAATATTACAATTGTCAGGAAGTGGGTCATAAAAGCAATGAGTGTCCAAAGCCAAAGAAGAGAACCATGATTGCGGAAGTTGAAGATGAGGATGTTGATGGAGATTATTCTAGTCTGGTTGAGGAGGATGAACAGGATATTGCGTCAGGAGATGAAGGTTGTAATCTAATGCTGAGGAGATCGTGTTTGACACCGAAGTAGGAGGAAGCTAGTTGGTTGAGGAGTAATATCTTTCAGTCAACATGCACTATACTGGGGAAGGTGTGTAAATTTGTGATTGACGCGGGAAGCTGTGACAATATCATTTCAACCGAGGCCGTAACAAAGTTGAAGCTGAAGACAGAGAAACATCTGAATCCATACAAGCTAGCATGGTTGAGAAAAGGAGGAGAAGTGAAAGTGGATAGACGAGTTCGTGTTCCATTCTCTATTGGGAAGAAGTACAAAGACGAGATCTGGTATGATGTAGTAGAGATGGATGTTTGCCACTTACTTTTGGGAAGACCATGGCAGTATGATCGAGCAGTACAGCATGACGGTCGGACCAATAGTGTGACGCCCCACCTCTATACCCACGCTAGCCAAGGACACTACGGTGTAGTGCTGTCAACTAGCACGGAGAATAAGGCTGTTGAGGAGCGACCATCTATGTAATTGCTTTGTGCGAGCACCGATATGTCAGATAATAAAACATTTCATTTCAATTTTTAGAGGAATACCGACATACCGATACAAACTCAAAGCTACTACACAGTGGCTATAATAGTTTAGGACAATAGATATAAAAATAACACAGATAACATAAATGCGGAAATAAAGATGGAACGAAAAGTCTCATATATACAATAACTGATATCAGTTACAATACATTTGACACAATACAAATGATACAACTACAATTGTCGACTCAAGAAGTTATATATACAAGTACATTATCGACTAATATACATGAATACATTATCATCTTACAACAGACACACTGACTACTACAACAAGACGAAGACCACTTCAAATGATATAAAAAGTCTTCATAGCTCTAGCAGCAACCCAAAGCTAAAAATCTACAACCTGTAAATACTCGGTCTGACCCGAGTATTACATTCAAAAGAAAATAATACTCGGATCAGTCTAATTCAAAATCAGTTATTAGAGCATAGAAGCAATAATAATCAATCTCAATATAGATGACAGTCACAGAAATCTCGTATATCCAACTCTCGATACGAGAATTGGATAACGGCAGATATAACGCTAAACAGTGTTAATCCACAAAACAGAAATCCAAAGCAGTTTAAGCAATTGAAATGTCAATTTAAAAAAATATCAATGCTAATTGGCTGCAGTACACGCTAACGTGTACTGCCTCGCCAATACAGCCTACGAATTACGCAACAGGTCGATGAATAAAGAATAAAAGAGGTATCGATTAAAATCTGTCAATTCGGTGTGACTGCAGTGCACGCACGCGTGCACTGCCTCGCCACAACGGAATATAAAGTCACCACACGGGACAAGGGTAAAACTGCTACGAAAATGAAGCAGGTCAGCAAGTGCTCAGGGATGAACAGATGCAAGTGAAAATGACACATGGATATGCAGTGTATACCCAAGTATAACAAAAATAGAAATGGGTCGAGCATATATAGATATGCAGTGACAAAGTGAACCAAGTCGCAATGTCACAGCAAGGTCAAGTGACCGTGGCAATCACATGACAAACAAGTCGAGGCAGTGAAACCATGGGGCAACAGCATGAATGCATAAAGCTGGACAGAGCCAACAAAGACAAGGCAGCATGCTGTTATGTCAAGGTCAAGTTCAAGTGACAACCTGGGGCAGTACTACTAAATGAAACAGGTCAGTACACTGAATCGATCATGCACAAACAAATGGTCAAGAGAAGATGACAATAGTGGTATAGTGGACCACACTGGAACCAGAAGTATATAAGTCAACGCAATGCAAAGCACAACAAGCTTAAAGAGGAATGAAACTGGGTCAAGCAAGCGCAACAACAAGTGTCACAGCCTCAACAGTGAAATGGTTCTAAAATAACCATATATGAACACAGTATCGACCAAAACAGCACCAGCTTCATCGTGAAGCTAATGCAAACACAAAAGTGCAGTGCAACTCAATGAGGCAGCATTTTTAATATGTACCAATATGCTATGCCGTGAAACCAGAAGTGTACAAGTCCAACTAAAATGACCAAAGTGCTATCAAATGAACATGGTAACACTGCAGACGAATGCACAGTGGATTACATTAAAAACTTATATACAGTGGCCAGTGAATAACTAAATGAAATTGGACCAAATTCAACTCAGATGTAAACTGTACCACACCTGATGCAGTGACCATATGGATGCAAGCAAATACATCTACTTTATGTAAATGAAAAGAGTAAAGTCAAGACTAATGCCAACAGTTAATGGCCTATGTTATGGAATTTCATAAACAAGTTCAAGTGGGCTACTGGGAAAATGCAACAGTCTATGCAGGCTTGAGAGAACAGTGTTCAAGATTGAAGCTAACAGTATAGAAATATACAAATTTGAATGACCCAAGTGAAAGTGCCAGATATGTCAAGAATGAACTATCAAAACATATTTCCAGTATTGACCCAAATATGGCCAGAGACGAGACATCAGCTACAATGCTCAAATCTAACCCCAAATTCAAATATGCATTGACCAAACAGTGAAACAAGTTCAAGAGGGGTGTCAACTAGTTCGAACCAGGCCAAAGTCACCAATAATATGCAGTACTAGTCTCGAGCCCAAGGTAGTGCAAACCAAAAAAAATGCAAATGCAAATTACACGGGGAGTATCAAAGAAAAATGAACTAGAGTGCGACTAAGAAATGAATAAGGCAAGCCAACATCAACTAAGTTCGAATGGTTGAGACAGTTACAACTCAAAGTGAAACTGCTCATATATTCGAAGCACAGTGCAAATGCTATTAAACAACAACCGTGATGAAGATGCAGTGATGGAACAAAAAGGCCAAGACCAATATCAAACAAGTCAGTGCCAAAGTGTTAACCAGGTCAAAAATCAAGTGTGTCATGATCGAACAAAGCATATGAAAAGGTCAGAGATACATCCCAAAACCAAGTCCAGATTCAAAGTCGTGGATCAAAAGGGATTACCAAAAATGTCGAAATCTGACTTAATTATAAACCCAGAAATCATCATAGACTGCGGGGTGGACAACAGAGCAAAGCAAGAACTATCGAGTTCAAGCATGAATCAAAGGAAAAGCAACAGAACACTAATCAGAGAAACCCCAAAATCATAAAAATCGAACAGAGCTTCGAACTCTAATAACTCAAAACATGAATTAGATGTGAGCGGGGGGAAGAAACCACTCACCTTGTTCGAAGCGGAGGCGAACTCGAGAGAAGTAGTTGGATCGCCAGAGAGTCTAAGCATCGCCGAAGCCCTAGTTTTCCAGATCGAAGGAAGAGCAATCGCGACCGCCATTTCTTTTATTTCTCTCGTATGCTTTATTTTTTGGTTAGGGTTTGAAACGCGATTGAATGAAGAAGGGGAAAGGAGATGGGTTGTTGTTTGGGTGTTGAGTGAAATCACGGTTACATAACAAAAATCATGGGCCAGATTTTAAAAATTTATAAAGCCCGGATACTTTTAACCATGTTTATCAAACACCTTGGTGATATTAAAAACACGATTTGAATCCATTAGGACAACGGATTCGAACACGATAAAATTCATATTTAGGATTTTAAATACGAATAGACGACGTCAGATTTAAATAAAATATTTAAATATATTATCGTATAAATGCGGGTTGTTACAGACTTCCCTCCTTAAAGAAATTGCGTCCTCGCAATCATAAGGAATAAATGGATAAAAGGTAACAACCATAAGAGCATGGCAATGTCGAATGCATAAGCAAAGCAAAGGTCAACAGGGAAGTATTGGGATTATGGAAGCATCAGATATAAAATCAAGAGGTTCGACTGCTTCAGATCAAAAGAATTAACATCGAGGGGATCGAGGAATCAAAATCAGACGACTGCTAAAGCAGGAATCAATCGAGTTCCAGTATTTTAAAAGAAAAGGAAAAACAGAGCAGAATTCACATACTGCACGAATTGAATGCGAGTAAAGCAAATTACTCACCTGAACCGACAGAGAAAAAGACGAAGCTCAAGTCTCAAAATCGCAAATATTCAATCATCAAAAATGATAATCGAATTTCACGAATATCTAATTATCAAAAACGATAATCAGAAACATAAACATTCGATTAATCAAATCGAAAAATATTTAATTATCTCAAACGATAATTAAATTTCACAAATATCTGATTATCAAAAACGATAATCAAAAACACAAAGATTCGATTATCAAATCGAAAAATATTTAATTATCTCAAATGATAATCAAATTTCACAAATATCTGATTATCAAAAACGATAATCAGAAACACAAAGATTCGATTATCAAATCGAAAAACATTTAATTATCTCAGACGATAATTAAATTGGAAAATATTTAATTATCACAAATGATAATCAAATTTCACAAATATCTGATTATCAAAAACGATAATCAGAAACACAAATATTCGATTAATCAAATCGAAAAATATTTAATTATCTTAAACGATAATCAAATTTCACAAATATCTGATTATCAAAAACGATAATCAGAAGTCATAAATATTCAATTAACGAGTCCGGACTTAACCGAAGTAGTAAAAGTATGGTTCCATACTCCTTACTTTTGCTAAATCGTTTAAATCTCTTTATCGTTTTCTTGAAAGTGCAGAATTGTGTGTTTTTTAAAAAAAATAACATTTCACATTCTCAAACGGACAAGTCCGGAATTAAGTGAATCAGTAAAAGAAAGGGGTCATAGTCCTCGATTTTGCTGAAACGTTTAAATCGCTTCCTCGTTCTTTTGAAAATTGTAAACTGTAAAAATTTTGAAAACAATTTTAATTTATATTTTTGAAACAACTTTTAAAAATAAAGAATTTTGAAAACGCGTGATTAAATTAGCAATATCAGTGTTGCGGGAGAACCGCTTGTAAATCCATTTCAAAATTGACGGTTACCGAAGTTAACACGTCAAAGTCTCATTAAAATTACTGGCATCAAAATATAATACCAATTGAATTTTCATTCATCAAAGATGTCACAAGAATCTCCTCAAAGATAGAAAGGGATATCATACCCTAAACTTGTATTCATAACAAGTCAATAACACATGAATTCACCAATACACAAAAATTGACAAAACTTGTCAATAGAAATCACGAAAATTGGTGAAGCACAAATTCTAGAAATCATCACAAGAAATCCAGAAATCACAAAAAGAGGGGGAAAAGAGCCTATCAGAAAACGGGAGTATGAAAACTCCAAAACACCGGTTTCACAAGACGAGACGCTATCTCATGGTGGCTAACCATTAAAGTTTCACGGAGGAATGGTCCGAAGACCGTGGGTCGCTATCCCACGCGTGTGAGTCGGAATCACACAGATTGAGGTCTAGGCTAACCTCGCAGAGAAAGAGACATCGCACATTTGCTAGTCTAAACCATAAAAAGGAAAATGGAAATGCCTATCACAAAATGGGAGCATGAAAACTCCAAAATACCGGTATCACAAGATGAGACGCTATCTCATGGAAGCCATCCATTAAAGTTTCACACAGGAATGGTCCGAAGACCGTGGGTCGCTATCCCACGCGTGTGAGTCGGAATCACACAGATTGAGGTCTAGGCTAACCTCGCAGAGAAAAAGACATGAGTGAGTGGAATCACATAAATTAAGGTCCAGACTAACCAAAAAGCAAAAAGGTATGTGTGAATGGAATCACACAAGTGGTGTCTAGTCTAACCTTGCAAACAAAAAGGTATGTGTGAGTCGGAATCACACTACTGCGGTCTAGTCTAACCTTGGAAACAAAAAGATATGTGTGAGTCGGAATCACACTACTGCGGTCTAGACTAACCTTGCGGACAAAGAGATGTGTGTGAGTCGGAATCACACTATTGCGGTCTAGTCTTACCTTGCAAACAAAGAGACATCGCACAATTGCTAGTCTAAATTATAAAATGATCGTCATGATCAACGAGAAGTGTCAATTACACTAAGCTAGTAAATATAAAAGTTTAGCTTCATGTCCCATAACCACTTGCTTAACTTAAATATTTACGAACAAACTGTAAATCTTCACTAGAAAATTGTCACAAAAGGTTCAATCGAACAAGTCCAGGAGTTAACCGACGAAGTAAACGCAAGCGTTTCATACCACTTGTTTTACTAGGCCGTTTAATTCAATTTCTCATACGAGTGAAATAAAGGCTTGTATATACTAATAGATTGGAAAACGGTTCAAGAAAAAGAACTTTGTAGTAAAATAGTTTTGAAATCGTTTGGAAAAAGGGATTTTAATATTTACTACTAGTATAGAAAACCTTTATATTTTTAAAGTGACAAATCACAAAAATGATTGTAGAAACAATCAATCACAAGAATTCACATACGAAGATGTGAATGGAATCCAGAGAAATCGATACTGAATCCATCAGAAAGTATGTTCACAAAAATCCCGAAGAAAATGTCATCAAAGTTGCTAATAAATGATAGCAACAAATCGGGGAAATGATCAAGAATCGATTAAATTAGGAAACCAAGTCAGTTCACTAAAATTTCACATTCGAAGACGTGAATAAAATCCAAAGAATTCGATTCCAAATTCATCAAAGTAGGAATACCCAAAAATTCCAGAAATAGAAGTTATCAAAATCGACAAAGGTGATAACAACTAATTAGAAAAGAAGAATCGATTATCAACTGGAAAAACAAAGCAAATCGAGCAGAAATGCATAAATGACTTCAACAAAAGTAAGAATCAAGTCAACGTCGAAGTCAACAATTAATAGCCGCAGTCGGGTACAAAATGAATCAATCATCATTATCAAAGAAACCAACGGCAAACAAAATCAGAGTCTTGAAAATCAAGAAATTAGCAATTTCCCAAAAACAGAGTGACCGAAGTCGAAGGGAAATCCAGATTAGGAAAACACAAAAATAAGCGTTAGAAATTCATACCTAACAGTCAAAAATAATCATATGTAAAGATGAGAGATAAAACATCGACAAATAGTTGTAACACATGCTCCATCTAAGTTATGTTTTATAATTGTACTAAACCCCAGGCTCTGATACCAAGCTGTGACGCCCCACCTCTATACCCACGCTAGCCAAGGACACTACGGTGTAGTGCTGTCAACTAGCACGGAGAATAAGGCTGTTGAGGAGCGACCATCTATGTAATTGCTTTGTGCGAGCACCGATATGTCAGATAATAAAACATTTCATTTCAATTTTTAGAGGAATACCGACATACCGATACAAACTCAAAGCTACTACACAGTGGCTATAATAGTTTAGGACAATAGATATAAAAATAACACAGATAACATAAATGCGGAAATAAAGATGGAACGAAAAGTCTCATATATACAATAACTGATATCAGTTACAATACATTTGACACAATACAAATGATACAACTACAATTGTCGACTCAAGAAGTTATATATACAAGTACATTATCGACTAATATACATGAATACATTATCATCTTACAACAGACACACTGACTACTACAACAAGACGAAGACCACTTCAAATGATATAAAAAGTCTTCATAGCTCTAGCAGCAACCCAAAGCTAAAAATCTACAACCTGTAAATACTCGGTCTGACCCGAGTATTACATTCAAAAGAAAATAATACTCGGATCAGTCTAATTCAAAATCAGTTATTAGAGCATAGAAGCAATAATAATCAATCTCAATATAGATGACAGTCACAGAAATCTCGTATATCCAACTCTCGATACGAGAATTGGATAACGGCAGATATAACGCTAAACAGTGTTAATCCACAAAACAGAAATCCAAAGCAGTTTAAGCAATTGAAATGTCAATTTAAAAAAATATCAATGCTAATTGGCTGCAGTACACGCTAACGTGTACTGCCTCGCCAATACAGCCTACGAATTACGCAACAGGTCGATGAATAAAGAATAAAAGAGGTATCGATTAAAATCTGTCAATTCGGTGTGACTGCAGTGCACGCACGCGTGCACTGCCTCGCCACAACGGAATATAAAGTCACCACACGGGACAAGGGTAAAACTGCTACGAAAATGAAGCAGGTCAGCAAGTGCTCAGGGATGAACAGATGCAAGTGAAAATGACACATGGATATGCAGTGTATACCCAAGTATAACAAAAATAGAAATGGGTCGAGCATATATAGATATGCAGTGACAAAGTGAACCAAGTCGCAATGTCACAGCAAGGTCAAGTGACCGTGGCAATCACATGACAAACAAGTCGAGGCAGTGAAACCATGGGGCAACAGCATGAATGCATAAAGCTGGACAGAGCCAACAAAGACAAGGCAGCATGCTGTTATGTCAAGGTCAAGTTCAAGTGACAACCTGGGGCAGTACTACTAAATGAAACAGGTCAGTACACTGAATCGATCATGCACAAACAAATGGTCAAGAGAAGATGACAATAGTGGTATAGTGGACCACACTGGAACCAGAAGTATATAAGTCAACGCAATGCAAAGCACAACAAGCTTAAAGAGGAATGAAACTGGGTCAAGCAAGCGCAACAACAAGTGTCACAGCCTCAACAGTGAAATGGTTCTAAAATAACCATATATGAACACAGTATCGACCAAAACAGCACCAGCTTCATCGTGAAGCTAATGCAAACACAAAAGTGCAGTGCAACTCAATGAGGCAGCATTTTTAATATGTACCAATATGCTATGCCGTGAAACCAGAAGTGTACAAGTCCAACTAAAATGACCAAAGTGCTATCAAATGAACATGGTAACACTGCAGACGAATGCACAGTGGATTACATTAAAAACTTATATACAGTGGCCAGTGAATAACTAAATGAAATTGGACCAAATTCAACTCAGATGTAAACTGTACCACACCTGATGCAGTGACCATATGGATGCAAGCAAATACATCTACTTTATGTAAATGAAAAGAGTAAAGTCAAGACTAATGCCAACAGTTAATGGCCTATGTTATGGAATTTCATAAACAAGTTCAAGTGGGCTACTGGGAAAATGCAACAGTCTATGCAGGCTTGAGAGAACAGTGTTCAAGATTGAAGCTAACAGTATAGAAATATACAAATTTGAATGACCCAAGTGAAAGTGCCAGATATGTCAAGAATGAACTATCAAAACATATTTCCAGTATTGACCCAAATATGGCCAGAGACGAGACATCAGCTACAATGCTCAAATCTAACCCCAAATTCAAATATGCATTGACCAAACAGTGAAACAAGTTCAAGAGGGGTGTCAACTAGTTCGAACCAGGCCAAAGTCACCAATAATATGCAGTACTAGTCTCGAGCCCAAGGTAGTGCAAACCAAAAAAAATGCAAATGCAAATTACACGGGGAGTATCAAAGAAAAATGAACTAGAGTGCGACTAAGAAATGAATAAGGCAAGCCAACATCAACTAAGTTCGAATGGTTGAGACAGTTACAACTCAAAGTGAAACTGCTCATATATTCGAAGCACAGTGCAAATGCTATTAAACAACAACCGTGATGAAGATGCAGTGATGGAACAAAAAGGCCAAGACCAATATCAAACAAGTCAGTGCCAAAGTGTTAACCAGGTCAAAAATCAAGTGTGTCATGATCGAACAAAGCATATGAAAAGGTCAGAGATACATCCCAAAACCAAGTCCAGATTCAAAGTCGTGGATCAAAAGGGATTACCAAAAATGTCGAAATCTGACTTAATTATAAACCCAGAAATCATCATAGACTGCGGGGTGGACAACAGAGCAAAGCAAGAACTATCGAGTTCAAGCATGAATCAAAGGAAAAGCAACAGAACACTAATCAGAGAAACCCCAAAATCATAAAAATCGAACAGAGCTTCGAACTCTAATAACTCAAAACATGAATTAGATGTGAGCGGGGGGAAGAAACCACTCACCTTGTTCGAAGCGGAGGCGAACTCGAGAGAAGTAGTTGGATCGCCAGAGAGTCTAAGCATCGCCGAAGCCCTAGTTTTCCAGATCGAAGGAAGAGCAATCGCGACCGCCATTTCTTTTATTTCTCTCGTATGCTTTATTTTTTGGTTAGGGTTTGAAACGCGATTGAATGAAGAAGGGGAAAGGAGATGGGTTGTTGTTTGGGTGTTGAGTGAAATCACGGTTACATAACAAAAATCATGGGCCAGATTTTAAAAATTTATAAAGCCCGGATACTTTTAACCATGTTTATCAAACACCTTGGTGATATTAAAAACACGATTTGAATCCATTAGGACAACGGATTCGAACACGATAAAATTCATATTTAGGATTTTAAATACGAATAGACGACGTCAGATTTAAATAAAATATTTAAATATATTATCGTATAAATGCGGGTTGTTACAAATAGTTACAGTTTTATGTTTGAAGCTACGAAGACTATCTTAGTTCCAAAGAAGAGACAACAGGGAGAAAGTAAGTCAGAAGAGATTGAAGAACTGAAAACTTTGTTATCTTTGAAAGAGTTTGTTAAAGAAGTTGAAGAGGAGTCTGAGGTGTTTTTGTTGATTGGGCGAGAGAACAGTGAAGAGGTTGAAATTCCAGAAGAAGCAAAGCCAGTTTTGAAGGAGTTTGAAGATGTATTCCCAGATGAGTTACCAAAGGAGTTACCGCCACTAAGAGACATTCAACATCAAATCGATCTTGTTCCGGGAGCAGTGTTGCCACATAGACCACATTATCGAATGAGTCCGAAGGAACATGAAGAATTGCGAAGGCAGGTAGAAGAATTGCGTGAACAGGGGCGTGTGCAGGAGAGTTTGAGTCCTTGTGCTGTACCAGCTTTATTGGTACCCAAAAAGGATGGAACGTGGAGGATGTGCACAGATAGTAGAGCATTGAATAAGATCACAGTCAGATACAGATTTCTGATGCCGAGACTTGATGATTTGTTGGATCAGATCAGTGGGTCCGTAATCTTTTCTAAGATTGACTTGAAGAGCGGTTATCATCAGATTCGCATTAGACCAGGGGACGAATGGAAGATAGCATTCAAGACGAGGGAAGGATTGTATGAATGGCTGGTAATGCCGTTTGGTCTATCAAATGCACCAAGTACATTCATGAGGGTGATGAACCAGATTTTCAGGCCATACATTGGGAAATTTGTTGTGGTTTACTTTGATGATATTCTGATCTACAGTGCTAGTACAGAAGAGCATGTTCAGCATTTGAAGAAGGTGTTAATTATTCTTCGTGAAGAACAATTCTATGCTGCTACGAAGAAGTGTGTTTTTATGGCGAGGAGTGTTTTATTTCTGGGATATGTTGTGTCGGAAGCAGGAATACAGGTTGACCAAAGTAAAGTCGAAGCTATCAGAGATTGGCCGCAGCCCAAGACGATAACGGAAGTTCGTAGTTTTCACGGGTTGGCGTCATTCTATCGAAGGTTTATTCCACACTTTAGTAGTGTGATGGCGCCTGTTACTGATTGTATGAAGGGTAAACAGTTTTCATGGTCGGAGGAAGCAGGGGATGCTTTTGGAAAGATCAAGGAGTTGCTGACGTCTGCACCAATTCTAGTTTTACCAGATTTTCAGTTGTTGTTTGAGTTACAAACTGATGCGTCAAAGGTTGGGATTGGAGGGGTGTTGAGTCAGAGGGGGCGTCCTATTGCATATTTCAGTGAGAAGTTGTCAGGAGCAAAGATGAGATACAGTACATATGACGTGGAATTTTATGCTGTTGTGCAAGCTATTAAACACTAGAGACATTATCTATTTCAGAAAGAGTTTGTTCTTTACACTGATCATGAGGCGTTGAAGCATTTACAAGGACAAGACAAGATTTCAGCGAGACATGCATCGTGGATTGTATATCTACAACAGTTTACTTTTGTTGTTAAACACAAATCGGGAGTGACGAATCGTGTGGCTGATGCTTTGAGTAGAAGGAATCATTTGCTAACAACAATGAAGGTTGAAGTGACGGGGTTTGATATGTTACCAGAATTATTTGTCGAAGATCCTTACTTTGCAAAGTTTGTTGATAAAGTTAAGGAGGGGAAGACGGATGAGTTCATGATGGAAGATGGTTTTCTGTTCAAAGGAAATCGATTGTGCATACCTGATTGTAGTTTGAGAATGAAGATTGTAAAAGAGCTACATGAAGAAGGACATGTTGGGAGAGACCGTACATTACAGTTGATTTCACAGTCTTACTTTTGGCCATCGATGAGGAAAGAGGTGGAGAGGTTTGTGGAGCGTTGTCATATTTGTCAGGTTTCGAAAGGAACTGCGACTAATGCTAGTTTATATATGCCGTTACCTGTACCAGCTAAACCATGGGTGGATGTGAGTATGGACTTTGTGTTGGGGTTGCCAAGAACGCAGCGGGGAAACGATTCCATTTATGTGGTGGTTGATCGGTTTTCGAAAATGGCACATTTTATTGCTTGTAAGAAGACGGCGGATGCTGTTCATGTTGCTCAGTTGTTTTTCAAAGAGATATATCGAGTTCATGGATTGCCAGAATCTATTGTGTCAGATAGGGACACTCGTTTTCTGAGTCATTTTTGGCTAAGTTTGTGGAAGATGGTGGGAACGAAGTTGAATTTTAGCAGCGCTTATCATCCGCAAACTGATGGACAAACGGAGGTGGTTAATAGATCGTTGGGGAACTTGTTGAGATGCCTTGTGAAAGATAATCTGAAAAGTTGGGACGTGAAGTTATGCCAGGCTGAGTTTGCTCATAATCATGCGGTAAATCGTAGCACAGGTTTCAGTCCATTTCAGATAGTATATTCAAGCTTACCGAAGGGACCGTTGGATTTAACGGCAGTGCCACAATAAAAGAAGACAGTTAAGAAAGCTGCTGATTTTGTTGATGGATTGGCGGAATGTCATAAAATCGTTCAGGAACGATTGGGGAAAGCAAATGAGAAGTATAAACGATCTACAGACTTAAAGCGAAGAAATGTTGAGTTTAATGAAGAAGATATGGTATATGCGGTGGTAACAAAAGATCGTTTTCCAGTAGGTGCGTATAACAAGTTGAAAGCCAGAAAAATTGGTCCTGTAGAAATCGTAAAACGGATTAACGAAAATGCTTACAACTTGAAGCTATTAGAGGATGTGTACACGTCTGACGTATTCAATGTTAAGCATCTCGTACCTTGTCACGGGGATGAGTGTATTGCGGGAGAGGAAAGTGCAAATTCGAGGACGAATTTCTTTCAAACTAGGGAGGATGATGCAAGGCAAGCTATAATTTCCCAAGGCATAAGTCGTGACCGACCTAACAAAGTTAAAGGCTTAAGTCGTGACCGACTTAACTGGGGTGAAGGCATAAGTCGTGACCGACTTAAGGAAGGAGTTATGAGTCGTCAACGACCTAGTGGGAATGTGCGAGCTAACGAGATACTGGAACGACCTAACATGTTTTTAGGTCGTGTACGACCTAACGAGTTGGAAGATAGGTCGCTGAAAGGACTTACCGAGTTAACTCGTTTACGACCTAACAAGATAAGAAATAGGTCGCCTGTACGACCTAACAGAATGCTACAACCTAACAAGTCATGACCTATGCTAGGTCGCAGGAAACAGTCACGACTTAAGATAAGTCGCTGGGTAAACTGGGGACTTAGGTCGCAAGGCTTAGGTCGCGAAGTTTCTGATGCCGCTTATTTTTAGGTCGCAAAGATCTGGATGTCGTTGAATCTTAGGCCGCGTTAATCTCTGCCGTTGATTCTCTAAGTCGTGAAGATGCTGTTGTGATATGAGTCTAAGTCGTTACCGACTTAAGTTAGGTCGCGTGGAGTTGTTAAGTCGGCAACGATCTAAGTGATGTACTCTGTTTGTATTTTTTGTTCTGTTTTTAAGTCGTTGTACATATGACTTGAGTCGTAAGTCGTTGACACTGTGTTGTAACTGTATGTTGTTAAGTCGTTTGTACATAAGTCGTGAGTCGTGTTTGTTAAGTCGGCTGAGGCGGGTTGTGTTGTAAACTGTTAAGTCGTAAAAGACTTATGGTAGGTCGGCTATTTTGAGTCGTTTGTTATAAGTCGGAACCGACTTAGGAGATGATGAAATTTATGTTGTAAAGTTGATCGCCTATAAATAGGCCGAGTGTCACACTTGTAATAGTTTAGTTGATGGTTGAATAAAATTCTCTTTTGATTAGCTTTGTGCTTTCAATTTAAATTGGTAGTTGAGTGTAATCTCCTATCTCCTCTTTCGGTTAATCGAATGCGCTCGATTCAACGATTGTAGAAGTCGATTCGCGGAATCAAGTGTGCTTGATCAACGCTCGAAGAATTGAAGATCTTTGAACCCGGTATCGTGCGTGAACAACGAGTTCGGGATAGCTCGAATTCGGTATCTTGGGATCAACGAATTCGGGCATTTCAGTATTCATCAACTCACCGATTGTTACTTTCATCGATCTACATTGTTTTTGTATAATCCGATGCGTCAGTATTGATGCAAGAATTTAATGAACAGTGATTTGTAATGCAAGAATTAATCATAAATGACTGGAAATGAAATATGTCACAAAAAGGTAAAACATTCGCCTAATCTTTACCATATATCACAAAAAAATTACAAAACACAAAAACAGTTTGACAACGCCAAATCATTTATCCAATTTCGTAACTTAAATTTCTTAGAGAGGGCACATGATCAATGTATCCATATCACTAATCTTTATCGGTTTAGGGAGTTTTCTATCATGGTTATTGTTAGTTCTTTTTTTCTTCTAGTGAATATGCATTGTTCCATGCTAGTGTTATGAATATATGATTTTTGTTTTAGTTTTTAATCAAAATTAATATGTCCAGTGGACACATTAGAACATCTTTTTTTGCAATATTAGTAGACCATTATCATTGAGCCACAAATAACAATTACTGATCTTCTTTAATTCTGCACATTTGCAGAATGAGCTTCTTGGGAGTCTAGCAATCAGCACATTGCTTTTCACCGTCCTACAACTAACATGGCAGGTTTGTCAACTTCCTGCATTACTTTACACGTTATACATTACAGTAGTTATTTATTGTTCAATAGAGATATTGCTACGTAACTGGATGACCATTTTGTGAGAATGATGACTAACTGTATATCCCCAGTTGCATCAAATAATTATTAAAATGTATGCTCAAGGTATGGCATAGACAAACTCTCTCTTCCACTTGATATATTTGATTCCTGGTAGTTGAGAACAATAATTTGATCACAACGAAGAAAATTTTATAATCATGTTTGTGAAATTGCTTTTCTAAGGTAACATACTGGCACACATATTGTACTTGCATATGTTATTTGTGTGTATTTATTGAATACAAATTTAGTTTAAAACAAATTTAAATATTCCTAGGAGATTGTTGGCTATAAATTCTAAACTTGATTTTTACATTATTTCAATTTTTCATATTATTCATCTTCATCTTGTATTCAGGTTTAACTAAGTATTCAGGTTGTATATCGGTTGCTGGCAGTTGTTGCTGTCTTCATCTTCATCCTGTAAGTTGCTGTCGTTGTCTTCATCTTGGAAGTTGGCAGTTATGTGGAGATGACGCATCCAAAGATGGAATTGGAGTATAGTTATGAAATTAATTAACTAAGGTAATGTTTTTCATTTTATATTGATTTGAAATATGATGTTTGGTTGTAATAAGAGTTTAGAAGACATTAGATCTAGTTAGCAACTTATGTTAAGTAGATGCAAGCTCAATCATTTCGATTGGCAAAGGAAAAGGAAGCCTGTGATCCGCTGACAGTATGATTCGATTTTGATTCAATTTTGTTAATTTGTTGGGAACCATAATAATCTGTATAGACTATTTTATACCTATTTTAGTTGTGATTGTATGCACTCGGTATTAAAAAGGATAGGTTTGAGAAAAAGCGGCGTGTGGAGAAAGCACTATTTAAGAAGTTAAAGTATTTTCTCTTATACGTGCAAATGAGTTAAAAGTGAAAGTCAAATTACACGTGAGATATGAACATCGAACTAGGATAGACAAAATTAATGGCAGTGATAGAGAATGTCCAATATCATAATAGTCGAATACTTGGTGGTTGCGGTTTGATTGAAGGTGTTTGTTACAGACGTTCGAGTTGTTAGATGAGAATGGTCGCGGTTTGTTTATAGTTCATGCAGTTCATGCGCTTGCTTTAATGTTCGTACACTGCAATGAAAAATATATATCACATTTCTATTTGAGCATGCACTTGTTTTAACATTTTATGTTTCTTTGTGTTAACTTCGCAGGCTTATTTGGAAGGAAGCAAGGTCCTTAGTACGCAATTAGATCAGATCTTGCATGTTGGAACTCTGTAATGTTTGTACTCTGTAATATTTGGAAGGATTGCTTTAATGTTTCCACTCTGTAATGTTTGTACACTTATTAAATTGACATTATTTTCTGTTTCTCTGTGTTAACTTGGCTGCAGGCTTATGTTTTATTCAATGGTTATGCTCTTTCTGAGCATGCTCTTGTGTTATATTTGTTAATTATAATCTTTATTCGTTTATGAAGATTTAGTTTGATTGCTATTATTAAAATGTAATATATAGGCATAGCTCTTGAAAAGTGTATCTACGATTTTTATAGCGGCATATATGAGCTGTAAAAGTATTTATCAATACTATAACATGTTGATTTAATAGCGTGAAATGACCGCTATTGAATAAATATTTTATAGCGCCAAAATAGTGTTATAAAGATTTCCAGTTCCGTTGAGATTTAGCTGTATTATAGCGGCTATAATGAGCTATTGAATTAACGTACCATAGCGGCGAATTTGCGTTATAAAACTAAGCTCAACCATAGTGGCATATTTTGTGTTATAAATATCCAACAGTTTTTTATAGCATGTCGATATACAGCGTTTATCAAACCGCTATGGTTGTGATTAATAGCGGCTATATGCCGCTATAAAAGACTGTTTTTCTTGTAGTGAAAACACCATTAGACTTACAACATTATATCAAATCAATCGAAAAATCAATAGGAACATTCTCATAACAAAACCAACAACTTCCAAATTATAATCCATAATCCACTCTATATATGTTGAATTCATTGTTCTCACAAACAAATAAGTTAACATGAGTCAGCCTTAGCTTTCTAGGCCCAGAAACCACTACCGCACTTTGTTTGCTTTTCCTTTAGCATCAAACTAAATTATCGTTATCACTATCATAAAATTCCTGTAACACTTGAAGCATGATTTGCTCAACATGGGAAGGACATATGTTTCTATTAACATGAATTCCAAATAATTTGCTCGAACAACCTTATTACACTAAGATGTATATAAAAAAAATAGTGCAAGACATTGGATTTACAGAAGGTGGTTCATTAAACTAAGGTGCTTTGAATATGAAAAGTTGATGTACCTTTTACATGAAATGGTGTCCAAAGGGTAAAAATCAATTATCCAAATAAAAAAACTAACTAAATATTGATCAAACTAAGAAAAAAATTAAAGCTAATTCAAAATTCACCAACTCTATATCCTTTCCATTACTTCTTACTACCACATCCATATCTCTTTTTTCCAAAATGATAAAGCAAATCGTGCGAAACGAATAAGAAAATTTATATAAAGATCCAATGGTTTACTTAACTGAAAAATTAGAATATATTGTCAGCGTATGAACATAATTTATGTATTAGCTAACATATTTTGATAGGCGCTTCCTCATGGAAGAAAATGCATAAAAGCAAAGTAAAAAAACCAAATGGGGAGATATAAGAAATAACAAAAGTATTGCCTTTGAAAATTATATGCAAATAAGAAGTAACATTTATACAATTTTCTAGCTTTGTCGTTGTTTCCTTTGTAGTCGGGATGATATAAATATAGTTATTATATTCCATTGCTAAAAAATGAACATATTTGAAATTTGCATGATCAGGCAATTTGCAGTTTTTCATGGAACTAAATATGAAAATAAGAATCCATGGTTATAAAATTAGAAATATAATTATTTTTACCTTATAAGAAGTTGTACAAAACATTGAAAAATAGCAGTGAAGCGATGAATTCAAGCACCAATTATTTGATAGCGGGATCAAATGAAAACGCCAACAATTATGCACTGTTTAACTATATATATGGTTTACAAAACATATATTTAATATAGGGCATACAATATATCCTAACCTATCAATTTGAACATGCGTCCTAATCGATTAATTTGAACATGTGCTGAAAATTTTGATATGTTATCTTGTCTACCAAACATATTTTCTAACAATAAGTGCTTGGTTGAATTAAAAGGTATGTTTATCACTTTCCGAGAATAATCAATCAAATAAATTTATATTTCAATAAACAGACACCTATATATTAATAAAGAACATCAAATTATTGCAAATTAAATTATATGAACTCTACAAAAAAATTAGACTAACAAATCTATCTTAGTTCATTGATATAAATTATATGCAAAGCAAAAAACCAAATGGGGAGATATAAGTAATAACAAAAGTATTTCCTTTGAAAATTATATGCAAATAAGAAGTAACATTTAAACAATTTTCTAGCTTTGTCGTTGTTTCCTTTGTAGTCAGGATGATATAAATATAGTTATTATATTCCATTGCTAAAAAATGAACATATTTGAAATTTGCATGATCAGGCAATTTGCAGTTTTTCGTGGAACTAAATATGAAAGTAAGAATCCATGGTTATAAAATTAGAAATATAATTATTTTCATCTTATAAGAAGTTGTACAAAACATTAAAAAATAGCAGTAAAGCGATGAATTCAAGCACCAATTATTTGATAGCTGAATCAACTGAAAAACGCCAACAATTATGCACTGTTTAACTATATATATGGTTTACAAAACATATATTTAATATAGGGCATACAAAATGTATCTTAACCTATCAATTTGAACATGCGTCCTAATCGATTAATTTGAACATGTGTTGAAAATTTTGATATGTTATCTTGTCAACCAAACATATTTTCTAACAATAAGTGCTTGGCTAAATTAAAAGATATGTTTATCACTTTCCGAGAATAATCAATCAAATAAATTTATATTTCAATAAACAGACACCTATATATTAATAAAGAACATCAAATTATTGCAAATTAAATGTGAACTCTACAAAAAAATTAGACTAACAAATATATCTTAGTTCATTGGTATAAATTAGTTAAGCCAAAATTGAATGATATGATTATGTAGCACCTAAACATGTGACATTTTATTATCTTTCTATACATTCATCAATTCAATGTACTTTTATATCTTAATGCATACTGATTATATATGTCAGTAGATGAACCAAAAAACGAACTGATAAATAATTTTCCAAATTCATCATTTCATCATTTTAGGTGCAAGTGAAAAGTCAATATACCAAAAATCAAATCTATTACCTGGATTTGAAATGACATGAATATGAGACCATCAATCTCATCCTGTCTTCAAATGAACCATATTCAGAGTACGAAACACTTTAGGCATCAAAATATTGATAGGTATCATAAATATCAACATTCCAATAAAAAAATGAAAACTATATTTAATAGTATGAAGCACAATGCTTATCCTTAATAGAGGATAATAACATATGGATATACTAACATATATTAGTATGGATGAAAAAGCAACTCATCGTTAATTTTGTATGCCAACTATCATATTTATAAAAATTCAAAATAAAATGTATGATATTGACATTTTAAATGGATATGCATGCAAAAAATGCTTAAAAAATGACAACTGTGCTGTTTGAAATTCAAAATTCAACAGCAGTTATGCTTTGCAAAAAAAATTGAGCAAGTGCTCAGAAACTTCAGCATGGTATTGCTCACAATGACGATTTCTTCCTCCAAATGGAGTATCTTATTAACCCACCTAATCAAAGCAAATAAAATAAGATTTTAAGTCGTGTTTTCTAAATAAATCATGACATTATCAACTCAAGCTTGCTTTTATAATACACCAAAAAAATCAGATTAAGAATCCGCACTAATACTAAGTGCACTATATAATTAGGGCATATAACCAAATAAAAATATCAATTCTTGTTTTAAGAAATAAAGGTTATTATTTTTTTCAAAATGAAAATTTGTTTCTTTGCCAAATATCCTTTTCCACTGCGGTTGCTATTACATCGATGTTGAAGTACCTACAGCAAGCATTAGTTATGGTTAATTGAACATACTTTACCGATGATAATTTCCAATTACAGGCGGACCAAGGATTTTATTTGGCATGAACCTACAAGGAAGTAAGCGACGGAAAGGATGAATAGTAACTGGGTTGGTCGACGGCAGCGATGGGTTAGATCATAAGCTAGAAGAAATTGGTGTAGGTTAAATTATTAAAAAAAAAACCAGTCGAATACATAAAATACACGAAGAAGAGGCGATAACGATTTAGGAGATAAACTAAATGTGACAACCTTTGCGCGCCTTAGGTACATACAGATGAATGGCGGGGAAAGATTGCCAACGTTATGGTGAAGAATAGTGGTTGGAAGACAAAATCGCAACGGCTGGGAAGGGGACAACATCGTTCTCCTTGGTGAATCTGGAAATTGAAATTAGGGTTAGGTTGGAATGGGGTTCGAAAGAATTGAAAAATATAAGTTTTGACGATTGAGTGGTTTGAAGGATAAGGAAGGAAGCAAAGAGCAAATATGAAAAGGAAGAAATATAAAACGTGACTGTTCAGTTCACAAAATTTCAAAGGTGCTTGTGTGCCCTTGAAATGGAACTCGGTAATAATATAATAGTATTGATTCAAGCACCAATTATTTGATAGCTGAATCAAATGAAAAACGCCAACAATTATGCACTGTTTAACTATATATATGGTTTACAAAACATATATTTAATATAGGGCATACAAAATATATCCTAACCTATCAACTTGAACATGCGTCCTAATCGATTAATTTAAACATGTGCTGAAAATTTTGATATGTTATCTTATCAACAAACATATTTTCTAACAATAAGTGTTTGGCTAAATTAAAAGGTATGTTTATCACTTTCTGAGAATAATCAATCAAATAAATTTATATTTCAATAAACAGACACCTATATATTAATAAAGAACATCAAATTATTGCAAATTAAATGTGAACTCTACAAAAAAATTAGACTAACAAATCTATCTTAGTTCCTTGATATAAATTAGTTAAGCCAAAATTGCATGATATGATTGTGTAGCACCTAAACATGTGACATTTTATTATCTTTCTATACATTCATCAATTCAATGTACTTATATATCTTAATGCATACTGATTATATATGTAAGTAGATTAACCAAAAAACGAACTGATAAATAATTTTCCAAATTCATCATTTCAGGTGCAAGTGAAAAGTCAATATACAAAAAATCAAATCTATTACCTGGATTTGAAATGACATGAATATGATACCATCAATCTCATCCTGTCTTCAAATGAACCATATTCAGAGTATGAAACACTTTAGGCATCAAAATATTGATAGATATTATAAATATCAACATTCCAATAAAAAATGAAAACTATATTTAATAGTATGAACCGCAATGCTTATCCTTAACAGAGGATAATAACATATGGATATACTAACATATACTAGTATGGATGAAAAAGCAACTCCTCGTTAATTTTGTATGTCAACTATCATATTTATATAAATTCCAAATAAAATGTATGATATTGACATTTTAAATGGATATGCAAGCAAAAAATGCTAAAAAAATGACAACAGTGCTGTTTGAAATTCAAAATTCGGCAGCGGTTATGCTTTGCAAAAAAATTGAGAAAGTGCTCAGAAACTTCAGCATGGTATTGCTCACAATGACGATTTCTTCCTCCAAATGGAGTATCTTATTAACCCACCTAATCAAAGCAAATAAAATAAGATTTTAAGTCATGTTTTCTAAATAAATCATGACATTATCAACTCAAGCTTGCTTTTATAATACACCAAAAAGATCAGATTAAGAATCCGCACTAATACTAAGTGCACCATATAATTAGGGCATATAACCAAATAAAAATATATTCTTGTTTTAAGAAATGAAGGTTATTATTTTTTTCAAAATGAAAATTGGTTTCTTTGCCAAATATCCTTTTCCACTGCGGTTGTTATTACATTACCGATGATAATTTCCAATTACAGGTGGACCAAGGATTTTATTTTGCATGAACCTACAAGGAAGTAAGCAATGAAAAGCATGAACGGTAACTGGGTAGGTCGACGGCAGCGATGGGTTAGATCATAAGCTAGAAGAAATTGGCGTAGGTTAAATTATTAAAAAAATACCAGTCAAATACATAAACTACATGAAGAAGAGGCGATAACGGTTTAGAAGATTACCTAAATGTGACAACCTTTGCGCGCCTTGGGTACATACAGATGAATGGCGGGGAAAGATTTCCAACGTTATGGTGAAGAATAGTGGTTGGAAGACAAAATCGCAACGGCTCGGAAGGGGACAACATCGTTCTCCTCGATGAATCTGGAAATTGAAATTAGGGTTAGGTTGGAATGGGGTTCGAAAGAATTGAAAAATATAAGTTTTGACGATTGAGTGGTTTGAAGGATAAGGAAGGAAGCAGAGAGCATATATGAAAAGGAAGAAATATAAAATGTGATTGTTCAGTTCATAAAATTTCAAAGGTGCTTGTGTGACCTTAAAATGGAACTCAATAATAATATAATAGCATTGATTAATGGAAATCTGTTACTTAATTGGGAAAAGAGAAACCGGATCGTTTAAATGTCCGCCTGCCATCTTCAGCTACATCAGTTTTAATCATTCGTCAACTTCTTTTCAAATCCTACCCCTTTTTTTTTCCACCGAACCCTCTTGCTTGTCCTTCTCCTCCACTTTTACTCTCCACCCAACTCTTTCTCACCAGTCCTCTTCACAACCGCTATTTGTACAGGCTAATTTATGTCTGCCTTCGATTTGGGAATTTACTGGCCCGGTTTTTTACACACAGCCCAGTTGCTTCTCCGGCTCTTCCACTTTTACTCTCCTCCACACTGTTTGTCAGCAACCCTGTTCACAACGGATATTCATACAGAGTGATTCATTTTTGTATTCGACTTGGGAATTTGCCGACAAATAGATTAGTAATTTTTTGTTATTCATATCTGTAGTTTTGGGTTTCCTATACACTCCTCAGCGTTCGATAGATTGTTGGTTAAAGTCGTAGTCGTGTATTAATAACCCATAGCAAATGTGTTCATGTTCCTCCGACCTTATTTGCCTCCGCTGTGTTGGATTAGTGGCTGTATTTCAGTTGGGTATTCATATGCCGTATCCGTCACTGTTTCTCCACCCTTGTTGTGGTTTGCTTTCCTTCGACTCCAGTACGATATTCATAACGATAACTGGAAACACAGTTCCAGCTTAGACTTACAACCATTAACCACGTAGTTTTTCTAATCTAGTTTTTATGATCGTGTCGTGCCTCGAACCGTGATAATTGAAGATTTAAGGTTTTGATGGTTCAACCGGTCGAACCGTCGAAACCGTGATTTATTTTTTCGAAAAATTTACACAATTAACTACAAAATATACAAAAAATATATTGTAATAATGCTATGTACATAAGCTGTAGATGGTCTTCAAGGTTTGCAACTGAAGTTGTGTATTGTTGCAGTGCACAACTCCAGCTTTGTATATAGCAGAGTAGTGCACAATGATAGAAGTTTAATGATGACAAACTTGATGAAGCCTACAGTGGTATTATAGAAGTTTGCAGCAGTGAAGAACAAAGTGATGAAGTTAGTGATTTAGATTTTGGAACGATTACGATTTTTGAAATATATATTTACTTTTTTTTTCAAAACAAGGCAAAAGATGGAAATGAGAGAGAATTACACAATGAGAAAGTAAGAAAAAAAACAAAAGAACCGTGGTTCAACCAGGTAAAATTGACGGTCCGACCGTTGGTTTGAAGGTCCAACCAAGGTTCATGGATGAATGAAGTCCGATTGAGTTTCGGACCGTGGTGGTCCAAGGTTCAGGGTTATTCGAGGTCGGACCGAGGCATGATAGGGTCATGAAAACACCGATTAACCATATGTTAGTGCAAACCCCTTTGTCTACCACTATATGTTCGACTATAAGTTAATGCTCATTTCATATAACCAACCTACGATGATTTGTGATGGCTACTATGTAAGGTACCGACCTCTACCTTTTACCTATCCTCTTTTTGGAAAACTGTATTAAGCTTTTATGCTTTGTTTAGTGAAACTTCCTCGACCACCTCCAATGCCGGGTAGACAAGAACAGTATTAAATTGCAGTTTGTTATATCCTTTTAATTTTTTCCCCCGGCTGCAAGCAGATGGCATAAAGTATATGTATTTGACAGAAGGGTAACACACGGTGAGGTGTTATGTACGGGAGTTTGAAACATATGGAACCCAGAAATAAAAGATCATTACCTAATATTATGTGTGAGAGACAAAACTGAATGTGCGAAGAAAACCAGTAGCTTAGGTAGTAGTACACGAACAGTAAGTTCTGACAAATTTCAATATGATTAGGGCGATTGGTCGGTACTGACTCATTGTTAGCTATATCTTTTCATCGTTTATCCCTGCCTTTTGTTCCCGGTTGGACGATTCTGATTTCTCCCCCAGTTTCATTTTTGGTAAGATCCCACAAATATGTTTTACTGTGTCCACATGTCTGTCTGCTTATGTTAATATCGTTATGTTTTAGATTTTTTTCAGCCCTATCACGTGTTTATTTGTCCTGTACAGCAACAGTTTTTCCTACCTGGTCCTTATCCTGATGTTAGAAAACCAAGTCAACTATCTAATGCTTTCCTGATCCAAAGCATTGTATGTAATGTAACGACCCAGAATTTTGAACAAATTAAATTGAAAATATTTAATTAATTTTAAATATTTGAATGATGGTTTGACTTGAATTTCAAATTATCAGAATGAATATGACGATTAAATTATAAAATTTAATCTATTGAAAGTTGAATAAAAATTTGAATCTTCAGTTTTAAGCTGAAGAAAAATATTTCAAAAGATTGTAAAATCTATATTGATAATACTGAAGGTAATAGAAGCTTCATAATTTAAATTGAAAGTGATTTGTTCAGTTTTGAAATTTTATCGTTCGAATCGATATTTAAAAAATAGCCTTCCGAGGCACAGTCTCGGAATTCGACGAAACCAGTTCCATTGGGTCCGTAATATTGAATTATAATCGGATTTCAATTTTAGTATTTTTTGGAGTTGTTGTTTGAGCATACGACATGTAAACGCGTTGAACTTAAATCAAGTTCAATTTAAATTTAAATTTATAATTGGTTAACGTCAGCACGTTATCTCCCTAAAATCACGCAGAAAATCACGATACGAAATCGTGCAAAGCTTACCCCTTTCATTTCAAAGTAATGGCCGACACTCCTATTTACGGAAGCAAAATCGAATTCGAAAAAAAAAATTATTCTCTCGTTCGAGCAGAAGATAAAATTAATGGCCGAACAACATCTCCTCTCGTTCAAAAAAAAATGGCCGCCCTCGTCTTAAATCAAATCTCCTTTCCTCTTTCAATCAATTCGAAAAAAAATCGAGCTCGTTCCATAGGCCAGGTTTCGTCGACGTCGGAAAGAGCGATGTGGTGGGGTGTTTGCTTCTCTCGAGCATCGGAAGGGATGTCGAGTGCGTCGAGCTTCATCCAGTGGAGTAGGGATGCCGAGCACGAATCGCGACTTGGTGGCGAATGTTGTCGCGATGAAGGGGTTTCGGCCTTGAATGTTCACGCGAAGGGAAGTCGAGAAGTTTGAGTCGAACTCGATCGATCTGGTATGGTCGGCGGCAAGTTTGGCGTTCGGACGAGCCAAGGTGGTTTCACGATGGAGAGGAATCAGCGGTTATCATCTTCGTTTTAAGTAAGGTATTCGAATTTCGTTCTCGAATTTGATTTCAATTCAGTAAATTCATGTGTGTGTTTGAAAACTTACAGTAACGAATACTTTCTGTTTACAATAGATTGAAAGAAAATATATGTAAAATTTAAAACAGAATTTTTTTTACAGTTAAGTATATATATATATATATATGCATGTTGGAAAAATTCTAGATATTTACGATATGTATATTTACAGTAAGAAGAAATTTTGTTTTTAAAATCTAAAATTATTTTGTATGTACACATATATAGTCCAATAAAAAAAGATTTAGTTTTTAAATTTAATATTTTAGTTAAATGAATTTATTTAAAGGAAATTAGTTTAAATCCAATTAATAGTAAATTTAATTTATTAAATAGTAATGGATTTTTCGAGTTAGTTCAAATTAAAAGTGTTAATTAATTTAATCTATTGAAACGGAAATTAATTGTTCAGTTGATTCGAATATTAATGAATTGTGTAAATAATTATACAAGGTAAAAATCAAGAAAATCGAGTCAAGAATGGAAATGGGATTGCAAATTAAATCAAAGGTGAGATCTTCTCACTCAAAATGAATTGTAGTTATTGATTTGATTGACTGTTTGGATGTGATACTATATATATATATATATATATATATATATATATAGTAGTATATAGCAATATATACATATTGGCATATGTATATATTGCAGTTGTTGATTTCCCGCATTATATAGCGGATGAGACCCTATTGCGCCGCATAATAGCGGATGATATTTTATAAATCCTATATACCGCGATATTCCACCTCAAAGTGGAATGGGTATTGTGCTAATGTCTGTGGATGCAGGGAAATAGGTTGGAGGGATCCAACTGGATTCCTCACTGTATTTATTTATTTACAGATATTGTTATATATTCAGTTATCATATCGATATATGATGTTTGGATGCCGTGATTGATTATTTGGTGCTGTTGCATCATCGGATCCATTTTTGAAGTTTAAAAATAACGATTTTGGTTTTAAAGGGATTTTTAAAGTGATTTTTGAGATTATATGTTTTATTAAAATTTTGGATTGATTCATCCTAAATAAATAAACGTTAAAATTTTAAAGTTATAAAAACTAAGATTTTTGTGAAATATAACCAAAGTGTCGTTTTTGAAATAAATAGTTGATTGATTTATAAAATGGTATAAATTGGGATTTTTGAATAATTATAAATGGTTTATATAAAGGATTTATAAAATTGATATTTATAAATTAAAAATATTGGAATTATAAAACGAGTTTTTATAAATGTTAAAAGGAAGTATAAATGGATTTCATAAGTGAATGAAATTAATAGATTTGTAATGTGAAGTTATAAAATGAATAGATGTTGTAAAATAAAAGATTTATAAGTAATTTACTTATAAACTAGATTTTGGCACTTAAATGGGATATAAATAGAATTTGCTAATAAAATGATTTGTAAGTTGAAATCGTTATAAAAATATAAATGTGATTTATAAGCGTTGTTTATAAATCCGAAATCAATTATTTTGATAAGTGAATTTTTGAAGTTAATTAAAGGAATTATATCCATGATTTTAGACCATGGATAATCTTTTAATAAATGTGTAGAAACATTGAATTGGGTAAATAAAGTATATTCACGATTTTGGACAGCGAATGTATTTTTAAATAAAATGGATATGTTTTGGAGAAGTGATATTACGAAATGAAGTAATTGTTTTAAAAGATGTTTTATAACGTGTTAAGTATCGAAAACATAGATTTCAACATTCATTGTTGAAATAGACGTTTTCGAAAAATAAGGAAATGGTGGACTATAACACTGTTGTTATAGTGAATGATTTTCGAAAGGAAATGTTTTATATAGTATTGGAATTTATTTATCTATCTTAATTTCGAATCCCTATACTAGTGATTTTGGGTCGTCGTAACGATGTTTTACATAACATTCGTTTTGACTCAAATAGATGTGTTTAAGAAAATGATTTCCTTAAAGAATGAAATATATACTTAATTTTGATTTAAGTATATTGAATATTTTCAAATGTTGAAAATAAATAAGATTTGTGAATTACTTATTATTAAATAAGTATGGAAATGCTTTTCCAATATGAAATGAAACATTTTTGAGAATTTATCTTTGTAAAGATAAATTGAAAGTGAATATTTGAAATAGATTGAAAAATCACATATCAGTAGATATTTTGAAATATAAATCCACTATGGAATTTATAACCGAAAAGGGAAATTGTTTAAAAATAAATATTGATTTTATTTTTGAAGTGTGGAAATTATATATCTTGTAAAGATATTTTTGGAAAATAAATAATTTGGAAAATTATTTGGAATCTGATGATGCTGTGCAGACCCATTGATAGTTAAATAACCGACTATCAATAATTGCCTTGAATGGGTGTTTGTTGTGATTTGTTTGAATGTGAATGCCACACTTATTTTCAAAATATTTCGCTCACTATTCGGGTTAGCCGGGAAAGGACTTTTGGGTCGTATAACCCATTACGAATATGTGATATGTCGTAATGGATTGCATTTGATGACCGGTGTTGAACCGAATATTTTTGAAAACGGAAGGATTACCGTCGAGTTACTCTACATCGGCTGATCTCCGATATAGAGATTTTATCACCCTTAGTGACGGGAAGTCCGGACGTGATTAGAAAGTTATCCGGATTGAAAGGGCTTCTTTTGAAGTGCCTTCGTTTCTGTTCGATCTCGGAACAGACTTGTATGGATTGTATGTCTGACATTACAAATTGAGATATAAAGCTGGTTTCTTTCAAATACATATCTGTTGGTGGCGGAGAATTTATTCTCTTAGCTTAACACCCTTCTCTAAGACGTACGAGCTCAGAGGTTATGTAGTTGAAGGTTATTAGTGATATACTCCCAATTTGGTAATGTGACATGCTGAGTGTTGCTGTGTGATGATCATTGTTTGATCATTTGTGATATGATCTTTTGTTTGATCATTTATCTTTGTGATCATTACTTTGATCATCTGTTGACCCAAAGCATGGCTTTGTGACAAAGCGTAGCTTTGTGGATGAGACTTCGTCGGACCTCACACCCCGGAAATGGTCAAAACAGGAAGGATGCGGCAAGGTTATTAGGGGGTAGCGCCCCTTTAGTGTATGTCATTCCTTTTGGATAGAGGTGGTATCATGGTATGGAGCCCAGATATTTAACCTATGTTGTTGCTGCAAATTTATTACTTTATGGTTGTTGGAAATCGAGGATCCTCGGATATAGATCGGTTACGATCGGGGGATGACATATTCGTGTCAGTAGTTACCCAGTTAGGGGTAACCCGGCCTTGTGTTGGCAAAGATCCGGTTAGGTTCTCGGGTCGTCTTTCCAGAGGCATACCTATGTGGCAATGGGAAGTTCCTTGGCCTGACCATTTGTTGGAAATCCAAACTCAAAACGCACCTTGTATGGTTTTAGTTGTAGAACCTGCCATTTACTTATGGTGGTCACTACTGTTTAGATGGTAGCTATAGTAGGCATAGTTCGGAATGTCTATGTTGGCTAAGATTTATATTATACTTTCGAAATGTCTTCTACACTATGCACTAATAATAATATCAAAAAAAAATGATTCGTTTTACGTAGTAAGCATCTTTGACTATCATAAGAAGAAATCTCCTCCAATTCTGCGTTTGCATTGTGTGTGTGGCGGGAGGTCTTATGGTAGTTTCATTTTCCAAAAGCATTTCGAATAAATTTTATCTTCTTTGTGAAAAATAACTGTTTTACGATCTCACACCAGTCACCATGACTGACTCGGAGTATATTGTTTCCCTTCTAAACTCTGGGTGCCCATTATTTTCCACACGGGCAGCCTAGAGTTATGTTATCAGGATATTCTGGATATTCTGGAGCTTTGGAAGCAAGCTGGATGGCGAAACGTACACCCGTACTTGTTTATTTATTCCGCTGTGTATTCTGTATGAGGACAAGTTATATAACTGTCCATTGTTGTATTGAGTTGTATATTGACTCTGATTGATGTATTGTATAAAACTGGTATAGTTCTTTGTTTTAAAGGACTAGTGATTATCTATTATATATTGTTCCGCTGCGAATGTGAGATTCTGATATTGTTTCTGTTTTCTGTGTTTTCTGTTGTTTCTTCTTTCTTTTCCTTCTGTCTTCTTCTACCTCTTCTTTTAAACCCTAAGAATTCGGTTTTCCATCATTCGTTTGCTCGGCAGTCGATACAGTGGACGTATTGATGTCGATATTCGGAAGTCGAAGAATCGGGTCCTTACAACATGGTATCAGAGCATATGGTTAAGCGACAACCCTGCTCTGTTGGGTGTTCCTCATTAGAGATAGAGTCAGTAGTACTCTAGAATGAGTGTGAGTGTAATAATAGATATGAGCGCGTATTTGTTAGTGAATATGAAATTTGTTTTGTATTGTGTTGACTTATCGGTTGATTGTTTATAGATTCTGGTCGGTGCGGTCTAGCTAACTGAATCGATAAGGGTTTCTAAACTCTTAAACAAGATAAACTGACACAGTATTTTTTTAAAATTTGGTAGATAACCAAGACTATTTTTGTATATAAAAGAAATGATTTTCTGTAAATTATTACAGTATATGGTTGCATGGTTGTTAGGAGGTAATAATATTAAAATATTATCATTGAAATTAAATAAGAAATTGAAATCATAACTCCAAAGTTAAGAAATAAATTCACATACAAATGAAATTTAAGAATGTAAATTATAAATGTGACTTACAATTGGAAATAGAATTCCAGAGAAGTTTTTGGAAATGTAATTGAAAGAATTTGAAAATTTTGGAGATTTGGAAAGTTTAAATCCTTTTTGATTTGAAAATGAATTTTGAAGGTTTGAAAAGTATTTTGAAGGGATAAAAGCTCTAAACTCTTTTCGGTCGCTGGAAAATAACTTCGGTACTGACTGCAGCATCATCGATGTTCATTTTCGGGTTTCCAAAAGAGGAATTGCTGCCAAATTGTTTTATATGGAAGTTGTTTGGAAAATTTGGGTTTGGTTTTTGAAATTCAAAGGATAATTTGAATTGTTTTCAATAATGGTTTTGAAAAGGTTGAAAAGACTCTGGAATCCTATTTAAAATATTTATGGGAATAATAAATGAGTTGATAACTTATACAATTTGAATTTTGATAGAATAAATTTAACTTAAAGGATGGAGTTAAATTAAAGTAATTACAAGTTAATCAATTAAATGAAAGTGAGATTGAATGTTGAAATTCATTTCGAATTTGTAAGCAAATAGAATTGAAATTGGATTTGATTTGTGATAAATAAAGCGAAATACTAAAACAAAATTAGTAAGTAAAACTAATTAAAATGAATTGAATTGAATAATTATAAATGAAAGATAAACTAAAATTCATATGGAATTGGAAATCCAGTTTAATATGAGTGGTTATAAATCAAAATAATGAATTGAAAATAAATTTTGGGAATGAACAAAAGAATAAATCTAGAATTGAAACTGAATGTTGAAAACAAATTTGAATAAAATGAATTGGAATTTGTAATGAATTAGTAATTGGAACTAATTTAAAATAAAGCTATGAATCAGTTGTGAATAAAAAAATAGTTGATGAAATTCAATATTCAGAAGTTAAATAGAATCCAAATAGAATTGAAATTGTAAATTGAATTCAAATGAAATTTGAAATGTAAAATTGAATGAAAATAGATATGTAACTTCAATAATAAACTAAAGATGATATAAGAAGTATATATTGAAAATTGTGTAATGGAATTGGCAAAATGGTTTAAATGTTGTAACTGGATATTATGGCTAGTAGGATATACAGGTGTATAAAGGAATTGGAATTTTGATTTCAAAGATAATTTTGAATTGCTCGAAAAAGGTATGTATTTGAATTTCAATATGAGACTTGATGATTTTCTTGTCCAACCGCTTGGCCTTTTCTTTTCTTTTTGAAATTTGAGAGTCCGTTGTCCCATTTTGTAGTCGTACCGAGTTAGCCGCGCAAAGAAAACGCTGGCGAAATTTTTCGAAAATATCGGGTGTTAGAAAATTTTGAAAGTTTAAATCTAGATTTAAATTTAAATTTGAATTGTTAAGAAAACAAAGTTGTTTGAAAACTATGAAAGTGTTTGGAAAGTTAGTTTAAATGATAACGAATCTTTAATAGAAAGATTTGTTTTGAAATGTAACAACCCGGTATTTCGCATCAATTAATAATCGACATTTAAACGATTAGTGTTGATAGCTAATTGTTTTTTTGGAAGTTTTAATTGGTTGGCATTCTTTTCTATAATTTGATTAAGGAAGTAAGCGGGCTTTAAAATGCAAATAATTGGCCCACGTTCCCTTTGGGGGTGTGATATTCATCATAGGCCGATTCTCATTCCTTTTTATTCATTCGTTCGCATGCCCTAATTCAAAACAAAAGAAAAATGGTGGCGGTGCTCGTTCGATCAATTAGGGTTTTCGAGAAATTTATGGGTGCCGACTTTCAATCGACCAGTGTCTCTCGAGATGATTTCGGCCGCGATAAGATGTTGGGTTCTTCGGTGACAAAGGTGAGTGAATCGATCTCACTCACATCTAATTCACTCGAATTCTTTGATCTTCGTTCGTTTATAATTGTTTGAAGTTGTCATTCGATTTGTGTTGGCCATCGATTTTGTAGTGATATTTGAGCTTCATTCTTCCTGAAGTCACTTGTGTCCCTCATCAGTCGAGTGTGCTTGTCTCGATCTTTGACTTCATATGTATGCACTATCCACCTGTAGCATAGCTAACTAAGTATCATACACTACTCGAGACTTGCACTTAAATGTCAGTTCCATTTGTACCATTAGTGTACTGTCTCAAGCTCGAGTGTGCATTGTCATGTGCATTGAGTTGTAGATGCATCATTGTATATGACCCCCTCTTTGGTCTTGGTTGTTTAGTTGTATGCATATGCACTGACTTGTTCATCACTAGTCTTTGCATTACCCTGTACATTCATTTCCTGTAGTTTATGTCACTGTTTGCTTGCGTATACTTGTATTGCAGTGCTTCATCTTGTTCTCTGCATACTTGAACTGTCATTGTTTCACTTGTTCATATGCCAGTTAGCTGCTGCATATATGTGCTTTTTGATTGCACTGTCCATAGCAGTATCATGGTGACAGACTTGATCACTTGAGATGCCTGCTTGGTAGCTTTTGTTGTTGTCCAGTTTGTACTTGCCTTGTTGAATTTGTACATGCACTTGCCTTGTTGCTGTGACATTCTAGATTGCATTATTGCTACCACTTGAATTTGTAGTTGTCCAATTGCCTTCTGATACTTTTGACCATTTGTATACATACATTCATGTATGTATACAGATGTATGTTCACTTTTGCACATTCATGTGTTTGCTGTCTTATATGATGGCACTTGACTTATAGCCTATCTAGCTTCATTTTGTTGTTTACTGCCACTTTTGTTCGCATTTTTATCACACAGCCACTTGGGCATTTATGTTGTTCAATGCAACTTTGGTTCGCATTTTATTTTACAGACATTTGAACATTTTCTATTGTAAATAGTGTGTGCTGTGGTGCCATATCTATGGTGCCCTCACCTTCATACTACTCTGTTCATATAGTTGTGTCTGCACTTGTATCTCTTGTGCACTTTGACTCTCTTCTGCCTTTTTGAACTAGTGCACTTGACCATGTGCCTGTAGTCTTGGTTTTACAGCTTGACCATTTTGTACTTCTCTAATTTTCGTTGCCTGCACTTATATACTTCATCATTATTTGCCATATTGGCTTCACTGCATCTCCATGTTCCTGTGGTACTTGCAGCGTAGTTGTTGCAGTGTTATCATATTCACTGATGGCATTTGGTTTGTATTTGAGTTGTCACTGTTGCCTTGAATTGTTGCCATGAGGTTCACGTGCATTTTCTATTTAAGTCGCAATCTCCAGTTCCATGTAGTTGTTATTGAGGCATGTGCAGTTTGATTTTGGTCTCTCTATCTTTGACGTTGAGGCCATTCATACATGTTGAGTCATGTCTGCCCTTTTCTTGTTACTGTCTTCAGCTGCCTTGTTCTCGAATCTGATACATTGCATTGATGCCTTGTATCATTTGCATTTTGTCATTTTGCTTCACTGATGACCTTATCTTCTAATGAGGCTGATCTGCTTCTTTTCTGTTGAGTGTTGTAGTGCCATATCTTTGGTGCTCTCGCCTTCAGTTTGCTATTTCCCTGTGCCTTGCTTTGCGACGTGTTGAACTTGTTTCACTTGTTGCCTCTTTCACTGGATACACTGTTTCATTTCACTGATGCAGCCTTGCCCTTAAATACAAGTGGTGGCTGCATTTTCGTAGCAGTTTTACCCCTGTCCCTTGTGGTGACTTTATATTCTGTTGTGGCGAGGCGGTGCACGCGTGCGTGCACTGCAGCCACACTGAATTGACAGATTTTAATCGATATTTCTTTTGTTCTTGATTCATCGACCTGTTGCGTAATTCGTAGGCTGTATTGGCAAGGCAGTACACGTTAGCGTGTACTGCAGCCAATTAGCATTGATGTTTTTAAATTGACATTTCAATTGTTTAAACTGCTTTGGATTTCTGTTTTGTGGATTAACACTGTTTAGTGTTATATCTGCCGTTATCCTGTTCTCTTATCGAGAAGTTGGGTATACGAGATTTCTGTGACTGTCGTCCATTTGATATTTGATTATTATTGCTTCCGTGCATTAATAACTGAGTTTGAATTAGACTGACCCGTGTATTATTTTCTTTTGAATGTAATACTCGGGTCAGACCGTGTATTTACAGGTTGTAGATTTTTAGCTTTGGGTTACTGCTAGAGCTATGAAGACTTTTTATATCATTTGAAGTGGTCTTCGTCTTGTTGTAGTAGTCAGTGTGTCTATTTTAAGATGATAATGTATTCATGTATATTAGTCGATAATGTACTTGTATATATAACTTCTTGAGTCGACAGTTGTAGTTGTATCATTTGTATTGTGTCAAATGTATTGTAACTGATATCAGTTATTATATATATGAGACTTTTCGTTCCATCTGTATTCCGCATTTATGTTATCTGTGTTATTTTTATATCTATTGTCCTAAACTATTATAGCCACTGTGTAGTAGCTTTGAGTTTGTATCGGTATGTCGGGTTTCCTCAAAAAATGAAATGCAATGTTTTATTATCTGACATATCGGTGCTCGCACAAAGCAATTACATGGATGGTCGCTCCTCAACAGCCTTATTCTCCGCGCTAGTTGACAGCACTACACCGTAGTGTTCTTGGCTAGCGTGGGTATAGAGGTGGGGCGTCATAGCTTGGTATCAGAGCCTGGGGTTTAGGACAATTATAAAACATAACTTAGATGGAGCACGTGTTACAACTATTTGTCGATGTTTTATCTCTCATCTTTACATATGACTATTTTTGACTGTTAGGTATGAATTCCTAACGCTTATGCTTGTGTTTTCGGCTTTGAATTGATTTAGCCGATGTTGATTTTGTTTTAATTTGGCAAATTAAAGCCATTTTGACTTTTGGACTTTGTTCCACTTTTGTTCTATGCTATGAGTGTCATTGTGTACCTGTTACACTGTGATGAAAAATGACTGGACCAGTTGCAAATTGAGTGATTTTGATTTCTCATTCACATCTAGTTTGAATCTCAGCGATTTTGAACTTGGTATTTTGTGTTTTCCTCATCTAGATTTCCCTTTGACTTCGGTCACTTTGTTTTTTGAGAAATTGCTAATTTCTTGATTTTCAAGACTCTGATTTTGTTTGCCGTTGGTTTCTTTGATAATGATGATTGATTCATTTTGTACTCGACTGCGGCTATTAATTGTTGGCTTTGACATTGACTTGATTCTTACTTTTGTTGAAGTCATTTATGCATTTCTGCTCATTTTGCTTTGTTTTTCCAGTTGATAATCGATTCTTCTATTCTAATTAGTTGTTATCACCTTTGTCGATTTTGATAACTTCTATTTCTGGAATTTTTGGGTATTCCTACTTTGATGAATTTGGAATCGAATTCTTTGGATTTTATTCACGTCTTTGAATGTGAAATTTTAGTGAACTGACTTGGTTTCCTAATTTAATCGATTCTTGATCATTTCCCCGATTTGTTGCTATCATTTATTAGCAACTTTGATGACATTTTCTTCGGGATTTTTATGAACATACTTTCTGATGGATTCAGTATCGATTTCTTTGGATTCCATTCACATCTTCGTATGTGAATTCTTGTGATTGATTGTTTCTACAATCATTTTTGTGATTTGTCACTTTAAAAATATAAAGGTTTTCTATACTAGTAGTAAATATTAAAATCCCTTTTTCCAAACGATTTCAAAACTATTTTACTACAAAGCTCTTTTTCTTAAACCGTTTTCCAATCTATTAGTATATACAAGCCTTTATTTCACTCGTATGAGAAATTGAATTAAACGGCCTAGTAAAACAAGTGGTATGAAACGCTTGCGTTTACTTCGTCGGTTAACTCCTGGACTTGTTCGATTGAACCTTTTGTGACAATTTTCTAGTGTAGATTTGCAGTTTGTTCGTAAATATTTAAGTTAAGCAAGTGGTTATGGGACATGAAGCTAAACTTTTATATTTACTAGCTTAGTGTAATTGACACTTCTCGTTGATCATGACGATCATTTTATGATTTAGACTAGCAATTGTGCGATGTCTTTTCGTTTGCAAGGTTAGACTAGACCGCAGTTGTGTGATTCCGACTCACACATATCTCTTTGTTCGCAAGGTTAGTCTAGACCGCAGTAGTGTGATTCCGACTCACACATATCTTTTTGTTTGCAAGGTTAGACTAGACCGCAGTAGTGTGATTCCGACTCACACATATCTCTTTGTTCGCAAGGTTAGTCTAGACCGCAGTAGTGTGATTCCGACTCACACATATCTTTTTGTTTGCAAGGTTAGACTAGACCGCAGTAGTGTGATTCCGACTCACACATATCTCTTTGTTCGCAAGGTTAGTCTAGACCGCAGTAGTGTGATTCCGACTCACACATATCTTTTTGTTTGCAAGGTAAGACTAGACACCACTTGTGTGATTCCATTCACACATACCTTTTTGCTTTTTGGTTAGTCTAGACCTTAAATTTGTGTGATTCCACTCACACATATCTTTTTCTCTACGAGGTTAGCCTAGACCTCAATCTGTGTGATTCCGACTCACACGTGTGGGATAGCGACCCACGGTCTTCGGACCATTCCTTTGTAAAAATTTAATGGATGGCTTCCATGAGATAGCGTCTCGTCTTGTGATACCGGTGTTTTGGAGTTTCCATACTCCCATTTTGTGATAGGCTCCCCCCCCTTCTTGTGATTTTTGGATTTCTTGTGATGATTTCTGGAATTTTGTGCTTCACCAATTTTCGTGATTTCTATTGATATGTTTATCATTTTTTGTGCATTGGTGAATTCATGTGTTATTGACTTGTTATGAATACAAGTTTAGGGTATGATATCCCTTTCTATCTTTGAGAAGATTCTTGTGACATTTTCTTATGAATGAAAATTCACTGGTATTATACTTTGATGCTAGTTATTTTGATGAAATTTTGACGTGTTAACTTCAGTAACCGTCAATTTTAAAATGGATTTACAAGCGGTTCTTCCGCAATGCTGAATTTGTTGTCCGTTTTACTGTACTTTGAGAAGTGCAACTTCCTTATCTAAGATGCTACTGATATTGCTAATTTAATCACGTGTTTTCAAAATTCTTTATTTTTAAAAGTTGTTTCAAAAATATAAATTAAAATTGTTTTCAAAATTGTTTACAGTTTACATTTTCGAAAGAACGAGGAAGCGATTTAAACGTTTCAGAAAAATCGAGGACTATGACCCCTTTCTTTTACTGATTCGCTTAATTCCGGACTTGTCCGTTTGAGAATGTGAAATGTTATTTTTTAAAACACACAATTCTGCACTTTCAAGAAAACGATAAAGAGATTTAAATGATTTAGCAAAAGTAAGGAGTATGGAACCATACTTTTACTACTTCGGTTAATTCCGGACTCGTTAATTGAATATTTACGACTACTGATTATCGTTTTTGATAATCGGATGTTTGTGTTTCTGATTATCGTTTTTGATAATCAGATATTTATGAAATTTGATTATCATTTGAGATAATTAAATATTTTTCGATTTGATTAATCGAATATCTGTGACTTCTGATTATCGTTTTTGATAATCGGATATTTGTGTTTCTGATTATCGTTTTTGATAATCAGATATTTGTGAATTTGATTATCATTTGAGATAATTAAATATTTTTCGATTTGATTAATCGAATATTTATGATTTCTGATTATCGTTTTTGATAATCAGATATTTGTGAAATTTGATTTTCATTTGTGATAATTAAATATTTATTGATTTGATTATCGTTTGAGATAAGTAAATATTTGCGATTTGAAAATTCGATTATCGTTTTTGATGATTGAATATTTACGATTTTGAGATTCGAGCTTCGTCTTTTTCTCTGGCAATTCAGGTGAGTAATTTGATTTACTCACATTCAATTCGTGCAGTACGTGAATTCTGCTCTGTTTTTCCTTTTCTTTTAAATGCTGGAACTCGATTGATTCTTGCTTTTGTTAGTCGATGATGATGTCTGGGGTTGTTCATATAGTCATCTGATTTTGATTCCTTGATCCCCACGATGTTGATTCTTTTGATTTGAAGCAGTCGAACCTTTTGATTTCATATCTGACACTTCCTTGATTTCAATACTTCCATGTTGACCTTTGCTTTGCTTATGCATTCAACATTGCCATGCTCTTTTGGTTGTTACCATTTGTCCATTTATTCCTTATGATTGCGAGGATGCAATTTCTTTAAGGAGGGGAGTCTGTAACAACCCGGTATTTTGCATCAATTAATAATCGACATTTAAACGATTAGTGTTGATAGCTAATTGTTTTTTTTGGAAGTTTTAATTGGTTGGCATTCTTTTCTATAATTTGATTAAGGAAGTAAGCGGGCTTTAAAATGCAAATAATTGGCCCACTTTCCCTTTGGGGGTGTGATATTCATCATAGGCCGATGCTCATTCCCTTTTATTCATTCGTTCGCATGCCCTAATTCAAAACAAAAGAAAAATGGTGGCAGTGCTCGTTCGATCAATTAGGGTTTTCGAGAAATTTATGGGTGCCGACTTTCAATCGACCAGTGTCTCTCGAGATGATTTCGGCCGCGATAAGATGTTGGGTTCTTCGGTGACAAAGGTGAGTGAATCGATCTCACTCACATCTAATTCACTCGAATTCTTTGACCTTCGTTCGTTTATAATTGTTTGAAGTTGTCATTCGATTTGTGTTGGCCATCGATTTTGTAGTGATATTTGAGCTTCATTCTTCCTGAAGTCACTTGTGTCCCTCATCAGTCGAGTGTGCTTGTCTCGATCTTTGACTTCATATGTATGCACTATCCACCTGTAGCATAGCTAACTAAGTATCATACACTACTCGAGACTTGCACTTAAATGTCAGTTCCATTTGTACCATTAGTGTACTGTCTCAAGCTCGAGTGTGCATTGTCATGTGCATTGAGTTGTAGATGCATCATTGTATATGACCCCCTCTTTGGTCTTGGTTGTTTAGTTGTATGCATATGCACTGATTTGTTCATCACTAGTCTTTGCATTACCCTGTACATTCATTTCCTGTAGTTTATGTCACTGTTTGCTTGCGTATACTTGTATTGCAGTGCTTCATCTTGTTCTCTGCATACTTGAATTGTCATTGTTTCACTTGTTCATATGCCAGTTAGCTGCTGCATATATGTGCTTTTTGATTGCACTGTCCATAGCAGTATCATGGTGACAGACTTGATCACTTGAGATGCCTGCTTGGTAGCTTTTGTTGTTGTCCAGTTTGTACTTGCCTTGTTGAATTTGTACATGCATTTGCCTTGTTGCTGTGACATTCTAGATTGCATTATTGCTACTACTTGAATTTGTAGTTGTCCAATTGCCTTCTGATACTTTTGACCATTTGTATACATACATTCATGTATGTATACAGATGTATGTTCACTTTTGCACATTCATGTGTTTGCTGTCTTATATGATGGCACTTGACTTATAGCCTATCTAGTTTCATTTTGTTGTTTACTGCCACTTTTGTTCGCATTTTTATCACACAGCCACTTGGGCATTTATGTTGTTCAATGCAACTTTGGTTCGCATTTTATTTTACAGACATTTGAACATTTTCTATTGTAAATAGTGTGTGCTGTGGTGCCATATCTATGGTGCCCTCACCTTCATACTACTCTGTTCATATAGTTGTGTCTGCACTTGTATCTCTTGTGCACTTTGACTCTCTTCTGCCTTTTTGAACTAGTGCACTTGACCATGTGCCTGTAGTTTTGGTTTTACAGCTTGACCATTTTGTACCTCTCTAATTTTCGTTGCCTGCACTTATATACTTCATCATTATTTGCCATATTGGCTTCACTGCATCTCCATGTGCCTGTGGTACTTGCAGCGTAGTTGTTGCAGTGTTATCATATTCACTGATGGCATTTGGTTTGTATTTGAGTTGTCATTGTTGCCTTGAATTGTTGCCATGAGGTTCACGTGCATTTTCTATTTAAGTCGCAATCTCCAGTTCCATGTAGTTGTTATTGAGGCATGTGCAGTTTGATTTTGGTCTCTCTGTCTTTGACGTTGAGGCCATTCATACATGTTGAGTCATGTCTGCCCTTTTCTTGTTACTGTCTTCAGCTGCCTTGTTCTCGAATCTGATACATTGCATTGATGCCTTGTATCATTTGCATTTTGTCATTTTGCTTCACTGATGACCTTATCTTCTAATGAGGCTGATCTGCTTCTTTTCTGTTGAGTGTTGTAGTGCCATATCTTTGGTGCTCTCGCCTTCAGTTTGCTATTTCCCTGTGCCTTGCTTTGCGACGTGTTGAACTTGTTTCACTTGTTGCCTCTTTCATTGGATACACTGTTTCATTTCACTGATGCAGCCTTGCCCTTAAATACAAGTGGTGGCTGCATTTTCGTAGCAGTTTTACCCCTGTCCCTTGTGGTGACTTTATATTCTGTTGTGGCGAGGCGGTGCATGCGTGCGTGCACTGCAGCCACACTGAATTGATAGATTTTAATCGATATTTCTTTTGTTCTTGATTCATCGACCTGTTGCGTAATTCGTAGGCTGTATTGGCGAGGCAGTACACGTTAGCGTGTACTGCAGCCAATTAGCATTGATGTTTTTAAATTGACATTTCAATTGTTTAAACTGCTTTGGATTTCTGTTTTGTGGATTAACACTGTTTAGTGTTATATCTGCCGTTATCCGGTTCTCTTATCGAGAAGTTGGGCATACGAGATTTCTGTGACTATCGTCCATTTGATATTTGATTATTATTGCTTCCGTGCATTAATAACTGAGTTTGAATTAGACTGACCCGTGTATTATTTTCTTTTGAATGTAATACTCGGGTCAGACCGTGTATTTACAAGTTGTAGATTTTTAGCTTTGGGTTGCTGCTAGAGCTATGAAGACTTTTTATATCATTTGAAGTGGTCTTCGTCTTGTTGTAGTAGTCAGTGTGTCTGTTTTAAGATGATAATGTATTCATGTATATTAGTCGATAATGTACTTGTATATATAACTTCTTGAGTCGACAGTTGTAGTTGTATCATTTGTATTGTGTCAAATGTATTGTAACTGATATCAGTTATTATATATGAGACTTTTCATTCCATCTGTATTCCGCATTTATGTTATCTGTGTTATTTTTATATCTATTGTCCTAAACTATTATAGCCACTGTGTAGTAGCTTTGAGTTTGTATCGGTATGTCGGGTTTCCTCAAAAAATGAAATGCAATGTTTTATTATCTGACATATCGATGCTCGCACAAAGCAATTACATGGATGGTCGCTCCTCAACAGCCTTATTCTCCGCGCTAGTTAACAGCACTACACCGTAGTGTTCTTGGCTAGCGTGGGTATAGAGGTGGGGCGTCACATGAAATTTGATAAAACTATTTGGTTTTGGTAAAATAGTTAACGGGTATTGGAGCATTCTTCTTTACTTGTAATTTCGGGACGAAATTCTTTTCGGGGGGAAGATTGTAACGACCCAGAATTTTGAACAATTTAAATTGAAAATATTTAATTAATTTTAAATATTTGAATGATGGTTTGACTTGAATTTCAAATTATCAGAATGAATATGACGATTAAATTATAAAATTTAATCTATTGAAAGATGAATAAAAATTTGAATCTTCGGTTTTAAGCTGAAGAAAAATATTTCAAAAGATTGTAAAATCTATATTGATAATACTGAAGGTAATAGAAGCTTCAGAATTTAAATTGAAAGTGATTTGTTCAGTTTTGAAATTTTATCGTTCGAATCGATATTTAAAAAATAGCCTTCCGAGGCATAGTCTCGGAATTCGACGAAACTAGTTCCATTAGGTTCGTAATATTGAATTATTATCGGATTTCAATTTTCGTATTTTTTGGAGTTGTTTTGTGAGCATACGACATGTAAACGCGTTGAACTTAAATCAGGTTCAATTTTAATTTTAATTTATAATTGGTTAACGTCGGCACGTTATCTGTGACGACCGCCCATGACCCCTGCACCGAATCTAAAGATAGAGCGCTGTAAAGTGTGCCAGGCGACCATGGACGATTGTCAAGGTAAGATTTAAAACAACAGAATCTATCGTATTACTCACAGCGCATGGACAAAATACAATAGAACATATGTATAGTGAAGCTTTACAGAACAAAATGACATCATATAAAACTCCATAATAGTTGAATACAAGCATCCACATAGTCAATACATCCAGCCTCACTACATATCTCTCAGAGAATACAAAACAGCGGAATATCCAGTACATATAAGAAGAAAATACGCAACCCTCTAGCTCGTCTTCGATATCAGCATCGTGAGAAGAGAACAGCACCTGTCACCTGCTACCTAGTCTGCCCGTCCCAAAATGGACGAACAGCCCAAGGCTATAAGAATTAAAAACATAAAGCCTTGAGTCAGACAACAGTCTTAGTGAGCAGTAAATTAACTAACAACATACCAAAAGAGCATAAAGGAAAAGGAATAGGAATACAACCCTCCCACTCCAACCTCATTCTACAGTGATAGCCTCCAGACACATACTAAGCAGAAGCAAACATAGCAGAGCATACAATTTAAAGTAAAGCTACTATCACTCGAGTCAAGGGCGATGTTTTCCAAGTACCAAGGCCTAAATCAGATAAGCACCCAGAAAATACCGCTCTTGAGTCCGAAATGACGTTACAACCAAACATCCATGACTCTGGCTATCACTGTTATCATTGCTTCGATATCACCGTTAATTGAATGACCGGCACATTCTTTCAGCTGTCCGTCAAGGGCTAATGGAAACCCCGGTTCTAGACATAACTCCCGCACGTCGTCGCAGCCCGTGCCTAGGACTATCGAATCTGCCCAGAGTACTCGACCATCAACAGTTGGCCGTTGGGACTATCGAATCTGCCCAAACGTACTCTTGCTTAGAGCATGCTAGAACCTTCAACAACGATGCTATCCAAGCCTCCTAGTCATCCTCCTCGACGACTATTCTCATCTCCATTCATTATCCTCAACTCGAATCATATCACCGAGTTATCAACATGCTTGGAATGATCCCGTCTGGATTAGACCAAGTCTTCATCACATGATTGCCTCGCTTCATTACATCCTCGCAAAGCCTCATCTCAACATCACATCATCAAATCTATGCATAAGAGCTTCATCATCCCGCTACATATGCCACGAGCAGCTTTTCCAATTCAAGAGCCTTTCCCTTAGCTTTTGAATCACCTTCGATCTAAATCTAATCATCAATCATCTAGTTCATAACAATCAATCAAATCAAACATCAATCCAAGCAATCAAGCATTCGAAAATGATCTAAGTAGACAATTATAACAATAATGGCATTTTCGTAATTAAAGAGTTGAAAGTCCAATAAGCATGAAAACATGGATTATATCTCTACAAACTTGATGAATGAACTTGCATAGGTTAACATATGATAAAATGGATGTAACATCATCATGAACAATGGATCTATATGGATCTACACTTAGGATGAAGAAAATGCATGAAAATCACTATTTTAACACCAAATCGAGCCAACAATCCGATATACTCCTTTGGATCCGTGTGAGAGATAATCACCACTCACCAAATCACCTAAACAAACCCAAATCAACACGCTTCAGATCTGGACAGCAAAGGATGAAGCTTGATCTATCACGAATCCGCTTCAAACGAAGAACTCTCTCTTGAAAAGATGAAGATCTTCAATCTAAGCTCTTGGATCTTCAATTTGATCTTCAACTTGGATGGATGGAAGCACTAGATTAGAGTGGAGAAAAGAAGTGAAGAAGTGTAGAAGTCGAGCTCTCAAAATGGCAGCACTTCGTTGCTTCAAAAATCCGGATCCCAAAAAGTGAGAACAACTCCTCCTATTTATAGCTGAAATTCCTTAAGTCGAAATCTGGCTATCTCCCTAAGTCGCTTCCGACTTACGACCTAAGCCTCTCCGACTAACCCTTCTGCGCATCCAAACACCCAGCGACCTACGACCTAACGCAATGCGCGCCTTAACACACAGGCTACGACTCAACTCCTCAGCGACCTAACACATCGCGACTTAACAACCATAGAAGTCCACGACCTAACTTAGGTCGTTGCCGACCTAACACTTAACTGCCTTGCCGACCTACGACATAACGAGGTTACGACTTAATACCTTAGACTCCCACGTGACCTAACACTTAAGCCAACCCGCGACCTAACAACTTACTAAGCTACGACCTAAGACTTACAAAACCCTGCGACCTAACAACTTAGCACCCACGCGACCTACGACTTAGCAAACTCGCGACCTAACACACACGCGACCTAACCATCTTAGGTCGCCTACGACCTAACTCAACACAGATCTAACGACCTAACTACGCTAACACTTAGGTCGGTCAATCCCATAGGTCGCTAACTCTTATAGGTCGCAAACTGCTTGTCCCCTAAGTCGTTAACTCTACTAGGTCGCTCACAACATTTCCTTAAGTCTCCTATCTTAGGTCGTCTACAACAACATAAGTCGGTCACTTCCTTAGGTTGTCTATCCCTTAACTCGGCAACGACTTACAACCTACTAACCTAGCCCAGCTACGACTTATTTCCTTAAGTCGCCAAACCCTGGGTCACTCCTATCTCCTAAGTCGTATACGACTCACGACTTATGCTAAGTCGTGAACGACTTAGGACTTAGGCAAAATTTGCCTAAAAGCTGAAATGGCTCAAAATGCTAAAACTCCAGATTTGACGAACTTTTCGATCCGTGAAAATACGGGTCGTTACATTCTCTCCCCCTTAGGAATTTCGCCCCCGAAATCCCAAACAATCATAGCAATCAGAACTATTCTGTACGCCTACCATCCATAACAATCAGCAAACCATGCATCCAATTCTAGCTTAGCGTACAGAATTCTAAAATTAGAACAAGTTACAATATCGCGAGATGACACGACACCTTAGGGCCATACCTTGAAGAGTTCAGGATGAGCTGCTTTCATCCTCTCTTCCACCTCCCACGTACAGTCGTTATCATCATCACTCCATTGTATCCTGAGCAACTTAACTACCTTCCTCCTAAGCTGTTTCGTGTCGGTTTCCACAACACGAAGTGGCTTACGAGGTCTCCTATCGACTAGATCAACTTCTAAGTCTTCACAGCTACCAGCAGAAACTACCGTACTCGAGTCGTGCACATACTTCCGTAGATATGATACATGAAAAACATTGTGCACACTCGACATCTTCTCTGGTAACTCCAATCAGTAAGCGAGCTTTCCAATTCGCTCGATAATCGGGAATGGTCCAACAAATCTCGGAGTCAATTTTCCTTTCTTCCCGAATCGAATAACATTCTTCAGTGGAGAAATCTTCACAAAAACCATATCTCCTACGTCGAATTCCAAATCCTTACGACGCTTATCGGCATAACTCTTCTGACGGTCTTGGGCTGCCTTCATTCGTTGCCGAATGATCTCTATACAATCTGAAGTCTGACGAATCATCTCTGGCCCAAGCATCAGCTTTTCTCCAGTTTCCAACCAACATGTCGGAGAGTTACACGGTCTTCCATACAATGCCTCATACGGTGCCATACCAATGCTTTACTGGTAACTGTTGTTGTACGCAAACTCCACCAAATGAAGGTGATCTTCCCATGATCCTCCGAAATCCAAAACACAAGCTCTGAGGAGATCTTCCAAAACTCGGTTGACTCTCTCAGTCTGACCATCTGTTTGAGGGTGATAAGCTGTACTCAAACACAACTCGGTTCCCAAAACTTCCTGGAAGCTCTTCCAAAATCCACTAGTGAACAATGGATCTCGATCGCTCACTATACTCTTCGGAATACCATGGAATCGGACTATCCACTTAACATACAACTCAGCCAACTTTGATGCAGTCCTAGTCGATCGAACAGGAATGAATCGTGCACTCTTAGTCAGACGATCTACAATGACCCAAATCCCTTCATTTCCCGTTCTGGTTCTAGGCAATCCATCGATAAAATCCATCGACACTTGTTCCCATTTCCATGTAGGAACTTCTAATGGCTGAAGCAATCCACTTGGCTTCTTCTGTTCGGCTTTTACCAACTGGCAGTTCATACATTTGGAAATAAAATTTCCAACATCCTTCTTCATACCTTCCCAGTAGTAGGTTCTCTTCATATCCCGATACATCTTATTTCCACCTGAATGAATTGTCAACTTCGAGTGATGACTTTCCTTCAGAACTTCACTCCTCAATTCACCTATATCGGGAACAACTAGTCGTCCTTGCTTCCGAAGCCAACCCTCTCGATCGACCTCGAATCCTTTATCCTTTTCTGGATCCAATCCAGATTCCAATTCACGGATAATCTTGACAAGCTTATCATCTCGCTTTTGGCCCTCGCCAATCCTTTCCACAAGAGTGGGTCTTATCGATAAGTTTGCCAACATCTCAGGTTCCAATTCGCATCTAGGCCTGAAGTCAAATCTAGCTAAATACTCGAGATTCTTCCATTCAGAAAACATGGCTCCCAATCCTGCATGTCTTCGACTTAACGCATCTGCCACTGCGTTACCTTTTCCCGGAGTATAAGCTATACCAAAATCATATGATGCCAAAAACTCTAGCCAACGTTGCTGCCGAAGATTCAAATCCTTTTGGGAGAAAAGATACTTCAACGACTTGTGATCCGTAAACAACTCGAATCGAACTCCCAACAGATAATGCCTCCACATCTTCAGAGCAAATACAATCGCCGCTAATTCCAAATCATGAGTTGGGTAATTCCTTTCATGCGGCTTCAGTTGTCGACTGGCATACGCAACAACTTTATCCTTCTGCATCAGCACTGATCCAAGTCCAGTACCACATGCGTCGATGTAAACCACCATCTCATCATTCCCACTAGGAATAGTCAAAACAGGAGCACTCGTCAGTCTCTCTTTCAGGATTCCGAAGGCTTGCTCACACTTAGCATTCCAACTGAACACTTGGTTCTTCTTCGTCAATCCTGTTAACGGTGCAGCTATCTTGGAGAAGTCTTTGATAAACCGTCGATAATATCCTGCTAATCCAAGAAAACTTCTCACATCTGATGCATTCTTAGGTCTAACCCAATCCTGGATTGCTGCCACCTTAGCGGGATCAACCGCTATTCCATTTCCAGAAATCACATGGCCTAAGAACCTCACTTCACTCTTCCAGAAGTGACACTTCAAAAACTTAGCCTTCAGCTGATGTTTCCGCAAGATTTCCAAAACAGTACGCAAGTGCGTCTTGTGCTCTTCTTCAGTTCTGGAATAAATCAGAATATCATCCACGAACACAAGTACGAACTTGTTCAACTGATCTCTGAACACTCTATTCATAAGATCCACAAAATATGCTGGCGCGTTAGTCAATCCAAACGGCATTACCAGCCACTCAAAGAAACCGGATGGTGTCCTAAAAGCAGTCTTCGGCACACTATCCTTAGCTACTCTCAACTGGTGAAATCCCATTGCCAAATCCATCTGAGAAAACACCTTTGCTTCATGAAGCTGATCAAACAAGTCATCTATTCTCGGCAATGGATACTTGTTCTTCTTAGTCACCTTATTCAGCTCACGATAATCCACACACAATCTCAACGACCCATCTGCCTTGGTTGCAAACACAACTGGTGCACCCCACTCGGACACACTACGCCGAATGAATCCTTTCTGTAAAAGGTCATCAACTTGCACCCTCAACTCATGCTGTTCCCTAGGCGCCATCCGCCTAAGAGGCATCACAACAGGTCTGGCCCCTTCAACAAGATCTATCCGAAACTCGATCTCTCTATGCGGCGGCAACCCTTTGACTTCGTCAAAGACATCCTCGAATCCATTTGCGATTGGCACTAAAGACAGTCCATCCCGTGGAACAACTAGCGAATACATGAAGCTCATGAAGACGCCTTCCTCATGCTTACATCGTATCACAACCTTTCGCCCCTCCACATTCTCGACTGTCACCTCCAGCCTCTCACAATCAACCTTAGCCGCATACTTCCTTAGCCAGTCCATACCCAAGATAATTCCGAACACCGCAAAGTTCAGAACAAAACAATCACAAACAAAAGAGCAACCATGACTCGATACAACTAGACCACGGCATAACATACACAAACAAGACGAACCCCCAACTGGATTAGTCACAACCAATGGCCTATCAACAATATCCGGCTTCAAATCTAACCAGCCTACTAGCTCATTACAGACAAACGAATGCGATGCTCCAGTATCAAACAAAACTCTAACTGGAATACCACATAGGAAAAGAGTACCTTGAACCACCACAATCTTTCCCTTCTCTTCAGCAGTAGGAGCTTTCGAAGACGACGGAACAGCTCCCAAAGCATAAGCTTGCACAATCTGCTTGTCCCTCCTCGGCTCTGGACAATTCTTCCTGAAATGTCCCGGCTTGTCACAGTTGTGACACTTCATCGGCACCTTAGGATTCTTACAATCCTTCGAGAAATGGCCCTTCTGCTGACAGTTGTAGCAAGTCACCTCGCCTTTCGGCTTCTTCTGACCATCCTTACCCTTCTGCTGCTGCTGCTTCCTCTTCTTGTTTCCACCCTGTTGGGGTTTAGACTCTTCCCTGGTCACAACAACAACAGATCCATCCTTAGGAAACAGACTCTCATGCCTGAGAGCTTTCTCCACAAGCTTCTCAAATGAATCGTCCAAATGATCCACCAACTGCCTCCCAAGATAACTATCCAAGCCGGTCACAAACTTCTCATTCTTCTGATAAGCAGATTCAATATATGACCGGGCATACTTGGACAAAGCTTCAAACTCAGAAACATACTCAAGAACAGATCTTCCACCCTGCTTGAGCTCTACAAACTTCTTGAACAGAACAGACTTATGAGCTGTAGAAATGAACTTAGCTTCAAATCTGACTTGGAATTGCTCCCAAGTAATCTCTTCTTCCGGAGTAGTGATGGTAATAGAGTTCCACCAATCAGAAGCTCTCCCTTGAAGCTGCCTCGATGCCAACTTCCTCTTAGTTGCATCCTTAATTCCCAAATCACCAAAGATCCTTCTACAAGCATCTATCCACCTCTGGACCTCAATGGTAGATTCTGTTCCCAAGAAAACCTTCCCTCCAAGAGCAGTATAATCCTTGCACAGCTTAGCAAAATCCACTGGTTTCGGAGTTTGGACTTGAACTCCAACATCAACTGCTGCCCCCGGAACTGGTATCCTTCTCATGATCGAAGTCATCATAGCTTCGAACATGGCTGCATAATCAGCAGTCTCTTCAGTAGCACGGCCTTCCCTAGCAGCTGGTCTCCCTCTTCGACTCATTCTCAATATCTATAAAAAGGAATGATTAGAACATCTAGAGAAACAACTGCATAAAGGACTCAACTCTACTAAACTACTATATTATCTATAGTATTCATCCATCAAAATACAATTACGTCCCTCATACGTAGTTACGACGGCGAGCGTTGGGTAAAATCGATTAACCAATGCTCTGATACCAAATGTGACGACCGCCCATGACCCCTGCACCGAATCTAAAGATAGAGCGCTGTAAAGTGTGCTAGGCGACCATGGACGATTGTCAAGGTAAGATTTAAAACAACGGAATCTATCGTATTACTCACAGCGCATGGACAAAATACAATAGAACATATGTATAGTGAAGCTTTACAGAACAAAATGACATCATATAAAACTCCATAATAGTTGAATACAAGCATCCACATAGTCAATACATCCAGCCTCACTACATATCTCTCAGAGAATACAAAACAGCGGAATATCCAGTACATATAAGAAGAAAATACGCAACCCTCTAGCTCGTCTTCGATATCAGCATCGTGAGAAGAGAACAGCACCTGTCACCTGCTACCTAGTCTGCCCGTCTCAAAATGGACGAACAGCCCAAGGCTATAAGAATTAAAAACATAAAGCCTTGAGTCAGACAACAGTCTTAGTGAGCAGTAAATTAACTAACAACATACCAAAAGAGCATAAAGGAAAAGGAATAGGAATACAACCCTCCCACTCCAACCTCATTCTACAGTGATAGCCTCCAGACACATACTAAGCAGAAGCAAACATAGCAGAGCATACAATTTAAAGTAAAGCTACTATCACTCGAGTCAAGGGCGATGTTTTCCAAGTACTAAGGCCTAAATCAGATAAGCACCCAGAAAATACCGCTCTTGAGTCCGAAATGACGTTACAACCAAACATCCATGACTCTGGCTATCACTGTTATCATTGCTTCGATATCACCGTTAATTGAATGACCGGCACATTCTTTCAGCCGTCCGTCAAGGGCTAATGGAAACCCCGGTTCTAGACATAACTCCCGCACGTCGTCGCAGCCCGTGCCTAGGACTATCGAATCTGCCCAGAGTACTCGACCATCAATAGTTGGCCGTTGGGACTATCGAATCTGCCCAAACGTACTCTTGCTTAGAGCATGCTAGAACCTTCAACAACGATGCTATCCAAGCCTCCTAGTCATCCTCCTCGACGACTATTCTCATCTCCATTCATTATCCTCAACTCGAATCATATCACCGAGTTATCAACATGCTTGGAATGATCCCGTCTGGATTAGACCAAGTCTTCATCACATGATTGCCTCGCTTCATTACATCCTCGCAAAGCCTCATCTCAACATCACATCATCAAATCTATGCATAAGAGCTTCATCATCCCGCTACATATGCCACGAGCAGCTTTTCCAATTCAAGAGCCTTTCCCTTAGCTTTTGAATCACCTTCGATCTAAATCTAATCATCAATCATCTAGTTCATAACAATCAATCAAATCAAACATCAATCCAAGCAATCAAGCATTCGAAAATGATCTAAGTAGACAATTATAACAATAATGGCATTTTCGTAATTAAAGAGTTGAAAGTCCAATAAGCATGAAAACATGGATTATATCTCTACAAACTTGATGAATGAACTTGCATAGGTTAACATATGATAAAATGGATGTAACATCATCATGAACAATGGATCTATATGGATCTACACTTAGGATGAAGAAAATGCATGGAAATCACTATTTTAACACCAAATCGAGCCAACAATCTGATATACTCCTTTGGATCCGTGTGAGAGATAATCACCACTCACCAAATCACCTAAACAAACCCAAATCAACACGCTTCAGATCTGGACAGCAAAGGATGAAGCTTGATCTATCACGAATCCGCTTCAAACGAAGAACTCTCTCTTGAAAAGATGAAGATCTTCAATCTAAGCTCTTGGATCTTCAATTTGATCTTCAACTTGGATGGATGGAAGCACTAGATTAGAGTGGAGAAAAGAAGTGAAGAAGTGTAGAAGTCGAGCTCTCAAAATGGCAGCACTTCGTTGCTTCAAAAATCCGGATCCCAAAAAGTGAGAACAACTCCTCCTATTTATAGCTGAAATTCCTTAAGTCGAAATCTGGCTATCTCCCTAAGTCGCTTCCGACTTACGACCTAAGCCTCTCCGACTAACCCTTCTGCGCATCCAAACACCCAGCGACCTACGACCTAACGCAATGCGCGCCTTAACACACAGGCTACGACTCAACTCCTCAGCGACCTAACACATCGCGACTTAACAACCATAGAAGTCCACGACCTAACTTAGGTCGTTGCCGACCTAACACTTAACTGCCTTGCCGACCTACGACATAACGAGGTTACGACTTAATACCTTAGACTCCCACGCGACCTAACACTTAAGCCAACCCGCGACCTAACAACTTACTAAGCTACGACCTAAGACTTACAAAACCCTGCGACCTAACAACTTAGCACCCACGCGACCTACGACTTAGCAAACTCGCGACCTAACACACACGCGGCCTAACCATCTTAGGTCGCCTACGACCTAACTCAACACAGATCTAACGACCTAACTACGCTAACACTTAGGTCGGTCAATCCCATAGGTCGCTAACTCTTATAGGTCGCAAACTGCTTGTCCCCTAAGTCGTTAACTCTACTAGGTCGCTCACAACATTTCCTTAAGTCTCCTATCTTAGGTCGTCTACAACAACATAAGTCGGTCACTTCCTTAGGTTGTCTATCCCTTAACTCGACAACGACTTACAACCTACTAACCTAGCCCAGCTACGACTTATTTCCTTAAGTCGCCAAACCCTGGGTCACTCCTATCTCCTAAGTCGTATACGACTCACGACTTATGCTAAGTCGTGAACGACTTAGGACTTAGGCAAAATTTGCCTAAAAGCTGAAATGGCTCAAAATGCTAAAACTCCAGATTTGACGAACTTTTCGATCCGTGAAAATACGGGTCGTTACATTATCTCCCTAAAATCACGTAGAAAATCACGATACGAAATCGTGCAAAGCTTACCCCTTTCATTTCAAAGTAATGGCCGACACTCCTATTTACGGAAGCAAAATCGAATTCGAAAAAAAAATTATTCTCTCGTTCGAGCAGAAGATAAAATTAATGCCCGAACAACATCTCCTCTCGTTCAAAAAAAATAATGGCCGCCCTCGTCTTAAATCAAATCTCCTTTCCTCTTTCAATCAATTCGAAAAAAAATCGAGCTCGTTTCATAGGCTGGGTTTCGTCGACGTCGGGAAGAGCGATGTGGTGGGGTGTCTGCTTCTCTCGAACATCGGAAGGGATGTCGAGTGCGTCGAGCTTCATCCAGTGGAGTAGGGATGCCGAGCATGAATCGCGACTTGGTGGCGAATGTTGTCGCGATGAAGGGGTTTTGGCCTTGAATGTTCACGTGAAGGGAAGTCGAGAAGTTTGAGTCGAACTCGATCGATCTGGTATGGTCGACGGCAAGTTTGGCGTTCGGACGAGCCAAGGTGGTTTCACGATGGAGAGGAATCAGCGGTTATCATCTTCGTTTTAAGTAAGGTATTCGAATTTTGTTCTCGAATTTGATTTCAATTCAGTAAATTCGTGTGTGTGTTTGAAAACTTACAGTAACGAATACTTTCTGTTTACAATAGATTGAAAGAAAATATATGTAAAATTTAAAAAATAATTTTTTTTTTTACATTTGAGTATATATATGCATGTTGGAAAAATTCTAGATATTTACGATATGTATATTTATAGTAAGAAGAAATTTTGTTTTTAAAATCTGAAATTATTTTGTATGTACACATATATAGTCCAATAAAAAAAGATTTAGTTTTTAAATTTAATATTTTAGTTAAATGAATTTATTTAAAGGAAATTAGTTTAAATCCAATTATTAGTAAATTTAATTTATTAAATAGTAATGGATTTTTCGAGTTAGTTCAAATTAAAAGTGTTAATTAATTTAATCTATTGAAACGGAAATTAACTGTTCAGTTGATTCGAATATTAATGAATTGTGTAAATAATTATACAAGGTCTAAATCAAGAAAATCGGGTCAAGAATGGAAATGGGATTGCAAATTAAATCAAAGGTGAGATCTTCTCACTCAAAATGAATTGTAGTTATTGATTTGATTGACTGTTTGGATGTGATACTATATATATATAGTAGTATATAGCAATATATACATATTGGCATATGTATATATTGCAGTTGTTGATTTCCCGCATTATATAGCGGATGAGACCCTATTGCGCCGCATAATAGCGGATGATATTTTATAAATCCTATATACCGCGATATTACACCTCGAAGTGGAATGGGTATTGTGCTAACGTCTGTGGATGCAGGGAAATAGGTTGGAGGGATCCAACTGGATTCCTCACTGTATTTATTTATTTACAGATATTGTTATATATTCTGTTGTCATATCGATATATGATGTTTGGATGCCGTGATTGATTATTTGGTGCTGTTGCATCATTGGATCCATTTTTGAAGTTTAAAAATAACGATTTTGATTTTAAAGGGATTTTTAAAGTGATTTTTGAGATTATACGTTTTATTAAAATTTTGGATTGATTCATCCTAAATAAATAAACGTTAAAATTTTAAAGTTATAAAAACTAAGATTTTTGTGAAATATAACCAAAGTGTCGTTTTTGAAATAAATAGTTGATTGATTTATAAAATGGTATAAATTGGGATTTTTGAATAATTATAAATGGTTTATATAAAGGATTTATAAAATTGATATTTATAAATTAAAAATATTGGAATTATAAAACGAGTTTTTATAAATGTTAAAAGGAAATATAAATGGATTTCATAAGTGAATGAAATTAATAGATTTGTAATGTGAAGTTATAAAATGAATAGATGTTGTAAAATAAAAGATTTATAAGTAATTTACTTATAAACTAGATTTTGGCACTTAAATGGGATATAAATAGAATTTGCTAATAAAATGATTTGTAAGTTGAAATCGTTATAAAAATATAAATGTGATTTATAAATGTTGTTTATAAATCCGAAATCACTTATTTTGATAAGTGAATTTTTGAAGTTAATTAAAGGAATTATATCCACGATTTTAGACCGTGGATAATCTTTTAATAAATTTGTAGAAACATTGAATTGGGTAAATAAAGTATATTCACGATTTTGGACAGTGAATGTATTTTTAAATAAAATGGATATGTTTTGGAGAAGTGATATTACGAAATGAAGTAATTATTTTAAAGATGTTTTAAAACGTGTCAAGTATCGAAAACATAGATTTCAACATTCATTGTTGAAATAGACGTTTTTGAAAAATAAGGAAATGGTGAACTATAACACTGTTGTTATAGTGAATGATTTTCGAAAGGAAATGTTTTATATAGTATTGGGATTTATTTATCTATCTTAATTTCGAATCCCTATACTAGTGATTTTGGGTCGTCGTAACGATGTTTTACGTAACATTAGTTTTGACTCAAATAGATGTGTTTAAGAAAATGATTTCCTTAAAGAATGAAATATATACTTAATTTTGATTTAAGTATATTGAATATTTTCAAATGTTGAAAATAAATAAGATTTGTGAATTACTTATTATTAAATAAGTATGGAAATGATTTTCCAATATGAAATGAAACGTTTTTGAGAATTTATCTTTGTAAAGATAAATTGAAAGTGAATATTTGAAATAGATTGAAAAATCGCATATCAGTAGATATTTTGAAATATAAATCCACTATGGAATTTATAACTGAAAAGGGAAATTGTTTAAAAATAAATATTGACTTTATTTTTGAAGTGTGGAAATTATATATCTTGTAAAGATATTTTTGGAAAATAAATAATTTGGAAAATTATTTGGAATCTGATGATGCTGTGCAGACTTATTGATAGTTAAATAATCGACTATCAATAATTACCTTGAATGGGTGTTTGTTGTGATTTGTTTGAATGTGAATGCCACACTTATTTTCAAAATATTTCGCTCACTATTCGGGTTAGCCGGGAAAGGACTTTTGGGTCGTATAACGCATTCTGAATATGTGATATGTCGTAATGGATTGCATTTGATGACCGGTGTTGAAGACCGAATATTTTTGAAAACGGAAGGATTACCATCGAGTTACTCTGCATCGGCTGATCTCCGATATAGAGATTTTATCACCCTTAGTGACGGGAAGTCCGGATGTGATTAGAAAATTACCCGGATTGCAAGGGCTTCTTTTGAAGTGCCTTCGGTTCTGTTCGATCCCGGAACAGACTTGTATGGATTGTATGTCTGACATTACAAATTGAGATATAAAGTTGGTTTCTTTCAAATACATATCTGTTGGTGGCGGAGAATTTATTCTCTTAGCTTAACACCCTTCTCTGAGATGTACGAGCTCAGAGGTTATGTAGTTGAAGGTTATTAGTGATATACTCCCAATTTGGTAATGTGACATGCTGAGTGTTGTTGTGTGATGATCATTGTTTGATCATTTATCTTTGTGATCATTACTTTGATCATCTGTTGACCCAAAGCATGGCTTTGTGACAAAGCGTAGCTTTGTGGACAAGACTTCGTCGGACCTCACACTCCGGAAATGGTCAAAACAGGAAGGATGCGGCAAGGTTATTAGGGGGTAGTGCCCCTTTAGTGTATGTCATTCCTTCTGGATAGAGGTGGTATCATGGTATGGAGCCCAGATATTTAACCTATGTTGTTGCTGCAAATTTATTACTTTGTGGTTATTGGAAATAGAGGATCCTCAAATATAGATCGGTTATGATCGGGGGATGACATATTCGTGTCAATAGTTACCCAGTTAGGGGTAACCCGGCCTTGTGTTGGCAGAGATCCGGTTAGGTTCTCGGGACGTCTTTCCAGAGGCGTACCTATGTGGCAATGGGAAGTTCCTTGGCCTGACCATTTGTTGGAAATCCAAACTTAAATACGCACCTTGTATGGTTTTAGTTGTAGAATCTGCCATTTACTTATGGTGGTCACCACTGTTTAGATGGTAGCTATAGTAGGCATAGTTCGGAATGTCTATGTTGGCTAAGATTTATATTATACTTTTGAAATGTCTTCTACACTATGCACTAATAATAATATAAAAAAATGATTCGTTTTACGTAGTAAGCATCTTTGTCTATCATAAGAAGAAATCTCCTCCAATTCTGCGTTTGCATTGTGTGTGTGGCGGGAGGTCTTATGGTAGTTTCATTTTCCAAAAGCATTTCGAATAAATTTTATCTTCTTTGTGAAAAATAACTGTTTTACGATCACACACCAGTCACCATTACTGACTCGGAGTTTATTGTTTCCCTTCTAAACTCTGGGTGCCCATTATTTTCCACACGGGCAGCCTAGAGTTATGTTATCAGGATATTCTGGAGCTTTGGAAGCAAGCTAGATGGCGAAACGTACACCCGTACTTGTTTATTTATTCCGCTGTGTATTCTGTATGGGGACAAGTTATATAACTGTCCATTGTTGTATTGAGTTGTATATTGACTCTGATTGATGTATTGTATAAAACTGGTATAGTTCTTTGTTTTAAAAGACTAATGATTATCTATTATATATTGTTCCGCTACGAATGTGAGATTCTGATATTGTTTCTGTTTTCTGTTGTTTCTTCTTTCTTTTTCTTCTGTCTTCTTCTACCTCTTCTTTTAAACCCTAAGAATTCGGTTTTCCGGCATTCGTTTGCTTGGCAGTCGATACAGTGGACGTATTGATGTCGATATTCGGAAGTCGAAGAATCGGATTCTTACATGTAACTTGCTACAACAAATTTGAGGTAAAACTTTCGTTCTGTGCTAGAACAACTATCCTTATATAATCATACTATATAAAAATTGACCTGATGTGTACCTCATAATAATGGAATGAGGTTGCAGAGTACACCATTTTCTATACAACTATGGTTTTTAATGTATAGCAGATGGAGCATAAATATCCGACTTTCGGGTAGAATAGTGAAAATGGAAGGTAGAAGTAGGTGGTAGAAAATGCAAGTGATAGATACATTCACTTGCAACAAACGGCTGGTCATCTTAACTACATACACAAACAGGCACCGTTTGTCAAACATGTAATCACTACAACAAAATATCCTTTTTACAACGGGCAATACCCATTGTAATAGGGGTTTTGCAACGGGCAAGCGCCCGTCTTATTATTATGTGATGTTGTAATTGACTCAAAAGATTTTACAATGGTTTAAAACCATTGTCGTAAATATTTTTACAACGGGCCAAAGCCGTTGCAATATTCCATATAGCCATAATAGGCATTAACCATTGTAATAGATGTCTATTACAACTATTTTAGCCCGTTGTTAAAAAAAGATGCAAAATTTAAAAAAAAAATTAAACCATTAATGCAACATGTATACTGATCATACGCATAATTGCTAAAAAATCAAAATAAATTATAAAGTGAAAATATCATTTCATTTAGAACTACAACCATAGGACTGTTAGAACTGCAACATATATATTATAGCAATCATAAAACTATTGGAACCCATTTTGAAATGTCATACAAAATATACTCAACAACTTCTGTTAAAAGTGAATGCATGAAATATTACTTTAATTGTTTCATAAGAAACTACATAATAGTTATTGTTAAAGTCCATTAATCGTTAAACATCATAAGTGAATGCATGAAATATTATTTTAAGAGCAGGCAAAAGTCCGTTCTTTGTCTTCTAGGCAATATCCCAAGAGTTTGACTATGTTGATGTCATGACCATCCTAAATAATATACTTCAGCCAGCACTTTACAATAAATAAATAAGTTGATTATAAATATTAATGAAAAATGACTTAGTTAGAATGATGGATACAACGTAGTATTGCTTCATATCAACAATATACTGTATTTCACGAATATGGGCTTTGGGCTTGTGATAATAGATCAGCCCACTACTGTTTTATTTTCTTATATAAACCTGTGTAATAGCATACACAATGAAATCTGAGATATGAAATAAAACTCTCTATTACAATTTATCTTACAATACCTCTATTCTCATATCATCATCATTCTTGCTATCAAAACAGTTTCATCAATTCTGTAAGAAATCTATTATGGTATCAAAGCCATTGAAATCTGTCACACGACAGTGATCCTCATCAGAGAATCATAGCATCATCATTGAGCCATCTAAGGAGGTGTCAGAGAGCTATCATCATCCACCATCCTGGTTGCTCTCAGAATATTGCTATCTCATCATCTGAGGGTTAAAACTTACCCATCCCCATATCAAGAACTCCTTGTAAAAGTGCCTCGCCAAGATTCTTGAATCAAGAACATCGGCTGCACCATCAGATCTAGAGTATCAGATAATCTCAACTGCACTTCCCTATAATCCACCATGGCAGGAGACGATGACACTGCATCATCAACAACCAGTGGAGTGAAGAATCAGGAAGGGTCAAGATCAAGAAACCAAGATTCACCAAATATTGGAACAAATTCCTGCAAGATCATAAAGCCAAAGAACAATTTAGTAACAACAACACTCGATGAAAATAACTTCATATTATGGAAGTATCAAGTTGAAACTAGTATAAGAGGGTATGGTCTGGAAGATTTTCTCTATGGAACTACTACTGTACCAGCAATGATGGTAACTGACAGCACAGGAGAAAGGGTCACCAACAAAGAATTCATCAATCATCAGAGACAAGACAGTCTACTGGCGGCATGGCTACTTTCGTCCATCAGTTCAAATCTAATGTCACAGATTGTTGGATGCAAAACATCATTCGAAATATGGTCTACAATACAACAAAACTTCAATACACAATCAGCTGCAAGAATCATGTATTACAAGAGGCAATTACAGAATCTCAAGAAAGAAAACATGTCAATGAGAGAATATCTGACTAAAGCAAAATTATACTACGACATTCTTGACACAGCTGGACACAAAGTATCGGAGACTGAGCAGATACTAACCATCTTGAATGGTCTGGATAGTGAATACGAATCTGTAGTAGCAATCATTTCATCACAACAAGAACTACCTAACATGCAGTATGTCAATTCAACACTATTAGCTCATGAAGGGAGAATTGAACAGAGAAAAGAAAATAACATAGAATTATCTCTCAATTATGCCTCAAATTCAAGAAATAAAAGTCAAGGAAGGAAACAAGAAAATCAGAATACTAGACAAGACAATTTCAATCAGAGAAACAATACTGCTCAGAGAGGTAGAGGAAGAAATGGAAGATGGAACAACAACAGAGCAAGATGTTAGATTTGTGAAAAACTAGGACATACAGCCAGACAATGCTACTTCAGACTCAACACTGATTACTACCTAAATCAACAAAATCAGCTAAGTCAGAGAAATCAGAACTCCAGTGCAAATGTAGCACATATTGATCAAAGGCAAGGCAATCATACAGAAAGCTTAAGAACTTAGAAAGACTTACCAGATCTGAGGAGATAGCTGAAGAAGATTGGTATCCAGATTTAGGTGCAACAAATCACCTCACAAACAACTTGCAGAATCTCAACCTTGGCAACAAAGAGTACACAGGTATGCACTCTATTCTTATGGGAAATGGTGAAGCTCTAAAAATCACACATGTTGGAACCAGTAGTGTACCAGGTAAAAGAATTCTTTACCTTAATAATCTACTAAGAGTACCACAGATCAAGAATAATCTATTGAGTGTATCTCAATTTGCCAATGATAATAATGTGTATTTTGAGTTTCACCCTAAATTCTGCCTAGTTAAGGATCTACTAAGTCAAAACATATTATTACAGGGTAAACTAGACAAGGGATTGTACAAATTCAACCTTGGGAATACAAGAAAGAGCAACTTTATAAATATGCATTGTAACAGTATAGAATCTCATGTTACAAGTAATCAAGAAGTTTTTACTCATTGGCATTATAAACTAGGACATCCAAATGTAAACACTGTAAAACAAGTACTCTTGAGTAATAATATTTCTGTTGATGTTTCTCTGCCATTCGTATGTACTTATTGTCAACTAGGCAAGAGCCACAAATTACCATTTGTAGATTCAACAACTGTTATAAACAAACCACTACAGGTGGTTGCTACAGATTTATGGGGTCCAGCCCCTATAAATTCAGATTACGGCTACAGGTACTACATATCATTTGTTCACTTGTTCTCTAGATATACATGGATATATTTCTTAAAGTCAAAGTCAGATACACAACAGACTGTAATACAGTTTATAACTCAAATAGAGAAACAACTGGGTAATGAAGTCAAAACTATACAAACAGATGGTGGGAGTGAATATAAGCCACTAAAGGAATATTTTCAGAAAAGAGGCATCATTCACAGAACAACTTGCCCACACACATCTGAGCAAAATGGAATAGCAGAAAGAAAACATAGACACATAGTAGAAACTGGCTTAACTTTACTGGCTCAGGCATCTTTACCTATGAAATTCTGGCCAGAAGCCTTTAATATTGCTGTATATTTAATTAACAGACTTCCTACTAAAGTTCTTAAGCATCTAATTCCCATAGAAGTGCTATTTGGGGGTGAAACCAGATTATATAAGTCTAAAGACTTTTGGCTGCTTATGTTTTCCCTGTCTTAGACCATATAACAAACACAAGTTAAGTCTCAGGTCTACCCCATGCACCTTTATAGGGTATGGGAATAATCAGAAAGGATACAGATGCTTAAGCAATGATGGTAGGATCTATGTGTCAAGACATGTGGTATTAATGAGACTATTTTTCCTTTTGTAGATACAAATATACAAACAACCAAGAAAGTCTACAGTAAAAACAGCAGTTCAATACTTTCTATACCCACTATTTCTGGATGGAACAAATCTGATGAAAGTGTGCAGGAAGATCAAGGACCACAACACACTATATCCAGGAGTGATACTGGATCAGGTCAGGATTCACTTAAATCTTCCAACTCCTTCCACAAGGAAAGTCAAAGGAGTAATGCCAATCCAAATTAAGGAGAATCCTCCCCATCAATGTCTCAACATACTGATGAGAACACACATATTCAAGAGCCACCACTTGAGATGTCAAGACACCATATGATTACAAGATCAAAAAGTGGAATATTTAAACCAAAAGCATACAATGTGCAACTTGATACAACTGAGCCAAGAAACTACAGTGAAGCCACTACAAACAACAACTGGAAGCAAGCCATGGATAATGAATATGAGGCTCTCATCAAAAATAAGACATGGAGTCTTGTACCACCACCAAAAGACAACAACATAGTGGGATGCAAATGGACCTACAAAGTCAAAAGGAACCCAGATGGAAGTATTGCAAAATTTAAAGCAAGGCTGGTAGCTAAGGGATATAACCAGCAGTATGGGTTCAATTTTAATGAAACATTCTCACCAGTTGTCAAGCCAACCACAATAAGAATTATCTTAACCATAGCTCTTCACAGAGGATGGAAGATCAGGCAACTAGATGTAAATAATGCATTTCTTAATGGAGACTTGCAAGAGAATGTATACATGGAGCAACCAGAGGGTTACAAAAAAGGGGACAATAACAATCTAGTATGCAAACTACACAAGGCCATTTATGGATTGAAGCAAGCCCCACGTGTATGGAATGAGAAACTTAAGTCGACACTAATAAACTTGGGATTCACTCCAACAAAGTCAGACAACTCTCTATATGTGCAATTCAAACAAGAAAAAGTCACCTATATTTTGGTATATGTCGACGATATCATCATCACTGGTAATGATACTCAAACAATAAATCAGACAATCAACCACCTCGATAAAATGTTCTCTATAAAAGACTTAGGTGACTTACATTACTTTCTCGGTGTAGAAGTCATCAGAAAATCAAACTCAGAGATGTTTCTATGTCAGAAGCGATATATACAGGACCTACTAAAACGAACAAACATGGATCAGGCAAAACAACTTCCAACTCCTATGACCAGTAATCTCAGACTGTCAAGAAACTCAGGAGAAACCATAACAAATGAAAAACAATACAGAAGTATTGTAGGAGCACTACAGTATATCACAATAACCAGACCAGATCTAAGCTATAGTGTAAACAAAGTCTGCCAATTCATGCACAAACCACTTAGTCATCACTGGAAAGCAGTAAAGCGAATATTACGATACCTGAGAGGAACTATAAGTCATGGTCTACATCTCAACAATGAAAAGGATTTGAACATACAAGCTTAGAGTGATGCAGATTGGGCCTCAGATCCAGACGATAGAAGATCGACTACAGGATTCTGTATCTACCTTGGTTGCAATCCGATCTCTTGGAGCTCAAAGAAACAAGCTACAACCTCACGCTCCAGTACTGAAGCGGAGTACAGAGCAATTGCCAGCACTACAACCGAGATCACCTGGATCATATCGCTTCTCACTGAAATTCGAATCAATTCCACAAATACTCCAATAATCTGGTGCGACAATCTAAGCTCAGTGTCACTTTCATCGAATCCAGTTCAGTACACACATCGAGATAGATCTGCACTTCGTTCGTGAAAAAGTTCTAGAAGGAAAACTGAGAGTCAATCATGTACCAGCTCAGTTTCAGAGAGCCGATATACTAACAAAGCCTCTCTCGACAAAAAATTTCAGTCGATTAAAGATGGATCTAAGAATTGAAGATGGCGGCGCTAAAATGGGGACGAGAGAAGGAAACCCTAGATGAAACTGAAGGGGGGAGTTAGAATGATGGATACAACGCAGTATTGCTTCATATCAACAATATACTGTATTTCACGAATATGGGCTTTGGGCTTGTGATAATAGATCAACCCACTACTGTTTTATTTTCTTATATAAACCAGTGTAATAGCATACACAATGAAATATGAGATATGAAATAAAACTCTCTATTACAATTTATCTTACAATACCTCTATTCTCATATCATCATCATTCTTGCTATCAAAACAGTTTCATCAATTCTGTAAGAAATCTATTAGACTTGATTAACTCAACACACTAGTTTACATATCAACTAGTTTGAACATTTCTGGGAACTAAACCTAAAAATTGAGAAATAGGAAAGAAAAAAGGACAGGGAAAATGTAAATAAAAATAAAAAACAAGAAGAAGAGGAGTAATCAACAAGCATGAATACAATGCTATAAAGCAGTTTTTGACATTAGAATTAGAAAAATAATGAACTCAAAAAAAGAATACACCTAAACCAAGTGGCAAAAGACTAGAAGAGACCTTTAACATTCAGAAATGACAAATTTAGGTGTTTTCAAAAATGAAAATTTAAGTCAAGTACTGCCATGCATGATAGCAATAATATCAGCAAGTACCACCATGCTGTTGTATGCATGTTCATAGACATCACCATCTTGTACTGTTTAAATGGAACCAGAGTAGCTATAATAACATACACAGTAAACTTTAAGCCCGTAACAATATCTGCCAATTATACTTATATCAAATCCATGATATTTCGCTGCAAACAATTGGTTAAGCATGATTAATAACAAGAACTTACAATTGATGTGTACCGTTTTATATGCATTATCACACTAGATACCCTTTATGTTATATATTTTTACTAGTGTATTTTATGGTTCTTTTTGGATAATAATCTTGGATCACCATAATAAAGTCTATCTATGCTTCAACTTCCGATTTTACTCCTCTAATAGTACGTGTGACACCCGCATTATAGTGTTAGGCTATAGCCCATACTCTTTAGATATCCACCCGTCTCACTCCACCTTTTAACTTTGCTTCTGTATATATCCATCGGTTCTTTCATGCCAAGAAAACTCTTCTGATTGTGGTCTTAAATCATATATAATTTAGTATCAAAAGTGAATGTTGTTTGATAATGAAGGAAGTGAATAAAAGTGAAAAAGAAAATGGCATCACCATATGCTGCTTGCAACATAAGAATTGGGTAATCAAATATTCATAATTTGGATGATAGCTAGGTCACTTGTATATTGATCTATATAACATATGAACAGGGCAGTCAAATATTTACTTAGGGTAACTGACGAAATTAACATGGTTGAATATAAGAAAATTTATCTTGTCAAGGAATACATCTCTGTCATGAACCAAAGATTCAAATTTTCATGTTATTTCCTTAGAATGTACTAGTATACTCTCAAGTACACCATGATTATCATTGTGCCAAATGCAAACACGAATATGAATTCTCATATAAAAGTTATTCTTAGTTACAATGCTTGTGTACATCTTACATCGACATACGTAGTACTGTCAATCACTAAAAAAATATTATCATGTCTGTTTTTTTTCTCTTCCAAATCCAATGGTTGATTCTAGGAAAATATATGTACAAGACCTCTAAACACTCCCTCAGCCAAAACTATTATGCTGTTTTAGGTTTATGCACAATACTTAAGAAAATACAACATTTAGGAATATGACAATCACCCATTTTACAATTTATGCTTTCCATTTACATTCAATTTAACTACAACCGCGCTTCAAAATTTATAGATGTTTAATATTTGAGGCTTGCTAATACCCGATTTCTACACAAGTTATTAAGTTATACCAAAGTTCTAAAATCAATGAAATTTTAATCCATTTTTTTTGTATTTGATTAAGTATTGGTTTAATATACAAATGGTTTTATTAATGTGAATTTTAGGTAACTTGATGCTATTAACCTTTTTTACAGTTTCTTATTTGAGTTGTCCCAAAATTTTGATTTACAATTTAAAATTTGACCTTTCAAGAAAATATTCATAATTTGTTTTAAAACTTCCCTCTTGTTAAAATTAAGCATTTCAAAAGTATATTTTAAAAATATTTTTAAAAGTCAACGGCATATATTTAGAAGTATTTTTTGTTTGATATGTATGTAAAATTAGATACATACCTATCCTCTTATTTTTCATTTCTCTTTAAAGATTCCAATTGTCATATAAATTCTAGTTCGTATTCAAAATGGACATTTTAAAAACTTTCAAGATTCTATTCCAGATGTTATTTTCACTTGTTCATATCATATATGTTTTGTTGTCCAACATGTCATTCAAAAAAACTGCGAAAAATGATGGATTTTTTACCTTAGTTCTTTGCCATTTTTTGATAAAATTTATAAATAATCACCACTCATAAGTGCAGAAAATAAACACCAAATTATTAAGAATCCCACATTTTACTACAACAAAAATACTCTATTACAACGTTCTTTTTTACAATGGGCATATATTTGTTGGAAATTAAAAGAGAGAGAAAGATAGTAATGTAAAGAAGAGGTTCTGCTATTATAAAACTGCCTTGTCTATTATTTCAACCTGCTACATCTTTATATACTAAGATCTACTGAAAGCCATGCACAAAAATAGCTACGCAAAAAATAAGAAATTGTCAACAAAGCCTATCCACTGAATAACAAAATAAAAGGAGAAAAACTAGGTCTTATTTACTCCAAATCAGGATCAGCATATTTGAATCATTCTTCAACATCCTCCCGTGATTCAAAGTTATTGAGATAATAAACGAAGCACTTCTCTTCGATTTGTGATGCACTTCTCATCACCTTCAATTGTTGAAGCACTTCTCATCAACTCTACTCTTTGAATATTGGAGCACTTCTCTCCATGGTGTACATCTCACCCACAACTCTAAAATAAATTCTCTTCCACGGCCACTTGTGCCATGTTCTCTTGCTCTTTGTCTTTGAACCTACAATTCCTTGCCATATGCCCAATTTTTTGACAGTTGAAACACTTAGGTTTTCCCTTATGCCAACAATCATTTTCCTCATGACCAATTTTGTGACAATTGTTGCATTGGAGGGATTTGCCTTTCATCTTTTGAATAGAGGAATGGAAATTGAAAAATTATTTAAATTAGACATTGGAAGAACACTCACAATTTTTTGTTAACCTCACAAGCTTTAAGGATCATTTGGCTCTGATACCATGTTGGAAATTAAAAGAGAGAGAAAGATAGTAATGTAAAGAAGAGGTTCTGCTATTATAAAACTGTCTTGTCTATTATTTCAACCTGCTACATCTTTATATACTAAGATCTACTGAAAGCCATGCACAAAAATAGCTACGCAAAAAATAAGAAATTGTCAACAAAGCCTATCCGCTGAATAACAAAATAAAAGGAGAAAAACTAGGTCTTATTTACTCCAAATCAGGATCAGCATATTTGAATCATTCTTCAACAATATTTCCCGTTGTAATAGATACATATTACAACGGTCGTTTTAGAACCGTTGTAATAGATGCTCTGTCCAATGCCTTTCTTACAACTTGCGTTATTTGCCCGTTGTAATAGAGCGATATTACAACGGTCAGCTTCTGCCCGTTGTAATAGATGTATATTTTACAACACTCTCTGTGTGGCCGTTGTAATAAACGTACTACGAATTCTCACGTGGTTTGTCACGTGTTTATCGACAACGTGATTAGGGCTGAAGCTAGCTAGTTCTCTCCCCAGACTCGAATTTGCCTGCGCACTGAAGCTAGGGTTTTCGATTTGGGAATTCAAGTGATTCGCAACTGAACCGGTCTACCACGCAGGTTCAAATTCTTCTATTCGATTATGTTATTTTGCAGGTAAGTTGGAATACAGTCAGTTTGCAGGTAAGTAATGGCGAATATGGGAAGCGAGTCGATGGATTATAGGACAGAGCTTCTTTCTCTGATGGGGCTGGAAGCTGTTTTAGCGGAGAGCGCGGTTGATCAACCACGACGGCAATGGAGATTGAATTTGGACAATTTTCATATTCCGGATGTGCCTGAAGCTCCTCCTTTTATTTCTCGAGTGCTCCTTAGAACCACTGGTAATTTATCCTGTTGTGTTCGTATTTCAAAATCTTCTGTACATTCATAATTGTTTTTGTTTTTCCACTTTTTTTATGTTCTTTTTGTAACTTACAGTTTTAATGATTTGCTCTGAATTGATATTCAGTGACCTGTGAATTATAGTTCTATTTTAAACACTGTATTAAATCAGTACTATGGTTTTAGTATGAGAAAGCAAAGAAAAACTTATTTGGGGCTTATATTTGTACGACTGTACAAGTTACAAGTAAAAATTAGATCAAGAAATTCTTTCTGAATATACAAATAAAGCATCAATTTTCTAAGATACAAAAAGATATATAATTAGGTATAAATAAAAATTCTATAAAAAGGCATGTCGCATAATCAAAGATCTGAAGTACAATTGTTTCTTATTCCGAGCAAATCGTTGACAAATTGTCAACCAAACCAAAATATATATGTTTAATTTCCGTAAGTGCAAATCTAATGTCCTATGTTTTATTTATGAAATTGGCTAACACGTGCCTAGAAAGGAGGTTGAGAAGCTTTATTCCAAAAGTGATTTTTAAATATATTAATCTATACGTTCTAAAACTAACACATTGTTACCGTTGAAAACGAAAATATTATCATTAACCAAAGCAATTTTTTACAAACGAATATTCATAATATTGATATATGTAAAACAAAAGTGCATTCATTTTCAGTAACAGCACGAAAACGGCTTAAGAGACTTAATAAACTATAATGAACGTCACGCTCGCTTTTAAATTAGAAACAAAAATGAGTTAGACTGTTTTGACTAGCTATATAATCAGGTAGAAGATTGGAACATTTAGGCATTTGCTCACACTTGGTAACAATTAACAGGGATTCATCTGTTTTGGATGTGGAAGTGATAATAAATCAATGATATGGAAGTGATAATAAATCCATTTGGAAATTGAATTTATTTCCAATATATTTTTTTGCACCTCCGTTATTTTCCGTTATATCCTCGCTATAGCCTTTTGCAACTCCACTGCTAGGGAACTGTTAAGCGTTTTGATTGCACAACTCCATTATAACATGACAAAAGATAAGTTACTTGAGTTGTCGGTGACTTGGAGTATATCTTACAGATAGAATAAGCATATGTGTACAAATGCGTGCGTGCATGCATGCATATCTTGCATTTATGATTTGATTTTTTTGCTTACACTACAACAAAATATTAATTTTAAGACAAATTTTAGGGACCCAAAACTTTTTGGTCTTTAAATAAGGTCTAATTAAAGACAAAATAATTGTGTCACTAATTATTACTAAAAGATTGAAATTATGGTCTTTAGTGGGTCTCAACGTGAAATGCTTTTAATTAATTGATAAAAAAATTAAATCATAATCTTTAAGTTAGTCTCAACATAAAAATAGTCTAATAAATAGATTATGTAACTGGTTCCACCCTACCCAAAATTATAGGGGAACCCGGTAAAAACGTTCAATTAATTACTGCTCCACCCCACTCACGCGCAAAAAAAAGGAAGAAACCCTCGCTAATTTCCTCCGCTCAAAAACGCAGAAAGAAACTAGCCGCCTCCAGAAATTTTCTTCCCCAAAAAATTAGAACTCGATCCTCGTTCAGCCGAATCTCTATCGCTCTAATCACGACTCAACATAGATGAGCTGTCGATTTGTATATATGAAGAACATATAGGTTTGTGTTTCAATTTCTAATTGATCTGCTACTTGTTTTATGCGGATTTCTTTGATGACTACAAGTCGATATTATGATTAAGTTTCTGATTTTTACTTTTCTTTTTCATCATTTTGTGTTCAAGAATCATTCCTATATCATGTTAATCTGAAAGAGGATATTTGATTTTATTACGTGCCAACAGAAAAAAAAGTTAAATGATTTACTGATGATAATTATTATTTTTGGTCGAATTTTAAGTTAATTAATAGAATGCAGCTTTCAGATTTTTACTGATGATAATTATTATTTTTGATTTTTACTGATGATATTTGATTTGGAATATACGATAGTTTTATAAAAGAATGCAGCTTTAAGATGCATACCATGTCGTGTATGTAGCTTTAAATATGTATTGATTTCATAAATACAAGTTCCGAGAATGTTTTGGGTATTATGGATACAAAACTTCTATACATGAAAGTTGAATGTAAATTGATGTCAGATGTTAGTTTAAAAAATCAATGGACAAAGCTTTTGGATATTACAACAAAATGTGATGTTGAATGTATAAGAACTTCAGATGTATCAGACTTTGATATGTATAGTTTCATGTATATATATAACTTCAAATATACAAGGTTTCATATGCATCTGATTTTTCCTAAATGGAACTTTGTGCTGATGTAATGGGATTCCATAATAAAAGTTTTTGGATAATAAGCATGTAGGTTTTTGAAAGTATGAACTTGAGGAATATATATAGTTTTACATATGTATCAGGTTTGCAAAGAAATATATGAGTATGATAAATAGAAGTAAAATTTAAGTTTTGGGTTTTTGCATTTTTACATGAAGTATAGATGATGCGTCCAAGTTTCACTGGAACAGATTGTTAATGTATAAGTCTTGGGCACATATCAGGCTTTATAGATATAAAGTTTCCTATATTTGGTTTGCAAATGTATGTAAAGTTTTATACACATGTAGGCCCTAAAATATGTCAGCTGTCATATATTTATATATTGGTTTTCGTATTTGAGTTTCAAAAACATTTGTAGCCTTTTGTAGTCTGGCACAATGATCAAAACTTGTATTTAGCTGGGAGTACAGACTTAGTTGAAGTTCTATTCAGTATTGGATGCTCCAATGAATTTAAAGAAGCTTCAAGATTCTCATAATATAACCAGATGTATGTATTACGATATACAAGTTGTAAATTTTTTGACTAGTCCAAATCCTATGAATAATAGTATAAAACAAGTTAAAAACCAAATCCTTGATAGCTTAGTGACAAGGCAATCTAATCTGGCACCTAACGCAGAAAGGTATACACTCTTTCTCCTCACATTTGATTAACTTTACAAGAAAGTGCCACCATGATAGATGTGTTAGGTGAAGTTATTTTGGTCGATAGAATGGTTGAAAATGACATGATATAATATTAACTACTGCATGCAGTGGCTTAATTGATGGTGTACATAATTGCTTTTAAGTTCATAAACTACCCACTTGCTACGTCAAATAATTTTCAACCAAAAAATGGTACTATCATTACCGGAACTCAAGCATGAATTAGAAAGAAGGCATGCAATTATTTTGGGTTGTTCCGTTATACAATTATATTGTCACAATTGTAAGTTTTTTTTTGTATGTAGGATTAATCTCAAAATGAGTGACCGTTCATGGATGTATCGTCGGCTTAAAGATGGATATATAAATCTAGAATTTGTTAATGGTGTCAACAAATTTATTGATAATGCATTTTTACAAGTAAATTATGGAGGAACTGTTAGGTGTCCATGCACCATGTGCAAAAACAAAAAATTTCAGTCAAAGGAAGAAATTTCAAAGCATTTATTACTAAATGGTTTTGTTCCGCTTTATTCTAAATGGATTTTCCATGGAGAGGAAGAAGTTGATGAACCAACAATGTCAGAGTCAGATACAAATAATCCAAATTATGACAACCCATATAAAGATATGGTGTTAGATGCCATGGGTGTTGGTTATGATATCGAAGAGCAACCACCAAATGTTGAAGCTCAAAAGTTCTTACATATGTTAAAAGTAGCCGATGAACCACTTTGGGATGGATGCAGAAAAGAAACAAAGTTATCCGCGTGTGCGAAAATGATGGCTCTTAAATCTCGACGACGTATGACAGAGGCGTGTTTTAAGGACATGAGTGCACTAATTGACAACATGCTACCTGAAGGGCATAAGCTAATTCAAAATTTTTATGAAGCTAAAAAAATGTTGAAACCACTTGGACTTGGCTATGACAAAATTGATGTTTGTCAGAATTTTTGCTTGTTGTATTACAAAGAAAATGATATGAAGGTTGAATGCAATATTTGTAAAAGTCCTCGTTACAAGATCGGAGATATAGGAAATAATTGCAAAAACATCGCTGTAAAACAACTTCGATACTTTCCAATCATTCCGAGATTGAAAAGGTTATTCATGTCACCAAATCATGCTAAAGATATGACATGGCATTATTATAATAAATCAAGTGATGGTTCAATGGCTCATCCAACTGATGGTGAAGCATGGAAAGAATTTGATCGTCGACATCCGGATTTTGCATCTTCTGATCGAAATGTCCGATTGGGTTTATGTACCGACGGTTTTAGTACATTTGGAACTTCCGCAAAAGCTTATTCATGTTGGCCGGTGATTTTGACAGTTTACAATTTACCACCATGGAAGTGCATGAAACAACCATTTTTGTTCTTAAACATGATCATACCAGGGCCTAAAGGTCCTGGTAGGAATTTAGATATTTTCTTACGACCTTTAATTGATGAACTTTTAGAGCTGTGGGAAGGTGTTCTTGTTTATGATGTGCACAAAAAAGATAATTTTTTCTTGAGAGCAGCTTTGATATGGACAATTAGTGATTTTCCTGCGTATGGTATGTTGTCCGGTTGGAGTACACATGGAAGATTGTCATGTCCTTATTGTATGGAAAAAACAAAGTCTTTTACTCTTCAACATGGAGGAAAGGTTTGTTTTTTTGATTGCCACCGACAATTCTTGCCATTAAATCATCCATTCAGAAGGCAAAAGGACAAGTTTAAAAGAAATACCATTGAACGTGATATACCACCTTCTCGACGTTCTGGTGTTGAGATGAGAGATATAGTGTCTACTTTGCCTAATGTTGTATTTGGATTTAAATCAGGTAATCAAAAAATAGCAAGATTTGGTGAATCACATAATTGGGTACGTAGGAGTATATTTTGGGATCTTCCTTATTGGGAATCAAATTTGATTCGTCATAATTTAGATGTGATGCATATTGAAAAGAACTTTTTTGACAACATATTCAACACGTTGATGGACACCGATAAAACAAAAGACAATTTGAAGACTAGACTTGATCTTGAAACAATTTGTAGCAAACAAAGGTGGATGAGCTTAATTCAACATTCTAATGGTAATTATTACAAGCCAAAGGCTCCTTTTTGTCTTCCAAAAAAAGATCAAAAAGCTGTTTGTCAGTGGGTTAAACGCATAAGTTTTCCAGATGGATATGCCTCTAACATTCAAAGATGTGTGAATGAGTCTGAAACTAAAATTACTGGATTTAAAAGTCACGATTGTCATGTATTCATGCAAAGACTTCTTCCTACTGCTTTTCGGTCGTTTTTGCCAAAAAATATATGGGAAACTTTAGTGGAACTTAGTAATTTCTTTCGTGATATTTGCGCGAAAACTATAAATGTTGAATACATGAGGTTGATGGAAAAAAATATCGTTGAAATAGTTTGTAAGCTTGAGAAAATATTTCCTCCTTCCTTTTTTGATTCCATGGAGCATCTGCCCATTCATATTCCGTATGAAGCAAAAGTAGGTGGTCCCGTTCAATATCGATGGATGTATCCTTTTGAGAGGTACGTTCGTTATTTTTGCAATAATCTTATGGATTATTTTCTAATTTTCATGTATGGTCTAGGTATTTATATTATCTGAAAAAGAAAGTGGGTAACAAGGCGCATGTTGAAGGGTCCATAGCCGAAGCATATCTTATTGATGAGATATCAAATTTTACATCCTGTTATTTTGGTCAGAATGTTGAAACTATATGGAATCAAGCTCCGAGAAATGATGATGGAGGGGAGATTATGGCTGATGCAAAACTATCTATTTTTTGTCATTCGGGTAGGGTGTTATCCAATGCATTCATTAAGAGGAGACTGACCCCAATAGAGCATCATGCTATGCATAAATACGTAGTTTTCAATTGCCCTGAATTGGAAGATTTGATGATGTAAGTAATATCGAATATTATTATAATTAGATATACATAATATAACTTACCAACAAAAATATAATTTTGTGCTTAGAAAATGCAAAGATGAATTAAGAGGTCAATATTCACAAATGGATGAGAATTTCATTGATACGACGTTGGAATCTATATTTCCTGATTGGTTAAAATCAAATGTAAGTTTTTTAATTGGTTGTAAAATTAATTTTTTTACATACAGCTTGTGAAGTATAAATTGTTCACTAACCATGTGTATTTACTTAATAGATTTCATTCCATCCAAATGGTATTATGCATCAACTATATTTACTTGCACAAGGGCCAAGTTATTTAGTGGAGTGTTACAACGGTTACTTTGTAAATGGTTATAAGTTCCATACAATGCAGTATGGAAAGCACAAAAAAACAATGAATAGTGGCGTATGTGTGAAAGGAAGTTGTTATGATGATCTAGAAAGTGATTATTATGGGATGATTAAAGAAGTTATTAAGTTGACATACCTTGGAGAGGAGAACGAAATTTTTATGTTCAATTGTGATTGGTTTGACACACTGTCAAGAGATGGGATAAGAGTGCACCATACAAATGGATTGATTGAAGTAAAAAATAATTCTCGACTTCAAATAGAAGATGTGTTTGTCTTTGCACATCAATGTCAGCAAGTTTATTTCACATGCCAACCTGGAAATACATCAAACGAATGGTTAACTGTGATTAAAACCAATGCAAGAAATCGGTTTTCACTTAATGTATTCAACTCAGAGGAGAATACAGATGTGGATCAAGCAGACGAGATATCTCGACCCCCTACTGTTATTTCGGATGATAGTCTTGATCAACCATTAACAATTGAACAATATGACATCATTGATAATGAAGAACTGATTCATGAAATGGAAACGCCCGAGAGCAATAGTGATGATTCAGAAGAGGATATAGAAGCTGATAGCGATGACGATGATGTTGATGCAAGTGATGATGAAGAGAGCGATGGTGAAGTAGCTATTGAGGATGAATACTCTCCCTAGCAGCATTAAACTACTATTAGATGTTATGATTATTGTTTTTTAATTTCTTATTGTCCACGAATAATTCTGTTATCATCTTTTGTTTGAAACATGGTACATTGCAAGTTGGAAAATGTTTCTAGATTACTTACTATTATTTCTTCCAATCTAGATTGCATGCATATGTGAGTAATATATTTTACATTTTTGATGATTTTTTAATGAACGTATATTTTATTCAGCCCACTACTCTATGTGCTATATCAGTGATTGATTTTTAAGTATCATGGTAAACCTAATTGGTTACTTCCAATTACGTAAATCAATATTTCAAACCGCACTCAAAGGTAAATTCGACAAGTAAAATAGTAATAGTACCCTACACAAATCTTTTTTCCTTTATCTAGAAACTTTTGACAATATCATATGCTAGTGAAGATTAACTCATTTACTTAATCATATATTTCGCTACTATTTTATCTCTATTCAGGTTGATATAGATTTTCGTTTGGATTTAGCATACATTTATTTTTAGTAAGCACATGACATAAAAATTAGAACTTTAGTTAATAAATATATTGGATATTGTTCTATCTTCTAACATACAATATGGATTTTTTAGCATACAGGCATACACCATAATGTTGCTGACAACACCAACGACAAAGCTTAAAACTTCATTATAGTGCATACTTCTTCGACGTGCTTGGTAAGAGTTTTTATCCTTTGCTTTGCAATTATAATGATGAGATTTTGTACTAATGGGATTTTGTAAAGGCGTAATGGTAGGTACAAAGTTTCGAGGCCTCATGAGAAAGGTAGTTAGTACAGGAGGTAGACAAATCTCCGAAAGATCCGAACGAAATGATAGTTTATCCACCATCGATGTAAATCTATCAAACATATATGAGGGTGGAATGGAACCCATGGTGGGAATTGGAGGAGAGCAATGCGTTGAAAGAGAAGAAAGAGCACGCTCATCGACTTATGAGGATAGAGTAGCAAATATTGTGGAAGTTGAAGGAGATCAAGCTTTTGAAGCAGAAATAGGTGTCCAAGAAGGAAACGATGCATTAGAAATTGGAGAACATGAGGCGGATGGAGCAGAGACAGAAGATATAGTTGATGAAAGGGAGTATATTCCGATCAGAGGATATGATACTCCAATTGATCCTATTACGCAAAAAAGGCCACTTGAATGGAAAGGAACTCAGTAAGTTTTACATAATTTTACATTTACATTAAAAATAATGTATATTGAATAGTTTATATTTCTTTTGATTATTATAGATTCAAGAATAAATCCGCTGCACGTCTTATTGGATCTATCTGGGATATGCGATTTACTGAACCATGGTATGCATTTTCGAAAGTTCCCCAGGAGAAAAGACAGCTGCTATTTAATGAGTTTAAGGTATTTCAATATTTTGGACTCTTTATTAAATAAATATTCAATTTGTAACATTTCCCTATATTCATTTTTAAAAACTACAATCCTCATTTTTCAAACTACTCACCCCTTTATGCAACTCATGACATTCAAGTTGTGCACGTCTTTCTACATTTTCATTTTGTTTCTTAAGTGCACTTATAATTTCACTTTGCACACTACCATTACATTATACATAATGCATTGTGCGATTTACCAATGACTGTTTGAAAGCAAATTTTCTTAGCAACGGATTGCCCAATGACTATTCATGAGTAGATTCCCTTTTTGCGTAGCCACTTGAAGCTATTTGTCAGAACCTCCGTAATTACCTTCTATTGTAACAATTTGTTGATCTTGATAACGATAAGTTTAATTTAATCTCAAGTTAGCTGCAACGTGTGTGCGTGTATGAATATACAATTACCAGGTTGCAGCTATACCACCAGCAAAGCAATTTGCAGCATCTTAAATTTTAATTTCAATCATATTGCTTTTTTTTGCAGAGGGCATACACTTATGACGTTATTTATGAGCACAAAGTTTATGAGATGTGGAAAAAGAAAGCAGCTTCTATCTTGAAAAAAAAACTAAATCGTGCACGACAAAGAGCCAAAAGATTAAAGCAAACCACAAAGATGACTGACTGTCGAGACACCCCTCCTGCATGGATACAGGCAGATGTATGGAATAAAATGATTGATATTGAATGGCACAAAAGCGCATATGATGATAAATGTCAGAAGATGAGAGCCAATCGTTTGACACCAAAAGAAGGAACACACACACGTCACACCGCTGGATCTGTGTCCATTGTTTCACATGACGCGCAAGTGGTATGTATTTAATTAAAAGTAACAAAATAACTTCATATTTTTATGACTTGCGTTGTGTTTACTCAATCTCGTATTTGAATTCAGATTACATTTGTCTCTCTGAAATTTGAAATTTCACCCTGCTAAGCATGTGGCGACTTATAAATTTATAAAGCTACATTACAATAATTTAATTTTTACTTTTAATTATTTTAAAAATTGAACAAATTTACATATAGTTCTTTGTTTATGATTTTGTTATAGAAAAACTAACGTCCATAGATAGGCCAATAAAGGAATAGTTGACATTGCGGATAATTCTGATTTACCTATTTACAAATTATTTTATTCAACATTGTGTTTGCTTTAAATGTTTGCTTTAAAAATTAACCTGAAATGTGAGATTCGATTTATGCATTGCTGACATTTTTTCCATTTAAATGCATCACTGTCATTTTGTGTTGTGCTCAATTTGTACTTATTCTCCTCCCTATTTCAACTGCTGCTGTACTTTCTAACATTGCAGTTTTGTCTATTTTACGAAAATAAAACAAAAGTAGTGAACCACCTTAACACCCATAGTTTTTTCTGGCATTTTTCGCTCTTCTTTATTTATTACAGTGTACTGATCGGCTGACATAATACGAAGACCCATTACAATGCAACAGCCATCGTAAAATATCTCCAGCTTTCTATACAGATTTCCTTTATAACAATAGTGCTATATTGTAGTATTATTTATCTCTATTCATTAAAGACTACCGGCTGTCAGTAGTTAATTTTGATTCCTGCATGGGTTCCTTGTATTGCTCAAAACCATTTTTAAAAAACAGTAACATAACAGTAACATAAATAGGAAATTTCAAATATCTACCACACAGTAACATAAATAGGAAAGTAAAAATATTAATAAAACTTGTGTTAATTAGTTGATATGTGTTGAAATCGAGAGAAAATTTTCCTAAACATATAATAATCTATGGACCTAATTATTTATCAGATTTGTAGGAGGTCAATATTTAATTTACCATATGCTCATAAACATCATATTCAACATCGTATTAGCTGTTCCATATAAAAACAGCAAATTACTAAATAAATAGTTCATTATTTCTTACTGCAATTTTAAATGCTACTTTCCTTGTCCAATAGCTAGTACAACACTCAGAATTACATATTAGGTAGAAGGTGGGAATTATAAAATCCATCTATGATTCTAATTGGTATGAGAAAATACAAAATACTAACATATTTCAAATGCTACTTAACTGCTTGCATACTAAGGCTAACTCATGAATCAAATAATCATATTTGTATATGTATATAGTTTTCTGATCATAGCACAAGTGCTTGCTGCATTATTCGATATTTTACTAATCTTTGTATCCTCGATTTATAGGAACTTGAGACAGGTAAACCGATGAGTTTCGAGGAAAGTTTCGTGGCTTGGCACACTAAGAGAGAGAAAGCTAAGGAAAAGGGTAAAGCAAAGCGAGCTTCAGTATCAACTTGCGAATTTGTTGACAACAAGTCGCGGAAAGTCTATGTGAGTTATTTTAAATTTTATTAATCTTGTTATGTTCTGTTGTAGGTTGAAATCTAAACTAGTTCAATTGTTCGTCATTGGAATTAGTCATTGAAATTAGCATGCATATTTTCTTACTATGATAACACAAAGTTTTGGATTTAGTGCTTATGAAGACATTATAAATCAAGCCTTGTTCTTGAGACAGTATAACTTATAGGTTGTGCTGCTCAACCTGAAACATTATTGCCAAACAAACTGTACATTTCATGTAAATCAATAAATTTCATGCAACTCAGTTTGTTTAGTGCCTATTAACTAAGTTAAAAACTCAGTTAAGTCAAATTTTTAACTAGTTTAAAACCGAGTTTAACTTTGGTAAAAAAAGGAGTTAACCAAGAATTTAAACTCGGTTTTAAACTGAGGTTGAACTCAGCTTAAACCGAGTTTTAAAATCTGTTTAAAACCGAGTTTTAAATTCAGTTTCTTAGTTTAAACTGAGCTTTAAACTTAGAAAAACTGAGTTTAAAACTTAGTTTTAAACTGAGTTTTAGCTCATTTAAACTCAGTTTAAAACTCGGACAAAGTTTTAAACTCAGTTTCTGAGTTTAAACTGATTTTTAAACTCATTTTAAAAATGAATTTTAAAATGAGTTTAAAACTTAGTATTTAAATCTCAGTTATAAAACAGCTAATTTAAATTGAGTTTTAAACTCAATTTAAAACTAATTTAAACTCTATTTCAAAAGGTGAGAAAACTATTCTCAAATGATGATAAAAAAATGTGGTTTACTTCATTTTCCATTTATGTACGGGGTTCATATATTATTAGTCCTAAACAATATCACGTTTGTTCAACTGTATGTCATATAAGTTTGGATATTATATTGTGTTTCAGAAATTTTCATGTTTAGTATAAACTTAGAAAACTGCATATGGAGATTCTGGAAGCAGTTTAAAGTTATGGGATTTGAGACTCTTAGAGCGTGTACATTTTATCCTCGCCAGAGTATGCATTATGATCAATGAGATGGGAAAATTAAGATAATTTGCTCTAACTAGAAATAAAATCATAGAACGCACATTGTGTTGAAACTCGTATAAGGACTGATTGTAAATAGGTTTCCGATGATTCCAAAGTATATTGTTAAAAACAATTTCAGCGGATCTACAGGTAAAAAAAATTGACTGAGTTGTTTTCTGGTATAAATATATGTACTTGGTATAAACATATAAATAAATTTAGAATATCAAACAAAAAATTACTATTTTGGAGAAATGTTTAACCTATGATTGTAGTGTGTCCCAATAGCAATGACATGTTATGTAACAACCAAAACTCCATGACTCATAATGTGGCTAGACATAATGAATGACAGTGCATTATTTTAGTTGCCTCTTGCACCTGCAAACACCAACATGTATTCCAATGTCAGCCCAGTAATAAATGGGAAAAAATGAGTATTAGAACAATGGGAAAGGGGCAAACATTTGCAGGTGCACATTAAAACTATATGCCACTAAAGTATAACTATATGCCTCCTTTTCCTTAAATTAATAGAGAATGGATCCGTACTTTCGCGTATATCACTAATATACATACACCTATTCAATATAATATAATGTATTTCATAATGAAACAAGCAAGCAACTTTTTTTTTCCGTCTCGACTTAACAGAAGTTAAAAATAGGTTACAAACAAGCATAATATAGTAATGCATTTGCATATCTCCAACAGTTCACGATTTATGTTACAAAAGGGAAAAAGCACTAATCAAGCATAATATAGTAATGACTAAACTGAAAATGAAGTACAGGAGGAAAAAAAGTACAATCAAGTACTAACAGTAATCCGGTTTATTTTTCTTGGAGCCATAAGGTATTGCATAAATTCAGTCCCATTAAGTTATACAAATTGTTATGAAAGTAGAATAGTCGGTTCAAAAAGTTTAATAATTCAAAACAATATTAGTATCGGTATGGGTAGTCATATGGATGAGGCATGGTTGGACATATCAAGGCTGTGGACAACAAAAACTTGTGTTCTAGACATTCAAATGCCCAATACATTAAAGAATTTGATGATAATAGTAATAAATATAATATTAATAGCAACTAAAAACATTCAAGAGAAGTTATTGATATAGAAACTTAGCATAAATTATCCAAAACCCAAATGTTTTAACTCTTGTAAATCCGAGTTTTAAACTCAGTTTCTGAGTTTAAACTGGGTTTTAAACTCAGAAAAACTGAGCTTACAACTCAGTTTTAAACTGAGTTTAAGATCATTTTAACTGGGTTTAAAACTCAGACAGTTTTAAACTCAGTTTCTGAGTTTAAAGTCATTTTGAAACTGAATTTTAAACTCACTTTAAAACTGAGTTTAAAACTTAGTGTTTTCTTCTCAGTTATAAAACAACTAATTTACTTAAGTTTAAATTAACTCTACTAACTTAAAACACCTCTAATATTTGGATGGGAAAATTCTCATTTTGTTCATCCAGGTGGTAAAAAGCATAACGTACTGAAATCTCATTTTTAAACTTAACTAAATAACACCCAGATAATAAGAATTTACTCCACTGCATAATTTTCACATTGCATAATCTCAGTTTTAAACTTAAGTAAATAACAAGTTCAATTTAGAAGTTATCCTTCTCAACAATTTACTCCACATTGCATAATATATTCTTTTTTATAATAATATACCTAAAAGTTAAATACTGTATTTTCTTCACAATATCAGCTTCGTAAGGAAACATGAGCATATATAGTGGCATGGATCAATATTATATAACACAAAGCCTGTCAAAAATGGTATGGTTGAGAAAATAAGCATAGGTACGAAGAAATGTAAATAACACAGCCTGTCAAAAATGAAGAGCAGAGAAATGTATGGACCACCAGATCAATAATATATATGTATAAAATGGACTTCGTACTAATAACGAATTTTAGACAGAGTGGAGTATCGATCACTGCTGCTCGGCTCATACTTTCTACCAATTAAAAGTGAATAAAAAATTGATTTTGTTATGAATATTATGACCTTGTAGCTTTCGTCTTATGGAATGGGATCCTACAAGCAGTTGGGTAATCCTGACATATGTTTGAAGTCATGTGGCAGATGATATTTTTATTGTACTTGTTCCTATTATTGTGTGTTCCTATTACTGATTATGCTACATATTTCAAAACGTAGGCTGTCACTTGCCTAAGTCTACTGATTGTGGAATCAAGTCATATACATGACTTCTTGAATTATACATAAGCTTCACATATTTGGAGGAAATCACCAGATATCAATGTTTAATGAGTAATTAGGCAATATTAAACCAGTTTACAAATTGAATTCAACAACCCAGCTTACAAACCCAGTTTATAAACTGAGTTTAGGCTCAGTATGAAAACTGATTTTAAACTCCGATCTGAGTGTAAACTCAATTTAAAAACTAATTTTAAACTTTGATCACAATAAGTCACATCAATTTGGTTGGCATTTGTAAGTACAGCTAGCATAGTAGCTCGTCCACACTTTTAACTTTTGTTTGCCAAAATTTTAATTTATCTCATTTATTACTCTCTGTCAAAATAAAAGCTTAGATGTTGCTATCCAACAAGTCTATATGCTGTTACCCTTTTAACATTTTCAGGAAACATATATGAAGAAAAAAGCCGAGCTACAAGAAGATGAAAATGTATGGAATCCAAGACTTTGGGTTGAGTCATCCGGAGGCCTTACAAGAGGAAGGGTTTACGGAGCACCTTATGTTGATACAAATACTATACTGCGTAACAGTTCTCAATCCAACTGTCTTGCAGATCGTGCAAATCAAGAACAACCTGTAATGTCCAGTAGCATGTTATTAACATCGAAGCTTAAATCAGTAATAGAAAGAGAAGTGCAATTGAGAGTAACTAGCTTGCTTGGTTCAATTAATCCGACCAATCTTCAAAGCATAAACCAACAATCATGGTCGTTCAACCAACCATCCGGTCAAACACAACAATTGGGTCAGTTCTTTGTACAGCCGCCTAGTCAAATCCCACAACAGCTTGCTCAGCCATTTGCGCCACCATCCGCTCAATCGTTACCACAGCCATCAAATCAAGTGTTGCAGCATCCTCCTCAACCATTTCTACAACCTTCAAGTTTTCTCACGCAGCCATCATGTCAAGTCCTACATCCATGTGATCAACCGTTTCCACAAATTCCTAATCATATCCCGCAGCCATCAGGTCAGTCTTCTCAGCAGCTTTATCATATGATACAACCATCAGTTGCTTGTCAACAAACACCCGAACAATATCAAACAACGCATGTGCCTTTTCAACCAACTTTTGGAAACATTTCAGAACAAGTTGGATCTTTTATGCAACTATTGAGACCTATAACACAAGATCAACCCGATCATTGTCAACTTGGAAATAATCAAGCATCAACCATTCGAGGAAACGTTCGACCGGGTAATGAAGATGATGCATGAATTGCTTGTTAGCTTCTGAAAGTATCAAGTAGGCACCGTTGGAAAACTTGTCTTTTCTTTTAAACTTCTATGTTAGTTTTTGTTTTTTTGGATCTTGTTTTATTAGTTTTTTTTTTTTTTTGGATCTTGTTTTAGGACTGTAGTTTGTAGGATCGAAACTGGATATGCTGTTTTTTGGTTTTGAATTCTGTGCTATGGATATTATGTAATTTGCTTTGCTTGCAATGAACAATTGGTTACTTTTGTACATGAGCTCTATATGTTCTGTTAGCTATTGTATGTTTTCTAATAATTGATTTATGATGAAAAAGTACTAAAATTTTGTTTTATTCCTGTCGTCCCTGGTTTATAATAACCATTGTATTTATTACTGATTTGAAACCTTGAATATGGTCTCTATAGTTGTGCAAGAGACCCATAAAATTGTCTCTAACTAGTTTTTAATGTAGACATGTATTTGAGACCATTGGTGTAGTTACTAATATTTTAGAGACGAATGTTTGTAGTCTCTGTTTATTTAGAGACCTGATTTTAGAGACACTACTTATCTGTCTTAAGTGGGTTACAAATACAAAATTAGAGACAAAATCTTGTATTTAGAGACAAAATATAAGAGTCTTTAATAATCCATTTTTTTGTAGTGTTATTGGTCGGATTGCTTATCCGATTATTACAAATGAAGGGTCCTAAAATTTCCTCAGGGCTGTAGGTATAGATTACAAATTTATTAAATTTATTTAGCAGGTTCAGTGGGAAAGTCTTTTATATTGCACAACATTAGAAACCCATAAGAATTTGATGCTGACATGTCTTTATCACATTTTAGTATGTGTAAGTTTAAATTTGCAAGGGTCAACATGTATTATATTGCACATGCATGTTGATACTTGCTAGTTGATTTTCTGAAGTGATATTTTTTCCCCCGCAATCCATGTTTGCGATATTATGCAGTTTGTCACTTTTTGGCTCATTTCTGACCATATACTAGGTGTCGAGGATGGAGCTCCTGGATGAAGTTCAAATATGGGCAATCAATATTGCAAATGGAAAACATTTACCTGAAAAAACAGCATTAATGTTTGAATTCATAGGCACAGGTAAAGCATAAGTTTATGGTTATATCTTTTGTTTGGAAAGATTTTGGCAACATAGGATCTATAGGATATATACTATATAGAGTCATAGATAGGTGATCTGTCTAAAGAAATTTATTCCTTTGCTATATGGAGATCCAGAAATGATTCTTGTTTCTTCTTTTGTTGAAACTTTGCTGTGATTTTTTGTACAACTCTCTATTAGAGGCTTCCTCGCGAGAACAGGCATTGCTTATTCAGAAAATAGTCTCCAAACACAATGGCACTGATTTTATATATGTGGAAGGTTCTGAAGCAAAGGAGGAGCTATGGAAGGTATAATAATTGTTTAATGGATACTTTTTCTTTTCTTCAAAAACACAAAATTTACTTATTTGCTGCTATTTTCATGCATTAAATGTGTTACTTTTCTCTCGCAATAATTTCTTGTTTACATTTTTTACTGCGAAACTCTACTGTCATTATTTTCTGTAAGGTTATTGCAATATCTAGCGAGGACTGTACTGTAGCATGTACTAAAGCAGAAATTAGAGTGATCATAAAAGATTTGATTTGTTCGAATGTCTCAAAGTATAAAAATTAAACTGTTTGGTTATAACAGTTTATATCTTTGCAATAGCAAAAAAATGTAAAATAGAGTAATGGACTAGAATAGACATATAGTTCATCTATGGAAACAAGTTTTAAAAATATTGTATGTTTCCTTTTATTCTTTTCTATCTAATGAATGCCATACTTTAATTCAGGATGTATGTGTTCCACTATCACATCTTGCTGACTGCATATCGAAAACCAAAGAAGAGCTTGATGCATCAACTTTGTTATGGTATCATTTGTAATTGTACGGCTGTTAGTTTCTTAGATTTAAAGATTTGTATCATTTGTAAAAAAAGAAAAAAAGAAAAAAAAAAGAAAAAGAAAAAAAAACCTGCACAGTTTGCTTGTTTTCTGTTTTTACTATCTGTTCCATTGTTAAGTAGTAAAGGTACCCTTGACTTAGCCTAGGGGATCCCAACCTCTTCCCAGAATATCATACTGAACATAACATCCACTGTGTAATTGCATGTTCATTTCGTCTATGATAGTGATGCATCTGCCATGGAAGTTGCTGTAACTATAATATTTTAAATGCCAAATTTTAATGTTGTATGAAGGGCAATCATCTAGGAAGGCAGTTGCTTAAATTTGGAATGCAAGAGGTTTAGTTGTATGAGTATCTTAAAGCTCTTTTCTTTCTATTCAGTGAACACAAATTTCAAAATCATCTTCTATTTCTAACTATCTATTGCTTTGCAGAGTTGTACAAGACAGTCCATCAGAACGTATAGCAGCTCTCCGACAACCAGGAAGATTGCTTTGAAGAATAAGATTGTATTTGGAACTGGCGATTATTGGCGTGCTCCTACATTAACTGCAAATATGGGATTTGTAAGAGCTGTTGCACAAACTGGTATGTCTTTGTTCACAATTGAACATAGACCCCGTGCGCTAATAGGTGACTAGATCTATGTATTATTTGCTTTTGCGGTATTTGAGTAAGTGTAATCTTTCTGTAGTATTCAAAGACTATTTCACCTGGCACGTGCACAGTGTAGGGGTAGTGGTTTGGGTTGCTTGTTGGCTGTTGGTTGTATTGTGCACGTGCATAGTGTAGGGGTGATAGGCAGTGTTTATGTGATTGTAACTGTTCTTTTTTATGTTTTATAAAGAAATGTACAGTGCACAGTGAAAATGTAAATGAAATGCAAACACACTTGAAATGAAATGATTTTGGTTGTTTTATGATAATATTTATTACTCGTTAAATTATTCATTATTGGTATGGATGTATGCTGCTGTAATTTTTTTTAAAATTTGCATTTATTTTGCAACGGTCAGAAATCGTTACAATATCATATAGTACAACGGGCATTGCCAGTTGTAAAAACGTGTATTACAACGGGCATTGCCCGTTGTAAAAAGTTTTATTACAACGGGCATTGCCCGTTGTAAAATATGGTCAACCTATTACAACATCGCCTATTACAACGGTCAGCTGCCCGTTGTGGAACACATATTACAACGGGCATTGCCCGTTGTAAAAAGCTTGTTTTGTTGTAGTGTTTATGTTTGAAATTACAAATGATTAGCACTTATAAGTGCTAAAAGCAAACACCGCTTAATTCATATTCAAACAGCCAATAGAGAAGGGAATTGATAAGATCATCATAGACTTAACCCTGCGAATTGGGATCGATGGAGATGGATATCGAAATCTGATCTTTTTAAGTGCGGTTTCTCCATGCTATAATTTTTCGTTGAATTCAAAATTTACCACTACAAGGGGAAACACGTTTTCCGACGGCCAGAAACCGTCGGCGGCCGTCGGAAGCCGTCGGAAAAAGCCGCCAGAAATGGCTGTGTCGGGAAGCAGTATTTCCGATGGCTTCCGACGGACGCAGCCGTAACCATTTCCGACGGATTCCGACGATTTCCGACGGTTTCCGGCAGGCGTCGGTAACCGTCGGAAATGTTAACTTACAGGCCGCCGTTATTCGTCGTGAGCCATCGGAAATTTTGACCAATAAGTCGTCGGAAGCCGTCGGAAGCCGTCGGAAATCTGCTGTTTTTTTTTTCAAATTTGCTGCAAATTTAGCCTTTCAACCACATTTCTCTTCCGAACACTATAATATCAATACTACACAATCCAATATACAATAATCCAACCCAATATCCAAACCCAAACTACAAAATATTCAATAAACACACAAATAAATAAAATTACATCAAAATAAAATACAAAATATAAATAACCATTCCAACATTAACAATAATCCTAACAATAACTGTTCTACCATGCTGTTAATACACAATTCATCAATATTCTCATACACTTCCTCATACAACCATAGAACCAAGTGTGTCAAACATAATTATACATAAATCAACAATTACCTACGTCGTCTACCAAATCATTCTAAATTAAAACTGTTGAAGAATGATTCAAATATGTTGATCCTGATTTGAAGTAAATAAGACCTAGTTTTTTTCTTCTTTTATTTTGTGGATAGGCTTTGTTGACAATTTATTACTTTTTGCGTAGCTATTTTTGTGCATGGCTTTCATTAGCTGTTAGTATATAAAGATGTAGCAGGTTGAAATAATAAAAAGTAGGCAGTTTTATAATAGCAGAACCTCTTCTTTACATTACTATCTTTCTCTCTCTTTTAATTTCCAACATGGTATCGGAGCCAAATGATCCTTAAAATCTTGTGAGGTTATATAAAAAAAAGAATTGTGGGTGTTCTTCCAATGTCTAATTTAAATAATTTTTCAATTTCCATTCCTCTATTCAAAGGAGAAAATTATCAATCATGGGCTATCAAAATGAAGTCATATCTTAAAGCTTTAAGTTTATGGGATGTCATTGAGAGTGATATTGATCCCACTCCTCTTCCACAAAATCCAACACCCACCCAAGTCAAAAAATACGACGAAGAAATGGCGAGAAAGCCAAGAGCACTTTCGTGTCTACATGGGGCCGTGTCGGAAGAAATTTTCACAACTATTATGGGTTGTGAATCTCCCAAAGAAGCATGGGAGAAAATCAAAGAGGAGTATGAAGGAAATCACCAAACAAAATTAATGCAAATTTTGAATCTTAAGCGGGAGTTTGAAATAATGGGAATGAAATGTAATGAAGGTGTTAAGGAGTATGGGAGTCGGTTGATGTCCGTTGTAAACCAAATCAAGCTACTTGGTGGAGAATTTACTAGCCAAAGGGTGGTGGATAAACTTCTTGTCACTCTTCCAGAAAAGTATGAAGGTAAAATTTCTTCACTTGAAGATACTAAAGATTTGTCTAAGTTAACATTTTCAGAATTGATCAATTCACTTCATGCAGTGGATCAAAGGAGGGCCATGAGAAATGAAGACGGTGAAAACAATAGTGAAAAAGATGTTATAGCAAAGTTTTTTAATCAAAAGATGAAAGGCAAATCCCTCCAATGCAACAATTGTCACAAAATTGGTCATGAGGAAAATGATTGTTGGCATAAGGTAAAACCTAAGTGTTTCAACTGTCAAAAATTTGGGCATATGGCAAGAAATTGTAGGTTCAAAGACAAAGAGCAAGAGAACATGGCACAAGTGGCCGTGGAAGAGAATTTATTTTAGAGTTGTGGGTGAGATGTGCACCATGGAGAGAAGTGCTCCAATATTCAAAGAGTAGAGTTGATGAGAAGTGCTTCAACAATTGAAGGTGATGAGAAGTGCATCACAAATCGAAGAGAAGTGCTTCGTTTATTATCTCAATAACTTTGAATCATGGGAGGATGTTGAAGAATGATTCAAATATGTTGATCCTGATTTGGAGTAAATAAGACCTAGTTTTTTTCTCCTTTTATTTTGTGGATAGGCTTTGTTGACAATTTCTTATTTTTTGCGTAGCTATTTTTGTGCATGGCTTTCATTAGCTGTTAGTATATAAAGATGTAGCAGGTTGAAATAATAAAAAGTAGGCAGTTTTATAATAGCAGAACCTCTTCTTTACATTACTATCTTTCTCTCTCTTTTAATTTCCAACAAAAACAAAACATACATGAACGAACAAGCAAGCAAACAAGTAATGAATCAATCTCCTGCAGATCCAGAGCCAGCCGAGGAAGGAAAGCGACCACCACCCTGCTGCTGTTGCATGTACTCTAACAACTATGCGGTGTGCATGGCCTGTTGACGGTTCTGCTCCTCCAACTGGGAAACTCTAGTCCGCAGTTCTTCTATATCTGCAAGATCGCTCTGAGGTCTACTCCGCCGCCCCCCTACTCTGACTACTGGACTGCAATAATTGAAAAATAAATAAAATCCAAGTTTATTTTTTTGAAAAGGTGAAAATATCATATTTTAAGTATTTTAAGAAAAAGTAAATTATTTACCGCTAAATTGCCAAATCCGTATCGTCAACCATGCTCTGCTGGATCCATAACGGACTCAAAAATAACGTCTTCCTCATTGGTCGTCAGCTGATCTCGACCCGTGTCAGCAAGGAGTTTCTACCGTTGCTCCATAAACTTCTCCTGCATTAACAAATTAATAATATCATATCTTATGTCATCATAGTTTAACAATTAAAACAATTACTAATACTGAATAAAATGAAATATACTTACATGGCTTTTGCTGGATTTATCGTCCTGCCATGTGTACGAAACAGTCCCGTCTGGATTAACATGCTCGACAGCATGCGTACGGGTGAACACGTCCATATAGCTGACAGGACCATGTGACTCGGCTTGCTGAAGTTGATTGTTACTTACAATTATTATACATTTAAAATCATATAGTATAAACTATTTACATTTATTATTCAGTAAATTTACCAACTCCTGCTGATACTGCTGAAACGACTTCGAACCTCCGCGATGAGTGACGGGATTCTTATTTCTATTTGCAGAGTTTCTATCCGACTCTGCCTGTACATTCAAAATTTGATACATTATTTTTCGATCACGTCAAATTAATAATTCAAAAAAAATTAGTATACTTGCCTTCGCCTCGTCCGTCTCCCAGTATCTCAACCAAGCTTGCCACACGCTCTCTCCTATCCACCGTGGTTTCTTACCAGATTTCTTAATCTCAGATATCGTATCCCTGTAGTTCTTGCGCATCTTCTTCATCTAGTATGCTCGTGCCAACATCATATCGTCTGTCTGGATGTCTATCTCAGCCTGTGTTAAAAAAAAGATTACACTTTAAACGATATAAACAGTAGAAAAACGACAAAAACGAATTAAAAATGGAAAACAGAAAAATATCCATACTAGGACATCCTGCCATATGCACTCTATGATGTGAGGAGGGATGTTATCCCACTTCGGCCAGCAAGCACTCATCCTACTGCGATAGGCAGCTCTAGAGACGTCCAGCACAACCTTAGAGGGAAGTAGGTCGAACCTCCTGTTTTTAAGTACGATATAGATAAGTACGTACGTATATCATAGAAAAAATAAGATGCTGAATAAAATTTAATTCTTACCCATCTGCTTTAGGGACTAACGATACAACTGCACGCTGTGGCTCTTGCGATGGGTCACTGCCATCGCCTCCTGACGATCGGGAAGAGCTCCTACCTCTACATGACATATTGATAAACCTGTGATATATACACATCATTATATAAGAGAATAAAAACATGATAATTAATATATTTCATATGAAAATGACATCAACGGTATAAATTGCTTAATTAATGACTGAAATGGAAATGGAAATGGAAGTGTGTTATACCTGATTCATAATGGGTGTACTATTCCAACGATAAGCAGAGTTCATTGCATTTTCAATAAAAATTGCTAAATAAATGACAAATGGAAATAACATAAAACATGCAAACAATAGTAAACGGATTAGATTTCATAGTTACATCAATTTCATAATACATCAAGAATTCAACATAGTTACATCAATTGTAAAAAACAGATTCAGATTTATATCAGTCATCATCGTCTTCTGATTCAGATTCGGTCTCGTTTTTGACGATATTTTCCTCCGCACTGTCAAACGCTTCTACCAAAACATTTGATTCATCGATCAAAGGACCAAAATTTGTATGATCGTCTGTAATTAATATTTCGTTATTTTGCTCATGATCTGCCTGATAAGCTTGTTCGTCCGGAATATTCTTCCCATCGAATGTGAATCTGGCCTTTGTTTTAAAAACTGCAGACCAATCTGCTTTATCTCTTTTTAGAGACGGATAAAGAGCGTAATAAACTTGCAATGCTTGTTTGGCTAGTATAAAAGGATCATACTTGTGATAGTGCGATGTATGCTTTATATCGATAAGATTATAATCCTTGTGCACATTAATTCCAGAACCTGGAACATTGCTAAACCAATTGCATCTAAATAGAAACAACTCCTCCGCGGGTCGTGAGAAATATGTCAGTTGCAAAATTTATGTCAGAACGCCATAAAAATCATTTAAATGATTTTCTGGATCGTCACTACCTTTAACAAATACACTAGTATTATTTGTTAATTTTTCTGCACCGTATTCTTTGGTGTTAAATTTATATCCATTGACGAAATATATTGGATATGTCTTGACCACTCTTTTTGGTCCCATCGCAAGATGTTTCAACCCTTCGTCAACAACACAATTTCTCGGCTCATAAACGTAATTTGAAAACCAACCGGAAAATTCTTTACTGAGATCTCTATTCGGATGTTCACGTTCATAAACACTGTTTATATAAACAAATTATTACATTAGGTTATACACGCGCATGCATTATAGAAAAGAATAAAACAAAAATTATTATTTCAGATTACCTAACAAACGGTGCAACCTCGGCACAATTTAGAAGAATATAAGTGTGTGCTACATGAAGATCTCTATCGTCTAACCATACTTCTACACATTTTCCAGAAGGCCGACCATGTTGTCTAAAAATATATAACATTGCTTGAGAGGACTCTTGTTCGTCGCCTTCGTCATTACGAGGAACACTTTGAAATGAAATATTCACATGGTCGCTGAAAAAGTGAGAGAAAAAGAACGAAGCTTCTTCTTCGATGTAAGATTTACATATCGAACCTTCAACTCGTGCTTTTTGCCTCACTTTTTTCTTCAGATGATTCAAATATCTATGCAAAATTAATTTATATTAACTTCATCTTTCAAATGCAATTAAATTACGTTATAACATATTACATACATCTCAAATGGATACATCCATCCATATTGGACAGGACCTCGAAGTCGTGCTTCAGATGGGAGATGAACAGGTAAATGTTCCATCACATTAAAAAAACCCGGCGGAAATATTTTCTCTAATTTGCAAAGCAATATAGGAATGTCCACTTCAAGTTTACGTAAACATTGCACTTTTAAAGTAGTCGAACAAAGCTCTTTGTAAAACATACTAAGCTCCATTACTACCTTCCAAACTTTTAACGACAGTAGTTCTTTGAACATTACGGGAAATAAATTTCCATCATTATGTGACAGTCGTGACTTTTCATTCCGCTCAATCTACCATTTTTAAAGTCAACACATCTACGAAGATTTGATGATATCCCATCAGGAAATCTTAACCCTTCCACCCATTTTAACACAGATTTAACTTGATTATTATCTAATTCGTAACATGCTTTGGGTTTTTTACTATCATTTGGTTTCATATGAAGCTCAGGACGTTTGCATAATTCTTCTATATCATCATGTCTTGATTTCAAATCATCCTTCGTCTTCCCTTTCACATTCAAAATTGTGTTAAAAACATTATCAAATGCATTTTTCTCATTGTGCATCACATCTATGTTATGGCGAAGCAGAAGATGTTTCCAATACGGCAACTCCAAAAAAATAGTTTGTTTGCACCAGTTATGAACAACTGATTTGCCTTCAATTTCTGTTTGCTCGCCAATTTCATATATTTTTGGATAGTCCTTAACAAGTTCATATAAGTCTTCGCTTGACCATATCGTCGGTGGTTGTCTGGTTCTACTCTATTAGCTAAAAAGTTTTTCTTGTCTCCTCTAAAGGGATGATTTACATGGAGAAAATATCGATGACAGTCAAACCATGAAATTTTCTTACCATGAGGTAAAGAAAACGCTCGTGTTTCATCCATGCAATATGGACATGCTAGACGACCGGTAGTACTCCATCCCGAAAGCATTGCATAGGCAGGAAAATCACTTATAGGCCACAACAGAGAAGCAAACAAACGAAAAATTTTCTTCTTGGACACATCGTATGTTTCTACTCCTTCGTTCCACAGTATTTTTAACTCCTCAATCAACGGTTGTAAATATACATTGATTCCTTGTGTCGGATCATCGGGGCCAGGAACGACAATAGTAAGAAACATATATTGCGTTTTCATACACATCCATGGAGGTAAATTATACGGTGTGACGATAATGGGCCAGGATGAATATTTAGAACCAAATTGAGAAAATGGAGAAAAACCGTCCGTACATAATCCTAATCTAACATTTCGACTCTCCGCTGCAAAATTTGGATACGTTTTATCGAAATGCTTCCATGATTCTCCATCGGCCGGATGTGTCAACGTACCCTCTTCCTTTGTTCTCACGCTATGCCACCTCATATTAGACGTAGTTACAAAAGATGCATATAATCTTTGAAGTCTTGGAGTTAGGGGTAAGTAGTGCATACGCTTGTACGGAACTTCCTTCCCCTTCTTTTTTCTTGGTTTGTATCTCTCCTGGTTACAAACTTTATAATTTCTAAGGTTTGCGTCTTCTTTCCAAAACAACATGCATCCTTTTAAACATGTATCTATTTTCTGATACGGTAAACCAAAAGCCGACATAAGTTTTTTAACTTCGTAGTGATTTTCACACATTTGATTATTGGGTGGCATATGTCTTTTTGCAGCTTGTACAACAGCCGTAAACCCAGCTTCAGTGATGTTGTATTTTGACTTCATCGCATTGTATTCTACGATTACTGACAGCTGAGTGCCGCTTTTACAATCATCCTAAATAGGTTTCTTAGCTGCATCTAGTAAATCATAAATTTTTTTAGCTTCAATTTTTGGTTCTTCAACATTTCCATCATCGTCGTCAACTTCAACCATAGGAAGCATTGATCGTGCTGCATCTTCAACCATATTTTCTATACGGGTCGTTGAAACTATTTCGTTAACGACACTTTCAGACTCTACAGAAGTATTTGCTACAGCTTCTCCATGCCGATCCCAAACATAATATTCGGGTGTGAAACCGTGTTGGCACAAATGAAATTTCACAATACTGGTAACAAATACTTCAAATGTCTACACCTACTACACGGACAATGAATTTCTGGATCGTTTCCGTTATTACTTAAAGCGAATTCAACAAACACGTTTATACCATTATAAAAATCTTCTTTTATTGAGCCCCTCAGTCCTTTTCTTTGGTACATCCATCTCCTCCGATCAACAAAATAATCAATCATTTTTCCTATTTGACAAAATAAGAAGTTCAAAATTTAATATTTATTTTGAAGAATACAAATTCGAAAAAGATTATTTTCATGGTCGTAAAATATTTTGAATTTAAAGAACAACTTCACAAATTTAAAAATATTTTCAAATAGGGCACATTTTATTTTTTAACGTAACGATTTAAAAATATATATAATTTTTTTTTCATTGGTTAGGTATCCTACTTCCCATTACAAACACAGTAAGCCTTTACATTTCGTATATTACTTCGTCTCAAACGATTCAACAAAATTTCGACAGCATTTCCTTTTTGTTCCCTGCATTGTACACAAATGCGTGTACGCAGGAAACAAAAAAGAAAAGTTAGGCCGAAATTTTATGAACCGTTTGAGACGAAGTAGTATACAAAATGTAAATGCTTACTATGTTCATAACTTGTCCAATACAGGGAAAAATCCGACAAACATTGTACCAGATGAATATAAATGGTCGTTTTTTCGAAAAGGACGACTATTTATACAACGATCATGTACAACACTCGTCAGACGGGACCAAAAACTCTCTAAGGGACATTTGTCAGTTACATGCGCGCATTTTACGAAAAAATACAGTTTTACTCACTGTTCACATTTACAAAAATATATATTAATTTAACACATTTATTCAACGTATTACATCAACTTAAGGTTGTTTTAACATTTTTGTCATTTTTCAATACACACAATTATAATTTAGAGTAATGCATATTTTTTGTTTCATAAGTAAATACGCGCACAATATAATACTCCTAGTTCATTCAATCAATTTATCTTATTCCAAATAACGTATACAATCGTCGAATCAAGGCATACACAACAATTTACATATACATGAACAACCACAAATTATACGTGTTTTTCACAATTTCACGATAAAAGATGAAATCGGTATACCATGTGATGCTATAAACTGTTATTACGCTATTGGAAACAATTGCAATCACTAATTCGTCCTAATTTATCAATTTATGCAAATCTAGAATTAGGGTAAAAACTGAATTTTTCACAAAAATAAGAGATTATACCTGAGATTAAGAGTAACGAAGGTTGATTAGGGAGCCTTGGAAGATCGGGAAGCTAGAAATTAGGGATTGAAAGTTTGGAGGTTGAATTTGGGGGTTTTTTGGTGGAATTTTCTTATGAAGAGGAGGAGGAAGAAAGCTCTCGGCTGGAGCTATAATCGCAGATTTCCGACGGCTTCCGACAGCCGCCGACGGCCCGTCGGAAGCCGTCGGAAATTTGCCGTCGGAAGCCGTCGGTCCTAGCTGTCGGTTTTAAGCCCTTTTCTAGTAGTGTACAGAACCAAACTGTAGCTTTTGGTTTGAAGTTTTGTTCACAATTTCTTTTTTGAATTAAGTGACCAACAGCAACACTTTACTAATATGGACTCATATCTAAAACCGTACGCTAATTATTAGTCAATGTGAACTTAAGCTGACAGCATGCAGTGTAAACTATAAATCATATTGAGTAAAGCATTCTGAATCATGTATATCTTTATTGCATTTCATTTCAGTTTGTCAATTGTACAAGGGAGGCATTAGTTATTTTTCATCTACATTGTGGAAAAATATAATAATAGGCTAACCAGTGGTCAAACATTTTTTTTGCCCACAAGAAACACCCCTTAGCATCTCATCACCCACAGTTGTATTAGCACAAATATCAAGCCCGAGAATCAGCAACCATTTTACGTAAACAATTATAACTAGGAGAAAAAAGTCGTATTCTGGGAATGTATATGAGACACTACTCACCCTGAAAGTGTAGTCTGTTTGGAGATTGCTTTTAATTCCTCCTTGAGCTGTAGCCTGAGAATATAAGAAAAATGTTGAATATGAGGACTAAAGTTTAATATTCTGAGAATGCATAGTAAAGATGGTCGTCCAAACAGAATTAATTTCCCATACTTTCATGAAAAGGTCTACTTCAGCGTCTGGAAATATGCCTGCTTCCTTCTCCTTATGTTATTAATTATTAATTATTAATAATTTTAAAGTAATTATTTAATGTAAATTATTTAATATTAAATGTTTAATATTAAATATTAATTATTGGTAGTTATTATTTAATATTAGCTATTAATTATTAATTATTTAATAGGTAACAGGAAATTATTGTCAAGGACAAAATTTCACAGCATTTTACCCTCAAGGACAGACCTTTAGTATTTTAGCCTGAAGGAAAACTTTCCTTAGGTATCAGTTTTTAGTTATTGATAGCAGTTTTTAGGTATCAGTTTGTAGTTATCGGTAGCAGTTTTTAGGTATCAGTTTTTAGTTTGGTAGCAGTTTTGGAAGAATGTTTGTCCTTATGAATAATTTTGGAAGAATGTTTGTCCTTATGAATAATTTTTAGGAAAATATTTGTTCTTGTTGTTAAAATATTGAGGTCGTGTCCTTGAGGTTAAAAATATACAAAATTTTGTTCTTTAAATTAATTCCCCCTAATAATAATTACTAATTTTTATTTTTTAATTTTTAAATATTTATTATCAATTATTATTTACAAGATATTAAATATTAAATATTAGTACTTAAATATTAATTATTTTTAGTAATTATTTAATATTAATTATTAATTATAATTTTTAATTTTTAATTTTTGATTAATTATTATCAATTATTATTTATTAAATATTAAATATTATTCATTAATTATTTAACAATAGTTGTTATAAATTATTATTTATTAATTGTTAATTATTTATGATTTAATAGTAGTTATTATGAATATTAACTATAATTAATAAGTTTATTCAACGGCGGTTATTTAATATTAATTGTTATTATATTTTTTTTATTATCATGGTTTATTATTGTTGTTGTTGTTGCTATTATAACTTTTAAATTGATGTTGTTATTTTGTTTTGGGTTCCATCTCTAGCCCATCCCAAATTGTTTGGGAATAATGGCTTAGTTGATATTTTTGTTGTATTAAATATAAAAAATAATTAATGATTATAGATAGTAATTAGTAATTATAAATTATAAATTATTAATCATTGGTTATAAATTATAAATTAATAATGTTTTTACAACATTTTATAACAACTGGTAAATTAAAAAGTTTGTAATATGTATTTATTACAACTAGCAAAAATTTAGTTGTGAAAATTGGCATCTATTACAACGGGCGAAAGAAATTGGTTGTAATAGGCATATATTACAACGGACAAATAGAGATGAAAATTGCTATCTAGTACAACGGGCCAAAAACCGTTGTAATAGGACTATATTACAACGAGCCAAAAACTGTTGTAATAGAACCATATTACAACGGGCCAAAACCGTTGTAATAGAGCTGAAAACTAGTACCTATTATAACGGGTCAAAAACCGTTGTAATAGGACCACATTACAACGGCAAGCTGATAACGTTGTAATAGGTGTACTGAATGATTAAAAGTTGCACCTATTACAACGGGCTTAAGAAAACCGTTGTAAAAGGTCTCTATTACAACGGTTGTTTATGGTTCATTGTAAAACAGGCATTTTAAAATTAAGGATAGTTTTGTTGTAGTAAATTTCTTTTCTTTGTGAACTGCAAACGGTCGGCACTATATGGTATTGGAAATAATCTTGGTACATTGGTCTTTTACGAATGTGATTATGTGGTAACAAAGTGAAGCTGTGTTGTACATTGTTATGATATAACTGTAATTTACTACTACAGTAAGATACCGGGCCAGTGCTTACTTCCAAATTAGTTGTTGTATAGAAATACTATGAGTACTCCATAGGAGAACATACTGTATGGTAGACCTGAATTTATGTTTTCATTCTATATCCTGTATCTGTAATAAACTGTTATAGTCAACTGACATGAAGTTAGTGCATCCTAACCCAAATGTTAATCCGATACAAAAATTTCGACTTCTGCACATCTTAGGAGACCATAACTATGCATATTCATACCATTTTGTGAAAAAATTGGCATGACAATCGTTGGGCAGAGAACGATAGGTTGTGGGAGACGACAAAAAATACTGTTACTGTAGTATCTGAATTCCAGTTGGTGAATATACCAACTCACATTTATGTTGCTACCGTATAAACTGTTTTTTATCCTGTGAAATACCCTCTTGGCTGTGGTGCAAGTATTCCAAACCTGGATAATGTTACAATTTTATATGTTGTTATGGACTGTTATTCCAAATATTAAAAAATCATTTTTACTGTACATATCCTGTTGTACTTACAATTTTAGCTACTCATTACCATTTTCCAACCACTGCAAACCATATACAGGTTTAGCTGCTTATACTTATTTACCTGTTACAGCTGACAGTTAAACAGCTGACCATTACTCTTCAGCACTGTTCTAATGTTCAGTCATTTAGCACGTCTTTCAATATACATGTCAATATACGTATGATGCGGTTTGTATCAAAAATTCGGTTTGCCATTTAGAGTAATTAAAAAGCGCAGTTCAATTTTTTTGTTATTTTATGCGGGCAAAAAGCATGGGGCAGAGCTCTGCGCGAATGAATGACAGACTATACATTTGTATTTAAATAAGCATGTGCCAGTCTTTTCATTACTGCCATCAAATATTACACAATGCGTATTGAAGTACTACCAGAGTTCTCTGCTTCTAATTTTTCTACATGCTGCTGACTGTCTGCAGTAGCAAAACCGTTGTTGACGGTTGTAACCCTTTACATGTCTTTTACTCTCACAGATTATATGGATAGCAGTGACGTAGGTAGGAATGCTGGAGTAAAAAGAAGAGTTACAATCAACTATAAGAGAAATTGAAAACAAGAATTTTATTGATACTGAAAGTATTATTACAATTGTATAAAACAGATGAGCATACAACTTTGTATTTATAATAGCTTGAAAGATAATGGGCTGACATATGAGGCTCAGATACATTCTGGCCATCAGATCTTGAGAGATACTGAGGTCCGTTGATATAACACTTGAGATGCTTTATACATTGTTCAGCCGTAAGCCTTTTATCTCTAATTCCCCCCTTCAAACCTAACGAAGTTAGGGTTTGCGATTTTCATCATCTTCTCCAAAATTAATCAAGGAGACTTCGCTCGATCTTGCAAAGTATCGAGCTTTTCAGTGCTTTGTAGGATAGAGATCTTTTTACTGAGATATAGGGTTACGACATATGAGAAGAAAACAGTGAAGAGAGATTAGCGATGGACTTCTGCAAAATCTTTGCTTCGCATTGGTTTTGTAGAGGGTTTTCCATCTTTAGCAGACGCTTGATCGTCTGCAGATTTGGTTTCTGAGAGATCCTTGCCTTGCGACTTTATTGAAGAGGTGGTTGTGTCTTCAACATGAAGTTCGTGCTTCAATTTGAGGAAACCTTGTTTGGACAGTGGTTTGGTCAAGATGTCTGCTTTCTGGTAAGCAGCAGGTATATGATTAATCATTAGATTTCCTTTCATAACCTGTTCTCTTACGAAATATAGATCCAACTCCATGTGTTTAGTTCTAGAGTGTAAAACTGGATTTGCTGCAAGTAGAGTTGTACTTAGGTTATCACACCATATTGTTGCTTTTCTGTTTGTTTTAACTTGTAACTCACTTAGGAGAGATTCAATCCACATTATTTCTGCTGTAGTACTAGCAACACTCCTGTACTCAGCTTCAGTACTTGAACGAGACACTGTTGGTTGTTTCTTTGAGCACCAAGAGATAGGATTCTCCCCTAGGAATATGCAATATCCACTAGTTGATTTTCTATCATCACAGTCAGTAGCCCAGTCTGCATCAGCATAGCCATTGATGTTAAGTGCTTTGCATGATTGTAATGTTAATTAACCCCTGATTTGCAGTCCCTTTGAGATATCTCAATATTCGTTTGACTGCCTTCCAATGTTCATCCAGTGGCTTGTGCATAAACTGGCTTACTTTATTTACACTATATGTAATTTCTGGTCTTGTTATTGTAACATATTGTAGGGCCCCAACAATGCTTCTGTATTGCCTGTCATTAATTATTGGATTGCCTCTTTCCTTTGATAAACGTAAGTTGCTTGCCATTGGTGTGCATAGAGAGTTTGCCTGAAGCATTTTTGCCCTTATCAATATGTCAGTGATGTACTTGCTTTGACTTAAGTGTAAAGTAGTAGGTGAGGTTCTTTTGACTTCAATGCCAAGGAAGTAGTGCAAGCTTCCCAAGTCCTTAACTGAGAATTCCTTGTTTAGATGCATTGTGAGATTTTTTATTTCTGTGGCATTGTTCCCTGTAATTATAAAGTCATCAACATATATTAGAACATAAGTAATGGAATCATTGCTAAACTTGGTAAATAGTGAGTTGTCAGATTTTGTGGAATTGTAACCAAGTTTAGCTAGGGTTGACTTTAATTTTTCAAACCACACCCTTGGGGCTTGTTTAAGCCCATATATTGCCTTGTTTAGTTTGCAGACACAGTTTTCATATCCTTTTTGTATGAACCCTTGGGGCTGATCCATGTATACCTCTTCTTGCAGTATACCATTTAGGAATGCATTATTTATGTCTAATTGCTTGATGGTCCAATCTCTTTGCAAGGCAATTGTTAGGATAATTCTAACAGATGTGGGTTTCACAACTGGCGAAAAAGTTTCATTAAAATCAAATCCGTGTTGTTGTGAATACCCTTTAGCTACTAATCTTGCCTTGTATTTAGATATTGAACCATCAGCATTCTTTTTAAGTCTATATGTCCATTTGCATCCAACAATGCTTTTATTTGGTGGCAGGGGAACAAGTGCCCATGTCTTGTTCCTTATTAATGCATCATGCTCTTCTTTCATGGCAGTGACCCATTTTTCATTTTGAATTGCTTGTTGGTATGTGTTAGGCTCCTCAGTCTCTAACTCTGCATTGTATACTTTTGGTTTGAATATACCACTTTTTGCCCTTGTTGTCATATGATGACCAATTTTTGCAGGCTGTTGTCTTTCTTCAATTGATGTGGATTCAAGTTGAGTACTGGATGATTGTATGTCATTCAGTATTTGATGAGAGTCTGAGATAGAGTTGTTTTGTTGAGATGAGTGACTTGAGCTCTCTGATAATTCATTTGGCTCCTGACTTGATTCTTGACCGTGGTCCCTTTGACTTGAAATTGGTGTAGGTTGTTTGATCTGATTTTCATATTCTGTATCTGCTTGCTTTAGAGTAGTTTCCTCCAGTTGACTGGGTATTGGTGGTAGAGAACACTTTGGATTGTACACTTTCTGTGTTGTTTTGATTTCTGATGTATTAAAAGGAAAAACCTGCTCATTGAAGACTACATGTCTAGATATGTAGATTCTTCCATTAGTATCTAAGCACTTGTATCCCTTCTGATTGGTTGCATAACCAAGAAAGGTGCAAGGAGATGATCTGAAACTTAATTTGTTAGAGTTATAATATCTCAAATAGGGAAAGCACAAACACCCAAAAACTTTCAGTGCTTGATAATCAGGTTTAATTTTGTAGAGTACTTCTAATGGATTATTAAATTTCAGCACTTTAGTAGGTAACCTGTTTATCAAGAACACTGAAGTTGCAAATGCATCTGGCCAGAATTTTAGTGGCATTGATGCATTTGCTAGTAAGGTGAGACCTGTTTCTACTATATGTCTGTGCTTTCTCTCTACAAGCCCATTTTGTTCAGATGTGTGTGGACATGTTATTCTCTGTGTTATTCCTCTCTTTTGAAAATATTCCTTTAATGGCATGAATTCAGATCCACCATCAGTTTGGATAATTTTCAGTTGACAGTTTGTTTGTTTTTCTGCATTTGCTATGAACTGTAAAACTGCATTATGAGTTTCAGACTTAGTTTTAAGAAAGTATATCCACACATATCTGCTATAGGCATCAACAAAAGATATATAATATTTGTATCCATAGTCAGAAGTAGTTGGGGCTGGTCCCCATAGATCAACAGCAACTAATTCAAGTGGTTTTTCATAAACAGTGTCAGAGTAAGTAAATGGAAGCTTGTGAGACTTACCCATTTGACAGTATGTACATATATGAGACATAGGTATATTGCTAACAGAAATATTATTATCATATAGAATTTTCCTTACAATTTTTACACTTGGATGTCCCAATTTACAGTGCCAAACATCAAATTTCACACAGTTTTCTCTCTGTTTGATTTCAGAAATATTACACTGCTTATTTGTGGAATATCTTGAATTAGCAACATTGAATTGATAGAGTCCCCTAATTTCTCTACCCTGCAAAAGAGTTTCCTTAGTTAGAATATCTTTGACAAGGCAGTGTTTTGGATAAAATTCAAAGTAGACATTATTGTCTTTGGCAAATTGTGATACACTGATTAAATTCTTTTTAATTAGGGGAACTCTCAGCAAGTTATTAAGATAAAACAGCCTTTTTCCATTTATATAAGCACATCCAGTGTGAGTAATGGAAATGGGTTTACCATTCCCCATATGTAAAGAATGTGTACCTTTGTATTCTTTGTTCCCAAGATTTAAGTTGCTGAGATTATTTGTCACATGATTTGTTGCACCTGTATCTGGATACCAGTTGTCATCCTGTATATCCTCTAGTTTTGCACATTCTTGATTGTCAGAATTGCCTTTTGTCTCCTGTTGGGCATTGACCATGTTGGCATTGGGAGTGAATCCTCTTGAGTTATTGTTAGCTTGTTGTGATGGAGTATAGTTTGTGTCGAATCTGAAGTAGCACTTATTTGCACTGTGCCCATATCTTTCACAGATTTGACACCTGAGTCTATTACTATTATTGTTACTCCATCTTCCTCTCCCTCTACCTCTGTACTGAGAATTTCCTCTTGAATTATTGTTTGTCTGACTTCTTGTATTGGAGCTTCTTTCTTGTGCTCTGCCTTTACTGTTGTTTACAAGGTTAGCAGAGAATTCTGAGATTACAGGTTTCTTTTGTTCGAGTCTTCCCTCATGGGCAAGAAGAGTGGAGTGGACATATTGAATAGATGGAGTGACTTCCCTTGATGAAATGACAGCAACTATAGATTCATAGTCATCATCTAGTCCTCCAAGTATACACAGCACTTGTTCTGTATCTGAGACCTTGTGGCCTACAGAAGCAAGTTGATCACACAGGGTTTTAATCTTTGTCAGATATTCCCTTACAGATAAGTTTTCCTTTCTGCAGTTTTGTAATTGCCTTTTATAATACATTATCTTGGCTGCTGACTGAGTGTTGAATACTTGTTCGATGGTTGTCCAAATTTCGTGTGCAGTCTTGCACCCAACTAATTGTGGCAATATGCTTGCACTGACCGATGACAATAGCCAAGAACTGATCAAGCTGTCTTGTCTCTGATGAATTGTATAGTCTTGATTAGTGACTAATTTCCCTTCTTGATTTGTGATATACTTAGGTGGTGTGGCAAGCGTACCAAGAACATGCTCGTCCAGACCGTATCCTCTGATGGCTGTTTCGATTTGAAATTTCCAAAGCAGATAATTTGAATCATCTAGCTGGATATTGATCAGCTGACTTTGGGGCTTGATAATAGACTTGATCAAATCTTGTGTTCCATTGATGGTTGGTGCAAAATTGCTTGAGGCTGAGGTGTTGCTAGAGTTGGCTTGATCTCCTTCTGCCATGATGCAGAATTTGCGTTGAGATTCAAGAAGCTGGATTCAGGGAAGATTTTCTTGAGATCAAGTTTGCAGCCAGACTCTTTGGATGATGAGATGGGTTCTGACAGAGATTCTTGGCGAGGCAGAAGGATTGGTCTCAATCTTGAAACAGATGAGAACAGAAAAGAAAGATTGCTTTGAATCTTGAACTGGTGAGAGTAAAACTGCTTGCAGCAGCAAAGAGATGATGAGAATTCTGATTATTGAATTCTCAGATGATTCAGAGGCGCAGCCAGGCTTCAGGTGATGACTTTGATTCTGATGAAGTCTAGGCAAGGCGTTTTCTTGCTGTTAGGCGAAAGAGCTCTGATACCATATAAGAGAAATTGAAAACAAGAATTTTATTGATACTGAAAGTATTATTACAATTGTATAAAACAGATGAGTATACAACTTTGTATTTATAATAGCTTGAAAGATAATGGGCTGACATATGAGGCCCAGATACATTCTGGCCATCAGATCTTGAGAGATACTGAGGTCCGTTGATATAACACTTGAGATGCTTTATACATTGTTCAGCCGTAAGCCTTTTATCTCTAATTTCAACAAGAGAAAAAGAAAAAGGTCTACACTTTTACAGCATGAGGGTAGATGAATGGAAGATACACGACAGTCACATGCAGCAGCGTCATATAAGCCAAACATAACTTTGGGACGGAGTGGGCAATATGGTAGGTTCAGTCAGTGCACAAAATTGTAATTCAGTCCCAAATTAAGATACTACATCTAATGCAGTAAGTTGTAACAATAACAGGGAGAAAGGAAAATGTACGATATGTCGCAACGAATTCACGTACCAGTGTGTTTGACAGAGTAGGCATAGGTAATGTTACACTTTCCTTTTTCATGTCTGTTAAGAGTTATAAAAAAACCAGGATCATCCCCTTTACCTGTTACAGTTTAAGTTTGTTTTCAAAATAGTTACTACACTCCTATCCACCTGAGATATCGTATGGTGGATGGAGTAAACTACAATTTGTCGTAAATCACACTTCCAATGGGTCGTCTACAACTTAGTTTTATCTTACTCGGTTTGCAATATGCATGCGTTTGACTAACATTGACTCAAAAAATATTGAAACATGAAAAGCAGTTGAGCCATGGAATTTTGGTAGTCCTACCTATGTTTGTTCAAATTGTAATGCAACAGTTTGGTATGAAGAAAGGAACAGGAAGTCGAGAAGACCTGTAAATCCAAAGTTTTCTATTTGTTGTAAGGGCGGTAAATTCAGTTACCGAAGTATAAAAGATGACCTTACCATTTACATAACCTGCTTGATTACAACGGTGGCCATGATAGTTCTAATTTCAGAGACAACATACGAGTGTATAACTGGATGTTTGCATTTACCTCTATGGGTGGATGTATTGATAATTCAGTAAACATTGGTCGGGGTCCTTATGTATTTAGAATTATTCGGCAGAATTATCATAAAATTGGCACTATGCTACCAACCGATGGACTAGCTAAATTTGCTCAACTACATATTTATGATACATCCAATGAGGTTACGAACAGAATTAACGCGCCTGAGTTGTCTGCTAGGCAGTTTATGAACCCTCATATTATTACTAATTTAATAGCTATGTTCAATGACTGTAATGAACTAGTTAAGGTGTTTAAGATGGCTAGAGACAGATTTGAGGGTAGTAGTTTGAACAATGTTTCGTTGCGATTATTGGAAAGGAGAGATAGAGATGGTAGACAATACAATATACCAACAACTTCAAAGATTGCGGCTTTGATTACAGGGAATGGTACCAGAAGCGAAGGGTACAGGGACATCGTAATCGAGAAGAAAAGTGGATTGTTTAAGAGAATTAATGAGAAACACTCCAATTTTATGGACATGCAGTATCCACTCTTATTTTCATATGTAGAGGACGGTTATAGACTTAACATATCTTATCGCTCCGTCGAAGGAGCTGATATCAGTAAGGACGAGATATTCACCATGCGTGAATATTATGCCTACATACTCCAATATAGAGAGGGAGATGGTAATACCTTGCTTTATGGTGGAAGATTGTTGCAGTAGCTAATAGTCGATGCGTACTGTTGCATTGAGGAGTATAGATTAAATTGGATAAGAAATCATCAGCATAATATTAGGTCTGAAGTTGGCAAAGGCCTAAAGGATGTAGTTGCAGCGGGTGATACATCGGCTTTGTCTATCGGCAAAAGAATGGTTTTGCCTTCTTCACCCACTAGAGGTCCTAGGTATATGGTTCAAAATTACAAAGATGTAATGGCAATTTGTCGATGGGCTGGTGCTCCATTTTACTTTATCACATTTAAATGCAACTCTAAATGACCTGAGATTAAGGAGTGCTTAAAATCAATTCCCGGGCAAAGGCCAGAAGATAGAACGGATATAATTTCACGAGTTTTTCATATAAATTTGCAGCAATTAATGCATGATATAAAGGAAAAAGAATATTTTGGAAAACCGAATGCAGGTAGCCCTATCAACGGATGATTTCGGATGCGGATAGTGCCATATCCGCATCCGCATCCGAAATCATTTTCGGATATCGGATATCCGCATCCGTGGATGTGGACGTATATCGAATAATTATCCTATCCGCTAGCGACCGATAAATCAAGAATTACAAAAAGAAAATTTTAGTTTAACATATATATTTTTCAATCTCATTGATTATAAAAGTGTTAAATATTAACAAATATGATGATAATAAATAGTTTCGAGCAGTTAATAAGCATTAAGTGCATATAATATAAACTACTAACTTAGTAAAATAACAAACAAATATCATTTCACTACTAGAAAAATGCTAAATACCGACGGAGGGGGGCGATGGCTTCCGACGACCTATTTCCGACGGCTTCCGACGGGCCGTCGGATGCCGTCGGAAATTTGCGAAATACAGGCTCAGCCGAGCCTTCTTCCTCCTCACTTTTCATACGAAAATAAATCACCCTAAATCCCCAAATCTCTTCCCCAAGCTTCCAATCATCAGCTTTCGGATCCTCCCCGGCTGCATAATCAACGTCTAATGCTCTCTAGGTCATGTATAATCTCTTACTTTTGTCAAAAGTCTAATTTTTACCCTAAATCTAGATTTGCATAAGTTGTTAAATTAGGGCTAATTGGTGATTGAAATTGTTTCCAATAGTGTTATAATAGTTTCTAACATTCCATGGTATTCCTATTTCATATTTTATCGTGAAATTGTGAAAAACATGTATAATTTGTGGTTGTTCGTGTATATATAAATCATTGTGTGTGCCTTGATTCTGCGATTGTATATGTGTGTAGTGCTGCTATCATTGTATTGTGTTAGTTGGAATAAGATAAAATGAATGCACGAGCTAGGAATATTATATTGTGCACGTATTGACTTATGCAACAAAAAAAATGCATCGAACGAGTCCTAAGTTGATGGAATACGTCGAATAAATGTGTTAAATTAAAATATACTTTTGTAAATGTGAACAGTTAGTAAAACTGTATTTTTTCGTAAAATGCGCACATTTAATTAACTAATGTCCCTTAGACAGGTTTTGGCCCCGTCTGACGAGTGTTGTACATGATCGTTATATAAATAGTCATTTTTTTTTCAAAAAACAACCATTTATATTCATCTGGTACAATGTTTGTTGGATTTGTCCCTGTATTGGATAAGTTATGAACACAGTAAGCATTTACATTTTGTATACTATTTCGTCTCAAACGGTTCATAAAATTTCGGCCTAACTTTTCTATTTTGTTTCCTACGTACACGCATTTGTGTACAATGCATGGAACAAAAGTGAAATGCTGCCGAAATTTTGTTGAATCGTTTGAGACGAAGTAATATACGAAATGTAAATGCTTACTGTGTTTGTAATGGGAAGTAGGATGCCTGACCATGGAAAAAAAAATTTATACAATTTTTTATATCGATACGTTAAAAAATAAAATGTGTCCTATTTGAAAATATTTTTAAATTTGTGAAGTTGTTCTTTAAATTCAAATATTATACGACCATGAAAATAATCTTTTTCGAATTTGTATTCTTGAAAATAAATATTAAATTTTGAACTTCTAATTTTCTCAAATAGGAAAATGATCGATTATTTTGTTGAATGGAGGAGATGGATGTACCAAAGAAAAGGACCGAGGGGCTCAATAAAAGAAGATTTTTATAATGGTATAAACGTGTTTGTTGAATTCGCTTTAAGTAATAACGGAAACGATCCAGAAATTCGTTGTCCGTGTAGTAGGTGTAGACATTTGAAGTATATGTTACCAGATATTTTGAAAGTTCATTTGTGCAAAAACGGTTTCGTACCCGAGTATTATGTTTGGGATCGACATGGAGAAGTTGTAACAAATACTTCTGTAGAGTCTGAAAGTGTCATTAACGAAATAGTTAGGACGACCCGTATAGAAAATATGGTCAAAGATGCAGCACAATCAATGTTTCTTATGGTTGAAGTTGACGACGATGATGGAAATGTTGAAGAACCAAATATTGAAGCAAAAAAAATTTATGATTTACTAGATGCTGCTAAGAAATCTATTTGGGATGGTTGTAAAAGCGGCACTCAACTGTCAGTAATCGCAGAATACATTGCGATGAAGTCAAAATACAACATCACTGAAGCTGGGTTTACGGCTGTTGTACAAGCTGGAAAAAGACATATGCCGCCCGATAATCTAATGTGTGAAAATCACTATGAAGTTAAAAAACTTATGTCGGCTTTTGGTTTACCTTATCAGAAAATAGATACATGTTTAAAAGGCTGCATGTTGTTTTGGAAAGAAGACACAAACCTTAGAAATTGTAAAATTTGTAACCAGGAGAGATACAAACCAAGAAAAAAGAAGGGGAAGGAAGTTTCATACAAGCGTATGCATTACTTACCCATAACTTCAAGACTTCAAAGATTATATGCATCTTCTGTAACTGCATCTAATATGAGATGGCATAGTGTGGGAACAGAGGAAGAGGGTACGTTGGCACATCCGGCCGATGAAGAAGCATGGAAGCATTTCGATAAAACGTATCCAAATTTTGCAGCGGAGAGTCAAAATGTTAGATTAGGATTATGTACGGACGGTTTTTCTCCATTTTCTTAATTTGGTTCTAAATATTCATTCTGGCCCATTATCGTCACACCGTATAATTTACCTCCATGGATGTGTATGAAAACGCAATATATGTTTCTTACTGTTGTCGTTTCTGGCTCCGACGGTCCGACACAAGGAATCGATGTATATTTACAACCGTTGATTGATGAGTTAAAAATACCGTGGAACGAAGGAGTAGAAACATACGATGTGTCCAAGAAGAAAAATTTTCATATGTTTGCTTCTTTGTTGTGGACTATAAGTGATTTTCCTGCCTATGCAGGATGGAGTACCGCCGGTCGTCTAGCATGTCCATATTGCATGGATGAAACACGAGCGTTTTCTTTACCTCATGGTAAGAAAATTTCATGGTTTGACTGTCATCGATATTTTCTCCATGTAAATCATCCCTTCAGAGGAGACAAGAAAAACTTTTTAGCTAATAGAGTAGAAACTATACAACCACCGACGATATGGTCAAGCGAAGACATATATGAACTTGTTAGGGACTATCCAAAGATATATGAAACTGGAGAGCAAACAGAAATTGAAAGCAAATCAGTTGTTCATAACTGGTGCAAACAAACTATTTTTTGGGATTTGTCGTATTGGAAACATCTTCTGCTTCGTCATAATATAGATGTGATGCACAATGAGAAAAATGTATTTGATAATTTTTTTAACACAATTTTGAATGTGAAAGGGAAGACGAAGGATGATTTGGAATCAAGACGTGACATAGAAGAATTATGCAAACGTCCTGAGCTTCATATGAAACCAAATGACAGTAAAAAACCCAAAGCATGTTACGAATTAGATAATAATCAAGTTAAAGCTGTGTTAAAATGGGTTGAAGGGTTAAGATTTCCTGATGGGATATCATCAAATCTTCGTAGATGTGTTGACTTTAAAAATGGTAGATTAAGCGGAATGAAAAGTCACGACTGTCACATAATGATGGAAAATTTATTTCCCGTTATGTTCAAAGAACTACTGCCGTTAAAAGTTTGGAAGGTAGTAACAGAGCTTAGTATGTTTTACAAAAAGCTTTGTTCGACTACTTTAAAAGTGCAACGTTTACGTAAACTTGAAGTGGATATTCCTATATTGCTTTGCAAATTAGAGAAAATATTTCCGCCAGGTTTTTTTAATGTAATGGAACATTTACCTGTTCATCTCCCATCTGAAGCATGACTTCGAGGTCCTGTCCAATATGGATGGATGTATCCATTTGAGAGGTATATAATATATTATCACGTAATTTAATTGCATTTGAAAGATGAAGTTATATAATATAAATTAATTTTGAATAGATATTTGAATCATCTGAAGAAAAAAGTGAGGCAAAAAGCACGAGTTGAAGGTTCGATATGTAAATCTTACATCGAAGAAGAAGCTTCGTTCTTTTTCTCTCACTATTTCAGTGACCATGTGAATATTTCATTTGAAAGTGTTCCTCGTAATGACGAAGGCGACGAACAAGAGTCCTCTCAAGCAATGTTATCTATTTTTAGACAACATGGTCGGCCTTTTGAAAAATGTGTAGAAATATGGCTAGACGATAGAGATCTTCATGTAGCACACACTTATATTCTTCTAAATTGTGCCGAGGTTGCACTGTTTGTTAGGTAATCTGAAATAATAATTTGTGTTTTATTCTTTTCTATAATGCATGCGCGTGTATAACCTAATGTAATAATTTGTTTATATAAACAATGTTTATGAACGTGAACATCCGAACAGAGATCTCAGTAAAGAATTTTCCGGTTGGTTTTCAAATTACGTTTATGAGCCGAGAAATTGTGTTGTTGACGAAGGGTTGAAACATATTGCGATGGGACCAAAAAGAGTGGTCAAGACATATCCAATATATTTCTTCAATGGATATAAATTTAACACCAAAGAATACGGTGCAGAAAAATTAACAAATAATACTGGTGTATTTGTTAAAGGTAGTGACGATCCAAAAAATCACTTAAATGTTTTTTATGGCGTTCTAACACAAATTTTGCAACTGACATATTTCTCACGACCCGCGGAGGAGGTGTTTCTATTTAGATGCAATTGGTTTAGCAATGTTCCAGGTTCTGGAATTAATGTGCACAAGGATTATAATCTTATCGATATAAAGCATACATCGCACTATCACAAGTATGATCCTTTTGTACTAGCCAAACAAGCATTGCAAGTTTATTACGCTCCTTATTCGTCTCTAAAAAGAGATAAAGCAGATTGGTCTGTAGTTTTTAAAACAAAAGCCAGATTCACATTCGATGGGAAGAACATTCCGGACGAACAAGCTTATCAGGCACATCTTGAGCAAAATAACTGACGCAGCACGATAAGCGAATTCGACGATGTCAATCGAATCCGTCCAGGATCCAATCCGATTAGCGGAATTAATTGGTGAATTGATACCAGAATCGATGGATTGAAAATACCCAAATGCCCAAATCCGTTGATCTTGCGAGATACCGGACTTTAGCTATCTTCGACACGTTGATCGCGCACGATGCCATGGGAGAAGATCTACGATTCTTCGAACGTTGATCTAGCGCACTAGATTCCATGAATCAGCTTCAACAATCGTTGATTTGAGCGCACTCGAATATCCGAAGGTGGAGATAGGAGATAACAATCAACTACCAATTTTAATGGTGGCACAAGAGCACACAAAAGAAATTTTATTCAAATTGACTAACTATTACAAGTGACGCAAACCTCCCTATTTATAGGCTTACAACTCATACAACTCGACCGCTACACAGTACAATACAAACGATTAAAAGAAGGAATACAACGACTTATGACTTAACAAAACTTTGCAACCTAAAAATGGTACGACTTATATCGATCAGCGACCTAACAGACTTCGGCTCTGCTTCGCGACTTAACAAACAAGCATCAGCGACTTAAGAAGCTGTTCGCGACCTAGTGATCTTCTCGCGACCTAAGGAAGAAGCATAGCAGCGACCTATGAGAGAAGCATGGCAACGACCTAATCGGCAACGACCTACTTGCTTGCGACCTAAGGAAGAAGCACGCATTGCTGGAGCGACATAAGAGGGATGCGGCATGCCAATCTAGAGCTCGCGACCTAACTGCTCGTGACATAAGGATTCGCGATATAGGGCTGGAGGCGACGTAGAACTAGGTCGTTCGCGACCTAAACCAGAGCAACGTAGAGCTAGGGTTTCTGGATTGTCTTCGTCATCGCGAGCTAGGAATCGCTCGATTCTGGTGAGTGCTGCATCATCCTCCCCTTGTTGGAAAGAATTCGTCCTCGAATTTAAAAGTTCTTCCCCATTGGGTTGTTCATTTCCATAATAAGGTATAAGATGTTTAACATTAAACACGTCAGAAGTGTACACACCCTCCGGCAGCTTCAACCTATAAGCATTTTCATTGATTCGTTTCACTATCTTTACAGGACCAATCTTTCGAGCTTTAAGTTTATTGTATGCTCCCATTGGAAAACGATCCTTCGTTAGTACAACATATACTAAATCTCCTTCATTAAATTCAACATTTCTTCGCTTCAGATCCGCTGATCGTTTATACTTCTCATTTGTCTTCTCCAATCGTTCCTGAACGATTCTATGGCATTCTATCAACCCATCAACAAAATCAACAGCCTGCTTAACTGTTCCCTTCGGTTGTGACACTATCGTTAAATCCAACGGCCCCTTTGGAAAGCTTGAATATACAATCTGAAATGGACTGAAACCCGTACTACGGTTGATAGCATGATTGTGAGCAACTCTGCTTGGCATAACTTCACATCCCAGCTCTTCAGATTATCCTTCACAAGACACCGCAACAAATTTCCCAGGGATCTGTTCACTACTTCAGTCTGTCCATCTGTCTGTGGATGATAAGCACTACTGAATTTCAGCTTCGTTCCCACCATCTTCCACAAACTCAGCCAAAAATGACTCAGAAATCTGGTATCCCTGTCCGAAACTATAGATTCTAGTAAACCATGCAAGCGATAGATCTCTTTGAAGAACAACTGTGCCACATGGACTGCATCTGCCATCTTCTTACAAGCAACAAAATGTACCATCTTCGAGAAACGGTCCACCACAACATATATAGAGTCATTTCCCCGTTGAGTCCTCGGCAAGCCCAACACAAAATCCATGCTTACATTAACCCACGGTTTTGTAGGAACAAGTAAAGGCATATACAAACCCGCATTTGTAGCTGTCCCTTTCGAAACTTGACATACGTGACATCTCAGCACAAATCTTTCAACTTCTTTTCTCATCGACGGCCAGAAATAAGATTGTGACACCAACTGCAAGGTACGATCTCTGCCCACGTGACCCTCTTCATGCAATTCTTTGACAATCTTCAACCTCAAGCTACAATCCGGAATACACAACCGATTTTCTCTGAACAAGAATCCATCTTTCACCACAAAATCATCAGAACTCCCTTCCTGCACCTGATCCAGCACTTTCGCAAAATAAGAATCTAAAATAAGCAACTCTGGCAACAAATCAAATCCCACTACTTCCACTCGCATAGTTGTCAGCAAATGATTTTTACGGCTCAATGCATCGGCAACTCGGTTAGTAACTCCTCATTTGTGCTTCACAACGAAAGTAAACTGTTGTAAATAAGCAACCCACGAAGCATGCCTTGCTGAAATTTTATCTTGTCCCTGCAAATGTTTCAAAGCTTCATGGTCAGTGTATAGCACAAATTCTTTATGAAATAGATAGTTTCTCCAATGATTTATGGCTTGGACTATAGCATAGAATTCCAAGTCATAAATATTGTATCTCGTTTTAGCTCCCGTCAGTTTCTCACTAAAGTAGGCAATAGGATGACCCCTTTGACTCAACGTTCCTCCAATTCCAATCTTGGACGCATCAGTATTTAGCTCAAAGAGTAACTGAAAGTCCGAGTATCTAAGAATGGGCGTTGTGGTCAAGAGTGTCTTGATTCTCTGAAAAGCAGAATCAGCCTCTTCAGTCCAAACAAACTTCTTCCCTTTCATACATTCCGTAACTGGTGCCATCACGCTACTAAAGTGTGGAATGAATCTTCGGTAGAATGATGCTAAACCATGAAAACTCCTCACTTCTGTTATTGTCTTAGGCTGTGGCCAATTTCGAATAGCTTCAACTTTACTCTGATCAACTTGAATACCATCCTTCGACACAATATAGCCCAAGAACAGAATACTTGTAGTCATGAAGGTACACTTCTTCGTTGCAGCATAAAATTCCTCACGTCGTAAAACCAATAACACTTCCCGCAAATGCTGTAGATGTTCTTCAGTGCTTCCACTGTAGATCAAGATGTCATCAAAATATACCACTACGAACTTCCCGATAAATGGTCGAAAAATCTGGTTCATGACTCTCATGAATGTACTCGGAGCATTTGACAAGCCAAACGGCATCACCAACCACTCGTACAGACCCTCCCGAGTTTTAAAAGTAGTCTTCCACTCATCACCCGGTCTAATACGAATCTGATGGTATCCACTTTTCAAGTCAATCTTCAAAAACACAACAGCACCGCTCAACTGATCCAACAGATCATCCAGTCTCGGCATAGGAAATCGATATCTCACTGTAATCTTATTCAATGCTCTACTATCTGTGCACATTCTCCACGTTCCATCCTTCTTCGGTACCAACGAAGCTGGCACTGTACAAGGACTCAAACTCTCCTGAACACGCCCTTGTTCCAGTAATTACTCCACCTATCTTCTCAACTCCTCGTGTTCTTTTGGACTCATCCGATAGTGCGGTCTATGAGGCAATGCAGCACCTGGCACCAAGTCAATCTGATGTTGTATGTCTCTAAGTGGTGGTAACTCCTTCGGCAAATCCTCTGGAAACACATCTTTGAATTCATCCAAAACTGGCTTCACTTCCTCTGGAACTTCAGTAACTTCACTGCTTTCATGCCCAATCAACATAAAAACTTCAGGACTCTCATCTACCTCTTCCACGAACTCCTTCAAGGACAAAAAAGTCTTCAATTCCTCAATCTCCTCCAGCTTGTTCTCATTCTGCTGTCGCTTCTTCGGAACTAAAGTGATTTTTGTGCCCTCGAACAAGAAACTGTAGCTATTTGTTCGACCATTATGCTATACCTCCCGATCGTACTGCCACGGCCTTCCCAACAGCAAATGGCAAACATCCATGTCAACCACGTCACACCAAATCTCATCTTTGTATTTCTTCCCAATAGAAAATGGAACATGAGCTCACCTCTCTACCTTCACTTCTCCTCCTTTCCTCAACCAAGTAAGTTTATAAGGACTAGGATGTTTCTCCGTTTTCAACTTCAACTTCCTCACAGCTTCCATTGAAATGATATTATCACAACTCCCAGCGTCAATGACAAATTTACAGACCTTCCCCAAAATAGTGCACGTTGACTGAAAAATGTTACTCCTCAACCAGCTCGACTCCTCTTCCTGCTTCGGGGTTAAACAAGATCTCCGTAGCATCAGATTACATCCCTCGTCTCCCGGCACCTCTTCTTCCTCCTCATCACGGTGTGAATTGAGATCTTCTTCTACATCCTCATCTTCCACTTCAGTAATCATAGTTCTCTTCTTGGGTTTCGGACATTCGTTGCTCTTGTGACCCACTTCCTGGCAATTATAGCATTTGAAATTGGTGTTGACTTTTGGTTTAGCCGCTTCACGTACAACCGGTTTACTCGATGCTTTAGGAACATTAGAACTACTACCCGCTCCTTTGTTCTGCCCCGTAGAACTTGGAAACACACCTCCCCCACGTCTACCTTGTTTCTCCCAAGCCAACGCCTTTTGATGTGCTTTTGCCACAAATCTAGGGTCGAACATGTTCACCATATCCTGGATCTGTGTTCTAAGTCCCCCAACAAACCTAGTGGTCAATTGTTCTTCTGTCTCCATAATGTCATTTCGAGCAATCAACTGGTAGAACTCATCAGCATAATCAGTAACAGTCTTCATCCCTTGCCTCAGGTTCTGTAATCTCTGATACATCAGCGATTGGTAATTGTAGGGTAAGAAAGTAGCCTTCATCAACTTCTTCATCTTCTCCCAAGCAACAATCTTCGACTTCCCCATCCGCTCTCTAGTAAGTTTGGTTTGCTGCCACCACGCCATAGCTCTCCCCCTCAACCTAGTAGCAACCAACTTCACTTTACGATCTTCCGGAACCTCCTTGAAGTCAAAAATTTCCTCAACATAAGCTATCCAATCATGAAATTCCTCGGCCTGCATACCTCTCCCTTGAATTCCGGTATTTCAGTTTTCATCCCGGACTCCCATTTATGATCATACTCCGAATGATTTCTTTCTTGACCTCGTCCTCGTCCATGAACACTACCACCATCAAACTCCTCTTCAAAATCTGATGCATATCGATGTCGATCCTGACCACCAACATCTCTACTACCACCATTTCTTCCATCAACATCCCTTCGATCTGCATTCCTCCGATCACGATCATTCACATTTCTATCACGATTTCGATCATCAACATTTCTATCACAATCTCGATCCACACTTCTATGATCACTATCAACACTTCTCTCTCGATTTGAATGTGGTGAAACTCTACTTCCCCCATGGTTAGATTCAGGTGAAACCCTTCTCTGATTTTGATTCATCTCCAACATCATTCTCTCTAATCGACCAATCCCTTCATTAAGCTTCTCATTAAAGTTTTCGTTAATTCTTTGCTCTATCTCATCGGCCTCTTCTCTCCCATACAAAGCATCAATGTTGCGATAACGGTTAGCTCTTCTCGGAGGCATGATCACTCTTCAACAAATTCCAACAAAAACTTCACTTCGATCTAAAAATCTTCAAATCAAAACTACCCACTTGTTGAAATCTTCAAAAAAATCACCAAACGAACAAATCTCTTCAAAATCTCGAGAACCCAATTCTCCAAATGATGCAAATCTCGCACAAACTCCAAAAAATCTACGCAAACTCCTTGCGAACCTGGCTCTGATACCAAATGACGCAGCACGATAAGCGAATTCGACGATGTCAATCGAATCCGTCAAGGATACAATCCGATTAGCGGAATTAATCGGTGAATTGATGCAGAATCGATGGATTGAAAATACCCAAATGCCCAAATCCGTTAATCTTGCGAGATATCGGACTTTAGCTATCTTTGACACGTTGATCGCGCACGATGCCGTGAGAGAAGATCTACGATTCTTCGAACGTTGATCTAGCGCACTAGATTCCGTGAATCGGCTTCAACAATCGTTGATTTGAGCGCACTCGAATATCCGAAGGTGGAGATATGAGATAACACTCAACTACCAATTTTAATAGTGGCACAAGAGCACACAAAAGAAATTTTATTCAAATTGACTAACTATTACAAGTGACACAAACCCGCCTATTTATAGGCTTACAACTCATACAACTCGACCTCTACACAGTACAATACAAACGATTAAAAGAAAGAATACAACGACTTACGACTTAACAGAACTTTGCGACCTAAAAATGGTACGACTTATATCGATCAGCGACCTAACAGACTTCGGCTCTACTTCGCGACTTAACAAACAAGCATCAGCAACTTAAGAAGCCGTTCGCGACCTAGTGATCTTCTCGCGACCTAAGGAAGAAGCATAGCAGCGACCTATGAGAGAAGCACGGCAATGACCTAATCGGCAGCGACCTACTTGCTCGCGACCTAAGGAAGAAGCACACATTGCTGGAGCGACATAAGAGGGATGCGGCATGCCAATCTGGAGCTCGCGACCTAACTGCTCGCGACATAAGGATTCGCGATTTAGGGCTGGAGGCGACGTAGAGCTAGGTCGTTCGCGACCTAAACCAGAGCGACGTAGAGCTAGGGTTTCTGGATTGTCTTCGTCATCGCGAGCTAGGAATCGCTCGATTCTGGTGAGTGCTGCATCAATAACGAAATAATAATTACAGACAATTATACAGATTTTGGTCCTTTGATCGATGAATCAAATGTTTTGGTAGAAGCTTTTGACAGTGTAGAGGAAAATATCGTAGAAAACGAGACCGAGTCTGAATCAGAAGACGATGATGACTGATATAAATCTGAATCTGATTTTTTTGCAATTGATGTAACTATGTTGAATTCTTGATGTATTATGAAATTGATGTGACTGTAAAACCAAATCTGTACGTTTACCATTGTTTACATGTTTTATGTCATTTACATTTGTCATTTATTTAGCAATTTTTATTAAAAATGCTATGTAATCTGCATATCGTCGGAACATGAGACCCATTATGAATCAGGTATAACACACTTCCATTTCTATTTCCATTTCAATCATTAATTTAGCAATGTCATTTACGTATGAAATATATTTCATTATCATGTTATTATTCTCTTTTGAAATGATGTGTATATACGTCACAGGTTTATCGTAATGTCATCTAGAGGTAGGAGCTCTTCCCGATCTTCAGGAGGCGATGGCAGTGATCCATCGCAAGCATCACAGCGTTTTGTAGTTTCTTTAGTACCTAGAGCAGAGTGGTAAGAATTTAATTTTATTCAGCATCTTATTTTTTTTTATATGTACGTACTTATCTGTATCATATTTAAAAACAGGGGGTTCGACCTACTGCCCTCGAAGGTTGTGTTGGATGTTTCTAGAGCTTCTTACCGGAGTAAGATGAGTGCTTGCTGGCCGAAGTGGGATAACATCCCTCCTCACATCATGGAGTGCATATGGTAGGATGTCCTAGTATGTATATTTTTTGTTTTCCATTTTTAATTTGTTGTTGTCGTTTTTCTACTGTTTATCGTTTACAGTGTAATCTATTTTTTTTTACTTTTTATCATGAAACACAGGCTGAAATAGACATCCAGACAGACGATATGCTGCTGGCATGAGGATACTGGATGAAGAAGATGCATGCGCAAGAACTATAGGGACACAATATCTGAAATTAAGAAATCTGGTAAGAAACCATGGTGGATGGAGGAGAGCGTATGGCAAACATGGTTGGGATACTGGGAAACGGACGAGGCGAAGGCAAGTATACTAAATTTTTTTGAATTATTAATTTGACGTGATCGAAAAATAATGTATCAAATTTTGAATATACAGGCAGAGTCGGATAGAAACTCTGCAAACAGAAATAAAAATCCCGTCACTCATCGCGGAGGGTCGAAGTCATTTCAGCAGTATCGGCAGGAGTTGGTAAATTTACTGAATGATAATTGTAAATAGTTTATGCTATATAATTTTAAATGTATAATAATTGTATGTAAAAATCAACTTCAGGAAGCTGAGGCGCATGGTCCCGTGGGCTATATGGACGTGTTCACTCGTACGCATGCTGTCGAGCATGTAAATCCGGACGGAACTGTTTCATATACATGGCAGGACGATAAATCCAGCAAAAGCCATGTAAGCATATTTCATTTTATGCAGTATTAGTAATTGTTCTGCTTGTTAAACTATAATGAAATAAGATATGATGTTATTAATTTATTAATGCAGGAAAAATTTATGGAGCAACGCCAGAAACTCCTTGCTGATACGGGTCGAGAACAGCTGACGACTGATGAAGAGGATGCTATTTTTGAGTCCGTTATGGATCCAGCAGAGCATGGCAAACGATACGGGTTTGACAATCAAGTGGTAAATAATTTATTTTACTGCTAATTTGATATTTAAGTCAAAATTCTATGTTGGAATATATAATTTTATCTTGAATACTTCAAATATGCTATTTGGACCTTTTCAAAACAATAAACTTGAATTTTATTCATTTACAGAGATATGCACATACACTTATAGAGATCACAGAGCTAAATTTAATATTTATTGCAGGCCAGCAGTCAGAGATGGGGTCAGCGGAATAGAGCTCAGAGTGATCTAGCAGATATAGAAGAATTGAGGACTAGAGTGTCCTAGCTGGAGGAGCAGAACCGCCAACAGGCTATGCAGACCACACAATTGTTAGAGTACATGCAGCAGTTTGGTGGCCGCTTACCTTCCTCGGCTGGCTCTAGATCTGGAGGAGATTGATTCATTGTTTTCTTGCTTTTTCAGCTATTATTTTTTTAGTTTTGTATGATTATTTTTGATACACTTGGTTGTGTGGTTGTATAATGATGTGGATGTTGATGATTTTGTGTATGTATAACATGGTATAACACTTATTGTTTGGGTTGTTGGAATGGTTATGTATACTACGTATTTTATTTTGATGTTATTTGATAAATTTGTGTGTTTGATTAATTTTGTGTACTTTGAGTTTTGATATTTGGTTGGTATATTGTATATTGGATTGTGCAGTATTGGTGTAATAGTTTTTGAAAAAGAAATGTGGATGGACGGTTATATTTGCAGCAGTAATAAAAAAAACAGCAGATTTCCGACGGCTTCCGACAGTTTACAGGTATGCAATTTCCGACGGCTTCCGACGGCTTGTAGGACATTTTTTCCGACGGTTTCCGACGGGTCCCGACACGTGTCGGAAGCCGTCGTAAGCCGTCGGTAATAAGTACGGCGCCCTCCTTCGAAAGTCGTCGGAAGTACTACTCCCCGACGACGTATGTTCCAACGGCTTTTTCCGACGGCCGCCGACGGTTTTCAGCCGTCGGAAATCATTGTTCTCCTTGTAGTGTTTGCAGCATTAAAATACACATAATTTGAATTATAATCTTGACATAAATCGGACGGATAATTTTCGGATGCGGATGTCTTCATATCCGCGTCCGTTTTTTCAGATATTGGATATTTATCCGCTTTTCGGATGCGGATGCAGACGGATTTCGAATTTTTCGGGTATCCATTAACAGCCCTAAATGCAAGTACAACACAGCATACACTGAAATTCCCTTCACTGCATTTGCATGCAATAAAAATATTGATTAATTATGTTTATTATTTTTCCAGCTTTGTATGCTATTGAATTTCAAAAGCGTGGCTTGCCACATGCACATATCTTACTATTTGTACATGGGGAGGATAGACCAAAAACGACAGCTGTAAAGACCCGTAAATTTCAACTGTTTTAATAACGTAATTAGTTGAAATTTTAAACGATAAAATTTTGAAATATAAATTTGATATTTGGAATGCGTTTAGTTAAACATAGCAACTGGTAAATTTTCGTCCGAAAATATGAAAGTTTATTTCGCGCGTAAATTTACTTCAATTTAATCAGTTAAAAAGCGATAAAAAATAAAATGTTTCCGAAACCTAAATATTTTTACATAGAAAAATTCTAAACCATCTTCTGAGCAAGATGTCAGTTTGTCGTTTTTCCAAATTCGGACATCTTTGGCTCCGTCGACCTTATTTTTCAGTGTTTTTCTTGCATTTTCCGCTATTAAAAAAATCGAATTTTACAATTCAATCATACCACTGATATCTGTATACCGTTTTGATCGTCTTGTCAGACTGATCTCTACGGTATATTCCATTTTGTGTTTTGAAGTCCGGTACGCAGCGAAATCTGTAAATCTGTTCTAATTTCTAGTGTCTATTCGAATTTTCCTTCTTTAGCATTTATGTAAACTTGGTTTCAAGTCAGTACATTTTCTTATTCTTATTAATGCGTCAATATTTGTGCTAGTTTATGGTTTCTTCCACTTGGTGTTTCATTTCCAATATTATGCATTGATTATCTGTAAAGCATCCTCAACTTTATTAAACTTTTACAATTCCCAAATTTCAACCATTCACTTCCATGTAACCGTGAACAAGTTACATGCAACCATTCACTTCCATGTAACCATTCGTTTTCTTTCACTTTTGCTTTGCCTTGTCTCAAAAATGGGTTGCTGTTCCATTTTTTATTTTGCCTGAAACACATTTGGATCTACTTCCCTCTTCCATTTCTTTCTCCCATTTTTCCCTTCCTTCCATTTTGTTCCTGCGTCGTCAAAACTCACGCCTTGGCCACCCTCCTCTGGTTTCCATCCCCGGCCTTCCATCGCTGCCTCCATGGCCGAGCCGAGTCAAACCGCTGATCCCATCATCTCCTCCCACCGCCTCATCACAGCTCAAACCCATCACCACCCAGACCTCCGAACCCCTAGCAGCCACCCCTTGCCGAACCCACTCCCTCCCATCGGCCTCTGCCTCTCCGCGTTCTGAGGCCTAGTGACCACCACCCCTTGTCCGCCTTCTGGCCTTTGCTCTTACGTGGTATATAAAGTAAGTGTGCATTATGAATAATATACAAAGACATGTTTTGTCTGCTCAAAAATTTTCGTATGTAAATATTTTCCATGTATTGATTTTTAAGTATAGAGACAGTTTAAATATATGATGTAGGGAGTACGTGCCCACCCAACTTGTTTCCATATTTCATACAGTATTATATGTATTTATTTTATGTTAGTTATATTATATATAAGGGTTAATTATGGTCTACATTACAGTGTACGTTTATATAACTCAATTGTTAGTACGTATAGATATAGTTCTGGGTATAAGCTTTAATAGTATTTTGTTTATTATCGGGTTGTATAAATTTTAAGGGTATTATATATGTTCTGGTTGTATATCAGATTTTATTTTTATGTCTATTGCATAAGGATTTTATTTGTTTAGTACATATTTTATACGAACTGTTGTTTCCTTTGTCTATTTGATTTCGAAACTTATAATAATGTATTTTGTTTTAGCTGTTGTTTTTCGCCTACCTGCAACACTTTGTTTTTTTTATTTTAGTTTGCTGCAATTCTCGTTTCATCTGTATATTATTGTATTCTATTATGTATTATATATATCTTGCTTATCTGTCTTAATAGTATATGGTTAAAGTGAAATTTTGTTTTGATCGTTCCATGCTAATATATTTTTCAGTTTCAAAACAGTTTAAGCTGATGTGTAAAGAATTTGTTTTGAGAAATGGTTTAAATATAATAAAAATGTTTTTCTCTCTTTTTGTTATATAAATGAAGTTGTAAATATTTTATATATATCTGTTGGTTTAGTTATATATATGATGTTGATTTTGAAAACCTGAATATATGCATATAAGCCGCTAATATTTTGAAGTGGTTACGTATGCATGGCCTTATTTGATTTTAGTATCAGTGCCGACTAAAGTATCAGCGTGATTATTTATGTATTATATAGATTTTGTAAGTTTATTTGTGTCAGTTATATTATGTGTTGAGTTATATTACGTGTTAAGTGTATTCCATAGGGAGCCATCCCAAATATGTATACCATGTGTGTATTTAAAGGAATTTTAATTTTAAAGTCATTGATGTTATATATATTATATATGGAAACTTTATGCGTCTGTTTATTCATACATTTACATGAGCGTTAGCTTGTTTATATATGTATATTATATTATATTATATTATATTACAGTTTATTTTATTATAAATTTAGCTTGTGTATAAAAGTATTTTGCATTTTCTTTTAATACACATATATATATATCCCATTTCTGTCTATATCAAGCTAATTGTAGTTCTCGATTTCCAATTTATCAGCTTTGTCCGTCCAATTTCATGTCAATCTTGCTTTGGGATCTTGATTGCAATTCGTAACTGAACTTTTTGTCTATCCGTCTAGCCTCGAAAGGTCAGCACTCACTCACGATTAACGTTCTTTTATTTATTAAATTTGATTTCAATTGAAATGACAATTGAATATGCTGCTGTTAGTTAATCACACTATTTTATATGCTATTACCTGTATCAGTTCACCTGTGACATCTGACACCATTATCTGTTAATTATTTTTGCGATGATAATACAGTTTGGCTGATAATTGATTGATTTTTGATGTTTATATTGGACGTTAAATTGTTAACGTTAAAATGATAAATAGTATGCAATTGAAATTGATATAGAATAGTTAAATGTTAAATTTGATTAACTGACAAATTTGTATAATATGACCCCTTTAACTGTTAACTTTATTGACACGTAGGATTTGTTTAATTACACTTTGAACCACTGAATGTATGTTGTTAAATTGATGATGTATGAAATTGTAAATAGATGACAAGTGAAAAGCCGTAATGTAGTAATCTTTAATCTACATGAAATGATAGTGTAGATTCTAGAAATAATTATATTAATTCGCACAAATAACAATGTGAATTAATACGGTTATTTCGGGATTATTTGAATTGATTATTGGATTGTTGTTATTGATTGTTGTTATTGCTTGTTTATTTACATTGACACCATCCCAGTTATCACACTGCAAGTTCCCTTTATTATGTTTTGATTTTTGAATTGAATTGGAATCGGGTTGAAATGATAAATACCCAAATTGAACTTTGACCTAGGATAGAGAATTAAATAAAAACCCGATTGGTCAATAATTTGATTTAAAAATAAACGAAGATTTTACTTGAATAAATAATATGGTTTTGAAATGAAGTTGAAATTTGAATTTTTAATGAAAGGAAAATGTTAATTTTTAATAATCTGAAACAAAATATTAACAATGTAATTGATGAAAGAATGATGTTTAATTTAAGAAATGATTGAATTAAGTTTGAAATGATTTAATAATTAAGTTTGAAATTATAATTAAGTTTGAAATTATTAAACTTTGAAATTATTTAATAATTAAGTTTTTAATTATTTAATAATTAAATAAGATTGAACGATTTAATGATCAAATTGAATTAAATTCTTTAATAAGAGAAATCGAACTTTTGAATAAGTGAATTTACTTTGTAAATAATTGAAATTGAGTTTTCTTGATTAATTAAGTTTTGGAAAATTATTTAAGGAAGTAAATAAGTGAAATGGATTTCTTTAACAAGAAATGAAAATGTGATATTTTTGGAATTAATGTAAGACTTGTAATTGAAAGAAATGATTTGACGAATTTAATTTAATTCAAAATTGTAAGTTTTGTTTTAATGAAGTTGAACTTAAGAAATTGATTTAATGAATTGGAAATTTGATAGAAATTGTTTTGAATGATAAAGTAACTTAACGAATATTGAATGAAACCGATAAATGAATTTGAAATTGATTTAAATGTTAAATTAAATTAATTTAAATGATTTCGGAATGAAACTTATATGAACTTGAATCAATATTTGAATTGTTTAAATAAAGATTGAAATTGAATTATAAGATTTTGAAATGATAATTTGGAAGTTTTGAAACGTAAATTATGGAAATCATTTTTGAAAGACAAACGAAATGTTGATTTATAAACTCTGATTGAAATTGGAATTGATTTGGTTTTTGAAATATATAAACGACCAATCGGTGTAATAATTACGAAAGTTATTAAAGGGACCGGAATTCGGTTATGGATATACTCTCTATCTAAACCGAAAACCACTTTAATAACTATACGCGGAGTGATGATCCAGAATGAAGTGGTTGGAATGATGTACGTGTTGACTGAAGAAAGAGAACGATAATGGATAGCCTTGACACTTGTGTCAAATTGGAAATGACTAAAACAGGAGCTGTGCCGGGCCAATGGAGGATTAGCTACCTCAAGTGGACACACTTCTTCGAACTACTTATACTTGTTGTCGATTGGTGCACCCTTGATTTTGGGAGTGTTGTTTCACGGTGTTGCGGGCGCTGCGGCGTTGCGTTCTCACCAGTCCGGATCAGGCGAACGGTAGTATCACTACCTTGGGTATTGCCTCATGTGCCTTGTCATACTTGTATTCCATTTATGCGCGACCACTACGATTTTGATTTGTACCTTTAGTATATGGATTGCCCTCTGGTGACTTCCGGTTTTGGGGAAACTACGGTCTTGTATATGCTTTTGGGAATAAAAATGTGTTAAGGGTGGAATGGGCCATGACTTAACGCTATTTTGATATCTTTTTATATTACTGATAGACATTATCTACTTATCGTACATTACTACATAGTAGATAGTTTGACGGATCCTTAAAGGGTGGTTATTCCAAACATCCTTTGAGTTACTTGTATTTCAATTGCTATTTCACTTGAGTTGGATTTATTAATATAAGAATGTTAATCCTGACTCGAGTGTCTTGTGTTTTTGCTTTACGCTCGGGTCAGACTGAGTGATCCAGTATTCGAGACTCACCTTTGAAGTTGGAGCTTGCTTGAAGATCCAGCCATTTATTCTGTTTTCAGATATTCGATGATTCCAGTGATGTATTCTGATTTGTATCTGATGTATCGTGTTACTCTTCTGTTGTAAACTCTGATGTATTTTATATATTCATATAGTAGCTTCATGAACTACTATCTCTTTTATTTCCGCTGCACTTATTACTCTGTGTCTGTGATCTGTGATTATTTATTTACTGTATATGTTCAGTTTTGCCGAATTTAAATTAACAACGCGGTATTTTGAGCAATTCAACTCCGGCATGAGTGTCTACCTATACACTTATAATGGATGCGAATGGTCCAAAATTCCGGGTCGTTACAGTTGGTATCAGAGCTTTGGTAGCTCTAGGCAAAACTCAACATATAGGGTAAATGCATTTACAGAATCACTCTCATTCGAGTTTCAATCTCTTCCTTTCGACTCGATTCTTTGAATTTTGGAACGTTCCCTACGGTTTCAAATTTCATTCGTGTTCCCTCACTATTCGTCTTCTTTCAATTCTGGAGTATTCCATAACTCTACTTCGAATGATTTTTATAATGAGTCGGCGGTCTTGCCAATCTCAAATTGACTTATAAAGGGGTGAAACTCTCTACAATAGGCATTGATTTACCGGAGATTTCTGTATCCTCGGTTTACGATGCTATCTATCTCCTGCTATACCTGAATTCTATTTCTTGAGATCGAATGTCGATTTACCTCGGAATTCAACACCGATCTTATTTTGAAGTCACGGTCGACCCGGTTAAGGTTGCCCGCGATTTATATAAACTTATCCATCGCCTTATTTTGTTATTTAATTATCTCGTCTTTGTTCAAACCTATCGTCGAATCGAAATTCTCTTTGATTTGAGTCAACAAAATTTTTGAATCCCTATCCTTATTTTGAAAATCCATTCTGGTATCGTCGAGCGAGGAAGTGTATTTGTAAATTTATATTAAAAATGCTTTATATATTGTGTTGTTTGAATTGCTGATGTTGATTTGGGTTTTCGATCGATTCGTCTGATCAACGCTATCGATAGGATTTCCAAAACACTTGAGCAGAGCAAACTGACACAATATTGTTTTCAAATTTGTTTGATTATATTGTAAAAATAAAAATAAAAATATAAGTAAAATTTTCTGAAATTTAATAGGGTAATTAAATTGTTTGTTTGAAATGATAATATTTGATTATCATTTATTATTCTAAAATAAATTTATTTAGAATTTGGAATGAATTAAATTCAGAAATTTGAGAATTTAGTTTCCGGTGATTTCGAACTTTGGTTTTTAAAAATTTTAAAGTATATATTATTGGAAGTATTTTCGAATAGGAATCGTTTCCAAAGAATTTTAAAATATTGAAATCAGTACTCTTCTCTTTGTCGTTGGAAAATAATTTCGGTGATGGCGGCCGCATCATCGACATTCATTTTCGAGTTTCGAAGTGGAGATACTATTCTGTAGCTTTGCTACGGTTTGTTTTGAAAAGTATTTTGATTTGAATTTCATCAGTATATTTTGATTTATATATATATATATATAGGTATCTTATTTTAAAATTTAATTTGATTTGATATAAATATATTATATATATCTCTAAGTTGTTTAAAGTTAATCGGAAATCTAATTCTTAAATTTTGTTAAAGGATGATTTTAATTATAAATAAAACTAAAATTTGGAATAAATATTTAGACTTGAATAATTGAATTGGGAAAATTCTATTTGTATATTGTTCAACTGCATTCTAATACAACTTACCTAAATCATTCAGAAGTTGAATATGTAATTGGATAATATATAAGATAAATTGAATTTATAAATAAAATTTGGGTGCTTATAATAAATGTTATACACTAAATTTTGATTATAAAGATGTTAATAGAGTTAGATAGGATAATAAGTAAACTCAGTTAATAATGAAATAAATTTGTTTTGAAAGAATTAATAAATTTGTTTTGAAAGAATTAATAAATTGAAATTTGATCAACATATGAAAATACCTTGAATTTAAAAGAAATTAATAGATGTAAATTAATTTAAATCGAAACTTTTATGTTTTAAATTAATTTATATGGGTTAAATATATGTGAGTAGATATGTTAAGTAGAATAAATTTAACAGTAATTTGGAATAAATAAGAATTTAAAATTGTTGAAGAAAATATGATTATAATAAAAGACTATTCAAATTTATGGTTTTAGAAATTTTAAATTGAAGAAAATTGGATAATAAGATAATGAATTTAGAAATAGTTGAGATTGATTTTAGTGAAATCAAATGGATTAAAAAAATTATTGAATATCAATTAATTTAAATTTGAATTTATATTGTTTAAATTAATTGTTATTTTGTATTTCAAATCTGTTTTTCTTTCTGGTTGTTTCTATTCTCCTACCTCGTCCCTTTTTGGGGACGAAAAGTTTTGAGTGTGGGAGAGTGTAAATACCCGTAAATTTCAACTGTTTTAATAACGTAATTAGTTGAAATTTTGTGAAATTTTAAACGATAAAATTTTGAAATATAAATTTGATATTTGGAATGCGTTTAGTTAAACATAGCAACTGGTAAATTTTCGTCCGAAAATATGAAAGTTTATTTCGCGCGTAAATTTACTGCAATTTAATCAGTTAAAAAGCAATGAAAATAAAATGTTTCTGAAACCTAAATATTTTTACATAGAAAAATTCTAAACCATCTTCTGAGCAAGATGTCAGTTTGTCGTTTTTCCAAATTCGGACATCTTTGGCTCCGTCGATCTTATTTTTCAGCATTTTTCTTGCATTTTCCGCTATTAAAAAAATCGAATTTTATAATTCAATCATACCACTGATATCTGTATACCGTTTTGATCGTCTTGTCAGACTAATCTCTTCGGTATATTCCATTTTGTGTTTTGAAGTCCGGTACGCAGCGAAATCTGTAAAATAGTGATCCGTACCGGTATCGAGCTTTCTAATTTCTAGTGTCTATTCGAATTTTCCTTCTTTAGCATTTATGTAAACTTGGTTTCAAGTCAGTACATTTTCTTATTCTTATTAATGCGTCAATATTTGTGCTAGTTTATGGTTTCTTCCACTTGGTGTTTCATTTCCAATATTATGCATTGATTATCTGTAAAGCATCCTCAACTTTATTAAACTTTTACAATTCCCAAATTTCAACCATTCACTTCCATGTAACCGTGAACAAGTTACATGCAACCATTCACTTCCATGTAACCATTCGTTTTCTTTCACTTTTGCTTTGCCTTGTCTCAAAAATGGATTGTTGTTCCATTTTTTTTCTTTTGCCTGAAACACATTTGGATCTACTTCCCTCTTCCATTTCTTTCTCCCGTTTTTCCCTTCCTTCCATTTTGTTCCTGCGTCGTCAAAACTCACGCCTTGGCCACCCTCCTCTGGTTTCCATCCTCGGCCTTCCATCGCTGCCTCCATGGCTGAGCCGAGTCAAACCGCTGATCCCATCATCTCCTCCCACCGCCTCATCACAACTCAAATCCATCACCACCCAGACCTCTGAACCCCTAGCAGCCACCCCTTGCCGAACCCACTCCCTCCCATCGGCCTCTGCCTCTCCGCGTTCTGAGGCCTGGTGACCACCACCCCTTGTCCGCCTTTTGGCCTTTGCTCTTACGTGGTATATAAAGTAAGTGTGCATTATGAATAATATACAAAGACATGTTTTGTCTGCTCAAAAATTTTCGTATGTAAATATTTTCCATGTATTGATTTTTAAGTATAGAGACAGTTTAAATATATGATGTAGGGAGTACGTGCCCACCCAACTTGTTTCCATATTTCATACAGTATTATATGTATTTATTTTATGTTAGTTATATTATATATAAGGGTTAATTATGGTCTACATTACAGTGTACGTTTATATAACTCAATTGTTAGTACGTATAGATATAGTTCTGGGTATAAGCTTTAATAGTATTTTGTTTATTATCGGGTTGTATAAAATTTAAGGGTATTATATATGTTCTGGTTGTATATCAGATTTTATTTTTATTTCTATTGCATAAGGATTTTATTTGTTTAGTACATATTTTATACGAACTGTTGTTTCCTTTGTCTATTTGATTTCGAAACTTATAATAATGTATTTTGTTTTAGCTGTTGTTTTTCGCCTACCTGCAACACTTTGTTTTTTTTATTTTAGTTTGCTGCAATTCTCGTTTCATCTGTATATTATTGTATTCTATTATGTATTATATATATCTTGCTTATCTGTCTTAATAGTATATGGTTAAAGTGAAATTTTGTTTTGATCGTTCCATGCTAATATATTTTTCAGTGTCAAAACAGTTTAAGCTGATGTGTAAAGAATTTGTTTTGAGAAATGGTTTAAATATAATAAAAATGTTTTTCTCTCTTTTTGTTATATAAATGAAGTTGTAAATTTTTTTTATATATTTGTTGGTTTAATTATATATATGATGTTGATTTTGAAAACCTGAATATATGCATATAAGCCGCTAATATTTTGAAGTGGTTACGTATGCATGGCCTTATTTGATTTTAGTATCAGTGCCGACTAAAGTATCAGCGTGATTATTTATGTATTATATAGATTTTGTAAGTTTATTTGTGTCAGTTATATTATGTGTTGAGTTATATTACGTGTTAAGTGTATTCCATAGGGAGCCATCCCAAATATGTATACCATGTGTGTATTTAAAGGAATTTTAATTTTAAAGTCATTGATGTTATATATATTATATATGGAAACTTTATGCGTCTGTTTATTCATACATTTACATGACCGTTAGCTTGTTTATATATTATATTATATTATATTATATTACAGTTTATTTTATTATAAATTTAGCTTGTGTATAAAAGTATTTTGCATTTTCTTTTAATACATATATATATATATATCCCATTTCTGTCTATATCAAGCTAATTGTAGTTCTCGATTTCCAATTTATCAGCTTTGTCCGTCCAATTTCGTGTCAATCTTGCTTTGGGATCTTGATTGCAATTCGTAACTGAACTTTTTGTCTATCCGTCTAGTCTCGAAAGGTGAGCACTCACTCACGATTAACGTTCTTTTATTTATTAAATTTGATTTCAATTGAAACGACAATTGAAATATGCTGCTGTTAGTTAATCACACTGTTTTATATGCTATTACCTGTATCAATTCACCTGTGACATCTGACACCATTATCTGTTAATTATTTTTGCGATGATAATACAGTTTGGCTGATAATTGATTGATTTTTGATGTTTATATTGGACGTTAAATTGTTAACGTTAAAATGATAAATAGTATGCAATTGAAATTGATATAGAATAGTTAAATGTTAAATTTGATTAACTGACAAATTTGTATAATATGACCCCTTTAACTGTTAACTTTATTGACACGTAGGATTTGTTTAATTACACTTTGAACCACTGAATGTATGTTGTTAAATTGATGATGTATGAAATTGTAAATAGATGACAAGTGAAAAGCCGTAATGTAGTAATCTTTAATCTACATGAAATGATAGTGTAGATTCTAGAAATAATTATATTAATTCGCACAAATAACAATGTGAATTAATACGGTTATTTCGGGATTATTTGAATTGATTATTGGATTGTTGTTATTGATTGTTGTTATTGCTTGTTTATTTACTTTGACACCATCCCAGTTATCACACTGCAAGTTCCCTTTATTATGTTTTGATTTTTGAATTGAATTGGAATCGGGTTGAAATGATAAATACCCAAATTGAACTTTGACCTAGGATAGAGAATTGAATAAAAACCCGATTGGTCAATAATTTGATTTAAAAATAAACGAAGATTTTACTTGAATAAATAATATGGTTTTGAAATGAAGTTGAAATTTGAATTTTTAATGAAAGGAAAATGTAAATTTTTAATAATCTAAAACAAAATATTAACAATGTTATTGATGAAAGAATGATGTTTAATTTAAGAAATGATTGAATTAAGTTTGAAATGATTTAATAATTAAGTTTGAAATTATAATTAAGTTTGAAATTATTAAACTTTGAAATTATTTAATAATTAAGTTTTGAATTATTTAATAATTAAATAAGATTGAACGATTTAATGATCAAATTGAATTAAATTCTTTAATAAGAGAAATCGAACTTTTGAATAAGTGAATTTACTTTGTAAATAATTGAAATTGAGTTTTCTTGATTAATTAAGTTTTGGAAAATTATTTAAGGAAGTAAATAAGTGAAATGGAATTTCTTTAACAAGAAATGAAAATGTGATATTTTTGGAATTAATGTAAGACTTGTAATTGAAAGAAATGATTTGACGAATTTAATTTAATTCAAAATTGTAAGTTTTGTTTTAATGAAGTTGAACTTAAGAAATTGATTTAATGAATTGGAAATTTGATAGAAATTGTTTTGAATGATAAAGTAACTTAACGAATATTGAATGAAACCGATAAATGAATTTGAAATTGATTTAAATGTTAAATTAAATTAATTTAAATGATTTCGGAATGAAAATTATATGAACTTGAATCAATATTTGAATTGTTTAAATAAAGATTGAAATTGAATTATAAGATTTTGAAATGATAATTTGGAAGTTTTGAAACGTAAATTATGGAAATCGTTTTTGAAAGACAAACGAAATGTTGATTTATAAACTCTGATTGAAATTGGAATTGATTTGGTTTTTGAAATATATAAACGACCAATCGGTGTAATAATTACGAAAGTTATTAAAGAGACCGGAATTCGGTTATGGATATACTCTCTATCTAAACCGAAAACCACTTTAATAACTATACGCGGAGTGATGATCCAGAATGAAGTGGTTGGAATGATGTACGTGTTGACTGAAGAAAGAGAACGATAATGGATAGCCTTGACACTTGTGTCAAATTGGAAATGACTAAAACAGGAGCTGTGCCGGGCCAATGGAGGATTAGCTACCTCAAGTGGACACACTTCTTCGAACTACTTATACTTGTTGTCGATTGGTGCACCCTTGATTTTGGGAGTGTTGTTTCACGGTGTTGCGGGCGCTGCGGCGTTGCGTTCTCACCAGTCCGGATCAGGCGAACGGTAGTATCACTACCTTGGGTATTGCCTCATGTGCCTTGTCATACTTGTATTCCATTTATGCGCGACCACTACGATTTTGATTTGTACCTTTAGTATATGGATTGCCCTCTGGTGACTTCCGGTTTTGGGGAAACTACGGTCTTGTATATGATTTTGGGAATAAAAATGTGTTAAGGGTGGAATGGGCCATGACTTAACGCTATTTTGATATCTTTTTATATTACTGATAGACATTATCTACTTATCGTACATTACTACATAGTAGATAGTTTGACGGATCCTTAAAGGATGGTTATTCCAAACATCCTTTGAGTTACTTGTATTTCAATTGCTATTTCACTTGAGTTGGATTTATTAATACAAGAATGTTAATCCTGACTCGAGTGTCTTGTGTTTTTGCTTTACGCTCGGGTCAGACTGAGTGATCCAGTATTCGAGACTCACCTTTGAAGTTGGAGCTTGCTTGAAGATCCAGCCATCTATTCTGTTTTCAGATATTCGATGATTCCAGTGATGTATTCTGATTTGTATCTGATGTATCGTGTTACTCTTCTGTTGTAAACTCTGATGTAATTTATATATTCATATAGTAGCGTCATGAACTACTATCTCTTTTATTTCCGCTGCACTTATTACACATTGTGTCTGTGATCTGTGATTATTTATTTACTGTATATGTTCAGTTTTGTCGAATTTAAATTAACAACGCGGTATTTTGAGCAATTCAACTCCGGCATGAGTGTCTACCTATACACTTATAATGGATGCGAATGGTCCAAAATTCCGGGTCGTTATAGTTGGTATCAGAGCTTTGGTAGCTCTAGGCAAAACTCAACATATAGGGTAAATGCATTTACAGAATCACTCTCATTCGAGTTTCAATCTCTTCCTTTCGACTCGATTCTTTGAATTTTGGAACGTTCCCTACGGTTTCAAATTTCATTCGTGTTCCCTCACTATTCGTCTTCTTTCAATTCTGGAGTATTCCATAACTCTACTTCGAATGATTTTTATAATGAGTCGGCGGTCTTGCCAATCTCAAATTGACTTATAAAGGGGTGAAACTCTCTACAATAGGCATTGATTTACCGGAGATTTCTGTATCCTCGGTTTACGATGCTATCTATCTCCTGCTATACCTGAATTCTATTTCTTGAGATCGAATGTCGATTTACCTCGGAATTCAACACCGATCTTATTTTGAAGTCACGGTCGACCCGGTTAAGGTTGCCCGCGATTTATATAAACTTATCCATCGCCTTATTTTGTTATTTAATTATCTCGTCTTTGTTCAAACCTATCGTCGAATCGAAATTCTCTTTGATTTGAGTCAACAAATTTTTTGAATCCCTATCCTTATTTTGAAAATCCATTCTGGTATCGTCGAGCGAGGAAGTGTATTTGTAAATTTATATTAAAAATGCTTTATATATTGTGTTGTTTGAATTGCTGATGTTGATTTGGGTTTTCGATCGATTCGTCTGATCAACGCTATCGATAGGATTTCCAAAACACTTGAGCAGAGCAAACTGACACAATATTGTTTTCAAATTTGTTTGATTATATTGTAAAAATAAAAATAAAAATATAAGTAAAATTTTCTGAAATTTAATAGGTTAATTAAATTGTTTGTTTGAAATGATAATATTTGATTATCATTTATTATTCTAAAATAAATTTATTTAGAATTTGGAATGAATTAAATTCAGAAATTTGAGAATTTAGTTTCCGGTGATTTCGAACTTTGGTTTTTAAAATTTTTAAAGTATATATTATTGGAAGTATTTTTGAATAGGAATCGTTTCCAAAGAATTTTAAAATATTGAAATCAGTACTCTTCTCTTTGTCGCTGGAAAATAATTTCGGTGATGGCGGCCGCATCATCGACATTCATTTTCGAGTTTCGAAGTGGAGATATGTAACGACCCAGAATTTTGAACGAATTAAATTGAGAATATTTAATTTATTTTAAATATTTGAACGGTAATTTAATTCGAATCCCGATATAACTTTGAAATTGACGATTAAATTATAGAATTTAATCTATTGAAACTGGATAAAAATTTGAATCTTCAATTTTAAGCCGAAGAAAATATTTCGGAAACTTTTAAAAATTCGTGTTGATATTACTGAAGATAACAGAAGCTTCAGAATCGAATTTAGGAGTAAATTGTTCAGTTTGAAATTTTTATCGTTTCAATCGATATTTAAAAATAGCCGTCCGAGGCGCAGTCTCGGAATTCGACGAAACCAGTTCCATTGGATCCGGAATATTGTATTATTGCCGGGTTTTAAATTTCGTATTTTTCAAAGTTAATACGTGATCGTACGGTGGAAAAACGCATTGAAATTAATCGGATTCAATTTAAATTTAAATTTAAAAATTGTCAACATCAGCCACCCTAGGTTCTCTTTAGCAGACCTATTCCCTGAAACGTCGCGTACTCCTGTCTCTTTCCCTCTGTAAATTCACGAAATCGAAACACTTCAGTTCAAAGAAAATAAAATGTCGTTCATTCCAAACTCTCGTTCTCCCCAGTTCAAACGAGAAACCCATTCGTTCAAAAAAAATTAAATGGCCTCTGTGAAGTAATTTCGTTCTCCCCCCTCTCAAAAAAAATAATCAAAGTGATCGATTTGGAGAAATCAGGGCGCGAGTTCGTTCGCAAGGTAGCGTGGACGTGACGCCTTCGATGGTGACTTCGACGATGGTATGTGGCTGCAGCAGGAGGCGACATCGAGTCGCTAGGGTTTCACGTTGGGCTCGGCGACGCTCGCGAGCAGGGTGTCGGCGCGAGGCATCTCGCGCGCGTCGTTCTGGGTGGATGTCGACATTCGCGGCGGCAACCCGGTGATGTCGTTCGCAAGGAGGCAGAGGCGCTTGTTGGCAGGCGGCGACGTCACAATTGGTGGGACTGGGCACGCGTAGACGAAAGACGATGTGGCACGGGGTCGATTAGGGCTGAGCATCGAAGTGGCATTGGGAGTGCGCACGCGTGATGGAGGGTGGCTTCGAGGTTCGCCAGCAAGGCGCGCATTCGTATTCGATGGTCGATCGACGGTGTGGTTCGTCGATGGCTAGGGTTTGTTCAAGTTCGTAATAGACAGTGAGGTATTTTATTTATTTTTCTTGATTTATTTTATTAAACATACGTATATGCGAGTGAATATATATATACATATGTTTATGTAGGAGATTAACAGTGAAGTTTAAAAATAGGAATTTTGGTAAAGTTTTTATATTTGTAAAGTTGAATAAAAATAAATATATATGCAGTTTCCATTTTTGATACTGGCAGTAAAGGAAATGATATGAAAATAAATATATGGATTAACTAGTTTAACAAAGTTTATTCGTTGTTTAGTGACATAAAAATGTTTTTTTTAAGGAAAATTTATTTGAATAAATAATTGGTTAAGAAAATTTATCAAAGGAAAATTTGATATATACAGTAAGTTTGAAAAACGTAAGTTTGCATATATATATATATTATATACAATAAAGGAAAGTTATTTTGAAAATTTAGATGCTTAGTTAAACAAATTTATTTAAAGAGGAAATTGGGTTGAAATAAAAATCATTGGATAATTTAAATTACCAAACGAAAATTGGTTATTAGGTTTATTCCGAATATTAATAAATCTATATATTGTTTATACTAGGTCAAAATCCGTAAAGAAAACAAAACTGCAATGGAAATGGATGGCAAATTTAAAAGCTAAGGTGAGATCTTTCTCACTCGAAGGAAATTTGATTTTACAGTTATTATTGACTGTTTGATTGCTATGTTGATTGTGATATTAGATATTTTAGGACATATCTATATATATAGCAGTATATACATATTGGCATATGTATATATTGGATTGATGATTTCCCGCCTCGTATAGCGGATGAGACCCTATTGCGCCGTTAGTAAGCGGATTTATAAAAACCTATATACCGCGATAATTCCGTACTGGAGCGGAATTGGTATTGTGCTAACGTCTTTGGATGCAGGGAAACAGGTTGGAGGGATCCAACTGGATTCCTCACCAGTAGTTATTTATTTACAGGATTGATGTGTATTCTGTTATCATATGTTGATATATGATGTTGTTGTCGTGATTTACCAATTGATGCTGTTGCATCATCGGATTCAAATTTTGAAGTTTAAAAATAACGATTTTAATTTTAAGAAGAGATTTTAAAAGTGATTATTTGAAAGTATACGTTTTATTTAAATCTTTGAATTGGTTTACTTTAAATAAATAAATGTTATAAATCTAAAGTTATGAAAATTTTAAATTGTGAAATATAACTGAAAAGTGATTTTGAAATAAATAGCCAAGTAATTTAGAAAATAGTTTAAGTTTGGATTTCTTTTGAATTACTAAAAATGATGTATATAAAAGATGTACAGAATTGATATTTATCAATTTAAAGTGTTGGAATTTTAAAACGAGTGTTTATAAGAGTTAGAGATTTATATAATTATAAATTGTAAAGACATGAGATTTATAGGATTATAAATTGTGAAAATATGAATTTTATAGATTTACAAAGTATGAAGTTATAAAATGGATGAAACGGTAGCATAAAAGATTTATAAGAGATTAACTTATAAATTTGATTTTTGCCTTTAAATGGAATATTTATCGAATTTGTAAATAAAAGGAGATTTATTAAATCGAAGTTGTTATAAAATAGAAATAGAATTTATAAACGTTGTTTTATAAATTCGAAATCAATGGGATTTGAGAAATTAAATATAGAAGATTTTTAAAGAAGATATATTCGCGATTTTGGATAGCGAATTTTTATTGAGATAAAAATGTGTAGAAATGATTGAATGGGTTAAGAAAATTTTATTCACGATTTTGGACAGTGAATATATTGTTAAGTAAAATGGATTCATTTTTGAAGAAGTAATATTTTAAAAATGAAGTTAAACATTTTAAAGGTGTTTTAAAATGTGTTATGAATCGAAAGCATAGATTTCAACATTTATTGTTGAAATAGACGTTTTCGAGAAATAAGGAAATGGTGGACTATAACACTGTTGTTATAGTAAATGATTTCCGAAAGGAAATGTTTTTATCTAGTATTGGGATTTACATATCTATTTTAAATTTCGAATCCCTATACTAGTGATTTTTTAGTCGTCGTAACGATGTTTTACGTAACATTCGTTTTGACTCAAATAGATGTTGAAATTTATGATTTCCTTAAAGAATGAATATATACTTAATTTGATTTAAGTATATCGAATATTTTCCAAGTGTTGAAAATAAATGATTGTGAAATACTTATTATTTAATAAGTATGGAAATGCTTTTCCAATATGAAATGAACGTTTTGAGAATTTATCTTTGTAAAGATAAATTGAAATTGAATATTGAAAACGATTTGAAAATCGTATATCAGTAGATATTTTGAAAATATAAATTCACTTTGGAATTTATAAAAGAAATGGGAATTGGTCTTAAGAATAAATGTTGATTTATTTCTGAAGCGTGGAAATTTTATATCTAGTAAAGATATTTTGGAAAATAAATAATTTGGAAAATTATTTGGAATCTGATGATGTCGCGCATCTTTATTGATAGTTAAATAACCGACTATCAATAATTACCTTGAGTAGGTATTTGTTGTAAATTGGATGAATTTGAATGCCACACTTATTTTTTTGAATTAACGCTCACTATTCGGGTTAGCCGGGAAAGGACCATGGGGTCGTATAACCCATTCCGAATATGTGATACGTCGATATGAATTGCATTCGAAGACCGGTGTTGAAGACCGGATATTTTTGAAAACGGAAGGATTACCGTCGAGTTACTCTACACCGACTGATCTTCGGTTTAGAGGTTTTATCACCCTTAGTGACGGGAAGTCCTGACGTGATTAGAAAATTATCCGGAAATGCAAGGGCTTCGTGAGAAGTGCCTTCGGTTCTGTTCGATCCCGGAACAGACTTGTATGGATTGTGTGTCTGACGTTACAATTTGAGATATAAAGCTGATTTCTTTCAAATACATTTCTGTTGGTGGCGGAGAATTTATTCTCTTAGCTTAACACCCTTCTCTGAGACGTATGAGCTCAGAGGTTATGTAGTTGAAATTTATCAGCGATATATCCCAATTTGGTAACGTGGCATACTGAGTGTTGCTGTGAAATGATCAGTGTTTGATCATTTGTGATATGATCATTTGATTGATCTTATATCTTTATGATCATAGGTTGATCATTTTTGTTTGACCCGAAGCAGGGCTTTTTGAGAAAGCGTAGCTTTGTGGACGAGACTTCGTCGAGCCTCACACCCCGGAAATGGTCGAAACAGGAAGAATGCAGCAAGGTTCTAGGGAGTAGCGCCCCTTAGTGTATGTCATTCCTTCTGGATAAAGGTGGTATCATGGTATGGAGCCCAGATACTTAACCTCTGTGGTTACTGCATTATTATTATCTATGTGGTTTGTTGGAATCGGGGATCCTCGGGAAGATCGGTGACGATCGGGGGATGGCATACGCGTGTCAGTAGTTACCTATTTTTGCAGAGGTAACCCGGCCTTGTGTTGGCAGAGATCCGGTTAGGTTCTCGGGTCGTCTATTCCAGGGACGTACCCATCGTGGATAGGAAGTTCCTTTGCCTGACCATTTGTTGGAAATCCAGACTCCAATACGAACTTTGTACGGTATTAGTTGTAGAACCTGCCATTTACGTACGGTGGTCACCACTGTTTAGATGGTAGCTATAGTAGGCATACGATACTGGTCGTATGTTGGCTAAGATTAATATTATACTTTCGAAATGTTTTCTACACTATGCACTAATAATAATATCAAAAAGAATTTGATTTTGCGTAGTAAGCATCTTTGACTATCATAAGAAGAAATCTCCTCCAATTCTGCGTTTGCATTGTGTGTGTGGTGGGAGGTCTTATGGTAGTTTCATTTTCCAAAAGCATTTCGAATTGACTTTAAAATTATCCTGTTGTTTATTTTAAAGAATAACTGTTTTACGATCTCACACCAGTCACCATGACTGACTCGGAGTTTATTGTTTCCCTTCTAAACTCTGGGTGCCCACCAATTTCCACACGGGCAGTCTAGAGTTAGATTATCAGGATATTCTGGATATTCTGGAGCTTTGGAGATAAGCTGGATGGCGAGACGTAGTATTTGTATCTGATAGTATTTATTCCGCTGTGTATTCTGTATGAGGACAGGTTATATAACTGTCCATTGTTGTATATTGACTCTGATGATTGATGTATGTATAAAATGATATAGTTCTTTGTTTTAAAAGACTAGTAATTATCTATTGTATATTGTTCCGCTGCGATGTGTAAGATTCTGATATTGTTCTGTTTCTGTTCTCTGTTGTTGTTCTGTTATTCTTCTTTCTTTTCTTTTTCTTCTCTTTTTCTTCTATCTTCTCTTCCTCCTCTTCTTTTAAATATTAAAGTTTCGCGTTTTCGCCATCCGATTGTTCGGCAATTGCTACAGTGGACGTAGCAGTGTCGGGTTTTCGGAAGACGGATTTGCGGGTCTTTACAGTTGGTATCAGAGCATATGGTTAAGCGACAACCCTGCTCTGTTGGGTGTTACTCATTAGAGATAGAGTCAGTAGTACTCTAGAATGAGTTTGAGTGTAATAATAGATATGAGCGCGTATTTGTTATTTGAATATAAAATTGTTTTGTATTGTGTTGACTTATCGGTTGATTGTTTATGGATTCTGGTCGGTGCAGTCTAGCTAACTGTAGTCGATAGGGGTTTCTAAACTCTTAAACAAGATAAACCGACACAATATTTGTTTTAAAATAGGGTAAATGAGATAATTTTACCCAAAACTATTTTTGTATATAAAAAAAAAGATTTTTCTGTAAATTATTATAGTATATGGTTGCATGGTTGTTAGGAAAGTGATAATATTGAAATGTTATCATTTTTATATGAAATTGAATAAGAAATGGAAATTGTAACTCCAAAGTTAAGAAATTAATCCATATACAAATGAAATTTGAGAATATAAATTATAAATGTTAATTGTAATTTAAAATGAGAATTCCAGAGAAGTTTTTGGAAATGTTTTGAAAAGAATTTGAAAATTTTGGAGATTTGGAAAGTTTAATTTCTTTTTGATTTGAAAATGAATTTCAAGGGTTTTGAAAAATGTTTTGAAGAAATGAAAAGCTCTAAACTCTTTTCGGTCGCTGGAAAATAATTCCGATGATGACCATGGCATCACCGGTGTTCATTTTCGGGTTTCCAAAAGAGGAATTGCTGCCAAATTGTTTTAAAAGGAAGTTGTTTGAAAAGTTGGGTTTTGTTTTGAAAGTTCAAAGGATGATTTGACTTGTTTTCAAAATGGTTTTGAAAAGGTTGAAAAGACTCTGGAATACTATAAAGAATATTTACGGAATATTATTGAATTGATAACTTATACGAATAGAAATTGTTAATGTGAAATGTGAAATTGTTGGAATTAAGGTTCATTAACAAGTGAAATCTATAAACGTGAATTGAAAGTATAAGGAAACGAATTCATATATAAATAAAATGGTAAATATGAAGTGTAATTGTGATTTATAAATGAAAATGGAATTCCAGATAGATATTGGAAAAAATAAAAAAATTTATTAATGAAATGAATTTGTAATATGAATATATAAGTGATTATAAATCGAAATGTAAATAAGTTGATAACTTATAAATATTTGCAAATTTGATAGAGATGAGATTCAATTGAAAATGAAAGAATTTGAGAATGAATAAATAAATTTGCAATTGCAAGTACAAGAAAATGAAGTTGAATGTTAAAATTCATTTTGAATTTGTCAGTAAATGAAACTGGAGTTAAAGCTGAATATTGAAACGAATTTGAATTGTGTGAAATAAAATAAAGTTTTGAAATTGGTTTGAAGTGAACAAAAGAAATCCGATAAAAATTCAATATTTCAGAATTGAAAGTGAATTGAATCCAAATTAGATTGGAATTGTGAATTGAACTCAAATGAGAAATGGAAATGTGAAATAGAATTCAAATAAAATTTGAACGGAATTGAATATGTAACTTCAATAGCGAATTTAAAGAGAATATAAGAAGTATATATTGAAAATTTGTAATCGAGTTTGCAAAATGATTGAATGCTGTAACTAGATATCATGGCTAGTAGATATACAGATATAAAGGAATTGGAATTTTGATTTCGAAGATGAATTTGAATTTCTCGAAAAAGGTACGTATTTTAATTTCTATATGAGTTTTTGATGATTTCTCTCTAGCCGCTTGGCTTTTTCTTTTTCTTTTTGAAATCTGAGAGTCCGTAGGGACGTTTTGTAGTCGTGCCGTATTAGCCGCGCAAAGGAGACGCTGGCGAAATTTTTCGAAAATTCCGAGTGTTAGAAAATTTTTGAGAAATTTTTGAAAGTTTAAATTTGAATTTGAATTTAAATTTGAATTTAGTAGTAAAACAATGATTGTTTGAAACTTAGAGTTGAAATTGAAATGTTAGTTGAAATAATAACGAATCCTTAGTAGAAAGATTTATTTTGATGAATTGATAAAACTATTAGATTGTGAAAAATAGTAGACGAGTTAAGGACTTTTTCTTTCCTAACTTGTAATTTCGAGGACGAAATTCTTTTAAGGAGGGAAGTCTGTAACGACCCAGAATTTTGAACGAATTAAATTGAGAATATTTAATTTATTTTAAATATTTGAACGGTAATTTAATTCGAATCCCGATATAACTTTGAAATTGACGATTAAATTATAGAATTTAATCTATTGAAACTGGATAAAAATTTGAATCTTCAATTTTAAGCCGAAGAAAATATTTCGGAAACTTTTAAAAATTCGTGTTGATATTACTGAAGATAACAGAAGCTTCAGAATCGAATTTAGGAGTAAATTGTTCAGTTTGAAATTTTTATCGTTTCAATCGATATTTAAAAATAGCCGTCCGAGGCGCAGTCTCAGAATTCGACGAAACCAGTTCCATTGGATCCGGAATATTGTATTATTGCCGGGTTTTAAATTTCGTATTTTTCAAAGTTAATACGTGATCGTACGGTGGAAAAACGCGTTGAAATTAATCGGATTCAATTTAAATTTAAATTTAAAAATTGTCAACATCAGCCACCCTAGGTTCTCTTTAGCAGACCTATTCCCTGAAACGTCGTGTACTCCTGTCTCTTTCCCTCTGTAAATTCACGAAATCGAAACACTTCAGTTCAAAGAAAATAAAATGCCGTTCATTCCAAACTCTCGTTCTCCCCAGTTCAAACGAGAAACCCATTCGTTCAAAAAAATTAAATGGCCTCTGTGAAGTAATTTCGTTCTCCCCCCTCTCGAAAAAAATAATCAAAGTGATCGATTTGGAGAAATCAGGGCGCGAGTTCGTTCGCAAGGTAGCGTGGACATGACGCCTTCGATGGTGACTTCGACGATGGTATGTGGCTGCAGCAGGAGGCGACATCGAGTCGCTAGGGTTTCACGTTGGGCTCGGCGACGCTCGCGAGCAGGGTGTCGGCGCGAGGCATCTCGCGCGCGTCGTTCTGGGTGGATGTCGACATTCGCGGCGGCAACCCGGTGATGTCGTTCGCAAGGAGGCAGAGGCGCTTGTTGGCAGGCGGCGATGTCACAATTGGTGGGACTGGGCACGCGTAGGCGAAAGACGATGTGGCACGGGGTCGATTAGGGCTGAGCATCGAAGTGGCATTGGGAGTGCGCACGCGTGATGGAGGGTGGCTTCGAGGTTCGCCAGCAAGGCGCGCATTCGTATTCGATGGTCGATCGACGGTGTGGTTCGTCGACGGCTAGGGTTTGTTCAAGTTCGTAATAGACAGTGAGGTATTTTATTTATTTTTCTTGATTTATTTTATTAAACATACGTATATGCGAGTGAATATATATATACATATGTTTATGTAGGAGATTAACAGTGAAGTTTAAAAATAGGAATTTTGGTAAAGTTTTTATATTTGTAAAGTTGAATAAAAATAAATATATATGCAGTTTCCATTTTTGATACTGGCAGTAAAGGAAATGATATGAAAATAAATATATGGATTAACTAGTTTAACAAAGTTTATTCGTTGTTTAGTGACATAAAAATGTTTTTTTTAAGGAAAATTTATTTGAATAAATAATTGGTTAAGAAAATTTATCAAAGGAAAATTTGATATATACAGTAAGTTTGAAAAACGTAAGTTTGCATATGTATATATATTATATACAATAAAGGAAAGTTATTTTGAAAATTTAGATGCTTAGTTAAACAAATTTATTTAAAGAGGAAATTGGGTTGAAATAAAAATCATTGGATAATTTAAATTACCAAACGAAAATTGGTTATTAGGTTTATTCCGAATATTAATAAATCTATATATTGTTTATACTAGGTCAAAATCCGTAAAGAAAACAAAACTGCAATGGAAATGGATGGCAAATTTAAAAGCTAAGGTGAGATCTTTCTCACTCGAAGGAAATTTGATTTTACAGTTATTATTGACTGTTTGATTGCTATGTTGATTGTGATATTAGATATTTTAGGACATATCTATATATATAGCAGTATATACATATTGGCATATGTATATATTGGATTGATGATTTCCCGCCTCGTATAGCGGATGAGACCCTATTGCGCCGTTAGTAAGCGGATTTATAAAAACCTATATACCGCGATAATTCCGTACTGGAGCGGAATTGGTATTGTGCTAACGTCTTTGGATGCAGGGAAACAGGTTGGAGGGATCCAACTGGATTCCTCACCAGTAGTTATTTATTTACAGGATTGATGTGTATTCTGTTATCATATGTTGATATATGATGTTGTTGTCGTGATTTACCAATTGATGCTGTTGCATCATCGGATTCAAATTTTGAAGTTTAAAAATAACGATTTTAATTTTAAGAAGAGATTTTAAAAGTGATTATTTGAAAGTATACGTTTTATTTAAATCTTTGAATTGGTTTACTTTAAATAAATAAATGTTATAAATCTAAAGTTATGAAAATTTTAAATTGTGAAATATAACTGAAAAGTGATTTTGAAATAAATAGCCAAGTAATTTAGAAAATAGTTTAAGTTTGGATTTCTTTTGAATTACTAAAAATGATGTATATAAAAGATGTACAGAATTGATATTTATCAATTTAAAGTGTTGGAATTTTAAAACGAGTGTTTATAAGAGTTAGAGATTTATATAATTATAAATTGTAAAGACATGAGATTTATAGGATTATAAATTGTGAAAATATGAATTTTATAGATTTACAAAGTATGAAGTTATAAAATGGATGAAACGGTAGCATAAAAGATTTATAAGAGATTAACTTATAAATTTGATTTTTGCCTTTAAATGGAATATTTATCGAATTTGTAAATAAAAGGAGATTTATTAAATCGAAGTTGTTATAAAATAGAAATAGAATTTATAAACGTTGTTTTATAAATTCGAAATCAATGGGATTTGAGAAATTAAATATAGAAGATTTTTAAAGAAGATATATTCGCGATTTTGGATAGCGAATTTTTATTGAGATAAAAATGTGTAGAAATGATTGAATGGGTTAAGAAAATTTTATTCACGATTTTGGACAGTGAATATATTGTTAAGTAAAATGGATTCATTTTTGAAGAAGTAATATTTTAAAAATGAAGTTAAACATTTTAAAGGTGTTTTAAAATGTGTTATGAATCGAAAGCATAGATTTCAACATTTATTGTTGAAATAGACGTTTTCGAGAAATAAGGAAATGGTGGACTATAACACTGTTGTTATAGTAAATGATTTCCGAAAGGAAATGTTTTTATCTAGTATTGGGATTTACATATCTATTTTAAATTTCGAATCCCTATACTAGTGATTTTTTAGTCGTCGTAACGATGTTTTACGTAACATTCGTTTTGACTCAAATAGATGTTGAAATTTATGATTTCCTTAAAGAATGAATATATACTTAATTTGATTTAAGTATATCGAATATTTTCCAAGTGTTGAAAATAAATGATTGTGAAATACTTATTATTTAATAAGTATGGAAATGCTTTTCCAATATGAAATGAACGTTTTGAGAATTTATCTTTGTAAAGATAAATTGAAATTGAATATTGAAAACGATTTGAAAATCGTATATCAGTAGATATTTTGAAAATATAAATTCACTTTGGAATTTATAAAAGAAATGGGAATTGGTCTTAAGAATAAATGTTGATTTATTTCTGAAGCGTGGAAATTTTATATCTAGTAAAGATATTTTGGAAAATAAATAATTTGGAAAATTATTTGGAATCTGATGATGTCGCGCATCTTTATTGATAGTTAAATAACCGACTATCAATAATTACCTTGAGTAGGTATTTGTTGTAAATTGGATGAATTTGAATGCCACACTTATTTTTTTGAATTAACGCTCACTATTCGGGTTAGCCGGGAAAGGACTATGGGGTCGTATAACCCATTCCGAATATGTGATACGTCGATATGAATTGCATTCGAAGACCGGTGTTGAAGACCGGATATTTTTGAAAACGGAAGGATTACCGTCGAGTTACTCTACACCGACTGATCTTCGGTTTAGAGGTTTTATCACCCTTAGTGACGGGAAGTCCTGACGTGATTAGAAAATTATCCAGAAATGCAAGGGCTTCGTGAGAAGTGCCTTCGGTTCTGTTCGATCCCGGAACAGACTTGTATGGATTGTGTGTCTGACGTTACAATTTGAGATATAAAGCTGATTTCTTTCAAATACATTTCTGTTGGTGGCGGAGAATTTATTCTCTTAGCTTAACACCCTTCTCTGAGACGTATGAGCTCAGAGGTTATGTAGTTGAAATTTATCAGCGATATATCCCAATTTGGTAACGTGGCATACTGAGTGTTGCTGTGAAATGATCAGTGTTTGATCGTTTGTGATATGATCATTTGATTGATCTTATATCTTTATGATCATAGGTTGATCATTTTTGTTTGACCCGAAGCAGGGCTTTTTGAGAAAGCGTAGCTTTGTGGACGATACTTCGTCGAGCCTCACACCCCGGAAATGGTCGAAACAGGAAGAATGCAGCAAGGTTCTAGGGAGTAGCGCCCCTTAGTGTATGTCATTCCTTCTGGATAAAGGTGGTATCATGGTATGGAGCCCAGATACTTAACCTCTGTGGTTACTGCATTATTATTATCTATGTGGTTTGTTGGAATCGGGGATCCTCGGGAAGATCGGTGACGATCGGGGGATGGCATACGCGTGTCAGTAGTTACCTATTTTTGCAGAGGTAACCCGGCCTTGTGTTGGCAGAGATCCGGTTAGGTTCTCGGGTCGTCTATTCCAGGGACGTACCCATCGTGGATAGGAAGTTCCTTTGCCTGACCATTTGTTGGAAATCCAGACTCCAATACGAACTTTGTACGGTATTAGTTGTAGAACCTGCCATTTACGTACGGTGGTCACCACTGTTTAGATGGTAGCTATAGTAGGCATACGATACTGGTCGTATGTTGGCTAAGATTAATATTATACTTTCGAAATGTTTTCTACACTATGCACTAATAATAATATCAAAAAGAATTTGATTTTGCGTAGTAAGCATCTTTGACTATCATAAGAAGAAATCTCCTCCAATTCTGCGTTTGCATTGTGTGTGTGGTGGGAGGTCTTATGGTAGTTTCATTTTCCAAAAGCATTTCGAATTGACTTTAAAATTATCCTGTTGTTTATTTTAAAGAATAACTGTTTTACGATCTCACACCAGTCACCATGACTGACTCGGAGTTTATTGTTTCCCTTCTAAACTCTGGGTGCCCACCAATTTCCACACGGGCAGTCTAGAGTTAGATTATCAGGATATTCTGGATATTCTGGAGCTTTGGAGATAAGCTGGATGGCGAGACGTAGTATTTGTATCTGATAGTATTTATTCCGCTGTGTATTCTGTATGAGGACAGGTTATATAACTGTCCATTGTTGTATATTGACTCTGATGATTGATGTATGTATAAAATGATATAGTTCTTTGTTTTAAAAGACTAGTAATTATCTATTGTATATTGTTCCGCTGCGATGTGTAAGATTCTGATATTGTTCTGTTTCTGTTCTCTGTTGTTGTTCTGTTATTCTTCTTTCTTTTCTTTTTCTTCTCTTTTTCTTCTATCTTCTCTTCCTCCTCTTCTTTTAAATATTAAAGTTTCGCGTTTTCGCCATCCAATTGTTCGGCAATTGCTACAGTGGACGTAGCAGTGTCGGGTTTTCGGAAGACGGATTTGTGGGTCTTTACAAGATACTATTCTGTAGCTTTGCTACGGTTTGTTTTGAAAAGTATTTTGATTTGAATTTCGTCAGTATATTTTGATTTATATATATATATATATAGGTATCTTATTTTAAAATTTAATTTGATTTGATATAAATATATTATATATATCTCTAAGTTGTTTAAAGTTAATCGGAAATCTAATTCTTAAATTTTGTTAAAGGATGATTTTAATTATAAATAAAACTAAAATTTGGAATAAATATTTAGACTTGAATAATTGAATTGGGAAAATTCTATTTGTATATTGTTCAACTGCATTCTAATACAACTTACCTAAATCATTCAGAAGTTGAATATGTAATTGGATAATATATAAGATAAATTGAATTTATAAATAAAATTTGGGTGCTTATAATAAATGTTATACACTAAATTTTGATTATAAAGATGTTAATAGAGTTAGATAGGATAATAAGTAAACTCAGTTAATAATGAAATAAATTTGTTTTGAAAGAATTAATAAATTTGTTTTGAAAGAATTAATATATTGAAATTTGATCAACATATGAAAATACCTTGAATTTAAAAGAAATTAATAGATGTAAATTAATTTAAATCGAAACTTTTATGTTTTAAATTAATTTATATGGGTTAAATATATGTGAGTAGATATGTTAAGTAGAATAAATTTAACAGTAATTTGGAATAAATAAGAATTTAAAATTGTTGAAGAAAATATGATTATAATAAAAGACTATTCAAATTTATGGTTTTAGAAATTTTAAATTGAAGAAAATTGGATAATAAGATAATGAATTTAGAAATAGTTGAGATTGATTTTAGTGAAATCAAATGGATTAAAAAAATTATTGAATATCAATTAATTTAAATTTGAATTTATATGGTTTAAATTAATTGTTATTTTGTATTTCAAATCTGTTTTTCTTTCAGGTTGTTTCTATTCTCCTACCTCGTCCCTTTTTGGGGACGAAAAGTTTTGAGTGTGGGAGAGTGTAAATACCCGTAAATTTCAACTGTTTTAATAACGTAATTAGTTGAAATTTTGTGAAATTCTAAACGATAAAATTTTGAAATATAAATTTGATATTTGGAATGCGTTTAGTTAAACATAGCAACTGGTAAATTTTCGTCCGAAAATATGAAAGTTTATTTCGCGCGTAAATTTACTTCAATTTAATCAGTTAAAAAGCAATGAAAATAAAATATTTCTGAAACCTAAATATTTTTACATAGAAAAATTCTAAACCATCTTCTGAGCAAGATGTCAGTTTGTCGTTTTTCCAAATTCGGACATCTTTGGCTCCGTCGATCTTATTTTTCAGCATTTTTCTTGCATTTTCCGCTATTAAAAAAATCGAATTTTATAATTCAATCATACCACTGATATCTGTATACCGTTTTGATCGTCTTGTCAGACTAATCTCTTCGGTATATTCTATTTTGTGTTTTGAAGTCCGGTACGCAGCGAAATCTGTAAAATAGTGATCCGTACCGGTATCGAGCTTTCTAATTTCTAGTGTCTATTCGAATTTTCCTTCTTTAGCATTTATGTAAACTTGGTTTCAAGTCAGTACATTTTCTTATTCTTATTAATGCGTCAATATTTGTGCTAGTTTATGGTTTCTTCCACTTGGTGTTTCATTTCCAATATTATGCATTGATTATCTGTAAAGCATCCTCAACTTTATTAAACTTTTACAATTCCCAAATTTCAACCATTCACTTCCATGTAACCGTGAACAAGTTACATGCAACCATTCACTTCCATGTAACCATTCGTTTTCTTTCACTTTTGCTTTGCCTTGTCTCAAAAATGGGTTGTTGTTCCATTTTTTTTCTTTTGCCTGAAACACATTTGGATCTACTTCCCTCTTCCATTTCTTTCTCCCGATTTTCCCTTCCTTCCATTTTGTTCCTGCGTCGTCAAAACTCACGCCTTGGCCACCCTCCTCTGGTTTCCATCCTCGGCCTTCCATCGCTGCCTCCATGGCTGAGCCGAGTCAAACCGCTGATCCCATCATCTCCTCCCACCGCCTCATCACAGCTCAAATCCATCACCACCCAGACCTCTGAACCCCTAGCAGCCACCCCTTGCCGAACCCACTCCCTCCCATCGGCCTCTGCCTCTCCGCGTTCTGAGGCCTGGTGACCACCACCCCTTGTCCGCCTTTGGGCCTTTGCTCTTACGTGGTATATAAAGTAAGTGTGCATTATGAATAATATACAAAGACATGTTTTGTCTGCTCAAAAATTTTCGTATGTAAATATTTTCCATGTATTGATTTTTAAGTATAGAGACAGTTTAAATATATGATGTAGGGAGTACGTGCCCACCCAACTTGTTTCCATATTTCATACAGTATTATATGTATTTATTTTATGTTAGTTATATTATATATAAGGGTTAATTATGGTCTACATTACAGTGTACATTTATATAACTCAATTGTTAGTACGTATAGATATAGTTCTGGGTATAAGCTTTAATAGTATTTTGTTTATTATCGGGTTGTATAAAATTTAAGGGTATTATATATGTTCTGGTTGTATATCAGATTTTATTTTTATTTCTATTGCATAAGGATTTTATTTGTTTAGTACATATTTTATACGAACTGTTGTTTCCTTTGTCTATTTGATTTCGAAACTTATAATAATGTATTTTGTTTTAGCTGTTGTTTTTCGCCTACCTGCAACACTTTGTTTTTTTTATTTTAGTTTGCTGCAATTCTCGTTTCATCTGTATATTATTGTATTCTATTATGTATTATATATATCTTGCTTATCTGTCTTAATAGTATATGGTTAAAGTGAAATTTTGTTTTGATCGTTCCATGCTAATATATTTTTCAGTTTCAAAACAGTTTAAGCTGATGTGTAAAGAATTTGTTTTGAGAAATGGTTTAAATATAATAAAAATGTTTTTCTCTCTTTTTGTTATATAAATGAAGTTGTAAATTTTTTATATATATTTGTTGGTTTAATTATATATATGATGTTGATTTTGAAAACCTGAATATATGCATATAAGCCGCTAATATTTTGAAGTGGTTACGTATGCATGGCCTTATTTGATTTTAGTATCAGTGCCGACTAAAGTATCAGCGTGATTATTTATGTATTATATAGATTTTGTAAGTTTATTTGTGTCAGTTATATTATGTGTTGAGTTATATTACGTGTTAAGTGTATTCCATAGGGAGCCATCCCAAATATGTATACCATGTGTGTATTTAAAGGAATTTTAATTTTAAAGTCATTGATGTTATATATATTATATATGGAAACTTTATGCGTCTGTTTATTCATACATTTACAAGACCGTTAGCTTGTTTATATATTATATTATATTATATTATATTATATTATATTATATTATATTATATTACAGTTTATTTTATTATAAATTTAGCTTGTGTATAAAAGTATTTTGCATTTTCTTTTAATACATATATATATATATCCCATTTCTGTCTATATCAAGCTAATTGTAGTTCTCGATTTCCAATTTATCAGCTTTGTCCGTCCAATTTCGTGTCAATCTTGCTTTGGGATCTTGATTGCAATTCGTAACTGAACTTTTTGTCTATCCGTCTAGTCTCGAAAGGTGAGCACTCACTCACGATTAACGTTCTTTTATTTATTAAATTTGATTTCAATTGAAACGACAATTGAAATATGCTGCTGTTAGTTAATCACACTGTTTTATATGCTATTACCTGTATCAATTCACCTGTGACATCTGACACCATTATCTGTTAATTATTTTTGCGATGATAATACAGTTTGGCTGATAATTGATTGATTTTTGATGTTTATATTGGACGTTAAATTGTTAACGTTAAAATGATAAATAGTATGCAATTGAAATTGATATAGAATAGTTAAATGTTAAATTTGATTAACTGACAAATTTGTATAATATGACCCCTTTAACTGTTAACTTTATTGACACGTAGGATTTGTTTAATTACACTTTGAACCACTGAATGTATGTTGTTAAATTGATGATGTATGAAATTGTAAATAGATGACAAGTGAAAAGCCGTAATGTAGTAATCTTTAATCTACATGAAATGATAGTGTAGATTCTAGAAATAATTATATTAATTCGCACAAATAACAATGTGAATTAATACGGTTATTTCGGGATTATTTGAATTGATTATTGGATTGTTGTTATTGATTGTTGTTATTGCTTGTTTATTTACTTTGACACCATCCTAGTTATCACACTGCAAGTTCCCTTTATTATGTTTTGATTTTTGAATTGAATTGGAATCGGGTTGAAATGATAAATACCCAAATTGAACTTTGACCTAGGATAGAGAATTAAATAAAAACCCGATTGGTCAATAATTTGATTTAAAAATAAACGAAGATTTTACTTGAATAAATAATATGGTTTTGAAATGAAGTTGAAATTTGAATTTTTAATGAAAGGAAAATGTAAATTTTTAATAATCTAAAACAAAATATTAACAATGTTATTGATGAAAGAATGATGTTTAATTTAAGAAATGATTGAATTAAGTTTGAAATGATTTAATAATTAAGTTTGAAATTATAATTAAGTTTGAAATTATTAAACTTTGAAATTATTTAATAATTAAGTTTTGAATTATTTAATAATTAAATAAGATTGAACGATTTAATGATCAAATTGAATTAAATTCTTTAATAAGAGAAATCGAACTTTTGAATAAGTGAATTTACTTTGTAAATAATTGAAATTGAGTTTTCTTGATTAATTAAGTTTTGGAAAATTATTTAAGGAAGTAAATAAGTGAAATGGAATTTCTTTAACAAGAAATGAAAATGTGATATTTTTGGAATTAATGTAAGACTTGTAATTGAAAGAAATGATTTGACGAATTTAATTTAATTCAAAATTGTAAGTTTTGTTTTAATGAAGTTGAACTTAAGAAATTGATTTAATGAATTGGAAATTTGATAGAAATTGTTTTGAATGATAAAGTAACTTAACGAATATTGAATGAAACCGATAAATGAATTTGAAATTGATTTAAATGTTAAATTAAATTAATTTAAATGATTTCGGAATGAAAATTATATGAACTTGAATCAATATTTGAATTGTTTAAATAAAGATTGAAATTGAATTATAAGATTTTGAAATGATAATTTGGAAGTTTTGAAACGTAAATTATGGAAATCGTTTTTGACAGACAAACGAAATGTTGATTTATAAACTCTGATTGAAATTGGAATTGATTTGGTTTTTGAAATATATAAACGACCAATCGGTGTAATAATTACGAAAGTTATTAAAGGGACCGGAATTCGGTTATGGATATACTCTCTATCTAAACCGAAAACCACTTTAATAACTATACGCGGAGTGATGATCCAGAATGAAGTGGTTGGAATGATGTACGTGTTGACTGAAGAAAGAGAACGATAATGGATAGCCTTGACACTTGTGTCAAATTGGAAATGACTAAAACAGGAGCTGTGCCGGGCCAATGGAGGATTAGCTACCTCAAGTGGACACACTTCTTCGAACTACTTATACTTGTTGTCGATTGGTGCACCCTTGATTTTGGGAGTGTTGTTTCACGGTGTTGCGGGCGCTGCGGCGTTGCGTTCTCACCAGTCCGGATCAGGCGAACGGTAGTATCACTACCTTGGGTATTGCCTCATGTGCCTTGTCATACTTGTATTCCATTTATGCGCGACCACTACGATTTTGATTTGTACCTTTAGTATATGGATTGCCCTCTGGTGACTTCCGGTTTTGGGGAAACTACGGTCTTGTATATGCTTTTGGGAATAAAAATGTGTTAAGGGTGGAATGGGCCATGACTTAACGCTATTTTGATATATTTTTATATTACTGATAGACATTATCTACTTATCGTACATTACTACATAGTAGATAGTTTGACGGATCCTTAAAGGATGGTTATTCCAAACATCCTTTGAGTTACTTGTATTTCAATTGCTATTTCACTTGAGTTGGATTTATTAATATAAGAATGTTAATCCTGACTCGAGTGTCTTGTGTTTTTGCTTTACGCTCGGGTTAGACTGAGTGATCCAGTATTCGAGACTCACCTTTGAAGTTGGAGCTTGCTTGAAGATCCAGCCATCTATTCTGTTTTCAGATATTCGATGATTCCAGTGATGTATTCTGATTTGTATTTGATGTATCGTGTTACTCTTCTGTTGTAAACTCTGATGTATTTTATATATTCATATAGTAGCTTCATGAACTACTATCTCTTTTATTTCCGCTGCACTTATTACTCTGTGTCTGTGATCTGTGATTATTTATTTACTGTATATGTTCAGTTTTGCCGAATTTAAATTAACAACGCGGTATTTTGAGCAATTCAACTCCGGCATGAGTGTCTACCTATACACTTATAATGGATGCGAATGGTCCAAAATTCCGGGTCGTTACAACAGCTGATGTGGATAAGTTGGTCAGTGCAGAATTTCTAGACCGTGAGTCAGATCCAATTGCATATCAATCAGTTTGTCAGTGATACACGGATTGTGTGATGTTCTGAATCCTAATTGTCAGTGTATGATAAAGGGTAAATGTTCAAAACATTATCCAAAAATGGTTAATTATGAAACAACGTTTGATAAACATGATTTTCCAAAGTACAGAAGACGCAATACTGATAATTTTGTCACAACATCATCCGGGGTTAATTTAAATAATTATTGGGTAATACCACATAATGTCAGTTTAGTTGTGAAGTATCAAGCACACATTAATGTTGAGATATGCAATCATGCTAAGTCTATTAAATATTTGTTCAAATACATTAACAAAGGGCATGATAGAGCTGCTGTTGTAATTGAGGAAAACAATGTTACGAACCAGAATTTTGTTCGAGAAGTAGATGAAATAAAGACTTATATAGATTGTCATTACATTTCAGCTTCTGAAGCAAGTTGGAGAATTTTCAAATTTGATATTCATTATCGAAAACCTGCAGTTGAGCGTCTACAATTTCATTTACCTAAAAAGCAAAACGTTTTTTTTTCACGATGACGATAATTTGACTGAATTAGTATGTCAACCTACTATTAACAACATTATTTTCACTGAATGGATGAGAAGTAATAAAATTAGTGAGGATGCACGAAAATTAACTTATGTTGATTTCCCTACAAATTGGGTTTGGAACAAAAAAATTAACAAGTGGACCGCACAGAAAAAAGGAGACACAATAGGTAGAGTTTATTTTGCTCATCCAACATGCGGCGAATGCTTTTATTTACGGTCGTTGTTAAATATTGTGAAAGGACCTACCACCTATGAAGAGATTAGAATAGTTAATTCTGTTGTTTATGATACTTTTGAAAGTGCATGTGTTGCACGTGGATTACTTGCAGATGATAATGAATGGAACATAGCTTTAACCGAGGCATCACGATGGGCAACTCTAGCATCGCTACGAGAAATGTTTGTTATGTTGCTACTGTTCTGCGAAGTATCCAACCCTCTACAATTATGGGATAAAAACTGAAAAATGTTGGCAGAGGATATTGAATGGCATCTTACTCAGACTAATAAACAACAAACTGATCTTTTTGGTGATTGTCAAATAAAGCTGCAAACAATACGTGAAATAGAGAAGATAATGAATAGAAGTGGTAGATCTGTAACAAAATTTAACTTCATCTCTCATTCAGACCTTATTTTAGTTTTTACAGGTCACCGTAGCTTACTCACAGAAGAGCAGAATTATGATGAGGATATTTTGAAAGTTGAGTTGCAGCCGCTTCTGTTGTCACTAAACTTTGAACAGCAAAAAGTGTTTAACACTGTACGTGATTCTGTTGAGCGAAACGAAGGTGGTTTCTTCTTTGTTTACGGAAGTGGTGGTATAGGTAAAACTTTTCTATGGAAAACCATTATCACTTACTTGCGATCAGAAGGTAAAATTGTTTTATCCGTTGCTTCTTCTGATATATCGTCTTTACTTTTACCTGGCGGAAGAAGCGCCCATTCAAAATTCAAAATTCCACTCACCATGGATGAGAATTCAACATGCAATATATCAAAACAATCTTCTTTAGGACAGTTGCTCAAATCTGCTGATTTAATAATTTGAGATGAAGCACCTATGATGCATCATAACGCCCCAGAGGCATTTGAAAAAAGTTTACAAGATATAATGCAGGTTGGAATTGATGATAGATCTTCCAGCCTTTTTGGAGGAAAGACAGTCTTACTTGGAGGTGATTTTCGTCAAACTTTGCCGGTAGTTCATAAAGGTACTAAAGAGATGGTGGTCTCTACTTCCATCAGCAACTCATATTTGTGGTCAAAGTGTACGGTATTCATACTGACAACAAACATGAGACTACGAAGTGCAACATGTAACTCATGTGAAATGGAGAAAGTTGAGAAGTTTGCAAAATGGGTGCTTGATATTGGAGAGGGAAACGTGGATGCAATGTCAACAGACGGGGACGATGATCCTTCTTGGGTTAATATACCTTCTGATTTTCTGATTGAAGCTAGAGATTGTGGTCTAAAAAATATGGTTGACAGCATATATTCTGATTTGCATAATAGGTTACTGGACAAAGATTATCTACGCAAAAGGTGCGTGCTTGCTACGACTAACGAATTTGTTGAGGAAATTAACTCTTATATCCTTTCTCAAATTAATGGTGAATTAAAATCCTATTTAAGTGCTGATTCCACTATTCCTTCTTCTAAACAAGTAGATGACCAACATACTCTTTATCCAACCGAATTTTTGAACAGTCTAAAAATATCTGAATTACCCAACCATATTCTACAATTAAAGATAAGAGTTCCAATTATGTTGTTACGAAATTTGAATCAGAAGTTAGGCCTTTGCAATGGAACACGTTTAATTGTAACTCAACTTGCTGAAAGGGTAATTGAATTAGAAATAATTACTGGTACTAATATCGGTAGGAATGTGCTCATTCCTCGAATCATTCTTACATCCACGGATACAAAATGGCCATTTGTTTTACGTAGGCGACAATTTTCAGTAAAGTTTTGCCTTTCAATGACGATAAATAAAAGCCAAGGGCAAAATTTAGAGAATGTAGGAATATATTTGCTATGCCCTGTTTTCATTCATGGACAACTTTATGTTGCCGTATCAAAAAACATCTTCGTACCAGGATATTATGTTTTTAATTGGTTAGTTGGAGGATGGACATTTTGGGTTAAATAAAAATATTGTATACAAAGAAGTTTTTAATGGTTTATCAGGTAACCGTATGTTACATCATTTACTGTATGCAATTGGCTTCTGACATTTCCAGTCACTGCTATTAATTTTGTTTCTTCTGCTTTCAGGCCGGGGATACATGGGGAAAACATGTGGTTACACTATTTATGTTCTACCTAATTTTGTTCACTAACAGTTGTCCAACCGTACAGTAGAAACTTATTTGTAAGAGCATCTCCAACCCATGAGCTATTTTGATGTAATGTCAAGTACACATCATCAACATTTAATTTAGTTCAAATTTTCATCTCCAATGTCAATGTTAATGACAATGTTATGATGACTTGACAAAACAATTATTAGACATTGTCTAGTGCAATGTCTAGTTTTAGACATTGCACTTCACAATGTGAAGTAATAAATATTCACAATGAACTAATTTTTTATCTATTATTTTTATTTATTTAAATTTTGATTGGAACACATAGTCAATTTTTTTTCAATAAATACATCTGCATTGGAGTAGTTTTCTTGTTTTTAATGTGATGTTTAATTTTTAGAAATTACATTGAGATAACATTGTGATTTATCCCTTGACACATAGGATTTAATTGAAATCACATCCTATTTGCATTGAAGATGCTCTAACTCTTTCCTACTGTCTGTGCCTTAACTATGACCGTGTGAATTTCTTTTCTCACTCTTCTTTTCCCTTCGACTTACGTATCAGTAACGTAGTCGTACGTTCTATTCTTTAATCAGATAGCTGATAAGCTTTTTTGGCAGCTTTTTTGTTCACATATGGATCTTCCACTTCTCTGTATGATGCTCATGTTAACAGTGTATTACTAAAGGGATGGATGAATATATTTACACAAGAGCAGTGAACTGTTGATACATTAAAAACTTAATACTGTCCTCATTACTGAGCAATGTAGTTGGTCAATTACATCCAGTACTCGCATGCTTATTTCGAATTAACGATGCATTGATTTCGTAATGTTATTAATCAGTCTGTTTACATTTTGTGATTGAATGCATATTCTGTTTCCATGCTAACAGCACTAACCTGCCAGGGTAAAATTATGACCTTACCGTATCAACAGTTTGAGCACATCATAGCTGGGAACTACAATGTACGAAGTAACAGAAGTTGCTGCTGCTGTCATTTTGATTAGTCAATTTGTTGTAGTTTTCTGTTTGAGCAGGAAAAAAAGGGTGCTCCACCAGAATGCAATAACATTGTCTTCAACAGTGATTTAACTCTTCCTTGCATATTTCATAATTACTGTATGTAGGAGGGGATACGAAAAATTGACTCGGCCTACTGTCGATTATACACTCTTCTGATGTTTACATTTCAGTATTTTTTTCCTCCACCCGTAAGTGAGATTTTTTAAGCGAATATGGCAATGATACAGATTATTTCACAGACTGAAGGTCTGCAGGTGTCTATTAGTCCACTGTTCTTTAGTTCTCCTGCTGTCGATGACAGGAACTGCAATTATATGGTTATTCGTACGCATTCAACGCCTATATTCTATGGTTGAACATGTCCTTTTCAGCGTCTACATGACTAATTACGAAGACTGCTAGGTACTGACGACCGGTTTTTCTACTGGTCCCTGTTCACCAGTTCTCTTTTTTTCCAGTGGGTGTGTGGGTGATTTCCTCCGCATCTAAAAATTGGACCATCAGACTACTGTTTTAGGTGCTGCACAAATTTTTTTTCCATGGCTTGGTAACCTGCAACTACCTATTATTCATCTCTATCCGAAACAAAAACAATGAAGGGTAATCAATATTGAAAATTTGGGTCTACTGTCAACCTTAGTGTCCTAGGCAGAAGAGCAGTGGTGTTTTAACATCACACCAACAATTGACCTTAACATTATACCTTTTTTCCTCTTTGTGCACATTTCAGACAATTTGTTGTGTGGATTTACTTAATCAACCATAATTTAACAGTGAACATGCACTTTGATTTTGGAGTACTTCATTCTCTTGCAGCATAGTTAGTAAGTTAGCCTACTGTAAGTAATATGAAAGTGGGTGGGTACTCATACCCCACTTTTGTGTGGTCCAAGCCAAAGTTTGACTCATCAAAAATGTAGCTCGAAAATTGTGTAAGCACAGTGGAGTACTTCCATGGTCATACACATATTTGTATTTTACAGATTTGAAAATTTATGGATGGCCACCTGCTTCTTCCTTACTTTGATTACTCAGTACCATTTTCTCCTCCTTTTTAAATAGCATACCTTACTGTATGTTTAAAACTGAAATAACCAACAAACACTAAAACTGTCAAAAATTAATGAATGGTAGTCAAGTTACTGTTTCCGTATTAAAACATGACTTACTGATTATTTTCAGCAATATTCAGTCTTCAAATAATTAAATTAAAAAAAACCAAGTACTCTTTTCCCAAACATAAACAAAGATGACAGAATCTTCTTCTTTTATTTGCTGTTCATCATTCACATTGCTGTTGATGTTGTCAATTTGTGTAAGTACAGGAAGCCGACTGTGTTGAACTTATACAGAGTAATGCAACTGCCTTCTATGCCTGACTGAGTGCAAATGCATGTGTTTTCTACCATCACTTTGAACACAGGCATGTCATTGAAGGTCTCTCCAGTTTCAACTTCCCTAAGTTTCATGTATGCTAGCTTTCACTGTCCTCCCATTCCATTGTTGATGATGCACACAGTAATGCAGATGGCACATAGCATTAGAAACACTCCAATTTTAATCGGTGACTTCAAATATTCACTGAGGGTTAACTCTACTGATTAGGTGTTTCTGCATGCAATGGGTTATGATGCATACATTGTCCTGATCTCATTGGCTGAAGAGATTGATAAAGTAAACCTTTCAGTATCCTTTTCTTCCTAATACGACAATTTAGTGCAAAGTCTTGCGAGGAAGATTAGCTCAACTATTGTTGAACTCAATTTGTCAAATTACACTTGTGCATCTCTTAGAAGGTTTACCTGACTCTGTAGTCAACATAAGAACACAACGAGTTCATACTCTCATTTTACCGATGAAGGTAATAATATTATTTTGTTCCTCTTTTTTTTTCCTTTTCTTATATGCATTGCAGTTTAACCTTGCAGCTCATTGATTTCAGTTGGTGCTGACTGTTGGAACTCATGGTTTTATTATTGTAAAATATTATGTTTTAAGTTTTCCCTTTTTTAACTTTTCACTGTGCATGTATTGGGTAAGTAAGTCCGCGGGTGCAGCGCAGTGAAAAAGATGTTTGGGTTTTGGTAAAAAGACCCAGGTTCGATTCCTATCATGCGCTTCTCTATCTATATAAATTTATCCGGGAGTACGTGGACTTGGATCAGCGGACGGCTTTACTATATCTTCCTCAGGAGTTTACCGGCCCGCGGGATTCTCCTGGATTTTCAAAAAAAAAGAAAAGAATGTATTGGGTAAGTATGAAAGGGATTATTTTTCTGCGTTAACAACGCATTTTATTTCGAATATTAGTTTGATGCTTAAACTGGTTATAAACTGTGATTGTAGTCACAACTGTTTGTTATAAACATGTTCCGTTACTCCACTATTTATACTACATTTTGTTATATCATTTTTTTAAGTTCGCACAGGTTTTTCATCTTTACATTTTTTTCCTTCCACAGATAAAATTTAAACAGTTACTTCCACTTTGAGCTTATAAATGCTTACAGTTTATTTTCCATTCCCTAACTCACAGTACACATGTAATTATCTGTAACGATCCGAGAATTTTAACGATTTTAATAATGTAATTAACCAAAAAATTTCATGAAAATAAACAGTTAAAATTTTGGAATGAAAATTTAATATTTGATATGCGTCTATTTAAGCATAGCAAGTGGCAGATTTTTATTGGAAAATATGAAAGTTTATTTGCTTGTGAAATTTCATATTTAAATTTAAAATCAGTAATATTTGATGAAAATAAAATATTTTTGAAAACTGAATATTTTTACATAAGAAAAATGTAAATCATTTTCTGAGTGAGACGTCATATTTCGTTTCGTCAAATTTGGACTGCTCTAGCCCCTTTTATATTATTTTCGGCGGTTTAGCAGCATTTTAGCAGCGAATATCGACTTTCGATAGGATGGTCGTATCACTGATATCTGTGTACCATTTTGTTCGTCTTGTCGTGTTGATCTCTGCAGTATATTCATTTGTGCATTTCGACGTCCGGTACACCACGAAATCTGTCAAACGGTTAGCCGTATCGGTTTCGCATTTGAGTCTTTTTTTTCCTATGTTCTTTCATTGTCCTTCGCGAGAAAGCTTATAGCCGTTAACTTTTAGTATTCCTTGAAACCCAACCCTTGACTTTGGAATTCCTATCTGTTCAAATATATTTGCTGTGTGACCTTTCACTCTCTCTCCTTCCTCTGGTTCGTTCTGCCATTCCATTCCATTTAATATATATATAATATTATACAAAGCAATTATATAATCTGAAGCTAGCACGTATTGGTTTGCTTTCCTTTTTTTCTTGAGATAGCCTGCTCGTCTTCATGGCCGAATAACCTTGCCCCAGCACACCGAAGCCAACACCGTCTGATCCCTCACCACCTTGTTTCGCCGACTCGCATCTCTCCAGCCAACCAAGCTTGCGACCACCGTCCACACAGCACGCCACCATCTCTCCATAACTCCACACGTGTAGCCCAGCCCACTACCTTCTCTTGTCATTGCCAAATGCCTCTCCTCTTCCCACTCCACAGCGGAGACCCAAGCAGCCGCCAGTGCACCCTCCACCAAACCCACCTTAAGCCTCCAATGCCGAACAACCACCATCATCACCCACGTCAGTCGTTCAAACTCCACTTCCCTCCGCCTCACTGCCTTCCCTGACCGAACAACCTCCCATCGCCTTGAACCCACGCAGCTCTCCAGATCCGCCTCGTCCAGCACTTCACCACCTTGAGCCTTCAACGCCTTCCCTCCTCCGACTTTCCCTCCCTCTCGCAACAGTCAAGACCCATGTTCCATCCGCTACTTCACATCAACTCAGCCTTACCCTTGCCGCCTTGCAGCGACACCTCTGGCCTTCCTCCTCAGTTCACCAGCCCCACGCAAACTGCCACCGAACACTTGCACCACCTGTCCTCCAGCAGAGCAGCACCTTTTTCCTTTATATAAGAAAAATAAATAAAGTTTATATATTTATCAAGTTTGCAACCTACTCATCATCTTGCTTCACCGCCTCTCAGCCCTTCCCTAGGCCAAGCACCTAGCAACCAAGCTCCAGCGAGTACCAGGCCTTTCCTCCTCAAAAAAAGAGGAGAAAAGAAAAGGTATATTATATATATATATATATATATATTTGTTTTCATCGAACTCGAATTCATGTTATCTAGCTTGTCGCAGCCAACTTTTGCTTGTCGTTGTCCCGCTAGCTCGTGTCTGTATCTGTGCTTATCCGTGTTTGTCGGATCTCATTCTCATATTTCTCTAAGCCTCGAAAGGTGAGCAACCTCTCACGATTAACAATTTTATGTTTAAGTAAATAAACATCACTTGAATTGACCGTTAAAATGTTTGTTATAGATAGGATTTTTTCTTAGTTAATTTATATATATGATTTTATATGTTACGATGCTCACTTTGACATATATATGATGATATAATGTGATGTTCGTTTTGATGTACATGATGATATGTTGCTTTGTATAACACTTATATTGACATGTATAATATGTGATTCACAATTGCAAGTTCCTTATATGTTATGCTGTTAATTATCTGTTTTCAATCATACTGCAAGTTCCCTGTTAATTTATGAAATCCCTATGGGTTGAAATGATACATACCCGAACGATATTATAGATTAGGGAAAATCGTTGTGGGTTGAAATGATAAACCCAAGCGATTTTTATTTGATTTTTTAAACTTTAGGATTGTAGGTTGAAATGATATATACCCGTAAATATTAAATTATTGCGGATTGAAATGATAAATATCCGTATCACTTGACCGTAGGATAGAGAATTATATACGGATATCGTTGGTCTATTTCTAAATGATTTCCAAATTTTTGGAAAGGTGAAATATATGTGTATTGATATAAAGATATTTTAATTTTAATATATGTATAAAATTTAGATTTTTAAAATTATAAGTTTTAGAAATTTTAAAATTATAAGTTAAGTTTTAAAATGTAAATTATAAAATTTTACTTATAACTTTATTATTTTTAAAATATATAAAATAAGATTTAAAATAGATTTAATAATCAAATAAACAGTTCATGAAGCTATTTACAAATAATACTTGATTACTCTTTTACAATACAGATCAGAGTTACATACAACAGAAATAAATAAATAATACAGCGGAACAACATGATGCAATGGAATAAATATAATAAATAATAATAGTACTAAATCTTCATCTTCGTCTTCCAGAAAAGCAATCTTCGATACACTGAAAAGCTCAGACTGTAACGACCACGACTTTCTCTCCATAGAAAGTCGCATCGTCAATAAGAAAGAAAGGGGTGAGAAAAGAGAAAAGAAGAGAAGAAAGAAAGAAACAACAACAACGATCTCACAGCGGAACGAATAAATTATATTATTAACATAAACTATTACATAGTATACAACAATTTACAGAGTTACACAGCATATACATCACTTACTAGACAGTTATAAACATCTGTCTAGACATTACAACTCAAATACAAGACAAGACACTATCACAGATATCAACACAGCGGAATACTATATCTACGAACGCCGAAGCCTCCTGCTCCATTGCTCCTCCAGAATATTCGTCAAAGCTAAACCTGAATCCCTTGGCTACTCGTAAAAATTTGAGTACCCAAGAGTTTATAAAACAGAAATAAACACTTGGGTCAGACATGGGTCTGGTGTGAGTAACAGGTTAAACTTGCTTAACTTCAAAACCTTTAGAAAGAAAAGGTATCACGTAAGACTCCCCATAAATAAACATGGGTAAGTTTTTACCTTACGCTAACCAAAACATTTGATAGGAAATCTGATTTTATTATAATAGGGTCTAGGGTTTTCAAGTAAAATATAGAAATAGCTGAAATGCTTACATCTCACATTCCAACATAGTTGGGCACAACTAATACGTACGGCACTTATTGGAGTTTGGATTCCATACAATGGCAGGGCTACTGGGGTACCGCCCGTCACAGTACGTGGCCTAGATCACCGTACCGAGGAGTACGCCCGCTCCCCTGCAACACAAAGCCGGAACCATCCCTTACTGGATAATCCCGAACAAGATAATCCCGTAGTTGGCGCGACCAACCACACACTAAGCCGAATAAAAGAAAAGGAACCTCTAGACAGGGATCTATCTTGCTCTCAGTGGGTGCTACCCACGAAGCCTTGCTGCACCTCCCCTGTTTTAGCCATTCCCGGTTGATGAGGCTTGAGGTTACGATTACCTTTAATCAGAACATATCACTTAGAATGCTCATCGTCCGCCTGACGATGTGCTGAAAGCATTCAATCCATACAAGTTCGTTCCGGGTTCGAACGAAACCGAAGGCATTATCTCGTTACACTCGTTTTGGAATCACCCTCAGAGTTAACGACAATAACCCTTGCACTCTGAATCTTCATCTTCACTTGAGATTCACGACCTATCGTTAATTTGGATCGATGTGGTATTCGGGTCTCCAGACCTGGTATCCCGGTATACGGAAACCCGATCCCGGTCTCATCGAAATCCAAAACGTATCTTTTAAGGGCCAAGTTGTTTTAAGGTTAAAACAATTCAATTCTTATCTATATACACAAAGATAGATAATTCAATAGATAATCTACATTATCATCCCAAACAGATAATTCACATTATCATTATAATTCAACCAAACATCCATATCATATATCAATCATATCTCATCAGAGATATCAAACAATGAAATACATTCAATCTCATTCATCCATCCTTAAGCAATGATTTATATCATCTAATTAATTTAAAGTGAATTAAACTAATTACTTCATTCTATAAATCCTGCTTACTTAATTATTAATTAAACCAATTAATTAATCATTACTCTAAGTATCCATCTTAATTAATCATTCCTGATTAATAATCCTTTAATTACTTTAAGTAATTAATACTTAATTAATTCACAATTTAATTATCTTAAACCATTCAGTAATTAATCTTTAATTACTTCATAAATTAATTAACTATATTTAATTACATTAATCCTTAATTAATTACAATTAATTAATTACTTTAATCACTTATTATTTATTAATTAATCTTAATTAATCAATTCTTAATTACATCATTAATTATATTAATTAATGATCCTTAATTATTCTTAATTAATTATCTTATTTAAATTAATAATTAATTAGTCACATTTATTAATCACCTTTGATTAATCTCATTTAGTAATTAACTACTCTTAATTACTACACTTCATAAATTAATTACTCCTTAATTAATTATCCTTTAATTAATCCCTTGATTAATTATTCAAAAGTAATTAAACTTCAAATTACTTTTTAAATTATCTTTAGTTAATTACATCCACTAATTAACTTTAATTACTTTCCTAAGTAATTACACTTCACTAATTACATTTAAGTAATTACTTATCAATCAAGTGATTATCTTAATTTAATTAATAAATTAAACTTATCAAATTTATCTAATTAATTACCTTAAGTAATTAATTACTTTAATTACTTTCATTAAGTAATTATACTTAACCAATTCACAAATGATTATCATTAGTTAATTAATCTAATTGATTATCAAAATTAATCCTAAATTAATTAACCTTAATTAATTAACTTATAATCCTAATTATTTAATTAATTAACACTTGAACCATTCATTAATTAAATTATTAAATTATTCTTTAATTACCTTATTAATTTAATGAATCCTAAATCATTAACCCTAAATTACTTTCTAAATTAAAGCATTAACCTTTATAATTACTTTAATTATTATTAACAAAAGACTTTAAAATATTTTACTTTAAAATCTTTCTTTTGATTCATTTTAAATTAAAGATTTAAAATAAATTACAATTTAACTTTAATCAATTTTAAATCAAATTTACAAAATCTTTTTAAATCAAATGTTAAGAACACTTAACATTAAAAGATTTTAAACCAATTTATTTGAATTCAAAATCCTTTTTAAAATATACTTTTAACAATTTAAATTTGTTAAAACATTATAAATTTTATCAACCTATTTATTTCAAACAAGGATACAATTTTAAATTTGAATCCATACTTCCAAATTTGCTTTAAAACTTTGTTTAAAATTTCAGTTTCCAAAATTTTAAACCAAATTTAAAATTTAAAAACAAACAGGCTTAAGACCTGTACCAACTCAAATTACCCGAGCCCACCACTAAATGCTTCGAGTAAAAACTGGAAACCCCCGAGTTCCCCTTCGAGTTTCCCTTCCCCTGTTATTTTAAACTTTATTATGTTAAACTTTGAAACTGCTATAAAACACACACGAGTCTCCTCTGAAATGAACCCGAGCCATTTCTACATTTTCTCGAACCCAACTTCGAGTCTCACGTGCATCAAAACGAGATCGACCCGAGCAATACTGTCTTCTTCCCAAACCAAACTACCAACGCCTGATACAAACGTGCACGTGCACAGGAGAAAACTTCGACGCCGACCATCGATGCCAATGCCGGCATATCGACCACGACCACCCCTCACGATTCCGATCACCAGAACCACGAACAAACTCAACCATCGAATTCGAGCAAATCGATCATCACCTGGAACAGAACTACGATCACAAATTCATCTCGCCTCGTCGATCCAGACCACCTGAAGCCTCACCATCACGATCAGTTCTTCATCAACGATCCATGCTTCGTTTCCATCTACCCCGGCCTTGACCGATTTACCATTGACTACGAAAAAAAGACTCGAGAATAACTACGACACAAACTGACCTTAAACCCTAAATTACTCTCGTTCATCCTCCACAATGATTTATAAAATCATCGAGCATTTTTGTGATGATCCCCAACCACTTAGCAAGCTATTACTCCAATCACGAAACCTAAAAACCCACCGATCACCAAAATTTCGACAAAACCCATTTCACGTTCATCTTACTAATTCTCTAGATTTACCCAATTAAAAATCGTGATTTTTCTTTCAAAAATCATTATTTTGTATAAGGAATCAGTTTATAAACCTGAATTGATAAATAAAGATACTTGAATTTTCACTTGTTTAAACATGCACTGTTATTTTCTAGTTTCTAGAGACATTCATATATATTTTAACTTAATTAAATTTTTAAACTTTAATTTAGACTGAAACAAACAACTTTTGTTTGAATCTGAAATCCTAATAAAGATTTGTTCAAGAGATTTGTGAATTCTTGTTTAAATCAGGAGCCTGGAAACAGAATACAACACATGCACATACCAACATACATTCACATCTACATACAGGAAAATGCACTGGTATACATTCACATAACATACTCATTTTAGATATTACTCAAGCAACCAGTTTCATATAATTTAGATTTTTAAACAAATGTTACTCACCTTTTTTTTTAAGAACAGAGCCTCCCCTGTTGAAACAGTATTTGAAAAAGCCTTTGAAACTTTAAAATCTGAATGTTTGATTTGCTTAGAAAACTTGAATTGCTAGCTTTAGCTTGAAGAGATTGCAGTTGCATGCAGACTGGAGTTTGATTCCAGATTTACTTGCTTTCAGATTCCAGATTTGAAGAAAATGTGTAGGCTTTTGTTGTTCTCAGATTTTCAAGTGCAGGCTAAAACTTTGATTTTTGAATATGATTTACAGGGTATTTGAGAAGGATGATTACGGTTTGAGGAGTTGATTACATATTTGTTTTGAGAAATTGTTTTGGTCTATACTTCAGGCTTTTGCTTTGATTCCAAATTTAAGAAATAGCTAACAGGTTTGTTTTGAGAAAAGCTGAAGACTTGATTTTGAAATGAGATACAGGGTATTGAAGAATTTGTTACAGGCTCTTGTCTTTCTTAATGTTTGAAAATGTGAAGATAAAAAGGGAATTGAAGATAAAGAAAAATGTTTATATAGGCTGAAAATAATTTCTTAAAAATAAAAGAAAATGGAAATTTAAAAGATGGACACTTGTCTTTCTCATGCCTTAATCTTATAACACATATTATAATAAAGCCTTAGGAGCTAACACATGTCACCATGGTTACTTAATAAATTAACACTTGTCTTTTTAATTAATTTTATTTATTGTAAATGTAATTAAAAACCCTTTCTTTATTTTATAAATACTTATCTATTTATAAATTACTTTAAAGAAATAAAACCAATTATATATATAAAAATAAGAGCTTATACATATAATTTAAAATCCAAAACTATTTAAAATATCACCTCCTTTGAATTTAAATTCAAATTCAAATTATATTTTAAAAATCCAAATTAAAGTCAATTTAAAAGAACACATTCAATTTGAAATAACAATCCTATTTTATTAAAGTCTATTTATATCTATATATAAAACAATATACTATTAATATTGTATTTTAAACTTATCTATATATATATACTCTTAAATCTTATTTATTAAGCAATATTCAAAAATAAAATAAATCTTATTATTAATCTTATTTAAAACCATATAATTATTTTGTTTAAATAGCTTTGTAAAGCTAATATTAAATAAATCATAATTTCCAAACTATAAGAATATACATTAGAAATTTAAAACAAGATTTCATTTATTATTTAAATTTCAAATCCAAGCTTATCTATTTACAATATACACATATATATATACATTATAAATAGAAATCATTTTATTAGTTTTTAAAGGATAGAATTCACTAATTAAATATTCATTTAATTAGATTTTTAAACCAATTCAAATATTTTTATCAAAATTTATCAAATCAATTTAATTATTTAAACAGATTATTAAATTGATATTGCCCCAAATTTCCGGGATATTACACAGACCGACCCGAGCGTAACGAAAAGACAAAACACTCGAGTTAGAACTAAAAGATCTAATGTAAGTTAAATCAATAGTAAATAAATATGAGTGTAACAGCATTAGAGATGTTTACGCGGTTTAACATCTCCTATCCAGTGTCTAACGTGAGTGCAATAACTTAAGAGATGTTCGGGATTCCATCTCCTAAGGATATGTTCAACTATCTACATACATAGTACAATACGCTATTATAATAGCGTCTACAGTAAAGTAAAGTATTAAAATAGCATTAAGGCGTTACCCATATCCCCTTTAACATATTTTTATATATTCCTATAGTCTATACAGTAACGTAATTCCACCGTGAACTGGAGGGCTATCAGAAGGCACTCCATAGGTACGCACTACACCATTATAAGATATTAACAACGGGTATAAACCGTTGTTAAGTCTAAAAGCAACGGGTAAAAACCGTCTTCATTACAGGAGTGGTTGAATTTAGCGACGGGAGAAAACCGTTGCTTTATGTCCAAAAGGTAACGGGTATAAACCGTTGCAAATTGTGTCAAAGGCAACGGGTATAAACCGTTGCAAATTGGATCAAAGGCAACGGGTATTAACCGTTGCAAATTGGGAAAAATGCAACGGGTATAAACCGTTGCTTTATGGACAATAAGCAATGGGTATAAACCGTTGCTTTATGTCCAGTAAAAAACGGTTTAAAACCGTTGCTTTATGCCCAGTCACACATAAAGCAACGGTTAACAACCGTTGCACATAGTGTTTTCTCCTGCTCCTACAAAATCACATATGTAACTCACTACTGCGTATATCTCAATATATATACCAGAATATCAATATATATCAAAATATGCCAGAATATCAAAATATTGGTACACAAGCACTATAAACATATCGCACATATTCCATACATATAATATTATTATCAAACTTATAATTACACTCATTGTTTTGCAAACAGAATGCTACCGTGCCGGAATATCATACTTATTACACTGCATTGTTTATTACACTACAGTACAAAGATTTCATTAATTACACTACATTGTTTTGCAAGCAGTGAAGTCTACATGGTTCATTACAGGGCAAAGCATTCCAGTTTTTAGACTTCAATGTTTGCAGTGCAGACTTGAAGCTCAACACAATATAGACCATCAGTGGAGCTACATAAATGATTTGCAGTGCAGCTACAAACTCGAGGCAAAATGATTTGCAGTGCAGACTTGAAGCTCAACACAATATAGACCATCAGTGGAGCTACAGAAATGTACCAAGCAACCAGGGGATGAAAACAAAAGTCAGTATATCTGAAGTGAATGCAGAGACAAAGCACAAGAATGCAACTATACTGAAATGCATAAATAACTGATGCAAACTAACCATCACATGATATACAAGAACAAACTGGTTGGACCAAATGCGTATGGATACTATGCCAGACTGTAAACAAGATCAAAGGCAGACCAGTAAAAGAAACTACAAGTATACATCTACGACAGACCAGGCAGTAATAAAGCAAACTGCACATCTAACTAGAGCCAAGACTACAAGTACAAGGCATATATATATACATCTAACTAAAGCCAAGACTACTAGTACAAAGCAATTCAAAGCAAACAACGGTTAGGATAAAGAAAATTTGATCAAGCCTCAATTTCCAGATTTTGAAATCTTTTTCAGGTTCTCTTTCCTCTCTGTCAAACTATCCAGGTGAGCAAACCACCCTTATAAATTCTTATAACTTGATATATCTATTTTGCATGTGATAAGTCTTGAATGTAAATTGTGAAAGGTGCTTGCATGCTTGTATTTATGTATGCATGACTGTGTGTACGATTGTGTACAGGCAAACAAAAGAAAATCAGCAATATATGCAAAGAACAAGTCAGAAATATCAATACCTCCGACTAAAGATATCGTATCAAACCCTTTTGATGGCTCACATAACCTCCGACTCCAACATCCCCAAAGGTCTCGGTAAATTGTCGACATATTTTGGCGGTTAGCTCATTCGGCAATAAAATTTTGTCCAACAACACTTTTTCATATGTGGGTGGTACTGCTTTTCCATGAATTACTAATGCTGTGGAATCTCGACATATAGTACCTGTTATATAAGCATTTTTGGAGTGAATATATGGAATCACATTTACAGAACTAACAAAAAACAAAACTCATGCTACCCAAAACCATTTCACAAACATGCAGTGATGGCCCAAGTTTCATAGCATATGAACTAGACCAAAATTTGCCTAATAATGACTTGGGTTTAATGCCAGAAGTGAATTACAGAGAATTTTTTTGGCAACCAAGCAACATATATATTAAATGCGTGAGTTTCAAACTCACCTGTCTTTACTCTACAATAGCTAGCAACTCAATTTAAAAGGGTGCAGAAGTTTAAACAATATCAGCCATTATTTCTTGACTAACAGCCTCACTATTGTTCAGCTATGTTAAATGAAAAATGTAAAAATGTGTTGAGATATAACTCAGCAAAATTGTGACGGTTCACTTTGTATTAAACATGTGGCAGCAAGTTATAAATTTGCTTATACGTGCAAGAAAATGCAGCACATTCTCCCGTTCACGAAGTTAAGCATTCACTGACTTTGCAACATATTATTTTCTTCAAATTTTAATAAAATAGTACCTGTTGCAATTACTTCGTCCTCGAAGTTCAGGATTTCACATCTTTGGTCGATTAACTGATTGTTCGGAGTGGCAAACTGAGAAGATGCGATTTCACTGCCTACTTGACGATTATCTTGGGCTATGCTGAGAAGACGCTCCAGTTTATCATCCATATTGTCCAGCTTCATCAATTTTTGCTCCACATTTTGCAGTCGCTGCTCATATATTCCTTGGGCCTGTTTGAGCCGTTTGCATGGAATGGCAGCACTCTTAACTTGGCTAGGAGCTATATTGGTCCCAATACTTCGGCTCCTGTCCTTTACATCTTTACCAAACACTGATATAAAGACGGCTTCATCACCACCACTCGTCGTTTCCTTTTCTTTTTCAATTTTGTCCTAAAAAGTAAATACATATATATTAATAATGAAAATTTAATTTAGAGGCGTTGTTTACTTACAAAGTAGGAAGATGTCGCATCTGACGTGCTGCCATCTTTTTTCTTATGCGTTTTCTCCCATACTTGAAGACGTGATACTTCTGTTCCCGGACTACTTGAATCGACCTGCATACAATGACCTAAAATTATATTTGGAACTAACGGTATATGCAATGTGATGCACCAATTCAATGACACATACCATTTCTTGAGTAATCATAGCGTGACTCTTACGTCCCGAATGATGACCATATTCGAGCATTGATCTATTTTGTTTGCCTCGCTTCCTTTTTTCTTTCGCCTCGGGTTTTGATTCGTTTCTTATGAACTCATCCCAATTATCTTGAGCAATTTTCGGTGGACAATTTCTCATTCTTTCTTCGTCAGTGATGAAAAGGTCATAATGATTCTTGCACAAATCATTCTTGTGTCTCCTAAAAGCCTCAGACATTTTTTTCATAATAAGGTCCTTTGATAAAGGATCGAGCTCATAATATTTCTGCATAACAAAAAATGCATGTAAACCATTTTTTATTTCTGTATTGAAAGCATTATAAATGAACGGAGCTCATTATTACCTCCAATTGATTCCACACGTCTTCCTTGTAATTTGGCGGAACTTTTTTCCAACTTGGATATGAGATTGGCACATGATTTCTTACTAGTTTACCAATCTTCGTAGCGACCTTTGAACCATTTTTTCCGACTGGAGAACCGTAGTTGTCTATATCAATTTTCTCCCGTTTTAAAGTGGATGATTGGGAAGTTGTATCATTTGTCGGTGGTGTGGCATCTTGTGACATTATGTCCTGCAAAGTCTCAAATCCTAAAATAATCCCAACAACATTATGACGTACAGTTCTTCCTCTTCTAGCCCATCCCTGTGATGCCCGATTTATGTTGGCCACCTTATTGCATGGAGTCCCCTTCATAACAAGATCAAACGCCTTATATGTCTTAATAAAATTTGCTCCAAGCGATCACAGTTAAGCTGTTGTACATCTGATATATGAACCAACATCCCCTTATTGATTTGTCTGATCCCACCAACTTCTCACCACATTACGATTTTTGTCAGTCCGACTGAGAATAATCGTAATGTGATGAGAGAATGGTGGGATCAGACAAATCAGAAGGGGACGTTGTTTACTATATCAGCTGTACAGCAGCTTACCAGTAATCGCTTGGAGCAATTTTATTAAGTCATATAATGTGTTTGACCTTGTTATGGATGGGAGTCCATGCAATAATGTGGCTAACATCAATCGGGTATCATAGGGATGGACGTGAAGGGGAACATTCACTTTAATGCGGCAGTGATAAAGTCTTCCTGCATCACCAGAATTTTAAACTTAAGCGGATTCAAAACAATATCTAAAATACTGACTGAAATAAAGGATGCAAATACAAAAATATATTACCTTAGCACTGCTGAACTAAAGGGTGCAAATACAATATCTTGAACTGCCTGTCTACCTACAAACACAAAGAAAGAAAGAATAGTCAAGCTGATCATATGTATGTATGTGTACATGTGTGTATGTATGTGATCATATGTAAGTACCTACAACTACAAACACAAAATGAACTCTTACAATATATCCATCCTTATGGATCCATCAGAATATTATAATGACACTAATAAAAAATATAATGCATCTATTACTATCATTCACGCTATATTTTACATTTTACACCATTTTAAATAAATATTTTGTTAAGGTACAATAACTGCTCTGAAATACAAAGTTAACATATGCATTTGATAAGATCTTCTAATTTTTCATTGTCTTCAAAAGCTGATTGATAAACGGTGGGAAACTCAGTGTCATCCACATTTATGGTCAACCGTTTTGGTGTATGCAAAACCACAAACGATCCGTTATTTTTTAAATCTTTTGAGTAGAACACTTGACTCGCTTCCGATGCAAGAATAAATGGCTCATCATTCACGCTATCTTTATTCTTCAATTTTCCCAAGTTAACTGTGATCAAGCTTGAAACAGAATCTATTTTACAACCATTGATCTTATCTTCGACCTTTACCCAATCACAATAAAAAACTGTTTGTTTGAAGTCAATGTAATCCAACTCAATTATCTGTTGAATGACTCCGTAATAAGTTGTTTCTGCTTCCTTAAAATTTTTATCCTTCCCACTCGCTCTAAATTGTGTAATTGCTCTCATGCATACACCACTATCCCGTGTTAGCTTTCGCTCTTCATAACTCTTCGGAGAAAATAAAAACCCATTCACTTGGTACTTCATATAACTACGGGCATCAAACTTCGGCCCGTTAACTAACCGCCAAAGAGTTGAGTCAACATCGACGGTCTTCAACAACTACAACAAACACAATAAGTAAAAAAACATTGTCAAGGAGGTGTATGGTCAACTCGAAAATACGTTAAATATTTAATACATATACCTCCTCACGTAACCAAAAAGTGAAATTTTTAATAGCTTCCCCAGATGTACCCCCGCCTCGAGTTTGAGATTTGGTGCTTTGAACATAGGAGTTATACCTCCTACGAAAAACACACAATAAATACTATATATATGAATTGATTTACAATAATAAGAATTCAGAACAAATTCATGAATTTACTTCTTCCATTCATCCAATCCGTCGTATTTATCAAGGACCCATTTACGCACTTGTTGAAATTGCACTTGAGTTAACGTTATATCTTTACCATTATCTAGTGCTATTTCATCAGCAAACTCATCATCCTCGTCTAAAAACGCTTCACGGGTATGTTTATGAGTGCCAGCACCTCCTTTTGGCATATACTCCATGCAGTAAAGACTAGCTTCTTGTACAATATATCCTTCTGCAATACACCCTTCAATATATCTTTTGTTGCGCACATATCCTTTATATGTTTTCATCAACCTATGAAGATGAATAATTGTAAAATGTAGACATCAATAGCTATTTAAATCGAATAATTATGTACATAACTAAAATTAGTAATTTACCGTTCAAATGGGTACATCCACCTATATCTAACAGGACCAGAAATCAATGCTTCATCGGCTAAATGAACCATAAGGTGAATGCTGATATCAAAAAATGCAGGCGGAAAATGTTTTTCAATAACACACATTACTTCTACCAAACTAGCCTTTGCTTTTAGAAGATGTTCCCTGTTGATCACCTTTGAGCACAAAATGTTATAAAAGAGACTAATGCGGTGAATAGCATTCCGTAGATCCTTATGTTGCAGAAAACAATGCTGAAGCAATACTGGAAGTAAATGTTGCATTATGACATGGTAATCATGTGACTTCATATTTTTTAGTTCAGGAGGGTTGATGCTCACATTGTTATGGAAGTTCGAAGAGAATTTGCTCGGCACTTTCAAATTTTTCAAAACGGTGCAAAACCGTATCTTTTCTTCTTTGCTCAAAGTGAAAGTCGCATTTGGTATGGTTACTTTACTTGTTTCAGGATCTTCTATCACCCACAACTTTTGTTTTATACCCATGATTTTCAAATCCTTCCGTGCATTGATCCCATCTTTTGACATGTCTTTATGGTTCATAATTGTGTTGATCAAATGTTTCGTGACATTCATCTCCGTATGCATAACATCAATATTATGTCGGGTCAAATTTGTTTTCCAATATGGCAAATCAAAGAACTTCGACCTCCTATACCATGCAGGAACTTCTTCATCGATTGTCTTTTTCCGTTTTCGACCAATTTCCGGTATGTTTTTACCAACTTTCATTTTTATATTCGCTACCTTTTTTTCAACTTGATAACCAGTCAGTGGTTTTGGAGGACGCTTAAGTTCTTGCTCATTGTTGAAATTTGTCTTATCGTATCGAAACTTGTGTCCGGACGGAAGAAATCTACGATGTCCCATGTAACAAATCTTCTTACTTTCAGGGAGATAAACAGATGTAGTTTCTTCTCCACAAAGAGGACATGCAAAGTAGCCGTGAGTTGTACATCCCGATAAAGTCCCAAGAGCGGGATGATCATGGATTGCCCACAACACTCTAGCTCTCATTGTGAACTCAAATTTCATAAATGAATCAAATGTAACGACTCCTTCCCATAACTGCTTTAACTCGTCTATCAAAGGTTCTAAATAAACATCAATATCCTTCCCCGGTTGTTTTGGCCCAGAAATCAACAGTGTTAACATTGAGAACTCTCTTTTCATGCACAAATACGGAGGAAGGTTATATGGTACTACAATTACTGGCCAACAGCTATAAGGGTTAGTTAAAGAAGCATTCGGACAGAAACCATCTGTTGCTATTCCAAGCGTGATATTTCGTGGTTCAGCAGCAAACGAAGAATCAAAAGAATCTGTAGTTTTCCATTGAGAAGTATCACGCGGATGACGCATTACGGTTGTACCGGACTTGGCACGACCATGCTAGGTCATCGCTTCTGCTATCCATGGTACAGTATACAGTCTTCTCAATCTAGAAATTAAAGGAAAACGTCTTAAGGTCTTTTGAGGTACTGTGGTAGCTTTTCTCTCTTCGTCGAATGATGTCTTGTATCTTGGTGCGTTGCAATTTGTACATGAAACTTTGTTCGCATTATCTTTCTAGTACAAGATGCAGTCATTAATGCATGCATCATAAGTTATGTAATTCATCCCAACTTGCTTAATGATCTTCTTTACGTCGGGGTACTTTGAAGGTAGCGTGTTACCTTCGGGGAGTAACTCCTTTATGAATTCGAGTACTGCAGTCACACCATTGTCTGAAAAGCCGTATTGGGTCTTCAAGATATTCAGTTTCACAATGGCATACAACTTTGTAATCTCTTTTGGACAAGAAGGATACAATGGCTCTGTTGCAGTTGCACTATCAAAAAATGATTTATCTGTAAACTGCTCACCAATATTAGCATTATCATGAAACTGACTTGTAGGTTGAAAATGATGGAATCTATCTGCATCATTGATCAAATCCTCCATCCTAATATGTTCGGACTCATCAGTATTTGTGGCATGACTAACCGGTTGTTGTTTTGGCTTCTCCGTTATTCTTTCCCCGTGAAAACACCACATGGTATATGATTGAACAATACCATATCTAAGCAAATGAAAATGAATGTCATTTAATTTGAATGTATCTTCATTTTTGCACCGCGTGCAAGGGCACGAATACTTTTCCTTATTGCCACCGTTTTCAGCAACAAATTTAACGAAATTTCTCACACCTTCCACATATTCTGTATTTCTTCGATTAGATTGATTCATCCATTGTTTGTCTATACTAAAAGACATACTGAAAGAAAATAACAAGAGCTAATAATAAATCATGGGTAACAATATCTTATGGCTTTCCACCAAGTTCAACTCTGATATTAACTAAACAGATGAATATTCTTTTGATTTCACTTGAAATTTAACATTAGCATCAAACTGTTTCCAAAAAATTTGCCATTACAATGGCGCCATTTTGTAGCACCAGAGTAATGTCTATGCATTACCCCTCTCCTGATACTTGGTTTGCGCCATTAACAACAATTTTATCCACTTACTAAATATGGTCTCATATTTAGTAAAACAAAATTCATTGCATCAACTTATACCCTAGCAGTCACTATAAGCAACTATGTCTAACTAGCATGCAGTACAGTACAGTACAGTACATTACAATTTGTAAAACAAATCAATGTGGTGCTATTAATTTGACTAGTTGAAGTTTATTATATGTGAAGCTTGAATTTTTGTGTTGTGCGCAAGCAAGGTTAAACATAATTTAAGCACAGTATAAATCATGAGAAATCATTACATATGGTGAACCTATTACATGTATGGCTATTATTATAAGTTGTCTATGATATGAGAAACCATTATATGAGTCGAGATAGATGTAGGAAAAAAGCGGCTAGCTTTATTGGTTCCGTGTTCACCCTATTTTTCTAATTTTCGACCTATATATGGTAGACCCTTTTTTTTTAACGGTATAACATCTGCAGTTGATATATTTTGAGTTCACTTCAATTCTGAGGAGTGACATATGAAGACATGGTAAGTAGAAATGACCTTCACGACCATTTTGGTTGTGCAGTTGATGGTCTGGTTTACACATGGTTCAGTGGAAATAGTAAAAAAGGCAGAAGGGGATCTTTTCAAGTTGCAGAAAAAATGAACTAAATGTTTGCGGGTAGACATACACACACTGTAGGAAAAATAGTACATCAATGTAAGTATCAGTTCCTAAATAATTATTAGTTTTTTAGCTTCAGCTTTCAAATTTCAATTCCTAAACGATTATTTACAGAAAACTACTTGTTTATAACTAAATACTAATAAGTTATTAGCTTCAGGCGTTTTCAAGGTTAATGAAATCTAAAGCAGTAAAAGGGCGACTCAATTTTAGAAAATTAGACAACTCAAAACAAGAAATTCGCATACTTAATTAGCAGTGGCAGTATAGAGACTGTAGCAGGACTTTAAATCAGCAGTAGAAAATATCGCGTAGGAGGCAAGCTTGAGCCGACGATGGCTGATGGAATAGCCGAGTATGCAGCGATGATTATTTAGAAAGCGTTGATTTTTGAAACCCTAGTTTTTTTGGGTTCGAGCAGATCGCCAGATTGCTATTGAGCTATAACTGTGAAGTAAAACAGATAAGGGCGACCCAATTTTAGAAAATTAGACAACTCAAAACAAGAAATTCGCATACTTAATTAGCAGTGGCAGTATAGAGACTGTAGCAGGACTTCAAATCAGCAGTAGAAAATATCGCGTAGGAGGCAAGCTTGAGCCGACGATGGCTGATGGAATAGCCGAGTATGCAGCGATGATTATTTAGAAAGCGTTGATTTTTGAAACCCTAGTTTTTTTGGGTTCGAGCAGATCGCCAACATGGAGATTGCTATTGAGCTGTAACTGTGAAGTAAAACAGATTTTGGGTGTTGCCCGGCTCAGTTGGTTGCCCCATCCCAGGGGCTTGGTGGGCTTGCCACTGAGCCAGCTAAAAGATTGGGACGGTTAATAACCGTTGCTAATTAGCCACGGTTGAAAACCGTTGCTAATTGGAACGAAGCGCGCCAAAAATTATGGCACGAAAGGATGAAATTCACCGCCATCATTTGTCTCCAAAGCAGCTACGGTTAAAAACCGTTCCCAATTAGCAACAAGAAAATCCATTGCTAACTAAACCAAGACGGTTATTAACCGTTGCTAAATGGCAACGGTTATTAACCGTTGCCAAATGTGCGGATGGTTAGTTGCAAATCTCAGTATTTGGTGTAGTGACGGTACAAACCAAACTCATAGAAGGCACGATAAGGCATGTGACAAGGCACGCGAGGCAATGTCAGGGTAGGATTCTACCATTTGCACTATCGGACTGGTGGTAACGCATAACAGCTACTACCGCCCACCTCGGAATACACTCCCATAATCAAATCGAGAGTTGGCCACCAAATCAATCACAAAGTCATAATATGGTATCGAAGAAATGTGCCCGATAGGAGGAGCGACCTCACTTGGCCCAGTATAGCTCCTGTTTTAGCCACATCAAGCTGACTCACATGAGCCAGGGCTACATAAATACCACATACTGAATCGTTTGCCAAACCATCCTACTTCATTCTAGAATCTCCACCACGTATAAAGTTGTCAAAGTGGTTTTCGGTACTGGCAGAGAATATGACAATATCCGATCCTGGTCTCTTTAACAACCAAATGCTTATTTCACACCGGATGGTCTTTTACATTTCCAAAATCAATTCATAATTGGTATCAAAATATCAGATTCTCAAAATCACTTTCAAAGTCATATCACATTTAAAATCCTATCACTTTCAAAATCATATTTACTTTCGAAATTATACTTCCAAAATAGGTTAAACCCCCACTTTAAAATCATCATATTTACTCAGAATATGTTACTTCACTAGAAAAAATCATTTCAAATCCCAACTTAGATTATAAAATCATTTAACCATATACGCTTTTAAATCAAGGATTTAAATATAAACATTTCAACTTTACATAGTCTAAAATTTAGAAAATAGTTTAGATAGTCATAAATAGTTTAAATAGTTTTAAAATAGTTAAAATAAATTTTTAAATAGTTAAAATACTCTAAAATAGTTTAGATATAGATTAAACATGGTTTAAATAGATTTAAGATAGTTTAAATAGATTTAAAATAGTTTAAATAGATTTAAGATAGTTTAAATAGATTTAAAATAGTTTAAATAGATTTAAAAATAGATTAAATAGATTTAAAATAGATTAAAATGGGTTAATTAGTTTTAAAATAGGTTAAATTAGATTTAGTAGATTAAAATAGATTAAAATAAATCAAAATAGTTTAAATTGATTAAAATAGTTGAAAATAGATTAAATTAGTTTAATAGTTTGAAAATAAAAAAATCATGATTTTTTTAAAATAATATATTTTTAAACAGTTTACATTAAAATAATAAATTTGAAATTAATATCAAATTAAACAATTTTTTATTTCAACACATCTGGACCATGCCCAGCTTTCAAATCAACAAAACCCAATTTCAAATCTTTTAATTCAGATTCTCAATAAACCATTTAAATCTATATTGATTTCAAATCCATGTTTGAACATCAATTTAAGCTACTCCAATTTCAATAGATATCAAAGTTACATTTTCAAACGTTTTCAATAACTCAATTTCAATAAATTTCGTTTATACTTCAAATTCAACTTTAAAATTTCAATTTAAATCCTTTAAGCAATTCACTTAAAACAATTCCAAAATTTAAATTTAAATCCGTTAAACAATTCACTTAAAACAATTCAGTTTATATAAATCAAATTCTATTTCAAAATATCATTTAACTTAATTCAAAGTTTAAGGATTTAAAAATCATTTAATTTAACCAATCCGGTGTCCGTATATAATTTTCTACCCTATGGTCAAGTGATCATACATATATCATTTCAATCCGTAATAAAATTAAATTTACATGTATATATCATTTTAACCCGCAATCCCAAGTTAACATTCAAAATCCATAAAATAGCTCGGGTTTATCATTTCAACCCATAACGGTTTTTCTCTAATCTATAGATCGTTCGGTTATGTATCATTTCAACCAACAGTGATTTTTCCTAACAATAAACTAAGGAAACTTGTAGTGTTATAACAATATATAAATATACCATCCAGTAATCCAATATCATCAATTAACCATCCATCACAATCGTCATTCAAACCAACCAATAAACAATAACAAGTGACTGATTATCAATAGCACGTATTAACTGGCAATTTAAAATTTAATATTAAATTAATGGCGATTAAATTAAATAAAAGTCAGATTTAACTGAAATGACAATTTAAATATACCAAACATCAACTAATCAATTTCTAATCACATCATAAATACAATTTAACTAACATAAGACAATTTAGCAGTTGTGAGTGGGTCAAAACACTCACCTTTGATTTCAAATCGATTTGAAATCCAAATAAAGGCCCAAAATCTAACTGTCTCATAATTTGTCCAAACTAGTTCCATAATGACCAAAATTTTGATATGATCCCAACGAAACAAACCGCTCGCCATTCCGAGTTCATATCCAAAAGTTATGTAAATTAGAACAACTGGAAATTAAATTAAAATTAAAACAAAATAAAATATAGGCAATCAGACATTTACCACGTCATCTCTCTTCTACGAAACCCTAGCGCATGATCAGATACACGAACGCGACTATAAGCTGCAGCTGCCACCCATTTGCTCCAATCGTCGACCAAACTATCCCACTTCACCACGATCCTATGCTGCGCCGCCTTCCCTTGCCCATGCCGCCTCCAACCAAGGTGGCGCAACCAGCACTAACACCCCCTAGCACTAACGGCCGCCGCCCCTTATATTGAATTATCTAGCGAGCTCTAGCCATCGATGACCCAAAGTGTAACGATACGATTTTTCGACGCTCGAAAGTCGACATTAATACGTCCACTGTATCAAATGCCGCGCAATCGAATGCCGGAAAACCGAACCATTAGGGTTAAAAAGAAGAGGTAGAAGAAGACAGAAGAAAGAAAGAACAGAAAAACAGAAACAACAATATCAGAATCTCACATTCGCAGCGGAACAATATATAATAGATAAATCAATAATCTTTTAAACAAAGAACTATATCAGTTTTATACAATACATCAATCAGAGTCAATATACAACTCAATACAACAATGGACAGTTATATAACTTGTCCTCATACAGAATACACAGCGGAATAAATAAACAAGTACGGGTGTACGTTTCGCCATCCAGCTTGCTTCCACAGCTCCAGAATATCTAGAATATCCTGATAACATAACTCTAGGCTGCCCGTGTGGAAAATTATGGGCACCCAGAGTTTAGAAAGGAAACAATAAACTCCGAGTCAGTCATGGTGACTGGTGTGAGATCGTAAAACAGTTATTTTCACAAAGAACATAAAATTTATTCGCAATGCTTTTGGAAAATGAAACTACCATAAGACCTCCAGCCACACACACAATGCAAAAGCAGAATTGGAGGAGATTTCTTCTTATGGTAGTCAAAGATGCTTACTACGCAAATCATTGGATATTATTATTAATGTCTAGTGTCGAAATCATTTCGAAAGTATAATATTAATCTTAGCCAACATATGACCAGTATCGTATGCCTACTATAGCTACCATCTAAACAGTGGTGACCACCATAAGTAAATGGCAGGTTCAACAACTAAAACCGTAAGTTTCGTATTGGGAAATGGATTTCCAACAAATGGTCAGGCTAAGGAACTTCCTACCGCCACATGGGATCGCCTCTGGCTGGACGTCCCGAGAGACAACTGCTCTCTGCCAACACAAGGCCGGATTACCCCTGTAACTAGGTAACTCACGAATATGCCATCCCCCGATCCTTTGGGACCTTTATCCGAGGCGCCTCGATAAACACACAATCACATAATAAATGAGATCGGAGTATCCACATAGGTTAAATACCAGGGCTCCATACCTGATACCACCCTTTTCCAGAAGGAAATGACATACCCTAAAGGGCGCGACCCTCATAACCTTGCCGCATATTCCTGTTTCGACCATTTTCGGGGAGTGAGGTCTGACGAAGTCTCGTCCACAAAGCTACGCTTTTTCACAAAAGCCAAGCTTTGATCACAATTGATCAATAATGATCAACACACAGCAACACTCAGCATGCCACATTACCAAATTGGGAATATATCGCTGATAACTTCAACTACATAACCTCTGAGCTCGTACGTCTCAGAGAAGGGTGTTAAGCTAAGAGAATAAATTCTCCGCCACCAACAAAAATGTATTTGAAAGAAATCAGCTTTATATCTCAAAATGTAATGTCAGACACGTAACCATACAAGTCTGTTCCAGGTTCGAACAGAACCGAAGGCACTTCCAAAGAAGCCCTTGGAATCCGGGTATTCACAATCCCGATCGGACTTCCCATCACAAAAAGAGTGATATAAATCTCTATACCGGAGCAACTCGGTGCAGAGACATTCGACAGGTTGTCCTTTCATTTTCGAAAATACCCGGTCTTCACCACCAGTCTTCAATACGATCCATATCGTCGTATTACTAATTCGGAATGGGTTATATGACACAAAGGTCCTTTCCCAGCTAAACCGAATAATAAGCGTTTGTTTTTAAAAACAAATTCAAGTGCCATTTCAAAGGCAAATATTGATAGTCGATGGTTTAACTATCAACAACATTCTCAACAAGCATCAGATTTAAATAATTTTCCCAAATTATTTATTTTCAAAATATCTTCACAAGATATATATTTTTCCACACTTAACACTTTGAAAACAAATTTCAAATCATTTTTCACCTTTCAACCTTTGAAAATCAATTTCAAATCAATTTCCTTACGCGGAATATATTTCCAAATATTTCTTTTAAAAACCAACTTTAGAACTTTTAATTTATATTTTTAAAAGGTACTTTGGAATATACTCGGTTTTTTTCAAGGAAAATACACTTCCATTTCAAAATGGTCCATTTAAACCAATTTAATAAATCCTTATCGATTTATTTTAAATTTACGTTCCCAATCTGTAAATTTACTTTCACACTTTAAAAATAAATCAGCGTTTATTTTTAAAACAAATTCCCTTTCCTTTATAAATTCCACTTGAATTTACATTTCCAAATATTCACTTTCAACTCCAAATCAATTTCAAATTGATTTCTAATTTTCTTTCAATACCAAATCAATTACAAATTTATTTCTAAGAGTTTATCACTTTTAAATAAATTCCTTTACCCATTCCAAATTGTTCAAAATTCCATTTTCCATAAATCCTTCAACTTTTAAACAATATTACTAAAAATCCTTTTCCATATTTTGCAAATTTATTCGATAAGATTATAAAAAATCAATTTTTTTTATACTTTAATTCCTTCTTTCAAATTCAACCAATCTTTTCAAAAAGAATTTACTTAAAATTTTCAACTTTAAATTCAAAAATCCAATTTCATTTATTTCTGGTATCCAGCGATACCAAAAATTCATTCGGCTAAATTTTTAGCCTTCAACAATTTCAATTATCAATAAATCATCCATAGATTATCAATAAATCACATCATTCACATATGAAATAATATTCAAACAATTTTGAGGAATACAGTTGGATCCCTCCAACCTGTTTCCTTGCATACACAGATGTTAGCACAATACCAATTCCACTTCGAGGTGGAATATCGCGGTATATGGGATTTATAAAAATATCAATCCGCTATTATGCGTCGCAATAGGGTGTCATCCGCTATATAATGCGGGAAATCAACAACTGCAATATATATATGCCAATATATATATATATATATATATATTGCTATATACTACTATATATAGTATCACATCCAAATAGCAATCAATCAACACATTCAAAAATTTTAAATATAACTATTAAAATTAAACAAACCCTTTGTTTGAGTGAAAAAATCTCACCTTTGCTTTAATTTGTAATCCATTTCCATTTCGATTTGTTTTCTTCCCGATCAAAGACCTTGTATAAACATTCATGCAATTTATCAATATTCGGAATAATCGAATAACCAATTTTTTTTCGTTTGGTAATTTTAATTAGCCAATGATTTATTTTTTTTAATAGAAATTTTCTTTTGAAAATCTTTTAGTAACTAAAATAATTAAATGGATTAATTTAAACCAAACTAGTACATTTAAAATGTATATTTATTCTATTTTGAAATTATATATATATACTTATAAAAAATTCCTATTATAGATTTAAAAATCTATTTTTATATAAACTTCTCGCATTTAAAATCTCCGTTTCAAAAATCTTATCTATATAAAATTTCTGCTTTACTGTACATATTCATATATATATTCACTTTACCTTTCAAATTTCAACTGTTTATAATTCAATATCCTTTTAAAATGAAAAATATATTTCTGTTTATCTATATATGTTTTTAAATGAAGCCATATACATATATATATATATAAACTGCATTAAAATACTTCACTGTATTTTTATTTTAGAACACATTTTATAACTATTTATTCCCGAAGTATACGCTTATCTACACATAGCCTCTCTGTTTTTTTTGAATATGTTTTAATAAAATAGGTATGTATCTATATATCAAAATAAAACTGCAAATATATATATATATCATTGTTACTTGAATACTTCACTGCAACACACTCGGCCAGAGACGAACCCACCCAGAGTCTCGACGCAATCGAACTACCCAGCATCGACGATCCCAAACCCTAGCCTCGCCGCCTATCGGAGTTCGCCCAATACTTTCTCGCTCGAGTCGTCGCCATTGCTATGGCCACGAGCACGCGCATCCACCTGCGCTCGCGACATCGTGCAGCTGCCGCCTGAGATTCGTCACCAACATCCCACCTAGCCTCCATCGTTGAACCCTCCAACGCACGTGAGCCCTACCGCCTAGATGCTTCGACATCGCGGCCTCCCTCTCCTCACGCGCGAAATTAGAATTGAAAGGAGGAACTGGAAAGGCTCGCGATTTGATTAAGGAAATGAGGAGAGGAAGATAATTTACTGTATTTGGTTTTGAAGAGGGTAACTCAATTGAAACTGGAAACGAGGGAGAGGGGTTCGGTCATTATAAATTTTGAACGAGATAGTTTTTTTCTTCTTCGTGAGGAATAAACTTTTAAAGAGGGAATTGCGTACTATCGGTTGAAAAGGGGGAACAGGACTTGACATTTGCGTGCTTTACTCAACTTGCTACAACACTCTGAAAAGAGAAAGCTGATGTGAAGAAAAATACAGCTGATGTTGACTAATATAATTATTCAATTTAAATTCAAATTCAAACCGTTCGGTAAATGCAACTCAAAATCTTGACCTCCTATCGAGGCATGCCGCTAGGCGTTCGTAATGTTATACGCCCATTCCGAACGCAATGGAAAAGGTTTCAAGTCCAAATTCGATCGTATGGAGAAGATAGCTTTTTGGACCAGTTATTAAATTAAATTTTCGATTTAATTTCAACGCGTCTGCTTATCGTACGGCCAAACGATCACTCCAAACATCACGAAAATTGAAACCCGATAATAATACAATATTACGAATCCAGTGGAACTGGTTTCGTCGAATTCCGAGACTGTGCCCCGAAACGCTATTTTTAAATTCAGTTTAAACGAAAAATTTCAAAATTGAACAAAACAATTCCAAATTCAATTCTGAAAGTTCTATTACCTTCAGAATTATCAATATAAATTTCCTAAGCTTTCAGATTATTTTTAACAGGCTTAAAATTGAAGATTCAAATTTTTACCCAATTGTAACAATTTAAATTTACTAATTAAATTGCCAAATTCATTTCGATATCTCAAATTTCAAATTAAACTAACATTCAAATATTTAAAATCAATTAAATATTCACATTTCAAATGTCAAAAATTCAGGGTCATTACAGTCTTCCCCCTTAATAGAATTTCGTCCCGAAATTACAAGTAAAGAAGAATGATCCAATCCCCGTTTATCATTTTACCAAAACCAAACAGTTTTATCAAATTTTCAAACCAATCTTTTTATGAAAGATCCTTTATCATTTCAACTAATTTTCCAAACACTTCCATATTTTCAAACAACTTTATTTGAATTCACAATTCAAATTTAAATTTAAATTCAAATTTTAAACTATCCAAAATTTCTCAAAAAATTTCTAACTCTCTAAATTTTCAAAAAAAATCGCCAGCATCTCCTTTGCGCAGCTAGCTTGATACAACTACAAAATGTCCCTACGGACTCTCAAATTCCAAAAGAAAACAAAATGCCAAGTGGCAAAATCAGAAACTCAACAAATTTCATATCGAAATTCAAATACATACCTTATTGTCGAGCAATTTCAAATTTACCTTCGAAATCAAAATCCAATTCCAAATACCCTGTATATTTTACATGACAATAATGTTCAAATTTACGTATTGGATTCCAAATACCCATTTTACTTAAGAATTTCACCTTTCATTTCTTAAGTTCAATATAAGTATTTACATACTTATTTTTATTTTCACTTCACAAACAAAGTTATATATTCAGTTCCATTCAACTTGCGTTTCCAATTCCATTTGAATTCAATTTACAATTTCAATTTTATTTGAATTCATTTCAAATCTCAATACTTTTATTTCCAAAAGTTTTCATTCAGATTTTCATTTTGAATTTTACTTGAATTCGATTCATCTTCTACTTCCAAGATTGCATCTTTCTTTCCTTATTTCAATTTCAATTTTGAAATCATTTGTCGTTAGTGAAAAATTTCCAAACATTTCAAAAATTTTCTAACTCCCAAAATTTTTAGAAAATTTTGGCTGAGTCTCCTTTTACGGAGGAGCTTTTGCAATTTGACAAAAGATATGAATATATATACATCGACCCACTCGGTCGGAAAAGCAAAAACAGTTCATATTTCCTATTTTGTATTGCGTAGGCGTACCTTTTTAGCATTTTTAAGCAAAGCAGTTTATTATTAGCATATTAGCGTGCTCAAATCTAGCCAAACGGCTTCCAAAAACCTGTACTTACTCAATTTAAACAGGTAAGTGACAAATATAGGAAATCTATTAACATTTCACTCATTTTCAATAACAAATATAAAGATTTCATTAGCAATACATCCAAAATCATTTCCATTAGCAATTTATATGGTTTCAATACAAATTAAATTGCTTTCATCTGATTTACATACCATTTCTATTCAATTCAACGATATTCACTTAATTGAATATCCATTCTAGTTTATAACTAGTTTAAATTGATACCAATTCAATTTATTTTAAATTTTCATTTCATTTCCAATTTGCATTTCATTCAATTTTCATTTCATATTCACATTCATTTCATTTGAATTCATTTCAAAGTTTCACTTACTAATTTTATTTCAATACTTCACTTTGTTTATCAAAAATCAAATTAAATTTCCAATATTCAGCTTGAATTTCATCTACTAAAAAATTCAAAACGAAGTTTAACATTCAAATTAAATTTCATTTACTTAAAATTGTAAATTCCATTCATTCATTTGGAAATTGATTTCTACTTACTTGAATTTTATCTGCAAATTTAACTCACAATTGAATTTTTATTCAACTAATTCAACTTCCCTATTTCATGAATTAATTAATTTTCATATTAATTTACTTGGATTCAATCCACTTTATTTTATTTTTTTCAAGTTTGGGTTTTTATTCAACTTGATTCAAATCAAATCTCATTTTTCAATTCAAATTTATTTATTTACATATGTAAACTCATTTGTTCATTCACCATTTTTATTCCATCTCATTTCGATTTTTATAAAACTCATTTATAAACTTCACATTATCAATTTTAATTCCATTAATGAATTTATTCTCAAATACTTTTCCTGGAATTCTATTTCCAATTATAAATCTCATTTACAATTTATATTTACAAATCCCATTCGTATATGAATTCATTTCCTTATCTTTCAATTCATATTTATAAATTTCATTTGTTAAATGAATTTATCTCCCAATCTTTGGTTATACCATTATTTCTTATTCAATTTTCATATAACGATGATAATATTTCAATGTTATCACTTCCTAACAACAAAACATCCATATACAATAATAATTCATAGAAAATGATTTCTTTTCTATACAAAAATAGTTTTGGGTAAAATTATTTCATTTACCCTATTTTAAAACAATACCGTGTCAGTTTATCTTGTTTAAGAGTTTAGAAACCCCTATCGATTACAGTTAGCTAGACTGCACCGACCAGAATCTATAAACAATCAACCGATATGTCAACACAATACAAAACAAATTAAATATTCACTAACAAATACGCGCTCATATCTATTATTACACTCACACTCATTCTAGAGTACTGCTGACTCTATCTCTAATGAGTATTCCCAACAGAGCCAGGGTTATCGCTTAACCGGCTGCTCTGATACGACAAGTAATGATACGATTTTTCGACGCTCGAAAGTCGACATTAATACGTCCACTGTATCAAATGCCGCGCAATCGAATGCCGGAAAACCGAACCATTAGGGTTAAAAAGAAGAGGTAGAAGAAGACAGAAGAAAGAAAGAACAGAAAAACAGAAACAACAATATCAGAATCTCACATTCGCAGCGGAACAATATATAATAGATAAATCAATAATCTTTTAAACAAAGAACTATATCAGTTTTATACAATACATCAATCAGAGTCAATATACAACTTAATACAACAACGGACAGTTATATAACTTGTCCTCATACAGAATACACAACGGAATAAATAAACAAGTACGGGTGTACGTTTCGCCATCCAGCTTGCTTCCACAGCTCCAGAATATCCTGATAACATAACTCTAGGCTGCCCGTGTGGAAAATTATGGGCACCCAAAGTTTAGAAAGGAAACAATAAACTCCGAGTCAGTCATGGTGACTGGTGTGAGATCGTAAAACAGTTATTTTCACAAAGAACATAAAATTTATTCGCAATGCTTTTGGAAAATTAAACTACCATAAGACCTCCCGCCACACACACAATGCAAACGCAGAATTGGAGGAGATTTCTTCTTATGATAGTCAAAGATGCTTACTATGACAATTATTGGATATTATTATTAATGTCTAGTGTCGAAATCATTTCGAAAGTATAATATTAATCTTAGCCAACATACGACCAGTACCATATGCCTACTATAGCTACCATCTAAACAGTGGTGACCACTATAAGTAAATGGCAGGTTCTACAACTAAAACCGTAAGTTTCGTATTGGGAAATGGATTTCCAACAAATGGTCAGGCTAAGGAACTTCCTACCGCCATATGGGATCGCCTCTAGCTGGACGTCCCGAGAGACAACTGCTCTCTGCCAACACAAGGCCGGGTTACCCCTGTAACTAGGTAACTCACGAATATGCCATCCCCAGGTCCTTTGGGACCTTTATCCGAGGCGCCTCGATAAACACACAATCACACAATAAATGAGATCGGAGTATCCACATAGGTTAAATAACAGGGCTCCATACCTGATACCACCCTTTTCCAGAAGGAAATGACATACCCTAAAGGGCGCGACCCTCATAACCTTGCCGCATATTCCTGTTTTGACCATTTTCGGGGAGTGAGGTCTGACGAAGTCTCGTCCACAAAGCTACGCTTTTTCACAAAAGCCACGCTTTGATCACAATTGATCAATAATGTTCAACACACAGCAACACTCAGCATGCCACATTACCAAATTGGGAATATATCGCTGATAACTTCAACTACATAACCTCTGAGCTCGTACGTCTGAGAGAAGGGTATTAAGCTAAGAGAATAAATTCTCCGCCACCAACAGAAATGTATTTGAAAGAAATCAGCTTTATATCTCAAAATGTAATGTCAGACACGTAACCATACAAGTATGTTCCAGGTTCGAACAGAACCAAAGGCACTTCCAAAGAAGCCCTTGCAATCCGGGTATTCACAATCCCGATCGGACTTCCCATCACAAAAAGAGTGATATAAATCTCTATACCGGAGCAACTCAGTGCAGAGACATTCGACAAGTTTTCCTTTCATTTTCGAAAATACCCGGTCTTCACCACCGGTCTTCAATACGATCCATATCATCGTATTACTAATTCGGAATGGGTTATATGACACAAAGGTCCTTTCCTGGCTAAACCGAATAATAAGCGTTTGTTTTTAAAAACAAATTCAAGTGCCATTTCAAAGGCAAATATTGATAGTCGGTGATTTAACTATCAACAACATTCACAACAATCATCAGATTTAAATAACTTTCCCAAATTATTTATTTTCAAAATATCTTCACAAGATATATATTTTTCCACACTTAACACTTTGAAAACAAATTTCAAATCATTTTTCACCTTTCAACCTTTGAAAATCAATTTCAAATCAATTTCCTTACGTGGAATATATTTCCAAATATTTCTTTTAAAAACCAACTTTAGAACTTTTAATTTATATTTTTAAAAGGTACTTTGGAATATACTCGGTTTTTTTCAAGGAAAATACATTTCCATTTCAAAATGGTCCATTTAAACCAATTTAATAAATCCTTATCGATTTATTTTAAATTTTACGTTCCCAATCTGTAAATTTACTTTCACACTTTAAAAATAAATCAGCGTTTATTTTTAAAACAAATTCCCTTTCCTTTATAAATTCCACTTGAATTTACATTTCCAAATATTCACTTTCAACTCCAAATCAATTTCAAATTGATTTCTGATTTTCTTTCAATACCAAATCAATTACAAATTTATTTCTAAGAGTTTATCACTTTTAAATAAATTCCTTTACCCATTCCAAATTATTCAATATTCCATTTTCCATAAATTCTTCAACTTTTAAACAATATTACTAAAAACCTTTTATTAAAATCCTTTGCCATATTTTGGAAATTTATTCGATAAGATTATAAAAAATCAATTTTTTTATATTTTAATTCCTTCTTTCAAATTCAACCAATCTTTTCAAAAAGAATTTACTTAAAATTTCCAACTTTAAATTCAAAAATCCAATTTCATTTATTTCAGGTATCCAGCGATACCAAAAATTCATTCGGCTAAATTTTTAGCCTTCAACAATTTCAATTATCAATAAATCATCCACAGATTATCAATAAATCACATCAACTGTAACGACCCTGAATTTTTGACATTTGAAATGTGAATATTTAATTGATTTTAAATATTTGAATGCTAGTTTAATTTGAAATTCGAGATATCAAAATGAATTTGGCAATTTAATTAGTAAATTGAAATTGTTACAATTAGGTAAAAATTTGAATCTTCAATTTTAAGCCTGTTAAAAATAATCTGAAGGCTTAGGAAATTTATATTGATAATTCTGAAGGTAATAGAACTTTCAGAATTGAATTTGGAACTGTTTTGTTCAATTTTGAAATTTTTCGTTTAAATTGAATTTAAAAATAGCGTTCCGGTGCACAGTCTCGGAATTCGACGAAACCAGTTCCACTGGATCCGTAATATTGTATTATTGTCGGGTTTCAATTTTCGTGATGTTTGGAGTGATCGTTTGGCCGTACGATAAGCAGACGCGCTGAAATTAAATCGAAAATTTAATTTAATAACTGGTCCAAAAAGCTATCTTCTCCATACGATCGAATTTGGACTCGAAACCTTTTCCATTGCGTTTGGAATGGGCGTATAACATTACGAACGCCTAGCGGCACACCTCGATAGGAGGTCAAGATTTTGAGTTGCATTTATCGAACGGTTTGAATTTGAATTTAAATTGAATAATTATATTGGTCAACCTCAGTTGTATTTTTCTTCACATCAGCTTTTGCTTTTCAGAGTGCTGTAGCAAGTTGAGTAAAGCACGCAAACGTCAAGTCCTGTTCCCCCTTTTCAGCCGATAGTACGCAATTCCCTCTTTAAAATTTTATTCCTCACGAAGAAAAAAAAAACTATCTCGTTCAAAATTTATAATGGCCGAACCCCTCTCCCTCGTTTCCAGTTTCAATTGAGTTACCCTCTTCAAAACCAAATACAGTAAATTATCTTCCTCTCCTCATTTCCTTAATCAAATCGCGAGCCTTTCCAGTTCCTCCTTTCAATTCTAATTTCGCGCGTGAGGAGAGGGAGGCCGTGATGTCGAAGCATCTGGGCGATAGGGCTCACGTGCGTTGGAGGGTTCAACGATGGAGGCTAGGTGGGATGGTGGTGACGAATCTCGGGCGGCAGCTGCGCGATGTCGCGAGCGCAGGTGGATGTGCGTGCTCGTGGCCATAGCAATGGCGACGACTCGAGCGAGCAAGTATTGGGCGAACACCGATAAGCGGCGAGGCTAGGGTTTGGGATCGTCGATGCTGGGTAGTTCGATTGCGTCGAGACTCTAGGTGGGTTCGTCTCTGGCCGAGTGTGTTGCAGTGAGGTATTCAAGTAACAATGATATATATATTTGCAGTTTTATTTTGATATATAGATACATACCTATTTTATTAAAACATATTCAGAAAAAAACAGAGAGGCTATGTGTAGATAAGCATATACTTCGGGAATAAATAGTTATAAAATGTGTTCTAAAATAAAAATACAGTGAAGTATTTTAATGCAGTTTATATATATATATGTATATGGCTTCATTTAAAAACATATATAGATAAACAGAAATATATTTTTCATTTTAAAAGGATATTGAATTATAAACAGTTGAAATTTGAAAGGTAAAGTGAATATATATATGAATATGTACAGTAAAGCAGAAATTTTATATAGATAAGATTTTTGAAACGGAGATTTTAAATGCGAGAAGTTTATATAAAAATAGATTTTTAAATCTATAATAGGAATTTTTTATAAGTATATATATATAATTTCAAAAGAGAATAAATATACATTTTAAATGTACTAGTTTGGTTTAAATTAATCCATTTAATTATTTTAGTTACTAAAAGATTTTCAAAAGAAAATTTCTAGTTAAAAAAAATTAAATCATTGGCTAATTAAAATTACCAAACGAAAAAAAATGGTTATTCGATTATTCCGAATATTGATAAATTGTATAAATGTTTATACAAGGTCTTTGATCGGGAAGAAAACAAATCGGAATGGAAATGGATTACAAATTAAAGCAAAGGTGAGATTTTCTCACTCAAACAAAGTGTTTGTTTAATTTTAATAGTTATATTTAAATTTTTTGAATGTGTTGATTGATTGCTGTTTGGATGTGATACTATATATAGTAGTATATAGCAATATATATATATTGGCATATGTACATATTGCAGTTGTTGATTTCCCGCATTATATAGCAGATGAGACCCTATTGCGCCGCATAATAGCGGATTTATATTGTTATAAATCCCATATACCGCGATATTCCACCTCGAAGTGGAATTGATATTGTGCTAACATCTGTGGATGTAGGGAAACAGGTTGGAGGGATCCAACTGGATTCCTTAAAATTGTTTGAATATTATTTCATATGTGAATGATGTGATTTATTGATAATCTGTGGATGATTTATTGATAATTGAAATTGTTGAAGGCTAAAAATTTAGCCGAATGAATTTTTGGTATCGCTGGATACCAGAAATAAATGAAATTGGATTTTTGAATTTAAAGTTGGAAATTTTAAGTAAATTCTTTTTGAAAAGATTGGTTGAATTTGAAAGAAGGAATTAAAGTATAAAAAAATTGATTTTTTATAATCTTATCGAATAAATTTCCAAAATATGGCAAAGGATTTTAATAAAAGGATTTTTTGTAATATTGTTTAAAAGTTGAAGAATTTATGGAAAATGGAATTTTGAATAATTTGGAATTGGTAAAGGAAATTATTTAAAAGTGATAAACTCTTAGAAATAAATTTGTAATTGATTTGGTATTGAAAGAAAATCAGAAATCAATTTGAAATTGATTTGGAGTTGAAAGTGAATATTTGGAAATGTAAATTCAAGTGGAATTTATAAAGGAAAGGGAATTTGTTTTAAAAATAAACGCTGATTTATTTTTAAAGTGTGAAAGTAAATTTACAGATTGGGAACGTAAAATTTAAAATAAATCGATAAGGATTTATTAAATTGGTTAAAATGGACCATTTTGAAATGGAAATGTATTTTCCTTGAAAAAAACCGAGTATATTCCAAAGTACCTTTTAAAAATATAAATTAAAAGTTCTAAAGTTGGTTTTTAAAAGAAATATTTGGAAATATATTCCACGTAAGGAAATTGATTTGAAATTGATTTTCAAAGGTTGAAAGGTGAAAAATGATTTGAAATTTGATTTCAAAGTGTTAAGTGTGGAAAAATATATATCTTGTGAAGATATTTTGAAAATAAATAATTTGGGAAAGTTATTTAAATCTGATGATTGTTGTGAATGTTGTTGATAGTTAAATCACCGACTATCAATATTTGCCTTTGAAATGGCACTTGAATTTGTTTTTAAAAACAAACGCTTATTATTCGGTTTAGCCGGGAAAGGACCTTTGTGTCATATAACCCATTCCGAATTAGTAATACGATGATATGGATCGCATTGAAGACCGGTGGTGAAGACCGAGTATTTTCGAAAATGAAAGGATAACCTGTCGAATGTCTCTGCACCGAGTTGCTCCGGTATAGAGATTTATATCACTCTTTTTGTGATGGGAAGTCCGATGGGGATTGTGAATACCCGGATTGCAAGGGCTTCTTTGGAAGTGCCTTCGGTTCTGTTCGAACCTGGAACAGACTTGTATGGTTATGTGTATGACATTACATTTTGAGATATAAAGCTGATTTCTTTCAAATACATTTCTGTTGGTGGCGGAGAATTTATTCTCTTAGCTTAACACCCTTCTCTCAGACGTACGAGCTCAGAGGTTATGTAGTTGAAGTTATCAGCGATATATTCCCAATTTGGTAATGTGGCATGCTGAGTGTTGCTGTGTGTTGATCATTATTGATCAATTGTGATCAAAGCGTGGCTTTTGTGAAAAAGCGTAGCTTTGTTGACGAGACTTCGTCAAACCTCACTCCCCGGAAATGGTCGAAACAGGAATATGCGGCAAGGTTATGAGGGTCGCACCGTTTAGGGTATGTCATTTCCTTCTGGAAAAGGGTGGTATCAGGTATGGAGCCCTGGTATTTAACCTATGTGGATACTTCGATCTCATTTATTGTGTGATTGTGTGTTTATCGAGGCGCCTCGGATAAAGGTCCCAAAGGACCGGGGGATGGCATATTCGTGAGTTACCTAGTTACAGGGGTAACCCGGCCTTGTGTTGGCAGAGAGCAGTTGTCTCTCGGGACGTCCAGCCAGAGGCGATCCCATGTGGCGGTAGGAAGTTCCTTAGCCTGACCATTTGTTGGAAATCCATTTCCCAATACGAAACTTAAGGTTTTAGTTGTAGAACCTGCCATTTACTTATGGTGGTCACCACTGTTTAAATGGTAGCTATAGTAGGCATACGATACTGGTCGTATGTTTGCTAAGATTAATATTATACTTTCGAAATGATTTCGACACTAGACATTAATAATAATATCCAATGATTTGCGTAGTAAGCATCTTTGACTATCATAAGAAGAAATCTCCTCCAATTCTGTGTTTGCATTGTGTGTGTGGCGGGAGGTCTTATGGTAGTTTCATTTTCCAAAAGCATTGCGAATAAATTTTATGTTCTTTGTGAAAATAACTGTTTTACGATCTCACACCAGTCCCCATGACTGACTCGGAGTTTATTGTTTCCTTTCTAAACTCTGGGTGCCCATAATTTTCCACACGTGCAGCCTAGAGTTATGTTATTAGGATATTCTGGATATTCTGGAGCTGTGGAAGCAAGCTGGATGGCGAAACGTACACCCGTACTTGTTTATTTATTCCGCTGTGTATTCTGTATGAGGACAAGTTATATAACTGTCCATTGTTGTATTGAGTTGTATATTGACTCTGATTGATGTATTGTATAAAACTGATATAGTTCTTTGTTTAAAAGATTATTGATTTATCTATTATATATTGTTCCGCTGCGAATGTGAGATTCTGCTATTGTTGTTTCTGTTTTTCTGTTCTTTCTTTCTTCTGTCTTCTTCTACCTCTTCTTTTTAACCCTAATGGTTCGGTTTTCCGGCATTCGATTGCGCGGCATTTGATACAGTGGACGTATTAATGTCGACTTTTGAGCGTCGAAAAATCATATTGTTACACAAAGTAGCCGTACCGATTGACTCCCCTCGACATCCTCTTCGATGCAGTGCCTTCCGATCGTTCCCAGGACGAAGATCCACCGTTCAATCTCAAACCCTAACATGAATGGCCGGGAACAAATCGCCAATTTTTGGCCAACCGGTGAACCAAATTGAAAAACAAATCACTACAGTAGATTGCGCTCGTCGAGAGCTTTCCAACGATATATAATATGATAGGGTTTAAAGAGTTTGAATTTTGAAATTGATTTGGAAATTGGATTTAGGGTTTTGTAATTGGATTTGGTTTTTGCCAAAAGAAGAAGGAGATAGGCAGATAGAATTGTACGTACAGTAGAAACAGAAAGACTGCTAGGGTTTGAGAAATAAAGCTATTTATATGAACAAAGCCCGATAAGAAAGAATGAACAACATATCGAATTGGTTCGAATGACAATAACGACCCAAAAAGCCCGTTCCGTTCCCAAAACGAAAGTGGGTTATCCCATATATCAAAATAGATATTTTCGATATTTTTAAACTCAATGGAACAAGTTCCAAACCCAAATTCCATTGTATACAAAAGTTTGCTTTTAAAATCAGCTTATTTCAAATTGAATTCATTAAATTGATTTCTACGTGTTTCGAGCCCACACGATCAAACGACAAGTTCGATCGCTACGAAAGTTGAAATCCTACAATAATTCACAGTTACTAATCCAATGAAACTAGTTTCGTCGAAATCCGAGACAGTGGCCAAAATGACTATTTTCACGTTAATTAAATAAATTATTATTAAATTAATTTTGTCACTTTTCAATTTCAAATTTAAAAGTTGATAATTTTCATCATTGCTTATTACATATAAATTTAAAATCTTTTTTAAAAAACTTTCCATGTTAATTTCAATGTATATTTTGCACAAATTTCATCGTTTAATTGCAATTGCAATAAAATTTCAGTTAATTATAATTTAAATTCCAATAAATTCATTTATTTTGATTTCACTCTTATTATTCAATCAACTATTATCTTATGAATAGAATGAACATTGGTTTACGTTTTATTTCTTCAATGTTTTACAGTTATCATTTTAAATTCATATCAACAACAATAATTAATTAGATTAACTACAATTTATTTTCAATTTAATTCCAATGGATTAAATAATAGGTGATAAATAACAATTATACCCTTTTACTTAATTTTAATCCCATTTATAAGTTTACTATCTACAAAAAAATGTTATAACTACTTACACAGCACTAATTATATTCAATGTCAATAAATTACATATTAGCTCACCATTTAATATAACATTTAATTTATTTCTTTATTTTTAATTTATAACCAATTATAACTTTACAATCATTTCAATTACTTGGAATTACATTAAAACAGTTATCAATTGCCTTAAATCAACATTATGAAAATTACATTCTAGTTATTTTCTTCATTGTTAGATCTTAAATTTTTTTAATTTTCCACAACATTAAATTACAAAACTTATTTAATTAATAAATTTAATTATCGAAAATTACGGGTCGTTACGAGAACTAACCCCACGGGTCAGCTTGATGTGACTAAAACATGAGCTATACCTAGGCCAAGTGAGGTCACACCTTCGATCGAGCATACTTCTTCGATACCATATCTTTTCCTTTGTGATTTGGTTGGGTGCACCTTTGATTATGAGAGTGTGTCTTGAGGTGGGTGGTAGTAGCTGCTATGCATTACCACCAACCCGGTTCTGCAAAACGGTAGAATCCTACCCTAGGCATTGCCTCGTGTGCCTTGTCACATGCCTTATCGCACCCTCAACGAGTTTGGTTTGTACCGTACCTATGGAGTGCTCCCTGAGTATCCCATCGGTTTGATGGAGCTTACAGTATCTGTATAGACTACGGGAATTATATAAAATGTGTTAAAGGAGATATGGATAACGCCTTAACGCTATTTTAATAGTTTACTTTACTATAGACATTATCTGTGTAGCGTATTGTACTATGTATGTAAATAGTTCCACGAATCCTTAAGGGATGGAATCCCAAACATCCTTTAAGTTATATTTCATTTCACTTGAGTTGATTTACTAGTATAAGAATGTTAATCCTGACTCGAGTGTTTTGTATTTTGCTTTTTGCTCGGGTCAGACTAAGTGTCATAGCATTTGAGACTCACCTTTGGAGCTTGGAACTTTGCTTGAAGATCTGTCTTTTATCTATTCGGCTTTCAGTTATTTCAGTTATTTCCAGTTTTATGTTCAGACTTGTCATTTGCTTATGTATTGAGACTTCTATGTATTCGGGATTTCTGTTGTATTTTGTTTTAGACTCTGATGTTCTATAGTAGCTTCATGAACTACTATTTATCTATTCCGCTACTTATTGTGGTATTACTTTGTGTCTGTGATTATGTGATTGACTGATTTATTTAATGTATATGCTAACTTTTACAAAATATAAATTAACAATCTACTGTTTTGGGCAATTTAATTCCGATTTGAATGGTTCGAAATAGCGGGTCATTACATGTGGTATTGGAGCTATGGTTTAGGCAAAACTTAGCTTATGGAGTAGAAACTCATTAAAGATAGGGTAGGAATACCCTAGAAGGAGTAAAATTAATTACAGAATCATCTTCGTTCGAGCTTGAAATTCTTGGTTAGGATCCTCTTTGATTTGGATTTCTTTTGAATTTTTGGAACTTTACCTTTGTTCTAAAATCCATTATCGTCTTTCCTGTTCGTGTTCTTCTTGATACCAGAACATCCTATAGCTCCATTTCTATTGATCTCTGTAAAAAATTTAAGCACATCTTGCAACCTCAATTGGCAACTTCATCCTTATGGGTGACTAATCCCATCGGCGGTTTTGCCAACCTTAGTATGATTTGTAAAGGGGTGGAACTCCTCTACAACAGGTGTCGATTCACCGAAGATTTCTATGTCCTCGGTTTTGATTCATTTGATATATTACTAGGAGGTGATTGGTTATAGCATTATGATGCTTTTATTTCTTGTATAGCCCGAACCATTTCTCTAGTAGACGACCAGGGTAATTCTCTTTTGATCGAATGTCGAATGCCTCAGGATTATGCAGGCAGTTTTATCTTTGTTGATTCTCAACCTAGTGATTTTGACTCTATCCCGATAGTCAGGGATTATGCTGATGTTTTGGTGAAGTCTCTTCTCTTCCTCCTAAGCGGGAAATTGAATTCTGCATCGATATTATTCCTGGAGCTTTATCTTGCTACCAGTTTTCACCTGCTTCATGTAGCCGAGGAGAGCATTCCCAAGACAGTTTTCCTAACAGAGAATGGTTTCTATGAATGGTTAGTCATTCCCTTTGGATTAGCCAACACTCCTGCCTTCTTCAACGATCTCATGAATTGTGTTTTCCATGATGTTCTCAACAAGTTCGTTCTAGTTTCGTTGATGATATTCTCGTCTTTTCTAAGCCTGAGAAGGAACATGAATCACATTTGGGTTATGTGCTAGAAACTCTTAGGAGTCATCAGTTAAAAGCCAAATTTTCTAAATGCCATTTCTGGAGGGATGAAGTCTGATTACTTGGGCATATTGTTTCTTAAAATGGAGTCTCGGTTGAGCTGGTTAAGGTCGCCGCGATTAATGTAAGTCACTACAAGAAAGTTCAACATCAATAGCACAGAGGGATAGCTTCCTAATGAAACTTGCTATCTTTAGTTAATTTTTTAGTTAGCACGACTAAAAAGTACGCATTATACACGCTATACGTTTGCTTCTAACCCAAAATGATAAAAATGTTCGTGCTGAAAATTTTCCTCTCCCTCTCATTTCCTATTCCATCATTTAGTATGAAATCCCTTTTCATCGTCTCCACTAATCCAATTCCGAAACCCTAAGTTCCTCCTACTAAAATCACTATTCTTCGCTGATCCCTCTGGAATCCTGACCTGTTCAGTTCTCTTAATCCAATTTTTAACACTAACGCACCTCCCTTCACCGCCTCTATAGGAAAACCCTAGTTTTCTCATTTCTTCGCCAATCTAACTTCTAATTATTGCATTTGAACTATCTTCAGCTTTAAATCATCACTGGTATTCTGGTCGCAGGTATAATTATTACATCTGAAGTAGTATTATTCGTCTACTCTACAATTTCGATCGCTTTTATCTGATGTGGTTCTTCATCGTCTGTCTCAGATGATTGATTAGACGTAGCGCAAATTTGACCAAATCTTGTGGACCTTGAAACTTTTAAGTAGACCTAGTTCACATTCAGGTACTACCCATATGCCTTTAGATTACGGTGATGTATAGATTATACCAATTTTTCGTACTGATTGTAATTATTGTGGGACTAGACAAATGCAACCCGTTTTTAAGATTTAATCGTTATTTGGTACATGGATCAGGTTAGATTTGTTCATTGCCAAGCTTTTTTTAGGTACGAGTCTATGACATTTTGATTGATTTATTTTGGAGTATTTTTGACCCTAAGTTATAATCAGCATGCTACTATGATTTTCATACTAACTACTACCATATTTAATGTCATACTTTAAGTAATAATCCGTTTTAGTCTTAGATTGAGATTATTGGTAGACAGTATTGCAAGTGTTTTAGCATTTTCATTTGTTCACTTCTTTGATATTTTTAAATTTATAAACTTCAATTTTGTATATCTGCATAGCCATAATTCCCATTACCCGTTAGCCATTCAGAAGAAAGGGCTTAAATTAAAAATTCAAATATGTTGAACCTGAAACTGTTTTTGTATTTTTATTATTCTAGTAATTCACTTAGGTGACATTGTTGATTGAATTTAATTGGTTGTTAGTGTATTATTTTTATGTTAATATTTACATATGCACCGAATATGGTATATCTTGTAACTAATTATGAAACTATTTCTGTGTCTTTAATGTCCGCGATCACTACTTTTGCACCGTGGAACAGAAAAGCTTTGCTGTTACTTCTCATATACCCATTGCTCCACCTGTAACTATTGCTATCTTCCCTTCTAACCTGTAAATATATGAAAGGTTCAGACTTTTTTCTCTTGGTAATGCAATGAAGATAGAAAAGCTTTGCTGTTACTTCTCCTATACCCATTGCTCCACCTGTAACTATTGTTATCTTCCCTTCTAACCTGTAAATATATGAAAGGTTCAGCTTTTTTTCTCTTGGTAATGCAATGAAGATAAAGAGCTTGCTATACCTTTTTGGTGTAGAAGTAGTACCATTGGAGATTGGTGTAGTGTAAGTTAAGTTGAAAAGTTCCATTTACCCTTATGATGCATATTTTTCAAATATGAAATGAACAATTTGTCCATAGGATTGAATTGAAAACTAGTAAGGTTGTTAGTAAGCATTATATTAAGACTTGAAGACTGTAGGGACGGTATAATTAAGCAGCAAATCTTACTTATAAATTGTAAATTGAAGTATAGTTGAAATTTTTAAGCAAGTAGCTTGTATGGTATCATAAATGAAGGTGCCCTTAACTTGCTTGAATTCTTAAATTAAGCAAGAGTTTTTGATACTTTACATAAATTCAAATAGTTTAGTATTATGCTCTTAACTTGTTCTTAGGAATAATAATTCATAAGACAGCTTTAATTGTTTTTTATCCATGCAATATCCTAGTTCATAACGGAGCCTGAGTTCCAATTAATTAACTTTCGCCCATCAAAGTTTATAGGGCTGTTTAGATGTGTCTTTTAAGTGTTGGGAATTCAAAATAATAGAAGACAAAAACTAATACAGTGGAAAAGAAAAAGGGCAGACTGCGAAATGGGTTAATGGTTATTCAGATCTTTTTTGTTGGTCAAATATTTGAGGCGCATGGGTATTTTAAAGAATTAAGTACTTCGGAGGGAGAACAAAGTACTTTTAACTTCGTTTTGCTTAAATACCTCTATTTTTTTAATTTAAAGAAATAGCAGTTGAGTTGAGTTACTGTATTTTTGATTCTAACCACATCATATTTGTATATTTTGACTATTAATGGCATTTTGTGAATACATGTTGTCATAGTAACAGTATATGTTCAGTTTGCAGCAAACATATAGTTAATTAATGCAAATGGGAACTGATCTCAAATGTTCTATTTGCAGCTCGTTATCTTGCCTTTTCCTGGTGCTGCGTTCAAGCAGGTCTGTAGAGCAAAGCTTGGCTTCCCACTTCTTCCAAACCCTTGGGTTGTCACGATAGTTCTTCAAATATTGTTAACATGATGAATGTGGCAAAAAAACTCAAGTTTAGACAGGTGTTATGTCTTTAGTTTTCTTGTCTAACATGTTAAAGAGCTTGCGAACCAGTAAATGTGACTGCTGCAGAGGCTATCGTAAGTACTTTGAAATTTTATTAGGTAACAATTTGTTTGCTATTGTGGTAGTTCGATTGTGTATAATATGCATTACGACAACTTGTGTAGGAAAAAATTAAACAAATCAACAATGAATCAAATTCTAGCTCAACAACTAATTACAAAGAAGATGCGCTTGCAAAAGTGTTGGGACAAGACAGACCAGGACGATTGAGAGGAATGGGAAGAGGTATGAACTACAGCAAGGCAATATGGTCACACATAAGGGATAAACAAACCATCGTCATGCAAAATCAAATTTCATAATTAACCGCGATGGTTCAAATGCTTGTGAAAAATCAGGTATGCACTGTGATATTAAGGCATATTGACTTTGTTTGAATTTAAAATAAAATCAAAGGCATATTGACTCATATAGCTCAAAATATATTTCATTTCCCTGTTTAATAATCACAAAATGCCAGTAAAATAAAGAGCGCATAATGCACTATTCAATTCAGTTATTGTTGCTAGCATATAGAAAAAAAAGAAGAGATTAAGTTTGAGATTAAGTTTGTTGTAAATTTCTTATCTTCATATTATATTTCTTTTATAATTGATTTCATCTTTAACATTTTTTGGCTGCATCCATTATTGTTCTATTTTCTTCAAAAATTTCTGAGTTGCATGCCCAAATATATGACCATACTCACATTTTAGTTGTTTATATTTTATAATCATAAAAAACAGATGTACACCTGAAAAGTTTCACCTGTCCTCGTACAAAGATATGAAAAGTGTGCATGGTAATGTTGTTTTTGTTTCACCTGAAATTGTACAAAAATTTGTGTCCTGTCCTTGTTTGCTGTTTCACCTGAAAATTTTACACAAAACTGCAAAATTTTCTTTGCTGCTTCACCTGAAATCCTATCACTACAGCCACATGAAATGTGCACTTGTGGATATCCATTTCCCTTTTGTATATAGTGTACCTTGGAGAGGCAGTGCTGGGCTAATGTTGTTTTTATATTTGTTTGACAAAGAAAAGAAAGCCGGGATGAAGCAAATGTACCTCAAGCGGTAAAAGTTATTTATATGGTACCGATAAATATCTTGATGTTTGTTGATTCATAAATATTCATGTCACGCTGGTTTTGTTTTCCACAATTGTTGATTTTCGAGAGCCACTGCTCTTTACAACCAAGATAAATATAGGAGCAGGCAGTGATTATGGCTCAGGTTGCCTTCTTGAACGCATGATATTTTGTGAGCTAAAGGGCATCATGAGACTCTGAGCATTAATTACATGACATCTGGAAGAAGATGATCAGTGACACTTCACTTTATGCACTTAAGTTTAATTATAGGTGTGTAAAAAATTTAATTTACTCCATCAAGATCTGTATTAGTTTATTAGGTAAAGGCAGGAACGTGCCTGTCAATGAGTCACCAACAGAGGGAGTCAAAATTTGAAACATAAAAAGGCATCAATGTCAGTTTAATGATACCTTAAGAGGGTTAAGTTCGAGTTTGGCATATGGCATTTGCGACAGTGAGAGGAAGTGGGTGATTGGGTTTTGCTGTTTAAATCATATTTATAACTAAAAATGCAGTTTTTGTTCTTCTGCATTGTATAATGCCTAGTAATAATCCGCTTCTTGTTGCTGTATTTTCTAAATCACACGTTATTTTTGTTTTATTTCACGTCAATGTCTGTTTAGTTAAACTGATGTACTGGCAGTCTATTTAGTTAAAATGATGTACTAACAGTCTTTATCTTTTTTTGTTATGAAAAATTATATAACTTGCGGATGATGTTTGGATTTGAAAAATAACTTATGTGCTTCGTTTTGACAGGTGCTGTATGATGATACCGGGGTTACTACAAGCTGGAAGGAAGGAAAATTATTTTGTTGCATTCATTCTCTTTCAAATCGGTCATGCTTGGATTAACGTATTTTGTATTGACATTATCTTTGCTTTTAGTATGTATCATTTTGGTCAGCTATGGTTGTATGTATTGTTTTTTTTAAGATCACAAATATTTGAAACTTTGTGTACGAAATATTATGGATATATATTTAAATATATATTGTGGTTTGGCTTATGTCTTCATTTGATTACGTACATCATTATGTGATAATTGTGTTTTTTGAAATTTTATAATATATTAGTAGAATTGTAAGCTTGGATGTACCTAGTAAAAAAACAGCAGGGATAAAAATTTATAGCGTTTTAACTGTGCTATGGAAATGTTGTTTTTTCCAGTTTTATATACTACAGCATTATGATAGTGCTATAAACAATTTTCATAACAAAAAAACAACGCAATAAAAGACAGCAAACCGCTATAGAAAGTAGCTGTACTTATACATACAATGTACTATTGCAGCAGATAACGCTGTAAAATATTGTGTTCTATAGCGTCTATAGACGTTGTTGTATATTTCATATGTATGCCAGCCTGTTCTTACATAGCAGTCATGAAAATGCTATAGTTTCACTTCATAGCGACTTTCCAAGGCTATTAAAAGTCATGTTTATAGCACTCATAAAACGCTATGAAATGTCCTTGTCCATAGCGTCTCTTATAGCGTTTTGTATGTTGCTGTTATAGGTCACTGACCTATTACAACATGTTAATATACAGCGTAAGAAAAAAATGCTATAATAGCTTCTAATAGCGTTTTTAAACGCTATTAAAAGGGTGTTTTTTTGGTAGTGAGTCTATCTATCTTTCCTCTTTTGTAATTTAATTATCTTATCTTCCTATCGAGCCTATCTATAACAACCCTGATTTGGAGATTACTTGTCAATATTAAATTATAATGACAATTATAATTTACAGGTAAATAAGCACAAGGAAGAAGTTGCAAAAAAATTTAGTCTCAGGGACAACAAGTTTGCTTTTTAGTCTGAAGGACACTTTTTAGTGTAAACTGAAAATGATAGTTACAACTATCATTCTGTGATTTACACTAAAAAGTGTCCTTGAGCCTAAAAAACAAACTTCTTGTCCCTGAAACTAAATTTTTCTCTAACTTTTTTCTTGAGCCTAAAAACCCCTATAATTTAATATTGTGATTTAAATTAAAAATTGGAGAAATTAAATTGTTTATTTGGAATAAACAATGAAATTGGAATTAAATTGAGAAAATAAAGTTCTAAACTTTATTTTATTTGGTTGGGGTGATAATAAATGGAAAATGAACTTTATTTTATTTTGTTGGGTTGCTAATAAATGGAATATGGGCTTTAAATAAAGAAAATGATTTTATTATAGAGAAATTGCAATAATTTTATTAATTATTGCCCATTTGCTTCTTTTAATAATTTTTAAAGGAAGTAAATGATTTTTAAAGATGGTTTATTGAAATAAAAAGGTGAAAATTGGTTTAAAAATATGTTTTGGCTATAAATTATGTTTGAAAATGGTTTAAACTATTTTTTTAAGTGAGAAAAGTATTTTTGTAGAATTTTAAAAGTTTAAAACAATGTTTTATTCATTTATTCGAGTAAATAGTGTATTTTTGTTAAATTAATGAATTTAATAATAAAAATCTTTTAAAAATATAAATTAATCTTTTTATATGATATAAAATGTTTTATTTTGTATGTATACAAGTTTTCACATTTTTCCTATGTAAAACTTGAAGAGAAAATACATTTTTCTTTGTGTATATGTGATATATGCACATATATTGTTTTGTATTGATTAATTTAACCTTAGGCCATTTATTTCTTTTAATTTTTAAACCCATTTGGGTCCATTAGCACTTTGCCTGGTTGAGAAAATGAGAAAGGGGTTTTACTGCACGTTCACTTTATCATTTCTTCTTCCTTCTTCCACCTGAAAAGAAAAGTTTGTAAACCCATTTTCCAGTTTCTCAAATCCAAGCAATTTCTTCATTAAATTCAATCAAATCAAAGTCTTTCTATAATCTAGAGATAAATCAAAGGCAAACAACTCCAAATCAGCCAATTTCATCATATAATTTCTTGTTACAGTGAATGTTTTTCTAGTTTACTATAAATTTGGTTTGCATGTTATTTTCTCTTAATCTACAGGTTCTTAGAAGCTCTAATCTTGCAAAAAGCTTCCTCATTGCTGCAAAAATCCGAGCTTTCATCTTCAATCAGCAAGGTGAGTTACAAACACTCACAAATTCTAACTGAGCAAAGCTCAAATCGCCAAAGTAGTGAATAATTTGCTCTTTGTAGTTATTTTATCTCAGATTGTAAACTGTTTTCTGTTGCTTCTTTGAAAGCTTATAACTTTTGATTCCGGCAACGGAATGCTGTCGGATTTCTTCTAGATAGTAGTTTATATGTTGAAATTTTTCTCTGCAAAATTTGGTTGAAAAATATTGACATTTGAGTGTTCAAAACTTTGCTGCAAAATCAACAAAATCCCAGATTTTTGCCTGGGCATATTTTGTTTCCGAGTTGCTGCAAACATGGTCTGAGTCCATGTTTGAGATATCATAACTCTTTTATTTCTTATTGGAATTTATCGTTTCTTCTTTTTTTTGAAAGATAAAGCTTTCTACTATATGCATACCAATTTTCATCTCAATTCGAAGTCGTTTGGTTCTTTGTTTCATGTCTGAAATTTGAACCCGAGATGGTTTACAGGCATGTATATTGTTTTTTTGAACTGTTGCAAACATGGCCTGATTCCATGTTTGAGACACTGTAACTTTTCCAATTTCAATCGGAATTCATTGATTCTTTTTTTGTTTCAATGATAAAGTTTTTTAGTATGTATCTAACAATTTTTAGCTCAATATGAGGTCATTTGATCCTCTTTTTTAGACCTGTAAGTTGAACCCAAGATGGTTTTCAGGTCTGGGCACATTTTTGTTTTTGAACTGTTGCAAACATGGCCCAAGTCCACATTTGAGACAGCGTACCTTTTTCAGTTCCAGTCAGAATTCATTGATTTATTTTTTGTCTAAAAGCTGAAGTTTTCTACTATATGCTAACCAATATTTAGTTCAATCAGAGGTGGTTTGGCTACCTGTTTCATGTCTGAAAGTTGAACCAAGAGAAGATTTCAGACTTGGGTATTATTTTGCCCATGCATTTTTTTGTTCTTTTTCCGTCCGACTTTTGACTTTTACTTCATGTTTTTATGATATTTTTGAAATTTTTTAAGGGCTATGATGCCTACCAATAGGTTAGCCAAGTTTTGATGAATTTGAAATTCAAATTTGAATTGAATTTGAATGACGGTTTTGAGTGATTTCTTTGATTTCGAGCACGGATGTTTCCAAATAATTTTGAAATAATTTTTAAAATTAATTGGAATTTAAAATAATTATTACATAATTTTTTTAAATTAATTTAAGCTATAAATTTTTTATTCTCTAAAATAAGGGAATTTTCAAATATTGTCTTCAAAATTGATTTCGGAAAATGGTTTTAAAAGCTTGTTTTCTCAAATAAATCATTTTATATATAAAATGCACGTTTTTGCACTATTTGAGCGAATGAGAAGGAGAATTAAATGGTTTGGTAAAACACGTGGTATGGAACATACATGCGTTTATCTTATCGGTTAATTCCTGACTTGTCCCTTCGATCGTTTGACCTTCGGGTCGAGTTTACCGATGAGGTGAGGCAAACTATTTACTATTTTGAGTGTGAGATTTACCATTTGTTAGTAAACCATTTAATGCGAACGTGTGGTATGGGACGCATGTTTACACTGTTCGGGTTCCTATCCGAGAGTTTGTGACACATTTGGCATTGCAGCGTATTTCCAGTACTGGACCTTCGGGTCATTGCCATTACGACATATTTGTCTTCGAGACGTTTTCCATTGCGGCGTATTTTCCATTGCAGCGTATTTGTCATTGTGACGTATTTGCCTTCGGGCGAGGTACTTATTTTGAGAGATCGGTACTTGGCAGGCTTCGGCCAAAAGCACGTGCAAAACTTTTGAGATGATTTCATTGATTATTGTGATTTCCCGAGTATATCGCCTTTTATTTGTTGGTCATTCGAGCTGTTTGGGATACTATATATATATGGCGATTACCTTATGGGAATTTGAACTCTTGTGAGTTCCATATTTGAGATTTGAGTTGCCTACACTGGCATTATTTGAGATTTGCCTTTTGGCGTTTATTTAGGATTATATTCTCCTATGTTGGAGATATGTATTTAATTGCCTTATGGCATATTTTGAGATGGTGATTTCTATGAGTTTCTTTTGAGTTTGCCAATATGACGGGTTTGGGATTTCTCCATTTTAGGAGTTATATTTTTTCCTAAACCATTATTAATGATTTGTGATATGCCGATGATACGAGGCTTGCTATATTTAGTGTTTTATGGATTGTTTTATCTCTTTTGAGATTGTATGTTTGTCTAGTGATATCATTCCATCACTTGAAGTAACCATACCATGCTTATACTTAGAATTGTCTCTTCTCTTGGAGAAGAGTATCACCCTTATCCTTATACTCATATTATCGCTTATCCCATTTAACTGATTTGTTTAGCAAGACTGACCCGTGTACTTTATACTCGGATCAGACTATGGTGTTTCAGGTTAGGTACATTTGGACTTAGCCTATTCTGCTTCCGCATGGAGTTTTCTTCTAGACCATTTTGTTGTAGCTTTTTTAGTAGTTTTTTTGTTGCTACTCTGATATGTATATTATTTTAACTAGTGTGTATTATGGTCGTCATACCACATGATATGTATCGTTTTGTATTACTATGACGATGTATCTGTATATGTGTATATGTGTATATGTACATGATTATCTATTGTTTTGTGATGTGTTTTACATTTGAGTTGTTGTATTTTGTTCTGATAGATCCGATAGCCACCTATGGCTTTGTATTAAGTATTTATGGGATATGCCGATCCACTTAAGTTAGAAAAAAAATACAGAGCATTTATCGATGTATTCAATAGATATTTAAGACAAGGCTAAAGATGGTCGCTTCTAACCAGCCCTATTCTCCGCATTAGCAGACGGTATTACCCAGTAATACTCTTTGTTAATGTGGGTCTTTGGGTGGGGGGTCACACTATCTTATTAGTTGGAAACCTCATTTATCAGGGTCACTCTAAATTTGAATCTCTATCCTTGTTCTAAAATCCAAACTTGAATCATCCTATGAGAGAACGATTTGTAATTGATATAAAAATGTTTTATATTGTGTTGTTTGAGTTGTTAAGTTTAAATTTTGGGTTTTGATCGATTCGTCTGGCCAACGCTATCGATAGGAATTCCAAAACACTTGAACAGAGCAAACTGACACAATATTTTTTTCGAAATTGGTAAATGAAATGATATTATGTATGATTATATTTTATATATAAAAGTATAATTTTCTGAAACTAGATAGTTAAATGAATTGGTTGTTAGAAATGATAGTACTAGATTATCATTTATTGTTTTGTCAACATCCCTAAACTATTAACTATTGTTGTATGTTATAATGATATGAAAATTTTATAAACATAGTTTATAAATCCGATTTACAAATGTAATGTATTTAAATTAAGGATTTGAGAATTTAATTTTCGGCGCTTTTCAAAATTTGGTTTTCAAAGTTTTGGAAAAATATATTATTTGAAAGTATTTTCAAATGGAAATTGTTTCCAAAGGAATTTTAAAAGAAGTAAGTCGGTACTCTCCTCTTATGTCGCTGGAAAATAATTTCGATGATGACTGCAGCTTCATCGACATTCATTTTCGAGTCTCAAAGTGGGAAGACCACCTAATAGGTTTGTTACATTTTTGTTTTGGAAAATGGATTGGATTTGAATTTCTTAAGTATGATTTGATGTATAAAATATATATATATGTATATATTCATTTCAAAATAGTTTGAAGTGAAACCGAAAGTTTTACTCTTAAGTTTTATGTTAAGTGATGGTCTTCAATTATTGAAATGAAGCAAAATTTTGAATAATTGGAGTGTCTAAAATAAGAAATAGAATTGAAACATCTTGAAATAGTTGAACTAGGACAAAATTTATTTGTATAATACTCAATTGCATTCTAAAACATATATAACTTACCTGAAATATTCAAAAAATTAAAGTGTGAATGTGAATATGTAATTGAAGGTTGGATAAGAGAAACTTAAGTAATAAAAATGTTTAAACTAAATTTTGCTTAATAGAAATGTTGTAAATCAAAGGTAAATTTGTATAGTGCTCAATCACACTCAGAAATATTAATAAAACTTACCTGTAAAAGTTTGAATGTAATGAGAACATGTAATTGAATAATATACAATATAAATGTAAGTAATAAGATATCCAAAATGAAATTTATATGATTTTGAATTAATTGTTGTATCTGGTATTATGTATTTCGAATCTATCTTTCCTTTCTGTTGCTTCTATTCTCCTATCTCGTTCCTTTTCGGGGTCGAAAAGCTTTGAGTGGGGGAAAGTATAACGACTCGAGAATTTTAACGATTTTAATAATGTAATTAACTAAAAAATTTCATGAAACTAAACAATTAAAATTTTGGAATGAAAATTTGATATTTTGTATGCGTCTATTTAAGCATAGCAAGTGGTAGATTTTCATTGGAAAATATGAATGTTTGTTTGGTTGTGAAATTTCAAATTTAAATTTAAAATCAGTAATATTTGATGAAAATACAATATTTTTGAAAATTGAATATTTTTATATAAGAAAAATGTAAATCATTTTTTAAGTGAGACGTCATATTTCGTTTCTCCAAATTTGGATTACTCTAGCCCCGTTTATATTATTTTCGGTGGTTTAGCAGCATTTTCGCAACGAATATCAACTTTCGATAGGATGGTCGTATCACTGATATCTATGTACCATTCTGTTTGTCTCTTCATGCTGATCTCCGTAGTATATTCATTTGTGCATTTCGGCGTCTGGTACACGACGAAATCTGTGAAACGGTTAGCCATATCGGTTCCGCATTTGAGCCTTTTGTTTTCCTAGGTCCTTTCATTGTCCTCCATGAGAAATCTTATAGCCGTTAACTTTTAGTATTCCCTGAAACCCAACCCTTGACTTTTATGATTCATATCTATTCAAATATATTTGTTGTGTGACCTTTCACTCTCTCTCCTTCCTCTAGTTCGTTCTGCCATTCCATTTCATATATATAATATTATAAAAAGAAATTATATAATCTGAAGCTTGCACGTATTGGTTTGCTTTCCTTTTTTCTTAAGATAACCTGCTCGTCTTCATGGCCGAATAACCTTGCTCTAGCACACCGAAGCCAACACCGTCTGATCCCTAACCAGCTTTCTCCGCTGACCCGCATCTCTCCAGCCAACCGAGCTTACGACCACCCTCCACATAGCACACCACCATCTCTCCAAAACTCCACACGTGCAGCCCACCCTACCACCTTCTCTTGCCGTTGCTGTTACCTCGCCTTTTGGACAAGGCCGGGATATCAACAATTTGGGTAAAAAGGATGGATATTAGGATTGGCGATCAATTGGAAATAAGGCTATGATCGATACCATCAAAATTGGACCAAGCTCCAATCAAGGTGGGATCGATAAGGAATGATAAACAAGGTTTGGTGAGGCTACACTTCGAATTTCAGGTCAATCGAATTTCATATGCTCGAGTTATGGATGGATCAATGTTCACGAGTGGCTGGTTCGTATCGATACTTTCGTATCCATCAAGGTGGATATAGCTATATACTCCGGATCGATACATCTATTTTGATACTTTCATATCAATCAAGGTGGGTATGAATATGGATAATGCAAACTTTTTTTGTGCATTTTCTTTGGATCGATAGCAGTTCATATCGATAGATTTTGTATCAATCTATGGCATCAGATCGATATGAAGAGAAGGGCTGGGGATCGATACGAAGGAAGGAGCAAAGAGTGGATACGAGGCAATGGTTATAGGGGTTTGGAAAAGCATTTCGTATCAATCAATTATTGATCGATACAAAGGACATACTCAGGGACAAATATGCTGGATGGACACGAAGAGATTTCAGAGCCATTTTGTATCGATCGCGTTCGTATAGATCGATACGAAGGAACCGGTCAAAAGATGGAGCACGAAACATGGACCGCAACGTGGGAATCGGATCGATGCGAAAGCTATGGACATGGGATGATGAATACGAACACTCGGATCGATGCAAAAGTAATGGATACGAATCATGGATACGAAATCATCAGCCAACACTACGAAATTGAAACTTGGATCGATCATACCTCAAAAACTACACATTAGAATTTCTTGAAATTGGGAGAGGAAGGACTTTGCACCATCATCTTTCACCATGATCGATCGCAGCTCATTCGGAGTGATTCTTGATCGATACGAAATCCACTTGGATCGATCAAGGATTGATCCCAAACAACCCCAGGTCGATCTGGTGGGCCCACCTACAAATGAGAAAGGGTACGTATTCCGACTTTTGGGGCAGATATTTCTAGATCTACTCCTATAAATGGCAACTCCATGACGACTAAAGGGGAACTTCTTCTTCTCTTAGAGGCGAAACTCTATCATTTTGGTTAATTGTTTCAAAGGATTGTAATTGTAATCAGTATAAAAGGAATAAAAGGATCAATTCAAAGTGGACGTAGGCCGAAGATAGCCGAACCACTATAAATCTTATGTCTTTTCTCACTTTTTCTCATTTTAATTTTGTTATTTCTTCATTTTTGTTCTCTACATCAACTAGATCTGAGATCTATGATTGGATACTAAGGAGTCGTGTGTAAACACTGGTGCTTTCACTACTTTTGGGATTTGTGATCATTTTTGGTGCAAACACTTTGGTGCTTTCACCGAGAACTAAGCTCAGGGATTTAGAGGCTTGGATTTTGGATATGGAACCTTAGGAACTCGGATTCTAGAAAGCAATGGCTAAGTAATCGACAAGGAGACAAAGAATGAAGAGGAGTTAGCATGAAGGAAGTCAGGAGGCTTCCTCAGGAGCTAATCAGGCCTCAATCAATATTACTAGAGATGAGATGGAAACGATGCTAAAAAGACAAGAGAACATGATACAGAACCTACTCCGACGGGTTGGACAAGCTGGAGTGCAAAGTCAAGGGAATGGAGTTGTAGGGAATGCTAGAAATGAGGATCACGAAGCTGGAGCAGCAGGAACAGAGGCAATCCAGAATCAGGATCGAGGAAACGAAATAAACAGGATGTAGGACATAGCGGAACCATCGGGAGCGGCCCCTGAACTAGGGGGCATGCCCCCGAATCATGTTGGCTCAATTCCAGGAAAGATACCAGACGTCGTTGTGCAGTTTGGCATTGGTCGGGATATGGATGCTCGTCCAAAAGACAGGTTTCATGATTCCCTCGCAGACTCGGGGGGCAGGATGGAGATAGCAGATAGAGGCTACCACTTAATGACAACGACAGGTTAGCGGACATGATCAGACGGGCTATGAGGGGAGGATTGGTGAATAGAGATTTGGAGGATGTGAATAGGAGCCCCTTTGCTCCTACGATCAGGCAAGCTAGGAATCCACCAGATTTCAAACTACCAACGCTGGAGATGTATGATTGGAGAAAGGATCCTGCTATTCACTTGACAAGGTATATGAGGCATATGGAAGTAGTGTGGGCATCAGAGGAAGTCATGGCGCGGTGCTTCCCTTTGTATTTGATGGATATAGCAGCACTATGGTTTAGACAACTGGAAAGCGATTCTATTGGCACATGGACGGAGTTGATTGAGAGGTTTATGAGGTAATTTCAGGTCCACATCGTGAGACCCAAGAATGTGATGACTTTAACATCGATGAAACAGTGGAAGGGAGAATCACTTAGGGATTTCTTAACCAGATTCAATGCAGTAGTAGCTTCGGTAGATCGACCCGATCCGTCGATGGTTTTGATGGCAGTAGTCTCAGGGATTGCAGATAATTCGTACTTTAAGATATCGTTGGAGTAGGATCCACCAATGGATCTCGGGGAGTTTTACCATGAAGCAGAGAGGTTTCTACGACAGGAAGATGTGAAGGCTAAAAGAGAGGGGAGGGAAGTTGAAGTTTATGCAGTAAAAGGTGGAGGTCCACCAAGGGAGGATTCAAACAAGGACGATAGAAGCAAAAGGAAAATGAATGATGGCGGTAACACATCGAAAAGGAAATGAAGGGAATCTAAATTCTCTTCTTACACGGATTTGACTGAAACTCTAGAAAGGATTTACTTGGATACTCGAGGGCACCTCCAGTATCGAAGGCCGGCTAAAAGGGAACCCTCTGAATACGAGCAGGCATCGGGAAAGCATTGCCTATTTCATGAGCTGGATGGGCATAACACGAACAACTGCAGGCATCTGAAGGATATTATTGAGGAACATGTGAGGAATGGTCATTTGCAACAGTACATAAGGAATCGAACCGTGGTAGTGGAACAGGAGCGGCCACCGCCCACCTCAAACAAAGATGGCACTGGATCCAGGCATCGTCATCAGCTTATTATTAGCTGATTGGATTTATGGCATGGAATAAGTCATAAACCCTGAAGTAATGCGGCTAAGTCACTTACACATGTATGGGATCGAGGATGGTCCCTAGGCATGCTCTGAGATGTTGATAAACCGTGATGCTCGGGTTTATGAAATCTTGTTTTTCTGTTTTCCGCAAACTTTGGTTTCTTTTTTGGTACTATGATCATTTAATTTTCTGGGTTATACGGACTCTTATTTTATCAATTGAACTCCGTGATGATTGGATTTAAATTAATGTAATAAATACTACAGGTCACACGGTTACGGTCCCAACCAAAGAGACGGGGAAATAACCGTGAGTTACGGGTCCCTTCACCGGAGAGTAACGGAATGGACTCAAATACAGAATAAGTCCTCGACCGGAGAGTCGAAGCCGGAGAATATAAGTCATCGACTGGAGAGTTGAGGCTGAAGAATGTAAGTCCTTGAACGGAGAGTCGAGGCCGGAGAATGTAAGTCCTCGACCGGAGAGTCGAGGCCGGAGAATATAAGCCCTTGACCGAAGAGTCGAGGCCGGAGAATATAAGCCCTTGACCGAAGAGTCGAGGTCGGAGAAGGAAAACCGTGGATAAGCCTCGATTGGAGAGTCGAGGTCGGAGTAGGATAAAATGACCAAGCGAGGTCTATGGATTTAGATTTGGACTCGGAGAGTCCCAACTTTGGATAAGGGCCCGGAGCGGTCTCGGATTTGGACATCGACCCAGAGAGGTCATGGATTTAGTTATTGGTTATTGGATATGGATGGATTAGAACTAGGTTGTCGCGTTCGGATGAATATGGAATTGGCTAAGGATTTAATTACTGGATTCGAAATCGGATATCGAGTCGGAGCAGACACGGGTTTGGATAGGGATATGGCTATGGATATGGTACTTGGATAGAATGGCATGGTAATGGATTGGATTATGGGTGGGATGATATAGCTATGGATGGAACATGGACTTTGGATGTTGGATTTAAAGCTATTCAAAACACGCCTTTCAACCGCAAGGCATCTTTTGGAGGGAAAATGTTACTCCGCCTTTTGGACATGGCCGGGATATCAATAAATTAGCTAAAAAGAATGGATATCAAGATTGGAGATCGATTGGAAATAAGGCTATGATCGATACCATTAAAACTGGACCGAGCTCTAATTAAGGTGGGATCGATAGGGAATGATAAACAAGGTTTGATGAGGCTACATTTCGAATTTCGGGTCAATCAGCGTTCATATGCTCGAGTTATGGATGAATCAATGTTCACGGAAGGCTGGTTCGTATCGATACTTTCATATCGATTAAGGTGGATGTGGCTATATACTCCGGATCGATCCATCTATATCAATACTTTCGTATCGATCAAGGTGGGTACGAATAAGGATAATGCACACTTTCTTTTGTGCATTTGCTTTGGATTGATAGCAGTTCGTATTGATAGATTTCATATCGATCCATGGCATTTGATCGATACGAAGAGAAGGGCTGGGCATCGATACGAAGGAAGGAGCAAAGAATGGATACGAGGCAATGGTTACAGAGGTTTGGAAAAGCACTTCGTATCAATAAATTATTGATCGATACGAAGGACATAGTCGGGGATAGCTATGCTGGATGGATACGAAGAGATTCCAGAGCCATTTTGTATCGATCGCGTTCGTATCGATCAATATGAAGGAACCGATCAAAAGTCGGAGCATGAAACATGGATCACAGCATGAGAATCGGATCGTTGCGAAAGCTATGGACATGGGATAATAGATACGAAGACATAGATCGATGCAAAAGTGATGGATACGAATCATGGATACGAAATCATCAGCCAACACTAGGAAATTGAAATTTGATTGATCATCTCTCAAAACTACACTCTTGAATTTCCTGAAATTTGGAGAGCAAGGACTTTGCACCATCATCTTTCGCCATGATCGATCGCAGCTCATTTGGAGTGATTCTTGATCGATACAAAATCCACATGGATCGGTCAAGGATCGATCCCAAACAACCCCAGATCGATCTAGTGGGCCCACCTATGCATGAGAAAGGGTATTCGGACTTTTAGGGAAGATATTTCTAGATCTACTCCTTTAAATAGCAACTCCATGGCGGCTAAAGGGGGATATTCTTCTTCTCTTCGAGGCGAAACTATGTCATTATGGTTAATTGTTTTCAAAAGATTGTAATTGTAATCAGTATAAAAGGAATAAAAGGATCAATTCAAAGTGGACGTAGGCCGGAGATAGCCGAACCACTATAAATCTCGTGCCCTCTCTCACTTTCTCTCATTTTAATGTTGTTATTTCTTCATTTTTGTTCTCTACATCAACTAGATCTGAGGTCTGCGACTGCATACTAAGGACTCGTGTGTAAATACTGGTGCTCTCACTACTTTTGGGGTTTGTGACCATTTTTGGCGCAAACAGTTGCCAAATACTTCACCTCTTCCCACTCCACAGCCAAGAACCAAGCAGCCACCAGTGCACCCTCCACCAAACCCACCTTAGCCCTCCAATGCCGAATAACCACCATCATCACCCACGTCAATCGTTCAAACTCTACTTCCCTCCGCCTCACTTCCTTCCCTGATCGAACAACCTCCCATCGCCTTGAACCCATGTAGCTCTCCAGATCCGCCTCATCAAGCACTTCACCACCTTGAGCCATTAACGCTTTCCCTCCTTCGAATTCCCTCCCTCTCGCAACAGTCAAGACTGTATTCCATCCGCTGCTTCACATCATCTCAGCCTTACCCTTGCTGCCTTGCAGCGACACCTCTGGCCTTCCTCCTCAGTTCACCAGCCTCATGCAAATTGCCACCGAACACTTGCACCACCTGTCCTCCAATAGAGCAGCACCTTTCTCCTATATATAAGAAACAAAATAAAGTTTATATATTTATCAAGTTTGCAACCTTCTCATCATCTTGCTTCACCGCCTCTCAGCCCTTCCCTAGGCTGAGCACCTAGAAACCAAGCTCCAGCGAGTGCCAGGCCTTTCCTCCTCTAAAAAAAGAGGAGAAAAGAAAAGGTATATTATATATATATATATATATATTTGTTTTCATCGAATTCAAATTCATGTTATCTAGCTTGTCGCAGCCATCTTTTGCTTGTCGCTGGCCCGCAAGTTCGTGTCTATATCCGTGCTTATCCGTGTTTGTCGCATCTCATTCTCGTATTTCCCTAAGCCTCGAAAGGTGGTCAATCACTCATGGTTAACAATTTTATGTTTAAGTAAATAAACATCACTTGAATTGACCGTTAAAATGTTTGTTATAGATAGGATTTTTTCTTAGTTAATTTACATATATGATTTTATCTGTTATGATGCTCACTTTGACATATATATGATGATATAATGTGATCTTTGTCTTAATGTACATGATGATATGTTGCTTTGTATAACACTTATATTGACATGTATAATATGTGATTCACAATTGCAAGTTCCTTATATGATATGCTGTTAATTATCGATTTTCAATCATAGTGCAAGTTCCCTGTTAATTTATGAAATTCCTATGGGTTGAAATGATACATACCCGAACGATATTATAGATTAGGAAAAATCGTTATGGGTTGAAATGATAAACCCAACCGATTTTTATTTGATTTTTGAAACTTTGGGATTGCGGGTTGAAATTACATATGCCCGCAAATATTAAATTATTGTGGATTAAAATGATAAATATCCATATTACTTAACCATATGATAGAGAATTATATACGGACACCGTTGGCCTATTTTTAAATGATTTCCAAATTTTTGAAAAGGAGAAATATATGTGTATTGATATAAAGATATTTTAATTTTAATATATGTATAAAATTTAGATTTTTAAAATTATAAGTTTTAGAAATTTCAAAATTATAAGTTAAGTTTTAAAATGTAAATTATAAAATTTTACTTATAACTTTATTATTTTTAAAATATATAAATAAGATTTAAAATAGATTTAATAATAATAAGATTTAATTTAATGATAATTAATATAATAAAATCGAATAAGAATTTAATTTAACTAATATATACAATATGTTTTAAATATTTATTTACAATTTATATTAATATTTAAAATAGATATTTGTAATAATTTTTATATATTTATAATATGTTTCAATATTTATTTAAAATTTATATTAATATTTTTAAATAGATTTTATAATAACTTTAATAAATAGAGGTTGGAAAGATAAATTAAAGTTGACTTCGAATTTAAATTAGTTAAAAATTGAATTTAAATAAAGATTGATATGAAACTTATTGATTCTGAGATTTAAAGATATGTTTCTATAACTTGATAACTTGATTTTGATTAAAGAGGATTAAATGAATATTTGAAATTTAAATAAAATTGAATCTGAATATTTAATTTTGATTTGAATTTGAAATTTGAGATTCTATTCATATGTTTAACTAAAGGTGGTTAAATGAGTATTTTAAATTTAAATAAAATTGAAATTGAACTTTTAATTCTGATTTAAATTTGTAATCTGGAATTTTATTTAAATTTTATTAAAATGATTAAGTGAATATTTTCAAATTTTAATAATATTAAAGTTGAATTTGAAATATAAATGAAGTGTATCAAATTAAGTTATTGTAAATTGTTTGAATATTTAAACTTTGAAACCTATTGAATTGGAAGTGGTTTAAATTTGTAGTTCAAACCTAGATTTGAAATCGATATAAATTAAAATGGTTTTGATGAGAATTTGAATTGAACCTTTAACCTTTTTAATTGAAATTGTTGAACTAAGATTGATTTAAATTGAATTTTGAAACTAAAGTTGATTTGAATTGATTTGTGAAATTGGAAGAAACAATTCTAATTTGAAACTATTTTCGATATAACACTTTTAAATCTATAAACTTTTTTCAATATATACACTATTTTTAATATATAAACTATTTTAATATATAAATTTTTTAATTTATAAACTATTTTTAAATATAACTATTTTTAATGTATAATTATTCCAATATATAAACTACTTCCAATATTCAAACTGTTTAAGTTGAAACTGTTATGATTTAGATTTAATGGATTTTAAATGCGAATACTTTGATATGATGGTTTAATCTATTTTATGGTTATGATTTCGGAAGTGATATGATTTTTGAAATGAATATGATATTTTGATATGAAGTATGAACTGTTTGAAATATAAAGTGACCACAGTGTGGAATAAACATTTGGTTGTTAAAGAGACCAAGATCAGATATTGTCATACTCCTTGCCAATACCGAAAACCACTTTAACAAATGTGCACATGGTGGAGAATCCAAAACAAAGTAGGATGGTTTGGCGAACGTCTATATGAGGTATGAACGCAGTCCTGACCCCCGTGGGCCAGCTTGATGTGACTAAAACATGAGCTATACCTAGGCCAAGTGATGTCGCACATCTGATCGAACATGCTTCTTCGATACCATATCTTTTACTTTGTGATTTGATTGGGTGCACCTTTAATTATCGGAGTGTGTCTCAAGGTGGGCGGTAGTAGCTGCTATGCGTTACCACCAGTCCAGTTCTGTAAAATGGTAGAATCCTACCCTAGGCATTGCTTGGCGTGCCTTGTCACATGCCTTACCACACCCTTTATGAGTTTGGTTTGTACCGTACCTATGGAGTGCTCCCTGAGTATCCCACCGGTTTGGTGGAGCTTACAGTATCTGTATAGACTACGGGAATTATATAAAATGTGTTAAGGGGGATATGGGTAACGCCTTAACGCTATTTTAATAATTTACTTTACTATAGACATCATCTATGCAGCGTATTGTACTATGTATGTAAATAGTTCCACGGATCCTTAAAGGATAGAATCCCAAACACCCTTTAAGTTATATTGCATTTCACTTGGACATTTCTCTTGCGTTGATTTACTAGCATAAGAATGTTAATCCTGACTCGAGTGTTTGGTATTTTGCTTTATGCTCGGGTCAGATTGAGTGTCACAACATTTGAGACTAACCTTTGGAGCTTGGAGCTTTGCTTGAAGATCTATCATTTATCTATTCAGCTTTCAGTTATTTCTAGTTTTATGTTCAGACTTGTCATTTGCTTATGTATTGAGACTTCTATGTATTCGGGATTTCTGCTGTATTTTGTTTAATACTCTGATGTTCTATAGTAGCTTCATGACTACTATTTATCTATTCCGCTAGGTATTATTGTATTACTCTATGTTTGTGATTCTGTGATTGATTTATTTACCGTATATGCTAAGTTTTTCCAAATATAAATTAACAATATTTGTTTTGAGCAATTCAAGTTCGATTTGAATGGTTCGAAATAGCGGGTCATTACATTATACAAGTTTTTGCACCGATCATTTGGAAGTTAGTAGTAGGTAACCAGGCAAGTTTTATTATGTCTTGGGTATTAAAACTAAGTCTGTCATATGTTTGACAGACTCATCATTGTTAAGTGCAATGTACACCAGTAGGTAAGAAGAGCACAAGTGCTTGCATTGACACTATGAATGACAACAAACAGTTCCTCAACGCTGTGTATACGCAGAAGGGAAAAATCTAACATGTAAAGGCATGTTCCAGTGCATTAAATGTATTAAATTTCGTACTACCGAAAGAATATTATGTAACCCAATTTTTGTTGCCATTATGACGCAGCCTACAGGATCACACAACTCACGAATTGATGAATTCGCGGAAAATGAATCGATGAAACAAGATGAATCGATGAATTGAAGATACCCAAGTGCCCAAATTCGTTGATCTCTCGAGATACCGGATTTTAGCTATCTTCAACACGTTGATCGCGCACGATACCGCGTTAGAAGATCTACGACGTTGATCTCGCGCACGAGATTCCGTGAATCAGCTTCAAGTTCGTTGATTCGAGCGCACTCGAATATCCAGAGATAGAGAAAGGAGATAACACTCAACTTCCAATTTTAATGGTGGCACAAAGCACAAACCAAATTTTATTTAAAAATCAACTCCCTAAATGATACAACTCACCCGCTATTTATAGGAGTTTACAACTCAACACACGTTACAACACTTCACACGACTTAAGAAAAAAATACATCACAACAGTACAAACGACTTACCAAGACACACGACTTAAGCAAGTAACGACATAACAAAACAATGCGACTTAAAAATCAAACAGCAACGACCTAAACATCACAACGACAAATAACAAACAAGTAGCGACTCAACAATCTTCGGCAGCGACGTAGGACTTCGGCAGCGACATAAGACTTCAGGACGACTTAAGAGTAATGCGACATAAGCTTTAGGAACGACTTAGCGACTTAACGACTTAAAAGTAATGCGGCATAAGCTTCAGGAATGACTTAGCGACTTAACGACTTAAGAGTAATGCGGCATAAGCTTCAGGAACGACTTAAGGAACCAGGCATTAGAAACTGCGACTTAAGAACTTCTGTAGCTCGTTCGCGACCTAAAACTTCAGCGACATAAGATCTGCTCGCGACCTACTGGAATTCGTACGTGACTTAAGGTAGCTTCGCGATTTAGGGGTTCTGCTTGTTCGCGACATAAGGATCTCTTCGCTCGCGACTTCTGGAGCGACCTAAGCTAAAGCGGAATAAGGCTTCGCGACATAAGGAGGAGCTCGATTCGCATAGGTCGTTCGCGACCTACTGGATTTGGCATAGGTCGTTCGCGACATACTGGATTTGCCTCGCGATATAAGCTGCTGGAGCGACATAAGGAGGAGGAGCGACCTAAGCTCGTTCGCGAATTCTGGAGCATCTTGCGACATAAGGTTGGAGCGATCTAGGTTTTTGCCGCCGCGACTTAAGGAGAAGCGACATAAGGAGGAGCGATCTAGGGTTTCGCTAATTCTGGAGCGGCTTCGATTTCGCGACCTGAGGTATGTCGCGATTCCTTTCTTGGCTGCGCTGCATCATCCTCCCCTGGTTGAAAAGAATTCGACCCCGAATTCACACTTTTTTCCTTCTTCGAGACGCTGTCTTCCATTCATTATCTGGTCTGATGCGGCTCTGGTGATAACCACTCTTGAGATTGATCTTGTCTTGACCCTTTGAAGATGCGGCTCGACATAAGGAACGCATGGCATAAAGCAGACGTGGCATTAGGCAGGCGGCATAAGGAAGTGATCTGAGGGAGATGACATCATGATGCTTGTGCCAATAGGAAGGTGTGATATAGAACCAAATCGTGACGAAAATGCGAGACGATACAAGGAAGTTTAAAATCACGGAGCGACTTAGGAAGTCACGACTGAAGAAGTGTGGTGACTCATGCCCAGATTCTTGTCTTTCCTTATCTCGTTTAGGTGTATCATCATTTAGAACCTTCCCTAGATGTGTTGCAACAATTTCCCCTGATTGAAATGAATTCCCACTCGCTTCTTCTTTGACATGTTTATTTTCATGAAGCGGTTCCAAGCAGTTGACATTGACAACGTCAGCAGTGCGGACATGATCAGGCAACTCCAACTGACAATCAGTCTCTTCCTCCTGTCTTTTCAACTCTTCCTGTTCTTTTAGATTCACAAGATCATACGATCCCCGCAGTAAAATAGCATCTGGTACTAGTTCAGTTTAAAGTTGAATGTTCTGTAGTGCTGGTAACTCTTCGGGTAATTGCTCAGGATATTCGACTTCAGACTCATCGAATTCTGATCCAACTTCCTCAAAAACATCAAGATTTTTACTCGTCCTTGCCCGGTCAACACAAACAATTCATTACTATTTTTCACCTTTTCAACAGACTCTTCCAAAAATACAAGACTAGTTTCTTCAGGCAGTTCCTCAGAAATCTCATCTTCAAACTCTTCAAATACTTCAACCTCTTCAGGATTCTCAAAATCAGAACTTTCTCCAAATTCAATCAACATTGATAATTCATCACTATCTTTCATTTTATTGACGAACTCTGTCAAAGATAATAAACTATCTGATTCTGCCTTCTCTTCTGTTTCACTTTCACTTTGTTCGGGCTTCTCGGAAACTAAGGAATTTACACTTGGCTGGCTCTCATCCATAAGCTCAGGTGTTAAACAAGAATCCTCCATCATCAAGTTATGTCCCTCAACTCCGAACACAATTTCTTCTTCCATACTATCGACATCAATCTTTGGCGGTGAAGAGTAATCAACTTCTACATCCACATACTTTGACGTTGAAAAAAATCCCATCAACAAATTACATTCATCGTTTTCTAACTCGACCTCTTCATTTTCGTTGTCAAACTTTGGTGGTAATTCTTCGAATGATTCCGTAGGACCGACCTCTTCAAACTCTTCTAATATTGGTTTAACCTCCTCGGGAGTTTTAAGCTCTTCACTTGCCTCATACCTAACCAACGATTCAGCACTACCTTCCGCTTCTTCAACACTTTCGCTGAAAGATAATGGACTAGTCGGTTCCTCTTCCTTTTCCGGCTCGCTTTCAGTAGAATCATCCACATCCTCGTTTTCACATTCTTCTACAACTAAGGTTTTCTTCTTGGACCCCGTACATTCAATACTTCTATGGTCAGACTCCTGATAATGATAGCGCTGAATTCGGTCATCAACCTTTGTCTTAGTGATTCCATGTACAACTGGTTTGTTGACTCTCTTAGAAACATTTATACTACAATTAACACCTATATTCTGATTGCTGGGGCTTGTAACCACACCCTTTCCTCGACTCCCTTGACTCAACTTCTGCAACTGTTGGTTCATACGAGCTTGATAATTGTAGGGTAAGAAATTTGCCTTCATTATCCTTTTCATCTTATCCCACGTGACAACTTTGGATTTCCCCATTCTCTCTCTGGTTGATTTAGTTTTTGCCACCAATTCATAGCTCTTCCTCTCAATCTTGTAGCAACTAACTTAACTTGACGATCTTCAGGCACGTTGTTGAGTTCAAAAGTCTTTTCAACCTTTGTTAACCAATCAAAGAATTCCTCTGCTTGTAGACCACCTCGGAATTCTGGAATTTCTGTGTCCCTCCTTGACTCCTGTGTATGACCATTCTCTTCAACATTCCTATATCGATTTTGCCCTTGACCTGGATACCGAAAGTGAACACTATCACCATAACTATCTTCTTCAAAATTAGATGAGCTTCGATGTCGATTCTGAACATTGCCTCTTCTATGACCATGCACGTCCTCTCTACTTCTTCTTTCCTCTACTCGATATCTTTCATAATCACAATGTAGCTCATGCTCGTAACCACGATAAGCTCTTCTTTCTTCATTCCGATAATCATGATTGTCTCGAAATCCACGATCTTGATTTATCGACAAAGATGGTTCTCTTCTTTCCCGATCCGATGGTGGTGACATTCTTCTTCTCTCGGAATTTGACGGCGAAATTCTATGTCCACCTTGATTTGAACCTGGCGATGCTCTTTGTCGAGTTTGATTCAAATCCATCATGATCCTTTCCAATCTACCAATTCCCTCATCAAACTTCTCATTGAATTTATCACTAATTCGTTGCTCCATTTGTTCAACATCTTCTCTTCGATACACATCTGCAACATTCTGATGACGATTAACTCTTCTTGGAGGCATTGTCAAGCCTTCAACAAATCCAAACACACACTTCGCTTCGATTAAAAAAAATCTCGAATTAAACTTCACCAACTTGTTGGAACCTTCAAAATGAACACTTCAATTAGCGCAACTTTCAATGATGCAGAATTTACGCACAAACTCCTAGCTCAGGACTTGAACAAATCTCGCACAAACTTGAACAAGCTCGCTTCTGGCTCTGTACAAATTTCCCACTTTGATCCAAAACTTTCAGAATCAAAACTTCCAACTTGTTTGAATCTTCACGAACACAAAAGGACAAGCAAACTCACATTCAAATTCCACAAACTTCAAATCACGCAAACTTGAAATCCAACAAACTTGGGAAAGTTCGTCTCCTTGCTCTGATACCAAATGACGCAGCCTACAGGATCACACAACTCACGAATTGATGAATTCGCGGAAAATGAATCGATGAAACAAGATGAATCGATGAATTGAAGATACCCAAGTGCCCAAATCCGTTGATCTCTCGAGATACCGGATTTTAGCTATCTTCAATACGTTGATCGCGCACGATACCGCGTTAGAAGATCTTCGACGTTGATCTCGCGCACGAGATTCCGTGAATCGGCTTCAAGTTCGTTGATTCGAGCGCACTCGAATATCCGAAGATGGAGAAAGGAGATAACACTCAACTTCCAATTTTAATGGTGGCACAAAGCACAAACCAAATTTTATTTAAAAATCAACTCCCTAAATGATACAACTCACCCGCTATTTATAGGAGTTTACAACTCAACACACGTTACAACACTTCACACGACTTAAGAAAAAAATACATCACAATAGTACAAACGACTTACCAAGACACACGACTTAAGCAAGTAACGACATAACAAAACAATGCGACTTAAAAATCAAACAGCAACGACCTAAACATCACAACGACAAATAACAAACAAGTAGCGACTCAACAATCTTTGGTAGCGACGTAGGACTTCGGCAGTGACATAAGACTTTAGGACGACTTAAGATTAATGCGGCATAAGCTTCAGGAACGACTTAGCGACTTAACGACTTAAAAGTAATGCGGCATAAGCTTCAGGAACGACTTAGCGACTTAACTACTTAAGAGTAATGCGGCATAAGCTTCAGGAACAACTTAAGGAACCAGGCATCAGAAACAACGACTTAAGAACTTATGTAGCTCGTTCGCGACCTAAGACTTCAGCGACATAAGATCTGCTCGCGACCTACTGGAATTCGTACGCGACTTAAGGTAGCTTCGCGATTTAGGGGTTCTGCTTGTTCGCGACATAAGGATCTCTTCACTCGCGACTTCTGGAGCGACCTAAGCTGAAGCGGAATAAGGCTTCGCGACATAAGGAGGAGCTCGATTCGCATAGGTCGTTCGCGACCTACTGGATTTGGCATAGGTCGTTCGCGACATACTGGATTTGCCTCGCGACATAAGCTGCTGGAGCGACATAAGGAGGAGGAGCGACCTAAGCTCGTTCGCGAATTCTGGAGCATCTCGCGACATAAGGTTGGAGCGATTTAGGTTTTTGCCGCCGCGACTTAAGGAGAAGCGACATAAGGAGGAGCGACCTAGGGTTTCGCTAATTCTGGAGCGACTTCGATTTCGCGACCTGAGGTATGTCGCGATTCCTTTCTTGGCTGCGCTGCATCACATTATATGACTAGAATCAGGGCAGTGAAAGAATTAAACCAGAATCAATTATATTTATTTACAGTTTCATTTTTTACTTCTTCTTATATTACTGTCCTCATTGTCCTAAATTATCACCTGTCAGTGCGCACTTTCTATGCCACATGTTCTCAATATTTATGTAACTCTTCATTTTCCATGTCATTTTTCATGTCTCTTCTGTTAAGGACTGTTTAGAGCTGAGTAATTATCTCTCTTTGTTAACTGACTGATTAGCAGCTGTTTGCTTTCCTCTATACCTGATACTTTTTCACTGCATCCTTTTTTAAAATTAGCTTATGTAAAATCTTTTTTCAATCACTTTGTTTTACATGTGCATCTCAATTTGTTAATTTAGGTTGATTATGTACAACAATTTGGTCAGTTGTTGCGTGTATTAATTTTACATCCATACTGTACACATTTGATTTAACTGATCATTGAAGAGAAAGCTATTTCAAATATTGCATCTGCAATCCTACCAACTTTTGGTAATTATGTTTTATTACTACGTAGCTGATGTTCATCAATGATTCCATTACTATTTTTTTTTTCTTATTTTATTTCATCATCGACCTAATGATTCCATTACTATACTTCTGACATTCTATGGTTATTTACAACAGCCTTTGTACGTTGTTGATCGTTAAAAATTTGCTATATGTATGCTGCCTTTCTTTCCGACTGAGAGATTGATAGGATCTATGTTATTAACAGTAACCAGAGGAGGATTTAAGAGGAGAGGAAGAGAGAGGTGAAGGAGACAAAGAAAAAAGATAGTAATTTCAGAAATCAGCCTACAAACCACTTTCACCACTTTTACTGTATTAGCATTCCCAGATTGGTACTGTGAGTAATTTATAAACATATTTTTCACTATGCCATGTTTTTAGCTTTGAAAAAATTGTATATTACAAGTTTAAGACGCATATTATGAATAAATTACTGGCTGTCGACGAGTAATTATGCTGTCAAGTATTGTTGTACTGCATCTTTATATGCAACTTATCATTGCTTCTTACTGTAATGACAGTCTACGGTTTGTGTTTTATATTAACTCGGTGGTAAGATGTTATGACGCAACACATTAAACAAGTTAACCGTTCGTTTACTTAAAACATGAAATCACTCAGGACTGTGGATGTTTCTGTCCGGCTGCACATTCAACAGATGTTCGTATTCCTTATTTATGCCCAACTGTTCAGAGTACATGCATGCATTCATGCATGCCTGCCTTCCTACCTACATACACGCGCGCGCACACATACATACACACATACATACACACATACATATATATATATAAACATATATATATATATACATATATATATATAACATATACATATATATATATATAATTGATTTTAACTACCACCGAATATACTTACAAATTATAGGCTACTGACAGTAATAGATTCACTGGATGTGTTGATTTGTCTACCCTTATTCTTACTATATATGTTTTGGATCACACTGAGCCTGTCCATGGTTAATTTGAATACTATTGTCAACAGATGTGTTGCAAATAGTGTAGAGAACGTTGGGAACATGAATCCTCCCTGCTGTGATCATAGTTCGCATGCATAATCTCTAATTCTTCTGACAACATGTGTTAATATGCTTTAGTGGAAGATTATATGTTATGTGGTATCGTTTTCAACTGCACTCCCCAATTTTTTTTTCATTAATTCATCTTTGCATTAAATGTCCAGACATGCGTAATAAGATTTACCATTGATCGCTTGATGTTCTTGTCTCATGCAATCTACATTGTCTTCTATCTAATCAGGTTGGTACTAATTTATTCATATTTTTAGGACGTTAAGGGGAAGCAGAAAGTTGAGCATGTTTCTTCAACAAATTAGATGCAACACTATATGCCAAGTAGTGCTGTGAGTACTCTATTGTCTAAAACCTGAACAACATAAAAAACCGGCGAATTTGTGCACACAGGAACATAATTACGGAACCTGGAACCACATTTGAACGTGGCCTACGATGTTGGGGTACTGACCTCACCACACTATTGGCTGATAACACAGATACAAATTTAGTTATATATTACTGTCCTTTTTCGGCTGATTCAAAAAAGACTAAGGGTAAGATAAAGAACCGTGGAAGAACTTCGGAGAAGAAAAGGAAGAAGTAGGCGTCCAGACGATTGACCACTGTGGAAAACCACTTCGTCCACCATCATCCACACTGTCTGCTATTTGTCCAATTTTTATTTTATTTGCAAACTATTTGTTTTATTCACTTTGTGCTTTCATCTCCTTCAAACCTGTAACTCCTACTGTCTGTAATGTAATTGCAGTTTGAACATCACTGCATGTTTGTAAATCTACCAATATTTGTCAGTAAAACTAGCAGTTTAATAACATATGGGCATGTGGCCTAATATATACACTGTGACACAATTCTACTTGTATGTTATCGCCATGTAATTTTGATCACATTGTTCACTTACAGTTTACATATAGTGGCTTGAAACTCAGCTGTCTGTTGTTACTTTTACAATATTTGAATCCAAACTGTGAGGCATTTTTCGCTGTTTTTATTAACCTATATTCAAGGAGAATATATAACTACACTTTAATTACACTACTTTATATACATTATTATTACAATATACCTTATGTACGTTGTTTCACTGTTCGACGTACAGTGAACGTGCATAGCTGGAGTCATATACGTGCCTCTTTATTTTACCACTCTGCAACCTGAACTGATACTTACGGCAGTAGATTTTAAGTGCCAGTCACTACCATAGTACACAGTGCGGCTGCTCTGTTCTTCATTATCTCAAACAAGTGTATTTAACTGCCTACAAATATATGTAGTTTGTTCACTGACAGTGCATACCTTGTTTACTACGCAGAAAAGTATCTCTGTTACGTACGGATGTCTGCATTACTAAACACCAAGTACAGGTAATCTTTTCAATATATGGAGGTACTAACACAAATTGCCATGACGTGGTAATTTACCTTCACATAAAAGACAAAAATTTGTATATTATTTGTCTCAAGGACACAACCGCAATATTTTTACCATAAGGACAAACATTCTTCTAAAAAATATTCATAAGGACAAATATTTTCCAAAATTATTCATAAGAACAACAAAACTGCTACCAAGCTAAAAACTGATACCTAAAAACTGCTACCGATAACTACAAACTGATACTATCAATGACTAAAAACTGATACCTAAAGAAAGTTGTCCTTCAGGATAAAATATTGAAGGTCTGTCCTTGAGGCAAAAACGCTGAAAATTTTTGTCCTTGACAATAATTTCCTGAACTTTAAATATATAACTGCCTGTGAATTTTGTTTAGAGGTAGTAGCTTCGTACGATAGCCTACCACAGGAAATGTTTCACATACATACAACTGTTATCAACCAATTTACAACTTATTTAACTGCGCAATATATTGGGTATGGACACAACTGTCCTCTGGATGTAGTTATTTCCCATTGGTCAACTGCTCAAACCCATTTCCTTATATAACTACACCCACTACCTGTACTTACAACCAGACATACATACATGTGTTCATAACATTGTAGTTAGCAACTGTGCAGTAGTTGTATTCTTCAATTTCTCTTCAATTTCCCACTACAAATAACTCAAACTGCACATTTGTTACATACCCTCTTCAACACCAAATTTTTATCTCCATCTTTGTACTACTCTCCAGGTACGTTCACATTAACCACTCTACTATTCCTACTTCCCACTCCCTATATGAAATACAAATCACTATGTCCCTATAGCTTCTATGTCACCTTGCCCACTACAATTCGGCAAATTTCTACCTGCTATACTACCTTTCTGTTTCTCGCTGTTGTTAACTCCTTCTAACATTTGTTCAACAGATATCAGAATGGCCAATAGATATCAACCACTTTTCGACTGAACCATCAGTCTTAACTAGGATTGCATCCACGTAAGACTGTCTAGGATGTGGAATTCAATCTCCAAAGTCGCAAAGAGGTTTATTCGACAAATCTTCAACTTCTTGATGTAAAGGTCCGCTTTAAACCCACTTGATATATGTACATCTTATTTACCAATTAATGTTAAGCTGCAACAGGATAACAATGTATTGTATCATAGGGCAACCAAAAACATGCTGTCGTGCCAAAGAGTTTGGTGGACAAATACTCACAAACGTTTGAAGAACAGTGTTTATACGAGATTGAAACATTCAATGTATACCTTTCGCAGACTACGTACCGTCCTATAGATGAGGAATAGATGATCATTTTCCGTAATAACACCCAAGTAAAAAAGCTGCCACCTACACTATACAGTATTCCGAGATACAAGTTTGGTTTTGTTGATAATGACACTCTCGCTCAACGCATAGATAAGGTGGCTCAACTTAAAGGTGAACAATATTTTCATATTACTATCAGCCATCTACTATTAGTCTACCATTTCTAGTTACACTACTCCACATATTTCTTTGAGCTTCTGCTTTTTAATGTATTTCTACTAGATATTGGTGGTGTACTAAGAGGCATTTCCGATGTTGTTCAAATCACAATGAGGACTGAATGTCAAACATCTAAGAGAGAGATTACTGTTTCCACTGGAAGGTTTCACATTTACCGCTTTGTTACATTTACGTACACTTATTTGATTCTTAGCACCTTCCATTTCATCGTTACACAGTTCAAAAAATATAACTGTTACATTGTGGGCTGACAAAACACACCTTATAGATGTGGCCGATATTGAATCTGAAAACCATCCACCCTCACTAATATTCACTTCTATGATAGTAAAACTTTTCAAAGTTAAATGTTTATTACTAAATTAAATTTTAGTCTTTATTTTCGACCTTATCACCAAACTAATAATTTTAGGTGAGTTTACACTTTCATCCACCAGTGCTACACAAATGTACTCCAAAATTTACTGTCAGAGGTAGCTAAATTAATTTCTAGGTATAACTCTAATTTAGTTCTACCAACTACGACTGCTGCCTACATTCTGTCCACATCCTAACTCTGACTGTATTACATTCCAGTGCCACGGAAAGCGGAGGAAGTACCGTTACATCAATTGAGCATCAACGACCTACTTCTTCAACAACTTATGATAAGGAAATTAGAAGTACCATAGCTGATATGTTAGAAGACATAAGAGCTAATGACTGCCACATACTTACATATCGTTTATTTCTACCACTATAATATCTTCATTATTTGGTTAACATTTTTCACTACCTCTCCAACTTGCAGTCCAAGAAATATGTCGTACACGCAACATTGATGAAGATTAACACATCATTCGAATGGAGTTATCTTTCATGTCCAATTTGTAGAAAAATGGTGACAAAGGAAGCAACCTGCTTTACCTGCCCTAAATGCAATAATAATATTGCCCATCCAGTGAACAAGTCTGTGTAATTCAATTTGTCATACAGTTTACACTCCCTTACTTTCTACTATATGTACACATGTATCGGCTATCAATGGTAGTTTTTGACCATACTGGTTCTTCAACTGTAATTGGTTTTGATAAAGATGCTACTTGCCTAATCAAAAGGAGTGTGGGTGAGATGGTGGAACTATCAAGAAAGGTACCCATCTTATCCTTCACCGAGTTTTTAAACTACACTCATAATTTCCGACCGTCTAACCATAACATACAACTACTATCCCATTACTCCTACCTCAATTATGTCAAACTTACTGACACCACTGTTTATATTCGTTTAGATCAACGGTGATGAATTGATTGGCAAACTGTTCAACAGCTTGATGGGTTCAGAAGATCAGTTTGAATTCAGACCTTCGAACTACGACATAATGAATCATGGCAAAACATTGACTGTTAGTAGAATTTCAAATATTCAACAACCTTACAACTCCTTGACCGATCGACCTGACCCCATGGAACCAAACGATATAAAGGAAGTTGTCGGTACACAACTAACTACCGAGTCAAGTAATGCTCGACCAATGAGTACGAATCTTTGTCATAGTTCTCTCACTTCTGCATCACATAACATATACTATAATCTAACTACCAACGATGTGCTTTCCTTACTCAGGTGTGGGGAATAAAGGTAAGCAGAAAGTTAAGCAGGTTTATATTTCCACGCACAGTCCTCACTGTTTGCCAAGTAACAAACAAACTAACTGACATACCTACTCTACTTTCGTGTAGGAGACTGAAGAATTATTGCATGATTCCAACATGACAGAAGACACCGTTGGATGTGAGAATGAACCTAAATGTGACATGGTTATTAGTGGTAAGCAAAGAAAACGAGGACGACATACTGACAGGAAGAGAAAGAAGTAGTCAGTCCCATGGATAAGCGTAATATGAAGCAACTTTTTTCCACTTCACCAGCCTACTTTTGTATTCCCTTGTCCTTAGTTGCCTGTTATGTTTCCACTTTTCCCTCTCTACATTTACTGCTGTACTTATTTATCTCTCCCCCTCTGCAAACAAAATGTACTCTATTTCTGTACTTTATTTTATGTATGATAGACTTTATGTATTATTGTTTGTACCCTTTTATTTTCAACCACTGTTCAGTTGCAATAAATATCAGACTATTACGTTGTCCAACTCTATGTACTATATGCAATGTGAACACATTTAAATATCCCAATTTCTACTTATCAATGCAGCTTCATATAAATAGTTTACCCACCTTTGTATTCCACTTTTCTTACTGTTATCAAAGGCTTCGTCATTGTTCATCACCTATTGAGCTTTTATTCCTGTTTTTCCTACCCTACTTTACATGCCTATTTTGTCACCCCATCTGTTTAACGTCAAAGGCATCCCCATGGCTGTTCCACTTCATACAAGATCACCATCTACATTCTACAGGAGGTACAACACAAACAGTCTACTACGCCGGGTAATGTTAAAGTCAAAATAGGTCTTTGGTTCAACTGCAACGTCAAGTAGATAGGTGACATACAATGCAATTATTGGCATTCTTTCCAACAGTTTGCTCTCCACGCTAAGGGTGAAAAAGGGTTACAAAGATGTACTCACTTTACCTACTGAACATGTGACAAAACTAAACCTCTGTCAACTATTTGCCTACTGCTTTGACTCTTTGTAATCCACTATTGCTACACCATGACAGTGGCATTTCATACATACCGCATTCGGCCTGCATATTCTTCCTGCAAATTTTTTTATACCTCAATTTCATGATGACAGGCGACAGTTTACATCTACCCTATCCCATTATGTTCCGGTTACTATCTACAGCTGTGAAAACTAAATTCATCAAATAGAAATATAGAAGATTGTAAAAAGAGAAATTTATTAATGCAGTCGTAATTTGATACAAGATTATGCTCTGCTTTTATAATGCAGAGTTATATTTGTTTGGGCTGATATATGAGCTAGGCCCAGCATACATAAAATACAATACAGGGCATGTAAGTTTAATACTGTACAGCCATTCATTTATTCTAACTCCCCCCTTTAATTCTATCTAGGGTTTCCTCTTCCTCCTTCTTCTCAGCGCCGCCTTCTCTAATCTTGAGATATTTCTTAAGCTGAGTGAAATATTTTGCAGAGAGAGGTTTAGTTAGGATGTCGGCTCTCTGAAATTGAGCTGGTACATGGTTGACTTTAAGTTTTTCTTCCATTACCTTCTCACGAACAAAGTATAGATCGATTTCAAAATGCTTTGTTCGTGAGTGTAGCACCGGATTTGCAGAGATAAAAACTGAGCTCAAGTTGTCGCACCAGATTACTGGTGTAGTCGTGAGGTTGATTCTAATTTCTTTGAGAAGTGACTCGATCCAGATGATTTCTGCAGCGGTGGTGGCAATAGATCTATATTCTGCCTTCGTACTAGAGCGTGAGGTCGCAGCTTGTTTCTTTGAGCACCACGAGATCGGGTTGCTCCCTAGAAATATACAGAAGCCTATAGTAGATCTTCTGTCGTTTGGATCTGAAGCCCAGTCTGCATCACAGTAAGCCTGTATGTTTAATCCCTTTGCGTCGTTGAAATGTAGGCCATGATCTATTGTCCGTTTCAGGTAACGCAATATGCGTTTTACAGCCTTCCAGTGATTGCTGAGAGGTCTATGCATAAATTGACATGCCTTGTTTACACTATAGCTTAGATCTGGTCTAGTTATTGTAATGTACTGGAGTGCTCCCACGATACTTCTGTACTGTTTTTCATTAGTAATGGGTTCTCCTGATTCTTTAGACAGTTTGAGGTTACTGATCATTGGAGTAGGTAAGGGTTTGGCTTGATCCATGTTTGCTCTTTTTAGTAGGTCTAATATGTATCTTTTCTGGCATAGGACTATCTCTGACTTGGATGTTTGAATTACTTCAATACCTAGAAAATGATGTAGATCCCCAAGATCTTTGATTGAAAATGCTTGGTCAAGATGCTTAATAGTTTGGTTCATAGCTTGAATGTCATTTCCTGTAATAATAATATCATCCACGTATACTAGAATGTAGGTGATCTTTTCCTGTTTACACTGCATGTATAGTGAGTTGTCAGATTTAGTTGGTGTGAATCCTAAGCTCATCAGTGTGGACTTGAGTTTCTCATTCCATACTCGTGGTGCCTGCTTTAGTCCATATATTGCTTTGTGTAATTTGCATACCATGTTGTCATTTGTACTCCTCCTGTATCCTTCTGCTTGTTCCATAAACACTTCCTCCTTTAGATCCCCATTAAGAAAGGCATTGTTTACATCAAGTTGCTTAATCTTCCATTTTTTGTGAAGTGCAATTGTCAGTATGAGTCTTATAGTAGTTGGCTTGACCACATGAGGAAATGTCTCATTGTAGTCGAAACCATACTGTTGATTAAATCCTTTGGCTACCAGTCTTGCTTTGTATTTTGAGATGCTTCCATTTGTGTTCCTTTTAATCTTGTAAGTCCACTTGCAACTAACTATATTCTTGTCCTTGGGCATTGGAACAAGGCTCCAAGTCTTGTTTCTGATGAGAGCACTGTATTCAATATTCATGGCCTGTTTCCAGTTATTATTGCTGACAGCTTCATTGTAGTCTTTTGGTTCCTTTGAATCTAGCTGAGCATTGTATACTTTAGGTTTGAAAATGCCACTCTTTGACCTTGTGATCATATGATGTTCTGTTCTTGCAGGTGATATGTTCTGATTATCTCTGTTGTCTTCAGGTTGATGTGATATGGACTTAGAAGTATCTCCTTGATTTGAATTGTTCTCATTGATCTGACTGGTGTCTTTGAAGGAGATGGAGGATTTGTTGGAGTCATGACCTGATCCAGTGTCATTATTGGATAGTGTGTGTTGTGGCTGTTGGATCCTCTGCACACTTCCACCAGTCTGGTCCCACTCAGGTATAATAGGTATGGATGGCATTGAGAAATTTTCTTTAGTATGAACCTTTTTGGTTGTCTTGATATTTTTGTCTGCAAAGGGGAAAAATTTCTCGTTAAATACGATATGTCTTATGACATAGATCCTACCATCATTGCTTAAGCATCTGTATCCTTTTTGGTTGTTTCCATAACCTATAAATGTACATGGGGTGGATCTCAGATTTAGTTTATGATTATTGTATGGTCTAAGACATGGAAAACATAAACATCCAAAAGTCTTTAGACTTTTGTAGTCTGGTTTAACCCCAAACAAGTATTCAATAGGACTCAAATGCTTAAGAACTTTGGTAGGTAGTCTATTAATTAAGTACACAGCAGTGTTGAAGGCTTCTAGCCAGAATTTCATAGGCATTGATGCCTGTGCTAGTAAGGTTAACCCTGTTTCCACTATATGTCTATGTTTCCTCTCAACTATTCCATTCTGCTCAGATGTGTATGGACATGTTGTTCGATGAATGATACCCTTTTTCTGAAAATATTCTTTTAGTGGCTTATATTCACTACGACCATCTGTTTGCATAATTTTAACCTCATGGCTCAATTGTTTTTCTGCTAGAGTTATGAACTCTATTACAGTCTGTTTAGCATCTGCTTTGGATTTTAGGAAATATATCCATGTATGTCTAGAATAGCAATCAACAAATGATATATAATACCTGAATCCATAGTCTGAATTTATTGGAGCAGGCCCCCATAAGTCAGTTGCTACCAACTGAAGTGGTTTGTTCATAACAGTAGTAGAATCTGCAAAAGGTAACTTATGGCTTTTGCCTAATTGACAGTAGGTACATACATATGGCACAGATATATCACAGGAAATATTATTATTCATAAGAATTTGTTTTACAATGTTTACATTAGGATGTCCTAGCTTGTAATGCCACAAAGTAAATATTTCTTGATCATTTGTAACATGAGACTCTGTGTTATTACACCATATATGTCTACTTTTGCTTTTTCCTGAGTTTCCAAAATTGAACTTGTATAATCCTCTGTCCAATTTACCCTGTAATAATATATTCTGATTTAGTAGGTCTTTGACTAAACAGAATTTTGGGTGAAACTCAAAATACACATTGTTGTCATTAGCAAATTGTGATACACTCAGAAGATTCTTTTTAATATGTGGGACTCTCAACAAGTTATTGAGATGAAGAGGTCTTTTACCTTGAATACTTTTAGTTCCAACATGTGTGATTTTTAGAGCTTCACCATTCCCCATATGTATAGAATGCGTACCTATATATTCTTTATTACCAAGATTGAGATTCTGCAGGTTGCTTGTAAGATGATTCGTGGCGCCTGAATCTGGGTACTAGTCTTCTTCTATCACTTCATCTGATCTGGTATGTCTTTCTGCATTTAAAGCTTGAGGCCTTATCTTTTTTGATTGACTACCTTGTCTCTGTTCTATCTGTGCAACATTTGCACTTGAGTTGTGATTTCTTTGATTTTCTTGATTTTGTTGATTTGGATAGTACTCAGTGTTGAGTCTAAAGTAGCACTGTCTGGCTGTATGTCCTGGTCTTTCACAAATTTGACATTTTGTTCTGTTATTGTTCCATCTTCCACTTCTTCCTCTACCTCTTTGAGTTGTGTTGTTTCTTTGATTGTTGTCTTGTTTGAGAGTTTGATTTTCTTGCTTTCTTCCTTGATTTCTGTTTCTTGAACCCGAGGCATAATTGAGTGAGAGTTCTGGATTACTTTCTTTTCTTTGCTCTATCCTTCCCTCATGAGATAACAATATGGAGTAGACATTTTGTATGCTAGGTAGAGTTTGATGTGAAGAGATAATTGCCACTACTGATTCATATTCAATATCTAAGCCATTTAAAATGGTCAGTATCTGCTCAGATTCTGATACAGTATGTCCTGCAGCATCAAGTATATCATAATAAGATTTTATTTTGGTAAAATACTCTCTCATTGACATATTGTCCTTTCTGAGGTTCTGCAGTTGTCTTTTGTAATAAAGAATTCTTGCTGCAGACTGTGTATTGAAAATTTGTTGAATTGTAGACCATATCTCAAATGATGTTTTACACCCTACGATTTGAGATAGTAGACCAGAACTGATGGATGAAAGCAACCAGGCAGCTAATAAACTGTCTTGCTTCTGATAGTTGATAAATTCTTTATTGACTGTTCTTTCACCTGAGCTGTCTGTAACCATTCTTGCTGGTACAATAGTGGTGCCATACAGAAAGTCTTCTAACCCATATCCTCTGATGCTTGTTTCTACTTGATATTTCCATAATATGTAGTTATTTTCATCAAGAGCAGTAGATACCAGATTACTCTTTGGTTTTATGATATCACTAACCTTTGTTTGAGAAATGAGAGTATCTTGATTTCTTGATCTTGATTCATTCTGACTTTTAATTCCACTTGTTGCAGATGATGCTGTGTCATCATCTCCTGCCATGATGATAATGCTTCAATCAGGCCTCTAATCGAGAAAGCTTTATGGTGCAGCCAACAATCTTGTTTTCTTGAACTGGGATCTTGGCGCGGCACTGCTGTACTGATCAGAACAGGGTGAGTTATTCTCAGATGATGAGATGGCAATGAACTGAGAGCAACCGTGATGGTGAATGATGAGATTGTTCTGACACCTCCTCTTGGATGGCTCTGTGATGATGAAGCCAATCTCTGATGAGATTCCAGTAATGAACTGGATCTGTGTTGTCGTTGGACGGACTTTAGGGCTCCGATACCAAGATAGAAATATAGAAGATTGTAAAAAGAGAAATTTATTAATGCAGTCGTAATTTGATACAAGATTATGCTCTGCTTTTATAATGCAGAGTTATATTTGTTTGGGCTGATATATGGGCTAGGCCCAGCATACATAAAATACAATACAAGGCATGTAAGTTTAATACTGTACAGCCGTTCATTTATTCTAACTACATCTCCCTCAACATATTGAATCAACAAAAGTACCCACCCTTTGTACAGTATACAGATAACAATTCCACCCTCTGTCACTTGGTGCACGCTACACATTCGAGCATGTTTCAAATTTAACAGATTTGTTAACTTCTTACCCTTCATTCTGCGTTCAATTTGTTTATACAAACTGGATGTAATTTTTTTCTACTGTGGGAAATTGCTTGACCAATGTCTCACTGTTTGATACACTTTACATCGCATATTCATCAGATTAACAACTAACAAAGTCGACCTTCAATGCGGTCAATTATACGATTGGGTTCATCACATAGGGTATTTTCATTATATCCTTCCTAAACTTATGACTAAATGATGACTGATGCTACCTAACGTCTACATCGGAAGAAGCTTTAGTCTGTCATGCAATTTACACTTTCCAACAACTCCCCTACGGAGATGATTTCTGACTCTGCTATTTTGAACCATTGCACTTCTAAAACCATGTCTGATTCGATCTCCACCAAAAAATTGTTTCCATCTCCAATGGCAATGACGTAAAATGCTGGAAACAGTTCAACGACTTACCGTCAACTAATGGCATATATGTCCACACTGTTCTACTCGAATTGCAACTTGAGTATCGTAGAAGTAAATGTTTAATTGCGATGATATTCTAATCTGTGGCATGTTTTTCGGTACAATATGACATATAAAACCTGTCTTTATTAGGTGTATAATGAAGCATTCATTTCTGGTTTCCATATTCTCTCCCCTTACTATTTTACATGGTTATTACATTGCAGTAAACACCGGTTTTCACCCAGCGCTCCCTATCCCCTCCCCCCTCCTTTTGTTTAATATGGTTGCTAGTTTCCTAATCCAGGTGTCTTTGGTTTATTCCTTGGCCCGGAGTGCGCATTGGTTGGCAAAGACTGGTGATTTCTGTTATTGCTTGTGTTGTGGTCATCCTGTTCTATGGGAATCTCCTGTGCTATGCTCCGGGTGTTTGGTTGTATAAATGTTTGGGTGGTCCTGGCAGTGTTTGGTTTCTTGGGCTGCTCGTTCTGGTTTTCTATCGTCTTGTTCGACTGGCGATCCTTTTCCTTTGGTGGGCTTGGTTTGAGCATGAGCTGCTAGGGTTGTAGCTCCCCTTCTCTTCTATTGACTTTCTAGGTGGTCATCTCCATTTGATTTAGTGGGTCCTTGCTTCCTCTTTGGTGTTCGCCTAGACTATCTTCTGACACCACCATGGGGTGGTGGCTTTGCCGGAGCACGATGGTGTTGTCAGTTGGGCGGTGTTCTTTGGATCCGTATGGGATGGTAGCTCCTTTGGTGGACTGGCCTATACCTGTTCGGTTGTGGCAGGATTGTTGGTTTTGTGGGTGGTGCTTCTTTTGCTTTTATGACGATCAGTGGAGATTGTGGTGGTGATAGCATGGTTGCTATGCTGCTTATGCTGGGTTTTGTTTCTGTATTCAGTTCTCTTTGGCTGGGTGTGCGATGGTAGTGTCTTTGGTGGACTGGCCTATACCTATTCGGTCGTGGCAGGGTTGTCGGTTGAGTGGGGTGTTTAGTTCTTTTGATCTTTTGTTTGTTGGTTTATCCTGGCTTCTGTGAGTCAGTGGTGGTTGTTGTTTTCTTTTACTTTTCATTGTCTAGCTTTTCTTTTGTTGTCGGGGGTTAGAGAGGCATATGTTCTCCGTATGCCTTGCCTTTTATTTGTTAGCCTCCGGAGAAAGGCTTTGTTCTCCTTTTGCTATATATCTATCTTGTTTAGCATAGACAAAACCGGTAAAGACCAAGAGTATGAAATAAACAAACTAACAGAAAGTCTACAAAAATTAAATTTAGGACCAAGTGATACTACAACGACAATAATAAGTAAAAAATCAAAAATGAATTTCCTCATATACAAACAACTTGATAAGGATAAGATATGAGCACAACCAATAGAAGATTATCCTTTGGAGGTTCCTCTAAAACCCTAACAGATGATAGATCCAACAGGACTAATGAAACAAATTCTATCTCAGCATTAGGATGGATAGATAATGTACTCAGAAGAAGTACAAACACACAAACCCAATTAGAAGAAATAATTGATCTTAACAGAGATATTGAAATATTTTCGAATAACCAATTAAATACATTAAACCCCAGAGAAATATACAGAACTGGTATATTTACTGTAATAACAGGATTATACAAACACCACAGAGAACAGATGTTTGCCGTTCCAGATGGAAACCAACAAATAATAAGTCTTATGACCCCAGAAGCCATAAATCAGCTTAAAATACAAAAATACAAACCGATCCACCTAGGACTTATTGTCATAGGAGTAAGGGGATTAACAAGGCAAAAAATAGGAGTTAAACTCTTATTAATACTAATAGACGACAGACACCAAGACTTAGATAGAGCCATATTTGGAACTATGGAAGTTGATATGAACAACAACTTTGGAATTGTTTATATAGCCCCAAACTTTACTATGGATATAACTGATTTCTACAAACATGTAAAATTAATTATACAAACAAAAGGATATGAAAATTTCCAAGGAAAAAACATATTGCTTGATATAACATTTTTAGGAAAATGTATGTCCAGACATGCCCTTAAAATAAAATTAAAACTAGATAAGATCATTGAAACATTAAATTCCACTGGAATAAACTTCATAAAACCAATGGAAATTGATTCCTCTGTTCTTGCTGGTCATGAATGGAATATAACAAATCCAAATGAAACAGCCGCAACAGTAAAACCAAACAATGTCGTAACATACAACAACCTAAACAAATCTATGTCCATAAGATTTAAGGATTATGGTCCATCAAACCAACAAGAAGTTGAGACAGATGATGAAGCTGAAGAATTAAGCAAAAGGATAAATGGATAAAATAATTTACCCTAAAGAACTAGGGATGGTCCTCGAACCATCTAACATATTTAACCTCGAACAAAATTTAAAATCATCAGGACAAATAAACCAAGATACCTTTATTTATATTGACGATGAAAATAATATAAGAATGAGAGAAATACAAAATATGGATATTTATCTAAACGATTCATTATTAACTTCGGAAATTCCTAAATACAATATTCCTGAAGACATAATTTCAGAATTTATAGAACATATGGATTTAGCTGACCCTGAATTAAGTGCTGAATCAGGAATTAGCCACAAATATCCAGATAGAAACAAAGACCAAACAATGCCATATGAGATAGGACAACCTCCTAGGAGGGCTTACAATACCTATATAGACAAAAATCCAAATTTAAGAACAACAGGAAAAAGATTACCAGATGAAAAATCTTACTTCCAAAATAACTCAGTTATTTTAAATATAACTGAATGTCATCCTCAGTTACTAGATACATATCTAGAACAATGGACTGCTGCAATAGCCAGAGACTATTCAGCAAGACACTTAAATGTCAATTCTGGTGAAGAAATGATTAGGATTGCCGAAAATTACTTAGGAGACAATGCTAAGGCAATATGGGAATCATACAAAAAAGATTTCCCAGGAGATATTGCAAACCTTGTTGCTCAAGGAAACAATATCTACAACTTTGCTTATTCCATCCACACCATCTTAACTGGAAGAGATGTAAATACAGGAATAACAATAAGGCAACAAGAAGCAATGCGAGACCTTGAACAAATACAACTCCTAGACTGGAGATATATAATAAAATTCTTAAAAGAATACTTGCACTATGCTACAATTTCAGGAAATTATTACAATACAGAAGTAGGCAACAGGTTATTTTCTAAATTACCAGGTGATTTAGGAAAAGAAATCCATAGATCTTGGATAACAGATTATCAAGATAAACCTGAAAACTTACCTTCGAATTATAACAACATTGGGATAAGAATTACACATATTATATCAGAATTAAAAAAGAGATGTACTTACATAAAAATTCAAAAGGAATTAAAACAAAAGAATTATGGTTTTTGTGGACAAATATATACACCACAACAATATGGTTCCTATAAGATTGAAAACAAACCAAAATTCAAAAAGAAATATACAAAAAATACTATTTAAGAAGATCTAATGCTAGAAAACCTTACTTAAATAAAGATAGACATGTCAGGAAATATAATCCCAAGAAAACTTACACAAATAAAATTACATGTTTTGCATGTAATGAAAAGGGACATTTATCATCCTCATGTCCAAAAAAACAAAACTTATATACAAGAGAATCAAACCTTGTTGATTCAGTCAAAGAAGACCTAATAGAAATTGCTTCTGATGTTTCAGAAACATCCACAATATATTCTATAATCTCTCTTGAAGGATTAGAAGAACATGAACAAGCAAATTCATCTGATTATGGTCTAATCAATGAACTAACAACATTTGAAGAAAATATAACAAATGAAACTTTTTTCAACATGATGAATAAAGAAACTTGTATCCATAATTTTAAATATAAAATGGGAATTGACACAAAAAAATGTGAATTTTGTCCTTGGTATCCTGCCTTTGACAAAAGATATAAATGTACAATTTGTACAATAGAGATTTGCCAAATTTGTGCTACAAATAAATTTGCTATACAAGTTCCTAAAGAAGTAAAACTTATTTATACTGACAAAACTAAAATAAATGAAGACAGAATAAAAATTCTTGAAGAAAGGACAAATAATATTGAAATAGAAATAGAAGATTTAAGGAATAAACTACTTACTCTTGACAAAGGAAAAAATACAATTACCTCTAACGAGTTATTAAATGAACAAATGTTTAGCCAAAAACAAATAAATTTAAATAATACCCTCTATCATAATACAACTCCAAGCAATGACCATGAACATCATGCTCATTTGAATAGTATTGACAAACCGATACAAATTCCTCTTATTTGTAATACTGGGAGTTTGAAAGAACTACGTATTCCAACAAAACTAAATATAAAAGGAGTGGTTATACAAGTTCTAGCTTTCATTGATACTGGTGCAACTAGTTCAACTATTTGCTCCAGCCTTGTTCCATACAAACATGTTACAAAAGCAGATAAACCGAAGCAAGGCGTCCAATTTGATGGAACAACAACTATAATAACATACATTGTCAAAAATATAAACATATGTTTTACCAATACATGCGGAGAATGGTCCCCATATTACAATATAAAATAACTTTGGGTTTTAGAATTAAACCTACAAGATATTAAATTAATACTTGGGTTAGATTTTTTATTAAATGATAATGGCAGTTTTTCATTTAATAAAGATTATATCCAAATTTCTAAAAAAACAACTCTTACACCTATACTCTCAGAGTTTGCACTAGAAAAGCGTGGTGGAAATAAAGACACCTCAAAAGACAAATTAACAAATTGCAATTGCCCAATTCCTGACCAATGCAAAAACCTAAACCATATAACTCAAACAAACAATAAAAATGAACAAAACAATGATGAATTTTTCCCAACAAAAAATTATCTTTATAAGAGAAAAGACTTGATAAACGATTTACAAATGATAAATCCACAAGATATTAGTAAATTATTACTAACAAAAGATGACATTGATCGAATGATTTCTAAACTAGAAAAAATAGAAATCATAGGAGAAAAACCATTAAAATTCTGGGATAAAGATAAAATACAATGTAAACTAGAAATAATAAACCCAGACCTAACAATAAAAACTGGTTCTCCAAAATATGATAATTGGATCATGAATGAATTTAAAATGCATATCAAAATACTTACTGATCTAAATATCATAAGAAAAACAGATTCAAGACATAGAACAACAGCGTTCATTGTACAAAAAGAATCCGAAAGAAAACGTGGCCAATCCAGAATGGTCATGAACTACACAAGACTTAAGGACAATACCCATGAAGATGAATATTGTATACCAAACAAAGATGTTCTCATTAAAAAAATACAAGGTTCAAATTGGTTTTCTAAATTTGATCTCAAATCAGGATTCTGGCAAGTAAAAATGCACCCAGACTCTATACCATGGACTGCATTCACATGCAGTGAAGGTCATTATGAATGGCTTGTCATGCCATTCGGATTAAAAAACGCACCACGAATTTTCCAAAGAAAAATGGACAATGTTTTCCAACATTGCAGCAAATACACTTGCGTTTATATTGATGATATCCTTGTTTTCTCAAAAACAAAACAAGAACATATATCACATTTATACACAGTTCTAAAATTAATAGAGGCACATGGCCTAATTATATCAAAAAGAAAAATAGAACTAATCAAAAATACTATAGAATTTCTTGGAGCCTGTATTGGCAAAGGAACTATAGAATTACAACCTCATATAACAAAAAAGATATTAGAATTTCCTGACAAAATAGAAAATTTAAAACAATTGCAAGCTTTTCTTGGGCTTGTTAATTACGCAAGACCATATATTAAAAACCTTTCAAAATATACTGGGCCTTTATATAATAAAGCTAGCCCAAAAGGAAACGGAGATTTTAATATTGAGGACATAAAACAAATACAAAAAATAAAAGAAATAGCAAGCAAATTGCAACCTTTAAGTTTACCATTACAAACAGAATATTTAATAATAGAAACAGACGGATCATCCTTAGGATGGGGTGGTATTTTATTAAGCAAAAAAAAATAAATACGAAAACAAAACAATAGAAAAAATATGTAGATACACCTTTAGTATATACAAAGAAAAAGGTTATATGACATCACTAGATTATAAAATTTTAGCCATAATAAATGTTCTTGAATCCTTTAAACTTTTTATAATTTCACAAAAGGAGATAACAATTAGAACTGACTGTGAATCTATAGTCAAATATACAGAAAATAAAAAAGATAAAGGAATACTAAATAATAGATGGCTCAAATTTAAAAATGCTATAACAAATTGTGGAACAAATATACTTTGGGAACATATAAAAGGCAAAGATAATTTTTTGCCAGACAAACTTTCTAGATTGTTAAGATAAATCTACATTTTACTAACAATCTTTATGCAGATTGCAGAAAAACAAAAGACAAATATGGGAGAACAAGATCCTTCTATGCATCTCAAAACATACTCAAAACAAAATAAGTTCCAAACAAAAATGAAAGTTACAGAAGAACAACAAATGGTTCTAGATAATATCTGGAACATGAAGACACCACAGGAATCCAACAAACAAAAGCTGAGTGTTTTGTACACACTCCTACAAATTTTTACAAAGCTACAAGACAAAAAATACCTTTATTATGGTCTTTTTACAGGTCCTGATGCTGTCATATATGCCTCATGGGAACAGATTATAGTAAAAATAAATTTCCTAAAACAAAATCCCAGATATGTGAACCCACTTTACAAAGGTTTCAACACATATGATGAAGCAATTACAGAATTACAAAAAAAACTTTGGAGATGATTTTATTATTTCTGATGATATACAAAGTTTACAAAAAATACCTTTGGGGAAATTTACAAAGGAAGAACCACTCGAGACTTCTTCTTCAATAAACCTGAGGCCCCAAACCTCTTATGCCTCGGCAACAAAGACTACTACTACAAAAATGACAAATTTGGGGCAACCCAAAACAAATTTCCAACCACCATCTCCTCACAACAAACCTCCACAAAAAATTGTTTTACCAAGCTTCCCTGAACAAATGACTAGAGAATTACAATTCGTTTATCATATTCTGGAACAATCTCCAAATATGTTCAACAATATTTGTGAATTCTTCTCACAAATATCCCACATTAAAAATGAAGGCCTACAAATCCATTGGGAGATAATGAGAAACTGCAACATACCTTGTACAAAAAAGCATTCCCAATGTTTACCAACAAATACAAATTGTCCATGTACAATTATATGTGCTATCCCACAAGTTACATTGAACCTCAACAAGTACAAATACCTAAACCACAAAGACATAGTACTAGATCCCATGGTACTAATAAATTTTGGATTTGTCAAAAGAATTTATGCAGAAGAATGGATCGAAGATGACATGCCAGAACCTTTTGGAACTACCATAGAACAACTCACAAACATATTGGCGACAGACATATATATGGACTTCAAGTCCATACCGCCTCATTTTGGCAAACATATTTTCGAATCCACAAAACATGCAGTATAGGTAAAAGCAAAGTTTCTTGATCAAGACTATGCAGATTGGGATATAGACTACAGACCAGAAGTTATCCAATACAAAGAGATTAAAGAACAAGCCTACGAAAGATATAGAGCCACAAAAATTGTTGAAGAAGATGAATGGGATACAAAAAACAAATTTCTCTATACAGAAACTCCATCTACAAAAATATTTATCACAAATATGCTAAGGGATCAAGTGTAACAACCCGCATTTTTGACCGTTCAAGTCGACAAAGCATACACACATGTCGACTCAAACAATCCAAAATACAGATAGTTATTGGGGTTAAATAAGAAAAGAAAGGAAAGAATAGAAACAAACTCAGAATCTTGCAGCGGAAGGATAAAGTATAATAATAAAATAACAGTTCATGAAGCTGTTAAATAAAACATTGAAATATTATTATACAACAATAATCAGAGTTACATACATTCAGAGTAATACAACAATGCAGCGGAACATAGTACAATGCATGGATACAGTAATAGTAAATATACCAAATCTTCGTCTTCGTCCTCCAGAATAATCTCCAACCTAAACTGGAATGCTCAGGCTGACCCGAGCGTAATGAAAAAACAAAACACTCGAGTCAGGACTAAAATATCTTATGTCAGTTAAATCGAAATGGATAAATATGAATGCAATAACTTAAGAGATGTTACGGGTTTTTCCATCTCCCAAGGATCCGTTAAACTATCTACTACATAGTATGTACGCTATATACACTAGGGTCTAATCAGTAAGGTAAGATATCAAAATAGCGTTAAGTCGTGGCCCATTCCACCCTTAACACATTTTTATTCCCAAGAGCATATACAAGACCGTAGTTTCCCCAAAACCGGAAGTCACCAGAGGGCAATCCATATACTAAAGGTACAAACCAAAATCGTAGTGGTCGCGAATAGGATAATCAGTATGACAAGGTACATGAGGCAATACCAACTAGGATACTAGTAGTTGCGTGATCCGGACTGATGTTGGGCATAGCAGCTACTACCCCAACACCGCGAAACAACACTCCCATAATCGCGGGGTGCACCCAAATCGAATCACATAAGTAATAGATAAGGTATCGAAGAAGTGTGTCCGCTAGAGATGGCGAACCTCAATGGCCCGGCGCGGCTCCTGTTTTAGTCATGTCAGGGTCATCCAAAATCGTTCTCTTTCTTCAGTCAACACGTTCACCAAAACCATCCACTTCATTCTGGATCAACACTTCGCGTATATTAGTTATTAAAGTGGTTTCGGTATCGACAGAGAGTATGCCCATATCCGATCCCGGTCTCTATAATAACTACGTATTTATTACACCGCTTGGTTTTATTATGTTTCGAAAACAATTTCATGTTTCATATCAAAATATCGCATTTGTTTTGGGAAACAAATCTATAAAAAAAAAACAACACGGTATTTCAAAGCCACAATTTACTTTGATAAGTTAGTTCGTTTCAATATATCGTTTATTTCAAAACTTGATTTGAATTCCAATTTTTGATTAATTCCTTAAATCAAATTCGCATTTAAATCAAGGGTTTAAAAATAACCTTTATACCGTTTAACTAGTTTGGTGTTTTTAGAAAATAGTTTAAAATAGTTTTAGAAAGTTAAATAGTTAAATAGTTTTAATAGAAAATAATTTAAGAAAACATATGGTTTATAAATAAATATTTGTATTAGTTTAATAGAAAATAGTTTTACAAATAAAATGGTTTATAAAATAAATAGTTTGAGAAAACAAATTAGTTTGAAAAATGAAAATAGATTTGAAATAGTTTCTTTTTTTTTTCTAAAGTAATTTGTTTAAAAATCTTCCCAAGTCAAACCAATTAAATTTCCAAATATTTCGATTCCTTTCAAATTCATTTCACTTCCCGTTCATACAAATCAAAGTTCAAGTTTATATTTTCAGATAAATTCTCATTCATTTCAAATAAATTTCAATCAAATTTCCACGATCCAACTTGATTCGAATAGTTCAATTAAATTAGTTAACAACACTTAAACTTCCATTTAAACTTTTTATATATATATACAAAATTTCGAATTCAAATTCCAGTTATCGATCATTTAAATTTATACCACCGAATAAAGTATGATCATTCCAAATTCGCAATTCCTTTATTAAATTCAAATCATACTTAACTTAAATTTAACTTTCAGTTTTATTTCAAACGGTTTCTAATTCAAGTTTTAGTTTCAAAATTTTCAAATCCATTTCTCTTTTAAACAAATTCAATTAAACCAAATTTCAATGTTTGAAAACAGTAAATTTATCCAATCGGTGCCTGTATAAATTTCTCTATCCTATGGCCAAGTGAAATTTTTATTATAACAATTTTAAATTCTTTAAACGATTAATCCCGGTTAATTTGATGCCCACAACATCTAGGGTAATAATTGGGATTAATCGATACAAATCAACGACCAAATTAACAATATATATGAAATCAATATAAATAACAGGAAAACAATTACATAATCAATATACAATAAATAAAATCATATATCACAACCATAAATCCAAGCAGTCATAATATCACAAAATTTACTATTCAATGATGTCGGGGTTTTTAACTGGCAAATAAATTTAAATTCTAGACTAACTATCAAACTTAAATTAACTGGCAATTAAAGTCATATAAATCATCCAATACGATATAAACAGCCAATTTCATCCATCAACATCAAACAACACAAACATATTATCACAGGAATTTCTATTTAACTATCATAAAAAAATTTAGTCAAATGTGAGCGTAAAACACTCACCTTGATTTTCAATTTTAAATCAAATCGAACGCCGTTCAATTTAACCTAAAATTTTAGTTAGCTCCAAATATCTCCAAATCAATTCCATGACGTAGAGCTCGTCACCACAATTCCAACGCAAAAAGATTCGTCCGATTCTGATAATGTATGAATGAGATTTGAATTGTTAAAGTTTGAATATATATTATATAATAAAATTCCTTTTATTATTTGCCATTTACAATACCAAAACGAGATTAGCCATCCACTGGGCTTCAGGAAATCAAGGCCGCACGCGAGCCTTCTTCTCCAAATCGCATACAGGAAGGAACGAACCCAATCACGCATCCCACAACCGATCGCCGCTCCACCCACGTTGCTCGAGAAGTTGATCGACAACCACCTAACGACGCGTCTCAGCCTCCTCGACCCCTGCGCCACGAGCGGCATCGCCACGCGCCCCCGTCACTTCGAAAATTGCAAACGAATGCACCACCTACTCGAGCAAATTCAGGCATTTACCTCGACTCGTTCATGATCTTGACCGTATGGATACGATCGTCTCGATGAGCTCTTCGATCTTTGTGTTGGTGGTTTAGGCTAAAGCGAGATGGATGAGGAGGAATTGAAGGAGGAAGTTCGCATTATCTCGGCCATAGAAATTAACACTGGCGGCCACGAAATATCAGCTAGGGTTTCGACCTTGTTCACGTATATACAAGCATATATAATAATATTTTAATATTAAATTCATTTTTAAACAACATTGTCAAACGATTTCCAAACGACGCATGCCGACAGGCGTTCGTAATGTTTTACCCGCCTTCCGAACACAATGGAACGTGTTTCGGAGGCTAATTCGATCGTTCGTACGAGTTATGGAAATAAACGATCGATTTTTAAATTAAACCGATTAAATGAATTTCCAAGCGTTTTCAGCTGCCACGGTCAAATGGCAACTCCGATTGCTCCGAAATTTGAAATCCGACAATAACAAACTATCACGGATCCAATGGAACTAGTTTCGTTCAATTCTGAGACTGTTCAGAAAATGGCTATTTTTCAGTCGATAATTACATATTAAAATATTCGATTTTCACAAATTAACTTTAAATTCAATTTTAAAAATTCTATAACATTACTATAACTCCAATATGATAAGATAAAATTTTACAAATCATTTTCAATCATATTCAACTCGATTTTCAATTATTTCTGAAATTTAACTTATTAAATTATCGATTTAATTGTCTAATTAAATCCAATATTCGAAAAATAAATTATTCGACTGTTTAATTTCAATATAAAATTCCCAATTTTAAATTATTAACTTTTAAATCCAATTTTAATTGTTCACAAATCCCACTTTTAATTTCACAGTAATTAACAATCTTTTACAATGCAGTTTTCCATTATAGATCCAATATAAAAGATTATATTAGATTCAGCGTTCAATTATATTGTATTTCAAATTCAAGTTATTGAATTCCAATGAATTCTTTTATTTCGATTTACGCTTTCATTATTGAATCAACCATTTACTTATACATTATTATCAATAGTTTATAATTCATTTACTTTCATTTTCTTCAGCTATCATCTTATTTAAATTCACAGCAATATTAATTTACATTCATTTACGTTGATTTCCATATTATAACTTCAATATAAAATGTGACATTTTATTTATTTCGTTGTTTACAATCAAATTCAATTCAATTCAATTACTTGTTACATTCAAATTTAAATCTTTACTTACGTTCAATTACAAGTTAACATCTTTATCGAATTACAGTTTCAGTTATTATCTGCTTTCAATCAACTGTAATATTAAGTTACATTTATTTATACTAGTTTCAATAACATAAACTCCCATTATTAAATTTACCATTTTATTTATTCTTGTTTACAATCGTAACCAATTTGGTTTTCAATCAAATTTAATTCATTATTTACGTTCACTACAAGTTAACATCCATATTTAATTTACAAATAAGTTATTTCAGAATTCAGTTTTGTATTTTAACTTGTAATTCACATTTAACAACACAAAATTTTATTTCCTTCGGATTTTTATCCAAAATTTTCATTTTAATTCGTATTTTTAAAGTGTTAAAAATACGGGTCGTTACATTCTCCCCCACTTAAAACTTTTCGTCCTCGAAAAGGAACGGAGAAGGGGAAACCATCATTTAGATATAATTTATTCAAAAATATTCTACTTATGTGCAAAATTTCGTTATAGGATTTTTTTTTCCACAAAATTTTCTAACTCCCGGATTTTTGAAAAATTTCGGCAGCACCTCCTTTGCGCGGCTAGGACCGAAAAATTTCACAGTGGTAATAATTGCATGATATACATCTCATTACAAGAATGAGGCATCCCAAAACATGGGGAACACAATAATATACCACAACATAAACCGTAATCCGAGAACGTACCTTTTATTTAGCGTTTATTAGCATTTAACTTACATTTTGCATTAAGCGCATAAGCGAGCTCCACAATCGAAGCGCAACCCCTTTGCTACCTACTAAAATGCTCAATAACCAAGTTAGAACCATGCATATAAAGATAGATCGATATACTTAGCATAAACAACTTACATATAACATATTTAGCTTCAAAACTGAAATTCCAATTCCAGGACAGCAAACGAATCTCAGTTTTTGGTCACCTAAACGATAAAATTTGATAATGGAATCTAAACCAAAGTTGTTGCATTCGTTTCAGGTTTTCCGGAATGTCCAAAATCATCGAATTCAGACCATCCGTTCAAAAGTTACGGCCATTTTACTAAAATGATACGCTTCAGCCCCGAGCAATTAGCGCAGGCCTGAAATGTAATTTCAGATTTTCGACCTCCTAAATGACAGAAATAAGAAATGCTTATAAAAGAAAAGTTGGAGCTTAGGCTCTAAGCTTTCGAGGAAGTGCAAGATCGTCAAAATCCGATACACCAGTAAAAAGTTATGGTGAAAATACTAAGGGTATGTGCTTCAGATTTTTTACTTCGCCCAGGCCAGCGACTAATATTGGTGTTTTAAGCCTAGTGTATGAAGGTATTTATCAAAACATTCTAAACAAAAGATGTAGCACAGTTTCTAGGCTTTCCGAAAAGTCTAAGATCGTCGAATTTCGTCCGGCCATTTAAAAGTTATGGTTGTTTTCGTTTTAGCATATATTGGACAATTTTGAATTTTCCAAAATTTTGCTTTTATTATTTCAAAGTACAAACCATCAAACTTCAAATTTTCTAAAGAACAATCATAAATACAAAGTCGTTTATTTTCTTATTTATCCATGAAATAAGTTTACATTCGATTTGTTTCCGATTTATTCAAGTTTGTTTCATTCATAATTTAAATTCAAGTCAATTTGAAGCAAAATGACTTGAATTCAATTATATTTAATTTCACTTTGCTTCAAATTTGAATTTAATTATTTTAAAATTTTATTCCTTTTATTCAATTCCATTAACACTAATGAATTCTATTTAATCAATTATCATCCATATAACAACCAATGCATATCAAACATTAACATCCATCCAAATCTATAATAAATCAATTATACATTTCCAAGTCAAAATTTTAATTTCATACACTTCCAAGTTTGTTGACATTTAGTTTTATTCAAACTTTAATTAGTTTCCATTTACTAATTCTATATTTAATTAATTTTAAATTTAATTCATTTTACAACTTAAATTTCTTTTATATTTACAACTATCAATAGATCTTCACATTTTATTATTCACTCTCACACTGGTATATTATTCCTCTACTTATCCTTATTAGCATTTTGAACTTTTTAAGTATTTGGTAAGTTATAGTTATGCAAATAGAATGTAGTTAAACAACATACAACCCTTTTTCATTCAAAGTTGAATTTTCAATTAATTAATTCTTAAGTCATTACTTAAATTTCACTATAATTTAATTTCACATTTACATTCACATATAGTATTCCATTTTATATTAACATAATTGTGAATCACCTTTAAATGTAATTTAAATTCCAATTATTTACTAACAATTTTATTTATATTTGCAAACCATTAATTAAATGCATATTTCGTTATTCAAACCTATACTTGTATATTATCCTATTAACAATTCATATAACATTTTTTTGAACTTCTTAAATATTTTGGTGAGTTATATTTATGCTATAGAATGAAATTTAATACTATGCGAGTTTTACAGTTTCGCTTTTTTTTATTTTAAATTCATAATTTTCTAATTCTAAGGATTTCTACTTCAATTGATATTTTCACTTAGCTCTTAGGTTCATTTTTCATTTCACAATTCAGAAGTTCCGTAATGATTCAAGTATTTGTTTATCTCAATAGTTTAAAGTCATTAAATATTAAAGTCATTAAATATTAAAGAACTTAAGAATTTCATTTCCGGTTTCATTTCAAATCAAGTTTTGAAATAATATATACTTATATAATTTATATATCAAATCATACTATAGAGAATACAAAATAAAATTCAATTTTAATCAAAACAGGGTTTAGAAAAACCATTAAGTGATCTCCCCCACTTGGACTCTCGAAAATAAACGTCGATGATGCGTGCACTCATCACCGAAATCATTCTCTAGTGTCAAGAGGGAAGTATAACACTTACTTCATTTGAAATCCTTTGAAAACAATTTCTAATCGAATATACTATCATATAATACTTATATTATACAATTCAATTTTTTTTTTTAAAAAAAATTTTCCAAACACTGGAATTTAAATTCTCCATCTTAAGTTAAATTCATTTTTATTTCATTTTATTTACCATTTATATTCATTGTCAATCATATTTACAAGTTTCATTTCTTAAAATCATCCAATAGTCAATAGTTAGAAATATTGACTAATCAACAATAAACGATGATAATCTAATATTATCATCTCCTAAAACCAATACAATCAAAATTTATAAATTTTCAAGATAATTCTTTTATATATAAAATATAATCTAAAACATATTATGTCAATCTGTCCTATTCGAGTGTTTAGAAATTCCTATCGATGCCTTGGCGTCCCAAGTACCAACCAGAATTCATAAATACCCAACGGAACAAATTAACACAATATAAAATCATTTTTATATCAAAATTACAAATACGCTCTCTCATATACACTCAACTCATTCTTATAGTTTACCTCTATTTCAATGAGTTATTCCCCACTAGAGCCAAGGTTTATCGCTAAACCAAAGCTCTGATACCAACTGTAACAACCCGCATTTTTGACCGTTCAAGTCGACAAAGCATACACACATGTCGACTCAAACAATCCAAAATACAGATAGTTATTGGGGTTAAATAAGAAAAGAAAGGAAAGAATAGAAACAAACTCAGAATCTTGTAGCGGAAGGATAAAGTATAATAATAAAATAACAGTTCATGAAGCTGTTAAATAAAACATTGAAATATTATTATACAACAATAATCAGAGTTACATACATTTAGAGTAATACAACAATGCAGCGGAACATAGTACAATGCATGGATACAGTAATAGTAAATATACCAAATCTTCGTCTTCGTCCTCCAGAATAATCTCCAACCTAAACTGGAATGCTCAGGCTGACCCGAGCGTAATGAAAAAACAAAACACTCGAGTCAGGACTAAAATATCTTATGTCAGTTAAATCGAAATGGATAAATATGAATGCAATAACTTAAGAGATGTTACGGGTTTTTCCATCTCCCAAGGATCCGTTAAACTATCTACTACATAGTATGTACGCTATATACACTAGGGTCTAATCAGTAAGGTAAGATATCAAAATAGCGTTAAGTCGTGGCCCATTCCACCCTTAACACATTTTTATTCCCAAGAGCATATACAAGACCGTAGTTTCCCCAAAACCGGAAGTCACCAGAGGGCAATCCATATACTAAAGGTACAAACCAAAATCGTAGTGGTCGCGAATAGGATAATCAGTATGACAAGGTACATGAGGCAATACCAACTAGGATACTAGTAGTTGCGTGATCCGGACTGATGTTGGGCATAGCAGCTACTACCCCAACACCGCGAAACAACACTCCCATAATCGCGGGGTGCACCCAAATCGAATCACATAAGTAATAGATAAGGTATCGAAGAAGTGTGTCCGCTAGAGATGGCGAACCTCAATGGCCCGGCACGGCTCCTGTTTTAGTCATGTCAGGGTCATCCAAAATCGTTCTCTTTCTTCAGTCAACACGTTCACCAAAACCATCCACTTCATTCTGGATCAACACTTCGCGTATATTAGTTATTAAAGTGGTTTCGGTATCGACAGAGAGTATGCCCATATCCGATCCCGGTCTCTTTAATAACTACGTATTTATTACACCGCTTGGTTTTATTATGTTTCGAAAACAATTTCATGTTTCATATCAAAATATCGCATTTGTTTTGGGAAACAAATCTATAAAAAAAACAACACGGTATTTCAAAGCCACAATTTACTTTGATAAGTTAGTTCGTTTCAATATATCGTTTATTTCAAAACTTGATTTGAATTCCAATTTTTGATTAATTCCTTAAATCAAATTCGCATTTAAATCAAGGGTTTAAAAATAACCTTTATACCGTTTAACTGGTTTGGTGTTTTTAGAAAATAGTTTAAAATAGTTTTAGAAAGTTAAATAGTTAAATAGTTTTAATAGAAAATAATTTAAGAAAACATATGGTTTATAAATAAATATTTGTATTAGTTTAATAGAAAATAGTTTTACAAATAAAATGGTTTATAAAATAAATAGTTTGAGAAAACAAATTAGTTTGAAAAATGAAAATAGATTTGAAATAGTTTCTTTTTTTTTTCTAAAGTAATTTGTTTAAAAATCTTCCCAAGTCAAACCAATTAAATTTCCAAATATTTCGATTCCTTTCAAATTCATTTCACTTCCCGTTCATACAAATCAAAGTTCAAGTTTATATTTTCAGATAAATTCTCATTCATTTCAAATAAATTTCAATCAAATTTCCACGATCCAACTTGATTCGAATAGTTCAATTAAATTAGTTAACAACACTTAAACTTCCATTTAAACTTTTTATATATATATACAAAATTTCGAATTCAAATTCCAGTTATCGATCATTTAAATTTATACCACCGAATAAAGTATGATCATTCCAAATTCGCAATTCCTTTATTAAATTCAAATCATACTTAACTTAAATTTAACTTTCAGTTTTATTTCAAACGGTTTCTAATTCAAGTTTTAGTTTCAAAATTTTCAAATCCATTTCTCTTTTAAACAAATTCAATTAAACCAAATTTCAATGTTTGAAAACAGTAAATTTATCCAATCGGTGCCTGTATAAATTTCTCTATCCTATGGCCAAGTGAAATTTTTATTATTACAATTTTAAATTCTTTAAACGATTAATCCCGGTTAATTTGATGCCCACAACATCTAGGGTAATAATTGGGATTAATCGATACAAATCAACGACCAAATTAACAATATATATGAAATCAATATAAATAACAGGAAAACAATTACATAATCAATATACAATAAATAAAATCATATATCACAACCATAAATCCAAGCAGTCATAATATCACAAAATTTACTATTCAATGATGTCGGGGTTTTTAACTGGCAAATAAATTTAAATTCTAGACTAACTATCAAACTTAAATTAACTGGCAATTAAAGTCATATAAATCATCCAATATGATATAAACAGCCAATTTCATCCATCAACATCAAACAACACAAACATATTATCACAGGAATTTCTATTTAACTATCATAAAAAAATTTAGTCAAATGTGAGCGTAAAACACTCACCTTGATTTTCAATTTTAAATCAAATCGAACGCCGTTCAATTTAACCTAAAATTTTAGTTAGCTCCAAATATCTCCAAATCAATTCCATGACGTAGAGCTCGTCACCACAATTCCAACGCAAAAAGATTCGTCCGATTCTGATAATGTATGAATGAGATTTGAATTGTTAAAGTTTGAATATATATTATATAATAAAATTCCTTTTATTATTTGCCATTTACAATACCAAAACGAGATTAGCCATCCACTGGGCTTCAGGAAATCAAGGCCGCACGCGAGCCTTCTTCTCCAAATCGCGTACAGGAAGGAACGAACCCAATCACGCATCCCACAACCGATCGCCGCTCCACCCACGTTGCTCGAGAAGTTGATCGACAACCACCTAACGACGCGTCTCAGTGTAACATCCCGAAAATCTTCGACTTTCGAAAATTCAACATCGATACTCACTTTATCGACTGCTGAGCCATCGAATGCCGGAAACCCGAAAGGTTATGGTTTTAAGAAAAAGAAAAAGTAGAAGGAGAAGAAGATAGAAGAAAAGGAGAAGAAAGAAAGAAGAACAACAGAACAACGGCAGAACAGAACACAATATCAGAATCTTACACATCGCAGCGGAACAATATATAATAGATAAAAGAATATCATTTAAAACAAAAGAATTATATCTGTTATTACATTACATCACATCATATCATCAGAGTCAATATACAACAATGGACAGTTATATAACTTGTCCTCATACAGAATACACAGCGGAATAAATACTATCAGATACAAATACTACGTCTCGCCATCCAATCTATCTCCAAGCTCCAGAATATCCAGAATATCCTGATAACATAACTCTAGGCTGCCCGTGTGGAAATTGGGTGGGCACCCAGAGTTTAGAAGGGAACAATAAACTCCGAGTCAGTCATGGTGACTGGTGTGAGATCGTAAAACAGTTATACTTTAAAAATAAACAACAGGATAATTTTAAAGTCAATTCGAAATGCTTTTGGGAAATGAAACTACCATAAGACCTCCCACCACACACACGATGCAAACGCAGAATTGGAGGAGATTTCTTCTTATGATAGTCAAAGATGCTTACTACGCAAAATCAAATCATTTTTTTTATATTATTATTAGTGCATAGTGTAGAAATCATTTCGAAAGTATAATATTAATCTTAGCCAACATACGACCAGTATCGTATGCCTACTATAGCTACCATCCAAACAGTGGGGCGCCACCATAAGTGAATGGCAGGTTCTACAACTAAAACCGTACAAGTCACGTATTGTTTCTTTGGATTTCCAACAAATGGTCAGGCTAAGGAACTTCCTATCCACGATGGGTACGTCCCTGGAATAGACGACCCGAGAATCTAACGTTACGGTTAGATCTCTGCCAACACAAGGCCGGGTTACCTCTGCAAAAATAGGTAACTACTGACACGCGTATGCCATCCCCCGATCGTCACCGATCTTCCCGAGGATCCCCGATTTCCAACAAACCACATAGATAATAATAATGCAGTAACCACAGAGGTTAAGTATCTGGGCTCCATACCATGATACCACCTTTATCCAGAAGGAATGACATACACTAAGGGGCGCTACTCCCTAGAACCTTGCCGCATCCTTCCTGTTTCGACCATTTCCGGGGTGTGAGGCTCGACGAAGTCTCGTCCACAAAGCTACGCTTTCTACAAAAAGCCCTGCTTTGGGTCAAACAAAATGATCAACCTATGATCATTAAGATATAAGATCAAACAAATGATCATATCACAAATGATCAAACACTGATCATTCCACAGCAACACTCAGTATGCCACGTTACCAAATTGGGATATATCGCTGATGAATTTCAACTACATAACCTCTGAGCTCGTACGTCTCAGAGAAGGGTGTTAAGCTAAGAGAATAAATTCTCCGCCACCAACAGAAATGTATTTGAAAGAAATCAGCTTTATATCTCAAATTGTAACGTCAGACACACAATCCATACAAGTCTGTTCCGGGATCGAACAGAACCGAAGGCACTTCTCACGAAGCCCTTGCATATCCGGATAATTTTCAATCACGTCAGGACTTCCCGTCACTAAGGGTGATAAAACCTCTAAATCGAAGATCAGTCGATGTAGAGTAACTCGACGGTAATCCTTCCGTTTTCAAAAATATCCGGTCTTCAACACCGGTCTTCAAATGCGATTCATAACGACGTATCACATATTCGGGAGGGGTTATACGACCCCATGGTCCTTTCCCGGCTAACCCGAATAGTGAGCGATTATTCAAAAATAAGTGTGGCATTCAAATTCATCCAATTCACAACAAATACCTATCTAAAGGTAATTATTGATAGTCGGTTATTTAACTATCAATAAAGATGCGCGACATCATCAGATTCCAAATAATTTTCCAAATTATTTATTTTCCAAAAATATCTTTACTAGATATATTATTTCCACACTTAACCGTTTGAAAACAATTTCAAATCAATTTCCACATTTCATTTTATCTTTGAAGATAAAATCTCAAAACAGTTCATTTCATATTGGAAAAGCATTTCCATACTTATTTAAAAATAAGTATTTCACAAATCCTTTTATTTTCAACATTTGAAAATATTCGATATACTTAAATCAATATTAAGTATATATTCATTCTTTAAGGAAAACATTTACTATAACAACATTTATTTGAGTCAAAACGAATGTTACGTAAAACATCGTTACGATGACTCAAAATCACTAGTATAGGGATTCGGATTTAGATAGATATATAAATCCCAATACTACATCAAAACATTTTCTTCCGAAAATCATTTACTATAACAACAGTGTTATAGTCCATCATTTCCTTATATTTTCGAAAACGCCTATTTCAACAATAAAAATGTTGAAATCTATGCTTTCGATTCACAATACATTTTAAAAACATCTCTAAAATGTTTAACTTCATTTTCAATGCCACTTTTCCAAAACTATCCATTTTACTTAACAATATATTCACTGTCCAAAATCGTGAATATAATTCACTTAACCCAATTTCAATCATTTCTACACATTTTTATCTCAATAAAAATTCGCTATCCAAAATCGCGAATATATCTTCTTTAAAAATCTTCTATATTTAATTTCTCAAATCCCATTGATTTCGAATTTATAAAACAACGTTTATAAATTCTATTTCTATTTTATAACAACTTCGATTTAATAAATCTCCTTTTATTTACAAATTCGATCAATATTCCATTTAAAGGCAAAAATCCAGTTTATAAGTTAATCTCTTATAAATCTTTTATGCTACCGTTTCATTCATTTTATAACTTCATACTTTATAAATCTATAAATTCATATTTTCACAATTTATAATTCTATAAATCTCATGTCTTTACAATTTATAACTCTATAAATCTCTAACACTTATAAACACTCGTTTTAAAATTCCAACACTTTAAATTGATAAATATCAATTCTGTACATCTTTTATATACATCATTTTTAGTAATTCAAAAGAAATCCAACTTAAACTATTTTATTTATCACTTGACTATTTATTTCAAAATCACCTTTCAGGTATATTTCACAATTTAAAATTTTTCATAACTTTAAATTTATAACATTTATTTATTTAAGATAAATAAATTCCAAATTTTAATAAATCGTATACTTTCCAAAAATCACTTCAAAATCCCTTTTAAAGTAAAAATCGTTTATTTTTAAACTTTAAAAATTGAACCCGATGATGCAACGCATCAATTAGTCCATCACAACATCAAACGTCATATATCATCATATGATGACAGAATATATATCAACATCTGTAAATAAATAAATACAGTTGAGGAATCCAGTTGGATCCCTCCAACCTGTTTCCCTGCATCCAAAGACGTCAGCACAATACCAATTCCGCTCCAGTACGGAATTATCGCGGTATATAGGTTTTTATAAATCCGCTTACTAACGGCGCAATAGGGTCTCATCCGCTATACGAGGCGGGAAATCATCAATCCAATATATACATATGCCAATATGTATATATTGCTATATATATAATAGATATATCCTACTATATCTAATATCACAAATCAATAGCAATCAATCAGTCAATAAATAACTGCAATATTAAATTTTTCCTTCGAGTGAGAAAATCTCACCTTTGATTTTATTTTGCCATCCATTTCATTTCCAGCTTGATTCTCAATTCTAAACCTTGTATAAATAATTATACAATTCGTTAATATTCGAAATAAATCGAATAACAAATTTTCGTTTTGATAGTTTTAATTAACCAATTTCTCCTTTAATAATTTAACTAAAATTTTACTTTTAAACTAAATTTAATATATCAACCTTGGTAATTTCAATTATTAAATGCTTTTATTTCAAACCAAATCCTTTTAAATAAATTTGCTTAACTAGAAATAAATTTTAAAACTAATTTCTCCTTGAACGAAATATTTTAAATTCTGTTCTTACATTTTCCTTTCCAGACTTAAAATTTTCCTGTAAAAATAAAACAGTGCCTAATCTTCACTTTTAAAAATCCTATATATTTTTAAACTATGTATCTATCCCAGTATATATCTACTGTGAACTTAAATCTTATCTGTAAAACTTCTCATTTTCATATTTATATAAACTGTTTGAAGCCATATGTATATATCATTAAATCAAATTCAAATCGAAATAAAACTCAACTACCTCAATTCGAATAGGCAACCCAAAAGCACCGAGCTTTTGCTCGATATCCCAAACTCCGCCTCCACCACGACATCGCCTCTCCAAGCTTGCGAACTGCCCAACGTTGAGCAACCAACCCCAGATCTGCCGACGAACTCCATCGACCACCTGACTTCGCAATCGTCACTGCCCATTGTCTCGACCTTCCAGTATCGCGAAACCCAACCCATTCGAGAGTCACACGACTGAAACTTCCTCGCCGTGCTCGCGAGTGCCACGCCTGACGTCGCGAACAACCCCTCACCAGCATCGCGTTCCCAGATCCTCTACGAGAATCGCGACTACCTCCCCAGTGAACCCAGCCTCGACCTCGTGCTCGCGATCCTTCTCCTGCCGCTCCCATCATCGAACGCGATACGTTCGATTCTAGATTGCCGCGTGACTCGAGCTTGACTCGCGAATTCGAGCAGAACAAATCGCCTAGCATTGTCTTCCCCAATTCGAAACCCTAGATACCTCCAGTTGAACGCGAACCCGAAGAAGCATTTTGAAATTGAAAATGACTGTTTTGATTTCGTTTGGATCTAACTGAAAAAGAAAAGAAAAAGAGGGAGACGAGGGATTTCGTTTGAGTTGTTTTCTTTTTTAACTGAGGAGCGAATTGTTTTGAACAGATAAGGAAGAGGGGGGAACGAAATAATGTTGTCTTGTACGAGAGGAGGCAACTAGGTCGACGGAAATCAGATAATAGGGTGTGTTGATTTGAGTGTATAAATTTTATATTTAAATTAAATCGGTTAATTATTGTCTCGGCGTCTATATCTTGTACGATCACACGATAGCTCCGAAAGCTACGAGATTTGAAATCCGTCAATAATACAATATTACGGACCCAATGGAACTGGTTTCGTCGAATTCCGAGACTGTTTGAAAAATGACTATTTTTAAATATCGATACGAACGATATAAATTCAAAATCGAATAAAACAGTTTCAAATTCAATTCTGAAAGTTTCTATTATCTTCAGAATTATCAACACGAGTTTTATAAGCTTTCCAAATATTTTTCTAGCTTTAAACTGGAGATTCAAAAATTTTACTCAACATTAAATAGATTAAATTTTATAATTAAATCGTCAAATTCAAATTTATATCGAGGATTCAAATTAAATTACCGTTCAAATATTTAAAATTAATTAAATATTTCCAATTTAAATTCGTTCAAAATTCTGGGTCGTTACAAACTTCCCTCCTTAAAAGAATTTCGTCCTCGAAATTACAAGTTAGGAAAAATGTCCTTAACTCGTCTACTGTTTTCCAACATCCAATAGTTTTATCAAATTCTTTCAAAACAAATCTTCTACTAAAGATTCGTTATCATTCAACTCTTTTTCCAACTTCAATTATAGGTTTCAAACAACATTGCTTTACTTCAAAACTCAAATTTAAATTCAAATTTCAAATTTAAACTTTCAAATTTTCTCAAAAATTTTCTAACGCCCGGAATTTTCGAAAAATTTCGCCAGCATCTCCTTTGCGCGGCTGATACGGTACGACTACAAAACGTCCCTACGGACTCTCAGATTTCAAAAAGAAAAAGAAAAAGCCAAGCGGCTAGAGAGAAATCAGCAAAAACTCATATTATAATTCAAATACGTACCTTTTGTCGAGCAATTCAAATTATCTGTGTAATCAAAATCCCAATTTATCACCTGTATATCCTACTAGCCATAATATCTAGTTACACATTCAAATCATTTTGCAAATTCTATTACAAAAATTTCAATATAAACTACTTATATCATCTTTAGTTTACTATTGAAGTTATATCCATTATCTTCAATTTTACATTTCAGTTTCTCATTTGAGTTTAATTCACAATTCCAATCTAATTTGGATTCAATTCACTTTCAATTCTGAAATATTGAATTTTATCAATTATCTGTCATTTACAACTGCACTGTCTTAAATTAATTCCAATTACTAATTCATTCGTCTTCAATTTGAATTCCATTCCAATCAGATTTCAAATGTTCTATAAGTTATCGACTTATTTACATCTTGATTTATACAATCATTTATACATTCACATACTAATTTCATTCCATTAGAATTCTATTTTCAATTATAAATTCATACACACAATTTCATTCCATCCTGAATTTTATCTTCAATTATCCTTTTTGAATTCTATTTTCATTTGTAAATCATATTTACAATTCATATTCATAATTTTTATTCATATATGAATTCACCTCTTTATATTTCAATTCATATCTATAGATTTCATTTGTTAATGAACTTTAATCCCAATCACCATTACATAATTTACATTAACAATTTCTATTTGTATAAGTTATCAATTCGATCATATTCCATAAATATTCTTATACAGTATTCCAGAGTCTTTTCAACCTTTCAAAACCATTTTGAAAACAATTCAAATTATCCTTTGAATTTCCAAAACCAAACCCAAATTTTCCAAACACTTTCCATTTAAAATAATTTGGCAGCAATACCTCTTTTGGAAACCCGAAAATGAACACCGGTGATGTCGCGATCATCATCGGAATTATTTTCCAGCGACCGAAAAGAGTTTAGAGCTTTTATCTCTCTAAAATACCTTTCAAAACCTTTGAAATTCATTTTCAAATCAAAAAGATTTAACTTTCCAAATCTCCAAAATTTACAAACTCCTTTTCAAAACATTTCCAAAACTCCTCTGGAATTCCGTTTCAAATTACAATTCGCATTTATAATTAACATTCTCAAATTTCATTTGTATATGAATTCATTTCTTAATTTTGGAGTTACGATTTCAATTTCTTATTCAATTTCAATAGTAATGATAACATTTCAATATCATCACCTTCCTAACAACCAAACATCCATATATTATGATAATTCATAGAAAATCAATTCGTTTCTATACAAAAATAGTTTTGGGCAAAATTATTTCATTCACCCTATTTTAAAACAATACTGTGCCGAATTGTTCTATTCGAGTGTTTAGAAACCCCTTCGATACAGTTTTGCAAGACTGTGCCGACGAAGGTTCATATACCACTCAATAAACCAATCATCACAATACAAAACAATTTTATATTCAATAACAAATACGCGCTCATATCTATTATTACACTCAACTCATTCTAGAGTACTACTGACTCTATCTCTAATGAGTAACACCCAACAGAGCAGGGTTGTCGCTTAACCATATGCTCTGATACCAAATGTAACATCCCGAAAATCTTCGACTTTCGAAAATTCAACATCGATACTCACTTTATCGACTGCTGAGCCATCGAATGCCGGAAACCCGAAAGGTTATGGTTTTAAGAAAAAGAAAAAGTAGAAGGAGAAGAAGATAGAAGAAAAGGAGAAGAAAGAAAGAAGAACAACAGAACAACGGCAGAACAGAACACAATATCAGAATCTTACACATCGCAGCGGAACAATATATAATAGATAAAAGAATATCATTTAAAACAAAAGAATTATATCTGTTATTACATTACATCACATCATATCATCAGAGTCAATATACAACAATGGACAGTTATATAACTTGTCCTCATACAGAATACACAGCGGAATAAATACTATCAGATACAAATACTACGTCTCGCCATCCAATCTATCTCCAAGCTCCAGAATATCCAGAATATCCTGATAACATAACTCTAGGCTGCCCGTGTGGAAATTGGATGGGCACCCAGAGTTTAGAAGGGAACAATAAACTCCGAGTCAGTCATGGTGACTGGTGTGAGATCGTAAAACAGTTATACTTTAAAAATAAACAACAGGATAATTTTAAAGTCAATTCGAAATGCTTTTGGGAAATGAAACTACCATAAGACCTCCCACCACACACACGATGCAAACGCAGAATTGGAGGAGATTTCTTCTTATGATAGTCAAAGATGCTTACTACGCAAAATCAAATCATTTTTTTTATATTATTATTAGTGCATAGTGTAGAAATCATTTCGAAAGTATAATATTAATCTTAGCCAACATACGACCAGTATCGTATGCCTACTATAGCTACCATCCAAACAGTGGGGCGCCACCATAAGTGAATGGCAGGTTCTACAACTAAAACCGTACAAGTCACGTATTGTTTCTTTGGATTTCCAACAAATGGTCAGGCTAAGGAACTTCCTATCCACGATGGGTACGTCCCTGGAATAGACGACCCGAGAATCTAACGTTACGGTTAGATCTCTGCCAACACAAGGCCGGGTTACCTCTGCAAAAATAGGTAACTACTGACACGCGTATGCCATCCCCCGATCGTCACCGATCTTCCCGAGGATCCCCGATTTCCAACAAACCACATAGATAATAATAATGCAGTAACCACAGAGGTTAAGTATCTGGGCTCCATACCATGATACCACCTTTATCCAGAAGGAATGACATACACTAAGGGGCGCTACTCCCTAGAACCTTGCCGCATCCTTCCTGTTTCGACCATTTCCGGGGTGTGAGGCTCGACGAAGTCTCGTCCACAAAGCTACGCTTTCTACAAAAAGCCCTGCTTTGGGTCAAACAAAATGATCAACCTATGATCATTAAGATATAAGATCAAACAAATGATCATATCACAAATGATCAAACACTGATCATTCCACAGCAACACTCAGTATGCCACGTTACCAAATTGGGATATATCGCTGATGAATTTCAACTACATAACCTCTGAGCTCGTACGTCTCAGAGAAGGGTGTTAAGCTAAGAGAATAAATTCTCCGCCACCAACAGAAATGTATTTGAAAGAAATCAGCTTTATATCTCAAATTGTAACGTCAGACACACAATCCATACAAGTCTGTTCCGGGATCGAACAGAACCGAAGGCACTTCTCACGAAGCCCTTGCATATCCGGATAATTTTCAATCACGTCAGGACTTCCCGTCACTAAGGGTGATAAAACCTCTAAATCGAAGATCAGTCGATGTAGAGTAACTCGACGGTAATCCTTCCGTTTTCAAAAATATCCGGTCTTCAACACCGGTCTTCAAATGCGATTCATAACGACGTATCACATATTCGGGAGGGGTTATACGACCCCATGGTCCTTTCCCGGCTAACCCGAATAGTGAGCGATTATTCAAAAATAAGTGTGGCATTCAAATTCATCCAATTCACAACAAATACCTATCTAAAGGTAATTATTGATAGTCGGTTATTTAACTATCAATAAAGATGCGCGACATCATCAGATTCCAAATAATTTTCCAAATTATTTATTTTCCAAAAATATCTTTACTAGATATATTATTTCCACACTTAACCGTTTGAAAACAATTTCAAATCAATTTCCACATTTCATTTTATCTTTGAAGATAAAATCTCAAAACAGTTCATTTCATATTGGAAAAGCATTTCCATACTTATTTAAAAATAAGTATTTCACAAATCTTTTTATTTTCAACATTTGAAAATATTCGATATACTTAAATCAATATTAAGTATATATTCATTCTTTAAGGAAAACATTTACTATAACAACATTTATTTGAGTCAAAACGAATGTTACGTAAAACATCGTTACGATGACTCAAAATCACTAGTATAGGGATTCGGATTTAGATAGATATATAAATCCCAATACTACATCAAAACATTTTCTTCCGAAAATCATTTACTATAACAACAGTGTTATAGTCCATCATTTCCTTATATTTTCGAAAACGCCTATTTCAACAATAAAAATGTTGAAATCTATGCTTTCGATTCACAATACATTTTAAAAACATCTCTAAAATGTTTAACTTCATTTTCAATGCCACTTTTCCAAAACTATCCATTTTACTTAACAATATATTCACTGTCCAAAATCGTGAATATAATTCACTTAACCCAATTTCAATCATTTCTACACATTTTTATCTCAATAAAAATTCGCTATCCAAAATCGCGAATATATCTTCTTTAAAAATCTTCTATATTTAATTTCTCAAATCCCATTGATTTCGAATTTATAAAACAACGTTTATAAATTCTATTTCTATTTTATAACAACTTCGATTTAATAAATCTCCTTTTATTTACAAATTCGATCAATATTCCATTTAAAGGCAAAAATCCAGTTTATAAGTTAATCTCTTATAAATCTTTTATGCTACCGTTTCATTCATTTTATAACTTCATACTTTATAAATCTATAAATTCATATTTTCACAATTTATAATTCTATAAATCTCATGTCTTTACAATTTATAACTCTATAAATCTCTAACACTTATAAACACTCGTTTTAAAATTCCAACACTTTAAATTGATAAATATCAATTCTGTACATCTTTTATATACATCATTTTTAGTAATTCAAAAGAAATCCAACTTAAACTATTTTATTTATCACTTGACTATTTATTTCAAAATCACCTTTCAGGTATATTTCACAATTTAAAATTTTTCATAACTTTAAATTTATAACATTTATTTATTTAAGATAAATAAATTCCAAATTTTAATAAATCGTATACTTTCCAAAAATCACTTCAAAATCCCTTTTAAAGTAAAAATCGTTTATTTTTAAACTTTAAAAATTGAACCCGATGATGCAACGCATCAATTAGTCCATCACAACATCAAACGTCATATATCATCATATGATGACAGAATATATATCAACATCTGTAAATAAATAAATACAGTTGAGGAATCCAGTTGGATCCCTCCAACCTGTTTCCCTGCATCCAAAGACGTCAGCACAATACCAATTCCGCTCCAGTACGGAATTATCGCGGTATATAGGTTTTTATAAATCCGCTTACTAACGGCGCAATAGGGTCTCATCCGCTATACGAGGCGGGAAATCATCAATCCAATATATACATATGCCAATATGTATATATTGCTATATATATAATAGATATATCCTACTATATCTAATATCACAAATCAATAGCAATCAATCAGTCAATAAATAACTGCAATATTAAATTTTTCCTTCGAGTGAGAAAATCTCACCTTTGATTTTATTTTGCCATCCATTTCATTTCCAGCTTGATTCTCAATTCTAAACCTTGTATAAATAATTATACAATTCGTTAATATTCGAAATAAATCGAATAACAAATTTTCGTTTTGATAGTTTTAATTAACCAATTTCTCCTTTAATAATTTAACTAAAATTTTACTTTTAAACTAAATTTAATATATCAACCTTGGTAATTTCAATTATTAAATGCTTTTATTTCAAACCAAATCCTTTTAAATAAATTTGCTTAACTAGAAATAAATTTTAAAACTAATTTCTCCTTGAACGAAATATTTTAAATTCTGTTCTTACATTTTCCTTTCCAGACTTAAAATTTTCCTGTAAAAATAAAACAGTGCCTAATCTTCACTTTTAAAAATCCTATATATTTTTAAACTATGTATCTATCCCAGTATATATCTACTGTGAACTTAAATCTTATCTGTAAAACTTCTCATTTTCATATTTATATAAACTGTTTGAAGCCATATGTATATATCATTAAATCAAATTCAAATCGAAATAAAACTCAACTACCTCAATTCGAATAGGCAACCCAAAAGCACCGAGCTTTTGCTCGATATCCCAAACTCCGCCTCCACCACGACATCGCCTCTCCAAGCTTGCGAACTGCCCAACGTTGAGCAACCAACCCCAGATCTGCCGACGAACTCCATCGACCACCTGACTTCGCAATCGTCACTGCCCATTGTCTCGACCTTCCAGTATCGCGAAACCCAACCCATTCGAGAGTCACACGACTGAAACTTCCTCGCCGTGCTCGCGAGTGCCACGCCTGACGTCGCGAACAACCCCTCACCAGCATCGCGTTCCCAGATCCTCTACGAGAATCGCGACTACCTCCCCAGTGAACCCAGCCTCGACCTCGTGCTCGCGATCCTTCTCCTGCCGCTCCCATCATCGAACGTGATACGTTCGATTCTAGATTGCCGCGTGACTCGAGCTTTACTCGCGAATTCGAGCAGAACAAATCGCCTAGCATTGTCTTCCCCAATTCGAAACCCTAGATACCTCCAGTTGAACGCGAACCCGAAGAAGCATTTTGAAATTGAAAATGACTGTTTTGATTTCGTTTGGATCTAACTGAAAAAGAAAAGAAAAAGAGGGAGACGAGGGATTTCGTTTGAGTTGTTTTCTTTTTTAACTGAGGAGCGAATTGTTTTGAACAGATAAGGAAGAGGGGGGAACGAAATAATGTTGTCTTGTACGAGAGGAGGCAACTAGGTCGACGGAAATCAGATAATAGGGTGTGTTGATTTGAGTGTATAAATTTTATATTTAAATTAAATCGGTTAATTATTGTCTCGGCGTCTATATCTTGTACGATCACACGATAGCTCCGAAAGCTACGAGATTTGAAATCCGTCAATAATACAATATTACGGACCCAATGGAACTGGTTTCGTCGAATTCCGAGACTGTTTGAAAAATGACTATTTTTAAATATCGATACGAACGATATAAATTCAAAACCGAATAAAACAGTTTCAAATTCAATTCTGAAAGTTTCTATTATCTTCAGAATTATCAACACGAGTTTTATAAGCTTTCCAAATATTTTTCTAGCTTTAAACTGGAGATTCAAAAATTTTACTCAACATTAAATAGATTAAATTTTATAATTAAATCGTCAAATTCAAATTTATATCGAGGATTCAAATTAAATTACCGTTCAAATATTTAAAATTAATTAAATATTTCCAATTTAAATTCGTTCAAAATTCTGGGTCGTTACACTCAGCCTCCTCGACCCCTGCGCCACGAGCGGCATCGCCACGCGCCCCCGTCACTTCGAAAATTGCAAACGAATGCACCACCTACTCGAGCAAATTCAGGCATCTACCTCGACTCGTTCATGATCTTGACCGTATGGATACGATCGTCTCGATGAGCTCTTCGATCTTTGTGTTGGTGGTTTAGGCTAAAGCGAGATGGATGAGGAGGAATTGAAGGAGGAAGTTCGCATTATCTCAGCCATAGAAATTAACACTGGCGGCCACGAAATATCAGCTAGGGTTTCGACCTTGTTCACGTATATACAAGCATATATAATAATATTTTAATATTAAATTCATTTTTAAACAACATTGTCAAACGATTTCCAAACGACGCATGCCGACAGGCGTTCGTAATGTTTTACCCGCCTTCCGAACACAATGGAACGTGTTTCGGAGGCTAATTCGATCGTTCGTACGAGTTATGGAAATAAACGATCGATTTTTAAATTAAACCGATTAAATGAATTTCCAAGCGTTTTCAGCTGCCACGGTCAAATGGCAACTCCGATTGCTCCGAAATTTGAAATCCGACAATAACAAACTATCACGGATCCAATGGAACTAGTTTCGTTCAATTCTGAGACTGTTCAGAAAATGGCTATTTTTCAGTCGATAATTACATATTAAAATATTCGATTTTCACAAATTAACTTTAAATTCAATTTTAAAAATTCTATAACATTACTATAACTCCAATATGATAAGATAAAATTTTACAAATCATTTTCAATCATATTCAACTCTATTTTCAATTATTTCTGAAATTTAACTTATTAAATTATCGATTTAATTGTCTAATTAAATCCAATATTCGAAAAATAAATTATTCGACTGTTTAATTTCAATATAAAATTCCCAATTTTAAATTATTAACTTTTAAATCCAATTTTAATTGTTCACAAATCCCACTTTTAATTTCACAGTAATTAACAATCTTTTACAATGCAGTTTTCCATTATAGATCCAATATAAAAGATTATATTAGATTCAGCGTTCAATTATATTGTATTTCAAATTCAAGTTATTGAATTCCAATGAATTCTTTTATTTCGATTTACGCTTTCATTATTGAATCAACCATTTACTTATACATTATTATCAATAGTTTATAATTCATTTACTTTCATTTTCTTCAGCTATCATCTTATTTAAATTCACAGCAATATTAATTTACATTCATTTACGTTGATTTCCATATTATAACTTCAATATTAAATGTGACATTTTATTTATTTCGTTGTTTACAATCAAATTCAATTCAATTCAATTACTTGTTACATTCAAATTTAAATCTTTACTTACGTTCAATTACAAGTTAACATCTTTATCGAATTACAGTTTCAGTTATTATCTGCTTTCAATCAACTGTAATATTAAGTTACATTTATTTATACTAGTTTCAATAACATAAACTCCCATTATTAAATTTACCATTTTATTTATTCTTGTTTACAATCATAACCAATTTGGTTTTCAATCAAATTTAATTCATTATTTACGTTCACTACAAGTTAACATCCATATTTAATTTACAAATAAGTTATTTCAGAATTCAGTTTTGTATTTTAACTTGTAATTCACATTTAACAACACAAAATTTTATTTCCTTCGGATTTTTATCCAAAATTTTCATTTTAATTCGTATTTTTAAAGTGTTAAAAATACGGGTCGTTACATCAAGGGATTCATCACAGAAGTTTCGACATATTCCATCCTAAACCTTCCCTAATACAAAACTACCGGAAAGAAAGACAAAGAAAAAGAAACATTGATGATGACATAGAATCAACTACTATGTCTACAGATGACTGATTTGACAGATTATTCTCCACTTAACAAAAACAAAGCCTACAAAGATTTCTTCCAGGAAAAGAAAGAATCTACTTTTAAAAGGATGTAGCATGCTGGCTATCTTTTTTATTAAAACAAATGTAAAGTATGTACCTTTTTCTTAGTGCTTTCAATAATGGAGAATATCTTTATCTCCACTATGTATTAACGGACAGCTGTCTGGTCCTTGTATCCTTTCTCCATCTATATAAGGAGTTGTAGTTTGTTATGTAAGATATAGAAAAAATTTAGCTACCACTGTAAGCCTTCGTTGTAAACCTTCCATCTTAAAAAAAAAAACTTCTTTCTTTGTTAATGGCTGCAACTTAGATGAATTCTAGCTAAACCCCAAAGTCAAGGCTCAAGAAAAGAACAGGTTTTTTCGTTAAAAATATGTAAGTGCCTTATTTTCCATTATCTATCATAATTTTTTTTTAATTTAGTTTATTAACTATTGTTGAAACTTCAAAAGTTCAATTGTCACTATGACACCCTTAAATCTTTATTTGAAGATTTTTTATTCCGAATTAGAATTATTTATGATTCCAACAGACGTACATCCGCTTGACAGAGCTAAGTACCCAACCAAAGCCGTTTAGACAGAGAAGTCGTTAGGCATATAGGGGAAGAAACTCTTTAGGATAACAAGGTGAGGAATGAAAAAATAATAATAGCCCGGTTTATCAAAAATCTTTAAAAGAAATAAGGTCTGTTCTGGTAAGAACGTTTTGGAAAAAAAAAGAGACCCTTACTATTTTCTATGAGAAAACCTAAGTACTTTCTAAAAGCTTTGACTACTCTGTTTAAAAAAGAGCTTGTTACAGACAATTTATCTTACAAAAACATTTTTTTGCAATTACCAGCTGTTATGGAAAAACTACAACAATATCTAGAAAAACAATTTTTAACAAACATAATATAAATCACAAAAAATAGCCAACTTTCTAAAGACCAACAACATCAGATCCTAATGATATTCAAACAAAAATACACAACTGAATTAATAAATATTTTTGACTATGAAACAGATCTATTACAAATATTCAATAACTTTAACATATACAGAGAACCAGGAAATGTCATAATAACAGAAAAATTCATGAAAGATTTCCGCAGAGAATGGAATAAATTTTTAACAAACAAAAATAAAACAGACTATGAAATCACAGACAAAAATGATTGGATAAACTAAGTATGAATAATTTATCTAATTTAGACACCATAGAATCATTACAAAATTTTTTAGAACAAAAATTTATGATAAAAATACTTTTTATCCTAAAACAAACAAACATGAACATGGATCAACAATATAACATAGCCAAAATTTTCAAACATAAATACACTGAAGAACTCATAGAACTTTCAGATGAACCAAAGCTTGACAAAACCAAAGCTATAACCAAAATAATAAAACAACAGGAGACAAAAACAAAAGTCACAAACAGAATACTGGATTTAGTTTATGAAGAAAACTACAAGATTATCCGACACTATGTTCTTGAGGAGAACAATAGGTGGCTAAACAGCCAACTAGACCGGTCCTGGACAGATGAGTGTAACATGTACAATGAATTTTACTAAAAGAGGATAGTTACAAGATGGTGAAACAGAAATTAGAAGACTCTGAACAAGACAAAATGGAATGGGTTCCTAATTCCTATTTCACTACTCTACTTACTGCACCCTTGGGTTTTAATCCTTCAAGTTGCCAGTAAGGTAACAAAGATGAACAAGCAAATTATTCTGCATAGTATAATAGAAATTTTAACATACACAATAAAATTCATCTCTGGATTTGCTTTCAGCATATATATCCAGGACATTGTACAAAATATTTTAGTTATAATAACTAAATATATTAGAAATAATTAAAAATTAACATATATTAGAAATAATTAAAAATTAACAACCCCCTCTTTTTTCTGGTATCAGAGCTGGTGATTCACTGGCCACATAAAAAAATAAACGAATTATAAAAAATTCAATTACCTTAATCTAGAAATTAATAATCCAACAAAAAGGATTATTACTCTAGACAAACAGAAACACATATGTTACATTAACAATTTCGAACATAAACATAAACTCCATTCAGAAATTGAACATACGAATTCTTTGACAGATTTAATAATCGAACTAAGTGAGAATTTAAACCTTTATAATGAAAAACACTATAACTTAATGCAATTAGTCCTTGAAGGGATAATTAAAAAAATAAATTACTAAAAAAATTTTCAAATAACCAAGAATATTTGAAAACAAATTTAATCAAAATAGATAACTTTGAATTAACCCTAAAGAAACTTTCGGATAAATTTAAAGTACTAAAACTAAAAGAGTTTCCTAATAAGAAGGACATAATCCAATTAAAAAATTTAATTGAAGAAAATAAACCTAAAGATATAGAAATACATTCCAAAGATTTATTAATAGAACTAAAACACCAAACAGAGAAAGATAAATAACAGTTTGAAAAACAGATACAACATATAGAGAAAATGATCAGTGAAATCAAACATTACATCTTAAATTAAGATGAGTTTCGAAAATAAATATTATCAAGAAGCAACAAAATATATAGAATCAAATTACAGACTTTTTGATTCAGCTATAAATGTTGGGTATAATAAAGATGATACTACACAAAAAAAATGATAGGATAATGATTTTACAAAATAACACAATAATTGCAATGATAACACAATTACAAAATAAAATAATTGTATGTATGTATACACACACACATACATCTACATACATACACTTATACATACATACATACATACATATATCTATATATAAACATAAAACTATATATATATATATATATATATATATATCTGTGTGTGTGCGCGCGTGCGCGAATATCAGTCAACTACAACCCAAACATATACATATATCTAGACGCGCGCACACACACACACAGATATATATATATAAGGTAAGAAAGGTGATTTAAGTTTCACTACACTTACTGCCGCTTATTTACCGCTTACTCATCACCAAACTGCTGCTTACTTTCTTTGCATTAATTATTCAAAACACCATAACTTTATTTAATAACACTGCAGTAAGTTCATCTTCTATGCCTTCACAAAATGCTGACAATGAAATACAGTTTAATGAAAACTTCATATACTACATAAGGTAGAAATCAATTTGATTATCCGTTCCCTAAAGTACGGTGCACTTGGGTACAAACCAACCACATTTGGCAAACGACATACTCCGCTGTACACATAAAAACCTGCTCATCAACCATCCACCCTTAAACTAAAAAATGAGCATATTTTGTTAGTAAATACATCTTTTTGGCTACAAAACAATTTGTTCCTATTTAAAACATAATATCTCACTGCCCATCCGTAGTAATCCATTGCTTTTATTCACGCCCCTCACATAGACGCACAAATTACGCACACTAACACGCCGATCGCTTAACTCTACCGCTTCTCCATGAAATTCAGTGTTGTAGAATCCTTTAACGCTTCCACACAGTTTTCAATGCATATATACACACACATCATTATACCTGTCTGCATACTGCAGTCACTCCTACCTACATCATAATATTCTTCAAATCTACATTCCACTACTACATAAAATCGCGTTACAAAGACACATTACATTCTAAAATAGCTTTTAGTACCACTTTGACTACCAATACCGCCCGTATGTGTAGCATGGCCATGCACTAATACATACATATATATGCAACGACCCAAAATTTCAGTCATTTGAAATTGGAATATTTAATTGATTTTTAATATTGAAAAGTTCAGTTAAATAACTTGAATTTCAAATATAATGGTTATTTGAATATTTGAAATTGTTTAAGTACTTGAATTTTATGTGAATGAAAATAATTTCGGAAGTTGATATAAATTCTATTTGAATAAGAATAAAGATAGTAAACTTTTGAATTTGAATTTAAAAGCAATTAAACTTGTTTTATGATAATCGTTTTAATTAACGTGTAAAAATAGCCTTATAGGGGCACTGTATCGGATTTTGACGAAACTAGTTTCATTGGGACTGTAATAATAAATTATTGTATGTTAATGAATTTCATAGGGATGAGGCATATCGTTTAGTTGTGCAAGCTCAAAATACATATAAATTTATTATAGAAATTAATATAATATAATTGGGTTTGAGAGAAATGTATGATCCCCTAAAGTAGAGCAGAGCACACATGTGTGTGTGTTTATCACTGAAAACAAAGGTGTTGCCAACATGCCTTGCTGGTAACTAATCATAATACAGAAAACAATGAAAAGGACTCAAGTAAAACTGGAATGAGCTCTGGTAAAGCCATCGCCCATTACACCTCAATATTGAGCTCCGGCAAGGCCACCGCTCGGTAATGAGGTGTTAGAAGTACCCAAAAAATCCATGAAGCAACTCAGTGTGAATGATATTAATAGACAGCTCCAGTTGAGAAAGAAATGCCTGGCTGCAAACTTGGAAAATCTAGAATGAACGCCTCACTCCAAATGCGGATGATCTAGAATGAAGTACTCCACTCTGCAAACATGGAAGATCTGGAAAGAACGCCTCACTGCAAATGCAAATGATCCATAATGAAGAACTAGAAAAAACTCCTCACTGCGAGTGCGGAAGGTCCATAATGAAAGTCTTACTATAATCATGGCAACAACAATCCTGAGAACCTACAAATAGTAATCTAGCACAATTTCTTGCCTAAACCTGTATCTGTAAATGGAACTAAAGAAAATTATAAGAATAAAACATATATGTATATAAGTGAAATCTATGTACACACACATATATATATATCTATGTATGTATGTATTAATGCGGTAAAATTAATAATACTGAAGCTAAAATTATAAGACTAAAAAGCAACAAAAATAAGAAACAGACTAAAAAAGAAACCAAGCTCACTATGCAACATCTTAACCAACCCTAAAGATGTAAAAAAAAGAGATATCAAAATCAAGAAGGTAAAAAATTAACAAAATAAGAAGTTAAAAACCTATAAACTAAAACATTTCAAAAATTATCCTTTTGCTCCTTTAATTAAAAGAACATTATGATAATCAGTAAAATGATCATTCAAATTTGAAAAAATGTTAATGCTATAATTATTAATGTTAAAAATATTGTTTTTATTTTTAAAATATAATTGGGTTTGAAAAGCAATCTTCTGTATATGATCGAATTAGGTCTCGAGGCAAGTTCCATTGTGTTTGAAATAGGGTATTTCATATAGAATGCCAAACGGCACACCTCGTCTGGGGTTTGAGATTTTTGATTGCATCTAGCTAGATATTTTGAATATATATATATATATATATATATATATTCACCATACCTTAACCATACTTCCCCTCATTCAACATATATCACTCACACGTTCAGCCATAGCATTCTCATCTTATAAAAAAATGCGTGCATATAAGAGAATTGGTTGGAAATTTTTTGAATTTATACTTCTCATCAACCAACGGTCGATGATCATTGGGATCAATCCATGCGTTTTCAGGCTAGGTCACCAACTAGAGAGTTGTTTGCGATCTCGAACTTGACTCATTCAACGGTTGCATCATTATCATTCGTCCTAGTGTGGCTAGCGAACAAACTTTGTTCGATTGCCATGATTTGGATGATTTTTTGGCATGAACCCAAAAGGAGAAGCATAGAGGACGTCAAGAGCGAAGCTCTAGCAAAGTTTGGGGGTGTTTGGTCAAGTGTGGCGGCAGAATTTAGGGTTTGAGTGGAGATGGACGTCGTCGCGTTTTTTGGATTCGTTTTAGACGTCGGTGGCAATAAGGGAGGTAAGGCCGGTGGGGTTTGGTTCATCAGAGGAAGGTGGAACTTCGGTGGTCGAGCGGTGCGCGGTGGTGGAGCGAGGTTGCAGCGACAGTGGCAAGATGAAATAACATCTCGTTGGTTCGAGCACGAAAGAGGATTAGGCGGAGGGAAGATTAGAGTAGGTAATTAGTTTAAAATTTTAAATAATTAAGTTAATGAAAATTATTAGTAAATTTAATTAATCGATTTCTTATATATGCAATAACTTTTGCATACGAGGTTGGATTCATAATCTGTTTGTAGCGTTGCACTCGTATGGACGTCATCTATGATATGGAATTTGTTTGGAGACAATTGGGGATAGTTGAATTTCACGCTAAATTCGAATGTCATTCGAATTGAACTAAAACGGAATGCCTCAGCAACAACTGGAATAATTGTGAGTTAAACTAACCTTTATTGGTTAACCAATATATTATATAGTAGATAAAAATTGTTGAATGAATGTTTGGGTGATTTACTATTTTATCAATTGGTTTAGATTTTCTGACGCCCCACCCCGAGACCCACATTAACAAAGAGTATTGCTGGGTAATACTGTTTGCTAATGCGGAAAATAGGGCTAGTTAGGAGCAGCCAACTATAGCTTTGTCTTAAACATCTTCTAAATACATCGATTTAATGCTCTAAAATTTTTTTCTTTCTCAAGTGGATTGACATATTCACTAAATGCTTAATACAAAACCATAGTGGCTAACGGATCTATCAGAACGAAATACAACAATTAAAATGTACACCACATCATAGAACAACAAACAAACATATATATACATATACATTGATACATCCCAGTACCATACAAAATGATACATCAGACGTGGTACAAAGACCACACTATATATGTAACAACCCGGGAATTAACTTCAATATATAATCGTCATTTAATGATTTAAGTGATGATGAATTGCTATTGGAATTTAAATCAATTTGAAATTCTTTTATAAAAATGTTGACCGGGCTTTACAATTTCAATCTTGGCACATGTTTCTTAGTTTTGCCGAGATGATATCAGGGGCAAACCCGATCCCCTCTCTTTCATTCTTCAATTTTCTAACCCTAATAACAAAATCGAACAAGAAAACGAAATAATGGCGGCTTCAAAAACTTTTAGCTCGTTCGTTCGAGAAGGAATTAGGGCTTCGACTCGTTCCCTCTGAGAGATGATGGCTGCGTGTTCCTCTTCGTTCTAAAAGCTGGGGCATTGAAACCACCGATTTATTTGATCGAATTCGCCTCCTCTCTGGGTTCGCTTCTTTTGGCTACGCTCTCGAATAAGGTGAGTAATTGTTGTTACTCACATCTAGTTCAAAGAACTTATACCTATGACTTGTGATTCTCACTGCTTGGATTCGTGGGTTTTTCATTGTATATGAATGTCTGTGTCGTTTTGATTTATCTTGGCCATTTTATGCTTGGGATTGACCTCTGACTTATTCGAATTACTCGAATAAAATGGTGTCGATTTCTAACTTATTCGGTTTCTTTGCCACTGCGATTTGTTTATTTTCTGTTTTGATGTAATATCCCGGAAATTTTAACAATATCAATTTAATAATCTGTTAAATAATTAAATTGATATTGATGATCTTTGATATTAAAATTTGAATTTAATTTAATAATCTGATTAAATGAGTAATTAATTGGTGATTTTATCTTTTAAAGGTTAATAAGATATTTTCTATTTGAATATATATATTTATTTGTATATATTGTAAATAGAAAGCTTTGGGCAAATTGGAAATTTAAATTTAATTTAATATGACTTTTCAAGGTTATTTAAATAAGTAACTTTATAGTTTTAAATATACTTTAGGTAAATATTTTAATTGCTTAAGATATTTTTACTTAAGTTAAAAATATATAAGAGTTAACAAAAATGGTTTGTTTTGTTTCTTTTTAAAATATCACTTGATAATATAATCTCTTATATAAATTATTTAATATCAAATATGTTAATTTCAAATAATAAGTATAATGTATTATTTTTATTAATATGAATGGATTTTATAGAATATGGAATTTTTATTTAATTGAATGAATAGTTATATATGTAAATATATAACTTAACTTTTTAAATTGAATCTTAGGATTTAATTTAAATTGAATTTGAAATTAAGTTTTGAAATTCAAGAGAATAAATATTTAAATTGTTTTGGATTTTAGAATATTTGTATAAACTTTTATTTTAAAATATAATTTGTTTTTGTTTCTTTAAAAAGTAAAATATATATAGATAAGTATTTTATAAATAAGAAAAAGGCTTTTTAATTACTTTAAAATAAATAGAAATAAGATAAATACTTAAAAGACATGTGTCTTTATCTAATGACTCATTTTAACAAGTGTAATTTAAGTAATCAATGTTTATGACAAGTGTTCTTTTATTTTTGATTTTTCTTTTAATTCATAAATAAACCATTTTATCCTATATAAACACATACTTCACTCCTTTATCTTCTTTTCTAATCTTCATTTTTTTTCAAAATTAAGAAGATTTGTTTTCAGCTGAAACAAATCAGTAACAACTCTCAATAATCCAATACAAAATCAAACCCTGAAACTCTTTTCCAAATCAACTCTTCAGCTTAATGCATTTCTCCATTTCAAAAGAAAATCTGGAAATTCCTCAAACCAGAGATTATAAAAAAAAATCAAATCTCTGTAAACCATTTTCCCAAAATCTAAGTCAAGTTCAGCCTGCAATTCTTTTCAACATTTAAGCCTGCCTGCATGTTTATCAAATCTGGAATCATTTTAAGGCCTGTCTGCATTCATCTCTTCAAACTGGAAATCAAGCTTGCATGTTAATTTAAAGACAACAATTCAAGTTTTAAATCAAATTCAAGAAGCTTTTTCAAATCTGGAAGCTCTGTTTCATCTTTGAACAGGTGAGTAACAACTTTTATCTAAACTAACTTATGAAAATATAGTTGTTTGATTTTCTTGTGATAATCACGTTTGGGATGATGGATTCTCTGTAATATGTATGGTTTTAAATGCATGTATGGTTTGAGATGTTATTGCCTGTACTTCTCTGTTTTGTTTCCTGTGAATAAAATTTTGTATGCATGGTTGATATTTGTAAATTCCCTGTTCACAGTTTCAAGTTCTAGTTTTTGATTCAAAGTTTATTTTCTCCTTCTCTAATCTCTATTAGAACTTAGGCTTTGAACAAAATTTATTTGTCTCATTTAAAACTAAAAGTTTAAGGGTGTTGTAGTTTAAATTGAATATGAAATTCTCTGGAAAACCAAAAACAAATCAGCATATATATATAAAGTGAAAATTCAAACTGTGAGATTTGTAGTTCCAGTATTATGGATTGAATAAGTAAACCAAATCATGATTTTTAACACTAAAATCAAGATTTTTAAGAATGTGGAAATAGTGCAGTTCTGTGATGAACTGAAATTGAGAATTTAAGGTTTTCTGGTAATGTATTGATTTTGGTAGATCGAGATTTTGGTTAATGATAGAGGAGTGGTCGTAGTTCATAGGAAAAATGCCTGATGATGTTGCATTTCATTGAGGAGGCAGCGGTGGCGATTCTTTGTCTGGAAACCTAGTTTTTGTTTGGTCTGGCAATTTTGATCTTATCACTCTTTCCAGTGGATCGAGTGTATCGGAATTCAGGGTATTGGGAGCTGGAGCGTTAATGTAGACGAGGCCGGAGTGGGTGGATCTCAGATGATCGGAACGGCGAGCTTTGGTTGATGACAGGCTTTGGCAATTCGATCTGATAAGTTCCAGGCCTGGGAGATGATCGAATTTCGAATTCGAGCAGTAATCGAAGAAGTGATGTTCGTAGATTGGTTGGTGGATGAACGTCGATGTGGTGGAGTGGTCGTGGATGGACGGAGTGGACGTTGATGACCGTGCACGTGCACGCGATCGAATTTCTGGTGAGCCTGGGTTTTAACAGAGGGTTACTCGAGTTGTTTCGTGTGAGACTCGGGATTTTTGATGTGCGACTCGAAGAAAATTATGGTGGGCTTGAGTGCTTTTGTGTTGTTGAGTTTCTGTTTTCTAGACTCAGGTTTATTCTAGTATTTGCCGAAGTCAAGTACGTTTTGACTCGAAGAAAATATTGTAAGAGCTCGGGTAAGTCTGGGTTTCAGATTTAAAGACTAAACTGTTTTAAAAATTTTAAAACTAAGTTTAAATGACTAACTAAGGGTTTTAAACCAGTATAAAATTTAAGTTTAAAACTGATTTAATTTGAATCTTAGTTCAAAAATATATAAAGTTTTTAAATATTTAAAATATTTTAGCAACTTTAAAATGATGAGGTAGTTGAATTTAAAAAGATGAAGTTTTAAATTGTAGGTAAGTTTTAATCTAGATTTTATCTGGGATTAAAGTTAAATCTGTATTTCAGTTTTAAAATAAAAGAAGGTTTTTAAATTAAATTGTTTAAATAACTTTATTGTTTAAAATGTATATTAAATGGTAGAATTTAAAGGTAAATTTGATTCAAATTTTTTTGTTATTTATAAGATGAGAAATTCCTTTAACTTGTAAAATAAAAGAGTTTAGAAATGTTGTTTAAACATAGTTAAAGATAATTTGTTTCATTTTAAATCTTTAAATTTAAAATGAAATTTTGAATGTAGAATTAAAGTAAATTAATTTAAAAATACTTTGTAAATAATAACTTGATTTTTAATAGGAATAAGTTTTATCCTAAAGTAATTAAAGATTTGTATTCATTAAATTTATAAGGAAATTAATGGATAATTAAATTGTTTGATTAATTAATCATTTGGATTAATTAGATAAATAATTAAAGGTTTAAACTAATTTATTTATGATTAAGATTTATTAATTAGGGATGATTAATTTGTAATTAAGGATTATAAATTAGAGTATTAATTAATGGTTAAGAATTAATTAATAAAGTAAATTAAGTTATGGTTAACACTTAAATAAATTAAATAATTAGACATTAATTAATTGGTTATTAAGATTTATTAATTTGGAATTAATAATAATTAATCTAAGTTAATTACTTAAGAAAAGTAATTAAAGAGTTATTAATAGTTAATGAAGTCATTAACTATGGATTATTAAATAATTAATTAATGTGGTTAATTTTAATAATTAATTAGATTAATTAATTTAAAGATAATCAATTATAGAATTGGTTTTAAATGGAATTACTTAATGGAAGTAATTAGGAATTAATTACTTATTGTAATTAATTAAAGTTAATTTGATTTAGTTAAGTTAATTAATTAAGTTAATTAATTTAGAATAATCAAGAAATGATTTGATAATAATTACTTAATGTAATTATTAAAGTAAGATTATTTAGGGAAGTAAATAATAAGATAATTACTGGAAGTAATTAATTGAGTGGTTTTGTATTAATAGAAGTAATTTGAGTTAATTACTTTGAATAATTAATCAAGGGATTAATAAAGAAATTAATTAAGGAGAATTAATTTAGTTAATGAAAGTAATTAAGGGTAGTTAATTACTGATTGAAGATTAATCAAGGTGATTAATAAATGTTGTTTAATTTAAAGTTAATTACTTAATGTAATTAATTTAATTAAAGTAATTAATAATTAAGTTGTAATTAAGGATCATTAATTAATATAATTAATGATGTAATTAAGATTGATTAATTAAGTATAATTAATAAATGAAGTGATTAATTAATGTAATTAATTAAGGTTTAATATAATTAATTATAGTGATTAATTTAATCAATTATAGTTAATTAATTAGTGAAGTAATTAAAGGTTAATTACTATAAGTGGTTAAGGTTAATTAATTTGAGTAATTAATTAAGGATGAATTACTTGAAGGTAATTAAAAAAATAATTAATCAAAGATGATTAATTGAAAAAGGTAATTAGAGGATAATTAATTAATTTGTAATTAATTAATGTTTAAGTAAGAAGGATTTATAAAATAAAAGTAATTAATTTAATTAACTTTAAATTAATTAGAAATGGTATAAATCATTACTTAAGAATGGATGATAATATTGAATGCTTTGCATTGATTGATATCTCTGATGAGATATATGCTATGTGATATGGATGTTTAGTTGAATTGTGATAATGGATTATCTGATGATATTGATAATGTTGATTATCTATTGTGAATTATCTTTCTAAGTGTATAAAGATAATTGAATTAAATTGTTTTAACCTTTAAAACAACTTGGCCTTAAAAGATACGTCTTTGGATTTCGATGAGACCGGGATCGGGTTTCCGTATACCGGATTTCCAGGTCTGGAGACCCGAATACCACATCGATTCAAATTAACGATAGGTCGTGAATCAAGTGAAGATGAAGATTCAGAGTGCAAGGGTTATTGTCGTTAACTCTGAGGGTGATTCCAATACGAGTGTAACGAGATAATGCCTTCGGTTTCGTTCGAACCCGGAACGAACTTGTATGGATTGAATGCTTTCAGCACATCGTCAGGTGGACGATGAGCATTCTAAGTGATGTGTTCTTTTCTAAGGTAATCGTGACCTCAAGCCTCACAAACCGGGAATGGCTAAAACAGGGGAGGTGCAGCAAGGTTAGTGGGTAGCACCCAAGTAGGACAAGATGACCTCTGTCTAGATGTCCCTTTCTATTTTCGACTTAGTGGTGCGGTTGGTCATGACAACCGTGGGGTATCTTGTGCGGGAATTATCCAGTAAGGGATGTTCCGACCTTGTGTTGCAGGGGATTGGGAGTGATCCTCGGTACGGTGATCTAGGCCACGTACTGTGACGGGCGGTACCCCGGTAGCCCTGCCATTGATGGAATCCAAACTCCAATAAGTGCCGTACGTTTTAGTTGTGCCCAACTATGTTGGAACGTGAGATGTAAGCATTCCAGCTATTTCATATTTATTTGAAAACCATAGACCTATTATAATACAATCGAATTTCCTATCAAATGTTTTGGTTAGCGTAAGGTAAAAACTTACCCATGTTTATTTGTGGGGAGTCTTACGTGATACCTTTTCTTTCAAAAGGTTTTGAAGTTAAACAAGTTTAACCTGTTACTCACACCAGACCCATGTCTGACCCAAGTTGTTTATTTCTGTTTTGTAAACTCTTGGGTACTCAAATTTTTACGAGTAGCCAAGGGATTCAGGTTTAGCTTTGACGAGTAATCTGGAGGAGCAATGGAGCAGGAGGCTTCGGCGTTGTAGATATAGATAGTAGTTTTCCGCTGTGTTGATCTTTGTATTGATCTGTATTGTGTTGAGATGTAATAACTAGACAGATGTTTATAACTGTCTAGTATGTGATGTGTAATCTGTGTAACTCTGATAGATGATGTATATGATACTATGTAATATTTATGTGATATATTATATTTCGTTTCGTTTCCGCTGTGAGTATCTGTTGTTGTTTTCTTTTCTCTTCTTCTCTTTTCTATTTCTCACCCCTTTCTTTCTTACTGTCGATGCGATTTTCCGGGAGTGGAAAGTCGGGTCGTCACACGTGGTATCAGAGCTTAGGTTGAGCGAATGCCTAAGCTATTGGTTGAGTGAATACCTAGCTTTGGAGTGGTATCTATCGTGAGAGAGCGTATTTGTAATTTTTATATAACTATATATATATATATTCTACCTATATTGTTGGGTTACCCGTACAGGTTCTCCAATATAAGATATAAAGGTAGACAGGGTAGTAGTGTATGAAACACGACTACCAATGGTTGGAATTAAGGTTGGAAGTGTATTTATCGAGACTGTAGACCCAATACTGTCTCGAGTAAGTTTTGCTGTGATGAAGGATTTCATCGAATCTCTAAAGGAAACCTGTTAAGGTTCGGAGTTTATCTGTAAAGTTGGATGAGTAGAGTTTGGATCTATCGGTTGAACAGAAGCAAGTGATGGTATCTTGATACCTCAGGTAATAGTAGCTGTGTGATGAGATGCAGTGACGATGGATGTTCCCGAAGATGTTTTCTTTGGAACAAGTTTAAGGAAGTGTGTCTGTTTCGGTGATTGAGGCTGAGTTCAGCATGGTGTTTCTGTTTGGTTTGGAGTTCGAGTTTCTCGAAGATCTTTGGATAGGAAGTCCTTGGCATCAGTGTCAGCAGTGCAACTCGGAGTGTTCTGTGTTGGCAAGAAGTTTTCTGGCTGAGTAGTTTTTCAGAAGGTGAAGTTCAGAAGCAGCAAAGAGGATCCATTTCTTCGATGGATTGGATAGTTAAGTATGGGCTGTTCTGATTTGTTAAGAGGAATAGTTTTCTTTGGGAATAGGATGGGTTGATCGCAAAAGTGACTTGCGATAGTTTGAGTGTTCTCTTGGGTTATCAGAGTTTTTCTGAGTGTCTTCAGAGAAGTCAGGAGTTGTCCGCATCTGAAGGTTGAGTTTTCTTATCGACTAGATTCCAGGAGTAGTACCGGTAGTTCAGTCTAGTTGAAGGATGTTTCCTAGAGATGGAGTTGGTGCAGCAACTCAAGTTTTGATGGAGTATCTGAGTTTTCTTTATAGATTCAGTGAACCATATTTCTGGAATGAGTTGTCCAGTCGGTGCTTGTATTCTACCTCAGATCAGAGTTGAGCAGCGAAAGCAGTTGGGAGTGTATCTCTGGATAGGGGAAATAAGTCTGGAATCTACTGATAGTTGTGAAGTAGAGTTGTGTTTTGGATCTCTTCGGTGTTCTGATTTGGATAAGTAATTGGTCTACTTGATTGAATTGCCAGTTTGGATAATTGGAATTCATTGAGTTTTACGTATCTCTGAGGGAGTACGTGTAAGATCTATCTTTGGTTTTAGAATCTGCAGTTATGGAAGTTTGGTAGTTGAGTCAGACTCGTCTGTAGTCTGATATTCTGTTTAGTTCTGTGGATCTAGATGAGTAGGAGATCTATAGCTTAGTTGTTTAGATTGTTTGTAGAGCGAGTATCCCGGTATATATATATTTGGGGAAACTCGAGGAATTCTATCTAGAATTTTGTCTGGATAATTAGATTTGATTGATTGGATGAATTGGTTGCTATGGTTGTTAGCATATGGATGATAGTATATGCTTGTGTTTTGAATTAAAATATTTAATAAGATTATTAAATTACCTTTGTTTAAATTTCGGGGACGAAATTATTTTAAGGGGGGAGGAATGTAATATCCCGGAAATTTTAACAATATCAATTTAATAATCTGTTAAATAATTAAATTGATATAGATGATCTTTGATATTAAAATTTGAATTTAATTTAATAATCTGATTAAATGAGTAATTAATTGGTGATTTTATCTTTTAAAGGTTAATAAGATATTTTCTATTTGAATATATATATTTATTTGTATATATTGTAAATAGAAAGCTTTGGGCAAATTGGAAATTTAAATTTAATTTAATATGACTTTTCAAGGTTATTTAAATAAGTAACTTTATAGTTTTAAATATACTTTAGGTAAATATTTTAATTGCTTAAGATATTTTTACTTAAGTTAAAAATATATAAGAGTTAACAAAAATGGTTTGTTTTGTTTCTTTTTAAAATATCACTTGATAATATAATCTCTTATATAAATTATTTAATATCAAATATGTTAATTTCAAATAATAAGTATAATGTATTATTTTTATTAATATGAATGGATTTTATAGAATATGGAATTTTTATTTAATTGAATGAATAGTTATATATGTATATATATAACTTAACTTTTTAAATTGAATCTTAGGATTTAATTTAAATTGAATTTGAAATTAAGTTTTGAAATTCAAGAGAATAAATATTTAAATTGTTTTGGATTTTAGAATATTTGTATAAACTTTTATTTTAAAATATAATTTGTTTTTGTTTCTTTAAAAAGTAAAATATATATAGATAAGTATTTTATAAATAAGAAAAAGGCTTTTTAATTACTTTAAAATAAATAGAAATAAGATAAATACTTAAAAGACATGTGTCTTTATCTAATGACTCATTTTAACAAGTGTAATTTAAGTAATCAATGTTTATGACAAGTGTTCTTTTATTTTTGATTTTTCTTTTAATTCATAAATAAACCATTTTATCCTATATAAACACATAATTCACTCCTTTATCTTCTTTTCTAATCTTCATTTTTTTTCAAAATTAAGAAGATTTGTTTTCAGCTGAAACAAATCAGTAACAACTCTCAATAATCCAATACAAAATCAAACCCTGAAACTCTTTTCCAAATCAACTCTTCAGCTTAATGCATTTCTCCATTTCAAAAGAAAATCTGGAAATTCCTCAAACCAGAGATTATAAAAAAAAATCAAATCTCTGTAAACCATTTTCCCAAAATCTAAGTCAAGTTCAGCCTGCAATTCTTTTCAACATTTAAGCCTGCCTGCATGTTTATCAAATCTGGAATCATTTTAAGGCCTGTCTGCATTCATCTCTTCAAACTGGAAATCAAGCTTGCATGTTAATTTAAAGACAACAATTCAAGTTTTAAATCAAATTCAAGAAGCTTTTTCAAATCTGGAAGCTCCGTTTCATCTTTGAACAGGTGAGTAACAACTTTTATCTAAACTAACTTATGAAAATATAGTTGTTTGATTTTCTTGTGATAATCACGTTTGGGATGATGGATTCTCTGTAATATGTATGGTTTTAAATGCATGTATGGTTTGAGATGTTATTGCCTGTACTTCTCTATTTTGTTTCCTGTGAATAAAATTTTGTATGCATGGTTGATATTTGTAAATTCCCTGTTCACAGTTTCAAGTTCTAGTTTTTGATTCAAAGTTTATTTTCTCCTTCTCTAATCTCTATTAGAACTTAGGCTTTGAACAAAATTTATTTGTCTCATTTAAAACTAAAAGTTTAAGGGTGTTGTAGTTTAAATTGAATATGAAATTCTCTGGAAAACCAAAAACAAATCGGCATATATATATATAAAGTGAAAATTCAAACTGTGAGATTTGTAGTTCCAGTATTATGGATTGAATAAGTAAACCAAATCATGATTTTTAACACTAAAATCAAGATTTTTAAGAATGTGGAAATAGTGCAGTTCTGTGATGAACTGAAATTGAGAATTTAAGGTTTTCTGGTAATGTATTGATTTTGGTAGATCGAGATTTTGGTTAATGATAGAGGAGTGGTCGTAGTTCATAGGAAAAATGCCTAATGATGTTGCATTTCATTGAGGAGGCAGCGGTGGCGATTCTTTGTCTGGAAACCTAGTTTTTGTTTGGTCTGGCAATTTTGATCTTATCACTCTTTCCAGTGGATCGAGTGTATCGGAATTCAGGGTATTGGGAGCTGGAGCGTTAATGTAGACGAGGCCGGAGTGGGTGGATCTCAGATGATCGGAACGGCGAGCTTTGGTTGATGACAGGCTTTGGCAATTCGATCTGATAAGTTCCAGGCCTGGGAGATGATCGAATTTCGAATTCGAGCAGTAATCGAAGAAGTGATGTTCGTAGATTGGTTGGTGGATGAACGTCGATGTGGTGGAGTGGTCGTGGATGGACGGAGTGGACGTTGATGACCGTGCACGTGCACGCGATCGAATTTCTGGTGAGCCTGGGTTTTAACAGAGGGTTACTCGAGTTGTTTCGTGTGAGACTCGGGATTTTTGATGTGCGACTCGAAGAAAATTATGGTGGGCTTGAGTGCTTTTGTGTTGTTGAGTTTCTGTTTTCTAGACTCGGGTTTATTCTAGTATTTGCCGAAGTCAAGTACGTTTTGACTCGAAGAAAATATTGTAAGAGCTCGGGTAAGTCTGGGTTTCAGATTTAAAGACTAAACTGTTTTAAAAATTTTAAAACTAAGTTTAAATGACTAACTAAGGGTTTTAAACCAGTATAAAATTTAAGTTTAAAACTGATTTAATTTGAATCTCAGTTCAAAAATATATAAAGTTTTTAAATATTTAAAATATTTTAGCAACTTTAAAATGATGAGGTAGTTGAATTTAAAAAGATGAAGTTTTAAATTGTAGGTAAGTTTTAATCTAGATTTTATCTGGGATTAAAGTTAAATCTGTATTTCAGTTTTAAAATAAAAGAAGGTTTTTAAATTAAATTGTTTAAATAACTTTATTGTTTAAAATGTATATTAAATGGTAGAATTTAAAGGTAAATTTGATTCAAATTTTTTTGTTATTTATAAGATGAGAAATTCCTTTAACTTGTAAAATAAAAGAGTTTAGAAATGTTGTTTAAACATAGTTAAAGATAATTTGTTTCATTTTAAATCTTTAAATTTAAAATGAAATTTTGAATGTAGAATTAAAGTAAATTAATTTAAAAATACTTTGTAAATAATAACTTGATTTTTAATAGGAATAAGTTTTATCCTAAAGTAATTAAAGATTTGTATTCATTAAATTTATAAGGAAATTAATGGATAATTAAATTGTTTGATTAATTAATCATTTGGATTAATTAGATAAATAATTAAAGGTTTAAACTAATTTATTTATGATTAAGATTTATTAATTAGGGATGATTAATTTGTAATTAAGGATTATAAATTAGAGTATTAATTAATGGTTAAGAATTAATTAATAAAGTAAATTAAGTTATGGTTAACACTTAAATAAATTAAATAATTAGACATTAATTAATTGGTTATTAAGATTTATTAATTTGGAATTAATAATAATTAATCTAAGTTAATTACTTAAGAAAAGTAATTAAAGAGTTATTAATAGTTAATGAAGTCATTAACTATGGATTATTAAATAATTAATTAATGTGGTTAATTTTAATAATTAATTAGATTAATTAATTTAAAGATAATCAATTATAGAATTGGTTTTAAATGGAATTACTTAATGGAAGTAATTAGGAATTAATTACTTATTGTAATTAATTAAAGTTAATTTGATTTAGTTAAGTTAATTAATTAAGTTAATTAATTTAGAATAATCAAGAAATGATTTGATAATAATTACTTAATGTAATTATTAAAGTAAGATTATTTAGGGAAGTAAATAATAAGATAATTACTGGAAGTAATTAATTGAGTGGTTTTGTATTAATAGAAGTAATTTGAGTTAATTACTTTGAATAATTAATCAAGGGATTAATAAAGAAATTAATTAAGGAGAATTAATTTAGTTAATGAAAGTAATTAAGGGTAGTTAATTACTGATTGAAGATTAATCAAGGTGATTAATAAATGTTGTTTAATTTAAAGTTAATTACTTAATGTAATTAATTTAATTAAAGTAATTAATAATTAAGTTGTAATTAAGGATCATTAATTAATATAATTAATGATGTAATTAAGATTGATTAATTAAGTATAATTAATAAATGAAGTGATTAATTAATGTAATTAATTAAGGTTTAATATAATTAATTATAGTGATTAATTTAATCAATTATAGTTAATTAATTAGTGAAGTAATTAAAGGTTAATTACTATAAGTGGTTAAGGTTAATTAATTTGAGTAATTAATTAAGGATGAATTACTTGAAGGTAATTAAAAAAATAATTAATCAAAGATGATTAATTGAAAAAGGTAATTAGAGGATAATTAATTAATTTGTAATTAATTAATGTTTAAGTAAGAAGGATTTATAAAATAAAAGTAATTAATTTAATTAACTTTAAATTAATTAGAAATGGTATAAATCATTACTTAAGAATGGATGATAATATTGAATGCTTTGCATTGATTGATATCTCTGATGAGATATATGCTATGTGATATGGATGTTTAGTTGAATTGTGATAATGGATTATCTGATGATATTGATAATGTTGATTATCTATTGTGAATTATCTTTCTAAGTGTATAAAGATAATTGAATTAAATTGTTTTAACCTTTAAAACAACTTGGCCTTAAAAGATACGTCTTTGGATTTCGATGAGACCGGGATCGGGTTTCCGTATACCGGATTTCCAGGTCTGGAGACCCGAATACCACATCGATTCAAATTAACGATAGGTCGTGAATCAAGTGAAGATGAAGATTCAGAGTGCAAGGGTTATTGTCGTTAACTCTGAGGGTGATTCCAATACGAGTGTAACGAGATAATGCCTTCGGTTTCGTTCGAACCCGGAACGAACTTGTATGGATTGAATGCTTTCAGCACATCGTCAGGTGGACGATGAGCATTCTAAGTGATGTGTTCTTTTCTAAGGTAATCGTGACCTCAAGCCTCACAAACCGGGAATGGCTAAAACAGGGGAGGTGCAGCAAGGTTAGTGGGTAGCACCCAAGTAGGACAAGATGACCTCTGTCTAGATGTCCCTTTCTATTTTCGACTTAGTGGTGCGGTTGGTCATGACAACCGTGGGGTATCTTGTGCGGGAATTATCCAGTAAGGGATGTTCCGACCTTGTGTTGCAGGGGATTGGGAGTGATCCTCGGTACGGTGATCTAGGCCACGTACTGTGACGGGCGGTACCCCGGTAGCCCTGCCATTGATGGAATCCAAACTCCAATAAGTGCCGTACGTTTTAGTTGTGCCCAACTATGTTGGAACGTGAGATGTAAGCATTCCAGCTATTTCATATTTATTTGAAAACCCTAGACCTATTATAATACAATCGAATTTCCTATCAAATGTTTTGGTTAGCGTAAGGTAAAAACTTACCCATGTTTATTTGTGGGGAGTCTTACGTGATACCTTTTCTTTCAAAAGGTTTTGAAGTTAAACAAGTTTAACCTGTTACTCACACCAGACCCATGTCTGACCCAAGTTGTTTATTTCTGTTTTGTAAACTCTTGGGTACTCAAATTTTTACGAGTAGCCAAGGGATTCAGGTTTAGCTTTGACGAGTAATCTGGAGGAGCAATGGAGCAGGAGGCTTCGGCGTTGTAGATATAGATAGTAGTTTTCCGCTGTGTTGATCTTTGTATTGATCTGTATTGTGTTGAGATGTAATAACTAGACAGATGTTTATAACTGTCTAGTATGTGATGTGTAATCTGTGTAACTCTGATAGATGATGTATATGATACTATGTAATATTTATGTGATATATTATATTTCGTTTCGTTTCCGCTGTGAGTATCTGTTGTTGTTTTCTTTTCTCTTCTTCTCTTTTCTATTTCTCACCCCTTTCTTTCTTACTGTCGATGCGATTTTCCGGGAGTGGAAAGTCGGGTCGTCACACATGGTATCAGAGCTTAGGTTGAGCGAATGCCTAAGCTATTGGTTGAGTGAATACCTAGCTTTGGAGTGGTATCTATCGTGAGAGAGCGTATTTGTAATTTTTATATAACTATATATATATATATTCTACCTATATTGTTGGGTTACCCGTACAGGTTCTCCAATATAAGATATAAAGGTAGACAGGGTAGTAGTGTATGAAACACGACTACCAATGGTTGGAATTAAGGTTGGAAGTGTATTTATCGAGACTGTAGACCCAATACTGTCTCGAGTAAGTTTTGCTGTGATGAAGGATTTCATCGAATCTCTAAAGGAAACCTGTTAAGGTTCGGAGTTTATCTGTAAAGTTGGATGAGTAGAGTTTGGATCTATCGGTTGAACAGAAGCAAGTGATGGTATCTTGATACCTCAGGTAATAGTAGCTGTGTGATGAGATGCAGTGACGATGGATGTTCCCGAAGATGTTTTCTTTGGAACAAGTTTAAGGAAGTGTGTCTGTTTCGGTGATTGAGGCTGAGTTCAGCATGGTGTTTCTGTTTGGTTTGGAGTTCGAGTTTCTCGAAGATCTTTGGATAGGAAGTCCTTGGCATCAGTGTCAGCAGTGCAACTCGGAGTGTTCTGTGTTGGCAAGAAGTTTTCTGGCTGAGTAGTTTTTCTGAAGGTGAAGTTCAGAAGCAGCAAAGAGGATCCATTTCTTCGATGGATTGGATAGTTAAGTATGGGCTGTTCTGATTTGTTAAGAGGAATAGTTTTCTTTGGGAATAGGATGGGTTGATCGCAAAAGTGACTTGCGATAGTTTGAGTGTTCTCTTGGGTTATCAGAGTTTTTCTGAGTGTCTTCAGAGAAGTCAGGAGTTGTCCGCATCTGAAGGTTGAGTTTTCTTATCGACTAGATTCCAGGAGTAGTACCGGTAGTTCAGTCTAGTTGAAGGATGTTTCCTAGAGATGGAGTTGGTGCAGCAACTCAAGTTTTGATGGAGTATCTGAGTTTTCTTTATAGATTCAGTGAACCATATTTCTGGAATGAGTTGTCCAGTCGGTGCTTGTATTCTACCTCAGATCAGAGTTGAGCAGCGAAAGCAGTTGGGAGTGTATCTCTGGATAGGGGAAATAAGTCTGGAATCTACTGATAGTTGTGAAGTAGAGTTGTGTTTTGGATCTCTTCGGTGTTCTGATTTGGATAAGTAATTGGTCTACTTGATTGAATTGCCAGTTTGGATAATTGGAATTCATTGAGTTTTACGTATCTCTGAGGGAGTACGTGTAAGATCTATCTTTGGTTTTAGAATCTGCAGTTATGGAAGTTTGGTAGTTGAGTCAGACTCGTCTGTAGTCTGATATTCTGTTTAGTTCTGTGGATCTAGATGAGTAGGAGATCTATAGCTTAGTTGTTTAGATTGTTTGTAGAGCGAGTATCCCGGTATATATATATTTGGGGAAACTCGAGGAATTCAATCTAGAATTTTGTCTGGATAATTAGATTTGATTGATTGGATGAATTGGTTGCTATGGTTGTTAGCATATGGATGATAGTATATGCTTGTGTTTTGAATTAAAATATTTAATAAGATTATTAAATTACCTTTGTTTAAATTTCGGGGACGAAATTATTTTAAGGGGGGAGGAATGTAATATCCCGGAAATTTTAACAATATCAATTTAATAATCTGTTAAATAATTAAATTGATATAGATGATCTTTGATATTAAAATTTGAATTTAATTTAATAATCTGATTAAATGAGTAATTAATTGGTGATTTTATCTTTTAAAGGTTAATAAGATATTTTCTATTTGAATATATATATATTTATTTGTATATATTGTAAATAGAAAGCTTTGGGCAAATTGGAAATTTAAATTTAATTTAATATGACTTTTCAAGGTTATTTAAATAAGTAACTTTATAGTTTTAAATATACTTTAGGTAAATATTTTAATTGCTTAAGATATTTTTACTTAAGTTAAAAATATATAAGAGTTAACAAAAATGGTTTGTTTTGTTTCTTTTTAAAATATCACTTGATAATATAATCTCTTATATAAATTATTTAATATCAAATATGTTAATTTCAAATAATAAGTATAATGTATTATTTTTATTAATATGAATGGATTTTATAGAATATGGAATTTTTATTTAATTGAATGAATAGTTATATATGTATATATATAACTTAACTTTTTAAATTGAATCTTAGGATTTAATTTAAATTGAATTTGAAATTAAGTTTTGAAATTCAAGAGAATAAATATTTAAATTGGTTTGGATTTTAGAATATTTGTATAAACTTTTATTTTAAAATATAATTTGTTTTTGTTTCTTTAAAAAGTAAAATATATATAGATAAGTATTTTATAAATAAGAAAAAGGCTTTTTAATTACTTTAAAATAAATAGAAATAAGATAAATACTTAAAAGACATGTGTCTTTATCTAATGACTCATTTTAACAAGTGTAATTTAAGTAATCAATGTTTATGACAAGTGTTCTTTTATTTTTGATTTTTCTTTTAATTCATAAATAAACCATTTTATCCTATATAAACACATAATTCACTCCTTTATCTTCTTTTCTAATCTTCATTTTTTTTCAAAATTAAGAAGATTTGTTTTCAGCTGAAACAAATCAGTAACAACTCTCAATAATCCAATACAAAATCAAACCCTGAAACTCTTTTCCAAATCAACTCTTCAGCTTAATGCATTTCTCCATTTCAAAAGAAAATCTGGAAATTCCTCAAACCAGAGATTATAAAAAAAAATCAAATCTCTGTAAACCATTTTCCCAAAATCTAAGTCAAGTTCAGCCTGCAATTCTTTTCAACATTTAAGCCTGCCTGCATGTTTATCAAATCTGGAATCATTTTAAGGCCTGTCTGCATTCATCTCTTCAAACTGGAAATCAAGCTTGCATGTTAATTTAAAGACAACAATTCAAGTTTTAAATCAAATTCAAGAAGCTTTTTCAAATCTGGAAGCTCCGTTTCATCTTTGAACAGGTGAGTAACAACTTTTATCTAAACTAACTTATGAAAATATAGTTGTTTGATTTTCTTGTGATAATCACGTTTGGGATGATGGATTCTCTGTAATATGTATGGTTTTAAATGCATGTATGGTTTGAGATGTTATTGCCTGTACTTCTCTGTTTTGTTTCCTGTGAATAAAATTTTGTATGCATGGTTGATATTTGTAAATTCCCTGTTCACAGTTTCAAGTTCTAGTTTTTGATTCAAAGTTTATTTTCTCCTTCTCTAATCTCTATTAGAACTTAGGCTTTGAACAAAATTTATTTGTCTCATTTAAAACTAAAAGTTTAAGGGTGTTGTAGTTTAAATTGAATATGAAATTCTCTGGAAAACCAAAAACAAATCAGCATATATATATATAAAGTGAAAATTCAAACTGTGAGATTTGTAGTTCCAGTATTATGGATTGAATAAGTAAACCAAATCATGATTTTTAACACTAAAATCAAGATTTTTAAGAATGTGGAAATAGTGCAGTTCTGTGATGAACTGAAATTGAGAATTTAAGGTTTTCTGGTAATGTATTGATTTTGGTAGATCGAGATTTTGGTTAATGATAGAGGAGTGGTCGTAGTTCATAGGAAAAATGCCTGATGATGTTGCATTTCATTGAGGAGGCAGCGGTGGCGATTCTTTGTCTGGAAACCTAGTTTTTGTTTGGTCTGGCAATTTTGATCTTATCACTCTTTCCAGTGGATCGAGTGTATCGGAATTCAGGGTATTGGGAGCTGGAGCGTTAATGTAGACGAGGCCGGAGTGGGTGGATCTCAGATGATCGGAACGGCGAGCTTTGGTTGATGACAGGCTTTGGCAATTCGATCTGATAAGTTCCAGGCCTGGGAGATGATCGAATTTCGAATTCGAGCAGTAATCGAAGAAGTGATGTTCGTAGATTGGTTGGTGGATGAACGTCGATGTGGTGGAGTGGTCGTGGATGGACGGAGTGGACGTTGATGACCGTGCACGTGCACGCGATCGAATTTCTGGTGAGCCTGGGTTTTAACAGAGGGTTACTCGAGTTGTTTCGTGTGAGACTCGGGATTTTTGATGTGCGACTCGAAGAAAATTATGGTGGGCTTGAGTGCTTTTGTGTTGTTGAGTTTCTGTTTTCTAGACTCGGGTTTATTCTAGTATTTGCCGAAGTCAAGTACGTTTTGACTCGAAGAAAATATTGTAAGAGCTCGGGTAAGTCTGGGTTTCAGATTTAAAGACTAAACTGTTTTAAAAATTTTAAAACTAAGTTTAAATGACTAACTAAGGGTTTTAAACCAGTATAAAATTTAAGTTTAAAACTGATTTAATTTGAATCTCAGTTCAAAAATATATAAAGTTTTTAAATATTTAAAATATTTTAGCAACTTTAAAATGATGAGGTAGTTGAATTTAAAAAGATGAAGTTTTAAATTGTAGGTAAGTTTTAATCTAGATTTTATCTGGGATTAAAGTTAAATCTGTATTTCAGTTTTAAAATAAAAGAAGGTTTTTAAATTAAATTGTTTAAATAACTTTATTGTTTAAAATGTATATTAAATGGTAGAATTTAAAGGTAAATTTGATTCAAATTTTTTTGTTATTTATAAGATGAGAAATTCCTTTAACTTGTAAAATAAAAGAGTTTAGAAATGTTGTTTAAACATAGTTAAAGATAATTTGTTTCATTTTAAATCTTTAAATTTAAAATGAAATTTTGAATGTAGAATTAAAGTAAATTAATTTAAAAATACTTTGTAAATAATAACTTGATTTTTAATAGGAATAAGTTTTATCCTAAAGTAATTAAAGATTTGTATTCATTAAATTTATAAGGAAATTAATGGATAATTAAATTGTTTGATTAATTAATCATTTGGATTAATTAGATAAATAATTAAAGGTTTAAACTAATTTATTTATGATTAAGATTTATTAATTAGGGATGATTAATTTGTAATTAAGGATTATAAATTAGAGTATTAATTAATGGTTAAGAATTAATTAATAAAGTAAATTAAGTTATGGTTAACACTTAAATAAATTAAATAATTAGACATTAATTAATTGGTTATTAAGATTTATTAATTTGGAATTAATAATAATTAATCTAAGTTAATTACTTAAGAAAAGTAATTAAAGAGTTATTAATAGTTAATGAAGTCATTAACTATGGATTATTAAATAATTAATTAATGTGGTTAATTTTAATAATTAATTAGATTAATTAATTTAAAGATAATCAATTATAGAATTGGTTTTAAATGGAATTACTTAATGGAAGTAATTAGGAATTAATTACTTATTGTAATTAATTAAAGTTAATTTGATTTAGTTAAGTTAATTAATTAAGTTAATTAATTTAGAATAATCAAGAAATGATTTGATAATAATTACTTAATGTAATTATTAAAGTAAGATTATTTAGGGAAGTAAATAATAAGATAATTACTGGAAGTAATTAATTGAGTGGTTTTGTATTAATAGAAGTAATTTGAGTTAATTACTTTGAATAATTAATCAAGGGATTAATAAAGAAATTAATTAAGGAGAATTAATTTAGTTAATGAAAGTAATTAAGGGTAGTTAATTACTGATTGAAGATTAATCAAGGTGATTAATAAATGTTGTTTAATTTAAAGTTAATTACTTAATGTAATTAATTTAATTAAAGTAATTAATAATTAAGTTGTAATTAAGGATCATTAATTAATATAATTAATGATGTAATTAAGATTGATTAATTAAGTATAATTAATAAATGAAGTGATTAATTAATGTAATTAATTAAGGTTTAATATAATTAATTATAGTGATTAATTTAATCAATTATAGTTAATTAATTAGTGAAGTAATTAAAGGTTAATTACTATAAGTGGTTAAGGTTAATTAATTTGAGTAATTAATTAAGGATGAATTACTTGAAGGTAATTAAAAAAATAATTAATCAAAGATGATTAATTGAAAAAGGTAATTAGAGGATAATTAATTAATTTGTAATTAATTAATGTTTAAGTAAGAAGGATTTATAAAATAAAAGTAATTAATTTAATTAACTTTAAATTAATTAGAAATGGTATAAATCATTACTTAAGAATGGATGATAATATTGAATGCTTTGCATTGATTGATATCTCTGATGAGATATATGCTATGTGATATGGATGTTTAGTTGAATTGTGATAATGGATTATCTGATGATATTGATAATGTTGATTATCTATTGTGAATTATCTTTCTAAGTGTATAAAGATAATTGAATTAAATTGTTTTAACCTTTAAAACAACTTGGCCTTAAAAGATACGTCTTTGGATTTCGATGAGACCGGGATCGGGTTTCCGTATACCGGATTTCCAGGTCTGGAGACCCGAATACCACATCGATTCAAATTAACGATAGGTCGTGAATCAAGTGAAGATGAAGATTCAGAGTGCAAGGGTTATTGTCGTTAACTCTGAGGGTGATTCCAATACGAGTGTAACGAGATAATGCCTTCGGTTTCGTTCGAACCCGGAACGAACTTGTATGGATTGAATGCTTTCAGCACATCGTCAGGTGGACGATGAGCATTCTAAGTGATGTGTTCTTTTCTAAGGTAATCGTGACCTCAAGCCTCACAAACCGGGAATGGCTAAAACAGGGGAGGTGCAGCAAGGTTAGTGGGTAGCACCCAAGTAGGACAAGATGACCTCTGTCTAGATGTCCCTTTCTATTTTCGACTTAGTGGTGCGGTTGGTCATGACAACCGTGGGGTATCTTGTGCGGGAATTATCCAGTAAGGGATGTTCCGACCTTGTGTTGCAGGGGATTGGGAGTGATCCTCGGTACGGTGATCTAGGCCACGTACTGTGACGGGCGGTACCCCGGTAGCCCTGCCATTGATGGAATCCAAACTCCAATAAGTGCCGTACGTTTTAGTTGTGCCCAACTATGTTGGAACGTGAGATGTAAGCATTCCAGCTATTTCATATTTATTTGAAAACCCTAGACCTATTATAATACAATCGAATTTCCTATCAAATGTTTTGGTTAGCGTAAGGTAAAAACTTACCCATGTTTATTTGTGGGGAGTCTTACGTGATACCTTTTCTTTCAAAAGGTTTTGAAGTTAAACAAGTTTAACCTGTTACTCACACCAGACCCATGTCTGACCCAAGTTGTTTATTTCTGTTTTGTAAACTCTTGGGTACTCAAATTTTTACGAGTAGCCAAGGGATTCAGGTTTAGCTTTGACGAGTAATCTGGAGGAGCAATGGAGCAGGAGGCTTCGGCGTTGTAGATATAGATAGTAGTTTTCCGCTGTGTTGATCTTTGTATTGATCTGTATTGTGTTGAGATGTAATAACTAGACAGATGTTTATAACTGTCTAGTATGTGATGTGTAATCTGTGTAACTCTGATAGATGATGTATATGATACTATGTAATATTTATGTGATATATTATATTTCGTTTCGTTTCCGCTGTGAGTATCTGTTGTTGTTTTCTTTTCTCTTCTTCTCTTTTCTATTTCTCACCCCTTTCTTTCTTACTGTCGATGCGATTTTCCGGGAGTGGAAAGTCGGGTCGTCACATTTGATCCCCCCTGTTTTGACGATTTCGAATTTATATTCTCGAATTTGTCCAGCCTTTTGTTTTGGCCATTTCTTCTTGGCTACCACAGTTTTGATGAGTTCTAACTTGCTCCGTGCGTTTCTCGGTTGGCATTGGTCTTGACATTGAATTGTTTTTACTGTGACTTGGGCAATTGCTTGGTTTTGAACTGTTGTTCTTGGAATTTTCATGACTATTGATTTTGTATTGTCCCTCTGGCATTCTCGACTAGGTTCAAGTTCACTTGCGAGTGTGTTTATGGTTGGGTGATAATGTTGTTTTCTGCTTCAACTTATTTTCGTCACCCGACTCTGTACTTGAATGCTTGCATTGTTTCGTTTGTTTGGTTGACTTCGACTTTGTCATTTGCTTATGTTCTGACTTGATAATGTCTTTGACTCTGATGCTTTGATAATGTTGCTTCAAGTTAGTTCAACGTTATATTGATTTCTTTCTATGGCACATTGCAGTGTTTCACTTGAGCAGTCTTGACCATTTGATTTTGTTGCAATTTAACATTGCTTCGCTTTTTGGTTTTGCTGGCCACCACAATATCGACTTATGACTTGTTCAACTTCGACTTCGATTTTGTAATAATATTTTGACTTAAGTCATAGTTTCCGTGAACTGTTTAAATTAGTTCGACATTTATTTCGACTTGGTCTTATGGAGTTTGAGTTACTTCGCCTGGTTCATTTGAGGTTGTAACTTGCACTATGTATTCGCTGTGTTTCCATATTGATTCCTTTGTTTGATTTGGCTTCACGGTACAACATATTGGTATATATATTAAAAATGTCGCATTATTGCGTTGCACTGCATGTAGTTGGTTGTTTACATTCATGAATTTTTCTGACTTGACTCCAGTAGTTGTACTCATGTACACTGCATTGTGGTCTTGTGGCAGTTGCTATGCCTTTGATCTTTGTTTGTTGCATTCATGTCTGCATGAGTGATCTTGTTGCACTGATGTTCATCTGTTCATGTTGCATATATCACTTGAGTTTGCATACAATATTGGCACCGTCCATATTTGTTTGTGACAGTCCCTGCATCCATGTTCTTTATTGATGTTGGGGTTGGTCCACTTTGACACTGCATATCTATCATCATCTGTATGCATGCCTTATTGACCATTCATTCATGTTTGTTTTAGTTGTACTGCCATATGTGGTCACTCCTTGTCTCTAGTCTGCATCCACACTGGTCTGGTTGCTCAGTTGATTCATACATGCTTGCATCCATGTAGATGTTGACACTGGTTGTAGTCATGTCTTTGATACCTGTCTGCATTGCATACATTTGATATTGTAGTTTATTGATGCACTGTTCTTTGAGTTGCTTGTTTATATTGCTGTATCCAATTTACTTCATATAAACTTGAGTCTGCACATGAGTTCATCCTTATTTGTATTGTTGCAGTATCATGTTGACAGACTTGATCACTTGAGTTTGCCTACTTGGTGGCTTTGGTTGTTGTCCAGTTTGTACTTGTCTTGTTGAACTTGTACATTCTTTTGCCTTGTTGCAGTTACACTTTGAATTTTGATCGAGGCCATTTGCATTTGTGTTGAATCTAATTTTGATTTGATCTTGTGCATTGAGTTGGCGAGGCAGTGCACATGTATGTTCGTGTGTACTGCAGCCACACCGCCTTGATTTTATTGGTTTTTCTTTTGCTTTTGATGCATTGATCTTTTATGCATTTTTACGAGTTGGCGAGGCCGTACACGCGTGCGTGTATGGCAGCCAATCGAACTCTGATGGTTTTAAAGTGACAATTTCAATTGTTTTAATTTGATTTAGTCGATTTGATAAATTGTTTATTTATCTCCGTTGATGATTTAAATCTGCTGATTTATTGTTTAACACTGTTTAGTGTTAAAATTTTCGTTATCCGATTTCTTTGTTAAAAGGATTGGATACACGAGATTTCTGTGACTGTCGTCTATTTGACGTTTGATTATTATTGCTCTTATGCACTAATAACTGAGTTTGAATTAGACTGACTCGTGTATTATTTTCTTTTGAATGTAATAGTCGGGTCAGACCCGAGTTATTTCAGGTTGTAGATTTCCCGCTTTGGGTTGCTGTTCGGGATATGAAGACTTTTTATATCTTCTGGAGTAGTCTTTGTCATTTTGTAGAAGTCGTGTCAAATTGTATAGGGTGATATGTATTCATGTATATTAGTTGATAATGTACGTGTATATATAACTTCCAGAGTCGACGGTTGTAGTTGTATCATATGTATTGTGTCAACTATGTTGTAACTGACATCAGTTATATATATATGAGACTTTTGTTTGTATCTGTGTTCCGCATTTATATTATCTGTGTTATTGTTATATCTAATGTCCTAAACTATTATGAACCATCGTAGTTTGCTTTATACTGATAATTGGGTGTGTCGATGGGAGTAAATAAATAATAGATGAAAAAAAATAAAAAGTATATACCACTCCTATCGAGATAACCAATATTAGTGTAAGGTCAACTACGGATGGTCGCTCCTATCCAGCCATATTATTCGTAATAATAGACAGTATTTCTTTTAATACTCTTTGTTATTATGAGCATAGAGGTGGGGCGTTACAGTTGGTATCAGAGCTTGGGGTTTATAGACATAATATAAAACTTAACTCGGATGGAACATATGTTACAACTATTGGTCGATGTTTTATTTGTGATTTGATTTAAAACTAAAGTTTTGAAATTTGGATGAAATTTTTTTAATATCTTTATTTAAAAATAATAGTGAAATTGTGTTCTAATGATTTGATTGATTTGAGTACTGTTTATCAGAGTGCGCAGCGGAAACAGTGAAACTACGAGTTCTCGATTGTACTTAGGGAAATTGATGGTTGGGCTCGGGACTTCATCGTGTTTTCGCGTGAGAGAATTAGTAACAGTTTTGACAGTTGAAAATTAGATGAAGAAGAACGGCAACTCGGGGAAATTGTGGAGAAACTCGAGTTTTAACTCGAGTAAACCCGAGATTTTCTCGGGTATCTGGGTTTTCACACTTCGAGTCTAATAATTAAAGTTAATCATCCTAACAATTTCAAGTATGGATGAAGTAATTAATGATTGACAATTTTATGTTGAGAGTTTATTTTAAGTTATAATTAAATAAGTGAATACTTATGGATGTTTTAAAATCTTAATTAATATCTTAATTACGTAGTAAATTTTAGATAAGTGTTTGGAATTTTATTAACATTGAAGCTTTTAAGTTAGAAATACTTTGTTTCCAAAGTTATTAAGGAAGATTTTAAATGTTAAGTAAGAAGGTAATTAAGATGAAAGAATTTATTAATTAATTCATTTGTAAGGTAATCAAGGATGTAATTTGTTTATAATGGTAATTAGCTAAGTGATTTGGGAATAATCGATTGTAATGAAAGATTGGTATTAATAATTAGGTGTTTAATTAATTTGGTATTAACAAATATTGATTAATAATTATGGTTATCAATCAATAATTGATGAATAATTAATTAGTTAATTCAAGTATAATTAAGTGGTTATAAAGAAATTAAGGATTGATTACTTTGTATTGAAGGAGATTTATCAACAATCAAGGTTTATTATGCGACGGTTAAAAAGGGGAATTAATCTATGGTTGGGAATTAATTTAATTGATTGATAAGATAATCAGGAAGTGATTGATTAATTAAAAGTTAGTAATTAATTAATCTGAGCAGGATTAAGTGACTAGTTCTCAAGGAATTAATTTAATTTAAGTAATTAAATTAATTATGATGTGAATTGATAATGCTTGAATGATGATAAGTGCCTTGGATTGGCTGATATCTCTGATATGAATTGCTCTGTGATATGATATGTATGGGTGGACAGTGATAATGAGATTATCTATTAATTATGAATTTGCTGTGTAAAGGTGTTATCCGATAATTAAGATTAAATTGTATTCCACTTGTATAACTTGGATTAAGATAATATTGAACTCGAAGAGTCTGGAATCGGATATGCGTAAATACCCAAAACCACTTCAACTCTTCATAAATTGATATGAGCTACCCGGGCCTTATATAAGTTGTATGCTTTAATATTCCTTGTTATATGGGTTTACTCACGCTGGTTTCCAGCCTGACCCGGGTGTTACTTTGATGTAATGCTCGGGTCAGACCGAGTATTACAACTTTTCAGGTAAGGACATTCTGGAGCCAGGAGGCAAGCTGGATGGCAGGAACGTATGGAGAGTATTTCGCTGTGATATATTGTTATTTATCTGAGACTGTTATTATAATTGTCCAGTGATTCTAAAATGTTGTAACTCGTATGTATAAGAATGAAATTTGACAGATACAGTATTCTTTTGTAAACTGTTATTATTTGATATTATATTTTGATCCGCTGCGAATGTGAGAATCTGCGTTGTATTTCTGTTTCTTTTTCTTCTATCTCTTTCTTCTTTTTCTAACTATCTGAAATTTTCGAGATCGAAAATTTCGGGTCGTTACATTTGGTATCAGAGCTGAAAGGTTAAGCGAGAACCTTGGCTCTAGCGGGGGATACTCATAAGGATAGGGTCAATAGTACCCTGGAATGAGTTAAGTGTTTATATATATATATATGAGAGCGTATTTGTTATTTTCATATATAAAGATTTTAAACGATTTTATGTAAGAATATATTTTGATATACATAAAGCAATATTTCTTACTAATAAACGTTAAGTTATTGGTTGTTAAATTATTGGAATTAAATTAAGCGGTAATAAAATACAACTAATTTGAAATTAAAGATGAGTTGAAATGGATTCAAACCAGAATAGAATGGTTGTTGTGTTTAATAATGAAATGTTGTTAATGAGTAAGCAAAACGAAATGTTTTAGGGAAGTAAAACATTTAGGCAAGCATGACTTATAAATTGGAACTGAAAATGATATAAATTGTGAAGTTTTAAATTTGGGGTCCAGAATTCGAAAATTGTTTCAAAGTGATAAAGAAATAATAAATAATATCATTTGAATGAAAAGGCTTATTCAAACAGGAGTTGTTTGAAAATTTTAAAGAGGGAATTTGTTTGGAATTAAAACCCAATAATGGGTTAAAATCCAAGGTATGACTTGAAGTGCGAATGAAATAAATATGTATATATGTGGGATATACATAAGGTCAACGTTGATTGGAAGTAAACACTAGGTGTCCAGTTTTGAATTTTCCCTAAAATGTGATAAGTTTTGAGCTTATAAGTGAGAAGGGATATTGATAGGAAGTTTAAGAATTTGAAATGGAGAAATTCAAATTTTTTGAGATTGATGGGATCAAGTGAATTGAATTTAACTTAGGGGAAGTTAAATAAGAACAACCTAAATTGGAAATTTCAAGATGAAATTAAAATTTTACTTAGTGAAGTTAAATGGGTTGTTTTGAAATGGGAGTTATGTGTGATCTCAAATGGATTTGAGATCTGGAAATGGAGAAATGTGTGTTATTGATGGATGCTGTTTTAAATAATCTGGATGTTTATTTACTTTGGCTTATCCCGATATCATCCTTTTGTTATTAATAATCCATGAAACTGTGAATTGGATTATTCTAATTTAATTAAGAAATGGATTGAGGTAATATACATCCATTGTAGAAATTTAATGAAATCACTTTGAACTTAAGAATTAAATGTGTAAATTAAAATTGTTTAAGAACCGGTTTCAAAATGGAAGATAAAATTTGGGTGATAAATTGAATTTTTAAGATAAAATTGTTTTGAACTATTATTTGAACTTTGAAATAAGTTAAGTAAAGATAATTTTAAATGGGATTCTGAGAATTGGATTCAGAATTGAGAAATTGTTAAAGATTTAAGTTGTTAAATTAAAAATAAAGGTTAATTTGATTTAAGGGGTTGAGTCAACTAAAAAAAAAATTAACTCGAGTTTATATAATAATTCGAGATGGTTTGAAATTGAGATTTAAATGGAATTAGTTCAAATTGAATTACATAGAAATTGAAAAGATTTGAAATTGAAGTGGATTCAATTTGAAATTAGTCTAAATTAATTTGAATAAGTTGGAATTGTAATTAAAGTGAATATGTTTAAAATCAAATGGAATTTGATTTGAATTTGGGAAGAAATTGTGGATAATTCAACTTGAATTGGGACTTAATCAATTTAATGGGAAATTGATTAAAATGGAGATTGGGAAGTTGAACAGTTTGGCTCTGGACTATTTTCAAAATAAATCTATTTTTCCAAACTATTTACTACACAACTTTTCTTTTTAAACCAAAAACTATCTTAAACTTATTTTACAATTGCTTTGGAACTATTTAACTATTTTACAACTATTTTATAAACTAATTACTGTTTTTCCCACTACTTTATAACTAGTTACTATTTATGACTATTTTGCAGTCATTTTACTATTTTTCAATTATTTTACGATTACTTAACTATTTTACAGCTATTTTACAAATTAATAATTATTTTTCAACTACTTGTCTATTTTTAAAATTTTCAAGCTATTTTCTAAATATAAACGGGACGGAGTTCAAACTGTTCGTGATTAAATACCCAACTGAGATAAGAAGTGAAGTGATAATCCAAGTGGGGATTAAAGCAAATGTGAATAAGTGAATGAAAATTAAAGTGAATGTGAATAGAAAGGAAATTGATTTGGTTAATAATCAATGAAGTTAAATACGTAGGATGTACGTATATTATTCTATTCGCATAGTGATTTGATCCAGATTCGAGCACAGAATTTCGGGATAATATTATCGATCCGAGTTGGGATTTTTCGCTCGATTTTCGACGGCGAACTTGGATATGGATTTTTGATCGGTTCTGGATATTCTCTATCATAGTTCTGACTATGCAAGGAGAATGACGATTTCTGATCAGGAAACCAAATCTGAGTCCGCACTAGGAAGTCGGGTGGACAATACTAGTTCGGAATTGGAATTATGTGATCGAGTGAGCGATCAGATTGATATAGCGTACGGATGATAAGTGTACATCGTACGGGTTTAAATGAAATTTATATTGAAATTTGTGGATAAGAACTGTAAATGATTTTTGAAATTGAAAGTATATTTTGTGAAATATATGATGAAGTAAAGTGGGAATTGAATATTTCTATAATTAAAATTCACTTTATGGAAGTAAGCAATATGGTGAACGACTTTACAAAAGAGTAATCAAAATTTGAATATTGATTTGGGCTAAACAAAGTTATATATCTTTGTTATATATAAGATAAAACTCCCCTGGTTGGATCCATTGCCAGAAGAAAAAGGTTTTTGAAAGTTTTTGAAGTAAACAAAGGAAACTTATATAAGTATAAAGTGATTTAAAGATTTCCCAAGAAAATTATATATATGTATATATGTATAAAAGATTTTATGGAAAAGGTTTTGAGAAAAGGTTTTGGGAACCTTTGGATTTGATAAAGGCTTTTGATTTTCGAGGAAAATCAAATTTGAAAGTTTGGAAAGCCTGATTTGTGAATTATCGATTTTGGGAATCGATTTTGTGTAAAGGAGCTTTATATGGAATTCATACTTGGTGTATGATTTGGAAAATACTATATGAGTATAGTATAAAGTGTTTTGAGATTAGCTCTAGGGAAAAAGACGCTCCCTTGAAATGAACTTCTCAGGAGTGCCACAGGGTGGCACTGCCTTGAGCCTCTAAGAGGGAGGTTCTAAAGTTGATCCTTTGAGGAGTCTGAACAAAACTAGTTCCTGAGGATTATTTGTGTAGCGAAAGTCGAGGGGCTGGTGCCTACAGAGGCATTTGGGTTATGCTGTGACGACAGCGTAACTCGATGTCACTGCGATCCACTGCAGACCATAGCGAAAGTCGTGTGTGCCGCTGAGAGCCAACAGTCTATGTTTGATTTTATATCGGTAGACTACGACACTATGGTAACATAGCGAAAGTCGTGTGTGCCGCTGAGAGCCAACAATCTATGTTTGATTTTACATCGGTAGACTGCGACCTATGTAGGATTGGAGAAGTTTCATTTTGACAGCGTAATCGAGAGGCCGCAGAGAGCCTGCAGTTACATGGACTTTTGCTGTGACGGCAACGTAACCCTGGATGTAACTGCGATCTGTTGTGGGTTCCATGGTGTAATCAGTTACATGGACTTTTGCTGCGACGGCAACGTAACCCAGGATGTGACTGTGACCATGGATGGGTGTGATGATTTCCAGAGCATTCTATTTCCTCTATTTTCAAAAACTGTTTTTATATTTTCAGCAAAATTATTTTCCAAGTATTTCACTAGATGTGGAAAACGAGTTTACCAAGTACTTATAGATTTTCAGTCCTACGCCTGATCAACGTATGACCGAATTTCTGTAAGAACAAGGATGGACTTGTCGAAACATCACGTTATAAAAAGTATTTTTCTATAAAAACTATTTTGGAATAATATTATATAGATATTAAAAAGTGTTTTAAAAAGAATTAAAGAAAATTTATCTGATTTTAAGCATTTTCATACATTCTGGTTTCGTTTCTTTTCGAGGACGAAAAGTTTTTAAGGGGGAAGGGATGTGACATCAAGGATTTTTGGCAGTATTATATTTAATTGAATTAATTAAAAATGCAGCTTATTATTTTAATATATATATATATATGTATTTGGGGGAAAACTATGATTTGGAAGGTAAAATAAAGAGTTTTAAATATTTTAAGAACGAAATCTATTTTAAAGAAAATTAAGCTCTACTTATTGATATTTGATTTCAAAATATATTTATTGTATAATCTAAATCATAGTTGTTAAATAAGATAAATCTTATCAATATTGAATCTAAGTATGAAACAAATATATGGACTTAAGAGACTTTAATATTGACACAAGTATAAAAATAAATAATTTTAATAAGAGTTGATAGTTATGAAAGAAGGAAAAAAAAATATATAATACAAATTTAACTTACATAATAATAAAATAAATACACATGTAGACATACAAGACAATAAATATTTATGTAAAAAAAAAAGTAAAAAGTAAAAAAAATATATAGGATGTAAGTTAGAAATAGAAATAAAAATATAAGATAATTTATATGGTTATGTATAAATTCAAGTAAACATCGATAAATTCTAATATCATGTTAATTGGAACTTTATTTTTAGTGCAAGGTAATTAGACTAAACAAAAGAAACTATAAATATCTATGAAGGCTTGCTAAAGAAGACAAGTTTGATTTATGATAGTACATACAAGTATCAAATCAGCCACCATGTTGAGAAAAAATCTCTGATTCCTATATAAAAAAAAATCTTGTACCTGCATATTCATCAACCTGTTCACATTTTTCTTGTATATATCACCTTCTTAATCCTTTCGTTCCTCAAACCGAGAAAGAAAATAAAAATAAAATAGCAACCTGAAAACAACAGTTAACATTCAAACAAGTAAGAAGCTATGATTCTACAACAAAACAATTAACAGCAGCTATATCTTTGATCATCAACAAACTAGAGATCTGGAAAAAACAAGATCAAACTGTTATTTTAACCAGGAAGTGAGCCCTCTGTTCTAAATTGTTACAGGTGAGTAAATAAAATTATTTTAAGATTTTAGTGGATGTAATCTATGTGTCTGATTTACGATTTATGTCTTGTTTGCTTGTGTATCTGCTTCCCAGACCTAACTCTGTGAATATCCATATGGTTGCAAACCTGTATTTATTGTGTGGTTTCAGAGTGAAATAAACTATACAAAATTCAATACATCTGCATTCAATTATTATTAGACTTAAAACCTTAAACACATCTGGTTGTTGAAACATAGAACAAGAGCTAAAACTTGATTTTAAATAGGTTGATGAAGTATTACAGTAAGAAACCGGGTTTTACAGAGCAAAATGGTAATGTGTGCTAAATTCAAATGTCATGAAACATTGATTCACTTATATAACTTGAATCCACGCTACAAGATAGGATTTTTAAAACTACAATAATGATTTTTAATTTTGTATACATAGAGCATTTTCGAGATGAACTAGGAATGGGTTTCGATCGAATTTAGGCGGTTGGAGGAGTTCTGGAGGTCGGAGCTTCGCGAAGAGGTGGAAGAACCTACCATGAGTCAGGGAAAAATGCTCGGAGAGGCTCACGTGCACTGTGGTGACGGCGGCGAGAGGTTTCCGTTCAAAAACCTAAATTTTTGAAGGTCGGGAAAATGGCTATCGCGACTTTTCTCGTGCATCGAGTTGCACGCAGCTGAGGGAAATGGAAGCTTGGATGGTGATGGAGATGTGGCCGGAAGCTCGAAGCTTCGGGTGGTCGGAGTCGCGGTGGTGAGTTGTTTATTTGGTCTGAGGTCTGTTAGAATTTTATCGAGTTATTCTCGATTTCGACTGGGGGAGTTGTTCGAGTTTTAGTCGATCGGGGGTAGTTGCTAATGAGATCGTCGACTGGTCGAAGGCGTCGAAGATGGTCGGAGGTCTCTGACGTGGCTGTGCACGTGCAGTGCACGTTTGATTTCCTGAAGCTACGAGTTCTCGATTGTACTCAGGGAAATTGATGGTTGGGCTCGGGACTTCATCGTGTTTTCGCGTGAGAGAATTAGTAACAGTTTTGACAGTTGAAAATTAGATGAAGAAGAAGGGCAACTCGGCGAAATTGTGGAGAAACTCGAGCTTTAACTCGAGTAAACCCGAGATTTTCTCGGGTATCTGGGTTTTCACACTTCGAGTCTAATAATTAAAGTTAATCATCCTAACAATTTCAAGTATGGATGAAGTAATTAATGATTGACAATTTTATGTTGAGAGTTTATTTTAAGTTATAATTAAATAAGTGAATACTTAAGGGTGTTTTAAAATCTTAATTAATATCTTAATTACGTAGTAAATTTTAGATAAGTGTTTGGAATTTTATTAACATTGAAGCTTTTAAGTTAGAAATACTTTGTTTCCAAAGTTATTAAGGAAGATTTTAAATGTTAAGTAAGAAGGTAATTAAGATGAAAGAATTTATTAATTAATTCATTTGTAAGGTAATCAAGGATGTAATTTGTTTATAATGGTAATTAGCTAAGTGATTTAGGAATAATCGATTGTAATGAAAGATTGGTATTAATAATTAGGTGTTTAATTAATTTGGTATTAACAGATATTGATTAATAATTATGGTTATCAATCAATAATTGATGAATAATTAATTAGTTAATTCAAGTATAATTAAGTGGTTATAAAGAAATTAAGGATTGATTACTTTGTATTGAAGGAGATTTATCAACAATCAAGGTTTATTATGTGACGGTTAAAAAAGGGAATTAATCTATGGTTGGGAATTAATTTAATTGACTGATAAGATAATCAAGAAGTGATTGATTAATTAAAAGTTAGTAATTAATTAATCTGAGCAGGATTAAGTAACTAGTTCTCAAGGAATTTATTTAATTTAAGTAATTAAATTAATTATGATGTGAATTGATAATGCTTGAATGATGATAAGTGCCTTGGATTGGCTGATATCTCTGATATGAATTGCTCTGTGATATGATATGTATGGGTGGACAGTGATAATGAGATTATCTATTAATTATGAATTTGCTGTGTAAAGGTGTTATCCGATAATTAAGATTAAATTGTATTCCACTTGTATAACTTGGATTAAGATAATATTGAACTCGAAGAGTCCGGAATCGGATATGCGTAAATACCCAAAACCACTTCGACTCTTCATAAATTGATATGAGCTACCCGGGCCTTATATAAGTTGTATGCTTTAATATTCCTTGTTATATGGGTTTACTCACGCTGGTTTCCAGCCTGACCCGGGTGTTACTTTGATGTAATGCTCGGGTCAGACCGAGTATTACAACTTTTCAGGTAAGGACATTCTGGAGCCAGGAGGCAAGCTGGATGGCAGGAACGTATGGAGAGTATTTCGCTGTGATATATTGTTATTTATCTGAGACTGTTATTATAATTGTCCAGTGATTCTAAAATGTTGTAACTCTGATGTATAAGAATGAAATTTGACAGATACAGTATTCTTTTGTAAACTGTTATTATTTGATATTATATTTTGATCCACTGCGAATGTGAGAATCTGCGTTGTGTTTCTGTTTCTTTTTCTTCTATCTCTTTCTTCTTTTTCTAACTATTTGAAATTTTCGGGATCGAAAATTTCGGGTCGTTACATAACAACTTATTAGTATGATAAGTGAAGTATAAGGTAAATGGGTGATGATTCTTCTCGAATGAGAAGAAGTAGCACTAATAATATGTCAATATTTCAAATGAGATAATTTCCTTAAGTATAAATCCTCGAAAGAGGTAAACTCATCGATAAAAACAACTAAGTATAATGGATGCCTCATATCATCGGCATAATACCAAAAGCCACTATAATGGTTTCTACAAACCATAACTCCAAAATATGATATCCTAAAACTCACACTTGCCAAAAATGGAAATTACAAATATTCCCAAAATAAAGAAATCTCAAATCTCCAAAATATGCCAAATAATGGCAATAACATATTTCTCCTAAAAAGGAGATTAAAAATCTCAAATAAAAGCCAAAGTTTGGCAAATCCAAATCTCAAAGTATAGAACTCGATAAGAAATTCAAAATTCCAAAGATGTAATCGCCACATAATGTCTCGAACGGCTCAAATGGCCAAATAATATCTAAAGACGATACACTTGGAAAATCACAAATAAATCAAGGAAATCATCACAGAAGATAGCACATGCTTATAAAATGGTCGAAGCCCGCCAAGTACCGTTCGCTCAAAATATGGCGCCACGTCTCAAATGGACAAACATCCCGAAGAACAACATCCCGAAGGAAAAAACATCCCGAAGGACAAAACATCCCGAAGGACCACATCCTGAAGGGGACAAATACGTCTCAATGGACAAACATCCCGAAGGACAACATCCTGAAGGACAAATGACCCGAAGGTCCAGTACTGACAACAACTCGAGAATGTATCACAAACTCTCAGATAGGAACCCAAAAAGTGGTAACAGTGCGTCCCATACTACACGTTCTCACTTAACGGTTTACTAACTGCTAGTCAATCCCACACTAGAAAACAAAATTAGTAATCACAAATATTTGCCTCATCGCATCGGCAAATACGACCCGAAGGTCAAAACTTACAAACGGACAAGTCAGGAATTAATCGAAAAAGTAAACGCATGTGTCCCATACCACGTGTTTTGCCAAATCATTTAATTCTCCTTCTCATACGCTCGAATAGTGCAAAAACATGTATTTTATATAGAAAATAAGTTGCTTGAGAAAACAAGCTTTTAAAACAATTTTCGAAATCATTTTGGAAAACACTTTTGAAATTCTCTTGTAATAGAGAATATATATAATTTTATAGCTTTACAATAATTTATAAATATTATATAATAATTATTTCAAAAGCCAATTTATTTTAAAAATCATTTCAAAATTATTTAGAAAAACCCGTGCTCGAAATCAAGAAAAATCATTGAAAAACACCAAAACTGACATTCGAAATCATTCAAAAAACGATTCAATTTCGAATAACAAATTCACCAAAATTTAGGCTCGGCTATTGATAGGCTTCATGGCCTTCAAAATAGTTCAAAATTATCACAAATACAAGATGCAAAAGTCGGAAAACAAACGGGAAAACAAGGCAGAACAAAATTTGCACTGGCAAAATACAATACCCAGGTCTGAAATCTTCTCCGGGTTCAACTTTCAAACATAATTTGAATGGCTTAATGACCTTGGTTGTAACAGCCCGCACCTCACTTAACGCAGATATTGTCCCCAACTTAAACACATCCGCCTCATGGGCCAAGCCAAGGTGTGTGGTTTTGTTCCTCAAAAGGCCTCGACGTTGTTATAAGGTGAAGGCTTTGGTATATAAGCACCCACTTCATAGTGTTTTTCCACGATGTGGGACTATTATTCCCATTTTGAAGGGGTGTTACAATCTCCCCTTTAGAGCCCAACGTCCTACTTGGCTCATGAATACAACACCACCCAGGCGTCATGGCTGTAACACGTACATACCAGAATTCTGGCTGGGTATGGCTCTGATACCAATGTAACAGCCCGCACCTCACTTAACGCAGATATTGTCCCCAACTTAGTTACCTCCGCCTCATGAGCCAAGTCAAGGAGTGGGGTTTTGTTCCTCAAAAGGCCTCAACGTTGTTATGAGGTGAAGGCTTTGGTATATAAGCACCCACTTCATAATGTTTTTCCGCGATGTGGGACTATTATTCCCATTTTGAAGGGGTGTTACATTGGAATTGTCTGAAATTTGATACACACAAAGAAGAACAATTTATCTATGAACTTGTAACGACCCTGAAATTTAAATTTATTTAAATTAATAATTTATTGAATTTTTGAATTAAATTGAGTAATTAAATAAATTTTTGGATAAAATTAGTAAAATAAATCGATAAAATGGAAGCGAGTTTCCCCGATTCAAATATGAGTGAATTTGAAAATAATAAATATATAGATATATTTGACTTGAGTTTAAATTGTAAATAAATAATTGATAATAATATTAGATATTAAAAATTGATGGTTAATAATAATAATTTGAGTTTACAAATTTATTATAAGATAGATAGATAAAGTAAATACATTGGATAAAATCCAATGTCAAATTAAATCTAGAAATTTATCTATAATTCAAAATAATGAGAAATAAACAAATAAAAGATAAATTTTATAGTATAAAATAGAATCTCATGTATATAAAATAAATTATGAAAAGTATATATATAGTAACACTTAAATAAAATTTAAGAATATGTTAAAAATGAAAATAAGTATATATGATTAGAATAGAACAAAAATAGATAAGCTAAAAAAATTGTAACAAATAATGAATAATAACTTTACATTCTATGTACATAAAGTATGTAAGTAAAACAAATAAATGCAGCTACCAAAACAGAGCTATCAGCCAAGCAAAACAAAGACCTGGAGGAAGAACAAAAGCATGGAATACAAAGCATGTCAAATATATATATATATGGGATGTACTAAATAAATACATAAAATCTAGGGAAAATATTTGTAAACGTGGGAAGGACTGAGGCATTAAATGCCAGCAGCTCTAGCATGGTCGAAGTCATCTCAGCTATGCTTATTAAACAAAGATAACACCCTATTGTATAAATAAAATAAAAGATAGCCTGCAAACTTGCTTTCTTTTATACCTCAACTTCTCATTTTTTTAATCTCAGTTTCTTCCATTTAAAACAAAAGTAAATAAAACTAAAGTAACATCATCCTCAACTTAACAAAACTACAACTGGAAACAATTAAATCAACAACTTCAAAGCTTGAGAGAAGAATCAACTTGATTCGAACCTGCAAACCAACAAAAATACAACAAAGCAGATCATCAAAGCAAGAACAAATACTTCCAGTTTGAAAATTTCCAGGCCTTCTTGTCTCTGCTCTTTCAAAAGTCAAGTGAGCAAACTCTCTGTTTTCAATTTTCCAAGTGAGTAACTTTAATTCAAACTTGCTTAAGTATATTCATAAAGTTGCTTATGTCTGAAATGACGATGTTTATGTATATATATATATGTATGCAATTCAGTGGTGCCTGCATGTTGTTCATCAGTAATACCTCTGTAACTAGATTTCTAACTCTGGATTGATTCAAAAAATCATCTCTTCTTAATCCATTGATTGATAGGATTTAGTATCTAGACAAGATAGGTTTGTTTGATCATAAAACAAATTTTAAAAATCTGAACTTGAGTTAATAAGATAGAACTGCTCTGTAAAAACACTTAAGAACAGTCAATGGTTAATATAAGTGAAATTTCAAACATTTTAAAATATCAATTCAAGTTTATAATTTGAATTCTTATCTGCAATTAGGAATTTTAAAAAGAAAATCATGATTTTTAGTGTAGTATTGGAGATGCTTTTCGAGGTTGACCGGAAATTAGTTTATGAGTGTTTTCTGATGATCTAAGCGATCTGAGTGGTCTGGGTTTTTGTCAAGGCTAGGGTGGTGATCGGAGTGTTTGGCAAAAATGGAGTTAGTGGCGGCTGATCGCCGTGGCACCGGGTATTAGTCGATTTGGGTTTTAAACCCTAGAATGGGTCGAGTCTGGAAATGTGATTGCGGCGACGTCATCGTGGCACCGAGTCTGACGTGGCTTTGGGGAATGATAGAAGGCATAGCGACGAGGTCGTGGCCGAAGTCTCGCATTTTCTGGTGGTTGGAGGGGTGAAAACGAGATGATGACAGGAGTGGGTGGTGATGGGGCTAGTTGTTCCAGGTTTCGTTTTGTGACTCGATTTCGATTTCGAGTCTACGGCAAAGTTCGAATGGTTGGAGTTTGATCTGGGAAGAAGTGGCGACTTGCTCGACGAAGTGGTAGTGCCGGAACATCGCCAGCGGCGATGTACACGTGCACAGGGATATATCGGCAGAGACGAATTTGAGAAGGAGCTGAACTCGAAGTCGTTTTCTTGAATTCTCGTGAGTGACTCGTGGAAACGTAGATTGGGCTCGAGTATTTTACTAGGCTTGAATTGTTTGATAGCGAAACAGGTTTTAAAAAAAAAAAAGGGTAAGAACAAAATTTAGTTTTAAAGAAAAATTAGAAGAAGAAAAAGCTGCGTACCTGGGATTGTGCCTCGGGTAAATTGGACGAGCAACTCGAAGCAACACTCGGGATTTTGAAGGGGATGACTCGAAGCGGTGAGGGTTGTCTCGAGCATATGGTTTGTTCCAGACTTGTAAAACCTGGTAGCAAGAATTTTGTTATAAACAAATTCAAATGAAAACTTAGATTTGCATACCAGATTTAAATCAATGTTTAAATAATAAATTCAAGTTTGTCTTAAAACTTAGTTGGTGAATAGATCAAGTTTTAGAGTTTTAAATTGCGTTAATAATTACAAGCGTTAAGGAATTTGAATTTAAATTGGAGTTTGAAATGTAAAGAAACGATTTAAACAAAGTTAAATCGTAGTGGTAATCTGATTCAAATCTAAATTTGAATCTTAGTTTTGAAATAAATTTAAGTTTATAAGTTTAAAAGTTTTAACAATTTTGAATGTTAAAATAGAAATTTAAATGTTTTAAACTTATATTTGAAAAGGGTTTATTTTAAATAAAACTTAATTAAGTAATTAAGATGTTGATTAAATGTTTTAATGTGTTAACTTAAAAGTTAAGTAAATTTTATATTGATGAATGATTTAAAATTAACTAAAGGTCAATTAATTATAAATTTAAAGCTAATTAATTTATAAGAAAGGATAATTAATTAAATGGTAATAAATTAAAGGTTAATTTATTAATTGAAGATAATCAATTAATTGGTGAAGTTTATAATTAAAGATTAATTAATTAAAATAAAATTTGAATTAGTAAATGTTAATTAACCAGGATTAGTGACTAATCTAATTTAATTTAATCAGATATAAATTGACCTTACTTATGAATGTTTGGATTCTGTTGAGTGATATGAATTGTTTGATATCCCTGATATATGATGCTTTGTGATACGTCCTGATTTATGTCGTGATCTGTGATATTTCTGTTTCTGTGATACATTACTATGCATATATGTGGAAACCCTTGGCCCGTAAAACGGCACTTGAACTTCGATGCGACAGGGAGTCGGATTCCAGTTGGTTATTCGAAACCCACATCGAATTATAATTGTGAATCGTTGTGACCGATAAGTTTATTATATCTGTGATTTGTGAATGAAGATAAGCGTTATCGATTATACCGCTTATCGATATATCTGTGATGATTGATGTTGCACTATTGTGTGTGAAACCCCTGGACTACACTTATACACACACAAATATGGATTTCACGTGGAAATCGGTTAAGTCACAGATAATTTAAATTTGATGTTTTTGAAATTGAAATTTTAATTTCAATTGATTTTGAAATTAGGAATTTGGGTTTAAAGTGAAAAGCTTTTGAAATGGAGTTTCAAAGATAAAAGTTATTTTGATAACTTAATCGAGTTTTGAAAATTTAAATAATTTGATTTAAATTTGAATTCAAGTTTGAAATTGAAATGAAATTGTTTTGAAAGCCATGAATTGAATCTGTTATTTTTAACAGATTTAAAATGATGATTTGTTTAACCCATTCGAAATGAAATTGTTTTGAAAACTATTAGATAAATCTTTGATTTAAAGATTTAACGAATTAATTAAACTGAAATGGAAATCGATTTGGAAAATCTGTGAATGAATCTTTGTGAAATTTAGTGAACTTTGTGAAGTAAATCTTTTTGTTTAAAAAGATTAAAATGGTAATTTGTTAAACCATTTGAAAAGAAAGTTTGGGTAATAAGCTGTGACTTAATTGAAATCCCAATATCCATATGTTTTGAATATTGCGCTCACTATTCGGGTTAGCCGGGAAAGGACCTTTGGGTCGTATAACCCATTCCGAATAGTGATACGTCGTATATGGATCGCATTTGAAGACCGGTGATGAAGACCGGATATTTTTCGAAAATGAAAGGACAACCTGTCGAATGTCTCTGCACTGAGTTGCTCCGGTATAGAGATTTATATCACTCTTTTTGTGACGGGAAGTCCGGACGTGATTGAAAGTTATCCGGAATTGCAAGGGCTTCGTGAGAAGTGCCTTCGGTTCTGTTCGAACCCGGAACAGACTTATATGGATACATGTCTGACATTACACTTTGAGATATAAAGCCGATTTCTTTCAAATACATTTCTGTTGGTGGCGGAGAATTTATTCTCTTAGCTTAACACCCTTCTCTGAGACGTACGAGCTCAGAGGTTATGTAGTTGAAATTTATCAGCGATATATCCCAATTTGGTAATGTGGCATGCTGAGTGTTGCTGTGTGATGATCAATGTTTGATCATTTGTGATATGATCTTTTGTTTGATCATTTATCTTTGTGATCATAGGTTGATCATCTGTTGACCCAAAGCGTGGCTTTTTGAAAAAGCGTAGCTTTGTGGACGAGACTTCGTCGAGCCTCACAACCCGGTAATGGTCGAAACAGGAATCGTGCGGCAAGGTTTTCAGGGGTAGCTCCCCTAGGGTATGACCATTCCTTCTGGAAAAGGGTAGTATCATGGTATGGAGCCCAGATACTTACTCATGTGGATACACTTTCTTTATGATGTGTGATGTTGGTTATCGAGCGCTCGGATAAAGGTCCCAAAGGACCGGGGGTGGCATATCTGAGGTTTCTTTTATCCCTTGGGAAAAGGGGTTGCCGGCCTTGTTTGGCAGAGAACAGTTGGTTCTCGGAACGTCCCGCCAGAGGCGTTTCTTTCGTGGAATAGGAAGTTCCTTAGCCTGACCATTTGTTGGAAATCCAAACAAAACAATACGAGCCCTGTACGGTTTTTGTTGTATTACCTGCCATGGAATGTGGTGGTAACCTGCTATTGAACATGGTAGCTATAGTAGGCATAAGTGCGAAATGTCTATGCTGGCTAAGATTTATATTCTACTTTCGAAATTGTTTTCTACACTATGCACTAGTAATAATATCAAATGATTTGATTTTGCGTAGTAAGCATCTTTGACTATCATAAGAAGAAATCTCCTCCAATTCTGCATTTGCATTGTGTGTGTGGTGGGAGGTCTTATGGTAGTTTCATTTTCCAAAAGCATTGCGAATTGACTTTAAAATTCTCTGCTATTTGTTTTAAAGATAAACTGTTTTGTTGCTCACACCAGTCCCATGACTGATCCGGAGTTTATTGTTTCTTTCCTAAACTCTGGATGCTCAAAATTTTTCTACACGAGCAGTCTAGAGTTTGGTTTTTCAGATAGTCAGATTAGTAGGTTATCTGGAGCTAGTTCAGTCTTTGGATCGGACTGCACTTGCTTATCTTGGTGTATCGTTATTGGGAGTTCAAGCTATTTCTGGATTAGTGCTTTGAAGATGGAGATTATCCGCTGCTGATGTTATCTATCGTTTTCTTTTCCGCTGCTATTTGTTGTATCATATCTCTGATGTATATTGATATTCATTGTATCACTCTGTTGTATCAGATATTGTATATCAATGTATTATTCATTTATTCCGCTGTGTTATTTACTTAATGTTGTTATAAGCTCCGGCGACTCGGATTTGAACGGTCGAATCTACGGCATTCGAGTACGATGTAAAGTATGGATGTCGATTTTCGAGCGCGAAAATCTGGGACGTTACAGAACTTGAAAAAGATTCACTGAATTCCGACATGAAATGTAAAGACATGAAATTTCAAACATGGACTCAGGTCATGTTGAATTCTGCCCAGGTCTGAAAACCATCTCGGGTTCAACTTACAGGCATAAAACAGATGACCAAACGACCTCAGATTGAACTGAAAATTGGTATGCACAGAACACTTTAAATTTCAAATAAAAAAAATCGAAGAATTCCGACAGGAAATGAAAGAGATACGCTGTCACAAACATGGACTCAGACCATGTTTGCAGCAGCTCAGAAAACAGGAATGTGCACAGGCCTGAAAACCATCTCGGGTTCAACTTACAGGCATGAAACAGATGACCAAACGACCTCAGATTGAACTGAAAATTGGTAGGCACATAGAAGAACACTTTAACTTTCGAATAAAAAAAGAATCAATGAATTTTGACGTAGGAATAAGAAGATATGGTCATACAAAGAAGCAACTCAAAACTGTTTTTACTGTAAACTAAAAAGCAAGAATACATGGTTACAGTAATCGATTTGTTAGCATTTTCTCAACTAGTATTGCTTTGCTTCAGCTAGAGAATGTGAGTTTAGCACTCACCTTAGCGATTTGAAGATTAAACTTGAATTTACTAAAGAAAGTTGCAAGCTTTGGGTTGGAATTTGCTTCAGCGGCCTGTAAAATAGAAGAACGGAGACATGCAAAAAGAAAGCACATTACAGACAATCCAAATCTCAAAATCAAAATTTGATGATATAGTCTATGTTTTGGAGTTGATTACCTATGGAAAAGAGCTTTAGTTTGATTGAAAACAACAATTTAGTTGAAGAAAATGGAGATTTAGCTCTAGGTATTGAAAAGAGGAAAGCTTCTTTGTTTTGTTTCTGTTTTACAGTAAAACTGAAATGAACGTACAAAATGAAGGAGGAGAGAAAGATGTTTTCTCCTTCAGGCTTGTGTAAGTTAATGGGCTTAGACCCAAAACCAAATTAATTAACCAAAGAAAAATCAATTATCTCTAAAATACCAATATACACATATGTTATTAATAAAATAATATATATAAACAAAGATATCTTCACAATAAAATTACACAAACATATTTCTATGTTTAATAAAACATTTTACAACAAATAAAAAGAAAATTTAGGTATAAAAATATTTTTTATTATTAAAATTCTTATTTTTAAATAAATACCCAATTTACATAAATATTTACCCAAAACTCTATTTTTATTACTAAAAATTACACAAAAATTATTTTCTTGTGTAATGAAATACAACAAACCATTTTAACCTCAATTTTATATCCAAAACTTATTTTTAAACAAAATTTCTTCTTTTTATTTATAATATACACGTATTAAAACAAAGTGTAATGGCCCGAAGATTTTCGACCCCGAAAATCGACACTAATACGTTCGATGTATAGAGTGCCGAGCAGTCGAGTGCCGAAAATCCCAGACTGTTAGGGTTAAGAAGAAAAGAGATAGAATAAGAACAGAAAACAACAACACAGAATCTCACAATCGCAGCGGAACAAAATATAATATGAAATAACAGCATTTTATACAAAGAAAAGTTGTAACTGTCAATATACATACAAGATATCGGAGTACAATAAATCTGGACAGTTATAATAACTTGTCCTCAACTACTGGATAGAATAGCCTATATACACAGCGGAATATACTCAATACGTCTCTGCCATCCAGCTCGTCTCCTGAGCTCCAAAGCGTCCTAACCTGAAAATCTGTAATACTCGGTCTGACCCGAGCATTACAATAAAGTAACACCCGAGTCAAGCTGGAAACCAGCGTGAGTAAATTCATTGGATATGAAATACTTAAGTTATACACTCTTTTGAAAACCAAGGGTAACTCATACAATACGACGAGTTTTCATCTGATTTCAATCAAACACTTCTGCGGAAATCCATTGATTTTATAATAATGTCCAAAACACAGTTACTTATATAAACTAATTAGATTTACCTATTTATTCAACTCCAGCCTATTAGATTCTATAATCAAACCTGCACAGAATTTATAGTAGTTCAAGGATCGAAGTGGTTTCGGATAACACTGATATCCGATCCCGATCTCTTCGAACCCAACTCCATCTTTTAAAACTAAGTTGTGTTTAACCAAACAATTCAATTTCAGAATATCACATTCACATAAAAATTTCATTACAAACATCAATTCAAACCGACGTCTTACATTTTATATTAACTATTTCAATTCGGTGTATTTCATATCACAGAGTAACTAGAAAAACATACTAGAAGAACAAGGCAAGTCCAAAGTACTTACCCATTTTAAACTATTCATAGACTAGATTACTAGTCACACAATCATCTATTTATTTTAAACAAAATTAACTATCTCCAAATCCTGTTTAATTGCTATTACTAATTACAACCCATTTTATTTTATTTTAATTAAATATTTGGAATTAATTAATAATTAACATTTATAATTAACTTAAGACTTTTGATTAAATAAAAGTTTAAAACATTTTATTTTACTTTAACCATTTACTTAAGGACAACTATTTATAAACTTCAGGAATTAAATAATTAACATATATTTATAATTATTCTAAGTTTAATTAATTAAAGTTTAAATCATTTTATTTGCATCATTTATTAACCTAAGTTTTGGGTTAATTTAAAGTTTTAAATTACTTTATTTATATCAGGAAATTTAAGTTTTAAAAACATTTAACTTTTAAAATGATTTGGTTTGAAATTTCCCTTGAGAGATTTTATTTATTTTATTTTAAAAAAATAGGCCCATTGGCCCAAATAATTTAACCAGCCTTCCCCCTTCTTTCTCTCTTCCCTTTCTTTACTTAATCTACTGCTAAAAATCTACCCACCTGAAACAACCATTTTACACGTAACCGATGCACGTGCACACAGTGTCGGAGCCCTGGTGACCATCATCGACGACACCACCAAGTCGCCGCTATCACACTCGACCCTCCTAGCTACCTAGAACCCCACGACGACCCCAAAATCGAAATTGAGCAAATGGAAGCCACTAGGAAGGAAAATCGACCCCTGCTTCCACCTCGCGCCATTGCCTCCGACCACCAGAGACCATGCCCTCGCGCCTGGAACCTCGCCTCGCTTCCCTCTTCCTTTTTCCCCTCCTCCGAGCAACCTCGATGCCACCACGATGCCGTAGTCCTTCAACAACCACACCTTAGCCAAAAGCGCCCTAAAACCCTAAACCTCCTCCGCCTCGCCACCACGAAGCCTGGAAAATCAAGCCACCATTTTTCCCCAGATCGCCATCACCTCATCCTCCTCTGGCCAGAACCCCGAAGCTCACAACCCACGCGGTCGCCAAAAAAACCTCTACGACCAGTTTCCATTCACTCCCTTTCCCTAAAAAACCACTCAACTAAAAATCACAACAAAGCCACCAAAAATCATCTTTTCCTACATCGATTCTAATTATATAGGTGAAAACCTGAATTAAAGTATTTGATTTTCTGGAAATGTTTGATTGCCTACTGTAATTCCTATTTTACAGTGACCCTACCTTATAGTTTACCATAAAATCATTTTAAAAAATAAGTATACTCAATTTCAAATAAAATTTCTTCAATCATCACGGCCTAGAAGTATTTAGATGAAGAGGATTTGATTTTTGAAAGTTGAGCATGATAGAAAAACAAAACACAGAGCCAAAAATTGTGTACATGTTCACATATATCCATCTACAAACATATATATACATTTATATAACACATATTGTCATTCTATTTTATTTAAGCATACTCATATCTTAAAAAAAAGATTTGATTTAGAAAAAAGAATATACTCACAGATAATTGTTTGAATAGAGCAAGATGCTTCTGAAAAGCTGCTGCTAACTTGGATTTGTTGATGATCTTTCTATTGAGTTGAGATGTTTGCTTTAAGTTGTAAAATGGCAGAACTGTTTTATCTTTGTTTAACTTACTTAGTTTCGAATGGAAGAAAAAAAATGAAGAAGGCAGTGGAGGTATAAATAAGAAAAAGGTAGACTGTATGCATCCTACAATAAGTTTCTTATTCTTTCCTTTTAATTCTTTTTTTTTGAAAAGGAATGGGCTAAGGGAGCCCTGCCCCAATAATATTCATAATCCTCATGAAAGTACAAACTTACTGATACATGCCATCATCAAAGAAAAAAGAAATACAAAATTGATTAGCTAATACAAAACTATAGACAAACAAACCTCTACAACTCCTACATCACAACAACAATCACCTTAGTCTTCCAACTCTCTTGCAAATCCTCTTATGCAGTATACTGTATAACACATTAGCATTGTCCATTTTCAGTTCAAAGATTCTTCTGTTACGCTCAGACCATATTTCATAAACAAAAGACTTCAATATGATCAAAAGAATCTCAGATTTCCTACATTTCCATCTTGTAGCCTTGAAAATATTATACCATTCAACTCGAGAGATTTTCACTGGTCTATGAAAATTTCCAAAGGAAAGTAATCTGCTCCAAACTTCATAAGTAAAATCACATTCAAAAAATAAATGCGTATTAGATTCTGGAAAGGAATGACAGAAAACACATTCTTCATTATTAAGAATTCCAAGCTTAGGCAATTTCTGTTTTGAGTTTATTGCATTTGCCATGATCTTCCAAAGTATAAAATTTTCCTTGGCAGGTGAATTGTTCATCCAGATTCTAGATGCCCACGGGAAAGAATCCAAGTTTTCACTAAGTAACAAAGCTTTGTACACAGTAGATAAAGCATGCTTTTTTCCCTTCACTGTCCAAAGAACCTTTAAATCTGATGATAAAAGTGGTAAAGAAGTTATACTCTGCCATAAGTCTCTGACTTGTTTAGAACTGCAATAAGGTAGATTAATAGAGTCATCATATATAAAAGAAATAGCTTTAGCCTTTAAAGGGATTCTAGTAAGAAGTTGCAATGAATAGGGAAGAATGTTCTGAAATCTCAAGCCAGGCTTAGACCATGGGGAAGTCCAGAAGTTAACATCATTGTTAGCTAGAGGGTTGCATTGTATAAGAGGTAAAAATGTTGATCTTAACTTCAGAATATTGCGCCAACTCCAGCTGCATATGTTTGGGATGTAGATAGTCCAAAAATCCTTGCCTTTTAATAAATTCTTTAAAATCCATTGAGTCCATAAATCCTGCCTATTGCATAAATTTTTTTCAAAATATACAGACATAGCAGCTACATTCCATATTTTTAAATTTGTTATACCCAGACCACCCTTATTCTTAGGAAGTTGAATCTTCTTATAAGAGATTGGAATTAACTTTTTTGAGAAAGGATCTCCATGCCATAAGAATCTATTCAGAGCACTATTTATCATTGATACTAATTTACATGGAAGAATGTAATGTCTCATCCAATAATTGACCATAGCAGTAGCAACACTTTGGACAATAACTAGTCTCCCTGCTTGTGAAAGTTAAGTGTTAGGCCAAATTGTTAATTTCTCTGTGATTTTATCATAAAGTTACAAACAATCAGTAGTAGTTATTCTTGCTGTGATGATAGGAAGACCAAGATATCTTTCATTTTGCTGCATTTCACTAAGACCAGAGAATGATACAATTTCACTCTTTAAATTATCATTAATACCTGCTATAAGAATGCGAGATTTGCTTACATTTATCTTCAAACCAGTGAGAAAGTAAAATTTATCCAGAACTTCAATTATAGTAGAGATATTAGATATGGTTGGCTTTGTAAAGATGACAAGATCATCAGCAAATAAAAGATGAGTAATTTGTGGATCTTTACATTTAGGGTGCAGTTCGAACTTCCTATTAATAAGTTGCTCATTAATTAAAGAATTAAACACCTCCATTACAGTAATGAACAATAATGCAGAGATTGGATCCCCTTGCCTGACACCCTGAGTACCTTTAAAAAAACCTCTGGCACATCCATTTCTAATTATTGAGTAATGAGTTGAAGAAATACAAGTGTAAATCCAAGCAAGCATAGGCTTTGGAAAGTTCATCCGAGAAAGAATTGCTATAATAGAGCTCCATGATACTGAATCAAAAGCTTTTTGTATATCAAGTTTGATCATACATCTAGGTGAAATACTCTCAATACTATATCCTCTTGTAAGCTCTTGCGTGAGTAAAATATTATCACCAATATTTCTGGAAGGAACATAAGCAACTTGGTTTTTTGAAATAACTGAAGGCAGAACAATTTGAATTCTATTAGCAATGATCTTGGAAATAATTTTGTACAGTACATTACAACAGGAGATAGGTCTAAAATCATTAACTTTTCTAGCATTAGAGCATTTTGGAACAAGGGCTATGTTAGTAGCATTTATACCAATAGGCAATTTATTGTGAGAAAAAAAATAGAGGATTGCCCTGTTGAGATCTTCCTTAATTATTTTCCAAGAGTGTTGAAAGAAGAAAGCACTAAAACCATCTGGTCCACCACTACTATCAGGCTTTAAGGAGAAGACAGCCATTTTAACCTCTTCAGGTAGAACTTCACGTATAATTTCATTAGCCTGTTCAGTGCTCAAAAAAGGAAGGTTCATAGAAAAAAGAGGAGTAAGATTAGGGGTCATTGGGCATGAATTAGCAAGAATAGAAGAGAAGTACTCAATAAAAGATGCACTGATTGACTCATCATTTTCCTGTAATACTCCATTCCTATCAACAATACACATAATACTACCTTTGGATTGCTTAATCTTGATAGAGTTATGATAAAATTTTGTATTCCTATCACCCTGCTTCTCAATAGTCTCATGAAGTAATTCTTTTTTCATCAATGCTTCAAACTCTAAAGCTTGCAGAAGATCTTTGGATAAAATCGCTTCATGACTAGCCAATAACGAATTTAGATTATCATTCTGTAATTAGTGTTGAACGACCAATAATTTTTCCCTAATTCCATCTGAGATTTTAGAACCTTTCCCAAAATTCACTCTAGCCCAAGATTTAAGCTTTCCTTTTAACCTCTGCAGTTTTATCTTAAAAATATAAAGGGGATTGCCAAAAACATTTTCCTGCCAAACCTGCATCACAATGCTTAGAAAATTACTATGATTAGTCCAAGTTTTATAAAATTTAAAAGATGGATTCCTGCAAATTGTCTTCTCCCCCCAAGATAAAATAATAGGAGAGTGATCAGAGATTGAGGGATTTAAAAATTTGCAATAGAGATTTGGCCAAAGATTAATTGAATGAATGTTATAAAATGCATGATCAAGTTTACAATAAGTTCTAGGACCAAGTATTTTTTTATTATTCCAAGTAAACTCTGCTCCAGAAGATGGAATATGAGTAAGAGAAGATTTTATCAAAGTTTGTTTTAAAGGGGAAATATCTTTTAAAGATAGAGGGATTCCACCCATTTTTTGATCAGATAAATACATACAATTAAAATCACCAAGAACGATCCAAGGTAAGTTTGAATGAGAAAGAGAAGTGAGATTAGAAAGAAAAGATAATCTTTTTTCAAGATTGTTTTGAGCATAGATAAAAGAGATCAGAAAAGGACTTGTTGAAGAAAATAAAGAAACTGTAAAATGAATAAGTTGATCATCCTCCTTCAACTTTGTCAATTTCAAAACTTTTGCATTCCAAAGAACCAATAATCTTCCATATGGGGCACTTTGTAGATTATCCTCATGATCCCAATCAGGGGCAATTTTCTTACAGGCTAGATCAGAATGCAATTTATCTAACTTTGTTTCACTGATTGCAATGAGTTGCAGTTTCTAATCATGAATTTAAATGCTTTATTTCAGCTTGTTTAGATGCTAGATGTCCTCCTCTTATATTCCAATATGCTATATTATTGCTCAACATCATTAATGCATGGGTGAAATTAAATTAGATGGATGCTTCCTAGTATGCCTTAATCCACTTTTCTGAGAGAAAGGGACTTGAATTGTTACTGATTCATTATAATCTCTAGGTTGAATTTCATCAATATTATAACTTTTACCATTGTTAAAATCCTCTGTTGTATCATGGAATGAGACTTTCTTTTTGCCTTTTTTACCTTTTTTATAAGATGTGAAATGTTCTTCAGTAGAGTCCTTTGAACAACATGGTGGAGGTAAAATCAAATTACTGGGAGGAGAAATATTGATATAAGGGGAGGTATGTGCAGAGGAGACATCATTGATAACATGTTCATTGTTGACATCCATAATAGGAATAGAACAAGAACCAAAACCTTCAGAGTGTTTCTCAGTAGAGATCTTTGTACAACATGATGGAGATAAAGTCAAATTATTAGGAGGAGAAATGTTAATATCAGGGGAAGAATGTGTAGAGGAGACTTCATTGATAATATGATCTTTGTTGAAATCTTTAACAGGAATAGTACTAGCAACAATGCCCTCAGAATGATCCAATGCTATAAAATGTAAAACTTCAGTTGAAACTTTCAATTTTTCCATCAGAGCAACTATTTATTTCCTTTTTTCCAGATTGTGAGGAAGAGGTTCTCTTTTCAAATAAAATCTCATTATTTAAAGTTCTTTCATCCAAATTAGATAAAATCTGAAAAGAGTTAGCAGTAACAAAATTTTCCTTAATGCCCAATTCCCTATTACCATCAGTTTCTATTTGTATTATGTCATTATGATCCAAATTCCTCTCAGCTATAACTGATTTTTGACTACCATCAGTTTCCATTTGTATATTGTCATTATGATCCAAAAACCCCACTGCTTTATCTGATGTTTGACTACCATCAGATTCTATTACTATATTGTCAATTTGATCCAAATTCTTCACTGCTCTATCTGTTATTTGATTACCATCACCCTTATTCAAAATATTATCAATAAGAGAGTCCTGAACTAAATCCTTTCTTCTCCATACTTTAAAAGTATTCTTATTAGAAAATCCAACATTATGAAGCTTCAGAACCTTATCTTTCAAAATATCATGTTCCACAAGTTCCTTATCAACATACTTCCCATCTTCCTCACCAATGCCACTATTTAGCATATCATAATTTTCCACCTTATTATTACCAGAACAGAAATTAGTTTCATGACCAAAAACCTTACATTTGCTACAAATTTTTGGTTTCCAGTCATATTCAACTTTAACATAAGGGCAGCAATCACCTAATCCATCAATTGCAATAAAGTCAGGGAGCTCTTAATCAGGTGATACTTCAATCAACGCTTTAGCATACTTAAATCTAGACAATCTTTCCGTGCTTTCATCAAGACAAATCAGTTTTCCCACATGACATGCTAACCAATTGATACCAATTAATCTCCAAGTAATTAAAGGAATTCTATAAAAATGAACCAAGATTGGCACCTTTTTAATTTTCTCTTGAAAGTAACCAAAAGAGGGATCCCATTTTGTGATGATGAACATCTTACCTTTAATGAAAATATGATCAGATTGTAAAACTTTCATTCTATCAAGATCATTCGAAAAATTAAAGAAGAAATTCTCATTATCACATTTGATATCAACTTCACCTTTTAATCTCCAAATACTTCTCAGATGCTTAGAAACCGTAAGGTAAGAGAGAGAACCATCCAAGAAGAAACCTACTAAATGATCAGCCCAGTATTTAATTCCTTCATTTCTAACTTCATCAGGAAAAGCATTCGGAATTCCATCTTTTTTAATATCAAAATGCTTAGGTACAAAAACTCCAGCATTTCTAGCTTTTTTCTCGAACAAAGAAGACCACATTGAATCTGAAACAGATAACCTAGAAAGATGATCGTGCTTCAAATCAAAAATAACACTACCAGCCAAAGGAGGAAATTGCCTAACTAGATTCGATGACTGGTGATTAGAATTCAAATAAGAATCGAAATCTGACAAAGTCGAAGGAGGGATGGAAGAAGAAGAAACAGAAGGTGGAGGAGGGACAAGAGAGGAAGAAAGATTCAAAGAAGAGGAAATGATCGAGTGAGGGATCAGAGAGGAGGGAGAAGGGTTCGAGGGTGGAATAAGGGAAGAAAGAGAAGAAGAAAGAGGAGGTGGAGGGAACGGGGATGGGGAAGAAGAGGATGCCGCCATTAGCAGAGTTCAAAATGCCGCCATTAATTTTATTTTCTTCTTATCTTTTGCTTTGGTCAGAGATTACTTTTGATCTGATTTGATTTTGTTTTGACTTGATTTAATTTCCATGTGACTTGATTTTGATCTTGATACAATGTTTTGTAAGCTTGACTAGATATGTCTCCTTTTGTGCTTACAAGTATTTTTATATGAATTTATATATTTATATGTATATATATGCATAGCTATGTTAACATATATATATTTATATGTTTAAATCACTTTTCAATTTTATCCACACACATATTTCTTGACAAATATATACATATAGATATATTGTTGTCACCCTATACACATATATTCTCACTATTTAATATATACACATTTGCTTGTATTTGTCATCATATACATACATATTTTTTTCATACACATTGCTTTTGTATACATTGTCATTATATATATACATATTCACACTTATACACTTTCCTATATTTTACTTCATATAGGCATCTATACATATATATACACATTTATATACTTATATATATTATCAAACACCATAAGCTTGTATATATTTACATACATATACTTATGGATATTTATCTTAATTTTAAATGGTGGAATTTATATTCACACTTCTATAATATTTATTATATCCAGTAATTTAACTTATATATCCAGATATTTTAAACATCATAAATTTATCTATCTGACTAATCAAAATTAATATTTCAACGGTTTGAATCAGTTAATTTCCCAATTATCAAACGTTAAAAAATCGGGTCGTCACACAAATACTTCCTTTAAAAATCAATAAAAGAAGCATTTAGCAATAATTATTGGAATTATTGCATTTCTCTAAAATAAAACCATATATTTCTCATTTTTAACACAAACAACCAAAATAAAGTTTTAAAAACTTTATTTTAACATTTTGAATTTGAAAACCATTGTTTATTCAAAATAAACAATTTTAAATCTCCAATTATTTTTATTTCTCAATATCAGGTAATCACCAAAACCAGGATTGTTACAGATTTATTCCCGCCGTTGGAGCCGATGACCTTTTATATATTTACCCATCTAGTAGCGGATGAACCATATTACACGATTATATACTATTTGTGATGTAAAGAAACAGGTTGGAGCAATCCAACATGATTCCTTACCATTATTGAAATATATATATATATATATATATATGTTGATATATATATATAAGCTGTGATGTAGAGGGACAAATTGGAGGGATCCAACAGGATTCCTCGCCAATTGTTGAAAATTTCAATAATATTCCCATTATATGAATTATTGGATATTAAACCTGATTGTTGGCACTATTGATTATGACATTGTTTATGTTCAAAACTAAAATCTTGTAGTGATAAAGGATTAATATCGATATTGGCTAAGTAGCTATTGGCCTCAAATTAGTATTTTAAAAATACTATAACTTGCCATTTGAGTTGAAGTTGATTTTTGAGACAGGAAATGATCTTAAATCTGAAATTGGGTTTTAGAAATATTTTTTTAAAAAAAGGATTTAATTTCTATTTTACTCCAACCTTATTATCTGTTCTTTTCTAAGTCATTAGAAATGTTTTTTAAAAGTTATTTATTTGTATGTAATATTGTTTTAAAGTTATTTAATTATACATAAGATTGTTTTAAAGTTTATTAATTTATATTTAATATTGCTTTAAGGTTATTTACTAATATTTTGGAAAGTTAATTATTTGAATTATTAATATGGTTTGAAATCAAAAATAATGATTTATTTATTAATGTTTTGGAAATAAATTATTACTATTTATAATAATGGTAAAGATTAATTATTATTGATTATTTAATAATCTTTTTAAATTATTAGTTGTTATCTTTATAGTGTTTCGAAGTTAATAATTATTATTTATTTTATAATGTTTATTGTTAATCATTATTATTATTTAATAGTGTTTTGAAGTAAATGATTTTTACTTATTTATAAATGTTTTCAAGGCTAATAAATAGAGTTTATAAACATGCTAGATTTTATAAGAGGAGTTTTATAAAATGATTTGATGATTTAAAGGAAGATTATTTACAAGGTAAAGGAGTTTTATGAATGGTTAGATATTTATAAACGAATTATAGAAATAGGTTTAGAAATTTATAAGAAGTCTTTATAATTAGTTTTATGGACTTATAAAGAGTTTATAAATGATTTGAGAAATGATTTAGAGACATTTTTAAATGGTTTTAGGGATTTATAAAATAGTTTATAAATGGGTTTTAGATATTTATAAAATAATTTATAAATGGTTCTTGAATTTTGTAAAAAGGAAATCTTCCTCTATTTTGGTAAATATAATTATAACCGTTGAGATAAGTATATGGATATTTTCTCATTATTGAAAATATAAGGATTTGTGGGTATATCTGTGTAAAGATATTTTTTTACAAGCATTTACAAGGTGATTTATTCAATGAGAAGATTAATTAAGGAGGCTAGTGGTTACTTATGTGCTTAATCCATGTTAGTTTTACCAATAGAATTAAATCTCTGATTTGTATGTGTGTTTATTGATAGTTAAATAACCGACTATCAAATATGGACCCCAAACATAATTTTGGAAATATATAGGAGAAACACGTGAGTTATATGGTGTAGTCATCTTCATGATGCTATACTGTGCATATAAATCTCGTTTCGTTCTCCTAGGACAAATGATAAGGAAATCTGTCCAATAATGGTTAGGAGGTGATCTCAGTTCTTATCTTTGACTGTTTATTTCCTAAAATAACCAAGGTTGAGTTTACCGGGAACTATCGAATGTTGTTTCAAAGAGATTGGGATCAGATATGTTTCCACTGGTTGAATTAACGTGATAGGGGGTTCTCGCTTTCTGTTTGGTGGCAAGAAAGAGACTCTTACCTCTACATGTCCCGGAGATTTAGTATAAGGCCTTGAAGGGTTGGTTTGCTAGGTGCTTATAGTTGTGAGGCTGGCCGTAAAAGCAGATTCGAGGTAGATGGTGCTGGGATGGTTGAAAAGCCTACAGGTTGTCGCTCTTGATGGTTGAAAAGCCTAGACCTTTACATCGTGGTACCAAAGCCGAAGGTTAAGTGAGAAACTTAGCTTTGGTAGGGATTACTCATTAGAGATAGTGTCAGTTGCACCCTAGAATGAGTTTGAGGGTATATATGTATAAGCACATATTTGTTAGTGTTATAAAAATGTTTTATATTGTGTCTGTTATTTTGTAGAGTGGCTTATGGATTCAGGTCAATAGGACTAATTAACGTTATTGATAGGGGTCTATAAACACCTGAACAAAGCAATTCAACATGTATTGTTTTGGAATTGGGTAAATGAAATAATTTTACCTTGATTTTATTTTATATATAAAGAAATATTTTCCAAAAATTATTATAGTATATATGGTGTGCTTGGTTGTTAGAGAATGATAATATTTGATTATTATCATTTGTTGTTTATTGTTTATGTTCTAATAAAAATTGTTATTATAACGTAAAAAAGATAAACAATTAAGAAATGGTTTTATATAACCAAGGTCAAATTATATATATGGTAAATTATAAATATGAATTGTAAATAAACAGGATTAAAAGCTGAGAATTTGAGAATTTAAAATTCCACGATTTTGGAAATTGCTTTTAAAGTTTTGAAGAAATAATAATGATATTGTTTTGAAAATGTTTTGACAGGAAATATTCTAAAATGGAATTTAAAAGAGATAAAAAGCACTGAACTTACTTCGGTCATTGGAAAATAATTTCGACGATGACTGCAGCATCATAGACGTTCATTTTCGGATTTCCAAGAGAGAATTTGCTACCATTGGAGTTTTGTTTTAGTAAAACAAGTTTTGATTTAAATCCGAAATATGATTTATTTTATAGAAAGAGATATATATATATTATTATGTATTATTTCAAAATAGAGTTGAAATATAACAGATTGTTTAAAATTTGAAATTTTTTATCTAAGTATTTTGTTGGAAATATAATAAATCGGTTTTTGTAATTTATAAATTGAGGAATAATAAGTTAAACAAGGTTTTAAGTTGTTGAATATGAATGTTAAGAAAAACGGATTTTAAATGAAATTTAAGTTAAGTTAAATAAAATGAATTTTGAAAAGAAATTTAATCCAAGTTAAGTTAAATAAAATGAATTCTGAAAAGAAATTTAATCTTAGTTAAGTTAAATGAGATGATTTTGAAACGAAATTGATTATTTGGAATGAATTAATGAAATTGAATAATGAAATCAGTTAAATGAAATTGAAATTGATTTAAAATGAATATGAACTAAAGTTGTAAAGTGAAAATAAACATGAGTTGTGTTGTATATAAATGTTTATAATAAATTTAAGTAAAATTTGAAGGAATCGTTCTTAAGTGACATTATTATTGAAAGAAATATATTAAGTAATAAATGAACGTGAATAAAGAAATGTGAATAATTATTATAAATAAATGAATGTAAATAAAAGAGTCTGAATAATGAGAAACCAATTGAAATAAATACGTAGGTTGTATGTATATTATTTTATTAGCATAACTGTTTGATCCAGATTCGGGTACATGATTTTGAAGTGATTTACATCGGTCCGAATAAGTATTTTTCACTCGATTCAGGATGGTGAATATTTGATACTGATTTCTGATTGATTCTGGAATTCTCTATCATAGCATACGGCTATGCAAGGAGAATGACCATTCGTATTAAGGAACCAGATCGGAGTCCGCACTAGAGTGGTCGTGTGAACGATACCATTCGAAAGTGAAATTGTGTGATTGAGCGAGCAATCAGGTATGGTTTTGTGTTTGGCTGGTATACGTACATCGTACAGGCTCTAATAAATTAAATGTTGACATTGGAAAATGTAAATTGATATGGTTATGAATTAATTGAATGGATTTTATTTGTTTGATGGTTTCTCGGGTTACATTTGTTACATTTGCATATAGTTATTGTATTAGTACATGTTACATATTGATATTACTTTCTATATACATGTTCTCATTGATTGTGGAGTGATTAGTAGGTGTGGATGGCGTATGCTTCGCATTTGGAGCTCACTTTCGCATTATATATTGATTGAATATGCTTGCTAATGCTAATAAAAGGTACACATCTTAGATTACATATCGTATTTTTATATTTTTCTCTATGGGATGCCTCATCCATGAAGATGGCATGTATATTTGTGATTACATATATTAAAAAAAATTTCAATCGAACCACGTAGAGGAGACGCTGGCAAAAAATTTCAAAAATTAAAGAGTAAGAAAATTTATTAAGATATTTTTTTTAACTAAAATTTGATTTTTAGTTATAACTTGGAATAGCATTATTTAGTAATTATGAATAAATTTAAAGACATAGAAAGGGTAATAGAAATGTTTCGACAAATTGATTTTTGAAAGTTAAAGGCTTAAAGAATTTGGAAGTCCATATCAACTAATTGGTTTTGAAAAGTTAATCGGTCTGGGCCTTCTTCTTACTTGATAATTTTGAGGACGAGATTTTAAGGGGGGAAGAATGTAACGATCCAGAATTTCAGTCATTTGAAATTGGAATATTTAATTGATATTAAATATTGAAAAGTTAAGTTAAATAACTTAAAAGTCAAATATAATGGTTATTTGAATATTTGAAATTGTTTAAGTAATTAAATCTTGAATATTATGTGAATGAAAATAATTTTAGAAGTTAATTTAAATTCTATTTGAGTAAGAATGAAGATAGTAAACTTGTGAATTTGAATTTAAACGCGATTAAACTTTTTTTACAATAATCATTTTAGTTAACGTGTGAAAATAGCCTTCCGGGGCAATGTCTCGGATTTTGATGAAACCAGTTTCATCGGGACGTAATAAAAAATTATTGTATGTTAATGGATTTCATGGGGATCAGGCGTATCATTTAATCGTGCAAGCTCGAAACGCATATAAATTTATTATAGTTTAATATAATATAATTAGGTTTGAAAAAGCTATCTTCTGGATATATGATCGAATTAGGTCTCGAGGCTAGTTCCATTGTGTTCAAAATAGGGCTATTTCATATAGAATGCCAAGCGGCACACCTCATTTAGGGTTCGTGATTTTTGAGTGCATTGATTTAGATATTTTGAATATAATAATATGTATATTCACCATACCTTAACCATACTTCCCCTCGCTCAACCCATACCTCTCACACGTTGAGCCACACCATTCTCATCTTATAAAAAAAAACCACGTACATGTCAGTTAATTGGTTGGAAATTTTTTGAATTTAAACTTCACCTCATTGAACGGTCGAGGATCATCGGGATTAATCCATGCATTTTCAGGCGAGGTCAATAACTAGAGAATTGTTCGCGACATCGAACTTGACTCATTCAATGGTTGGATCATCGTCAGTCGTCATGATGTGGCTGCAATTCGTCGATGAATGGTGAATGAACTTTCTTTGATTGCCCCTATTTGGATGATTTTTAGGCGATGGACCCAAAAGGAGAAACATAAAGGACATCAAATGCAAGGTTCTAGTGAAGTTTGGTGGTGTTTGGTCAAGCGTGGTGGCGGAATTTGTGGTTTGAACGGAGATGGACGTGGCCTTGTTTTTTGGATTCGTTCTAGGCGTCGGTGGCACTAAGGGAGGTGAGGCCGGTGGGGTTGGTTTCTTCGGTAGGAGGCAGAACTTCGATGGTCGAGCAACGCGTGGTGGTGGAGCGAGGCGGCAACGGTGGCAAGATGAAGTGGCACCTGGTTGGTTCAACCGCGAAAGAGGATTAGAGGCAAGGAAGATTAGAGTAGGTAATTAGTTTAGAGTTTTAATTAATTAAGTTAATGAAATTATTTTTAGTTAATATAATTAATTGATTTCTTTTATATGCAATTACTTTTGCGTACAAAGTCGGATTTAGATGCCAGTTTGTTGTGTTGCAATCGTATGGGCGTCATCTACGATATGGAATTTGTTTGGAGACAATTGGGCTTGTTGAATTTCATGCTAAATTCGAACGTCATTCGAATTGAACGAAAAAGGAATGCCTTAGTGACAACTGGAATAATTGTTAGTTAAACTCACCTTTTTTGTTAACCAATATATTATATAGTTGATAAAAATTATTGAATGAATGTTTGGATGATTTACTATTTTATCAATTGGTTTGGATTTATTCCCGCCCCTAGAGAGGATGACCTTTTATATATACCCGCCTAGTAGCGGATGACCAATACTATATAATTATATACTGTTTGAGATGTAGGGAAACAGGTTGGAGGGATCCAACATGATTCCTTACCACTGCTGAATTTTATTTATATATATGTGCTGATATATATATAAGCTGTGATGTAGGTAGGCAAGCTGGAGAGATCCAACGGGATTCCTCACCATTGTTGATTTTAATTTCAACAATATTCATGTTATATGTATTATTGGATATTAAACTTGATTATTGGCACTATTGGTTATGACATTGTTTATGTTCAAAACTAAAAGCCTGTAGTGATAGAGGATCAATATCAATATTGGTTAAGAGTTTAGTAGCTATTGGCCTCAAATTAGTATTTTAAAAATACTATAAATTGCCATTTGAGTTGAAATTGATTTTTAAGACAGGAAATGATTTTAAATCGGAAAATTGAGTTTCAGAAATATTTTGTTTAAGAAAGGATTTAATTTCTATTTCACTCCAACCTTATTATCTGTCTTTTTCTAAGTCATTAGAAATGTTTTTTAAAAGTTATTTATTTGTATGTAATATTGTTTTAAAGTTATCTAATTATATTTAATATTGTTTTAAAGATTATTTATTTATATTTAATATCATTTCAAAGTTATTTATTTGTATTTAATATTGCTTTAAGGTTATTTAACAATATTTTAATATTTTGGAAAGTTAGTTATTTAAATTATTAAAATGGTTTGAAATTAATAATAATGATATATTTATTAATGTTTTGGAAATAAATTATTACTATTTATAATAATGGTAAAGTATTTATTATTGTTTATTTAATAATCTTTTGAAATTATTAATTATCATTTTTAATGTGTTTTGAAGTTAATAATAATTATTTATTTTATAATTTTTATTTTTAATCATTATTATTATGTAATAGTATTTTAAAGTAAATGCTTTTATTTATTTATAAATGTTTTCGAGGCTGATAGATAGAGTTTATAAATGGGCATGGATTTTATAAGAGGAGCTTTATAAAATGGTTTGAGCATTTAAAGGAAGATTATTTACAGGGTAAAGGAGTTTTATAAATGGTTAGATATTTATAAACGAATTTTAGAAATAGGTTTATATATTTATAAGAGGTGTTTTATATATGGACTTATAAAGAGTTTATAAATGATTTGAGGAATGATTTAGAGACATTTTTAAACGGGTTTAGGGATTTATAAAATAGTTTTTAAATGGGTTTTAGATATTTATAAAAGAATTTATAAATGGTTCTACAATTTTGCAAAAAGGAAATCTTCCTCTGCTTTGGTAAATATACTTATAATCATTGAGATAAGTATATGGATATTTTCTAAGTAGTGAAAATATAAGTTTCTAGGTATATCCGCGTAAAGGTATTTTTACAGAAGTATTTACAAGGTGATTTAATCAATGAAAAGATTAATTAAGGGGGCTAGTGGTTACTTATGTGCTTAATCAATGTTGGTTTTACTTATGGAATTAAATCCCTGATTTGGATGTGTGTTTATTGATAGTTAAATAACCGACAATCAAATATGTATCCAAAACGTAATTTTGAAAATATCTAGGAGAAACACATGAGTTATATGGCACAGTCATCTCCGATGATGTTGTACTGTGCGTATAAATATTGTTTCTTTCTCCTAGGACAAATGATAAGGAAATCCATCCACTAACGATTAGGAGGTGACCTCCGCTCCTATCTTTGACATTTTATTTTTTAAAGAACCGGGGTTGATGTAACGAACCTCCTTTCTTACTCCGAAAGAAGAGTCATTAAGGGTAGAAGAAAAAGAAAGATAAGAAGAAACTTCACAATCATATAATCTCACAGTGGAACGAAACAACATATATTAATCAACAAAAGATTTCACAGAGATACTGCCATAATATTACATTAGAGTCGTAATAGTACAAGTTCAAAATGGGACAGTTATAATTGCTTGTTCTTACATCACTAATACAAAATACATACATATACACATAGTGGAATAAGATAGTAGCTAGCTAAGGGTGAAGCCACCTGCTCCAACTCCTCCAAAATGCAATTGTGAGAAACTTGGATCACTAGGCTACTCATAAAAATTTGAGTACCCAAGAATTTTAGGAAAGGAAAATAAAACTCCAGGTCAAACATTGGTCCAGTGTGAGTAAACTCAAACAACTGAAATATTACTTTTAAAAAAACACTTTTTAAAATCAAAGGTATCTCGTAAGACCATGCCACATAAAAACACGAACGGGTTTTTACCTTACGATAACCAAAACACTTTTTATTGAAAATCTAGTGATATTATCATAATGTCTAGGGTTTTCAAGTAAATAATTAACATAGTTGAAATTGTTACATTAATTAAATTCTAGCATAATTGGTATACAACCCAAACCGAAGGGACTTATTGGAAAATGGATTCCATACAATGACCGGGCTATTGGGTACAGCCCATCACAGTGCACATTTAGATAAAATAACACCGAGGATATTCACATGCACATGTCCATGTCCAAGGTGATTTATAAATGTGTGCATGTGTACACAAAAGTGTTACAACATTTCCGATAACTTTTAGTCGACGAAAAATCGAAAATTCAGAAAACGACTTCCGGTCTCATTTTCAATCTTTATTCGAACTAATTATTTTTTTAAATAAAAATTAAAAATGGTTTCACTATCATTTGTTATTATTTAAAAGGAGTTTATTTTATTTATAAAATCCATTAATTTATTATTAGAATTATATTTAAATATCCACACTTAAAGTGATTAAATTCTAGGTTGTTATACTCTCCTTCCCTTAAAAGAATTTCGTCCCCGAAATTGGCATATAAAGAAAGAACTCAATTACTTGAAAAGCTAAATATTCATATCATAAAACACATACAAAAGACATACACTAAACATCCATAGCAAACACTGCCTAAACTATACATGCAACAAAAAACCAGCTATCCTAACATTAAACCGGGATAGGCATCCTTCATATGATCTACAATCTCCCAAGTGCAGTCTTTAGGATCCTCACTCTACTGAATTTTAACCAACTACACTACCTTATTGCGCAACCGCTTGTAATCCTGATCTATAATATAAACTGAATATCTAACCACTGTCAATTCTGGCTCCACTTCAAGATCACCTACTTAGATGGCTCTACGATCAAGGTCGGATGATGCACAAATTTCCTTAAATGTGACACATGAAATACATTATGAACAGCTGCCAATCTCTCCAACAACTCAACCTTATAAGCAAGATACCCATTCCTTTCAAGAATGTGGCAAGGCCAATATACCTTGGAGCTTACTTCCCAGCTTCCCTAAATCTAATTGCTCCTCTAATTGGCGAAATCTTAACGAACACAAGGTCTCTAACATCAAATTCCAAATCTCTTCACCTCCTATCAGCATAACGTTTCTGGCGACCTTGGGATACCTTCATTCTTTTCTTAATCATCGCAACTTTCTTCATTGCCTCTCAAATCAAATCTGGCCTAAGTAATAGACAATCTCCATACTCTACCCAACAGGTTGGTGATTTGCATGGCCTTCTATAGAGAATTTCATAAGGTGCCATACTGATGCTTGCTTGGAAAATGTTATTGTAAGAGCATTCCACTAGATGTAGATGATCCACCCAAGACCCTCCGAAGTCCAAGATGTAGGCCCTCAACATATCCTCCAAGATGTGGTTAACCCTCTCGGTTTGTCCATCGGTTTGTGGGTGGTAGGCAGTGCTCAGACTCGGCTTTGTTCCCAATGCAACTTGCAAGGCATCCCAAAACTGACTTGTAAAGATAGGATCTCGATCGCTTATTATACTCATTAGGAATCTATATAGTCGAACTATCTCCCATATTAAAATCCTAATAATGAAGCTGTATTCCTAGTTGGCTTGACCGGAATAAAATGAGCACCCTTAGTTAACCGGTCCATAATAACCCATAATCCTTCATTTCCTTTTCTAGTTTTGGGTAAACCATTGATAAAATCCATTGATATCATTTTCCATTTCCAATTAAGTATTTCCAAGGGTTATAACAATCTGGCTGTCTTCTGATGATCACCTTTGATTTGTTGACAGCATGAACACATGCTAACAACGATCTCTCTTCAATCCCTTCCACCAAAACATCTGCTTTATGTCCCTATGCATCTTTGAGACACCTGGATGGATACTCAACTTAGAACGATGGCATTCTGACAAAACATCCCGCCTAATACCATTGACATTCGGTACACAAATTCTTCCATTCTTCCTCAAAACTCCTCGGTTATCAATCTTAAAACTTTTACATTGTCCCTCCTCAACCTTCCTGATGATTGCCATTAAGCTTCTTTCCACTCTTTGCTTGCTTACTATTCTTTCTAGGAGAGTTGGGGTAACCTCCAAAAGAGCCAAGACTGCATTCCTACTTAAGGCGTCTGCCACCACATTAGCCTTCCCCGGTGTATAGAGAATATCCAAATCGTAGGACGACAGAAACTCCAACCACCTCTGCTGTCTTAGGTTCAGATCCTTCTGAGTAAAAAGATACTTCAGGGATTTATGATCCATGAAGATCTCGAAATTTTCACCTAATTTAAGAAAGAAATTTACTCCTAGAATCTCTAAAGATTAGAAAGAAACTAAATGGGGAATAGAAGGATCCTTACCTAACAAGTAGTGCCTCCACATTTTCAGTGCAAAGACAATAGGCAGCAACTCCACGTCATGCGTAGCATAGTTCTTCTCATGATGCTTCAATTGCCTACTTGCATACGCAATCACCCTAGCATGTTTCATCAAAACATCACCTAGTCCCACTCCATAAGCATTTGTGTAAACCATGAATCCACTATTTCCATCTGGAATAGCCAAAACTGGTGCACTAGTCAATCTCTTCTTCAATTCCAGAAATGCTTCTTCACACTTTGGAGTCCATACAAACTTCTCTCCCTTCTTAGTTAGCTTTTTCAATTGGGAGGAAATCTTAAATAATCTTGAATAAACCTCCTATAGTATCCCGACAAACCTAAGAAACTACGAACTTTGGTAGGAGTCCGTTGTTCCTTCCATTCCTGAACAACTGCCACTTTTACTAGGTCCATCAAAATGCCATCTCCCGATATAATATGCCCTAGAAACCTTACCTCTGATTTCCAAAAATGGCACTTTGAAAACTTCGCCTTTAGGACAAGTCTCCTCAATGTTTCCAACACCACTTCCAAATGATGTTTATGCTCCTCCTCAGATTTAGAGTAGATAAGAATGTCGTCGATGAAAACTAGCATGAACTTATTAAGAACATCTCTGAAAACACGATTCATTAGATGAACAAAATAAGCCGGTGCATTGGTTAACCCAAAAGGCACAACCAACCACTTAAAGAAACAATCAAGGCCCTAAATGCAGTTAAGGGTATACTATCTTGATGAAATCCAGTAGCTAGATCCATCTGAGAAAATACAGTAGCTCCATCAAGTTGATCAAGAAGATCATCGATGCGGGGTAAGGGATACTTGTTCCTATTGGTTACCTTATTCAACTCTCTATAATCCATACACAACCTTAAAAATCCATCAGACTTAGCCGCAAACACCACAGCAGACCCCCAACTTGAACGACTGGTCTAATTAATCCTCTCCTTAACAGGTCCTAGGTTTGACTTACCAACTCCTCTCTCTCCCTCGGAGCCATCCTTCGCTTAGGTTAAACCACAAGCCTTACACCAGGGACTAAATCAATGCGGAACTCTATCTCTTGGTGCGGGGGTAAATTTTTACCTCTTTGAATACATCGTGAAAATTCTTAACAACTTTAATAGATCCTAAGTTTTATTATGATGCTTCTAGGGCATAAAAGAAACTACACATATGGATACCGAGTTCCTTGCATGACACTTTAGCCATTCTTCCCAAATTGGTTACTAATGATATAGTCCTTTCATTAAAATCTAGAACAACTCCATATTTCGATAACCAATCCTTACCAAGAATAATGTCAAATCCATTAAAGTCCAAGACATACAGATCGTAAGAAAAGTAATGAGAAAGGTAGGAAATTGGCACATTCTCACAAATCATATTCAAATGGATTACCCCGCCTGTGGGGTTAGACACGCACATAGGGTTTTCTACAATAATCAGAATAAGATGAAATTTATCTACTACTTCTAAAGAGATAAAACTATGAGAGGCACCGATATCAAATAATGATCGAACAAAAATACCACTAATCAGTAAGGTACCTTCAAGGACTACTTTCCCCTTCACATTTGTTGAAGTCGATGGTTCATTCTTAATAGCATACACCTTGGGCTACTGCACCTTCTTCATGAGTGGGCAGTCCTTCACCATACGGCCGTGCTGATGACAATTAAAACAGAGAGTCTTTTGAACCCTTGGAGAGATGGGTCCACTTTGCTGCTTTGGAACTTCACGATTCAAACAATACCTGGCAATATGTCCTTTCTACTTGTAAATATAACAACCACTATCCTTAGGCTTGCCTCCTTCATCTTCTCCCTGTTTCCCTTTTTATTGCTTCTTCCAATTTGGATTAAACTTTCTTTTGTTTGGATTAATAGTACCGCCACTGGGTGTTGTTGCTGCTGATGGCTTCTTCTTCAAAAGCACTTCATATCTTAAGGCCATGTCTATAAGATCCACAAACGATTCCTTTATATAAGCGGTCATCTTTTCATGGAACTCTTCTCTCATACCCAATACAAACATCTCATTCTTCTTTATCAGGGTGTCAATAAATCCAGGACCGAAATGAGATAACTCATTAAAATTCATCTCATACTCAGCCACCGATAGGTCCTCCTGCTTGAGATCCATGAAACTTCTATATAATCAAGTTTTGCCCACAACTGGCATGAATTATTATTCGAATACTTCTTTGAATCTATCCCTTGAGAACTCATCTTCTGGAACATTTGCCAAGACAAAATCCCAACATGTAGCTGCACCCTCTTGCAATTGCCAGGATTCCAAGTATCGTTTCTGATCTTCAGAAATGTCCAAACCTTTGAAAATTTTGTCACATGAGCGTAGCCAAGCTTGTACTTCAATGATAGATTCGGTACCCTTGAAAGGTTTTCCTCCTAGTTTTTTGAAGTCCTTGCACAGAGTTGTGAAGTTAACTCGAGGCTGTACTGGAGCTACGGCCTCAACAGCTACTCCACCACTTCTAACATTCGGGGTCTTCCATTTGTGGTTGTTGTTCTACTGTTTCCCCTTCCACATCCCCATCTCGAACTCATGTCTTACTACCTGGATATAGTAAGATAACTCTTATAATACCTAGACGAGATAATCTTAAAGGAGTGACACCAACTAAAACAATCAAACCCGATCTATCTATCCGGAATGTATATATAAGTATACGAATAAAAATACCAATACGCTCTCTTGGAGTTGACCCTTACCCAAGGCATAGGTGTTTATTCAACCTAAGCTCTGATAAAAAATGTAACGAACTGCCTTTCTTACTTCGAAAGACGAGTCATTAAGGGTAGAAGAAAAGGAAAGATAAGAAGAAACTTCACAATCACTGAATCTCATAGTGGAACGAAACAACATATATTAATCAACATAAGATTTTATAGAGATACTGCCATAATAGTACATTAGAGTTATAATAGTACAAGTTCCAAACGGGACAGTTACAACTAAATGTCCTTACATCACTAATAAAAAATACAAACATACACACACACACACACACACACAGTGGAATAAGATAATAACTAGCTAAGTTTGAATCCACCTGCTCCAGCTCTTCCAAAATGCAATCGTGAGAAATTTGGCTCACTTGGCTACTCATAAAAATTTGAGTACCCAAGAGTTTTAAGGAAAGAAAATAAAACTCCGGGTCAGACATGGGTCTGGTGTGAGTAAACTCAAACAATTGAAATATTACTTTTAACAACACTTTTTAAAATCAAAGATATCCCGTAAGACAACGCCGCACATAAACACGGACGAGTTTTTACCTTACGATAACCAAAACACTTTTTATAGAAAGTCCTCTGATATTATCATAATGTCTAGGGTTTTCAAGTAGATAATTAACATAACTGAAATTGTTACATTAATTAAATTCCAGCATAATAGGTATACAACCAAGACCGAAGGCACGTATTGGAAAATGGATTCCATACAATGACCGGGCTATTGGGGTACGGCCCATCATGGTGCATCTCTAGATAAAATAACACCGAGGATCTCGTCTGGATCCCCTGCCAACATAAGATCGGCCTACCCCTTGCTGGATCATACCGAATACCCTTGGTTGGGATCAGCAATCGTACCGAAGCATACACGAGTTAATGGTAGTGACTCTAGATAGTGGTAACCTTACCCTAACAGGAGCGACCCACATAGCCTTGCTGCATCTCCTCTGTTTTAGTCATTTCTGGTTGATGAGGCCTGAGGCTAGTTTACCTTTATTATAGCATTGCCACTTGGAATGCTAACATTGCCTTTCAGATGTTGACATAATGTCAGTATTCATCTATACAAATCGTTGAACGAACCGAAGATACTACTTCCACTACACCCATTTTGGAATCACCCTTAGGGTTAGTAGCAAATAGCCCTTGCACTTCATCATCTTGGATCATGCCTTTACTATTTCCAATTCGAACGTTTACATTGGCTCGAAGTGGTTCTCAGATAACAACTAATATCCATCCCAGTCTCTCAAAACCAATGTTCAATAATTTAAAAGGTCAAGTTGTTTATAGTGGACTAACCCACTATCAGGGTGTAAAGAGTTACACATGGACATATGTTCCATATGCTTAGATTATCATGACCTACTTATCGAAATTAATCCCCTTATATTCATCATGTTTTCGAAGTGCAATATTTGTGATAAGTACAAGCCGACTTACTTTCAATAAAATGGGTCACATTTTTATTGCAACTACTTTAATTCATTTGGCTTCTTAATAGCATGGACAAGAGATCTTTGGTTTTAAAACAATTCACTGAGAGAAGACAGTTAATTTAAAATAAAGAACTATTGGAGTTTAAAACAACTTAAAAAAATAAATCATCATTAAATCATATATTTAAAACTTAATTAATCCTTAATTAATTATAGTTAAATTAAAATTTAAACCTTCGTGATCTTCGTTAAGTCTTAATTAATTACTAATAATTACCCTTTATTAATCAAAATAGATTAAATAATTAAACTCTAGTTAAATAATAATTAAACCCTAATTAGTTAAAAATAAATATATATTAAACTTTTTTAATAAACATCTATTATAAATTAAACCCTAATTAATTAAATAAATAAATAACTCTTACTTAACTAATAATTAATTAAACAATTAACTACTAATTAAATAATTAATTTAAAAATAATTAACTTGATTAAATAAATTAATTAAAATAATTATCTCTAAACTTAATTAATCATTAATTAAAACTTTCTTAATTAACTACACAAGATTAACTTTATTATTTAACTCTTAACCCTTAATTACTTAACTTAATTACTTAATTAATTCATAATTATTTTTAGTAAATTAATTAATTATTTTTAATAAATAAATTAATTATTTATCTCATAAATTAAAAGTTAATTAAGTTTTATAATCACTAATTAAGCTTGAAATTGTTTTCAAAACAATTTTAAAAGAAAACTTGAAAATCATTAATTTTTGAACTACATCCATAGTGACTATCGCTATGGGTGCAGTAGCTTGGAAGTACTTATCTATGTTACCATCCAAACTTCATCCTTTTTTTCACCTTTTTCTTCTTTTTACACATAAAAAGAAAGGACTTTGAAATCTTACAACAAGTTTAGAAACTAAAATGGAAACACCTTACACATCAAACTAGTAAACCATTTGATTTTTGGAAATGGATCTCAAGTCCCTTTTTAACATTTCAAGTCTAACTTCCAAACCATTTAAACCTAAACTAAGCATAAATACATAAACCAAATCATAATATTGCCATAGCATCACTACAACATGACAAGATCTTAACTTTACAACCAAACATATTACTTTAACTTTCGATCTAAAGTCTAATGCTAAACAATATGTTAACACATACATATACATCCAAATCAAACCATAATTAAAAATCAACATCATATGTGAATAATCACATAACTCATATAAATACAAAGGTGAAATCTTTATAAAAGAAGTTATAAGTTTACTCACCGAATTCAACGAAATCTTTTTAAACCTTTTGTAAAATGCTTAGGATTTTTGAATCTTGTGTAAAAGACTTGATCTTGCTTTGAAACTTTGGAAATGTGCTTAGCCTAAGCACAACATGGTTTGGCTTAGACAATAATGGGTTTGGGCTTGACTACTTAAGGTGAATATGTGCTTGATTTTGGAAGATGAAGTGAAGTAGTGAATGTAGAAGTGTTCAAACAAGTTTTGGAAGTGATTTCAAAGAAAAAGCTATGATTTTTGAAACTTAGAAAATGAGGTAGGAATCTATGGATTTTATGCTTAAGAGCTTGAGGAATATTTGAAATGGAAAAGAGAATGAGAAAGTGAAAATGAAACTGAAAAAAATTAGTTTTATATAAATGTATATGTGAAATTACCAAAATGACCTTGTACTTTACCCCCTCTCACATGTTGCCACCTCACCCCCCTTGTCTCTCTCCTTTATTCACATTTTATACCTTGTCCCCCTTCCATTTTTCCAAACCAACATGCCTTATTACTTGTTTTGTACTTATGTCTAAAGTTGCATCTTTATATTATATAATATAAATAATTATTTATAATAAAATCTTATCTTATATACATATGCTTTTATACTCAAGTGTACATGCATATTCACATGTACAATTCCATGTCCAAGGTGGTTTATAAATGTGTGCAGGTGTACACAAAAGTGTTACAACATTTTCGATAACTTTTAGTCGACGAAAAATCGAAAAATCGAAAATTCGGAAAACGACTTCAGGTCACATTTTCAATTTTTCTTTGAACTAATTATTTTTAAAAAAAAAAATTAAAAATGATTTCATTATCATTTTTTATTATTTAAAAGGAGTTTATTTTAGTTATAAAATCCATTAATTTATTATTTGAATTATATTTAAATATCCACACTTAAAGTGTTCAAATTCTGGGTTGTTACAGTTAAGTTTACCAGGAACTATCGAATGTTGTTTCGAAGAGACCAGAATCGGGTATGTTATCCAAAAACCACTTCGATCCAACTCAAGCGTTTCGAAGTGAAGACATCTTGAAGATGATGGAATTTGAAGATGGAGCTCTTTGAAGTGCAAGGGCTGCTTGCTATTAATCTTGAGGGTGATTCCAAAATGGATGTTGTCGAAGTAGTGCCTTCGGTTTGTTCATATCCTGAACAACCTGAATGGATGAATGATGGCATTGCATTGTTGCCTGTAGGGTAGTGTTAGCATTCCAAATGGGAAGTGAAATATAAAATGTAAAATTTAGCCTCAAACCTCATCAACCAGGAATGACTAGTAGAGTATGATCATCCCTATCTAGAGTCGATATTATCTCTCATTATATGCTTCGGGGCCCATTAAACAAGGGGTGATCATATTCGGTACTATCCAGTAAAGGCTAGGCCGGTTGTGAGGCCCCACCTCTATACCCATGCTAGCCAAGGACACTACGTGGTAATGCCGTCGACTAGCATGGACCATCCGTGTAATTGCTTTGTGCGAGCACCGATATGTCAGATAGTATAACATGCATTTCTTTTCAAGAGGAAATTCGACATACCTATACAAACTCAAAGCGACTACACAGTGGCTATGTGATCTCCGAAAACAAATATAGAAATAAGCATAACGTAAATCAGTCACAGACAGTTCATATCACAAAGGCGGAAACAGATATGAATATAACACATAAAAGTGTTCATCAGAGTAGTGGTCAAACAAGATCCACAATATCACAAAAGAAAAGATACAAGTGCTAGACAACAGAATATGTATACATCAATGAGTCAATATATCGAATGTATACAACCAAAAACTACAATGCTAAAGTAGTTAGCCAAAAGTCAGATGATAGTCCCAAATAAGAAGTCATGAGGAAGCACCTGTAAAATCTCAGTCTGACCCAAGTATTATTTAAGAAGAAAATAATAAACGGATCAGTCTAGCTATAAATATCAGATAAAGTGATATAGAATAAGAGATATGACAAAAACGTATGATAACCATAAAGCCATACTGTGATAAGTATCTAATTGAAAAATCAATCCAGAGATTAATCAATATCACAAGAATCTTCTCAAAGATTAAAAAGAATGTCATATTCTTAATTTAATTCACCAAGCCACAAATAACGACATACATTTCAATGCCAATTTGTAAAAGTTGGTAAAGCATAAATTCCAGAAATCAACCATTAGAAATCAAGAAATCAAATAATTCGAAGCAACGACGTCGTACAACGAAACGTCTAGTGCTCCAGAATCACAATAAATCGGAACAACGACGTCGTACCGCGTAACGTCCGATGAACCAAAACACAATAAACCGGATCAACGACGTCGTACATCGTAACGTCCGATGAACCAAAACACAATAAACCGGAACAATGACGTCGTACAGCGAAACACCCGATGAACCAAAACACAATAAATCGGAACAACGACGTCGTACAGCGAAACGCCCGATTAACCAAAAATCCAATAACATGGAACAACGACGTAGTACAGCGAAACGCCTGATGAACCAAAAATCCAATAATATGGAACAACGACGTAGTACAGCGAAACGCCTGATGAACCAAAAATCAAATAATATGGAACAACGACGTAGTACAGCAAACGCCCGATGAACCAAAAATCCAATAATATGGAACAACGACGTAGTACAACAAAACGCCCGATGAACAAGAAGCACAAATAATTCGGAACATCGACGTCGTACAGCGAAACGTTCGATGAACCAATACAAAGAGACATCGCGCATTGCTAGTCTAAACCATAAAATAATCATCATCGATCATCAAGAAGTGTCAATTACACTAAGCTAGTAGATATATGAGTTTAGCTTCATGTCCCATAACCACTAGCTTAACTTAAATATTTACGAACAAATTGTAAATCTCCACTCGAAAATTGTCACAAGAGTTTCAATCGAACAAGTCCAAGAATTAACCGACGAAGTAAACGCAAGCGTTTCATACCACTTGTTTTGCTAAGCCGTTTAATTAGATTTTCTCATACGAGTGAGGTAAAGGTTTGTATATACTAATAGATTGGTGTAACGACCCGGAGTTTTCAAACCCGAAAACTCCAGATAGTTATGAAAAAGAAGAAAGAGATAGAAGAAGAAGAAGAAGATCAGAAACATCAACATCTCACATTCGCAGCGGATAAAATATAATAATAAATAATAACAGTTTACAAAACAATATTATTTCTGTCGATTACATTTTAATACATCAGAGTTACACATTTATACAGACACTGGATATACACAATTATCAAGTCTCAGATATACAATAATAACACAGTAGAAACACTCCATACGTTCCTGCCATCCAGCTCGACTCCTGAACTCCAGAACGTCCTTACTTGGAAATCTGTAATACTCGGTCTGACCCGAGCATTACCACAAAGTAACACCCGGGTCAGGCTGGAAACCAGCGTGAGTAAACTTATCTAACAAGAAATTCCAATCCATAGAACTTATTTAAACCCCGGTAACTCGTACTTTACTATAAGTAAACAACTTATATAATCATCACTTATTTTCACACGACAATATCTAAGTACTGTTACTTAGTTAAAATAGTCATGTTACTTAATTTATCCCATTCCAGCCTATTTGATTCCATAATTAAATTTACAAAGAATTATGGCAGATCACTAATCGAAGTGGTTTCGGATAGTACTGATATCCGACCCCGGTCTCTTCGAATTCAAATGTCATCCTTTTTAAGCTAAGATGTTTAAGTTAAACGAATTTAAATTCAGGATATCATATTCACATAACAATTATATCATAGATAAATAACTTACATTATCACAATTCATTCGAAACATCTCATATCACAGAGCATCACAATCACATATCAGATATATCAACTAATCCAAGGCATTCACTATTACTCAATCATCCATAAGTAAGATCAATTCATTATCTGAAATTAACTTAACCCAGATTAATTACTTATGAATAAATTTCTAATCCTAGTTATTTAACATTAATTAATTACAAACCCTTTTAATTAATCATCCCTTAATTATCCTCTTTAATTACATTAAGTAATTAACCTTTAATTACTCCATAGATTAACTAGCCTTAACCATTCATATTAACTTTAATTAATCTCCTTAATTTATTTATCTTAATTAATAATTCAATCAACCTTCAATCATTAATTAATTACCCTTAATTAAGTAATTATCTTTAAGTAATTACCTTAATTACTTACATTAATTAAACTTAATTAATAAATCCTTTATTTAATTACATTAATTTCTCTTTAATTAAATCTCAATAATTAATTAGCCTTAAATAAATTACACAAAGTAATTATTTATTAATTTCTTTAAAAACATTTAATCTTTAAACCGTTAATCTTTGAAACAAAATCTTTATAAATCCATAAATTAACTTAAGACTTTAAATTCGAATAACAATTTTAAAACATCATTCTCTTTTGAAGTAATTTCTTAATTAAGCTTAAACTTAAAATTCTTAATAAAAACCACCATCTTTAAACTACTTAAATATAACATTTAAATTTATTTTAAATAAAATCAAGAATTAAAAAAAAACAAAGAATTAAAACTCTTTAACTTAATTTATTTAAAATTAAAATTTTAAAACTTGTTATGATTCTCTTTTATTTTTAAACTTGGATCTTCCTATTTTTATTAAACTGTACAAAGTTTTACTTTTAAATTTTTAACCTGTACATGATTTATTTTCAAATTTAAAATCCTGAAAACATGTTTCCTTTTAAAATTTGAAAATCTGGTATCTGATTTAAATGGACCCGAGCTTTCCCCTTGTTTTTCCCGAACCAACCTCCGAGTTACCCCGCATCGTATCGACTTCGAGTCAAACACTCAACCACACGCGTACGAACCCGAGCAACTTTGTCTTCCCAAACCCAAAACCAAAACCTGATACACTTATACCTCGTGCATGTGCACCGATCATCAGAGCCACGACGATAGACGCTGCCACCCTCCACACGTCAACGACTACCTGCCCTAGCCTTTCGATCACCCAGAATCATCAATTTCGCCAAAACCCAAAATCGAGCAACATAGAATCCTACAGGAACGAAACTGACCAACTAAAACGCCAACCACCATCACCTCCGACTATCTGCAACCTCGCCCCTTCGCCCAAATGTTCTCCAGAGTTCCCTCTTCCTGTTTCCCCCGGTCTGGCGCGACCCGAAGCAACAACGACACTGCGGCGATCAATTTTCCGACGCTAACAAAAATCTGGGCTTTAACCCAAGTTCGACGTGATTTGATCACCACAGTAGTTAAGAAATCTATCAACCATTTTTCCTAAGATCCACAACACCCCAGCCTCCACCAGTGACGATCCCGAGGCCTCACCAACCACCGATCGCCAGCAAAGCCTCAAAATCCATTTTCTAGTCAACCCTGATTTACTCACTTGATCCCACACTAAAAATTGTGATTTAACTTCTAAAATTCATGATTTTTGATAACAAAACAAATTATAAACCTGAAACCATGAATTATTTAAATCGAGAATCTGATATGTTTTCAATTTCCACTGTCTTCCTTAATTTCCAGAAAATTTACAAACTTACTTTACTTAGATGTATTTTTAAAACTTAGATCTTGTTAAACTAAATACTTCTTGTTTTAAACATTTACAGAAATAAGAGTTTTGGAGAAAAGTTATTGCATTTATACTTTGTTTTTAATTTCTGTGAACCAGAGCAGAGCACGCAGACATGCATACTTAACATATACCTATATACATATATTTGCAGGCATATTCACACAATCATACAAGCACATACTTCGAGTATAAATCCATACATCAAAAGTTATAACAGAGTCAACTGGTTTGCTCACTGGCATTTCTAAAAACAGAGAAAACTAGGTCAGACCACTCACCTGCTTTGAAAAGAGAAGCCTGCACTTGTTTTTGAAAACTTGATCTGACCTTTGAACTTGATTTAGTTTGAATTTGCTTGATGATTCAGGTAGTTGATTGTTTTTGAATTTTCCTATTACTTGATTGTTGATGTAATATTGGGTTGGTCTTAATTACTGCATGCTTTAATTCAGGTTGAAGATGAATATAGATGAAGTTGTGGCATTTGCTTTAGAACAGGATTCTAGTTTTGGTTTTTAGTTTCAGGTTTGAAAATGAATTACAGGGTTTTAAGTTTCGATCTGAGATTTGCTTTATAGGATTCGATTTTGTTTTCTTTGCTTTAGAAATTTTAAAGATAGGAAAAGAAATGAAGAAGGTAGATGCTTGTTTATATAATGTAAATTAGGATTTATTTAAAATTAGAGAAAATAAAAATAAAAGGAATGACACTTGTCTCTACCATTGTTTATTATGTTAACACATGTTACTTAAGAGGTTTAGAACTTAACACTTGTCCTAATTCATTTTTATATTATTTTTAAATGATTTTTAAAGCTTTTAAATTAAATTTCCTAAATAGATAAATACATATCTTCTTTAATAAATACTTTTCTCAATTATATATAAATGAAACCTTTAAAAGAAAATAAAATAAAAACCAATTATATTTTAAATAAAATCATATATAGTATATTTAATCCATTTTTAAATGATAATATAAAACTTTTGTATTCATTTACTATTAAATAAATACTTCCCAAATTTATATAAATGAAATTCTTTTAGGAAAAACAATATAAAACAAATCTTATTTTAAATAAAAACCTTATCCATATATTTTATATCCAAAATATTTTAAAGATATATATATCCTTTAAATTCAAGTTTAAATCCAAATTCAAATGCAATTTAAAAATCCAATTTAAAATCAACTCAAACATATATATATTTAAACACACATAAATTATATTTACAAACAATAATTCTATTAAAAATCATATTATTCTTGTTTGAAAACAACAAATTTACCAATTTTAAATAATTTATAAAGGAAATTATCACATTTTAAATTGCTTGAAATTCCGGGATATCACATTCTTCCCACCTTAGAATCTTTTCGTCCTCGAAAAGGAACGAAGCAAGAATTTTATTACAATGTTGATTATCAGTTAAATTATTCCTTAGACATCTTAATTCTTAACTTTTTTTATTTAAAAAAAAATTATTTTTTTAAAACATTTTAAAAATCTATATAATATTATCAAAAATATTTTTTATAAAAAAATTACTTTTTATAACTCGATGTCTCAACCAGTCCATCCTTGTTCTCATAGAAATTTGGTCATACGTTGATCAGACGTAGAACTGAAAATCTATAAGTACTTGGTAAACCCGTCCTCAACACCCAGTGAAAATACTTGGAAAATAATTTATGAAAATATAGAAAACATTTTTGAAATAGAGGAAATATCTTTGGTGAGAATGCTCTGGAAATCATCACCCCCATCCATGGTCACAGTTACATCATGGGTTACGTTGCCATCGCAGCAAAAGTCCATGTAACTGATTACACCATGGAACCCACAACAGATCGCAGTTACATCCAGGGTTACGTTGCCATCACAGCAAAAGTCCATGTAACTGTTGGCTCTCAGCGGCACACACGATTTCGCTGTCAAAATGAAACTTCTCCACTCTACATAGGTCTCAGTCTACCGATATAGAATCAAACGCAGACTGTTGGCTCTCAACGGCACACAAGACTTTCGCTATGTTACCATAGTGTCGTAATCTACCGATATAAAATCAAACGCAGACTGTTGGCTCTCAGCGGCACAAACGACTTTCTCTATGGTCTACAGTAGATCGCAGTGACATCGAGTTAAACTGTCGTCACAACATAACCCAAATGCCTCTGTGGGCACCAGCCCCTCGACTTTCGCTACACAAATAATCCTCAGGAACTAGTTTATTCCGAACTCCTTACAGGATTAACTTTAGAAACCCTCCTTGGGGCTCAAGGCAGTACCACCCTGTGGTACTCCTGAGAAGTTCATTTCAAGGGAGCGCCTTTTTCCCCAGAGCTATTTTCAAAACATTTTATACTATACACTTATAGTATCTTCAAATCATACCCTTTATGATTTATATCGAAATCTCCTTTACACAAAATCAATTCCCAAAATCGATAATTCTCAAACTAGGCTTTCCAAATTCCCAAAATTGATTTTTCCAAAAATCAAAAAGCCTTTTCCAAATTATATAGGTTCCCAAAACCTTTTCCCAAAATCCTCATAAGATCCTTTATATATATATATATAACTTTGAAAATCTTTGGATCATTTCAAACTTGTATAAAACCTCTTTTATACTTCAAATATTTTCAAAACCCTTTTCTATTAGCAATAGATTCAACAAGGGAAGATTTATCTTATATAACAAGGATATATAACTTTATTTTATTCCAAATCAAATATTCAAATTTGATAAATCTTTTATAAAGTTATTAACCATATTACTTTTCATTTAAAAACCATTTTACAGTTCTTATCCACAAATTTTTAATATCAATTTCATTCAAACTCGTACGATGTACTCATATCATTCGTACGCAATACCAATATGATCGCTCACTCGATCACACAATTTCTCTTCCGAACTAGTATCGTCCACCCGACTTCCTAGTGCGGACTCAGATCTGGTTTCTTGATCAAAAACCATCATTCTCCTTGCATAGTCACAACTATGATAGAGAATATCCAGAACCAATCAACAATCCATATCCAGGTTCGCCGTCGAAAATCGAGTGAAAAATCCCAACTCGGATCGATAATACTATCTCAAAATTCTGTGTTTGAATCTGGATCAAATCACTTATGCGAATAGAATAATATATGTATATCCTACGTATTGATTTTTAGCTAAATCAATTCTCTTTTCTATTCACATTTCCTTTAATTCCATTCACTTATTCTCAATTGCTTCCATTTCCAATTGAGTTATTACTTCAATTACAAACAGTTTGAACTCTGCCCTATTTTAATTTAAAAATAGCTTGAAAAAGTTTATAATAGATAAGTAGTTGAAAATTAATTTTTAGTTTGTAAATATATGTAGAATAGTTAAATAATTGTAAAATAGTTGGAAAATAGTTAAATAGTTATAGAAATCTTAAATAATTGCAAATTAGTTATAAAGTAGTTAAAAACAGTAATTAGTTTATAAAACAGTTGAAAATTTGTTAAATAGTTTCAAAAATAATTGTAAAACAAGTATAAAATAGTTTTAGGTTTAAAAAGAAAAGTTGTATAGTAAATAGTTTGGAAAATAGATTTATATTAAAACAATTTATTTTGAAAATAAACCAGAGTCAAACTGTTCAATTCTCATCAATTCAATTTAAATTTCCACCTCCAATTAAATTGACTCAATTCCAATTTAAATAACTTCAATTTCCATTGAAATTGATTTAATCTCAATTCAAGTTGAATTATCCTTAATTCCTTTCCAAATTCAAATCAAATTCCATTTGATTTTTAAACTTATTCAACTTTAATCACAATTCCAAATTATTTCAAATCAATTTGGAATAATTTTAAATTGAACCAGCTTCAATTTCAAATCATTTCAATTCTAATTTACCATTTGAATTTTTAAACTTATACATCTTCAATTTCATTTCAAATTATTTCAATTTAAAATTTCCATTTAAACTTATGCTTATCCATCTTTAATTACAATTCTAATTAATTTGAATCAATTTCAATTTGAACTAATTCTATTCAAATCTCAACTTAAAACCATCTCAAATTATATAAATTCGAGTTAAATTTTTAAATGTTGATTTAATCCTATAAATCAAATCAACCTTTATTTTTTTTATTTTTTTATTTTTTTTTATTTAACAACTTAAATCATTAAACCATTTCATTCTGAATCCAAATTCCATAATTCTTGTGACGCCCCACCTCTATACTCATAATAACAAAGAGTATTAAAAGAAATACTGTCTATTATTACGAAGAATAAGGCTGGATAGGAGCGACCATCCGTAATTGGCCTTACACTAATATTGGTTATCTCGATAGGAGTGGTATATACTTTTTATTTTTCATCTATTATTTATTTACTCCCATCGACATATCCAATTATCAGTATAAAACAAACTACGATAGTTCATAATAGTTTAGGACATTAGATATAACAATAACACAGATAATATAAATGCGGAACACAGATTAACAAAAAATCTCATATATATGTAACCGATGTCAGTTATAATATAGTTGACACGATACATATGATACAACTACAACTGTCGACTCTAGAAGTTATATATACAAGTACATTATCGACTAATATACATGAATACATATCGTTCTATACAATGACACGACTACTACAAAATGACACTGACAACTTCAGAAGATGTGAAAAGTCTTCATATTCTGAACGGCAACTCAAAGAAGAAAATCTACAACCTGAAATAACTCGGGTCTGACCCGAGTATTAAATTCAACGAAAATAATACACGGGTCAGTCTAATTCAAACCAGTTTATTAGTGCATAGAAGCAATAATAATCAAATATCAAATAGACGACAGTCACAGAAATCTCGTATATCCAACCTCTCGATAAGAGAATCGGATAACGGCAGATATAACACTAAGCAGTGTTAAACAACAAATCAGCAATCCAGATCAATTTAAACAATTGAAATGTCAATTTAAAAACAACAAAGCTGATTGGCTGCAGTACACGCTAACGTGTACTGCCTCGCCAATACAGTCTATGAAATACTCAGAAGATCAATGAATTCAAAAGTCAACGAATCCAACTCAAATGCCATTCAAATAAAATCACAACGCGAGCACAAGGTCAAACCCGAGCGTTTCAGCCGGATTCAACTTAAGTGTAATGAGAAAAACAAATCCAATGTATATCAGATCAGTGATGCTCAAACCCAAACCAAACTACACTGAACCAAGGGACAGGACAAGTGCAGCCCCTATATGAATAATGGAAAACAGAAGTGATGCAACAGTTCAGTGAACTGCAAGTATTGACCCGGTAGCCACAAGTATAAGAAATGCCCAACACAAATGAATGCAGTGAAGGGTTCATGGATGTAACATGCACCAGATCAGGTCGGAGTGAACCAGATTCAAGTGCAGACCGAAGGCAGCAACCAACAACAAAATGCAAAGGTCAAGCCATGGTTGTCATGACTCAACACAAATGCAAAGCTTCAACAAATCAAAACAGCGTCAAAGCATATGTATGCAGACCTAATGTCTCGAATGACTTAAGTGATGGAACACTGAAATAATGCCAATGTCCAGACAACAACAGAGCACAATGCACCAAGTAAGTGACAGCAAGCAACAGGGCCAGACCAAAATAATGCAAGCATGAAGTGAATGCAACTACAGGTAAACAACCTAGGGCCAAGCACTGATATATGCAAACAAAAGAAATGCAACATAAATTAAAAGCTATGCAGTGATCAAACAGACTGCAAGATGTATGCAAGCCTAAGGCATGAAACCACAGTGCAACGGTCAAGGTTGTATACCAAACTGAAACAAGCACATATCTATGTATATGTATATGCAAAAGTCATGAGCAACTGGATATCAACACGATTCAAAACTGTATACCAGATGCAACAAGGAACCAGAACTAAATGTCATGCAATGGGATTATCAAATTATACTATAGTGATGATACAAGCACTTACAAAATCAAGTTAGTCAATGTGATCAAGGCAGATAACAACATATAGTGTATGAACGAAAATTTAAGGGGTAAAACACTATATGAGCAAATCATCACGAGATTGCAGAAGCAATAAATCATCAAATTTTAATACCAGCGAATTCGAGAGCAAAGAAAACTGTGCCGAATAAAATGTCGAACAAGTCGAACCATAGCCAACAGCATACTGGCAGAAGCCAAAGAGAATCAAATGCCCAAATAAATGACCAAATGCCAAAGACTCAGTGATACTCAAAGAGCATCAAAATGCAAACCATGATTAAGCTATGCAAACTCAAGCTTACAGAGGTATAAACGACCAAATGGCAAACGAAGTATACATGTGAAGTATACCAAATACAACAGGGCCAAAATGCAGACATGAGGTGAATGCAACCACAGGGTGCAGTGGAGATTACAAATGTATGTATCGGTACAGAGGCAAATGCTACCATGACTCGAGTGCATGCTACAGCAACAAGGAGCAAGGCTAAGGTACAGTGCTATCAGACTGAAAACATATCGCAGTAACAATATGAACGCAACTACACACAACTTCAATGCAAACAAATCAAAGAAGTCGAACAAATTAGGACCAAGGTCAATGAAGTTCCAAGTCAAGGCCGAAGCAAGTCATAATTTATGAAATCAGAGAGTGGAGTCAAAAATCATCAAAAACATATGCATAAATGACTACTAGTTCGAACCATCCAGATGACCAAAGTCCACCATTAATTCAGAGTCGAAGAAAACATAAAATCCCAAATTCAAAATCACAAATTTACACAAACCAAAAATCTTTAAACTTTTTCGAATATAGATGTGAGAAATAAATTTTCTCACCTTTAATCGACGCGTATTAAAGTAGCCGCGAGCGAGACGAAGGTAGTCGAACGGAGGTTGATCGGTGGAGCCCTAGCTATTTGGAGACGACGCCTAGGCCCAAATTCCAGTCGAGGCAAGTTGAAGAAGATCGAGCAGATTCGCCATGGCTACAGAGGATCGAAGAGTTGAATCGCCGAAGAATCGCCGCCATTTTTATTTCGTTAGTTTACTTTCTTTTTCTAGGGTTGGAAAACGAATGAAAGGGGAAATGGGTACAAAACAGTCCCTCCACAAAAGGAATGGGCTAATTTACTAAAGATAGAAGTGAGAGTGTTATTGGGCCAGGGTTCAATTGAAAGCCCGTATAACTCTTTAACAAATTTTCAAAAGAATTTCAACCCAACATTCGAAGAGAATTCAACCGATTAAAATACCAACAGTAATTAGCTACCGATTTAATCGTCTAATGACGATGATCAATCGATACGGAACCTCGGGTTGTTACAGACCCCCCTCCTTAAAGAAATTGCGTCCACGCAATCATAGGGAATAAATGGATAAAAGGTAACAACCAAAAGAGCATGGCAATGTCGAATGTATAAGTAAAGCAAGTGTCAGCGGGGAAGTATTAGATAAGAAATCGAAAGGTTCGACTGCTTCAAATCAAAAGAATCAACATCGTGGGAATCAGGGATCAAAATCAGACGACTAACAAAAGCAAGAACAATCGAGTTCCAGCAACTAAAAGAGAAGGAAAAACAGAGCAGAAATCCCATACAGAGCACGAATTGAATGTGAGTAAATCAAATTACTCACCTGAATCGCCAGAGAAAAAGACGAAGCTCAAATCTCAAAAATTGCAAATATTTACTTATCTCAAACGATAGTCAGAAGACAAATATTCAATTATCCAAAACGATAATCAAATTTCTCAAATCAACAAATATTCGATTATCACAAGCGATAATCAAATTTCTCAAATCAACAAATATTTAATTATCTAAAGCGATAATTAAATCTCAAAACAGAAAATATTTAATTACCTCAAGCGATAATTAAATTTTAAATCAACAACTATTTAATTATCTCAGACGATAATTAAATCTCAATCAATAAATATTTAATTATCTCAAGCGATAATTAAATCTCAAAACAGCAATTATTTAATTATCAAAAACGATAATTAAATCTCAAATCATCAAATATTTAATTATTAAAGACGATAATTAAATCTCGAATCAGCAAATATTTAATTATCTAACAGCGATAATTAAATTTAAAATCAACAAATATTTAATTATCAAAGACGATAATTAAATCTCAAATCAGCAAATATTTAATTATCAAAGACGATAATTAAATCTCAAATCAGCAAATATTTAATTATCAAAGACGATAATTAAATCTCGAATCAACAAATATTTAATTATCTAACAGCGATAATTAAATTTAAAATCAACAAATATTTAATTATCAAAGACGATAATTAAATCTCAAATCAGCAAATATTTAATTATCAAAGACGATAATTAAATCTCAAATCAGCAAATATTTAATTATCAAAGACGATAATTAAATCTCGAAAAAGCAAATATTTAATTATCTAACACCGATAATTAAATTTAAAATCAACAAATATTTAATTATCAAAGACGATAATTAAATCTCAATCAATAAATATTTAATTATCAAAGACGATAATTAAACCTCGAATCAGCAAATATTTAATTATCTAACAACGATAATTAAATCTAAAATCAACAAATATTTAATTATCAAAGACGATAATTAAATCTCAAATCAACAAATATTTAATTATCAAAGACGATAATTAAATCTCGAATCAGCAAATATTTAATTATCTAACAGCGATAATTAAATCTAAAATCAACAAATATTTAATTATCAAAGACGATAATTAAATCTCAAATCAACAAATATTTAATTATCAAAGACGATAATTAAATCTCGAATCAGCAAATATTTAATTATCTAACAGCGATAATTAGATCTAAAATCAACAAATATTTAATTATCAAAGACGATAATTAAATCTCAAATCAACAAATATTTAATTATCTCAAGCGATAATTAGAAACAACAAATATCCGATTATCGAAAACGATAATCAGAACTCATATCAACAAATATTTAATTATCACAAGCGATAATTAGAAACAACAAATATCTGATTATCAAAAACGATAATCAGAACTCATATCAACAAATATCTAATTATCACAAGCGATAATTAGAAACAACAAATATCTGATTATCGAAAACGATAATCAGAACTCATATCAACAAATATCTAATTATCACAAGCGATAATTAGAAACAACAAATATCTGATTATCAAAAACGATAATTGTCACATACCGAACTTTTCGACTTTCGAAAATTCGACATCGATACTCACTTTATCGACTGCCGAGCAATCGAGTGCCGAAAACTCCAATAGTGAGGGTTTTAGATAAAGAAAAAGAAGAAAAGATAGAAGAAAAAGAGAAGAAGAACAACAAAACAACAACAGATACAGAACAGAGACAATATCAGAATCTCACATATCGCAGCGGAACAATATATAATAGATAAACACTAGCCTTTTAAAACAAAGAATTATATCAGTTTTTATACATACATCAATCAGAGTCATATACAACAACGGACAGTTATATAACTTGTCCTCATATAGAATACACAGCGGAATAAATACTATCAGATACAAATACTACGTCTCGTCATCCAGCTTATCTCCAAGCTCCAGAATATCCAGAATATCCTGATAATCTAACTCTAGACTGCCCATGTGGAAATTGGTGGGCACCTAGAGTTTAGAAGGGAAACAATAAACTCCGAGTCAGTCATGGTGACTGGTGTGAGATCGTAAAACAGTTATTCTTTATAACAACAAAATAATTTTAAAGTCAATTCGCAATGCTTTTGGAAAATGAAACTACCATAAGACCTCCCACCACACACACAATGCAAACGCAGAATTGGAGGAGATTTCTTCTTATGATAGTCAAAGATGCTTACTACGCAAAAATCAAATTCTTTTTGATATTATTATTAGTGCATAGTTTAGAAAACATTTCGAAAGTATAATATTAATCTTAGCCAGCATAGGCATTCCGCACTTATGCCTACTATAGCTACCATCCAAACAGTGGTGACCACCATAAGTGAATGATAGGTTCTACAACTAAAACCGTACAAGTGTCGTATTGTTTCTTTGGATTTCCAACAAATGGCCAGGCTAAGGAACTTCCTATCCACGATGGGTACGTCCCTGGAATAGACGACCCGAGAACCTAACCGGATCTCTGCCAACACAAGGCCGGGTTACCTCTGCAAAAATAGGTAACTACTGACACGCGTATGCCATCCCCCGATCGTCACCGATCTTCCCGAGGATCCCCGATTCGCAACAAACCACATAGATAATAATAATGCAGTAACCACAGAGGTTAAGTATCTGGGCTCCATACCATGATACCACCTTTATCCAGAAGGAATGACATACACTAAGGGGCGCTACTCCCTAGAACCTTGCTGCATCCTTCCTGTTTCGACCATTTCCGGGGTGTGAGGCTCGACGAAGTCTCGTCCACAAAGCTACGCTTTCTACAAAAAGCCCTGCTTCGGGTCAAACAAAATGATCAACCTATGATCACAAAGATATAAGATCAAACAAATGATCATATCGCAAATGACCAAACACTGATCATTTCACAGCAACACTCAGTATGCCACGTTACCAAATTGGGATATATCGCTGATAAATTTCAACTACATAACCTCTGAGCTCGTACGTCTCAGAGAAGGGTGTTAAGCTAAGAGAATAAATTCTCCGCCACCAACAGAAATGTATTTGAAAGAAATCAGCTTTATACCTCAAATTGTAACGTCAGACACACAATCCATACAAGTCTGTTCCGGGATCGAACAGAACCGAAGGTACTTCTCACGAAGCCCTTGCATATCCGGATAATTTTCAATCACGTCGGGACTTCCCGTCACTAAGGGTGGTAAAACCTCTAAACCGGAGATCAGCCGATGTAGAGTAACTCGACGGTAATCCTTCCGTTTTCAAAAATATCCGGTCTTCAACACCGGTCTTCAAATGCAATTCATAACGACGTATCACATATTCGGAATGGGTTATACGACCCCATGGTCCTTTCCCGGCTAACCCGAATAGTGAGCGCTTATTCAAAAATAAGTGTGGCATTCAAATTCATCCAATTCACAACAAATACCTATCTAAAGGTAATTATTGATAGTCGGTTATTTAACTATCAATAAAGATGCGCAACATCATCAGATTCCAAATAATTTTCCCAAATTATTTTATCTTCCAAAATATCTTTTACTAGATATAAAATTTCCACACTTAATCATTTGAAAACAATTTCAAATCAATTTCCACATTTCAATTTATCTTTAAAAGATAAAATCTCAAAACAGTTCATTTCATATTGGAAAAGCATTTCCATACTTATTAAATAATAAGTATTTCACAATCATTTATTTTCAACACTTGGAAAATATTCGATATACTTAAATCAAATTAAGTATATATTTCATTCTTTAAGGAAATCTATTTTCTATAACAACATCAATTTGAGTCAAAACGAATGTTACGTAAAACATCGTTACGACGACTCAAAAATCACTAGTATAGGGATTCGAAATTTAAAATAGATATGTAAATCCCAATACTAGATAAAAACATTTCCTTTCGGAAATCATTTACTATAACAACAGTGTTATAGTCCACCATTTCCTTATTTCTCGAAAACGTCTATTTCAACAATAAATGTTGAAATCTATGCTTTCGATTCATAACACATTTTAAAACACCTTTAAAATGTTTAACTTCATTTTTAAAATATTACTTATTCAAAAATGAATCCATTTTATTTAACAATATATTCACTGTCCAAAATCGTGAATAAAATTTACTTAACCCCATTTCAATCATTCCTACACATTTTTATTTCAATAAAAATTCGCTATTCAAAATCGTGAATATATCTTCTTAAATAATCTTCTATATTAAATTTATCACATTCAATCTATTTTCGAATTTATAAGCACGTTTATAAATTCTATTTCTCTTTTAATAACAACTTCGACTTATAAACCTTCTTTTATCAACTTCTATATTTAACTTATCAAAATAAGTGACTTTGGGTTTATAACAACTTTTATAAATTTTAATTCTATTTATAAAAGCTTCAATACCAAATCAATCTCAATATTGATTTCTGAATTTATTTTCAACGTTAAATAAAAGATCCCATACTAATTTCTCAAAGATTCATTTCCAATATTAAATCAATTACAGATTGATTTCTAATTTTATTTATCACTACTAAATAAATTCCTTATTTTTCTCAAATTATTCAATATTCTGTTTTAAAATGGATTCTTCAAATTGAAATCATTTTACATTGATTTCACAACTTATTTCAATTTACCAATTAAATTTCAAACTGAATTTCCAACTTATCTTCTTTTAAATAATTTCCTTTTTAAGAAAATAAATTTCAATCGTTTTCTTTCAATCTATTTAAAAATCCAAATTTAAATTAATTTCTTCAATTTAAAATCACTGTTTTATGAAATCCATTTATTTAGCATTTTCACTTTATTTTGGAATTTATTCGATAAGATTATAAAAACAGCTTTTATACTTTTAAATTCTTTTCTTCAAAATTTCTTCAATTTCAAAAATTGATTCACTTAGAAATTTTCTACTTGAATCTCAAAAATTCAATTTCGTTTATCTTTGGAATTCAATGATGTCAAACATCCATTCAGCTAAATTTTAGCTTTCAAACAATTTCCAGATATCAATATGATTAATAGCATCACTATAATCATTCACAGATTCATATCACAATAGAAATAAATTCAATCAATGTGAGGGGTCCAGTTGGATCCCTCCAACCTGTTTCCCTGCATCCAAAGATGTTAGCACAATACCAATTCCGCTCCAGTACGGAATTATCGCGGTATATAGGTTTTTATAAATCCGCTTACTAACGGCGCAATAGGGTCTCATCCGCTATACGAGGCGGGAAATCATCAATCCAATATATACATATGCCAATATGTATATACTGCTATATATATATATCCTATCATATCTAATACCAACAATCAAAACAGACAATCAAGCAATAACTGAAAATTCCACTTTTCCATTTTGAGTGAGAAAATCTCACCTTTGCTTTACTTTGCAATCCATTTCCGTTTTGACCATTTCTTCACGGTTTTAGACCTTGATAAACAATTTATAAAATTTATTAATATTCGAATCAATCGAATAATAAATTTCCATTTTAACAAATTTAATCTACTATTGATTTAATTTAACTTAATGATTTAATTTTAAATCAAAGGATTAAATTTTTAAACAAATTTCCTTTAATAAATTAATTTTCTTTTGTGACAAAGATACTTTAGATTCAACTACACAAAAAATAAAATTTTAAACCGTCTTTACAATTTAAAACTGCTGCATACCTAAATCTTATATATATTTTTCAGTTCAAAAATGATAAACAATATATAACTTCATTCAGAAATTCCTCTCTATACAAAACTATTTTTGTTTATAACTGAAAATATATATTATTTTATTTTATCTTTTTAAGCAGCAAACTGTTGTGTATATATATAAACTTACTGTAATAAAAAAAAATTCTCTGTATAAAATTTTCTTCTAACTATATATATATTTAACAATTTCGTTTAATTGAAAATAGAAATAACATCGAGATTACCTCACTGTTAACCACCCCAGACTATCGTTTCGTGAATCCCAATGAACATCTCGGCATCGCGACCCCCAATTCCACTCAACGTCGCCGCCTCAAACTCGTGCTCGACCGATACTATACAATTCCCACGCCTCCGACATCCCAGTCGCGAAGTTCACCGTGACTTTGGCTTCGCCGATCGAAATCGTGAATCCAAGTTCGAGCTGCTTGTCGCTCAACTTCACTAACCCCGCCATCGAGTAACGCGCCGCTCGAGAAAAGCTGGCCTCGCCTGCCTCCCCCTTGTCGTATTGACGAACCCCCAGATCTTTCTTAGCGCGCGCGAGCCCATCAAAATAGCGACGACGTCGCTTGAAAACTTTTATCGCGGCCCTTAAATCGATGAGTCTCCTCCCTCATGAACGCGATTGATTTCAAACGAAGATGATTTCGTTTCGTAAAGGGTTTCGTTTTTTTTTTCAAGAAGGGGATTTCGAATTTTGGGGACGAATGCGCCCTTTTTATTACTGATGTACGCGGCCATTTGAAATTCAGAGCATCTGATTTTGTTTTTCAAACGACAGGGCTTCGGCCATTTTTGTTTTTCTTTGAACGAGATACTTCCTTTGAAATCAAAATGAACTGCTCGCGTGATAAAAGAAAACGAAGGGGACAAGAGTACGTGATTTTGCAGAAAGTAAATCGGCATTGAAAAGTTGATTAAAAATTTATATTTTTATATTCCAAAATATCTCGTTATATTATATCAGCGCGTTTGCTTATCGTACGATCACACGACAGCTCCAATCACCACGAAAATTGAAATCCGATAATAAAACAATATTACGGATCCAATAGGACTGGTTTCGTTGAATTCCGAGACTGTGTCTCTGAACGCTATTTTTAAATATCGATTAAACGATACAATTTCAAAACTGAACAAAACAGTTTCAAATTCAATTCTGAAGCTTCCATTATCTTCAGTATAATCAATACGACTTTTACAAGCCTTTGAAATATTTTAAATCGGCTTAAAATTGAAGATTCAAATTTTTATCCAGTTTCAATAGATTAAATTCTATAATTTAATCGTCAATTTCAAAGTTATATCGGGGATTCAAATTAAATCATCGTTCTAATATTTAAAATTAATTAAATATTCTCAATTTAATTTGTTCGAAATTCAGGGTCGTTACAGACTTCCCCCCTTAAAAGAATTTCGTCCTCGAAATTACAAGTTAGGAAAAATGGTCCTTAACTCGTCTATTATTTTTCAACATTCAATAGTTTTATCAATTCTTCAAAACAAATCTTTCTACTAAAGATTCGTTATTAATTCAACTAAATTTCTAACTCCAATCATAAGTTTCAAACAACATTGTTTACTTCAAAATTCAAATTCGAGTTTAAATTCAAATTTTAAACTTCCAAATTTTCTCAAAATTTTTCTAACACCCGAAATTTTTGAAAAATTTCGCCAGCGTCTCCTTTGCGCGGCTAATACGGTACGACTACAAAACGTCCCTACGGACTCTCAGATTTCAAAAAGAAAAAGAAAAAACCAAGCGGCTAGAGAGAAATCATCAAAAACTCATATTATAATTCAAATACGTACCTTTTTCGAGCAAATTCAAATTTATCTGTGAAATAAATTTCCCAATCCCTTTATACACCTGTATATCCTACTAGCCATTATATCTAGTTACAGCATTCAAATCATTTTGCAAATTCGATTACAAATTTTCAATATATACTTCTTATATCATTTTTACTTCACCATTGAAGTTACATTCGTTTTTAAACAAAATGAATTCATATCCATTCTAGTTTATAACCAATTCAAATTGATAAAAATTCAATTTATTTTAATTCTACTTCATTTGCAATTGATTCCATTCAATTTAATTTGCATTTCATATTTTCATTCGGTTTATTCTATTAACCAAACAACTTTCATTCATAATTGCTCTTTTAGCTTAGTTTCAATTACTAACTCATTACAAATTCCAATTCACTTACAATTTCAAATTTGTCTTCAATTTCATTTACAATTGCAAATTATTCATTCATCCACTAATTCATTCATTTTCAATTTGAATCTCATTTCATTTAATTGATTCACTTGCAAATTTATTCGTTCATTCACAATTTTCATTTATTTTCATAATTCAGTACTCAATTCCAGAGTCTTTTCAACCTTTTCAAAACCATTTCGAAAACAATTCAAATTATCCTTTGAATTTCAAAACAAAATCCAAATTTTTCAAACACTTCCATTTAAAATAATTTGGCAGCAATTCCTCTTCTGGAAACCCGAAAATGAACACCGATGATGTCGCGATCATCATCGGAATTATTTTCCAGCGACCTAAAAGAGTTTAGAGCTCTTCATCTCTCTAAAATATTTTTCAAAACCTTTGAAATTCATTTTCAAATCAAAAATGATTTAAACTTCCAAATCTCCAAAATTTTCAAATTCTTTTCAAAGCGTTTCCAAAAACTTCTCTGGAATTCCGTTTTAAATTACAAATCACATTTATAATTTACATTCTTAAATTTCATTTGTACATGGATTTATCTCTTAACTTTGGAGTTATGATTTCAATTTCTTATCCAATCCCAGTGATGATAATTCACTATTATTACTTCCTAACATCCATGCAACCATATACTATTATAATTTACAGAAAATCATTTCTTTTCTATACAAAAATAGATTTGGGTAAAATTATTTCATTTACCCTATTCAAAACAATACTGTGCCGAATTGTTCTATTCAAGTGTTTAGAAACCCCTTCGATACAGTTTTGCAAGACTGTGCCGACGAAGGTTCATATACCACTCAATAAACCAATCATCACAATACAAAACAATTTTATATTAACTAACAAATACGCGCTCGTATCTATTATTACACTCAACTCATTCTAGAGTACTGCTGACTCTATCTCTAATGAGTAACACCCAACAGAGCAGGGTTGTCGCTTAACCATATGCTCTGATACCACTTTGTCACATACCGAACTTTTCGACTTTCGAAAATTCGACATCGATACTCACTTTATCGACTACCGAGCAATCGAGTGCCGAAAACTCCAATAGTGAGGGTTTTAGATAAAGAAAAAGAAGAAAAGATAGAAGAAAAAGAGAAGAAGAACAACAAAACAACAACAGATACAGAACAGAGACAATATCAGAATCTCACATATCGCAGCGGAACAATATATAATAGATAAACACTAGCCTTTTAAAACAAAGAATTATATCAGTTTTTATACATACATCAATCAGAGTCATATACAACAACGGACAGTTATATAACTTGTCCTCATATAGAATACACAGCGGAATAAATACTATCAGATACAAATACTACGTCTCGTCATCCAGCTTATCTCCAAGCTCCAGAATATCCAGAATATCCTGATAATCTAACTCTAGACTGCCCGTGTGGAAATTGGTGGGCACCCAGAGTTTAGAAGGGAAACAATAAACTCCGAGTCAGTCATGGTGACTGGTGTGAGATCGTAAAACAGTTATTCTTTATAACAACAAAATAATTTTAAAGTCAATTCGCAATGCTTTTGGAAAATGAAACTACCATAAGACCTCCCACCACACACACAATGCAAACGCAGAATTGGAGGAGATTTCTTCTTATGATAGTCAAAGATGCTTACTACGCAAAAATCAAATTCTTTTTGATATTATTATTAGTGCATAGTGTAGAAAACATTTGGAAAGTATAATATTAATCTTAGCCAGCATAGGCATTCCGCACTTATGCCTACTATAGCTACCATCCAAACAGTGGTGACCACCATAAGTGAATGATAGGTTCTACAACTAAAACCGTACAAGTGTCGTATTGTTTCTTTGGATTTCCAACAAATGGCCAGGCTAAGGAATTTCCTATCCACGATGGGTACGTCCCTGGAATAGACGACCCGAGAACCTAACCGGATCTCTGCCAACACAAGGCCGGGTTACCTCTGGAAAAATAGGTAACTACTGACACGCGTATGCCATCCCCCGATCGTCACCGATCTTCCCGAGGATCCCCGATTCGCAACAAACCACATAGATAATAATAATGCAGTAACCACAGAGGTTAAGTATCTGGGCTCCATACCATGATACCACCTTTATCCAGAAGGAATGACATACACTAAGGGGCGCTACTCCCTAGAACCTTGCTGCATCCTTCCTGTTTCGACCATTTCCGGGGTGTGAGGCTCGACGAAGTCTCGTCCACAAAGCTACGCTTTCTACAAAAAGCCCTGCTTCGGGTCAAACAAAATGATCAACCTATGATCACGAAGATATAAGATCAAACAAATGATCATATCGCAAATGACCAAACACTGATCATTTCACAGCAACACTTAGTATGCCACGTTACCAAATTGGGATATATCGCTGATAAATTTCAACTACATAACCTCTGAGCTCGTACGTCTCAGAGAAGGGTGTTAAGCTAAGAGAATAAATTCTCCACCACCAACAGAAATGTATTTGAAAGAAATCAGCTTTATACCTCAAATTGTAACGTCAGACACACAATCCATACAAGTCTGTTCCGGGATCGAACAGAACCGAAGGCACTTCTCACGAAACCCTTGCATATCCGGATAATTTTCAATCACGTCAGGACTTCCCGTCACTAAGGGTGGTAAAACCTCTAAACCGGAGATCAGCCGATGTAGAGTAACTCGACGGTAATCCTTCCATTTTCAAAAATATCCGGTCTTCAACACCGGTCTTCAAATGCAATTCATAACGACGTATCACATATTCGGAATGGGTTATACGACCCCATGGTCCTTTCCCGGCTAACCCGAATAGTGAGCGCTTATTCAAAAATAAGTGTGGCATTCAAATTCATCCAATTCACAACAAATACCTATCTAAAGGTAATTATTGATAGTCGGTTATTTAACTATCAATAAAGATGCGCAACATCATCAGATTCCAAATAATTTTCCCAAATTATTTTATCTTCCAAAATATCTTTTACTAGATATAAAATTTCCACACTTAATCATTTGAAAACAATTTCAAATCAATTTCCACATTTCAATTTATCTTTAAAAGATAAAATCTCAAAACAGTTCATTTCATATTGGAAAAGCATTTCCATACTTATTAAATAATAAGTATTTCACAATCATTTATTTTCAACACTTGGAAAATATTCGATATACTTAAATCAAATTAAGTATATATTTCATTCTTTAAGGAAATCTATTTTCTATAACAACATCAATTTGAGTCAAAACGAATGTTACGTAAAACATCGTTACGACGACTCAAAAATCACTAGTATAGGGATTCGAAATTTAAAATAGATATGTAAATCCCAATACTAGATAAAAACATTTCCTTTCGGAAATCATTTACTATAACAACAGTGTTATAGTCCACCATTTCCTTATTTCTCGAAAACGTCTATTTCAACAATAAATGTTGAAATCTATGCTTTCGATTCATAACACATTTTAAAACACCTTTAAAATGTTTAACTTCATTTTTAAAATATTACTTCTTCAAAAATGAATCCATTTTATTTAACAATATATTCACTGTCCAAAATCGTGAATAAAATTTACTTAACCCCATTTCAATCATTCCTACACATTTTTATTTCAATAAAAATTCGCTATTCAAAATCGTGAATATATCTTCTTAAATAATCTTCTATATTAAATTTATCACATTCAATCTATTTTCGAATTTATAAGCACGTTTATAAATTCTATTTCTCTTTTAATAACAACTTCGACTTATAAACCTTCTTTTATCAACTTCTATATTTAACTTATCAAAATAAGTGACTTTGGGTTTATAACAACTTTTATAAATTTTAATTCTATTTATAAAAGCTTCAATACCAAATCAATCTCAATATTGATTTCTGAATTTATTTTCAACGTTAAATAAAAGATCCCATACTAATTTCTCAAAGATTCATTTCCAATATTAAATCAATTACAGATTGATTTCTAATTTTATTTATCACTACTAAATAAATTCCTTATTTTTCTCAAATTATTCAATATTCTGTTTTAAAATGGATTCTTCAAATTGAAACCATTTTACATTGATTTCACAACTTATTTCAATTTACCAATTAAATTTCAAACTGAATTTCCAACTTATCTTCTTTTAAATAATTTCCTTTTTAAGAAAATAAATTTCAATCGTTTTCTTTCAATCTATTTAAAAATCCAAATTTAAATTAATTTCTTCAATTTAAAATCACTGTTTTATGAAATCCATTTATTTAGCATTTTCACTTTATTCTGGAATTTATTCGATAAGATTATAAAAACAGCTTTTATACTTTTAAATTCTTTTCTTCAAAATTTCTTCAATTTCAAAAATTGATTCACTTAGAAATTTTCTACTTGAATCTCAAAAATTCAATTTCGTTTATCTTTGGAATTCAATGATGTCAAACATCCATTCAGCTAAATTTTAGCTTTCAAACAATTTCCAGATATCAATATGATTAATAGCATCACTATAATCATTCACAGATTCATATCACAATAGAAATAAATTCAATCAATGTGAGGGGTCCAGTTGGATCCCTCCAACCTTTTTCCCTGCATCCAAAGATGTTAGCACAATACCAATTCCGCTCCAGTACGGAATTATCGCGGTATATAGGTTTTTATAAATCCGCTTACTAACGGCGCAATAGGGTCTCATCCGCTATACGAGGCGGGAAATCATCAATCCAATATATACATATGCCAATATGTATATACTGCTATATATATATATATATCCTATCATATCTAATACCAACAATCAAAACAGACAATCAAGCAATAACTGAAAATTCCACTTTTCCATTTTGAGTGAGAAAATCTCACCTTTGCTTTACTTTGCAATCCATTTCCGTTTTGACCATTTCTTCACGGTTTTAGACCTTGATAAACAATTTATAAAATTTATTAATATTCGAATCAATCGAATAATAAATTTCCATTTTAACAAATTTAATCTACTATTGATTTAATTTAACTTAATGATTTAATTTTAAATCAAAGGATTAAATTTTTAAACAAATTTCCTTTAATAAATTAATTTTCTTTTGTGACAAAGATACTTTAGATTCAACTACACAAAAAATAAAATTTTAAACTGTCTTTACAATTTAAAACTGCTGCATACCTAAATCTTATATATATTTTTCAGTTCAAAAATGATAAACAATATATAACTTCATTCAGAAATTCCTCTCTATACAAAACTATTTTTTTTTATAACTGAAAATATATATTATTTTATTTTATCTTTTTAAGCAGCAAACTGTTGTGTATATATATAAACTTACTGTAATAAAAAAAAATTCTCTGTATAAAATTTTCTTCTAACTATATATATATTTAACAATTTTGTTTAATTGAAAATAGAAATAACATCGAGATTACCTCACTGTTAACCACCCCAGACTATCGTTTCGTGAATCCCAATGAACATCTCGGCATCGCGACCCCCAATTCCACTCAACGTCGCCGCCTCGAACTCGTGCTCGACCGATACTATACAATTCCCACGCCTCCGACATCCCAGTCGCGAAGTTCACCGTGACTTTGGCTTCGCCGATCGAAATCGTGAATCCAAGCTCGAGCTGCTTGTCGCTCAACTTCACTAACCCCGCCATCGAGTAACGCGCCGCTCGAGAAAAGCTGGCCTCGCCTGCCTCCCCCTTGTCGTATTGACGAACCCCCAGATCTTTCTTAGCGCGCGCGAGCCCATCAAAATAGCGACGACGTCGCTTGAAAACTTTTATCGCGGCCCTTAAATCGATGAGTCTCCTCCCTCATGAACGCGATTGATTTCAAACGAAGATGATTTCGTTTCGTAAAGGGTTTCGTTTTTTTTTTCGAGAAGGGGATTTTGAATTTTGGGGACGAATGCGCCCTTTTTATTACTGATGTACGCGGCCATTTGAAATTCAGAGCATCTGATTTTGTTTTTCAAACGACAGGGCTTCGGCCATTTTTGTTTTTCTTTGAACGAGATACTTCCTTTGAAATCAAAATGAACTGCTCGCGTGATAAAAGAAAACGAAGGGGACAAGAGTACGTGATTTTGCAGAAAGTAAATCGACATTGAAAAGTTGATTAAAAATTTATATTTTTATATTCCAAAATATCTCGTTATATTATATCAGCGCGTTTGCTTATCGTACGATCACACGACAGCTCCAATCACCACGAAAATTGAAATCCGATAATAAAACAATATTACGGATCCAATAGGACTGGTTTCGTTGAATTCCGAGACTGTGTCTCTGAACGCTATTTTTAAATATCGATTAAACGATACAATTTCAAAACTGAACAAAACAGTTTCAAATTCAATTCTGAAGCTTCCATTATCTTCAGTATAATCAATACGACTTTTACAAGCCTTTGAAATATTTTAAATCGGCTTAAAATTGAAGATTCAAATTTTTATCCAGTTTCAATAGATTAAATTCTTTAATTTAATCGTCAATTTCAAAGTTATATCGGGGATTCAAATTAAATCATCGTTCTAATATTTAAAATTAATTAAATATTCTCAATTTAATTTGTTCGAAATTCAGGGTCGTTACAATAATCAGAACTCATATCAACAAATATCTAATTATCACAATCGATAATTAGAAACAACAAATATCTGATTATCAAAAACGATAATCAGAACTCATATCAACAAATATCCAATTACCTGCAGATAATTGGAAGCAACAAATATCTAGAAATCAATTAAGAAGACTAGAAAATCAACATAAAAGCTTGGATCGATCCCATCAGATGGCGAGTTTTTAATTCGCCGCACGTGCATCTCAGAGTGGCCGAAGCCTACCAAGTACTCAACAAAATTTTGGCGCCCATCAGATTGACCCGAAGGTCCGCAGAGTGACCCGAAGGTCTAGTACTGGTATTTGACCCGAAGGTCCGCAGAGTGGCTCGAAAGCCCAACAAATGACCCGAAGGTCCGCAGAGTGGCTCGAAAGCACACAAAATCATCAAATATTTCAATTAACGAGTCCGGAATTAACCGAAATAGCAAACGCACATGTCCCATACCACGTGTTTTACTAAATCGTTTGATTCTCTTCATCCTTTCCTTGAAAGTGCAAAATTGTGTATTTTGTAAAAATACATTTCACATTCTCAAACGGACAAGTCCGGAATTAAGCGATTCAGTAAAAGAAAGGGGTCATAGTCCTCGATTTTACTGAAACGTTTAAATCGCTTCCTCATTCTTTTGAAATCGCAAACTGTAAAATTTTTGAAAACAATTTTATTTATTTTGTAAAAATAACAATTCGCATTCTCAACTGAACAAGTCCGGAGTTAAGCGAAACAGTAAAAGAAAGGGGTCATAATCCTCGATTTTGCTGAATCGTTTAAGTCGCTTTCTCATTCTTTTGAAAACACAAACTGCTAAAATTTTATAAAACAATTTTCATTTTAAAACGATTTTCCAATCACGTGATTAAAGCAGCAATATTAGTAACAATTTCGATAAGGAAATTGTACTTCTCAAAATACCGTAAAAACGGTCACAAATCAGTATTGCGGAATAACCGCTTGAAAATCCACTTTTAAAACTTGACGGTTACTGAAGCCAAGGTGACAGTAATTTTTAAACGTCAAAATCTCATCAAAATAATTTACATCAAAATGTAATATCAGTGAATTTTCATTCATCAAAATGCCACAAAACACCGTGCTTCAAAATATAGCATTGGTGTAAAATCCCGTTATAAAATAACGGCAACAAAATACATTTCATAACCAAGCATCGGTTCAACGTAAAATAAATGCAATAACGTGCAATTCAAATTTTTGCACGTACTACAAAATGAACAAAGAAATCATTCGAATGTATCTTCAATGAAGATAATTCAAAACAGCAAAAATCTAATCAATAGATGATTAGTACAAAAGAAAGCCAGCGGAAATTTCAACAAAAATCACATAACTGTAATTTCTTCGAATCCTCAATTCGGATTCAAAATTCTCAAAGAAACAAAATAATTACAGCTATGTAAACAACAAATGAAATTCATATCAATTTCGTATTTTGATTTTTAAATCAAAAAGATTGTCAGTTGTACTCAGCGAAGACAGTTTCACTGTTTCCGCTGCGCACTCTGATAAACAGAACACAATTCAATCAAATCAACAAAACACAGTTTCACTTTTTATTTTTAAATAATGATATTTAAAAACTTGCATCAAAATTTCAAAACTTTAGTTTTGACTCAAATCACAGATAAAACATCGACTAATAGTTGTAACATATGTTCCATCCAAGTTATGTTTTATATTATGTCCATAAACCCCAAGCTCTGATACCAACTGTGACGCCCCACCTCTATACTCATAATAACAAAAAGTATTAAAAGAAATACTGTCTATTATTACGAAGAATAAGGCTGGATAGGAGCGACCATCCGTAATTGGCCTTACACTAATATTGGTTATCTCGATAGGAGTGGTATATACTTTTTATTTTTCATCTATTATTTATTTACTCCCATCGACATATCCAATTATCAGTATAAAACAAACTATGATAGTTCATATTAGTTTAGGACATTAGATATAACAATAACACAGATAATATAAATGCGGAACACAGATTAACAAAAATCTCATATATATATAACCGATGTAAGTTACAATATAGTTGACACGATACATATGATACAACTACAACTGTCGACTCTAGAAGTTATATATACAAGTACATTATCGACTAATATACATGAATACATATCGTTCTATACAATGACACGACTACTACAAAATGACACTGACAACTTCAGAAGATGTGAAAAGTCTTCATATCCTGAACGGCAACTCAAAGAAGAAAATCTACAACCTGAAATAACTCGGGTCTGACCCGAGTATTAAATTCAACGAAAATAATACACGGGTCAGTCTAATTCAAACCAGTTTATTAGTGCATAGAAGCAATAATAATCAAATATCAAATAGACGACAGTCACAGAAATCTCGTATATCCAACCTCTCGATAAGAGAATCGGATAACGGCAGATATAACACTAAGCAGTGTTAAACAACAAATCAGCAATCCAGATCAATTTAAACAATTGAAATGTCAATTTAAAAACAACAAAGCTGATTGGCTACAGTACACGCTAACGTGTACTGCCTCGCCAATACAGTCTATGAAATACTCAGAAGATCAATGAATTCAAAAGTCAACGGATCCAACTCAAATGCCATTCAAATAAAATCACAACGCGAGCACAAGGTCAAACCCGAGCGTTTCAGCCGGATGCAACTCAAGTGTAATGAGAAAAACAAATCCAATGTATATCAGATCAGTGATGCTCAAACCCAAACCAAACTACACTGAACCAAGGGACAGGACAAGTGCAGCCCCTATATGAATAATGGAAAACAGAAGTGATGCAACAGTTCAGTGAACTGCAAGTATTGACCCGGTAGCCACAAGTATAAGAAATGCCCAACACAAATGAATGCAGTGAAGGGTTCATGGATGTAACATGCACCAGATCAGGTCGGAGTGAACCAGATTCAAGTGCAGACCGAAGGCAGCAACTAACAACAAAATGCAAAGGTCAACCCATGGTTGTCATGACTCAACACAAATGCAAAGCTTCAACAAATCAAAACAGCGTCAAAGCATATGTATGCAGACCCAATGTCTCGAATGACTTAAGTGATGGAACACTGAAATAATGCCAATGTCCAGACAACAACAGAGCACAATGCACCAAGTAAGTGACAGCAAGCAACAGGGCCAGACCAAAATAATGCAAGCATGAAGTGAATGCAACTACAGGTAAGCAACCTAGGGCCAAGCACTGATATATGCAAACAAAAGAAATGCAACATAAATTAAAAGCTATGCAGTGATCAAACAGACTGCAAGATGTATGCAAGCCTAAGGCATGAAACCACAGTGCAACAGTCAAGGTTGTATACCAAACTGAAACAAGCACATATCTATGTATATGTATATGCAAAAGTCATGCGCAACTGGATATCAACACGATTCAAAACTGTATGCCAGATGCAACAAGGAACCAGAACTAAATGTCATGCAATGGGATTATCAAATTATACTATAGTGATGATACAAGCACTTACAAAATCAAGTTAGTCAATGTGATCAAGGCAGATAACAACATATAGTGTATGAACGAAAATTTAAGGGGTAAAACCCTATATGAGCAAATCATCACGAGATTGCAGAAGCAAGAAATCATCAAATTTTAATACCAGCGAATTCGAGAGCAAAGAAAACTGTGCCGAATAAAATGTCGAACAAGTCGAACCATAGCCAACAGCATACTGGCAGAAGCCAAAGAGAATCAAATGCCCAAATAAATGACCAAATGCCAAAGACTCAGTGATACTCAAAGAGCATCAAAATGCAAACCATGATTAAGCTATGCAAACTCAAGCTTACAGAGGTATAAACGACCAAATGGAAAACGAAGTATACATGTGAAGTATACCAAATACAATAGGGCCAAAATGCAGACATGAGGTGAATGCAACCACAGGGTGCAGTGGAGATTACAAATGTATGTATCGGTACAGAGGAAAATGCTACCATGACTCGAGTGCATGCTACAGCAACAAGGAGCAAGGCTAAGGCACAATGCTATCAGACTGAAAACATATCGCAGTAACAATATGAACGCAACTACACACAACTTCAATGCAAACAAATCAAAGAAGTCGAACAAATCAGGACCAAGGTCAATGAAGTTCCAAGTCAAGGCCGAAGCAAGTCATAATTTATTAAATCAGAGAGTGGAGTCAAAAATCATCAAAAACATATGCATAAATGACTACTAGTTCGAACCATCCAGATGACCAAAGTCCACCATTAATTCAGAGTCGAAGAAAACATAAAATCCCAAATTCAAAATCACGAATTTACACAAACCAAAAATCTTTAAACTGTTTCGAATATAGATGTGAGAAATAAAATTTCTCACCTTTAATCGACGCGTATTAAAGTAGCCGCGAGCGAGACGAAGGAAGTCGAACGAAGGTTGATCGGAGAAGCCCTAGCTATTTGGAGACGACGCCTAGGCCCAAATTCCAGTCGAGGCAAGCTGAAGAAGATCGAGCAGATTCGCCATGGCTACAGAGGATCGAAGAGTTGAATCGCCGAAGAATCGCCGCCATTTTTATTTCGTTAGTTTACTTTCTTTTTCTAGGGTTGGAAAACGAATGAAAGGGGAAATGGGTACAAAACAGTCCCTCCACAAAAGGAATGGGCTAATTTACTAAAGATAGAAGTGAGAGTGTTATTGGGCCAGGGTTCAATTGAAAGCCCGTATAACTCTTTAACAAATTTTCAAAAGAATTTCAACCCAACATTCGAAGAGAATTCAACCGATTAAAATACCAACAATAATTAGCTACCGATTTAATCGTCTAATGACGATGATCAATCGATATGGAACCTCCGGTTGTTACAATTCTATTTTAAAATATCTTTACTTAGCTTATTTTAAAGTTCAAATTAGAGTTCAAAAACAATTTAATCTTAAGATTCTAATTTATTATCCATTTTTTATTTTCCAGATCTCAAACCCATTTTGAGATCACTCATAACTCCCAATTTAAATCAATCATTTAACTTCTCAAGTTAAATTCCAATTTCATCTTGAAATTTTCAATTCAGGTTGTTCATTCCAACTTATTTAACTTCTTCTAAGTTAAATTCAATTTAATCCCATTAACCTTACTCAATTTGAATCCCCATTTCAAAATTTAAATTTCTATCAATATTCTTTCTTAAAAATTCTAAACTTATTTCATTTTAAGTTTTTATATCACACTTCAGGGAAAATTAAAATTCAATACTTAGAGTTTATTTCAAACATCTTTAATATAATGTATATCCTCATTTATGCATATTTATTTCCTTTACACACCAAGTTATACCTTAAATTTTTAAACCACCTCTGGTTTTAATTCAAACAAATTTCTTTAAAACAATTTACAAGTCATACTTGCCTAAATGTTTTACTTACCTAAAACATTTCATTTTACTTAATTATTTACAACATTTCATTATTAAATAAAACAACCATTTATGATAATAACTAAGATTATCATATCTGAAAGCAAATTCATTATTATTTTTATTCTGATAACACTTTCACAAATTCAATTTTTTAATATCAGTTTGGATCCTTTTCAAACTTATCTTCATTCAATTTCAATTTGGTTGTATTACTATTAACACTTAATTCTCTTTATTCTATTTGATTCTAATGATTTAATAACCAATTACCTTAATATTTATTAAAAAAGAAATATTTCTTTATATATATCAAAAGATAAACTTATATTAAAATCATTAAATTTTAAAATCATTTTAAAATCTTTATATAAGAAAATAACAAGTACGCTCTCATAATAATACTCTCAACTCATTTTAGGGTACTATTGACCCTATCCTTAATGAGTAATTCCAACAGAGCCAAGGTTCTTGCTTAACCTTCAGCTCTGATACCAAATGTAACGACCCGGAGTTTTCGAACCCGAAAACTCCAGAGAGTTATGAAAAAGAAGAAAGAGATAGAAGAAGAAGAAGATCAAAAACATCAACATCTCACATTCGCAGCGGATAAAATATAAAAATAAATAATAACAGTTTACAAAACAATATTATTTCTGTCGATTACATTTTAATACATCAGAGTTACACATTTATACAGACACTGGATATACACAATTATCAAGTCTCAGATATACAATAATAACACAGTAGAAACACTCCATACGTTCCTGCCATCCAGCTCGACTCCTGAACTCCAGAACGTCCTTACCTGGAAATCTGTAATACTCGGTATGACCCGAGCATTACCACAAAGTAACAACCGGGTCAGGCTGGAAACCAGCGTGAGTAAACTTATCTAACAAGAAATTCCAATCCATAGAACTTATTTAAACCCAGGTAACTCGTACTTTACTATAAGTAAACAACTTATATAATCATCACTTATTTTCACACGACAATATCTAAGTACTGTTACTTAGTTTAAATAGTCATGTTACTTAATTTATCCCATTCCAGCCTATTTGATTCCATAATTAAATTTACAAAGAATTATGGCAGATCACTAATCGAAGTGGTTTCGGATATTACTGATATCCGACCCCGGTCTCTTCGAATTCAAATATCATCCTTTTTAAGCTAAGATGTTTAAGTTAAACAAATTTAAATTCAGGATATCATATTCACATAACAATTATATCATAGATAAATAACTTACATTATCACAATTCATCCGAAACATCTCATATCACAGAGCATCACAATCATATATCAGATATATCAACTAATCCAAGGCATTCACTATTACTCAATCATCCATAAGTAAGATCAATTCATTATCTGAAATTAACTTAACCCAGATTAATTACTTATGAATAAATTTCTAATCCTAGTTATTTAACATTAATTAATTACAAACCATTTTAATTAATCATCCCTTAATTATCCTCTTTAATTACATTAAGTAATTAACCTTTAATTACTCCATAGATTAACTAGCCTTAACCATTCATATTAACTTTAATTAATCTCCTTAATTTATTTATCTTAATTAATAATTCAATCAACCTTCAATCATTAATTAATTACCCTTAATTAAGTAATTATCTTTAAGTAATTACCATAATTACTTACATTAATTAAACTTAATTAATAAATCCTTTATTTAATTACATTAATTTCTCTTTAATTAAATCTCAATAATTAATTAGCCTTAAATTAATTACACAAAGTAATTATTTATTAATTTCTTTAAAAACATTTAATCTTTAAACCTTTAATCTTTGAAACAAAATCTTTATAAATCCATAAATTAACTTAAGACTTTAAATTCAAATAAAAAATTTAAAACATCATTCTCTTTTGAAGTAATTTCTTAATTAAGCTTAAACTTAAAATTCTTAATAAAAACCACCATCTTTAAACTACTTAAATATAACATTTAAATTTATTTTAAATAAACTCAAGAATTAAAAAAAAACAAAGAATTAAAACTCTTTAACTTAATTTATTTAAAATTAAAATTTTAAAACTTGTTATGATTCTCTTTTATTTTTAAACTTGGATCTTCCTTTTTTTTTAAACTGTACAAAGTTTTACTTTTAAATTTTTAACCTGTACATGATTTATTTTCAAATTTAAAATCCTGAAAACATGTTTCCTTTTAAAATTTGAAAATCTGGTATCTGATTTAAATGGACCCGAGCTTTCCCCTTGTTTTTCCCGAGCCAACCTCCGAGTTACCCCGCATCGTATCGACTTCGAGTCAAACACTCAACCACACGCGTACAAACCCGAGCAACTTTGTCTTCCCAAACCCAAAACCAAAACCTGATACACTGATACCTCATGCATGTGCACCGATCATCAGAGCCACGACGATAGACGCTGCCACCCTCCACACGTCAACGACTACCTGCCTTAGCCTTTCGATCACCCAGAATCATCAATTTTGCCAAAACCCAAAATCGAGCAACATAGAATCCTACAGGAACGAAACTGACCAACTAAAATGCCAACCACCATCACCTCCGACTATCTGCAACCTCGCCCCTTCACCCAAATGTTCTCCAGAGTTCCCTCTTCCTGTTTCCCCCGGTCCGGTGCGACCCGAAGCAACAACGACGCTGCGGCGATCAATTTTCCGACGCTAACAAAAATCTGGGCTTTAACCCTAGTTCGACGTGATTTGATCACCATAGTAGTTAAGAAATCTATCAACCATTTTTCCTAAGATCCACAACACCCCAACCTCCACCAGTGACGATCCCGAGGCCTCACCAACCACCGATCGCCAGCAAAGCCTCAAAATCCATTTTCTAGTCAACCCTGATTTACTCACTTGATCCCACACTAAAAATTGTGATTTAACTTCTAAAATTCATGATTTTTGATAACAAAACAAATTATAAACCTGAAACCATGAATTATTTAAATCGAGAATCTGATATGTTTTCAATTTCCACTGTCTTCCTTAATTTCCAGAAAATTTACAAACTTACTTTACTTAGATGTATTTTTAAAACTTAGATCTTGTTAAACTAAATACTTCTTGTTTTAAACATTTACAGAAATAAGAGTTTTGGAGAAAAGTTATTGCATTTATACTTTGTTTTTAATTTCTGTGAACCAGAGCAGAGCACACAGACATGCATACTTAACATATACCTATATACATATATTTGCAGGCATATTCACACAATCATACAAGCACATACTTCGAGTATAAATCCACACATCAAAAGTTATAACAGAGTCAAGTGGTTTGCTCACTGGCATTTCTAAAAACAGAGAAAACTAGGTCAGACCACTCACCTGCTTTGAACAGAGAAGCCTGCACTTGTTTTTGAAAACTTGATCTGACCTCTGAACTTGATTTAGTTTGAATTTGCTTGATGATTCAGGTAGTTGATTGTTTTTGAATTTTCCTATTATTTGATTGTTGATGTAATATTGGGTTGGTCTTAATTACTGCATGCTTTAATTCAGGTTGAAAATGAATATAGATGAAGTTGTGGCATTTGCTTTAGAACAGGATTCTAGTTTTGGTTTTTAGTTTCAGGTTTGAAAATGAATTACAGGGTTTTATGTTTCGATCTGAGATTTGCTTTATAGGATTTGATTTTGTTTTCTTTGCTTTAGAAATTTTGAAGATAGGAAAAGAAATGAAGAAGGTAGATGCTTGTTTATATAATGTAAATTAGGATTTATTTAAAATTAGAGAAAATAAAAATAAAAGGAATGACACTTGTCTCTACCATTGTTTATTATGTTAACACATGTTACTTAAGAGGTTTAGAACTTAACACTTGTCCTAATTCATTTTTATATTATTTTTAAATGATTTTTAAAGCTTTTAAATTAAATTTCCTAAATAGATAAATACATATCTTCTTTAATAAATACTTTTCTCAATTATATATAAATGAAACCTTTAAAAGAAAATAAAATAAAAACCAATTATATTTTAAATAAAATCATATATAGTATATTTAATCCATTTTTAAATGATAATATAAAACTTTTGTATTCATTTACTATTAAATAAATACTTCCCAAATTTATATAAATGAAATTCTTTTAGGAAAAACAATATAAAACAAATCTTATTTTAAATAAAAACCTTATCTATATATTTTATATCCAAAATATTTTAAAGTTATATATATCCTTTAAATTCAAGTTTAAATCCAAATTCAAATGCAATTTAAAAATCCAATTTAAAATCAACTCAAACATATATATATATAAACACACATAAATTAAATTTACAAACAATAATTCTATTAAAATTCATATTATTCTTGTTTGAAAACAACAAATTTACCAATTTTAAATAATTTATAAAGGAAATTATCACATTTTAAATTGCTTGAAATTCTGGGATATCACATTCTTCCCCCCTTAGAATTTTTTCGTCCTCGAAAAGGAACGAAGCAAGAATTTTATTACAATATTGATTATCAGTTAAATTATTCCTTAGACATCTAAATTCTTAACTTTTTTTATTTAAAATTTTTTTTTTTAAAACGTTTTAAAAATCTATATAATATTATCAAAAATATTTTTTATAAAACAAATACTTTTTATAACTCGATGTCTCAACCAGTCCATCCTTGTTCTCATAGAAATTTGGTCATACGTTGATCAGACGTAGAACTAAAAATCTATAAGTACTTGGTAAACCCGTCCTCAACACCCAGTGAAAATACTTGGAAAATAATTTATGAAAATATAGAAAACATTTTTGAAATAGAGGAAATATCTTTGGTGAGAATGCTCTGGAAATCATCACCCCCATCCATGGTCACAGTTAAATCATGGGTTACGTTGCCATCGCAGCAAAAGTCCATGTAACTGATTACACCATGGAACCCACAACAGATCGCAGTTACATCCAGGGTTACGTTGCCATCACAGCAAAAGTCCATGTAACTGTTGTCTCTCAGCGGCACACACGATTTCGCTGTCAAAATGAAACTTCTCCACTCTACATAGGTCTTAGTCTACCGATATAGAATCAAACGCAGACTGTTGGCTCTCAGCGGCACACAAGACTTTCGCTATGTTACCATAGTGTCATAGTCTACCGATATAAAATCAAACGCAGACTGTTGGCTCTCAGCGGCACAAACGACTTTCTCTATGGTCTGCAGTAGATCGCAGTGACATCGAGTTAAACTGTCGTCACAGCATAACCCAAATGCCTCTGTGGGCACCAGCCCCTCGACTTTCGCTACACAAATAATCCTCAGGAACTAGTTTATTCCGGACTCCTTACAGGATTAACTTTAGAAACCCTCCTTGGGGCTCAAGGCAGTACCACCCTGTGGTACTCCTGAGAAGTTCATTTCAAGGGAGCGCCTTTTTCCCCAGAGCTATTTTCAAAACATTTTATACTATACACTTATAGTATCTTTAAATCATACCCTTTATGATTTATATCGAAATCTCCTTTACACAAAATCGATTCCCAAAATCGATAATTCTCAAACTAGGCTTTCCAAATTCCCAAAATTGATTTTTCCAAAAATCAAAAAGCCTTTTCCAAATTATATAGGTTCCCAAAACCTTTTCCCAAAATCCTCATAAGATCCTTTATATATATATATATATATATATATATAACTTTGAAAATCTTTGGATCATTTCAAACTTGTATAAAACCTCTTTTATACTTCAAATATTTTCAAAACCCTTTTCTATTAGAAATAGATTCAACAAGGGAAGATTTATCTTATATAACAAGGATATATAACTTTATTTTATTCCAAATCAAATATTCAAATTTGATAAATCTTTTATAAAGTTATTACCAATATTACTTTTCATTTCAAAAACCATTTTACAGTTCTTATCCACAAATTTTCAATATCAATTTCATTCAAACTCGTACGATGTACTCATATCATTCGTACGCAATACCAATCTGATCGCTCACTCAATCACACAATTTCTCTTCCGAACTAGTATCGTCCACCCGACTTCCTAGTGCGGACTCAGATCTGGTTTCTTGATCAAAAACCGTCATTCTCCTTGCATAGTCACAACTATGATAGAGAATATCCAGAACCAATCAACAATCCATATCCAGGTTCGCCGTCGAAAATCGAGCGAATAATCCCAACTCGGATCGATAATACTATCTCAAAATTCTGTGTTCGAATCTGGATCAAATCACTTATGCGAATAGAATAATATATGTATATCCTACGTATTGATTTTTAGCTAAATCAATTCTCTTTTCTATTCACATTTCCTTTAATTCCATTCACTTATTCTCAATTGCTTCCATTTCCAATTGAGTTATTACTTCAATTACAAATAGTTTGAACTCTGCCCTATTTAAATTTAAAAATAGCTTGAAAAAGTTTAAAATAGATAAGTAGTTGAAAATTAATTTTTAGTTTGTAAATATATGTAGAATAGTTAAATAATTGTAAAATAGTTGGAAAATAGTTAAATAGTTATAGAAATCTTAAATAATTGCAAATTAGTTATAAAGTAGTTAAAAACAGTAATTAGTTTATAAAACAGTTGAAAAATTGTTAAATAGTTTCAAAAATAATTGTAAAACAAGTATAAAATAGTTTTAGGTTTAAAAAGAAAAGTTGTATAGTAAATAGTTTGGAAAATAGATTTATATTAAAACAATTTATTTTGAAAATAAACCAAAGTCAAACTGTTCAATTCTCATCAATTCAATTTAAATTTCCACCTCCAATTAAATTGACTCAATTCCAATTTAAATAACTTCAATTTCCATTGAAATTGATTTAATCTCAATTCAAGTTGAATTATCCTTAATTCCTTTCCAAATTCAAATCAAATTCCATTTGATTTTTAAACTTATTCAACTTTAATCACAATTCCAAATTATTTCAAATCAATTTGGATTAATTTTAAATTGAACCAGCTTCAATTTCAAATCATTTCAATTCTAATTTACCATTTGAATTTTTAAACTTATACATCTTCAATTTCATTTCAAATTATTTCAATTTAAAATTTCCATTTAAACTTATGCTTATCCATCTTTAATTACAATTCTAATTAATTTGAATCAATTTCAATTTGAACTAATTCTATTCAAATCTCAACTTAAAACAATCTCAAATTATATAAATTCGAGTTAAATTTTTAAATGTTGATTTAATCCTTTAAATCAAATCAACCTTTATTTTATTTATTTTTTTATTTTTTTTATTTAACAACTTAAATCTTTAAACCATTTCATTCTAAATCCAAATTCCAAAATTCTATTTTAAAATATCTTTACTTAGCTTATTTCAAAGTTCAAATTAGAGTTCAAAAACAATTTAATCTTAAGATTCTAATTTATTATCCATTTTTTATTTTCCAGATCTCAAACCCATTTTGAGATCACTCATAACTCCCAATTTAAATCAATCATTTAACTTCTCAAGTTGAATTCCAATTTCATCTTGAAATTTTCAATTCAGGTTGTTCATTCCAACTTATTTAACTTCTTCTAAGTTAAATTCAATTTAATCCCATTAACCTTACTCAATTTGAATCCCCATTTCAAAATTTAAATTTCTATCAATATTCTTTCTTAAAAATTCTAAACTTATTTCATTTTAAGTTTTTATATCACACTTCAGGGAAAATTAAAATTCAATACTTAGAGTTTATTTCAAACATCTTTAATATAATGTATATCCTCATTTATACATATTTATTTCCTTTACACACCAAGTTATACCTTAAATTTTTAAACCACCTCTGGTTTTAATTCAAACAAATTTCTTTAAAACAATTTACAAGTCATACTTGCCTAAATGTTTTACTTCCCTAAAACATTTCATTTTACTTAATTATTTACAACATTTCATTATTAAATAAAACAACCATTTATGATAATAACTAAGATTATCATATCTGAAAGCAAATTCATTATTATTTTTATTCTGATAACACTTTCACAAATTCAAGTTTTTAATATCAGTTTGGATCCTTTTCAAACTTATCTTCATTCAATTTCAATTTGGTTGTATTACTATTACCACTTAATTCTCTTTATTCTATTTGATTCTAATGATTTAATAACCAATTACCTTAATATTTATTAAAAAAGAAATATTGCTTTATATATATCAAAAGATAAACTTATATTAAAATCATTAAATTTTAAAATCATTTTAAAATCTTTATATAAGAAAATAACAAGTACGCTCTCATAATAATACTCTCAACTCATTTTAGGGTACTATTGACCCTATCCTTAATGAGTAATTCCAACAGAGCCAAGGTTCTTGCTTAACCTTCAGCTCTGATACCAAATGTAACGACCCGGAGTTTTCGAACCCGAAAACTCCAGATAGTTATGAAAAAGAAGAAAGAGATAGAAGAAGAAGAAGATCAGAAACATCAACATCTCACATTCGCAGCGGATAAAATATAATAATAAATAATAACAGTTTACAAAACAATATTATTTCTGTCGATTACATTTTAATACATCAGAGTTACACATTTCTACAGACACTGGATATACACAATTATCAAGTCTCAGATATACAATAATAACACAGTAGAAACACTCCATACGTTCCTGCCATCCAGCTCGACTGTTGAACTCCAGAACGTCCTTACCTGGAAATCTGTAATACTCGGTCTGACCCGAGCATTACCACAAAGTAACACCAGGGTCAGGCTGGAAACCAGCGTGAGTAAACTTATCTAACAAGAAATTCCAATCCATAGAACTTATTTAAACCCGGGTAACTCGTACTTTACTATAAGTAAACAACTTATATAATCATCACTTATTTTCACACGACAATATCTAAGTACTGTTACTTAGTTTAAATAGTCATGTTACTTAATTTATCCCATTCCAGCCTATTTGATTCCATAATTAAATTTACAAAGAATTATGGCAGATCACTAATCGAAGTGGTTTCGGATATTACTGATATCCGACCCCGGTCTCTTCGAATTCAAATATCATCCTTTTTAAGCTAAGATGTTTAAGTTAAACAAATTTAAATTCAGGATATCATATTCACATAACAATTATATCATAGATAAATAACTTACGTTATCACAATTCATCCGAAACATCTCATATCACAGAGCATCACAATCACATATCAGATATATCAACTAATCCAAGGCATTCACTATTACTCAATCATCCATAAGTAAGATCAATTCATTATCTGAAATTAACTTAACCCAGATTAATTACTTATGAATAAATTTCTAATCCTAGTTATTTAACATTAATTAATTACAAACCATTTTAATTAATCATCCCTTAATCATCCTCTTTAATTACATTAAGTAATTAACCTTTAATTACTCCATAGATTAACTAGCCTTAACCATTCATATTAACTTTAATTAATCTCCTTAATTTATTTATCTTAATTAATAATTCAATCAACCTTCAATCATTAATTAATTACCCTTAATTAAGTAATTATCTTTAAGTAATTACCATAATTACTTACATTAATTAAACTTAATTAATAAATCCTTTATTTAATTACATTAATTTCTCTTTAATTAAATCTCAATAATTAATTAGCCTTAAATTAATTACACAAAGTAATTATTTATTAATTTCTTTAAAAACATTTAATCTTTAAACCTTTAATCTTTGAAACAAAATCTTTATAAATCCATAAATTAACTTAAGACTTTAAATTCAAATAACAATTTTAAAACATCATTCTCTTTTGAAGTAATTTCTTAATTAAGCTTAAACTTAAAATTCTTAATAAAAACCACCATCTTTAAACTACTTAAATATAACATTTAAATTTATTTTAAATAAACTCAAGAATTAAAAAAAACAAAGAATTAAAACTCTTTAACTTAATTTATTTAAAATTAAAATTTTAAAACTTGTTATGATTCTCTTTTATTTTTAAACTTGGATCTTCCTTTTTTTTTAAACTGTACAAAGTTTTACTTTTAAATTTTTAACCTGTACATGATTTATTTTCAAATTTAAAATCCTAAAAACATGTGTAACGCCCCACCTCTATACCCACGCTAGCCAAGAACACTACGGTGTAGTGCTGTCAACTAGCACGGAGAATAAGGCTGTTGAGGAGCGACCATCTATGTAATTGCCTTGTGCGAGCACCGATATGTCAGATAATAAAACATTGCATTTCATTTTTAGAGGAAAACCCGACATACCGATACAAACTCAAAGCTACTACACAACGGCTATAATAGTTTAGGACAATAGATATAAAAATAACACAGATAACATAAATGCGGAATAAAGATGGAACGAAAAGTCTCATATATATAATAACTGATATCAGTTACAATACATTTGACACAGTACAAATGATACAACTACAACTGTCGACTCAAGAAGTTACATATACAAGTACATTATCGACTAATATACATGAATACATTATCATCTTAAAACAATCACACTGACTACTACAACAAGACGAAGACCACATCAAATGATATAAATAGTCTTCATAGCTCTAGCAGCAACCCAAGCTAAAAATCTACAACCTGAAAATACTCGGTCTGACCCGAGTATTACATTCAAAAGAAAATAATACCCGGATCAGTCTAATTCAAACCAGTTTATTAGTGCATATAGGCAGTAATAATCAATCGCAATATAGATGACAGTCACAGAAATCTCGTATATCCAACTCTCGATACGAGAATTGGATAACGGCAGAAATAACACTAAACAGTGTTAATCCACAAAACAGAAATCCAAAGCAGTTTAAGCAATTGAAATGTCAATTTAAAAATATCAATGCTAATTGGCTGCAGTACACGCTAACGTGTACTGCCTCGCCAATACAGCCTACGAATTACGCAATAGATCGATGGATTAAGAACAAAAGAGATATCGATTAAAATCTGTCAATTCGGTGTGGCTGCAGTGCACGCACGCGTGCACTGCCTCGCCACAACAGAATATAAAGTCACCACAAGGGAAGAGGGTAAAACTGCTACGAAAATGCAGCAGGTCAGCAAGTGCTCAGGGATGAACGGATGCAAGTGAAAATGACACATGGATATGCAGTGTATACCCAAGTACAACAAAAATAGAAATGGGTCGAGCATATATAGATATGCAGTGACAAAGTGAACCAAGTCGCAATGTCACAGCAAGATCAAGTGACCGTGGCAATCACAGGACAAACAAGTCGAGGCAGTGAAACCATGGGGCAACAACATGAATGCATAAAGCTGGACAGAGCCACACATACTCGAAGTGAACAGTGGAAGAGTAAGTGCACCCCGAAACAGTTCTGCTCAAATGAGCAAGTGCACATGAGAAGACTGCACCTGGACAAGTATGCAACAGTGACTCAAATCATATGCAGTGAGATCAGAAGTGGACTGGTCGAAACAACACAGTGAGCTCAAGCTCAAAAACAACTAATACCAAGGTGACTAAAACCTAGTACTCAAGCAAGTGAATACAGAGAACTACAAATTCAAAATCCCAATAAACAGAGACAACAAAGACAAGGCAGCATGTTGTTATGTCAAGGTCAAGTTCAAGTGACAACCTGGGGCAGTACAACTAAATGAAACAGGTCAGTACACGGCTCCAAAAACATCTGACTCGAATACAAAGTAATGCCAACTATCTCAAAGAATGCTACAAGTCGATGTAAAACTGCAATTTCAGACAGTCATGACCGAAGAAGAACCATAGCCACAGTGGAATGCTCAGAGGCAAATACATGAACGAAGACTGGTGCCACTCAATTCAGTGGAACCAAAAGTGAAACTAACAAACCAACCAACTATCAATAAAAGTGTGCAGACACGAACTGCAACAAGGCTCAATTGAACTCGACCAGTTAACAAGACTACACATTCAAGTGCAGTGAAGACCAACAGCCACATGAATAAGGGACACGAACACATGCAAATGAAACTGTAACGAACTGAGCAGTATGATGGTGAGGGCACCATAGATATGGCACCACAGCACACAATATTTAAAGGTCCAATGATCTCAAGTCACAAGTGATACCAGATTGCTCAAAGACCATACATGAATGGTATCAAGTGCAAATGCAACAGACCCATACAAGAAGATCACAAGGCACGTGAACACCTACTAAACAATGAGCCTCGACAATATTCACAGATGAAAAATGTAAGAGAGACACAAAACAAGTTCAGTAAAAATCTGAACTAATACACATGAATGTGCCAGACCAAAACAATGCAAACATGGAGTGATTGCAAGACAGTAGTTCGAAACCCATAAACAAGCTATAGTTGAAATCCTGGATGCAAGACTACAAGATATGATAGTACAGACAGCATCCTAAATGGACAATGAATCAATTCCTATGGGGTAGTACAAACAAGGGCCGAGCACCTTAAAAATGTGGACAGTGTCGAGCTTAGGTATGCAGACCATGACAAACCAGGCTCAGGTTATATAATGCACCAGTGAATGGTGAGTGCACAAATACAAAAGGTCAAGCTGAATGCACACTCAAATGAACAACAGCAATAAAGGCAACAGGAATCAATGATCACAAGTACAAGTATCACCAGTAACAACAATATGGACTGGACAGTGCAAAAGCTAACAAATGGAATGCTCAATTGAAGGATGAAACTCAACTGAAGACCGCATATACATCGGGGTGGACAAATGGTCAAGTGAACCATGTGTATGCAACCAGACAGTGTAAAGATGAAGCAGTGCAAACCAAAAAGAAAATCTCAAAACAGAGATGACCGAAATCAAATTCACAGCAAAGCCGAAGTTCACAATTTCAAGTCCAGATTCAAAACCGTGAAGAACAAGTATCAAATGAGTTCAAATCAATGCCGTGAAATCCACGTTATCAAATACATATGCAAAGAATATCTCAAGCATCAAAACGAAAATCATCACAGGCATCGAAACAAAAATCAAATGGCCGAAGCTCTATATAATCGAATCGAACCAAGCAGGGTTTAAATTAGATGTGGTGAATAAATCACTCACCATTTTCGAAGTCCACGAGATTGAGCAGCCGAAGGGAGCGACGAGGAAGCGATCGATCAAAGTAGAGTTGGCGTCTTCAATTTTCCTTCGTGAATGCCCTAGTTTTCGAGAAAACGAAAAGGAGATCGTCGCCATTATTACTCCTCTTTCGTTTGAGTGTTTGATTTAGGGTTTGAATGAGAACGGAAGGCAAATATAAAAAGGGGAATTGGGTAATACCCTTATCACGGTATCAAAGAAAAAGGTATGGGCCTAAAGTTTAAAGCCCACCAACAATTTCTCAACCATTTTTCAAAAGAATTTCAACTCAATAAAATTCCAATAAGAATTGGCGAACGATTTAATCACCTAGTGTCGATAATTAATTGCTACGAATTTGCGGGTTGTTACAACATGTTTCCTTTTAAAATTTGAAAATCTGGTATCTGATTTAAATGGACCCGAGCTTTCCCCTTGTTTTTCCCAAGCCAACCTCCGAGTTACCCCGCATCGTATCGACTTCGAGTCAAACACTCAACCACACGCGTACGAACCCGAGCAACTTTGTCTTCCCAAACCCAAAACCAAAACCTGATACACTGATACCTCGTGCATGTGCACCGATCATCAGAGCCACGACGATAGACGCTGCCACCCTCCACACGTCAACGACTACCTGCCCTAGCCTTTCGATCACCCAGAATCATCAATTTCGCCAAAACCCAAAATCGAGCAACATAGAATCCTACAGGAACGAAACTGACCAACTAAAACGCCAACCACCATCACCTCCGACTATCTGCAACCTCGCCCCTTCGCCCAAATGTTCTCCAGAGTTCCCTCTTCCTGTTTCCCCCGGTCCAGTGCGACCCGAAGAAACAACGACGCTGCGGCGATCAATTTTCCGACGCTAACAAAAATCTGGGCTTTAACCCTAGTTCGACGTGATTTGATCACCACAGTAGTTAAGAAATCTATCAACCATTTTTCCTAAGATCCACAACAGCCCAGCCTCCACCAGTGACGATCCCGAGGCCTCACCAACCACCGATCGCCAGCAAAGCCTCAAAATCCATTTTCTGGTCAACCCTGATTTACTCACTTGATCCCACACTAAAAATTGTGATTTAACTTCTAAAATTCATGATTTTTGATAACAAAACAAATTATAAACCTGAAACCATGAATTATTTAAATCGAGAATCTGATATGTTTTCAATTTCCACTGTCTTCCTTAATTTCCAGAAAATTTACAAACTTACTTTACTTAGATGTATTTTTAAAACTTAGATCTTGTTAAACTAAATACTTCTTGTTTTAAACATTTACAGAAATAAGAGTTTTGGAGAAAATTTATTGCATTTATACTTTGTTTTTAATTTCTGTGAACCAGAGCAGAGCACACAGACATGCATACTTAACATATAACTATATACATATATTTGCAGGCATATTCACACAATCATACAAGCACATACTTCGAGTATAAATCCACACATCAAAAGTTATAACAGAGTCAAGTGGTTTGCTCACTGGCATTTCTAAAAACAGAGAAAACTAGGTCAGATCACTCACCTGCTTTGAACAGAGAAGCCTGCACTTGTTTTTGAAAACTTGATCTGACCTCTGAACTTGATTTAGTTTGAATTTGCTTGATGATTCAGGTAGTTGATTGTTTTTGAATTTTCCTATTACTTGATTGTTGATGTAATATTGGGTTGGTCTTAATTACTGCATGTTTTAATTCAGGTTGAAGATGAATATAGATGAAGTTGTGGCATTTGCTTTAGAACAGGATTCTAGTTTTGGTTTTTAGTTTCAGGTTTGAAAATGAATTACAGGGTTTTAAGTTTCGATCTGAGATTTTCTTTATAGGATTCGATTTTGTTTTCTTTGCTTTAGAAATTTTGAAGATAGGAAAAGAAATGAAGAAGGTAGATGCTTGTTTATATAATGTAAATTAGGATTTATTTAAAATTAGAGAAAATAAAAATAAAAGGAATGACACTTGTCTCTACCATTGTTTATTATGTTAACACATGTTACTTAAGAGGTTTAGAACTTAACACTTGTCCTAATTCATTTTTATATTATTTTTAAATGATTTTTAAAGCTTTTAAATTAAATTTCCTAAATAGATAAATACATATCTTCTTTAATAAATACTTTTCTCAATTATATATAAATGAAACCTTTAAAAGAAAATAAAATAAAAACCAATTATATTTTAAATAAAATCATATATAGTATATTTAATCCATTTTTAAATGATAATATAAAACTTTTGTATTCATTTACTATTAAATAAATACTTCCCAAATTTATATAAATGAAATTCTTTTAGGAAAAACAATATAAAACAAATCTTATTTTAAATAAAAACCTTATCCATATATTTTATATCCAAAATATTTTAAAGATATATATATCCTTTAAATTCAAGTTTAAATCCAAATTCAAATGCAATTTAAAAATCCAATTTAAAATCAACTCAAACATATATATATATATATTTAAACACACATAAATTAAATTTACAAACAATAATTCTATTAAAAATCATATTATTCTTGTTTGAAAACAACAAATTTACCAATTTTAAATAATTTATAAAGGAAATTATCACATTTTAAATTGCTTGAAATTCCGGGATATCACAATTGGAAACCGGTTTTGAAAACAAGCTTTATATTTAAAAATAGAGTTGAAATCGTCTTTGCAAAAGAGTTTGAATATTTACTACTAGTATAGAAAACCTTTATAATTTTAAAGTGACAAATCACAAAAACGATTGTAGAAACAATCAATCATCAAAATTCACATTTGAAGACGTGAATCAAATCCAATTAAACCGATAAAGAGTCCATCGAAATGGATATTCAAAAATCCCGAAAAAGGAGTCATCAAAGTCATAATAAATGATAACAACAAATAGGATCATCACGAATCGATTCAAATTGGAAATTCAATCCCAAAAGGCAAAGTGGGCTGAAACAGCAAATTCAGTTGACTGTACAGAGATTTCAGTTGACTGAATCATGCCTGGAAACTTTCTGTTTCCAGGTTCAGTCGACTGAACATAGATTTCAGTCGACTGAATCAGGCTTGGAAACTTTATGTTTCCAGGTTCAGACGATTGAACAAAGATTTCAGTCGACTGAATCAGGCCTGGAAACTTTCTGTTTACAGGTTCAGTCGACCGAACAGAGATTTCAGTCGACCGAATCATGCCTGGAAACTTTCGGGTTCCAGGTTCAGTCGACTGAACAGAGATTTCAGTCGACTGAACTGGGATTTCCAGTATTTTCAGCCTAAAAATGAAGATGCAATCTCTTTGCAAATGCAACCGGACGAGCAATGGGAGCTAGGGGTTTATGCCAATCGACAACCCGACCCTATAAGCTCTTTGATGCATCACCAAAAACATGATCAAACATCCATAAAAGGATTTTCACACAAATTTGACTTCAAAAACCAAAAATTGGAATATTCACAAAACCAATCCAAATCAAGGGCAAATGCACATAAAGAAGTGTTAGGAATTCATACCCAACAACCAAAGATAATTATAGTCATAGATGTGAGATAAAAATCTCACCTTTAAACCCAAAACAAATGAAGAAGAAGCTATAGAGCAATGGCAAGGACAATCACTCTCCAATTCCAACTCAACAAGCTTGAATCTAAGCTTAAAAGAGTAACATTTCCTAAGTTAGGTTTAGGAATTTCTGAAATTGAAAGGAGAACGAGTTGGGGAAGAAGAAGAGGAGGCTTACCAAAGCTTCTTCTTGAATTTGGAGCTAGAACTTGGATTTGCAATGGAACCAGGGCTTATGAATTTCCTAATTCTTTTTCTCTTCCTCCATGTTTGATGAAGCTTGAGTGTTAGGAAATGAAAGTGAAGTAATGAAGAGGAGAGGGGGTGGAGTAATGATATAACCAGATTTGGGCAAGTGGGCTGAACTCAAACCCAAACCCAAAGCCCTAAGTGAAAAATGTCAAAATTCCACTCAGCTCCAAACATATCAAAGTTTATACTCAAAAAGGTCGCAAACGGCATTTTGAACTCAATGGAAGGGGTCTCGAGTCCTAATTCGACTGTTTGAAAAAAGTAGCTTTTCGGACTAAAATCCGACGAACGATGAAATATTTAATTAAAATATTTAAATATAAAATCGCTAAATTTACGGGTTGTGACACTGGTCCTTTGTTGGAATGGGTCGATCGGTTCGACCTTGGTGTTATTTTATCTAAAGATGCACCGTGACAGGCGGTACCTCCGTAGCCCAGTTATTATATGGAATCCATTCTCCAATAAGCGCTGTACGGACTTAGCTGTATCCAACTATGCTGAAACGTAAGATGCAAGCATTTCAGCTATATTTATATTTTACTTTTACCCCTAGACATTATTATAATATCAATGGATTTTCTATAGAAAAATGTTTTGGTTATCGTAAGGTAAAAACCCGTCCGTGTTTATGTGCGTCATGGTTTTACGAGATACCTTTATTTTGGAAAGAGTTTGATAACTTTAAGTATCCATTTGGGTGTGTTTTTCTCACGCTGGTTTACCAGACCGACTCGAATGTTATTTTACTATAATGCTTAGGTCAGGCCAAGCATATTATAGATTTAGTTTGGATGCTTTGGAGCTTCAAGAGACGAGTTGAAGGTTCATAGATAGTATTCACGAACTCGGTTATTTTTCATTGTATTCATTGTTGTATTTATCAGCGATTGTGAAGACATGCTGTTATAACTGTCCGGACTGAAATATGTTAGTGCACCCTGATTGGTGTATGTATATTACATTTTCTTTGTGTAAAGATTTGTTGTATATTATAGATTATTCGTTCCATTGTGAGATTCTGTGTTGTTTGTTTTTTCTTTTTCTCTTTGTCCTTATCCTTCCTACCTTCTTCTTTTCCCTAACTATCTGCCTTTCTGTTCAATTTGCATGGGTCATGTATGGTTGATTGTCCGCTTAAACTATACAGAAAAGTGGGTTGTTACTACACACACACACACACACATATATATATATACATATACATACATACATACATACATACATACATACATATATATATATATAAAGTGAAACACATGTAGACATAAGTACATATATGGATTAAATGCATGTTGGCTAAGCATGGTGGGGGGACAAGGGTGGTGTTGTGGTAAGTGGATGTGGAGGGTAAAGGACAAGGCAATTTTAGTAATTTACTTTGTTCTCTTGCTTATAAATACCCCCTTTCACTTCTTCAATTCCATCTCTTTTCTTTCTACATATCGTGACGACCGCCCATGACCCCTGCACCGAATCTAGAGATAGTGCGCTGTAAAGTGTGCCAGGCGACCATAGACGATTGTCAAGGTAAGATTTAAAACAAAAGGATCTATCGTATTACTCACCGCGCATGGACAAAATACAATAGAACATATGTATAGTGAAGCTTTACAGAATAAAATGACATCATATAAAACTCCATAATAGTTGAATACAAGCATCCACATAGTCAATACATCCAGCCTCACTACAAATCTCTCAGAGAATACAAAACAGCGGAATATCCAGTACATATAAGAAAATAATATGCAACCCTCTAGCTCGTCTTCGATATCAGCATCGTGAGAAGAGAACAGCACCTGTCACCTGCTACCTAGTCTGCCCGTCCCAAAATGGACGAACAGCCCAAGGCAATAAGAATTTAAAACAAAAAGCCTTGAGTCAGACAACAGTCTTAGTGAGCAGTAAATTAACTAACAACATACCAAAAGAGCATAAAGGAAAAGGAATAGGAATACAACCCTCCCACTCCAACCTCATTCTACAGTGATAGCCCCCAGACACACACTAAGCAGAAGCAAACATAGCAGAGCATACAATTTAAAGTAAAGCTACTATCACTCGAGTCAAGGGCGATGTTTTCCAAGTACCAAGGCCTAAATCAGATAAGCACCCAGAAAATACCGCTCTTGAGTCCGAATGACGATACAACCACACATCCATGACTCTGGCTATCACTGTTATCATTGCTTCGATATCACCGTTAATTGAATGACCGGCACATTCTTTCAGCCGTCCGTCAAGGGCTAATGGAAACCCCGGTTCTAGACATAACTCCCGCACGTCGTCGCAGCCCGTGCCTAGGACTATCGAATCTGCCCAGAGTACTCGACCATCAACAGTTGGCCGTTGGGACTATCGAATCTGCCCAAACGTACTCTTGCTTAGAGCATGCTAGAACCTTCAACAACGATGCTATCCAAGCCTCCTAGTCATCCTCCTCGACGACTATTCTCATATCCATTCATTATCTTCAACTCGAATCATATCACCGAGTTATCAACATGCTTGGAATGGTCCCGTCTGGATTAGACCAAGTCTTCATCATATGATGCCTCGCTTCATTACACCCTTGCAAAGCTTCATCTCAACTTCACATCATCAAATCTATGCATAAGAGCTTCATCATCCCGCTACATATGCCACGAGCAGCTTTTCCAATTCAAGAGCCTTTCCCTTAGCTTTTGAATCACCTTCGATCTAAATCTAGTCATCAATCATCTAGTTCATAACAATCAATCAAATCAAACATCAATCCAAGCAATCAAGCATTCAAAAATGATCTAAGTAGACAATTATAACAATAATGGCATTTTCGTAATTAAAGAGTTGAAAGTCCAATAAGCATGAAAACATGTATTATATCTCTACAAACTTGATGAATGAACTTGCATAGGTTAACATATGATAAAATGGATGCAACATCATCATGAACAATGGATCTATATGGATCTACACATAGGATGAAGAAAATGCATGGAAATCTCTATTTTAACACCAAAACGAGCCAACAATCCGATATACTCCTTTGGATCCGTGTGAGAGATAATCACCACTCACCAAATCACCTAAACAACCTCAAATCAACACACTTCAGATCTGGACAGCGAAGGATGAAGCTAGATCTATCACAAATCCGCTTCAAATGAAGAAATCTCTCTTGAAAAGATGAAGATCTTCAATCCAAGCTTTTGAATCTTCAATCTCGATCTTCGATTTGGATGGATGGAAGCACTAGATTAGAGTGGAGAAAAGAAGTGAAGAAGTGTAGAAGTCGAGCTCTCAAAATGGCAGCACTTCGTCGCTTCAAAATCCGGATCCCAAAAAGTGAGAACAACCCCTCCTATTTATAGCTGAAAACTGCCTGAGTCGTAACTCGGCTATCTCCTTAAGTCGTTGCCGACCTAACATATGCCGACCTACGACATAAAAACCCCCACGACTTAACAGAGCCTCCGACCTAACCCTTAGCCAACAACTCCGACCTAACAGATACGCGCGCCTCAACTCCTACGATCTAACACTTCTGCGCATACGACCTAACTATTAAGTCGACCTACGACTTAACAGGTTACGACCTAACACTTAGACGAAACCCAGCGACCTACGACTTAACAGGTTACGACCTAATTCCTTAAGCCTCCACGCGACCTAACATAAGTCGCGAACAACTGGGATGCGACCTAACTCTACCCAGACTTACGACTTAACTCCTTAAGTCGCTCACTACTACTTAGGTCGTTGCCGACCTAACTACACTGCTAACTTCTATAGGTCGTCCCAACCGACCTAACAACTTAATTACTAAGTCGCTAACCCGGAACCACTAGGTCTGCCTACCCTTGAGTCGCCATATCCTTAAGTCGGTCAGTCTTTAGGTCGTTAACTCGCCCTGCCGACCTAATTACTTAACTAAATCCTAGGTTGCACAATTTTATAGGTCGCTCCAACTAACCCACGACCTAACACTAACTCGCAAGTCCTTAACTCGGTCACGACTTAGCTCTTAGGTCGTCCACGACCTAGGACTTAGACAAATTTCCCCAAAAATCTGAAATGACTTAAAAATGCAAAAATTCCAGATTTGACGAACTTTTCGATCCGTGAAAAATACGGGTCGTTACATTCTCTCCCCCTTAGGAATTTCGCCCCCGAAATTCCAAGCAAACAAAGCAATCAAAGACTATTCTGTACGCCTACCATCCATAGCAATCAACAAACCATGCATCCAATTCTAACTTAGCGTACAGAATTCTAAAATTAGAACAAGTTACAATATCGTGAGATGACACGACACCTTAGGGCCATACCTTGAAGAGTTCAGGATGAGCTGCTTTCATCCTCTCTTCCACCTCCCACGTACAGTCGTTATCATCATCACTCCATTGTATCTTGAGCAACTTAACTACCTTCCTCCTAAGCTGTTTCGTGTCGGTTTCCACAACACGAAGTGGCTTACGAGGTCTTCTATCAACTGGATCAACTTCAAAGTCTTCATAGCTATCAGCAGAAACCACTGCATTCGAGTCATGCACATACTTCCGTAGATACGATACGTGAAAAACATTGTGCACACCCGACATCTTCTCCGGTAACTCCAATCTATAAGCGAGCTTTCCAATTCGCTCGATGATCGGGAATGGTCCAACAAATCTCGGAGTCAATTTTCCTTTCTTCCCGAATCTAATAACATTCTTCAGTGGAGAAATCTTCACAAAAACCATATCCCCTACGTCGAATTCCAAATCCTTTCGACGCTTATCGGCATAACTCTTCTGACGGTCTTGGGCTGCCTTCATTCGTTGCCGAATGATCTCTATGCAATCTGAGGTCTGACGAATCATCTCTGGCCCAAGTATCAGCTTTTCTCCAGTTTCCAACCAACATGTCGGAGAGTTACACGGTCTTCCATACAACGCCTCATACGGTGCCATACCAATGCTTGACTGGTAACTGTTGTTGTACGCAAACTCCACCAAATGAAGGTGATCTTCCCATGATCCTCCGAAGTCCAAAACACATGCTCTGAGAAGATCTTCCAAAACTCGGTTGACTCTCTCGGTCTGACCATCTGTTTGGGGATGATAAGCTGTACTCAAACACAACTCGGTTCCCAAAACTTCCTGGAAGCTCTTCCAAAATCCACTAGTGAACAATGGGTCTCGATCGCTCACTATGCTCTTCGGAATACCATGGAATCGAACTATCCACTTAATATACAACTCAGCCAACTTTGATGCAGTCCTAGTCGATCGAACAGGAATGAATCGTGCACTCTTAGTCAGACGATCCACAATGACCCAAATCCCTTCATTTCCCGTTCTGGTTCTAGGCAATCCATCGATGAAATCCATCGACACTTGTTCCCACTTCCATGTAGGAACTTCTAATGGCTGAAGCAATCCACTTGGCTTCTTCTGTTCAGCTTTAACCAACTGGCAGTTCATACACTTGGAAATAAAATTTCCAACATCCTTCTTCATACCTTCCCAATAGTAGGTTCTCTTCATATCCCGATACATCTTATTTCCACCTGGATGAATTGTCAACTTCGAGTGATGACTTTCCTTCAGAACTTCACTCCTCAATTCATCTATATCGGGAACAACTAGTCGTCCTTGCTTCCGAAGCCAACCCTCTTGATCGACCTCGAATCCTTTATCCTTTTCTGGATCCAATCCAGATTCCAACTCACGGATAATCTTGACAAGCTTATCATCTCGCTTTTGGCTCTCACCAATCCTTTCCACAAGAGTGGGTCTTATCGATAAGTTTGCCAACATCTCAGGTTCCAATTCACATCTAGGCCTGAAGTCAAATCCAGCTAAATACTCGAGACTCTTCCATTCTGAAAACATGGCTCCCAATCCTGCATGTCTTCGACTTAACGCATCTGCCACTGCGTTACCTTTTCCCGGAGTATAAGCTATACCAAAATCATACGATGCCAAAAACTCTAACCAACGTTGCTGCCGAAGATTCAAATCCTTCTGGGAGAAAAGATACTTTAACGACTTATGATCCGTAAACAACTCGAATCGAACTCCCAACAGATAATGTCTCCACATCTTCAGAGCAAATACAATCGCCGCTAATTCCAAATCATGAGTTGGGTAATTCCTTTCATGCGGCTTCAGTTGTCGACTGGCATACGCAACAACTTTATCCTTCTGCATCAGCACTGCTCCAAGTCCAGTACCACATGCATCGGTGTAAACCACCATCTCATCATTCCCACTTGGAATAGTCAAAACAGGAGCACTCGTCAGTCTCTCTTTCAGGATTCCGAAAGCTTGCTCACACTTAGCATCCCAACTGAACACTTGGTTCTTCTTCGTCAATCCTGTTAATGGTGCAGCTATCTTGGAGAAGTCTTTGATAAACCGTCGATAATATCCTGCTAATCCAAGAAAACTTCTCACATCTAATGCATTCTTAGGTCTAACCCAATCCTGGATTGCTGCCACCTTAGCGGGATCAACCGCTATTCCACTTCCAGAAATCACATGGCCTAAGAACCTCACTTCACTCTTCCAGAAGTGACACTTCGAAAACTTAGCCTTCAGCTGATGTTTTCGCAAGATCTCCAAAACGATACGCAAGTGCGTCTTGTGCTCTTCTTCCGTTCTGGAATAAATCAGAATATCATCCACGAACACAAGTACGAACTTGTTCAACTGATCTCTGAACACTCTATTCATAAGATCCACAAAATATGCTGGCGCGTTAGTCAATCCAAACGGCATTACCAGCCACTCAAAGAAACCGGATGGTGTCCTAAAAGCAGTCTTCGGCATACTATCCTTAGCCACTCTCAACTGGTGAAATCCCGTTGCCAAATCCATCTGAGAAAACACCTTAGCTTCGTGAAGCTGATCAAACAAGTCGTCTATCCTTGGCAATGGATACTTGTTCTTCTTAGTCACCTTGTTCAGCTCACGATAATCGACACACAATCTCAATGATCCATCTGCCTTGGTTGCAAACACAACTGGTGCACCCCACTCGGACACACTACGCCGAATGAATCCTTTCTGTAAAAGGTCATCAACTTGCACCCTCAACTCCTGCTGTTCCCTAGGCGCCATCCGCCTAAGAGGCATCACAACAGGTCTGGCTCCTTCAACTAGATCTATACGAAACTCGATCTCTCTGTGCGGCGGCAACCCTTTGACTTCGTCAAAGACATCCTCGAATCTATTTGCGATCGGCACTAAAGACAGTCCATCCCGTGGAACAACTAGCGAATACATGAAGCTCATGAAGACGCCTTCTTCATGCTTACATCGTATCACAATCTTTCGCCCCTCCACATTCTCGACTGTCACCTCCAGCCTCTCACAATCAACCTTAGCCGCATACTTCCTAAGCCAGTCCATACCCAAGATAATTCCGAACCCCGCAAAGTTCAGAACAAAGCAATCACAAACAAAAGAGCAACCATGACTCGATACAACTAGACCACGGCATAACATACACAAACAAGACGAACCCCCAACTGGATTAGTCACAACCAGTGGCCTATCAACAATATCCGGCTCCAAACCTAACCGGCCTACTAGTTCATTACAAACAAACGAATGCGATGCTCCAGTATCAAACAAAACTCTAACTGGAATACCACATAGGAAAAGAGTACCTTGAACAACCACACTCTTTCCCTTCTCTTCAGCAGTAGGAGCTTTCGAAGACGACGGAACAGCCCCCAAAGCATAAGCTTGCACAATCTGCCTGTCCTTCCTCGGTTCTGGACAATTCTTCCTGAAATGCCCCGGCTTGTCACAATTGTGACACTTCATCGGCACCTTAGGATTCTTACAATCCTTAGAGAAATGGCCCTTCTGCTGACAATTGTAGCAAGTCACCTCGCCTTTCGGCTTCTTCTGGCCATCCTTACCCTTCTGCTGCTGCTGCTTCCTCTTCTGGTTTCCGCCCTGCTGTGGTTTAGATTCTCCCTTGGTAACAGCAACAACAGGTCCTTCCTTAGGAAACAGACTCTCATGCCTAAGAGCTTTCTCCACAAGCTTCTCAAATGAATCGTCCAAATGATCCACCAACTGTCTCCCAAGATAACTATCCAAGCCGGTCACAAACTTCTCATTCTTCTGATAAGCAGATTCAATATATGACCGAGCATACTTGGACAAAGCTTCGAACTCAGAAACATACTCAAGAACAGATCTTCCACCCTGCTTGAGCTCTACAAACTTCTTGAACAGAACAGACTTCTGAGCTGTAGAAATGAACTTAGCTTCAAATCTGACTTGGAATTGCTCCCAAGTAATCTCTTCTTCCGGAGTAGTGATGGTAATAGAGTTCCACCAATCAGAAGCTCTCCCTTGAAGCTGCCTCGATGCCAACTTCCTCTTAGTTGCATCATCAATTCCCAAATCACCAAAGATCCTTCTACAAGCATCTATCCACCTCTGGACTTCAATGGTAGATTCTGTTCCCAAGAAAACCTTCCCTCCAAGAGCAGTATAATCCTTGCACAGCTTAGCAAAATCCACTGGTTTCGAAGTTTGGACTTGAACTCCAACATCAACTGCCGCCCCCGGAACTGGTATCCTTCTCATGATCGAAGTCATCATAGCTTCGAACATGGCTGCATAATCAGCAGTCTCTTCAGTAGCATGGCCTCCCCTAGCAGCTGGTCTCCCTCTTCGACTCATTCTCAATATCTATAAAAAGGAATGATTAGAACATCTAGAGAAACAACTGCATAAAGGACTCAACTCACTGCTAAACTACTATACTATATATAGTAATCATCCATCAAAAATACAATTACGTCTCTCATACGTAGTTACGACAGCGAGCGTTGGGTAAAATCGATTAACCAATGCTCTGATACCAAATGTGACGACCGCCCATGACCCCTGCACCGAATCTAGAGATAGTGCGCTGTAAAGTGTGCCAGGCGACCATAGACGATTGTCAAGGTAAGATTTAAAACAAAAGGATCTATCGTATTACTCACCGCGCATGGACAAAATACAATAGAACATATGTATAGTGAAGCTTTACAGAACAAAATGACATCATATAAAACTCCATAATAGTTGAATACAAGCATCCACATAGTCAATACATCCAGCCTCACTACAAATCTCTCAAAGAATACAAAACAGCGGAATATCCAGTACATATAAGAAAATAATATGCAACCCTCTAGCTCGTCTTCGATATCAGCATCGTGAGAAGAGAACAGCACCTGTCACCTGCTACCTAGTCTGCCCGTCCCAAAATGGACGAACAGCCCAAGGCAATAAGAATTTAAAACAAAAAGCCTTGAGTCAGACAACAGTCTTAGTGAGCAGTAAATTAACTAACAACATACCAAAAGAGCATAAAGGAAAAGGAATAGGAATACAACCCTCCCACTCCAACCTCATTCTACAGTGATAGCCCCCAGACACACACTAAGCAGAAGCAAACATAGCAGAGCATACAATTTAAAGTAAAGCTACTATCACTCGAGTCAAGGGCGATGTTTTCCAAGTACCAAGGCCTAAATCAGATAAGCACCCAGAAAATACCGCTCTTGAGTCCGAATGACGATACAACCACACATCCATGACTCTGGCTATCACTGTTATCATTGCTTCGATATCACCGTTAATTGAATGACCGGCACATTCTTTCAGCCGTCCGTCAAGGGCTAATGGAAACCCCGGTTCTAGACATAACTCCCGCACGTCGTCGCAGCCCGTGCCTAGGACTATCGAATCTGCCCAGAGTACTCGACCATCAACAGTTGGCCGTTGGGACTATCGAATCTGCCCAAACGTACTCTTGCTTAGAGCATGCTAGAACCTTCAACAACGATGCTATCCAAGCCTCCTAGTCATCCTCCTCGACGACTATTCTCATATCCATTCATTATCTTCAACTCGAATCATATCACCGAGTTATCAACATGCTTGGAATGGTCCCGTCTGGATTAGACCAAGTCTTCATCATATGATGCCTCGCTTCATTACACCCTTGCAAAGCTTCATCTCAACTTCACATCATCAAATCTATGCATAAGAGCTTCATCATCCCGCTACATATGCCACGAGCAGCTTTTCCAATTCAAGAGCCTTTCCCTTAGCTTTTGAATCACCTTCGATCTAAATCTAGTCATCAATCATCTAGTTCATAACAATCAATCAAATCAAACATCAATCCAAGCAATCAAGCATTCAAAAATGATCTAAGTAGACAATTATAACAATAATGGCATTTTCGTAATTAAAGAGTTGAAAGTCCAATAAGCATGAAAACATGTATTATATCTCTACAAACTTGATGAATGAACTTGCATAGGTTAACATATGATAAAATGGATGCAACATCATCATGAACAATGGATCTATATGGATCTACACATAGGATGAAGAAAATGCATGGAAATCTCTATTTTAACACCAAAACGAGCCAACAATCCGATATACTCCTTTGGATCCGTGTGAGAGATAATCACCACTCACCAAATCACCTAAACAACCTCAAATCAACACACTTCAGATCTGGACAGCGAAGGATGAAGCTAGATCTATCACAAATCCGCTTCAAATGAAGAAATCTCTCTTGAAAAGATGAAGATCTTCAATCCAAGCTTTTGAATCTTCAATCTCGATCTTCGATTTGGATGGATGGAAGCACTAGATTAGAGTGGAGAAAAGAAGTGAAGAAGTGTAGAAGTCGAGCTCTCAAAATGGCAGCACTTCGTCGCTTCAAAATCCGGATCCCAAAAAGTGAGAACAACCCCTCCTATTTATAGCTGAAAACTGCCTGAGTCGTAACTCGGCTATCTCCTTAAGTCGTTGCCGACCTAACATATGCCGACCTACGACATAAAAACCCCCACGACTTAACAGAGCCTCCGACCTAACCCTTAGCCAACAACTCCGACCTAACAGATACGCGCGCCTCAACTCCTACGATCTAACACTTCTGCGCATACGACCTAACTATTAAGTCGACCTACGACTTAACAGGTTACGACCTAACACTTAGACGAAACCCAGCGACCTACGACTTAACAGGTTACGACCTAATTCCTTAAGCCTCCACGCGACCTAACATAAGTCGCGAACAACTGGGATGCGACCTAACTCTACCCAGACTTACGACTTAACTCCTTAAGTCGCTCACTACTACTTAGGTCGTTGCCGACCTAACTACACTGCTAACTTCTATAGGTCGTCCCAACCGACCTAACAACTTAATTACTAAGTCGCTAACCCGGAACCACTAGGTCTGCCTACCCTTGAGTCGCCATATCCTTAAGTCGGTCAGTCTTTAGGTCGTTAACTCGCCCTGCCGACCTAATTACTTAACTAAATCCTAGGTTGCACAATTTTATAGGTCGCTCCAACTAACCCACGACCTAACACTAACTCGCAAGTCCTTAACTCGGTCACGACTTAGCTCTTAGGTCGTCCACGACCTAGGACTTAGACAAATTTCCCCAAAAATCTGAAATGACTTAAAAATGCAAAAATTCCAGATTTGACGAACTTTTCGATCCGTGAAAAATACGGGTCGTTACATTTCTCATATCTTATCCAAATGGAGGTTTTCTTTTTCTTTTAAATCGTAGAAAATTCTAGTTGCTACAACTTTTGTTTGTACCACTACTTTAAATTTTTAGGCTAACCATACCCAAATCTCATTTCTTTGCAGAGCATTTTCGAACCTAGATTTTCATGTTTGAAAATACCTCTTCTTCTTTTGACCATATCTCCCTCAAATTTGATTCAAATTAAGCTCTTCTTTTTTCTACATTATAGAGAAATATTTTCCAAGAACTTTCCCTGTGAAAATTTTCCAAATTCTATAAGTAACTTATCCAAAAATCAGTTGGAAAATTACTTATTTTTGGGTTATTGTGGATAGCTTAAGGTGAGAAAAGTTTACTTTTCATACTAAAGTTTTAGCTTTTGATGTTGAAAATAACCATTGTTTATTTTTTAAATATGATGCTTACTTTGGGGATGATACTTGATTTGTTGGAATTTATGATTGAGTTGTATGTATACATGTATTGTTTGTGTATATGGTATGAAATATTGATTTATAAGCTTGGAAATAAAACTAAAGGTTATTAGAATGAAAGTTAGCATCTTGCTAGTGTATGTTTGATGACACATTTATGTGATGTGTTCATGCTTGAATTCCTATATGTTAAAGAACTTAGCATTTAAATTGTTTGAATGACGACATCGAAATCTCCTATATAAGTAGTTTCTTTTCTTACTTTAAATTGCTAGGAAGTTTTATAAAAGTTTTAGACCTAAATTTTAGTTTTCAAACTTTATTCATAAGTTATAAAGGTAAGTAAAAATTAAAGATAGAATGTTGAAAGATATTTAGAGTATTAAACAAGATTCAAATTTTCAGGTCGTATAGCGATAGTCGCTATAAATATAGTTCGTGAAATACAAACTCATTTTTAATTTAAAATGTTTTAACCTAAGTACCTTTTTGAAAAGTGTTTTCAAACATATTTTAAATATTTAAATTCAATTATTTATTTATTAATTTAATGCTTATTTAATTAATTAAGTAAGGTAATCAGTACTTAATCATTAATCAAGTTAAGGTAATTTGTACTTAATTATTTTTAAGTAAGTTAATTATAATATATTAATTAATAAAAACTTAATTATTATTTAATTAATTATTTAGAGATTAATTATTATTTAATTGGATTAATTAAATTATTTGTTTAAGAAGGTTTTAATTATTAACTAATTATTTATCAAGTTAAATTTACGTTAAAATTTAATTAAAAACTTAATTATGATTTAATTATTTAAATTAAGGTTTAATTATTTATTTAAGTTTTAATTAAGGATAATTAATAAATTAATTGACATTAATTGATGTTTAATTATTATTTTAAAGTTTAAATTATTATTTAATAATTAAATATAGATTAATTAGGGTTTAATTATTATTTAAAAGTTAATTATTGTTTAATTGTTAATTAAAGGTCTATTTATTTTTAAATAAATAAATGTTATTTAGTTATTAAATAAAGTTTGCAAGTTTTAAATCACTTTATTTTTTCGAAAAGATGGGTTTTGTTTTTAAAAAGAAATTTTTCCTTTAAAGAATATTTATATCCAAGGGATCTTTTTTGTCCATCATGCTTAAGTAACCCCAATTGAATATGAAACCCAATGACATCTATTTGGTAGAATAAATCACAGTTCCGTCATAATTCACTAAGTAGATTATGTTGACATCTATTATGCAGAACAAATCCTTATTGCTATTTTATTAACTTGGACATTTACCTATATGTTGATTGATTATTATTGGTTTGTTTCCATTATATATGTACTTGTTATGTAATACTCATGTTATAGCTTGGATAAGTTAAATCCAATTAAATGAACCATTATGATCATTAAGCCTCCTTCTGATTTTGCAAATTCCAATATTTCATTTTATCCTTTTTGAAATGGTTTAATGTTTATTATTATTATTTTAAATACGATATTTAAATGATAGTTAAATAATTACTTTATTAAATGTTTGAAGTTAATTTAATCTTTTTAAATGATTGATTAAAATTGACGTTTTTTTAATATGGTTTAAAAATAATTAAATGAAGAACCTTTGAAATAATAACTTGGTTATTTGAAGGGTTTTATATAATTGATTTTATCAAGGGAACTTTAAGGATCAAGTTTTAATAAAGGAGTTTTGTTTTAAATAAGTAAGTTTTATAAATGATTTTGGAGATTTATAATGAGTGTTATAAATGGTTTTGATATTTATAAAAGAAGTTTTACAAAATGATTTGGAGTTTTGGGTAAAGGATATATTATATATAAAAGAAATTTGTTAAAAGGATTTATTGAAGGTAATTTATAAAAGAATTTAAGATTTGGTTTCCTTTAACTAACCTTCTTAATTCTGGTGGTATGAACATTTGTTCCATAATTAACATCGAAGGAATATTGTTTGAGGTTATCTTTATCTCCAATTTAAATAACATTTTGTTTTGATCCTTTTGATATAATTTTGAAATAAGGAATTTTTCACAAAGTTTTGTGGATATACTTATGCCAGTGGGATAAATATATGAATATTTCAATGAATATTTTGGAAAGAGATTTAAAATAATTGAGAGATTGATTTTTGAGGCTTAGTGGTTGCCATTGGTAATTAAATCTTTGAATTGTCATTGTTTGTTTATTTGATAGTTAAATAACTAACTATCAAATCTGGACCTGTTTAACTCAGGAAGTATGTTGGCTATATTCGAGTTCCTCGGTGAGGACTCGAATACATACTTCATACTTTTAGAGAACATGAATTGAGTTAGCTGAAAATTATTGCTTAGTTTGGAGACAGCGGTTTCCAGATTTATTCGAACCACTCCAAATTAATAGCATTCGTGATGAAGTATGATATGGATCTATACTATTTTTCCTGAAGGTGATTCCAAAATATAAGATAGTAAATTTTTAATGTTTGTTTGATCCCGGAATAAATTGTATGGATGAATGCTGGCATTGCATCTCTGCCTAGAGGGCAGTGTTAGCATTCTAAGATGGTATGTTAATAGAAGAGGTAAAAGCATAGCCTCAAGCCTTACAACTCGAAAGAATGACTAAAATAGGGTATGCCTCAGAGCCATGTGGCTAGCTACCATTAGTAACCGTCATCCTATTCTAAATTGTCCCTTAGAGGTTTTTTGCACGTAGGCATCAACGGGCAAAGTAAAGCAGCCTTGGTGTCAAAGGGGTAAGGTAATCTGGCTTGTCGTATTAAATGGGCAGGCCAACTCTTTGTAGTAGAGGGGCAGATGCGTCTGCAGCGCTCAGGTACATTTTCTAGAGGTGTACCATAGAAAGGTAGTCCCTTACCTAGTCATAGTTGGAATCCATTCTCCAGTAGGTACGTTTATGGTTTTGGTTATAGAGCCTAGTATGTTGAAATTTAATTAATTTAACAATTTCAACTATGATTCAATATTTACTTTGATCCTATACACTATTATAATATCATTAGATTTTTATAATAAAATGTTTTGGTTATCGTAAGGTAAAAACCCGTTCGTGTTTATGTGCAGCGTAATCTTACGAGATACTTTTTATTTTGAAAGGTTTTCCAAATTTAGTAATCCTTATGATTTGTTTCATGCTTTTCTCATAGTGGTTTTACCCGACTGACTTGGGCGTTGTTTACTATAATGCTCTGGCTAGCTCGAGCATATTTTCCGGATTTAGCTGGATCCTTTAGAGCTTTCAGGAGATGAGCTGGATTCTTCAAGATGTAATCATGTATCTTATATTCTTCCACTGTTTAGTTATTCTTAATGAATGTTTGTTGTATTTATCAGAAATTGTGAGGACAATCTGTTATAACTGTCCAAGCTGATAATAGATTAATGTACTCCGATGTCGTGTATAATTAAGATGATTTCTTTTTGTAAAGACTTGTTCATACTATATATCACTCGTCACTTTTTATGAGATTATGTTCTTCCTTTTTCTTTCTCTCACCCCAAACCACCTATCTTTCGGACACTTAAATGATCGGCACATGAATATTGAGGATGTATTAAGTGTCTTCTTTTGGTGTAAGAAAGGCATATCATTACATTTGGTATCAAAGCATAAGGTTAATGAGAACCTTGGCCCCGGTGGGGTATACTCATTTGAGATCAGGTAAGTGATACCTTAGAATGAGTATGAGTGTATTATATATAAGAGCGTGTATTTTTTAGCGATTACAAAATATTTTGTATCATGTTGTTTGATCTGTTGAGTGGCTTAAGAAATTTGGTTGATGCATTTGGCCAAACTATCGATAGGGATTCCCTAAACACTTGAACAAGTCCAATCGACACAATATTGTTTTAAAATTGGTAAATGAAATAATTATACCTAGGACTATATTTTATATATATAAAGGAAAAATATTCAAATATTTTTATAGATATCAATGATATGGTTGTTGTTAGAAGTTGATAATATTTAATTATTATCATATAGGATTTGATTAGTCATGCTCATCCATTTTTTAGCATCGACTATTTTCTAATCTATCAGTAATTTTTCCTTTTAAGTATAGGTTGAGTAGATAGAGTTTGTAGGAACATTGAATCGAACAACTTGTGAATTAAGTTTAATAGTTTGTCTATAAGGTGTTCGATAAGAATGTTGGGTTAAAATTTGATTTTAATAAAAGGTGTTTATTAAAAGAAATATTTCAGATGATTTTATAAAGAAAGTTGATTTCGTACATTAGGATTATAAAATATATTTTGAAAATAAGATAGATTTTCGGAGGATTTAAATCCCAATGCCTTTGATAAGGTTTTCAAACAATTATTGGAAAAGTAGTAACAATTTTACTTAAAAATACTTTAAGGTATAAATATTTTGAAAGGAAATTTTAGAGTAAGATATTTCTTTGAAAAGTTCAAGGAATTAGACTCGTTCGATTTTGTGATGATTAGAATAATCTTCTAAGTGACAATCGGATGTTTTCTTTGGCAGATGCGATGGGCACTTACTAAATTATTCTCTTTGTCATTGTACAATCGAAACGAGCTCGAATCCAAATGAATCCAAAGCAAGTAGATGATAAATATTTTGTTAAAAACTATTAAGTTAGAAATATATATACATAATATTGTTTCAAAAAGGGATTTGAAAGGAAGGAATATTTTTATAACTAACTGGTTCGAATGACTTGGAAGTGACTAAAAATGGGTAAGAGATGTGTTCAGATGGTAAACACTTATCTTGAGTATTACCCTTCTTTGTAAAGGGATATATGATACTATTTGGTAGTACCCAGTTCCTTTATTTCATTTTGGAGTTACTCGGGCCACATGTTTGTTTTTATGGGTTAAATGTATAATATCATTTCAAAAGGATGTTTTGAAATAAAACCCGGGTATTTGGCTCTTAAGTTTTCAAAATATAAATGTATCTTGATTTAAAATAGGTTAACTAATGAATTTTTAATTGGGTTATATTTAATAATGAGGATTAATAAACCTTGTTTACTTAAACTACGTCTTTTGATTTTAACATCTAGGAAGTGAAAATATTATTTAATGTTATTGTGCTGGCCAATAAACGTCTTTACCTTGGAGGTGTCTAAGAAAAAGTAAACTCTAGGATGGAGTTTGGATACCAGTATCCTACTCTTCTTAGCTATATACCAGACAAAATGGGTAAAGAAGTTGTATTGGTCGACTCAATTTTGAGACCCAAATTATTTTGGGCCTACATCTGGATAGTTAAAAGTGAAGGGAATTAAAAATCAGATGTTTTATATATACTCTTAGGATGTAGGGAAGTATTATACAATTTAATAAAGTATAATTATTTTATGAAAGGATTTCATAAATAAATTTTATTATTTAAAAAAAAACATTAACATAAGTTGGAATTGTTATGAAATGTTTTCGTAAATATTTTGAGGGGTAAAAAGTAATTGAGTAGTAGGGACCCATAGATATGTATGTAAGTTGTATGTAGATCATTCCTCTTTTTCACATAATTCTCGATCCAAGATTCGAGTACATGACTTGAAGTGTCTCAAACCATTCCGAATAAGGATTTATCACTCGTTTTTTGATGGTAAACACTTGATGAGAGTTTTTAATATGAAACCAAAGTTTTCTATCATAGTATATGACTATGTAAGGAGAATGAAGGTTTTTAATTAAGAAGCTTGATTTACGCACTAGGAAGTTGAGTGGGAGATGCTAGTTCAAAAATAAAGCTGTGACGACCCAGATTTTTTTAACGTGGGTTAATTGGTAATTAACCGGTTTAAATTATCGGAATATTAATTTTATAAGTTGTCAAACCCCTTTATTTATGTTTCCATTATAACATTTAATTTAACAATCTCAAGAATATTTAAATATAAAACTCTACCTTATTAACACCCAATGTAATTGTTAAATGAATACATTAGAAAAATTATAACAACATAATAATTATAGGAATTCATTTGAAAAAAAAGCAAAGATAAAAATATATACAAGTATAAAGATATGTATGTAGACTTGAAAATAAACTAAGTATGTAAGCTTATAAACAAGAGCATGTATATGAAAGTACTTGCAAAAGAAACAAACAAAGGTAAATGCACATTCAAAAAGAAATACAAACATAAAGTATAAAGGCTGCCAGGCAAGTAATGTATGTTTCATGTAGGATAGAAATGCAAGACAAGAACCTGAAAAAGAAAAGATCTATATAGCTTGCAAAAAGGAGATAGTAAATTATATTCAAGTATGAAACAAGTAAAGTAATAAAACAAAGCAAAATGAAGAAACATAAAGGACATAAGCATTTAATACAGCAAACCAAAGTCAATTCGAAAATGACTTCAGCCTCCAACTTGAGATAAAAATCTCTGGCCAAGGTATAAACAAAGGATTTCCAGTACATAACACATAATAACACCCTGTAACTCATTTTTCTTATATATCAAGCTTCCCATTACATTCCGTTCATCAAAATCTATGAAAATCTAAAGCAAATACTATTTCCAAACTTAAACAAAATTTCAATTAAAAACAACAATACAATTCAGATCAACCACAGAATCAAACTAGCAGGCTTTCAACTGGAAATACAAGCCTGTGTCAACAAGTAAAGCAAGCTCTGTTCTTTCTTCTAGAAATAAGGTGAGTAAACCTTTTCGAATCTGGATTATAAACTTGTTATTTGAGATCATGCCTGAATGTATGTGAAAAATGTTTGCATGTGTATAAATAAGTGTATATATGTGAATATGTTATGTGCATGTTTGGAAAATATGAACTTTAGTTCTGTTCCAGGCTTACAGTATCAAACCTGTTCAAAAAGCTCTCTGTTTCCTTCATAAGTAGGTGAGTAAACTTAAGCTTAAAAACAGTTTAAAATTTGGTGCATGTAGTAAATGCTTGAAGTAAAATTGTGATGTTTGGTTGAATATGGGTTTGCATGATTGTTTTAAAGATGAATATATGTATATATGGGTATAGATAATTGAGTGCATGTCTGAACACCAAAACACCTACCCTGTTCCTCATTAACAGGCTTCCAATATGATCAAAATCAAATTTGTAATTTCCCTAACCTATTTCAGGCTTAGATTTATAAACAAATTATGGTTATAACTACAAAATTTGAGTTTTTATAATATTTTTAAACAGAAATTGAATACAGTTTTAACTAGAATATAAATATTACAGTGAAACTTAAAAATGTCAAAATTTCGACTTGAATGATTGGTGGATTCATGAATATGATCTGTTTAAGCTTCGAAACCATGATTTTTAAGAGTAAAATCATGATTTTTAGATTGGTAAATTAAGAGAATTTGAGAGATGAAGGCAATTTGAGTTTCGAGCTTGTACTAGTGATCGGAGTGATGTGGAGGGTCGGAACTACTGCTGGAGATAGTGGAGGGGTTAACGATCACGGCAAAAATAGAGGGTGGAATTCTCGTCCACCGTGGCGGCGGCAGTTCGACAAAGTAGGGTTTTGACTCAGTTTTGGTCGAGGCTAGAAATCAGGTGATCGCGCCGTCATCAGTGCATCGAGACTGATCGGACGTGAGGGAAAACGAAGCTTGGGTTTTCGGTAAGGCCATGGCAAGGTGGCGAAGCTTCAGGCGGTCGGGAATGAGCAGGTCGGGGTGTTTAACGGCGACCAGTTTTGATCCAGTATGGTTCGATCGAACTCAAGTTTGATGTTGAGATCGATTGAGGGAGCTGGGTGGTCTGATGGTTTTAGGAGTTCATGGGTGACTTGTCGATGGTGGTTGTGTGGGTCAGAATGTCGTCGTGGTTGGTGCACGTGCACGGTGTCTCTAGTGTCAGTTTTTGCCTTGTTAAGTTTCCTCGGGTCGAAGCACGGGGAAGGAAGATTTGGCTCGGAGTTTGATTTGAGTACGTGAGTGTTTTAAAAGTATAACAGTTTTTAAATTTTTAAGCAAGTTTTAAAGAGGAAAAAAATAGAGGGGGAAGCTCGGAAGGAAAAAGTGAGGAAACTCGGGTATTAGTTCGAGTAAATCCTGGATTGCCTCGGGTAAAATGATTTATATTTCCAAAGTTTTTAAGTTCAACAAAGTCAAGTTTAAACAAATTATCTTTAAAACTATTTAAGTAATAATTGATTAATTAATGTTTGTTAATTTAAGTTGAGAGATTTATTTTAAGATTTAATTAATTAAGTTAATCCTTAAGTTGTTTTTAAAACTAAATTAATCAGGTAATTAAGTAGTTAATTAAAAAGATAAAGTGTTTTAATTTTAATTTAACTTAAGCTTTTTAAGTTAATGATAATTTAATTCCAAGGTTAATAAGTAAGATTTTAAATGATATTTAAGAAGATAATTAAGATAAATGATTTATCATCTTAATTAATTAATTGATTGATAATTTAAGATTTATTAATAAGTAGTTAAAGATTAGTCATGGGTGAATTAACTAATAATTGAAGAGTAATTAATTAACAACTAATGGATAATCAATAAGCGTGATTAATTAATTAAGGTTAATTAATCAATATGATTAATTAAGGTTAATTAATCAATATGATTAATTAAGGTTAATTAATCAATATAATTAATTAAGGTTAATTAATCAATATAATTAATTAAGGTTAATTAATCAATGTAATTGATTTAGGAGTGGTTATAAGATATTAAAGTTAATTAAGCAGGATTAAAGGTAATTAATTTAATTTATATTAGGTGATTAAATTAAATTAATTATTTGAGTATTAATCTTGCCTATAGATGATAACTAGAATTGAATACCTTGGTTTGTTTGGATATCTCTGATATTTAGTTGTGATGTATTATGATATGATATGATGGGTTGAACTAGGATATTTTGAGTAATCTATCGATAATTGATTTGCTGTGAGAATATGAGGACCTATATTTAAAGTTGATTTGTATTCACTTAAACAACTGGGATTAAGATGACACTGTATTCGAAGAGACCGGGGTCGGGTAGCAGTAAATACCCGAAACCACTTCGAATAGTAATCTAAATTTCCTTATAAATTGGATAGGTGAGATAAATTAGGCTGGGATAAAATAAGTTAAGAAACCTGGACATTTAATCCTGAGAACTGTTGTGTGTGATAAATGATTGGCTATAATAAGTAAGAACTCGTAAAAGGTACGAGTTACCCTGGTAGTTCATAAGGTTATATAGCTTGATTCATGTTATATGGGTTTTACTCACGCTGGGTTCCAACCTGACCCAGGTGTTACTTTAATGTAATGCTCGGGTCAGACCGAGTATTACAGATTCTCAGGTAAGGACGTTCTGGAGCTCAGGAGACGAGCTGGATGGCAGGGACGTATGGAGTGTTTCCGCTATGATATATTGTAGTTTATTGTAGTTTATTTGTGACAAGTTAGTTTTTAACTGTCCAGTGTTTGTGAAGGTGTTGTAACAATGATGTATTAAAGTGTAATTTAACTGATACAGTTTCTTTGTATAAATGATATTATATGATATTATATTTTGATCCGCTGCGAATGTGAGATTCTATGTCTTGTTTTCTATTTTCTTCTTCTACCCCTTTTCTTCTTTTCATAACTATCTGGAATTTTCGGGATCGAAAATCCCAGGTTGTTACAGTGGTATCAGAGCGAAGGTTAAGCGAGAATCTTAGCTCTGGTGGGTTTACTCTTCAGGGATAGGGTCAATAGTACCATGGAATGAGTTGAGTGTATATATATGAGAGCGTACTTGTTATTTTCATATATAAAGATTTTAAATGATTTTATATAAGAATATATTTTGATATATATAAGGCTATATTTCTTACTAATAAAAGTTAAGGTAATTGGTTGTTAATAATTATTGGAATTAAATTAAGAAGTAATAGAAATACAACCAAATTAAAATTAAATAAAGGTAAGTTTAAAAGGATTCAAACTAAAACTAAACCTTGAATTTGGGAAAAAGTTCAGAATAAGATAATAATGAATTGGTTTCTAGATATGATAATCTTGGTTATTATCATAAATGATTGTTGTGTTTAATAATAAATGTGTATTAATGAGTAAGCAAAATGAAATGTTTTAGGGAAGTAAAACATTTAGGCAAGTATGACATATAAATTGGAACTGAAGATGATATAAATTGTGAAGTTTTAAATCTGAGCCAAAATTTGAAAATCGTTTCAAAGTGATAAAGAAATAGTAAATAATATTATTTGAATGAAAGAGCTTGATTCAAACAGGAGTTGCTTGAAAATTTAAAGGAATTTGTTTGAATTAAAAACCCATGGTGGTTTAAAATTTAAGGATAACTTTGTGTGTAAAGAAATAATATGTATATATGAGGAATATACATAATATCAAAAATGGTTTGAAATAAACTCTAAATGTTGAGTTTTAAATTGGAAGTGAGATGTGATATCCAAGGTGATAAGTTTTTGAACTTATAAAATTATTAATGTGAAATTTAAATTTTGAAATGGGAATTCAAATTGGGTAAGGTTGGCTGGATTAAGTAAATTGAATTTAACTTTGGAAAAGTTAAATAAGTTAACAAGCAACATGAATTGGAAATTTCAAGATGAACTAGAGATTTAACTTGTGAAGTTAAATGGTTAATTTGAATTGGGAGTTTGTGTGATCTCAAAATGGGTTTGAGATCTAGAAATTGGAAATGGATGTATGTTTTAAAATAAATTAGATGATGTCGTCCTATTGTTATTAATAACCTTTAAATGGTGAATTGGATTTGTTTAAATGAATGAAGAAAGGAATTGTGGTGATATATCCATTATTGAAAGGGGAAATTAAACTTTAATTTGAAATTAAGGATATGGAATTACTTTGAACTGAAGATTTGAATAATTAAATTTGTAAATTAATTTTTTTTAAGAACTGGTTTCAAAACTGGAAGATAAAATTGGGTAATAAATTGGATTTTTAAGATAAAAATTTGTTTTGAACTCTTATTTGAACTTTGAAATAAGTTAAGTAAAGACCATTTAAAATGGAATTTTGAGAATTGGACTCAGAATTAAATTGTTTAATGATTGGAATTATTGATTTGAAAATAAATGTTAATTGGATTAAGGGGATAAATCAACATTTGAAAATTTAACTCAAATTTATATAATTCGAGATGGTTTAAAATTGAGATTTAAATTGAATTAGTTCAAAATGGAATTTGATTTGAATTTAGGAAAGAAATTATGGATAATTCAACTTGAATTGGGACTAGATCAATTTAATGGGAAATTGTTTTAAAATGGAGATTGGGAAGTTGAACAGATTGACTCTTGACTATTTTCAAAATAAATTGTTTTAATATAAATCTATTTTTCCAAACTATTTACCATACAACTTTTTTTAAAAAAAATAACCTAAAACTATCTTAAGCTTGTTTTACAATTACTTTTGGAACTATTTAACAATTTTACAACTGATTTATAAACTGATTACTGTTTTTTCAACTACTTATAAATAATTACTATTTTTCAACTATCTTACAACTACTTAACTAATTTACCATCTATTTTTCAACTAATAATTATTTCAACTACTTATCTATTTTTAAAAATTTTCAAGCTATTTTCTAAGTATAAAATGGTCGAAGTTCAAACTGTTTATGAGTAAATACCCAACCGAGATAAGAATTGAAGTGATAATCCAAATGGGGATTAAGGAAAATGTGAATAAGTGAATAAATCAAAAGTGAGGATGAATAGAAAGGAAATTGATTTAACTGATAATCAATGAAGAAAAATACGTAGGATGTATGTATATTATGTTATTCGCATAGTGATTTGATCCAGATTCGAGCATAGAATTTCGAGATAGTATTATCGATCCGAGCAGGAATTTTTCACTCGATTTTCAACGGCGAACCTGGATATGGATTTTTGATTGGTTTTGGATATTCTTTATCATAGTTGTGACTATGCAAGGAGAATGACAGTTTCTGATCAAGAAACCAGATCTGAATCCGCACTAGGAAGTCGGGTGGACAATACTAGTTCGGAAATGAAGTTGTGTGATCGAGTGAGCGATCAGATTGATATTGCGTACAGATGATATGTGGACATCGTACGGGTTTGAATGAAAGTGATATTGAAAATTTATAGATAAGAATTGTAAAATGCTTTTTGAAATGAAAAGTATATTTTGTGAAATATATGATGAAGTAAAGTGAAAATTGGGTATTTCTATGGTAAAATTTACTATATGGAAGTAAGTAATTTGGTAAGTGACTTTATAGAGTTATCAAATTTGAATATTTGATTTGGAATAAACAAAGTTATACGTCTTTGTTGTATATATGATAAAAATACCCTTGTTGAATCTAGCCTGAATAAAAAGGGTTGTTGAAAGTATTTGAAGTATAAAAGTGAAATTATACAAGTATGAGGTGATTTTAAAAAAAAAATTCCAAGGTTATTATTTATATGTATATATATAAAGGGATTTTGTGAAAATGATTTCAGAAAAAGGTTTTGGAAACCTATGGCATTTGGAAAGGCTTTTGATTTTTGGGTAAAATCAATATTGGAATTTGGAAAGCCTAGTTTGTGAATTATCGATTTGGGAATCGATTTTGTAAAAGAGATTTATATGAGATTCATACTTGGTATATGATTTGGAAAATACTATATGTGTATAGTATAAAGTGTTTTGAAGTGGCTCTGGGGAAAAAGGCGCTCTCTTGAAATGAACTTCTCAGGAGTACCATAAGTTGGTACTGCCTTGAGCCTCAAAGGGGGAGGTTCTAAAGTTGATCCTGTGAGGAGTCCGGACAAAACTAGTTCCTGAGGAATATTTGTGTAGCAAAAGTCGAGGGGCTGGTGCCTATAGAGGCATTTGGGTTATGCTGTGACGACAGTGTAACTCAATGTCACTGCGATCTACTACAGACCATAGCGAAAGTCGTGTGTGCTGCTGAGAGCCAACAGTCTACGTTTGATTTTATATCGGTAGACTACGACATATGTAAGAGTGGAGAAGTTTCATTTTGACAGCGAAAATCGTGTGTGCCGTTGAGAGCCAACAGTTACATGGACTTTTGCTGCGACGGCAACGTAACCCTGGAATGTAACTGTGATCTTTTGTGGGTTCCATGGCGTAATCGAGGGGCGCGGAGACCTACAGTTACATGGACTTTGCTGCGACTGCAACGTAACCCAGGATGTAACTGCGACCATGGATGGGGGTGATGATTTCCAGAGCATTTTCACCAAAGATATTTCCTCTATTTTCGAAAACTGTTTTCTATATTTTCAATAAAAATTATTTTCCAAAGTATTTTCACTGGGTGTTGGAAACGAGTTGACCAAGTACTTATAGGTTTTCAGTCTTACGCCTGATCAACGTATGACCGAATTTCTATGAGAACAAGGATGGACTTGTCGAAACATCGAGTTATAAAATAATTTTTATGTAAAAACTATTTTGGAATAATATTATATAGATATTGAAAAGTGTTTTGGAAATGATCAAAGAAAATCTATCTGATTTAAGCATTTTATTAATTCTGGTTTCGTTCCTTTTCGAGGACGAAAAGATTCAAAGGGGGAAGGAATGTGACGACCCAGATTTTTTTAACGTGGGTTAATTGGTAATTAACCGGTTTAAATTATTGGAATATTAATTTTATAAGTTGTCAAACCCCTTTATTTACGTTTCCATTATAACATTTAATTTAACAATCTCAAGAATATTTAAATATAAAACTCTACCTTATTAACACCCATTGTAATTGTTAAATGAATACATTAGAAATATTATAACAACATAATAATTATAGGAATTCATTTGAAAAAAAAGCAAAGATAAAAATATATACAAGTATAAAGATATGTATGTAGACTTGAAAATAAACTAAGTATGTAAGCTTATAAACAAGAGCATGTATATGAAAGTACTTGCAAAAGAAACAAACAAAGGTAAATGCACATTCAAAAAGAAATACAAACATAAAGTATAAAGGTTGCCAGGCAAGTAATTTATGTTGCCTGTAGGATAGAAATGCAAGACAAGAACCTGAAAAAGAAAAGCTCTATGTAGCTTGCAAAAAGGAGACAGTAAATTATATTCAAGTATTCGAACAAAGGAGTGGTAAGTATGAAACAAGTAAAGTAATAAAACAAAGAAAAATGAAGAAACATAAAGGACATAAGCATTTAATACAGCAAACCAAAGTCAATTCGAAAATGACTTCAGCCTCCAACTTGAGATAATAATCTCTGGCCAAGGTATAAACAAAGGATTTCCAGTACATAACACATAATAACACCCTGTAACTCATTTTTCTTATATATCAAGCTTCCCATTACATTCCGTTCATCAAAATCTATGAAAATCTAAAGCAAATACTATTTCCAAACTTAAACAAAATTTCAATTAAAAACAACAATACAATTCAGATCAACCACAGAATCAAACTAGCATGCTTTCAACTGGAAATACAAGCCTGTGTCAACAAGTAAAGCAAGCTCTGTTCTTTCTTCTAGAAATAAGGTGAGTAAACCTTTTTGAATCTGGATTATAAACTTGTTATTTGAGATCATGCCTGAATGTATGTGAAAAATGTTTGCATGTGTATAAATAAGTGTATATATGTGAATATGTTATGTGCATGTTTGGAAAATATGAACTTTAGTTCTGTTCCAGGCTTACAGTATCAATCCTGTTCAAAAAGCTCTCTGTTTCCTTCATAAGTAGGTGAGTAAACTTAAGCTTAAAAACATTTTAAAATTTGGTGCATGTAGTAAATGCTTGAAGTAAAATTGTGATGTTTGGTTGAATATGGGTTTGCATGATTGTTTTAAAGATGAATGTATGTATATATGGGTATAGATAATTGAGTGCATGTTTGAACACCTGAACACCTACCCTGTCATTAACAGGCTTCCAATATGATCAAAATCAAATTTGCAATTTCCCTAACCTATTTCAGGCTTAGATTTATAAACAAATTATGGTTATAACAACAAAATTTGAGTTTTTATAATATTTTTAAACAGAAATTGAATACAGTTTTAACTAGAATATAAATATTATAGTGAAACTTAAAAATGTCAAAATTTTGACTTGAATGATTAGTGGATTCATGAATATGATCTGTTTAAGCTTCGAAACCATGATTTTTAAGAGTAAAATCATGATTTTTAGATTGGTAAATTAAGAGAATTTGAGAGATGAAGGCTATTTGAGTTTCGAGCATGTACTGGTGATCAGAGTGATGTGGAGGGTCGGAACTACTACTGGAGATAGTGGAGGGGTTAACGATCACGGCAAAAATAGAGGGTGGAATTCTCGTCCATCGTGGCGGTAGTTCGACAAAGTAGGTTTTGACTCAGTTTTGGTCGAGGCTAGAAATCAGGTGATCGCGCCGTCATCAGTGCATCGAGACTGATCGGACGTGATGGAAAACGAAGCTTGGGTTTTCGGTAAGGCCGTGGCGAGGTGGCGAAGCTTCAGGCGATCGGGAATGAGCAGGTCGGGGTGTTTAACGGCGACCAGTTTTGATCCAGTATGGTTCGATCGAACTCAAGTTTGATGTCGAGATCGATTGAGGGAGCTGGGTGGTCTGATGGTTTTAGGAGTTCATGGGTGACTTGTCGACAGTGGTCGTGTGGGCCAGAATGTCATCGTGGTTGGTGCACATGCACGGTGTCTCTAGTGTCAGTTTTTGCCTTGTTAAGTTTCCTCGGGTCGAAGCACGGGGAAGGAAGATTTGGCTCGGAGTTTGATTTGAGTATGTGAGTATTTTAAAAGTATAACAGTTTTTAAATTTTTAAGCAAGTTTTAAAGAGGAAAAAAAATAGAGGGGGAAGCTCGGAAGGAAAAAGTGAGGAAACTCGGGTATTAGTTCGAGTAAATCCTGGATTGCCTCGGGTAAAATGATTTATATTTCCAAAGTTTTTAAGTTCAACAAAGTCAAGTTTAAACTAATTATCTTTAAAACTATTTAAGTAATAATTGATTAATTAATGTTTGTTCATTTAAGTTGAGAGATTTATTTTAAGATTTAATTAATTAAGTTAATCCTTAAGTTGTTTTTAAAACTTAATTAATCAGGGAATTAAGTAGTTAATTAAAAAGATAAAGTGTTTTAATTTTAATTTAACTTAAGCTTTTTAAGTTAATGATAATTTAATTCCAAGGTTAATAAGTAAGATTTTAAATGATATTTAAGAAGATAATTAAGATAAATGATTTATCATCTTAATTAATTAATTGATTGATAATTTAAGATTTATTAATAAGTAGTTAAAGATTAATCATGGGTGAATTAATTAATAATTGAAGAGTAATTAATTAACAACTAATGGATAATCAATAAGCGTGATTAATTAATTAAGGTTAATTAATCAATATAATTAATTAAGCTTAATTAATCAATATAATTAATTAAGGTTAATTAATCAATGTAATTGATTTAGGAGTGGTTATAAGTAATTAAAGTTAATTAAGCAGGATTAAAGGTAATTAATTTAATTTATATTAGGTGATTAAATTAAATTAATTATTTGAGTATTAATCTTGCCTATAGATGATAACTTGAATTGAATACCTTGGTTTGTTTGGATATCTCTGATATTTAGTTGTGATGTATTGTGATATGATATGATGGGTTGAACTGGGATATTTTGAGTAATCTATCGATAATTGATTTGCTGTGAGAATATGAGGACCTATATTTAAAGTTGATTTGTATTCACTTAAACAACTGGGATTAAGATGACACTGGATTCGAAGAGACCGGGGTCGGGTAGCAGTAAATACCCGAAACCACTTCGAATAGTAATCTAAATTTCCTTATAAATTGGATAGGTGAGATAAATCAGGCTGGGATAAAATAAATTAAGAAACCTAGACATTTAATCCTGAGAACTGTTGTGTGTGATAAATGATTGGCTATAATAAGTAAGAACTCGTAAAAGGTACGAGTTACCCTGGTAGTTCATATGGTTGTATAGTTTGATTTCATGTTATATGGGTTTTACTCACGCTGGGTTCCAGCCTGACCTGGGTGTTACTTTAATGTAATGCTCGGGTCAGACCGAGTATTACAGATTCTCAGCTAAGGACGTTCTGGAGCTCAGGAGACGAGTTGGATGGCAGGGACGTATGGAGTGTTTCCACTGTGATATATTGTAGTTTATTTGTGACAAGTTAGTTTTTAACTGTCCAGTGTTTGTGAAGGTGTTGTAACAATGATGTATTAAAGTGTAATTTAACTAATACAGTTTCTTTGTATAAATGATATTATATGATATTATATTTTGATCCGCTGCGAATATGAGATTCTATGTCTTGTTTTATGTTTTCTTCTTCTACCTCTTTTCTTCTTTTCATAACTATCTGGAATTTTCAGGATCGAAAATCCCGGGTTGTTACAAAAGCTAGGTATTCAAGTGAGTGGTCAAATTTGATTTTGCATAGGAATGATCTATGTACATCATACGGGCTGATGAGTAGTGTTAAATGTTTTTGGGCTAGGGTTGTGGTAAAATTCATGGATGAAATTCTTTTAGGGGGGAGAGTGTAACAACACAGAATTTCATCGTTTTAATTTGCGAATATTTAATTAATTTTAAGTATTCAAATATTGGTTTTCATAATTGAAATAAAAGTCTTTTAAGAAATAAATAACGATGGTGAAATAATTTTTAAAATGTGTTTAAAAATTGTATAGTTGGAAGAATAATCGAAAATGTGACCGGAATTCGTTTTTCAAATTTTTGACTTTTCGTCGAATAAAAGTTTACGAGAATGTTGTGCATATTTAAGTAACACATATACATACAATATAAATAAGTTAGATTTGTATGGTGTGTATGTGAATGTGTTATGTTGTACTTAAGTTTATTAAAGTAAAAATTATATATATATATATATAAAGTGAAATACATATAGACATAAGTACATATATGCATTAAATGCATATTAGCTAAGCATGGTAAGGGAGGGGACAAGGGTTGTAACAAACTGGAAATTTTGATCGCCTTGTTATAAATATTAAATCAGTTTTAAGAAAACTAAAATTCTGTTTTTTAACTCTTGATTATTTATTTTATCATTGAGAATATAATAGTATGTTGAATATAAATTAAAGAGGGTTTTAAGAAAGTTTCAAAAAAATAAAAAATAAAAAAATTGTCATGTAGCAGCCCATACCGATAGGAAGTATAAAATAAAAATGTTGTAATATTAAGACACATAGGAAGTACATGGAGGGGGTAAAGTAGGTAAGGGAAGAAGTAGGGAGAGTGTTACTTGTACATTTCTTTTTGAAAGGCTCCAACTTCCATCTCTGCCATTCTTCTTTTCTAGTGCTACATTCATTTCAACAACAGAGAAGACAAAAGAGATTCTGGGTGTTGTGGTTTGCTTAGGAACAAAAGAAGAGTGCAAATCTATAATTTGATTCAATCAAACATCAGGAAGGTGAGAATTACTGAATTACTAACTTGATAAATGAAAATCTTGAATTACAGTTGATATATATGTTAGTTTATTTCTTATTGTCCAAAGAACTTCCCTCTGCTATGTACACGCTTCACCCATGACCATTTAAAAATCAGTTTATCTCATACCGTTGAGTTTTAACCCGAGTGATCAAAACAAAAGTTGTTCGTATCGATCTCTATTATTTTTAGGAAATGATCGCTCGTGATTTCTTTGAGCATCGACTGATTTATCCTTATTTGATAGTAAGAGGATAATTTTGTTCGAAATATTCAAAAATTGATTTCTCGCGATTCACTCCGAATTAGAAGGTGTCGTCTGTATCTTTTAGATCATAGGGTGTCATAGGATTTTTGGGGAAGTTTCGAGGACATTTCATGTCGATGATCGACTATGTTCGCCGATTAGGGTTAACGATCATCGGAGCTAGGGGTGCGATCGATGAATCGGAGCTTGGCATTGTGTTTATAGGGGAGAGGTGGTTTGAGTGGCGATTTTTGGTGGGGATCGGGGGAAATAATGTCGTGTGTTTTTTTGGTTTTGGCGCAGGCATCGAATTTTTGGTCAGAGCTTATGGAGGCTGAGAGGTACGATGGCAATGCCATGGTGATGAGGGCGTGAAGTGGGACGAGAGGGTAGAGTTAGATGGTTGTGTTGGTGACCGAGGGTCGCGTGCACGTGCAAACAATGCACGTTAATGGATCATTAATGGAGATGAAGGAAATTGGAGAAAAAGAAGAAGGAGAGGAGGAAAGGGCAGGTTCAGGATTGTATGCTTTAGGCTAGGCCCATTTGAACTTTGGTGAGGAAACAAAACAAATTACTTGTTTAATTATATAACTTAGTTATTTAAAATTTAAATGGTGATACCTTGCTCATTTTAAGTCCTTTTGACATACGAATTTTGGCGTTGTACTCATATGGACGAGTACAACGTTATGGTGTAACCTATTGATAGATTTTGGCCAAGTATAAATTTATGACATATTAAAATGGATAGAATTTAAATTACGTTATTTTAATTAATAACGTCGTTTAAATTATTATACCTAAACTAATGATATTTATTTGGCCAAATGGAATATTGTTGAGCTAAATTAAATTAAATAGGGTAATTCGGACATCTATTTAGAGGAATAAAACACCGTTTAGCTAATTAAATTAACTGTACACTAGGTTAGCAGGATAAAACATCGTTCTACTATAATTAATTGTATAGGTTATAATTAGACATTTATTTAGCAGAATAAATCATAGTTTTACTATTACATTAGGGTGGATACTTATATTTATACCATTTGATAAATGTTGGATAATTTGTGTTAACAATTGTTTACTAGTTATGGAATTAATTTACATATATGTATGACTGTGTAATATCAAGTATTATATCTTGGAAGATTAAAATTGAATGAAATGGTAACTTGTTTAAGTACCATAGTGATGATTGAGCTTCTTTCTAAATGGAAAAGTTAATTATGGAACCAATGTTACATTAAAGCTAAGTGATACATACATACATATATACATACATACATATATATATATATGTATGTGTGTATATATATAGTTTTAATGGTAATTATGGTTTATTAATAATGTTTTAAAGATAAATAATTTTTGTTTTAAAAAATGATTAAAGTAAATTATTTTACTAATATGATTCTTAAAAGTGATTTAAGAATATTTAATTGCAGTTTTAAAGTTATTTATTATCTATTTAAAATGTTTTAGATTATTATTAAAGTTATTTAATTTTAGCGGTTCAAGTTATTTAATTATATTTAAAGATTAGTTAATTATCATATTAATATTATTAAGAAATTAAGAAATTACTTCATTTATATTGTTTTAAAGTTCAATTATTAATTATATCAATAATATTTTGCGGTTAATTTAACTATTTACTTTATTAATATATTATGATATTAAATTATTAGTATAATAATACTATTCAAAGTTAATTTAATATAATATTAAGGTTATCCTAAAATCATTTAGAATGATGTACAAAAATTTAAATAAAGAATGTTAAATAACTACTTGGTTGTTAAAGGTATTTTAATAGTTTATTGTTTATCGACGGAACTTTATTCGTTTTGAGTTTATCTATAAAAAGGGGTTTCATAAATGGGAAAAAGATATTGGAGCATGGGAATGGATTTTGTAAATAAGTTGGATATTTATAAATGACTGGAAAGAAAAAGTTGTAAATGGTTTTGATATTTATAAAATAATTTTATAAACAGACCCAGAGATATATAAAGTGTTTTATTGAAAGGGAGCTTCCATAAATGAAGAGGTTTACTAAAAGGGTTTGATTTGGAAATCTACAAAGAAGTTATACAAAATGATTTGGAGTTTGGGTAAAGGAAATATTATGTATGAAAGAGATTTAATTAAAAAAACATTTTGATTAATCTTTCTGATATGATTTGGAAAGGGGAAATCTTTCACAAATGTTTGTGAATATTCTTATGTCAATAAGATCAGTATATGAACATTTTTGACAAACATCTTTGGAAAGATATTTGATTAAATGAAGAAAATTGTTTGAGGCTTAATGATTGCTACGGGTAATTAAATCCTTGAAATTGAATGTGTGTTATTGGTAGTTTAATAACCGACTATCAATTATGGACCCAAAACATAACTTTGGAAATATCTATGAGAAACACGTGAGTTATATGGCACAGTCATCTCCGATGATGTTGTACTGTGAGTATAAAACTCGTTTCGTTCTCTTAGGACAAATGATAAGGAAATCCATCCACTAACTGTTAGGAGATGATATCCGCTCTTATCTTTGATTGTTTGTTTCTAAAGAACCAGGTTTGAGTTTACCGAAAATTATCGAAAGCTATTTCGAAGAGACCGGGATCAGATATGTTATCCGAGCCACTTCGATCCAATTCAAGCGTTTCGGAGTGAAGCCATCTTGAAAATGATGGAATTGAAGACCGAGCTCTCAAGTGTTTTGTTCAATCCCACAACGAAATTGTATGGATGAATGCTAGCATTGTATTTGTAACAACCCGTATTTTTACGGATCGAAACATCGTAAAATTGTTGTTATTAGATTGTTAGTGTGTTAAGTCATCTAGAAGTTAAGCCGTGTGGTAGCTTAGGTCGTGGAGCGACTTAAGAGATAGAAGAGACCTAAGGAGTTTGGTCGTGTTGGAGGTTAGGTCGTGAAGGAGGTTAGGTCGTGGAGCGACTTAAGGGGTAGACGACTTAAGAGTTTGGAGAGACCTATAGGAATTGGCGACTTAAGGGAAGCGGCGACTTAAGAGTTAGCGGCTTAGGGGAGTTAACGACCTAGGGGATAAGCGGGTTAACGACTTAAGGAAGTTAGGTCGTTCGAGCGACTTAAGGATTATAGGTCGTAAGTCGTTGGAGACCCTATGTTGGAGTTAGGTCGTAAGTCGCGCAGGGTTAAGTCGTAGGATTGGTTGAGTCATTGAGTTGGTGAGTCGTTAAGTCGTTAAGTCGCGTATGTGTTAGGTCGTGACTTCTGTTAAGTCGTTAGGTAGTTTCTGTGTTAGGTCGCGACTGTTGTTAAGTCGTTAGGCCATATTTTGTTAAGTTGTAGTACTTGCTAACTCGTTAGGTCGTGGATGCGCATAGGCCTGAGTTGTTAAGTCGAAGGGTTGGTTAAGTCGTAGGATTTGTTAAGTCGTAGGATGTGTTGAGCCGTTAAGTCGTAGGATGTGTTGAGCCGTTAAGTCGTAGGTCGGAGACAATTAAGTCGTAGGGTTTTCTTAAGTCGTGGACGACTTAAGGAGCAGACGACCTAAGGATTCAGCCTATAAATACCCGGTTCTACTTCACTTTTTGGGATCCAGATTTTGAAGCGATGAAGTCCTGCCATTTTGAGAGCTCGATTTCTACACTTCTTCACTTCTTTTCTCCACTCTAATCTTGTGATTCCTTCCATCCAAATCGAAGATCAAATCGAAGATCCAAGAGCTTAGACTGAAGATCTTCAACCATCGAAGAGAGATTTCATCGTTTGAAGCGGAATTTTGGAGAATCGAGTTAGATCCTTCGCTGTCCAGATCTGAAGTGTGTTGCTTTTTATGTGTTTAGGTGATTTGGTGAGTGGTGGTTATCTCTCACACGGATCCAAAGGAGTATATCGGATTGTTGGCTTGATTTTGTGTTAAAATAGTGATTTCCATGCATTTTCTTAAACTTAAGTATAGATCCATTGTTCATGATGATTTGATATCCATTTTACTACATGTTAACCTATGTAAGTTCATTCATCAAGTTGTAGAGATATTGCTCATAATTCATGCTTGTTAGATTTGGACTCTTTATTTACAAGATTGCCATTATTGTTATAATTGTTTATTAGATCATGTTTGAATGCTTGATTACTTGGATTAATGATTGACTTGATTGATTGTTATAAATTAGTTGATTGATGATTTGATTTGGACAAGATAGTCGAAGATGATTCAAAAGCTAGGGGAAAGGCTCTTGAATTGGAAAAGCTGCTCGTGGCATATGTGGCGGATGATGAAGCTCATATGGATAGATTTGATGATGATGATGATGAGATGAGGCTTTGCTATGATGAGATGAAGCGAGGCATGGTATGAGATAGCCTTGGTTTAATCCAGACGGGATCATTCCAAGCATGTTGATAACTCGGTGAAATGGTTCGGGTTTGAGGATAATGGTTTGCTCGAGAGGCGCTTGAGCTAGTATGGAAATAGTCATCGAGGAGGATGACTAGAAGGCTGAGATTTCATCGTTGTTGAAGGTTCTAGCAGGCTCAAAGCAAGAGTACGTTGGGCAGATTCGATAGTCCCTAAAGACTATGATTGTAGTCGAGTACTCTGGGCAGATTCGATAGTCCTAGGCACGGGCTGCGACGACGTGCGGAGTTCTGTCTAGAACCGGGGTTACCATTGGCCCTTGACGGACGGTTGAAAGAATGTGCCGGTCATTCAATTAACGGTGGTATCAAAGCAATGATACAGTGATAGCCAGAGTCATGGATGTTTGGTTGTATCGTCATTCGGTCTCAAGAGTGGTATTTTCTTGGTGCTTATCTGATCTTGGTTTAGGCCTTGGGGGTTTGTACTTGGAAAACATCGCCCTTGACTCGAGTGATAATTACTTTACTTTAAATGTTTTCTTTGCTATGTTTACTTCTGCTTAGTGTGTGTTTGGGGGCTATCGCTGTAGAAAGAGGTGGAGTGGGAGGGTTGGATTCCTATTCCTTTTTTCCTTTATGCTCTTTTGGTATGTTGTTAGTTAATTTACCGCTCACTAAGACTGTTGTCTGACTCAAGGTTTTATGTTCAACTCTTATTACCTTGGGCTGTTCATCCATTTTGGGATGAGCAGACTAGGTAGCAGGTGACAGGTGCTGTTCTTAGTTTCCGACGATGCTGATGACGAAGACGAGCTGGAGGCTTGCATATTATTTTCTTACTATATGTACTGGATGTTCCACTGCTTGTATAATTCTCTGAGTGATATGTAGTGAAGCTTGATGTATTGACTATTCAGATGTTTGTATTCAACTATTATGAAGCTTAATTGATGAGATTCTATTTTGTGAAGCTTCACTATATATATTCTCTATTGTATTTTATCCATGCGCTGTGAGTAATACGATAAATTCTGCTGCTTTAACTTACCCCTGGCAATCGTCCATGGCTGCCTGGCACACTTTTCAGCGCACTATTTATAGGTTTAGTGAAGGGGTCATGGGCGGTCGTCACATTTTGTATCAGAGCTTTGGTTAATCGATTTTACCCAACGCTCGCTGCCGTAACTACGTATGAGAGACGTAATTGTATTTTGATGGATGATTACTATATATAATATAGTAGCTTAGAAGGATTTGAATTTCTTATGCAGTTGTTTCTCAAGGTGTGTTAATCATTCCTTTTTATAGATATTAAGAATGAGTCGAAGAGGGAGACCAGCTGCTAGGGAAGGTCGTGCTACCGAGGGGGCTGCTGATTATATTGCTATGTTCGAGGCTATGATGACTTCGATCATGAGAAGGATGCCAGCTCCGGGGCCATCAGTAGATGTTGGAGTTCAAGTTCAAGTTCAAGCTCCAAGACCGGTGGATTTTTCTAATCTGTATAAAGATTATACTGCTCTTGGAGGAAAGGTTTTCTTGTGAACAGAATCAACCATTGAAGTCCAGAGATGGATAGATGCTTGTAGAAGGATCTTTGGTGACATGGGAATCAAGGATGCAACCAAAAGAAAGCTCGCATCAAGACAGCTTCAAGGAAGAGCTTCTGACTGGTGGAACTCTATCACCATTGATACTCCGGAGGAAGAAATCACTTGGGAGCAATTCCAAGCCAGATTTGAAGCTAAGTTCATTTCTACAGCTCAGAAATCTGTTCTGTTCAAGAAGTTTGTGGAGCTCAAGCAAGATGGAAGACCAGTTCTTGAGTACGTTTCTGAGTTTGAAGCTTTATCCAAGTATGCCCGGTCGTATATTGAATCTTCATACCAGAAGAACGAGAAGTTTGTGACAGGCTTGGACGGTTATCTTGGGAGGCAGTTGGTGGATCATTTGGACGATCCATTTGAGAAGCTTGTGGAGAAAGCTCTCAAGCATGAGAATCTGTTTCCTAAAGAGGGATCTGTTGTTGCTGTGACCAAGGAAGAGTTTAAACCACAGTAGGGTGGAAATAAGAAGAGGAAGCAGCAGCAGCAAAAGGGTAAGGATGGCCAGAAGAAGCCGAAGGGCGAAGTGACCTGCTACAACTGTCAGCAGAAGGGGCATTTCTCCAGGGAGTGCAAGAATCCAAAGGTGCCGGTGAAGTGCCACAACTGTGACAAACCGGGGCATATTAAGAAGAATTGTCCAGAACCGAGGAAGGACAAGCAGATTGTGCAAGCTTATGCTTTAGGGGCTGTTCCATCATCTTCGAAAGTTTCTACCGCTGAAGAGAAAGGAAAGAGTGTGGTGGTTCAAGGTACTCTTTCAATATGTGGTGTTCCAGTTAGAGTGTTATTCGATACTGGAGCGTCGCATTCTTTTGTTTGTAATGAACTTGTAGGCCGGTTGGGTTTAGAACCGGATATTGTTGATAGGCCATTGGTTGTGACTAATCCAGTTGGGGGTTCGTCTTGTCTGTGTATGCTATGTCGTGGTCTGATTGTATCGAGTCATGATTGCTCTTTTGTTTGTGATTGTTTTGTTCTGAACTTTGAGGGGTTCGGAATTATTTTGGGTATGGACTGGCTTAGGAAGTATGTAGCAAAGGTTGATTGTGAAAGATTGGAGGTGACAGTCGAGAATGTGGAAGGGCGAAAGGTTGTGATACGATGTAAGCATGAGGAAGGCGTCTTCATGAGCTTCATGTATTCGCTGGTTGTTCCACGGGATGGACTGTCATCGCTGCCAATCGCTAATGGATTTGAGGATGTCTTTGATGAGGTCAAAGGGTTACCGCCGCATAGAGAGATTGAGTTTCGTATCGATCTAGTTGAAGGAGCCAGACCTGTTGTGATGCCTCTTAGGCGGATGGCGCCTAGGGAACAACAGGAGTTGAAGGTGCAGGTTGATGATCTCTTACGGAAAGGATTCATTCGGCGTAGTGTGTCCGAATGGGGTGCACCAGTTGTGTTTGTAACCAAAGCGGATGGATCGTTGAGGTTGTGTGTGGATTATCGTGAGCTGAATAAAGTGACTAAGAAGAACAAGTATCCATTGCCGAGAATAGATGACTTGTTTGATCAGCTTCACGAAGCTAAAGTGTTTTCTCAGATGGATTTGGCAACGGGATTTCACCAGTTAAGAGTGGCTAAAGATAGTGTGCCAAAGACTGCTTTCAGGACACCATCCGGGTTCTTTGAGTGGCTGGTAATGCCGTTTGGATTGACTAATGCGCCAGCATATTTTGTGGATCTTATGAATAGAGTGTTCAGAGATCAGTTGAACAAGTTCGTACTAGTGTTCGTGGATGATATTTTGATTTATTCCAGAACTGAAGAAGAACACATGACGCACTTGCGTATTGTTTTGGAAATCTTACGGAAACATCAGCTGAAGGCTAAGTTTTTGAAGTGTCACTTCTGGAAGAGTGAAGTGAGGTTCTTAGGCCATATTATCTCTGGAAATGGAATAGCGGTGGATCCCGCCAAAATAGCAGCAATCCAGGATTGGGGTAGACCTAAGAATGCATCTGATGTGAGAAGTTTTCTTGGATTAGCAGGATACTATCGTCGATTTATCAAAGACTTTTCCAAGGTGGCTGCACCATTAACAGGATTGACGAAAAAGAACCAAGTATTCAAATGGGATGCTAAGTGTGAGGAAGCTTTCAGAATCCTGAAAGAGCGACTGGCAAGTGCTCCTGTTTTGACTATTCCAAGTGGGAATGATGAGATGGTGGTTTACACCGATGCATGTGGTACTGGACTTGGAGCAGTGCTGATGCAGAAGAATAGAGTTGTTGCGTATGCAAGTCGACAACTGAAGCCGCATGAAAGGAATTATCCGACTCATGATTTGGAGTTAGCGGCGATTGTTTTTGCTCTGAAGATGTGGAGACATTATCTATTGGGAGTTCGATTCGAGTTGTTTACAGATCATAAGTCGTTGAAGTATCTTTTCTCCCAAAAGGATTTGAATCTTAGGCAGCAACGATGGCTAGAGTTTTTGGCATCATATGATTTTGGTATAGCCTATACTCCGGGGAAGGGTAACGCAGTGGCGGATGCATTAAGTCGAAGACATGCAGGATTGGGAGCCATGTTTTTAGAATGGAAGAATCTCGAGTATTTAGCTGGATTTGACTTCAGACCCATATGTGAATTGGAACCTGAGATGTTGGCAAACTTATCTTTAAGACCTACTCTTGTGGAAAGGATTGGCGAGAGCCAAAAGCGAGACAATAAGCTTGTCAAGATTATCCGTGATTTGGAATCTGGATTGGATCCAGAAAAGGATAAAGGATTCGAGGTCGATCGAGAAGGTTGGCTTCGGAAACAAGGACGACTAGTTGTTCCCGATATAGATGAATTGAGAAATGAAGTTCTGAAGGAAAGTCATCACTCGAAGCTGACAATTCATCCAAGTGGAAATAAGATGTATCGGGATATGAAGAGAACCTATTACTGGGAAGGTATGAAGAAGGATGTTGGAAATTTTATTTCCAAGTGCATGAACTGCCAGTTGGTAAAAGCTGAGCAGAAGAAGCCAAGTGGATTGTTTCAGCCATTAGAAGTTCCTACATAGAAGTGGGAGCAAATATCGATGGATTTTATTGATGGACTACCTAGAACAAGAGCAGGAAATGAAGGGATTTGGGTCATCGTAGATCGTTTGACTAAGAGTGCAAGATTCATTCCTGTTCGATCAACTAGGACTGCATCAAAGTTGGCTGAGCTATATGTTAAGTGGATAGTTCAATTCCATGGTATTCCGAAAAGTATAGTGAGCGATCGAGACCCATTGTTCACTAGTAGATTTTGGAAGAGCTTCCAGGAAGTTTTGGGAACTGAGTTGTGTTTGAGTACAGCTTATCATCCCCAAACAGATGGTCAGACCGAGAGAGTCAATTGAGTTTTGGAAGATCTCCTTAGAGCATGTGTTTTGGATTTCGGAGGATCATGGGAAGATCATCTTCATTTGGTAGAATTTTCGTATAACAACAGTTACTTGTCAAGCATTGGTATGGCACCGTTTGAGGCATTGTATGGAAGACCGTGTAACTCTCCGACATGTTGGTTAGAAACAGGAGAAAAGTTGATACTTGGGCCAGAAATGATTCGACAGACTTCGGATTGCATAAAGATCATTCGGCAACGAATGAAGGCAGCCCAAGACCGTCAAAAAAGTTATGCTGATAAGCGTCGTAAGGATTTGGAATTCGACGTAGGTGATATGGTTTTTGTGAAGATTTCTCCACTGAAGAATGTTATTCGATTCGGGAAGAAAGGAAAATTGACTCCGAGATTTGTTGGACCATTCCCGATCATCGAGCGAATTGGAAAGCTCGCCTACAAATTGGAGTTACCAGAAAAGATGTCGAGTGTGCACAATGTTTTTCATGTATCGTATCTATGGAAGTATGTGCACGACTCGAATACTATGGTTTCTGCAGATAGCTGTGAAGATTTTGAAGTTGATCTAGTCGATAAGAGACCTCGTAAGCCGCTTCGTGTTATGGAACTGACACGAAACAGCTTAGGAGGAAGGTAGTTAAGTTGCTCAAGATACAATGGAGTGATAATGATAACGACTGTACATGGGAGGTGGAAGAGAGGATGAAGGCAGCTCATCCTGAACTCTTCAAGGTATGGCCATAAGATGTCGTGTCATCTCACGACATTGTAACTTGTTCTAGTTTTAGAATTCTGCATGCTAGGATAGAATTGGATGCATGGTTTGTTGATTGCTATGGATGGTAGGCATGTAGAATAGTTTTGATTGCTTGTGTTTGTTTGGAATTTCGGGGGCGAAATTCCTAAGGGGGAGAGAATGTAACGACCCGTATTTTTACGGATCGAAACATTGTAAAACTGTTGTTATTAGATTGTTAGTGTGTTAAGTCGTCTAGAAGTTAAGCCGTGTGGTAGCTTAAGTCATGTGGTAGCTTAGGTCGTGGAGCAACTTAAGAGATAGAAGAGACCTAAGGAGTTTGGTCGTGTTGGAGCTTAGGTCGTGAAGGAGGTTGGGTCGTGGAGCGACTTAAGGGGGTAGACGACTTAAGGGGTAGACGACTTAAGAGTTTGGAGTGACCTATAGGAATTGGCGACTTAAGGGAAGCGGCGACTTAAGAGTTAGCGGCTTAGGGGAGTTAACGACCTAGGGGGATAAGCGGGTTAACGACTTAAGGAAGTTAGGCCGTTCGAGCGACTTAAGGATTATAGGTCGTAAGTCGTTGGAGACCTTGTGTTGGAGTTAGGTCGTAAGTCGCGCATAGTTAAGTCGTTGGATTGGTTGAGTCGTTGAGTTGGTGAGTGGTTAAGTCGTTAAGTCGCGTATGTGTTAGGTCGTGACTTCTGTTAAGTCGTTAGGTAGTGTCTGTGTTAGGTCGCGACTGTTGTTAAGTCGTTAGGCCACATTTTGTTAAGTCGTAGTACTTGCTAACTCGTTAGGTCGTGGATGCGCATAGGCCTGAGTTGTTAAGTCGAAAGGTTGGTTAAGTCATAGGATTTGTTAAGTCGTAGGATGTGTTGAGCCGTTAAGTCGTAGGTTGGAGACAGTTAAGTCGTAGGGTTTTCTTAAGTCGTGGACGACTTAAGGAGCAGACGACCTAAGGATTCAGTCTATAAATACCCGGTTCTACTTCACTTTTTGGGATCCAGATTTTGAAGCGACGAAGTCCTGCCATTTTGAGAGCTCGAGTTCTACACTTCTTCACTTCTTTTCTCCACTCTAATCTTGTGATTCCTTCCATCCAAATCGAAGATCCAAGAGCTTAGACTGAAGATCTTCAACCATCGAAGAGAGATTTCATCGTTTGAAGCGGAATTTTGGAGAATCGAGTTAGATCCTTCGCTGTCCAGATCTGAAGTGTGTTGCTTTTTAGGTGTTTAGGTGATTTGGTGAGTGGTGGTTATCTCTCACACGGATCCAAAGGAGTATATCGGATTGTTGGCTTGATTTTGTGTTAAAATAGTGATTTCCATGCATTTTCTTAAACTTAAGTATACATCCATTGTTCATGATGATTTGATATCCATTTTACTACATGTTAACCTATGTAAGTTCATTCATCAAGTTGTAGAGATATTGCTCATAATTCATGCTAGTTAGATTTGGACTCTTTATTTACAAGATTGCCATTATTGTTATAATTGTTTATTAGATCATGTTTGAATGCTTGATTACTTGGATTAATGATTGACTTGATTGATTGTTATAAATTAGTTGATTGATGATTTGATTTGGACAAAATAGTCGAAGATGATTCAAAAGCTAGGGGAAAGGCTCTTGAATTGGAAAAGCTGCTCTTGGCATATGTGGCGGATGATGAAGCTCATATGGATAGATTTGATGATGATGATGTTGAGATGAGGCTTTGCTATGATGAGATGAAGCGAGGCATGGTATGAGATAGCCTTGGTTTAATCCAGACAGGATCATTCCAAGCATGTTGATAACTCGGTGAAATGGTTCGGGTTTGAGGATAATGGTTTGCTCGAGAGGCGCTTGAGCTAGTATGGAAATAGTCGTCGAGGAGGATGACTAGAAGGCTGAGATTTCATCGTTGTTGAAGGTTCTAGCAGGCTCAAAGCAAGAGTACGTTGGGCAGATTCGATAGTCCCTAAAGACTATGATTGTAGTCGAGTACTCTGGGCAGATTCGATAGTCCTAGGCACGGGCTGCGACGACGTGCGGAGTTTTGTCTAGAACCGGGGTTACCATTGGCCCTTGACGGACGGCTGAAAGAATGTGCTGGTCATTCAATTAACGGTGGTATCAAAGCAATGATAACAGTGATAGCCAGAGTCATGGATGTTTGGTTGTATCGTCATTCGGTCTCAACAGCGGTATTTTCTGGGTGCTTATCTGATCTTGGTTTAGGCCTTGGGGGTTTGTACTTGGAAAACATCGCCCTTGACTCGAGTGATAATTACTTTACTTTAAATGTTTGCTTTGCTATGTTTACTTCTGCTTAGTGTGTGTCTGGGGGCTATCACTGTAGAAAGAGGTGGAGTGGGAGGGTTGGATTCCTATTCCTTTTTCCTTTATGCTCTTTTGGTATGTTGTTAGTTAATTTACCGCTCACTAAGACTGTTGTCTAACTCAAGGTTTTATGTTCAACTCTTATTACCTTGGGCTGTTCATCCATTTTGGGATGGGTAGACTAGGTAGCAGGTGACAGGTGTTGTTCTTAGTTTCCGACGATGCTGATGACGAAGACGAGCTGGAGGCTTGCATATTATTTTCTTACTGTATGTATTGGATGTTCCGCTGCTTGTATAATTCTCTGAGTGATATGTAGTGAGGCTTGATGTATTGACTATTCATATGTTTGTATTCAACTATTATGAAGCTTAATTGATGAGATTCTATTTTGTGAAGCTTCACTATATATATTCTCTATTGTATTTTATCCATGCGCTGTGAGTAATATGATAGATTCTGCTGCTTTAACTTACCCCTGGCAATCGTCCATGGCTGCCTGGCACACTTTTCAGCGCACTATTTCTAGGTTTAGTGCAGGGGTCATGGGCGGTCGTCACAGTATTATTGACTGGAGGCCAGTATTAGCATTCTAAGTGGGAAGTGCTATATAAAAGGTAAAACGTAGCCTTAAGCCCCATCAACCAAGAATGACTAAAACAAGGTAGATGCAGCAAGGCTAATTGGTTCGCTCTCGAGTAAGTTATGATCATCCTATCTAGAGTCGATATTATCTCTCATTTGTATGCTTCGGGGCCCATTAACGTAGGGCTGATCATATTCGGCACTACTAGTCAAGTAGTAGGCCAGTTCTATATTGGTAGGGGATCCCAGTGAGGTCCTCGATGTCATTTTATCTAGAGATACACCGTGATGAGCAGTACCCCAGTAGCCCAGTCATTGTATGGAATCCATTCTTTAATAAGCACTGTACGGACTTAATTATGCCCAACTAGGTTGAAACGTGAAATGCAAGCATTTTAGCTATATTTATATTTTACTTTGACCCTAGACATTATTATAATATGAATGGATTTTCTATAGAAAATGTTTTGGTTATCACAAGATAAAAACCTGTCCGTGTTTATATGAGGCGTGGTCTTACAAGATACTTCGATTTTTTTAAAGATTTTACAAGTTATAATAAATAAAATGCTTGTGATTTGAGTTTATCATTTTGGTTTTACCAAACTGACTCGGGCATTGTTTTTCCAAAATGCTCCGGTCAGACTGAGCATATTACAGATTTATTTTGGATGCTTTTGAGCTTTAGGAGATGAGCTGGAGGCCTAGAGACGTATTTGCATATGTGGTTATTTCCCGCTGTATTCATTGTTTTATTTATTAAAAATTGTGCGGATAGGTTGTTATAATTGTCCGGGCTGAAATAGGTTAGTATACTCTGATTGATGTCCATATATGCATTTATTACAGTTCTTTTGTATAAAGATTTGTTGTATATTATAGACTATTTGTTCCACTGTGAGATTCTGTGTTGTTTAGTTTCTTCTCTTCTTTCTTCTTTCTTCCTATAACTATCCACCTTTCCATCCAATTTGAGTGGGTCATGTTTGGTTTATTGTCCGCTTAAACTGTATGGAAAATTGGGTCGTTACATCGTGGTATCAGAGCACAAGGTTAAGCGAGAACCTTGATTTTGGTGGGGTAACTCATTGAGACATGGGCTAATGGAATGCCTTATATGAGTTTGAGTGTATTAAATATATGAGCGTGTATTTGTTAGTGTATAAAAATGTTTTATATTGTGTCGATTGATCAGTTGAGGGGCTTAAGAATTCTGGTCAAAGCGTTTGGCCAATGTTATCGATAGGGATTTCCTAAAAACTGGTGCAAGGCCAAACTGACACAATATTGATTTGAAAAAAAGGGTAAATGAAATAATCTTACCTAGGAATATGTTGGGTACATTTCCTACGCACCACCGATCCAAGAAGAGTAGACCACCGGTCCACCATTCACCTTCCACCGAACCAAAGTACACCGGTCCACCATACACCTTCCACCGAACCAAAGTACACCGGTCCACCATTCACCTCGCCTACCGAACCAACCTCACCGACCGAACCAACCTCACCTACCGAACCAACCTCACCTACCGAACCAACCTCACCACCAAACCAACCTCACCACTGAACCAACCTCACTACCGGTCCAAACTCCACTTCCATGCATAGCCGAATCAGAGTGCTACCGGACCAAGACGTGCCAGGCCAGATCACATCAGCCCAGGCCCACCGGCAGCTATGCACATCCAAGACCCCTACCCCCAGCCTCACTCTATAAATAGAGGGGCAGGGGTACAACAACGAGGAGACAAGTTTGAGAGCTCAAGCACGGAGAGAACTTTCAAACAACTTTCTTTTACTTGTATCAAAGCTTTGTACTTGTAATCTAAACAAGAAAAGAGGAATAACATATAAAGTGGACGTAGACACATTCTGGCTGAACCACTATAAATCTGCGTGTCTTTACAGCTTACCCCTGCTTTTCATATATTTGCATAAATCACCCAAACCACTAAGAACAACATAAAATCTATTAAATCATACGACTTTGAGGTGTTTGTCCATTTTTTGTGCAAACATTTTGGTGCTTTCATTGAGAGCTAGAAGCTCGAAGCTTCAACTTCTTCCACTTAACCTTTTTCCTAACAGCATCATCCATCGTTTGGAAAACATGCCTCCCAAGCAGAAAAAAGATGTTCACAAAGGAAAAAACATCGCATCCAGCAGTCTTCCAGATCCAGCGGTCACGGATCAAGTAAATCGTCCTCCTCTAGCAGCAGTACCAAATGAAGGACAGGCTAATCCGACCACTCCTGCCACAGAACAGCCCGCAGCAATTACTAGGGCAGATCTAGACAGGGTTGTGGTTGAAGTAACTAACCGCTTCACGTCCCAACAGGAAGCCTTGGTGGACCATCTCATGTCACGCTTAAGGGACGCTGAAGAGTCCAACCGCAACACTGAATCGTGGGGCGAGTCCCAGTCTGGAGGATCTTAGCGACAACCAAGATCTTCCTTCTTCGAAGGAGCTAACGACAGAAGCAGCCATGGTAGGAGCCGAGATCGAGCATAGCCCGAAGTTAGGCCTGAGGAAATGCTTGGAACCGAACCCAACGGGGGAGGTACCGGGCGGAGGTCAACTGTAGCTGAGCCTGTCATACTGCCTAACCACGGAAACGCCAATGAACGGGGCCGAGCTAGAGTCCAGCCCGAAGTTGGACCCGAGGAAGTGCTTAGATCAGAACCCAGCAGGGGAAGATCAAGGCAAGGGCCAACTGTGGCTAACCCTAGCATGCTCCCAGAAGACCAAAGGCAGCCACTGGAAAATATGAGGAATGATAGACGATACCATCCCTACAGGTCATCTGGACGGAATCAATCCCACAGAACAGAACCAAACTCATTCCTATCTGCTCCAAATTCTGATGAAAGGATGGCACACTTATTCAGAGAGTGCGTCCAACGGGAGCAAAGGGATCGAGGGATAGGCGCTAGGGTAACCAGCCCTTTCGCCCACAATATCGAAACTGCTATCACCCCCCGAGAATGGAAGATGCCAACAATGGAACCTTACAAAGGAACCTCCGACCCCGTTGTACACTTACAGAGATACACACAACATATGCTCATGAGTGGAGCAACAGAGGGATTACTGTGCAAATGATTTCCACTATTCTTAGCAGATCTCGCTACCTCTTGGTTCTGTCATTTACCCCAGGGATCCATCAGCTCGTAGGAAATGTTGAAAGAAAAGTTTATCAGTCAATTCCGCATTCATGTGGAACAACCTAAGGACGCTTATTCCTTGTCCAGCATCAAACAGAAACCAGGAGAGAAACTGCAGCAATACCTAACCCGATTCAATGCCGCAGCGGCCGTAGTCCAAGATGCCGATGAGAAGCGTATCCTAATGGTCCTTTGTAGTGGTGTGCATCCGAACACTAAATTTACTAGAAGGTTGACAAAAGAAAAACCAGCTACTTTACCCGATTTCTTCCATGAAGCCGGGAAATATATGAGGCTTGAGGATGCTGCCGTTGAGGGGCAGTCAGGACAACAAAACAAGGCAACCCACAGCAACGCGCCTGCTGGGGCAAGGGACGTTCGAAGAAATGATTCCAGAGACAATGCTGGGGCAAGAAGGGAGAAAAGCGCATATATCGGCCAGGACCAAGATTCGACACTTACACTCCTTTGAACGAAACCATCGAAAACATCTTCCTTGCCACCCAAGGCGAAGTTAGATACAAACGCCCACCATACAAGAAGGAATCAGATAACGCGCAGAAATCTGGAAAGTTCTGCCGCTTCCACGAATCTCATGGGCATGATACCAATGAGTGCCATCATCTCCGGGACTTGATTGAAGAACACATCAGAAGGAAGAAACTGGAACGCTATGTAAAAGGTCAGGACAGGACTCCAGCTCCTGCCAATGAGAACCCAAGGCTACCCTCACCGGAGATCGGCAGAGGAAACCGCAACACTAGCAGCTCTAGTCAAGAGAAGATAGTGGTCCATACCATCTCAGGAGGACCGCACATCGTAGACAAAAGCTGGAAAGAGATGGAAAGATATGGAAAGTCGCTTAGAGACAATAAAGACTGTGTCAATTCGGTTATAGAAGAGCGCCACCCGAAACGGAAAGAAAGTGATGACATCACATTCGGTAAGCGTGACCTAGAAGGAAGGCAATACCCTCACATGGATCCCATGGTTATCTCTGCCCGGCTCGGTCCCGCCGAAGTTTACCGAATTCTAGTAGACACTGGAAGCTCAGTAAATATCCTGTTCAAACATGCGTTCGACAAAATGAAACTATCAATGAAGGATGTATCTCCCTGCGATAAACCACTACACGGTTTCACTGGAGATGCGAAGATGCCCCTCGGGCAACTGGACCTCTTTGTTGAAATTGGAAGCCATCCCCGCTCCATTGTACGGAAATAGACGTTTGTGCTAATAGAAAACCGCTCGGCCTACAACGCCTTCTTAGAAAGGCCAGCCTTGTCTGACTTCCAAATTGTCCTAGCCCCATGGCGCCTAAAGATGAAATTTCCAGCGGACAATGGAGTAGGGGAAGTAGAAGGAGACCAGGACGTTGCTCGAGACTGCTATGTGACTGAACTTCACGACAACCATAGGAAGGATAAAGGGAAGGGTGTAGAGGTTGCCCTCTGCACGAAAAGTCTAGAAGCATAGCAACTAAAGAAAGCCCCTCCTCTTCGATATACCAGCGACCCTTTCAATGAATTAGACCCCAGGGACAAAGAGGAGGAGGCCACCGCCGAGCCTGCGGAGGCTATGGAGTTTGTATCTGTAGACCAGCACGACTCGAGTAGACTATTGAAAATTGGGTCCCAACTAAAAGCAGAGTTGAAGGAGCAACTCATCGACTTTCTCCGCCACAACTTGGATGTATTCGCATGGTCACACGCTGACATGACCGGAATCTCCCCCGACGTAGCATGCCATGTACTAAACATTGATCCTACCAAGGCGCCCGTAAAACAAAGAAAGAGAAGTATGGGGGCAGAATGATCAGCAGCCCTCGATGAAGAAGTAAAGAATCTACTTGCCAATGACTTCATACGAGAAGCCATCTACCCGGAATGGATCGCCAACCCAGTACTAGTAAAGAAGGCTAATGGGAAGTGGCGAACATGCATTGACTTCTCCAACTTAAACGACGCCTGCCCAAAGGATTGCTTCCCACTCCCCCGAATCGACCAACTTGTAGACAGCACAGCCGGGCACGAACTCTTATCTTTTATGGACGCATACTCAGGATATAACCAAATTCCTATGCATGCTCCCGATCAAGACCACACTAGTTTCATCATTGACCGGGGTTTATACTGCTATAAGGTAATGCCTTTCGGACTTAAAAACGCAGGAGCCACTTACCAGCGCCTTGTCAACAAGATGTTTGCAGGGCTAATAGGACAAACTATGGAAGTGTATGTAGATGACATGCTGGTAAAGTCAAGGAAAGCCGACGGTCACGTAAGCCATCTGGGCGAGATGTTTCAAGTACTTCGCCAATATGGAATGAAAGTCAATCCTCTAAAATGCTCCTTCGGAGTATCATCAGGAAAATTCTTGGGATTCATCGTCCATGCCAGAGGGATTGAGGCAAACCCTGAACAAGTCCGAGCGCTAAGGGATATCAAGATACCTTCCACTCGAAAGGAAATGCAAAGCCTGAATGGAAAAGTGGCCGCCTAAGCCGATTCATCTCCAAAGCAACGGACAAGTGCGTCCCCTTTTTTGAAGCTCTAAAGAAAGACAAAGGAAAGTTCGAATGGACTGACGAATGCTTAACCGCTTTCCTTAACTTAATCGAACACCTCCAGAAACCACCGGTACTCTCGACTCCAAGCGAAAGCGAAGAGTTATACCTATACCTTGCTGTGTCATCTCACGCCCCAAGCGCTGCCTTGGTAAGGGAAGACAACCGCACGCAGCGGCCAGTTTACTTCGTAAGTAAGAGGTTTATGGGGGCAGAAGTCAGATATCCTAAACTTGAGAAGCTAGCATACTGTTTACTAATCACATCACGAAAACTGCGTCACTACTTCCAGTCCCATTCCATCAAAGTTCTGACCGATCAACCACTAAGGCAGGTACTCCATCGTCCCGACACTTCTGGGCAACTACTTAAATGGTGCATTGAACTAAGTCAGTATGATATCACCTATCACCCTCGCACCGCCATCAAGGGACAAGCCATGGCTGATTTCATTGCAGAATTCACTACCAACGAAGATAAGGAGCGATTGGAAATAGCAGAAGACATCAAGTGGAATCTCTTTGTGGATGGTGCATCAAACGAACAAGGCTCGAGGGCAGGTGTGGTAATAATCACTCCCAGGGGAAATAAGCTGCACTATGCTATAAGGTTGGAGTTCGCTGCCACCAACAACGATGCAGAATATGAAGCAGTGATAGCTGGATTAGAACTTGCCATAGAAATCGGAGCCAATTCTTTGTGTCTTCATAGCGATTCTCAGCTTATTGTTAATCAAATACTAGGAGAATTCCAAGCTCGAGAAGAACGACTCATAGCATATTTAAAGAAGACCAAGTTACTTCTCAGCTGATTGGACCACTACTTAGTCAAACACATCCCTCGGGAAGAGAACCAAGAGGCCGACGAATTGGCAAAGCAAGCAAGTGTGAGAGACAGTGCCATCTTCGGAGCAGTAACCATCTCAAAGCAACTGACCCCAAGTTTTGAGCAAGTGAATCTGATAGCTGCAACCGGAGAAGCAACTTGGATGACTCCCATCCGAGACTACCTACAAAGCGGCACACTACCCAATGGGCGTAACGAAGTCAAGAAAATCTTGAGGAAAGCTTCCCGCTACACAATACAAGAAGACATTCTCTATCGGCGCGGATTCTCTAACCCGTTATTAAGGTGTGTCGCTGGGAGGGAAGCCAAGGAAATCTTATCCAACATTCATCAGGGAAGCTGCGGAGATCACACCGGAGGGCAAACATTAGCAAAAAAGATACTCCGATATGGATATTTCTGGCCCACCTTAAGCAAGGACGCCTTAGATTTCCTCAAAAAGTGTGACAGATGCCAGAAGTTTGCTAAGATTCCGCGGCTACCAACAACTGAGATTACTCAAATGACCAGCCCTTGGCCCTTCGCAATATGGGGAATTGACTTAATCGGCGAGCTACCAATGGGCCGAGGCGGGGCCAAATATGCTATAGTGGCAGTCGACTATTTCACCAAATGGGTGGAAGCGGAACCTCTGAATAAAGTATTTCAGCAAAAGTTATTAACTTCTTGATCAAAAATGTTCTATGCAGGTACGGAGTCCCACTCAAAATCATATCAGACAATGGACTTCAGTTTGACAGCGAGGAATTCACCAACTGGTGTCGAGAGCACGTAATTCACAAAAGCTTCTCATCCGTAGCGTATCCCCAGGTAAACGGACAAGCCGAAGCCATCAACAAAATTCTGAAAACTCTAATCAAAAAGAAACTCGAAAAGTCGAAGGGCGCTTGGGTGGATGAACTCCCTACGGCACTGTGGGCCTATCGCACATCCTTCAGAACATCAACTGGGCATACTCCTTTCTCTTTGGCATACGGATCGGAGGCTATGCTCCCAGTTGAAACCATTGTGCCTTCCTACCGTAGGATCCACTATAACCCAGAAGAGAACGAAGAACTCCTTCACATGTCTTTGGATCTAGTTGAGGAGAGAAGAAATGATGCAGTCCTTAAAGCAGTGGCCCACAAGCAAAAAGTGGCAGCACTATACAACTCCAAAGTCAAGCATCGTACCTTACAAGAAGGGGATCTTGTCCTCAAACGAATTTTCCCTCGCCCCGAAGCACTAGATCCAATCTGGGATGGACCATATGTAATTCATAAAGATCTCCACAATGGAGCTTATATTTTGTCAACAGTGGACGGAGAGGTGTTCCAGAGGGCATGGAACATCCAACACCTCCGTCGATACTTTTCTTAACTTGTACTGCCCATATGAAGTGAATTAACAAAGAGAATCAGTGGACGTAGGCCTTTTTGTGCCGAACCACTTTAAAAAACCTTGTCTCTTTTTAAACTTGTTCCTTTATATCTTGGCTGCTTGTTAACTTTATCCTTTTCTGTTGAACAAAATCCTATTCATATAGCATTTCCGTTCAAAGCACTCCACAGCGAAACTTCATCTGGACAAGACCTAACAGGTACTATGCGAATCTATGCCCTCGCCAATGAGACACTTTTGCTCCAGCATCCCTCTGGTGCGGGTTAACTGATTGCTCGCGACGGCCCTTAAAGCCAACTGTAATGAGCCGATTATAAGCCACCGAGAAGGCCGACTATAGCCGAGGCAGCTCATTACGGCGTTCGGCTCGCCGGCAACTGTGAACCGACTATAAGCCCCAACATAAGGTGTGGCCAGCCAGGGGCAGTTCACGGTTGATGATCGGCACTCACGCTAGCCGGCCACAGTAAATCGAATAATACCCGCGATTACGGGCCATAATGGCCCGGGTAGTTACTGTGTGCGATCTCGGCTCCGATGTGTCTTAAGTGCGGCTATGGTAAAAAAGAATTAACTCCCCGCGGAGGCGTAAGATGGGTGACAAATGTCTCCAAGACCCACGGCTAGGGAAAGTGACTACAAAACCCGTTTGCCACGAACTTAAGCACATCGAAGGCCTTCCGTGATTGGAAGTTTTACTTTTTCACATATTTCAATTTTACTTAAGAAATTTTTCTCCTATCCTCTGTAACAATCCCTGAAGTACAGGACACAGAACAGGAGACATTCACTAATAGAAGCGGATACTCACAGCAAGATACTAGACCGCATCCCTTACTCGGTCACATAGGATATTCAAAGCTGCCATCCACAAGCAAAGTATAAAGGGCGGTATTTCTTTCTTTCATGTATAAACACATGACTGTAATTTATTCACACCTCACACTAACATTGCAAGTCATGAAATTATGTTTTAAACAAGAACCTGACATCAAACACAATTTAATTACAAGAATATGCATAGCTATATTTCTCATACAACGTGTCAAAATAGCAAAAACATTCAAAAGACGACAGAATCAGCTTAAGTTAAAGAATTACACGTCAAGAATAGAGCTATTACAAGTAGCAAAAATTACAGCCTAAGAGTTACTTTATTGTTTTAAGACTAACATATACAACCATGTCAAGTCCACAAAAAAAAATTTCCAGGTCGAATCAAGGAGCCGGCTGCGTCGGAGTCTTATCCTTGTCCTGTTGCCCACCTGTCCGGTCAGAGAAAGAATTCATTAGTGATAAGAAACCAAGTTAACGGAAAGACTAGAAAGGAAGACTTACCAGCATCTGCTCCTTGATCAACTTGATCATCATCCTCCACTTGCACACCTGCCTCCTCAGCTGCAAGCAACCGCATGCCCTCCTTCACCGCCACCTTCTCCTCCTTGGTAAACTGGGCCGTAACAGCATCCATCCTAAAGGCCACACCACCCTCCTTATCTGCCTCAGCCTGGGCCTCCTCTAGAGCCCTGAGATAGATCCTAGCCATAACCCGGGGGTAATCATCCATCCAGGACAAGTTACCCTGCCTCCAAGTGAGGAAGTACATATCCTGGAGCATCCCCTCCATCAGCCCCTCGTTCTCTTCAAACTCCATCATCCGGGCCTCGGAATCCGACAACCTTACGACGGCGGCATCTCTCTCCAATTGGTATCTCGAGCAGTCAGCCTGAAGGGATTTCCGCATCGCCTCCATCTCCTCCCTCAACTTGGCTTGAGCAAGCTCTGCAGCCTCAAGCTTCCCAGATAACTCCTCTATCTGCTCAAGATCCGCTTTCCGAAGCTCGTCCACCGTAGCAATAGCCATATCGATTCGTTCCTTGCAAGTAGCCTCCATTTTCAGCAGTTCGGCCCGGCTGGCCTCTTCCATAGTTTTCTTTAGACATCCGGAGGCGGCCTTGTGCTGAGAGATCTGGATGGCCTGATTAGCGAGTTGCTTGGCCTGGTCGGAAACCACTAACCGCAGTCTTATGTTGGCACTCCCAATTTCCTCCCCGGCCTTGACCAGTCGGGCATGATGCCCCATCAACTTCCTGGTCTCCTCAGCAACCCGGTCGATATTTGCTTTAGCTTCGTTCCCCATAGCAATTACCCGAGTAGGAAGCAAATCAAGGTCCAGGGACTTGGCCTCATCAAGCACCCTTACCATAGGATTGCGAGGAAGAAGGTGCTCACCAGTAACCTCATCAAAAGAGATGTCATGAGATGCCGGGTCCAGGTCTGGATGACCCGCAAACGGATTACGTGCTAAGCCAGGATGATCTATTGGGACGACGGTTGGGTTCTCAGACAGATGGGGAGAGGGCATAAGCTCGGCATCCTCCTCTGTAATGTCGTGAATAGGCTGGAGTGGGGCCGGGGGTTCAAGAAGAGGTTCAGACGAAGATCGACTCCTCTTCCTCTTCTGTATATCTTCTTCGATAACTCCGAGAAGAGGACGATAGACGACTATGTCTCCCGAGCGGTTAGTAGAAGGCTTCGGCTTGGCGGAAGATTTGAAGAGCTTGTATTATTCAAGCCTGTGCCGAAGATCTGAGGTCTTGGCCGTTTTACCCACTCCTGATGTGAAAACCAAGTGTCACCAATATGTATCAAGCCATCATTCAAGAATTGAATGAGTAAAGAGAAATTCACCTTGAACCGCTGAAGTTGCTTCAGTAGAGGCGCTTCTGGAAGATAAATCAACGCCGGTCCCAACTTTATCAACTCTCTTGGACTTCTCCGTCCCCTCCAAACCTTCGAAGGCTTGGCAGAAAGCGTCATCCGTCCACTCTTGCATCTCGCCTACCTGCCCAGAAGACAAAGCCCCGACACCGTCACCACCTCCAGCGCCTTCTCCTCCATCTTCGCCTTGCTCCTCCTCCACCTCTCCCTCCTTCGGGATGTCTGGACATGTGCTGGGAGAGGGACCGTCAGACTTTTTGAGCTTCTTCCCCCCGGCAACCGAGTGTTTCGGAAAGGGCCTCCTTTTACTGCCCTTCGACTTGGCCCCTTCTTTAGCTTGGGCAGCCTTCTCTTCAGCCATGTCCCTCTGCTTGACCACGGACTGCTGTGGAAGGACCAAGTTGTACTCCAAGAGTGTAGCGTTCCTGATCAGGTAGGCAGCCGACCTATCTATCCCAGTAATAGCTTCTATTTCTGCTGCCGTATGAACCAGGCGATCATTCTCCACGACCGCAAAACCACCTGTCGCTAGCAAAAAATAAAAACACATAAGAAAGAGTATTGCAACCAGAACGGGAATTAAAAATAAAGCTTTGACTTACATCCGGAGGTGAAGCGCCGAATAGAAACGGAATCATCCCTGACAAAAAACCATTCCTTCTTGAACATGCTGTACTTGGAGTATAAATCCAGGACCGGCTTAAAGGTTACGGCCGATTCCAAGCTGATGTATGGAGACCCCTTCTTATAGCCTCTCAAGTTGTACAAATACCGGATCTCCCGGTTGGAAGGAGGACGCCCATATCTCCTCTGGAAGATGACGAAGAGACTCACCAGAATAGCATAAGAGTTGGGCTAAAGCTAGAATGGAGCTACCTTTAGATATGTGAGAAAGCTGACTACCCAGGCGTTGAGAGGCGGGATGGCACCACACATGCAATGGTATCTGCTGTAGGCAAAATATCCTTCAGGAGGATCATACGGCATCACTCCCGCATCCAGCAATAACATGCATGCTCGGTCGATCCCAAAGAAGCGAGATATAACATCAAGTTGCTCGCCCTTGAGTAAGCTAGGGAAGCAATCAGGAGGCAAGTTAAGAAGTTCCTGAGGACCGTATCCATCCACCAAAGATCTCGGGGTGTGCCCATGATGGGCAGGTCCTGGTTGAGCCGGGGGCGCTGAGGAAGGCTCTTCTCTGTCGTGAGATCTCTTTTTCTCTGATCGGGTTTCCACTCTGTGAGACATTTATCTGCAAACACAAAAAGGCACGTTGTTAGAATGAAGGATGTAGAAGTATAAAACAATCAAGTTTACATCAAGACCGTCCGGTATTAGGGTCCATTCGGCAATTCTAGCCTAGGGTTTCATTCGGCATTCCAACTCTCAGTTTCATTCAGCGGTCCAAACACCCATCTCCGTTCGGCAATTCAAGTGTAAGAGTATCATTCGGTACTCAGAACCCTAAAGCCCATTCGGTAGTAAAAAAAAAATTCGGCGGCAAAGAGGTCTCACCTGGTTCGGCTAGCACTTTGATTAGGCGAAAACGAGTGTTTGATTCGGCAAAAGATTTGGCTCGGTTAGTAAGAAATGACGAAGGCATGTGGTCCCTATTTATAAGTGATCCGGATGGCTCGGCGTCAGAAACCGGACCACGCTAAAACAAAGCACGCCATATTCAGGAATATGCCCTACTTTGGGGGGCAATTGTTGGGTACATTTCCTGCGCACCACCGATCCAGGAAGAGTAGACCACCGGTCCACCATTCACCTTCCACCGAACCAAAGTACACCGGTCCACCATACACCTTCCACCGAACCAAAGTACACCGGTCCACCATTCACCTCACCTACCGAACCAACCTCACCGACCGAACCAACCTCACCTACCGAACCAACCTCACCTACCGAACCAACCTCACCACCAAACCAACCTCACCACCGAACCAACCTCACTACCGGTCCAAACTCCACTTCCATGCATAGCCGAATTAGAGTGCTACCGGACCAAGACGTGCCACGCCAGATCACATCAGCCCAGGCCCACCGGCAGCTATGCACATCCAAGACCCCTACCCCCAGCCTCACTCTATAAATAGAGGGGCAGGGGTACAACAACGACGAGACAAGTTTGAGAGCTCAAGCACGGAGAGAACTTTCAAACAAATTTCTTTTACTTGTATCAAAGCTTTGTACTTGTAATCTAAACAAGAAAAGAGGAATAACATATAAAGTGGACGTAGGCACATTCTGGCTGAACCACTATAAATCTGCGTGTCTTTACAGCTTAGCCCCTGCTTTTCATATATTTGCATAAATCGCCCAAACCACTAAGAACAACATAAAATCTATTAAATCATACGACTTTGAGGTGTTTGTCCATTTTTTGTGCAAACAGAATATATTTTATATATATAAAAGAATAATTTTTCAAAAATTTAATACGATTATTCTTGGTTGTGCTTGGGTTTTAGAAATGATAATATTCCATCATTATCATCTAGGATTTGATCAGTCACGCTCGCCCAACTCTGAGCATTGACTATTATCTAATAATCTATCTAGAATCTTCCTATTAAAACTTGGGTTAGATAGATAGAAATTTAGGAAACTTTGAAACGAATACGTTATGAATTAAGTTTCACAATTTGAATATAATGCATTTGTTGATAATGTTGGGCTAAAAATTTGAGTTCTAAATAAATTGTGTTTATTCCAATAAATTTCAATATTTGGAAATAGATATTTGAGAAATGATTTCCTTTAAAAGAAGTGATTTTAAAAATTTTATTTACGAAACGTATTTTATAAATAAAAGGAATTTGAGAATTTAAATCCTGGTATGTTTGGAAAAATATTTTTTAAGGTTTTAGAAATTGATAATAGTATTATTCTAAAGCATTTTAATTCAAGTAAAAAAATTTGGGAATGAAAATGTTAAGTAAGAATTAACAAAAGAAGTATTAAAATTGGATAAAAATTCAAATAGGAAGGCTTGATAATCCCTATTTTATTTGATTATGACGTTGGTTTTATAACACTTAGAGTATAAGGATTAGGTATTGATTAACGGACCAGCTAATAAACGCCTTTCCCCTAGAAGTAGACTCTAGGATAAAATTGGATACCAATACCCTACTCTTCTTAGCTACTTGGCGGACCAAATAGGTAAAGAGGTTAGATTAGTCAACTCAGTATTAGACCCCATGGTTTATTTTTCATGTCTATATTTTTGGGTATAAATGGATGGGTATAAAAGAACAATGAGTCAGTTAAAAAGCAAAATGATCATGTCGAATGTTATATAGAATAATTTCTAGAGTATGAAAATTCTTATAGGAGTAAGTATGTCTAATTCTAAGGATTTTATGTTATTTAATTTCAGATGGCACCGATAGTTTTGAGAGGAGCACGCATAAGAGCCTTTAAGCTTTAGAAACTTTCCTTGGCCAGAGCAGAGCCCGTGGAGGAAGAAGAGCCTGAGGAGGAAGAAGAGCCCGAGGAGGAAGAAGAGCCCGTGGAAGAAGAAGAAGTGGAGGAGGAGGAGCTTATTCTCACTAGGGAACTAGAAGCATAAAGTGATGGTGAGATGATTTGGAATATGGGGGAGGTTATTTACTGTCCATGGCCAGAGGAGGACATTTATGAGGATGGGTTAAGGGCACTAATGCTAATTTTTTAGGGATCCGATTCCAGAGATCGTATGAATTTCGGATGATGAAGCGGAGTTACAGATCTAGATGGATCTTCAGAAGAAGACACTTCTTAGAGTAGGATACCTCTTTTATGCTGGTTAGTATTGTATTATAGCATTGTGTTATGGGTAGTTGGATGTTTTATATAGTATGTATGGGAAACTCTTAGTAGATGGAGTATCAGGGTAGATGTTCATGGTTTATATTAGATATCTTTAGTATGTATGACTTGATCTATTATGGTATGAAAGGTTGATGTTATTTCTAACCCTAGCTTAAATTGGCTGTTGCAAGGTAGAGAATTCCAAATATTTTTGTTTTTTGGGTAGGATGAGATACGAATTTCGGTGTCAAAATTCTCTTAAGGCGAAAGAGTGTAATGAAACAGAAATTTAGATCACCTTGTTATAAATATTAAATCAGTTTTAATAAAAATAGAATTCCGGCTTTTAACTCTTGATTATTTATTTTATGAACGAGAATATAATAGTATGTTGAATGTAAATTAAAGAGGGTTTTAAGAAAGTTTCGGAAAAATAAAAATAAACTAATAAATAAATAATAAAAAGACTATCATGTTGGAGCCCATACCGATAAGAAGTATAAAATAAAAATATGTAATAATTAGACACATGGGAACCACATAGGAAGGTGAGGAAGGTAAGGGAAGAAGTAAGGAGAGTGTTACCTATACATTTGTTTTGAAAGGCTCTAACTCCCATTTATGCCATTCTTCTTTTCTAGTGCTATATTCGTTTCAACAGAAGAGAAGAAAGGAAAAATGATTCTGGGTGTTGTGGCTTTCTTAGGAACAAAAGAAGAGTGCAAATTTCTAGAATTTGATTCAATCCAATATCAGGAAAGTGGGAATTACTGAATTACTAACTCGATAAATGAAAAACTTGAATTACAGTTGATATAAATGTCAGTTTATTTCTTATTGTCCATAAAACTTCCTTCTACTATGTACAAGCTTCACCCATAACCATTCAATAATCAATTTATCTTAAACCGTTGAGTTTTAACCCGAATGACCAAAACAAAGTGGTTTTTATTGATCTATATTATTTTTAGAAAATGGTCGCTTGTGATTTCATCGAGCATCGATCGAGTTATCCTTATTTTACAGTAAGAGGATAATTTTACTTGCAATGGTAAAAAATGATTTCTTGCGATTCGCTCCGAATTAGAAGGCGTTGTCTATGTCATTGAGATCGTATGATATTATGGGATTTTTGGTGAAGTTTTGGTGGCATTTCATATCGATGATCGACGATGTTCGTCGACTAGGGTTGAAGATCATCGGAGCTAGGGGCGTCGATCTAAGAATCCAAACTTGATATTGTACTTGTGGTGGAGAGGTGCTTTTAACGGCAATTTTTAATGGGGATCGGCGAAAAAATGTCGCGTTTTTTTTGTTTTTGAGCAGGCGTCGAATTTTGGTCGGAGCCTAGGGAGGTCGGGGGATATGGCGGCGACGCCATGGTAATGAGGGCGTGAAGTGGGATGGGAGGATGGAGTTAGATAGTTGGGTTGGTGGCCGAGTGTCGCATCATGCACACAGTGCACGTTAATAGAGATGAAGGAAATTATAGAAGAAGAAGAGGGAGAGGGAAAGGGCGGATCGGGTGTGTATGCTTTGGGCTAGGCCCGTTTGAACTTTGGTGAGGAAACAAATCAAATTACTTGTCTAATTATATAAATTAGTTAGTCAAAATTGAAATAGTGATATCTTGCTCGTCTTAAGTTCGTTTGAGACACGGATTTTTGCGTTCTACTCATATGAACGAGTATAACATTATGGTGTAACATGTTGATTGTTTTGGCTAGATATATTTAAATGAACTAAATTTAAATTATGTTAATTTAATTAATAATGTCGTTTAAATTATTATACCTTAATTAGTTATATTTATTTGGCTAAATGGAATATTGTTGAGCTAAATTGAATTGAATAGGGTAATTTGGACATCTATTTAGCGGAATAAAATACCGTTCCACTAATTAAATTAATTAGCCACCCGGATAGCAGGATAAAACAACATTCTGCTATAATTAATTGTATAGGTTATATTTGGACATTTATTTAGCAGAAAAAATAACAGTTCTGCTATTTTATTAGTGTAGATACTTATGTTCAAACTAGTTTATAAATGTTGGATAATTATTGTGTTAACAATTGATTGTTAATTATGGAATTAATTTAAATATACGTCTGACTATGTAAATACCAAGTATTATATAATAGAAGATTAAAATTGAATGAAATGGTAACTTATTTTAGTACCATAGTGATGATTAAGCCTCTTTCTAAAAGGAAAAGTTAATTATGGAATCAACGTTATATTAAAGCTAACTAATGTATATATGTATGTGTGTGTGTGTGTGTATATATATATATAAAATTTTAAAGGTAATTATGGTTTATTAATAATGTTTTAAAGACAAATCATTTCCGTATTTAAAAAAATGATTAAAGTAAATTATTTTATTAATATGATTCTTAAAAGTGATTTAAGAAAACTTAATTACAATCTTATGGTTATTTAATTATCTATTTAAAATGTTTTATATTGTATTACTAATTAAAGTTATTTAATTTTAGTGGTTCAAGTTATTTAATTATATTTAAAGGTTAATTAATTATCATATTAATATTATTTATAAATTAATAAATTTCTTCATTTATATTGTTTTAAAGTTTAATTAATAATTATATTAATAAGTTTTGAGTTTAATTTACTATTTATTTTATTAATATTGTTTAAAGTTAAATTATTAGTATAATAATACTATTTAAAGTAAATTTAATATAATATTAAGGTTATCGTAAAATTATTTTGAATGAGGTAAAAAAGAAAATCTAAACAAAGAATGTTAATTAATGACTTGGTTGTTAAAGGTATTTTAGTAGTTTATTTTTTATTGAGGGAACTTCATTGGTTTAAGTTTATCTATAAAAAGGGGTTTCATAAACGAGAAAAAGATCTTAGAGCTTAGGAATGGGTTTTGTAAATAATTTGGATATTTACAAATGATTGTAAAAAAAAGTTATAAATTGTTTTGATATTTATAAACAAAATTTATAAACAGACTCGAAGATTTATGAAGTGTTCTATAAATGGATTTGTGATTGAAAGGGAGCTTCCGTAAATGAAGAGGTTTACTTAAAGGGTTTAATTTGGAAATCTATAAAGAAGTTATACAAAATGATTTGGAGCTTCGGTAAAGGAAATATTATGTATGAAAGAGATTTAATTAAAAAAATAACATTTTGTTTAATCGTGCTGATATGATTTGGAAAGGAGAAACCTTTCACGAATGTTTGTGAATATTCTTATGTCAGTAAGATCAGTATATGTATATTTTTGACAAACACCTTTGGAAAGATATTTGAATAAATGAAAAAAATTGTTTGAGGCTCAATGATTGCTATGGGTAATTAAATCCCTGAAATTGAATGTGTGTTATTGATAGTTAAATAACCGATTATCAGTTATAGATCCAAATCGTAACTTTGAAAATATCTAGGAGAAACACATGAGTTATATGGCACAATCATCTCTAATGATATTGTACTATGTGTGTAAATCTCATTTCGTTCTCCTAGGATAAGCGATAAGGAAATCCGTCCACTAACGGTTAGGAGGTGATCTCCACTCTTATCTTTGACTATTTATTTCCTAAAGAACCGAGGTTGAGTTTATCGAAAATTAATGAAAGTTGTTTCGAAGTGAAGACATCTTGAATATGATGGAATTAAAGACGGAGCTCTCAAGCATTTTTTTCAGTCCCAGAATGAACTTGTATAGATGAATGTCGGCATTGTATTGTTCCCTGGCGAGCAGTGTTAGCATTCCACGAGGAAGTGTTATATAAAAGGTAAAATATAGCCTCATGCCTCATCAACTAGGAATAACTAAAACAGGGGAGATGTAGTAGGGCTATATGGGTTGCTCTCAAGTAAAATATGACCATCCCTATCTAGAGTCGATATTATCTCTCATTTGTATGCTTCGGGGCCCATTAACGGAGGGTTGATCATATTCGGTACTACTAGTCAAGTGGTAGGACTGTTCATTGTTGAAAGGGGATCCCGGCGAGGTTCTCGGTGTTATTTTATCTAGAGATACACTATGACGGGCGGTACCCCAATAGCCCAGTCATTGTATGGAATCCATTTCCCAATAGCCACTGTACGAACTTAGTTGTGCCCAACTAGGCTGAAAAGTGAGATGCAAGCATTTCAGCTATATCCATATTTTACTTTGACCCCTAGATATTATTATAATATCAAAGGATTTTCTATAGAAAATGTTTTGGTTATCGTATGGTAAAAACTCGTCCGTGTTAATGTGCGGCGTGGTCTTATGAGATACCTTTGATTTTTAAAAGATTTTACTAGTTATAATAAATAAAATTCCTTGTGATTTGAGTTTCTCACATTGGTTTTACTAGACTGACCCAGGCGTTGTTGTTCGCAAATGCTAGGGTCAGACCGAGCATATTACAGATTTAGTTTGGATACTTTGGAGCTTCAGGAGATGAGATGGAGGCCTAGATACCTATACGCATATATGGTTATTTCCCGTAATATTCATGGTTGTATTAATCGGAAATTGTGAGGACCGATTGTTATAACCGTCTGAATTGAAATAGGTTAGTGTACTCTGATTGATATCTATATATACATTTATTACTGTTTTTTTTTGTGCAATGATTTATTGTATATTATAGATTATTCGTAGATTTTGTGTTGTTAGTTTCTTCTTATCTTCTCTCTTCTTCTTTCCCTTAACTATCTGCCTTTCCGTTCAATTTTAGTGGGTCGTGTGTGCTTTATTATCTGCTTAAACTATACAGAAAAGTGGGTCATTACAAGGGAAGTGATGTGGCGAGTGGATGTGTAGGGTAAAGGACAAGGCTATTTTAGTAATTTACTTTGTTCTCTTGCTTATAAATACCCCTTTCACTTCTTAAATTTCACCTCTTTTCCTTCTCAATATCTTTCTCATATGTTATCCAAATGGAGGTTTTATTTTTTTCAAACCGTAGCAAATTCCAGTCGCTACAAGTTTTATTTATACCACTTCTTCAAATTTTAAGCTTAACGATGCCCAAATCTCATTTCTTTGTAGAGCATTTTCCAATCTAGATTTTCAAGTTTGAAAATACCTCTTCTTCTTTCGACCATATCTCCTTCAAATTTGATTCAAATTGAGTTCTTGTTTTTAGATTGTACAAAAAGGAATTTCCAAGAAATTTCCCTTTGGAAACTTTTCCAAATTCGATGGGTAACTTGCAAAAATTAATTGGAAAATAACCTATTTCCTAGTTATTTTGGATAGCTTAAGGTGAGAAAAGTTGTATTTTTCTTGCTAATGTTTTAGCATTAGATGTTGAAAATAACAATTGCTTATTTGTTTAAATATGATGCTTACTTTGTGGATGATATATCTTAGCTTGATTTGTTGGAATTTATGGTTGAATTGTATGTATACATGTATTATTTATGTATGTGGTATGAAATGTTGATTTGTAAGCTTGGAAATGAAACTAAAGGTTAGTAGAATGAAAGTTAGGATCTTGCAAGTGTATGTCGTAATGACTCATTTTTGTGATGTGTTCATGCTTGAATTCCTATATTTTAAAGAACTTAGCATTTAAATTGTTTGAATAGCGACATCGAAATCCCTTGTATAAGTAGTTTCTTTTCTTACTTTAAATTGCTAGAAAGTTTTATAAAAGCTTTAAACCTCACTTTTAGATTTCAAACTTTATTCATAAGTTATAAAGGTAAGTTTAAAAATTAAAGATAGAGTTTTGAAAGCTATTTAGAGTATATAACAAAATTTAAAATTTCAGGTCGTATAGCGATAATCACTATGAATACAGTTTATGAAAAACGAACTCTTTTTTAATTTAAAATATTTAATTTAAGTATCTTTTTGAAAAGTATTTTCAAACATATTTTAAATATTTAAACGCAATTATTTATTTATTTATTTAATGATTATTTAATTAATCAAGTAAGGTAATTAGTACTTAATTATTAATTAAGTTAAGGTAATTAGTACTTAATTATTCTTAAGTAAGTTAATTATAATTTGTTAATCAATAAAGAGTTAATTATTATTTAATTAATTATTCAGAGATTAATTATTATTTAGTTACGATTAATTAAATTATTTGTTGAAGATGGGTTTAATTATTAATTAATTATTAATCAAGTTAAATTTAAGTTAAAACTTAAGTAAAATCTTAATTATGATTTTTTTATTTTAAATTAAAGTTTAATTTACCTTTTTAAGTTTTAAATAAGGATATTTAATTAATTAATTAGGGTTAATCGATATTTGATTATTATTTAAAAGTTTAAATTGTTATTTAATAATTAATTAAAGATTAATTAGTCTTTAATTATTTATTTAAAAGTTAATTGTTGTTTAAGTATTTTTAAATAAAATATTAAAAGTTATTTAGTTATTAAATAAAGTTCGAAAGTTTTAAATCACTTTATTTTTAAAAAAAGATGGGTTTTGTTTTTAAAAGAAATTTTCCTTTAAAAAATATTTTAATCCAAGGGATCTTGTTTGTCGATTATCCTTATGTTACCCAAATTGAGAATGAAACCCAACGACATCTATTTAGTAAAATAAATCAATGTTTTGCCATAATTCACTAAGTGGATTATGTTGACATCTACCAGGCAGAACAAGTCCTCATTATGCTACTTTATTAAATTGGACATTTACCCATATGTTGATTGATTATTTTTAGCTCATTTCCTTTACACATCTACTCGTTATGTAATACTCATTTTATAACTTAAATAAGTTGAACCCAATTAAATGAACCATTGTGGTCACTAAGCCTCCTTCTAACTTTGCAAAGTCCAATATTTCATTTTATCCTTTTGAGATGGTTTAAAATTTATTATTATTTTAAATATGATATTTAAAAGATAGTTAAAAAATTATTTTATTAAATGTTTGAAGTTATTTTATTTTTTTAAATGATTGTCTAAAATCGGGGTTTTGTTAATATGGTTTTAAAATAATTAAATGAAGAACATTTTAAATAATTACTTGTTTATTTAAAGGTGTTTTAACTAATTGATTTTATCAAGGGAACTTTATGGATCAAGTTTTAATAAAGGATTTTTGTTTTAAATAAGGAAGTTTTATAAATAATTTTGGAGATTTAAAAAGAGTGTTATAAATGGTATTGAATATTTATAAAAGATGTTTTACAAAATGATTTGGAGTTTTGGGTAAAGGAAATATTATATCTAAAAGAAATATGTTAAAAGGATTTATTTAATGAAAATTATAAAAGAATTCGAGATTTGATTTCCTTTCACTGACCTTCTTAATTCTGGTGGTATGGACATTCGTTCCACACTTAACACCGAAGGAATATTGTTTGAAGTTATCTTTATCTCCAATTTAAATAACATTTTGTTTTGATCCTTTTGATATGATTTCAAAATAAGGAATCTTTCACAAAGTTTTGCGGATATACTTATGCCAGTGGGATAAGTATATGAATATTTCAATAAATATTTTGGAAAGAGATTTAAAATAAATAAAAGATTAATTTTGAGGCTTAGTGGTTGCTATGAGTAACTAATTCTCTGAATTTTTATTATTTGTTTATTTGATAGTAAAATAACCGACTATCAAATCTGGACCTATTTTAACATAGGAAGTATGTTGGGTATATTCGAGTTCCCTAGTGAGGACCCGAATACTTACTTTATACTTTCAAAGAACCCGAATGAGTTAGCTGGAAATTATTGCTTAGTTTGGAGACACCGGTCCAAATTTATTCGAACGACTCCAAACTAATAACATTCATTACGAAGTATGATATGGAGTTATAATATTCTTCTTCCGGGTGATTCCAAAATAGAAGATAGTAAATTTTGAGTGTTTGTTCGATTCCAGATAAACTTTTATGGATTAATGCTGGCTTTACGTCTCTACCTGGAGGACAGTGTTAGCATTCGAAGATGGTATGTTAATAGAAGAGGTAAAAGCATAGCCCCAGGCCTCACAACCTAGAAGAATGGCAAAAACAGCATATGCAGCAGAGCTATGTGGTTAGCTACAATTATGATCCGTCATCTCATTCTAGATTTTCCCTTAAAGTTGTTTTGTGTGTAGGCATTGAGAGGCAAAGTAAAGCAACCTAGGTGTCAAAGGGGTAAGGTAATCCAGCTTGTAATGTTAAAGGGTCAGGCCAGCTCTGTCTAGTAGAGTGGCAAATGCACCTTTAGCCTTCAGGTACATTTTCTAGAGGCATACCATCGGAAGGTGGTCCCTTACCTAGTCATTGGTCGAATTCATTCTCCAATACGTACCTTTACGGTTTTGATTGTAGAGCCTAGTATGTTGGAATTTAGTTAATGTAACAATTTCGGCTATGATTCAATATTTACTTTAACCATATACATTATTATAATATCATTGGATTTTTACAGTAAAATGTTTTAGTTATCTTAAGGTAAAAACCCTTCTGTGTTTATGTGCAGCGTGGTCTTATGAGATACTTTTTATTTTAAAAGGTTTTTCAAATATAGTGATCCGTATGATTTGTTTCGAGCTTTTCACATACTTGTTTTACCAAACTGACCCTGGAGTTGTCTCCTATATGCTTGGGGCTAGCCTGAGCATATTTTTCCAGATATAGTTGGTGTAACAACCCGTAATTTTTGATAATTTAAAATATTAAATTAAATAAGTTTGGGAGTTTTATGTTGTGAATAATTAAAAATTTAAGATTTAATAATGGGAAAATAACTAGAATGTAATTGTTAATAATGTTAATGTAAGGTAATTGATAATTACTCTAATGCAATTTTGATTAATTAAAATGATTGTAATTATAAAATTTGGTTATAAACTATGAATAAGGAAATAAACCAAATGTTGTAGTCCATGGTGAAATTGTATGTAATTAATTGAAATTGGATAATATAGAATAATTAATCAGTATGTGAATTTATTAGTATTATTTGCTAACAATAAACATAGAATTGTGTTTGAAATTGTAAGTTGTAACAATGGTTTAATTATCATTGCATTATTTAATCTGTTGAAACTTAATTGTAAATCAATTGCAATAAATGAAATTAAATATTGCATTAATATGAATTAAGATGATAATTGTAGAATATTGATGTAATAAGATATAAACAAATGTTAACTATGTCCATAAAGTAAATGATTGATTGAATAATAAGATTGAAATCAAAATAAATTAATTTATTGGATTTTAAATTATAATTAATGAATTTATTGCAATTGAAATTTGAACGCGATAATTAGCGCAATAATAATAATTGAATTTGACATGGGAATTTGTTTAAAAAGTTATTAACTTTTGTGTAATTAGAAATGATAAAAATTGTTAGTTATTAAATTAAAAATTAAAAGTGGATTAAATTAATTTAATAATAATTTATTTAATTAGCATGGAAATAGCCATTTTAACCACTATCTCGAATTTCGATGAAACCAATTTCGTTGGATCGGTAACGGTGAATTATTGTAGGATTTCAAGTTTCGCAGCGATTGGACTTTTCGTTTGATCGTGCGGGCTCGAAACGGGTAGAAATCAATTTGAAATAAGCTGACTTTGAAAGCTAAATTCTTCATACGATAGAATTAGGACTTGAAACCTATTCCGTTGAGTTTAAAAATATCGAAAACATCTATTTTGATATATGGGATGACCTACTTTCGTTTCAAAGGCGAAACGGGCTTTCCGGGTAGTTATTGTCGTTCAAACGACTTCGATACGTGTTCATTTTCTTATCGGGCTTTGTTCATTTAAATAGTTCTGTTCAAACCCTAGCAGCCTTTCTATTTCTAATTATAGTACGTACAATTCTCTCTGTCTATCTCCTTCTTCTAATGGCAGAAACAAATTCCAAATACAAACCCTAAATCCAATTTCAAATCAATTTCAAAATTCAAACTCCTCCAAACCATGACATATTATATACCGTTTTGAAGCACTCGATGAGAGTAATCCAATGGTGCAGTTATTTTTTGCAATCAAATCACCATTTGACCAGAAATCAGTGATATAGTTTTGGCCGTCCATTTGCTAGGGTTTCGATCCAACGGTGGATCTTCGCTCGATCGACGATCAGGAAGCGGCGTTGGGAAGAGGGCGATGAGCAGGTCTCAACCATGCTATTCATTTGTCAAGATGTGGTCAAGATTCTCCAAAAATGATGATCTATTGTGGTGGCGGCGGTGGGCTTTGGCGAGGCCGGAGTGGCCTCAGTAAACGTCGGTGGTGCGCCTGAGGCTGCGCAGCGACGTGGAGGTGGTAGATCGAGGCGTTGGTGGATGTAGGCGGCGGCATTCATGCTGGATGATCGGCGGTTTCATGTTCATGGTTCGAACGAACATTGCGATCGAAGGCTATGGTTTCAGGATTGATTTACATGAGGTGACGTGTATTTCAATTTTTATTATTTTGTTAATTAAGATTTAAATTGTGTAACCTCTAATGTTAATAACTTTTACATACGAGGTTGGATTTATGCGCCGTTTGTTCCGCTGCGATTGTATCGAAATTCCGGACATTATGGAACTAGTTTGGACAAATTCTGAGACTATTAGATTTTGGGCTAATTTTTTTGGTTTAAATCGTCGAAAAATAAAAAGTGAGTGTTTAACCCACTCATGACTACTAAATTATCTTATGTTAGTTAAATTAAATTTATGATGTGATTAGAAATTGACTGGTTGATATTTGGTATGTTTAAATAGTCATTCCAGTTAAATATGACTTTTATTGCATTTAATCACCATTTAATTTAAGATTGAATTTTAAATTGTCTATAATACGTGTATTGATAATTAATCAATTGTTGTTATCTATTTGTTGATCTGAATGGTGATTGTGATGGATTTTATTGATTGTTGATATTGGATGACTGGATGTAATATTTTATATTGTTATAACACCGCAAGTTCCCTTAGTTATTGCTAGGAAAATCATTATGGGTTGAAATGAGATATAGCCGAACGATTTGATAGATTAGGGAGAAATCGTTATGGGTTGAAATGAGACTCGAGCGATTTCATGGATTTGAAGTAAATTTGGGATTGCGGGTTGAAATGATATACACCCGTAAATTTAAATTTATTGCGAATTGAAATGATATACATCCATATCACTTGACCATAGGGTAGAAAATTATATACGGACACCAGATTGGTTAAATTAAATGATTTTTAATTTTTAATTTTTTTAATTCAATCAAATAATGTTTTGAAATAACATTGGATTTATATAAACTGAATTATTTTCGAAAATCCAAGTTTTAAATGTTGAAATTGGAGTTGGTTTAATGAATTGTTTAATGAATAAAATGGAAATTTCAAAGTTGAAATCTGAAATATAAATGAAATTTATCGAAATTGAGTTATTGAAAACGTTTGAACAATTAAACTTTTTTTTGAGAAAAATGTGTGATCCTCTATAAATAGCAGAGAGCACACATGCAACTATATATATATCACACTAACAAGGCGCTGCCAACATGCCTGGCAGGTAACAAAAAACTAAATACAAATATCAAAAAAGGCTCACGTACCCCTAAGATGAGTTCCGGCAAGGGCCACCACCCATCACACCCCGATATCGAGCTCCGGCATGGCCACCGCCGATATTAAGGTGTTAGAAGCACCTAAAAAACTAAGGAAAAGCAGAAAATACTGAATGACATCATAGAATAAGAAGGAAGCTCCATGCGTCTGCTCCGAAAGGAATGGAAAAGAAACTACTCTGAAGTGGAACTGAATATGATGCTGAATGGGAAATCCGCTCTGAAGACTCTGTACAAAAGGAAGAAGTGCCAAGCAGAAGAGTAGATCCTCCTGAAACCACTACGCCATAATGGAGATGAAAGTGTCTAGTATCTGTGGAAGAACTGCTAATGATCCTAAGAGGGAAAATATCTGCTCTGATGACCTCTCCACAATCCGGAGTCCTGCAATCTGAAAACATGAGAACCCGCAAAGTGAAACTGACTCCCTATCACCCATACCTGTGTCTGAAGGATGACTAAGGAAAAGTTAGAATGATACATATATATGTATATTTATATAATTTATATACATATATATGTATAAAAGAGGTAGGAAATAAAACCTAAATATGACTAACTGGACAAATACTGAAGAATTAAATTATATATAAACTAATACCAAAAATGACTAGTGCGAAAAATGAAACAAATTTTAAAAATTCCTATGAACCTTTGATCATAAGTAAGTTATGATTAACAGTGAATTTGAACAATTAAACTTTGAAATCTATGAAATTTAAGTGCTTTAAAATTGTAGCTCAAACATGAGTTTGAAATCGATATAAATTGAAATGATTTTTATGGGAATTTGAATTGAAAGAAAATTTAGCTTGTTGAAATCTGGATATGGTCCAGATTTGTTGAAATGGAAGAAATAATTTAATTTGATATTAATTTAAAATTTATTATTTTAATATAAACTGTTTTAAAAATATATCATTTTAAAAATCTTGATTATTAAGATTTTCAAACGATTAAACATTTTAATCTATTTTAAACTATTTCAAACAAATGAACTATTTTAATTTATTTTAAATCCATTTAATATATTTTAAATCTATTTAAACTATTTTAACTCTTTTTAAACTATCTTAAATCCATTTAAACTATTTTAATCCATTTTTAAACTATTTTAATGTATTTCAAACTATTTAAAAATTTATATTTTAAACCATGCTAAACTATTTATAACTCTCTAAATTATTTTCTAAGTTTCAGACTGTGTAAAGTGGAAGTGCTTATATTTAAATCCTTGATTTAAAAGCGAATATGGTTAAATGATGTTATAACCTAAGTTGAGATTTGAAATGTCTAGTGAAATGACATGTAACGACCCGTATTTTTACGGATCGACATGTTCGTCAAAATCTGGAATTTTAGCACTTTCATGTCATTTCAGATTTTTAGGCAGATTTGTCTAAGTCCTAGGTCGTACGCGACCTAAATGTTGTTGGCGACTTAGGAGATAAGTCGTGAGCGACTTAGAGAAGATCTGCGACCTAAGGGGATAGGCAAGTTAGGGGATAAGTCTGGGTCGAGTTGCCGACTTAAGGTAGTGACCGACCTAAGTGATGAGTCGTGACCGACTTAAGAAGTTTAGGCGACCTAAGGAAGAGTAGTAGGTGACCTAAGTATTCTGGGGTAGAGTTAGGTCGGCAACGACCTAAGGAAATGTTGGGAGCGACCTAAGTGTTTGGGTGAGTTAAATGTTAGGTCGGCAGTTCGAGTTAGCGACCTAAGAGATAGGAGGTAGCGACCTAGTAGAGTTAACGACTTAGGGGATAAGCAGTTAGCGACCTATGGGATTGACCGACCTAAGTGTTAGCGTAGTTAGGTCGTAGGCGACCTAAGATGGTTAGGTCGTGTGTGTGTTAGGTCGCGAGTTTGCTAAGTTGTAGATCGCGCGAGTTGTTAGGTCGCTAGGATAGTTTAAGTGATAGGTCGCGTGGGTCTATGTGTTAGGTCGCATAGAAGCCTGAGTTGTTAGGTCGCATGGTATATCTTAAGTGTTAGGTCGCGAGATTTCTAAGTCGTAAGTCGCGCACTTGTTAGGTCGTAGGTCGCGCGAGTTGTTAGGTCGTTGGGCTTTGGCTTTGTAGTTAGGTCGTAGTCCAGTTGTCTGTGGCTTGTGTTAGGTCGTGAGATTGTTAAGTCGCTAAGTCGCGCATAGGCTAAGTCGTTAGGTCGAAGACTGTTATGTCGCGTGCATCTGTTAGGTCGGAGAGGCTTAGGTCGGAGAAGCTTAGGTCGGAAACGACCTAGGGAGATAGCCGAGTTACGACTTAGGCAGTTTTCAGCTATAAATAGGAGGGGTTGTTCTCACTTTTTGGGATCCGGATTTTGAAGCGACGAAGTGCTGCCATTTTGAGAGCTCGACTTCTACACTTCTTCACTTCTTTTCTCCACTCTAATCTAGTGCTTCCATCCATCCAAATCGAAGATCAAGATTGAAGATTCAAGAGCTTAGATTGAAGATCTTCATCTTTTCAAGAGAGATTTCTTCGTTTGAAGTGAGATCTTGTCGGATCTAGCTTAGTTCTTCGCTGTCCAGATCTGAAGTTGTTATCTTTTGGATTGTTTAGGTGATTTGGTGAGTGGTGATTATCTCTCACACGGATCCAAAGGAGTATATCGGATTGTTGGCCCGATTTGGTGTTAAAATAGTGATTCCCATGCATTTTATTCATCCTATGTATAGATCCATATAGATCCATTGTTCATGATGATGTTACATCCATTTTATCATATGTTAACCTATGCAAGTTCATTCATCAAGTTTGTAGAGATATAATCCATGTTTTCATGCTTATTGGACTTTCAACTCTTTAATTACGAAAATGCCATTTTTGTTATAAATGTCTACTTAGATCATATTTGAGTGCTTGATTGTTTGGATTAATGTTTGATTTGATTGATTGTTATGAACTAGATGATTGATGATTAGATTTAGATCGAAGGTGATTCAAAAGCTAAGGGAAAGGCTCTTGGATTGGGAAAGCTGCTCGTGGCATATGTAGCGGGATGATGAAGCTCTTATGCATAGATCTGATGATGTGATGTTGAGATGAGGCTTTGCGAGGATGTAATGAAGCGAGGCAATCATGTGATGAAGACTTGGTCTAATCCAGACGGGATCATTCCAAGCATGTTGATAACTCGGTGATATGATTCGAGTTGAAGATAATGGATGGTTATGAGAATAGTCGTCGAGGAGGATGACTAGGAGGCTTGGGTCTCATCGTTGTTGAAGGTTCTAGCATGCTCCAAGCAAGAGTACATGGGGACGCCCAAAAGACTAACCGTTGATGGTCGAGTACTCTGGGCAGATTCGTTAATCCTAGGCACGGGTCACGACGACGTGCGGGAGTTATGTCTAGAACCGGGGTTTCCATTAGCCCTTGACGGACGGCTGAAAGAATGTGCCGGTCATTCAATTAACGGTGAAATCGAGGCAATGATAACAGTGATAGCCGAGTCATGGATGTTTGGTTGTATCGTCATTCGGTCTCAAGAGCGGTATTTCCTGGGTGCTTATCTGACCTTGGTTTTAGACCTTGGGATTTGTACTTGGAAAACATCGCTCTTGACTCGAGTGACAATTGCTTTACTTTAAATTGTATGCTCTGCTATGTTTGCTTCTGCTTAGTGTGTGTCTGGGGGGGGCTATCACTGTAGAATGAGGTTGGAGTGGGAGGGTTGTAATCCTATTCCTTTTCCTTTATGCTCTTTTGGTATGTTGTTAGTTAATTTACTGCTCACTAAGACTGTTGTCTGACTCAAGGCTTTATGTTTTAATTCTTATTGCCTTGGGCTGTTCGTCCATTTTGGGACGGGCAGACTAGGTAGCAGGTGACAGGTGCTGTTCTCTTCTCACGATGCTGATATCGAAGACGAGCTGGAGGGTTGCATATTATCTTCTTATTATATGTACTGGATATTCCGCTGTTTTGTATTCTCTGAGAGATATGTAGTGAGGCTGGATGTATTGACTATGTGGATGCTTGTATTCAACTATTATGGAGTTTTATATGATGTCATTTTGTTCTGTAAAGCTTCACTATACATATGTTCTATTGTATTTTGTCCATGCGCTGTGAGTAATACGATAGATCCCTTTGTTTTAAATTTTACCTTGACAATCGTCCATGGTCGCCTGGCACACTTTACAGCGCACTATCTCTAGATTCGGTGCAGGGGTCATGGGCGGTCGTCATATTTGGTATCAGAGCATTGGTTAATCGATTTTACCCAACGCTTGCTGAAGTAACTACGTATGAGAGACGTAATTGTATTTTGATGGATGATTACTATATATAATATAGTAGCTTAGTAGGTTTGAGTCCTTTATGCAGTTGTTTCTCTAGATGTTCTAATCATTCCTTTTTATAGATATTGAGAATGAGTCGAAGAGGGAGACCAGCTGCTAGGGAAGGCCGTGCTACTGAAGAGACTGCTGATTATGCAGCCATGTTCGAAGCCATGATGACTTCGATCATGAGAAGGATACCAGTTCCGGGGGCAGCAGTAGATGTAGGAGTTCAAGTCCAAGCTCCGAAACCAGTGGATTTTGCTAAGTTGTGCAAGGATTATACTGCTCTCGGAGGGAAGATTTTCTTGGGAACAGAATCAACTATTGAAGTCCAGAGATGGATCGATGCTTGTAGAAGGATCTTTGGTGATTTGGGAATTGATGATGCAACTAAGAGGAAGTTGGCATCAAGACAGCTTCAAGGGAGAGCCTCTGATTGGTGGAACTCTATTACCATCACTACTCCGGAAGAAGAGATTACTTGGGAGCAATTCCAAGTCAGATTTGAAGCTAAGTTCATTTCTACAGCTCAGAAGTCTGTTCTGTTCAAGAGGTTTGTGGAGCTCAAGCAAGGTGGAAGATCAGTTCTTGAGTATGTTTCTGAGTTTGAAGCTTTGTCTAAGTATGCCCGGTCATATATTGAATCTGCTTATCAGAAGAATGAGAAGTTTGTGACCGGCTTGGATAGTTATCTTGGGAGACAGTTGGTGGATCATTTGGACGATTCATTTGAGAAGCTGGTGGAGAAAGCTCTTAGGCATGAGAGTCTGTTTCCTAAGGAAGGACCTGTTGTTGCTGTTACCAAGGGAGAGTCCAAACCACAGCAGGGTGGAAACCAGAAGAGGAAGCAGCAGCAGCAGAAGGGTAAGGATGGCCAGAAGAAGCCGAAAGGCGAGGTGACTTGCTACAATTGTCAGCAGAAGGGCCATTTCTCGAAGGATTGTAAGAATCCTAAGGTGCCGATGAAGTGTCACAACTGTGACAAGCCGGGGCATTTCAGGAAGAATTGTCCAGAACCGAGGAAGGATAGGCAGATTGTGCAAGCCTATGCTTTAGGAGCTGTTCCGTCGTCTTCGAAAGCTCCTACTGCTGAAGATAAGGGAAAGAGTGTGGTTGTTCAAGGTACTCTTTTCCTATGTGGTGTTCCAGTTAGGGTTCTGTTTGATACTGGAGCGTCGCATTCATTTGTTTGTAATGAACTAGTAGGCCGGTTAGATTTGAAGCCGGATATTGTTGATAGGCCATTGGTTGTGACTAATCCAGTTGGGGGTTCGTCTTGTTTGTGTATGTTATGCCGTGGTCTAGTTGTGTCGAGTCATGGTTGCTCTTTTGTTTGTGATTGTTTTGTTCTGAACTTTGCGGGGTTCGGAATTATTTTGGGTATGGACTGGCTTAGGAAGTATGCGGCTAAGGTTGATTGTGAGAGGCTGGAGGTGACAGTCGAGAATGTGGAAGGGCGAAAGATTGTGATACGATGTAAGCATGAGGAAGGCGTCTTCATGAGCTTCATGTATTCGCTAGTTGTTCCACGGGATGGACTGTCTTTAGTGCCAATCGCAAATGGATTTGAGGATGTCTTTGACGAAGTCAAAGGGTTGCCGCCGCATAGAGAGATCGAGTTTCGTATAGATCTAGTTGAAGGAGCCAGACCTGTTGTGATGCCTCTTAGGCGGATGGCGCCTAGGGAACAGCAGGAGTTGAGGGTGCAGGTTGATGATCTCTTACGGAAAGGATTCATTCGGCGTAGTGTGTCCGAGTGGGGTGCACCAGTTGTGTTCGCAACCAAGGCAGATGGATCGTTGAGATTGTGTGTGGATTATCGTGAGCTGAATAAGGTGACTAAGAAGAACAAGTATCCATTGCCGAGAATAGATGACTTGTTTGATCAGCTTCACGAAGCTAAGGTGTTTTCTCAGATGGATTTGGCAACGGGATTTCACCAGTTGAGAGTGGCTAAGGATTGTGTGCCGAAGACTGCTTTTAGGACACCATCCGGTTTCTTTGAGTGGCTGGTAATGCCGTTTGGATTGACTAACGCGCCAGCATATTTTGTGGATCTTATGAATAGAGTGTTCAGAGATCAGTTGAACAAGTTCGTACTTGTGTTCGTGGATGATATTCTGATTTATTCCAGAACGGAAGAAGAGCACAAGACGCACTTGCGTATTGTTTTGGAAATCTTGCGGAAACATCAGCTGAAGGCTAAGTTTTCGAAGTGTCACTTCTGGAAGAGTGAAGTGAGGTTCTTAGGCCATGTGATTTCTGGAAACGGAATAGCGGTTGATCCCGCTAAGGTGGCAGCAATCCAGGATTGGGTTAGACCTAAGAATGCATCAGATGTGAGGAGTTTTCTTGGATTAGCAGGATATTATCGACGGTTTATCAAAGACTTCTCCAAGATAGCTGCACCATTAACAGGATTGACGAAGAAGAACCAAGTGTTCAGTTGGGATGCTAAGTGTGAGCAAGCTTTCGGAATCCTGAAAGAGCGATTGACGAGTGCTCCTGTTTTGACTATTCCAAGTGGGAATGATGAGATGGTGGTTTACACCGACGCATGTGGTACTGGACTTGGAGCAGTGCTGATGCAGAAGGATAAAGTTGTTGCGTATGCCAGTCGACAACTAAAGCCGCATGAAAGGAATTACCCTACTCATGATTTGGAGTTAGAGGCGATTGTATTTGCTCTGAAGATGTGGAGGCATTATTTGTTGGGAGTTCGATTCGAGTTGTTTACGGATCACAAGTCGTTGAAGTATCTTTTCTCCCAAAAGGATTTGAATCTTCGGCAGCAACGTTGGCTAGAGTTTTTAGCATCATATGATTTTGGTATAGCTTATACTCCGGGAAAAGGTAACGCAGTGGCAGATGCGTTAAGTCGAAGACATGCGGGATTGGGAGCCATGTTTTCAGAATGGAAGAGCCTCGAGTATTTAGCTGGATTTGACTTCAGGCCTAGATGTGAAATGGAACCTGAGATGTTGGCAAACTTATCGATAAGACCCACTCTTGTGGAAAGGATTGGCGAGGGCTAAAAGCGAGATGATAAGATTGTCAAGATTATCCGTGAATTGGAATCTGGATTGGATCCAGAAAAGGATAAAGGATTCAAGGTCGATCGAGAGGGTTGGCTTCGGAAGCAAGGACGACTAGTTGTTCCCGATATAGATAAATTGACGAGTGAAGTTCTGAAGGAAAGTCATCACTCGAAGTTGACAATTCATCCAGGTGGAAATAAGATGTATCGAGATATGAGGAGAACCTACTACTGGGAAGGCATGAAGAAGGATGTTGGAGATTTCATTTCCAAGTGTATGAATTGCCAGTTGGTAAAAGCCGAACAGAAGAAGCCAAGCGGATTGCTTCAGCCATTAGAAGTTCCTACATGGAAGTGGGAACAAGTGTCGATGGATTTTATTGATGGATTGCCTAGAACCAGAACGGGAAATGAAGGAATTTGGGTCATTGTGGATCGTCTGACTAAGAGTGCACGATTCATTCCTATTCGATCGACTAGGACTGCATCAAAGTTGGCTGAGTTGTATGTTAAGTGGATAGTTCGTTTCCATGGTATTCCGAAGAGTATAGTGAGCGATCGAGATCCATTGTTCACTAGTGGATTCTGGAAGAGCTTCCAGGAAGTTTTGGGAACCGAGTTGTGTTTGAGTACAGCTTATCACCCTCAAACAGATGGTCAGACCGAGAGAGTCAACCGAGTTTTGGAAGATCTCCTCAGAGCTTGTGTTTTGGATTTCGGAGGATCATGGGAAGATCACCTTCATTTGGTGGAATTTGCGTACAACAACAGTTACCAGTCAAGCATTGGTATGGCACCGTATGAGGCATTGTATGGAAGACCGTGTAACTCTCCGGCATGTTGGTTGGAAACTGGAGAGAAGCTGATACTTGGGCCAGAAATGATTCGACAGACTTCAGATTGTATAGAAATCATTCGGCAACGAATGAAGGCAGCCCAAGATCGTCAGAAGAGTTATGCCGATAAGCGTCGAAAGGATTTAGAATTCGACGTAGGAGATATGGTCTTTGTGAAGATTTCTCCACTGAAGAATGTTATTCGATTCGGGAAGAAAGGAAAATTGACTCCGAGATTTGTTGGACCATTCCCGATCATCGAGCGAATTGGAAAGCTCGCCTACAGATTGGAGTTACCAGAGAAAATGTCGAGTGTGCACAATGTTTTTCACGTATCGTATCTACGGAAGTATGTGCACGACTCGAATACAGTGGTTTCTGCTGATAGCTGTGAAGATTTCGAAGTTGATCCAGTTGATAGAAGACCTCGTAAACCGCTTCGTGTTGTTGAAACCGACACGAAACAGCTTAGGAGGAAGGTAGTTAAGTTGCTCAAGATACAATGGAGTGATGATGATAACGACTGTACGTGGGAAGTGGAAGAGAGGATGAAGGCAGCTCATCCTGAACTCTTCAAGGTATGGCCCTAAGATGTCGTGTCATCTCACGACATTGTAACTTGTTCTAGTTTTAGAATTCTGCATGCTAGGATAGAATTGGATGCATGGTTTGTTGATTGCTATGGATGGTAGGCATGTAGAATAGTTTTGATTGCTTGTGTTTGTTTGGAATTTCGGGGGCGAAATTCCTAAGGGGGAGAGAATGTAACGACCCGTATTTTTACGGATCGACATGTTCGTCAAAATCTGGAATTTTAGCACTTTCATGTCATTTCAGATTTTTAGGCAGATTTGTCTAAGTCCTAGGTCGTACGCGACCTAAATGTTGTTGGCGACTTAGGAGATAAGTCGTGAGCGACTTAGAGAAGATCTGCGACCTAAGGGGATAGGCAAGTTAGGGGATAAGTCTGGGTCGAGTTGCCGACTTAAGGTAGTGACCGACCTAAGTGATGAGTCGTGACCGACTTAAGAAGTTTAGGCGACCTAAGGAAGAGTAGTAGGCGACCTAAGTATTCTGGGGTAGAGTTAGGTCGGCAACGACCTAAGGAAATGTTGGGAGCGACCTAAGTGTTTGGGTGAGTTAAATGTTAGGTCGGCAGTTCGAGTTAGCGACCTAAGAGATAGGAGGTAGCGACCTAGTAGAGTTAACGACTTAGGGGATAAGCAGTTAGCGACCTATGGGATTGACCGACCTAAGTGTTAGCGTAGTTAGGTCGTAGGCGACCTAAGATGGTTAGGTCGTGTGTGTGTTAGGTCGCGAGTTTGCTAAGTTGTAGATCGCGCGAGTTGTTAGGTCGCTAGGATAGTTTAAGTGATAGGTCGCGTGGGTCTATGTGTTAGGTCGCATAGAAGCCTGAGTTGTTAGGTCGCATGGTATATCTTAAGTGTTAGGTCGCGAGATTTCTAAGTCGTAAGTCGCGCACTTGTTAGGTCGTAGGTCGCGCGAGTTGTTAGGTCGTTGGGCTTTGGCTTTGTAGTTAGGTCGTAGTCCAGTTGTCTGTGGCTTGTGTTAGGTCGTGAGATTGTTAAGTCGCTAAGTCGCGCATAGGCTAAGTCGTTAGGTCGAAGACTGTTATGTCGCGTGCATCTGTTAGGTCAGAGAGGCTTAGGTCGGAGAAGCTTAGGTCGGAAACGACCTAGGGAGATAGCCGAGTTACGACTTAGGCAGTTTTCAGCTATAAATAGGAGGGGTTGTTCTCACTTTTTGGGATCCGGATTTTGAAGCGACGAAGTGCTGCCATTTTGAGAGCTCGACTTCTACACTTCTTCACTTCTTTTCTCCACTCTAATCTAGTGCTTCCATCCATCCAAATCGAAGATCAAGATTGAAGATTCAAGAGCTTAGATTGAAGATCTTCATCTTTTCAAGAGAGATTTCTTCGTTTGAAGTGAGATCTTGTCGGATCTAGCTTAGTTCTTCGCTGTCCAGATCTGAAGTTGTTATCTTTTGGATTGTTTAGGTGATTTGGTGAGTGGTGATTATCTCTCACATGGATCCAAAGGAGTATATCGGATTGTTGGCCCGATTTGGTGTTAAAATAGTGATTCCCATGCATTTTCTTCATCCTATGTATAGATCCATATAGATCCATTGTTCATGATGATGTTACATCCATTTTATCATATGTTAACCTATGCAAGTTCATTCATCAAGTTTGTAGAGATATAATCCATGTTTTCATGCTTATTGGACTTTCAACTCTTTAATTACGAAAATGCCATTTTTGTTATAAATGTCTACTTAGATCATATTTGAGTGCTTGATTGTTTGGATTAATGTTTGATTTGATTGATTGTTATGAACTAGATGATTGATGATTAGATTTAGATCGAAGGTGATTCAAAAGCTAAGGGAAAGGCTCTTGGATTGGGAAAGCTGCTCGTGGCATATGTAGCGGGATGATGAAGCTCTTATGCATAGATCTGATGATGTGATGTTGAGATGAGGCTTTGCGAGGATGTAATGAAGCGAGGCAATCATGTGATGAAGACTTGGTCTAATCCAGACGGGATCATTCCAAGCATGTTGATAACTCGGTGATGTGATTCGAGTTAAAGATAATGGATGGTTATGAGAATAGTCGTCGAGGAGGATGACTAGGAGGCTTGGGTCTCATCGTTGTTGAAGGTTCTAGCATGCTCCAAGCAAGAGTACATGGGGACGCCCAAAAGACTAACCGTTGATGGTCGAGTACTCTGGGCAGATTCGTTAATCCTAGGCACGGGTCACGACGACGTGCGGGAGTTATGTCTAGAACCGGGGTTTCCATTAGCCCTTGACGGACGGTTGAAAGAATGTGCCGGTCATTCAATTAACGGTGAAATCGAGGCAATGATAACAGTGATAGCCGAGTCATGGATGTTTGGTTGTATCGTCATTCGGTCTCAAGAGCGGTATTTCCTGGGTGCTTATCTGACCTTGGTTTTAGACCTTGGGATTTGTACTTGGAAAACATCGCTCTTGACTCGAGTGACAATTTCTTTACTTTAAATTGTATGCTCTGCTATGTTTGCTTCTACTTAGTGTGTGTCTGGGGGGGGCTATCACTGTAGAATGAGGTTGGAGTGGGAGGGTTGTATTCCTATTCCTTTTCCTTTATGCTCTTTTGGTATGTTGTTAGTTAATTTACTGCTCACTAAGACTGTTGTCTGACTCAAGGCTTTATGTTTTAATTCTTATTGCCTTGGGCTGTTCGTCCATTTTGGGACGGGCAGACTAGGTAGCAGGTGACAGGTGCTGTTCTCTTCTCACGATGCTGATATCGAAGACGAGCTGGAGGGTTGCATATTATCTTCTTATTATATGTACTGGATATTCCGCTGTTTTGTATTCTCTGAGAGATATGTAGTGAGGCTGGATGTATTGACTATGTGGATGCTTGTATTCAACTATTATGGAGTTTTATATGATGTCATTTTGTTCTGTAAAGCTTCACTATACATATGTTCTATTGTATTTTGTCCATGCGCTGTGAGTAATACGATAGATCCCTTTGTTTTAAATCTTACCTCGACAATCGTCCATGGTCGCCTGGCACACTTTACAGCGCACTATCTCTAGATTCGGTGCAGGGGTCATGGGCGGTCGTCACATGACATATTTGAGTGAATATGATTTCGGAAGTGATATAGTTTGAATTGAATATGATATTTTGATGTCAATTATGAATCGGTTTTGGTAATGTAAAAGAACCATCCGATGTGAAATAAGTGTTTGGTTGGTAAAGAGACTAGGATCAAGTATTATCATACTCTCCGCCAATACCAAAAACCACTTTAACAACTGTGTACGTGGTGGAGATTCCATAATGAAGTAGGATGGTTTGGCGAACGATTCTGTATGAGGTAATTACGTAGCATTGACTCCCTCGAGTCAGCTTGATATGGCTAAAACAGGAGCTATACCAGGCCAAGTGAGGTCGCTCCTCCTATCGGGCACATTTCTTCGATACCATATTATGACTTTGTGATTGATTTGGTGGCCACCCTTCGATTTTGATTATGGAAGTGTGTTCCGAGGTCGGTGATAGTAGCTGCTATGCGTTACCACCAGTCCGGGAGTGCAAACGGAAGAATCCTACTCTAGCAAAGTTTCGAATGCTCGCATGCCTTGTCACATGCCTTATCACGCCTTCTACAAGTTTGGTGTGTGTCGTAACTATGGAGTGCTCCTTGATAGCCCAACAGTTTGGTGGAGTTTATAGTATTGTATAGACTATGGCATTATATAAAATGTGTTAAGGGGTATATGGGTAACGCCTTAACGCTATTTTAATACTTTACTTTACTGTAGACACTATTATAATAGCATATTGTACTATGTATGTAGATAGTTTAATGGATCCTTCGAAGGTGGAATCCCAAAAATCTCTTAAGTTGTTGCACTCATGCTTGACAGTGGATAGGAGATGTCAAATCCCGTAAACATCTCTGACGCTGTTATACTCATATTTATTTACTGTTAATTTAACTTACATAAGATCTTTTAGTTCTGACTCGAGGGTTTTGTCTTTTCATTACACTTGGTTCAGCTTGAGCCTTTCAGTGTATCAAAGACTGGTTTTCTAGTGGACGAAGACAAAGATTTAGTACTATTATTATTTATTATATCTATTCCGCTGCATCATGTTATTCTGCTGCATTATTTATTTATTTCGATTGTATGCGACTCTGATCTGTATTGTAAAAGTGTAATCAAGTATTATTTGTAAACAGCTTCATGAACTGTTTATTTGATTATTATATTTTGTCATTCCGCTGTGAGATTCTGTGTTTTGTTTTCTTTCTTTCTCTGCTTTTTTCTTATTTACCCCATTAAAATCCTCCCTTTTGAATGGTTTGAGTCTGACATGTGTGGTTTATTGTCGATTTGAACCGTCCAAAAATGTAGGTCGTTACACTAGGTATCAGAGCCAGGTTTAGAAATAACCTAGGCTTTGTGGGGTCTGACTCATTAGAAATAGGGTAGTAATACCCTAGAATGAGTCGCTGAGTGTATATATGTAACGACCCACTTTTCCGTACAGTCTAAGCTGGCAAATAAACTGCACTTGGCAACTCAAATTGAACAAAAAGGTGGATTATTACGGTTGAAGAAGAAAAAGCAGAAGAAAAATAGAATTAATCAACGCAGAATCTCACAATCGCAGCGGAACAAAATATAATATATAATAACAGATTTTTATACAAAAGAATCTGTAACTGTTTTATACTTACAATCATCAGAGTACAACAATCAATACATCAATGTCGTTAGTTATAATAACTTTTCCTCACACAGTGGAAATATAAACCAAGTACGGGAGTACGTCTCTGTCAACCGGCTCATCTCCTGAGCTCCAAAGCATTTTAACCTGAATCCGTAATACTCAGACTGACCCGAGCATTATAATAAAATAACACTCGAGTATGTCTAGAAAACCAGCATGAGAAAACACACTCAATTTGAATTATTAAAGTTGTCAAAATCCTTTGAAAAACAAAGGTATCTCGTAAGACCGCGTCACACATAAACACGTCGGGTTTTTCCCTTACGATAATCGAAACATTTTATAGAAAATCCCATGATATTATAATACTGTCTAAGTACAAATACTTATCCAAATAGCTGAAATTGTTACATTAATTAAATTCCAGCATACTAGGCTCTACAAACAAAACCGTAAAGGCTCGTATTAGAGAATGGATTCCATACAATGGCTGGGCTACTGGGCTACTGCCCATCATAGTACAGCTCTAGAAAAATGCACCGAGGACCTCGCCTGGATCCCTTGCTACATAAGACCAGCCTACCACTAACCTGGATAGAACCGAATATGTTATCACCTCGGGTGTTCCCACCCTTAAAAATCGAGCGCTCCCTTTTTCATGCACACCCATATCCATAATTTATATATATTTTTGAGGGTATCTGGAAAAGTGATAACATACCATAATTGGGTGCGACCCACTTAGCCTTGCTGCATCTCCCCTGTTTTAGTCATTCCCGCTTGATAATTCTTGAGGCCAACATTTACCTTTCAAGAACAATTCCACTTAGAATGCTCATCGACCTCTAATGACGATGTTCTGATAGCATTCGTCCATACAAGTTGTCCTGGGTCTGGACAAATCGAATCACTGTCTTCACTATCTTCACGATATCTAATCGTAACGTTCAAACCGGATCGAAGTGGTTTTCGAATAATTAAATCTGATCCCGGTCTCTTCGAAACGATTAACGAAATTGGCCAATATTGATAGTCGGTTATTTAACTATCAAATAACATCCATAAGCAGTCACTAAGCCATTTTTTATAATTCTTAAAACATTCATTTCAAAATATCTTTACAAAGATATATATTCAAATCTCTTTCAAATTTATCATTATTTGAAACATTTTCCGAATACTTGTTTCCATAACAGGATATTTCCACCCGTACCTCACATCAACACTTAGTGAAATATTTCCAACTTCGATTTATAATCCATTACTTAGAAAATATCTTGATATAAATCCTTCTTCTCTAAATATTTTCAAGAAACCTTCCATTTCAACACATAGGAAAATATTCTAAGTCCATTTCCCGAAATCATTTTTAATATCAATACTTAGGAGTTTTGTTATCCTATCTCCTACATTTCTGGAATTTATATTAATTCCTTTTTTTACACTTTCCAAGGTCGATTATACTCACTTATAATTTCGTCTATCCATTTACAACTTCTAAAATCATATCCATTTTCACATCTCGAGAGAGTTTATAAATAAATAAATAATTTAAATCATTCAAGACTATATATATATAATAAGTATTTTAAAGAATAATAATTTATTTTTGAAACATGTTCAAATAATTATTTGAAACATCAAACACTTTTTAAATAAAATATTAATAACTCTTTTTTTTTCAATCCATCCTTACTTAAAACTAATTGATTTACAAAACTTGTTATAAAAGTTAGAATTTATTTCCATAAGAAATTATATTTGAATAATCCACTTTCTGAAATATCCCAATATTAACTAGTTTAAAATTTCATAGTTAAATAAATAAAATTTCCCTTTTAAAACAAACTTAATTTCTGAATATATATATTGTAAAAAAATTCTCAAAAACCAATTCCAATCTCTAAATCCAACTTGATTCACAACACATCGATTTCCTTTCCAACTCCCTAGCCATTTCACTTTCCAAAATTAGATTCTACTATTTTTTCCAAAACTATTTCCATATCACGGTATAAATTCACACTACGAATTTTTGTTCCAATTTATCAACCATTATCATTTCCCTTATTATCGTTTATAAATTTTATAACTCCTTTGGGTTTTACTTGTTTATAAAACTAATTCCGTTTATAAAATCTCAATTTTATAAATCTATTTCTTAATAATTTCCATATATATCACAAATCTATTTAAATTACCGATTTCAACTCTTTTTCATATTTTCCACAATATCACTTAAAAATTCCACTGTTAAAATCCTTTAAATAATTAATATTTTCTTAAATTCTAATTAAAACATTTTATGAATAGTTAAGTCCAATTCCAAATCAAATTTTTATTTTATCCAAATCAATCTCTTTTAAAATAACCAAATTTCTATATAATATTTTTATATTCAAAATCTCCTTTTAATTCCTTCAAAATTTCAAAAATAATATTTATGGTATTTAAAATACCAAAATTAAGGCTTGTGCTGCTATAGCATCCAATAATTCAAATCACAACAACGATCTATAACAGATTATACTAACACATCATATATCATTACATACGAAAATTAAAATCAACATTTTTGAGGAATCCAGTTGGATCCCTCCAACTTATTTCCCTGCATCCACAGATGTTAATACAACATAAAAGTACCAATCCCACTTCGAGGGGGATATTGCGGTATATGGGTCATCCGCTATTATACGGGGTGTATAGGATCTCATCCGCTAAAATATGCGGGAATATATTCAACTACCAATATATATACTACTATATATATATAATATCATTCAACATATAATAATTTATAAATTCACACAAGCATCCAATAATTAATTTTAACTATTTAAAATTAAATTCGGCAATCCAAATGACTGAGAATTTCTCACCTTGATTTTTTATATTTGCCAACATCTAATTAATTCTGGAAAAATCCCAGGTTGTAAGTCATATCACTAAGAATCCTATGTCTTTTCTTGTTTGATTATGACCTCGAAATAAATCGTTAAAAATATTTCTTAGTTATCTAAATTTTTAATTCTTAATTAAATAACTAATTATATACTTAAATAAATTTGCAGATTTATACCTCCACCATCATTCATTTCCAAGCGACCGCACATCACCTGACTTCCCTTGCCGTAGCTCCAAACCTTGACACACTCGACTATGTCCTCAAATTTGAACTCCTCTTCCTCCATTAGCTCCAACCGCAACCCTAATCTAACCGACAACTCATGCCTACAGGCCGAAGTCGACCTATCCTCTACATGACCACACCCTCTTCTTACGCGCGCGCGCTCCACCACTGTCACCATCGAGCAAACCCTTCCTAAAACCCTAGCTGTCGCTCGACCTCTCCACACGTGACGCTGCCTTCCTCCACGACATCGCCAGGCTCTCCCATCGCACCACGCTCATGCGCGACTTGTCGCGACCACCACTTGAAACCCTAAAACACGTGCATGCTCCTATTCTTCACATCGCCTCTGTTTGCCGCTCCCTCTTCGAAAAAATCACGCTCGCCCCCATACGCGATTGAATTCGTGTTTCACTTTATATTTTTTTATTCGATTTCACGAATTCAATTTCGTTCATTTTTTTATAATGAATGTCGATTTGGAAAAGAAGAATGAAAGGGGGGAAACGTGATTTAAAAGGGAAAGGTGCCTTGAACGTGATGGTGGCGTGTTTGACTAGAGAAGGGTGGCTGATTTGATTTTGATCTGATTTTACTAATATAAATTCAAATATCTCGTTTGATATACCAAGAAATTTCGAACCCCTATTAATGCGTGGCGCTAGGTGTTTATAATGTTATACCCCTATTTCGAACGCAATGGAACAAGTTTTGAGTCCTAATTCAATCGTATGGAGAATATAGCATTTTAAATCGACTATTTAAATTAAATTCAATTAAATTTATCCTAGGCGTTTATAGATCTTACGACCACAAATGGTAAATCCAAACGCTATGAAATTTGAAACCCGACAATAACACACTATTACGGATCCAATGGAAATGGTTTCGTCGAATTCCGAGATTGTGCCCCGGATTGCTATTTTAACGCGTCGATTAAATCGACGATTTCCAAAATTTACAAAATCGCTTAAAATTTTCAGTTTTAAAATCTTACTAACTAAATTATAATCCAAAATCCTATATTTAAACCATTTAAATATTCCAAATTAAACATCGAAAAATCCGGGTCGTCACATTCCTCCCCCTTAAAAGAAATTTCGTCCCCGAAATTGCTAAGGCAGAAAAATGCTCCAAACCCATTAACTTTCCTAAACCCACTTAGTTAAAACTCGACATTCACTTTTCTAAACTCCATTAGTTTCATTCCAAAACATTCAGTTTCGATTTCTAAAGCAAATCCCTTTTATTTCAACTACAATCAAAAATCAACTTTTTCGTTAACAAAATTTTCCAAAATTTTCAAATTTTTTCTAACACCTTAAATTTCAGAAATTTTTTGGCGGAGTCTCTCTTACACGAAGAGCCTTTTGCAATATGACAAGAGAGATAAAAATATATACATCGACCCACACAATTGGAAAACAATATATATATATATATATATATCAATATTTATATTTTGCGGTATTTAATCCGAAAACGTACCTTAATTAACGTAATTAAGCGAGCGGCTTATTTTACATGCACTTTGCGCGACCAAAATCAAACCAAATGGTCTTTTGGTACCTGAACTTACTTAATTTAAACATGTAAGTCCCAAAATATGAAATTTACCAACATTTCATTCATTTAACTAATAACACACAAGAATTTCATAAACCACATGCCAAACATATATTTATAAGCTATTATAAGGTTCTGATACTAATTTAATTACTTTCAATCGATCCATATACTTTTTCATTCAATTCGAAATGATTTACAACCTAATTATTAGCATTCAATCCATATTTATACCAATCAAATTCATACCCATTCCAAATTGATTTCAAAATCAATTTATTCACTTTCCATTTATCGCAGAATTTTATTTACTTCCGTTTACGTCAAACGACAATTTTTTCTATGCAAATTCGGCGATATTCATTTAATAAAATAACCATTTCAGCTTATAGCTATTCTAAATTGATTCTGAATCAATTTAGATTTAATTCTATCCCATTTCAAATTGATTCTCAATCAATTTATTTACATTCCATTTATATCCACATTCATCATATTCAAATCCATTTTATTAAGCTCATAATCATTCCATGCTAATTTATTTAAGCCAAGCTTCTATCCAAAATTATTACTTAAGCTAATTCATTTACTCCCAATTAATTCAACTCTATAACATAAGTTTGTTTCCCTTGCCATCAAATTCCAATTCAAATTTTTGTTTTGATTTTTATTCAATCAAATTCCATTCCATTTACTAATTAACTTAATTAGTTCATTCACTTAATCCACTTCAAATTTTAATTCCATACTCAAATTCGTTCTTGAATTTATTTAAATAATATCCAAGGCCATATTCAATTTATTTACACTTATATTGAATTTATTTATAACCCAAGTCATTGCTATTTCAATCCAATTCCATTTTATTCGATGATATTTCCAATTATATTTAATTCGCTTACAATTAAGTCGAATTTTATTTATAACTCAAGTTCCAATTCCAATATTCACTTTTAATGCTCATTCCAATTTATTTAACCAATTTAAGTTTCATTTCTATATTCAATTAACTAATTAATTTATCTAATTAGTTCACTTCCAATTTATAATTCATAATTAGATTTTATATCAAAAATCACTTCATTTAATTTACTTGAGTTCAAGTTCATCTTATAACTTAAGTTTGGATTTTTATTTCTTCACCAAAATATCAAACCATTTTATTTTGGTTGTTCTGTTCCATTTTTTTCAATTTTATAAGTTACACAACTTATTTTCCACATTTCCATAATTTCTATACTCGAGTATATTCTCATTTTATTTTTAACTCGAGATTATTCATCTATTTATAGCATAAGTATATTTTTATTCCATTAATTTCAATTTTTAGGATATTCAAACCTATTTATTCACAATTCCAAGTTATAAGTTCAAAAACATATTTTTCACAAGTTTCATAAACATTCAAATGAATATTCCAGAATTCAAACTGTAATAACCCAAATTATTATGATAAGTTTTTGATTAAAATGTGTTATATTTAAATAAGTGTTCATGAAGAAAAAACTGAAATATGTCTAAGTTAAAAGTAGTATATTATGTGCTTATAAGAAATGAAAAGTACATAGTGTTTAGAAAAATTTACAATAGGTATTAGCTGTACAAGTTAGACTACACATGATATTTGCATGGAATGTGAACAGTGAGAGGAAAAAGGTAAATTGTATAAGTAGCCTAATGGAAAAAAATAACAGAAAAATGAAAAAGCTCTTTCTCTAAAAAAAAAGAAGAGGCTATAACCATAGACATAAAATAAATAAAACCCAAAGAAATTAATAGGAAAGAGGACCACCAAAAATAGAAAGGTGAAGGAGTGGGTTAAACAGAAGGTATAGGTGAGTGTAGTCAGGGTAGAATTGACATTTCTTAGCTCAGAAACCCTAATATGCACCTATATAAATCATTGAAGGTAGGTCTTAGGCAGGCTATTGCATTTTATACTATAAAATTAAAATATATAGAGGCTGCAGTGTGGAGTAATTAGAGGTTTTAAGGAAAGCAATTTAAGGAAAGCAAGAGCCTGGGCTAGAGGAGCAAAGAAGAATAGGATCAAGTGAGGGAAGAATATTCGTGAGTATCATCTCACTTAACATATGGCATTAAGACCTAGTGAAGGCAGCCTTTTATGTTTATATTTGTTGAATGGGTAGATTCTATATTTTTAAATAATTAGCATGCATGACTGATGATGTATGGTTCTGTGTTGGATGCTTTGATATGCAAGTTTTATAGTTTAAATGTATGATTATAAATCATATGTTATTTTTTTAAGACACAGATCAAAAAGGTTATGTGATTAAAACCCTTATCATGTTTATGAACTAAAGTATGTTGGACCCTTTAACCCGTTAGATAAGAAATTGAAGTAATTATTATTAATAGATCATAATGATGTTCATTAAAATCTGGTTATGGAATATTGCTATAAAGTATGGTCTAAAAATTAAGGAAAATTGAAGGCAGCGGAAATGCGAGGGTTTTGCTTATGTCTTTAATCCAAATAATGTGCAAGTGGTGCAATGATTTGATCATGTGCTTAGCTACTTTGCACTGTAAATTCCCTAAACTAATGTTATGACACAATTAGTCTTAAACAAAAATGGGATCTACTTGAAGAGATCAGTAAAGGGAATTGGGGTTTAGGATGTACCTCATAAACATTCACGGCCATATGTTTGTAGTAATAGAGTTATAAAGAAAATAAATAATAAAGATCCAATTAATAATAAAATCAAGTAACATGAACACCTGAAAATCTAGGTATATATATGTTTGTTGTTAGTTTATGATTAAGAGATGTTATTCTGCTATGAATGAATGATTTTATAAATAATAAACTGATTGAAATATTGATGAAAATTGGAAGAATGAATGTTTGGCTATCTTGTGATGTATGTTGTAACAACCTGGTATTTCGAACCATTCGCATCAACACATGTCGGACTTGAATTGCTCAAAATATTATATTATTAATTTATATTTGGTAAAACTTAGCATATATCGTAAAAAAATCAATCATAGAATCACAGACACAGAGTAATATAACAATAAGCAGCGGAATAGATAAATAGTAGTTCCTAAAGCTACTATATAAACATCAGAGTTTAAATTAAAATACAACAGATATCTCGAATACACTGGAGTTACTAACAAATGCCAATGACAAGTCCGAACAAACAACTGGAATACACTGAAGTAACTGGAAAGCTGAATAGACAAAGAAGGATCTTCAAGCAAAGCTCCAAACTCCAAAGGTTAGTCTCAAATGCTGTGACACTCAGTCTGACCACAGTATAAAGCAAAATACAAAACACTCGAGTCGGGATTAACATTCTTATACTCTTAAATTTGACTCAAGTGAAATGTTAACTGAAATACAAGTAACTTAAAGGATGTTTGGGATACCCATCCTCTAAGGATCCGTGGAACTATCTACTATGTAGTAATATATGCTATTATAATATGTCTATAGTAAAGTAAACTATTAAAGTAGCGTTAAGGCATTACCCATATCCCCCTTAACACATTTTATATATTCCCATAGTCTATACAGTACCGTAATTCCTCCGTAAACTAGAGGGCTATCAAAGGGCACTCCATAGGTATGGTACAAACCAAACTCGTAGAAGGCGCGATAAGGCATGCGACAAGACACACGAGGCAATGCCCAGGGTAGATATACCGTTTGCGGATCTGGACTAGTGGTAACGCATAGCAGCTACTACCGCCCACCTCGAGACACATTCCTAAATCAAAGGTGCATCCAATCAAATCACAAAGTAATAGAATGGAATCGAAGAAATGTGTCCGATATAAGGAATGACCTCAGTTGGCCCGACTTAGCTTCTGTTTTAGCCACATCAAGCTGACTCACGGGAGTCAGGGTCACGTAAATACCTCATGTAGAATCGTTCACCAAACCATCCTACTTCATTTTTGGAATCTCCACCACATATACAATTGTTAAAGTGGTTTTCTGTATTGGCAGAGAGTATGACAATATCTGATCTCGGTCTCTTTAACAACCAAACACTTATTTCACACCGTGGTCATTTCATTTCAAATAGTCCATACTTCATATCAAATTATCATATTCATTTCAAAACCATATCGATTCGATATCATTATTCACTTAAAAAGAAAATTCATTTTCAGAATCGTAACACTTTAAAAATTATAACACTATCGAAATCATAACACTTTTGAAATCATAACACTTTTGAAATCATAACACTTTTGAAACCATAACACTTCCAACTTAAATAGTTTAGATATTCAAAATAGTATATATATTAAAATAGTTACAAATTAAAATAGTATATATATATTAAAATAATTTATATATTAAAATAGTTGTAAATTAAAAATAGTTTATATTTATTTAAAGAGATTATACTGAAATAGTTTCCAAATTAGAATTGTTTCATCCAATTCCACCAATCGATTCAAATCAACTTAAATTACAAAATTCAATTTAAATCAATCCATGTTCAACACTTTCAATTTAAAAAGGTTAAAGATTCAATTCAAATTCCTAATAAACATTTTTAATTTTTATTGATTTCAAATCCATGTTTAAGCTATCATTTCAATTCGAATAAGATTCAAAGTTTCAATATCCAAACATTTACTATATAAGTTCCATTTATATTTCAACATTTAACTTTAATTTTATTCAAATTGGAAAATATTCACTTAATCATTTTAATATAATTAAATAAAATCTCAATTTATAAATATAAATCAATATTAAATATTCAGTCTCAATTTTAGTTGAAGTTGAGAATATTCATTTAATCACTTTTTATCAAATCAAGTTATAAATCATATCTTTCAAAATCTCAAAATCGATAAGTTCAAACCAATTCTTATTTAAATTCAATTATTAACCAATTTAAATTCCAAGTCAACATTAATTTATCTTCCCAACCTTTATTATTAAAGTTATAATAATCTATTTTTAAAATATTAATATAAATTTAAATAAATACTTAAACATATTATAAACCAATTAAATTTAATTTTTTTAAATTAAATCTTATTAGTAAATGTATTTGTATTAAATCTTATTTTATATATTTTTAAAATAATAAAACTATAAGAAAAATCTTAAAAATTATATTTTCAAAACTTGCTTATAAATTTTAAAATTTCCAAGCATATAATTTTAAAATTTTAAATTTTACACATATATTAAAATAAATTCTTTATATTATAATTTAAAAAATCACTATTTAATAAAATCCATATACTTCCTTTCAACTTTGGCAATCATTTTTTCAAAATAGACCAACGATGTCCATATATAATTTTCTATCCTATGGTCAAGTGATACAAATATTTATCATTTCAATCCGCAATTATTTAAATTTATGGGTATATATCATTTCAACCCGCAATCCCAAAATTCAAAATCAATGAAAATCGCTTGGGTTTATCATTTCAACCCATAACGATTTTCCCCTAATCAATAACATCGTTCGGGTATGTATCATTTCAACCCATAGGGAATTCTAAACTAATAGAGAACTTGCATAGTGAGAACAAATATGGTAATAATATAACATATCAACAACATGCATATATCATCAGTAACAAATTTAAATATAATACATACAACAGGTTATTATGTCATATGTCATAGGTAAACAATGGCAGATAATGGCATATCATATTTAACAATTAAATAACTTAACAATTCAAATTTAATAGCATATTTCAATCGTCATTTTATGTGAATTAAATTTACTAAATATAAGAATGTTAATCGTGAGTGATTGCTCACCTTCCGAGGCTTGAGAAATTTGACAACTCGATAAACAACGAATTGAATCGCAAACTAGACAATCGACCAATCCAAACGACAACCTTAAAGCAAAGCAAGATGAACACGGATTCGACAAACAAAGCAGAGTACGACGGACATGAATTGACCAAACAAAATATATACATATTTGTATGAAATATATATATATATAACTATATAAACCTTATATAAAATCAGTGTTAAATTTAAAACACTTATAAAAATCAAAATCTTTATATATAACGTATTTAAAAATCAATACTAAAATCAAACAGCTTCTCAACAATGAAAACAAACCTATATATTATAAAGATCCAAATATTTATATATATATATATTTTAAAACTTTATATATATATATATATGTATTTTTAAATCCAAATATCAATATATATATTATATACATACATAAACACGTCAACATTTATATATACTTTAAAATCAAATAAGAGCTTTATATAATATAATAAAATTCAAAAATCAATATATATATATATTACCTGAAATATGTGTTATATGTACACTATACGAAATCATTTCTTAAAGTCAATATATTATATGTATACTAACCTGTATACTATTACATGAATACTGATACTCCAGAAAATATACATAATATATACAACCGATCACAAATAATATATATACCTAAGTTATATACATATGACCAAAAAATCAACTCAGGCGTACTAATATATATAATTAATATAAACTAGTACATATCTCACATATGAACTAATATATAATTTACATACTTTTAAACATATTGAATAACAATACTTTAACATATATAAAACTGTAAAATAAAGTATATAGACAAAGAGATTATAATATATATACTGCTTATATATGTTATATAAAAAAATTCATTTATAACAAAAGAGCTGCACGAGAGATAGCTGCTACGGCCAGGCAAGGAAAGGTAGAGGACCGGGCTACAAGGCGTGGCAGTCAGAAGGCAAGGGGTGTGGTTGGCGGCACAAGGTAAAGGTGCAAGCGGCTATGGCACGCCAGTGGGCGAGTGTTGGACGTGGGCGTGGGTTGCGTGGAGTTTTGTGTTATGGTGTAGGATCTAAGGCGGAGCACGGGTTGTGGACGAGGCTAGGCAGTGCCATGTTTTGATCGGCTATATGCGAGACACGGTGATAGGCTGGTGCGTAGAAGGTGGGTGGTGGGAGGTTGAACGCAGGCGGGTCTAAGGGCTGACAATGGTGCAGCTTCGGTGATGACGTGGTGGGAAGCTATAGGCGTTCGAGTTAGTTGAGCGATCGGAGTTGTCGGCGTTTGGTGTTGGCATGGTTGGCGTTGGAGGTGGCTTCTGTGGTTGGCGTGCTAGCGTGGGCTAGGTTGGAAGGGACGTGGAAGGGGTTATGAGGGAGGTGCTGTCAGCTTGTAGAAACATGAATGCAAACATATAATTTTTTTTCAAGCACGAGGAAAGAGATGGCTGATCTAATGCTCTGGTATAAACCTTTGTATAAACTTATATTTTGAATAGAAACAGAACGAAGATGATGGGAAAAATTTATAAGAGTGGAACGAACAGATTACACTGGAAAAGTGGTAGAGAATGGGAACCAGGGAAATAAAACAAATATATTCTGAAATAATAGGAATAGCAAATGTTAGATAATAAATTCTAGGAATATTGACAGTCAAGTATTAAATTTTAGTGAATATAAACATGTGGCCATTTATATCAGCTGTTTGACAAATGAATGGACACACAATATCAAAAGCTCCAAAATGGGTTCCAATACGGCTAACCGTTTCACGGGTTCCGCCGCGTACCGGACTCCGAAACGCGCAAATGAATATACTACGGAGATCAGCACGACGAGGTGAACAGAATGGTACACAGATATGAGTGATATGATCAATCTATCAAAAGTCGATATGCACAGCCAAACTACTACTAAAACACTGAAAATAAGATAAACGGGACTAGAGAAGTCCAAATTTGGCGAAACGAAATATGACGTCTCACTCAAAAAATAGTTTACATTTTTATTATATAAAAATATTCAGATTTCAAAAACATTTAATTTTCATCAATATTAACTTATTTAAATTGAAATTACACAACAAAACTAACATTCATATTTACCAGTGAAAATCTACCATTTTCTATGTTTAAATAGACGCAATCCAAATATCAAATTTTCATTGCTAAATTTTATAATTAAATTTCAAGCAAAATTTCAGTTAATTACGTTATAAAAACCGTTAGAATTTACGGGTCGTTGCATATGTAGTGATTAGTTTATCAATAGGAGATGACATATAGGACTGTAACCTGTAGAAAAAAATGGTGCATAGGAAAGTAAGTGTAATTCAGTCTTCAAATCTTAGTAATAAACTAAGGACGTAGGTCACCTTGTCATCAAGCAAGATGATTAAGGCCGTTGGGATGTTGCATTGATTAACTTAGCATCAGGAAGGATGTGAGTTTGTACATGGCATGTTTATGCCCAAAGATCTTAGTGTGCTGGGTTAACAGAGGTGAAGTCCCAGGTAATGTGCACACAAAGTTCAAGTGGTAGAGCATTGACCTAATAATTGTTAAATTCATGGTTGTAGTGCTTTTCGTAGGCTAAAGATATGAGTTTGTGTCATGGGTGAGATGTTTTGGTTGGTTGATATGATATTTATGAGATGATAGTTTGGCTGTTATGGTATATTTATGTATGCATTTTTAGAAAAAATGGTTCTGCATTTTATATAGTTGAATGACAAAAGTTAACCTTTGTAAAACTAGTATGTAGAAGTTCATGCAAGTTAAATATACTTTAACACTGGAAATTGTTTATAAGTATGACTGTAAACCTGGACCATAAAAGCAATGCAATGTTGAATGCACCATCTAGTCATGAAATCACCTGTACGTATTTGAAAATAAGTTTTTACTAGGCATTTACATCTAATCTTTATGTCAAATATTAAGTGAATACTCATACCAGACCCTTAAGTCTGACCTATTTGATTGCTTGCATCATTTGGGTGTCTCATATATGTGGAGTAGCTCAGGGATTGCATACAGGAAATGAAGGAACTAAATGATAAGATTCAGTGAAGAAAATGTAGAAGGAGGAGCTCACAAATATAGTTAGTTATAATATGAATCAAAGCTCTTAAATATGAGCCATCATCTACTTATGCCTGAAATGTAATAGAGCCTAAAAAGTGCATTGTTGGTTAGAATTGGTGAAAACTAATGTATTAAAGTTGCAATTGTCAGTAATGAATGGGTGCAAAATGATGTAAAAACTAAATGTTTTATGTTTGCAGCTGAAATGAACTAAATATTTAATGAGTTATTCAATGGCAAAGTCTTTCTAAAATGAGTAAATTTTATGTGAAGTGTATATTTACTTTGAGCTATCAATTTCACTAAATTTATACATAGTGAGTAAAACTATATATGTATGGACAGCCTTTGCTGAGTGTTGTAGTGTTAAGTCAAGAAAAAAAATTGATACAAAATGGTTTCTAAAAATTAGCATACTAGCTTCTAACATATATATATATATATATATATATATATATATATATTTACTCACCAGTTTTTAATTCGCAAACAAGCAAATAAATATGTGCAAGACAATGTGAACTAGAAGACTATTATCCTGTAGTGCATGAAGTAAAAGGTAGTGGAATTCCATGTGTCCTTTAGTAAAGGTATTGTTATATAATTATATGAATTGAGCTAAAAACTTAAGAAAGATAGCAAAAATATTTTATGCAATGGGAAGTACAAGTGCTGTCATGTGAGTTATTCTTATGGTTTGGCTTGAATAAATAAATTATACTAATTTGTTTACTGTATCTTTACTTTTATTAAAGATATATATATATATATATATATATATATTTGTATAAACATAAGCTTGGAAACATAACTGTTTTAGTTGTGTTTGTAGATTAGATTATTTTAACTAATCAAATAACTATTGCTAAAGTAAATTCCACAAATGCTAGCAAAAGAGATCTATATATCATCATATATATGGATTAAATATTAGTTTTATATACTGGTATTTTTATATCAGTCAGAGTCTGATCCTGGAATTGAAAGAAGAAGAAGAAACTGAAAGTAAGTGACCCTGGATACATTTTAATGTATGTCAATATGCTTGCTTTATTTTTGTGTGAAATTTTATGGTGTAACGACCCAGGATTTTGAACAATTGAAAATGAAATATTTAATTAATTTTAAATATTTGAATGATGGTTTGACTTGAATTTCAAATTATCAGAATGAATTTGACGATTAAATTATAAAATTTAATTTATTGAAAATTGAATTATTATCGGGTTTCAAATTTCGTATTTGTCAGAGTTGTTATGCGAGCACATGGTAAGTAAACGCATTGAAATTAAATCAAATTCAATTTAAAATTTAAATTCAAAATTTGGTCAACATCAGCACGTTTGGCCTCAAATCAAAACACTGTTGAGGTAAGGTAAGCACGTTAATATCAACGACTATTCTCTGCAGGATCACGTCGTTCCTTATTTTTTATGCCGAGCCTCTCCCTTGTTTTCAAATTTACTCGAGCAGAACAAGTAATGGCCGAGAAAAATAAAACCCCTCTCTCGTTCAAAATTTAAAAACACAGAGCTTCAAAAATCAAACAAAACTAAATCAAGGTCTGAGCAATTTCTTCATTCAAAATCACAAGCCCCCTTTCATTTGAAAACAAATCGTTTCCCCTTCAATTGAGTTTCATTTCAATCGACGTAGAAACGAACGAAGCTGGTTTCGTTCGAATTGAGATTTAGGGGAAAGGAAGCGATGGTCTCGTATCGGGCTACTCGTGAGTGTCGAAGCAGGAGACGTTGAGGGAGCTAGGATTGGCGGCGACGCAAGCGAAGGGAAGTACGGCATCATCGATCGACACTGGGATGGACTCGAGTGGGTTCACAGGCGCATGCGTCCAAGAAGGAAGCGATGATGTCGCGATTTTGTTCAAAGTGATTTGGGATTTTTATGCGCGAGCTGTTAGGGTTTTGAATGGAGCAAGGGGAGGCCTTGCAGTAGTCGAGTTCGTCATGGGATTTGCTTCGATTGAAGCCATCGATGCGTGACTGTAATGGCATCTGCGAGCTCGAGAAGGGCGAAGGTTCTGTAGTCGAGATCGATGTATATTGTAGTAAGGTATGTGGTTTCAATTTATATATAAGAATATGAATATGCAGGGAATTTATAAAGAGAATTTAGTTTTAAATCTAATTTTTAGTTTGATAAATTTATTAAAAAGGAAAATTATCAGTAAAAAAATGTATATCGTGCAGTAAGATATATCACAGAAAATATTACGGTAATGGGAAAAACAAATTTTGCATAGACGTAGATACAAAACTTCCGTAAGGAAATGTATAAAATGATTTGTGAATCTATAGTTGGACATGGTTAAATTGGATATAAGTGGTTTTCGATTGATTAAATATTAATGAATTGTGTAAATAATTATACAAGGTATAAATCAAGAAATTCGAGTCAAGAATAAAAATGGATTGCAAAATAAAAAGCAAAGGTGATATCTTCTCACTCAAAATGAATTGCAGTTATTGGTTGATTGCTATTTGGATGTGATACTATATATAGTAGTATATAGCAATATATATATATATATATATATATATATATATATATATATATATTGACATATGTATATATTGCAGTTGTTGATATTTCCCGCATTATATAGCGGATGAGACCCTATTGCGCCGCATAATAGCGGATGATAGTTTATAAATCCCATATACCGCGATATTCCATTTCGAAGTGGAATTCGTATTGTGCTAACATCTGTGGATGCAGGGAAACAGGTTGAAGGGATCCAATTGGATTCCTCACCAGTATTTATTTGATTACAGATATTGTGATATTTGTTGATTGTCATATCGATATATGATGTTTGGATGCCGTGATTGATTATTTGGTGCTGTTGCATCATCGGATCCATTTTTTTGAAGTTTGAAAAATAACGATTTTGATTTTAAAGGGATTTTTAAAGTGATTTTTGAGATTATACGTTTTATTAAAATTTTGGATTGATTCCTCCTAAATAAATAAACGCTAAAATTTTAAAGTTATAAAAATTATGATTTTTGTGAAATATAACCAAAGTGTGATTTTTAAAATAAATAGTTGGTTGATTTATAAAATGGTTTAAATTGAGATTTTAGAATTATTGTAAATGATTTATATAAAAGGTTTATAAAGTTGATATTTTATAAATTAAAATATTGGAATTATAAAACGAGTTTTTATAAGTGTTAAAAGGAAGAAAAAAATGGATTTCATAAGTGAATGAAATTAATAGATTTATAATGTGAAGTTATAAAATGAATAGATGTTGTGAAATAAAAGATTTATAAGAAATTTACTTATTGATGCAGCTCAGGCTAGAGTCGAAGCAGTGCAAGCTCTGAATTCACCAGGCATAGGACACCCACGACCTAAGAAATCACTGGTTTTAGATCGGTCGCGACTTAAGAAAGGAGTAGGCTTAAGTCGTACACGAGATAACGAAGCTGAAGAAGAAATCCCAGGTCGTACCCGACCTAACGAAGCGGATGTAAGTCGTCCACGACATAACAAAGAAAACCTAAGTCGTCCACGACTTAACTCAAGCGGGTCACGACCTAAGGAAGAAGATTTAGGTCGTCTGCGACCTAAGGGGGAAGCTTTAGGTCGGCTACGAGATAACGAAGTAGCGGCACGAGTTGAGAATGCGCAAGGCTTAAGTCGGCTACGACTTAAAGGAAGTGTTTTAGGTCGTCTACGACCTAACGAGTATGCTAAAGAAAGGATCTCACGACCTAAGATAAGTCGCGTACGACCTACGACCTATGTTAGGTCGCGAGAGACGTTAGGTCGCCAATTGCTACAGTTCGCTGAAGATTGAAGCCGTGGATTCCTATGCCGCTTTACTCTATGCCGTTGATTGTTTTAAGTCGCGAAGAATGTTATGTCGCTGCTGTTTGAGTCGTTGGGCCTGTTAAGTCATAGGTCGCAGGTTATAGGTGGAAACGACCTAAGTGTTGTAAATTCGTGATGTGTTGTATGTGTTGCTTTGTTAAGTCGCTATGTACTATTTGTTGTGTCTTTTAAGTCGTAAGTCGTCTGATTTTTAAGTCGTGGGTTGATAGGTCGGAGACGACTTATGTGTTGTACAATTTTGTTTGTGGCGTGAGTTGTAGCCTATAAATAGGCAAGTTGAGTCATTTGTAAAAGTTTAGTTGATTTGAAATAAAAACTTTGTTTTGTTAGCTTTGTGCTTTCACCAAATTGGTAGTTGAGTGTAATCTCCTATCTCCACTCTCGGATAATCGAGTGTGCTCGATTCAACGACAGCTGAAGCCGATTCACGGAATCTAGTGCGCTAGATCAACGTGCGAAGAATCGCAGATCTTTAAACACGGAATAGTGCGCTATCAACGTGTTTGGGATAGCTAGAATTCGGTATCTTCGGATCAACGAATTTGGGCATTTCGGTATCTTCCAATCCATCGATTGCTACTTTCATCGATCTACATTATTTTGATTAATCCGCTGCGTCAGTTTGGTATCAGAGCTTGTTTTAGCCAATCATAGCTAAATCGAGTCTTGGAGCCAATTCTTTGAAGAAGTTTGAAGAGTTGAAGTGTTAGCCGAGCTTGAAGTTTAGAGCCGAGCTAAGTAGAAGTGTGGAAATCAAAGTTTGCATTATTTTTAGAAGTTGTGTTCGTCGTGTTCATCATACTTTTGCAACAAAGTGGGAGTTTTCAATCCATTTCATTTTGGATCAAAGTTCGAGAGTTGTTTGAATTTGGCCATGGTTGTTTGCGCGCCAAAAGAGAAGTTTGAAGTTGAAGATCGTACATCATTTGGTAGCTTTTGATTTGTCCAAGTAGAGAATTGAAGAGTTGTGAAGTATTCAATCATGCCGCCAAGTAGAGCTAATCGACATCAAAACGTTGAAGCATTGTATCGAAGAGAAGAAGCTGATGAGATGGAGCAAAGAATTAATGAAAACTTTAGTGAAAAGCTTAATGAAGGGATTGGACGATTAGAGAAGATGATGTTAGAAATGAATCAAAATCGGAGAAGGGTTTCACCTGTATCTAACCATGGGGGAAGTCGAGTCTCACCACATTCCAATCGAGAAAGAAGTATTGATGATGATCAAAGACGTGGGAGGAACGTGAATTATCGAGAACGGAGGAATGTAGATAGAAGGGATGTTCGAGGAAGACGTGATGGTAGTAGAGATGTTGGTGGTCAGGATCGACATCGATATACATCTGATTTTGAAGAGGAGTATGATGGTGGAAGTGTTCATGGACAAGGACGTGGACAAGGAAGAAATCAGTTGGAGTATGATCACAAGTGGGAATCTGGGATGAAGACTGAAATTCCAGAGTTCAAAGGAGGTATGAAAGCTGAAGAGTTTTTGGACTGGTTGTCTAATGTGGAGGAGATTTTTGACTTCAAGGAAGTTCCAGAACATCGTAGAGTGAAGTTGGTTGCTACGAGGTTGAGGGGTAGAGCTTTGGCGTGGTGGCGGCAAACCAAACTTACACGTGAACGGATGGGGAAGTCAAAGGTTGAATCATGGGAAAAGATGAGGAAAATGATGAAAGCCACATTCTTACCTTATAACTATTAGTCGCTAATGTATCAGAGGCTGCAAAACTTGAGGCAAGGAACGAAGTCTGTTAATGACTATGCTGATGAATTCTATCAACTGATTGCAAGGAACGATATCATGGAGACAGAGGAACAGTTAACAGCTAGATTTGTTGGGGGTTGCGAATGCAGATTCAGGACATGGTTAACATGTTTGATCCCAGATCTGTAGCGGAAGCACACCAGAATGCGTTGGCTTGGGAGAAACAGGGAAGATGAGGAGGTGGTGTGTTTACAAATTCCAACAATCCAGTGAAGGGTGTTAGTGGAAGTTCTAATGTTTCAAAAGCTCTTGCAAAACCAGTTGTAAATGAGGTTGGGAAGATGAAAGTCAATAATGGTTTCAAGTGTTATAATTGCCAAGAAATGGGCCACAAAAGTAGCGAATGTCCAAAGCCGAAGAAGAGAGCTATGATAGCAGAGGTTGAGGATGAGGATGAAGAAGCTGAATGTTCCAATTCACCACCTGATGAGGAGGAAGAAGAAGTGTCGGGAGACGAAGGTTGTAATCTGATGATGAGGAGGTCTTGTTTGACACCAAAGCTAGAGGAGGATTGTAGTTGGTTGAGGAGCAATATTTTTCAGTCGACATGTACTATTCTAGGGAAAGTTTGCAAATTTGTTATTGATGCTGGAAGCTGTGATAATATAATTTCTTCAGAAGCGGTGAGGAAATTGGCATTGAAGACTGAGAAACACCCAAAACCGTACAAGTTGGCTTGGTTGAGAAAAGGCGGGGAGGTGAAGGTTGGACGAAGGGCTTGTGTGAATTTTTCAATTGGAAAGAAATACAAGGATGAAATCTGGTGCGATGTGGTAGATATGGATGTCTGTCATTTGTTGCTGGGGAGACCGTGGCAGTATGATAGGGCGGTGCAACATGATGGGCGTACCAACAGCTACAGTTTCATGTTTGAAGGCTTGAAGATTACTCTAGTTCTAAAGAAGCGACTACAAGAAGAAAACAAACTAGAGGAGATTGAAGAGCTGAAAACTTTATTATCCTTGAAGGAGTTTGTTAAAGAAGTTGAAGAGGAGCCTGAAGTGTTTTTGTTGATTGGGCGAGAGAGCAATGAAGTGGTTGAGATACCTGAAGAAGTTAAACCAGTACTTGAAGAATTTAATGATGTATTTCCTGAAGAGCTGCCAACGGAATTGCCACCGTTAAGGGATATACAACACCAGATAGATCTTGTTCCGGGTGCTGTGTTGCCACATAAACCACATTATCGAATGAGTCCGAAAGAACATGAAGAGTTGCGAAGGCAGGTACAGGAATTGCTTGAACAGGGATGAATACAGGAGAGTTTGAGTCCGTGTGCTGTACCAGCATTGCTCGTACCGAAGAAGGATGGCTCATGGAGAATGTGCACAGATAGTAGAGCATTGAACAAGATAACGGTCAAATACAGATTTCCGATGCCGTGGCTTGATGATCTGTTAGATCAAATTAGTGGGTCTGTGATCTTTTCTAAGATTGACTTGAAGAGCGGTTATCATCAGATTCGCATTAGACCAGGGGACGAATGGAAGACAGCATTCAAGATGAGGGAAGGATTGTATGAATGGCTGGTAATGCCGTTTGGTCTATCAAATGCACCGAGTACATTCATGAGGGTGATGAACCAAATTTTCAGACCGTACATTGGGAAATTTGTGGTGGTTTACTTTGATGATATTCTGATCTACAGTGCTAGTATCGAAGAGCATGTTCAGCATTTGAAGAAAGTGTTAATTATCCTTCGTGAAGAACAATTCTACGCTGCTACAAAGAAGTGTGTTTTTATGGCGAGGAGTGTTTTATTTCTGGGGTATGTTGTATCAGAGGGAGGAATACAGTTTGACCAGAGTAAAGTCGAAGCAATTAGAGATTGGCCACAGCCCAAGACGATAACAGAAGTTCGGAGTTTCCATGGGTTGGCTTCATTTTATCGGAGGTTTATTCCACACTTTAGTAGTGTGATGGCGCCTTTGACTGATTGTATCAAGGGTAAACAGTTTGCATAGACAGAGGAAGCAGGGGTTGCTATTGAGCAAATCAAAGAACTCTTGACGTCAGCACCAATTCTAGTATTACCAGATTTTCAGTTAGTGTTTGAACTACATACTGATGCATCCAAGGTTGGGATTGGAGGAGTGTTGAGTCAGAGGGGACGTCCGATTGCATATTTCAGTGAGAAGTTATCGGGAGCAAAGATGAGATATAGTACTTATGATGTGGAATTTTATGCTGTTGTACAAGCCATTAACCATTGGAGACATTACTTATTTCAGAAAGAGTTTGTTCTTTACACTGATCATGAGGCGTTGAAGCATTTACAAGGGCAAGACAAGATTTCAGCAAGACATGCATCGTGGATTGCGTACCTACAACAGTTTACTTTTGTTGTCAAACACAAATCTAGAGTGACGAATCGTGTTACGGATGCGTTGAGCGGAAGGAACCATTTGTTAACTACAATGAAGGTCGAAGTGACAGGGTTTGGTGTGCTACTAGAAATAATTGTTGAAGATCCTTACTTTATGAAGCTTGTAGATAAAGTCAAGAATGGGGAGACGGATGAGTTTATGATGGTAGATGGTTTTCTGTTCAAAGGAAATCGATTGTGCATACCTGATTGTAGTTTAAGAATGAGGATTGTAAAGGAGCTACACGAAGAAGGCCACGTGGGTAGAGACCGTACACTACAGCTGATTTCTCAATCTTATTTTTGGCCGTCGATGAAGCGGGAAGTCGGAAGGTTTGTGGAAAGATGTCATATTTGCCAAGTTTCCAAGGGAACAACGACGAATGCGGGATTGTATATGCCATTACCTGTGCCAGTTAGACCATGGGTTGATATCAGTATGGATTTTGTTTTGGGTTTGCCTAGAACTCAAAGGGGAAATGATTCTATATTCGTTGTGGTGGACAGATTTTCCAAAATGGCACATTTCATCGCTTGTAAGAAGACAGCTGATGTCGTCCGGGTTGCTGAGTTATTCTTCAAAGAGATATATCGTTTACATGGTTTGCCGGAATCCATTGTTTCTGATCGAGATACTAGATTTCTATGTCATTTTGGCTAAGTTTGTGGAAGATGGTGGGAACGAAATTGAAATTTAGTAGCGCTTATCATCCGCAGACGGATGGACAGACCGAGGTTGTGAACAGATCATTGGGAAACTTGTTGAGGTGCCTTGTAAAAGATAATCTAAGAAGTTGGGATGTGAAGCTATGTCAAGCAGAGTTTGCTCATAATCATGCTATAAACCGTAGTACGGGTTTCAGTCCATTTCAGATAGTATATTCAAGCTTACCAAAGGGATCATTGGGTTTAACGGTAATACCACACTCGAAGGGGACAGTTAAAAAAGCTGCTGATTTGGTTGATAGCTTGACGGAATGTCATAAAGTCGTTCAGGAACGATTGAAGAAAGCGAATGAGAAGTATAAAAGGTCCGCAGACTTGAAGCGAAGAAATGTTGAGTTTAATGAAGGAGATATGGTATATGATGTGTTAACTAAAGATCGTTTTCCAATGGGCGCTTATAACAAGTTAAAAGCCAGAAAAATTGGTCCTGTAGAAGTCGTGAAACGAATTAATGAAAATGCTTATAAGTTGAAGCTGCCGGAGGATGTGTACACTTCTGATGTGTTCAATGTTAAGCATCTCGTACCATATTATGGGGATGAACGATCCAATGTGGAAGAATTTACAAATTCGAGGACAAATTTTTCTCAACCTAGGGAGGATGATGCAGCTCAGGCTAGAGTCGAAGCAGTGCAAGCTCTGAATTCACCAGGCATAGGTCGCCCACGACCTAAGAAATCACTGGTTTTAGATCGTCGTACACGAGATAACGAAGCTGAAGAAGAAATCCCAGGTCGTACCCGACCTAACGAAGCGGATGTAAGTCGTCCACGACATAACAAAGAAAACCTAAGTCGTCCACGACTTAACTCAAGTGGGTCACGACCTAAGGAAGAAGATTTAGGTCGTCTGTGACCTAAGGGGGAAGCTTTAGGTCGGCTACGAGATAACGAAGTAGCGGCACGAGTTGAGAATGCGCAAGGCTTAAGTCGGCTACGACTTAAAGGAAGTGTTTTAGGTCGTCTACGACCTAACGAGTATGCTAAAGAAAGGATCTCACGACCTAAGATAAGTCGCGTACGACCTACGACCTAAGTTAGGTCGCGAGAAACGTTAGGTCGCCAATTGCTACAGTTCGCTGAAGATTGAAGCCGTGGATTCCTATGCCGCTTTACTCTATGCCGTTGATTGTTTTAAGTCGCGAAGAATGTTATGTCGCTGCTGTTTGAGTCGTTGGGCCTGTTAAGTCATAGGTCACAGGTTATAGGTGGAAACGACCTAAGTGTTGTAAATTCATGATGTGTTGTATGTGTTGCTTTGTTAAGTCGCTATGTATTATTTGTTGTGTCTTTTAAGTCGTAAGTCGTCTGATTTTTAAGTCGTGGGTTGTTAGGTCGGAGACGACTTATGTGTTGTACAATTTTGTTTGTGGCGTGAGTTATAGCCTATAAATAGGCAAGTTGAGTCATTTGTAAAAGTTTAGTTGATTTGAAATAAAAACTTTGTTTTGTTAGCTTTGTGCTTTCACCAAATTGGTAGTTGAGTGTAATCTCCTATCTCCACTCTCGGATAATCGAGTGCGCTCGATTCAACGACAGCTGAAGCCGATTCACGGAATCTAGTGCGCTAGATCAACGTGCGAAGAATCGCAGATCTTTAAACACGGAATAGTGCGCTATCAACGTGTTTGGGATAGCTAGAATTCGGTATCTTCGGATCAATGAATTTGGGCATTTCGGTATCTTCCAATCCATCGATTGCTACTTTGATCGATCTACATTGTTTTGATTAATCTGCTGCGTCACTTATAAATTAGGTTTTGGCACTTAGATGGGATATAAATAGAATTTGCTAATAAAATGATTTTATAAGTTGAAATTGTTATAAAGTATAAATGTGATTTATATCGTTGTTTTATAAATCCGAAATCACTTATTTTGATAAGTTAATTATAGAAGTTAATTAAAGGAATTATATGCACGATTTTGGATAATGGATAAATTCTTGAAATAAAATGTGTAGAAACATTGAATTGGGTAAATAAAATATATTCACGATTTTGGACAGTGAATACACTATTAAATAAAATGGATATGTTTTGGAGAAGTGATATTAAAAAAAATGAAGTTAATTATTTTAAAGTTGTTTTAAAACGTGTTAAGTATCGAAACCATAGATTTCAACATTCATTGTTGAAATAGACGTTTTCGAGGAATAAGGAAATGGTGGACTATAACACTGTTGTTACAGTAAATGATTTACGAAAGGAAATGTTTTATATAGTATTGGGGTTTATATATCTATCTAAATTTCGAATCCCTATACTAGTGATTTTGGGTCGTCGTAATGATGTTTTACGTAACATTCGTTTTGACCCAAATAATGTGTTTAAGAGAATGATTTCCTTAAAGAATGAAAATATATACTTAATATTAGTTTAAGTATATTGAATATTTCCAAATGTTGAAAATAAATAGATTTGTGAAATACTTATTTTTAAATAAGTATGGAAATGTTTTTCCAATATGAAATGAACGTTTTGAGAATTATCTTTCTAAAGATAAGTTGAAATTGAATATTTGAAATCGATGGAAAATCATATATCAGTAGATATTTGAAATATAAATTCACCATGGAATTTATAAAAGAAATTGTAACGACCCAGAATTTTGAACAAATTAAATTGAGAATATTTAATTAATTTTAAATATTTGAACGATGATTTAATTTGAATCCCCGATATAACTTTGAATTTGGTGATTAAATTATAAAAATTTAATCTATTGTAAGTTGAATAAAATTGGTATCTTCAATTGTAGGCCGAAGAAAAATATTTCGAAAGCTTTTAAAATTCGTATTGATAATACTGAAGATAACAGAAGCTTCAGAATTGAGTTTGGAAACAATTTGATCGGTTTTGAAATTAATTGTTTGAACCGATATTTAAAAATAGTCATTTTTCAAACAGTCTCGGAATTCGACGAAACCAGTTCCATTGGGTCCGTAACGTTGAATTATCGTCGGATTTCAAATTTCGTAATAATTGGAATTGTGGTTTGAGCGTATGATATATAAACGCATTGGACTTTGTTTTGAAATGAATTGAATCTAAATAAAATAGGGTTGCTTTTCTTTTATCCGACCATAAGTACAATTCGCCTCCCTTTTGTCTCGTTCGTACCCTCCCTCCTTCTGATAAAATACACGAAAGAAATCGTGATAACTATGTCGTCTTCAATTTCAAATATCTCGTCCTTCCTCAGTTCAAATCATTCAAGATCTGTTCGTTCAAATCAAAACAATGGCCGCGTTCTCCCCTCGTTCATTCAATTTAAAATTCAACGAGATCGAAAAAAAAGAAAAGAAAAAAAGAACGAAAGCATCTCGTTCAGAGTAGATAATAAATTGGGGCCGAACTCTTCATTCGAATTATCCCCATCCCCTTTCTTTCAAAGATCAACTCGAGCTCGGCTGTGGCTCGAAGCAATGGAGACGACTCTGGCAAATGGGTTTCAAACGAAGGGCGAGCGCGAGGCAGTGGTCGCGACAATGTTCTGGGGGGCGCTCGTCTAGGCCGATGGTGGTTCGGGGTCGCGAGCAACTAGGGTTTGTGGAGGCTCGTTTGGGTAGTTCTGAAAGGGAAGCGCATTCGCTCGAAGAAGTGGAGTGTGCTAGCAGAGGCGATGGTCGCGATTGGGGCGGAGCTTTGGCGATCACAATTCGAGGCGGCGGCGCCTTAGGCTGGGCGATTGATGTTCGAACGAGTCGTTTCTGGAAGCGACGAAGTCGCGATAGGAGCTAGGGCTCGAAGTTGACTAGGGCAGGCGATCGAACTTTGGAGCGCGTGGTGGCCAGTGTGGTCGAGGGGGGAGAGTCGCGAGCACGATGAGGTTGGGAAATCGCGAGGTCGAAGTCTGCACTTGCGGGGTACTGGAGGAGGTGAAGCTCGATAGGTTGGTGGAGTCTCCCTGTCAGGTCTATAAAATCGAGAAACAAATTGGATTGGAAATGGGATTGCAAAAATTAAAAGCTAAGGTGAGATCTCCTCACTCAGATTTATATTTGGATTGCAGTTATTGATTTGTTGACTGTTTGGATGTGATATTAGATATAGTAGGATATATCTATATATATATATATATAGCAATATATACATATTGGCATATGTATATATTGGATTGATGATTTCCCGCCTCGTATAGCGGATGAGACCCTATTGCGTCATTAGTAAGCGGATTATTTTTATAAAACCCATATACCGCGATATTCCACCTTGAAGTGGAATTTGTATTGTGCTAACATCTGTGGATGCAGGGAAACAGGTTGGAGGGATCCAACTGGATTCCTCACCAGTATTTATTTATTTACAGATATTGATGTATATTCTGTTATCATATTGATATATGATGTTTGTTGTTGTAATTGACTAATTGGTGCTGTTGCATCATCAGATTCAAGTTTTGAAGTTTAAAAAAAATAACGACTTTTACTTTAAAAGGATTTTAAAGTGATTATTGAAAGTAGACGTTTTATTTAATTTTTGAATTAATAAATAAACGTTCAGATTTTAAAGTTATAAAAGTTAAGATTTGTGAATTATAACCAAAAGGTAAATTCTTTTGAAATAAATAGTTAAGAAATTTATAAAATGGTTTTAATTGGAATTTTTGAATTATTAAAAACGATGTATATAAAAGATGTACAAAAATTGATATTTATAACTTTAAAATGTTGGTATTATAAAACGAGTTTTTATAAGCGTTAAAATGAATTTTTAAGAATTTATAAATAAATGAAATTTATAAATTGTGAACTTATAAATGGAAATGATTTTGTAAAATAAAGGAATTATGAGTATTTAACTTATAATTATGGAGTGTTGGTATAAGATTTGAGTTATGAATCGAATTGTTAATAAAGGAGATTTATTAAATTGAATTTGTTAGAAAATAGAAAGGTGAATTTATAAACGTTGTTTTGTAAATTCGAGATCAATTGAATTTGATAAATTAAATGTAGAAGGTTGTTAAAGGAGATATATTGGCGATTTTGGATAGCGAATTATTATTGAAATAAAATGTGTAGAAAATATTGAAATTTGGTTAGTGAATTATATTCACGATTTTGGACAAGTGAATATATTGTTAAGTAAAATGGATAGTTTTGGGAAAGTGACATTGAAAATGAAGTTAAACATTTTAAAGATGTTTTTAAAATGTATTATGCTATCGAAATCATAGATTTCAACATTTATTGTTGAAATAGACGTTTTCGAGGAATAAGGAAATGATGGACTATAACACTGTTGTTATAGTAAATGATTTTCGAAAGAAAATGTTTTATGTAGTATTTGGATTTATATATATCTATCTTAAAATCCGAATCCTTATACTAGTGATTTTGAGTCGTCGTAACGATGTTTTACGTAACATTCGTTTTGACTCAAATAAATGTTATAGTAAATGGTTTCCTTAAAGAATGAAATATATATACTTAATTTGATTTAAGTATATTGAATATTTTCAAATGTTGAAAATAAATAGTTTTGTGAATTACTTATTTTAAATAAGTATGGAAATGCTTTTCCAATATGAAATGAAACGTTTTTTGAGATTTTATCTTTGTAAAGATAAATTGAAAGTGAATATTGAAATCGATTTGAAAATCGTATATCAGTAGATATTTTGAAATATAAATTCACTATGGAATTTATAAAGGAAATGGAAATTGTTTTAGAAAAATAAATGTTGATTTATTTTTGAAGTGTGGAAATTTTATATCTAGTAAAGATATTTTTGAAGATAAAATAATTTGGGAAAATTATTTGGAATCTGATGATGTTGCGCATCTTTATTGATAGTTAAATAATCGACTATCAATAATTACCTTGAATGGATATTTGTTGTGATTGGATGAATTTGAATGCCACACTTATTTTTGAATAATCGCTCACTATTCGGGTTAGCCGGGAAAGGACCATGGGGTCGTATAACCCATTCCGAATATGTGATACGTCGTTATGAATTGCATTCGAAGACCGGTGTTGAACACCGGATATTTTTGAAAACGGAAGGATTACCGTCGAGTTACTCTACATCGGCTGATCTCCGATTTAGAGGTTTTATCACCCTTAGTGACGGGAAGTCCGGACGTGATTAGAAAATTATTCGGATTTGCAAGGGCTTCGTGAGAAGTGCCTTCGGTTCTGTTCGATCCCGGAACAGACTTGTATGGATTGTGTGTCTGACGTTACAATTTGAGATATAAAGCTGATTTCTTTCAAATACATATCTGTTGGTGGCGGAGAATTTATTCTCTTAGCTTAACACCCTTCTCTGAGACGTACGAGCTCAGAGGTTATGTAGTTGAAATTTATCAGCGATATACTCCCAATTTGGTAACGTGGCATACTAAGTGTTGCTGTGAAATGATCAGTGTTTGATCATTTGTGATATGATCATTTGTTTGATCTTATATCTTTGTGATCATAGGTTGATCATTTGTTTGACCCGAAGCATGGCTTTGTAGAAAGCGTAGCTTTGTGGACGAGACTTCGTCGAGCCTCACACCCCGGAAATGGTCAAAACAGGAAGGATGCAGCAAGGTTCTAGGGAGTAGCGCCCCTTAGTGTATGTCATTCCTTCTGGATAGAGGTGGTATCATGGTATGGAGCCCAGATACTTAACCTATGTGGTTGCTGCATTTTTACTATGTGGTTTGTTGCGAATCGGGGATCCTCGGGAAGATCGGTTACGATCGGGGGATGGCATACGCGTGTCAGTAGTTACCTATTTTTGCAGAGGTAACCCGGCCTTGTGTTGGCAGAGATCCGGTTAGGTTCTCGGGTCGTCTATTCCAGGGACGTACCCATCGTGGCATAGGAAGTTCCTTGGCCTTACCATTTGTTGGAAATCCAAAGAAACAATACGAGCCTTGTACGGTTTTAGTTGTAGAACCTGCCATCTAATATGGCAGCTATAGCAAGCATACTATAATGGTACCTATGCTGGCTAAGATTTATATTCTACTTTCGAAATGTTTTCTACACTATGCACTAATAATAATATCAAAAAGAATTGATTTTGCGTAGTAAGCATCTTTGACTATCATAAGAAGAAATCTCCTCCAATTCTGCGTTTGCATTGTGTGTGTGGTGGGAGGTCTTATGGTAGTTTCATTTTCCAAAAGCATTGCGAATTTGTTTTATTTTATTTGTGAAAAATAACTGTTTTACGATCTCACACCAGTCACCATGACTGACTCGGAGTTTATTGTTCCCTTTCTAAACTCTGGGTGCCCACCAATTTCCACACGGGCAGCCTAGAGTTATGTTATTAGGATATTCTGGATATTCTGGAGCTTTGGAGATAAGCTGGATGGCGAGACGTAGTATTTGTATCTGATATTATTTATTCCGCTGTGTATTCTGTATGAGGACAAGTTTATATAACTGTCCATTGTTGTATATTGACTCTGATTGATGTATGTATAAAAGGCTATAGTTCTTTGTTTAAAGATTATTAATTTATCTATTATATGTTGTTCCGCTGCGATGTGTAAGATTCTGATATTGTTTCTGATTCTGATGTTGTTCTTCTTTCTTCTTCTTCTCTTTTTCTTCTGTCTTTTCTTCTACTTTTTCTTTCTTAAACCATCACTATTCGAGTTTCCGGCACTCGATTGCTCGGCAGTCGATAAAGTGAGTATCGATGTCGAATTTTCGAAAGTCGAAAATTTCGGTATGTGACAAAGTGGTATCAGAGCATATGGTTAAGCGACAACCCTGCTCTGTTGGGTGTTACTCATTAGAGATAGAGTCAGCAGTACTCTAGAATGAGTTGAGTGTAATAATAGATACGCGTGCGTATTTGTTAGTGAATATAAAAATTGTTTTGTATTGTGTTGACTTATCTGTTGATTGTTTATGAATTCTGGTCGGAACAGTTAGCTAATTGGAATCGATAGGAGTTTCTAAACTCTTAAACAAGATAAACTGACACAGTATTATTTTAAAATAGGGTAAATGAGATAATTTTGCCCAAAACTATTTTTGTATAGAAAAGAAATGATTTTTCTATGAATTATCATAGTATATGGATGCATGGATGTTAGGAAAGTGATAATATTGAAATGTTATCATTATTATATGAAATTGAATAAGAAATTGAAATCATAACTCCAAAGTTAAGAAATAAATCCATATACAAATGAAATTTAAGAATCTAAATTATAAATGTGACTTATAATTGGAAGTAGAATTCCAGAGAAGTTTTTGGAAATGTTTTGAAAGGAATTTGAAAATTTTGGAGATTTGGAAAGTTTACATCTTTTTGATTTGAAAATGAATTTCAAAGGTTTGAAAAATGTTTTGAAGAGATGAAAAGCTCTAAACTCTTTTCGGTCGCTGGAAAATAATTCCGATTGGTGATCGTGACACTATCGGTGTTCATTTTCGGGTTTCCAAAAGAGGAATTGCTGCCTAATTGTTTTAAATGGAAGTTGTTTAGAAAATTTGGGTTTTGTTTTGGAAATTCAAAGGATAATTTGAATTGTTTTCAAAATGATTTTGAAAGGTTGAAAAGACTCTGGAATACTATATAAAAATATTTATGAAATATTGTAAGTTGATAACCTATACAAATTGAATTTTGATAGAATAAATCTAACTTAAAAGATGGAGTTAAATAAAAGTAAGTACAAGTGAATCAATTAAATGAAACTGAAATTGGAAGTTGAGATTCATTTTGAAGTTGTAAGAAATGAATTGAAATTGAAAAATGAAATGAGACTTGAATCAAGTGGAATAAAATCCAAACTTGAGAAAAATGAATAAGGATTGAATCCGAATAAACTACTTTGATAATTAATTGATTCATGAAATGGAAGTTGAATTAGTTAAATTGAAACTTGAATTGTGACTAAATAAAAGAATGATTCGAAATTGAAGATAAATTCAAGTAAGTAGAAATAAATTTCAAATGAATGGAATTTGCAATTGTAAGTGAATGAAATTGAAACTGAATGTTGAAAACAAATTTGAATAAAATGATTCTGTGATGAATTAGTAAATGAAACTAATTTAAAATAGTGTAGTTATGAACTAAAGATAATTGATAAATTCAATATTCAGAAGTTGAACTGAATCCAAATAGAATTGAAAGTGTAAATTGAATTCAAATGAAATTTGAAATGCAAAATTTAATGAAGATAGATATGTAACTTCAACAGTGAAGTAAAAATGATATAAGAAGTATATTGTAACAACCCGCATATCTATCGATTTTATATTTAAATATTTTATTTAAATATTTTATCGTTAGTCGGATGTTAGTCCGAAAAGCTACTTTTTGCATACGGTCAATGTTAATCCCCTTTTCGACTCACGACCTAAGAAAGTATGCCGAGTTAAGGTGCTTGCCGACCTAAGAAAGTATGCCGAGTTAAGGTGCTTGCCGACCTAAGAAAGTATGCCGAGTTAAGGTGCTTGCCGACCTAAGAAAGTATGCCGAGTTAAGGTGCTTGCCGACCTAAGAAAGTATGCCGAGTTAAGGTGCTTGCCGACCTAAGAAAGTATGCCGAGTTAAGGTGCTTGCCGACCTAAGAAAGTATGCCGAGTTAAGGTGCTTGCCGACCTAAGAAAGGATGCCGAGTTAGGAGCCTGCCGACTTAAGGTAATCTGTGACTCAAGGGCTACGACCTAAGGAAGATTCCGAGTTATTAAAGGCTCCGACTTAAGAAGGTTCCGACCTAACCCTATTCCTTAACTCGCCACCGACCTAACCCTATTCCTTAACTCGCCACCGACCTAACCCTATTCCTTAACTCATCACCGATCTACCATAAGTCGGCTACGACTTAAATACTTAGAGAAAATTCCTGAGTCCAGATCAGCCCCTATAAATACCCCACCACTTCCAACATGAGGAGGACTTTTGGCAATTCATTTCTAAAGCGTCGTTACTCTGTCGAACTCTCCAATCATTCAGCAAATAAGGATCCTTCAAGCATTCAAGACACTACAACGAACTTCGAGAGAAATTCTTAACATCCGACATGGATTCATCGAGTTTCATCGCCGAAGATTGAGCTAGTAGTCGAGATTGCTTCTTGTGATCGAGTTGTACTGTTTTCGTAGGAGATTTGTATCAATTTGTAACCAGATTCTATAATAAAGAGATTCAAAGTGGACGTAGGCTAAATCTCAAGCCGAACCACTATAAATTGCTGTCTTTTACTGCATTTCTGCTATTTTCCTGCTTGATTTCTGTTCCCGTTACACGGGTGGTGCTTTCACGATTCTATTACACACACCGGGTGTTAGCGTTCACTTTTTACCGTTAACATTTTGGTGCTTTCACTGAGAACCCAACTCAGGCGATCATCCACCGTTGCTTCGCAAAGATTCATAAAAAGAACCTCTCTTTAAAAACCAGATCTGAAATAATGGCTCCTGGAAGAAGAGGTAGACCTATCAGATCCGGAAACGCTCACGAAGGAACTTCCGCTTCCCCAATAGCAGACCAAGCAACTCCAACCGTTGGGGTCACCAGGGCTGAATTGGATGACGCAGTTTCTGGATTATACCAAGAAATCGAAACTCAAAACGCTTTGATGATGGATAGATTAACTGCTCTGCTCGGGGCAAATCGTCAACCAGAAAACCGTCGAACTACTCTTCCTGAAATGCCACCCTTCCAAGCTGATGGTTCTATGCCGCAACCAACTTGTCATGAGCAGATGCCCGGGCAAAATTCCGAGGGAAGGACTAATACTTGCCCGGAGGTGTCTTTGAACAATAAAGAGTACCTGTCTGAAATGGTTGGCCGCATCATGAAAGAGAGCATGCAAAGGGAAGAAGATGAGGCTGACTGGGGATTTGCACCAAGCAGAACTCCGTTTACTGAAAGGATCCTAAGAGCAGAGTTTCCAAGGAAATTTGCACCTCCTACTATTCAAGCTTATAGGGGAACCAGTGACCCTAATCATTTCCTCTACAAGTACGATTGGCATATGACTGGTGCAAGAGCATCAGACGAGATCAAGTGTCGATACTTTCCGGTATACCTAGAAGGTGTGGCTTTACTTTGGTTCACAAAGCTTCCAGTTCGGTCTGTAGATAAATTCTCCGACTTAACGCAAAAGTTTAAAGAACAGTTCAGATTGTATGCTTCAAAAGCTAAGGATATAATGTCACTGTCGAACCTTGAACAAGCACCCGGAGAATCAATCAAATCTTTCTTGAGCCGTTTCAATATGGCTTTAGCCGAAGTAGAAAATGCAGAACCACGCATGATCCTGACTTATTTGATGAGAGCCATTGATAAATCGAGTGAATTTGGGATATGGTTAAAGATGAAAGAACCAAACTCACTTGATAAATTTTATAAAAAGGCCGATGAGTTCATTCGCCTTGAAAGCCTTTCTGCAACATCGAAAGTGGTTACTGCCCAGACTAACAATGACAATGTCCCACCTAAGAAAAGAGAATCTGAAAGCCAGAAAAGGGAGAATGAAGGAGGAAAAAGCCAGGGAAATGAAAAGAAACCTCGCCGCTTTAATCCTTCGAGCTTTACTCCTTTAACTGATACACCAAGAAATATCTTTTTTGCAACAAAGGACGTTGTCAGGTATCCTAAGCCGCCTGAGATGACGAGAGGGGCAAAGCGTAATGGAAAGATCTGCCAATTTCACAATCAACCTGGTCATGACACTGACCAGTGTCGCGAATTAAAGAAGGTGATTGAAGAATTGCTAGAGCAGGGTAAACTCCAACAATACGTTAAAAGAAGCGGAGTCGATCCAACCCCATCCACTCGGGATCAACAACGTCCTACCCATCAATCCGATTCTCTCAACAACACTGCAGTGCAAGATTCAGGAAAGCTTGTCATTAATGCTATCACAGGGGGACCATACCCAGCAAGCAGAAGTTGGGATGACTACTAATCACTCACAAAACTGCGACTGGGGCATCTCTCGCTTTCTCTGACATGAAAAATCCGAAAGCTATGAATCAAGCACAAATGGAAATCCAGCTTGGAGATTCTGAAACAACAATAACTAGCATTCATTTTTACTTAACAGCATTGCTTGAATTTGTAAAGATAATGATAGATGTGTAACTTCTGCATTGTAAACCGCTGAGAAATCAGCGTAAATCAATAATGAAAAAACTATGCATTGTGTTTTCTGTTATGAAATGACTGTTATATTTCGATGTGTAAATACTCTAAATGTATTGCTAAAATATCGATCTGATACTGCAGGTCATTAAAGCAAAACTCACCTATCGCAAAGCTAAGCGAGCCTTACAAATCATTTAGCAAATTTCAAGCAACAAAAATTTCAAACTCGAATCCCATACAAGAGGAACTTCACATAAAAAGTTGACAGCCCCACTAGGTCAAGCCCTCGTTAACTGGTTGCGATCGTTGATGTAAAAAAGGCATCCAACCAAATAACTTGCGTTTACTCTGTGGAGTCATTCAACAGTGAAGTCTACTTCTTCGGATAAAGCAATTTACTTGCAAAAGAAAGGAACACGCGCTTGGAAACGATGATAAAGGATCGCAGATTGGCGGATGATGATACAACATGAGCAAACAAACATGGAAGCGGCCAAAGGAAGGTATGCCTCTCAACAGGAAAGCAGGTAGATCCGCTAAAGGGATACCTTCCCGAGCAGAAGGAATAAGACCCTCGCTGGCTGATTGTGATGCATCCGATCAGGCAGCTTGTGTCCATCCCATGGATCTACTTGCCCCTAAGACGCAACCTTCCTGGCACACCAACCAACTGATGCTCCTTTCCAAGGGTCAACAAAGCCCTCTAACGAGGCACGCCAATAAATGGAGAACTTTCCTCCATCAAAAAGATCGGTGGGACTACCAAAAAGGGGCACCTTGTTAATCGATTGCGATCGTTTGTATAAACAAACATCCAATCGAACGACTTACGCTTGTCCCGTGGACCCCTCCGACCATGAGAAAGTAACTTCCAGGCAATCACAAGCCCTCTTCGGAGGCACAAGCCCTCTTCGGAGGCACAAGCCATCTTCGGAGGCAAAAGCCCTTTTCGGAGGCACATTTCACCCGTGTAGAAGTGCAAAATGCTTCTCTTCGGAGACCCACTTCACCAGAGATGAAATACCAAAACTGCTTCTCTTCGGAGACCAAAACTGCTTCTCTTCGGAGACCAAAACTACTTCTCTTCGGGGACCAAAATCGCTTCTCTTCGGAGACCAAAAGACCTCTTCAGAGGCGTACTTCACCTTGCTTGAAGTACCAAAAATAAACCCTTTACTGGGGCACAAAAATCAAAACCTTCTTCAGAAGCTCATTTCACTGTACAGGAAAATTCACTTTCAAACAAATAAAAGTGATCATTCCCAGAAGTCGAAGTGTTCTTCAGGAAGAAAAAGAAAATAAAGATTCCTCCAAAGACAAGATATACTCTATTAAAAGCAGAACAATTCTTCCCTGAAAAAGTGGAAAGTTATTCTCTAAAATAAGAGTATCGGTCTTGTAAAATCGAGAAATATTACAATATACTTGTGGTATGGGGGCAACATTATACAATTCAGTTACATTAATAAAAGTAATATACAAGCAACATACCACAAGTTCATTGCAATATCATGTAATAAAGATGTGGAGTAAATGCGTTCTTGAAACACAGACAAAAAATTTGTACAAGTGAAAAGAATCGTTTACTCTACACTTCAAATGAAAAACAGATGTATTCCTACATACACAAGGATTTGTACAAGAAAAATATCTATTTTATTTCAACACTATGATAAATTTTTACATTGTACAGGTTACAAAAAGAAGCGGAGACCGGTATCCGCACAATCCCCGGTCACTACAAAAAGCAGAAAATGCAAAAATCGAACTCATTTCCCCTTCTTCCCACCCTTGGAGTTTTTACCCGGCCTGGTAATTAGCTTCGTAGGCCGTGTCGGAGAAGAAGGAGAAAGAGACTCAGCCGGATCAATCTCTGCCTCATCCCCAACGGTAGAAGAACTCCTCTTTCCTTTCTTTGAAACCACACGCTTCCCCTTCTTCTTGGAAGAAGACTCACTCCCCGGAGCAAGAAATGCAGAAAGCTTTGTGTCATAATCGAAAGACTGCTCCGGGGTCTTCTCGCTATCCTCCAGATCTTCTACCTTGTGTTCTTCGGAAGTAGGTGGTTCATCTAAACCTTGAAGGGCCGCTATTGGTTCTTCCTGTGAACCAGGTTGAGAAGCTGGAAAAAGTATAACTTGAGAAGGAAGAGGAACGACAACTGAAGAAGGAAGAAGTGGTGCAGTTTCCGGCACGACTGCTGCATAATGAAAGAAATCAAAATCAGTATTCTTCGAGAAAAAAGAAGACTGTGAATCGTCAAAGTTACCTGGAGAAGCCGGTTTAGCCAGATCAATCTCAAATTCCCGAGCTTGGAAGTCTTTCATTGCCTCTTCCTCTGTAGGGGTGGTTACAGTTTCTGTGTCAACCTTAGCGGGAGGCGTGGAATGAGAACTAGAGCCAGCAATATCCGCATGAGCTAAAGCCGAAGTATAAGCAGGAGCAATAGGGGGTGTTTCTTTCTCAGGAAGCTTCTCTCCCGTCACTTCGGCCCGCACTCGGACGAGCTGCTCTTTTCCTTTGGCAAGGGCATCGCGATCGCTCTCACTTAAGTAGGTAGCTTGAAGATCTGTTTCAGAATATCCAGCACCACCAAATAAGTCAATGATTGCCTCCCATACCTCCGCTAAGGTGACTTCATACTCTGGTCCCAAAAATGAAAGGCTCCCACGCCCCAGGACACAATGCATATAAAAGTCAAACAAAGTCGCGTCAACGGTGGCTATGGTCGCCCTATGGGATTCTTCGGCTGCAGCTTTACCAGAGAGAACTTCATCACGTTCTCTTTCAGTCTTCAGTAACTGGGATTGTAGTCTAGCAATTTCTAAGTCTCGAGAGCTGAGTTTCTCCTGAAGTTGAGCAGCGTCTTCACGGTATTTTCTAGTAACATGTTGTTCTGCTTCAAGTTTGACTTCAGTATCTCTCTGAGCAGCGTGGGCGTCTCGAACTTGTTTTTGAAGCATTTCTTCTTTCTGAGAATAAGAAGTGGAAGAAGTAGCAAGCTCTTTTTTAAGTCTTTCAACTTCAGCTTCGAGCTTCACATAACCATCGCTAATGCTTTTCATCTCCGCGTCATGCTGCTTACGCCATTTATCCCACTCTGATTTATCATTTTCCATGGTCATCATCGCTTCAAGGTTCATATGGTTGACCCTTTGAAGTTCATCAAACAGCTTCTGCCACCCAGACATTCTTTCGATGTCAAGCTTTACAGCATCGACATTTTTCAGCATCGCCTGCTTATCAATGGGGACCAAGTCCAAATCAAAACGTACTCCTTTCAGACACCAATTCGGAAATCGGCTCTGGAGTGTGGGAGGACCATCTCCAGCTTGGTACTGTGGCCTATTAATGATGGTCTGGATGTCAGACTCCTTAAGGGCAGGAGAACCAGAAGATGTATTAGGAGGAACAGAAGCGGTTGTCTTTTCCGAGATGTTAGATGTGTCTTTCTCACCAAGTCTGACACGTTTACTGGAATCATCAGAAGTGTGACTCTTCCCCTTATCGTCGTAAGATTTCCTTTTATAAGGATCGTCGCTTCTGCGAGAAGAGTCACGTTGCTCGTCCCTTCTCCCGTAGTATTCCTCATCTTCTCTCCGGCGACGCTCTTCATGAGCTCGCCTCTCATGAGCCTTTCGAGCAGCTCTCTCCTCATCAGTTTCTTTCACGGCACTGATATAACTCCTAAAGTCATAAGCCTCACGGCTTCCGTAACGTTGGAATTTGTTGTAGTAAGAGCCGCTTCGCCCCATCAGAGAACCTGAAATTGAAGAAAAAGACCAGTTTTAGAAATCCTCAAATTGAAGAAGCTAAGTGCATAAAGGTGCCAAAGTTCTAAGTGTGTGTGATGTGCAAACTACGCGCGTCAGACTACAAACCACTTTTGGGTGTAGAAATGGCAATAAGTTGTGTGGAAGGCATTGTGGTTTGTTGCAAAGAAGAAGTTGCTTCGATAACAGGAGGAACCACTTTAGAAACATCATCTTTAAAGAGCTCCTGAGAGGTTATCATGATGTCGCTCAGACTGTCGAAAGTATCATCGCCATGGTGCAAGGGAGAATTCTCTTTTTCAACTTCCACTTCAGCCGTCTTTTCAAGAGTATGAAGATTTTCCTCCTCTCCAACAACTGGGGCAAGTGCCAACTTACTGGACGGTCCAGCAGTGTCGGTAGAAGTAGAACACTTTACCAATGGAGTCTCGGCTGTAAGATTTTGCTGTAAAAATTCCCTAGCAGGAACAGGGGCATCTGACTCCTTAGCAGGAGAATCAGGGACTTCATGTGGCTGAGTGGAACGGGAAGGATGTAAGAGTCCAAATTCGTGGAGGAACTCATCTCTCAATAGAAATTGAACGCTCCTCTCCTCAACCGGTACGGCCATAAGCCTCTCAAAGGTAGTCTTATGACGAGATTCCCTAGAGGGGGAAGGAAGTGCTGAAACAATAGAGAAAGAAGTTAGCACTTCACAATTTGAACTTCGAAGAATTTGAGAAAAACACAGGGAAAAGATGGATAATCGTACTTCCCACTCTCCAAATGGCGTAAAATCCCGGGGGACAACGAACATAGAAGAACGGGCTCAGGAAACTGTGAACACTTTCAGGGAGACCGGTGATCAACTTACGATTTCTCGTACTCCTTACAACTATGATGGAGGGATGATCTTTATTTTTGGAAAAAGTACAAAGATAGCGAATTTCTCCGAAGGTGGGGAAGCGGCCCAGTGTTCTCCTAAAAAGCACGCATAATCCCAGCAAGATGGCGTAGCCATTGGGATGTAACTGAAAAGGGGAAATAGACAGTTGGAGAAGAAGTTCTCGAATGCAGTCATTGAATGGGGGGATAGCTCCGCTCAAGCACATTTGGCGGTTAACTGCGACAAAGCCACGGGGCGGTCTGTCAGCAGTATCATTTATTTCGGGAAGCAAAGCGTCAGCCTCAGCAATGCCAAACTGGATGCATAGTTGACGAAAGGCTTTATGGCTCAAAGTAGTAGGAGTCCTCTCTGGAGGATCGTTCAGCGGGATAGCAACTGGAAATACATCTTCAGCTTGCTCTGTTCCTTCTTGTGGAGAAGACATTCTACACAATCAGCTGAATGTTCAAATGTGAAGGTGCACGTTCCCTAAAAGTGTGAAGTGTTGTGCAAAAAAAAAAAAAAAAAAACTAATGAAAATAAACGACAAGCATAACTGGAATTAAATTAGTTGACAGTCAATCGATTACAAAATTTCAGAACTTGTCAATGATCAAGTGCAGTGTTAATACAGACAAGTCAGTTTCACTTGACTATTACGATTTTGTTTTAATACTTCGCTTGAATTAGTTATTGTACAGCATCTCGTTCATATTCATTTAATTTAACTTTCTCGTTATCAACTAATCCGTCACTCGATGTGGGCAGTCGGTGATAGTATATTCGTCCCAGTATTCTGTGAATGTTGTATTAAGCAGGATTGTTAGTTTGCAAAATTGAAGCAATGTGTAAAATGCATGCAACACAGTTCATAGTTCAACAGTTCATAGTTCAACAGTTCGAAGTTCGGGCACAGTTCAAAAATCATCTGTTGGGTGGCCGAAAGCTTAAGTCCTAACTCGGTGACGACCTAAGGAAGATTCAATGAGTCAAAGCCAGAAATCCTCTAAGTCCTAACTCGGAAGCGACTCAAAACCTAGGTCGCATGAAACTGCTAAGTCGGCTCCGACTTAAGTCAAGAAAGTCACTAGATCGCGTGAAATCCCTAGGTCGTGACCGAGCCAATACCTTGACTAATTTTCTTCCCTAACTCTTAACCCGTTAACCCAATAGCCTCATAGTCAACAACGATCCTCATTCCATCACACCATTGGACCACCCAAGGAGCCAATTCAAGTCGAATCAAATTTGCTGCGGATCCAATGTATTACTGCCCTATTACAATTACAACACGGTCGATGGCAATTGACGAACAATCAAAAGGTTATGCACAATGAATCGCAACATCTAAACACAAACGGAAGTCAAAAACTGGGGAGTTATCGATTCGACAGTGAGCATGGGCAAACGATGACCAGATCAACTTACGAAGTATAACAAGAAGATGATCGGCGATTGGATGGTTGGAGTTTGTCTCTGAGAGCTCTAAAAAGTGCTTCAATGGCAGATTCGAGAAAAGGAACAGATGAGGAAGAGGAAGAAGGATGCAACTATTTATATGCTGGAAGGCGAGTCGACTTGCACGGTGTACGACCTAAGGCATTTGTTAAGTCGGCACCGACCTAACCAAAGAATTAAGAGAATCGAAGCATACGACCTATGGCTTAGGCATATACTTCGAGGGGCAAATGTTAATCCCCTTTTCGACTCACGACCTAAGAAAGTATGCCGAGTTAAGGTGCTTGCCGACCTAAGAAAGTATGCCGAGTTAAGGTGCTTGCCGACCTAAGAAAGTATGCCGAGTTAAGGTGCTTGCCGACCTAAGAAAGTATGCCGAGTTAAGGTGCTTGCCGACCTAAGAAAGTATGCCGAGTTAAGGTGCTTGCCGACCTAAGAAAGTATGCCGAGTTAAGGTGCTTGCCGACCTAAGAAAGGATGCCGAGTTAGGAGCCTGCCGACTTAAGGTAATCTGTGACTCAAGGGCTACGACCTAAGGAAGATTCCGAGTTATGAAAGGCTCCGACTTAAGAAGGTTCTGACCTAACCCTATTCCTTAACTCGCCACCGACCTAACCCTATTCCTTAACTCGCCACCGACCTAACCCTATTCCTTAACTCATCACCGATCTACCATAAGTCGGCTACGACTTAAATACTTAGAGAAAATTCCTGAGTCCAGATCAGCCCCTATAAATACCCCACCACTTCCAACATGAGGAGGACTTTTGGCAATTCATTTCTAAAGCGTCGTTACTCTGTCGAACTCTCCAATCATTCAGCAAATAAGGATCCTTCAAGCATTCAAGACACTACAACGAACTTCGAGAGAAATTCTTAACATCCGACATGGATTCATCGAGTTTCATCGCCGAAGATTGAGCTAGTAGTCGAGATTGCTTCTTGTGATCGAGTTGTACTGTTTTCGTAGGAGATTTGTATCAATTTGTAACCAGATTCTATAATAAAGAGATTCAAAGTGGACGTAGGCTAAATCTCAAGCCGAACCACTATAAATTGCTGTCTTTTACTGCATTTCTGCTATTTTCCTGCTTGATTTCTGTTCCCGTTACACGGGTGGTGCTTTCACGATTCTATTACACACACCGGGTGTTAGCGTTCACTTTTTACCGTTAACAGTCAAATTAGGACTCGAGACCACTTCCATTGAGTTCAAAATGACGTTTGCGATCTTTTTGAGTGTAAACTTCGATATGTTTGGAGATAGTGAAATTTTCAACACTTTTTCCCGCCTTTGACTTTGGTTTGGACTGCACCCCTTTAGTTCAGCCCAACCATCTTCCTCACTCTATCAAAACACTTCAAGCTTTGTCAAAAATGGTGGTGGGAAGTGGAAATTAAAACTCCAAACACAAATTCTATTGCAAATCCGAGATTCAACATCAAATTCACGTGAAGACCATTGATTCAAGCTTGTTGGTGTTCTTGCTTTGCTCTCAAATCTCCATCTTCATCAAATTCCGTGAAAAGGTGAGATTTTTGATCTCACATCTTGCCTATATCTATCTTGGACTGTTGGGAATGATTCCCTATCACTCTAGCATCAACATTTGCATTTGGTTTGGATTGGATTGGCGAAAAACTCCAAAATTTAGTGATTTTGGTGAAAAACTGCTACTAGGTCGTTCTGGCCATTTTTAGCTCGTTCGGAGTTAGGTCGCGCGTCCTTAAGTCGTAGGTCGTATTCGTCCTTAAGTCGTAGGTCGAAACAGCTTTAAGTCTTAGGTCATTGCCGACCTAAAATTCCAAGGCAAACCACTAAGTCGCTCGAATTTTGTTAAGTCTTAGGTCGTTGCCGACCTAAAATTCCCAGGCAAAACGTTAGGTCGTTGCCGACCTATAATCTCCAAGCAAAACGTTAGGTCGTTGCCGACCTATAATCCCCCAGGCAAACTTTAGGTCGCTCGCACTGGCTTATCTCATAGGTCGTCTCCGACCTAAGCTTCTTTTCCATAAGTCGTTCGCGAGTCAAATGTTAGGTCGTCTCCGACCTAACGCCCTCGTCACCTTAGGTCGTAGCTCGTAAGTCGCTCGACCCTGCTAAGTCTTTAAGTCGCTCGAGTTAGGTCGGCCAGTATATCTCGTAGGTCGTCTCCGACTTATCCTCCAGTTAAGTCGTTCGACCCTCTAGGTCGTTCGAGTTAGGTCGTTGGACCATTTACCTTAGGTCGCTTGACCTTAAGTCGTAGGTCGTCTCTGACCTATGCCCCACTAAGTCGCATCCCACTTAGGTCGCAGGACTCTATAAGTCGTAGGTCGTCGCCGAACTTACACTTGGTCTTTTTAGTTCGCGATTTATAAAACAGAAATAAACACTTGGGTACTCAAATTTTTACGAGTAGCCAAGGGATTCAGGTTTAGCTTTGACGAATTGTGGAGGAGCAATGGAGCAGGAGGCTTCAGCGTTGTAGATATATATAGTAGTTCCGCTGTGTCTGTATCTCTGTAGTGTATTGAGTTGTAATGTCTAGACAGATGTTATAACTGTCTAGTAAGTGATGTATATGCTGTGTAACTCTGTAAAGTGTTGTATACTATGTAATAGTATATGTTATTAATATAATTTATTCGTTCCGCTGTGAGATCGTTGTTGTTGTTTCTTTCTTTCTTCTCTTCTTTTCTATTTTCTACCCCTTTCTTTCTTATTAATGATACGACTTTCTGTGGAGAAAAAGTCGGGTCGTTACAGATTGTGTTTTATACTTATCTATATATATATATACTCTTAAATCTTATTTATTAAGCAATATATTAAAAGAAATAAAATAATTCTGATTATTAATCTCGTTTCAAAACCATATAGTTATTTTGTTTAAATAGCTTTGAAAAGCTTATATTAAATAAATCCAAATATCCAAACTATCAATATATATATATATTAGAAATTTAAAACAAGATTTTATTTATTAATTAAATTTACAAACCCAAGTTTATCTATTTACAATATATACCCATATATATATATATTATAAATAGGAATCATTTTATTGGTTTTTAAAAGATAATTTCACTCAGTAAATATTTATTTAATCAGATTATTAAACCAATTCAAATTTTATTATCAAAGATTATCAAATCAATTTAATTATTTAAACAGATTATTAAATTGATATTGCCCCAAATTTCCGGGATATTACATTCCTCCCCCCTTAAAATAATTTCGTCCCCGAAATTTAAAACAAAGGTAATTTAATAATCTTTTTAAATCACAAGGATGTATTATCATCCATATGCTAACAATCATAGCAACCAATCGTCCAAACAAACAATTCTAACTATCTAGCGAAAAAAAATCTGAATAGAATTTCCTCGAGTTTCCCCAAGTATATATACCGGGATACTCGCTCTACAAACAATTCAAACAAACAATACTAAGCTATAGAGCTCCTACTTATCTAGATTTACAAAACTAAACAGAATATCAGACTACAGACGAGTCTGACTCAACAACCAAATCCTCCAGAACTGCTGATTCCTAAACCAGAGATAGATTAAACACGTACTCCCTCAGAGATACGTAAAATACATTGAATTCCAGTTATCCAAACTGACAATTCAACCTTGTAGATCAAAGTACTTATCCAAATTAGATCACAGAAAAGATCCAAAACAACTCGGAGCTGACTTCCCAGACTTACCCAATCTTATAGCTCCCTTTTACCAGAGAAAACTTCAACAATAACAAAGTCTCCAACTTCGAATTCCAAATTCCTCCGCCTCTTATCCTCAAAATCCTTCAGACGATCCTGAGCTGACTACATCCTTCCTGATCAGCTCAACCTTCGCCGATGCTTCTAGAAACAAACTAGACCAAAAATAACCCGACAAAATGATCCTCTCAAAATCTACCCATAATCCAAAACACAAATCTACTCACAACATTTGAAGACCGAACTAACTTCTCCTATCTGGAAAAGACAAACAGATGCACTCGCCAAACTACTTCCGCTGCACCATTCTGATCTGGAGTAGAATGAAAATGCTGATGAAGAACACAAGCACAAACTGGACAACACATCCCAGAAAATCTCCAATAATCCAAGAGAATACTCAATCTATCGCAAGTCACTTTTGCAATCAACCCAGTCTAATTCCAAAGAAACTGTTCTCCCTTTAACCAATCAGAACAGCTCATACTTAACTATCCAATCTATCGAAGAAATGGATCCACTCTACTGCTTCTGAACTCTACCTTTAGAAAAACTGCTCAGCCAGAAAACTTCCTGCTAATGCACAGAATACTCCGAGCTGCACTGCTGCCACAAATGCCAAAGACTTCCTTTTCCAAAGCTCTTCGAGAAACTCGAACCCAAACCAAATAGAAACACCATGCTGAACTCAACCACAACACCGAAGCAGACACACTTCATTAACTTGTTCCAAAGAAAACATCTTCGGGAACATCCATAGTCACTGCATCTCATCACACAGCTACTATTACCTGAGATACCATCACTCGCTTCTGTTCTCTGACAGATCCAACTCTACTCATCCAACTCCTAAGATGAACTCCGAACCTTAACAGGTTTCCTTCAGAGATTGTGAAATCCTTACACAACTGTAAAGTTCACTCGAGACGGTATTAGGTTTACAGTCTCGACAGATACTCTTCCAACCTCAACACTCAGACTCCTAATCCCAGATGATAAATTATTATCATCTCAACCAATCATTACAAATACCATATACATTTAAAATGATACTTTTTTATATAGAAATTATATCCGGGTAAAATTATTTCATCTACCTTTTTAAAACAATATTGTGTCCGTTGGCCTGGTCCAAGTGTTTAGAGATCCCTATCAATAACGTTAGCTACTCGTATTGACCAGAATCCATATACCACTCAACCGATCAATTAACACAATATAAAACCATTTTTATATAACTAACAATTACGCGCTCTCAAGATAGACACCACTTCAGAGCTTAGGTATTCACTCAACCTACTGCTCTGATACCACTGTAACGTCCTAGGCTTTTCAACCTTCAGCAACGGTTCACGACCGGTAGGCTTTTCAACCATCCCAGCGCCGCTGTGGCTCACAGTGATACCTCGGGTTTGCTTTTACGGCCACCCTCTCGAGTCGCAACCAACCCCAAAAGGCCTTATACTACCCCCGGGGACATGTAGGGGTAAGAGTCTCCCGTTCGCCACCTAACGCAAAGCGAGAACCCCCTATCACGCTGTAATGTAGCAAACCCGATCCCGGTCTCATCGAAATCCAAAACGTATCTTTTAAGGGCCAAGTTGTTTTAAGGTTAAAACAATTCAATTCTTATCTATATACACAAAGATAGATAATTCAATAGATAATCTACATTATCATCCCAAACAGATAATTCACGTTATCATTATAATTCAACCAAACATCCATATCATATATCAATCATATCTCATCAGAGATATCAAACAATGAAATACATTCAATCTCATTCATCCATCCTTAAGCAATGATTTATATCATCTAATTAATTTAAAGTGAATTAAACTAATTACTTCATTCTATAAATCCTGCTTACTTAATTATTAATTAAACCAATTGTAATATCCCAGAAATTTTAACAATATCAATTTAATAATCTGTTAAATAATTAAATTGATATTGATGATCTTTGATAATAAGATTTGAATTTAATTTAATAATCTGATTAAATTAGTATTAATTGGTGATTTTATCTTTTAAAAGTTAATAAGATATTTTCTATTTGAATATATATATTTATTTATATATATTGTAAATAGAAGCTTTGGGTAAATTGGGAATTTAGATTTAATTTAATATGACTTTTCAAAGTTATTTAAATTAGTAAATTTATAGTTTTAAAATACTTTAATTGCTTAAGATATTTTTACTTAAGTTTAAAATTATATAAGAGTTAACAAAAAGGCTTGTTTTGTTTCTTTTTAAAATATCACTTGATAATATAATCTCTTATATAAATTATTTAAATATCAAATATGTTAATTTCAGATAATAAGTATAATGTATTATTTTTATTAATATGAATGGATTTTAAAGAATATGAAATTGTTATTTAATTGAATAAATAGTCATATATGTATATATATATATAACTTGACTTTTTAAATTGAATCTTAGGATTTAATTTAATTGAATTTGAATTTAAGCTTTGAAATTCAAGAGAATAAATATTTAAATTGTTTGGAGATTATAATATTTGTATAACTTTTAATTATAAATATAATTGGTTTTGTTTCTTTAAAATGATTTATATATATAGATAAGTGTTTAATAAATAAGAAAAAGGCTTTTTAATTACTTTAAAATAAATAGAAATAAGATAAATACTTAAAAGACATGTGTCTTTATCTAATGACTTGTTTTAACATGTGTTAAGTAATGAATTAATCTATGTGACAAGTGTCTTTATTATTTTTAATTTTCTTTTATTTTTATAAATTTCAACTTCACTTATATAAACATATGCATTCTCCTTACTTCATTTTCTTTCTATTCTCCATTTTCAAAACAAGTAAAACTCAGTTTTTCCTCTAATAAAATCTGAAATAATTAGTAACCTCTTCTCAAAACTCTTCCTCTAATCTAAAATCAAAAACCTGATTTTCAAATTCCTCAAACCAGAGATTATCAACATCGAATCTCTGTAAACCATTTTCCCAAATCTAAATTAAGTTCAGCCTGCAATTCTTTTCAACATTTAAGCCTGCCTGTATGTTTATCAAATCTGGAATCATTTCAAGGCCTGTCTGCATTCATCTCTTCAAACTGGAAATCAAGCTTGCATGTTAATTTAAAGGCAACAATTCAAGTTTTAAATCAAATTCAAGAAGCATGCAAGTCCACAGTTTCAAAAGCTAAAATCTGGAAGCTCTGTTTCATTTTTTTTCAATCAGGTGAGTAACATTCTTAGAACTTAATATAAGAATCTGTTTGTTGGTTAACTCTGAAAGAAGTATGTTCTTGTGTGTATCTATATGTGAGTTTCTATAAATATATACATGTGGATGTATTGATATATATGTGCATGTCTGTTATGTATGATATCCCTGTTTTATATTTTCTTTAAGCTCAGATTCTTGATAAAATCCCTATCTACTTATCTGATCTCTGATAGACTTAAGTTTTAAAACAAAAATAAGTTTGTTTTATCATAAACTAAAGCTTAAAATTTAAATTAAGTCAAATCTTAAGCCTGAGTGTCTCTGGAAGCTTAAAACATCAGTGTATATTAAATTCAAACTGTGAGAATTGTAGTTCCAGTATTATGAATTGAATAAATAAACCAAATCATGATTTTTAACACTAAAATCAAGATTTTTAAGAATGTGGAAATGGTGCAGTTCTGTGATGAACTAAAAATGAAGTTTTGGATAATTCGTTTGATCTAGATGGTTTGATATGTTGAAATTTTCAGTAAGGATAGAGGGATGATCAAAGATGTAGGGAAAATTATTAGAATTTGAATTAAAGGATCAAGGAGGATATGATTTAGGATTTAAATTTTTTAAACCTAGTTTTACTGGGTTAGGGGAAGATGATCGAAACGGGATCTGTGGTCGATCGAGTTGAACGGGGATTTGGTAGATGGAAGTTTGGTCGTGGATGAAAGCATGGCCGGAGTTGCTAGATGTCAGGTGGTCGGAGGTTGGCGAACGACGCGTTGCTAGGTTTGGTGTGTTCGAGCTGTTGATGTTCCAGGTTTCGATTTTTAGGCTCGAAATTCTCGTTTTCAATTTCGAGTATAGATCGAAGGTTGGATGATCGTAATCTGGTGTATGGTTGATCGTCGATGTATGGTGATGCTCGGTGATGGTCGGAGACGCCGCAGGTGATTGTGCACGTGCACACGATTGGAATTTCTGGGTGAAGTCTGGTTTACTGGAAGGTAATTCGAGCTCTCGGGTTTATTTCATGGGAGACTCGAGGTTTTTAGTGTTTGGCTCGAAGTAGGAAGGGGTAAGTTTCTTCGTTTAGTTGTAGGGTTTTGACAGGAAAAGCTCGGGTGAGACTCGAAGGGTTTAAGGGTACGACTCGAAGTAATTAGTGGTCTCGAGTATGTTAGGTTGACAGGTTTAAAACCTGTATGTTTAAAAGTTTAAACTAAAATTAAATTTGTAAAGAAATATTTAAACATGTTTTAAATTTAAATTTAAATCTGATTCAAGTTTAATTTGAATCTCAGTTCAAAATAAAATAAGTTTTTAAAATTTAAAATATTTTGAACAACCTTAAAATGTTTAGATAGCTAAATTTAAAAATAAAGTTTTAAATTGGAAGTAAGTTTAAATCTAAACTTAAAACTGGAATCAAATGTAAATCTGTATTTCAGAATTGAAATAAAAAGGAAGTTTTAAATGAAATTGTTTTTAATAACTTAAATTGTTTAAATTGTATATTAAATGGTTGAAATTAAAAAGTAAATTTAAAATCCTTAAGTTCTTTTATAAAATGAGCATTTCTTCAACATATGATTTGAGGGTTGTAAATGGATTTTAAAGTTTGTTAAGGTTAAACTTTTATTCATTTTAAATCTCATATTTAAAATGGAATTTAAAGGAAATATGAAAGTTAAATATTTCAAATATGTTTTAAATGATAAATATCATTATAAGGAAATGTTTTCTTAAGACTTAATTATTTGTGAGGAAATTAATGGATAATTAATTTGTTTGATTAATTAATCATTTGGATTAATTAAATAGGTAATTAAAGGTTTGAACTAATTAATTAATGATTAAGATTAATTAATTAGGAATAATAAATTTGTAATTAAGGATTATGAATTAGGATATTAATTAATGATTAAGAATTAATTAGTAAAGTAATTAAATATTAATTAAGTTATGGTAACACTTAATTAATTAAATAAATTAATCAATTGATTATTAAGATTTATTAATTTGAAATTAATAATAATTAATCTATGTTAATTACTTAAGAAAAGTAATTAAATAATAGTTAATGAAGGTCATTAACTATGGATTATTAAATAATTAATTAATGTGGTTAATTTTAATAATTAATTAGATTAATTAATTTAAAGATAATCAATTGTAGAAATTATTTAAATGGAATTACTTAATGGAAGTAATTAAGAATTAATTACTTATTGTAATTAATTGAAGTTAATTTGATTAGTTAAGTTAATTAATCGAGTTAAATTAATTTAGAAAAAATCAAGAGATGATTTGATAATAATTACTTAATGTAATTATTAAGGTGTGATTATTTAGGGAAGTAAATAATAAGATAATTACCGGAAGTAATTAATTGAATGGTTATGTATTAAGGAAAGTAATTTGAGTTTAATTACTTTGAATAATTAATCAAGGGATTAATTAAGAAATTAATTAAGGAGAATTAATTTAGTAAATGAAAGTAATTAAGGGTAGTTAATTACTGATTGAAGATTAATCAAGGTGATTAATAAATGTTGTTTAATTTAAAGTTAATTACTTAATGTAATTAATTTAATTAAAGTAATTAATAATTAAGTTGTAATTAAGGATCATTAATTAATATAATTAATGATGTAATTAAGATTGATTAATTAAGTATAATTAATAAATGAAGTGATTAATTAATGTAATTAATTAAGGTTTAATATAATTAATTATAGTGATTAATTTAATTAATTATAGTTAATTAATTAATGAAGTAATTAAAGGTTAATTACTATAAGTGGTTAAGGTTAATTAATTTGAGTAATTAATTAAAGATAAATAACTTGAAGGTAATTAAAAGATAATTAATCAAAGATGATTAATTGAAAAAGGTAATTAGAGGATAATTAATTAATTTGTAATTAATTAATGTTTAAGTAAGAAGGATTTATAAAATAAAAGTAATTAATTTAATTAACTTTAAATTAATTAGAGATGATATAGATCATTACTTATGGATGGATGATAATACTGAATGCTTTGCATTTGATTGATATCTCTGATGAGATATATGCTATGTGATATGGATGTTTAGTTGAATTGTGATAATATGGATTATCTGATGATATTGATAATGTTGATTATCTATTGTGAATTATCTTTCTAAGTGTATAAAGATAATTGAATTAAATTGTTTTAACCTTTAAAACAACTTGGCCTTAAAAGATACGTTTTGGATTTCGATGAGACCGGGATCGGGTTTCCGTATACCGGATTTCCAGGTCTGGAGACCCGAATACCACATCGATCCAAATTTACGTTAGGTCGTGAAATCCAAATGGAGCAAGTAAAGACTCGAGGTGTAAGAACGATTCTTTGTCAGTATAACTCTGTGGGTGATTCCGTAATGAGTTGACGGAGATAGTACTTTCAGATTCGAGATAAAGATTTAGAGTGCAAGGGTTATTATCGTTAACTCTGAGGGTGATTCCAATACGAGTGTAACGAGATAATGCCTTCGGTTTCGTTCGAACCCGGAACGAACTTGTATGGATTGAATGCTTTCAGCACATCGTCAGGTGGACGATGAGCATTCTAAGATAGATGTGTTCTTTTAAAAGGTAATCGTGACCTCAAGCCTCACAAACCGGGAATGGCTAAAACAGGGGAGGTGCAGCAAGGTTAGTGGGTAGCACCCAAGTAGGACAAGATGACCTCTGTCTAGATGTCCCTTTCTATTTTCGACTTAGTGTGTGCGGTTGGTCATGACAACCGTGAGGTATCTTGTGCGGGAATTATCCAGTAAGGGATGTTCCGGCCTTGTGTTGCAGGGGATTGGGAGTGATCCTCGGTACGGTGATCTAGGCCACGTACTGTGACGGGCGGTACCCCGGTAGCCCTGCCATTGATGGAATCCAAACTCCAATAAGTGCCGTACGTTTTAGTTGTGCCCAACTATGTTGGAACGTGAGATGTAAGCATTCCAGCTATTTCATATTTATTTGGAAACCCTAGACCTATTATAATACAATCGAATTTCCTATCAAATGTTTTGGTTAGCGTAAGGTAAAAACTTACCCATATTTATTGGTGGAGAGTCTTACGTGATACCTTTTCTTTCAAAAGGTTTTGAAGTTAAACAAGTTTAACCTATTACTCACACCAGACCCATGTCTGACCCAAGTTGTTTATTTCTGTTTTATAAACTCTTTGGTACTCAAATTTTTACGAGTAGCCAAGTGATTCAGGTTTAGCTTTGACGAGTAATCTGGAGGAGCAATGGAGCAGGAGGCTTCGGCGTTGTAGATATAGATAGTAGTTTTCCGCTGTGTTGATCTTTGTATTGATCTGTATTGTGTTGAGATGTAATAACTAGACAGATGTTTATAACTGTCTAGTATGTGATGTGTAATCTGTGTAACTCTGATAGATGATGTATATAATACTATGTAATATTTATGTGATATATTATATTTCGTTTCGTTTCCGCTGCGAGTATCTGTTGTTGTTTTCTTTTCTCTTCTTCTCTTTTCTATTTCTCACCCCTTTCTTTCTTACTGTCGATGCGATTTTCCGGGAGTGGAAAGTCGGGTCGTCACACGTGGTATCAGAGCTTAGGTTGAGCGAATGCCTAAGCTTTTGGTTAAGTGAATATCAGAGCTATTGGTTGAGTGAATACCTAGCTCTGGAGTGGTATCTATCGTGAGAGAGCGTATTTGTAATTTTTATATAACTATATATATATATTCTACCTATATTGTTGGGTTACCCGTACAGGTTCTCCAATATAAGATAAAGGTAGATAGGGTAGTAGTGTATGAAACACGACTACCAATGGTTGGAATTAAGGTTGGAAGTGTATTTATCGAGACTGTAGACCCAATACTGTCTCGAGTAAGTTTTGCTGTGATGAAGGATTTCATCGAATCTCTGAAGGAAACCTGTTAAGGTTCGGAGTTTATCTGTAAAGTTGGATGAGTAGAGTTTAGATCTATCGGTTGAACAGAAGCAAGTGATGGTATCTTGATACCTCAGGTAATAGTAGCTGTGTGATGAGATGCAGTGACGATGGATGTTCCCGAAGATGTTTTCTTTGGAACAAGTTAAGGAAGTGCGTCTGCTTCGGTGTTGTGGCTGAGTTCAGCATGGTGTTTCTGCTTTGGTTTGGAGTTCGAGTTTCTCAAAGATCTTTGGATAGAAAGTCCTTGGCATCAGTATCAGCAGTGCAGCTCGGAGTATTCTGTGATGGCAGGAAGTTGTCAGGCTGAGTAGTTTTTCTGGAGGTGAAATTCAGAAGCAGCAGGGTGCATCCATTTCTTAGATGGATTGGATAGTTAAGTATGGGCTGTTCTGATTTGTTAAGAGGAACAGTTTTCTTTGGAAATAGGCTGGGTTGATCGCAAAAGTGACTTGCGATAGTTTGAGGGTTCTCTTGGGTTATCAGAGTTTTTCTGAGTGTCTTCAGAGAAGTCAGGAGTTGTCTGCATCTGAAGGTTGAGTTTTCTTATCGACTGGATTCCAGGAGTAGTACCGGTAGTTCAGTCTAGTTGAAGGATGTTTCCTAGAGATGGAGTTGGTGCAGCAACTCAAGTTTTGATGAAGTATCTGAGTTTTATTTATGGATCAGTGAACCTTATTTCTGGAATGAGTTGTCCAGTCTGTGCTTGTGTTCTACCTCAGATCAGAATTGAGCAGCGAAAGCAGTTTGGAGTATATCTCTGGATAGGAGAAGTAAGTTTGGAATCTACTGATGTTGTGAAGTAAAGTTATGTTTGGATCTCTTCTGTGTTCTGATTTGGATAAGTATTGGGTTTTCAGGATTGAATTGTCAGTTTGGACAATTGGAATTCATTGAGTTTTATGTATCTCTGAGGGGTACGTGTAAGATCTATCTCTGGTTTTAGAATCAGCAGTTCTGGAAGGTTTAGTTGTTGAGTCAGACTCGTCTGTAGTCTGATATTCTGTTTAGTTCTGTAGATCTAGATGAGTAGGAGATCTATAGCTTAGTAGTTTAGATTGTTGTAGAGCGAGTATCCCGGTATATATATACTTGGGGAAACTCGAGGAATTCTATCTAGAATTTTGTTTGGATAGTTAGATTTGATTGATTGGATGAATTGGTTGCTATGGTTGTTAGCATATGGATGATAGTATATGCTTGTGTTTTAAAATTTAAAATCTTTAATAAGATTATTAAATTACCTTTGTTTAAATTTCGGGGACGAAATTATTTTAAGGGGGAAGGAATGTAATATCCCGGAAATTTTAACAATATCAATTTAATAATCTGTTAAATAATTAAATTGATATTGATGATCTTTGATAATAAGATTTGAATTTAATTTAATAATCTGATTAAATTAGTATTAATTGGTGATTTTATCTTTTAAAAGTTAATAAGATATTTTCTATTTGAATATATATATTTATTTATATATATTGTAAATAGAAGCTTTGGGTAAATTGGGAATTTAGATTTAATTTAATATGACTTTTCAAAGTTATTTAAATTAGTAAATTTATAGTTTTAAAATACTTTAATTGCTTAAGATATTTTTACTTAAGTTTAAAATTATATAAGAGTTAACAAAAAGGCTTGTTTTGTTTCTTTTTAAAATATCACTTGATAATATAATCTCTTATATAAATTATTTAAATATCAAATATGTTAATTTCAGATAATAAGTATAATGTATTATTTTTATTAATATGAATGGATTTTAAAGAATATGAAATTGTTATTTAATTGAATAAATAGTTATATATGTATATATATATATAACTTGACTTTTTAAATTGAATCTTAGGATTTAATTTAATTGAATTTGAATTTAAGCTTTGAAATTCAAGAGAATAAATATTTAAATTGTTTGGAGATTATAATATTTGTATAACTTTTAATTATAAATATAATTGGTTTTGTTTCTTTAAAATGATTTATATATATAGATAAGTGTTTAATAAATAAGAAAAAGGCTTTTTAATTACTTTAAAATAAATAGAAATAAGATAAATACTTAAAAGACGTGTGTCTTTATCTAATGACTTATTTTAACATGTGTTAAGTAATGAATTAATCTATGTGACAAGTGTCTTTATTATTTTTAATTTTCTTTTATTTTTATAAATTTCAACTTCACTTATATAAACATATGCATTCTCCTTACTTCATTTTCTTTCTATTCTCCATTTTCAAAACAAGAAAAACTCAGTTTTTCCTCTAATAAAATCTGAAATAATTAGTGACCTCTTCTCAAAACTCTTCCTCTAATCTAAAATCAAAAACCTGATTTTCAAATTCCTCAAACCAGAGATTATCAACATCGAATCTCTGTAAACCATTTTCCCAAATCTAAATTAAGTTCAGCCTGCAATTCTTTTCAACATTTAAGCCTGCCTGCATGTTTATCAAATCTGGAATCATTTCAAGGCCTGTCTGCATTCATCTCTTCAAACTGGAAATCAAGCTTGCATGTTAATTTAAAGGCAACAATTCAAGTTTTAAATCAAATTCAAGAAGCATGCAAGTCCACAGTTTCAAAAGCTAAAATCTGGAAGCTCTGTTTCATTTTTTTTCAATCAGGTGAGTAACATTCTTAGAACTTAATATAAGAATCTGTTTGTTGGTTAACTCTAAAAGAAGTATGTTCTTGTGTGTATCTATATGTGAGTTTCTATAAATATATACATGTGGATGTATTGATATATATGTGCATGTCTGTTATGTATGATATCCCTGTTTTATATTTTCTTTAAGCTCAGATTCTTGATAAAATCCCTATCTACTTATCTGATCTCTGATAGACTTAAGTTTTAAAACAAAATAAGTTTGTTTTATCATAAACTAAAGCTTAAAATTTAAATTAAGTAAAATCTTAAGCCTGAGTGTCTCTGGAAGCTTAAAACATCAGTGTATATTAAATTCAAACTGTGAGAATTGTAGTTCCAGTATTATGAATTGAATAAATAAACCAAATCATGATTTTTAACACTAAAATCAAGATTTTTAAGAATGTGGAAATGGTGCAGTTCTGTGATGAACTAAAAATGAAGTTTTGGGTAATTCGTTTGATCTAGATGGTTTGATATGTTGAAATTTTCAGTAAGGATAGAGGGATGATCAAAGATGTAGGGAAAATTATTAGAATTTGAATTAAAGGATCAAGGAGGATATGATTTAGGATTTAAATTTTTTAAACCTAGTTTTACTGGGTTAGGGGAAGATGATCGAAACGGGATCTGTGGTCGATCGAGTTGAACGGGGATTTGGTAGATGGAAGTTTGGTCGTGGATGAAAGCATGGCCGGAGTTGCTAGATGTCAGGTGGTCGGAGGTTGGCGAACGACGCGTTGCCAGGTTTGGTGTGTTCGAGCTGTTGATGTTCCAGGTTTCGATTTTTAGGCTCGAAATTCTCGTTTTCAATTTCGAGTATAGATCGAAGGTTGGATGATCGTAATCTGGTGTAGGGTTGATCGTCGATGTATGGTGATGCTCGGTGATGGTCGGAGACGCCGCAGGTGATTGTGCACGTGCACACGATTGGAATTTCTGGGTGAAGTCTGGTTTACTGGAAGGTAATTCGAGCTCTCGGGTTTATTTCGTGGGAGACTCGGGGTTTTTAGTGTTTGGCTCGAAGTAGGAAGGGGGTAAGTTTCTTCGTTTAGTTGTAGGGTTTTGACAGGAAAAGCTCGGGTGAGACTCGAAGGGTTTAAGGGTACGACTCGAAGTAATTAGTGGTCTCGAGTATGTTAGGTTGACAGGTTTAAAACCTGTATGTTTAAAAGTTTAAACTAAAATTAAATTTGTAAAGAAATATTTAAACATGTTTTAAATTTAAATTTAAATCTGATTCAAGTTTAATTTGAATCTCAGTTCAAAATAAAATAAGTTTTTAAAATTTAAAATATTTTGAACAACCTTAAAATGTTTAGATAGCTAAATTTAAAAATAAAGTTTTAAATTGGAAGTAAGTTTAAATCTAAACTTAAAACTGGAATCAAATGTAAATCTGTATTTCAGAATTGAAATAAAAAGGAAGTTTTAAATGAAATTGTTTTTAATAACTTAAATTGTTTAAATTGTATATTAAATGGTTGAAATTAAAAAGTAAATTTAAAATCCTTAAGTTCTTTTATAAAATGAGCATTTCTTTAACATATGATTTGAGGGTTGTAAATGGATTTTAAAGTTTGTTAAGGTTAAACTTTTATTCATTTTAAATCTCATATTTAAAATGGAATTTAAAGGAAATATGAAAGTTAAATATTTCAAATATGTTTTAAATGATAAATATCATTATAAGGAAATGTTTTCTTAAGACTTAATTATTTGTGAGGAAATTAATGGATAATTAATTTGTTTGATTAATTAATCATTTGGATTAATTAAATAGGTAATTAAAGGTTTGAACTAATTAATTAATGATTAAGATTAATTAATTAGGAATAATAAATTTGTAATTAAGGATTATGAATTAGGATATTAATTAATGATTAAGAATTAATTAGTAAAGTAATTAAATATTAATTAAGTTATGGTAACACTTAATTAATTAAATAAATTAATCAATTGATTATTAAGATTTATTAATTTGAAATTAATAATAATTAATCTAAGTTAATTACTTAAGAAAAGTAATTAAATAATAGTTAATGAAGGTCATTAACTATGGATTATTAAATAATTAATTAATGTGGTTAATTTTAATAATTAATTAGATTAATTAATTTAAAGATAATCAATTGTAGAAATTATTTAAATGGAATTACTTAATGGAAGTAATTAAGAATTAATTACTTATTGTAATTAATTGAAGTTAATTTGATTAGTTAAGTTAATTAATCGAGTTTAATTAATTTAGAAAAAATCAAGAGATGATTTGATAATAATTACTTAATGTAATTATTAAGGTGTGATTATTTAGGGAAGTAAATAATAAGATAATTACCGGAAGTAATTAATTGAATGGTTATGTATTAAGGAAAGTAATTTGAGTTTAATTACTTTGAATAATTAATCAAGGGATTAATTAAGAAATTAATTAAGGAGAATTAATTTAGTAAATGAAAGTAATTAAGGGTAGTTAATTACTGATTGAAGATTAATCAAGGTGATTAATAAATGTTGTTTAATTTAAAGTTAATTACTTAATGTAATTAATTTAATTAAAGTAATTAATAATTAAGTTGTAATTAAGGATCATTAATTAATATAATTAATGATGTAATTAAGATTGATTAATTAAGTATAATTAATAAATGAAGTGATTAATTAATGTAATTAATTAAGGTTTAATATAATTAATTATAGTGATTAATTTAATTAATTATAGTTAATTAATTAATGAAGTAATTAAAGGTTAATTACTATAAGTGGTTAAGGTTAATTAATTTGAGTAATTAATTAAAGATAAATAACTTGAAGGTAATTAAAAGATAATTAATCAAAGATGATTAATTGAAAAAGGTAATTAGAGGATAATTAATTAATTTGTAATTAATTAATGTTTAAGTAAGAAGGATTTATAAAATAAAAGTAATTAATTTAATTAACTTTAAATTAATTAGAGATGATATAGATCATTACTTATGGATGGATGATAATACTGAATGCTTTGCATTTGATTGATATCTCTGATGAGATATATGCTATGTGATATGGATGTTTAGTTGAATTGTGATAATATGGATTATCTGATGATATTGATAATGTTGATTATCTATTGTGAATTATCTTTCTAAGTGTATAAAGATAATTGAATTAAATTGTTTTAACCTTTAAAACAACTTGGCCTTAAAAGATACGTTTTGGATTTCGATGAGACCGGGATCGGGTTTCCGTATACCGGATTTCCAGGTCTGGAGACCCGAATACCACATCGATCCAAATTTACGTTAGGTCGTGAAATCCAAATGGAGCAAGTAAAGACTCGAGGTGTAAGAACGATTCTTTGTCAGTATAACTCTGTGGGTGATTCCGTAATGAGTTGACGGAGATAGTACTTTCAGATTCGAGATAAAGATTTAGAGTGCAAGGGTTATTGTCGTTAACTCTGAGGGTGATTCCAATACGAGTGTAACGAGATAATGCCTTCGGTTTCGTTCGAACCCGGAACGAACTTGTATGGATTGAATGCTTTCAGCACATCGTCAGGTGGACGATGAGCATTCTAAGATAGATGTGTTCTTTTAAAAGGTAATCGTGACCTCAAGCCTCACAAACCGGGAATGGCTAAAACAGGGGAGGTGCAGCAAGGTTAGTGGGTAGCACCCAAGTAGGACAAGATGACCTCTGTCTAGATGTCCCTTTCTATTTTCGACTTAGTGTGTGCGGTTGGTCATGACAACCGTGAGGTATCTTGTGCGGGAATTATCCAGTAAGGGATGTTCCGGCCTTATGTTGCAGGGGATTGGGAGTGATCCTCGGTACGGTGATCTAGGCCACGTACTGTGACGGGCGGTACCCCGGTAGCCCTGCCATTGATGGAATCCAAACTCCAATAAGTGCCGTACGTTTTAGTTGTGCCCAACTATGTTGGAACGTGAGATGTAAGCATTCCAGCTATTTCATATTTATTTGGAAACCCTAGACCTATTATAATACAATCGAATTTCCTATCAAATGTTTTGGTTAGCGTAAGGTAAAAACTTACCCATATTTATTGGTGGGGAGTCTTACGTGATACCTTTTCTTTCAAAAGGTTTTGAAGTTAAACAAGTTTAACCTGTTACTCACACCAGACCCATGTCTGACCCAAGTTGTTTATTTCTGTTTTATAAACTCTTGGGTACTCAAATTTTTACGAGTAGCCAAGGGATTCAGGTTTAGCTTTGACGAGTAATCTGGAGGAGCAATGGAGCAGGAGGCTTCGGCGTTGTAGATATAGATAGTAGTTTTCCGCTGTGTTGATCTTTGTATTGATCTGTATTGTGTTGAGATGTAATAACTAGACAAATGTTTATAACTGTCTAGTATGTGATGTGTAATCTGTGTAACTCTGATAGATGATGTATATAATACTATGTAATATTTATGTGATATATTATATTTCGTTTCGTTTCCGCTGTGAGTATCTGTTGTTGTTTTCTTTTCTCTTCTTCTCTTTTCTATTTCTCACCCCTTTCTTTCTTACTGTCGATGCGATTTTCCGGGAGTGGAAAGTCGGGTCGTCACACCAATTAATTAATCATTACTCTAAGTATCCATCTTAATTAATCATTCCTGATTAATAATCCTTTAATTACTTTAAGTAAATAATTCTTAATTAATTTCACAAATTAATTAACTTAAACCATTACAGTAATTAATCTTTAATTACATCATTAATTAATTAACTATATTTAATTACATTAATCCTTAATTAATTACAATTAATTAATTACTTTAATCATTTATTATTTTTTTAACTAATCTTAATTAATCAATCCTTAATTACATCATTAATTTTATTAATTAATGATCCTTAATTACCCTTAATTAATTATCTTATTTAAATTAATTACATTTAATAATTAATTAGTCACATTTATTAATCACCTTTGATTAATCTCATTTAGTAATTAACTTCCCTTAATTACTCCACTTCATAAATTAATTACTCCTTAATTAATTATCCTTTAATTAATCCCTTGATTAATTATTCAAAAGTAATTAACTCAAATTACTTTTATTATAATCATCTTTAGTTAATTACATCCAGTAATTACCTTTAATTACTTTCCTAAGTAATTATACTTTCACTAATTACATTTAAGTAATTATCAAATTTCCAAATCATTATCTTAAATTAATTTAACTAATTAATTTAAACTTATCAAATTTATTTAATTAATTACCTTAAGTAATTAATTTCTTTAATTACTTCCACTAAATAAATTATACTTAACCAATTTATAAATGATTATCATTAATTAATTAATCTAATTGATTATCAAAATAAATCACATTTATTAATTATTTATCCCTAATTAATGATCCCTCATTAATTATTTAACACTTCTTTAATTACTTCCTTTAAGTAATTAATCTTTAATAAACTATTTATTAATTACCACTTAAGAAATTCTTAATTACCAATTAATTAATTTCTAATTACTAAATTAATTGCTTAATTTATCTTTAATCACTTCATTTATTAATTTCTAATCATTTATTAAAAATCTATACTTATCTAAATAAATGATTAATCCCAAATTAATTAACCTTAATTAATTAACTTATAATCTTAATTATTTTAATTTATTAACACTAAACCATTAATTAATTAAATTATTCTTTAACCCATTAATTTAATGACTCCTATATCATTAAACCTTATTAAATCTTAAAAATAAAGATTAGCCTTTATAACTATTTTAATTATTATTAACAAAAGACTTTTAAACATTTTACTTTTAAATCTTTCTTTTTAATTCATTTTAAATCAAAGATTTAAAATAATTACAATTTAACTTTAACTAAGACTTAAATCAAATTTACAAAAATCTTTTTAAATTCAAATGTTAAGAACACTTAACATTTTTATAAGGAAATTTATAAGATTTTTAAATTCAAACCTTTATAAAATTATACTTTTAACATTTTTCATTTGTTAAAACATTATAAATTTTATCAACTTATTTATTTAAATTAAGATACAAATTAACTTGAATCCATACTTTATATTTGATTTAAAACTAGATTTAAATCTTGCTTTCAATTTTAAAATAAGTTTAAAGTTTTAAAAACAAACAGATTAAAAAGAAAACTGCAACAGGTAATTGACCCGAGCCAAAACATCAATTACCCGAGAAAAATTCCAGAAATCCCGAGCCTGCTTCGAGTTTTTCCCTTTTCCTTTTTATTAAAAACTGTTATGTTTAAAAATTTGAAACAGAGTTATAATCCACGCGAGTTTCCCTCTAAACAACTCGAACCAGAACCCCTTCTTCCCGAACATGACTTCGAGTCACTCGCTTATAAACACGAAAAGACTCTGTAAAAAAACAAACTAAACACTGATACACCTAACACATGTTCACGTGCACAGTCGAGATGACCGTCTCCGACCATCAATTTCATCGCCATCATATCGACCCCGACCATCTCACACGATTCCGACTACCTGAGCTTCGTTCAAACACGAAATTCGAATTCGAGTTATTCGATCCCAACCTGGAACAGAACCCAACCTGGAAAAATGCTCGAACCCAACTTCTCCGATCATCAGATCATCTATGCTTCCACCTAAAGCTTCATCAACTTCACCACTTCAATTTCCCACAGTTTGGTGGAGCTCGATCCACCAGAGCATTCACGACAACCAAAATTCCGACCAACCTATAAACTAGGGTTAAAAACGAAATCAAACTCCTACCATCGCCACAGTGAATTATTATCACTTCTGATATTTTTCTCAGATTCTCTGATCATCCATCATCCTCCAGCCTTAACCACGACCTCAATTCATCTCGCGATCACCAGAAATCAACATAAACCCATTTCACGTTCAACTTCCTAATGCTCTAGATTTACCCAATTAAAAATCGTGATTTTTCTTTCAAAAATCATTAATTTGTATAAGAAATCTGTTTATAACCCTGAATTTATAAATTAAAATACTTGAGATTTCACTTGAGTAAACATGCACTGTTATTCTCTGGTTTCTAGAGACATTCATATGTATTTTTAACTTAATTAAATTTTTAATCACTAACCCATAGTTAAACAAACAATTATTGTTTGAATCTGAAGTCCTAATAAAGATCAGATAAGTAATAAATGGAATTTTGATTAAAATTTTAGCTTCTGAACTAAGAACAGGCAGAAACAGATACAACTACAAACATGCATCCATACATCCATATATATACATAGAAATTTCAATCATATTCATTCTCCACAATACACATTTTAATCCAGAATTTCACATGCAAACAGATACTCATATATTTAATTTTTAAGAAGAAAGTTACTCACCTTTTAAAAGTGAACAGAGAAACTTTCCAGGTTTTAATTTGAAAAGCTTTTGAATTTTTAAGATCTGAATGTCTTTGCTATTAAAACTTGAATGCTTGCTGGAAAACTTGCATGCATGCTTTGATTATTGAGATGTTGCTCTAAATCAGGTTGCTTGCTTCCAGATTTGAAAAGATGCAGGCTACAGACTTGATTCCAGATTAAAGAATTTGCAGGCTTTGATTTAGATTTTTGAAAATGAATTACAGGCAGACTAAAAGACTTTGATTTGGAAAATGCATTACAGATCTTTGTTTGAGGAATTTGGTTTTGAGGAATGTTGATTACAGATTTTCTTTGGAGACTTTGGTTACAGGTTTTGTTTTTGGGAATTTTCAGGCTGAAAGTTTCTTGTCTTTGAGTTGAAGAAAAATAGAAAAAGAGAATGGAATGAGAAGTCTATGTTTATATAAGTTAATTTGTGGTTTAATAAAAATAAAAGAAAACCAAAAATTTAAAAACTTGACATTTGTCATTTACATTGTTAATTAGTGTACACTTGTTACTATATAGCCTTAGGAAATTTACACATGTCCTTTTAATTAGTTAGTATTTATTTTAAATGTAAATAAAAAGCCTTTTCTCAATTTATAAATTACTTATCTATATATATACATAGAACAATACACTATTAACAAGTTAATGAATTTGGTTTTGAGGAATGTTGATTACAGATTTTCTTTGGAGACTTTGGTTACAGGTTTTGTTTTTGGGAATTTTCAGGCTGAAAGTTTCTTGTCTTTGAGTTGAAGAAAAATAGAAAAAGAGAATGGAATGAGAAGTCTATGTTTATATAAGTTAATTTGTGGTTTAATAAAAATAAAAGAAAACCAAAAATTTAAAAACTTGACATTTGTCATTTACATTGTTAATTAGTGTACACTTATTACTATATAGCCTTAGGAAATTTACACATGTCCTTTTAATTAGTTAGTATTTATTTTAAATGTAAATAAAAAGCCTTTTCTTAATTTATAAATTACTTATCTATATATATACATAGAAATAAACACTTGGGTACTCAAATTTTTACAAGTAGCCAACGGATTCAGGTTTAGCTTTGACGAATTGTGGAGGAGCAATGGAGCAGGAGGCTTCAGCGTTGTAGATATATATAGTAGTTCCGCTGTGTCTGTATCTCTGTAGTGTATTGAGTTGTAATGTCTAGACAGATGTTATAACTGTCTAGTAAGTGATGTATATGCTGTGTAACTCTGTAAAGTGTTGTATACTATGTAATAGTATATGTTATTAATATAATTTATTCGTTCCGCTGTGAGATCGTTGTTGTTGTTTCTTTCTTTCTTCTCTTCTTTTCTATTTTCTACCCCTTTCTTTCTTATTAATGATACGACTTTCTGTGGAGAAAAAGTCGGGTCGTTACAGATTGTGTTTTATACTTATCTATATATATATACTCTTAAATCTTATTTATTAAGCAATATATTAAAAGAAATAAAATAATTCTGATTATTAATCTTGTTTAAAAACCATATAGTTATTTTGTTTAAATAGCTTTGAAAATCTTATATTAAATAAATCCAAATATCCAAACTATCAATATATATATATATTAGAAATTTAAAACAAGATTTTATTTATTAATTAAATTTACAAACCCAAGTTTATCTATTTACAATATATACCCATATATATATATTATAAATAGGAATCATTTTATTGGTTTTTAAAAGATAATTTCACTCAGTAAATATTTATTTAATCAGATTATTAAACCAATTCAAATTTTATTATCAAAGATTATCAAATCAATTTAATTATTTAAACAGATTATTAAATTGATATTGCCCCAAATTTCCGGGATATTACAACAAAGGAAACTTTTATAAGTATAAAGTGATTTAAAGATTTCCCAAGAAAATTATATATATGTATATATATAAAAAAAAGATTTTATGGAAATGGTTTTGAGAAAAAGGTTTTGGGAACCTTTGAATTTGGAAAAGGCTTTTGATTTTTGGGTAAAATCAATATTGGGATTTGGGAAAGCCTGATTTGTGAATTATCGATTTTGAGAATCGATTTTGTGTAAAAGCATTTATATGGAATTCATACTAGGTGTATGATTTGGAAAATACTATATGTGTATAGTATAAAATGTTTTGAGAATAGCTCTGGGGAAAAAGGCGCTCCCTTGAAATGAACTTCTCAGGAGTGCCACTGGGTGGTACTGCCTTGAGCCCCAAGGGGGGGTTTCTAAAGTTGATCCTGTGAGGAGTCCGGACAAAACTAGTTCCTGAGGATTATTGTGTAGCGAAAGTCGAGGGGCTGGTGCCCACAGAGGCATTTGGGTTATGCTGTGACGACTGTGTAACTCGATGTTACTGCGATCTACTGCAGACCATAGCGAAAGTCGCGTGAGCCGCTGAGAGCCAATAGTCTGCGTTTGATTTTATATCGGTAGACTGCGACACTATGGTAACATAGCGAAAGTCATGTGTGCCGCTGAGAGCCAACAGTCTGCGTTTGATTTTATATCGGTAGACTGAGACCTATGTAAGAGTGGAGAAGTTTCATTTTGATAGCGAAAATCGTGTGTGCCGCTGAGAGCCAACAGTAACCCTGGATGTAATTGCGATCTGTTGTGGGTTCTATGGTGTAATCAGTTACATGGACTTTTGCTGCGACGGCAACGTAACCCTGGATGTAACTGTGACCATGGATGGGTGTGATGATTTCCAGAGCATTCTCACCAAAGATATTTCCTCTATTTTCAAAACTGTTTCTATATTTTCAATAAAATTATTTTCCCAATATTTTCACTGGATGTTGGAAACGGGTCTGCCAAACACTTATAGATTTTCAGTCATACGTCTGATCAACGTATGACCGAATTTTTGTGAGAACGAGAATGGACTTGTTGAAACATCGAGTTATTAAAGTATTTTTATAAAAAACGACTTTAGAATAATATTATATAGATATTAAAAAAAAAGAATGTTTTAAAATGATCAAGAATATGTATTTGATTTTAAGCATTTTAATAATTCTGGCTTCGTTCTTTTCGAGGACGAAAAGTTCTAAAGGGGGGAGGAATGTGATGACCCAGATTTTTAACGATTGTTAATTAGTAATTAATGGAATTAAATCATTGAAATATTGATATTGATTAGTCAAACAAATAAATTTCTAACGATTAAAAATATCTGAATCAATATATTAATTTAAAAAGTATACCAAATAATCAAACAACATATCAAGATAAACATCCATCATATTTCATAAACAAACAACATATTAGTATAATAAAACAAACAATAAAGTGAATATATCAAACAATATATTAAAGACAACATTCATTTCATTCTATTATCAAATCAGTAACATATGTTGTAAAATACATAAGAAGATTCCCAGCTTCAAATGTATACCTATATAGCCAATTGAACAAAGAATCAAAGGCAAGTAAGAACTAAGTAAGCATGAAAACAAATAATGATTCGAATATGGGAAAGCATGCAGACCTAAGTATAACAAGATTTGAAAGCAAAATAAAATTTTATATGCATGAAGCTTGTAGATTAAGCCAGGCAAATAGAAAAGAAAATATAAGATATGTGTAAAATGAGACATAAAGTACAATAGCATTCAATGCTCTCATTTATTAGCAGCATACAAAATCTATTCGAGTTGTATACAATCCTTTCAGCCTCCATTCTTTTGAAAAATCTCTGACCATAAGAAGAGATATACCCTGAACCTGTTTTATACATAACCGGTAAACTACTTCTTCTCATATCACCTTTTCAATTTCAGTTCGAACTGAATAAGACTAAGATAAAAACTCCATTAAAACCTAAACAAGATTCAACCAGCATATCAATACAAAACAGTGAGCAAGGGATTTGGCAAGAAGATTTGAAGGAAAACATTTTCCAGTTTTCAAAAATTCAAAACTGTTTGCAAAGAAAATGTGCTCTGTTCTTCTCTGCAAAGCCGGTGAGTAACAAATTCCTTTAAAAATTAAAGTGTTTAAATTTGCGCTTATATCATCATCTGTATATATATATGTGGAAGCTGGAAGTATGTTATTCTTGCTGTTGCTTAAACTTTCTCTGTTCTTGGTTCCTAAATACAAAACTGTTGATTTCAAAAATCAATTCCTCTCTTTCTAGTTGATGATTGAATTTGAGATTTGAACAAAAGTCGTTTGTATCATCATAAACTTTAGTTTAAAATTTGTTTTAAGAAAAACGAATGTGAGTTGTCACTGGGAAGGCTCAAATTACAGATCATCTTCATATTTGTTAATTTTCGAATTTCTTGATTTACAAATTCGTGAATATAAATGGAATTCGCACGCGAAAATATGATTTTTAAAACGAGATTCGTGATTTTTAGTTTGATGGATCACGAGATTTTGGGGTTTGTTCGAAATTTGGGTTTTAGTGAATTGCCGAAGATCCAGATGATAGTTGAAGCTAGATTTTTGATCGTAGCTTGCTTATATGTGGTTGATATTGGGAAAAATACGATTGGATTTTTCAATAGAGTGAATTGATGGGAATTGAAGGAACTAAGTTTTATTTTGTTTTTGGCTGGGTTGAACTGACGAAGCATGTGCGGCATGAAGGTGGCAGCGGAGTCGATCGCGAGTGGTGGGATGGGTGCTGGAAGGTGTGTCGAAGCATCGGTGATGGTGGTTGGTGTTCTCGAGAACGGAGGCGATGGAGAGGAGCGAAGTTCCGACCATGGTGTTTCAGTTTGGTCGAGATTTTAACTCGATTTCGCCTCGATGAGTTTTCGCACAACCTGGGTTCGTATTCGTGTTCGAGTTGGCTCGAGGGGTCGTGGAGCATTGGCGCGACGATCGCCAGGGGTCGGTGGCGTTGGGACAGGTGCACCATATGCACGTCGAAACTGGAAGTTGGGTTTTTGGGAGAATCGGGTTTTCTTCGTTATTTTCTCGTGTTGGTCTCGAAGTTTAAGGCGAGGGATCTGACTCGGGGCAGGTGTGGGAGAAACGCGAGTTTGACTCGGGGTGTAGAGAGTGTATGTCTGGGTATAGTAATAACAAGATTTGTAGAGAAAAAGAAAAAAAAGGGGTTTTAAGGTTATTTTAAATAATTAGTTCTCTAAGAGAGAACGTGGAACAAGTTAAGATTTAAATTATTGGAAGTAATTGAGCTTTCAGATAAGTGTGTATTAAATGTTTTAACAAGTTAAATGTTTATAATTGTTTTACTTTAAGGAAATTAATTAAGAAGTAATCAAACACATGAAAATAATTAAGGTTTAATTACTCCGTGTAATTAATAAGGAAGGTAATTTCTTAGTGGAAGTAATATAGGATTAATTACTTGGTATAATTAATTAAATAATGAATTAAGAAGTTAATTAATGGAGGATAGTCAATGACTGAATATGATATAATTAATTTATGTGATTGATTAAAGATCGATGCAATCAATTAAAATTACTGTGAAAGGTTAAGGTTAATTGTTTTGTGAAATTAATTACTTAATGTAATTAAAATGATAATTAGAGAATAGTTAATTAATTGATTTGTACTTAATTTATTTTGAGCAAGTAGGACTTAAAGATGATGGGAGTAATTAATTTAATATATTTAAATTAATTAGAATGGTATGGCTAATCAATCTTGTGTATGGATGTTAGAATGATATTGGAAGCCTTGGATTAATTGTCATCCCTTACATCTGATTCGTGATGTTACGTGATATGATGTGATTGATTTAAACTGAAATGACGTGGTTTTCTATTGATGATGAATTACCGTGACACCCTGTAAAGTTGAATTGTATTTTTCTTGAATAACTTGGGTTAAGATGACATTGAATTCAAAGAGATAGGGGTCGGGTATTAGGAAATACCCGAAACCACTTCGATTCTTTATAAGATTTATTTGTGAAATCAATAAAACTGAAATGGAATGATTTGAGTGAAATTGGACCATATAATCAAAGTTCTGGCACTTAATTGCTTTGTGAAATAAGGGATGTCTATAGCAGCTTACGAAGTTGTAAAATGATATACGTACCCCGGGTTTATATGAGTTGTATTGTTTTGTATTACATGTTAGATGGGTTTACTCACGCTGGTTTCCAGCCTGACCCGGGTGTTACTTTGATGTAATGCTCGGGTCAGACCGAGTATTACAGATTTTCAGGTAAGGACGTTCTGGAGCTCAGGGGGCGAGCTGGATGGCAGGACGTACGGAGTGTTCCGCCGTGACTATTATTTTTGATTATCTGAGACATATTTGATTTATATATGACCATCGTTGTGTATTGGAATATAACTCTGATGTAAATAAATGTAAATTGACAGATACAGTATTCTTTTATAAACTGTTATTATTTGATATTATATTTTGTTCCGCTGCGAATGTGAGCATCTGTGTTATGTTTTCTGTTTCTTTTCTTCTATCTCTTCTTCTTTTCATAACTATCTGGAATTTTCGGGTTCGAAATTTCCGGGTCATTACAGGGGAAGTCTGTAACGACCCAGAATTTTGAACAAATTAAATTGAGAATATTTAATTAATTTTAAATATTTGAACGATGATTTAATTTGAATCCCCGATATAACTTTGAATTTGGTGATTAAATTATAAAAATTTAATCTATTGTAAGTTGAATAAAATTGGTATCTTCAATTGTAGGCCGAAGAAAAATATTTTGAAAGCTTTTAAAATTCGTATTGATAATACTGAAGATAACAGAAGCTTCAGAATTGAGTTTGGAAACAATTTGATCGGTTTTGAAATTAATTGTTTGAACCGATATTTAAAAATAGTCATTTTTCAAACAGTCTCGAAATTCGACGAAACCAGTTCCATTGGGTCCGTAACGTTGAATTATCGTCGGATTTCAAATTTCGTAATAATTGGAATTGTGGTTTGAGCGTATGATATATAAACGCATTGGACTTTGTTTTGAAACGAATTGAATCTAAATAAAATAGGGTTACTTTTCTTTTATCCGACCATAAGTACAATTCGCCTCCCTTTTGTCTCGTTCGTACCCTCCCTCCTTCTGATAAAATACACGAAAGAAATCGTGATAACTATGCCGTCTTCAATTTCAAATATCTCGTCCTTCCTCAGTTCAAATCATTCAAGATCTGTTCATTCAAATCAAAACAATGGCCGCGTTCTCCCCTCGTTCATTCAATTTAAAATTCAACGAGATCGAAAAAAAAGAAAAGAAAAAAAGAACAAAAGCATCTCGTTCAGAGTAGATAATAAATTGGGGCCGAACTCTTCATTCGAATTATCCCCATCCCCTTTCTTTCAAAGATCAACTCGAGCTCGGCTGTGGCTCGAAGCAATGGAGACGACTCTGGCAAATGGGTTTCAGACGAAGGGCGAGCGCGAGGCAGTGGTCGCGACAATGTTCTGGGGGGCGCTCGTCTAGGCCGATGGTGGTTCGTGGTCGCGAACAACTAGGGTTTGTGGAGGCTCGTTTGGGTAGTTCTGAAAGGGAAGCGCGTTCGCTCGAAGAAGTGGAGTGTGCTAGCAGAGGCGATGGTCGCGATTGGGGCGGAGCTTTGGCGATCACAATTCGAGGCGGCGGCGCCTTAGGCTGGGCGATTGATGTTCGAACGAGTCGTTTCTGGAAGCGACGAAGTCGCGATAGGAGCTAGGGCTCGAAGTTGACTAGGGCAGGCGATCGAACTTTGGAGCGCGTGGTGGCCAGTGTGGTCTAGGGGGGAGAGTCGCGAGCACGATGAGGTTGGGAAATCGCGAGGTCGAAGTCTGCACTTGCGGGGTACTGGAGGAGGTGAAGCTCGAAAGGTTGGTGGAGTCTCCCTGTCAGGTCTATAAAATCGAGAAACAAATTGGATTGGAAATGGGATTGCAAAAATTAAAAGCTAAGGTGAGATCTCCTCACTCAGATTTATATTTGGATTGCAGTTATTGATTTGTTGACAGTTTGGATGTGATATTAGATATAGTAGGATATGTCTATATATATATAGCAATATATACATATTGGCATATGTATATATTGGATTGATGATTTCCCGCCTCGTATAGCGGATGAGACCCTATTGCGCCGTTAGTAAGCGGATTATTTTTATAAAACCCATATACCGCGATATTCCACCTCGAAGTGGAATTGGTATTGTGCTAACATCTGTGGATGCAGGGAAACAGGTTGGAGGGATCCAACTGGATTCCTCACCAGTATTTATTTATTTACAGATATTGATGTATATTCTGTAATCATATTGATATATGATGTTTGTTGTTGTGATTGACTAATTGGTGCTGTTGCATCATCAGATTCAAGTTTTGAAGTTTAAAAAAAAAATAACGACTTTTACTTTAAAAGGATTTTAAAGTGATTTTTGAAAGTAGACGTTTTATTTAATTTTTGAATTAATAAATAAACGTTCAGATTTTAAAGTTATAAAAGTTAAGATTTGTGAATTATAACCAAAAGGTAAATTCTTTTGAAATAAATAGTTAAGAAATTTATAAAATGGTTTTAATTGGAATTTTTGAATTATTAAAAACGATGTATATAAAAGATGTACAAAAATTGATATTTATAACTTTAAAATGTTGGTATTATAAAACGAGTTTTTATAAGCGTTAAAATGAATTTTTAAGAATTTATAAATAAATGAAATTTATAAATTGTGAACTTATAAATGGAAATGATTTTGTAAAATAAAGGAATTATGAGTATTTAACTTATAATTATGGAGTGTTGGTATAAGATTTGAGTTATGAATCGAATTGTTAATAAAGGAGATTTATTAAATTGAAGTTGTTAGAAAATAGAAAGGTGAATTTATAAACATTGTTTTATAAATTCGAGATCAATTGAATTTGATAAATTAAATGTAGAAGGTTGTTAAAGGAGATATATTCACGATTTTGGATAGCGAATTATTATTGAAATAAAATGTGTAGAAAATATTGAAATTTGGTTAGTGAATTATATTCACGATTTTGGACAAGTGAATATATTGTTAAGTAAAATGGATAGTTTTGGGAAAGTGACATTGAAAATGAAGTTAAACATTTTAAAGATGTTTTTAAAATGTATTATGCTATCGAAATCATAGATTTCAACATTTATTGTTGAAATAGACGTTTTCGAGGAATAAGGAAATGATGGACTATAACACTGTTGTTATAGTAAATGATTTTCGAAAGAAAATGTTTTATGTAGTATTGGGATTTATATATATCTATCTTAAAATCCGAATCCTTATACTAGTGATTTTGAGTCGTCGTAACGATGTTTTACGTAACATTCGTTTTGACTCAAATAAATGTTATAGTAAATGGTTTCCTTAAAGAATGAAATATATATACTTAATTTGATTTAAGTATATTGAATATTTTCAAATGTTGAAAATAAATAGTTTTGTGAATTACTTATTTTAAATAAGTATGGAAATGCTTTTCCAATATGAAATGAAACGTTTTTTGAGATTTTATCTTTGTAAAGATAAATTCAAAGTGAATATTGAAATCGATTTGAAAATCGTATATCAGTAGATATTTTGAAATATAAATTCACTATGGAATTTATAAAGGAAATGGAAATTGTTTTAGAAAAATAAATGTTGATTTATTTTTGAAGTGTGGAAATTTTATATCTAGTAAAGATATTTTTGAAGATAAAATAATTTGGGAAAATTATTTGGAATCTGATGATGTTGCGCATCTCTATTGATAGTTAAATAACGACTATCAATAATTACCTTGAATGGATATTTGTTGTGATTGGATGAATTTGAATGCCACACTTATTTTTGAATAATCGCTCACTATTCGGGTTAGCCGGGAAAGGACCATGGGGTCGTATAACCCATTCCGAATATGTGATACGTCGTTATGAATTGCATTCGAAGACCGGTGTTGAACACCGGATATTTTTGAAAACGGAAGGATTACCGTCGAGTTACTCTACATCGGCTGATCTCCGATTTAGAGGTTTTATCACCCTTAGTGACGGGAAGTCCGGACGTGATTAGAAAATTATTCGGATTTGCAAGGGCTTCGTGAGAAGTGCCTTCGGTTCTGTTCGATCCCGGAACAGACTTGTATGGATTGTGTGTCTGACGTTACAATTTGAGATATAAAGCTGATTTCTTTCAAATACATATCTGTTGGTGGCGGAGAATTTATTCTCTTAGCTTAACACCCTTCTCTGAGACGTACGAGCTCAGAGGTTATGTAGTTGAAATTTATCAGCGATATACTCCCAATTTGGTAACGTGGCATACTAAGTGTTGCTGTGAAATGATCAGTGTTTGATCATTTGTGATATGATCATTTGTTTGATCTTATATCTTTGTGATCATAGGTTGATCATTTGTTTGACCCGAAGCATGGCTTTGTAGAAAGCGTAGCTTTGTGGACGAGACTTCGTCGAGCCTCACACCCCGGAAATGGTCAAAACAGGAAGGATGCAGCAAGGTTCTAGGGAGTAGCGCCCCTTAGTGTATGTCATTCCTTCTGGATAGAGGTGGTATCATGGTATGGAGCCCAGATACTTAACCTATGTGGTTGCTGCATTTTTACTATGTGGTTTGTTGCGAATCGGGGATCCTCGGGAAGATCGGTTACGATCGGGGGATGGCATACGCGTGTCAGTAGTTACCTATTTTTGCAGAGGTAACCCGGCCTTGTGTTGGCAGGGATCCGGTTAGGTTCTCGGGTCGTCTATTCCAGGGACGTACCCATCGTGGCATAGGAAGTTCCTTGGCCTTACCATTTGTTGGAAATCCAAAGAAACAATACGAGCCTTGTACGGTTTTAGTTGTAGAACCTGCCATCTAATATGGCAGCTATAGCAAGCATACTATAATGGTACCTATGCTGGCTAAGATTTATATTCTACTTTCGAAATGTTTTCTACACTATGCACTAATAATAATATCAAAAAGAATTGATTTTGCGTAGTAAGCATCTTTGACTATCATAAGAAGAAATCTCCTCCAATTCTGCGTTTGCATTGTGTGTGTGGTGGGAGGTCTTATGGTAGTTTCATTTTCCAAAAGCATTGCGAATTTGTTTTATTTTATTTGTGAAAAATAACTGTTTTACGATCTCACACCAGTCACCATGACTGACTCGGAGTTTATTGTTCCCTTTCTAAACTCTGGGTGCCCACCAATTTCCACACGGGCAGCCTAGAGTTATGTTATTAGGATATTCTGGATATTCTGGAGCTTTGGAGATAAGCTGGATGGCGAGACGTAGTATTTGTATCTGATATTATTTATTCCGCTGTGTATTCTGTATGAGGACAAGTTTATATAACTGTCCATTGTTGTATATTGACTCTGATTGATGTATGTATAAAAGGCTATAGTTCTTTGTTTAAAGATTATTAATTTATCTATTATATGTTGTTCCGCTGCGATGTGTAAGATTCTGATATTGTTTCTAATTCTGATGTTGTTCTTCTTTCTTCTTCTTCTCTTTTTCTTCTGTCTTTTCTTCTACTTTTTCTTTCTTAAACCATCACTATTCGAGTTTCCGGCACTCGATTGCTCGGCAGTCGATAAAGTGAGTATCGATGTCGAATTTTCGAAAGTCGAAAATTTCGGTATGTGACAGAAATGGTTGAAGTGTGGAAATTATATATCTTGTAAGGATATTTTTGGAAAATAAATAATTTGGAAAATTATTTGGAATCTGATGATGCTGTGCAGACCTATTGATAGTTAAATAACCGATTATCAATAATTACCTTGAATGAGTATTTGTTGTGATTTGCTTGAATTTGAATGCCACACTTATTTTTGAATAAGCGCTCACTATTCGGGTTAGTCGGGAAAGGACCTTGGGGTCGTATAACCCATTCCGATATGTGATACATCGTTATGGATTTGCATTTGATGACCGATGTTGAAGACCAGATATTTTTGAAAACGGAAGGACTACCGTCGAGTTACTCTACATCGGCTGATCTCCGATATAGAGGTTTTATCACCCTTAGTGACGGGAAGTCTGGACGTGATTAGAAAATTATCCAGGTTTGCACGGGCTACGTAAGAAGTGCCTTCGGTTCTGTTCGATCCCGGAACAGACTTGTATGGTTACATGTCTGACATTACACTTTGAGATATAAAGCCGATTTCTTTCAAATACATTTCTGTTGGTGGCGGAGAATTTAGTCTCTTAGCTTAACACCCTTCTCTGAGACGTACGAGCTCAGAGGTTATGTTGTTGAAGGTTATCAGCAATATATTCCCAATTTGGTAATGTGACATGCTGTGTGTTGCTGTTTGATGATCATTGTTTGATCATTTGTGATATGATCATTTGTTTGATCATTTATCTTTGTGATCATTTCTTTGATCATTTGTTGACCCGAAGCATGGCTTTGTGAAAAGCATAGCTTTGTGGATGAGACTTCGTCGGACCTCACACCCCGGAAATGGTCAAAACAGGAAGGATGCAGCAACGTTATTAGGGGGTAGCGCCCCTTTAGTGTATGTCATTCCTTCTGGATAGAGGTGGTATCATGGTATGGAGCCCAGATACTTAACCTATGTTGTTGCTGCAAATTTATTACTTTGTGGTTGTTGGAAATCGAGGATCCTCGGGAAGATCGGTTACGATCGGGGGATGACATATTCGTGTCAGTAGTTACCCAGTTAGGGGTAACCCGGCCTTGTGTTGGCAGAGATCTAACCGTAATGTTAGGTTATTTCTCGGGACGTCTTTCCAGAGGCGTTTCCATGTGGCAATGGGAAGTTCCTTGGCCTGACCATTTATTGGAAATCCAAAGAAACAATACGAGACTTGTACGGTTTTAGTTGTAGAACCTGCCATCTAATATGGTAGCTATAGTAGGCATACTATAATGGTACCTATGCTGGCTAAGATTTATATTGTACTTTCGAAATGTTTTCCTCACTATGCACTAATAATAATATCCCAAAATGATTTGTTTTGCATAGTAAGCATCTTTGACTATCATAAGGAGAAATCTCCTCTAAATTCTGCATTTGCATTGTGTGTGTGGCGGGAGGCCTTATGGTAGTTTCATTTTCCAAAAGCATTGCAAATAAATTTTATTTTCTTTGTGAAAAATAACTGTTTTACGATCTCACACCAGTCACCATGACTGACTTGGAGTTTATTGTTTCCCTTCTAAACTCTGGGTGCCCATTATTTTCCACACGGGCAGCCTAGAGTTATGTTATCAGGATATTCTGGAGCTTTGGAAGCAAACTGGATGGCGAGACGTATCACCTATACTATGTATTTTTCCGCTGTGTATTCTGTATGAGGACAAGTTTATATAACTGTCCATTGTTGTATATTGACTCTGATTGATGTATGTATAAAGTGATATAGTTCTTTGTTTTAAAAGACTAGTGATTATCTATTATATATTGTTCCGCTGCGATATGTGAGATTCTGATATGGTTCTGTGTTTCTGTTGTTTCTTCTTTCTTTTTCTTCTGTTTTCTTCTACCTCTTCTTTCTTAAACCCTAAGAATTCGGTTTTCCGGCATTCGATGGCTCGGCAGTCGATACAGTGGACGTATTGATGTCGATATTCGGAAGTCGAAGAATCGGGTCCTTACAACGTGGTATCAGAGCATATGGTTAAGCGACAACCCTGCTCTGTTGGGTGTTACTCATTAGAGATAGAGTCAGCAGTACTCTAGAATGAGTGTGAGTGTAATAATAGATATGAGTGCGTATTTGTTAGTGGATATAAAAATTGTTTTGTATTGTGTTGACTTATCGGTTGATTGTTTATAGATTCTGGTCGGTGCAGTCTAGCTAACTGAAATCGATAGGAGTTTCTAAACTCTTAAACAAGATAAACTGACACAGTATTGTTTTAAAATAGGGTAAATGAAATAATTTTACCCAAAAATATTTTTGTATATAAAAGAAATGATTTTCTGTAAATTATTATAGTATATGGTTGCATGGTTGTTACGAAAGCGATAATATTGAAATGTTATCATTATTATATGAAATTGAATAAGAAATTGAAATCGTAACTCTAAAGTTAAGAAATAAATTCACATATAAATGAAATTTGAGAATATAAATTATAAATTTGATTTGTAATTTGAAACGGAATTCCAGAGAAGTTTTTGGAAATGTAATTGAAAGAATTTGGAAATTTTAGAAATTAAATTCCTTTTTGATTTGAAAATGAATTTCAAAGGTTTTGAAAAGTATTTTGAAGGAAAAAAGCTCTAAACTTTTTTCGGTCGCTGGAAAATAACTTTGGTATTGACTGCAGCATCATCGATGTTCATTTTCGGGTTTCCAAAAGAGGAATTGCTGCCAAATTGTTTTAAATGAAAGTTGTTTGGAAAATTTGGGTTTTGTTTTGGAAATTCAAAGGATAATTTGAATTGTTTCCAAAATGATTTTGAAATGTTGGTAAGACTCTGGAATACTATATAAAAATATTTATGAAATATTATTAAGTTGATAACTTATACAAATTGAATTTTGATAGAATAAATTTAACTTAAAGGATGGAGTTAAATTAAAGTAAGTACAAGTGAATCAATTAAACGAAAGTAAATTGAATGTTGAAATTCATTTCGAATTTGTAAGCAATAGAATTGAATTGAATAATTATAAATGAAAGATAAATTAAAAATTCGAATTGGAAATCAAGTTTAATATGAGTGGTTATAAACCAAAATAGTGAATTGTAAATAAATTTTGGGAATGAACAAAAGAATAAAACTGGAATTGAAACTGAATGTTGAAAACAAATTTGAATAAAATGAATTGGAATTTGTGATGAATTTGTGATGAATTAGTAATTGGAACTAATCTAAAATAGTGCAGTTGTGAATGAAAGGTAATCGATAAAATTCAATATTCAGAAGTTAAACTGAATCCAAATTAAATTGAAATTGTAAATTGAATTCAAATGAAATTGGAAATGTAAAATTGAATGAAAATGGATATGTAAATTCAATAGTGAAGTAAAAATGTATAAGAAGCATGTATTGAAAAAATGGTGTAATGGAATTGGCAAAATGGTTTAAATATTGTAACTGGATATTATGGCTAGTAGGATATACAGGTGTTATAATGAAATTGGGATTTTGATTTCAAAGATAAAATTGAATTGCTCGACAAAAGGTATGTATTTGAATTTCAATATGAAATTTGATGATTTTCTTGCCCAGCCACTTGGCATTTTCTTTTCTTTTTGAATCGGAGGGGCCGTTGTGCCATTTTGTAGTTGTATCGTGTTAGCCGCGCAAAGGAGACGCTGGCGAAATTTTTTGTAAATTTAGAGTGCTAGAAAATTTTTGAGAAAATTTCGAAAGTTTAAAATTTGAATTTAAATTTAAATTTGAATTGAGAAGTAAAACAATGTTGTTTTGAACCTATAATTGAAGATTGGAAATTTAGTTGAAATGATAATGGATCTTTAATAGAAAGATTTGTTTTGAAAATTTGATAAAACTATTGGATTTTGAAAAATAGTAGATGAGTTAAGGACCATTTTTTCTAACTTGTAATTTCGGGACGAAATTCTTTTAAGGGGGGAAGATTGTAACGACCCAGGATTTTGAACAATTGAAAATGAAATATTTAATTAATTTTAAATATTTGAATGATGGTGTAACGACCCAGAATTTTGAACAAATTAAATTGAAAATATTTAATTAATTTTAAATATTTGAACGATAATTTAATTTGAATCCCCAATATAACACCGAATTTGGCAATTAAATTATAAAATTTAATCTATTGAATTGAATAAAAATTTGAATCTTCAAATTTAAGCCGATTAAAAATATTTCAAAGGCATAAAAAATTCACATTGATAATACTGAAGATAATCGAAGCTTCAGAATTGAATTTGAAACTGTTTGTTCAGTTTTGAAATTTTATCGTTCGAATCAATATTTAAAAATAGCGTTCTGAGGCGCAGTCTCGAAATTCGACGAAACCAGTTCCATTGGGTCCGTAATATTGTATTATTACCAGATTTCAAATTTTGTATTTTTCGGAGTTGTTTTGTGACCGTACGGTTAGAAAACGCGTTGAAAGTTTTAAAACGAATTCAATTTAAATTTAATTTTTAAATTTGGTCAACATCAGCGACTTGTCTCCTTTAATCACGCCCAAAATCACGAACGAAATCGTGGAGAGCATGCTTTGTTCAAATTAAAATCATGGCCGCGTACTTATTCCCTCTTCATAGTTTGTTTTCATTTCGAATTCAGCCGAGCCTTTTCGTTCAAATAAAAAAACAATGGCGACCAAGTTTAAACAATTCCCTTCCATCCCTCAAATCAACCACGAAAACAAATTCACTCGAACAAAAGGGGAATCGCGATTTCACGTGTGGATGGTGGTCGCGAGATGGAATCTGGGGCACGCGAAGCAACGATGGTAGGGGCAGTTCGAAGATGGTTGGAATCGAGCTCGCGACTAAGGCAGAGGGTATCGCGATTGATTTAGGGGTGCTGTATCGATCGAATGTCGAGCTCGAGGTCGTTGATGGCCGCGTTGGGCTCAGGATGTGGCGGCGCGACTGCTGTGATCACGGCTAGGGCTTCGTCGCGTTAACCTGAGATGATCGATGCCGTGATAATCTCGTTAGTGAGGTATTTTCTTCGAATTTTTTTTCAGTGAAGCGGGATAATATATATACCTGTTTTTGAGTTAATAGAAATATATACATCCACATACATATTTAAAATAGTATATGTATGTACAAGGATAAGATTTAGAAACAGAAAATTTTATATATATATATTTACAGATTTATAATTTGCTAATTTATTTTAAACAGAAAATAATTACAGTAGTTAGAGGAGAATAAATGTTTGGTGGTTAGTTTATTTCACAGTAAATATATATATGTAGATATGCCACAGAAATAAAACAGAAATATGAAAAATAAATATAAATGTTTTGACCTATTAATCTTTTAGAAAAATATAGATGTATATGTGAATTATATAAAGATAAGATTTTTTAATAGCATATTTTTGTAAGCAGTTAGGAATAAATTAAATAAGTATATAAGATTTTGAAAACTATAAAAGTTTATAATATTAAAAGAATTTTATACAAAGGGATTTTAGAATATTGAAGAAATTTATATAAGCAAAATGTTTGAAATATTTATGTAAATGAGATTTTGGTTTAAAGTAAAAGGAAAGATTAGTGTTGAATTTAATTTTTGTTAAATCAAATTGTAAAAAGAAATTGGGTCAAAATAAAATCTTAGTTAAAAAAGTTTATTTCAAAAGGAAATCAGTTAAAATTTAAATTAATTGTTTAAAACGAAATCTGTGACGACCGCCCATGACCCCGCACTTAATAAGGAAAATAGTGCGCTGTAAAGTGTGCCAGGCAGCCATGGACGATTGTCAAGGTAAATTAAAACAGCAGAATCTATCGTATTACTCACAGTGCATGGATAAAATACAATAGAAAGTATATATAGTGAAGCTTTACAGAACAGAATCTATATTAAACCTCATAATAGTTTGGTACAACATCTGAGTAGTCAATACATCAAGCCTCACTACATATCACTCAGAGAATTATACAAAGCAGCGAAACACCCAGTACATATAGTAAGAAAATAATATGCAAGCCTCCAGCTCGTCTTCGTCATCAGCATCGTTGGAAAGTAAGAACAGCACCTATCACCTGCTACCTAGTCTGCCCATCCCAAAATGGATGAACAGCCCAAGGCAATAAGAGTTAAACATAAAGCCTTGAGTCAGACAACAGTCTTAGTGAGCGGTAAATTAACTAACAACATGCCAAAAGAGCATAAAGGAAAAAGGAATAGGAATCCAACCCTCCCACTCCACCTCTTTCTACAGTGATAGCCCCCAGACACACACTAAGCAGAAGTAAACATAGCAAAACAAACATTTAAAGTAAAGTAATTATCACTCGAGTCAAGGGCGATGCTTTCCAAGTACAAACCCCAAGGCCTAAACCAAGATCAGATAAGCACCCAGAAAATACTGCTCTTGAGACCGAATGACGATACAACCAAACATCCATGACTCTGGCTATCACTGTTATCATTGCTTCGATATCACCGTTAATTGAATGACCGGCACATTCCTTCAGTCGTCCATCAAGGGCTAATGGAAACCCCGGTTCTAGACAAAACTCCGCACGTCGTCGCAGCCCGTGCCTAGGACTATCGAATCTGCCTAGAGTCCATACCCAAAATAATTTCGAACGCCGCAAAGTTCAGAACAAAACAATCACAAACAAAAGAGCAATCATGACTCGATACAATCAGACCACGGCATAGCATACACAAACAAGACGAACCCCCAACTGGATTAGTCACAACCAATGGCCTATCAACAATATCTGGTTCTAAACCCAACCGGCCTACAAGTTCATTACAAACAAAAGAATGCGACGCCCCAGTATCAAATAACACTCTAACTGGAACACCACAAATGGAAAGAGTACCCTGAACCACCACACTCTTTCCTTTCTCTTCAGCGGTAGGAGCTTTCGAAGATGATGGAACAGCCCCCAAAGCATAAGCTTGCACAATCTGCTTGTCCTTCCGCGGTTCTGGACAATTCCTCTTGATATGCCCCGGTTTGTCACAGTTGTGACACTTCATCGACACCTTTGGATTCTTGCAATCTCTGGAGAAATGGCCCTTCTGCTGACAATTGTAGCAGGTCACTTCGCCCTTCGGCTTCTTCTGGCCATCCTTACCCTTTTGTTGCTGCTGCTTCCTCTTCTTGTTTCCACCCTGTTGTGGTTTAGACTCTTCCTTGGTCACAGCAACATTAGATCCTTCTTTAGGAAACAGATTCTCATGCCTGAGAGCTTTCTCCACAAGCTTCTCAAATGAATTGTCCAAATGATCCACCAACTGCCTCCCAAGATAACTGTCCAAGCCTGTCACAAACTTCTCGTTCTTTTGATATGAAGATTCAATATACGACCGGGCATACTTGGACAAAGCTTCAAACTCAGAAACATACTCAAGAACTGGTCTTCCACCCTGCTTGAGCTCCACAAAATTCTTGAACAGAACAGATTTCTGAGCTGTAGAAATGAACTTAGCTTCAAATCTGGCTTGGAATTGCTCCCAAGTAATTTCTTCCTCCGGAGTATCAATGGTGATAGAGTTCCACCAGTCAGAAGCTCTCCCTTGAAGCTGTCTTGATGCGAGCTTCCTTTTGGTTGCATCCTCGATTCCCAAATCACCAAGGATCCTTCTACAAGCATCCATCCATCTTTGGACCTCAATAGTTGACTCTGTTCCCAAGAAAACCTTTCCTCCAAGAGCAGTATAGTCTTTACATAGCTTAGCGAAATCCACCGGTTTTGGAGTTTGAACTTGAACTCCAATATCTACTGATGGCCCCGGAGCTGGCATCCTTCTCATGATCGAAGTCATCATAGCCTCGAACATTGCAGTATAATCAGCAGCTCCCTCAGCAGCACGGCCTTCCCTAGCAACTGGTCTCCCTCTTCGACTCATCCTTAATATCTATAAAAAGAATGATTAATACACCTTGAGAACAACTGCATAAAGAACTCAAATCCTTCTAAGCTACTATATTATATATAGTAATCATCCATAAAAATACAATTACGTCTCTCATACGTAGTTACGTCGGCGAGCGTTGGGTAAAATCGATTAACCAAAGCTCTGATACCAAATGTGACGACCGCCCACGACCCCCGCACTTAATCAGGAAAATAGTGCGCTGTAAAGTGTGCCAGGCAGCCATGGACGATTGCCAAGGTAAATTAAAACAGCAGAATTTATCGTATTACTCACAGTGCATGGATAAAATACAATAGAAAGTATATATAGTGAAGCTTTATAGAACAAAATCTCTATTAAACCTCATAATAGTTTGGTACAACATCTGAGTAGTCAATACATCAAGCATCACTACATATCACTCAGAGAATTATACAAAGCAGCGGAACACCCAGTACATATAGTAAGAAAATAATATGCAAGCCTCCAGCTCTTCTTCGTCATCAACATCGTTGGAAAGTAAGAACAGCACCTGTCACCTGCTACCTAGTCTGCCCATCCCAAAATGGATGAACAGCCCAAGGCAATAAGAGTTAAACATAAAGCCTTGAGTCAGACAACAGTCTTAGTGAGCGGTAAATTAACTAACAACATACCAAAAGAGCATAAAGGAAAAAGGAATAGGAATCCAACCCTCCCACTCCACCTCTTTCTACAGTGATAGCCCCCAGACACACACTAAGCAGAAGTAAACATAGCAAAGCAAACATTTAAAGTAAAGTAATTATCACTCGAGTCAAGGGCGATGCTTTCCAAGTACAAACCCCCAAGGCCTAAACCAAGATCAGATAAGCACCCAAAAAATACCGCTCTTGAGACCGAATGACGATACAACCAAACATCCATGACTCTGGCTATCACTGTTATCATTGCTTCGATATCACCGTTAATTGAATGACCGGCACATTCTTTCAGCCGTCCGTCAAGGGCTAATGGAAACCCCGGTTCTAGACAGAACTCCGCACGTCGTCGTAGCCCGTGCCTAGGACTATCGATTCTGCCCTGAGTACTCGACTACAATCATAGTCTTTAGGGACTATCGAATCTTCCAAGCGTACTCTTGCTTTGAGTCTACTAGAACCTTCAACAACGATGAAATCGCAGCCTTCTAGTCATCCTCCTCGACGACTATTCTCATACTAGCTCAAGCGCCTCCCGAGCAAACCATTATCCTCAAACCCGAACCATTTCACCGAGTTATCAACATGCTTGGAATGATCTCGTCTGTATTAAACCAAGGCTATCTCATACCATGCCTCGCTTCATCTCATCATAGCAAAGCTTCATCTCAACATCAACATCATCAAATCTATCCATATGAGCTTCATCATCCGCCACATATGCCACGAGCAGCTTTTCCAATTCAAGAGCCTTTCCCTTAGCTTTTGAATCATCTTCGACTAACTTGTCCAAATCAAATCATCAATCAACTAATTTACAACAATCAATCAAGTCAAACATTAATCCAAGTAATCAAGCATTCAAACATGATCAAATAAACAATTATAACAATAATGGCAATCTTGTAAATAAAGAGTCTAACTATAACAAGCATGAATCATGAGCAATATCTCTACAACTTTATGAATGAACTTGCATAGGTTAACATGTAGTAAAATGGATGTCAAATCATCATCAACAATAGATCTACACTTAAGTTTATGAAAATGCATGGAAATCACTATTTTAACACCAAATCAAGCCATCAATCCAATATACTCCTTTGGATCCGTGTGAGAGATAATCACCACTCACCAAATCACCTAAACACTTCAAAAGAAACACACTTCAGATCTGGACAGCGAAGGATCTAACTCGATCTATCACAATCCCGCTTCAAACGATGAAATCTCTCTTCGATGGATGAAGATCTTCAACTTTAGCTCTTGGATCTTCGGTCTTGGATGGAAGGAAGTACTAAATCAAAGTGGAGAAAAGAAGTGAAGAAGTATAGAACTCGAGCTCTCAAAATAGCAGCACTTCGTCGCTTCAAAATCCGGATCCCAAAAAGTGAGAAAAACCCGTGTATTTATAGGCAGAAATTCCTTAGGTCGTTCGCCCCCGCCTTAGGTCGTCCACGACCTAACGAGACCCCACGACCTACGACCTAACGGTATTGCCGACCTAACGACCTACGACTTAACCATCCACTTCGACCTACGAAAATGCGGCCTAACGACTTAACAACAATCGCGACCTAACACTTGCGCGACTTACACATACGCGCGACCTAACTTCACCCGGCATACTATCATAGGTCGTCTACGACCTAACTAAACATACCTTAGCGACTCATCGACTTATCTTAACTCGTCTACGACCTAAGAAAACCTTAAGACTTAACTGTCTCCTACCTAAGACTTAACAGTACAACAGCCTAAGCCATAACACACGACCTAACCTTAGCTCGCTCCTAAGTCGCTCACGACCTATCTCCTTAAGTCGTTTGGGTGACCTAACTACTCATAACTGCTAAACTTAGGTCGCTCACGACCTAACTAAGCACAGCCCCCCATAGGTCGCTCACGACCTAACTAAGCACAGCACCCCTTAGGTCGCTCACGACCTAACTACAACAACTCCTTAAGTCGTTAACCCGCTTATCTCCTAGGTCGTTAACTCGCTAATTCTTAAGTCGCCGCTAACTACTAGGTCGTTCACTTCTAATACTAACTTCCATAGGTCACTGTCTTTCCTTAAGTCGCCCCAATACTTAAGTCGTTAACTCTTAAGTCATTCACTCGACCTAAGCCACCACACGACCTAACTTCTACACGACTTATCCCATAATCCTTAGGTCGCCAACTTCCTTAGGTCGCCAACTCCCTTAAGTCGTTCCACCGACCTAACTACTATACGACCTAAGCTCCGAACGACCTAACTCTGGACGCTCTAACAGCAGTTTTACTATGTTTCGATCCGTAAAAATACGGGTCGTTACAAAATCACCGATGAGTCAAAATTTTCAAATGAGAATTTATTATTCGATCTGTTCGAATGTTAATGAATTGTACAATATTTATACAAGGTCAAAAGATCGTGAAAAACAAACTGGAATGGAAGTGGGATTGAAAATTAAGTCAAAGGTGAGATTTTCCTCACTTGAATGAAAATTGGATTTTACAGTTATTGATTTGATTGATTGACTGTTTGGATGTGATATTAGATATAGTAGGATATCTCTATATATATAGCAATATATACATATTGGCATATGTATATATTGGATTGATTGATTTCCCGCATTATATAGCGGATGAGACCCTATTGCGCCATTAGTAAGCGGATGATATATTTATAAATCCCATATACCGCGATATTCCACCTCGAAGTGGAATTTGTATTGTGCTAACATCTGTGGATGCAGGAAAATAGGTCAGAGGGATCCAACTGGATTCCTCACCAGTATTTATTTATTTACAGATATTGTGATGTATTCTGTTATCATATGTCGATATATGATGTTTGTTGTCGTGGTTGACAAATTTGTGTGTTGCATCATCGGATTCATTTTTGAAATTTAAAAAAAATGACGATGTTGATTTTAAAAGAGATTTTAAAAGTGATTTTTTGAAAGCATACGTTTTAGTTAAAATTTTGAATTGATTTATTTTAAATAAATAACGTTAAAATTTTAAAGTTATAAAAGTTAAGATTTTTGTGAAATATAACCAGAGTGTGATTTTTGAAATAAAAGTTGATTTATTTATAAAATGGTTTAAATTGAGATTTTTAATGTATTATAAACGGTTTACTTAAGAGATTTAAAAAGTTGACATTTATAAATCTAAAACATTGGAATTTTAAAACGAGTTTTGTAAGTGTTAGAATGAGATGAAATAAAAAAAAATCATAAGTGAACGAGGTTAATAGATTTATAAATTGTGAAGTATAAAATGAATAGATGTTGTAAAATAAAAGATTTATAAGTAATTTACTTATAAATTAGATTTTTGCACTTAGATGGGATATAAATAGAATTTGCTAAAAAAATGATTTTTTAAGTTGAAATTGTTATAAAGTATAAATGTGATTTATAAACGTTGTTTATAAATCCGAAATCACTTATTTTGATAAGTGAATTATAGAAGTTGATAAAAGAAATTTATAAATCGAAGTTGTTATGAAATAAAAAGGTGAATTTATAAACGTTGTTTTATAAATCCGAAAATCAATCAAATTTGATGAATTTAATATAGAAGGTTATTAAGGGAATTTTATCCACGATTTTGGATAGTGGATAATTCTTGAAATAAAATGTGTAGAAATATTGAAATTGGGTTAGTGAAGTATATTCATGATTTTGGACAGTGGATATATTATTAACTAAAATGGATATGTTTTGGGAAAATGACATTAAAAATGAAGTTAATTGTTTTAACGATGTTTTAAAATATATTAAATATCGAAATCATAGATTTCAACATCCATTGTTGAAATAGACGTTTTCGAGGAAGAAGGAAATGGTAGACTATAACACTGTTGTTATAGTAAATGATTTTCAAAAGGAAATGTTTTATATAGTATTGGGATTTACATATCTATCTTAATTCCGAATCCCTATACTAGTGATTTTGGGTCGTCGTAACGATGTTTTACGTAACATTTGTTTTGACTCAAAAAGATGTTGTTATAGAAAATGATTTCCTTAAAGAATGAAATATATACTTAACATTTATTTAAGTATATCGAATATTTTCAAATGTTGAAAATAAATAAGATTTGTGAATTACTTATTATTAAATAAGTATGGAAATATTTTCCAACATGAAACGAAATGTTTTTGAGAATTTATCTTTGTAAAGATAAATTGAAATTGAATATTGGAAATCGATTGAAAATCGTATATCAATAGATATTTGAAATATAAATTCACTATGGAATTTATAAAAAGAAATGGAAATTCATTTTAAAAAATAAATATTGATTTATTTTTGAAGTGTGGAAATTTTATATATGGTAAAGATATTTTGGAAGATAAATAATTTGGGAAAATTATTTGGAATCTGATGATGTTGCGCATCTTTATTGATAGTTAAATAACCGACTATCAATAATTACCTTGAATGGGTATTTGTTGTGAATTGGATGAATTTGAATGCCATACTTATTTTTGAATACGCGCTCACTATTCGGGTTAGCCGGGAAAGGACCTTGGGGTCGTATAACCCATTCCGAATATGTGATACGTCGTAATGAATTGCATTTGGTGACCGGTGTTGAAGACCGGATATTTTTTAAAACGGAAGGATTACCGTCGAGTTACTCTACATCGGCTGATCTCCGATATAGAGGTTTTATCACCCTTAGTGATGGGAAGTCCGGACGTGATTAGAAAATTATCCGGATTTGCAAGGGCTTCGTGAGAAGTGCCTTCGGTTCTGTTCGATCCCGGAACAGACTTGTATGGTTGTGTGTCTGACGTTACAAATTGAGATATAAAGCTGATTTCTTTCAAATACATTTCTGTTGGTGGCGGAGAATTTATTCTCTTAGCTTAACACCCTTCTCTGAGACGTACGAGCTCAGAGGTTATGTAGTTGAAATTTATCAGCGATATACTCCCAATTTGGTAACGTGGCATGCTGAGTGTTGCTGTGAAATGATCATTGTTTGATCATTTGTGATATGATCATTTGTTTGATCATTTATCTTTGTGATCATTTCTTTGATCATTTGTTTGACCTGAAGCATGGCTTTGTGACAAAGAGTAGCTTTGTGGACGAGACTTCGTCGGACCTCACACCCCGAAAATGGTCAAAACAGGAAGGATGCAGCAAGGTTCTAGGGAGTAGCGCCCCTTAGTGTATGTCATTCCTTCTGGATAGAGGTGGTATCATGGTATGGAGCCCAGATACTTAACCTATGTTGTTACTGCAAATTTATTATGTGGTTGTTGGAAATCGAGGATCCTCGGGAAGATCGGTTACGATCGGGGGATGGCATACGCGTGTCAGTGGTTACCTATTTTTGCAGAGGTAACCCGGCCTTGTGTTGGCAGAGATCCAGTTAGGTTCTCGGGGCGTCTTTCCAAAGGCGTTCCTTCGTGGCATAGGAAGTTCCTTAGCCTGACCATTTGTTGGAAATCCAAAGAAACAATACGAGCCTTGTACGGTTTTAGTTGTAGAACCTGCCATCTAATATGGCAGCTATAGTAAGCATACTATAATGGTACCTATGCTGGCTATGATTTATATTCTACTTTCAAAATGTTTTCCACTATGCACTAATAATAATATCAAAAATGATTTGATTTTGCGTAGTAAGCATCTTTGACTATCATAAGAAGAAATCTCCTCCAATTCTACGTTTGCATTGTGTGTGTGGCGGGAGGTCTTATGGTAGTTTCATTTTCCAAAAGCATTGCGAATCTGTTTTATTTTCTTTGTGAAAAATAACTGTTTTACGATCTCACACCAGTCACCATGACTGACTCGGAGTTTATTGTTTCCCTTCTAAACTCTGGGTGCCCACCAATTTCCACACGGGCAGCCTAGAGTTATGTTATCAGGATATTCTGGATATTCTGGAGCTTTGGAAGAAAACTGGATGGCGAAACGTATCACCTATATTTTGTATTATTCCGCTGTGTATTCTGTATGAGGACAAGTTATATAACTGTCCATTGTTGTATTGAGTTGTATATTGACTCTGATTGATGTATGTATAAACTGATATAGTTCTTTGTTTTAAAAGATTAGTGATTATCTATTATCTATTGTTCCGCTGTGATATGTGAGATTCTGATATTGTTTCTGTTCTGTATTTTCTGTTGTTGTAATGACCCATTTTTTAATGCTTTAAAAATACTAAATTAAATAAAAAATTTAATTAAAAATCCGATAGAAATAAAATTTTACGATTTATTATTTGGAAATCTCTTTGTATATAAGTTACAAATCCAAAACCAAATTTGTATATATTAGAAATAAAATTTTATGATTTATTAGTTGGAAACGTGCGTTTTGCGTTAAATGAGAATTTTCGTTAAATAAAAATAAACTATAAAATTTCGCAATGAAAAGTCGATATTTAAAATGCGTATAGTTAAACATAGCAAATGGTAAATTTTCGTCCGAAAATATGAAAGTTTATTTCGTGCGTAAATTTACTCCAATTTAGTCAGTTAAAGAGCGATGAAAATAAAATGTTTTCGAACCCTAAATATTTTTATATAGAAAAATTCTAAATCATCTTCTGAGCAAGGCACCATTTTTCGTTTTTCAAAATTCGGACTTCTTTAGCTCCGTTGATCTTATTTTTCTGCGTTTTTGCTGCATTTTCCGCTAGTAGAAATTTCGAATTTTTATAATTCAATCATACCACTGATATCTGTATACCGTTTTGATCGTCTCGTAGTGCAGATTTCTATAGTATATTCGTTTCTGTATTTTGGTGATCGTTACGCGATGAAAACCGTGAAACGGTAACCGTATCAGTAACCGGTTTGTGTCTCCTCGTTTCTTACCCCTTTCATTTCCTACTGTACAAACCAACAACTGTTGTTTGCATTTAGATTCCCGTGATTGACCACTCTATTCCCACTTTCAAATTCATTTCGTTTATATTTTTTTTTGGAAATCACGTCTTAATTTATGACCGGTTCGTGCTCTTTCATTTATTGTCTGTTGAAAGGAATTGATATGAATATAAACAATATTATAAGCTTATATCCTATGATCTCTTCCATAAGAAATTTAGTCATCTTCCACCATTTCAAACCAAGAAAAAACCACATCTACATCTCTGTTCACATCATCTTAAAAAAAGAAAGAAAGAAAGAGACAGTTCGACTTAGCCGAAAACCCACACACCCAGATTTGTCCACCTCGCCACAAAAATTCACCCTCCCATTGCCACGCGTGAGCCGAGCTGTAACGACCCGATATTTTTGACCATTCGCGTCCATTATAAGTGTATAGGTAGACACTCATCCGGAGTTGAATTGCTCAAAATACCGCGTTGTTAATTTAAATTTGGCAAAACTGAACATATACAATAAATAGATATAATCACAGATCACAGACACAGAGTAATAAATGCAGCGGAAATAAAAGAGATAGTAGTTCATGAAGCTACTATATGAATATATAAAATACATCAGAGTTTACAACAGAAGAGTAATACGATACATCAGATACAAATCAGAATACATCCCTGGAATCATCGAATACTGAAAGCAGAATAGATGGCTGGATCTTCAAGCAAAGCTCCAACTCCAAAGGTGAGTCTCGAAAGCTGAACCACTCAGTCTGACCCGAGCGTAAAGCAAAATACAAAACACTCGAGTCAGGATTAACATTCTTATATTAATAAATCCAACTCAAGTGAAATAGCAATTGAAATACAAGTAACTCAAAGGATGTTTGGAATAACCATCCTTTAAGGATCCGTCAAACTATCTACTATGTAGTAATGTACGATAAGTAGATAATGTTTATCAGTAATATAAAAAGATATCAAAATAGCGTTAAGTCATGGCCCATTCCACCCTTAACACATTTTTATTCCCAAAAGCATATACAAGACCGTAGTTTCCCCAAAACCGGAAGTCACCAGAGGGAAATCCATATACTAAAGGTACAAAACAAAATCGTAGTGGTCGCGAATAGGATAATCAGTATGACAAGGTACATGAGGCAATACCAACTAGGATACTAGTAGTTGCGTGATCCGGACTGATGTTGGGCATAGCAGCTACTATCCCAACACCGCGAAACAACACTCCCAAATCAAGGGGTGCACCCAAATCGAATCACAAAAGTAATAGATATGGTATCGAAGAAGTGTGTCCGCTAGAGGTGGCGAACCTCAATGGCCCGGCGCGGCTCCTGTTTTAGTCATGTCAGGGGTCATCCAAAATCGTTCTCTTTCTTCAGTCAACGCGTTCATCAAAACCATCCACTTCGTTCTGGATCAACACTCCGCGTATATTAGTTATTAAAGTGGTTTTCGGTATCGACAGAGAGTATGTCCATATCCGATCCCGGTCTCTTTAATAACTACGCATTATTTCACCGATGGTCATTTAATAACTTTCAAAACCAAATCAAATTCGATTTCAATTAAAATTTGTAAATCAACATTTCATTTCTCTTTCGAAATCAATTTCCATAATTTACGTTTCAAAACTTCCAAATTATCATTTCAAAATCTTATAATTCAATTTCAATCTTTATTTAAACAATTCAAATATCGGTTTAAATTCGTATATAAGTTTCATTTCGAAATCATTTAAATTAATTTAATTTAACATTCAAAACAATTTAACTTCATTAATCGATTTCATTCAATATTCATTAAGTAAATTTGTCATTCAAAAACAATTTCTATTTAATTCCCAATTCATTAAATCGATTACTTAAGTTCAACTTCCTTATATCAAACTTACAAATTGAATTAAATTAAATTCATCAAATCAAATTCTTTAAATTTCAAGTCTTACATTAATTTCAATAAATCACATTTTATTTCTTGTTAAAGAAATCCAATTTCACTTATTTACTTACTTAAATAATTTTCCAAAACTTAATTAATAAAGAAAATCAATTTCAATTATTCAAGAAGTTCAATTCCACTTATTAAAGAATTCAATTTATTTAATTAGTAAATAATTCGATCTTATTTAATTAATAAATAATTCACAACTTAATTATTAAATAATTTCAAAGTTTAATAATTTCAAACTTAATTATAATTTCAAACTTAATTATTTAATCATTCCAAACTTAATTCAATCATTTCTCAAATTAAACATCATTCCTTCATCAATTTCATTTTTAATATTTTGTTTCAGATTTTTAAATATTAACATTTTCCTTTCATTAAAAATTCAAATTTCAACTTCATTTCAAAAACCATATTATTTATTCAAATAAAATCTTCGTTTTATTTTTAAATCAAATTATTGACCAATCGGGTTTTATTTAATTCTCTATCCTAGGTCAAAGTTTAATTTGGGTATTTATCATTTCAACCCGATTCCAATTCAATTCAAAAATCAAAGCATAACAAAGGGAACTTGCAGTGTGATAACTGGGATGGTGTCAAAGTAAATAAACAAGCAATAACAACAATCAATAACAATCCAATAATCAATTCAAATAATCCCGAAATAACCGTATTAATTCGCATTGTTATTTGTACGAATTAATATAATTATTTCTAGAATCTACACTATCATTTCATGTAGATTAAAGATTATTACATTACAGTTTTTCACTTGTCATCTATTTACAATTTCATACATCATTAATTTAAGATCATACATTCAGTGGTTCAAAGTATAATTAAACAAATCCTACGTGTCAATAAATTCAACAGTTAAAGGGGTCATATTATACAAATGTCAGTTAATCAATTTAACATTTAATTATCCTATATCAAGTTCAATTTCATACTATTTATCATTTTAACATTAACAATTTAACGTCCAATATAAACATCAACAATCAATCAATTATCAGCCAAACTGTATTATCATCACATAAATAATTAACAGATAATGGTGTCAGGTGTCACAGGTGAACTGATACAGGCAATAGCATATATAACAGTGGAATTAACTAACAGCAGCATTTCAATTGTCGTTCCAATTGAAATCAAATTTAATAAATAAAAGAATGTTAATCGGGAGTGAGTGCTCACCTTTCGAGGCTAGAGATGAAGGAGAATGAGAAGAGTTACGGATCCAAGCACGAATTTCAAAGCAAAACAAACTGGCACGAAATCGAACGCACAAGCTGATGACATGAAATTAATAAACGAATCAGAAAATCTTGATATAACTGAAACGGATATATGTTATAACTTCACTCTAAACAAATTTTCAAACATGCAATCAAAACAAGTTAAATAAATATATATATATATATATATTCATTTTCAAGTCAAAATAAATTTGAAAAAAACTTACATTAAATATATATGTAAACGAGAATATGCATACTCTTGTACACCGGATATATTTTAATTATCAAAATAACCATACATACGAGCAGTTTAAAATTTAAAATAAATGAACAAATATGCTCCACCGACAACTACTACAACAATCAAGATGGACGACAGTTTTAAACAAAAATGCGTACAAGATATAGGTATATGGAAATCATGCATATCATATATATAGCCATTATAATTTTTATTTTTAAACAATATTTAAAATAACATTAAAACCATACTCGTATAAAATAGTGAGAAGCTGCTCAGGTCCACCTATGTAGATATACGAACTAACACTTTATATATATACATAAATTAACTCAAAAAAAAAACTGTCATATAAAAAGACTCAAAAATCAAACTCTATATATATAAAATTTATAACTAACCTATAGTATATATAAAATGCAAACTGTCGTGTACAGCTAACAAATTTTATATTTCTTTAATCATATATATAAATTAACATATTACAAACTAACCTATATATAGCCAGTTAGCTTTATAATCTTAAAGATACAACTAAATAGTCAACTTCATAAACTTTTAAAACAACAACTTATATAGTTTTTCATGCCAGAGCTTTATCTAAGATGTGTATATACAACATAATATAAGACCAGGAGACCGAACCACTTTAGATTGGAAATAGAATATAACCAGGCTGTTATATGTATATACTTACAATAAGTTATTACAACTTTCATATAAAATATGCAATTATCTTATAATCCAAAGCTCCGAATAATATATTCAATAGGACAGATCAAATACCCATTTATAAAACATATTGTATTATATATAAACTAATATATCACATCTAAACTTACAGTAACCAGAAAAGAGGAGGCCGATTGTTGCTTGGTCGTGGTTCACATTCATGTGGAGGTGGGCTATGGTTTCGGCCTAGGTGGCCAGCTATTGGATTCGGTAGGGGTGAGGGAGGCAAGGCAGTGGGAGGGTGGCCAAGTGGTTTCGGGCTGGGACGTGCTGCACTTGGTGGGGCCGGATCTGCTGGAGCATGGAGGAGGGCGGCAAAAGGTGGTGCTGGGTCGGTGCTCACGGAGGTAGGTCAGAGTGTGGCGGCACCCGGTAGCTTTTGGTGGATGGGAATATGGTCGTGGAGGCTACTTGCGTGAAGAGGCTCGAAGGGCAGTTTCAACATATACAAACTATGGTAGCAGCTTGCAGGGGAAAAGGAAGGTGGATGATCGCTTTAGTCAGGTGGATGGGTTCTCGGCTGAGGCAGGTCGGACGATAGTGAAGTGGCGTTTGGCTGAGGCGGTTCAGTGGGAAGAAGGTTGATGGGTGGTCTGAGCAAGGGGAACGGAAGCGGGAGGTCTGACTTTGGTGATGAAGTAAGGTTGCCGGGTAATAGATATTCTCTTCAGAGGCAAGTCAGAAATAAAAGGGAAGAAAAATGAAGAAGGGTTGATCGAATGCAGAAACTAAATTAATAATTAAAATTTAAATGTTGGAAGAGATAAAGGCAGATCCTTGAATTCAGCGAAAATTAAAAGCTGATGACTGTTAAAATCAACCAGTGGCCAAGTGAAGAGACACAAGCAAACTAAGAGTTAGATTTGGATTCCGGTACGACTACTCGTTGCACAGAATCCATCGCGTATCAGATTTTTCGAAATACACAAATGAATACATTATTGGGATCGGTACGACGAGACGATCAAAACGACATATAGATATCAGTGGTTTGATCGAATTATAAAAATTCGAATTTTTCTACTACGAAAAATGCAAGAAGAACGCTGAAAAATAAGATCGACGGAGCCAAAGATGTCCGAATTTGGAAAAACGACAAACTGACATCTTGCTCAGAAGATGCTTTAGAATTTTTCTATGTAAAAATATATAGGTTTCGGAAACATTTTATTTTCATCGCTTTTTAACTGATTAAATTGAAGTAAGTTTACGCGTGAAATAAACTTCCATATTTTCGGACGAAAATTTATCAGTTGTTATGTTTAACTAGACGTATTCCAAATATAGAAATTTTATTTCAAAATTTTATCATTTAAAATTCACAAAATTATATCTAATTACTTTATTAAAACAGTTGAAATTTACGGGTCGTTACACTCTCCCCCACTCAAAACTTTTCGTCCCCGAAAAGGAACAAGGTAGGAGAATAGAAACAACCAGAAAGAAAAACAGATTTGAAATACAAAATAACAATTAATTTAAACCATATAAATTCAAATTTAAATTAATTGATATTCAATAATTGATTTAATCCATTTGATTTCACTAAAATCAATCTCAACTATTTCTAAATTCATTATCTTATTATCTCATTTCTTCAATTTACAATTTTTAAAACCATAAGTTTAAATAGTCTTTTATTATAATCATATTTTCTTCAACAACTTTAAATTCCTCTTTATTCCAAATTATTGTTAAATTTATTCTACTTAACATATCTTATCACCTATATTTAACCCATATAAATTAATTTAAACCATAAAAGTTTTGATTTAAATTAATTTACATCTATTAATTTCTCTTAAATTCAAGGTATTTTCATATGTTGATCAAATTTCAATTTATTAATTCTTTCAAAACAAATTTATTAATTCTTTCAAAACAACTTATTTCATTATTAACTGAATTTACTTATTATCCTATCTAACTCTATTAACATCTTTATAATCAAAATTTAGTGTATAACATTTATTATAAACACTCAAATTTTATTTATAAATTCAATTTATATTATATATTATCCAATTACATATTCAACTTCTGAATGACTTAGGTAAGTTGTATTAGAATGCAGTTGAACAATATACAAATAAAATTTTCCAAATTCAATTATTCAGGTTTAAATATTTATCCCAAATTTTGGTCTTATTTATAATTAAAATCATCTTTTAACAAAATTTAAGAATTAGATTTCTGATTATCCTTAAACAATTTATAGATATATATAATGTATTTATATCAAATCAAATTAAATTTTAAAATAAGATACATATATATATATATATATATATATATATATATGTGAATCAAAATATACTGAAGAAATTCAAATCAAAATAAATTTTTTCAAAACAAAACCGTAGCAAAGCTACAGAATGGTATCTCCACTTCGAAACTCGAAAATGAATGTCGATGATGCGGCCGCCATCACCAAAATTATTTTCCAGCGACAAAGAGAACAACACTGATTTCAATCATTTTTAAATTCTTTGAAACGATTTCTATTTGAAAATATTTTCAATAATATATACTTTAAAATTTTTAAAAACCAAAGTTCGAAATCACCGGAAGCTAAATTCTCAAATTTCTGAATTAATTTCATTTCAAATTTCAAACCAATTTATAAACCGTATTTATAAATTTATTTAGAACAATAAATGATAATCAAATATTATCATTTCAAACAAACAATTTAATTAACCTATTAAATTCCAGAAAATTTTACTTATTATTTCACAAGATAATCAAACAAATTTATTTCATTTTCCAAATTTGAAAATAATATTATGTCAGTTTGCTCTGTTCAAGTGTTTTGGAAATCCTATCGATAGCGTTGATCAGACGTATCGATCGGAAACCCAAATCAACATCAACAACTCAAACAACACAATATATAAAACATTTTAATATTAATTTTCAAATACACTTCCTCGCTCGACTATACAAGAATGAATTTCAAAGCAAGGATAGAGATTCAAATTTGATGGACTCAAATCAAAGAGAATTCTGATTCGAAGACAAATTCGAAAGAAAAGATAAGATGATTCAATAACAGAATCGGGAGATGGGTAAGTTTATTTGATTCACGGCAACCTTAACCGGTCGACCGTGACTTCGAGAATAGGATCGATGCTGAATTCCGAGGTAAATCAACACTCGATCTCAAGAGATGGAATTCAGGTATAGCAGGGAATAGATAGCATCGTAAACCGAGGATACAGAAATCTCCGGTAAATCGATGCCTATTATAAAGGAGTTTCACCCCTTTACAAATCATTCGAAGTTTGGCGAGACCGCCGATTCACTATAAGGGTCATTCGAAGTGGAGTTATGAGATGCTCCAGAATTGAAAAAAAAGACGAATAGTGAGGGACACGAATAAAATTTGGAACCGTAGGGAACGTTCCAAAATCAAAAGAATCGAGTCGAAAGGAAGAGATTGAAACTCGAATGAGAGTGATTCTGTAAATACATTTACCCTATATGTTGAGTTTTGCCTAGAGCTACCAGAGCTCTGATACCAACTGTAACGACCCGATATTTTTGACCATTCGCGTCCATTATAAGTGTATAGGTAGACACTCATGCCGGAGTTGAATTGCTCAAAATACCGCGTTGTTAATTTAAATTTGGCAAAACTGAACATATACAATAAATAGATATAATCACAGATCACAGACACAGAGTAATAAATGCAGCGGAAATAAAAGAGATAGTAGTTCATGAAGCTACTATATGAATATATAAAATACATCAGAGTTTACAACAGAAGAGTAATACGATACATCAGATACAAATCAGAATACATCCCTGGAATCATCGAATACTGAAAGCAGAATAGATGGCTGGATCTTCAAGCAAAGCTCCAACTCCAAAGGTGAGTCTCGAAAGCTGAACCACTCAGTCTGACCCGAGCGTAAAGCAAAATACAAAACACTCGAGTCAGGATTAACATTCTTATATTAATAAATCCAACTCAAGTGAAATAGCAATTGAAATACAAGTAACTCAAAGGATGTTTGGAATAACCATCCTTTAAGGATCCGTCAAACTATCTACTATGTAGTAATGTACGATAAGTAGATAATGTCTATCAGTAATATAAAAAGATATCAAAATAGCGTTAAGTCATGGCCCATTCCACCCTTAACACATTTTTATTCCCAAAAGCATATACAAGACCGTAGTTTCCCCAAAACCGGAAGTCACCAGAGGGCAATCCATATACTAAAGGTACAAAACAAAATCGTAGTGGTCGCGAATAGGATAATCAGTATGACAAGGTACATGAGGCAATACCAACTAGGATACTAGTAGTTGCGTGATCCGGACTGATGTTGGGCATAGCAGCTACTATCCCAACACCGCGAAACAACACTCCCAAATCAAGGGGTGCACCCAAATCGAATCACAAAAGTAATAGATATGGTATCGAAGAAGTATGTCCGCTAGAGGTGGCGAACCTCAATGGCCCGGCGTGGCTCCTGTTTTAGTCATGTCAGGGGTCATCCAAAATCGTTCTCTTTCTTCAGTCAACGCGTTCATCAAAACCATCCACTTCGTTCTGGATCAACACTCCGCGTATATTAGTTATTAAAGTGGTTTTCGGTATCGACAGAGAGTATGTCCATATCCGATCCCGGTCTCTTTAATAACTACGCATTATTTCACCGATGGTCATTTAATAACTTTCAAAACCAAATCAAATTCGATTTCAATTAAAATTTGTAAATCAACATTTCATTTCTCTTTCGAAATCAATTTCCATAATTTACGTTTCAAAACTTCCAAATTATCATTTCAAAATCTTATAATTCAATTTCAATCTTTATTTAAACAATTCAAATATCGGTTTAAATTCGTATATAAGTTTCATTTCGAAATCATTTAAATTAATTTAATTTAACATTCAAAACAATTTAACTTCATTAATCGATTTCATTCAATATTCATTAAGTAAATTTGTCATTCAAAAACAATTTCTATTTAATTCCCAATTCATTAAATCGATTACTTAAGTTCAACTTCCTTATATCAAACTTACAAATTGAATTAAATTAAATTCATCAAATCAAATTCTTTAAATTTCAAGTCTTACATTAATTTCAATAAATAACATTTTATTTCTTGTTAAAGAAATTCAATTTCACTTATTTACTTACTTAAATAATTTTCCAAAACTTAATTAATAAAGAAAATCAATTTCAATTATTCAAGAAGTTCAATTCCACTTATTAAAGAATTCAATTTATTTAATTAGTAAATAATTCGATCTTATTTAATTAATAAATAATTCAAAACTTAATTATTAAATAATTTCAAAGTTTAATAATTTCAAACTTAATTATAATTTCAAACTTAATTATTTAATCATTCCAAACTTAATTCAATCATTTCTCAAATTAAACATCATTCCTTCATCAATTTCATTTTTAATATTTTGTTTCAGATTTTTAAATATTAACATTTTCCTTTCATTAAAAATTCAAATTTCAACTTCATTTCAAAAACCATATTATTTATTCAAATAAAATCTTCGTTTTATTTTTAAATCAAATTATTGACCAATCGGGTTTTATTTAATTCTCTATCCTAGGTCAAAGTTTAATTTGGGTATTTATCATTTCAACCCGATTCCAATTCAATTCAAAAATCAAAGCATAACAAAGGGAACTTGCAGTGTGATAACTGGGATGGTGTCAAAGTAAATAAACAAGCAATAACAACAATCAATAACAATCCAATAATCAATTCAAATAATCCCGAAATAACCGTATTAATTCGCATTGTTATTTGTACGAATTAATATAATTATTTCTAGAATCTACACTATCATTTCATGTAGATTAAAGATTATTACATTACAGTTTTTCACTTGTCATCTATTTACAATTTCATACATCATTAATTTAACATCATACATTCAGTGGTTCAAAGTATAATTAAACAAATCCTACGTGTCAATAAATTCAACAGTTAAAGGGGTCATATTATACAAATGTCAGTTAATCAATTTAACATTTAATTATCCTATATCAAGTTCAATTTCATACTATTTATCATTTTAAAATTAACAATTTAACGTCCAATATAAACATCAACAATCAATCAATTATCAGCCAAACTATATTATCATCACATAAATAATTAACAGATAATGGTGTCAGGTGTCACAGGTGAACTGATACAGGAAATAGCATATATAACAGTGTAATTAACTAACAGCAGCATTTCAATTGTCGTTCCAATTGAAATCAAATTTAATAAATAAAAGAACGTTAATCGTGAGTGAGTGCTCACCTTTCGAGGCTTGAGATGAAGGAGAATGAGAAGAGTTACGGATCCAAGCACGAATTTCAAAGCAAAACAAACTGGCACGAAATCGAACGCATAAGCTGATGACATGAAATTAATAAACGAATCAGAAAATCTTGATATAACTGAAACGGATATATGTTATAACTTCACTCTAAACAAATTTTCAAACATGCAATCAAAACAAGTTAAATAAATAAATATATATATATATATTCATTTTCAAGTCAAAATAAATTTGAACAAAACTTACATTAAATATATATGTAAACGAAAATATGCATACTCTTGTACACCGGATATATTTTAATTATCAAAATAACCATACATACGAGCAGTTTAAAATTTAAAATAAATGAACAAATATGCTCCACCGACAACTACTACAACAATCAAGATGGACGACAGTTTTAAACAAAAATGCGTACAAGATATAGGTATATGGAAATCATGCATATCATATATATAGCCATTATTGTAACGACCCTGAATTTTGAACAATTTAAATCGAGAATATTTAATTAATTTTAAATATTTGAACGATGATTTGACTTGAATTTCAAATTATCAGAATGAATTGGCGATTAAATTTTTGAATTTAATCTATTGAAAATTGAATAAAATTTGAATCTTCGATTTTAAGCCGGTTAAAATTAATTTAAAGGCTTGGAAAATTCATATTGATAATACTGAAGATAATAGAAGCTTCAGAATTGAATTTGAAAGCGATTTGTTCAGTTCTGAAATTGTATCGTTTGAAATTGAATTTAAAAATAGTCTTCTGAGGCACAGTCTCGGAATTTGACGAAACGAGTTTCATTGGGTCCGTAATATTGAATTATTACTGGATTTCAATTTTCGTATTTATCAGAATTGTTTTGTGAATATACGGCGTATAAACGCGTATAAAATTTAATTCAATTTGAATTTCTATAACAACCTGGATTTTCGCCCGAATTATAATCATCGATAAACGATCTACGTTGACAGTTAAATTTCTGTTGTTGTTGGAAATTTTATAACAATAAAATTTTCGTAAATTAGTGATATAAATTGGTTGTTAATTTTTATTGGAAATTGTAAATCAATTGAAATTCTCTTATTAAAATTTCATTTTTACAAAATGAATATATACACATAGTTTTAATTTAGCAACATGATTTAAACAAAACAAATTAAAAGAAATATTTACAAAAACAAAATTAGATTTAAAAAGAGAAAAAAAAAGAGAAGAACAAAAACAAAGTTTAAAATAAGAAGAGAAAAATGGCCATACCTCTAGTACTAAGACCATACCGGCCCATACCCTAACCCACGATTTCTCTGTTAAACCCGCACCCCCCTTTCTCTTCAATCAGACGAACGAAAAAATAAAACAAACGAAACAAAAGAAAAAAAATGGCGAGCAAAAACTAGGGCTTCGATCTGGAAAATTTAGGGCTTTTCAAAATCAAAGTCGTCGTCTCAATTCTCTGGCGAATTTGAGCACCGGCTTCAATGGTTCGACTTCGTGATGGCGTGAAGTTGTTTAGCTCGATCGAGGAAAGGATCGCGTGGAAAAATGGTGAGTAATTTCTATTACTCACATCTTCTTCGAATTATGTTAAAATCTACCTGACTGCTTCTCGAATTGGAATTTGAACTGTCTGTTGAGTGATTTATCGATTTCGTGAATAACTTGATTTAGTAACAACTTCAGTTCTATTTATTTTTGTTGAATTTTCTCGGCTTTGAATGCTTAGGCCAATTGATCTTCATTTCGTTGTTGAGGACTTTCTGACTTCGGGCATTTGATTTTTGTTCTGGCTATTGCCTTTATGTCGACTTCGGCATTGTTTTGATTTTGGCCCTAGTGGCTTGAGATGATCAAGTCGCTGTCATTATTGTTGGCACTGACTTCGTCATGTTGGATATTTCCTGTGACATTTTCTTAATCTTCGGCCTTGAATTTATTTAGCAAATAAATTGAAACTACTGTTGTCTGGATTATTCGAAACTGCTGCTAAATGCTTTTGGATGTTTGAACTTTTATGTGCACTTGAATAGGCATTGAAACCATGTGTATACATACATTCTTGTATGTATATATATAGGTCTTGTCCTTGTAGTCTTTATTCCACCTTGATCCAGTAGTTGCTGCCATAACTTGATGTTGATTTTTATTTGTTGACTTGCAGTTTGATTTGTTGTTCCTGATTTTGTAGATGCCTGTACGTATAAGTGCAGTGTATACATATACATGTGTGGATTAAAATGTAGGCATATATACTCTTGTATGTGTGTATGCATGCATGGTTGGGTCTATACTTGTGTTTTATCTGCTGCATTGACTTGATATTATATATTCAATGTTGCAGATGCCCTTGATCACTTTGAAATTTATTTTCATGGATTTGATATTATCACTCAATATTGCTGATGTTACATGATTTCTGGCCTTAAAATCATATGTATATATATGTGTATATATATATATATATATGAGGTTCAGTAGTCTACCATTTTACTTTATTAGTTTTAATTGCAGTTGTACTTAGTGCACAGTTGTTATTGTGTTGGACTTTGAGCATTTCTGAGTTATTCCTTTTGGCTGTTGCACTTGAGTTTAGTTGCCTTTGTTTCCAATTTTGGGTATACATGACTACCCTTTTTAAACTGCCTGGCCTACCTGCCTGTGCCGTTGAGTTCTGGTCATGAAAGCATGATGCATTCTCTGTTACATATACGTTGGGTTTGTATAAAATGCCATTCCGGCTGTTGAAGTCCCATTTTTGCATTGAGGTTCCAATTAGTGATGGTTCCTGTAAGGTCGCAGTTGCATTACATAGTTGCACACTGCACGTAGCTTATTGAATATCTTTCGAGTTTCACTGTTTCTTTGGTATTGTTCGCCACTGCATGCTTGTAGTTATGTGCCAGTTGAGTTTTGAGCATGTTTCTAGGCTAGTTCATTCATGTTGTATTTGGTATCTTCACTTGAGTATTTAAAATGTAGGTTGTTGAACTGTTAGCTTCAACTTTGAACTTGATCATGTTGGCATCTCTGGTTGGTCTGCATTATGATATTCTGGTTCATCTTTGTTTATTCTTGCATTCATCCTAGTAGTTGCAGTTGTCACTGTAGTTACCTTGTTCATTTTGACTTGAGTCAGTTGCCATTGTGCTTGTGATCATTTGTTTGCACTGTCACTTCTTGTCTTTAACTTGTGATGATCTTGTACCTGTTCACTATAGTTGTTTATTTGATTCTGGACACTGTGAAGCAGATTATTGATGTTGTTTCAGTTGCATCTTCTTTCCATGCTATGTACTCGAGCTTGCAAACTGACTTGTATCATTCTCTTGAGTCTTTATTTGCAATCTGGTTTCCATGTATGTTGATTTATCTCGTGCACTGCAGCCACCCAAAAAAATCGACAGTTTGGGTTTTGCTGCAGCTTTCATTTACTTGGTGTATTTGTCAATAGTATCACCTCTTGAGCACTATTTTCATGTTGATGCTTCTGTGATCTTGGTCTTGTTGAGTTTGGTGCATTCATGTGTCTGCATTTCAATTTCAGTTGGGTGTGCACTATGCCTTGAGTATGCTTTGCCCTTGTATCCTTGTGTGGCTGTAGTCCAGACTGGGTCGTGCATAGCATTGACCACTGTATTCATTTCATTTTAAATCCACTGAGTTTTGTGTAATTCATCACTGTATTGGCGAGGCCGTACACGCGTGCGTGTACGGCAGCCAATCGAGTTCTTGATGATTTTTAAAGTGACAACTTCAATTGTTTTAAATTGATTAGTCGATTTGATAAATTGTTTATTTATCCCTGTTGATGATTTAAATCTGTTGACCTATTGTTTAACACTATTAAGTGTTAAAATTTTCGTTATCCGATTTCTTTGTAAAAAGAGTCGGATAGACGAGAATATTATTGTGACTGTCGTCTATTTAAATTATTATTGCCTCTATGCATTAATAAACTGGTTTGAATTAGACTGACCTGTGTATTATTTTCTTTTGAATATAATACTCGGGTCAGACCGAGTATTTTTACAGCTTGAAGATTTTCGAGCAGCGAAGTTAGAGAGAGAGTAAAGAACCATCTTTAGTTTTCAGAAGAAAATTGTATTTTAAATATTCCGCTGTATCAGTATAAAAAATTGTATAAACTCTGATGTATATAAAAAGATTTATAGTAATGAAATAAAGATTCATTTGTTTTTAATTGATTGTTATTATCTGTGTTTCTGTGGCTGATTCTGTTTAAACCTTATAAACTAAATAACAATTCGTCTTTTTGAACGTTTCTAGTTGGTTTAATCACCGACTGGAGATGGTCAAAAGGGGGAATGTTACAGAGTGGTATCAGAGCTTTGGTTTACACAAAGCTTAGTTTATGATGTTTAATATGAATAGTTACTAGAAACACTTTTAAAAAGGAGAACGTTTTTCAAATCCAAAGAAGTATAAAATTGTTTTAGAAAATATAAGATAAATGAATTTGGAATAGATCTTATATAAGTAAAGTGAAGGTTGAATATGAAAATAAAGATTTTTAACTTAAGACAAGTTAAATTTAAGTGAGTTAGTATCAATAAATATATGGATTTGAAATTTAACTAAAGGAAGTTAAATAAAATGAACTGGATTTGATAAATTATTGAGATGAAAATTTGAACTTGAAAGAGAAGTGATTATATCATATGAATTGAAAAGTTTAAATTAATAAGTTGTTTAACTTATAAAATGAGAAAGTTTAAGTAAAACCAGTTGTGAAATGTTTAAACAGTTTTGTTAAGTGAAACAAAATCTGAATTTTGAAATGTGATATGAATTTGACTTTAGTAAAGTTAAATAAAATAGAATTTCAAATAAATTTGAGACGAACTTAAGTTGTATGGTGAAAATAAATGAAGTAGAGATAAAATGAAACATAGCTTAAGTAATATTGAATCAAATTGAAATTGATATCAAAATGAATTGATAAAGTGAAGAATGAATATGAATTTGAGTTATATAAAGGAAATTCAACTTTAACTGTAAAAGTGAATCAGTGAATATGGAGAGTATAAGAATTCAATCAGAATTGGAATATAAACCAATTGAAATTAAGTGTGTTGAACCAAATTGAATGTAAGAAAGTAAATAAATTTGGTTAAGTTGAATGTGCATTGGTTGCTAGTTGATCGTATGGAAATTCATTAAGTATTAATGGAAATTGAAAGTTAAGATATTGAATTCAAATTGAAAGATAAGTAAATTTAAATAGAACCAAATTTGATTTGAATTGAAGTAAACTGACTTGAATATGAATTAGTGAATGTGAACTAATTGAATATGAATGAATGTTAGTAAAATCCAATGTGAATGAATCAAATGTGATTTAATTGAAAATCAATTCGATGAATGGATTTACTAAAGAACCAGTAGATTATTTTGGAAATAGAAACTTGATAAATTTATATAATAGTTTAAAGTGGAATTTTTGAATTATTATAAACGGGCTATGTAACGACCCTGAATTTTGAACAATTTAATTTGAGAATATTTAATTAATTTTAAATATTTGAACGATGATTTGACTTGAATTTCAAATTATCAGAATGAATTGGCGATTAAATTTTTGAATTTAATCTATTGAAAGTTGAATAAAAGTTGAATCTTCAATTTTAAGCCGGTTAAAAATAATTTAAGGGCTTAGAAAATTCATATTGATAATACAGAAGACAAGAGAAGCTTCAGAATTGAATTTGAGAGCGATTTGTTCAATTTTGAAATATTATCGTTTAAGTTGAATTTAAAAATAGTCTTCTGAGGCACAGTCTCGGAATTTGACGAAACGAGTTTCATTGGGTCCGTAATATTGAATTATTACTGGATTTCAATTTTCGTATTTATCAGAATTGTTTTGTGAATATACGGCGTATAAACGCGTATAAAATTTAATTCAATTTGAATTTCTATAACAACCTGGATTTTCGCCCGAATTATAATCATCGATAAACGATCTACGTTGACAGTTAAATTTCTGTTGTTGTTGGAAATTTTATAACAATAAAATTTTCGTAAATTAGTGATATAAATTGGTTGTTAATTTTTATTGGAAATTGTAAATCAATTGAAATTCTCTTATTAAAATTTCATTTTTACAAAATGAATATATACACATAGTTTAAATTTAGCAACATGATTTAAACAAAACAAATTAAAAGAAATATTTACAAAAACAAAATTAGATTTAAAAAGAGAAAAAAAAAGAGAAGAACAAAAACAAAGTTTAAAATAAGAAGAGAAAAATGGCCATACCTCTAGTACTAAGACCATACCGGCCCATACCCTAACCCACGATTTCTCTGTTAAACCCGCACCCCCCTTTCTCTTCAATCAGACGAACGAAAAAATAAAACAAACGAAACAAAAGAAAAAAATGGCGAGCAAAAACTAGGGCTTCGATCTGGAAAATTTAGGGCTTTTCAAAATCAAAGTCGTCGTCTCAATTCTCTGGCGAATTTGAGCACCGGCTTCAATGGTTCGACTTCGTGATGGCGTGAAGTTGTTTAGCTCGATCGAGGAAAGGATCGCGTGGAAAAATGGTGAGTAATTTCTATTACTCACATCTTCTTCGAATTATGTTAAAATCTACCTGACTGCTTCTCGAATTGGAATTTGAACTGTCTGTTGAGTGATTTATCGATTTCGTGAATAACTTGATTTAGTAACAACTTCAGTTCTATTTATTTTTGTTGAATTTTCTCGGCTTTGAATGCTTAGGCCAATTGATCTTCATTTCGTTGTTGAGGACTTTCTGACTTCGGGCATTTGATTTTTGTTCTGGCTATTGCCTTTATGTCGACTTCGGCATTGTTTTGATTTTGGCCCTAGTGGCTTGAGATGATCAAGTCGCTGTCATTATTGTTGGCACTGACTTCGTCATGTTGGATATTTCCTGTGACATTTTCTTAATCTTCGGCCTTGAATTTATTTAGCAAATAAATTGAAACTACTGTTGTCTGGATTATTCGAAACTGCTGCTAAATGCTTTTGGATGTTTGAACTTTTATGTGCACTTGAATAGGCATTGAAACCATGTGTATACATACATTCTTGTATGTATATATATAGGTCTTGTCCTTGTAGTCTTTATTCCACCTTGATCCAGTAGTTGCTGCCATAACTTGATGTTGATTTTTATTTGTTGACTTGCAGTTTGATTTGTTGTTCCTGATTTTGTAGATGCCTGTACGTATAAGTGCAGTGTATACATATACATGTGTGGATTAAAATGTAGGCATATATACTCTTGTATGTGTGTATGCATGCATGGTTGGGTCTATACTTGTGTTTTATCTGCTGCATTGACTTGATATTATATATTCAATGTTGCAGATGCCCTTGATCACTTTGAAATTTATTTTCATGGATTTGATATTATCACTCAATATTGCTGATGTTACATGATTTCTGGCCTTAAAATCATATGTATATATATGTGTATATATATATATATGAGGTTCAGTAGTCTACCATTTTACTTTATTAGTTTTAATTGCAGTTGTACTTAGTGCACAGTTGTTATTGTGTTGGACTTTGAGCATTTCTGAGTTATTCCTTTTGGCTGTTGCACTTGAGTTTAGTTGCCTTTGTTTCCAATTTTGGGTATACATGACTACCCTTTTTAAACTGCCTGGCCTACCTGCCTGTGCCGTTGAGTTCTGGTCATGAAAGCATGATGCATTCTCTGTTACATATACGTTGGGTTCGTATAAAATGCCATTCCGGCTGTTGAAGTCCCATTTTTGCATTGAGGTTCCAATTAGTGATGGTTCCTGTAAGGTCGCAGTTGCATTACATAGTTGCACACTGCACGTAGCTTATTGAATATCTTTCGAGTTTCACTGTTTCTTTGGTATTGTTCGCCACTGCATGCTTGTAGTTATGTGCCAGTTGAGTTTTGAGCATGTTTCTAGGCTAGTTCATTCATGTTGTATTTGGTATCTTCACTTGAGTATTTAAAATGTAGGTTGTTGAACTGTTAGCTTCAACTTTGAACTTGATCATGTTGGCATCTCTGGTTGGTCTGCATTATGATATTCTGGTTCATCTTTGTTTATTCTTGCATTCATCCTAGTAGTTGCAGTTGTCACTGTAGTTACCTTGTTCATTTTGACTTGAGTCAGTTGCCATTGTGCTTGTGATCATTTGTTTGCACTGTCACTTCTTGTCTTTAACTTGTGATGATCTTGTACCTGTTCACTATAGTTGTTTATTTGATTCTGGACACTGTGAAGCAGATTATTGATGTTGTTTCAGTTGCATCTGCTTTCCATGCTATGTACTCGAGCTTGCAAACTGACTTGTATCATTCTCTTGAGTCTTTATTTGCAATCTGGTTTCCATGTATGTTGATTTATCTCGTGCACTGCAGCCACCCAAAAAATCGACAGTTTGGGTTTTGCTGCAGCTTTCATTTACTTGGTGTATTTGTCAATAGTATCACCTCTTGAGCACTGTTTTCATGTTGATGCTTCTGTGATCTTGGTCTTGTTGAGTTTGGTGCATTCATGTGTCTGCATTTCAATTTCAGTTGGGTGTGCACTATGCCTTGAGTATGCTTTGCCCTTGTATCCTTGTGTGGCTGTAGTCCAGACTGGGTCGTGCATAGCATTGACCACTGTATTCATTTCATTTTAAATCCACTGAGTTTTGTGTAATTCATCACTGTATTGGCGAGGCCGTACACGCGTGCGTGTACGGCAGCCAATCGAGTTCTTGATGATTTTTAAAGTGACAACTTCAATTGTTTTAAATTGATTAGTCGATTTGATAAATTGTTTATTTATCCCTGTTGATGATTTAAATCTGTTGACCTATTGTTTAACACTATTAAGTGTTAAAATTTTCGTTATCCGATTTCTTTGTAAAAAGAGTCGGATAGACGAGAATATTATTGTGACTGTCGTCTATTTAAATTATTATTGCCTCTATGCATTAATAAACTGGTTTGAATTAGACTGACCTGTGTATTATTTTCTTTTGAATATAATACTCGGGTCAGACCGAGTATTTCTACAGCTTGAAGATTTTCGAGCAGCGAAGTTAGAGAGAGAGTAAAGAATCACTTTAATTTTCAGAAGAAAATTGTATTTTATGATATTCCGCTGTATCTGTTTAAAATTGTATAAACTCTGATGTATATAAAAAGATTTATAGTAATGAAATAAATTCTCATTTGTTTTAATTGATTGTTATTATCTGTGTTTCTGTGGCTGATTCTGTTTAAACCTTATAAACTAAATAACAATTCGTCTTTTTGAACGTTTCGAGTTGGTTTAATTACCGACTGGAGGCGGTCAAAAGGGGGAATGTTACAGAGTGGTATCAGAGCTTTGGTTTACACAAAGCTTAGTTTATGATGTTTAATATGAATAGTTACTAGAAACACTTTTAAAAAGGAGAACGTTTTTCAAATCCAAAGAAGTATAAAATTGTTTTAGAAAATATAAGATAAATGAATTTGGAATAGATCTTATATAAGTAAAGTGAAGGTTGAATATGAAAATAAAGATTTTTAACTTAAGACAAGTTAAATTTAAGTGAGTTAGTATCAATAAATATATGGATTTGAAATTTAACTAAAGGAAGTTAAATAAAATGAACTGGATTTGATAAATTATTGAGATGAAAATTTGAACTTGAAAGAGAAGTGATTATATCATATGAATTGAAAAGTTTAAATTAATAAGTTGTTTAACTTATAAAATGAGAAAGTTTAAGTAAAACCAGTTGTGAAATGTTTAAACAGTTTTGTTAAGTGAAACAAAATCTGAATTTTGAAATGTGATATGAATTTGACTTTAGTAAAGTTAAATAAAATAGAATTTCAAATAAATTTGAGACGAACTTAAGTTGTATGGTGAAAATAAATGAAGTAGAGATAAAATGAAACATAGCTTAAGTAATATTGAATCAAATTGAAATTGATATCAAAATGAATTGATAAAGTGAAGAATGAATATGAATTTGAGTTATAGAAAGGAAATTCAACTTTAATTGTAAAAGTGAATTCGTGAATATGGTGAGTATAAGAATTCAATCAGAATTGGAATATAAACCAATTGAAATTAAGTGTGTTGAACCAAATTGAATGTAAGAAAGTAAATAAATTTGGTTAAGTTGAATGTGCATTGGTTGCTAGTTGATCGTATGGAAATTCATTAAGTATTAATGGAAATTGAAAGTTAAGATATTGAATTCAAATTGAAAGATAAGTAAATTTAAATAGAACCAAATTTGATTTGAATTGAAGTAAACTGACTTGAATATGAATTAGTGAATGTGAACTAATTGAATATGAATGAATGTTAGTAAAATCCAATGTGAATAAATCAAATGTGATTAAATTGGAAATCAAGTCGATGAATGATTTACTAAAGAACTAGTGATTATTTTGGAAATGGAAAATTGATAAATTTATATAATAGTTTAAATTGGAAATTTTGAATTATTATAAACGGCTTAACTTGAAGATTTGAAAAGTGTTAATAAAATATTGGAATTGTATAAGTGTTAAAAAAGTGAAATATTTAATGGATTTCATAAGTGAATGGAAATTACAGAATAAAAATTGTGAAGTTATAAAATGAATCGAAGTTGCGAAATAAAAGAATTTATAAGTAATTTACTTATAAATTAAAATTCTGATATAAAACTGAGTTATAGTAGGAATGATTAATGAAGCAATTTTTATAAATTGAAGTCTTTATGAATAGAAATGGGATTTATAAACGTTGTTTATAAATTCGAAACTGACTTATTTTGATAAGTAAAATTCTGTATAGTTTGTTAAATGATGTATATTCACAATTTTGGACCGTGAATATATTATTGAATAAAATGGACATGTTTTGGGAAAGTGATATTTTAAAACGAAGTTAATTGTTTTTAAAAGATGTTTTCAAAGGCATTGAATATCGAAACCATAGATTTCAACATTCATTGTTGAAATAGACGTTTTCGAATATAAGGAAATGGTGGACTATAACACTGTTGTTATAGTAAATGATTTCCGAAAGGAAATGTTTTGTATAGTATTGGGATTTATACATCTATCTAAATTTCGAATCCCTATACTAATGATTTTGAGTTGTCGTAACGATGTTTTACGTAACATTCGTTTTAACTCAAATAAATATGTGAAAGAAAATGATTTCCTTAAAGATGAAGTGTATACTTAATTTTGATTTAAGTATATCGAATATTTTCAAATGTTGAAAATAAAATGGATTGTGAATTACTTATTTTTAAATAAGTATGGAAATGTTTTTCCAAATATGAAATGTTGTGAATATATTCCGTAAGGAATAAATGATTTGAAATTCATTTTTGAAGTCGAAGTTGAAAAGTTAAATGAGAAATTGAACAATTAGTTCAATTTGAAATTTTTCAAAAAGATTGAATCGTTAAGTTAAAATTGAGTTTAACTTCGACATCAAAGACAATATAAGTTGAGCTTTGAATTTCAGATGATGATTTGGATTGCATGTCTAACATTGTGAATTGATGACATAGCAATTGATCTCTATTAAATATATATCTGTTGGTGGCGGAGAATTTATTCTCTTAGCTTAACACCCTTCTCTGAGACGTACGAGCTCAGAGGTTATATATCGATAGACATCAATTCTGTGTTGAGAATTGACGATGTAAGCGTGTAATTCAAATCGAATGTGAAAGTCGATAATGAAATGGAATTTTGAATATGAATTAGGTTTGAGATAACCTTAGAATTTCCAAATCGACTTAGAGGAAAATTTTGAAATCCTCTATTTTGTTATGAATATGAGATATGTAAGTTTCAGAACTTATATATATGAATGCGGTAAATTTGAAACCGTTAGTTTAGAAAGACATTGTTATGGAAATCTTATGTATGTTTACATAGATGTTATATGTACGAAATGGGAAATGAAAGTACTACATATATGATATTATGTTTTCTAAACTGAGGATGTGGAAAAGTACCTTCCATTTATTATTAAAGAAGGTATTGGAACTCTCGATGAGTATCCATTTGAAATTCGTAGCTACGTAGAATTTTAGTCAGAGTGACTATTTGAATCGGAAATCCTTCGCGATAGTTCATCGCGATGAGATTAGATTTGATTGATGATGTTAGCGTAATTTGAGGGGCGAGATGCCCACAGTTACGAGCGACTCCACTGGGATAGTGGCGTAACCGCCGAGTAAACTGCAATCTAATGCCAGGCGAAATTTGAGGGGCGTGATGCCTACAGACACGAGCGATTCTACTGGGATAGTAGCGTAACCGCCGTGTGTACTGCAATCTATGGCGACAACCATGGCGAAATTTAAGAGATGTGAAATCTACAGCCACAAGCGACTCTACTGGGATAGTAGCGTAACCGCCGGGTGGAACTGTAATCCATGGGGGAACGTGCTTTCCATATCCATTTTTAAAAGAATTTTTAAAAGTATTTTCACTGGGAATTGAAGCAAGTATATTTAGTACTTGGAGATTTTTAGACCTGTGCCTGGCCAGCGTATGTCTAATGTCTGTGAGAACGAAGATGGACTTGTTAAATTTCGAGTTAGCAAGTATTTTCAAACTTTAAATAGCAAATCAATGATCTGAAATTAAAATTTCAAAATTCCTACCTAATGAACTAAGGAAGAGGATTTTTGTAATGTTTTGAAAGTCCACAGCTTTGGAAGAGATAATTATATAAATCTCTAACGTGAAGAATTTTAAGTTTGAATCTGAGTTGTAAATCGGAAATTTTGATAAAAGACTTTTGCGTTTTGATTTTAGAAATCAATGATTGTAGAAATCATTGAATAAAAGAGAAGATAAACAGAACTAGTGAGATTAAATCGAATGGAATGAATTCTACATATATTCATTTATTTTAAATAAGTATCGAGCTTGAAAAAAATTGTGTAGAGTATAAATATCGATGAAATTCTAACAACCTTTCCTTTTCGTGGACGAAAAGTTTTTAAGGAGGGGAGTTTGTAACGACCCTGAATTTTGAACAATTTAATTTGAGAATATTTAATTAATTTTAAATATTTGAACGATGATTTGACTTGAATTTCAAATTATCAGAATGAATTGGCGATTAAATTTTTGAATTTAATCTATTGAAAGTTGAATAAAAGTTGAATCTTCAATTTTAAGCCGGTTAAAAATAATTTAAGGGCTTAGAAAATTCATATTGATAATACTGAAGATAAGAGAAGCTTCAGAATTGAATTTGAGAGCGATTTGTTCAATTTTGAAATATTATCGTTTAAGTTGAATTTAAAAATAGTCTTCTGAGGCACAGTCTCGGAATTTGACGAAACGAGTTTCATTGGGTCCGTAATATTGAATTATTACTGGATTTCAATTTTCGTATTTATCAGAATTGTTTTGTGAATATACGGCGTATAAACGCGTATAAAATTTAATTCAATTTGAATTTCTATAACAACCTGGATTTTCGCCCGAATTATAATCATCGATAAACGATCTACGTTGACAGTTAAATTTCTGTTGTTGTTGGAAATTTTATAACAATAAAATTTTCGTAAATTAGTGATATAAATTGGTTGTTAATTTTTATTGGAAATTGTAAATCAATTGAAATTCTCTTATTAAAATTTCATTTTTACAAAATGAATATATACACATAGTTTAAATTTAGCAACATGATTTAAACAAAACAAATTAAAAGAAATATTTACAAAAACAAAATTAGATTTAAAAAGAGAAAAAAAAAGAGAAGAACAAAAACAAAGTTTAAAATAAGAAGAGAAAAATGGCCATACCTCTAGTACTAAGACCCTACCGGCCCATACCCTAACCCACGATTTCTCTGTTAAACCCGCACCCCCCTTTCTCTTCAATCAGACGAACGAAAAAATAAAACAAACGAAACAAAAGAAAAAAATGGCGAGCAAAAACTAGGGCTTCGATCTGGAAAATTTAGGGCTTTTCAAAATCAAAGTCGTCGTCTCAATTCTCTGGCGAATTTGAGCACCGGCTTCAATGGTTCGACTTCGTGATGGCGTGAAGTTGTTTAGCTCGATCGAGGAAAGGATCGCGTGGAAAAATGGTGAGTAATTTCTATTACTCACATCTTCTTCGAATTATGTTAAAATCTACCTGACTGCTTCTCGAATTGGAATTTGAACTGTCTGTTGAGTGATTTATCGATTTCGTGAATAACTTGATTTAGTAACAACTTCAGTTCTATTTATTTTTGTTGAATTTTCTCGGCTTTGAATGCTTAGGCCAATTGATCTTCATTTCGTTGTTGAGGACTTTCTGACTTCGGGCATTTGATTTTTGTTCTGGCTATTGCCTTTATGTCGACTTCGGCATTGTTTTGATTTTGGCCCTAGTGGCTTGAGATGATCAAGTCGCTGTCATTATTGTTGGCACTGACTTCGTCATGTTGGATATTTCCTGTGACATTTTCTTAATCTTCGGCCTTGAATTTATTTAGCAAATAAATTGAAACTACTGTTGTCTGGATTATTCGAAACTGCTGCTAAATGCTTTTGGATGTTTGAACTTTTATGTGCACTTGAATAGGCATTGAAACCATGTGTATACATACATTCTTGTATGTATATATATAGGTCTTGTCCTTGTAGTCTTTATTCCACCTTGATCCAGTAGTTGCTGCCATAACTTGATGTTGATTTTTATTTGTTGACTTGCAGTTTGATTTGTTGTTCCTGATTTTGTAGATGCCTGTACGTATAAGTGCAGTGTATACATATACATGTGTGGATTAAAATGTAGGCATATATACTCTTGTATGTGTGTATGCATGCATGGTTGGGTCTATACTTGTGTTTTATCTGCTGCATTGACTTGATATTATATATTCAATGTTGCAGATGCCCTTGATCACTTTGAAATTTATTCTCATGGATTTGATATTATCACTCAATATTGCTGATGTTACATGATTTCTGGCCTTAAAATCATATGTATATATATGTATATATATATATATATGAGGTTCAGTAGTCTACCATTTTACTTTATTAGTTTTAATTGCAGTTGTACTTAGTGCACAGTTGTTATTGTGTTGGACTTTGAGCATTTCTGAGTTATTCCTTTTGGCTGTTGCACTTGAGTTTAGTTGCCTTTGTTTCCAATTTTGGGTATACATGACTACCCTTTTTAAACTGCCTGGCCTACCTGCCTGTGCCGTTGAGTTCTGGTCATGAAAGCATGATGCATTCTCTGTTACATATACGTTGGGTTCGTATAAAATGCCATTCCGGCTGTTGAAGTCCCATTTTTGCATTGAGGTTCCAATTAGTGATGGTTCCTGTAAGGTCGCAGTTGCATTACATAGTTGCACACTGCACGTAGCTTATTGAATATCTTTCGAGTTTCACTGTTTCTTTGGTATTGTTCGCCACTGCATGCTTGTAGTTATGTGCCAGTTGAGTTTTGAGCATGTTTCTAGGCTAGTTCATTCATGTTGTATTTGGTATCTTCACTTGAGTATTTAAAATGTAGGTTGTTGAACTGTTAGCTTCAACTTTGAACTTGATCATGTTGGCATCTCTGGTTGGTCTGCATTATGATATTCTGGTTCATCTTTGTTTATTCTTGCATTCATCCTAGTAGTTGCAGTTGTCACTGTAGTTACCTTGTTCATTTTGACTTGAGTCAGTTGCCATTGTGCTTGTGATCATTTGTTTGCACTGTCACTTCTTGTCTTTAACTTGTGATGATCTTGTACCTGTTCACTATAGTTGTTTATTTGATTCTGGACACTGTGAAGCAGATTATTGATGTTGTTTCAGTTGCATCTGCTTTCCATGCTATGTACTCGAGCTTGCAAACTGACTTGTATCATTCTCTTGAGTCTTTATTTGCAATCTGGTTTCCATGTATGTTGATTTATCTCGTGCACTGCAGCCACCCAAAAAATCGACAGTTTGGGTTTTGCTGCAGCTTTCATTTACTTGGTGTATTTGTCAATAGTATCACCTCTTGAGCACTGTTTTCATGTTGATGCTTCTGTGATCTTGGTCTTGTTGAGTTTGGTGCATTCATGTGTCTGCATTTCAATTTCAGTTGGGTGTGCACTATGCCTTGAGTATGCTTTGCCCTTGTATCCTTGTGTGGCTGTAGTCCAGACTGGGTCGTGCATAGCATTGACCACTGTATTCATTTCATTTTAAATCCACTGAGTTTTGTGTAATTCATCATTGTATTGGCGAGGCCGTACACGCGTGCGTGTACGGCAGCCAATCGAGTTCTTGATGATTTTTAAAGTGACAACTTCAATTGTTTTAAATTGATTAGTCGATTTGATAAATTGTTTATTTATCCCTGTTGATGATTTAAATCTGTTGACCTATTGTTTAACACTATTAAGTGTTAAAATTTTCGTTATCCGATTTCTTTGTAAAAAGAGTCGGATAGACGAGAATATTATTGTGACTGTCGTCTATTTAAATTATTATTGCCTCTATGCATTAATAAACTGGTTTGAATTAGACTGACCTGTGTATTATTTTCTTTTGAATATAATACTCGGGTCAGACCGAGTATTTCTACAGCTTGAAGATTTTCGAGCAGCGAAGTTAGAGAGAGAGTAAAGAATCACTTTAATTTTCAGAAGAAAATTGTATTTTATGATATTCCGCTGTATCTGTTTAAAATTGTATAAACTCTGATGTATATAAAAAGATTTATAGTAATGAAATAAATTCTCATTTGTTTTAATTGATTGTTATTATCTGTGTTTCTGTGGCTGATTCTGTTTAAACCTTATAAACTAAATAACAATTCGTCTTTTTGAACGTTTCGAGTTGGTTTAATTACCGACTGGAGGCGGTCAAAAGGGGGAATGTTACAGGCTATATTGAAGATTTGAAAGTGTTAATAAAATATTGGAATTGTATAAGTGTTAAAGTGAAATATTTAATGGATTTCATAAGTGAATGGAAATTACAGAGTTAAAAATTGTGAAGTTATAAAATGAATCGGAGTTGCGAAATAAAAGAATTTATAAGTAATTTACTTATAAATTAAAATTCTGATATAAAACCGAGTTATAAAGGAATGATTAATGAAGTAAATTTTTATGAATTGAAGTCTTTATAAATAGGAATGAAATTTATAAACGTTGTTTATAAATTCGAAACTGACTTATTTTGATAAGTAAAATTCTGTATAGTTTGTTAAAAGAAGTATATTCACAATTTTGGACCGTGAATATATTATTGAATTAAATGGACATGTTTTGGGAAAGTGATATTTTAAAACGAAGTTAATTGTTTTAAAAAGATGTTTTAAAAGGCATTGAATATCGAAACCATAGATTTCAACATTCATTGTTGAAATAGACGTTTTCGAGATATAAGGAAATGGTGGACTATAACACTATTGTTATAGTAAATGATTTCCGAAAGGAAATGTTTTGTATAGTATTGGGATTTATACATCTATCTAAAATTTCGAATCCCTATACTAATGATTTTGAGTTGTCGTAACGATGTTTTACGTAACATTCGTTTTGACTCAAATAAATATGTGAAAGAAAATGATTTCCTTAAAGATGAAGTGTATACTTGATTTTGATTTAAGTATATCGAATATTTTCAAATGTTGAAAATAAAATGGATTGTGAATTACTTATTTTTAAATAAGTATGGAAATGTTTTTCCAAATGTGAAATGTTGTGAATATATTCCGTAAGGAATAAATGATTTGAAATTCATTTTTGAAGTCGAAGTTGAAAAGTTAAATGAGAATTTGAACAATTAGTTCAATTTGAAATTTTTCAAAAAGATCGAATCGTTAAGTTAAAATTGAGTTTAACTTCGACATCAAAGACAATATAAGTTGAGCTTTGAATTTCAGATGATGATTTGGATTGCATGTCTAACATTGTGAATTGATGACATAGCAATTGATCTCTATTAAATATATATCTGTTGGTGGCGGAGAATTTATTCTCTTAGCTTAACACCCTTCTCTGAGACGTACGAGCTCAGAGGTTATATATCGATAGACATCAATTCTGTGTTGAGAATTGACGATGTAAGCGTGAAATTCAAATCGAATGTGAAAGTCGATAATAGAATGGAATTATGAATATGAATTAGGTTTGAGATAACCTTAAATTTCCAAATCGACTTAGAGGGAAATTTTGAAATCCTCTATTTTGTTATGAATATGAGATATGTAAGTTTTTAGAACTTATATATATGAATGCGGTAAATTTGAAACCGTTAGTTTAGAAAGACATTGTTATGGAAATCTTATGTATGTTTACATAGATATTATATGTACGAAATGTGAAATGAAAGTACTACATATATGATATTATGTTTTCTAAACTGAGGATGTGGAAAAGTACCTTCCATTTATTATTAAAGAAGGTATTGGAACTCGTGAAGAGTATCCATTTGAAATTCGTAGCTACGTAGAATTTTAGTCAGAGTGACTATTTGAATCGGAAATCCTTCGCGATAGTTCATCGCGATGAGATTAGATTTGATTGATGATGTTAGCGTAATTTGAGGGGCGAGATGCCCACAGTTACGAGCGACTCCACTGGGATAGTGGCGTAACCGCCGAGTAAACTGCAATCTAATGCCAGGCGAAATTTGAGGGGCGTGATGCCTACAGACACGAGCGATTCTACTGGGATAGTAGCGTAACCGCCGTGTGTACTGCAATCTATGGCGACAACCATGGCGAAATTTAAGAGATGAGAAATCTACAGCCACAAGCGACTCTACTGGGAAAGTAGCGTAACCGCCGGGTGGAACTGTAATCCATGGGGGAACGTGCTTTCCATATCCATTTTTAAAAGAATTTTTAAAAGTATTTTCACTGGGAATTGAAGCAAGTATGTTTAGTACTTGGAGATTTTTAGACCTGCGCCTGGCCAGCGTATGCCTAATGTCTGTGAGAACGAAGATGGACTTGTTAAATTTCGAGTTAGCAAGTATTTTCAAACTTTAAATATCGAATCAATAGTTTGAAATTAAAATTACGAAATTCCTACCTAATAAACTAAGGAAGAGGATCTTTGTAATGTTTTGAAAGTCCACAGCTTTGGAAGAGATATATTATATAAATCTCTAGCGTGAAGAATTTTAAGTTTGAATCTGAGTGTGGTAAATTAAAAATGTTAGTAAAAGTCTTTTGGGTTTTGATTTTTGAAAATCATTGAATAAAAGAGAAGATGAACAGAACTAATGAGATTAAACAAATGAAATGAATCCTATATTCATTTATTTGTAATGAGTTTTAAGTTTAGTAAAAATTGACTAGAGTATAAATATCGATGAAATTTTAACGACTTTTCCTTTTCGAGGACGAAAAGTTTTTAAGGAGGGGAGTTTGTAACGACCCTGAATTTTGAACAATTTAAATCGAGAATATTTAATTAATTTTAAATATTTGAACGATGATTTGACTTGAATTTCAAATTATCAGAATGAATTGGCGATTAAATTTTTGAATTTAATCTATTGAAAATTGAATAAAATTTGAATCTTCGATTTTAAGCCGGTTAAAATTAATTTAAAGGCTTGGAAAATTCATATTGATAATACTGAAGATAATAGAAGCTTCAGAATTGAATTTGAAAGCGATTTGTTCAGTTCTGAAATTGTATCGTTTGAAATTGAATTTAAAAATAGTCTTCTGAGGCACAGTCTCGGAATTTGACGAAACGAGTTTCATTGGGTCCGTAATATTGAATTATTACTGGATTTCAATTTTCGTATTTATCAGAATTGTTTTGTGAATATACGGCGTATAAACGCGTATAAAATTTAATTCAATTTGAATTTCTATAACAACCTGGATTTTCGCCCGAATTATAATCATCGATAAACGATCTACGTTGACAGTTAAATTTCTGTTGTTGTTGGAAATTTTATAACAATAAAATTTTCGTAAATTAGTGATATAAATTGGTTGTTAATTTTTATTGGAAATTGTAAATCAATTGAAATTCTCTTATTAAAATTTCATTTTTACAAAATGAATATATACACATAGTTTAAATTTAGCAACATGATTTAAACAAAACAAATTAAAAGAAATATTTACAAAAACAAAATTAGATTTAAAAAGAGAAAAAAAAAGAGAAGAACAAAAACAAAGTTTAAAATAAGAAGAGAAAAATGGCCATACCTCTAGTACTAAGACCATACCGGCCCATACCCTAACCCACGATTTCTCTGTTAAACCCGCACCCCCCTTTCTCTTCAATCAGACGAACGAAAAAATAAAACAAACGAAACAAAAGAAAAAAAATGGCGAGCAAAAACTAGGGCTTCGATCTGGAAAATTTAGGGCTTTTCAAAATCAAAGTCGTCGTCTCAATTCTCTGGCGAATTTGAGCACCGGCTTCAATGGTTCGACTTCGTGATGGCGTGAAGTTGTTTAGCTCGATCGAGGAAAGGATCGCGTGGAAAAATGGTGAGTAATTTCTATTACTCACATCTTCTTCGAATTATGTTAAAATCTACCTGACTGCTTCTCGAATTGGAATTTGAACTGTCTGTTGAGTGATTTATCGATTTCGTGAATAACTTGATTTAGTAACAACTTCAGTTCTATTTATTTTTGTTGAATTTTCTCGGCTTTGAATGCTTAGGCCAATTGATCTTCATTTCGTTGTTGAGGACTTTCTGACTTCGGGCATTTGATTTTTGTTCTGGCTATTGCCTTTATGTCGACTTCGGCATTGTTTTGATTTTGGCCCTAGTGGCTTGAGATGATCAAGTCGCTGTCATTATTGTTGGCACTGACTTCGTCATGTTGGATATTTCCTGTGACATTTTCTTAATCTTCGGCCTTGAATTTATTTAGCAAATAAATTGAAACTACTGTTGTCTGGATTATTCGAAACTGCTGCTAAATGCTTTTGGATGTTTGAACTTTTATGTGCACTTGAATAGGCATTGAAACCATGTGTATACATACATTCTTGTATGTATATATATAGGTCTTGTCCTTGTAGTCTTTATTCCACCTTGATCCAGTAGTTGCTGCCATAACTTGATGTTGATTTTTATTTGTTGACTTGCAGTTTGATTTGTTGTTCCTGATTTTGTAGATGCCTGTACGTATAAGTGCAGTGTATACATATACATGTGTGGATTAAAATGTAGGCATATATACTCTTGTATGTGTGTATGCATGCATGGTTGGGTCTATACTTGTGTTTTATCTGCTGCATTGACTTGATATTATATATTCAATGTTGCAGATGCCCTTGATCACTTTGAAATTTATTTTCATGGATTTGATATTATCACTCAATATTGCTGATGTTACATGATTTTTGGCCTTAAAATCATATGTATATATATGTGTATGTATATATATATATATGAGGTTCAGTAGTTTACCATTTTACTTTATTAGTTTTAATTGCAGTTGTACTTAGTGCACAGTTGTTATTGTGTTGGACTTTGAGCATTTCTGAGTTATTCCTTTTGGCTGTTGCACTTGAGTTTAGTTGCCTTTGTTTCCAATTTTGGGTATACATGACTACCCTTTTTAAACTGCCTGGCCTACCTGCCTGTGCCGTTGAGTTCTGGTCATGAAAGCATGATGCATTCTCTGTTACATATACGTTGGGTTCGTATAAAATGCCATTCCGGCTGTTGAAGTCCCATTTTTGCATTGAGGTTCCAATTAGTGATGGTTCCTGTAAGGTCGCAGTTGCATTACATAGTTGCACACTGCACGTAGCTTATTGAATATCTTTCGAGTTTCACTGTTTCTTTGGTATTGTTCGCCACTGCATGCTTGTAGTTATGTGCCAGTTGAGTTTTGAGCATGTTTCTAGGCTAGTTCATTCATGTTGTATTTGGTATCTTCACTTGAGTATTTAAAATGTAGGTTGTTGAACTGTTAGCTTCAACTTTGAACTTGATCATGTTGGCATCTCTGGTTGGTCTGCATTATGATATTCTGGTTCATCTTTGTTTATTCTTGCATTCATCCTAGTAGTTGCAGTTGTCACTGTAGTTACCTTGTTCATTTTGACTTGAGTCAGTTGCCATTGTGCTTGTGATCATTTGTTTGCACTGTCACTTCTTGTCTTTAACTTGTGATGATCTTGTACCTGTTCACTATAGTTGTTTATTTGATTCTGGACACTGTGAAGCAGATTATTGATGTTGTTTCAGTTGCATCTGCTTTCCATGCTATGTACTCGAGCTTGCAAACTGACTTGTATCATTCTCTTGAGTCTTTATTTGCAATCTGGTTTCCATGTATGTTGATTTATCTCGTGCACTGCAGCCACCCAAAAAAATCGACAGTTTGGGTTTTGCTGCAGCTTTCATTTACTTGGTGTATTTGTCAATAGTATCACCTCTTGAGCACTGTTTTCATGTTGATGCTTCTGTGATCTTGGTCTTGTTGAGTTTGGTGCATTCATGTGTCTGCATTTCAATTTCAGTTGGGTGTGCACTATGCCTTGAGTATGCTTTGCCCTTGTATCCTTGTGTGGCTGTAGTCCAGACTGGGTCGTGCATAGCATTGACCACTGTATTCATTTCATTTTAAATCCACTGAGTTTTGTGTAATTCATCACTGTATTGGCGAGGCCGTACACGCGTGCGTGTACGGCAGCCAATCGAGTTCTTGATGATTTTTAAAGTGACAACTTCAATTGTTTTAAATTGATTAGTCGATTTGATAAATTGTTTATTTATCCCTGTTGATGATTTAAATCTGTTGACCTATTGTTTAACACTATTAAGTGTTAAAATTTTCGTTATCCGATTTCTTTGTAAAAAGAGTCGGATAGACGAGAATATTATTGTGACTGTCGTCTATTTAAATTATTATTGCCTCTATGCATTAATAAACTGGTTTGAATTAGACTGACCTGTGTATTATTTTCTTTTGAATATAATACTCGGGTCAGACCGAGTATTTTTACAGCTTGAAGATTTTCGAGCAGCGAAGTTAGAGAGAGAGTAAAGAACCATCTTTAGTTTTCAGAAGAAAATTGTATTGTAAATATTCCGCTGTATCAGTATAAAAAATTGTATAAACTCTGATGTATATAAAAAGATTTATAGTAATGAAATAAAGATTCATTTGTTTTTAATTGATTGTTATTATCTGTGTTTCTGTGGCTGATTCTGTTTAAACCTTATAAACTAAATAACAATTCGTCTTTTTGAACGTTTCTAGTTGGTTTAATCACCGACTGGAGATGGTCAAAAGGGGGAATGTTACAATTATAATTTTTATTTTTAAACAATATTTAAAATAACATTAAAACCATACTCGTATAAAATAGTGAGAAGCTGCTCAGGTCCACCTATGTAGATATACGAACTAACACTTTATATATATACATAAATTAACTCAAAAAAAAAACTGTCATATTAAAAGACTCAAAAATCAAACTCTATATATATAAAATTTATAACTAACCTATAGTATATATAAAATGCAAACTGTCGTGTACAGCTAACAAATTTTATATTTCTTTAATCATATATATAAATTAACATATTACAAACTAACTTATATATAGCCAGTTAGCTTTATAATCTTAAAGATACAACTAAATAGTCAACTTCATAAACTTTTAAAACAATAACTTATATAGTTTTTCATGCCAGAGCTTTATCTAAGAAGTGTATATACAACAAAATATAAGACCAAGAGACCGAACCACTTTAGATTGGAAATAGAATCTAACCAGGCTGTTATATGTATATACTTACAATAAGTTATTACAACTTTCATATAAAATATGCAATTATCTTATAATCTAAAGCTCCGAATAATATATTCAATAGGACAGATCAAATACCCATTTATAAAACATATTGTATTATATATAAAATAATATATCACATCTAAACTTACAGTAACCAGAAAAGAGGAGGCCGATTGTTGCTTGGTCGTGGTTCACGTTCATGTGGAGGTGGGCTATGGTTTCGGCCTAGGTGGCCAGCTATTGGATTCGGTAGGGGTGAGGGAGGCAAGGCAGTGGGAGGGTGGCCAAGTGGTTTCGGGTTGGGACGTGTTGCACTTGGTGGGGCCGGATCTGCTGGAGCATGGAGGAGGGTGGCAAAAGGTGGTGCTGGGTCGGTGCTCACGGAGGTAGGTCAGAGTGTGGCGGCACCCGGTAGCTTTTGGTGGATGGGAATATGGTCGTGGAGGCTACTTGCGTGAAGAGGCTCGAAGGGCAGTTTCAACATATACAAACTATGGTAGCAGCTTGCAGGGGAAAAGGAAGGTGGATGATCGCTTTAGTCAGGTGGATGGGTTCTCGGCTGAGGCAGGTCGGACGATAGTGAAGTGGCGTTTGGCTGAGGCGGTTCAGTGGGAAGAAGGTTGATGGGTGGTCTGAGCAAGGGGAACGGAAGCGGGAGGTCTGACTTTGGTGATGAAGTAAGGTTGCCGGGTAATAGATATTCTCTTCAGAGGCAAGTCAGAAATAAAAGGGAAGAAAAATGAAGAAGGGTTGATCGAATGCAGAAACTAAATTAATAATTAAAATTTAAACGTTGGAAGAGATAAAGGCAGATCCTTGAATTCAGCGAAAATTAAAAGCTGATGACTGTTAAAATCAACCAGTGGCCAAGTGAAGAGACACAAGGAAACTAAGAGTTAGAATTGGATTCCGGTACGACTACTCGTTGCACAGAATCCATCGCGTATCAGATTTTTCGAAATACACAAATGAATACATTATTGGGATCGGTACGACGAGACGATCAAAACGACATATAGATATCAGTGGTTTGATCGAATTATAAAAATTCGAATTTTTCTACTACGAAAAATACAAGAAAAACGCTGAAAAATAAGATCGACGGAGCCAAAGATGTCCGAATTTGGAAAAACGACAAACTGACATCTTGCTCAGAAGATGGTTTAGAATTTTTCTACGTAAAAATATATAGGTTTCGGAAACATTTTATTTTCATCGCTTTTTAACTGATTAAATTGAAGTAAGTTTACGCGTGAAATAAACTTCCATATTTTCGGACGAAAATTTATCAGTTGTTATGTTTAACTAGACGTATTCCAAATATAGAAATTTTATTTCAAAATTTTATCGTTTAAAATTCACAAAATTTTATCTAATTACGTTATTAAAACAGTTGAAATTTACGGGTCGTTACACGAGCCACTGCCTCCGGTCCTCTGGCCGCCTACCTGAGCACCACCATGCGGCACAACAGCTGTGTGCAACAGCCCACGGATCACGCAACCCTATGGCCGAAAGCCTTCACGCAAGTCCCCTCCTCCACTTTCGGCCACCAGCCTATGTTTTCCTCGAACTCAGCTACCCTCGCCCCTATGGCCTACCGTTCAGCAGCCATCGATCGAGCAGCCTTCCCCTTCTCAACTCGAGAGTCTCCCTTTCATCTTCTGCTTGGCCTGTTTTTTGATTTGTAAGTGCAATATGTATATAAGTATGTTGCATTTGTTTTTGTATAGAGGTTGTTATATATAAGTTATTTATATACAGAAGATGCATATCAAATTGTGCCCGCATTTGCCTTATGTATAATATATGTACAGTGTATCATTTTAGTTGCTTTACTGTGAAGAAGAGAATGCAATATAGTATAGATATATTTTAATAGCATATATTTTAAAAGCTTATAACATAAAGTGTTTTCGTATTTTATTATAATGGATCTGAACCATACAAATGTTAGTATATGTAAGTTATAAGGTATGTCTGTATGTTCTCAACAGTCGCTTTATATTTGAATGTAAGTTGTATATAAAATCGGGCTGTATATATATGTGCCAGTTATGTACATTAGATTTTAAGTGTCTGTACGTTTGCTTATATATATAAATTTATAAAAGTTAGATATAATATATCTGCTAGTATATATATTTATATATAATGTATAACAACGGTTGTCCATGCATAAGAGTTTTATAAGTCTATATTCAAGCTATGTTATGCTTGTTTTTATATCTTATATATATAGCTGTTATATATGTGGCTTGTGAAGTTGTATATATATTCTTTTATATGTATAGGATAGGTAAGTCATTTATATATTAGTTGTTTATAAAGTATACATTGTTGGGTAACCTGTAATATATTTATACTGCTAAATTTTATATGCAAGTGTTGTCAGGCTTTAGCCGATATATGTTGGTTTTATATTGTATAAGTTAGAGATAGTTTATATATTATTTGCTTTAGTTGATTTATGGTTATATGATCCGTTGTATACTTAAGATTTTAAACAAGTTACAGTATATATAGGTCTACATTATGTATTTGTGTAGCCCGATGTATTATAAAAGGATGTTATATATATATATGTTATTTTATATTTAAAATTTAATTTTGAGTTGAAATAAATAGGTATGTTTTGATTTAGTATATGTTTAAAAATTTAGGACATGGTTTTATAAATATAGTCATATATAGTATATACAAGCTCACACATATCAATTATCTTCGTCAATCCAGTTCTGATTTAATTTCGTCTATTCCAATTTATCAGCTTCGTTCATCAAATCGTATCCATCCAGCGTTGCTTTGGAATTCGTAGCTTATTTCTTTGTTGCATCTCTCTAGCCTCGAAAGGTAAGCAATCACTCATGATTAACGTTCTTTTATTTATTAAATTTGATTTCAATTGAAACGACAATTGAAATATTGCTGCTGTTAGTTATTTATACTGTTATTTACGTTATTACCTGTATCAGTTCACCTGTGACATCTGACACCATTATCTGTTAATTATTTATGCAATGATAATACAGTTGGCTGTTAATTTATTGGTTGTTGATGTTTGCATTGGTCGTTAAATTGTAAATGTATAAGTGATAAATAACATGCAACTGAATTTGACGTAAGATAGTTAAAGTTTGAATTGATATATGTGTTGGATTTGTTTAGTTAAATTTGTAAAATATGACCCCTTAAATGTTTAATTATTTGACACGTAGAAATGGTTAATTACCCTTGAAGCCTTTGAATTTATGGTATGAAATCGAATAAGAAATGTCAAGTGAAGAACCGTATGAATAATTAGTGTAAAAATCTTTAATCTACATGAAATGATAGGGTAGATTCTACAAATAATTATATTAATTTGCACAAATAACAATGTGAATTAATACGATTATTTTGGGATTATTTGAATTGATTATTGGGTTGATATTGATTGTTGTTATTGCTTGTTTATTTACTTTGACACCATCCCAGTTATCACACTGCAAGTTCCCTTTGCTATGCTTTGATTTTGAATTGAATTGGAATCGGGTTGAAATGATAAATACCCAAATTAAACTTTGACCTAGGATAGAGAATTAAATAAACCCGATTGGTCAATAATTTGATTTAAAAATAAAATAAAGTTTTTATTTGAATAAATGATAAGGTTTCGAAATGAAGTTGGAATTTGAATTTTTATGAAAGGAAAATGTTAATATAATAATCTGAAACAAAATATTATCATAGTAGTTGTTGAAAACGTTGTTTTAAATTTAATGTAAATTTAGTTTGGAATTGTTTAATAATTGAGCTTTGAAATTATTTAATAATTAAGTTTTGAAATATTTAATAATTAAATAAGATTTGATTATTTGATAATTAAATAAAAATTTGAATTCCTTGATAAGAGAAATTGAACTTTTGAATAAGTGAATTTTACTTCGTAAATAAGTGAAATTGAGTTTCTTTATTAATTAAGTTTTGGAAATTTATTTAAGTAAGTAAATACGTGAAATTGAATTTCTTTAATAAGAAATAAAATGTGATTTATTTAATTAATGTAAGACTTGTAATTTAAAGAACTTGATTCGACGAATTTAATTTAATTCAAATTGTAAGTATTGATATAATGGAGTTGAACTTAAGTAATTGATACCCTAATTGGGTGCGACCCACTTAGCCTTGCTGCACCTCCACTGTTTTAGTCATTCCCGGTTGATGAGGCTTGAGGCTAACGTTTTCCTTTTAAGAACAATTCTACTTAGAATGCTCATCGTCCTCCAATGACGATGTTCTAATAGCATTCGTCCATACAAGTTGTCCCAGGTTTGGACAAACCGAATCACCGTCTTCACTATCTTCACGATATCCATTCATAACATTCAAACCTGATCGAAGTGGTTTTCGAATAATTAAATTCGATCCTGATCTCTTTGAAATGATCAACGAAATTGGCCAATATTTGATAGTCGGTTATTTAACTGCCAAATAACATCCATAAGCAGACATAAGGCCTTATTATAAATTTTCCAAAATTTATTTTCAAAATATCTTTATAAGATATATACCAAATTTCTTTCAATATTTCAATGTTTGGAAACAAATTCAAATACTTAAATCCATAACAAGATATTTCCAAACCATCTCAACACTTAGAAATATTTCCAAATTTCCCTTTTAATACTTAGGAAAATATTATAAGTCTTATTTTCCAAAATCATTTCAAATATCAAAACTTAAGAGGATATTTCGTAGCTTATCTCATAAGTCTCCGGAATCATTAATAAATTCCCTTTTACAATTTCCACAACCTAGTATACTTATTTATAACCCCATTCAACAATTTATAACTTCTTTTGTGAATTCAGATTTCATTTTCGAAGTTTCCATATTCAACATATTTGAAATCCCATTTTCTCCAAGTCCCTTATAAAATTCCTCTTATCAAAATCATATCCATTTTATAAACCCCCTTTACGAATCTCCAGAGAATTTATAAATAAATTTCAATCACTTCAAAACTTTGTGTATATATATGATAAGTATTTCTAAAGAATAATAATTTATTTTTAAAAACATGTTTAAGTAATTATTTAAAAATATCAAACCCTTTTTATAAACATCAATAACTTTTTTTAAGATAAACGAATCAATTTTCAAAGCTGATTTTAAAAATTAGGATTTATTAAAATAAATATTAAGTATTTGAAAAAAATTGCTTTTCGATGTATTTCAATCCTAACTAGTTTAATATTACATAGTTCAATAAATAAAATTTTCCTTTTTAAACAAACTTAAATCCTTAAAATTAAAAATATATTTTTAAAATTTCAACAACTAATTCAATTTATACCTTCCACTCGATTTCCATCACACCGCTTCCATTCCGATTCTCCTAATCATTTCCACTTTTCAAAAATAGTATCCACTATTTTTTTCCAACCCTATTTCCATATTCTAATATAAATTCACCCTATGAATTTTATATTCCCAAATTTTCAACCGTTATTGATTTCCTTTATTTATAAACATCGTTTATAAATTTATAACTTCTCTAAGTTTCACTTTTTATAAAAATAATCTCATTTATAAAATTCCATTTTGTAAATTCAATTCCTTATCAATTCTATTCATTTCTGCTAATCTATTTTTAATATTGATTTCAACTTCTTTTCATATTTTTCAAAAATATCATTTAAAATCCATCGTTTAAAATTTTTTATCTAAATTATTTTAAAAATCTCTATTTAAAATGTTTTTTTACGAATAGTTAAATACAAACCAAAATCAATTATTGTTTTATTCAAATCAATTTCTTGAAAATAATCCAATTTCGATATAATTATTTTTACATTCAAAATCTCCTTTTAAATCCTTTAAAATTCCAAAAATAATACTTATGGTATTTAAAATACCGATGTTAGGCCAGTGCTACTATAGCATCCAATAATTCACATCACAACAATAATCTATAGTAGATTATTCTAACACATTGTATATTATTATATATATATATAATAAATATAAATTCGAGGAATCTAGTTGGATCCATCCAACCTGTTTCCCTGCATCCACAGATGTTAATACAACATAAAAATACCAATCCTACTTCAAGGGGGATATCGCGGTTTATAGGGCTATCCGCTATTATGCGTGGCGCATAGTGTAACAACCCGCATATTTTACGATTGAATATTTAAATAATTTATTTAAATATAGAATCGTTAATCGGATTAAAGTCCGAAAAGCTACTTTTTGTAAACAGTCGAATTGGGACTCGAGATCACCTCCATTGAGTCCAAAATGACCTTTACAACCTTTTTGAGTATAAACATTGATATGTTTGGAGCTAGCAAAAAAATTTCGACCTTTTCACTTAGGGCATTGGATTTGGGTTTCAGCCCATTAACCTAACATATCAACCCAACTCCACTCCACTCCTCTTCCTTACTTCATAATATTTCCTACAACTTAAGCTTTAGCAAAAATGGTGGTGGAGATGGGAAATAAAATCCTAAACCCTAGTTTCTTTAGCAAATCCAAGTTTTTAGCTCCAAATTCAAAGTGAAGCTCAGGTAAGTATCTTCTTCTTCTTCTCCATCTCAACCTCTCTCCAGTTTCAGAAATTTCCTATAACCTAACTTAGGAAATACTTGCTTTTGATCTTAGTTTGGAGCTTCTAGGGTTGAGATTGAAGAGTGGTTGATCCTCCTTTGTTTTCAAGCTTCTTCCTTCTTGTTTTTTTTGTGTAAAAGGTGAGATTTTTTATCTCACATGTATGTCTATTTCTATCTTTGTTGTTCGGTATGAATTCCTAACATCTATTCATGATCATTTGCTTTTGATTTGAATTGATATGGTTGATTTACCAATTTTTGAATTTGAAGTCCAATTTTTGTGAAAATCCTACAATGGATGTTTGGATATGTTGTTTGGGGTGTATCGAAGAGCTTATAAGGCCGGGTTGTCGTTTGGCGTAAATCCTTAGTCGTCGTTGCTTGCTTGATCGCTCCCGAATCGATTTGGCCATTATGGCCTAGGCAAATTGTTTCCATTACCAGGTGTTCAGACGTCTGGATACCAATGCCAGACGACTGGTTTTGCCTCCTGGAGAAAAAAATAATACACGGTAGAAAAATAATAAGGACAGTGACTAATTTCAGACGTCTGAATTATCGTTCCAGACGTCTGAAAGGATGTCAGACGTCTGATTTTAGGCTTCAGACGTCTGGATGGTTTTCTGGAATTTTTCCAGAAACCAAATCCAGACGTCTGGAACAACCCCTTAGACGTTTGGAAATTCCCAGTTTTGCCTATTTGCCTAATTTTGAGTAAAATTCCAATGTTAATCGATTTTTGTCGATCCGAATAATTGTTATCACTATTATCGTCTTTGATGACTTCTTTTTATGGATTTTTTGTAATAACAATTTTTATGAATTTGGTATCAATTTCTTTGGATTTAATTCACGTCTTCGAACGTGAAATTTTGGTGATTGATTGTTTTTACAATCATTTTTATGGTTTGTCACTTTAAAACGCAAAGGTTTCTATACTAGTAGTAAATATTCAAACTCTTTTACAAAGATGATTTCAACTCTATTTTTATACAAAGCTCGTTTATAAAACCGTTTTTCCACCTATTAGTATATACAAACCTTTTCCTCATTCGTTGGAGAAATCCAATTAAACGACTTAGCAAAACAAGTGGTATGAAACGCTTGCGTTTACTTTGTCGGTTAATTCTTAGACTTGTTCGATTGAAACTCCTGTGACAATTTTCGAGTGGAGATCTACAATTTGTTCGTAAATATTTAAGTTAAGCTAGTGGTTATGGGACATGAAGCTAAACTCATTTATTTACTAGCTTAGTGTAATTAACACTTCTTGATGATCGATGATGATCATTTTGTGATTTAGACTAGCAATGTACGATGTCTCTTTGTCTGCAAGGGAGACTAAACCCCGTTTCTGTGGAGCTTCAGCTCAAATTTGGTGGGGTAGCGACCCATGGTCTTCGGGCCGTTTTGTGGAGCCTCGGCTCAAAATTAATGGTTAGCAACCATGGAATAGCGTTCCGTTTTGTGATACACGTGTTGGTGAGTTTTCATGCTCCCGTTTTGTTATAGGCCTCCTTCCCCCCTTTTTTGTGATTTCTGGATTTCTATTGATGATTTCTAGAATTTGAGTTTCACCAATTTTCGTGATTTCATTGGTAAGATTTATCAATATTTGTGCATTGGTGAATTAGTGTTTCTCCAACTTTTACGATTGGCATTGAGATGTTTGCCAACATTTGTGACTTGGCGAATAAAAATAAAGAATATGATATTCATTTTCTTTGATCTTTGAGAAGATTCTTGTGATATTGAATGATTAATGGTTGATTTTCAAATATACATACTACTCCTAGTATGACATTATTGTTATCATACGTTCTTATTATATCTCTGCTTATATCTCATTTCTTTAATGATAATTATAGCTAGACTGATCCGCTTATTATTTTCTTATTAAAAAATACTCGGGTCAGACCGAGATGTTACAGGTGCTTCTGCTTGACTCCTTATCAGGAATCATCTTCTGACTTTTGTCTAACTACATTACATTTGTAGTTTTTGTTGTTATACATTTGAGATATAGACTCCATGATATATACTTATTCTTTTGTCTAGCACTTGTACCTATTCTTTTTTGATATTGTGGATCTTGTTTGACCACTACTCTGATGTACACTTTTATGTGTTATATTCATATCTGTTTCCGCCTTTGAGATATGAACATCTGTGACTGATTTATGTTATGTTTATTTCTATATTTGTTTCCGAGGTCGACTTAGCCATTGTGTGGTAGCTTTGAGTTTGTATTTGATATGTCAGATTTCCTCTTGAAATGAAATGCATGTTATACTATCTGACATATCGGTACTCGCACAAAGCTACACAGATGGTCGCTCCTCAACAGCCTTATTCTTCGCTCTAGTCGATGGCATTACTTAGTAGTGTCCTTGGCTAGCGTAAGCATAGAGGTGGGGCATCACACATAGGGTCTCATCCGCTAAAATATGTGGGAAAATCAATCCAACTAATAATATATATACTACTATATATATAACATCCAAACTGAGATAATTTACAAATTCATCCAAACAATCAAGAATTTAAATTCAACATTTTTAAATTATACTAGCAATCCAAATGAGTGAGATTTTACTCACCTTTGATTTTTTTGACTATGTTTATCATTCCAATCCCAATTCTATTCCATAGTATAGTATTTCTGTTGTGAGTCCAACGTGACTTGCTACGTTAATTTTAGACCTCGTATAAAAGTTATACAATTCTATAAGCCTTCGATTTAATCAAAAATAATTAATTACTAATTAATTAATTAAATCAGTTAATTATAAACATTAATTACCTTCATGTCACGACCCACCCTTCACGACCCTCGAAAATCGACACAAAATACTCAACAGTATAATATGTCGACGATCGAATGCCGGAAAGACAGATTGTAGAAGAATAAGAAAGTAGATAGAAGAAGAAAGAACTAAACAAAATCAGAACCTCACAGTCGCAGCGGATAAAATATAATATATAGAACAGATCTTTACACAAAATGAACTATATCTGTTTATATACAATACATCATCATCAGAGTATATCAATACAATCATCAATATCCAGTCAATCAGTCAATACAACAATCACAGCAGCGGAATAATACAAGTACGAGAAATACGTCTCGGACTCCAGCTCCTCTCCTGAGCTCCATTGTGACGACCCGACTTTCTTTGCCCAGAAAGACGCATCGTTATGAAGAAAGAAAGGGATAGAAGAAGAAGAGAAAAGAAGAGAGAACAACAATACATCAGAAATCTCACAGCGGAACGAGAAATATATTATCACATAAGATATTACATAGTATCATATACATCAGAGTACACAATTTATACATCACAGAATAGACAGTTATAAACTTCTGTCTATTATACAACACAAGTACACCAGTACAATACAGACTAATACAAACACAGCGGAAACTCTATATATCTACTCGCTGAAGCCTCCTGCTCCTCAGCTCCTCCAGTATTCGTCAAGACTAACCTGAATCCCTCGACTACTCAATACAATATTGAGTACCCAAGAGTTTAATAAAACAGAAAATAAACACTTGGGTCAGACATGGGTCTGGTGTGAGTAAACGGTTTAAATTGCTTAACTTTGAAAACCTTTGAAAACAAAAGTATCACGTAAGACTTCCCACACATAAACATGGGTAAGTTTTACCTTACGCTAACTAAAACATTTGATAGGAAATCCAGTTATATTATAATAGGGTCTAGGGTTTTCAAGTAAAATACAGAAATAGCTGAAATGCTTACATCTCACATTCCAACATAGTTGGGCACAACTAATACGTACGGCACTTATTGGAGTTTGGATTCCATACAATGGCAGGGCTACTGGGGTACCGCCCGTCACAGTACGTGGCCTAGATCACCGTACCGAGGAGTACGCCCGCTCCCCTGCAACACAAAGCCGGAACCATCCCTTACTGGATAATTCCGAACAAGACAACCCCGTAGTTGGCTGCAGTTCCAACTACCCACTAAGCCGAAATATTGAAAGGGACCTCTAGACAGGGATCTACCTTGCTCTCAGTGGGCGCTACCCACGAAGCCTTGCTGCACCTCCCCTGTTTTAGCCATTCCCGGTTGATGAGGCTTGAGGTTACGATTACCTTTAAATCAGAACATATCACTTAGAATGCTCATCGTCCGCCTGACGATGTGCTGAAAGCATTCAATCCATACAAGTTCGTTCCGGGTTCGAACGAAACCGAAGGCATTATCTCGTTACACTCGTTTTGGAATCACCCTCAGAGTTAACGACAATAACCCTTGCACTCTGAATCTTCATCTTCACTTGAGATTCACGACCTATCGTTAATTTGGATCGATGTGGTATTCGGGTCTCCAGACCTGGAATACCGGTATACGGAAACCCGATCCCGGTCTCATCGAAATCCAAAACGTATCTTTTAAGGCCAAGTTGTTTAAAAGTTTAAACAATTTAACTTATCTACATTCATACAGATAGATAATTCACAATTCACAATTGATAATCACATTATCATTTAAACAGATGATTCATAACCAAATAGGTAATCTATATCAACATCACAATAGTTAATCTATATTACCATTATAATGCAACCAAGCATTCATACCACACAACATTACTTATCTCATTTATGAGATTACATCCATTCAAGAAAATGTCATCCATTCTTATATAAGCAATGATTTACTTAATCACAACATAATTAATTTAAAATGAATTAAATTAACTATCTCTATCTTTAATTAATTTAAAGTGAATTAAATTAATTACTTCATCTCTTAATTAATTTAAAATTAATTAAATTAATTACTTCATTATAAATCTTACTTATATAATCATTAATTAAATAAATTAATTAATCATTCTCTAATTATCCACTTTAATTAATCACCTTGATTAATTATATTTTAATTACATTTAAGTAATTATCTTTAATTAATTTCACAAATTAATTATTCTTAACCAATTATAGTAATTAACCTTTAATTACTTCATTAATTAATTAATTATAATTAATTACTTTAATCCTTAATTAATTACAATTAATTACTTATCATTTGATTAATTAATCTTAATTAATCAACTCTCAATTACATCATTAATTATAAACTAATGATCCCTAATCACACCTTTAATTATTTATTAATTACATTAAGTAATTAACCTTTAATTAAACCATGATTTATTAATCACCTTTGATTAAACTTAACCAGTAATTAACTCTAATTAATTATCTTCCTTAATTAATTACTTTTAATTAATTACCTTAACCAATAATTAATTACATTATTAATTACCCTTAATTAAACCACAATTATTAATCATCTTTGATTAATATAATCCTTTAATTAATTAATTTAATAAATTATTAAATTAATAATAAATGATTAACTCTTAATCACTTTCATTTAATAAAATAATTATCCTCTAATTACTTTATTAAATATTTTATCTTTACTTAATTATATTCAGTAATTATTCCTTAATTACTTCAACAAGTAATTATACTTAATTAATTTATAAATGATTATCTTAAGTTAATCATTAATTAACTACTTAATTATTTAACAAATTATTTAAATTGAATTAAATAATTCCTTAACTCCTTATACTTAAAGATCTTAATTAAGAAAATCATTTATCTTAATTAAGTTAATTAAATTGACCAACAATTTAATTATCTTCCCACATTAGTTATTTTTAATTAATCAAACCTTTAATTACTTAAGATAAATCCTGATTATATTTGATTTATTAAATCCTTATCATTTAAACTCATTTAAAATAAAACATTTTAGAAATCAATTATAACTAAAACATTTTAAACTCCTAAATACAACATTTTAAAAACCATTTATTTTACAAGTGAACTTGTTTAACTTTGCTTTTTAAAACTTAAACATTCTGTTGTATTTAAAAATCTGAACAACTGGAATCTATCTCCCCAAAAATCTCGAACGAACTCCCAGAAACTTCTGCGTCTACCTTGGGTAAATCCAACAAAGCCCCGAGTCACCCTATCCTACAACTGCTTCGAGAATAACTTCAGTATACACGAAAAACACTTCGAGCTCCATCCCTTCTCCCCCAAAACCCATACTTCCCTGATACATAACCGTGCACATAAACGTGCACGTCACCGTCGACCATCGGCGATCTTCTCTCCGGCCTCCATCAAGTCACTCACGATCCCTACCATGCATCACGCAACCCAGAAATTCAAATTTGATCGAGAATCGAATTTTGATAAATCGAACCCAAATAGCTCGAAACCCATCACCAGAAAATCATCCCTCCACGGCGACCCCAACCTCGAGAAACCCCGATACCTTAGCCGTAGCTCCCTCTCGACCTCCAGAATCTACGAAAACAAGAGCGATCACTTCCGGTTGTGCCTGGACGTCGCGACTACCTCAACAGTTCAACCCATTTAAAAGCAGCCTAAAACCCTACTTCGATCCAATTCGAAGAATTTATTCATCAGAAAAATTCTTATGCATTTTTCCTATGATCTTCCCCTTCCCTTCCACCTTCGAGTTCAACCACGGCACCCAGATCATCTTCGTTCGCCGCCGATTGACTAAAATGCCCAAAAACATAAATTTCAAAATTCTCTTTAATTACCAATCTAAAAATCTTGATATACATACCAAAAATCTTCATTTTCCATTTCGAAACAGATTGTATAATCAAAACTCGAAATTTAATCATTCGATTTTATGACTAAATGTTAATCAACATTATGATATCTTAATTTAAAAATAACTGTTTAATATAAATGCTTGAGATTATTTTTAAATTTTGAATCTAGTTGATACTAACATTTTTCATTTATACATCAGATCCTAAAAGAGACTATGGAAAGAGGAATTTAAATTTGTTCTATTTTTTTATTTTAAACCTGTTAACATATAACAGAGAACTGAGTATATACCAGACATGCAAGCAATTTTACATACACATACATATATATATTCAGACAATATTTCATTCATATCACCATCTTACTTTAGAAATTAATCACAAGATCAAGTTATATAATAGATCCAGGTCTTAAAATGAAAGTTTTGCTCATCAGGAAATATTGAACAGAGAACAGTATATATAAAATCAAACATCTCACCTACATATCTATGCAAATCCAGATAAATTCTAACTGAAGAATTCAATAAAATCCAATATCATCACATGCAATTTAGTTAAACCAGATTAATCTGTTTTTAAAAATAGAATTTACTCACCTGAAATTTAAAACAGAAAACAGATTTTGTTTCCAGGCTTTCCAGTTTTGAATTTAAGCTTGATTTCCTTGTTGATCTTTGATTACTTGCTGTTTGATTTCTGGTTATTTGCTTGATTCCATTTTTCCTGATCTTCCAGTTGTTTTGAAGATTTGAACTGCTGTTTGGAATTGCTTTTCATCTTCTTATCTCAGATTTGCATTTAAATTTCCAGTTTTATCTTTCTTTAATTTCCAGGTTTTTATCTTCTTTAGATTTGATTCGAATTGTATTTTTTTTTTAGTAGAGAAAGAAGAAAGATGAATTCGGCTGGTAGTAAAATAAATTTCCTTCTTCATATTAATTTTTATTTATTTTAAAACTTTAATTAAGATATAGCCACTTGTCTTTTAAGTGTTAATTTGCTTACACCAATGCTTACAAATTTACAAATGTCACTAAACTACTCTAATATGCCAACAAGTGTTATTCTTGTTTTTTTAATAAATTTATTTAAGACATTTATGTTTTTATGAAATATTTATAAGTATATAATGTATTTATCTCTTTTTATAATTTAAGCTTTTAGATTTTAATAAATATACAAATGTGAAAAACAATTATAAAAATAACTTATGCTTTAATCAAATACATATAACATATTTATAAATGCTTGAGAACTTTTTTTAACTCTATATATATTTTTACAAACCTATTTTGACTTATATTTGAATTTTAAAAGAGAAAAGGTTATTAAAACTAATAAACTTCTTATTTAAATCTTATTTAAACTTAAGCTTACATATATATATATATATTTTTAAATAAGAAATTATTCTTGTTATTTAAATCATAAATATCATTTTCAAAAGTATTAAGTTAAATTACAAATTATATATATATATATATATATATAAAAGTTTGAAAATACTTTATTAAATTCAAATCCAATATTCTTTCCATTTCAATATATGCAAATATATATATTCTAAATGTAAAATACTTTTAACATTAGTTTTGATAAATACTTTATTGAATTTTATAACATAACTTCAAATAACAATATATATATATATTCATACATATTATAAATTTGAAAACATAGTTTTATTAAATTAAAGACTCCCTATTTATAATATATATACCTATATATATACATTATAAATATAAACACTTATATTAGTTTTAGAAAGATAAATCTTCCCAATTTTAAATTGTTAGAAAAGATATTAATACATATTGCCAATTAAAATATTATTAGCCTTTTAAAATGAATAAACTTGTCAATTTTATAAAATAAAATCAACAAATCAATTTAATTATTAATAAAGATTATTAAATTGATATTGCCAAATTTCCGGGATATCACATTCTTCCCCCCTTAAAATAATTTCGTCCCCGAAATTTAAAAGCAAAGATAATTTAATAACCCAGCAAAGTTTTTAATTTTAAACAGCAATCACACAATCAATCATACACTATCAATCATAGCAACCATTTAATCTAATCAAACAATTTTAACTATCCAGACAAAATTCTAGATAGAATTTCCTCGAGTTTCCCCAAGTGTATATATATACCGGGATACTCGCTCTACAAACAATCAAAACTACTAAGCTATAAAGCTTCTACTCATCTAGATCTACAGAACTAAACAGGATATCAGACTAAACTCAAGACCATCCCAACTACCAAATCCTTCTGAACTGCTGATTTCACAACCAGTGACAGATCAAACACGTATTCCCTTAGAGATACATGAAATAAAATGAATTCCAGTTATCCAAACTGGCAACTCAATCCTGTAGATCAAAGAACTAATCCTTTTAAGAACACAGAAAAATCTCATAATACTTCCGGAGCTAGCTCTCTAGTCTTACCAAATCTTATATCTCCTTTGATCGGAGAAAACTTAAACAATATCCAAATTTAACTTCAAATTCCAAATTCCATCAATTCTTAACTGCATAACTCCTTTGACGATCCTGAGTCACTTCATCCTTCCTGATCAGCTTAACTCTTGCTGATGCCTCTTGAAATAATCTAGACCAACATCAAACCAATTTCTGGATCCTATTCAACAAAATGGTTTCCCAAAAATCACCGAAATCCAGAACACAACTCTACTCTATAAACATTAGAGAACTTCGAACTACTTCTCCTATCTGAAATAGCCAAACAGTTGTACTTGACAACCTTATCTCCAGATCCTAAAAATTTCTTCACGCTTAGAGATACACTTGAATTTCCTATAGAAATCCTCTACTCCAAGAAAATTACAACTCCCGGATTGCTCCCACTCTAGAATAGTTACTACCTTGCTTTCGCTGCACAACTCTGATCTTGAACAGATGAGAATGCCGTCGGAGAAACTCGAGCACAAACTTGATCATCCACAGTTCACCATACCATAAAATCTTAGCGACTCCATTCCATTTGGTCAAAACATCCCAGAAGAATTCCCTCCAGAAAATTAGGACTGATCAATCCCTCTCCAAAGAATCCTAAGCTGCTTTACCAAATTCTTCTCTAGAAGACATCCTTCTACTAAGCTGAACTTCCGGTAACTCCACTAATCAAGTTGATACGGAATCTCAATCTCCAATAACCCATGAGAACACTCGAACAATCGCAAGTCTCTTTTGCGATCAACTCGACCTAACTTCCACAGATACTGTTCTCTCTTCACAAATTAGAACAGCTCATACTTAACTATCCAATTCATCGAAGAAATGGATCCACTCTGTTGCTTCCAAATCAAAAAGACTGCTCAGCCAGAAAACTTCCTGCCAACACAGAACACTCCGAGCCGCCCTGCTGCCACAAATGCCAAAACTCCTTATCCGAAACTCCTCGAGAAACTCGGACTTCAAACAAAACAGAAACACTCTGCTGGACCCAGCCACAACACCGAAGCAGATATACTTCCTAAAACTTGCTCCAAAAGAAACATCTTCGGAAACATCCATAGTCAATGCGTCTCACCACACAGCTACTTCTTCCAGAAGTTACCAAGATACCATCATTCGCTTTTGCTCATCCAATTTCAAAGATAAACTCCGAACCTTAACAGGTTTCCTTCGGAGATCGATGAAATCCTTCACCACAGCAAAGCTTACTCGAGACAGTATTAGGTCTACAGTCTCGACAGATACACTTCCAACCTCAACACTCGGACTTTAACCATTGGTAGTCGTGTTACACAAACCACCACCCTATCTACCCTTATAACTCATATTGGAAAACCCGAACAGGTAACCCAAAAAATAGGTAGAATAAATATATATATATATAGTTATTTAAAAATTACAAATACGCGCTCTCAAGATAGACACTACTCCAGAGCCTAGGTATTCACTCAACCTACCGCTCTGATACCAACTGTGACGACCCGACTTTCTTTGCCCAGAAAGACGCATCGTTATGAAGAAAGAAAGGGATAGAAGAAGAAGAGAAAAGAAGAGAGAACAACAATACATCAGAAATCTCACAGCGGAACGAGAAATATATTATCACATAAGATATTACATAGTATCATATACATCAGAGTACACAATTTATACATCACAGAATAGACAGTTATAAACTTCTGTCTATTATACAACACAAGTACACCAGTACAATACAGACTAATACAAACACAGCGGAAACTCTATATATCTACTCGCTGAAGCCTCCTGCTCCTCAGCTCCTCCAGTATTCGTCAAGACTAACCTGAATCCCTCGACTACTCAATACAATATTGAGTACCCAAGAGTTTAATAAAACAGAAAATAAACACTTGGGTCAGACATGGGTCTGGTGTGAGTAAACGGTTTAAATTGCTTAACTTTGAAAACCTTTGAAAACAAAAGTATCACGTAAGACTTCCCACACATAAACATGGGTAAGTTTTACCTTACGCTAACTAAAACATTTGATAGGAAATCCAGTTATATTATAATAGGGTCTAGGGTTTTCAAGTAAAATACAGAAATAGCTGAAATGCTTACATCTCACATTCCAACATAGTTGGGCACAACTAATACGTACGGCACTTATTGGAGTTTGGATTCCATACAATGGCAGGGCTACTGGGGTACCGCCCGTCACAGTACGTGGCCTAGATCACCGTACCGAGGAGTACGCCCGCTCCCCTGCAACACAAAGCCGGAACCATCCCTTACTGGATAATTCCGAACAAGACAACCCCGTAGTTGGCTGCAGTTCCAACTACCCACTAAGCCGAAATATTGAAAGGGACCTCTAGACAGGGATCTACCTTGCTCTCAGTGGGCGCTACCCACGAAGCCTTGCTGCACCTCCCCTGTTTTAGCCATTCCCGGTTGATGAGGCTTGAGGTTACGATTACCTTTAAATCAGAACATATCACTTAGAATGCTCATCGTCCGCCTGACGATGTGCTGAAAGCATTCAATCCATACAAGTTCGTTCCGGGTTCGAACGAAACCGAAGGCATTATCTCGTTACACTCGTTTTGGAATCACCCTCAGAGTTAACGACAATAACCCTTGCACTCTGAATCCTCATCTTCACTTGAGATTCACGACCTATCGTTAATTTGGATCGATGTGGTATTCGGGTCTCCAGACCTGGAATACCGGTATACGGAAACCCGATCCCGGTCTCATCGAAATCCAAAACGTATCTTTTAAGGCCAAGTTGTTTAAAAGTTTAAACAATTTAACTTATCTACATTCATACAGATAGATAATTCACAATTCACAATTGATAATCACATTATCATTTAAACAGATGATTCATAACCAAATAGGTAATCTATATCAACATCACAATAGTTAATCTATATTACCATTATAATGCAACCAAGCATTCATACCACACAACATTACTTATCTCATTTATGAGATTACATCCATTCAAGAAAATGTCATCCATTCTTATATAAGCAATGATTTACTTAATCACAACATAATTAATTTAAAATGAATTAAATTAACTATCTCTATCTTTAATTAATTTAAAGTGAATTAAATTAATTACTTCATCTCTTAATTAATTTAAAATTAATTAAATTAATTACTTCATTATAAATCTTACTTATATAATCATTAATTAAATAAATTAATTAATCATTCTCTAATTATCCACTTTAATTAATCACCTTGATTAATTATATTTTAATTACATTTAAGTAATTATCTTTAATTAATTTCACAAATTAATTATTCTTAACCAATTATAGTAATTAACCTTTAATTACTTCATTAATTAATTAATTATAATTAATTACTTTAATCCTTAATTAATTACAATTAATTACTTATCATTTGATTAATTAATCTTAATTAATCAACTCTCAATTACATCATTAATTATAAACTAATGATCCCTAATCACACCTTTAATTATTTATTAATTACATTAAGTAATTAACCTTTAATTAAACCATGATTTATTAATCACCTTTGATTAAACTTAACCAGTAATTAACTCTAATTAATTATCTTCCTTAATTAATTACTTTTAATTAATTACCTTAACCAATAATTAATTACATTATTAATTACCCTTAATTAAACCACAATTATTAATCATCTTTGATTAATATAATCCTTTAATTAATTAATTTAATAAATTATTAAATTAATAATAAATGATTAACTCTTAATCACTTTCATTTAATAAAATAATTATCCTCTAATTACTTTATTAAATATTTTATCTTTACTTAATTATATTCAGTAATTATTCCTTAATTACTTCAACAAGTAATTATACTTAATTAATTTATAAATGATTATCTTAAGTTAATCATTAATTAACTACTTAATTATTTAACAAATTATTTAAATTGAATTAAATAATTCCTTAACTCCTTATACTTAAAGATCTTAATTAAGAAAATCATTTATCTTAATTAAGTTAATTAAATTGACCAACAATTTAATTATCTTCCCACATTAGTTATTTTTAATTAATCAAACCTTTAATTACTTAAGATAAATCCTGATTATATTTGATTTATTAAATCCTTATCATTTAAACTCATTTAAAATAAAACATTTTAGAAATCAATTATAACTAAAACATTTTAAACTCCTAAATACAACATTTTAAAAACCATTTATTTTACAAGTGAACTTGTTTAACTTTGCTTTTTAAAACTTAAACATTCTGTTGTATTTAAAAATCTGAACAACTGGAATCTATCTCCCCAAAAATCTCGAACGAACTCCCAGAAACTTCTGCGTCTACCTCGGGTAAATCCAACAAAGCCTCGAGTCACCCTATCCTACAACTGCTTCGAGAATAACTTCAGTATACACGAAAAACACTTCGAGCTCCATCCCTTCTCCCCCAAAACCCATACTTCCCTGATACATAACCGTGCACATAAACGTGCACGTCACCGTCGACCATCGGCGATCTTCTCTCCGGCCTCCATCAAGTCACTCACGATCCCTACCATGCATCAAGCAACCCAGAAATTCAAATTTGATCGAGAATCGAATTTTGATAAATCGAACCCAAATAGCTCGAAACCCATCACCAGAAAATCATCCCTCCACGGCGACCCCAACCTCGAGAAACCCCGATACCTTAGCCGTAGCTCCCTCTCGACCTCCAGAATCTACGAAAACAAGAGCGATCACTTCCGGTTGTGCCTGGACGTCGCGACTACCTCAACAGTTCAACCCATTTAAAAGCAGCCTAAAACCCTACTTCGATCCAATTCGAAGAATTTATTCATCAGAAAAATTCTTATGCATTTTTCCTATGATCTTCCCCTTCCCTTCCACCTTCGAGTTCAACCACGGCACCCAGATCATCTTCGTTCGCCGCCGATTGACCAAAATGCCCAAAAACATAAATTTCAAAATTCTCTTTAATTACCAATCTAAAAATCTTGATATACATACCAAAAATCTTCATTTTCCATTTCGAAACAGATTGTATAATCAAAACTCGAAATTTAATCATTCGATTTTATGACTAAATGTTAATCAACATTATGATATCTTAATTTAAAAATAACTGTTTAATATAAATGCTTGAGATTATTTTTAAATTTTGAATCTAGTTGATACTAACATTTTTCATTTATACATCAGATCCTAAAAGAGACTATGGAAAGAGGAATTTAAATTTGTTCTATTTTTTTATTTTAAACCTATTAACATATAACAGAGAACTGAGTATATACCAGACATGCAAGCAATTTTACATACACATACATATATATATTCAGACAATATTTCATTCATATCACCATCTTACTTTAGAAATTAAACACAAGATCAAGTTATATAATAGATCCAGGTCTTAAAATGAAAGTTTTGCTCATCAGGAAATATTGAACAGAGAACAGTATATATAAAATCAAACATCTCACCTACATATCTATGCAAATCCAGATAAATTCTAACTGAAGAATTCAATAAAATCCAATATCATCACATGCAATTTAGTTAAACCAGATTAATCTGTTTTTAAAAATAGAATTTACTCACCTGAAATTTAAAACAGAAAACAGATTTTGTTTCCAGGCTTTCCAGTTTTGAATTTAAGCTTGATTTCCTTGTTGATCTTTGATTACTTGCTGTTTGATTTCTGGTTATTTGCTTGATTCCATTTTTCCTGATCTTCCAGTTGTTTTGAAGATTTGAACTGCTGTTTGGAATTGCTTTTCATCTTCTTATCTCAGATTTGCATTTAAATTTCCAGTTTTATCTTTCTTTAATTTCCAGGTTTTTATCTTCTTTAGATTTGATTCGAATTGTATTTTTTTTTTAGTAGAGAAAGAAGAAAGATGAATTCGGCTGATAGTAAAATAAATTTCCTTCTTCATATTAATTTTTATTTATTTTAAAACTTTAATTAAGATATAGCCACTTGTCTTTTAAGTGTTAATTTGCTTACACCTATGCTTACAAATTTACAAATGTCACTAAACTACTCTAATATGCCAACAAGTGTTATTCTTGTTTTTTTAATAAATTTATTTAAGACATTTATGTTTTTATGAAATATTTATAAGTATATAATGTATTTATCTCTTTTTATAATTTAAGCTTTTAGATTTTAATAAATATACAAATGTGAAAAACAATTATAAAAATAACTTATGCTTTAATCAAATACATATAACATATTTATAAATGCTTGAGAACTTATTTTAACTCTATATATATTTTTACAAACCTATTTTGACTTATATTTGAATTTTAAAAGAGAAAAGGTTATTAAAACTAATAAACTTCTTATTTAAATCTTATTTAAACTTAAGCTTACATATATATATATATTTTTAAATAAGAAATTATTCTTGTTATTTAAATCATAAATATCATTTTCAAAAGTATTAAGTTAAATTACAAATTATATATATATATATATATATAAAAGTTTGAAAATACTTTATTAAATTCAAATCCAATATTCTTTCCATTTCAATATATGCAAATATATATATTCTAAATGTAAAATACTTTTAACATTAGTTTTGATAAATACTTTATTGAATTTTATAACATAACTTCAAATAACAATATATATATATTCATACATATTATAAATTTGAAAACATAGTTTTATTAAATTAAAGACTCCCTATTTATAATATATATACCTATATATATACATTATAAATATAAACACTTATATTAGTTTTAGAAAGATAAATCTTCCCAATTTTAAATTGTTAGAAAAGATATTAATACATATTGCCAATCAAAATATTATTAGCCTTTTAAAATGAATAAACTTGTCAATTTTATAAAATAAAATCAACAAATCAATTTAATTATTAATAAAGATTATTAAATTGATATAGCCAAATTTCCGGGATATCACATCCATAGCAACCTATCCTGAAATATACTCGGTCTGACCCGAGCATTATAATAAAATAACACCCGAGTCAGTCTGGAATACCAGCGCATCATAAATACATCCAAACTGATTATTAAAGTTTCAAAAATTCTTTGAAAACAAAAGCATCTCGTAAGACCACGCCACAAATAAACATGTCGGGTTTTTACCCTACGATAGCTAAAACACTTTTATATTAAAATTCTCTGATATTATAATAGTGTCTATAGAAAGTAAAATAGAATCTAGCTGAAATGCTTGCATCTCACATTTCAACAATAGTTGGGCACAATCAAAACCGTACAGGCACGTAGGGAGAATGGATTTCCAACGAATGACTAGGCACTGGGGTACCACCTGTCACAGTACGTGGCCTAGATCACATTACCGAGGAGTACGCCCGCTCCTCTGCAACACAAAGCCGGAATCATCCCTTACTGGATAATTCCAAGTAAAATCACCCCACGGTTGGGATCAGCAACCGCACCACTAAGCCGAAATAAAAGGGACATCTAGACAGGGATGACCTTACTCTCAAGTGGGGGCTACCCACGAAGCCTTGCTGCATAACCCCTGATTTTCAGTCATTCCCGGTTGATGAGGCTCGAGGCTAAACGATACCTTTATAGCACAAATCCCTTAGAATGCCCATCGTCCACCTGACGATGTCACGAAAGCATTCGTCCATACAAGTCCGTCCCGGGTCCGAACGGAACCGAAGGCACTATTCCTACTACATCCATTTTGGAAATATCCTCAGGATTAGTAGCGACTAGCACTTGCACTTCACTGCTCCATCTTCGACTTCGAACACGTTACACGAAACGTACAAACCGAATCGAAGTGGTTTTCGAGTCTCCAGACCTAGAATCCCGGTATACGGAAACTCGATCCCGGTCTCTTCGAAACGATCGCGCATTTGGCCAATATTGATAGTCGGTGATTTAACTATCAATTCTCATTCACAAGCATCCATACACATCCATCACACAATAAATAATCTCCATATTATTTATTTTCTTCTAATATCTTTCAAAGATATATTTTCACATTTTCAAAACTCATTTGAAAACAATTTCCACTCTTCCTTTACAAGGTAAATCTTTTACCCTTTATTCCCATCGGGAATAACCAAGTATAAAACAATTTGCATTTAAAACAGTTAAAAATACTTTATACTGAAATATACTTTAAAATATGAAAATTACTCCTATTTATTTACTCAAAATATAAATTTAAAATATGTGAAGAAAACTAGTCATTAACACATAAACTTTGATTTAAAAAAATAAGGGTTTTAGTTTAACTAAATTCAAAATAGCGTTATAAGAAGAAAAATGCTAATTTTAAACAACTTAAGCTAAAACCAACTTCTAAATAAATTCATTTGTAAAATAATTGCTAATATACCCCCAAATTATTACGGTATTAAAAATTATAAATTTATTTCTTTAAAAATAACGATTTCTTAAAAATACTTTTAAAACGATTTAAAACTTAACCTTTAGTTAAATAAAATCTTTTTATAAACATTTACTTGGTTTTCCCAGGGAAACACTTTCCCGTTTCTAAACATTCCAAAGTACTCTTTCATATAAATCCACTGATTTATTTCAAGTCAATTATGTTTTACAACATAAATCCCAAATCCCATATTTAACTATAACTTCATCCGAAGTTCACACCCAATTTTCCATATCCGGAAATTCATTTTTAAATCATAGTTTAAAAAATTTTAAATTAAACATTTTTGGTGAATTTCCAATGGAAGCCAAATTTCCAATTCACTTAATTAAATTCCAATGAAATACGGCATTTCAAAACATTCTATTTTTTTATATTTGAACTTGTTAATTTATAGTTGGAAACCCCATTTAACATATTTTTAATTTTCGGATAACATTAGCCATTATTAAAATAAACACCGTTATTTTAAACAATTTATAATTTCATAAATTTAATCTCCAGAAAACTATACTTTCCATTTACCCATTTCATAAACTTCCCATTATATTCAAAATCCCAATTTGGCCCAATTTACATTTTCCTTTCAAATCCGATTTCAAATTTTATTCTTTGAAATTCTAAATTTAACAATTCATTTTATTTCGTAAAAACACAATTTAGCCATTTATAATTTAATTCTGTGATTACAATTTATACCACAATGTCACAGAACAACTAAATTTCCAGATTTATCAATCACATCATATAAACAGGTATCACTATCAATTATAAAATAATTGCTACATTGTGAGGAATCCAGTTGGATCCCTCCAACCTGTTTCTCCCTGCATCACAGATATTAGCACATCGCAATATAAATATCAACCAGACTGATAATAACAATTATATTCAGCCATCCACACAGATATTTAAATATTAACTATTTATAATGTCTAGCATCCAGATGTGAGTGAGAAAAACTCACTTTGATTTTTCAGCGAGCGTTCGAAATTTAAATTAAACCGAACGACGTTCGATTTAACTCAAATTTTCTACTTGCCCGGAATGAATCCGGATCTGCACCAGCGCATAGTATTCTTTTCTGCGATTCCAACGCTTCCAGTTTCGTTAAAATCTGAGATCGTAAGAGTTCGTTACGATATTATAAAGTTTGAAATAAATTTATAAATCAAATACTCATTTTTTTTTAAATACCATCTTAGCCGTTCATTCAAAATCAAGGCCGGAGATGTTATCTTCTCCAACGCGTTCACGTACAGGCTATCACGAACCCATCGTCACCATTTAGGGCTCGAAATCGCCGTCACCACCCTCGTCGAGACGACGATCAGCTGCCACCATTCCGTTCGCCTCCTCGAGCTACACCTTCACCTAGATCCTAGTCGAACTCGGTTCTCCCCACGTCGCGCGCCACGCGATTTAAACGACGATGCACGCAGGCCTCCCGCTTCCCCTACGCTACACCACAACTCATCACTACCGTACAACTCGTAGATCTCCTTCCCCTCAACGATTCTCTAGTTGAATGTTTTCAAAGATATTGACTAGATTTGGAGAAATTTGAGAATCAATCTAGGACGATTTCGGCCATTGAATTGATAATGACGGCGGCCTGGGTATAGTGTTAGGGTTTGCAATTATAAATATGTATATAATATCATTTTATATTATTTTATTAATAAAATTCTCAATTTAACCACTTATGCAAACGAACTCCAAATCTCACGTTCCGACAGGCTATCCTGGGGTTTTTCTGCGTTCCGAACACAATGGAATAGGGTTCGTAAGCTAATTTGATCGTATGCGCGAGTTACGGAATAAAACGATCAATTTGAAATTAAATCGGTTAAATCGATTTCGATGCGTTTCGAGCTGCCAGGGTCAAACGACGACTCCGATTACTACGAAAATTGAAATCCGATAATAACTAACTATTACGGATCCAATGGAACTGGTTTCGTCGAATTCCGAGACTGTGTCCCGGAAGGCTATTTTAACTCGTCTATTAAATCGGGCGATTTCTAAAATCGTCGAAAACGCTTCAAATTTCACTTTTAAAATTTTATTAACTTAACAATAAATCATATAAAATGTATAACCACATTTAAAATCATTCCGGCTCAATCCGGACTCAAAATCTGATTATTTGCATTTTAATAATATTAAATTCATTTTTAAATTAATATAAAATCCCAAATAATAATTTATTCACTTTAAAATTCATCTAAAATTCCAATAATATTATTTATAACCAATTGAACTTAAAATACATTTAAACACCATTTTTATCACTATTTACATTCAGATTTACCCTTATCTCAATTCCGAATATTTAATTTATTATTTCCCCATTATTCAAATTCAACCAGGATTGCTATAATTACAAATTATAGCTTATTTTATTGAATGAACCCGAATCCATTCATTCCAACATCAATTAAGAATCCACATTAAACATTTAAAACGAATTAAATGTCCAAAAATCTAGCAGCCAAAATCTGGGATGTTACACTTCATTAGACTAATCCACTCCACTTCCTTTACGATCTGAAACAGCCCTTTACCACTTCTAGTTTCCACCTCATTCCTGCTTGCCAACTTCCATCTAGAACTGCCCCGACAAACCACAGAATCTTACAGCGGAATAAAAAAATATAATAATCAAATAAAAAGTTCATGATTCTGTTTTACAAATAACATTTGATTACACTTTTATAGTACAGATCAGAGTCAAACATACACCAGAAATAAATAAATAAATAATGCAGCAGAATAACATGATGTAGTGGAATAAATATAATAAATAGTATAATATACTAAATCTTCGTCTTCGTCCTCCAGAAAGATAGTCTTCAATAATGAAATGCTTAGGCTAACCCGAGCTTAATGAAAAGACAAAACACTCGAGTCAGGACTAAAGATCTTATGTAAGTTAAATCAACAATAAGTAAATACGAGTGCAACAGCTTCAGAGATGTTTACGGGGTTTTACATCTCCTATCCAGTGTCTAACGTGCGTGCAATAACTTAAGAGATGTTCGGGATTACCATCTCCTAAGGATCCATTAAACTATTTACTATGTAGTACTACATGCTATTATAATATGTCTATCAGTAAAGTAAAGTATTAAAATAGCGTTAAGGCATTACCCATAGCCCCCTTAACACTTTTTTATATATTCCCGTAGTCTATACAAATACTGTAAGCTCCACCAAACCAGTGGTTTACTCAGTGAGAAATCCATAGGTACGGTACAAACCAAACTCGTAGTGGGCGTGATATGACAAGGCATGCAAGGCAATGCCCATGATAAGATACTACCATTTTGCAGATTCGGACTGGTGGTAACGCATAAAAGCTACTACCGCTCACCTCGTAACACACTCCAAAAATCAAATCGGAGGGTGGCCACCAAATCAATCACAAAGTAATAATATGGTATCAAAGAAATGTGCCCGATAGGGGGTGCAACCCCACTTTGCCCAACGTGGCTCCTATTTTAGTCACATCAAGCTGACCCACGGGGGTCAGCGCTGCATTCATACTTCCTACAGAATCGTTCGCCAAACCATCCTACTTTGCTCTGGATTCTCCACCACGTGCACAGTTGTTAAAGTAGTTTTCGGTATTGGCAGAGAGTATGACAATATCCGATCCCAGTCTCTTTAACAACCATACGCTTATTTCACACCGGATGGTTATTTTACATTTCAAACAGTTCATATTTCATATCAAAATATCATATTCATTTCAAAAATCATATCACTTTCAAAATCATTATTTACTTCAAAATCATATTCACTTCCAAATCATAATCCTTTCAAAATCATATTCACTTTCAAGGTCATTATTTATTTCAAATAATATATGTTTCAAAGTCATAACTAGTAAAATAGGTTAAACCATCATATCACAACATTGCCTTTTAAACCAATTAAATCTAAATCATAATAGTTTCTGCTCTTACAATTTAAATATTGAAAGTATTTTATATATTGGAATAGTTATAAATTTAAAAAGAGTTATATGTTTAAAAATAGTTTATATATTAGAAATAGTTTATATTTTAAAATAGATTATATATTCAAATAGTTATATATTAGAAATAGTTTATATAATAAAATAGGTTATATATTAAAGTAGTTTATCTATTAGAAATAGTTTAAAATAGTTTAAAATAGTTTTAAAATAGTTTTTAATAGTTTAAAATAGTTCAAATATATTTTAAATAGTTTAAGGGTTTTAAAACGGTTAAAATAGTTTAATATAAAATGGTTTGATTATTGGAAATGGTTTATATAGTAAATAGTTTGAAAATGTAAAAAAATCTGAAATTTCAAATATAATAGATTTTTAAACAGTTTACATTCAAATATTTAATTTGAAAATCATATCAAATCAAACTGTTTCTTTCATTTCAACAAATCCAGACCATATCCAGATTCCAAATAAAAAAACTCAATTTTAACCTTTCAATTCAAATTCTCATAAAACCATTTCAATTTATATCGATTTCAAATCCAAGTTTGAATTTACAAATTTTAAACCACTTCAAATTCAATAGATTTCTAAGTTTAAATATTCGACATTTACAATAATTCAGTTTTGATAAATTTCATTTAGATTTCAAAATTCAACTTTAAAATTCCAATTTAAATTCTTTAAACAATTCATTTAAACCAATTTCAGTTTCAATATTTTAAAAGCTTGGATTTTGAAAATAATTCAGTTTATATAAATCTAATTTTATCTCAAAATATCATTTAATTGGAATCAAAATTTAAGGATTTAAAATCATCTAATTTAACCAATCCATGTCCGTATATAATTTTCTACCCTATGGTCAAGTGATACAGATATATATCATTTCAACCCGCAATAATTTAAATTTATGGGTATATATCATTTCAACCTAGTAATCCCGAGTTAAAATTCAAAATCCATAAAATCGCTCGGGTTTATCATTTCAACCCATAACGATTTTTCCCTAATATATTAGAATCGTTCGAGTATGTATCATTTCAACCCATAGTGCTTTTTTAGCAATAACTAAGGGAACTTGCAGTGTGATAACAATATATAAAATAAACATACATCCAATCATCCAAATATCAAAAATTAAACATCCATCACAATCATCATTCAAATCAACTAATAAATAACAACAATTAACTGGTTATGATTACCAGTTATTTAACTAGCAATTTAAATTCAATATTAAATTAAATGGCAATTAAATTCAATAAAATTCAAATTTAACTAGAATGACAATTTAAATATACCCAACATCAATCAGTCAATTTCTAATCACATCATAAATTTAATTTAACTAACACAGGATGATTTAGTAGTTATGAGTTGGTTAAAACACTCACATTTGGTTTCAAATTGATTTAAAATCCAATTAAAGCCTGAATTTCTAATAGTCTCATAATGTAGCTAAACCAGTTCCATAATGTCTGAAATTTCGATATGATCGCAACGGAGAAAACCGCATCCAAATCCGAGTTCATATATAAAAGATATATACGTTAGAATGATCGAACATTTAAAATTTTAAATAATTAATTAATTCAAATGAAAGTACACGTCACCTTCATGTTAGATCACGTGCTCAGAAACCCTAACGAACAGTTACATTAGAAACCATCGTAGCCGCCACCTCTCCATGCAATTTCACGCCACCTATGACCCTCTATACCTCGATCGACCAACGCCATAGGCTTCGCCTGACCGAGCCGCACCTCTTCCACCCCTCAACGTAAGCCGCGCTGCCTCCAAAGACAGTGCGCTGCCACCGCCTTAAATAACTGAACGTTGTGATTCTGGTTACCTACGAGACAAATAAACATCACCTCAGAGGCCGGCTCGACCTCCTCTTTCCAATGCAACTTCCTGATCGTCAAACGGTCGACGATCCACCGTTGGATCGTATACCCTAGAAATGGACGGCTGAGGTTCTTCGTCAATTTATGGTCAAATGTTGCATCCAATAGAAAAATGAATTGCAGCAGGAGATTGCGCTCGTCGAGAGCTTTCCAACGATATACAATTCGATATAGTTTAGAGAGGTTGAAATTTTGAAATTGATTTTAATTTGAAAATTAGGGTTTTTGAATTGGAATTGGGTTTCTGCCATTAGAAGAAAGGAACAAATAAGAATGTACGTATAGAATAAACTGAAAGGCTGTTAGGGTTTGGGAAACAAAATCTATATATATGGACAAAGCTAGATAAGAATGAATAACATATGGAATTGGTTCGAACGACAGTAACGACCCGAAAAGCCCGTTTCGTTCCAAAAACGAAAATGGGTCATCCAATATATCGAAATATATGTTTTCAATATTTTTAAACTCAATGGAACTAGTTTCAAGTCCAAATTACATTGTATGAAGAAGTTAGCTTTTAAAATCAGCTTAGTCTATATTGAATTCATTAAATTGATTTCTACGCGTTTCGAGCCTGCACGATCAAACAACAAGTATAATCGCCACGAAACTTGAAATCCGACAATAGTTTACTATTACGGATCAGATGAAACTGGTTTCGTCGAAATCTGAGAAAGTGGCCAAAATGGTTATTTTTCACATTAATTGAATAAATTAGTATTAAATTAATTTAATCATTTTCAAATTCATTTTTTAAAAGTTAACAATCAATCATTCTTAATTACATAGAAATAAATAATCTTTTAAAACAAATTTTCCATGTCTAATTCAATATTTAAATATTACACTAATTACAGCGTTCAATTACAACTGTAATAAAATTCCAATTAGTTATATTTAAATTTCAATAATTCTTTTTATTTTGATTCTTACTCTTATTATTGAATCAATTATTACCTTATGAGTAAAATTAACATTAGTTTACTGTAATGGCCCGAAGATTTTCGACCCCGAAAATCGACACTAATACGTCCATTATATAGAGTGCCAAACAATCGAGTGCCGAAAATCCCAGACTGTTAGGGTTAAGAAGAAAAGAGGTAGAATAAGAACAGAAAACCACAGCACAGAATCTCACAATCGCAACGGAACAAAATATAATATACAATAACAGCATTTTACACCAAGAAAAGATGTAACTATCAATATACATACAAGATATCAGAGTACAACAAATCTGGACAGTTATAATAACTTGTCCTTAACTACTGAATAAAATAGCGTATAATACATGGCAGAATATACTCAATACGTCTCTGCCATCCAGCTCGTCTCGTGAGCTCCAAATCGTCCTAACCTGAAAATATATAACACTCGGTCTGACCCGAGCATTACAATAAAGTAACACCAGAGTTAGGCTGGAAACCAGCGTGAGTAAACCCATCTAATATGAAATACTTAAGTTATAAAACCTCTTTGAAAACCAAGGTAACTCGTATATCCGACGAGTTTTTATCAAATTAAAAGCAACACCTTTACAGAAAATTCATCGAGATTTTGATACTGTCTGGATACAGCTACTTATTTATAATAACCCAGTTCACTCATTTTATTCAAATTCAGCCTATTTGATTCTATGATCAAACCCGTAAAGATTTATAGTGATTATTAAATCGAAGTGGTTTCGGATATCGTTGATATCCGATCCTGGTCTCTCCAAATTCAAGAAAATAATTTTAAAAGGGTAAATTATTTAAAATAAACAGTTTATTTCTTAGGGTGACAATATTCAATTATAGGGATCTATTCCAGACCTTTATTCCAAAATAAAACGTATTATTATCTTTAATCCAAATAGGGACAAGGAAAGATACGGATCAACATCAGGACGATTTTCCACCCCCCTTGGATTCTTATTAACTTTACTTAGCCTATCCCATTATACTTTATCCCAAATTAATTTCAAATTAGACAATTTTATTAAATAATAAATAATATAAAATACTATTCATTGTCCATAAGTTTTAATCCAAATAATAATAACAATTTAATTTTCATTAAATTATCCTTTTAAATTATAAAATATCATTTTACTCAAATTAAAATAAGAATATGAAATCTCTTATGTATAAATTATAAATTCTCTTTCTTCTTCTTTTCTTTTCTTTATTATTTATCCTTCTTTTCTTGTTCTCATTTCTTCCTTACGTCTCTTCTTATATTTCCTTTTTACTTTATAAGTTTTTCCTTTTCTTTTCTTTTCTTTTTTCTTTCCCTTTCTTTTATTTTCCTTTTCCTTACTTCACCTACTTTTTCTTTTTTCCTTTTACTTATTTTCTTTATTCTTTTCTTTCTTGGCCCATATTGGCCCAACTTCCCTTTTCTCTTTTATTTTTATTTTTCCCTATCTTCTATTATTCTGGCCCAAACTCTTTCCCCCTACTTTTCTTTCCCGTTCCACCTTATTCCACTACCCTTGCTATTATTCCCATCCCTCAATATTTCCTGTCCTAAAGTCAGTGCACACAACCGTGCACATGCACGTACCACCGAAGGCCGAACCAACGCCGCAGACCATCTCTTCGCATCACCCTCGACCATCTCGTCCTGACCACGCACAGAGAACACAAGAACAACTCAAATCAAAAAAACGACACTCCAGACCCATAGTCGAATGAGACATCACCACTAAAACATCACTCCTCGCCACCATATACTACCATCATCCACCATACCCCGCCAGAAAGTTTGCCACCACCTTCCCTTACTTTTCCCCCTAGACCACAACCCTAACTCTTCACCATTTCCACAAGCCAGAAACCCTAAAAACCATCACCTGAAACCCTATTCCATCCTCGTATAGCCCCCACGGCTCATGAAAAATCATCGCACCAATTTTCACGACTTTCGCATCGCTCGAGCCTCCTCCCCGCCAAGACACGAGTCACGAAATCAAGCGAGGTGTCGCAATTTGACCAAACGCATAAATACGATCAACCCAGCATATACCACTCTACACCCAACTCAAAATCCCTAATCCAGCCTCAAAATCATGATTTCTAGTGATGATCATAACTGTGTAATCAAACCACTTAACCATGACATATGAAACTCGGATATATTCGTGCTACTCACTGTAAAATGAGTTGTTCTTTTTCCACGCTTAATGGAACTTAAAGAAAAAAATCTAAAGATACTCTACATTCGAAAATAAACAAGATTTGTTTTGAAATCGAGGTCTAAAACTAAACAGATAAGATGATATTGATTTTTGAAGTTAATCAAACAGAAAAGAAAAAGAAACAGAGCAGAATGTGAAAATATTGTTCAGGCTCTAGTAATAACCCCTTATATACATCCACGTACATATATGTACATGTATTTCCTGAGCTCCCAAACTTATCAAAACATTGCAACTTCTATACTCGGCCATTATTCACAAATTAATGTAAAGAGAGTTTTAACTTTACTCACCTTTTTTGAACAGAGATGAACTGCTGACTTTGCCTAATCTTCCTTCTAGCTTCTAGTTTTTACTGTATTGATTCTTGTTTGGTTTGTTATTCTCTTCTTCTTTTTTCTATGGCAGCTTGCTTCTTTTGTTTGTTATTAATTTTTTTTAAAAAGGTTTGCTTGTTTGGTTTGATCCTATCTGAACTTGAGTTCTAATGGCAGCTTCTGTTGTTTGATTTTACTCATGTTTGTAATAGCGGTTTGTTTGCCTTCTACTTTAGTTTATTCGAATGAGTAAAAATGAACAGCGGGTTGTGGTAGATAGGTTGTAGCCTCTAACAGGTATAGTGATATATATATTTTTTCATTTTGTTTGTATATTTTACTTTGATTTGAACTATGACCTGATTTGATTATTGAAAAAAAAGATTTGATAATTTGAAAGGGGATTTGATATAATATGTGTGCTTGAGGTAATGTTCATTTAATGCATTGTCCCCTTGTATGTTTACATGCATATCTACATCCTTATGTACATACATACTACATATATATGCTTATAGACATAGTTTTTGTCTTGTTTTTATCATATATATGTATATATATATATATATATTTCCATATGCATTTGTATTTGTCATCATATATATATATATATAAATTTATACATTTCCATATTTACAAATACTATATACATCTTAACTTATGTGCATATATATATATATATATATATATATATTCATTTTATCATATTTATACTCATACATATTTTCATTTACTTAGATATGGTTATAAATACATATATATTTACATTTATCATTGCCAGCATCCCATATAACATATATGCATATACATTTGCTTATGTATATTTTGCCATTATATATATTCATATATATCTATATGTAATTTCATACACACTATTCTTTAAACATACACATATACTCACACATATATATGTATATACATTTAAACAAACTTTCAGATACATTACTTCATATGGGATATATACTATTATATACTTGTATATTTTTAATTATCACAAAGCTTATGTATATATATACATATATATATTTATATATACTTTTATGGATACTCCATCTTAAATTTTTAAATGGTGGAGTTTATACAAATATAACCTTTTTTTCTATAAGCATATCCAAAGATTTTATAATTCAATATTTAATATTTTTTTTAAATCAATTTATATATATATATCCAGATATTTAGAAATTTATTTATTCGACTAATCAAAATTAATATTCCAGTATTTTAAATCAGTGAATCACCCAATTTGTAACGACCCCGAATTTTTATAAATTTAAAATGATAATTAATTGGATTTTTGAATTAATATTTGTGAAATAAAACGATAAATGGATTGAAGAGATGCGAGTTTCCCCGGATTCAAGTATATTCTGTATGAATCATTTCAATTTAAAACATTGTAAATATATATGTATATTGAATTCGAGTTTAAATCTAAGTTTAAAATGGTTTAATAATAATAAATAATAATAGATATTAAGTTATAAATAGAATCGAAAATATATAAGATAAATTATATAGTATAAAATAGAAAGTAAACAATAAAAAAAAAATTTGATAAGTAATATATCTACAAGTTTGCAAAATAAACCAAGTAAATAAAATACATTTACATATAAACACTTAGAAAAGAGAAGAAAACAAGTATAATAAAATATGGTTGTACATAATAAAAATACAAGACAAACACCATATATCAGCCAAAACAAAATGATAATGTCTTTGGCCACTAAAATAATATCTTCTCAGCCGAAATCAAGTTAGCTTGTAAAAGAAGAACAAAGTTAAAATAAAATATGTAAGTATGTAGACAAAGAAGTACATTAGCATTTAATGTTTCCCACCCTAGCACAAAACAAAGCCTGCTCGAAATACTTTCAGCCCCCAAAGAAACTAAAAATCTCTGAAAATTTGTACAAAGTGTACACTGTTTAGCCTAAAGAAATGATACCCTGTAACTTGTTTTAAAATCATCAACCTGTGAACTATTTTCCCATACCAGTTTCATTTTCAGTTCGAACTAAACAAAAGTAAGATAAAACTCCATTTGAAACTTAAACAAAGATTCAACTACCATCAGCAACTCAACAAAACAGAGATCAAGAGGAGCTTCTGTTAGAAAATCCAAAACTGTTTTCAAAAGTCTGTTTTCAAGTTTTTAAAGTAAAGGCTCTGTTCTCATTTGTTTCAGGTGAGCAACTCTTATTTTTCAAAGTTTAACTGTTTTGATATCTTGATGATTGTGAGTAACAAATTCCTCTAAAAATTAAAGTGTTTAAATTTGCGCTTATATCATCATCTGTATGTATATATATGTGGAAGCTGGAAGTATGTTATTCTTGCTGTTGCTTGAACTTTCTCTGTTCTTGGTTCCTAAATACAAAATTGTTGATTTCAAAAATCAATTCCTCTCTTTCTAGTTGATGATTGAATTTGAGATTTGAACAAAAGTCGTTTGTATCATCATAAACTTTAGTTTAAAATTTGTTCTAAGAAAAACGAATGTGAGTTGTCACTGGGAAGGCTCAAATTTCAGATCATCTTCATATTTGTTAATTTTCGAATTTCTTGATTTACAAATTCGTGAATATAAATGGAATTCGCACGTGAAAATATGATTTTTAAAACGAGATTCGTGATTTTTAGTTTGATGGATCACGAGATTTTGGGGTTTGTTCGAAATTTGGGTTTTAGTGAATTGCCGAAGATCCAGATGATAGTTGAAGCTAGATTTTTGATCGTAGCTTGCTTATATGTGGTTGATATTGGGAAAAATATGATTGGATTTTTCAATAGAGTGAATTGATGGGAATTGAAGGAACTAGGTTTTATTTTGTTTTTGGCTGGGTTGAACTGACGAAGCATGTGCGGCATGAAGGTGGCAGCGGAGTCGATCGCGAGTGGTGGGATGGGTGCTGGAAGGTGTGTCGAAGCATTGGTGATGGTGGCTGGTGTTCTCGAGAACGGAGGCGATGGAGAGGAGCGAAGTTCCGACCATGGTGTTTCAGTTTGGTCGAGATTTTAACTCGATTTCGCCTCGATGAGTTTTCGCACAACCTGGGTTCGTATTCGTGTTCGAGTTGGCTCGAGGGGTCGTGGAGCATTAGCGCGACGATCGCCAGGGGTCGGTGGCGTTGGGACACGTGCACCAGATGCACGTTGAAACTGGAAGTTGGGTTTTTGGGAGAATCGGGTTTTCTTCGTTATTTTCTCGTGTTGGTCTCGAAGTTTAAGGTGAGGGATCGCCTCGGGTTACTTGTTTCCCCAGTTTTCAAAACAGTGCCAGGTGACTCGAGTTTTACTCGAGTAAAAATTTGATGGGGCTCGGGTAATTTGATCATTTGTTCGAAGTGGTAGAGGGTTTTACCCGGAGTAACTGAAGGGGAGACTCGGGTATTGTAATGGTTACAGGTTTCTTTAGAAACCTGATTTGTTTTCAACTAAAAAAATTTTGAAGTTCAAATCTGAAGCAAATTTTAAATAAAATCTTAAGTATGGATTCAAAACTGAGTTTGAATCCTAGTTTTAAAATTCAAGTAAACTTTATTAATTAAAATGTTTTAAACAATTTTAAAATGGGTTTAAATAGTCAATAAATTAAGATATATGTCTAAATTAATTATTTAAGGTCTTTGTAATTGAAACATAATCTCTTAATTAATTCAAGTATAATTACTCAATAATTATTGATTAATTAATTAATTAAGTAGTTAAAGATTTATTAGTCAATGAAAATGATTAAAGAAGAATTGATTAATGAAGGTAATTAAAAGAATAATTACTTATTGAAATTAATTAGAGGTTAATTAATGAAAGAGATTAAAGGATTAAGTACTTGATTAATTAAAGATAATTAATTAAAGAATAATTAAATAATTAAAAGTAAATTATTTAATGATTAAAGTGACTTAATTATTAATTAAGGTTGATTTATTTAATAATTCAAGGTTAATTAATTATGTAATTAACTTAAAGATTAATTAATAAATGATTAAAGGATAATTAATTATATTGGTTTGTAATTAATTAATGATTAATTAACCCGGATTAGAAATTCATAAGTAATTAATCTAATTTGAATAAATCAGATAATTAACTGACCTTACTTATGAATGTTTGGATTCTATTGAATGACTTGATTGTTTGATATCCCTGATATATGATGCTTTGTGATACATCCTGATTTATGTTGTGATCTGTAATTTACTTATCTGCGATATATATATCTGAAATTTCTGTTTCTGTGATATATTACTATGTGAATATGAAACCCCTTGACCCGTAAACGACATTTGAATTTCGATGCGACAGGGAGTCGGATTCCAGTTGGTTATCCGAAACCCACATCGAATTGTAATGATGAACCCTTGTGATTGATAAATTTATTTTATCTGTGAAATTGTAAATGAAGATAAGCGTTGTGGATTATACCGCTTATCGATATCGTTATATCTGTGATGATTGATGTTGTGCACTATTGTGTGTAAAACCCTTGGACTACACCATACACACACAAATATGGATTTCACGTGGAAATCGGTTAAATCACAGATGATTTAAATTCAATGTTTTGAAATTGAAATTTTAATTTCAATTGATTTTGAAATTGGAAATTGGGGTTTAATATGAAAAGCTTTTGAAATGGAATTTCGAAGATAAGAGTTATTTCGAATAACTTAATCGAGTTTTGAAATTTAAATAATTTGATTTAAATTTGAATTCAAGTTTGAAATGGAATTGAAATGTTTTGAAAACTATGAAATGAGTCTTTGATTTCAAAGACCGGATGAGTTAATCTAACTTGAAATGGAATTGGTTTAAAAGCTATAAGTTAAATCTTGACTTAAAGATTTAACGAGTTAATCCAAGTGAAATGGAAATTGTTTTGAAATCCATGAATGAATCTTTGTGAACGGGGTAAACTTTGTGAATTGAATCTTTTTGTTTAAAGGATTAAAAGTGTGGAAATTTGTTTAAACCATTGAAGGTTGTTGAAATAAATCTTTTTGTTTAAAAGATTGGAAATGGTAAATTGTTTTAACCATTCGAATGAAAAGTTTTGGGCTTTTAAGCTGTGATTTAACTGAGACCCCAGTATCCATATGATTTTTTTTATTGCGCTCGTTATTCGGTTTAGCCGGGAGAGGACCTTTGTGTCATATAACCCATTCCGAATAGTGATACGACGTATATGGATAGCATTTGAAGACCGGTGGTGAAGACCAGATATTTTTGAAAACGGAAGGATTACCGTCGAGTTACTCTGCATCGGCTGATCCCCGATATAGAGGTTTTATCACCCTTAGTGACGGGAAGTCCGGACGTGATTGGAAATTATCCGGATTTGCAAGGGCTTCGTGAGAAGTGCCTTCGGTTCTGTTCGAACCCGGAACAGACTTGTATGGATGTGTGTCTGACGTTACACTTTGAGATGTAAAGCTGGTTTCTATCAAATACATTTCTGTTGGTGGCGGAGAATTTATTCTCTTAGCTTAACACCCTTCTCTGAGACGTACGAGCTCAGAGGTTATGTAGTTGATGGTTACTAGTGATACATTCCCAATTTGGTAATGTGGCATACGAAGTGCTGATGATCATTGGTTGATCGAAGCGTTGCTTTGTGAAAAAGCGTGGCTTTGTGAAAAAGCGTGGCTTTGTGAAAAAGCGTAGCTTTGTGGACGAGACTTCGTCGAGCCTCACAACCCGGTAATGGTCGAAACAGGAATGTTGCGACAAAGGTTTGTAGGGGTAGCGCCCCTAGGGTATGTCATTTCCTTCTGGATAAAGGGTGGTATCATGGTATGGAGCCCAGATACTTAACTCGTGTGGACACGGTAATTTATTACTGTATGATGTTGCTTTGTTGGTTTTCGGGATCCCGGATAAAGGTCGGTAACGACCGGGGGATGACATAGCTCGTGTGTTAGTTACCTAGTTACAGCTCAGTTAGAGCGTGAGGTAGCGTCGGCCTTTTGTTTGCAGAGATCCGGTTAGGATCCGGGGCGTCTTTCCAGAGGCGTTTCTATTTCGGTAAGGAAGTTCCTTAGCCTGATCATTTGTTGGAAATCCAAAGAAACAATACGAACCCTGTACGGTTTTAGTTGTATTACCTGCTATGGAATGTGGCGGTAACCTGCTATTGAACATAGTAGCTATAGTAGGCATACAATAATGGTTGTATGCTGGCTAAGATTGATATTATATTTTCGAAATGTTTTTCTACACTATGCACTAATGATAATATCCAATGATTTGCGTAGTAAGCATGTTTGACTATCATAAGAAGAAATCTCCTCCAATTCTGCGTTTGCATTGTGTGTGTGGTGGGAGGTCTTATGGTAGTTTCATTTTCCAAAAGCATTGCGGATTTCAATGTTTAAAATCCTTTTGTTGTTGTTTAAAGATAAACTGTTTTTGTTGCTCACACCAGTCCCATGACTGATCTGGAGTTTATTGTTCCTTTCCTAAACTCTGGGTGCTCATAATTTTCCACACGAGCAGTCTAGAGTTGGGTTTTCTCAGATATTCAGGTTGAGTGGATTAGCTGGAGCTAGCTATGGATTAGAGCATTCTATTGGAGATTTTCTATCCGCTGCTGATGTTATCTTTTCTTTCCGCTGCTATTTCTTGTATCATATCTCTTATGTATATTGATATTCATTGTATCACTTTATTGTATCAGATATTGTATATCAATGTATTATTCTTTTCTTCCGCTGTGTTATTTACTTAATTGTGTTATAGCTCCGGCGAATCGGATTTGAACGGTCGAATCTGCGGCATTCTAGTACAATGTGAAGTACGGATGTTGATTTTTGAGCGGGCAAAACCCGAGTCGTTACATGTGGTATCAGAGCTAAGGTTGAACTTTAGCTCAGGAGTATAACACGTTAAGTAACTCATTAGAGATAGGGTGAAGTATACCCTAGAATGAGTAATTCTCAGATATCCGTTCGAATACCTCAGTAAATTCTCTTACTATCCACTGATAGTGAGTGTGAGTGTAAAAAGAGGATGAGATAGGGGATAGGGAAGAGACTATGAAATGGTCAATACTCTGTAACAACAAGGAAACAATCTTTTCTCTATCAATCTCTTTTGTTCGTCATCTCTTCTCAATTCTTTGATAATTTCTGGTCGATCCAGAAAGGAAATTCGATATATTTGATATGGGACGTAAACTCCGGATGGACCAAAATTGTTTGTTCGGATGAATTGTTTGAATTGGTTGTTATGGTTGATAGGTATAATTTAGTTTCTAAACTGAAAGCTTTGAAATCGTATCCATATATCTATCTATTTCTTTGGGTCCCAGTATATTCTACGAATGGTTAGTTATCACTTCGAACTGACCGATGCCACTCCATATTTCGTAGATCTGGATAACCCGAGTATCTTGTGAAGTGTTACATAGATTCGATCTTGTATCTGTTATTGATATTCTGATGTGGTAAGCCAAATGCAGAATAGATATTCAGTTGATTCGATGAAATATTCTTCATCTATCTTTTTGTCTCCTTGGTAATTTCGAGGATGAAATTCTTTTAAGGGGGGAAGTCTGTAACGACCCCGAATTTTTATAAATTTAAAATGATAATTAATTGGATTTTTGAATTAATATTTGTGAAATAAAACGATAAATGGATTGAAGAGATGCGAGTTTCCCCGGATTCAAGTATATTCTGTATGAATCATTTCAATTTAAAACATTGTAAATATATATGTATATTGAATTCGAGTTTAAATCTAAGTTTAAAATGGTTTAATAATAATAAATAATAATAGATATTAAGTTATAAATAGAATCGAAAATATATAAGATAAATTATATAGTATAAAATAGAAAGTAAACAATAAAAAAAAATTTGATAAGTAATATATCTACAAGTTTGCAAAATAAACCAAGTAAATAAAATACATTTACATATAAACACTTAGAAAAGAGAACAAGTATAATAAAATATGTTTGTACATAATAAAAATACAAGACAAACACCATATATCAGCCAAAACAAAATGATAATGTCTTTGGCCACTAAAATAATATCTTCTCAGCCGAAATCAAGTTAGCTTGTAAAAGAAGAACAAAGTTAAAATAAAATATGTAAGTATGTAGACAAAGAAGTACATTAGCATTTAATGTTTCCCACCCTAGCACAAAACAAAGCCTGCTCGAAATACTTTCAGCCCCCAAAGAAACTAAAAATCTCTGAAAATTTGTACAAAGTGTACACTGTTTAGCCTAAAGAAATGATACCCTGTAACTTGTTTTAAAATCATCAACCTGTGAACTATTTTCCCATACCAGTTTCATTTTCAGTTTGAACTAAACAAAATTAAGATAAAACTCCATTTGAAACTTAAACAAAGATTCAACTACCATCAGCAACTCAACAAAACAGAGATCAAGAGGAGCTTCTGTTAGAAAATCCAAAACTGTTTTCAAAAGTCTGTTTCAAGTTTTTAAAGTAAAGGCTCTGTTCTCATTTGTTTCAGGTGAGCAACTCTTATTTTTCAAAGTTTAACTGTTTTGATATCTTGATGATTGTGAGTAACAAATTCCTCTAAAAATTAAAGTGTTTAAATTTGCGCTTATATCATCATCTGTATGTATATATATGTGGAAGCTGGAAGTATGTTATTCTTGCTGTTGCTTGAACTTTCTCTGTTCTTGGTTCCTAAATACAAAACTGTTGATTTCAAAAATCAATTCCTCTCTTTCTAGTTGATGATTGAATTTGAGATTTGAACAAAAGTCGTTTGTATCATCATAAACTTTAGTTTAAAATTTGTTCTAAGAAAAACGAATGTGAGTTGTCACTGGGAAGGCTCAAATTTCAGATCATCTTCATATTTGTTAAGTTTCGAATTTCTTGATTTACAAATTCGTGAATATAAATGGAATTCGCACGTGAAAATATGATTTTTAAAACGAGATTCGTGATTTTTAGTTTGATGGATCACGAGATTTTGGGGTTTGTTCGAAATTTGGGTTTTAGTGAATTGCCGAAGATCCAGATGATAGTTGAAGCTAGATTTTTGATCGTAGCTTACTTATATGTGGTTGATATTGGGAAAAATATGATTGGATTTTTCAATAGAGTGAATTGATGGGAATTGAAGGAACTAGGTTTTATTTTGTTTTTGGCTGGGTTGAACTGACGAAGCATGTGCGGCATGAAGGTGGCAGCGGAGTCGATCGCGAGTGGTGGGATGGGTGCTGGAAGGTGTGTCGAAGCATCGGTGATGGTGGCTGGTGTTCTCAAGAACGGAGGCGATGGAGAGGAGCGAAGTTCCGACCATGGTGTTTCAGTTTGGTCGAGATTTTAACTCGATTTCGCCTCGATGAGTTTTCGCACAACCTGGGTTCGTATTCGTGTTTGAGTTGGCTCGAGGGGTCGTGGAGCATTAGCGCGACGATCGCCAGGGGTCGGTGGCGTTGGGACACGTGCACCAGATGCACGTCGAAACTGGAAGTTGGGTTTTTGGGAGAATCGGGTTTTCTTCGTTATTTTCTCGTGTTGGTCTCGAAGTTTAAGGTGAGGGATCGCCTCGGGTTACTTGTTTCCCCAGTTTTCAAAACAGTGCCAGGTGACTCGAGTTTTACTCGAGTAAAAATTTGATGGGGCTCGGGTAATTTGATCATTTGTTCGAAGTGGTAGAGGGTTTTACCCGGAGTAACTGAAGGGGAGACTCGGGTATTGTAATGGTTACAGGTTTCTTTAGAAACCTGATTTGTTTTCAACTAAAAAAATTTTGAAGTTCAAATCTGAAGCAAATTTTAAATAAAATCTTAAGTATGGATTCAAAACTGAGTTTGAATCCTAGTTTTAAAATTCAAGTAAACTTTATTAATTAAAATGTTTTAAACAATTTTAAAATGGGTTTAAATAGTCAATAAATTAAGATATATGTCTAAATTAATTATTTAAGGTCTTTGTAATTGAAACATAATCTCTTAATTAATTCAAGTATAATTACTCAATAATTATTGATTAATTAATTAATTAAGTAGTTAAAGATTTATTAGTCAATGAAAATGATTAAAGAAGAATTGATTAATGAAGGTAATTAAAAGAATAATTACTTATTGAAATTAATTAGAGGTTAATTAATGAAAGAGATTAAAGGATTAAGTACTTGATTAATTAAAGATAATTAATTAAAGAATAATTAAATAATTAAAAGTAAATTATTTAATGATTAAAGTGACTTAATTATTAATTAAGGTTGATTTATTTAATAATTCAAGGTTAATTAATTATGTAATTAACTTAAAGATTAATTAATAAATGATTAAAGGATAATTAATTATATTGGTTTGTAATTAATTAATGATTAATTAACCCGGATTAGAAATTCATAAGTAATTAATCTAATTTGAATAAATCAGATAATTAACTGACCTTACTTATGAATGTTTGGATTCTATTGAATGACTTGATTGTTTGATATCCCTGATATATGATGCTTTGTGATACATCCTGATTTATGTTGTGATCTGTAATTTACTTATCTGCGATATATATATCTGAAATTTCTGTTTCTGTGATATATTACTATGTGAATATGAAACCCCTTGACCCGTAAACGACATTTGAATTTCGATGCGACAGGGAGTCGGATTCCAGTTGGTTATCCGAAACCCACATCGAATTGTAATGATGAACCCTTGTGATTGATAAATTTATTTTATCTGTGAAATTGTAAATGAAGATAAGCGTTGTGGATTATACCGCTTATCGATATCGATATATCTGTGATGATTGATGTTGTGCACTATTGTGTGTAAAACCCTTGGACTACACCATACACACACAAATATGGATTTCACGTGGAAATCGGTTAAATCACAGATGATTTAAATTCAATGTTTTGAAATTGAAATTTTAATTTCAATTGATTTTGAAATTGGAAATTGGGGTTTAATATGAAAAGCTTTTGAAATGGAATTTCGAAGATAAGAGTTATTTCGAATAACTTAATCGAGTTTTGTAATTTAAATAATTTGATTTAAATTTGAATTCAAGTTTGAAATGGAATTGAAATGTTTTGAAAACTATGAAATGAGTCTTTGATTTCAAAGACCGGATGAGTTAATCTAACTTGAAATGGAATTGGTTTAAAAGCTATAAGTTAAATCTTGACTTAAAGATTTAACGAGTTAATCCAAGTGAAATGGAAATTGTTTTGAAATCCATGAATGAATCTTTGTGAATGGGGTAAACTTTGTGAATTGAATCTTTTTGTTTAAAGGATTAAAAGTGTGGAAATTTGTTTAAACCATTGAAGGTTGTTGAAATAAATCTTTTTGTTTAAAAGATTGGAAATGGTAAATTGTTTTAACCATTCGAATGAAAAGTTTTGGGCTTTTAAGCTATGGTTTAACTGAGACCCCAGTATCCATATGATTTTTTTATTGCGCTCGTTATTCGGTTTAGCCGGGAGAGGACCTTTGTGTCATATAACCCATTCCGAATAGTGATACGACGTATATGGATAGCATTTGAAGACCGGTGGTGAAGACCGGATATTTTTGAAAACGGAAGGATTACCGTCGAGTTACTCTGCATCGGCTGATCCCCGATATAGAGGTTTTATCACCCTTAGTGACGGGAAGTCCGGACGTGATTGGAAATTATCCGGATTTGCAAGGGCTTCGTGAGAAGTGCCTTCGGTTCTGTTCGAACCCGGAACAGACTTGTATGGATGTGTGTCTGACGTTACACTTTGAGATGTAAAGCTGGTTTCTATCAAATACATTTCTGTTGGTGGCGGAGAATTTATTCTCTTAGCTTAACACCCTTCTCTGAGACGTACGAGCTCAGAGGTTATGTAGTTGATGGTTACTAGTGATACATTCCCAATTTGGTAATGTGGCATACGAAGTGCTGATGATCATTGGTTGATCGAAGCGTTGCTTTGTGAAAAAGCGTGGCTTTGTGAAAAAGCGTGGCTTTGTGAAAAAGCGTAGCTTTGTGGACGAGACTTCGTCGAGCCTCACAACCCGGTAATGGTCGAAACAGGAATGTTGCGACAAAGGTTTGTAGGGGTAGCGCCCCTAGGGTATGTCATTTCCTTCTGGATAAAGGGTGGTATCATGGTATGGAGCCCAGATACTTAACTCGTGTGGACACGGTAATTTATTACTGTATGATGTTGCTTTGTTGGTTTTCGGGATCCCGGATAAAGGTCGGTAACGACCGGGGGATGACATAGCTCGTGTGTTAGTTACCTAGTTACAGCTCAGTTAGAGCGTGAGGTAGCGTCGGCCTTTTGTTTGCAGAGATCCGGTTAGGATCCGGGGCGTCTTTCCAGAGGCGTTTCTATTTCGGTAAGGAAGTTCCTTAGCCTGATCATTTGTTGGAAATCCAAAGAAACAATACGAACCCTGTACGGTTTTAGTTGTATTACCTGCTATGGAATGTGGCGGTAACCTGCTATTGAACATAGTAGCTATAGTAGGCATACAATAATGGTTGTATGCTGGCTAAGATTGATATTATATTTTCGAAATGTTTTTCTACACTATGCACTAATGATAATATCCAATGATTTGCGTAGTAAGCATGTTTGACTATCATAAGAAGAAATCTCCTCCAATTCTGCGTTTGCATTGTGTGTGTGGTGGGAGGTCTTATGGTAGTTTCATTTTCCAAAAGCATTGCGGATTTCAATGTTTAAAATCCTTTTGTTGTTGTTTAAAGATAAACTGTTTTTGTTGCTCACACCAGTCCCATGACTGATCTGGAGTTTATTGTTCCTTTCCTAAACTCTGGGTGCTCATAATTTTCCACACGAGCAGTCTAGAGTTGGGTTTTCTCAGATATTCAGGTTGAGTGGATTAGCTGGAGCTAGCTATGGATTAGAGCATTCTATTGGAGATTTTCTATCCGCTGCTGATGTTATCTTTTCTTTCCGCTGCTATTTCTTGTATCATATCTCTGATGTATATTGATATTCATTGTATCACTTTATTGTATCAGATATTGTATATCAATGTATTATTCTTTTCTTCCGCTGTGTTATTTACTTAATTGTGTTATAGCTCCGGCGAATCGGATTTGAACGGTCGAATCTGCGGCATTCTAGTACAATGTGAAGTACGGATGTTGATTTTCGAGCGGGCAAAACCCGAGTCGTTACACAATTTACCGTCGTCAAAAACCCGGGTCGTTATATTCCTCCCTCCTTTAGAACTTTTCTTCCCTGAGAAGGAACGAAGCGAGAATTTTGATTTTGATGTGTATTATTTATTTAAATCATTCTTTAAACATTTTACTCTTTACTCTTTTATTATATAAATTTTTAAACACTTTTTTTAAAAAAATTAGATAATATTACCAACTAGCTTTATATAAAAATACTTTTTATAACTCGATGTCTAAACAAGTCCATCCTTGTTCTCACAGAAATTCAGTCATACGTTGATCAGGCGTAGGACTGAAAATCTATAAGTACTTAGTAGACCCGTTTTCAACACCTAGTGAAAATACTTGAAAAACTTTCTGTAAGAATGCTATGGAAATCATCACCCCCTCCATGGGTCGCAGTTAGCACGATGATTGTGTCGCCGTCCCGGCGAAAACCATAAGAAAACTATAGGCATCCTCACCTCTCGACTTTCGCCATGGAAACTGCACAAATCGCAGCTACACTCAGGGTTACGTTGCTATCGCAGCAAAAACTTGTGTAACTGTAGGCATCAGCACCCCTTGAATTACGCTATCAAACGAATCTTTACCACATAGATCGCAAACTACACAAAGTGATGTCACTGTTCCAGTGGAACTAGTGTAGACTGTAGGCACTCACTGCCACACGAATTTCGCTATGGAACCAAACCACATAGATCGCAATCTACCGATGTTACGTCGCTATCCCAGCGAAATCAAACGTAGATTGTAGGCAATCACTGCCACTCGAATTACGCTATGGAACGGCGATAGATCGCAGTTACAACAAAGGTTACATTGCCATCACGGCAAAACCTAATGTAACTGTAGGCACTCACTGCCACACGAATTTCGCTACCCCAATCACAATCCTCAGGAACTAAAGTTTTGTCCGGACGTCCTCTGGGATCCAAATTTAGAACCCCTCTTATGGCTCAAGGCAGAACCACCCAGTGGATCTCCTACTATAAGTTTCTACTCTAAATGGGAGTGCCTTTTTCCCTATAGCATTCTCAAAACATTTCATACTATACACTTATAGTATCTTTCAAGTCATACTCTTTATATATATCACATATAAATCCCATTTACACAAAATCGATATCTTCAAAATCGATAATTCTTAAATTTGGTTTTCCAAAATCCCAAAATTTGCTTTTTGCCAAACCAAAAGCTTTTCAAAATCAATGAGTTCCAAAACCCTTTCAGTTCCACTCTCATATACATATAAAATCATTTATATATATAAGATTATTCTTCAACTTGAATAATTTCCAGATCATTTCATTCTTATATAAATTGCACTTTATATTCCCAATACCCTTTAAAGATTATTTCCTCCGGTTATACTTTCCATAAGGGAAGTTTTTAATATATAACCAATATATATATATATATATATATATATATATATCTAACCACATTAATGCCAAATCAAATTTTCAAGTTCGATTTCCTTTTCCAAAGTCATTTGTCACTTTACTTATTTCTTGCAAGTAAGTTCCCAGTTATAGTTACCATTTACTCTTTACTTTTATCACCATATATTTCTCAAAATATACTCTTTCACCTCAAATCATTTTTGCTTCAATGTCCGATTTTCTTTCGCTACAAAACTGCTTCAATTTCCATTTCGGTTAATGCTTTCAATTTCATCCCTATTCGTTTTTAAATCCATGGTTTAAATATAAACAATTTCCATTCTGACCAGTTTGAATTTCAGAAAATAGTTTGAATAGTTTTAAAATAGTTAAGTAGTCGTAAAATAGTTAAGTAGTTGTAAAATAGTTAAATAGTTGTATAAGATAGTTTAACTTTAAAAAAAGGAATGGTTTGTATAGTAAATAGCTTAGAAAATCCAAACAATTTGAATATTTAAGAAAATAGATTTAAGGCAGTTTATATTAAAGTAATTTATTTGAAAATAGTTTCAATGTTAAACTGATTCGGTTCCCAAACTACACTTCGACCAATTTCAATTTCCACTTTCCTTTAAATTGATTCAATTCAGATTCCAATTCGAATTAACTTCAATTCTCATTTTAATTCAAATCAATTCCCATTTGATTTCAAATTAATTCAACTCCGATTACAATTTCAATTAAATTTCAATTCTGAATTAATTTCAACTTCGATTACAATTCCAATTAATTCAATTTATTTTCACCTTTGAATTAATTCCAATTTCATTCTCAAACTTTCAACCATCTTGAATTATTCGGATTCGGTTTTCAAAATGTTGATTTAATCACTTAGATCAAATTAACCCTTAATAATTTATTTAACAGCCCATGTCTTTAATAATTCAATTCTAAGTCCAATTTAGATATTCATTTTTAAATTGCTGTTACTTAAACTTATTTCAAAGTTAGAGTGAGAGTTCAATTTTTTTTAAGAACAAATCAATTTTAGGAATTCAATTTATTACCCAATTTTAACTTCAATCTTTTAAACCTGATTCTTTAAGCAATTCCAGTGTACAAGTTAATTTTAACATTTCAAACTTAAGTTCAAATGATTCCATTTCCATAAATCCAAGTTTTATTTCTTGAGACAAAATTATTTAAATAATTTCAAGTACCGGTTTTATTTCCATTTACTTTCAGGAATTGATATATATATCATTTCAACCCAATTCTAAATTTATTCGAGACAATCCACTTCATAGTTTTATATATACGCTAATAACAAACATGATGATAGTAGGATATATGAGTAAATAAACATCCAAATTATCCAAATTACCTAAAACACCAATCAATAGCATCCACCACAAATTTTCAGAATTCAAGACTCATTTTATTTCAAAAGCTGTTTGAAATTATCCACACATAGCCTTTTATCAAATCCATACTTCCCTTTTCAATTTTATCTATTTAACTTCCCTAAGTTAAATTTTCAATTTCACATTGAAATTTTCCCAATTCAGGTTGTACTTTCCAAACTTATTTAACTTCCCCTAAGTTAAATTTTCCATTCGTTCAATCCGTTTAACCTTACTCAATTTAATTTTTTCACTCCAAATTTAAATTTTTATCAATATCCCTTCCCACTTATAAGTTCAAAAACTTATCTTTCTTAGGGTTATACTTCATATTCTCAAGGGGATTCCACAATTCAACACTTAGTATTTATTTCAAATCACTCTGAAATCATATATGTATCTACATATATATACACATATTTGTCCAATTCACTCATCAAGTCACACTTTTAAATTCTTTTTAAACCATTCTGGTTTTTAAATCCAAAACAAATTCATCTTTCCACAACGCTCGTCTTAAAACAAGGATTTCTATATTCAAAAATATTCCTAATAATATTACTTATTGTTTCCTTAAACACTTTGAAACAATTTCCAGTTTCTTTGGCTTAGATTTTAAAACTTCACAATTTAAATCCATTTCAATTTATAAGTCACATTTATAAATCGAACTTAGATAATTTCACTTCCTTAAACATTTCATAATGTTTTATCATTGTTCATTCTGTGATAAACATCCTTTGCAATAACCAATTTTATGATAAAAATCAATATTATCATATTCAGGGGCCAAACACACCATATATTCCATAATAACTTCCTGATAAATGCAATCAGCGTAAATTTATTTCGTTCAAAACACTTTGAAAAATACTTCCGGAATTTTCAATTTCTGGTTTCATTCTATTTTCAGCATAACTTACTTGTATAGTTAATCCTTACCCAATTTCTATTTGGTTATATGTGTTTTACCACTTAAAACTTATAATATTATTAAATTTTAATAACAACAACCAATTTCCTTAATATACTAAAATAATTAGGAAAACTATTGCTTTATATATCAAAATATAACTTATATAAAAATCGTTTTTAAAAATCGTTTATAAATCATTATATAAGAAAATAACAAGTACACCCTCATATAATACTCTCAACTCATTCTAGGGTATAACTGACCCTATCTCTAATGAGTAATCACCACCAGAGCCAAGGTTCTCGCTTTACCTTTCAGCTTTGATACCAAGTGTAACGGCCCGAAGATTTTCGACCCCGAAAATCGGCACTAATAGGTCCACTGTATAGAGTGCCGAACAATCAAGTGCTGGAAATCCCAGACTGTTAGGGTAAAGAAGAAAAGAGGTAGAACAAGAACAGAAAACCACAGCACAGAATCTCACAATCGCAGCGAAACAAAATATAATATACAATAACAACATTTTACACAAAGAAAAGCTGTAACTATCAATATACATACAAGATATCAGAGTACAACAAATTTGGATAGTTATAACAACTTGTCCTCAACTACTGAATAAAATAGCCTATAATACACGGCATAATATACTCAATACGTCTCTGCCATCCAGCTCGTCTCCTGAGCTCCAAATTGTCCTAACTTGAAAATCTGTAACACTCGGTCTGACCCGAGCATTACAATAAAGTATCACCCGAGTCAGGCTGGAAACCAGCGTGAGTAAACCCATCTAATATGAAATACTTAAGTTATAAAACCTCTTTGAAAACCAAGGTAACTCGTATATCCAACGAGTTTTTATCAGATTAAAAGCAAGACCTTTACAGAAAATTCATCGACATTTTGATACTGTATGGATACAGCTACTTATTTATAATAACCCAGTTCACTCATTTTATTCAAATCCAGCCTATTTGATTCTTTGATCAAACCCGTAAAGATTTATAGTGATTAATAAATTGAAGTGGTTCCGGATATCTCTGATATCCGATCCCGGTCTCTCCGAATTCAAGAAAACAATTTTAAAAGGGTAAATTATTTAAAATAAACAGTTTATTTCTTAGGGTGACAATATTCAATTATAGGGATCTATTCCAAACCTTTATTCCAAAATAAAACGTATTATTATCTTTAATCCAAATAGAGACAAGCAAAGATACGGATCAACATCACAACGATTTTCCACCCCCCTTGGATTCTTATTAACTTTACTTAGCCTATCCCATTATACTTTATCCCAAATTAATTTCAAATTAGACAATTTTATTAAATAATAAATATTATAATATACTATTCATTGTCCATAAGTTTTAATCCAAATAATAATAACAATTTAATTTTCATTAAATTATCCTTTTAAATTATAAATATCATTTTACTCAAATTAAAATGAGAATATGAAATCTCTTATGTATAAATTATAAATTCTCTTTCTTCTTCTTTTCTTTTCTTTATTATTTATCCTTCTTTTCTTGTTCTCATTTCTACCTTATGTCTTTTCTTCTATTTCCTTTTTACTCTATATATTTTTTCCTTTTCTTTTCTATTTTCTTTCCCTTTCTTTTATTTTCCTTTTCCTTACTTCTCTTACTTTTTCTTTTTTCCTTTTACTTATTTTCTTTTTTCTTTTCTTTCTTGGCCCATACTGGCCCAACTTTCCTTTTCTCTTTTATTTTTATTTTTCCCTATCTTCTATTATTCTGGCCCAAACTCTTTCCCCCTACTTTTCTTTACCGTTCCACCTTATTCCACTACCCCTGCTATTCTTCCCATCCCTCCATATTTCCTGTCCCAAAGTCAGTGCACACAACCGTGCACGAGCACGTATCGCCGAAGGCCGAACCAACGTCGACGACCATCTCTTCATATCACCCTCGACTATCTCGTCCTGACCACACACAGAGACCATAAGAACAACACAAATAAATAAAAAAGACACTCCAAACCCAAAGTCGAACGAGACATTACCACCAAAACTTCCCTCCTTTCCACCATATACTACCATCATCCACCATACTCTACAAGAATGTTCGCCACCACCTTCCCTTACTTTTCCCCCTAGACCGCAACCCTAACTCTTCACCATTTCCACAAGCCAGAAAACCCAAAAACCATTGCCTGAAACCCTATTTTGTCCTTGTATAGCCCCCACGGCTCATGAAAAATCATCGCACCAATTTTCACGACTTTCCCATCGCTCGAGCCTGCTCCCCGCCAAGACACGAGTCACGAAATCAAGCGAAGCACCGCAATTTGACCAAACGCCTAAATACGATCAACCCAACATATACCACTCTGCACCCAACTAAAAATCCCCAATCCAGCCTAAAAAATCATGATTTCTAGTGACGATCATAATTGTGTAATGAAACCACATAACCATGACATATGAAACTCGGATATATTCGTGCTACTCACTATAAAATGAGTTGTTCTTTTTCCACGCTTAATGAAACTTAAAGAAATAAATCTCAAGATACTCTACATTCGAAAATAAATAAGATTTGTTTTGAAATCGAGGTCTAAAACTAAATAGATAAGATGATATTGATTTTTGAAGTTAATCAAACAGAAAAGAAAACGAAACAGAGCAGAATGTGAAAATATTGTTCAGGCTCTAGTAATAACCCCTTATATACATCCACGTACATATATGTACATGTATTTCCTGAGCTCCCAAACTTATCAAAACACTGCAGCTTCTATACTCGGCCATTGTTCACAGATTATTGTAAAGAGAGGTTTAGCTTTACTCACCTTTTTTGAACAGAGATGAACTGCTGCCTTTGCCTAATCTTCCTTCTAGCTTCTAGTTTTTACTGCCTTGATTCTTGTTTAGTTTGTTATTCTCTTTTTTTCTATGGAAGCCACCTTCTTTTGTTTGTTATTTTTTTAAAAGGTTTGCTTGCTTGGTTTGATCCTCTCTGAACTTGAGTTCTAATGGCAGCTTGTGTTGTTTGATTTTACTCAAGTTTGTAATGGCGGTTTGTTTGCCTTCTGCTTTAGTTTATTCGAATGAGTAAAAATGAACAGAGGGTTGTGGTATATAGGCTGTAGCCTCTAACAGGTACGGTGATATTATTTTTTTCATTTTGTTTGTATATTTTACTTTGATTTGAACTATGACTTGATTTGATTATTGAAAAAAAAGATTTGATAAATTGAAAGGGGATTTGATATAATATTTGTGCTTGAGGTAATGTGCATTTAATGCCATGTCCCTTTGTATGTTTACATGCATATCTACATCCTTATGTACATACATACTACATATATATGCTTATAGGCATAGTTTTTGTCTTGTTTTTATCATATATATATATATATATATAGATTTCCATATACATTTGTATTTGTCATCATATATATATATATATTTATTTATACATTTCCATATTTACATATATATATATATATATTCATTTTATCATATTTATACTCATACATATTTTCATTTACTTAGATATGGTTATAAATACATACATATTTACATTTATCATTGCCACCATCCCATATAACAAATATGCATATACATTTGCTTATTTATATTTTGTCATTATATATATTCATATATATCTATATGTAATTTCATACACACTATTCTTTAAACATACACATATACTCACACTTTTATATGTATATACATTTAAACAAACTTTCATATACATTACTTCATATAGCATATATACTAATATATACTTGTATATTTTTAATTATCACAAAGCTTATGTATATATATATACATATATATATTTATATATACTTTTATGGATACTCCATCTTAAATTTTTAAATGGTGGAGTTTATACACATACAACTTATTTTTTTTTCTATAAGATTTATCATATCCAAAGATTTTATAATTCAATATTTAATATTTTTTTAAATCAATTTATATATATATATCCAGATATTTAGAAATTTATTTATTCGACTAATCAAAATTAATATTCCAATATTTTAAATCAGTGAATCACCCAATTTACCGTCATCAAAAACCCGGCTCGTTACATTCATATTTTACAGTTATCGTCTTTTACAATATTAGTTATAATATTTCAATTGCATTAATTCCATTAATCAACAATTTAATTCCTTTTTTACAATTATAACCAAATTAACTTTACAATTAATTTAATTGATTGAAATTGCATTAAAATAATTATCAATTACATTAAATTAATATTATTATATTACTTTTTAGTTATTTTTCTCATTAATGAATCATAAATTTTAATTTCTCACAATATTAAATTGCAAAATCTCACTTAATTAAATATATTTAATTATCGAAAATTACGGATCGTTACAGATTGCATAGAAATAATCTTCTTATACTTGGTATTAAATTCCAAAGAGGGAATCCATACTATCCACGAGAGCTTAAAAGGTAATCTCACCATTATTCGATGGATAGTAAAGGTTGAATACGAAAATTGATATTGAGTAGAATTAGTATAATTTCCATGATCCATTTTACTCAATAATGTTTTCCAATATGAGATTTAAATAAATGATTTGGAATTGTTTTCCAAAATAAAAGGTGAAACGATTTGGAATTATTCCACGTTTCAAAAAGATTTCATTAACCAAAAGGATTTGATAAATGACGATTAATGATTCCATATACTATTAAGAAGATAAATGGAATAATTTAAAATAATACTCTCTGAGATATTTATGAATGAATAAAAAGATGAATTAGTTTGAATGAAGATTGATAATCACATATGACTTAACATCTTTTTAATCGACGATATGTTCGAAGGAACCAGGGTCGAAATTAGGTAACTCCAATCCAAATACTACTTCGAACCAATGTACACATCCGAAAGTGAAGACATGGTGAAGATAAAGATTTTTAAAGACGGAAATTTTCATGATGAAGGGCTACTTGTCACTAGTCCCTCCGGGTGAAAATTTACCATATCATATATTTATGGTGGCAGTAGTCTCTATTATGAAAATCTTCAATTATAAGGACTAATCGCTAATAATCCTAGGGATAATTCTCGACAGGATATGGTAGGAGGAGTGCCTTTGGTTTCGTTTAGTCCCAGAACGAACTTGTATTGCGAATGTCTGGCACTGCATTTCTGAAATCACAACGTTGACTTTTACAAATGTACATCTGTTTGGTGGCGGAGAAGGCAACTTCTCTTAGCTTAACACCCTTCTTTGAGACGTACGAGCTAAGAGGTTGTATGTTCGTGAAAGTCAATAGTGATCAAATGAATAGAAATGTGGCATTCAAAGTGGAACATGATATTATAAAAGCATGCCTTTGCGAAAAGAAAAACTTGGCTTTGTGGAACGTAACCTCATGAGCCTCACATCCCAGAAATGATACAGGATACTATGTGGTCAGAAGGATAAATTTAGGGCTATTATTGGGGAAGATGTCTCTCTAAGCATTGTTGCCTTATTGTATGGATGGAAAAGTTTGGAGGCTGATGGAGATCATGTAAAACTACTGAGTAATAATCTGTTCCATGGTAATGTAGTAGTATAGTTCGGAGGCTGATGGAGATTGTGTAAAGTCACTGGCGTGAACTAGGATTGTTATACGTGGATTTTTGGATTTGAATGGTCACTAGTTCCCTATCATGTTGGAAATCCAATTTTAATACATTGCCTTTATGGTTTTGATTGTTGAACCTACTTTTAAAAAGTATCTAGTAAGCTGCCAAATTAAATCAATGTAACAATTTATGTTATTTTGATAGATTATTTGAAAAGTGTTTTCAAACCAAGGTCGTTAAAGATAATATCATAATTATTTTGGTATAAAAAGTGATTTGGTTATCATAAGGCAAAAACCCGTCCCTATTTATGTGTCAGCGTGGCCTTATAAGATACGCTTTTTTCCAAATATTTTGATTGACATTGGCATGATCTATACATTAAATTTCGAGTATCTCACGTTGGTTTATTAACTCTCATCCCGGTATTTCTAATAATCAAGTCAGATCCGAGTAGTTTTAGGTTTAGTTGAAGACGCTTGGAGTTTCCCGAGGAGAGTTGGAGATTTTCATCTATGTATGGACGTATTCAATTATCTACTGCATCTATTGCATTGTTATTATTTTTTAGCATTTGTAAGGACATAGGGTTTATAACTGTCCAGGCTGAATCTAGGTTAAATGTAACAGCCCGCACCTCACTTAATGTAGATATTGTCCCCAATTTAGTCACCTCCGCCTCATGGGCCAAGCCAATGTATGGGGTTTTGTTCCTCAAAAGGCCTCGACGTTATTATGAGATGAAGGCTTTGGTATATAAGCACCCACTTCATAGTGTTTTTCCATGATGTGGGACTATTATTCCCATTTTGAAGGGGTGTTACAATCTCCCCTCCATTAAAGCCCAACGCCCTCGTTGGCTCATGAACACAGCACCACCCAGGCATCGTGACTATAATATGTACAAACCACAATTTCGGCTGGGTATGGCTCTGATACCATTGTAACAGCCCGCACCTCATTTAACGCAGATATTGTCTCCAATTTAGTCACCTCCGCCTCATAAGCCAAGCCAAGGTATGGGTTTTGTTCCTCAAAAGGCGTCGACGTTATTATGAGGTGAAGGCTTTGGTATATAAGCACCCACTTCATAGTGTTTTTCCACAATGTGGGACTATTATTCCCATTTTCAAGGGGTGTTACATTAAACTCTGATATTGTATTCAAAATTTTCCGCTTTAAATATTATTGATGAAATAATATATGTTATTCTATTTGTGTAAGATTTTGTTCTATCTTTATTTTCTTTTTCCCCTAACAATAAGGCTTTCTGGCACTTGGATTTGCGGCAAGTGAATACCGTGGATGTATTAGTGTCGATTTTTAAGGGTCGAAAATCCCAGTAGTCACAAATATCTCGGATTTCGACGAAACCAGCTACATTGGATCCGTAATAGTGAATTATATTATGTCGTCGAACTTCGCAGCGATTGGACGTATCATTTAGTCATGCGAGCTCGAAATGCGTAGAATATAATTAAAGGAATTTAATTTAATATAATTTGATTTTGAAAGTTAACTTTTGTATATGATGGAATTGGGTCTTGATACTAGTTCCATTGTATTTGCCAAGCGGCATACCTCGATTGAGGTTCGAAAATTTAACCAGTAAATAGAGCTTTGAAATTTTTTATAAAAGGAAATTAACTTTCTCCATTTGCAAAACCCAAACCCTAAATAAACACAACCGCCATTCTTCTTCTCCCCTAATCAACGGCCCATGTTCATCACATCAATTAAGGCCATAACGGGCAAAACGTTCTACACGAAACTTATTGCTCTACTCACCACAAACCCCTCTATACCAACTGATCAACCCTCGATGAATTAGGGCGGGGGTTGCAGCGCTCCAACCATTGGCAGTTTTGGGGGTGAAATTCACGGCGGCATAGTGGATTTAGGCGACATGGTTGGTGGTGTGTGGGAGCTCGGGTTCATGGTGGTCTTTGGCTTGAGTGCATAGTGTGATGGTGGCCAGAACGGCGGCGGCAATCGATGAAAATCGCGGTCGAATTTTCTATTTACCTAGAAACGAACGAGAGGGATGGAGGGAAGGTGATAAAATTTTGAAATTTAATTAATTAAAGTTAATTATAATTTAAATAATCTAAATGTTCATTAACTCATAACTTTTCCATACAAGGTCGAAATCGAACTCGACAAGTTATGTTGCGCTTGTTACAATGAATACTATATTATGGAATTGGATTGGATGGATTTGGAGCTTGTAGGAATTTGGGTTAAACTTGAATGCCTGTTAAATTTTAATATAAAACCAGAACGTTCTGGAGATAATTAGAATCAAAGTGAGTTAACTCACCTCTCTAGCCCACTTATATTTTTATATAAGTGTGGATAATTTTATTGTTGATTGTTTATTGGCAGTTTGGATAATTACTATTTATTAGTTGGTTTGGATATATTCCCACCCCTGGAGTGGATGTGACCTATTATGTTCATTTATAAGAGTGGATGACCCTTTGTAACGATCCCGCCTCGAAGCGGTTGGTTTATATTTTATGATTATATATTGTATGTGATGCAGGGGGACAAGTTGGAGTGATCAAACTGGATTCCTCACCCTGTTGATATTACTTTTCATATACTATGATATATGATGTGTTGGATGCCATATTTTATGACATGAATGATTTCCCTTATTTAGTACTTCAGTAACACTAGGCCTTATTTTTTTGGTAATTTAAAATACTATAAAATAATGATTTTTTAAAAGGGATTTCAATTTTTTTTAAGTATATATGCTTTAAAATTTTAAATTATATAAAGGAATGAAGTTATTTTAAATAAATAAAAATGTATGATTTTTGATGTTATAAAATTATAGTTTTGAGAAATACTTTACATAGAGATTTTTGAAATGGTTTATATAAAAGGATTTATAAAAGTGATATATTATAAATAAAGAAATAGATTTATAAAATGGAGTTTATAATTATTTATAAATGGATTTGTAATCGATATTCTTTAAATGGATTTATAAATGGTTTTTATAAATAAATTAGATTTATAAAGAAAAGGATTAATAAATGTATTTTAATAGTAATTGGGATTTATAAAGTAATGGATTTATAAATCGAATTGTTATAACAAAAGAGATTTTGGAGAGAGAAGTTTTATAAAATAGAATGGAGATTTATAAACATAGTTTTACAAATATGGAAATGATTTATGTTGAGTTTTGCATATGGACTTTTTTTAAGGTAATACATTCAAGTTTTAAAAGTTGAAATAATTTTTTAAAAGACTGTTTTGAAAGTGATATTTTCAAATGGAGTTTAAATCTTCTTTAAGAGCAATTTAAATGTACCAAGGGATGAAAACATAGATTTCAACATTTATTGTTGTAATAAACGTTTTCGAGAAAGCAAGGAAGTCATAGACTATAACACTATAGTTATAGTAAGTGATTTCCGAAAGGGAATATTTTATATAGTATACGAGATTTATATAAATATAAATAGCCGAATCTTTATACTATTGTTTAGGGTTATCTTACCGGTGTTTTATGCAACATTCATTTTGACCCAATCGAATGTATTTTGGAAAATATGAAGCTTTCCTTAAACGATTTGTAAATATAATTATTACGAATTTAAGTATATCGAGATATTTTCTAAGTGTTGAAAATGAAATGATTTGCAAATATACTTATTACGAATTTAAGTGTTTCGAGATATTTTCTAAGTGTTGAAAATGAAATGATTTTCAAATATACTTATTATGAATTTAAGTGTTTCGAGATATTTTCTAAGTGTTGAAAATGAAATGATTTGTAAATACACTTATTATGAATTTAAGTATATCGAGATATTTTCTAAGTGTTGAAAAATGAAATGATTTGTAAATATACATATTACGAATTTAAGTATATAGAGATATTTTCTAAGTGTTGAAAACGAAATGGTTTGTAAATATACTTATACCATTGAAATAAGTATACATCAATGTGTTTTCGAATATCGAAGGATTAAAATGGTTTTGAGGATATATCTTGTAGCAACCCACAGATTTATCACTTTGATAAATTATATTTATTTTTAAATTTATTCAAATAAAAAGTGGATAATAAAAATAATATTGTTTTGAGTGATAATAAGTAATAGTAATCTTATTTTGAATAAATATTTACAAAATATTTTCCTCAAAATCTAAATCGATAAAATGGCCGAAAACCTATCGGTAAACAACTCTAAAATTATTAAACGTCATATATAGAGCTAGATCCATACACTTATTTTTAAAATTGAACAAGAATATGTAATAAAGTAATTTATTGCATTTTGTGGAAATTAAATGCATTTATGACATTTTCTAAAGCCCTTAAATATAATAATTGATTTATTTTAGTTTAATTAAGATTTAATGATTTAATAATTATTTTAATTATTCAAATAATTATTTAAATAATGATAATTCATTTTAAATTGTTATAAAGTGATAGTAAAACATTTATAATAGTTTTATAAAAATATATATTTGATTTTAAAATATAATAAAAAAATCGATATCGCTTTATCGGTATAATAGTAATTATTGTAAATAATTTTTAATATTTATTTATATAGTTTCATAATTCAAATATGATCTTGTTAATTAATTTAAAATGATAAGAAATTTATTTTTAAATTTGGTTTACAAATATATGTACGTTAACTAAAAAGTGAAAATGTGACCGATAAACAGTTTCCCGGTTTTCAATGATTTAACAAACAAAAGTTGTTCGAAGTCGTTTGAAGTGTTATGCACATATATGTACATGTATATATATGTCGCATGCACATGATAACATATACATGTGTACAGGAACACTTAAATATATACATATTATAAAATAATTAAATAATTCCTAAAACTTAATACTTAAGTAACCAAAAAGCAAACATCGACTCAACTTTTCAACACCATCATCACAACATCACCTCACATCACCATCACAAATCCTAGGAGGGAGTTGTGTGCTAGGGGAAGGTAGGATTGGTGTGAGCTAAGGGCGTTTTGGTAATTTTTCCTTTAGATATTTTATTCCAAGTTTTTTCCTATAAATGCCCACCAACTTTCTCACATTATTCACCATATTCTTATCATCTTCTTCTCCACTTCAAACTTATTTTCATGGCTTTTATGCTTAAAAAATTATGGTGAAATATTTGGCCAAGGGAATTTAAAATCGTATAATTTATATAAGTTATCAATTCAACTTCAAACAAAAACAAAACATCCTCTTCTACCTCTTCTATACCCATGGCCACCACTTCTCAAAGCTAGGCCGAGCCCTTCCTACTTCCCTAGCAAGGCCGTGAGCTCCTCTTTGCATCCAAAGCCTAGGCTAAACCATTTAAATTCGATAGTGCTAGTGATCGTAAGCATAGATTTCGAGATAGCGGAGCTACAACCAATTTTATATTAGCTCAAAGGGAAAATGAATATAGCGACCCGCTGTTCCATACTCTTTGAGTTGATAATAATTCACTCCTGTTCAACTCAAATTGTACGAAAGAGCGAATAACTAGGGTAAGGAAGAAGAAAAAGGTAGAAGAAAAATAGAACAACACAGAATCTCATAATCGCAGTGGAACAAAATATAATATATAATAATAGATTTTATACAAAAGAATCTGTAACAGTGGATATACAAACAATCATCAGAGTACAACAATCAATACATCAAACTGGACAGTTATAATCACTTTTCCTCACACAGCGGAAAAAAACATAAACCAAGTACAAAATATACATCAGAAATCCTCCAGCTCATCTCCTGAGCTGCATAGCATCCTAACCTGAATCTGTAATACTCGGTCTGACCCGAGTACTATAATAAAATAACACCCGAGTCAGTTTGGAAAACTAGCATGAGAAAACACACTCAATTTGAATTATTAGTGTTGTTAAAATCCTTTGAAAAACAAAGGTATCTCGTAAGACCGCGTCAGACGTAAACACGACGAGTTTTTACCTTACGATAACCAAAACATTTTTTATCGAAATCATCTGATATTATAATAGCGTCTATAGAAAGTAAATAGAAAATAGCTGAAATGCTTGCATCTCACGTTTCAGCATAGTTGGGCACAACCAAAATTGTATGGCGCTTATTGGAGAATAAATTCCATCGAATGATTGGGCCATTGGGGTACCGCCCACCATAGTACACCTCTAGAAAAATATACCGAGGACCATGCCGGGATCCCCTGCTACACAAGACCGGCCTACCCCTAACCTGGATAGACCGAATATGTTATCACCCCGGGTGTTCCCACCCTTACCACCGAGCGCTCCTTCCATGCACAACCATATCCATAATATAAAGGTTTCCGAGGACATCTAGAAAGGTGATAACATACCCTACTTGGGTGCGACCCACTTAGCCTTTCTGCATCTCCCATGTTTTAGTCATTTCCAGTTGATGAGGCTCGAGGCTAAGCCTTACCTTTTAAGAAAAAAAATATTACTTAGAATGCTCATCGTCCTCCAATGACGATGTTCTGATAGCATTCGTCCATACAAGTTGTCCTGGGTCTGGACAAACCGGATCACTGTCTTCATCATCTTCACGGTATTCATTCGTAACGTTCAAATCAGATCGAAGTGGTTTTCGGATAATTAATCCGATCCCGGTCTCTTTGAAACGATGAACGAAATAGGCCAATATTTATAGTCGAGTATTTAATTATCAATAAAACATCCGTAAGCAACACTAGGCCTTATTTATAAATCTCCAAAACATTTATTTCAAACATCTTCACCTAGATATATATATTCAATCTCTTCAATATTCTATATTTGAAAACAATTTCAACACTTATATCCATAATAGGACATTTCACCATTTCAATACTTAGAAATATTTCCAACTTCCTTTTTCACACTTAGAAAATATTTCTATTCTAAATCATTTCCCACTAAAAATATTTCCAAAACCTTCCTTTCGATATTAGGAAAATATTTACGTATAATGTCCAAAATCATTTTAATATTTATCTTGGAAATATTTCATACTTATATCATAAGTCTTCGGAATTTTAACAAATTCTTCTTACTATTTCCAAATCGATTATACTTGTTTATAATCCCAATCCACCATTTATAACTCCTTTAAATGAATTCAAAATCTTTCGAAGTTATCGCATCTAGACATTGGAATTTCTCTTAAGTCTCTAACAATCCATTTATAAGATTTCTCTTATAAAAACCTCATCCTTTAATAAACCCGTCTACACATCTCGAGAGAATGTATAAATAAATTTGCAATCATTTCAAAATGCTATATATATATATATATAACAAGTATTTTCTTTAAAGAAAGGTAGTTTATTTTAAAATATGTTTAAGTTATTATTTAAAATATTTAAAACACTTTTATAACATCTATAACTCATTTTTAGGTGAACAAATAAATTTCCAAAGCTGAATTTAAAAGTTAGAATTTATCAAATAAATACTTAACATTTGAAAACCTACTTACCGAAGTATTTCAATCTTAACTAGATTAAAATTCCATATTTTTAAAATAATAAAATTTTCCTTTTAAAACAAACTCACTTCTTAAAATTTAATTTTTTTTTAAATCTCAATAACTAATTTAATTTATAACTTTCTCTCGATTTCACAACATATCGATTCATTATCGATTTCCTAACCATTCCCATTTTAAAAATAGAATCTACTATTTTTCTCAACCCTGCTTCCATATTCTAATATAAATTCACCCTATGAATTTATATTACCAATTATCATCTGATATCGAATTCCTTTATTTATAAACATCATTTATCAATTTTATAATCCCTTGGTTTTTACCTATTTATAGAACAAATATTATTTATAAAATTCCATTATATACATTCATTTCTTATAAATTCCTTTTATACTTCCAATCTATTTTAAATATTGACTTTAACTCCTTTTTATATTTCTAGAATATCATTTATAAATTCTTTTATATAATTCATTTTTAAAAAACGTCCATTTACTAATTCCTAATAGTAAAGTATAACTAAACTCAAATATATATTTTCTCTAATTCAATTCTTTAAAATAACTCCAATCCAATATATATATATATATATTTATTATCAAATTCCCTTCAATTCCATAAATTTTAAAAATATATTTATAGTATTTAAATTATCAAAATTCAGGCCAGTGCTACAATAGCATCCAATAATTCCAATCACTACAATAATCTATAATAGATTATTCTACATGTAACGACCCAGAATTTTGAACAAATTAAATTGAGAATATTTAATTTATTTTAAATATTTGAACGATGATTTAATTTGAATCCCCGATTGAACTTTGATATTTGCGATTAAACTTTAAAATTTAATCTATTGAAAGTTGAATAAAAATTTATATCTTCAATTTTAAGTTGAAGAAAAATATTTCGAAAGCTTTTAAAATTCGTATTGATAATACTGAAGATAATTGAAGCTTCAGAATCGAATTTGAAAACGGTTTGTTCAGTTTTGAAAATTTATCGTTCGAACCGATATTTAAAAATAGCATTCCGGGGCACAGTCTCGGAATTCGACGAAACCAGTTCCATTGGGTCCGTAATATTGAATTATTACCGGATTTCAACTTTCGTATTTTTTTGAGTTGTTATGTGAGCACACGATAGGTAAACGCATTGAAATGTAAATTGGATTCAGTTTAAATTTAAATTTGAAATAAGTCAAAATTGCAGCACGTTGTCTCCCTTTCATCACGCCGAGAATTGCGCCTAACATCACGAGATTTATCGTGCAAACCATGCCTCTTCAAAAATAAATAAATGGCCTAACAGTTTTCTTCTTTTTAACAATTCGAAGCTGAGACTTTAGCTAAATGTCTCGAATGAAAAAAAAATGGTGAAATTAAATTTCGAATTAGAGTGGCCGCATTTTTCCCCTTTTCTCTTCAGTAAACCAAATCAAGATGAAGTCGATTTCGTTCATCATGCCGAACTCCATTCGAAAATCACCAGGAAAAATAAAATAAATGAAGAATAGCAACTGCGATTTGGGGCTATCGCATTTGAGCATGGCGGCGACTTCGGCGACGAGGCATTCGAAATTAGGGATCCGCATTTGCGAGTGGGAGTTCTGTCTCGAGCTTGAATACTGGTATGAAATCGCGAAGTTCAAAGGGATGGAAGATCGTCTTGTCTCGAACGGCGAGAGGTAGGGGCGGCAGCGACATCTAAATCGAGATCGACTCGTATTAGCTCGAATGGAGAGGGGCAAGCGCGCGTGCGCAGGCGTGAGGCAAGGGAAGTTAGGTGCGTCGTTGGTGAGGCGTAGGAGCTGCTGGTGCGATGCGTTCTAGGGTTCGAAGTCGCGTGTTCTTTGACTCGCGTGCGAAGAGGATAGGGTTCGCGGGGTAGGGGGAGTTTCGATCGTTGGCCGCTGTGACGACAACATTTTCGAGGCGACTCAGTCGCGATTTTGGGAGGGCGATCGACGTGAAGGCTCACGATAGAAGTGGAGGTAGAGGGGTTTGCTGGAGCAGGAAGCTTCGATGGTTTGACGAATCTGCTAGGTTAAGGGGGAGTTCGGGTAATATTTTAACCTGGATTACTCTTTAATTTAGTTATCTGATTTTAGTTATATGTAGTTAGGAATTAATTTGCAGTAAGCTGTTTATAGACTCCTTTATAATAAGTTAATATATAGGTAAAACAGAGAGAAAATATATATATGTATAAATGATGGAAAAGATTTTTCAGAAAAGAAATTTTTAAATGTAAACATATATTAGAAAATTATGTTTCCAGTAAGAAGTTAGAATTTTATTTAATATGAATTGAATTTGTTAATCTAAAACAATTGAAACGAAAATTGATTGTTCAGTCTTTTGAATATTGATAGATTGAATAAAATTGTTTATACCAGGTTAAAATCGAGAAAACAAATTAGATGGAAAATGGATTGCAAAATAAAAAGCTAAGGTGAGATTTTTCTCACTCAAATGAAAAGTGGAATTTTCAGTTATTGTTTGTTTGTTTGTTTGGATGTGATATTAGATATAGTAGGATATATCTATATATATATAGCAATATATACATATTGGCATATGTATATATTGGATTGATTGATTTCCCGCCTCGTATAGCGGATGAGACCCTATTGCGCCGTTAGTAAGCGGATTATTTTTATAAAACCCATATACCGCGATATTCCACCTCGAAGTGGAATTGGTATTGTGCTAACGTCTTTGGATGTAGGGAAACAGGTTGGAGGGATCCAACTAGATTCCTCAACAGTATTTATTTATTTACAGATATTGATGTATATTCTGTTATCATATTGATATATGATGTTTGTTGTTGTGATTGACCAATTGGTGCTGTAGCATCATCGAATTCAAGTTTTGGAATTTAAAAATAATGACCTTTACTTTAAAAGGATTTTAAAGTGATTTTTTGAAAGTAGACGTTTTATTGAATTGTTGAATTGATTTATTTTAAACAAATAAACGTTTAAAATTTTAAAGTTATAAAAGTTAAGATTTTTGTGAATTATGACCGTAAGGTGATTTTTGAAATAAATAGTTTAAGCAATTTATAAAATGGTTTGAATTGAGATTTTCGAATTTTTGTGAACAGTTTATTTAAAAGATTTAAAAAGTTGATATTTATAAATTTAAAATATTGGAATTTTAAAACGAGTTTATAAGTGTTAAAAATGAAATTTATAGAATTATAAATCGTGAAGATATGGAATTTATAGATTTATAAATTGTGAAGTTATAAAATGGATGAAACTGTCGAATAGGAGATTTATAAGAAATTAACTTATAAATTGGATTTTTGCCTTTAAATGGAATATTGATCGAATTTGTTAATAAAAGAGATTTATTAAATCAAAGTTGTTATGAATTATGAAGATGAATTTATAAACGTTGTTTTATGAATTCGAAAATAAATCAAATTTGATAAATTGAATATAGAAAGTGATTAAGGGAATTTTATCCACGATTTTGGATAGTGGATAATTCTTGGAATAAATGTGTAGAAAAGATTGAAATTTGGTTAGTGAAGTATATTCACGATTTTGGACAGTGAATATATTTTTAAGTAAAATGGATATGGTTTTGGGGAAGCGATATTATAAAATGAAGTTAATTGTTTTAAAAGATGCTTTAAAACGTGTTAAGTATCGAATACATAGATTTCAACATTCATTGTTGAAATAGACGTTTTCGAGAAATATAAGGAAATGGTGGACTATAACACTGTTGTTATAGTAAATGATTTCCGAAAGGAAATGTTTTATGCAGTATTGGGATTTATATATCTATCTTAAAATCCGAATCCCTATACTAGTGATTTTGAGTCGTCGTAACGATGTTTTACGTAACATTCGTTTTGACTCGAATGTTTTCCTTAAAGAATGAATATATACTTAATATTGATTTAAGTATATAGAATATTTTCCAAGCATTGAAAATAAATAGTTTTGTGAATTACTTATTTTAAATAAGTATGGAAATGCTTTACCAATATGAAACGAAGGGTTTGAAATTTTATCTTTTGAAGATAAATTGAAAAGTGAATATTTGAAATTGTTTTCAAATGGTGAAGTGTGGAAATTTTATATCTAATGAAAATATTTTTGGAGATAAAATAATTTGGAAAATTATTTGGAATCTGATGATGTTGCGCATCTTTGTTGATAGTTAAATAACCGACTATCAATAATTACCTTGAATGGTATTTGTTGTGAATTGGATGAATTTGAATGCCACACTTATTTTTGAATAATCGCTCACTATTCGGGTTAGCCGGGAAAGGACCATGGGGTCGTATAACCCATTCCGAATATGTGATACGTCGTTATGAATTGCATTTGAAGACCGGTGTTGAAGACCGGATATTTTTGAAAACGGAAGGATTACCGTCGAGTTACTCTACATCGGCTGATCTCCGATTTAGAGGTTTTATCACCCTTAGTGACGTGAAGTCCGGACGTGATTAGAAAATTATCCGGATATGCAAGGGCTTCGTGAGAAGTGCCTTCGGTTATGTTCGATCCCGGAACAGACTTGTATGGATTGTATGTCTGACGTTACAAATTGAGATATTGAGCTGATTTCTTTCAAATACATATCTGTTGGTGGCGGAGAATTCATTCTCTTAGCTTAACACCCTTCTCTGAGACGTACGAGCTCAGAGGTTATGTAGTTGAAATTTATCAGCAATATATTCCCAATTTGGTAACGTGGCATACTGAGTGTTGCTGTGAAATGATCAGTGTTTGATCATTTGCGATATGATCATTTGTTTGATCTTATATCTTTGTGATCATAGGTTGATCATTTGTTTGACCCGAAGCATGGCTTTTGAAAAGTGTAGCTTTGTGGACGAGACTTCGTCGAGCCTCACACCCCGGAAATGGTCGAAACAGGAAGGATGCGGCAAGGTTCTAGGGAGTAGCGCGCCTTAGTGTATGTCATTCCTTCTGAATAGAGGTGGTATCATGGTATGGAGCCCAGATACTTAACCTATGTGGTTGCTGCATTATTATTTATGTGGTTTGTTGGAAATCAGGGATCCTCGGGAAGATCGGTTACGATCGGGGGATGGCATACGCGTGTTAGTAGTTACCTATTTTTGCAGAGGTAACCCGACCTTGTGTTGGCAGAGATCTAACCGTAATGTTAGGTTATTTCTCGGAACGTCATTCCAGAGGCGTTCCATTCGTGGAATAGGAAGTTCCTTAGCCTGACCATTTGTTGGAAATCCAAAGAAACAATACGAGCCTTGTACGGTTTTAGTTGTAGAACCTGCCATCTAATATGGCAGCTATAGCAAGCATACTATAATGGTACCTATGCTGGCTAAGATTTATATTCTACTTTCGAAATGTTTTCTACACTATGCACTAATAACAATATCAAAAAGAATTTGATTTTTGCGTAGTAAGCATCTTTGACTATCATAAGAAGAAATCTCCTCCAATTCTGCGTTTGCATTGTGTGTGTGGCGGGAGGTCTTATGGTAGTTTCATTTTCCAAAAGCATTGCGAATCTATTTTATTTTCTTTATGAAAGATAAACTATTTTACGATCTCACACCAGTCACCATGACTGACTCGGAGTTTATTGTTTCCCTTCTAAACTCTGGGTGCCCACCAATTTCCACACGGGCAGCCTAGAGTTATGTTATCAGGATATTCTGGAGCTTTGGAGATAAGCTGGATGACGAGACGTATTATTTGTATCTGATAGTATTTATTCCGCTGTGTATTCTGTATGAGGGCAAGTTTATATAATTGTCCATTGTTATATTGAGTTGTATATTGACTCTGATGATTGATGTATGTATAAAATGATATAGTTCTTTGTTTAAAAATTATTCAATTATCTATTATATGTTGTTCCGCTGCGATATGTGAGATTCTGATATTGTTTTCTGTTCTGATGTTGTTCTGTTGTTCTCTTCTTCTCTCTTTCTTCTTCTACTTCTCCTTTTCTTCTACTTCTTCTTTCTAAAACCATCACTATTCGAGTTTCCTGCGTTCGATTTCTCGGCAGTCGATAAAGTGAGTATCGATGTCGAATTTTCGAAAGTCGAAAATTTCGGTATGTGACAGCGTGGTATCAGAGCATATGGTTAAGCGACAACCCTTCTCTGTTGGGTGTTACTCATTAGAGATAGAGTCAGTAGTACTCTAGAATGAGTTGAGTGTAATAATAGATATGAGCGCGTATTTGTTAGTGAATATAAAATTGTTTTGTATTGTGTTGACTTATCGGTTGATTGTTTATGGATTCTGGTCGGTGCAGTCTAGCTAACTGTAATCGATAGGGGTTTCTAAACTCTAAACAAGATAAACCGACACAGTATTGTTTTAAATAGGGTAAATGAAATAATTTTGCCCGAAACTATTTTTGTATAGAAAAGAAATGATTTTCTATTAATTATTATGATATATGGATGCATGGTTGTTAGGAAGTGATAATGTTGAAATGTTATCATTATTATCTGAAATTGAATAAGAAATTGAAATCGTAACTCCAAAGTTAAGAAATAAATCCATATACAAGTAAAATTTAAGAATGTAAATTATAAATGTGACTTATAATTTAAAACGGAATTCCAGAGAAGTATTTGGAAATGTTTTGAAAGGAGTTTAAAAATTTTGAAGATTTGGAAAGTTTAAATTCCTTTTTGATTTGAAAATGAATTTCAAAGGTTCTGAAAAGTGTTTTAAAGGGATAAAAGCTCTAAACTCTTTTCGGTCGCTGGAAAATAATTCCGATGATGATCGCGACATCACCGGTGTTCATTTTCGGGTTTCCAAAAGAGGAATTGCTGCCAAATTGTTTTAAATAGAAGTTGTTTGGAAAATTTGGATTTTGTTTTAGAAAATTCAAAGGATAAATTTGAATTGTTTTCAAAATGATTTTTAAAGGGTTGAAAAGACTCTGGAATACTATAAAAATAATTGTGAAATATTATTAAGTTGATAACTTATACAAATTGAATTATGAAAATAAAATTGTGAATGAATAAATAAGTTTACAATTGTAAGTGAATAAAATTGAAACTGAATGTTGAAATAGATTTGAATTTGTAAGTGGATTAGAATTAGAAATGAATTAGTAATTGAAACTAATCTAAAAATAATCAGTTATGAATGAAAGCTGATAAAAATTCAATATTCAGAAGATAAACTGAATCCAAATTATATTAAAATTGAATTCAAATGAAAATTTAAATGTAAAATTGAATGATAATAGATATGTAACTTCAATAGTGAACTAAAAATGTATAAGAAGTAAGTATCAAAAATTTTTGTAATGGAATTCGCAAATGATAATTGAATATGTAACTAGATATTATGGCTAGTAGGATATACAGGTGTAAAGGAATTGGAATTTTAAATTTGAAGATAAATTTGAATTACTCGACAAAAGGTAAGTATTTCAATTTCAATATGAGATTTGATGACTTTCTTGTCCAGCCGCTTGGCTTTTTCTTTTCTTTTTGAAATCTGAGAGTCCGTAGGGACGTTTTGTAGTTGTGCCGTATTAGCCGCGCAAAGGAGACGCTGGCGAAATTTTTCGAAAATTCCGAGTGTTAGAAAATTTGGAAGTTTAAATTTGAATTTAAACTTAAAATTGAATTGTTAAGAAAACAATGTTGTTTTGAACTATAATTGAAGTTGGAAAGCTAGTTGAATTGATAAAGAATCTTTAGTAGAAAGATTTGTTTTGAAAATTCGATAAAACTATTGAATTGTGAAAAATAGTAGACGAGTTAAGGACCATTTTTCCTAACTTGTAATTTCGAGGACGAAATTCTTTTAAGGGGGGAAGTTTGTAACGACCCAGAATTTTGAACAAATTAAATTGAGAATATTTAATTTATTTTAAATATTTGAACGATGATTTAATTTGAATCCCCGATTGAACTTTGATATTTGCGATTAAACTTTAAAATTTAATCTATTGAAAGTTGAATAAAAATTTATATCTTCAATTTTAAGTTGAAGAAAAATATTTCGAAAGCTTTTAAAATTCGTATTGATAATACTGAAGATAATTGAAGCTTCAGAATCGAATTTGAAAACGGTTTGTTCAGTTTTGAAAATTTATCGTTCGAACCAATATTTAAAAATAGCGTTCCGGGGCACAGTCTCGGAATTCGACGAAACCAGTTCCATTGGGTCCGTAATATTGAATTATTACCGGATTTCAACTTTCGTATTTTTTTGAGTTGTTATGTGAGCACACGATAGGTAAACGCATTGAAATGTAAATTGAATTCAGTTTAAATTTAAATTTGAAATAAGTCAAAATTGCAGCACGTTGTCTCCCTTTCATCACGTCGAGAATTGCGCCTAACATCACGAGATTTATCGTGCAAACCATGCCTCTTCAAAAATAAATAAATGGCCTAACAGTTTTCTTCTTTTTAACAATTCGAAGCCGAGACTTTAGCTAAATGTATCGAACGAAAAAAAATGGTGAAATTAAATTTCGAATTAGAGTGGCCGCGTTTTTCCCCTTTTCTCTTCAGTAAACCAAATCAAGATGAAGTCGATTTCGTTCATCATTTCGAACTCCATTCGAAAATCACCAGGAAAAATAAAATAAATGAAGAATGGCAACTGCGATTTGGGGCTATCGCATTTGAGCATGGCGGCGACTTCGGCGACGAGGCGTTCGAAATTTGGGATCCGCGTTCGCGAGTGGGAGTTCTGTCTCGAGCTTGAATACTGGTATGAAATCGCGAAGTTCAAAGGGATGGAAGATCGTCTTGTCTCGAACGGCGAGAGGTAGGGGCGGCAGCGACATCTAAATCGAGATCGACTCGTATTAGCTCTAATGGAGAGGGGCAAGCGCGCGTGCGCAGGCATGACGCAAGGGAAGTTAGGTGCGTCGTTGGTGAGGCGTAGGAGCTGCTGGTGCGACGCGTTCTAGGGTTCGAAGTCGCGTGTTCTTTGACTCGCGTGCGAAGAGGATAGGGTTCGCGGGGTAGGGGGAGTTTCGATCTTTGGCCGCTGTGACGACAACATTTTCGAGGCGACTCAGTCGCGATTTTGGGAGGGCGATCGACGTGAAGGCTCACGATAGAAGTGGAGGCAGAGGGGTTTGCTGGAGTAGGAAGCTTCGATGGTTTGACGAATCTGCTAGGTTAAGGGGGAGTTCGGGTAATATTTTAACCTGGATTACTCTTTAATTTAGTTATCTGATTTTAGTTATATGCAGTTAGGAATTAATTTGCAGTAAGCTGTTTATAGACACCTTTATAATAAGTTAATATATAGGTAAAACAGAGAGAAAATATATATATGTATAAATGATGGAAAACATTTTTCAAAAAAGAAATTTTTAAATGTAAACATATATTAGAAAATTATGTTTCTAGTAAGAAGTTAGAATTTTATTTAATATGAATTGAATTTGTTAATCTAAAACAATTGAAACGAAAATTGATTGTTCAGTCTTTTGAATATTGATAGATTGAATAAAATTGTTTATACCAGGTTGTTAACGGTAAAAAGTGAACGCTAACACCCGGTGTGTGTAATAGGATTGTGAAAGCACCACCCGTGTGACGGGAACAGAAATCAAGCAGGAAAATAGCAGAAATGCAGTAAATGAACAACAGATTTATAGTGGTTTGGCCCGTAATTGAGCCTACGTCCACTTTATAGTCTCTTATTGCTGATTCGGTTACAATTTGATACAAATCTCTTCAAGAAACAATACAATTCGATCACAAGAAACAATCTTGACTACTAGCTCAATCTTCGACGGTGAAACTCGATGAATCCATGTCGGATGTAAGGAATTTCTCTCGAAGCTTGTTGTAGTGTCACGAATGCTTGAAGGATCCTTGATAGCTGAATGAATGAAGAGATCGATGGAGTAACAGCGCCGTAGAAATGATTTGCCAAAAGTCCCCTTCATGTTGGAAGTGATGTCCTATTTATAGGAGCTGATTTCTGGGCAGGAAATTCGCCTAAGTCTTAGGTCGCGTACGACCTTAGTTAAGTCGTAGGTCGCGAGCGACCTAAGCTAGGTCGCTGTCCCCTTGCGGCTTCAGAAGTTAGCTAGTAAAACCGTACTTGGCTTCATTTGATCAAGTAATAGGTCGCACGTGAGTTACAGAATAGCTGTGGGAGCTCTAGGTCGTAGGGCGCTGAATCTGCTTTAATAGTTAGGTCGCTAACCTCTTTAGGTCGTCAAGTCCCTTAGGTCGCTAACTACCTTAGGTTGTTAAGTCCTTTAGGTCTCTAGCTACCTTAGGTCGTTGAATTCCATAGGTCGCAATCCTTTCTGCTGCAAGGTCGCAAGGCCTTCTGGATCTTAGGTCACGAAGCTTTCCTGTTGCCTTAGGTCGCGAAGAAATTAGATCGCTAACTTCTTATCTTGATAAGTCGTGGACTTTCTCAGTTAGATCGCTATGTAGTTAGGTCGTAGGTTTTCCTTAGGTCGTAAGCTCCTTTAGGTCGCAGAGCCTCTTAAGTCGTAGCCTTTCCTTAGGTCGCAACATTCTTAGGTCGCATCATTCTTAGGTCGTAGCTTTCTTAGGTTGTAGAGTTTTAGGTCGCTGAAATAAAGGAGTTAACATTTGCCCCTCGAAGTATGACTATACTTTAGGTCGTATGCTTCGACTCAACTTTGCTAGGTCGCGAATCGACTTAAAACTTGCACGCCTGTTCACCTCCCTCCTTCAGTCCCATATAAATTAGTTAGGTCGCACCTTCTTCCTTACCCTACTGTCTTGAGCCTCCATCGCCATTAACAGTTTTTTCGAGCTCCCAGAGACAAATTTGACTCAATCAGCCAACGATTCTTCCTCGCCGATCATAATTCGTAAGTGGATCAGCTTATACTTGCCCATAGTCACTGCTTTGATCACGAATCGTTGTTGCTCGTCCTACGCCCAATTTCATGCATCATGCTTTTTGTACGGTAGTCTCAATTGACTTTCGTTCGTCATTTGACGTGTCGGGGTGATTTGCGATCATACGAAAGCTTTTGCTACGGATCTGTAGGGTTTGCCATTGATTCGCTAGTTAATCGGTGGTACGTTGAGGTAGGATGAAGGGGATGATGAATCTTTTTTTTTGAACTGGTGGTATTGGGTTATTGGACCCAATATGATGTTGCCTGGAGAGGAAGTCAACAACCTATCAGATTTGAACGTCCTAAGAGTTAGGTCGCGTGGGAACGCTTAACGACCTTAGCCTTTGCGACCTGACGACATTTGCGACCTAGAGAATCTCCAATCTAAAAACAATTGTGCACGACCTAGGACTTAAAGAAAATTGCCCCACCTTAATCCATTCAGTTGCAACATGCGACCTACAAAAATCCTGACTCATGATAGGTCGCTGAACGACCTAATACTTAGACAATTTTTCACAGTCTTGAATTTTCAACCTGAACAACGTAGCATAAGAACACTGCAACCTGTGCTAGGTTGTAAGCGACCTAACACTTAGAACTTTGAACAGCTTTTGACTGATTTTCTGAACTTGAATTATTTCGGGCTTTGCACTTCTTCTCGGATTGCCTCAACTTCAATGCTAATAACCTGTTTAGAAGCAACATTCACAGAAAAATGGGACGAATATACTGCTATTGATTGCCCACATCAAACAACAGATTAGTTGACAAAGAAAATCAAACTTAAATGAACTTCGTGAATGAAATGCTGTGAACTAGCAAATCTAAGTGAAGTATTAAAGCAAAATTGAAGTGATCAACTAAAGTTGATTTATTTGCATCAACACAACACTATTCTTGGACTTAAAATATTAAGCCCTGAAATTTTATAATTGACAAGTATCAATTAGTTTAGTTTCATTTACATTTGCTTGTTATTGTATTAGTTTTGCACAACACTTCACTCTTTTTAGGAAACGTGCACCTTAATATTTGATCGTCCAGTTCCTTGTGTAGAATGGAATCTCAACAGGAAGACTTGGAAATAGCCGGAGAAGCTTTTCCAATTGCTACTCCACTAAACGATCCTCCGGAAAGGACTTCTACTACTCTAAGTCATAAAGTCTTCCGACAACTATGCATCCAATTTGGCATTGCCGAAGCAGATGCTTTACTTCCTGGGCCAAGCGACACTGCTGACAGGCCGCCTCTTGGCTTTGTTGCTGTGAACCGGCAGATGTGTTCAAGTGGAGCCATTCCTCCATTTAACGACTCTCTTCGGGAACTCCTTCTTCGGCTAACTATTTCCCCTTTTAACTACACCCTAACGGATACTCCATCCTGCTGGGATTGTGTGTGCTTTTCAGGAGAACGTTGAACCGTTTTCCCTCTTTTGATGAAATTCGCTTCTTGTGCACATTTGCAAAGAACAAAGACCATCCTTCTATCATACTTGTGAGGAGTGCTAGGAATCGCAAACTAATTCTGGGCTTGCCCGAAAGTGCCCACCGATTCTTGACTCAATTCTTTTATGTTCGCTGTCCTCCGGGATTTTATGCTATTTGGAGAGTCGGAAGTAAGATTATCTTTTACCGATTCACTTTTCTAGATTTCTCATAATTCGAACCACTAAATGCTTAATCCCATTCTTTCCTCGTGCAGCACTTCCTTCTCTCCTTCGAGATACCAGCCGTAAGTCGATTTTAGATACTTTGAGTGCTGTTGACGTTGAAGAGAGGAGCGCCAAATTCTTGCTGAAAGATGAATTTTTCCACCAGTTTGGCCTTTTACATCCTTCTAGATCGACTCAGATTCATGAAATTTCTAGTTCTGATGCAGAAACGTTAGTTGCTTCAGATTCCCAAGCAGAGACCTCGAATGCCCCAGCTTCCATAGAAGAAACTGCATCAGAAGCACCCATCGTGGAAGCTGCTTTGATTAAATGTTCCGCATCTATCGACGTTGTAGGGTCAATTAACAAACCGGCACTTGCCCCAATTATTGAGGAGGAAGAAAATCCTCGAATTTCTGAAAAATCAATTGATACAGAGGTTGAAAAAGAGAAGTCTGCTGAACACCTGGGTGATGACACCTTTGATGGCTTGAGCAATATCATGATAACTTCTCAAGAGCTTTTTGGGGATAACAATCCAAAAGCAACTTCTCCCGTTGTCGAGGCGACTTCCACCTTTAAACAAACCCGGACGCCTACTACGCCAGTCGTCTCTGTTTCCACACTAAAGCGTGGTCTGTAGTTTGACGCATGTAGCTTGCACGCCACACACACTTAGGATTTTTCAGCACTTATAAACATTTATCCTCTTTCTCCTGGAAATTTCTAAACTTTACTCCTTTTTTGCTTTCAGGTTCTCCAATGGGACGTACAGGTTCATATTATGACTCATTCAAGTACCGTGGAGGCCGCGGCACCTATGACTTTAGGAAGTACCTTGATACCCCAAAAGAAACAGATGAAGAGAGGGCTCGAAGGAAAGCCCAGGAGAAGCGGGATTACGATCAGTGGCAAAGAAGGAAAGATGCCGAGCGATATGACTCTTCGCATAGAAGTGACTACTCTCATAAGCGGAAGTCTTACGATGATAAGGGAAAAACTCAGATTGCCGACGAACCGAGCAAAGGATCAAAACCGATTGACGCGTCTGAAATTTCTGAAAAGACTGAGGCTCCCATTCCTTCCGATACTCTGGCCAGCTCTCCTCCTCTGAAGAAATCTGACATTCAGACTATCATTAACAGACCGCAATATCAAGTCAAGGACGGCCCCCCAACACTTCAGAGCCGTTTTCCGAATTGGTGCCTAAAAGGGGTGCGCTTTGACTTGGACCTAGTTCCGATTGATAAGCCAGACATGCTTAGCAGTCTTGACGCAGTCAGGCTTAATATCGAGAGGATGTCGCAGTGGCAGAAGCTTGTCGATGAACTCCAAAGGGTTAATCGTGCAAACCTTGAGGTGATGCTGACTATGGAAAACGACAAGGCGGAGTGGGACAAAATTTGCAAACAGCATAATCTCGAGATGACAAATATTGCTGATGGTTATGCAAAACTTGAGTCCGAGGTTAAAAAACTTAAGGAAGATCTTGCCTCTTCTTCTACATCTCATACTCAAAAAGAAGAAGTCTTTCAAAAACAAGTGCGGGATGCACATGCTGCACAGAGAGATGTTGAAATGAAGCTTGCCGCTGAACAGCATATTACTGAGAAATACCGCACAGAAAACACTGATTTGCGGGGAAAGGTCACTTCTCAGAACGTAGAGATTGAGTTACTAAAGTCTCGACTTGCTAAAGCTGAGGCAGAGCGTGATGAGGCTACCGCTGGCCGGGTTGCTGCCGTTGCCGAAAAGGAAGCGACTGAGCAATCACATGAGGCGACGAAAGCGGACATCAGCACTACCTTATTCGACTTTTATTTACACAGCGTTCTGGGTCGTGGGAGCCTCTCTTTTCTTGGTCCCGATTATGAAATTACATTGGCTGAAGTGTGGGAAGTCGCAATGGATATGCTTGGCGGGGCCGGCTATAATGAGTTGGAACTTGAGGAGCGCTATCTCAATGATGAGGATCGTGCCGCTCTTGTTAAGGGGAAGGAGCAACTTGCCAAAGTACGAGCTGAAACAACGGGAGAAGAGCCTCCAAAAGAAGAAGCTCCTTTAACTGCCCCCGTTCATACTTCCACTTCAGCCGACGTTAATGTTATGGATTCCAGCTCTCATTCTTTACATCTAGCTAAAGTTGCCCAAGAAACTGTAACTACTCCTACTGAAGATGAGGCACTGGATGATATTGAAGCCGAGAAGTTTGAGGTGGATCTTGCAAAGCCAACTCCTCCAGGTACTTTTGGCGTTGTCTCGGGTCTAATGAACCAGTCATTTGACTTAGCCGAATTCGATGACCTTCTTACTTGTTACTTAAACTTTGGTGAACCGATGCCTTCTTTATTTTCGGGGGATGTTGATTTTAACTTCTTTTCTTCTACAGCGGAGGCACCAAGCACTACACAAGCTCTCACTCCTTCGGTTGTCGTTCCTCCATCTTCCCAAATTACTCCTCCTTCTGCTTCTCAACCGGGATCACAGGCAGAGAAAATCGAAGCTCTTCAAGGCTTGGATGATCCGGCTGCTTCTCAGGAACAGAAGGCGGAGGATTTTGAAGACATTGAGAAGACCCCGGAGCGGTCTCTTGATGACGACACGAAGCTTTCAACACTGCTTGCCACTCCGGGGAGCGAGTCTTCTTCAAAGAGGAAGGGGAAGCGTGCTGTAAGGAAGAAGAAGAAGACTTCCACTAAAGAGGAAGCAGTAGTTGATCTGGCCGTACCGCTTTCTCCTTCTGCCCCTACCCATTCACAACGACTTCAAAAGCTAATCATTAGGCCGGGAAAGGGCTCCAAGGGTGGTGAGAAGAGGGAATAATCAAGCTGGATTTTCTACTTATTATTTTTGCTCTTTGCATGTATTGACCGGGGATTGTGCGGGTACCGGTTCCCGCTTTTGCTTTTTGAGATATCTGCATATGTAAAGAATTTTCATAGTACTAAATAAAACAATTATTTTACTTGTACAAACTCTTGTGTACGTGAGAATGATCTATCTTTTATTTTTAGTGTAGAACAAACGATTCTTCTTACTTGTGCAAACTTTCTGTCTGCGTTTGAGAATGCATTTATTCCACATCTGTTTTTCGTGATATTACAACGAACTTGTGGCATGTTGCTTTTATTAATATAATTGAATTGTATAGTATTTCCCCCATGCCGTAAGTGCATTGCAATATTCCTAGCTTTTTCAAGACTAATACTCTTATTTCAGAGGACAATTATTCCGCTTTTAAGGGGAGAGTTATTCTGCTCTTAATAGAGTATATCCAGTCTTTAGAAGAATTTTTATTTTCTCTTTCTGAAGAACGCTTCAACTTTCGGGGATAATCACTTTTATTTATTAAGAAGTGAATTTCCCTATGAAGTGAAATGAACTTTTCTGAAAGAATTTTGTAGCATTTTCAACTTTTTTTTTAGGAGGAACTTGTCGAGATGAACAAGTTAATCCTTCCTTTGAGAGTTGAACTGTGCTTCTGGACGATGCTTTTTGTTCAAGCATTTTATTTTGGGACATGCCTCCGGAGAGGGCTCCTCTTAAAGAGTTGTGCCTCCGAAGAGGTCTTGTGCCTTTGAAAAGGGCTTGTGCCTCCGAAGAGGGCTTGCGGTGCCTTGGGAAAGGGCTTTTGCCTTCGAAAAGGTCATGTGCCTCCGAAGAGGGCTTGTGGTGCCTTGGGAAAGGGCTTTTGCCTTCGAAAAGGTCATGTGCCTCCGAAGAGGGCTTGTGCCTCCGAAGAGCGCTTGTGCCTCCGAAAAGGGCTTTTGAGTGCCTGGGAGTTACTTTCTCATGGTCGGATGGGTTCGCGGGGCAGGCGTAAGTTGCTTGATTGGATGTTTGTTTGCACAAACGACCGCAATCAATTAACAAGATGCCCCTTCGGTGGTCCCACCGATCTTTTTGATTGAGGAAAGCACCCCCATTTATTGGCGTGCCTCGTTAGAGGGCTTTGGTTGATTGGTGTGCCGGGTAGGTTGCGTCTCAGGAGCGAGTGGATCCACGGGACGGACGTAAGCTATCTGATCGGATGCATCACGACCAGTTAGCGAGGGTCCTGTTACTTCCGCTTGGGAAGGCGTCCCTTTAGTGGATCTTCTGGCCTTCCTGTTGAGATGCATACCTCCCTTTGTCTGCTCCTTTGTTTGCTTGGCAACTTTCTCTCATCATCTGCCTGTTAGCGATCTCTTACTATCGTTCCCAAGCACATCTTCTTCTTTTCCTCTTACAAGTAAATTGCTTTATCCGAAGGAGTGGACTTCACTGTTGAATGACTCCACGAGACAAACGCAAGTTATCTAGTTGGATGTCTGTTCATAGCGACAATCTCGACTAGTGAACGAAGGTTTGTCACAATGGAGTCGCCGACTTTTTATGTGAAGTTTTCCTTGCTTGGGATTTGAGTTTGGAAAAAATTTTGGTGGCTTGGTTTTTGTGTAATAGCTGATTTATGGAGGTCGCTTAGCTTTGTGATGAGCAAGCCTTGTTATAATGTCCTGCAATTTTGAATCGATATTTTAGCGATACATTTAAAGTATTTACATATCGAAATAAAACAGGCATTATGAAATAGTAAAGAACACAAGATTTATAGTGGTTCGGCCAAGAATCGGGCCTACGTCCACTTTATAGCTTTCATTCATTTACACTGATTTACAATGTTTCACAATACAACTGATACATTCATCATCATTTTACAATTTTGAGCAGAGCTCTTTTCAAGTAAAGTAAGGACGCAAATGGTTGCTGTTCCAGGCCCTTGGAATTGGATCTCCTTCAACAGTTATGAGTTTGAAAGTGCCATCAAGAAGTTTAGTGCCTATGACATATGGCCCTTCCCAGTTTGGCCCAAACACACCAGTTGCTGTCATGATCCTTTTCAAAACCAAGTCTCCGATTTCAAAGCTGCGTTGGCGAACTTTGGAATTGAAATGCCTGGCTATTCTCTGCTGATGAGCTGAAACTCTGAGCCTAGCTTCCTCTCTTTTCTCATCAAGAAAATCAAGTGCTTCAAGTTGCAGTTTTTCATTTTCGGTTTCATTGAAATGAACTCTTCTATGTGAAGGAACCTCTACTTTTACTGGAATCATTGCCTCAGATCCGTATGCCAGTGAAAATGGAGTGTGCCCAGTCGCAGTTTTGTGAGTAGTTCTGTACGCCCATAGTGCTAATGGAAGCTTATCAACCCAACCACCTTTTGCTTTTTCAAGTTGCTTTTTGATAGTTGACTTGATGATCTTGTTAACTGCTTCCACTTGCCCATTTGCCTACGGATGAGCTACTGCTGAGAAGCTTTTTCGAATTCTGAACCGTTTGCAAAAATCCTGGAATTCTTCACTTTCAAATTGAGTGCCATTGTCGGTGATTATCTTCTGTGGCACACCATATCTGCAAATGATATTCTTCGTTACAAAATTTATCATCTTTTTAGAAGTGATGGTGGCCAAAGGTTCAGCTTCAGCCCACTTGGTGAAATAATCAACGGCAACAATAGCATATTTAATTCCTGATTTGGCGATCGGTAATGGTCCAATTAGGTCTATCCCCCAAATGGAAAATGGCCATGGACTGACCATTTGTGTGAGTTCAGTGGAGGGTGCTCTTGGGATTTTCGCAAATCGTTGGCATTTGTCACATTTCCTGGAAAAAGTTGCAGCATCTCGATTGATATCCGGCCAGAAGTATCCATATCGGAGAATTTTCTTTGCAAGTGTTTGACCACCTGAATGGTCTCCACATTCTCCTCCGTGCACCTCTGTTAAGATTGTCTTGGCTTCTTCCTTAGTTACACATCGGAGTAGTGGGGTTGAAAATCCCCGCCTGTATAATCGGCCATCTTGAATTATATACCTCGATGCTTTTCTTAATAATTTTCGACGTTCCTTAGAACTTTCTGGCAGGGAACCACTGAGTAAGTATTCTTTGATTGGAGTCATCCATGATTCATGCTCTTGAGACGTAGCCATAATCCAATCAACATCCATTTCATCAATGCTTGGAGCTGACAGAACTTCTACAGGAACTAATCCTAGTAATTGAGCTTCTCCGGAACTTGAGTACTTTGCTAAAGAATCCGCCTTCATATTTTCCTCTCGGGGTATGTGGCTTATTGAGTAGTGATCTAAATCATTGAGGAGTTCGGAAGTTTTTGTCAAATATGCAGGCAAATTCCCTCCTTTGGCTTGAAATTCCTTCTTCACCTGGCAGACAATAAGCTGAGAATCACTGAAAATCTGTATCACTTTGATATTCAATTCCTTGGCGATTTTCAATCCGGCAATAAGGGCTTCATATTCTGCTTCATTGTTTGTCGAAGGAAATTCCAGTCTCAATGCATAACATAGTGATCGTCCTTCGGGAGTTTCGAGCACAACTCCTGCCCCAGAACAATAATCATTTCTCGAGCCATCAACATACAACTTCCACTGTATCGGAATGCAGTCAGTTGTTTCTTCCTTACTGTCACCTTTGTCAGTGGATTCTGCAATGAAATCTGCTAAAGCTTGTCCGTTAATTGCTCTTCGGGGATGGTAAGTGATGTCATATTGGCTGAGTTCTATGTTCCACTTCAAGAGACGACCCGAAGTTTCAGGACGATACAGGACTTGCTTCAAAGGTTGATCAGTCAGGACCATGATAGGATGAGATTGAAAATAGGGTCTCAACTTCCTGGAAGCGATTAGCAGACAATAAGCAAGTTTTTCTATCTTTGAATAATTCATTTCAGCCCCAGCGAACCGTTTGCTGATGTAGTAAACCGGACGTTGTATTTTCATATCTTCTCGTACGAGTGCTGCACTTAAAGCATGGGATGAAATTGCCAAATAGATGATGAGGTCTTCACCATCACTAGGCTTGGAGAGGACCGGAGGAGTTCTCATATGATGAATCAGTTGATCGAAAGCATTTTGACATTCAGGAGTCCATTCGAAATTTTTCTTTCCTTTCTTTAGAGCATCAAAGAAGGGAATGCATTTGTCTGTGGCCTTGGAAATGAAGCGACTAAGAGCGGCAACCTTTCCATTGAGACTTTGTAGTTCTTTCTTTGTTCTAGGGGCTTTAACTTCTCTTAGAGCTATGATTTGAGCAGGATTGGCCTCGATGCCCCTAGCGCTTACGATGAAACCCAGGAATTTTCCAGACTCTACTCCGAATGAACATTTCAATGGATTGAGCTTCATTCCGTACTTCCGAAGAATTGAGAACATTTCTGCCAGGTGATCCATGTGGTCTACTGCTTTCTTTGACTTTACTAATATATCATCAACATAGACTTCCATCGTTTTGCCAATCTGAGGCTTGAACATAGCGTTGACAAGTCTTTGGTATGTTGCCCCAGCATTCTTTAACCCGAATGGCATGACTTTGTAACAGTAGAGTCCCACATCTGTAATAAAGCTTGTGTCCTCCTGATCTGGTTCATTCATCATAATCTGATTGTATCCAGAATAGGCATCCATAAAAGATAACAACTCATGTCCAGCCGTCCCATCTACTAGTTGATCGATTCTAGGCAACGGGAAGCAGTCTTTGGGGCAAGCTTTGTTCAGATCTGAGAAATCAATGCATACTCTCCACTTTCCATTTGCCTTCTTAACCAGTACTGGATTTGAAACCCAATTTGGATAAGTGGATTCTTTGATGAAATTATTCTCTAAGAGACGATCTACCTCTTCCTTTAAAGCTGCTGACCTTTCTGGACCTTGAGTTCTTCTTTTCTGTTTTACTGGTGTGAATTTCGGATCGACATTCAGGGTGTGAACAGCAATTGTTGGAGAGATTCCGCACATATCAGCATGACACCAAGCGAACACATCTAGATTGCCTTTTAAGAATGATATCAGTGTGTTTTGAACTGTTATACTTAGCTGTGAACCCACATTGAGTACTTTATTTGGGTCTTTCGGGTCTACAGATATTGGTACCGTTACCTCCACGGGTACCACTCTATTCTCCCCTGTACTGGCTTTCCTGGGATCCATTTCTTTTCTTGCATTGCTGTGTTCGCCAGTACAGGGGCCGCTCCGTAGTTGCTACAGGATCGGTTCCTTGATGCGGAGCGGAGCTGCCGCATCTTTCCCCATTTCTTTTCTCCTGGCCTCTCGGATTCTACAAGATAACATTCTCGTCCTGCGTTTTGATCTCCTTTAATAACAGCAATCCCATTATCAGTAGGAAATTTCATTGTTAAGCACCAAGGAGTGAGGACGGCCCTGAAAGCAGCAAGAGTAGGCCGGCCCAAGAAAGCGTTATAGGCGGAGAATCCATCCGTAATTACAAAAGTTTGCTTCCGAACCAATTTCTTGTGTCCTTCGCCCATTTCAACAAACAAGTCCACTGTTCCAATCGGCTGTTTCAGCTCTCCTGTAAATCCGGCGATCTTGTGTGAAGAAGCATGTACATTAGTCATCGGAATTTTCATTTGGTCAAATGTCCTTTTAAAGAGGATGTTGCATGAGGCACCACTATCAACTAACACTCTTCTGACAATAGTCGGCCCAATACCGACAGAGACAACCATAGGGTCCTCAGTAGGAGCTTCCACATTAACAGAATCCCTGGCTCTGAACATAATATCATCATGGAAAGTTTTTTGCTGCTTTAGAGGTGAAGCATCTTCCAGGATTAAGACACTTTCTTCGGTTGGTGCATACTTCAAAGCTTTTGCATACCTTTCCATTTCACCCCAACTCCTGCCAGCCGGGTGAGGTCCCCCTATGATCACATTAATAACAGGTCTTTCCTTTCCAGCAGGCCTCTCTCCTGAATCGGATGAATTAGTTGGAGGTAATTGCCCTTGGCTGGATGAAGATGGGTCCTTTCTATTCCTCTTGACGTATTGCTGCAACTTATTCTCTCTTAGCAATTCTTCAATCAGACTTTTCAAATGGCGGCACTCATTGGTATCATGCCCTGGTTGATTGTGAAACTTGCAAAATCTTCCGCTTTGAACAGCATTCTTCCCAACTTTCACGGCCGGTGGTTTTGGAAATTCAACAGCATCCTTAGTGGCGATGAAGATATTTTCCGGGGTATCGGTCAGAGGAGTAAAGTCTGATGGTTTAAGGAAGCGGGGCTTTTTGAAGTCTTTTTGCCTTTTCCCACCATTACTTTCCCTTTTCTGATCTGCCGGTTCTTTCTTGCTTTGAGTAGTAGCATTATTTTCCGCCATCGTTGTCACAACTTTAGCTGGTGCGGAAAGATTCTCTAAGCGTATAAATTCGTCAGCCTTTTTGTAGAATTTCTCGAGCGAATTTGGTTCCTTCATTTTCAGCCATTTTCAAAATTCGCTCGATTTGTCAATAGCACGCATCAAATAGGTCAAGATCATTCGTGGCTCTGCATTATCGACTTCTGCCAGAGCTAAGTTGAAGCGGTTCAAGAATGACTTAATAGGCTCTCCCGGATTCTGTTCAAGACTGGACAGTGACATTATATCTTTTGCCTTTGAAGCGTATAGCCTGAATTGCTCTTTGAATATTCAGGTCAGATCAGAAAACCGATCTACAGATCGGACAGGAAGCTTGGTGAACCAGAGAAGTGCCACTCCTTCTAAATAAACTGGGAAATATCGGCACTTTATTTCGTCGGTTGCTCTTGCGCCGGTCATATGCCAATCATATTTATACAAGAACTGATTTGGATCACTTGTCCCCCGATAAGCAGGAATAGTGGGGGGAACAAACTTTCTAGGAAATTCAGCTTTCAAAATCTTCTCGGTAAACGGAGTTCTACTTGGTGCGAATCCCCATTCGCTTTCGTCTTCATCTCTTTGCATGCCCTCTTTCATTATTTGCTTGATCATACCAGAGAGATATTCTTCATTGTTCAGAGATTTCGCAGAGTAGACCTCAGCCATCTTTTCGGGAGTTTGTCCAGGTAAATGCTCATGAAGAACTGGTGACGGCCTGGATCCTTCGGCCTGGAGGGGTGCCCCTTCGGCAGCACCTGATCCCCCGTGAGGAATATTTCTTCCCTCGGAATTGGGAGCAGCATTAGCAAAGTTTCCCTCATTATTTACTGGTCTTTGACTCGTACCAAATAGAGCATTCAGCCTTTCCATCATCAGGTTATTCTGAGTTTCAATCTGCTGGTACAGTCCGGATACAGCAGCATCTAACTCCTGTCGCGTAACACCGACGCTTGGAGCTGCCTGATTTGGAGAGAGAGAAGTGGCAGTATTGTCACGGTCATCGTCAGTTCTGACAGACTTTCGTTTCCTTCCAGGAGCCATTATATCTGATAAATTTCTGGTTTTGTAGGAAATTCTTTCAGCAAACTTATGAGAAGCAATGGTGAATGGTAGCTTGAGTTCAACTCTCAGTGAAAGCACCAAAATGTTAACGGTAAAAAGTGAACGCTAACACCCGGTGTGTGTAATAGGATTGTGAAAGCACCACCCGTGTGACGGGAACAGAAATCAAGCAGGAAAATAGCAGAAATGCAGTAAATGAACAACAGATTTATAGTGGTTTGGCCCGTAATTGAGCCTACGTCCACTTTATAGTCTCTTATTGCTGATTCGGTTACAATTTGATACAAATCTCTTCAAGAAACAGTACAATTCGATCACAAGAAACAATCTTGACTACTAGCTCAATCTTCGACGGTGACACTCGATGAATCCATGTCGGATGTAAGGAATTTCTCTCGAAGCTTGTTGTAGTGTCACGAATGCTTGAAGGATCCTTGATTGCTGAATGAATGAAGAGTTCGATGGAGTAACAGCGCCGTAGAAATGATTTGCTAAAAGTCCCCTTCATGTTGGAAGTGATGTCCTATTTATAGGAGCTGATTTCTGGGCAGGAAATTCGCCTAAGTCTTAGGTCGCGTACGACCTTAGTTAAGTCGTAGGTCGCGAGCGACCTAAGCTAGGTCGTTGTCCCCTTGCGGCTTTAGAAGTTAGCTAGTAAAACCGTACTTGGCTTCATTTGATCAAGTAATAGGTCGCACGCGAGTTACAGAATAGCTGTGGGAGCTCTAGGTCGTAGGGCGCTGAATATGCTTTAATAGTTAGGTCGCTAACCTCTTTAGGTCGTCAAGTCCCTTAGGTCGCTAACTACCTTAGGTTGTTAAGTCCTTTAGGTCGCTAGCTACCTTAGGTCGTTGAATTCCATAGGTCGCAATGCTTTCTGCTGCAAGGTCGCAAGGCCTTCTGGATCTTAGGTCACGAAGCTTTCCTGTTGCCTTAGGTCGCGAGGTCTTCTGCAGCCTTAGGTCGCAAGCCCTTCTGGATCTTAGGTCGCGAAAAAATTAGATCGCTAACTTCTTATCTTGATAAGTCATGGACTTTCTCAGTTAGATCGCTATGTAGTTAGGTCGTAGGTTTTCCTTAGGTCGTAAGCTCCTTTAGGTCGCAGAGCCTCTTAAGTCGTAGCCTTTCCTTAGGTCGCAACATTCTTAGGTCGCATCATTCTTAGGTCGTAGCTTTCTTAGGTCGTAGAGTTTTAGGTCGCTGAAATAAAGGAGTTAACACAGGTTAAAATCGAGAAAACAAATTGGATGGAAAATGGATTGCAAAATAAAAAGCTAAGGTGAGATTTTTCTCACTCAAATGAAAAGTGGAATTTCCAGTTATTGTTTGTTTGTCTGTTTGGATGTGATATTAGATATAGTAGGATATATATATATATATATATAGCAATATATACATATTGGCATATGTATATATTGGATTGATTGATTTCCCGCCTCGTATAGCGGATGAGACCCTATTGCGCCGTTAGTAAGCGGATTATTTTTATAAAACCCATATACCGCGATATTCCACCTCGAAGTGGAATTGGTATTGTGCTAACGTCTTTGGATGCAGGGAAACAGGTTGGAGGGATCCAACTGGATTCCTCAACAGTATTTATTTATTTACAGATATTGATGTATATTCTGTTATCATATTGATATATGATGTTTGTTGTTGTGATTGACCAATTGGTGCTGTAGCATCATCGGATTCAAGTTTTGGAATTTAAAAATAACGACCTTTACTTTAAAAGGATTTTAAAGTGATTTTTTGAAAGTAGACGTTTTATTGAATTGTTGAATTGATTTATTTTAAACAAATAAACGTTTAAAATTTTAAAGTTATAAAAGTTAAGATTTTTGTGAATTATGACCGTAAGGTGATTTTTGAAATAAATAGTTTAAGCAATTTATAAAATGGTTTGAATTGAGATTTTCGAATTTTTGTGAACAGTTTATTTAAAAGATTTAAAAAGTTGATATTTATAAATTTAAAATATTGGAATTTTAAAACGAGTTTATAAGTGTTAAAAATGAAATTTATAGAATTATAAATCGTGAAGATATGGAATTTATAGATTTATAAATTGTGAAGTTATAAAATGGATGAAACTGTCGAATAGGAGATTTATAAGAAATTAACTTATAAATTGGATTTTTGCCTTTAAATGGAATATTGATCGAATTTGTTAATAAAAGAGATTTATTAAATCAAAGTTGTTATGAATTATGAAGATGAATTTATAAACGTTGTTTTATGAATTCGAAAATAAATCAAATTTGATAAATTGAATATAGAAAGTGATTAAGGGAATTTTATCCACGATTTTGGATAGTGGATAATTCTTGGAATAAATGTGTAGAAAAGATTGAAATTTGGTTAGTGAAGTATATTCACGATTTTGGACAGTGAATATATTTTTAAGTAAAATGGATATGGTTTTGGGGAAGCGATATTATAAAATGAAGTTAATTGTTTTAAAAGATGCTTTAAAACGTGTTAAGTATCGAATACATAGATTTCAACATTCATTGTTGAAATAGACGTTTTCGAGAAATATAAGGAAATGGTGGACTATAACACTGTTGTTATAGTAAATGATTTCCGAAAGGAAATGTTTTATGCAGTATTGGGATTTATATATCTATCTTAAAATCCGAATCCCTATACTAGTGATTTTGAGTCGTCGTAACGATGTTTTACGTAACATTCGTTTTGATTCGAATGTTTTCCTTAAAGAATGAATATATACTTAATATTGATTTAAGTATATAGAATATTTTCCAAGCATTGAAAATAAATAGTTTTGTGAATTACTTATTTTAAATAAGTATGGAAATGCTTTTCCAATATGAAACGAAGGGTTTGAAATTTTATCTTTTGAAGATAAATTGAAAAGTGAATATTTGAAATTGTTTTCAAATGGTGAAGTGTGGAAATTTTATATCTAATGAAGATATTTTTGGAGATAAAATAATTTGGAAAATTATTTGGAATCTGATGATGTTGCGCATCTTTATTGATAGTTAAATAACCGACTATCAATAATTACCTTGAATGGTATTTGTTGTGAATTGGATGAATTTGAATGCCACACTTATTTTTGAATAATCGCTCACTATTCGGGTTAGCCGGGAAAGGACCATGGGGTCATATAACCCATTCCGAATATGTGATACGTCGTTATGAATTGCATTTGAAGACCGGTGTTGAAGACCGGATATTTTTGAAAACGGAAGGATTACCGTCGAGTTACTCTACATCGGCTGATCTCCGATTTAGAGGTTTTATCACCCTTAGTGACGGGAAGTCCGGACGTGATTAGAAAATTATCCGGATATGCAAGGGCTTCGTGAGAAGTGCCTTCGGTTCTGTTCGATCCCGGAACAGACTTGTATGGATTGTATGTCTGACGTTACAAATTGAGATATTGAGCTGATTTCTTTCAAATACATATCTGTTGGTGGCGGAGAATTCATTCTCTTAGCTTAACACCCTTCTCTGAGACGTACGAGCTCAGAGGTTATGTAGTTGAAATTTATCAGCAATATATTCCCAATTTGGTAACGTGGCATACTGAGTGTTGCTGTGAAATGATCAGTGTTTGATCATTTGCGATATGATCATTTGTTTGATCTTATATCTTTGTGATCATAGGTTGATCATTTGTTTGACCCGAAGCATGGCTTTTGAAAAGCGTAGCTTTGTGGACGAGACTTCGTCGAGCCTCACACCCCGGAAATGGTCGAAACAGGAAGGATGCGGCAAGGTTCTAGGGAGTAGCGCCCCTTAGTGTATGTCATTCCTTCTGAATAGAGGTGGTATCATGGTATGGTGCCCAGATACTTAACCTATGTGGTTGCTGCATTATTATTTATGTGGTTTGTTGGAAATCGGGGATCCTCGGGAAGATCGGTTACGATCGGGGGATGGCATACGCGTGTCAGTAGTTACCTAATTTTGCAGAGGTAACCCGGCCTTGTGTTGGCAGAGATCTAACCGTATTGTTAGGTTATTTCTCGGAACGTCATTCCAGAGGCATTCCATTCGTGGAATAGGAAGTTCCTTAGCCTGACCATTTGTTGGAAATCCAAAGAAACAGTACGAGCCTTGTACGGTTTTAGTTGTAGAACCTGCCATCTAATATGGCAGCTATAGCAAGCATACTATAATGGTACCTATGCTGGCTAAGATTTATATTCTACTTTCGAAATGTTTTCTACACTATGCACTAATAATAATATCAAAAAGAATTTGATTTTTGCGTAGTAAGCATCTTTGACTATCATAAGAAGAAATCTCCTCCAATTCTGCGTTTGCATTGTGTGTGTGGCGGGAGGTCTTATGGTAGTTTCATTTTCCAAAAGCATTGCGAATCTATTTTATTTTCTTTATGAAAGATAAACTGTTTTACGATCTCACACCAGTCACCATGACTGACTCGGAGTTTATTGTTTCCCTTCTAAACTCTGGGTGCCCACCAATTTCCACACGGGCAGCCTAGAGTTATGTTATCAGGATATTCTGGAGCTTTGGAGATAAGCTGGATGACGAGACGTATTATTTGTATCTGATAGTATTTATTCCGCTGTGTATTCTGTATGAGGGCAAGTTTATATAATTGTCCATTGTTGTATTGAGTTGTATATTGACTCTGATGATTGATGTATGTATAAAATGATATAGTTCTTTGTTTAAAAATTATTCAATTATCTATTATATGTTGTTCCGCTGCGATATGTGAGATTCTGATATTGTTTTCTGTTCTGATGTTGTTCTGTTGTTCTCTTCTTCTCTCTTTCTTCTTCTACTTCTCTTTTTCTTCTACTTCTTCTTTCTAAAACCATCACTATTCGAGTTTCCGGCGTTCGATTTCTCGGCAGTCGATAAAGTGAGTATCGATGTCGAATTTTCGAAAGTCGAAAATTTCGGTATGTGAAAGCGTGGTATCAGAGCATATGGTTAAGCGACAACCCTGCTCTGTTGGGTGTTACTCATTAGAGATAGAGTCAGTAGTACTCTAGAATGAGTTGAGTGTAATAATAGATATGAGCGCGTATTTGTTAGTGAATATAAAATTGTTTTGTATTGTGTTGACTTATCGGTTGATTGTTTATGGATTCTGGTCGGTGCAGTCTAGCTAACTGTAATCGATAGGGGTTTCTAAACTCTAAACAAGATAAACCGACACAGTATTGTTTTAAATAGGGTAAATGAAATAATTTTGCCCGAAACTATTTTTGTATAGAAAAGAAATGATTTTCTATGAATTATTATGATATATGGATGCATGGTTGTTAGGAAGTGATAATGTTGAAATGTTATCATTATTATATGAAATTGAATAAGAAATTGAAATCGTAACTCCAAAGTTAAGAAATAAATCCATATACAAGTAAAATTTAAGAATGTAAATTATAAATGTGACTTATAATTTAAAACAGAATTCCAGAGAAGTATTTGGAAATGTTTTGAAAGGAGTTTGAAAATTTTGAAGATTTGGAAAGTCTAAATTCCTTTTTGATTTGAAAATGAATTTCAAAGGGTTTGAAAAGTGTTTTGAAGGGATAAAAGCTCTAAACTCTTTTCGGTCGCTGGAAAATAATTCCGATGATGATCGCGACATCACCGGTGTTCATTTTCGGGTTTCCAAAAGAGGAATTGCTGCCAAATTGTTTTAAATAGAAGTTGTTTGGAAAATTTGGATTTTGTTTTAGAAAATTCAAAGGATAAATTTGAATTGTTTTCAAAATGATTTTGAAAGGGTTGAAAAGACTCTGGAATACTATATAAAAATAATTGTGAAATATTATTAAGTTGATAACTTATACAAATTGAATTATGAAAATAAAATTGTGAATGAATAAATAAGTTTACAATTGTAAGTGAATAAAATTGAAACTGAATGTTGAAACAGATTTGAATTTGTAAGTGGATTAGAATTAGAAATGAATTAGTAATTGAAACTAATCTAAAAATAATCAGTTATGAATGAAAGCTGATAAAAATTCAATATTCAGAAGATAAACTGAATCCAAATTAGATTAAAATTGAATTCAAATGAAAATTTAAATGTAAAATTGAATGATAATAGATATGTAACTTCAATAGTGAACTAAAAATGTATAAGAAGTAAGTATCAAAATTTTTTGTAATGGAATTCGCAAATGATAATTGAATATGTAACTAGATATTATGGCTAGTAGGATATACAGGTGTAAAGGAATTGGGATTTTAAATTTGAAGATAAATATGAATTACTCGACAAAAGGTAAGTATTTCAATTTCAATATGAGATTTGATGACTTTCTTGTCCAGCCGCTTGGCTTTTTCTTTTCTTTTTGAAATCTGAGAGTCCATAGGGACGTTTTGTAGTTGTGCCGTATTAGCCGCGCAAAGGAGACGCTGGCGAAATTTTTCGAAAATTCCGAGTGTTAGAAAATTTTTGAGAAAATTTGGAAGTTTAAATTTGAATTTAAACTTAAAATTGAATTGTTAAGAAAACAATGTTGTTTTGAACTATAATTGAAGTTGGAAAGCTAGTTGAATTGATAAAGAATCTTTAGTAGATAGATTTGTTTTGAAAATTCGATAAAACTATTGAATTGTGAAAAATAGTAGACGAGTTAAGGACCATTTTTCCTAACTTGTAATTTCGAGGACGAAATTCTTTTAAGGGGGGAAGTTTGTAACGACCCAGAATTTTGAACAAATTAAATTGAGAATATTTAATTTATTTTAAATATTTGAACGATGATTTAATTTGAATCCCCGATTGAACTTTGATATTTGCGATTAAACTTTAAAATTTAATCTATTGAAAGTTGAATAAAAATTTATATCTTCAATTTTAAGTTGAAGAAAAATATTTCGAAAGCTTTTAAAATTCGTATTGATAATACTGAAGATAATTGAAGCTTCAGAATCGAATTTGAAAACGGTTTGTTCAGTTTTGAAAATTTATCGTTCGAACCGATATTTAAAAATAGCGTTCCGGAGCACAGTCTCGGAATTCGACGAAACCAGTTCCATTGGGTCCGTAATATTGAATTATTACCGGATTTCAACTTTCGTATTTTTTTGAGTTGTTATGTGAGCACACGATAGGTAAACGCATTGAAATGTAAATTGAATTCAGTTTAAATTTAAATTTGAAATAAGTCAAAATTGCAGCACGTTGTCTCCCTTTCATCACGCCGAGAATTGCGCCTAACATCACGAGATTTATTGTGCAAACCATGCCTCTTCAAAAATAAATAAATGGCCTAACAGTTTTCTTCTTTTTAACAATTCGAAGCCGAGACTTTAGCTAAATGTCTCGAACGAAAAAAAAATGGTGAAATTAAATTTCGAATTAGAGTGGCCACGTTTTTCCCCTTTTCTCTTCAGTAAACCAAATCAAGATGAAGTCGATTTCGTTCATCATGCCGAACTCCATTCGAAAATCACCAGGAAAAATAAAATAAATGAAGAATGGCAACTGCGATGGTTAAAATAACCGACTATCTGATGATTTGGAAAATAATTTGGAAAATTATTTGGAATCTGATGATGTTGCGCATCTTTATTGATAGTTAAATAACCGACTATCAATAATTACCTTGAATGGTATTTGTTGTGAATTGGATGAATTTGAATGCCACACTTATTTTTGAATAATCGCTCACTATTCGGGTTAGCCGGGAAAGGACCATGGGGTCGTATAACCCATTCCGAATATGTGATACGTCGTTATGAATTGCATTTGAAGACCGGTGTTGAAGACCGGATATTTTTGAAAACGGAAGGATTACCGTCGAGTTACTCTACATCGGCTGATCTCCGATTTAGAGGTTTTATCACCCTTAGTGACGGGAAGTCCGGACGTGATTAGAAAATTATCCGGATATGCAAGGGCTTCGTGAGAAGTGCCTTCGGTTCTGTTCGATCCCGGAACAGACTTGTATGGATTGTATGTCGGACGTAACAAATTGAGATATTGAGCTGATTTCTTTCAAATACATATCTGTTGGTGGCGGAGAATTCATTCTCTTAGCTTAACACCCTTCTCTGAGACGTACGAGCTCAGAGGTTATGTAGTTGAAATTTATCAGCAATATATTACCAATTTGGTAACGTGGCATACTGAGTGTTGCTGTGAAATGATCAGTGTTTGATCATTTGCGATATGATCATTTGTTTGATCTTATATCTTTGTGATCATAGGTTGATCATTTGTTTGACCCGAAGCATGGCTTTTGAAAAGCGTAGCTTTGTGGACGAGACTTCGTCGAGCCTCACACCCCGGAAATGGTCGAAACAGGAAGGATGCGGCAAGGTTCTAGGGAGTAGCGCCCCTTAGTGTATGTCATTCCTTCTGGATAGAGGTGGTATCATGGTATGGAGCCCAGATACTTAACCTATGTGGTTGCTGCATTATTATTTACGTGGTTTGTTGGAAATCGGGGATCCTCGGGAAGATCGGTTACGATCGGGGGATGGCATACGCGTGTCAGTAGTTACCTATTTTTGCAGAGGTAACCCGGCCTTGTGTTGGCAGAGATCTAACCGTAATGTTAGGTTATTTCTCGGAACGTCATTCCAGAGGCGTTCCATTCGTGGAATAGGAAGTTCCTTAGCCTGACCATTTGTTGGAAATCCAAAGAAACAATACGAGCCTTGTATGGTTTTAGTTGTAGAACCTGCCATCTAATATGGCAGCTATAGCAAGCATACTATAATGGTACCTATGCTGGCTAAGATTTATATTCTACTTTCGAAATGTTTTCTACACTATGCGCTAATAATAATATCAAAAAGAATTTGATTTTTGCGTAGTAAGCATCTTTGACTATCATAAGAAGAAATCTCCTCCAATTCTGCGTTTGCATTGTGTGTGTGGCGGGAGGTCTTATGGTAGTTTCATTTTCCAAAAGCATTACGAATCTATTTTATTTTCTTTATGAAAGATAAACTGTTTTACGATCTCACACCAGTCACCATGACTGACTCGGAGTTTATTGTTTCCCTTCTAAACTCTGGGTGCCCACCAATTTCCACACGGGCAGCCTAGAGTTATGTTATCAGGATATTCTGGAGCTTTGGAGATAAGCTGGATGACGAGACGTAGTATTTGTATCTGATAGTATTTATTCCGCTGTGTATTCTGTATGAGGGCAAGTTTATATAATTGTCCATTGTTGTATTGAGTTGTATATTGACTCTGATGATTGATGTATGTATAAAATGATATAGTTCTTTGTTTAAAAATTATTCAATTATCTATTATATGTTATTCCGCTGCGATATGTGAGATTCTGATATTGTTTTCTGTTCTGATGTTGTTCTGTTGTTCTCTTCTTCTCTCTTTCTTCTTCTACTTCTCTTTTTCTTCTACTTCTTCTTTCTATAACCATCACTATTCGAGTTTCCGGCGTTCGATTTCTCGGCAGTCGATAAAGTGAGTATCGATGTCGAATTTTCGAAAGTCGAAAATTTCGGTATGTGACACTACACAAATCATATATCACTATATATGAAAAATAACAATATATTTGAGGAATCCAGTTGGATCCCTCCAACCTGTTTCCCTGCATCCACAGATGTTAATACAATATAAAAATAGTACCAATCCCACTTCGAGGGGGATATCGCGGTATATAGTTTTAAAATAGTTTTAAAATAGTTTTAAAATAGTGAATGCGGAGTTTTAAGCTTGATAAAATAATTGAAAGGCTTGTAAGATTTATATTAAATAATAATGAAGATAATAAAAGTTTTAAAATTGAATTTAAAAGTGATCTGTTCAAATTTAAAAATAGTTAGTTTAAATTGACATTTAAAAATAGCCTTCCTAGGCACAGTCTCGGAATTTGACGAAACTAGTTCCATTGGATCCATAATATTGTATTATTATCGGATTTCAAATTTCGTAGCATTTGGGGTTATCATTTGGCCGTACGATATATAAACGCGTTGGATTTATATCGAAAATTTAATATAATGATTGGGTCCAAAAAGCTATCTTCTCTATATGATCGAATTAGGACTCGAAACCTTTTCCATTGCATTCGAAATAGGGGTATAACATTATAAACGACTAACGGCACGCCTCGATAAGAGGTCGAGATTTTGAGTTATGTAATCGGGACGATTTCGTCTCAATTTAAATCGCTAGTTCCTCCGTCCATGCCCTCCTTAAAATCAAAATGAAATCGAATACACGAAATCGATTTTCAAAAAAAAAATATCGGAACCTTATTGCGATCGAAGGGGGAAGCGGTGGAAGCCTGGAGACGCGAGTTCTTCTGGTGGCGAATCATTCGTACGCGCGTCTCGAGATGATGGGGTTCTCTTGGAGTGTGTTTCGCGTATACGCGATGGTGATAGGAGGCGGTAGGCTGCGTGTAACGACCCGTGAATTTTAACCATTTTATAACGTAATTAACTAAAATTTTCTTGAAATTTAAATAATAAAATTTTTAAATAAAAACTAGTGATTTGAAATGCGTCAACTTAAATAAAGTAATAGATAAATTTTTATTGAAAAATATTAAAGTTAAAATTTTTGTGGAATTTAAAATATAAATTTAATCAGTTTATTTGGTGAAATTAAATATTTTTAGAAACTAAATATTATTATATAATAAAAATGTAATTCATTTTCCGAGAAAGTCGCCGTAATTCGTTTTGGCAAATTCGGACTTCTATAACTCCGTTTATCTTATTTTCCGCATTTTTAGCAGCTTTTTCGTTAGCGAAAATTCGAGTTTTTAGAATTTGATCATATCGTTGATATCTGTGTAACATTTTATTCGTCTCGTCGTGTTGATCTCGGCGGTATATTTATTTCTGTATTTTGAGGTCCGAAGCGCAACGAAAACGGTAAAACGGTGCGTCGTATTGGTACCATATTTGTGACATCTTGTTTCCCTACCATTTCAAACTTCAGCCGCGTCATTCAAGCAACAATTAATTGCTTTAAATTATTTACCTGATTCAAGCGTGGGTGACCGTTACCATTACATCAAAATTTCATATTTATTCACTACGCCTCTTCACTCCTGCTCTACTGTCATTCACTTCTTTCGGTACGTTTATTTTTCCTTTCCTTTTATATTTTCTTTCCTTCTTCTTTTCTTTGTTTTCCTCTCTCTTCGCCTTTGTAGTTTTCTTTCCATTCCTCCACAAAACAAACCCGAGCGCCTTCCCTCTCCACCCCACCTCCTTTCGAAAGCCCAAAACACGAAGTCCTCCCCCTCTGACACGAAAACAACCTGACCGCACCCAATTCTTTTCCCCAAACGCTGCACTGACCCCAACCTCATGCCACGTCAGCCGAGACAACGCCTCAGCCATCTCTGCTTACCTAGCCTTAGCTGAACACTCCTCCTCCGTGTCCACCTCCATCGAATCATCGGCGACCTAGGCGCCCGTGCCTCCACTAGCTGTGCAACCATCCGGCCTAGCCTTGTCGATTTGCATGTATACATATCGGCTGTACGCATATATATATATATATATATATATATATATGTGTGTGTGTGTGTGTGTGTGTTAACTGAAGTGTTTTGGGTTCATTCCAGATGCAGAGATATATGCATTGCAGTGATTTATTGGTGCATTTCAAAGATATTCACATATATACGTGGCTCCTCGTTTCTTGTTGCAAACTTGCTCTGTGATCTATCTATTAAATAATAGTAAAGCGGAAGAAATTCAAGCTCTATTATTAATTGTAGGAGCTTTCTCTACTCTCCTTAATTCTCTCTCTAGATATTTTAGTTTCAAATTTTTATAATTTATCAATTTATAGTTATTCTACTAAACTTATAATGTCAATTTATAATCAAATACATACTTTTAAAATTTTCTATAATTATTCACAAATTTCTTTTTAGTTATCATCTAATATTTTGCATTTAAGTCCATATATTTAAATTAATTACGTAATTCAAAATTTAAACCATTTGATAAATTGACTTAACTAATATTAGATACGCCGTGTAAATCCTAAAATACCAAAGTAGCATCAACAAACTGGTAAAACAAAATTTTCATTTGCATACAAAGATATGTAAATCACATAGCATAAATTATATACATCAACAATAATAACAAATTTATTTCCTAATTCGTTTATCTCAATAAAGTTATTTGCATTGCACTGAAAAATTATATTTTTAGCTTTACACACCTATATTTTAAATTTCTATAGTTACTTACAACCCCTTATCAATTCCCTCCTAATATATTTTTACTCGTATCCATGTATTAACCAATTATGTAACCTTTATTTTAAATCATTCAAATAAATTGATTAACTAATATTTATTAATTCATTTAATAAATCTTAAAATATACCGATTTAAGTAGGTATACAACACTCATATATGCAAGCGAAGATGATAAGATTGTTATTTTTATTCATATATAAAGGTATATGGATCACATAACATAAATTATAAACATAAACAATAATATATTTTTAATTCATCATTCATTTATCTTTAAAAAAATCATGCATTGTAGTACAAAATTACGTTTTTTACAACTTTTAAATAATAAACTTATATATTACAACAGTGGGATGTGAAAGCACGGATTACCCTAATACAAATTCAGTTGCATAGACATTCTCTTTTTCAACATTATATTATTACAACTTTAAAAGGATAAATTTATATTTTACAATATTGGAATGTAAACGCACATATTACTCTAATACAAATTAAATTATGTAGACATTTTCATTTTCAACGTGATATTAAAACTTACCCAACTCATAACCCAAATTAACGCTATAGATTTATTATTATTATTAGTATTATTATTATTATTTTGCAAATATTGAAGTTGTAAACATGACACTCATACAACAACGTGAAATTTATGATTAACTTCTAAGTTAAAAAAGGTTTACTAATTGAAATCACAAATAATGAATAAAAGTTCATGCGCAGATAAGTTGATCGTAAGATGTTTTTCTCAACTACAACTATATACAAAGCTCTTCTCATTTTTTACCTTACTTTCTAACATTCAGCTACATATATTTAATTAGTTAAGTTGATCATTAATTTAAAATATTTAATACATTCAATTACTTAATATTCGTTATTTCATTATAAATCCTTAAAAATATATATACAATATTCATATTAATAGAAATGGAAAATTCAATTTTTTCATCCATTTATATAAAAAATATATGTATCATATAGCATCAACTATTTACATCTATAGTAATAGAAACACACATGCACGCGCGCACGCACATATGTATTGCTATTATCGAGTTAGGACAATAATTCCGACGAGAATATGTAGTTGACAACCGTCTACCTTATATCCGACTGTTGCATGTCATTTTAAATTATAAATTTCTTTATTTCAATAAATTTATCATATACTTTTAAAAATATTCAATTTTTAACAATAATTAAAATTTTAAAATTATTTTTTAACAACATTACCGTGTGCAACGCACGGGTTACACACTAGTATATAATATACACGCATATATATACGGTCCCTATTGTGCTTTTATGTTATCACCACTATTATATATTTTTCCATATACATATACTGCTTATTTATATGTGTTGCACTTTTATGAATATTGTACTTTTATGTAATTATCTATGTTTGGTTTTGTTGAACATATATATATATATACACACACACACTGTTATAATACATATATCGACTGAGATGAAAGCTACTTTCCAATCTAGCCTATTCCTAAGTGTAAATATAGGTACGTATTCTAAAAAAAGAAAAAGAAAAAAGTAAATTTTGAAAAAAAAAATGTAAATATATAATGTGCCTATTATACTTTTATATTATTATTATTATTATTATTACTATATTTTTCGTTTTGTTTTGTTTAAAAATGTATACTGTTTAATATAGGGGTCGGCTGCGTATGCATCATTTATATATGTGCATATGTTTTGACGAACTTTACATTTATATTTTTTTTTACCGAAAATACTGCACATATTTCGTATATGGTGGGATGGCTTGTTAGATTTTAGTGATACAATATTCCATATTTAAGTAGATCTTGGAGATATTTAAATCTATGTGGAATTATGACTCAAATTCATTACCTATTTTATAGATTTGGTAGATTTTGGAGTGTGATTAATTGCACATTTTAGAGATTGTGTGTATTTGGTAGAGTGATTAGTTGCCTCTTTCATTGCATTAGAAAATGCAACAAATCATCTACATGGGAAAGGTTTATGGAAGTATTCAATAACTTATTAACGAAGATATTTTGTCAAGTCTATTATAAATAAACATGTCTAGGGTTCATAAGATGTGTGGAAAAAGTGTATTTTGTAGTATTCGGGATTGAGATTTCTTCTGAATATTAGGTCTCTTTTGTATTTTCTTGGTTAAATCAATAAAAGTTTTGTTTTGGGGGGAATTTTTTTTTTGTATGCTTTCTTCATTACTTTTTCTTCTAAATCTAATTGTGTAGTGATCCCGGAAAATTCTTAACATTTGGTATCAGAGTCATCTACACAAATTTTTGGAAGAGTCTTTGGCTATGGAGAAGATAAGTGTTGAAAAGCTTAATGGAAGGAACTGGGGGTTATGGAAGACGAAGATGGAAGATTATCTCTATCTTAATGATCTTCACCAACCCTTGGAAAACAAAGGGGAAAAGCCAAATGGAATAACTGAGGCAAAGTGGGAAATTTTGGATAGGAAGGCAGCTGCAGCAATTCGGTGTTTTATGGAGAATTCTGTGTTTCATATCGTTGCTTGTGAAACTTCTGCCTTTGGCATATGGAAGAAATTGGAAGGAATTTATGCAAAAAATTCTGCGACGAATAAGGCATTCCTGGTGAGAAAGTTGGTCAATCTAAAACTAAAGGAAGGCGAATCGTTACTTTTCGAGGACGAAAAGATTCTAAGGGGGGAGGAATGTGATAACCCTGATTTTTGGACATCTGTTAATTGGTAATTAACAGGATTAAAATTATTAAAACACTGGTTTGTATGTTAAACAAATAAAAATTCTGGAAAATATCTGGATGTATATAAATGGATTTGCAAATATATAATAATTTTCCAAAGCTATTTAATGTGAATTCTATATTTTCTCAAAACATAAGATAAACATTTATTTAAAAATATGATAATTAGAAATAAGATTTAATAAAGAGGTTTAATATACTTTCTTTTATATTTGAAATAAACATAGATAGTATATAAAATATATATATATATATATATATAAACATAATACATATATAACCATATTAATTTAAAAACATGAGCAATTAATAAAATAAAGAGTTTAAACCATTTGTAAGGTAATAATACATGTATTTGACATTTGTAAGCTCAATATAACTTGAAATAACAAGTGGCAAAACATTTTTTCTTTTAATTGAAAAGTATATATTAAAGTGTTTAGGGAGAAACCTGGTTATTTTCATTTCTAAATCATTTTTCTCTCAAAGCAAACCCAAAAGAAAAATCAAAATTTAAAACAACTTTAGCTCTTTCAAAAATTCAATCTAAAGCAAATAACAAATTCAGATTCAACCCAATATAAATCAAATAGCAGTTTCAATGATCAAAAGCAAGCAAAGTAGATTCGAATTCATCTCAACTAAATCAAGATTCCAGATCAGTTTAAGCTCAACTAAGAAGATCAAATCAACATCTGGTTTCTGACCAAAATCAATGCTGTTTCTCTGTAAATCAGTATACAGGTGAGTAAACTACCCTTCAAATTTTCGAAATTTGGATGTAAAAGTTGCTTGCATGTACCTATTTCTGTAAGATTTTTGTTTACATATTATAATTCAACTGTGCATGCTTGAAATTTGTAAATGATGCTTCTCTGTATTTTTAAGTTATAGAGTAAATGTAAACACATGGTTCAAAATTTCCATTTCAAATCACTATTGAGTTTGAACCTTCAATGCAGAAGGTTTATTTAAAACATGAATTAAGGTCTAAATTGTTATTCAAAAAGAAATGGTTTGAAAATCTTCTGAATCAGGAAGTTACAGTGAAAATTTCAATAACATGATAAAAACAAGTATTGAATTTTGTTGATTAAATTTTACATTTGGAATCAACTTGGTATAACATGATTTTTAAACTGAAAAAAATCAGGATTTTTAGTTAGGTTATGGTGGAGTATTTCGGTGATGACCTAAAAATAGTTTCTGGGTAAATACTGGTGACTGGGTCGATTCTAGGGGTTGAGCTTTGGATTGAAGTTGTAATGGAGGTGGATTAACTCGAGAAAAATAGTGGAAGTGGAAATCATTCATTGAGGAATTGGGATTTAGGGGAACTAGGGTTTTGCTCTGTGTTGTGATTGTGTTCGAAAATTTCGCGACTGGAAATGTTAGAGTGGATCGAGTTGCGAACGGTTTTGGGAGCAGAAGCGTGGAGGCTTTGCGATGATGGGGCCGTGATTTCGTGGAGAACAATGGTCGGCATCAAGGGGTTGATGGGATTTTCAGGCGAAGTGTTGTACTGGCTGATGGGTTCGAGCAATCATATTTTGATTGCGCTCGTGTAAGTAAGGATGGAGGGCCGGAGTTGGGTCGTTGGTCGAAGTGGAGTTTGCGCGCGGTGTCACAGGTGGTGGCGGAAGTGTCGGCGCGACGTGCACGTGCACGTGTCAGTGCTCATGCCAGTATAGTGGTTGTTAGGGGTGACTCGAAGCAACGTTCGAACGAAAGGGTTTCTGGCTCGTGATTTTCTCCAGGGTGATGCTGCAGTGATTCGTGCCGGGAAATATTCGAGAAAGCAAAGGTTGAATTCGGGTTCACTGAGTTTTGTCTCGGGTTCACTGGGTTTTGTCTCGGGTCTATTGGGTAGTAAGTCTCGTCTTGAATCTCTTGGTAACCAAATTTCTGAACTAAGATAAACTGAATAGTTTTGTAAAAGTAAACGAATTCAGTTTCCCAGTTCAAAAGAAAGTACAAAATTTAAAGACAAAGTAAAATAGTTTTAAGGTTAAAGTGTTTGCAAAGTTTTTAAAAAAAAAAGTAATATGTTAACAAGTCCTTTGAAAAGTTATTATTAGTTTTGAAGGGAGTGTTGGGCCAAGTTAGAAATAATACTTAAAGAATTGGAGTTAATCAAGTTTGAATATGTAAATAATGGATGGTTAATTATTTAGTGTATAAGATTAAAGAAATAACCGAATGTAATTAGAGGTTAATAAAGGAATGTAATTAGTTAAAGATAATTAACTAATAAAAGTGATTTAGGGTTAATTAATTTAACTTAAGTAATAATGGAATAATCACTTGATGAAAAGTAATATAATGGGAGCAATTAGTTAAAGATCATTAATTAATGTAAGTAATTATTAATTAATGAGAATAATTAAGGGTTAATTAATGGTTAAAGGATAATTAAATTATGTAATTAATTAGAGATTTAATTACTTAATGTAATGATTTATTAATTAATGTAATTAATTAAAGGATTAGTTAATTAATAAAAGTAATTAAAATTACTTAAGGTAAGTAATTAAATGATAGTTAATTAAATTGATTAATCAAAGGTTAATTAATTAATGTAAGTAATTAAGAGTTAATTAATTAATGAGTTAAATTAAATTAATTATTAATTATGTGAAATTAATCTTGCTTATGGATGATTAAATTATATTGAATACCTTTGATTGTTATTAACTCTGGTATGTACTTTGTAATGTTCTGTGATATGAAATGTTTTGTTTGAACTATGATAAATATGAGTTATTTATCTGTAATGGAATTGTTATAGGAATATGACATTCTGAAGTTAAATTGAATTGTTTAAACTTGAACAACTTGGCTTAAAAAGATGGTATTGAATTCGAAGAGACCGGGATCGGATATCAGCGATATCCGGAACCACTTCGATTTGTAATCTATAATTCTTTAGATTTGATATGTGAAATCAATAGGCCGGTTTGAAATAATATGGACCATTTAAACTAAGTTGGATACTTAGATATTGTTTTGTGAAATAAGTGTTGACTATATAAGTTGTTTACTTGTGGTAAAGTACGAGTTACCCTGGGTTTATATAAGTTCTATGAATTGAAATTTCATGTTAGATGAGTTTACTCACGCTGGTTTCCAGCCTGACCCGGGTGTTACTTTGATGTAATGCTCGGGTCAGACCGAGTATTACAGATTTTCAGGTAAGGACGTTTGGGAGTTCAGGAGACGAGCTGGATGGCAGGAACGTATGGAGTGTTTCTACTATGATATATTATTGTATATCTGAGGCTTGATAATTATGTATATCCAGTGTCTGTATAAATATGTAACTCTGATGTATTAAAATGTAATCGACAGATATAATATTGTTTTGTAAAACTGTTATCATTTATTATTATATTTTATCCGCTGCGAATGTGAGATGTTGATGTTTCTTCTTCTTCTTCTTCTTCTTCTTCTTCTGTTTCTTTCTTCTATCTCTTTCTTTTTCTTCTAACTATCTGGAAATTTCGGGTTCGAAATTTCCGGGTCGTTACACTTGGTATCAGAGCTGAAGGTTAAGCGAGAACCTTGGCTCTGTTGGGATTACTCGTTAAGGATAGGGACAATGGTACCCTAGAACGAGTTGAGTGTATATATATATATGAGAGCGTAATTGTTATTTTCTTATATAAGGATTTTAAATGATTTTATATAAGAATATATTTTGATATATAAAATGATATTTCTTTCTAATAAATATTAAGGTAATTGGTTGTTAAAATATTGGAATTAAATTAAGTGGTAATAGAAATAAAGCCAAATTAAAATTGAATAAAGATAAGTTTGAACTGAATTCAAACTAAAATTAAAATCTTGAATTTGTAGAAATGTTATCAAGAATAAAGGTAAATAATGAATTGGTTTCCAGATATGATAATCTTGGTTATTATCATAAATGGTAATTGTGTTTAATAATGAATGTTGTTAATGATTTAGCAAAATGAAATGTTTAGGGAAGTAAACATTTAAGTGAGTATAACTTATAAATTGGAATTGAAGATAATTTAAAATTGTGAAGTTTTAAATCTAAGTCCAGAAAACTTGAGATTGTTTTAAAGAAATTTGTTTTGAAATTAAAAACCAAGAATGGTTTAAAATTTAAGGTATAACTTGGTGTGTTAAGGAAATAAACATGTATATTTGAAATAAACTCTAAGTGTTGAGTTTTAAAATTTTCCTGGGAATGTGATGTGAAAACCCTAAGTGAATTAAGTTTTTAAACTTAAAGGGGAAAGATTATTAATCTGAAGTTTAAAATTTGAATGGAATTCAAATTGTGTAAAATTGACCGGATTAAGTAAATTTAATTTAACTTGGAGGAAGTTAAATAAGTTTGAATGAGTAACTTGAATTGGAAATTTCAAGATGAAATTTAAATTTAACTTGGGTAGTTAAATGGTTAATTTAAATGGGAGTTATGAGTGATCTCAAAATGGGTTTGAGATCTGGAAATTGAAAATGGATAATAAATTAGAATCTAAAGATTAAATTGTTTTTGAATTCTTATTTGAACTTTGTAATAAGTTAAGTAAAGATAATTTTAAAATAGAATTTTGAAATTTGAATTCAGAATTAAATGGTTTAAAGATTTAATTTGTTAAAATTAAAAATAAAGGTTGATTTGATTTTAAAGTAAAGGTTAATTTGATTTAAAGGATTAAATCAACATTTAAAATATTTAACTCGAATTTATATTATTCGAGATAGTTTAAAATTGAGATTTAAATTGAATTAGTTCAAATTGAATTTGATTTGAATAAATGGGAATTGTGATTTAAGATGGATAAGTTTAAAATTCAAATGGAAAATTTGAATTGAATTAATTTAAAGTGAAATTGAAGTTGAATAATTTTAAAAATCAAATGGAATTTGATTTGAATTTGGAAAGAAATTAATGTTAATTCAACTTGAATTGGGATTAAATCAATTTCAATGGAAATTGAAGTATTGAGTCAATTTAAATGGAAGGGGAAATTTAAATTGAATTGATGGGAAATTAAACAGTTTGGCTCTGGTTTATTTTCAAAATAAATTATTTTAATACAAATATATTTTTCCAAACTATTTACTATATAATCTTTCTTCTTAAACCACAAACTATCTTATACTTATTTTACAATTATTTTGGAACTATTTAACTATTTTGAAACTGTCTTATAAACTAATTACTATTTTTCAGTTACTTATATCTAATCACTATTTTAAAAACTATTTTGCAATTATCTAACTATTTTATACCTACTTAACTATTTTACAACTATTTTACAAACTAATAACTATTTTTCAACTACTTATCTATTTTAAAACCTTTTCAAGCTATTTTTAAATTTAAATTGGTCAGAGTTCAAACTGTTTGTAATTGAAGTAATAACTCAATGGTAAATGGAAGCAATTGAGAATAAGAGAATAGAATTAAAGGAAATGTGGATAGAAAGGAGAAATTGATTTAGCTAATAATCAATAAAGATAAATACGAAGGATGTACGTATATTATTCTATTCGCATAGTGATTTGATCCAGATTCGAACACAGAATTTCGAGATAATATTATCGATCCGAGTTAGGATTTTTCGTTCGATTTTCGACGGCGAACCTGGATATGGATTGTTGATTGGTTCTGGATATTCTCTATCATAGCTACGACTATGCAAGGAGAATGACGGATTCTGGTCAAGAAACCAGATCTGAGTCCGCACTAGGAAGTCGGGTGGACGATACTAGTTCGGAAGTGAAATTGTGTGATCGATTGAGTGATCAGATTGATATTGTGTACGGATGATATGTGTACATCGTACGAGTTTGAATAAAATTGATATTGAAGTTTGTGGATAAGAATTGTAAAATGGTTTTGAAATGAAAAGTATATTGGTGAAATATAATGGAATTGGATATTTCTTTGGTTAAAATTTACTTTATGGAAGTAAGTAAAGGGTAAATAACTTTATAAAGAAATCAAACTTGAATATTTGATTTGGTAATAAATAAAGTTATATTTTATAATATGATAAACTTCCCATATTGGATCTAGCCAGAATAAAAAGGGTTTTTGGAAGTATTTGAAGTATAAAAAGAGGTTTTATACAAGTTTGAAATAATCCAAAGATTTTCAAAGTTATATATATATCTATATATATATAAAGGATTTTATGGGAATGATTTTGGAAAAGGTTTTTGGAACCTATGGATTTTGGAAAGGGCTTTTGATTTTTGAGAAATCAATTTTGGATTTTGGAAAGCCTAGTTTGAGAATTATCGATTTTTGTAATCGATTTTGTGTAAAGAAGATTTTGATAAATCATAAAGGGTATGATTTGAAGATACTATAAGTATATAGTATAAAGTGTTTTGTGAATAGCTCTGGGGAAAAAGGCGCTTCCTTGAAATGAACTTCTCAGGAGTACCATAGAGTGGTACTGCCTTGAGCCCCAAGGGGGGTTTCTAAAGTTAATCCTGTGAGGAGTCCGGAATAAACTAGTTCCTGAGGATTATTTGTGTAGCGAAAGTCGAGGGGCTGGTGCCCACAGAGGCATTTGAGTTATGCTGTGACGACAGTTTAACTCGATGTCACTGCGATCTACTGCAGACCATAGCGAAAGTCATGTGTGCCGCTGAGAGCCAACTGTCTACGTTTGATTTTATATCGGTAGACTGTGACACTATGGTAACATAGCGAAAGTCGTTTGTGCCGCTGAGAGCCAACTGTCTACGTTTGATTTTATATCGGTAGACAGCGACCTATGTGGGAGAAGTTTCATTTGACAGCGAAATCGTGTGTGCCGCTGAGAGCCAACAGTTACATGGACTTTTGCTGCGATGGCAACGTAACCCTGGAATGTAACTGCGATCTATTGTGGGTTCCATGCTGTTATCAGTTACATGGACTTTTGCTGCGATGGCAACGTAACCCGTGATGTAACTGTGACCATGGATGGGAGTGATGATTTCTAGAGCATTCTCACCAAAGATATTTCCTCGATTTCAAAAATGTTTTCGATATTTTCAATAAAATTATTTTTCAAATATTTTCACTGGGTGTTGAAAACGGGTTTACCGAGTACTTATAGATTTTCAGTCTTACGCCTGATCAACGTATGACCGAATTTCTGTGAGAACGAGGATGAACTTGTTAAAACATCGAGTTATAAAAGTATTTTAAAAAAACTATTTTTGTAATACTATATAGATTTTAAAGTGTTTTAAAAATGAACAAAAGATAATTTTTCTAATTTTAAGTATTAATTAAAATTCTGGCTTCGTTACTTTTCGAGGACGAAAAGATTCTAAGGGGGGAGGAATGTGATAACCCTGATTTTTGGACATCTGTTAATTGGTAATTAACAGGATTAAAATTATTAAAACACTGGTTTGTATGTTAAACAAATAAAAATTCTGGAAAATATCTGGATGTATATAAATGGATTTGCAAATATATAATAATTTTCCAAAGCTATTTAATGTGAATTCTATATTTTCTCAAAACATAAGATAAACATTTATTTAAAAATATGATAATTAGAAATAAGATTTAATAAAGAGGTTTAATATACTTTCTTTTATATTTGAAATAAACATAGATAGTATATAAAATATATATATATATATAAACATAATACATATATAACCATATTAATTTAAAAACATGAGCAATTAATAAAATAAAGAGTTTAAACCATTTGTAAGGTAATAATACATGTATTTGACATTTGTAAGCTCAATATAACTTGAAATAACAAGTGGCAAAACATTTTTTCTTTTAATTGAAAAGTATATATTAAAGTGTTTAGGGAGAAACCTGGTTATTTTCATTTCTAAATCATTTTTCTCTCAAAGCAAACCCAAAAGAAAAATCAAAATTTAAAACAACTTTAGCTCTTTCAAAAATTCAATCTAAAGCAAATAACAAATTCAGATTCAACCCAATATAAATCAAATAGCAGTTTCAATGATCAAAAGCAAGCAAAGTAGATTCGAATTCATCTCAACTAAATCAAGATTCCAGATCAGTTTAAGCTCAACTAAGAAGATCAAATCAACATCTGGTTTCTGACCAAAATCAATGCTGTTTCTCTGTAAATCAGTATACAGGTGAGTAAACTACCCTTCAAATTTTCGAAATTTGGATGTAAAAGTTGCTTGCATGTACCTATTTCTGTAAGATTTTTGTTTACATATTATAATTCAACTGTGCATGCTTGAAATTTGTAAATGATGCTTCTCTGTATTTTTAAGTTATAGAGTAAATGTAAACACATGGTTCAAAATTTCCATTTCAAATCACTATTGAGTTTGAACCTTCAATGCAGAAGGTTTATTTAAAACATGAATTAAGGTCTAAATTGTTATTCAAAAAGAAATGGTTTGAAAATCTTCTGAATCAGGAAGTTACAGTGAAAATTTCAATAACATGATAAAAACAAGTATTGAATTTTGTTGATTAAATTTTACATTTGGAATCAACTTGGTATAACATGATTTTTAAACTGAAAAAAAATCAGGATTTTTAGTTAGGTTATGGTGGAGTATTTCGGTGATGACCTAAAAATAGTTTCTGGGTAAATACTGGTGACTGGGTCGATTCTAGGGGTTGAGCTTTGGATTGAAGTTGTAATGGAGGTGGATTAACTCGAGAAAAATAGTGGAAGTGGAAATCATTCATTGAGGAATTGGGATTTAGGGGAACTAGGGTTTTGCTCTGTGTTGTGATTGTGTTCGAAAATTTCGCGACTGGAAATGTTAGAGTGGATCGAGTTGCGAACGGTTTTGGGAGCAGAAGCGTGGAGGCTTTGCGATGATGGGGCCGTGATTTCGTGGAGAACAATGGTCGGCATCAAGGGGTTGATGGGATTTTCAGGCGAAGTGTTGTACTGGCTGATGGGTTCGAGCAATCATATTTTGATTGCGCTCGTGTAAGTAAGGATGGAGGGCCGGAGTTGGGTCGTTGGTCGAAGTGGAGTTTGCGCGCGGTGTCACAGGTGGTGGCGGAAGTGTCGGCGCGACGTGCACGTGCACGTGTCAGTGCTCATGCCAGTATAGTGTTGGTTAGGGGTGACTCGAAGCAACGTTCGAACGAAAGGGTTTCTGGCTCGTGATTTTCTCCAGGGTGATGCTGAAGTGATTCGTGCCGGGAAATATTCGAGAAAGCAAAGGTTGAATTCGGGTTCACTGAGTTTTGTCTCGGGTTCACTGGGTTTTGTCTCGGGTCTATTGGGTAGTAAGTCTCGTCTTGAATCTCTTGGTAACCAAATTTCTGAACTAAGATAAACTGAATAGTTTTGTAAAAGTAAACGAATTCAGTTTCCCAGTTCAAAAGAAAGTACAAAATTTAAAGACAAAGTAAAATAGTTTTAAGGTTAAAGTGTTTGCAAAGTTTTAAAAAAAAAGTAATATGTTAACAAGTCCTTTGAAAAGTTATTATTAGTTTTGAAGGGAGTGTTGGGCCAAGTTAGAAATAATACTTAAAGAATTGGAGTTAATCAAGTTTGAATATGTAAATAATGGATGGTTAATTATTTAGTGTATAAGATTAAAGAAATAACCGAATGTAATTAGAGGTTAATAAAGGAATGTAATTAGTTAAAGATAATTAACTAATAAAAGTGATTTAGGGTTAATTAATTTAACTTAAGTAATTATGGAATAATCACTTGATGAAAAGTAATATAATGGGAGCAATTAGTTAAAGATCATTAATTAATGTAAGTAATTATTAATTAATGAGAATAATTAAGGGTTAATTAATGGTTAAAGGATAATTAAATTATGTAATTAATTAGAGATTTAATTACTTAATGTAATGATTTATTAATTAATGTAATTAATTAAAGGATTAGTTAATTAATAAAAGTAATTAAAATTACTTAAGGTAAGTAATTAAATGATAGTTAATTAAATTGATTAATCAAAGGTTAATTAATTAATGTAAGTAATTAAGAGTTAATTAATTAATGAGTTAAATTAAATTAATTATTAATTATGTGAAATTAATCTTGCTTATGGATGATTAAATTATATTGAATACCTTTGATTGTTATTAACTCTGGTATGTACTTTGTAATGTTCTGTGATATGAAATGTTTTGTTTGAACTATGATAAATATGAGTTATTTATCTGTAATGGAATTGTTATAGGAATATGACATTCTGAAGTTAAATTGAATTGTTTAAACTTGAACAACTTGGCTTAAAAAGATGGTATTGAATTCGAAGAGACCGGGATCGGATATCAGCGATATCCGGAACCACTTCGATTTGTAATCTATAATTCTTTAGATTTGATATGTGAAATCAATAGGCCGGTTTGAAATAATATGGACCATTTAAACTAAGTTGGATACTTAGATATTGTTTTGTGAAATAAGTGTTGACTATATAAGTTGTTTACTTGTGGTAAAGTACGAGTTACCCCGGGTTTATATAAGTTCTATGAATTGAAATTTCATGTTAGATGAGTTTACTCACGCTGGTTTCCAGCCTGACCCGGGTGTTACTTTGATGTAATGCTCGGGTCAGACCGAGTATTACAGATTTTCAGGTAAGGACGTTTGGGAGTTCAGGAGACGAGCTGGATGGCAGGAACGTATGGAGTGTTTCTACTATGATATATTATTGTATATCTGAGGCTTGATAATTATGTATATCCAGTGTCTGTATAAATATGTAACTCTGATGTATTAAAATGTAATCGACAGATATAATATTGTTTTGTAAAACTGTTATCATTTATTATTATATTTTATCCGCTGCGAATGTGAGATGTTGATGTTTCTTCTTCTTCTTCTTCTTCTTCTTCTGTTTCTTTCTTCTATCTCTTTCTTTTTCTTCTAACTATCTGGAAATTTCGGGTTCGAAATTTCCGGGTCGTTACATATATATATCAATCGGCAAGTTGTATGTAAATACCACTTCTGGAATTATGGTGCGAAATTATATATATACTTGGTCTATATATCTATATGGCTCGCATCTATATATCTATATATTTGTTTGTTTCCATCGATTTATCGTGCTGAAATCTTTCGTATTTGTCGCAGCTAAATGATTTGTCGTGCCTGCTTCGTGCCAGTGTCCGTTAAATCGTTCTTTGTCCGTAATTGTTTTCCATCATTCTCTAACCATGAAAGGTGAGCAATCATTCACGATTAATATTCTTATTCTCATTAAAATTATTTCATAGAAAATGGCAATTTAAGTGTATTGTTAAAACTGAATTGCTAGCTATGAACTGTTAAATATGATAAGTTTTTTTTTTGATCATTTCTGAAATTTGACACTGTTATATGTTGATTTATTTAGCCAAATTATTATGTTATGCTATCGTGTTTAGTGTTCTCACTCTGTGTGGTGACCCTCATCTTTAAATCACTTATATTTTTTTTATTCAAGAGGAATTCACCACTAAACCCCATTTCTTTTATATTTGAATTTTTATATAGTTTCCAAATATTTTTCCCAAGACCCTGGATTTACCAATATAATCATATCAGTGTACAAACAAATTAAGACAATTATATATTTGATGATATACAATTGTTTCTTTGTTTTTTTTATTTTTTTTATCAGAGGGAATTTAAATTAGATTGAAAACAAAATACCATACAAGCTTTGACAAGCTACTTATTTCCTTTATAATTTTGTTCTACTGCCAAAGGTATATTTTTAGCAAACTACAACACTTATACTTTTATTTGACTATATATATTAAACTGCCTAAATAATTCTATTTAACACTTAAAATAGTATTACCTTGATCTCATGATAGTTATCAAGTATATGCATGAAATCACTTACAAATCTTTACTAACAGGCATGGATATTGGACTTAATTTCCATTTATCATTTCAGGTTGATCAGATGAGGATTTTTAGCATTTTCAAATTTATTATGATGCAGACTTACATACTTGGTGATTTCTGGGATATGCTTGGTGTTATCCCAAGGCTGCTTGGTGTTTTCCTTGATTTGTCCCGGTAGCACTTTACACTTCACTGATTGAAATGAAGTGGTTCCAGGCTCCAAGGGTTTGACCCATGGCCATCTAGACCAGCCATAGTCCCCCTTTTACCACTTGCAAACCCATACCCCTCATTTTAACAAGCTTCTACAAATTCCTACTCCTAATCCCCAGCATGTTAGTGCCTAGTTTTTTTTCTGAAATGCATTCTTGTATGTATTCTTTCAATTATTCAAAATTCTGTGTCTTCCAAGTCTACTGCCCTCATGGTTTTCTTTGAAAATTTAAATACTCAAATATTGAGAGTTTATTTCAAAAATTCAATCCCCTTAGCTGTTTAATTTCCATAGGGCAAAATATAGGCAATAAAAATCAGTGAATCAAATATATATATATATATACAAATCAGTATCAATTATCTGCCATGCATACATTTACTCCACTTGAATATTTCTTATTCAGATCTTGTCAAATCCATTATATTTTATTTAAAGAAAATTATAGAATAAACTCAGGCAATAAAACCAGAGATTATTACATTCACATTTTATATTTATGTGTTATATCTATCCCCTTGTTTTCTCTAAATCAGATGATCATACAATCAATAGAAAATCAAACTCCATCAAATATCATTCAAAATGAATTTTACTTAAGTACAAGTTTTCAACCCCAAATACTTAGAAAGTTTCCTACAAGTAACTTCGATTACAGAGAATAGAATTTGTCTAGTAATTTCATTACAATGCAACTGCAGATTTAAAACAAGTCTCTCTTATTTATACTAGCAGCCAATGCCTTCCTTACTCATCAAGCCAACTTCAATTTCCTGCAAGCAAATCATTTAGCTGCCCCAAAGAATTTTTGAGACACCCAGATGATTGCAAGGGCAACCAAAAGGGTCAGTTTACACTGGTATGAGTATTTATCAATTTTGTATACCTACACATAATTTTAGTAAGCTTGCAATGCCTTCTTAGTTTAACAGGTTTTATACTTAGCAGGTTTTGGTTCATTCAAGAAGACACAAAATCACATTCAACAAATTAAACAATACATAACAAACAGTTAAAAATAATTATGTGTACAATTCCTAACTCATCCTCACCAAATCTTAGATAATTAAACTCATGTTTATACTCCAAATTTCACCCAGCAGCTAACCAGAACATCACATAAATCCTGGTTAGTTTTAACTCCCTGTCTAGATATTCATAACCCAGATTTTTATAAAACCCAATCCCATTCCTTATTTAATTTATGGTCTACATCTCCTTGTCAAATGAACACTATGTATGCATTGTGAAGGAAACTCCCAGGTTGTTTAAATTATTCCAACACACAAAGGCCTCAGGGTGCAGTTGCACCATGCATATACTTGCTTCCACCTGAAGTAAGCAGATCATTGACTAACCCCCAAGTGACCAATTTAGTTTTTCTTACATTCATATTTCATAAAGATATAAGTGCTTGTATATCTTCTGGTTCAACCCCATGTTCCCCCATTTAATCTATATCCATGTTTAATGATGATGAGATGGAACAAAAATACTCAAATCCTGTTAACTCTAAAAGCCTACTTACAGATTAATGCTCCAAACAAAAATGCACAAACAAACATCCATATCACCCATAACAAATCATTTCAGAGATTCAAATAACTCATAATATTTTTAGGCTGCATGTAATAGGACTTAATGCCATTGCATACAAAAGGGTAAATACTCACATAATGTTTTTCCTTTCACTGCCTTAATTTCTTAGAACAGCAAATCCCCCAAACCCTCAAGCTTAGTGTTTCTCCTTGTTTATTTTATATATTTTTTTGATCCCGAGAGAATGATGGATTTGGCTATATGCAGTTATTTATAAATCCATCCTAGGGTTTAAGAAAATGGGTAATTCTCCTAATACCCTTAGCTGTTCATGCACATATCTCATTCCTGTGTGGTCCTAAATGGGAAATGCACACATTAGGTTACTTTAATTGTTTATTTCGGGAGTTGAACATTTTAAACACTGCATGCTATTTTCATGTTTCCATTTTATTCATGCCATATGCATGTGATCCTTGTTCTTTCTTTTTTTTTCTAAGTTTAGAGAATCTGGAAATCTTCTTTGTATTTTTTTTTTCTACCTATCTGTTATATACTATCATACCTTATTATGCAATGTAAAGTCATTTACCCAAATTATTTGCTTGGAATAAATATGGTATGGAAATTTTTATTTGATTTTATATATGTGTATATATATATTTCTGCCTTTTTGTCAAATCAACAACTCCTTCTATATTTAAATTAAAAATCACATATATTATGCTAATTATTTCTGGCACAATTATAAGACATATAAACTTTTATATTAAACTTCATTTTAGTTTATCTTCATATAAAACAGCAAACACCCCATATATATTAAATATATATATATATATATTTACATAATTCTTTGAACATAAAGCTATATTTATTTTGAGTTCCAATTTTTCTTCTAATTACCTTAATTCCTTGCATTTTATCAAACAGAAGCTCCCATGCAATTTTATTTATTGCCAAATTCTTTTCTGTTTTAATGCAATATATATATATATTATATATATATATATCTCAGAATTTCCTAATATATATATATATTTTTTTTATTTTTATTTTAGGGTCATTACATACCCTCCCCCTTAAAGGAATTATGTCCCCATAATTTCACCTAATTTCTCCAATTAAAAGCACTAATCCATAGCCTGTTTTAACTCCATAACCCCATATTTTATGAAAACAAACAATATATAAATATATTTAGAAAAATCATCTTAGGCTGCTTAAACATACCTCTCCATCAGTAAACAAATTGGGGTATTTAGCCCTCATTTTATCTTCAACCTCCCATGTACAATCATTAGTGTCCAAACTCCATTGGATTTTCACCAGTTTGATCACCTTGTTCCTCAACTTTTTCTCTTCCTTGGCAACTATCCCTACTGGTTCATTTGTATAAACCAAATTCTTCTGGACTTGAACTTGAGTAGGTGACTCCAGAATTGCTCCTTCATCATGCACCCATTTTCTCAATTGAGAAACATGAAATACAGGATGCACACCACTCAACTCCTCAGGTAACTTAAGTCTGTAGGCCATAGCACCAATTCTCTGCATAATTTCATATGGTCCTACAAATCTTGGTGATAGCTTACCAGATTTTCCAAACCTGAACACTTTCTTCATTGGTGATACTTTCAGAAAAACATGCTCTCCTACTTCAAACTCCATTGGCTTTCTCTTTCTATCTGCATAAGACTTTTGTCTTGATTGTGCTGCCTTCATTCTATGCCTAACCAATTCAATCATGTTGGAAGTTTCTTTAACATGATCTGGCCCCAACATTACACCCTCTCCTGCTTCCAACCAACAGGCAGGAGACATGCAGGGTCTCCCATACAAGGCTTCAAAGGGAGCCATTCCTATGGTTGATTGATAGCTATTGTTGTAAGTGAATTCTGCCAAGTGAATATGATCCTCCCAATTACCCTTAAAATCAAGCACACATGCTCTAAGTAAATCTTCCAATATTTTATTCACTATCTCTGTTTGCCCATCACTTTGAGGATGGTAGGCAGTGCTTAAACAAAGTTGTGTTCCCATTGCTTCTTGGAAGCTCTCCCAAAATCTTGAGGTGAACAAAGTGTCTCTATCACTTACAATGGTCTTGGGTATACCATGTAGCCTCACCACTTCCTTAATAAATAATTGTGCAAGCTTAGATGCATTTCTATCTGACCTGATAGGGACAAAGTTAGCTGATTTGGTTAGTCTATCAACAATTATCCATATACTATCATTGCCTTTCTTAGTTCTAGGCAAACCATCTACAAAATCCATGGAAATACTTTCCCATTTCCACTGAGGTACCTCCAAAGGGTGCAACATGCCAGAAGGCTTTTGGTGGTCTGCTTTAATTTGTTGACATGTGGAACATTTTGCCACATATCTTGCCACTGCTTGCTTCATCCCTGGCCACCAGTAGCTTCTTTTTAAATCATGATACATCTTAGTACCACCAGGGTGTATGGTGTACCTGGTCTTGTGATGCTCATTCATGAATTCTTCCTTCAACTCTGCAATGTTTGGTACACAAAGCTTATCATTTTTCCTCAAATAACCTTGGGAATCTATTTTAAAATTCTCTGGCTCAATGTTATTTAATAACATTTCTTTCTTCTCCTTTAGACTTTGATCTTGATCTTGCATGCTACCAACTTTCTCCACCAGATTAGACTTCACTGTGATTATTCCCAGTGTACCATACTCCACCATATCACCATGTTCTTTAAAATTCACTGCATCCTTGCTGTATATATCTGCCTCCCCAAGCACTGCAAGATTTTTAAACTCATCAATCATCAAACTGGCTAATCTAACATGATTTCTGCTCAAAGCATCTGCCACTCTATTAGCTTTTCCAGGAGTGTACAATATATCTAAATCATATGCAGCTAGAAACTCCAACCACCTTGCTTGCCTCATATTTAAATCTTTTTGAGAAAAAAAATATTTCAATGCTTGATGATTTGTGAATAATTCAAATTTTGCCCCAAGCAAATAATGCCTCCATAGTTTTAGTGCAAACACTATTGCAGCTAATTCTAGATCATGAGTTGCATATTTGGTTTCATTAGGTTTAAGCTGTCTTGATGCATATGCCACTACCTTGCCATGTTGCATAAGCACTGCACCTAACCCAGACCCACTAGCATCAGTGTATACAACCATTCCTTCATTTGCTTCTGGGATTTGTAAGACAGGAGCTTCCACCAATGCTTGCTTCAATTTCTCAAAAGCTTGTTCACACTGCTCAGTCCACACATATGGTTGGTTCTTCTTGGTTAGTTTGGTCATTGGTGCATCTATTCATGAAAAATCCTTGATGAACCTCCTATAATACCCTGCCAAACCTAAGAATGACCTCACCTCAGTCACTGTTTTGGGTCTACTCCATGATTGAACTGCAATGACCTTGCTTGGATCTACACTTACTCCCTGCTGTGACACTATGTGTCCTAAGAATTTTACTTCATGTTGCCAAAATGTACACTTTGAATACTTGGCTTTTAATTCATGTTCTCTAAGTCTGGATAATACTAAATGTAGGTGCATGGCATGATCATTTTCTGTCTTTGAATAAATTAATATGTCATCTATAAATACCAGGACAAACTTATCCAAAAAGTCTCTAAAAATTCTATTCATCAAGTCTACAAAATAGGAGGGAGCATTGGTCAAGCCAAATGGCATTACTAGAAATTCATAAAGGCCATACCTTGTATTGAAGGCTGTGTACTCAATGCTTTCCTCTGCAACTTTCATTTGATGAAATCCAGAGGCTAAGTCTAGCCTTGAAAATATTTTAGCTCCATGTAATTGATCAAATAGATCATCTATTCTAGGCAGTGGGTACTTATTTTTAATAGTTACCTTGTTTAAATCCCTGTAGTCTACACACAACCTCATTGTTCCATCATGTTTCTTGACAAATAGCACTGGGGAACCCCAACTGGAACTACTTGATCTTATAAATCCTTTCTCTTCTAATTCTTCTAGTTGATGTTTTAATTCTACCAACTCTTTTAGACCCATTCTATAAGGCTTCTTAATGATTGGATTTGTTCCAGGAATTAATTTTATTTTAAATTCAACTGGTTTGTTTTGAGGAATTCCCTTTACTTCTCCAGACACATCTATATATTCATTGACTACTGGGATTTCCTCTATTTTTAATTCCTTTTGAACTTCATTAATACTCCAGATTTTATTAAAGCATGTATTCTTTGCTGTTTCACTTAAGATGGTAATTCTTTTGCCTTCATTTGTTTCCAAAGAAATAGTAAGTTTTTCTAAATTTAAAATTGCTTTATTTCTCATTAACCAATCTACCCCCAAAATAATCCCAATACCAGGATAATTTAAGGTATATAAGTCTGAATTAAATTCATAACCCCCTATAATTAATTTCAGACCCATACACTTCATCCCCAACATGCAATGACTCCCTATGGGACTGTGTATAACCAAGGGCTGATCAATGGAAACACATGCAAGTGTTAACTTCTTTACAATTTCCAAAGATATTAGTGAATGTGAGGCACCAGTGTCATATATTACTGATATTGGTTGGGTATGAATAAAAATTATACCTTCAAGTTGCCCAACATTCCCAGTGTTACATGCTGCCCAAGCTCCTACCCTTGCTGTTCCCCTATTGGTTTCTGGGCAATCCTTCTTGAGATGACCCATCTTTCCACAATTATAGCAGCCTCCTCTGGGTATCTTAGGGTCAGGGCATTGGTTACTTTAATGTCCAGCTTTTCCACAATTAAAACAATGAGTGAATTTCTTGCTTTCAAGTGCTGTTGCTCCTTCCCCTTTCTTAGCTCCATTACTTGCATTTCTCTTGTCATAAGGTCGCACTTTGTTCTGACCACCCTTCTTCTTATTGAGCTTCATATTCCTGAATTTCTCTCTTGCAGTGTCATGTTGCTCAAATGAGAGAGTTAGATCAATTACTTGATCGAAGGTTTTGTCCTTGTATGGCAACATTGCCCTTGACAGACTAGGGTTCAAGCCTTGAATGTACCTTGCATTCTTTGCTTCTGCATTCCCAATTAACACCAGTCCATACTTGGATAATGCTTCAAACTTCTGAGTGTATTCATTCACACTCATGCTTCCTTGCCTTAATCTAATAAAGTCTTCAAGCAGTGTGGCCTTGGCAGATGCTGGGACAAATCTGGCCTCAAGCATGTCCTTGAAATTATTCCAAGTGATGGTATTCTCTTGTCTTCCTGCTATCACAACTTCCCACCAATCCAGTGCAGCCCCTTCAATTTCCTTGAAGCTATCTGTCTCTTCCTTTGGTCATGGATTTGCATATCTGTGAAGACCCTCTCCATAGTTTTTATCCAAGTTTGAACACCTATAGCTCCTTCAGTACCTTCAAAATCCTTTCCTCCCAAAGTGGTACAAGTCTTAAGCAGTTTGGAGAGTTCCTCATGAGGATTGTCTTGCCTTGGTGCCATTCCATCCCTTAAGGCTCTCACAAAATCTTCCATGCTCATCACAGGTGGCTCACGTGAAGATCCTGCACCTGTGTGATGCCTTGGTCCTACCATAATGCTATAAATATGATTGTTATGTTAGTTTATTTACCCCTATCAATTTTTGGTGTTTTTACTCGGTTCATTTTTATTTCTGTGCACACTGTGCATGTGTCACATGTACACACATATATTTCTTGACATAAAACAAAAACACCCAACACCAACAATTCAAACAATGCATCCAAACATCCATATGCATACAACAACATTTACTATGTTATTTAAAACATAGCTCTGATACCAACTGTGGTGACCCTCATCTTTAAATCACTTAGATTTTTTTTTATTCAAGAGGAATTCACCACTAAACACCATTTCTTTTATATTTGAATTTTTATATAGTTTCCAAATATTTTTCCCAAGACCCTGGATTTACCAATATAATCATATCGGTGTACAAACAAATTAAGACAATTATATATTTGATGATATACAATTGTTTCTTTATTTTTTTTATTTTTTTTTATCAGAGGGAATTTAAATTAGATTGAAAACAAAATACCATACAAGCTATTGACAAGCTACTTATTTCCTTTCTAATTTTGTTCTACTACCAAAGTTATATTTTTAGCAAACTACAACACTTATACTTTTATTTGACTATATATATTAATCTGCCTAAATAATTCTATTTAACACTTAAAATAGTATTACCTTGATCTTATGATAGTTATCAAGTATATGCATGAAATCACTTACAAATCTTTACTAACAGGCATGGATATTGGACTTAATTTCCATTTATCATTTCAGGTTGATCAGATGAGGATTTTTAGCATTTTCAAATTTATTATGATGCAGACTTACATACTTGGTGATTTCTGGGATATGCTTGGTGTTATCCCAAGGCTGCTTGGTGTTTTCTTTGATTTGTCCCGGTAGCACTTTACACTTCACTGATTGAAATGAAGTGGTTCCAGGCTCCAAGGGTTTGACCCATAGCCATCTAGACCAGCCATAGTCCCCCTTTTACCACTTGCAAACCCATACCCCTCATTTTAACAAGCTTCTACAAATTCCTACTCCTAATCCCCAGCATGTTAGTGCCTAGTTTTTTTCTTTCTGAAATGCATTCTTGTATGTATTCTTTCAATTATTCAAAATTCTGTGTCTTCCAAGTCTACTACCCTCATGGTTTTCTTTGAAAATTTAAATACTCAAATCTTGAGAGTTTATTTCAAAAATTCAATCCCCTTAGCTGTTTAATTTCCATAGGGCAAAATATAGGCAATAAAAATCAGTGAATCAAATATATATATATATATATATATATACAAATCAGTATCAATTATCTGCCATGCATACATTTACTCCACTTGAATATTTCTTATTCAGATCTTGTCAAATCCATTATATTTTATTTAAAGAAAATTATAGAATAAACTCAGGCAATAAAACCAGAGATTATTACATTCACATTTTATATTTATGTGTTATATCTATCCCCTTGTTTTCTCTAAATCAGATGATCATACAATCAATAGAAAATCAAACTCCATCAAATATCATTCAAAATGAATTTTACTTAAGTACAAGTTTTCAGCCCCAAATACTTAGAAAGTTTCCTACAAGTAACTTCGATTACAGAGAATAGAATTTGTCTAGTAATTTCATTACAATGCAACTGCAGATTTAAAACAAGTCTCTCTTATTTATACTAGCAGCCAATGCCTTCCTTACTCATCAAGCCAACTTCAATTTCCTGCAAGCAAATCATTTAGCTGCCCCAAAGAATTTTTGAGACACCCAGATGATTGCAAGGGCAACCAAAAGGGTCAGTTTACACTGGTATGAGTATTTATCAATTTTGTATACCTACACATAATTTTAGTAAGCTTGCAATGCCTTCTTAGTTTAACAGGTTTTATACTTAGCAGGTTTTGGTTCATTCAAGAAGACACAAAATCACATTCAACAAATTAAACAATACATAACAAACAGTTAAAAATAATTATGTGTACAATTCCTAACTCATCCTCACCAAATCTTAGATAATTAAACTCATGTTTATACTCCAAATTTCACCCAGCAGCTAACCAGAACATCACATAAATCCTGGTTAGTTTTAACTCCCTGTCTAGATATTCATAACCCAGATTTTTATAAAACCCAATCCCATTCCTTATTTAATTTATGGTCTACATCTCCTTGTCAAATGAACACTATGTATGCATTGTGAAGGAAACTCCCAGGTTGTTTAAATTATTCCAACACACAAAGGCCTCAGGGTGCAGTTGCACCATGCATATACTTGCTTCCACCTGAAGTAAGCAGATCATTGACTAACCCCCAAGTGACCAATTTAGTTTTTCTTACATTCATATTTCATAAAGATATAAGTGCTTGTATATCTTCTGGTTCAACCCCATGTTCCCCCATTTAATCTATATCCATGTTTAATGATGATGAGATGGAACAAAAATACTCAAATCCTGTTAACTCTAAAAGCCTACTTACAGATTAATGCTCCAAACAAAAATGCACAAACAAACATCCATATCACCCATAACAAATCATTTCAGAGATTCAAATAACTCATAATATTTTTAAGCTGCCTGTAATAGGACTTAATGCCATTGCATACAAAAGGGTAAATACTCACATAATGTTTTTCCTTTCACTGCCTTAATTTCTTAGAACAGCAAATCCCCCAAACCCTCAAGCTTAGTGTTTCTCCTTGTTTATTTTATATTTTTTTTTTGATCCCAAGAGAATGATGGATTTGGCTATAAGCAGTTATTTATAAATCCATCCTAGGGTTTAAGAAAATGGGTAATTCTCCTAATACCCTTAGCTGTTCATGCACATATCTCATTCCTATGTGGTCCTAAATGGGAAATGCACACATTAGGTTACTTTAATTGGTTATTTCGGGAGTTGAACATTTTAAACACTACATGCTATTTTCATGTTTCCATTTTATTCATGCCATATGCATGTGATCCTTGTTCTTTCTTTTTTTTTCTAAGTTTAGAGAATCTGGAAATCTTCTTTGTATTTTTTTTTCTACCTATCTGTTATATACTATCATACCTTATTATGCAATGTAAAGTCATTTACCCAAATTATTTGCTTGGAATAAATATGGTATGGAAATTTTTATTTGATTCTATATATGTGTATATATATATTTCTGCCTTTTTGTCAAATCAGCAACTCCTTCTATATTTAAATTAAAAATCACATATATTATGCTAATTATTTCTGGCACAATTATAAGACATATAAACTTTTATATTAAACTTCATTTTATTTTATCTTCATATAAAATAGCAAACACCCCATATATATTAAATGTATATATATATTTACATAATTCTTTGAACATAAAGCTATATTTATTTTGAGTTCCAATTTTTCTTCTAATTACCTTAATTCCTTGCATTTTATCAAACAGAAGCTCCCATGCAATTTTATTTATTGCCAAATTCTTTTCTGTTTTAATGCAATATATATATATATTATATATATATATATATCTCAGAATTTCCTAATATATATATATATATATATATATTTTTATTTTAGGGTCATTACACTCTGCAAGTTCTCTTAGCTTAGAAATCACTATGGGTTGAAATGATACATACCCGAACGGAATTTAAAATACGAGAACTTCGTTATGGGTTGAAATGATAAAATCAAGCGATGTTCAGTTATTATTGAAATTTTGGGATTACAGGTTTATTAATATACACTCGTAAAAATTTAAACTATTGCGGGTTGAAATAACAAATACCTATATCACTTGACCATATGATAGAAAATTTTATACGGACACCGTTGGTCTATTTTGAAGAAAAAAATGATTCCCAAAGACTTGAAAGGAAATATATGAGTTGATTTGAATTGTAGTAAGTACTCCGTTTTTTTCTTGTAAAATTTATAACCTTAAATGCTGATTTTGGAAATATAAAAGTATGATTTTAATTTAAGAGGAAATTAATTTAAAGGACAAAAATTTGTATATTTTTAGCCTCAAGGACACGACCTCAATATTTTAACCAAAATGACAAACATTCTCCTAAAATTATTCATAAGGACACACATTCTTTCAAAATTATTCATAAGGACAAACATTCTTCCAAAACTACTACCGAACTAAAAACTGATACCTAAAAACTACTACCGATAACTACAAACTGATACCTAAAAACTGTAAAAACTGATACCTAAAGAAAGTTGTCCTTCAGGCTAAAATACTGAAGGTCTGTCTTGAGGCTAAAATGCTGAGAAATTTTGTCGTTGAAAATAATTTCCTGTTAATTTAAAGGTAATTTGTAGAATTTTTATTATAGTTTTATTTTCTAAATTATATAAAATAAGAATTTAAATCGATAAATAAAAAGGCTTAATTTATTTTAAACTGTATAAAATTTGTTTCTATTTAATATATATGATATTTTTGAAAAGTTCATTTAAATTTTATTTAAAAATAGATTTTTATAACCTAATAAATAAAAAGGTTGGGGAAGTACATTGGAATTTGATTAGTAACTCAAAATGGTTATTAATTCATTTAAATAAAGATTCATTCAGGACTTAATGATTTTGAAAATGATTTATGACTTGCTTTAATGAAGGTGATTAAATGAATACTTTAAAATGTAAATAGAATTAAAATTGAATATTCGGCTGGCTTAAATATGTATTTGAGATTTATTTAAATATTTATAAAGATATTTTTTATAAATGATCACGGTGTGAAATAAGCGTTTAGTTGTTAAAGAGACCGAGATCGGATATTGTCATACTCTCTGCCAATACCAGAAACCACTTTAACAACTCTGTACGTGGTGGAGATTCCAGAATGAAGTAGGGTGGTTTGGCGAACGATCCTGTATGGTATTTACGTAGACCCGACTCCCGTGAGTCAGCTTGATGTGGCTAAAACAGGAGTCATGCCTGGCCAAGTGAGGTCGCACCTTCGATTGGGCACATTCCTTCGAAACCATATATATTGCTTTTGTGATTTGATTTTGGTGTGCACACCTTTGATTTGGGAGTGTGTCTCGAGGTGGGCGATAGTAGCTGCTACGCGTTACCACTAGTCCGGATCCGCAAACGGTATATCTACCCTGGCATTGCCTCGCGTGCCTTGTCACATGCCTTATCTCGCCTTCTACGAGTTTGTTTTGTGTCGTACCTATGGAGTGCTCCCTGATAGCCCACTAGCGAGTGGAGTTCACAGTATCTGTATAGACTACAACATTTTATATAAAATGTGTTAAGGGGGATATGGGTAACGCCTTAACGCTATTTTAATATTTTACTTTACTGTAGACATTATATGTGTAGTGTATTGCACTATGTATGTAGATAGTTTATCGGATCCTTAAAGGATGGAATCCCAACATCCCTTTAAGTTATATTGCATTTACTTGACATTTCATTTGAACTTGATTTATCTGCATAAGAATGTTAATCTTGATTCGAGTGTATTTTTTTGCTTTACGCTCGAGTCAGCCTGAGTGTCACAGTTTGATATTCATCCTTTGGAGTTGGAGTTCGTTGGAAGATCTAGCTTATCAATTTCTGCTTTCAGTTTATTTATGTTATTTCTAGTTGTATGTTCAGACGTGTCATTTGCTTTGTACTAGAAACGTCTGTTTACTGGGATTTCTAATGTATTCTGTTTCAGACTATGTTATTTTTGTAGTAGATTCATGAACTACTATTTATTCTATTCCGCTGCTTTGTTGTAAACTTTGTGTCTGTGATTCTGTGATTGATTCATATACTGTATATGCTAAGTTATATGTTGAAAATAGTATATATATTAAAATACTTTATAAATTAAAATAGTTTATATATATAATAAAATACTTTATATAATAAAATTAGTTTCCTCCAATTTCGCAAATTGATTTAAATCGTCATAAATTCCAAAATTCAATTTTAATCAATTCCATTTTAACCATTTCAATTTAAAGTTCAAAGATTCAAGTTTAAATATTCAAACATTTACAATATAAATTTCATTTATATTTCAACATTTAACTTTAAATTTATTCAAATTGGAAATTATTCCCCTAACCATTTTTAAAACAATTTATTTAAATCCCAATTTATATATATATAAATCAATATTAAATATTCAATCTCAACTTTATTAAAATTTTGAGAATATTCATTTAATCACTTTTTATCAAATCAAGTTATAGAACAAGTTATAATCATATCTTTTCAAAATCTCAAAACTAATAAGTTTAAATCAAATCTTTCTTAAATTCAATTATTAACCAATTTAAATTCCAAGTCAACATTAATTTATCTTTCCAAGCCATATTATTAAATTTATAAATCTATTTTAAAATATTAATATAATTTTTTAAATAAATATTTTAAAACATATTATATACTTATTAAGTTAAATTTTATTAAATTAAATCTTATTATTAATTGTATTTTCTATTAAATCTTATTATATATATGTTTAAAATAATAAACTATAGGAAAATCTTAAAATTTATATTTTTCAAAACTAACTTATGAATTAAAATTTTCAAAACATATAAATTTAAAATCTAAATTTTATACATATATAGAAATTACATTTATAAATAATACATAAAACAATATTTATTAAAACCCATATATTTCCTTTCAAACATTGGAAATCATTTTTTTCAAAATATAGACCAACAGTGTCCGTATATAATTTTCTATCATATAGTCAAGTGATACAGATATTTATCATTTCAATCCGCAATTTAAATATTTGCGATTATATATCATTTCAACCCGCAATCCTCAATTTAAATATTTACGGGTATATATCATTTCAACCCGCAATCTAAAAAATTTAAAATAAATGAAAATCGCTTCGGTTTATCATTTCAACCCATAACAATTTCTCCTATTCTACATGATCGTCCGGGTATATTTCATTTCAACCCATAGGGAATTCTAAATTAACAGGGAACTTGCAGTGTGAGAACAGATATGATAAATATAACATATCAATAACAGGCATATATCATCAGTGCTAAATTAATTAGAATATACATGACAGGATATGGTGTCATATATCACAAGTGAACAATTGCAGATAATAGCATATCATATTTAAAAATTAAATAACTAGCAACAACATATTCCACTTGTCGTTTCAAGTGAAATCCAATTTACTAAATATAAGATGTTAATCGTGAGTGATTGCTCACCTTTCGAGGCTAGAGAAACAAGAAGATGACACGGACACAGATACGCACATGGAATAGCGACAAGCTAGGAATTGCTACGACAAATTCGATATTGAAAAGGTAAGTCAAGATGGACTAGGGATCAATGAAATAAATATATGTTATACATATAATTTCTAAAACCAATTTAAAACATATATTTTCAAATCGATATCTACTTCTAACACAAATAAAATTCCCACATATATAATTGAAATCAAACTCATATACTTATTTACATAAACACATATATAAATAAAATCTCTATATACTTATATTTTAAAACCAACATCAAAATAAATCTTTATAAATATAATTTAAAATCAATAATAAGATAATATTAACCTAGAATCTATATATATTATATAACAAAAAATCATTTACTTGATGTAAACACATATATTTAAGATCGAAACATATATATTACATTTTAAAACAAATATATATATATATATATATCAGACTTTGAACAAAAGATATGCAAACAAATATATATCTAACTCAGGTTATAAACACGATATATGTAGACAAGTCAATAATATAACCAAAATGATACAGCTCATATATATTATACATATAACAAGAATTCAAACATATGAATATGTATACAGCTTAATATATATGTGTGAAGACCCCATACATAACCCAATATATGCAGACAATAACTACTTATATAAAACTTATGTACTCAGATCTTATACCATCTAAATAACTACATATATAATCAATATATACATATACTGACATAATATCATACTGGAAACAATATATTTTATTTAAACATACCCATGTATAAACAAAAAGCAGGTTTCTTCAATTAAACAAATGCAGGCTCGGGAAAACTAGGCAAAATAAAAAAATAAAATAAAATATGTATGCAACTTATAAACTTTATATATACTATATATATATATATATTAGCTTGAATATAACTTGATTATATACCTTTTATGTAAACAGAACTTATAATATAATACATAAACTTATGTAAACTAATATATGTAAAATTCATATAATCTAACATATATAACTAACATACATACACACACACACACAGATATATATATATATATATATATATATAGAAACAACTGAAAATATATATGTATATACTAGCAATTAGGAGTGAGCATAAACATATAACATATACCTCTATATAGAGGAGTGGTGGTTGAGTTCGGCCCAAAGGAGGAAGGGGCTGTCGTAGTGGGAAGAGAGGGAGAGCGGGGAAGGCAGTCGGCTGTTGGGGAGGGCAGAGGCAAGCGGAGGTGAAGGCGGTGCTAGGTTGATGGTGCTTGCGGCTGCTAGAAGGTAGGTTTCGGGTAGGAAAGGGAAATGGATCTGACGGTTAGGGAAGCTCGGCTAATGGGCTTGTGGTGAAGAGAGAGGCGGAGAGGAGGCATGATGGCGTGGTGTTCGGGGTGGGAAGTCAAAAGGCGACGGGGTTTGAGTGGCAGAGCTTCGGCCAAGGGAGGATGAGTGTGAGTAAGAAGATGAACATGATGAAATAGATATAAATACTTTGCTTAAAACTATTTTTATTATATTATTTTCTTTCCTTTTCGCAATTGAACAAAGAAGAGAACTGGCATATGTAAATTGTACGATGGGAATGGTAAAGGTCAAGCACAAGAATTCAGGGAATAGTAATGTCTAATGGCTGTTTTTTTTCAACAGTTAGATAGATGAAAGGACAAGAAACCCAAAATGTTGAAATTGGGTACCGGTACGGTTAATCGTTTCATGGCTTCTGTAACAGCCGCGATTTTTCATACACGAAAAATCGAACCATTCGAGTTAAGAAGAAGAGGTAGAAGAAGAAGATAGAAAACAACATCAGAATCTAACCATCGCAGCGGAATAAAATATAATATATATTACCAGATCTTTACACAAATCAAAAATATATCTGTTTTATACCATATATCATAAGAGTATACATCAGAGAACACATAACATACAACTGGACAATAATCATGTCATATCCTCAATACAACAGAGTACACAGCTAAACAACACAGCGGAGTACGAATAAACAAGTACGGAAGTACGTATCTCCATCGAGCTCGTCTCCTGAGCTCCACAGCATAACTTGAACCTGTTTATCTCGGTCTGACCCGAGCATCATATAAAACAACACCCGAGTCAGTCTGGAAAACCAGCGTGAGAAAATCACACTTAATTTATTATTAAAGTTTCAAACATCCTTTGAAATCAAAAGCATCTCGTAAGACCATGCCACAAATAAATATGTCGGGTTTTTACCTTACGATAGCTAAAACACTTTTTATCAAAATCCTCTGATATTATAGTAGTATCTATATACAAATACTTATTTAAATAGCTGAAATTGTTACATCTATTAAATTCCAGCATACTAGCCACAAAGTGGGTAATACAAACAAATACTGTACAAGGCACGTGGGGAGAATGGATTTCCATCAAAGACTAGGCACTGGGGTACCACCTGTCACAGTACCTGGTCTAGATCAGCGTACCGAGGACCCACCCTAAGTCTCCTGCAACACAAGGTCGAAACCATCCCTTACTGAATGATTCAGAATAAAATCACCCCACGGTTGGGATCAGCAACCGCACCACTAAGCCGAAATAAAAGGGACATCTAGACAGGGATGACCTTACTCTCCAATGGGTGCGACCCACGAAGCCTTGCTGCATAACCCCTGATTTTCAGTCATTCCCGGTTGATGAGGCTCGAGGCTAAGCGTTACCTTTTAGAACATATCCCTTAGAATGCTCATCGCCCGCTGACGATGTTTGAAAGCATTCATCCATACAAGTCTGTCCCGGGTTCGAACGGAACCGAAGGCACTACTCCTACTACATCCATTTTGGAAATATCCTCAAGATTAGTAGCGACTAGCCCTTGCACTTCACCGCTACATCTTCGACTCCGAAATCATTTCCACGAAACGTACAAACCGGATCGAAGTGGTTTTCGGGAAAAACTCCCGATCCCGGTCTCTTCGAAACGATCAGCGCATTGGCCAATATTGATAGTCGGTTATTTAACTATCAATTAACATTCACAAACATCCATCAATCAATAAATAATTTTCCCAAATTATTTATTTATCTCAAAATATCTTCGCAAGACATATTTCTATTTTCAAACCCCTTTGAAAACAATTTCAAACAATTTCCTTCCACGGAATGCATTTCCCAAATATTTATTTCCACTGAAACACCAAGTACAAAATACTTTTAGATTTTAAAATAATTTAAAAACACTTTATTATAAATATACTTTATAACATTGAAATTTTAAAACTACTTTAATACTTTACTAAAATATATACTTTAAGAATATTTAAAATAAAGCTACTTACTAAAATATAAAACCAGATTCTTTTATCATTTAAAACATAATACCAAACCATCTTTAAATAATTATTATTAAAATATATCTGAAAATACTTACTTTAAAGTTTAAACATTTAAAAATAATAGATTTTCCCAAAACATACTTTAAATCAATTTTTAAACCTTCAGCTTATACTTACAAGTTTACTTTGAAAACGTACTTGGCTATTCAGGGAAATACACTTTCCTTTCACATCTTTTAAAAATAAATCAACATTTATTTTTAAACCAATTCATATCCCTTTATAAATTCCCACCCTGAATTTATATTTCAAATATCCACTGATATTTTATTTTACTTTATAAACCCAGTTTATAAATTCCAAAATCTCACTTCTCTTTTAGATTTCAAATTTTCAAACATTTATATCAATTTCCAAATTGATTTCAAGATTTTTCCATTTTGAAATAAATTCCTTTACTTTCTTATTTACTTCAGAATCCATTAACTTCAGTGTTTATTTCTTAATTTACAATTAGAAATCCTTTTAACTGAATACCAATTTCCATATTTCCCAAATTCCTTTTTATCCCTTTTTAAATAAAATTTAATCCTTGAAATGTTAAAGTAAATTCTTTATTACTTTAAATTATATCACTTTAAGTTTAAAATTCATTATTTCCCTTTTTATTTAACATCCCCTTTTAATTTATCCTTAAATTTATTCAAACTTCTATAATCATTTACTTAAAGATTTCTCTTTTATTTTCTTTCCCAAAATCCAATTTATTTATTTTGGTAACTCATTATGCTCAAATGTATTCCATCAGACCATAATATCCAATATTTCAAATTATCAATATAATTCATCACAGAATATCATAACATAGGATATTAAACAAATCTAAATAAATTTGAGGAATCCAGTTGGATCCCTCCAACCTGTTTCCCTGCATCCACAAACGTTAGCACAATACCAATTCCACTTCGAGGTGGAATATCGCGGTATATGGGATTTATATAAAATCATCCGCTATTATGCGGCGCATAGGGTCTCATCCGCTATATAATGCGGGAATATCAACTCCAATATATACATATTCCAATATATATATATATATATATTGATATATATACTTGTAATAACCCGGGATTTTGGAGATTACTGTTAATATTAAATTATAATGCAAATTATAATTTAATATTGTGTTTGAAAATGAATTGGATAATAAAATGAGAGGTTATATTGTTTATTTTATATAAACAATATCTTGATGAATTTAATTTGGGATTTGAAATTTAAATAAGTCGTATTATTTTATTGGAAGCCTATTTCAACATTTGATGGTTGAAAAAAAAATGTAAATGAATGAAATAAAGTTTGAAAAACTTTATTTATGGATTTGGATTGAAAATAAATAATTCTAATGGTTCCTTTTATTGTAAAATAAAAGGAATAATATAAAGAAAATAAAATTTAGAAGTGTAATTAGGCTTGGAATGATGTATTAATGTTATAAAAATGTTAAAACATTTTAATACACTTCATTAGGCTTAAAAATAAATTTTATTTGGTTGAAATGGATGAAAATAGTGATTTTTCACTAAAAATGGGAATATTATTAAAAAAATTGTGTTATATGGGGAAAATAATATTTTTTTAATTGGAAAATTAAATTTTTGATGTCACTAACATGTTCCCTTTATTAAAACATGAACAATGCAACTTGTTTCATGTGATTTGGAAATTTTATGCAAAAGTTATGTGTAAATTACTAAAACACATATGCATATTTACTCTAAATATTTTTCTAAGTGTGAGAATTGGGCTTATAGAGTTATTTTGTGCCCATAAACCCAATTTCTAGGATGTTCAAAGAGATATACGTTCATTTCTCTCTGGCTATTTTTTTTTCAATAAATCACTTTCTTCTAAAAACTTCAATGTTCTAAATAATGGCCTCCATATGAAGAAAAATCAAAATTCACTCATTCTCTTGCAAATTCAAGATTTAGTTCAAGGTACAAACATAAGAAGAAGGTAATCTCCTACCTATTTAATCTTAAAATTCATATCAATTCTCGAATTTGATTCACTATAATCGAGTTTTGATATTTTCCTTGCTTGCATGTTATTTCTATAGCTTCTACAGGTTTCTAATTACTAATTCAAGGCCAAAGCTCTTTTCTTTGCAAGCAAAATCATTTAATTCGCTGCAAACAAACCATAAGGTGAGTAATCTCACTCACGCTAGCTGTAAACAATCTTTCTTATTCATATTTAGTGTGAAATTGGATGTTTGGAGCTATAAAAATCAAGTTTTGATCATATTTTGTGCTCAATCCAAAAAACTGAATTCTGTCCATCTTTGAAGCTGAAACAAAATTAACCATAACTTGCTCATTTTTGATCTGATTTTCGTAATTTTGGATGTTCCGAAAAGCCTAAATCATATTCTACAACTTTCATGTATTGAGTTTTGTGTAATTGTGAAGTTAGCTATGTTAAAATTTGATTTTTCTACTGCTAACCCGAGAGCAAAACCTATATTTGCTCTGTGCATGATGCTAAAACAAAATTAGACATAACTTTTTCGTTTTTGATCGGATTTTGATAATTTTGAATGTTCCGGAAAGCTTAAAACCTATACTACAAGTTTCATGTTTTATAATTTTTGTAATTTTGAGGTTAGCTATTGTAACAACCCGGTTTTTCACGTCAGTTTATAAATGACGATTAAATCATTTTTAACTGCTAATGCAGATTTGAATCAAGTTGAAACTCATTTGAAAATCTGTTAAGTATTATTGAGCTTTGCAAATTTATCTTGGCCCATTTTGTTTGGTATCGAAATATTTCAAGTTTAATAACCGTTCCCCTTTAACTATTCCCAGTTCGTATGCCCTAACCCTATATCGAACGAAAGAAAATAAATGGCGGCTTCGTATTGTTATCTCTCAGCTCTGAAAACATAGGGATTTTCGCATAGCCTTACTCGATCGATCGTTCATTGCTCACGGCTGCCACGTCGAAGAAGGTGAGTGTTTCCTTCACTCACATCTTTAATTCAACACTCAAGTTTGTTTAGGGTGTTTATATATCGTTCGAAATCCCTGAATTTCGTTCGTATATATATATTTTTTACTTCGTCTGATAATTTTTCTTTGCCGTTTGATTTTGATTGATTGGTTTAGATGTTTTCTGACCTTTTCCCATAATCGTATATACTCGTATATTTTATACGTGTTCTCCACGGCTTTGAATCTGGACTTGATTTTGGTTCCTTGATTGCTTGGTTATCACGGTACTGTTTGATTTTGTGTAGACTTCGGCTTGTGGTGATTTTTGATTTTATTTTGAAACACGGCTTCGATCTTCTTTCTTGTTGACTTTGTCACACCCGGCTTCACGCAGATGTTTCACTTGTTCTTCACTTACCTGTTGGATACATTGATGTTGTAGTTGTTCGACTTGGCATTTTTAGTTGTCTGATCTGTATCGAATTCGAACTTGATTTATTGAGTTGCCACTGTCTCGGCCTCTGTTCTTTGCTTGCACATTGATACATTTGCCTGCAGTGTTCACGTGATCTTGTTCATGCTGTGCATATGCTTGTTGAGTTTGTTAGTTGTGTAGCTTGCATTTTATGTTGGGTTTGGTCTGCATCCCTTTGTTTATTGGTAGCTGGTCTCGACTCAAGTCTGGTTCATGTAGTTGTTCACTAGCTTATTGTATGGTCTACATTGCATATTGGCATGTATACAGTTGTGAAACTTCGATTGTGTGATGTTGCATTACTAGTTGTTGTCACTGTTGTCACTGTGTTATGTTGTGTAGTCTGGTGCATTTAATTTTAGTCTGCATTGCACTGCCTTCATCTTGTAGACGATTACTTTGTTGTTGAGGTCTTTGTCTTGTTGCAGTTTGTTTATGTGATGTTGCCTCTATGTATTTGTAGTAGCAGCATGTTGTTGATCTGATTTGTACATATATGCTCTGCCATTAGTTGTCACAATTATGGTCATGGATGTGTGCTTGTTTTACTTCATTACTTGAACTTTGTTTGGGTTCACTGCACTTCTAGTTGGATATGTTGAATCATTCACTGTTGCACTTCACTTCTGAATTGAGTTTCACTTATGGTTCCAGTATAGCCGAAACATGATGTTTACTTTGCTCACTTGTGAGTCAGTTTGATACTGTTTTGGGCACTGTGTTGTATTGGTCTCGAGTCTCACTGTTGCATGCACTTGTTGTATGTGTTGTTTCATGTTGCCTTGGCACTCATTGTTATCAAGTCTGTTATACCTTTTGACCTTGTGCTCGTCTGTGGGCTTTGGTTGATCTTTTATGTATTTCATCACTGTAGTGGCGGGGCAGTGCACGTTAGCATGTACTACAGCCACTCAGTACAAATTTTAATTGATATTTTCTCTGTTTTGAAGAGTCGGATAGACGGGAATTATTATGACTGTCGTCTATTTGACTGTTTGATTATTATTGCCTCTAAGCACTAATAACTGAGTTTGAATTAGACTGATCCGTGTATTATTTTCTTTTGAACGTAATACTCGGGTCAGACCCGAGTTATTTCAGGTTGTAGATTTTCTTCTTTGAGTTGCTGTTCAGGATTTGAAGACTTTTCACATCTTCTGAAGTTGTCAGTGTCATTTTGTAGTAGTCGTGTCATTGTATAGAACGATATGTATTCATGTATATTAGTCGATAATGTACTTGTATATATAACTTCTAGAGTCGACAGTTGTAGTTGTATCATATGTATCGTGTCAACTATATTGTAACTGACATCGGTTATATATATATATGAGATTTTTGTTAATCTGTGTTCCGCATTTATATTATCTGCGTTATTGTTATATCTAATGTCCTAAACTATTATGAACTATCGTAGTTTGTTTTATACTGATAATTGGATATGTCGATGGGAGTAAATAAATTATTGATGAAAAATAAAAAGTATATATACCACTCTTACCGAGATAACCATTATTAGTGTAAGGCCAATTACGGATGGTCGCTCCTATCCAGCCTTATTCTTCGTAATAATAGACAGTATTTCTTTTAATACTCTTTGTTATTATGAGCATAGAGGTGGGGCGTCACAGTTGGTATCAGAGCTTGGGGTTTATGGACATAATATAAAACTTAACTCGGATGGAACATATGTTACAACTATTGGTCAATGTTTAATTTGTGCTTGAGTCAAAACTAAAGTTTTGAAATTTCGACGAAATTTTTAAATATCTTTATTTAAAAATAAAAGGTGAATTTGTGTTCTGATGATTTGATTGATTTGTGTTCTATTTATCAGAGTGCGCAGCGGAAACAGTGAAACTGTCTTCGCTGAGTACAACTGATAATCTTTTTGGTTTAAAAATCGAAATACGAAATTGATATGAATTTCAATTGTTGTTTACATAGCTGTAATTATTTTGTTTCTTTGAGAATTTCGAATCCGAATTGAGGATTCGAAGAAATTACAGTTATGTGATTTTTGTTGAAATTTCCGCTGGCTTTCTTTTGTATTAATCATCTATTGATTAGCTTTTGCTGTTTTGAGTTGTCTTCATTGAAGATACACTCTAATGATTTCCTTGTTTATATTGTAATGTGCGTGCAAATGAATTGCACATTACTGCATTTATTTTTGAACCGATGCTAGGTTATGAAACGTATTTTGTTGCCGTTATTTTTATAACGGGATTTTTACACCAATGCTAAATTTTTGAAGCATGGTGTTTTGTAGCATTTTGATGGATGAGAATTCACTGATGTAAATTGTTTTGATGTGATTTTGACGTTTTAAAATTACTGTCGCTTTGGCTTCAGTAACCGTCATATTTTAAAAGTGGATTTTCAAGCGGTTATACCGCAATGCTAATTTGTGACCGTATTTACGGTATTTTGAGAAGTACGATTTCCTTAGCGAAATTGTTACTGATTTGCTGCTTTAATCACGTGATTGGAAAAATCGTTTTAAAATGAAAATTGTTTTATAAATTTTTAACAGTTTGCATTTTCAAAAGAATGAGAAAGCGACTTAAACGATTCAGCAAAATCGAGGATTATGACCCCTTTCTTTTACTGTTTCGCTTAACTCCGGACTTGTCCAGTTGAGAAGGTGAATTGTTATTTTTACAAAATAAATAAAATTGTTTTCAGAAATTTAACAGTTTACGCTTTCAAAAGAATGAGGAAGCGATTTAAACGTTTCAGCAAAATCGAGGACTATGACCCCTTTCTTTTACTGATTCGCTTAATTCCGGACTTGTCCGTTTGAGAATGTAAAGTGTATTTTTATAAAATATACAATTTTGCACTTTCAAGGAAACGATGAAGTGATTTAAACGATTTAGCAAAAGTGCGGAGTATGGAACCACACTTTTACTATTTCGGTTAATTCCGGACTCGTTAATTGAATATCTATTGTTTTGATGAATTTGATGATTTCACACTTTCAAGGAAACGATGAAGAGAATCAAACGATTTAGTAAAACACGTGGTATGGGACATGTACGTTTGCTATTTCAGTTAATTCCGGACTCGTTAATTGAAACATTTTGATGCTTTCGTGTGCTTTCGAGCCACTATGAGGACCTTCGGGTCATTTGTTGGACCTTCGGGTCATTTGTTGGGCTTTCGGGCCACTCTGCGGACCTTCGGGTCAAATACCAGTACTAGACCTTCGGGTCACTCTGCGGACCTTCGGGTCAATCTGATGGGCGCCAAAATTATGTTGAGTACTTGGTAGGCTTCGGCCATATGTTGTTGCACGTGCGGCGAATTAAAAACTCGCCATCTGATGGGATCGATCCAAGCTTTTATGTTGATTTTCTAGTCTTCTTAATTGATTTCTAGATATTTGTTGCATCCAATTATCTGCAGGTAATTGGATATTTGTTGATATGAGTTCTGATTATCGTTTTTGATAATCAGATATTTGTTGTTTCTAATTATCGCTTGTGATAATTAGATATTTGTTGATATGAGTTCTGATTATCGTTTTTGATAATCAGATATTTGTTGTTTCTAATTATCGCTTGTGATAATTAGATATTTGTTGATATGAGTTCTGATTATCGTTTTTGATAATCAGATATTTGTTGTTTCTAATTATCGCTTCTGATAATTAGATATTTGTTGATATGAGTTCTGATTATCGTTTTTGATAATCAGATATTTGTTGTTTCTAATTATCGCTTGTGATAATTAGATATTTGTTGATATGAGTTCTGATTATCGTTTTTGATAATCAGATAATTGTTGTTTCTAATTATCGCTTGTGATAATTAGATATTTGTCGATATGAGTTCTGATTATCGTTTTTGAAAATCAGATATTTGTTGTTTCTAATTATCGCTTGTGATAATTAGATATTTGTCGATATGAGTTCTGATTATCGTTTTTTATAATAAGATAATTGTTGTTTCTAATTATCGCTTGTGATAATTAGATATTTGTCGATATGAGTTCTGATTATCGTTTTTGATGATCAGATATTTGTTGTTTTTAATTATCGCTTTTTCAATAAAACACTTTCTTCTAAAAACTTCAATGTTCTAAATAATGGCCTCCATATGAAGAAAAATCAAAATTCACTCATTCTCTTGCAAATTCAAGATTTAGTTCAAGATACAAACATAAGAAGAAGGTAATCTCCTATCTATTTAATCTTAAAATTCATATCAATTCTCGAATTTGATTCACTATAATCGAGTTTTGATATTTTCCTTGCTTGCATGTTATTTCTATAGCTTCTACAGGTTTCTAATTACTAATTCAAGGCCAAAGCTCTTTTCTTTGCAAGCAAAATCATTTAATTCGCTGCAAACAAACCCTAAGGTGAGTAATCTCACTCACGCTAGCTGTAAACAATCTTTCTTATTCATATTTAGTGTGAAATTGGATGTTTGGAGCTATAAAAATCAAGTTTTGATCATATTTTGTGCTCAATCCAAAAAACTGAATTCTGTCCATCTTTGAAGCTGAAACAAAATTAGCCATAACTTGCTCATATTTGATCTGATTTTGGTAATTTTGGATGTTCCGAAAAGCCTAAATCATATACTACAACTTTCATGTATTGAGTTTTGTGTAATTGTGAAGTTAGCTATGTTAAAATTTGATTTTTCTACTGCTAACCCGAGAGCAAAACCTATATTTGCTCTGTGCATGATGCTAAAACAAAATTAGACATAACTTTTTCGTTTTTGATCGGATTTTGATAATTTTGAATGTTCCGGAAAGCTTAAAACCTATACTACAAGTTTCATGTTTTATAATTTTTGTAATTTTGAGGTTAGCTATGTCAAAATTTGATTTTTCTACTGCTAACCTGAGAGCAAAAGCAATATTTACTCTATGGTTGAAACTGAAACAAAATTTGTCATAACTTCTTTGTCTCTGAACCGAATTTGATAATCTTAGATGTTTCGGAAAGCTTAAACTTTGTACTAAAAGTTTCATGTTTTATATTTTCTAAAAATTCGAAGTTATCTTGGGTAAAAATGTGATTGTTTGTTGCTATCCCGAGAGCAAAACGACATCGACAATGATCATTTACCTAAGAATGTTTTTGGCCGTATCTTTTGATCCCTGAGTCCGATTTTGATGATTCTTCTTCTAGCTTCAAGCTAATGAAATCACCTTTAATTTTTATGTTTAGAGTTTTCTAAAATTTCAGAGTTATCTTGACCAAAAGTGAGACTGTTTGTCGCTGTCCCGAGACAAAATGACAGAAGTTGTGAAATTCAAATCTTAGAATTGTTTTATCCATATCTTTTGCATTTCTTATTAGAATTTGGTAATTTTTAATGTTCTGGAAAGCTTAGGATGTCGTCTACAACTTTTATGTTTTGTGTTTTCTCAAATTATGATATTAAAAGAGGCAAAGTGAACAAACAAAACACAGGTCTGGGCAAAACGCCAAGGTTTATTTCTGTGTATCTTGAATTGTTGCACCAGCTTTTGGTGCTTTCTTTTATGTTTTCCGAACATGGTTATGATGCTCATTTCAGTGAAAATATTGAGAGCTTTATATCATATATGCTCTAGTATTGAATTATTTATTTCCTTAAATTGTTCGAGCAAGTCTTTGATGATAAATTTTAATATAGATTTTGAGTATGGTATTATCTTATTCAAGGGACAAACCATGATTCTTTTGATTATTTTTAAGTTGCTTCTACTATATAGAAGCCCGGATTTCCATGAATCCTTCATTGGGATTTTAATGGATTTTAATGATTTATTATGTGATGTTTTCGTTGTGATTCCGAGCACATGTGCACGTATTTTCAAACTATTTTTTCCAAAAGTGTTCATGTTCTAGCTTTTGTTCTAAGAAATATATCTTACAAAGTGATTTCATATAAAACATGATACAATTAATATTTCTAAATTATAAAGAGATTTTCAAAATTGATTTCTTAAATATTTTCTGAAATTTATTTCATAACCCGATTTAGCAAAAATATATTTTCTATATAAAGATACACGTTTTTGCACTTTTCGGACGTATGAGAAAGAGAATTAAACGATTTAGTAAAACATGTGGTATGGGACACATGAGTTTGCTTTTTCGGTTAATTCCAGACTTGTACGATCGAAACCTCTTGAGTATTGTATCTTGAGTTAATATTTAAGATTTTCAATTCCTATTATAGGAATTATCCGAGTAGCCAATATTTGGCGAGTTGAGACGTTCGAGATCTCCTATTATAGGAGTAAAAATCGATGAGAACCACTTAAAGATGTTGTTTTACTTGCCGATGAGATGAGGCGAGTCTTGAGATGAGATTTCCCTTTTCGGAGATTATGGTGTATGAGAAACCATTATGAGATTTATTTGCATTTGCCGATAATACGAGGTAAGTCTATTTATGAAGTATTCTTGAAGTTAAGATGTTTATGATGATTTAAGAAGTTAAGATGGTTATGATGATTTTTACTTGTCGATGAAATGAGACAAGTCACGATGGAACCATTACTCATCGATGAGAAGAGAGGAGTATGGTATTATATTAACTCGCCAATGAGATGAGGCAGAGTGAGTTTTATGATGGTTCTGATGTTTTCTAATGTGGAACCAATTAACGATTAGTAAAACATTAGGGGAGAACGTATAGTATGGGATATACGTTCATGCCTTTTGGGTTCCTATTCGAATAGTTGAGACACATTCAAGATGTTACTAGTAATATACCGAGTACGATTTGAGTCACCATGTTGTTCACAATGTTATTACCCGACTCCAATCACCACGATGTTTTTACTCGGATTTGTAACTGGGTGTTATCAAGATGTTCCGACTAGTCAATCACGATGTTCACGATGTTATGATGTTATGTGACCCCAAGTCATCATGAAGTATGGTACCAAATTACTAGTACTAGTCAAGATGTAAATGCACGTGCTGTTTTCCATGAAGTTTAGATGTTTTGATTTCACTGTTTTGATGATGATGCTTTATTATAGCCTTATGTAAGAAAATGGCTTATTTATATACATTGTTTTATGATGATTTCGAATATGATGTTTGGAAATCTTTCCGGGTTCTATCAAGATGGATTTGAGGCATTTTATATTTATATCAATGAGATGATGTATAAATTATGGAAATTCTTTTATACTGAGTTTTAATAGTGGATTTGAGATGTATTTATATTTATATTTATACCGATGAGATGAGGTATAAATGATTATGGAGATTCTTTGATAATGAGTATAGTGATGGATTTAAGATGTATTTATACTTATACTGATGAGATGAGGTATAATAATCAAGAAGTTTCTATTAGATGAGTTTTTATTTATGATGGATTCTTGAAGTTTTAACTGTCATATGAAGATTTCCTTTATGGTCAATATCTTTACCCAATTCATTTAGTTATATTATAACTAGATGAATCATGCCTATCTATTATATGTAACATTCCTTTATGCAATCAAGATGAATTATAGTTGTATCACCTAGAGATAACTTGATGACTTATATCATTCCATTGGTAACAATGGAACGGTCTCCCACTTACCTCTTATTAACGTCACCTTTACTAATGATAAGTTTTAGCTAGCCCGACCCGTGTGTTTTCACTCGGGTCAGACCGAGTTGTTTCAGGTATCATCTTTTGGACTTAGCTTGAAGTTGATGTTGGATATCAGCTCTTCTTTCTCTTGAATAGTTTCTATTCTTCCTCATACTCTGTTGTAGTTATATTTGATTCGATATATATGGTGTGGTCGAGTACCACCTTTATTGTATTCATATTTTATTGTACAGAACATGTATCAGTGTATATGTATATATATGATGTTGGTTACTGTTTTGTGATGTGATTCACATTCAGTTATTGTATTTTGTTCTGATAGATCCGTTAGCCACCTATAGTTTTGGATTAAGCATTTACTGGGTATGTCGATCCACTTGAGTTTAAAAAAAAATTATTACATTTATCGACGTATCCAATAGATGTTTAAGACAAAATTATAGATGGTCGCCCTTAACCAGCCCTATTCTCCGCTTTAGTAGATAGAATTACTTATTAATTCTCTTTGCTAAGGTGGGTCTCGGGGTGGGGCGTTACAATACTACTATATATTATATAGCACACATCCAATCAATGCAACCATTCAATCAAATATTTAAATTTAAAATAAAGCCAGATGAGTGAGATTAACTCACCTTTGCCCTTTTTATTTGCAAACCACTTCAAAGTTGCCTTAGATTTTCCCCCGATTTTTGACCTTGAATAAATAGTTATACTATTCATTAATATACGAAACAATTTTACAAATCAATTTCCATTTTATAAATTTTATTTCTGCAATTTTTCTCTTGATAAAATATTCTTACGTCTAAATTAATTAATTTAGTTTATTAGACATATTTATCTTCATAATACATTAAGCCAAAATAAAATATCAAGTCCATATATATCCTATTTGCTGTCATTAATCCCTTATTTGAATTTTAAATTAAACTCTATTCAGATTTTCAATAGGTTGTTATATCTTTCTATTCAAATCTATAAAATTATATACACTTAAATTAAACTAAAAACAAAACAGCAATACCTCGCATGTGCTCACACAAGATCGTCAATCTAAACCCCATCGCTCGAAGCTGAAGTCACTACTTGTCACTGCTACCCGTATGCGTGCTGCCAACGTCGAATCCAGCCCAACGACGAACCTTAAAACTGCCACCAGAGCTGACGCACACTCCCGAACCCTTCCTCCCAATTTGCAGCCACCGAACTCTCAATTTGCACGTCGACCAACTCCTCCCATCAAAGGAGCACTCGCTCTCAAAATCCACTCCAGGTTGCGATGGACAAAATCGAGCGCTCCTCTTCGATTTCATCCTAAGCCTGCTGCTTCCCTGCCAAGACAAACGGTGACGATCCCTCTCCTATATCAGCGATTCAAGCATCGAGACGAATTAGGCTCGTTCGTCTCCCCCCTCCCAATTTACTTGCCCAGCCGATTCCGACTAGATTCGAGCATAAGAAGAAGATTGCGACTAAAAATAGGTGTGCCTCATCATTTTTGAATCGTTCATCTCGAATTAAAGAAGGAAGGGAAATACTTAATCGCAGTGGCCATTTCTATTGATTTTGAACGAAGTAATTTCTCCTTTTTATTTTAGCTTTGAAAAGAATGGTTCGGCTGAAGATATTAAAGAGGAAGAGAGATGCGATGATATTGTTATGTACGAGAGGAGACATCGATTTGAAGGAAAGGCAGCTGATTGAGAAGGAATTTCGGATGAGAATAAATAGGAAAGCGTGTTTAAGAACGCACCGATGATATTAATTTGATCAATTAAGGTTTTATTTAATTTTCAACGCGTTTATAAATCGTACGCTCACACAACAACTCCAATCACTACGAAATTTGAAATCCGATAATAAAACAATATTACAGATCCAATGGAACTGGTTTCGTCGAATTCAGAGACCGCGCCTCGGAAGGCTATTTTTTTAAATTCTATTAAAACAATAAAATTTTAAAATTGAACAAACCACTGTTAATATCAATTTTACAACTTCTTCAGTGTTATCAATATAAATTTTATAAGCCTTCAAATTATTTTTAACAGGCCTAAAAGTCAAGATTCAATATTTTACCAAATCCCGATAATTAAATTCAATAATTAATTATCCAATAAATAGAGATATTTGAAATTCAAGTTAAAAATTAACTTTTAAATATTTAAAATCAATTAAATATTCCAATTTCAAATGCCCTAAAATTTCGGGTCATCACATTCCTCCCCCCTTAAAAAGAATTTCGTCCCCGAAATTACTAGTTAGGAAGAATGATTCAGTACTCGTTACTATTTCCCCAATCCAAATAGTTTTAACAACTTTCCAAAACAACCTTTTAATAAAAGACACACTATCCCTCTTACTAACATTCCAAACTTATCCATAAGTTTCAAACAATATTACTTACTTAACAATTCAAATTTAAATTTAAAATCAAATTTGAATTATCAAAATTTTTCCAAAATTTTTCTAACTTCTTAAATTTTCGAAATTTTTTACCAGCGTCTCCTTTGCGCGGCTAGCTCGGTACAACTACAAAATGGCTCTACGGCCTCCCAATCTCAAAAAGAAAACAAAAAGCCAAGGGGCTGGATCAAAAACCCAATCAAATTTCGTATAGAAATTTAATTACATACCTTTTGTCGGGCCTTTAAATTTTATCTTCTAAAATCAAAAATCCCAATTTATCCATTGCTTTTATACACCTGTATATCCTACTAAGCAATAATATTCAATCACAATTCCAAAGTCATTTTATACTTTTCTTTACAAATTTCGAATATTTGTTTTACTTAAGCCCGTACGATGCACATATATCATCTGTACGCAATATCAAATTCGATCGCTCACTCGATCGCACAATTTCACTTCCGAACTAGTATTGTCCACCTGACTTCCTAGTGCGGACTCAGATCTGGTTTCTTGTTTCAGAAACCGTCATCCTCCTTGCAAAGCCACAAACTATGATAGAGAATATCCAGAATCAATCAACAATCCATATCCATGTTCGCCGTCGAAAATCGAGTGAAAAATCCTAACTCGGATCGGTATAACTACCTCGACATTCTGTGCTCGAATCCGGATCAAATCACTATGCGAATAAAATAATATACGTACATCCTACGTATTAATTTCAATTGATTATCAGCTATATCAATTCTCTTTTATTTCGCATTCCTTTTGATTGTTATCCACTTATTCACAACTTTCCCATCTCACAATTTACAGTTTCAATCTTAATTCAATAGCATACTTTCAGTACCAAATTTTCTTAAGAATTCACTATTCATTCCTTATGTTCAAGATAAACATTTTATATACTTCTTGGATTTGTTTCACTTCATTCTTGAAGTTTATATTCAATTTTATTCACTTTTGTCTATACAATTCCATTAGAATTCAATTTGGTTTCAAACCCTGAATACTGAATTTTATTCATCTTGTCTCAATCAATATTTAATTGACCATTTTCTTTAGTAGTTTCACTTGCTAATTTGTTTTCATATCTCAAATAAAAGTTTGTTTGCAAACTTTTTCTTTCTTCAATTTCTTTGATTTCACCTTACTTTATATATACACTTCAATTAGATTTCCATATTCAGTTCAATTCTTTATGCTTATCAATTTTAAATCATTTATCGTTAATGAAAATTTTCAACATTTCAAAAAAAAATATTCTAACTCCCAAAATTTACAGAAAATTTTGGCAGAGTCTCCCTTGTACGGAGGGACTTCTGCGATTTCGCAGGATGCACAAATATATATATACATCGGCCTCAGGCCGGAAATCACAATATATATCAATGTATGCAGTTCATATCTCCTATTTTGAATTTTTGCGTAAGCGTACCTTATTTTAGCATTTTTAAGCAAGCGGCTATTTTTTTAGCAAATTTCGCAATCAAATCCAGCCAAACGGCTTCCCGGTACCTGTACTAACTCAACTTAAACAGGTAAGTGACCAATATACAAAGTTTATTAACATTTCACTTAATTACAATAGCTAAACACATGTATAACATAAGCAATATACCCAAAATAATTTTCATAAGCAATTTATATGGTTTCGACACCTATTTCAATTGCATATTAATAACCATTTCCTAAGTAATTGAACTCAAACTTTTATTTAATGGACTTTCATTTTCATCCGAAGCCAAGCTTCCATAAATTCAAACTTAATTTAATTTACTTCAAATCATTTCAATTTCATAACTTAAGTTCATTCTCATTTTATTTGATTCTCATCAATTCAATAAGCTCATTCTCTTTATCCATTTTAATTTCCAACTCACATTATCAATTCATCCTTCAGTTTATTAATAATGTCATTCAATTTATTTCATATTTCATTTACAACCCAACATTTGATTTTTATCTCAAAAATCACTTTAACTATTTTACTAGAGTTCAATCTATTTTATAATCTAAATTTTGGAATATATTCATTTTCATATTTCATCTATTTACAATCAATTCCATTCACATTCCTTTTGTTTTTAACTCGGGATTATACATTTTATTTAGCCAATATATTTATTATTCCATAAACAGTTCTAAATAAGATTCCAGAGTTTTAAACAATTTCCCCAAATTTCAAAATCACCTTTGCAATCAACTATTTCTTTTGAATCTAGAAACCAAACCCAATTTTTGCAAACATTTCCAATTTAACATATTCGGTTAGCAATTCCTCTTATGGAAACTCGAAAATGAACATCGATGATGCTGCAGTCATCACCGAGGTTATTTTCCAGCGACCACTGAGAGTTTAGTGCTTTTATATCTTTTTTTTTTAAAAAAAATATTTCAAATATTTTTAATTTCCAAATCTCACAAGATTTCAAATTCAACTCAAAAATATTTCTGAATAATACTATTATTTCTCCAAAACCTTTTTGAAACCATTTCCAAACTCAAAGGAATTTTAAACTTCACAAAATTCAAAATTCGAAATCCATCTCGATTTATTTTCAAATGTTCCTTTGGAATCCTATTCCCAATTATAAACCATATTTATAATTCACAGTTATAACTTTCACTTTATTATCTGAATTTATTTTCTTAACTTTGGTTATAAGTTTTCAATTTCTTATTCAATTCCCTCCTAATGATAATAATTTATTATCATCATCTAACAACCAAACATCCAAATATAACTATAATAATTTATAAAAATTATTTCTTTCATATACAAAAATAATTCGGGTAAAATTATTTCATTTACCTATTTTAAAACAATATTGTGTCGAATCGTTCTATTCAAGTGTTTAGAGATCCCTATCAATAACGTTAATTACTCGTATTGACCAGAATCCATAAACTGCTCAATAAACCAATCAACACAATATAAAACCATTTTTTATATTCACTAACAAATACGCGCTCATATCTATAAATACACTCACTCATTTTAGAGTACTATTGACTCTATTTCAATGAGAAATCCCACCAGAGCCAAGGTTATCGCTAGCCTAAGCTCTGATACCACTGTAACAGCCGCGATTTTTCATACACGAAAAATCGAACCATTTGAGTTAAGAAGAAGAGGTAGAAGAAGAAGATAGAAAACAACATCAGAATCTAACCATCGCAGTGGAATAAAATATAATATATATTAACAGATCTTTACACAAATCAAAAATATATCTGTTTTATACCATATATTATCATAGTATACATCAGAGAACACATAACATACAACTGGACAATAATCATGTCATGTCCTCAATACAACAGAGTACACAGCAAAATAACACAGCAGAGTATGAATAAACAAGTACGGAAGTACGTATCTCCATCGAGCTCGTCTCCTGAGCTCCACAGCATAACCTGAACCTGTTTATCTCGGTCTGACCCGAGCATCATATAAAACAACACCCGAGTCAGTCTGGAAAACTAGCGTGAGAAATCACACTCAATTTATTATTAAAGTTTCAAACATCCTTTGAAATCAAAAGCATCTCGTAAGACCACGCCACAAATAAATATGTCGGGTTTTTACCTTACGATAGCTAAAACACTTTTTATCAAAATCCTCTGATATTATAGTGGTGTCTATATACAAATACTTATTCAAATAGCTAAAATTGTTACATCTATTAAATTCCAGCATACTAGCCACAAAGTGGGTAATACAAACAAATACCGTACAAGGCATGTAGGGAGAATTGATTTCCATCAATGACAAGGCACTGGGGTACCACCTGTCACAGTACCTGGTCTAGATCAGCGTACCGAGGACCCACCCTAAGTCCCCTGCAACACAAGGCCGAAACCATCCCTTACTGGATGATTCAGAATAAAATCACCCCACGGTTGGGATCAACAACCGCACCACTAAGCCGAAATAAAAGGGACATCTAGACAGGGATGACCTTACTCTCCAGTGGGTGCGACCCACGAAGCCTTGCTGCATAACCCCTGATTTTCAGTCATTCCCGGTTGATGAGGCTCGAGGCTAAGCGTTACCTTTTAGAACATATCCCTTAGAATGCTCATCGCCCGCTAACGATGTTCTGAAAGCATTCATCCATACAAGTCCGTCCCGGGTTCGAACGGAACCGAAGGAACTACTCCTACTACATCCATTTTGGAAATATCCTCAGGATTAGTAGCGACTAGCCCTTGCACTTCACCGCTCCATCTTCGACTCCGAAATCGTTTCCACGAAACGTACAAACCGGATCGAAGTGGTTTTCGGGAAAAACTCCCAATCCCGGTCTCTTCGAAACGATCAGCGCATTGGCCAATATTGATAGTCGGTTATTTAACTATCAATTAACATTCACAAACATCCATCAATCAATAAATAATTTCCCCAAATTATTTATTTATCTCAAAATATCTTCGCAAGACATATTTCTATTTTCAAACCCCTTTGAAAACAATTTCAAATAGTTTCCTTCCGCGGAATGAATTTCCCAAATATTTATTTCCACTGAAACACCAAATACAAAATACTTTTAGATTTTAAAATAATTTAAAAACACTTTATTATAAATATACTTTATAACATTGAAATTTTAAAACTACTTTAATACTTTACTAAAATATATACTTTAAGAATATTTAAAATAAAGCTACTTACTAAAATATAAAACCAGATTCTTTTATCATTTAAAACATAATACCAAACCATCTTTAAATAATTATTATTAAAATATACCTGAAAATACTTACTTTAAAGTTTAAACATTTAAAAATAATAGATTTTCCCAAAACATACTTTAAATCAATTTTTAAACCTTCAACTTATACTTACAAGTTTACTTTGAAAACGTACTTGGCTATTCAGGGAAATACACTTTCCTTTCACATCTTTTAAAAATAAATCAACATTTATTTTTAAACCAATTCATATCCCTTTATAAATTCCCACCTTGAATTTATATTTCAAATATCCACTGATATTTTATTTTACTTTATAAACCAAGTTTATAAATTCCAAAATCTCACTTCTCTTTTAGATTTCAAATTTTCAAACACTTATATCAATTTCCAAATTGATTTCAAGATTTTTCCATTTTGAAATAAATTCCTTTACTTTCTTATTTACTTCAGAATCCATTAACTTCAGAGTTTATTTCTTAATTTACAATTAGAAATCCTTTTAACTGAATACCAATTTCCATATTTCCCAAATTCCTTTTTATCCCTTTTTAAATAAAATTTAATCCTTGAAATGTTAAAGTAAATTCTTTATTACTTTAAATTATATCACTTTAAGTTTAAAATTCATTATTTCCCTTTTTATTTAACATCCCCTTTTAATTTATCCTTAAATTTATTCAAACTTCTATAATCATTTACTTAAAGATTTCTCTTTTATTTTCTTTCCCAAAATCCAATTTATTTATTTTGGTAACTCATTATGCTCAAATGTATTCCATCAGACCATAATATCCAATATTTCAAATTATTAATATAATTCATCACAGAATATCATAACATTGGATATTAAACAAATCTAAATAAATTTGAGGAATCCAGTTGGATCCCTCCAACCTGTTTTCCTGCATCCACAAACGTTAGCACAATACCAATTCCACTTCGAGGTGGAATATCACGGTATATGGGATTTATATAAAATCATCCGCTATTATGCGGCGCATAGGTTCTCATCCGCTATATAATGCGGGAATATCAACTCCAATATATACATATTCCAATATATATATATATATTGATATATATACTACTATATATTATATAGCACACATCCAATCAATGCAACCATTCAATCAAATATTTAAATTTAAAATAAAGCCAGATAAGTGAGATTAACTCACTTTTGCCCTTTTTATTTGCAAACCACTTCAAAGTTGCCTTGGTTTTTCCCCCGATTTTTGACCTTGAATAAATAGTTATACTATTCATTAATATACGAAACAATTGTACAAATCAATTTCCATTTTATAAATTTTATTTCTGCAATTTTTCTCTTGATAAAATATTCTTACGTCTAAATTAATTAATTTAGTTTATTAGACATATTTATCTTCATAATACATTAAGCCAAAATAAAATATCAAGTCCATATATATCATATTTGCTGTCATTAATCCCTTATTTGAATTTTAAATTAAACTCTATTCAGATTTTCAACATGTTGTTATATCTTTCTATTCAAATCTATAAAATTATATACACTTAAATTAAACTAAAAAAAACAGCAATACCTCGCATGTGCTCACACAAGATCGTCAATCTAAACCCCATCGCTCGAAGCTGAAGTAGATACTTGTCACTGCTACCCGTATGCGTGCTGCCAACGTCGAATCCAGCCCAACGACGAACCTTAAAATTGCCACCAGAGCTGACGCACGCTCCCGAACCCTTCCTCCCAATTTGCAGCCACCGAACTCTCAATTTGCACGTCGACCAACTCCTCCCATCAAAGGAGCACTCGCTCTCAAAATCCACTCCAAGTTGCGATGGACAAAATCGAGCGCTCCTCTTCAATTTCATCCTAAGCCTGCTGCTTCACTGCTAAGATGAACGGTGACGATCCCTCTCCTATATCAGCGATTCGAGCATCGAGACGAATTAGGCTCGTTTGTCTCCCCCCTCCCAATTTACTTGCCCAGCCGATTCCGACTAGATTCGAGAATAAGAAGAAGATTGCGACTAAAAATAGGTGTGCCTCATCATTTTCGAATCGTTCATCTCAAATTAAAGAAGGAAGGGAAATACTTAATCGCAGTGGCCATTTCTATTGATTTTGAACGAAGTAATTTCTCCTTTTTATTTTAGATTTGAAAAGAATGGTTCGGCTGAAGATATTAAAGAGGAAGAGAGACGCGATGATGTTGTTATGTACGAGAGGAGACATCGATTTGAAGGAAAGGCAGCTGATTGAGAAGGAATTTCGACTGAGAATAAATAGGAAAGCGTGTTTAAGAACGCACCGATGATATTAATTTGATCAATTAAGGTTTTATTTAATTTTCAACGCGTTTATAAATCGTACGCTCACACAACAACTCCAATCACTACGAAATTTGAAATCCGATAATAAAACAATATTATGGATCCAATGGAACTGGTTTCGTCGAATTCCGAGACAGCGCCTCGGAAGGCTATTTTTTTAAATTCAATTAAAACAATAAAATTTTAAAACTGAACAAACCACTGTTAATTTCAATTTTACAACTTCTATTATCTTCAGTGTTATCAATATAAATTTTATAAGCCTTCAAATTAATTTTAACAGGCCTAAAAGTCAAGATTCAATATTTTACCAAATCCCGATAATTAAATTCAATAATTAATTATCCAATAAATAGAGATATTTGAAATTCAAGTTATAAATTAACTTTTAAATATTTAAAATCAATTAAATATTCCAATTTCAAATGCCCCAAAATTTCGGGTCATCACGGCTTCGCCGCGTACCGGACACCGAAACACATATATGAATATACCGTAGAGATCAGCACGACAAAATGATCAAAATGGTATATAGATATCATTGGTACGATCATCCTATCAAAAGTCGATATTCGGTACCGAAAATGCTGGTAAAACGCCAGAAATAAGATAAACGGAGCAATAGCAGTCCAAATTTGGCAAAACGAAATACGACGTCTCACTGAGAAGATGATAAATATTTTTATTATATAAAAATATTCAGGTTTGAGAAATATTTTATTATCATCAAGTATTAACTGATTTAAATCGAAATTGAAATTAAACAACAAAACTAACTTTCATATTTTCTGATGAATATTTACTATTTGCTATGTTTATATAAACGTATTTCAAATATCAAATTTTCATTTTCAATTTTTAATTATTTATTTTCAAGCAAAATTTCAGTTAATTACGTTCTTTAAAACCAATAAAATTTTCGGGTCGTTACATAAAATTAATTTAATAATAATTTATTTAATTTACGTGAAAATAGCCATTTTGGCCACTGTCTCGGATTTCAACGAAACTAGTTTCATCGGATCCATAATAGTGAATTATTGTAGGATTTCAAGTTTCGTAGCGATCAGACTTATCGTTTTATCATGCGGGCTCGAAACGCATAGAAATCAATTTAATGAATTCAATTTGAAATAAGCTGATTTTAAAAGCTAACTTCTTCATACAATAGAATTAGGATTTGAAACCTGTTCCATTAAATTTAAAAATATCGAAAACGTCTACTTCGATATATTGGATAACCCACTTTCGTTTCGGAAACGGAACGGGCTTTGTGATTGATTTGGTGGCCACCCCTCAATTTTGATTATGGGAGTGTGTTCCGAGGTAGGCGGTAGTAGCTGCTATATGTTACCACCAGTCCGGATCCGCAAAACGGTAGTATTCTACCCTGTGCATTGCCTCGCATGCCTTGTCACATACCTTATCGCGCCCATTACGAGTTTAGTTTGTGTCGTACCTATGGAGTGCTACCTGATAGCCCACCAGTTTACGGTGGAGTTTACAGTACTGTATAGACTACAACATTTATTTAAAATGTGTTAAGGGAGATATGGGTAGCGCCTTAATGCTATTTTAATACTTTACTTTACTGTAGACACTATTATAATAGCGTATTGTACTATGTATGTAGATAGTTTAACGGATCCTTAGGAGATGGAAATCCTGAACATCTCTTAAGTTATGCACTCACGTTGTGTAACGACCCGTAAATTTTAAAGGTTTTAATAACGTAATTAAATTGATTTTTGCGAAATTTTATATAATTAAATTTGGAAATAAAAATTTGATATTTGGAATATGTCTATATAAACATAGCAAATGGTAAATTTTCATCTGAAAATATGAAAGTTTATTTTATTGTGTAATTTTATATAATTTGAATAATTTAATATTTGATGATAATAAAATATTTTCCAAGTCTGAATATTTTATATAATAAATTTATAAATCATCTTCTAAGTGAGACGTCATATTTCGTTTCGTCAAATTTGGACTGCTATTGCTCAGTTTATCTTATTTTCGGTGTTTTAGCAGCATTTTCGGTACCGAATATGAACTTTTGATAGGATGATTGTACCACTGATATCTGTGTACTGTTTTGATCGTCTCATCGTGCTTATCTCCACAGTATATTCAATTGTAAATTTCAAAGTCCGGGAGACAGCAAAATCTAAAGAACGGTTTCCGTATCGGTTCCGCAATTCGGCTTTTGGATATCCCGTGACCATTTGTTTGTCCATTAGGTAATGCTAATAACCATTAACTATTGGTAATCCAAATTTCAACAGTCACGACCTTTGGTTTTAATTGGTTTCAAAATTCTCTGGTTCGTTGTTTAGCTACTTTTCATTTTGAATGAAATTATATTTGCATATTAAAGTTTCTTATTCCTTTGCAAACTCTTCCGCCTGCTATATTCCTTCCTCCTCCTTGCATTTGCTCGATGCTGTTGCTTGAGAATTCACTCATCCCTTCTAGCTTCCACATATTCTCCCTAATTCCACCTCGACCCGACAACACACGCTACCCCATGCTCACTGGCCACCATCCCATAACCAACGTCTGCCATCACCACACACAACAAACTACCTCGGCCACACAAAAGCTTCAACCGAGCCTCATCACCTTCGCCTTAGATTCGAGCTCCGCAGAACCACCTCGCCATCAACGCAACAACCACCCAGACCCCATCTGCCTTCGATCTCAATTCCACACATCGAGATCCGATCCATCACCCGCCCTCCATCCTAGCCAGCATGCGTCTTCACTGGTTTGTTATGTGCAGTATATATGAATTATATTATATATATATATATTTTTTGGGTTCTATAGCTTTATATTCCTCCTCATTTACAGTTTATATATATATATATCTAAATATATTGTTGCGAATACTGGTCTGCATCTATTTGTTATATATATTCAAATCTGCATAGAGTTGAGTAACCTGCATATGTTTTGTTTATGGTAGGATTATATAGATATATTTGTTTATAAACGAAATTAGCATATGTTTTGCTTACAGTATGTGTGTATATATATATTTGTATGAACATAAATTGCATATGACTGTTTACAGTATGATTTCGTATATATTTGTTTATAAATATATTTTGGCACATATTGTGTTTATAGTTTGACTTATACATATATTTGTGTATAAATAGAATCTGCACATAATTGTTGTTTATAATCTACATATATATATATATAGTTCGCACATATATTCTGTTTTGTAAAGCTGCAGGCTCTTTTCTATATGTATATTAAATTATATATATTATAAGGATGATAAAGGAATATTTGTTTATATATATATATATTACAATTAGCTAGTTACTTTGTTTTTTCCATATCTTCCTGTTATTTTTCCATCTGATTTGTAATAGATAAATAAGTATATATAAGTGTATATATGACTTGTTTGAGTTTATAGATATATTCTAATAAAGTAAGTTATTTTGACTTTTATAAGGAATATTGATTTTAAATATATATTATGTATATATATTCTAAATATATGGGTTTAAATTTAATAATGATATATATATATATATATATATATAGTTATATATATATATATAAGTTCACTTATACCATTGATCTTTATCAAATCCAGTTCATCGTGCTTTACTTTGTCGCTCTCCCGTTGTCACTTCGTGCTTATCCGTATTGGTTTGGTGATTTGTCGTCTATTTGTGCCTATTTCCATCTTGTTATCGTGTTTCTCTAGCCTCGATAGGTGAGCAATCACTCACGATTAACATTCTTATATTTATTAAATTTGATTTCATTTGAAACGACAATTGAAATATGCTGTTGCTAGTTATTTAATTGCTATATATATGATATGCCATTTTTGTTACTGTTCACCTGTGACATCTGACAACATGATCTGTTATTTGTATTTTATCTGTTATTGATGATATATGCTTGTTGTTGATATGTTATATTGTTATCATCACTGTTCTCACTCTGCAAGTTCCCTGTTGGTATAGAATTCCCTATGGGTTGAAATGATACATACCCAAACGATCTTGTAGAATAAGAGAAAATCTTTACGGGTTGAAAGGATAAACCCAAGCGATTTTCATTGAATTGAATTTTGGGATTGCGGGTTGAAATGATATATACCCATAGATATTTAAATTGCGGATTGAAATGATAAATATCTGTATCACTTGACCATAGGATAGAAAATTATATACAGATACCGTTGGTCTATATATATTTTAAAAATGATTTCCAAGGTTTTGAAAGAAAATATATGGTTTTATTAAATATTGATTTTAAGATATTATATATATATATATATAAATGTTATTTTTATAAAGGTTTAAATTTTATTTTTTAAATTTATATGTTTGGAAAATTTTAAATTTATAAGTTAGTTTTGAAATATAATTTTTTAGATTTTCTTATAATTTTACTATTTTTAAATATAGATAAATAAGTTTTAATTTAAAAAAAATTAATAATAAGCTTTAATTTAATAAAATTTAATTTAATTAGTATATATTATGTTTATGTATTTATTTAAAAGTTTATATTTTAAAAATAGATTTTTATAATAATTTTAATAAAATTAAGGTTGGGAAGATAAAATTTAATTAATTTGAAATCGTATTCTTTTAAGAATTATATTTAATTAAATCGATTTGAAACTTATTGAATTTGAGATTTTAAAGATATGATTTTATAACTTGATTTTTTGATTTAAAGCGATTAAATGGATATTTCAAATTTAAATAAATCAAATTTAGTTATTGTAAAGGTTGAATATTAAACTTTGAAGTCTATTGAAGTTGAAATGGTTTAAATTGTAGTTCAAATTTGTATTTGAAATCAATATATATTGAATATGGTTTACTGAAACTTGAATTGAATTGAAATTGATGAATTGAGAATGATTTAAATTGAATTTTTGAATTCGAATTGATTTGAATTGATTTGTGAAATTTGAGGAAACTATTTTTATTTTATATAAAGTATTTTTAAAATATATTTAAAACTATTTTAATATTTTACTTTATAAATTATTTTAAAATAAACTATTTTTAATTTTTAACTATTTTAATATTTTACTTTATAAATTATTTTAATATAAACTATTTTTAATTTTTAACTATTTTAATATACTAATTATTTTATTATATAAACTATTTTATTATATAAACTATTTTATTATATATACTATTATTAATATCTAAACTGTTTAAGAGAAAGTATTATGATTTCAAATTGTTATGATTTCCAAAGTATTATGATTTCAAAGTGTTATGATTTCCAAAGTGTTATAATTTCTAAGTTTTATAATTTCGAAAGTGTTATAACTTTGAAAGTGCTATGATTTTGGAAATGGATATATTTTAAGTGAATAATGATATCGTATTGATATGGTTTTGAAATGGATATGATATTTTGGTTTTGAAAAATGAATTATTTGAAATGAAATGACCACGGTGTTATAATAACGTTTGGTTGTTAAAGAGACCGGGATCGATTGTTGTCATACTCTTTGCCAATATCGAAAACCACTTTAACAACTGTGTACACGGTGGAGATTCCAGAATGAAGTAGGATGGTTGGCGACGATTCTATATGAGGTATATACGTGGAGCAGACTCCCGTGAGTTTGCTTAAGGTGGCTAAAACAGGAGCAATTGATGGGCCAAGTGAGGTAGCTCATCCGATCGGACACACTTCTTCGATACCATTCTATTACTTTGTGATTGATTGGGTGCACCGTCGGATTTTTTGGGAGTGTTGGACGAGTTGGGCGGTAGCTGCGGCTATTCGTTACCAACAGCCTGGTAGTGTAATTGGTATATCTACCCTGGCATTGCCTAGTTGTGCCGTGTCACCTACCATATCGAGCCCACTACGAGTTTGTTTTGTACCATACCTATGGAGTGCCCTTTGACGACCTCTAGTTTACGGAGGGGATTATGATACTGTATAGACTATAGGAATATATAAAATGTGTTAAGGGGGATATAGGTAACACCTTAATGCTATTTTAATACTTTTACTTTACTATAGACATATTATAATAGCGCAAATTACTACATAGTAGATAGTTCAACGGATCCTTAGAGGATGGAAATCCCAAACATCCTTTAAGTTACTTGTATTTCAGTTGATATTTCACTTGAGGTGGATTTATTGATATATGAATGTTAATCCTGACTCGAGTGTTTTGTGTTTTTTGCTTTATGCTCGGGTCAGACTGAGTGTCACAGCATTTGAGACTCACCTTTGGAGTTTGGAGCTTCGCTTGGAGATCCAACTGTCTATTCCGCTTTCAGTTACTCAGTTGACTCTAGTGATATATTCAGATTTTGTTATTTGACTATTGTATATAGACTTCTATGTATTCGAGACTTCTGTTGTATCTTGTTTTAACTCTGTTATATATATAGTAGTTTCATGAACTACTATTCATTTGTTTCCGCTGCTTATTGTTATATTACTCTGTGTCTGTGATTCTGTGATTGATTTATATATTGTATATGCTGAGTTTTCCAAATATAAAATTAACTATCTGATACTTTGAGAAATTCAATTCTGACATGTGCGGATGCGAACGGTTCAAAATAGCAGGATGTTACAGTTGGTATCAGAGCTCTGGTTTTAGGCAAAACTTAACATATATAGTAAATTTAATTACAGAATCACCTTCGTTCGAGCTTGAGTTCCTCCACTTTGACTCGGATTTCCTTTGAAATTTGGAACTTTCCCTTTGTTATGAAATCCATACTTGTCTCTTTCTATCCGTGTTTTCTTGATTCTGGAGTATCCCATAACTCCACTTCGGTTGATCTCTATAATGAATCGGCGGTCTCACCAATCATAGAATGATTTGTAAAGGGGCGAAACTCATTTACAACAGTCATTGATTCACCGGAGATTTCTGTATCCTCGGTTTAGATGCTGTTGTCTCTTGTTATACCCTAATGTTCTCTTGTAGACGACCAGGGTAATTCTCTTGTGAGCGAATGTCGATTTTCCTCAGAATTCTGCCTCGATCTTATTCTTGAAGTCTCGGTTGACCCGGTTAAGGTCACCCACGATTAATACAGTATATCCATCTTTCTATTTTGTAATTTGATTGTCTTATCTTCATTTCGAGCATATTTCTAGTTAAAATTCTCTTGATTAGGATTCCTCTAATATGAATCTCTATCCTTGATTTGTAACCCGTTCTTGAATCATCGAGTGAGGGAGTGTATTTGTAATTAATATAAAATGTTTTATAGTGTGTTGTTTGAGTTGTTAAGTTTGATTTGGGGTTTCAATTGATTCGTCTTATCAACGCTATCGATAGAAATTCCAAAACACTTGAACAGAGCAAACTGACACAATATAAATAAATGAAATTATAAAACATGGTTTATAAATTGAATTGGAATTTGAAATGAATTTAAATTAAGAATTTGAGAATTCAATTTCTGGTATTTTTGAAAATTTGGTTTTAAATTCTTAGGGTATATTATTTAAAAGTATTTTCGAATAGAAATCATTTTCAAAGAATTTTAAAAAGTTTTAAATTGGTAATCTCCTCTTTTGTCGCTGGAAAATAATTTCGGTGATGACTGCAGCATCATCGACATTCATTTTTGAGTCTTAGAGTGGGGAGACCACTTAGTAGCTTTGCTACACTTTTGTCTTGGAAAATGTATTTGATTTGAATTTCTTAAGTATGATTTGATTTATAATATATATAAGTATATGATTATAGATTTGATTTGATATATATAACATATATATTTATCTCTAAATGATTTGAAGAGAAATCAGAAATTTAACACTTAAATTTTATGTTAAAGGATGATTTCAATTATTAAAATGAAGCCAATTTTTTGAATAAATATCTAAAACTTGAAATAATTGAATTGAGAAAATTTTACTTGTATAATACTTAACTGCATTCCAATATATATATATATATATATATATATATAACTTACCTAAATTATTCAGAAGTTGACTATGTAATTGAAAAGTATACAATATAAAGGATGTTAAAGGAATTTATTTAAATAAATTTGGGTGATTAAAATAAGTTTCAATATACTTAATCTATGTGATAAGATATGTTAAGTGTAATAAATTGAATAATAATTTGGAAAAAAGAAAGAATTAATTGGTTGAATAAAATATGATTATAATAATGTTTATACACCCAATTTATGATTTTAGAAAATGTTAATTTAGATAAATTGGATAATGAGATAATGAATAAATAAATATGAATTTAAGAATAGTTAAGATTGAATTATAAGTGAAATTAACTTAAGTGAAATCTAATGGATTAAACCAAATTGTTGAATATTAATTTATTTAAAATTGAAATTTATATGGTTTTAAATTAATTGTTTTATTTTGTTTTTCAATATATTTTCTTTCTGGTTGTTTCTATTCTCCTACCTCGTTCCTTTTCGAGGACGAAAAGTTTTGAGTGGGGGAGAGTGTAATGACCTGTAAATTTTAAAGGTTTTAATAACATAATTAAACTGATTTTTGTGAAATTTTAAATAATTAAATTTGGAAATAAAAATTTGATATTTGGAATACGTCTATATAAACATAGCAAATTGTAAATTTTCATCTGAAAATATGAAAGCTTACTTTATTGTGTAATTTTATATAATTTGAATCAGTTAATATTTGATGATAATAAAATATTTTCCAAGTTTGAATATTTTATATAATAAATTTGTAAATCATCTTCTGAATGAGACGTCTTATTTCGTTTCGTCAAATTTGGACTGCTATTGCTCCGTTTATCTTATTTTTGGCATTTTAGCAGCATTTTCGGTACCGAATATCGACTTTTGATAGAATGATCGTACCACTGATATTTGTGTACCGTTTTGATCGTCTCATCGTGCCGATCTCCATAGTATATTCAATTGTAAATTTTGAAGTCCGGGAGATAGAAAAATCTATGGAACGATTTCGTATCGGTTCCGCAATTTGGCTTTTGGATATCCCGTGACCATTCGTTTTTCCATCAGGTAATGCTAATAACGATTAACTATTGGTATTCCAGATTTCAACAGTCATGTACTTTGGTTTTAATTGGTTTCAAAATTCTCTGGTTCGTTGTTCAGCTACTTTTCATTTTGAATGAAATTATATTTGTGTATTAAAGTTTCTTATTCCTTTGCAAACTCTTCCGCCTGCTATATTCATTCTTCCTCCTTGCCTTTGCTCGTTGCTGTTGCTTGAGAATTCACTCATCCCTTCTAGCTTCCACCAATTCTCCCCACTTCTACCTCGACCCGACAACACGCGCCACCCCATGCTCACTAGCCACCATCCCACAACCAACGTCCGCCATCACCACACACAGCAAACCACCTCGGCCAAACAAAAGCTTCAACCAAGCCTCATCACCTTCGCCTTAGATCCGAGCTCTGCCTAAACCACCTCGCCATCAATGCAACACCCACCCAGACCCTATCCGCCTTCCATCTGAACTCCACACATTGAGATCTGATCCACCGCCCGCCCTCCATCCTAGCCAGTATGCATCTTCATTGGTTTGTTATGTGTAGTATATATGAAATATATTATATATATATTGATTTTTTTGGGTTTTATAGCTTTATATTCCTCCTCATTTACAGTTTATATGTAATCTTAATATATTGCTGCGAATACTGGTCTGCATATTTTTTTATATATATTCAAATCTGCATAAAGTTGAGTAACCTGCATATGTTTTGTTTACGGTAGGATTATATAGATATATTTGTTTATAAACGAAATTAGCATATGTTTTGCTTATAGGATGTGTGTATATATATATATTTGTATGAACATAAATTGCATATGACTATTTACAGTATGATTTCGTATGTATTTGTTTATAAATATATTTTGGCACATATTTTGTTTATAGTCTGACTTATACATATATTTATGTATAAATAGAATCTACACATAATTGTTGTTTATAATCTACATATGTATATATATATGGGTTATTTGTCTGCACATATATTTTGTTTTGTAAAGCTACAAGCTCTTTTCTATATGTATATTAAATTATATATATTATAAGGATGATAAAGGAATATTTGTTTATATATATATATTACAATTAGCTAGTTACTTTGTTTTTTCCATATCTTCCTGTTATTTGTCCATCTAATTTGTTATAGATAGATAAGTTTATATAAGTGTATATATTACTTGTTTGAGTTTATAGATATATTCTAATAAAGTAAGTTATTTTGACTTTTATAAGGAATATTGATTTAAAATATATATTATGTATATATATTCTAAATATATGGGTTTAAATTTAATAATGATCTTAAAATATATATATATATATATATTGATTTGGATATATGTATATATGTTTAAATTTAATACTGATTTTCATATATATGGGAATATGATTATATATATATATATAGTTATATATATATATATATATATAAGTTCACTTATACCATTGATCTTCATCAAATCCAGTTCATCGTGCATTGCTTTGTCGCTGTCCCGTTTTCACTTCGTGCTTATCCGTATCAGTTTGGTGATTTGTCGACTATTTGTGCCCATTTCCATCTTGTTCTCGTGTTTCTCTAGCCTCGAAAGGTGAGCAATCACTCAAGAGTAACATTCTTATATTTATTAAATTTGATTTTATTTGAAACGACAATTGAAATATGCTGTTGCTAATTATTTAATTGCTATATATATGATATGCCATTTCTGTTACTGTTCACCTGTGACATCTGACACCATGATCTGTTATTTATATTTTATCTGTTATTGATGATATATGCATGTTGTTGATATGTTATATTATTATCATCACTTGTGACGACCGCCCATGACCCCTGCACCGAATCTAGAGATAGTGAGCTGTAAAGTGTGCCAGGCGACCATGGACGATTGTCAGGGTAGATTAAAACAACAGAATCTATCGTATTACTCACAGCGCATGGACAAAATACAATAGAACATATGTATAGAGAAGCTTTACAGAACAAAATGACATCATATAAAACTCCATAATAGTTGAATACAAGCATCCAAATAGCCAATACATCAAGCCTCACTACATAACACTCAGAGAATACAAAACAGCGGAACATCCAGTACATATAATAAGAAGATAATATGCAACCCTCCAGCTCGTCTTCGATATCAGCATCGTGAGAAGAGAACAGCACCTGTCACCTGCTACCTAGTCTGCCCGTCCCAAAAATGGACGAACAACCCAAGGCAATAAGAATTAAAACATAAAGCCTTGAGTCAGACAACAGTCTTAGTGAGCAGTAAATTAACTAACAACATACCAAAAGAGCATAAAGGAAAAGGAATAGGAATACAACCCTCCCACTCCACCTCTTTCTACAATGATAGCCCCCAGACACACACTAAGCAGAAGCAACACAACAGAGCATACAATTTAAAGTAAAGTAATAATCATTCGAGTCAAGGGCGATGTTTTCCAAGTACCAAGGCCTAAATCAGATAAGCACCCAGAAAATACCGCTCTTGAGTCCGAATGACGATACAACCAAACATCCATGACTCTGGCTATCACTGTTATCATTGCTTCGATATCACCGTTAATTGAATGACCGGCACATTCTTTCAGCCGTCCGTCAAGGGCTAATGGAAACCCCGGTTCTAGACATAACTCCCGCACGTCGTCGCAGCCCGTGCCTAGGACTATCGAATCTGCCCAGAGTACTCGACCATCAACGGTTGGCCGTTGGGACTATAGAATCTGCCCAAACGTACTCTTGCTTAGAGCATGCTAGAACCTTCAACAACGATGCTATCCAAGCCTCCTAGTCATCCTCCTCGACGACTATTCTCATATCCATTCATTATCCTCAACTCGAATCATATCACCGAGTTATCAACATGCTTGGAATGATCCCGTCTGGATTAGACCAAGTCTTCATCACATGATTGCCTCACTTCATCACATCCTCGCAAAGCCTCATCTCAACATCACATCATCAAATCTACGCATAAGAGCTTCATCATCCCGCTACATATGCCACGAGCAGCTTACCCAATTCAAGAGCCTTTCCCCTAGCTTTTGAATCATCTTCGGCCACCTTGTCTAAAACCAATCAACAATCATCTAATTCACAGCAATCAATCATGTCAAACATCAATCCAAGTAACCAAGCATTCAAATATAAGCAAAATGAACAATTATAACAATAATGGCAATTTCGTAATTAAGGAGTTGAAAGTCTAACAAGCATGAAAACATGAGAATTATCTCTACAACTTGATGAATGAACTTGCATAGGTTAATCATATACAAAAATGGTTGTCGAATCATCATGAACAATGGATCTACATGGATCTACACTTAGGTTTACAAAAATGCATAGAAATCACTATTTTAACACCAAATCAAGCCAACAATCCGATCTACTCCTTTGGATCCGTGTGAGAGATAACCACCACTCACCAAATCGCCTAAACAACCTCAAATCAACACGCTTCAGATCCGGACAGCGAAGGATCAAGCTTGATATATCACGAATCCGCTTCAAACGAAGAAATCTCTCTTGAAAAGATGAAGATCTTCAATCTATGCTCTTGAATCTTCAATTTGATCTTCAACTTGGATGAAAGGAAGCACTAGATTAGAGTGGAGGAAAGAAGTGAAGAAGTGTAGAAGTCGTGCTCTCAAAATGGCAGCACTTCGTCGCTTCGAAATCCGGATCCCAAAAAGTGAGAAAAACCCTTCTATTTATAGGCAGATTTTTAGGTCGTCTAACTCTATAGGTCGTCTCCGACCTAAGCCCCTCCGACCTAAGCCCCACCGACCTAAGCCTAACGACCTACAATAATGCGCATCTGCGACTTAACATGCCAGCGACCTACGACCTAATGCGCACGACCTAGCACAAGCGCGCGACTTAACAACAGGTACGACCTAACACTTAGACAAAACTTTGCGACCTAACAACTTAGCAACCCACGGGACCAACAGATGCTACGACTTAACTCCTCAGCGACCTAACACATGACGACCTAAAACAACACACGACCTAACACCCTATGCGACCTAACAACTTATGCCAACAAGCGACCTAACTAAAACAGAACTCACGACCTAACTTAGGTCGCGTACGACCTAACTACCCTAACCAGCCATCCCGTACTCTGCTTAACTCTTAGGTCGCTAACAATTAGATCGCTAACTCCTATAGGTCGCGAACTATTATAGGTCGCATCTCACTAGTTTCCTAAGGTCGCTGCTGACCTAAATATACTAACTCGGTAGCCACTAGGTCGCAACTCACTCAACCCGCTAACTTCTATTAAGTCGCTGCCGACCTACCCCTTAGGTCGCCAATCCTATAAGTCGGTCACGACCTATCACTTAGGTCGTTCACGACCTAGGACTTAGAAAAATTCTGCCTAAAATCTGAAACGACTAAAAATGCTGAAAATTCCAGATTCGAACGAACTTTTCGATCCGTAAAAATACGGGTCGTTACATCACTATTCTCACTCTGCAAGTTCCCTGTTAGTATAGAATTCCCTATGGGTTGAAATGATACAGACCCAAACGATCTTGTAAAATAGGAGAAAATCATTATGGGTTGAAATGATAAACCCAAGCGATTTTCATTGAATTGAATTTTGGGATTGCGGGTTGAAATGATATATACCCGTAGATATTTAAATTGCGGATTGAAATGATAAATATCCGTATCACTTGACCATAGGATAGAAAATTATACACAGACACCGTTGGTCTATATATATTTTAAAAATAATTTCCAAGGTTTTGAAAGAAAATATATGGTTTTATTAAATATTGATTTTAAGATATTATATATATAAATGTTATTTTTATAAAGGTTTAAATTTTAGGTTTTTTAATTTATATGTTTGGAAATTTTTTAATTTATAAGTTAGTTTTGAACTATAATTTTTAAGATTTTCTTATAATTTTACTATTTTTAAATATAGATAAATAAGTTTTAATATAATTTTTTTTAATAATAAGCTTTAATTTAATAAAATTTAATTTAATTAGTATATATTTTGTTTAAGTAATTATTTAAAAGTTTATATTTTAAAATAGATTTTTATAATAATTTTAATAAAATTAAGTTTGGGAAGATAAAATTTAATTAATTTGAAATCGTATTCTTTTAAGAATTATATTTAATTAAATTGATTTGAAACTTATTGAATTTGAGATTTTAAAGATATGATTTTATAACTTGATTTTTTGATTTAAAGTGATTAAATGAATATTTCAAGTTTAAATAAATCAAATTTAGTTATTATAAAGGTTGAATATTAAACTTTGAAGTCTATTGAAGTTGAAATGGTTTAAATTCAAATTTGTATTTGAAATCGATATATATTAAATATGGTTTATTGAAACTTGAATTGAATTGAAATTGATGAATTGAGAATGATTTAAATTGAATTTTTAAATTCGAATTGATTTATGAAATTCGAGGAAACTATTTTTATTTTATATAAAGTATTTTTAAAATACATTTAAAACTATTTTAATATTTTACTTTATAAATTATTTTAATATAAACTATTTTAATTTTTAACTACTTTAATATTTTACTTTATAAATTATTTTAATTTAAACTATTTTTAATTTTTAGATATTTTAATATATTAATTATTTTATTATATAAACTATTTTATTATATAAAATATTTTAATATATATACTATTATTAATATCTAAACGGTTTAAGAGAAAGTATTATGATTTCAAACTGTTATGATTTCCAAAGTATTATGATTTCAATGTGTTATGATTTCCAAAGTGTTATAATTTCTAAGTTTTATGTTTTCGAAAGTGTTATAACTTTGAAAGTTCTATGATTTTGGAAGTGGATATATTTTAAGTGAATAATGATATCGTATTGATATGGTTTTGAAATGGATATGATATTTTGGTTTTGAAATATGAATTATTTGAAATGAAATGACCACGGTGTTATAATAACGTTTGGTTGTTAAAGACACCGGGATCGGTTATTGACATACTCTCTGCCAATACCGAAAACCACTTTAACAACTGTGTATGCGGTGGAGATTCCAGATTGAAGTAGGATGGTTGGCGATGATTCTATATGAGGTATATACGTTCACCTGACTCCCGTGAGTTAGCTTAAGGTGGCTAAAAAAGGAACAATTGACGGGCCAAGTGAGGTAGATCCTCCGATCGGACACACTTCTCTGATACCATTCTATTACTTTGTGATTGATTGGGTGCACCCTCGGATTTTTTAGGAGTGTTGGACGAGTTGGGCGGTAGCTGCGGCTATGCGTTACCAACAGCCCGGAAGTGTAATGGGTATATCTACACTGGCATTGCCTAATTGTGCCGTGTCACCTACAATATCAAGCCTTCTACGAGTTTGTTTTGTACCATACCTATGGAGTGCCCTCTAACGACCTCTAGTTTACGGAGGGGATTACGGTAATATATAAACTATGGGAATATATAAAATGTGTTAAGGGGGATATGGGTAACGCCTTAACGCTATTTTAATACTTTTACTTGACTATAGACATATTATAATAGTGTATATTACTACATAGTAGATAGTTCCATGGATCCTTAGAGGATGGAAATCCCAAACATCCTTTAAGTTACTTGTATTTCAGTTGATATTTCACTTGAGGTGGATTTATTGATATATGAATGTTAATCCTGACTCGAGTGTTTTGTGTTTTTTGCTTTATGCTCGGGTCAGACTGAGTGTCACAGCATTTGAGACTCACCTTTGGAGTATGGAGCTTCGCTTGGAGATCTAACTATCTATTCGGCTTTCAGTTACTCAGTTGACTCTAGTGATATATTCAGATTTTGTTATTTGACTATTATATTGAGACTTCTATGTATTCAAGACTTCTTGTAACGGGCCGAAAATTTTCGACCCCGAAAATCGACACTAATACGTTCACTATATAGAGTGCCGAACAATCAAGTGCCGGAAATCCCAGACTATTAGGGTTAAGAAGAAAAGGAGGTAGAATAAGAATAGAAAACAACAAAACAGAATCTCACAATCGCAGCGGAACAAAATATAATATATAACAACTGCATTTTATATAAAGAAGAGGTGTAAGTATCAATATACATACAAGATATCAGAGTACAACAAACCTGGATACTAATAACTTGTCCTCAACTACTGAATAAAATAGCCTATAATACACAGCGGAATATACTCCATACGTCACTGCCATCCAGCTCGTCTCCTGTGCTTCAAAACGTCGTAACCTGAAAATCTGTAATACTGGGTCTGACCTGAGCATTACAATAAAGTAACACCCAAGTCAGGCTTAAAACCAGCGTGAGTAAAACCAACTTAATTGGAAAATACTTAAGTTATAAAACTTCTTTGGAAATCAGGGTAACTCGTACATCACTACGAGTTCTTATCTTGTTATAGCCAAACACTTATTACACAAATCCATTGATATTTAAAATAATGTCTAAGTACCGTTACTTAATTTAAATGGTCAGATTTACTCAATTTTATTCAATTCCAGCCTACAAGATTCTATAATCAAATCCGTAAAAAAATTATTGTGGTTATTAAATCGAAGTGGTTCCGAATATCGCTGATATCCGATCCCAGCCTCTTCGAATCCAAGTGATAAATTTAAAAGGGTAAATTGTTTAAGATAACACTTTATTATTTAGGGTGACCATATTCGAATATGGGAATTTATTTCCGATTCTTATTTCAAATAAAACATATCATTACTTTAAACCCATTATTTTAATTTGTCTGACCATTTGTTGTCACAGACAAGAATAATTTGAAACAAATATCCAATAGATTTAAACAAAGATATAGATCGTTAACCCAATTAACGGTCTATAATCAATATCCAAACGATTAACACATCTGGGTTTTTAATTTACTTTGATTTACCATATCCATTTATATTTAAAACCCAAATTGATTACAATTTAATTAATTTATAAAAAAACAAAATTTTATTTTTTTAGTTAATTTAAAACCAAGAAATCCAATTTATAGCCAAGCCTTATTTTATTATCCTAAGATTTAATAAATTAAGAGTCTAATCTAAATTCTTCCCTTAATTAATTACATTTAACCTTACCACAAATAATTTTAAACTTAAAAATATTGGGCGGTGATACCTAGTACCAGGATAAGTTCAAATCCCTTTTTTTTCTTCCTTTATTTCCTTTCCCTTCTCTTTATTTCTTTTATTTTCTTTTATTCTTTTTAATTTTCTCGGCCCATTCTTCTCCCCTTTCCTCTTATCTTTATTACAGTTTCCCTCCTTTTACCTCTTCATCCTTCATTTTTCCGAAGTCGTGCACGAATCTGTGCACCCCTGTGCACCCATACACGACCAACGGCCAACTTCCTTTGCCGCCGTTCATCCCCATCAGTCACCTACCACTCCCACATCCCGTTGACCCACCATCGACCCCCTATCCAAACCCGGTTCGAATTTTGAACTACTACTCCACCCCCGAACACAACCGAGCCACCAATTCGCCTTCCCTCGCCTTTCTAATCTTCCCTCACCTACCAGGCTCTACCCAAACACTTGCCGAAGTACCCTTGTCCTTTTCCCCCAGTTTCGCAGTCATATCCCTCCATCGTGACATTGCCATTTCCCTCGAAGACGAGACCACCCACTTCCACCTTAAACCCTACTTCTGATTCGTTCGGCCACCTCCTACATTTCTCGAATGCCGTGATATTTTTCATGAGAGCACCACCCTCTACCCTCCCTCCACGACGAATGTCGTGTTTCCAAATCGGTCGAGTCGCCGAAAATTGACCAAACCCCAAACCCCAAACCCCGTTCAACTCGGCATTCCTTCCCCTATACGGTACTAAAAATCTCCAACCAAAGCTTAAAATTCAAGTTTTCCAAACACAAATAAATCTAGATAACCCAATCATTAAATTTTTCCACTTGAGATTCGACCATTACCGAGTCATTTTCTGAAAATGTGGTTCTCTCCTTCTATGATTCATGATGTTCAACAAAACAAATTTTAAATTAACCTATACTCGAAAATAAGCATGCTTTGTTTTGAAATCAAGACTTGAAACTAAACAGAGGGTGAGAGAATGAATTTTGAAGTTAAGGGTTTTAAACTAGTTTATTCTATTTTTTTCCAAACATGAACAGGGAAGAAAACATGGTTTCAGGTTGAAACCTTATGTCAGTTATACATCAACAAAGTATACACACACCAGAAGCATATGTACCTATCACAGAATCAAAAGTTCGTTCTTAAAACCACAGTTAGATATAGTATACCTGGTAACAGTAAGGAAAGTGGGGTGTTATATTCACCTTTTTTTTCAAAAAAACTGCTTGCTTTGTTTCTTGCTTTAATTTACAGTAAAAGTTCTTAGAAAAAGATTTTACTCACCTCCTTTCTTTTGGACAGAGCAGTGTTTTCTTTTTGCTTCTGTCTAGATCCTGCTTCAAGAATTTGATCTCCTTTTTGTTTTTGTTAAATGGAAGGACTTTGTATATATTTTTCTTTGTTTTACTTAGCTTGTTCTCGAACGAAAAAATATGAAACAAGTAGAGGTATATATAAGAGAGTAGGCTGCATTCCTTTGTACATAGTAACTCCTTTTTGCTTTTCTTTTATTTTTCTTTTTCATTGATCAGAGATTTCTTCTGAAAAGTTCAAGTGATTTGATTTTTCCTTTAACTCTTGTATGCTTGGATTTGATGTTTTATATGCTTGAGTTGAAATGTTGTATGCATGCATTTAATTGTGTGTTCCCTTTTGTGTTTACATGAATATATATATCCTTGAATATACACATACTACATACATATACAAATATACCTTTTTACTTTACCTATTTCCCATTATATACATACACTTATTCTTATACATATTTTCTTATACATTGCTTATGTATATTTTGTCATTATATATATATATATATATCCACATTTATACAAACTTTTATATATATTATTTCATATGGAATACATTCATATACTTGCATATTTATATACTTATATATATATATATATTCAAACACCATAAGCTGGTATATATACTTACCTATACACTTTTGGATTATCTATCTTTAATTTAAAATGACAGGGTTTACATATATTTTTCTATAAAGTTTATCATAACTAGAATGGTATAACTTAAGTTTGAACATAGTTTTTAATCCATTTATAGATACAGGTATTTTAACTCCCAGAAAATATATTTATTTGACTTATAAAGTTCAATGTTTTCAATAATTAAATAAGTTAATCACCTAATATTTTGAAATGACCCTCCTATATACACACTAATTTTATTATTGATTTTTTTTTTAGAGATGATATATAGATATATCATCTATTACAAATATATTTCCCAGGGTCATTTTCTTTCTCTAATAACAAAAATATATCCAGGATCTTTCACAATATAGAAATATTGTTTTAATTCTAAATCATTTTTAACATACATATATGAAGATATCTATGTTATATTCTACTTGAATCAGAGCATGATAATAAGTAGAAATCCTTTTTAAATTTGCAAAAATGTGATAAATTCCCTTTTAAATTAACACTTATTGTATCCTGATTTTTGACTATAGTGTCCACTGGAAATATGTACCTTAGACTGTTATTATAATTAAGAAATAACCAAGCAATAATCGGTGGAAAGCAAGCTTATAATATAGATGATTGTCTTAAAGTCTGAATATTATCAAACTCAGGTTAAAAGAAAGTGGATCCTAAGTGAACACAAGCAACATCTAGGCGTAATGGAAACGCGCCTAACTTATTCATGCAAGGTCACTAGTTCGAGTACTATGCTGGTCGGTTCAAACACAATTTTTGTTTTTCTTTTTATTTTCTCCTGTATGGCTGAAATCTGATACCTACCTATAATTGTATATATATATTTAATTTTTGCCTATAACCTAACATACAAAACAATTCTTCTTGCATAACTATTTTTAAAACCCATTCTTTCAACTGTTTTAAGAATTTACATCTATATTTGTGCCTAATATCAACATGTACACAGATATACATGTACATGTCAGTGTCTTTGTTCATTTTCCAGAAAACTGAGCTCAAATGTTCCCTTTCTTCATTGATCTGAAGTGAAACATTTGGCCTGACCTATGGCCTAACCATGTGGTTACTCTGGCCATTCTTTTGTTTGCATTTTTACAACCCAGATTATACACAAAACATTGATACCTTTCCTTTCCAAAAACATGTATATATATATCTGTATGAATCAGACATTTTGTGATCAGATATATATCATTCTTCCTAATCATACTTCTCTTTTTAAAAATACATCTTCAGGGTATAAACACTTTTTCTTGCATCTGGACTTATGTCAATATCATAAATTGAAGATATAGCAGCTTAATTCTTTTCTGGGTTTTCTCAATATTATTTTCTGTATATCTATATTCTTTTTGAAAGAACTCAGGATTAACTAAAATCATCATAAAATGATTATGCTTATAAAATCCAGGTTTTACCTCTAAATCAAAACAACTTTAGCAAATAGGTTTTCAAATCAGTTTAACATCAATATCCTTAGTACATACCAAATCAGAAATAACCAGAAACAACATAGCACATGTCTCTTACAAGTTCTTCCTACTTAATACATTTAGACAGCCATATTAATCAGGGAATACATGCATGAATTAACACATTTTAGCTTTTATTTCTAATTATCTTAGCATCCTCTATTCCATATCTTTTTAATCTTGCTTACTTAGCTCCATCACAACCTGCAAAAGCATTAGTGGCTGCCCCATTATAAATGAGACACCCCCATGTGCCATGAGCAATAAGGGTCAGATCTATGATCTGGTGTGAGCATTTCTAACATATCCATGATATTAAGCTAAGGATACAGCATAAATATACTTTGCATACTTGACAGGTATTATCATGTACAATACATAAGAGCAAACATATGCAATAAAACAACTTTTATCTGGAACTACTAGGTTGCCTTTTCTTTTACTTATAAATTCCTGGCCTCATCTGCTATAAGGAATCAAAGGGACACATTGCCATGAACTAATTAACATTATGGCACAAAGATCTCAGGACTTAAACAAGCCATGTGCCAACTTGTCTACTTCAAATAGGACAAGCATTCCAGCAGCCTTCTTGGCACAAAATCCTTAGTTATATCACTAAGTGTATTTATGTTCATTCTATCAAAGATAGCTAGGTGTACATACCACCTATACTCATGAAGCATACTAGTTACCTTGCAGACATAATATTGCAAGCAAGTTAAAGGTTACTTTCTAGAGGTATAACACCCCAGTCATTCCATCTCACATTATTTAGCATATAAACACCCTATTCAAGCATATACCAGAATGTTTGCAACTGAGAATAAATACATGGCTCTATTGAGTTTATTTTGATTTTGCAAGCAACTATATTTAGCCAGATTTTCAATCTTGTTTAAACATAGTTTTTAGGCTTGTAAATTTCTGTTTAGTTTAGGGCTCAGCACTTATAGAGAAAGACTCCATTGCACCCTTAACTAATTATTTCAAGCCTCAGCACCATACCAATGTATATGCAGCTCATAGTTTTCTTTATCTTTTCATTCTTTGTCTTAAGCCATTATTCAAGCTAGTTACAAATACTCTGATATATGTTCCTTAAGGTTTTGGTATAATATACAGAGATGAAAATAGAACAACAAAGTTATACATCCATCATAGCAGATCATATTTCATCAAACATTCATGAAACCATCAGTAACCAACATAGTTTGTAAATCAAAACATGCAAAATATAACATATAAAAGCTTGGCTGCCTAATCCCAGGTCTTAATGCCATGTATATGAGTGAGGATACTCACCTAAATGCTTACACAAGCTTAAACCAGAAAACCCCTCAAATCTTTAGCCTTATCTTCCTCTTCTTTCTTAGGTTGATTAATTAGTGAGAGAGCAGTTTTCTGATTGGGCTCTTTGTTTAAATAAGGGTTCTGTCTAGGGTTTTGGGTGATGCAAAATCCCTATTTTAGCCCAGACCAGAATCATGCATTTGGCATTGCATATTTCCTCCCTCCTAATCCCTTGATGTCCCGGCCAATATTTTAAAACAAGGCTATATTGTGCTCATTTTCTTTTCTTTTCAGAAAGTGATTACTTTAAGTATTTTTATTATATTTACCTCAAACATGATAATGGTGTGACTTTCTATTTTCTGCCTATGTACATTTGCTTTCTTGCACTTTGGTTCTTACTGTTTTTGTGCTTCCTTTATTTATTTTCTGCTCAAATAATATCTGGATATATATATACATTTATACAACTATGGGTGTTAATTTAATTTTAACCATTTATTTGCAGAAAACATGTGCATACTTATGTGTATTTCTATACCTATTTAAAATTTCACTTATTCATTATAAATCAATGTTTTCTTCTGCCTTAATTTTCAGACAAGTCCTACATAGGCATACATATAGATATATATATATATACACACATCCTCAGGAATTTTTAATACTCATGTCTAGGTCTATATTTTCTTTATTTAAAACATTTTATCTAAATGTTTTCCTTCCTTGTTTTATTATTCAGGAATTCTGGATTTCCTCTTAGTGCCATAACTAGTGTGCACGTGCACACATGCACACAACCTTGCACCACTGAAAATCCCACCTATATAATAATTCTGATTTTCCCCCAGAATTTTAATCATTTATTTAAAAGAATTTTCCTCAAAATCTTGGGGTATTGCATATTTGATGGCCAAAAATCCGGGTCGTTACATTCCTCCCCCTTTAGAACTTTTTGTCCTCGAAAAGGAACGAAGCGAGAATTTAAATTTTAATGTTTATTATCAATTTAATCATTCTTTAATCATTTTAACCCTTATTCTTTTAGTTATACAATTTTAAAACACTTTAAAAAAATTATATAATATTACCCCACTAGCTCTCTATATAAAAAATACTTTTTATAACTCGATGTCCAAACAAGTCCATTCTTGTTTTCACAGAAATTCAGTCATACGTTGATCATGCATAGGACTGAAAATCTATAAGTACTTAGTAAACCCATTTTTAACACCTAGTGAAAATACTTGAAAAACTTTTTGTTTGAATGCTATGGAAATCATCTCCCCCTCCCATGGATCGCAGTTAGCACGATGATTGCGTCGCCATCCCGGCGAAAACCATAAGAAAACTATAGGCAACCGCACCTCTCGACTTTCGCTATGGAAACTACACAGATCGCAGTTACATCCAGGGTTGCGTTGCTATCACAGCAAAATCCTGTGTAACTATAGGCATCAGCACCCCTCGAATTACGCTGCCGAACGAAACTTCACCACATAGATCGCAGACTAAACAAAGTGATGTCATTGTTCCAGTGGAACTAGTGTAGACTGTAGGCACTCACTGCCACACGAATTTCGTTATGGAACCAAACCACATAGATCACAATCTACCGATGTTACGTCGCTATCCCAACGAAATCAAACGTAGATTGTAGGCAATCACTGCCACTCGACTTACACTATGGAACGGCGATAGATCGCAATTACAACAAAGGTTCCGTTGATATCACAACAAATCCTAATGTAACTGTAGGCATCAGCGCCCCATGAATTACGCTACCCCAATCACAATCCTTAGGAATTAAAGTTTTTTCCGGACATCCTCTGGGATCCAAATTTAGAACCCCCTTAGGGCTCAAGGCAGAACCACCCAGTGGATCTCCTACTATAAGTTTCAACTCTAAATGGGAGCGCCTTTTTCCCCATAGCATTCTCAAAACATTTCATACTATACACATATAGTACCTTTCAAATCATACTCTTATATATATCACATATAAACCCCATTTACACAAAATCGATATCTTCCAAAATCTATAATTCTCAAATTTGATTTACCAAATTTCCAAAATTTGTTTTTTGCCAAAATCAAAGGCCTTTCCAAAATAAATGGTTTCCAAAAACCCTTCAGTTCCACTCTCATATGCATATAAAAATCATTTTTATATATATAAGATTAATCTTCAACTTGAATAATTTCCGGATTATTTCATTCTTATATAAATTTCACTTTATATTTCAAATACCCTTTAAAGATAATTTTCTTCCGGTTATACCTTCAATAAGGGAAGTTTTTAATATATAACCAATATATATAACCACATTAATGCCAAATCAAATTTTCAAGTTCGATTTCCTTTTCAAAGTCATTTGTCACTTTACTTATTTCCTGCAAAGTAAGTTCCCAGTTATAGTGACTATTTACTCTTTCTTTTTATCACCATACATTTTCTCAAAATATATTCTTTCACTTCAAATCCTTTTTTCTTCAATATCAAATTTTTCTTTCACTACAAAACTGCTTCAATTTCCATTTGGGTTAATGCTTTAATTTATCCCAATTAATATTTAAATCCATGATTTAAATATAAATAATTTCCATTCTAACCAGTTTGAATTTTAGAAAATAGTTTAAAATAGTTAAATAGTTGTAAAATTGTTAAATAGTTGTAAAGTAGTTGTAAAATAGTTAAATAGTAAGTATAAGATAGTTTGAGTTTAAAAAGAAGGGTTTTGTATTGTAGATAGCTTGGAGAAATCAAAATAATCTGAATATTTACGAAAATAGATATAAGATAGTTTATATTAAAACAATTTATTTGAAAATGGTTTCAGAGCCAAACTGATTCAGTTTCCAAACTACACTTCAACCAATTTTGATTTCCATTCCCTTTTAAATTGGTTCAATCCAGATTCCAATTCGAATTATTTTAATTCAAATCAATTCCCATTTGATTCCAAATTAATTCAACTCCGATTACAATTTCAATTAATTCAATTCAATTTCAAATTTGAATAAATTCCAATTTCATTCTCAAATTTTAAACCATCTCAATTTTTATAAATTCGGGTTCGGCTTTCAAAAAGTTGATTTAAATCGCTTAAATCAAATTAACCTCTAACATTTAATTTAACAACCCTAGTCTTTAATAATTAAATTCCGAGTCCAATTTAAATATTCATTTTAAATTGCTTTTACTTAAGTTTATGCGAGGTTCGAGTAAGAGTTCAAATCTTTTTAGAACAAATCAAATTTTCGGAATTCAATTTATTTCCCATTTATAACTTCAAATTTTTAAACTCGATTCTTAAACAATTTCAATTGACAAGTTCATTTTTAACATTCCAATCTTAAGTTCAAAATGATCCCATTTTCATAAATCCAAATTTTATTTCCATTCAATTTCAGGGTTGGATATATATCATTTCAATCCACTTCCTAAATTTATTCGGAATAATCCAATCTACAGTTTTATATACGGTAAATAGCAAACATGATGATAGTAGGATATGATAGTAAATAAACATCCAAATTATCAAAACATTAATCAATAGCATCCATCACAAATTTCCAGCATTCAAAACCCGTTTTATTTCAAAAGCTGTTTGAAACCATTCATACACAACCTCTTATCAAATCCATACTTTCCTTTCCATTTTAATCTATTTAACTTCCCTAAGTTAAATTTTCAATTTCACATTGAAATTTTCCAATTCAGGTTGTTCAAAACTTATTTAACTTCCCCTAAGTTAAATTTCCCATTCGTTCAATCCATTAAACCCTACTAAATTTAAAATTTCCATTCCAATTTAAATCTCTCATCAATATCACTTCCACTTATAAGTTCAAAAACTTATTTTTCTTAGGGTTATACTTCATATTCTCATGGGGGATTCCACAATTCAACACTTAGTATTTATTTCAAATCAACTTTGAAATCATATATGTATCTACATATATATATATATATACATATTTACCCTTTCACATATCAAACCACACTTTACATTTTAAACCATTCTTTGTTTTTTTCTTCAGAACAAATTCCTTCAGAATTTCAAAACAACTCTTGTTTTTAAACAAAGATTTCCATATCAAGGTATATTCTAATAATATTATTCACTATTTCCTTCAACACTTTGAAACAAATTTAAAAATTCTTCTGGCTCAGATTTAAAACTTCACAATTTAAATCCATTTCAATTTATAAGTCACATTTGTAAATTCAACATAGATAATTTCACTTCCTTAAACATTTCATAATGTTTTATCATTGTTTTATTCTGTGATAACCATCCTTTATTAAGACACATTGCCCAATTCGTGATAATAATCAATATTAGCATATCTGGAAATCATACACACCATATATTCCATCCTATTCTTTTGAAAAATATAATAAGGGTTACTTACTTTGAAAATTCTTTTTAATTTTCTAGGATTTAAATTCAGGTTTGAATCCATTTTTAGCTTAACTTATTTGTATAGTTAACCCTACCCAAATTTCTATTTGGCTATATATATATTACCACTTAATTCTTATGATCTTATTTGATTTTAATAACAATAAGCAACCACCTTACCATACTATAATAATTCAGAAAAATTATTTCTTTATATATCAAAATTATTAAAAAAATCATTTTTAAAATCATTATATAAGAAAATAACAAGTACACCCTCATATATATAATACACTCAACTCATTCTAGGGTACTACTGACCCTATCTCTAATGAATAATCCCCACCAGAGCCAAGGTTCTCGCTTAACCTTCAGCTCTGATACCAAGTGTAATGGCCCGAAAATTTTTGACCCCGAAAATCGACACTAATACGTTCACTATATAGAGTGTCGAACAATCAAGTGCCGGAAATCCCAGACTGTTAGGGTTAAGAAGAAAAAGAGGTAGAATAAGAATAGAAAACAATAACACAGAATCTCACAATCGCAGTGGAACAAAATATAATATACAATAACAGCATTTTATAAAAAAGAAGAGCTATAATTATCAATATACATACAAGATATCAGAGTACAACAAACCTAGACAGTTATAATAACTTTTCCTCAACTACGGAATAAAATAGCCTATAATACACAACGGAATATACTCCATACGTCTATGCCATCCAGCTCGTCTTCTGAGCTCCAAAACGTCCTAACCTGAAAAACTGTAATACTCGGTCTGACCCGAGCATTACAATAAAGTAACACCCGAGTCAGGCTAGAAACCAGCGTGAGTAAAACCAACTTAATTAGAAAATACTTAAGTTATAAAACTTCTTTGGAAATCAGGGTAACTCGTACATCACTACGAGTTCTTATCTTGTTATAGCCAAACACTTATTACACAAATCCATTGATATTTAAAATAAGGTCTAAGTACCGTTACTTAATTTTAATGGTCAGATTTACTCAATTTTATTCAATTCCAGCCTACAAGATTCTATAATCAAATCCGTAAAAAAATTATAGTGCTTATTAAATCGAAGTGGTTTCGGATATCGCTAATATCCGATCTCGACCTCTTCAAATCCAAGTGATAAATTTAAAAGGGTAAAGTGTTTAAGATAACACTTTATTATTTAGGGTGACCATATTCGAATATGGGAATTTATTTCCGATTCTTATTTCAAATAAAACATATCATTACTTTAAACCCATTATTTTAATTTGTCCGACCATTTGTTGTCACAGACAAGAATAATTTGAAACAAATATCCAATAGAATTAAACAAAGATATAGATCGTTAACCCAATTAACGGTCTATAATCAATATCCAAACGATTTAGACATCAGGGTTTTTAATTTACTTTGATTGACCTTATCCATTTATATTTAAAACCCAAATTGATTACAATTTAAAGAATTTATAAAAAAACAAATTTTATTTTTTTAGTTAATTTAAAACAAGGAAATCCAATTTATAGCCAAGCCTTATTTTATTATCCTAAGATTTAATAAATTAAGAGTCTAATCTAAATTCTTCCCTTAATTAATTACATTTAACCATACCACAAATAATTTTTAACTTAAAAATATTAGGCGGTAATACTTAGTACCAGGATAAGTTCAAATTCCTTTTTTTCTTCTTCCTTTATTTCCTTTCCCTTTTCTTTATTTCTTTTATTTTCTTTTATTCTTTTTAATTTTCTCGGCCCATACTTTCGGCCCATTCTTCTCCCCTTTCCTCTTTTCATTATAGTTTCCCCCCTCCTTTTACCTCTTCTTCCTTCATTTTTCCAAAGTCGTGCACGAATCTGTGCACCCCCGTGCACCCATACACAACCAACAGCCAACTTCCTTTGCCGCCGTTCATCCCCATCAGTCACCTACCACTCCCACGTCCCGTTGACCCACCATCGACCCCCTATCCAAGCCCAGTTCGAATTTCGAACTGCTACTCGACCCCTGAACACAACCGAGCCACCAATTCGCCTTCCCCCGCCTTTCCAATCTTCCCTCACCTACCAAGCTTAACCCATACACTCGCCGAAGTCCCCTGGTCCTTTTCCCCCAGGTGCGCAGTCATATCCCTCTGTCGTGACATTGCCATTTCCCTCGAAGACGAGACCACCCACTTCCACCTTAAACCCTACTTCTGATTCGTTCGGCCACCTCCCACATTTCTCGAATGCCGAGATATTTTTCATGAGAGCACCACCCTCTGCCCTCCCTCCACGACGAATGTCGTGTTCCCAAATCAGTCGAGTCGCCGGAAATTGACCAAACCCCAAACCTCGTTCAACTCGGCATTCCTTCCCCTATACGATACTAAAAATCTCCAGCCAAAGCTTAAAATTCAAGTTTTCCAAACACGAATAAATCTAGATAACCAATCATTAAATTTTGACACTTGAGATTCGATCATTACCGAGTCATTTTCTGAAAATGTGCTTCTCTCCTTCTACGATTCGTGATGTTCAACAAAACAAATTTTAAATTAACCTATACTCGAAAATAAGCATGCTTTGTTTTGAAATCCAGACTTGAAACTAAACAGAGGGTGAGAGAATGATTTTTGAAGTTAAGGGTTTTAAACTATTTTATTCTATTTTTTTTCCAAACATGAACAGGGAAAAAAACAAGGTTTTAGGTTGAAACCTTATGTCAATTATACATCAACAAAGTATACACACACCAGAAGCATATGTACCTATCACAGAATCAAAAGCTCGTTCTTAAAACCACAGTTAGATACAGTATACATGGTAACAGTAAGGAAAGTGGGGTGTTATACTCACCTTTTTTTTTCAAAAAAACTGCGTGCTTTGTTTCTTGGTTTAATTTACAGTAAAAGTTCTTAGAAAAAGATTTTACTCACCTCCTTTCTTTTGGACAGAGCAGTGTTTTCTTTTTGCTTCTGTCTAGATCCTGCTTCAAGGCTTTGATCTCCTTTTTGTTTTTGTTAAATGGTAAGACTTTGTATATATTTTTCTTTGTTTTACTTTGCTTGTTCTCGAACGAATAAATATGAAACAAGTAGAGGTATATATAAGCGAGTAGGCCACATTCCTCTGTACATAGTAACTCCTTTTTGCTTTTCTTTTAATTTTCTTTTTCATTGATCAGAGATTTCTTATGAAAAGTCCAAGTGATTTGATTTTTCCTTTAACTCTTGTATGCTTGGATTTGATGTTTTATATGCTTGAGTTGAAATGTTGTATGCATGCATTTAATTGTGTGTTCCCTTATGTGTTTACATGAATATATATATATATCCTTTAATATACACATACTACATACATATGCAAAGATACCTTTTTACTTTACCTATTTATCATCATATACATACACTTATTCTTATACATATTTTCTTATACATTGCTTATGTATATTTTTTCATTATATATATATATATATATCCACATTTATACAAACTTTTATATATATTATTTCATATGGCATACATTCATATACTTGCATATTTATATACTTATATATATTTTCAAACACCATAAGCTTGTATATATACTTACCTATACACTTTTGGATATTCTATCTTTAATTTAAAATGATGGGGTTTACACATTTTTTTAATAAAGTTTATCATAACTAGAATGGTATAACTTAAGTTTGAATATAGTTTTTAATCCATTTATAGATACTGGTATTTTAACTCCCATAAAATATATTTATTTGACTTATAAAGTTCAATGTTTTCAATAATTAAATCATTTAATCACCTAATATTTGATGGCCAAAAATTTGGGTTGTTACACTTCTGTTGTATCTTGTTTTAACTCTGTTATATATATATATATAGTAGCTTCATGAACTACCATTCATTTGTTTCCGCTACTTATTGTTATATTACTCTGTGTCTGTGATTCTGTGATTGATTTATATACTGTATATGCTGAGTTTGCCAAATATAAAATTAACAATATGATATTTTGAGCAATTCAATTCCGACATGTGCGGATGCGAACGGTTCAAAATAGCGGGATGTTACACATTGACACTCGATAGGAGATGTCAAACCCCGTAAACATCTCTGACGCCGTTAGACTCATATTTATTTACTGTTTATTTAACTTACATAAGATCTTTTAGTTCTGACTTGATGTTTTGTCTTTTCATTACGCTCAGGTTATTCTGAGCTTTTCAGTGTATTGAAGATTTTATTTCTGGAGGACGAATACGAAGATTTGTACGCTATGTATTATTATTTATCCTACCGCATCATATTGTTCCGCTACATTATTTCATTATTCCCGCTGTATGTAACTCTGATCTGTATTGTAAAAGTGTAATCAAATGTTATTTGTAAAACAGCTTCATGAACTGTTATTTGATTATTATATTTTGTCATTCCACCGTGAGATTCTGTATTTTTTTTTTCATTTCTTTCTCCTCTTTTCTTATTTACCCCATAACAATCTTCCCTTTTGAATGGTTTGGATTCGATAAACCACTCCAAAAAGGTGGGTCGTTACATAAGCTGATTTTAAAAGCTAACTTCTTCATACAATGGAATTAGGACTTGAAACCTGTTCCAGTGAATTTAAAATTATCGAAAACTTTTATTTTGATATATGGGATGACTCGCTTTCATTTTAGAATTGGAACGGGCTTTTTGGGTCATTATTGTTGTCTCGGACCAATTCGATATATTCATTCTTTCTTATCGGGCCTTGTCTATATAAATAGTTTTCTTCCCTAAACCCTAGCAGCCTTTTTCTCTGCCTATACGTACAATTATATCTGTCTGTTTTTCCTTCTTCCAATGGCAGAAACCAAATTCCAATTACAAACCCTAATTCAATTTCAAATTCAAATCGAAAATCAAACTCCTCAAAACTATATCGAATTATATATCGTTGGAAAGCTCTCGATGAGTGCAATCTAAATCTATTGTTTGTTTTTGCAATCGAGTTTTGATTTGTCCAGGATTGGCCAGAAAATTCTCGGCCGTTCATTATGGTGGTTGATCATCGATGATGGATCATCGATTCGAGGGTGCTATCGCGTGGAGATGGACAAGGGGAGTGCTTCTTTGCCGTTTGTTTGGTGTGATGACGGTTGGATCATCGTCAATAATTTGATTAGGGTTTCATGGGGGAGGCGGCGGCTGTGTGTTTGGATGGCGATCGACGTGGCTAGGGAGGTCGTGAATGGTGGCGGAGGGTCGCGTCGTGTTAGAAGTGGACGTGGTTGATGCGGCGACGAAGGTTTATCGGTGGTTGCATCAGCATAGTTCAAATAAGATAGCTCGCTAGGGTTTCGTGCTGGAAGATACGGTCTGACATGTATATTCTATTTTATTATTTTATTTATTTATATTATAAATCGTATAATCTTCTAATCTTTATATCTTTTATATATAAACTCGGATTTGCGCGCGGTTTCCTCCATTGCGATCGTATCGAAATTCCAGACATTATGGAACTAGTTTGATTAGATTCTGAGACAGTTCAAATTTGGGCCATTAATTGGATTTTAAATCGTCGACAAATCAAAAGTGAGTGTTTTAACCCACTAACAACTACTAAATTATCTTATGTTAGTTAATTTAAATTTATGATGTGATTAGAAATTGATTGGTTGATGTTTGGTATATTTAAATTATCATTCGAGTTTAATTTGAATTTATATTGAATTTAATTGCATCAAATTTAATATTGAATTTAAATTTCCAGTTAAATACCTGTTAATGATAATCAGTAAATTGTTGTTAGTTATTGGTTGATTTGAATGGTGATTGTGATGGATGTTTAACTATTGATATTAGATGACTAGATGTTATGTTTATTTTATATATTGTTCACATACTACAAGTTCCCTTAGTTTATTGTTAAAAATCACTATGGGTTGAAACGATACATACCCGAACGATCTTATAGATTAGGGAAAAATCGATATGGGTTGAAATGATAAACTCTAGCGATTTAATGGATTTTGAATTTTAAATTCGGGATTGCGGGTTAAAATGATATATACCCGTAAATTTTAATTTATTGTGGGTTGAAATGATATATATCGGTATCAATTGACCATAGGGTAGAAAATTATATATGGAGACCGGATTGGTTAAATTAAATGATTATTGTAACAACCCCAGTTTTGGAGATTACCTGTCTAACTAAATTATAACGGTAGTTATGATTTAATATTGTGAATTAAACTAAAATTGGAGAAATTAAATTGTATATTTGGAATAAACAATGAGTTTTGGAATTTAAAATAAGAAAATGAAATTCAAAGCTTTATTTTATTTGTTTGGGTTAATAATGAATGGAAAATAATTTTTATTTAGAGAAAATGAAATAATTTTATTAATTATTGCCAATTACTTCTTTTAATAATTTTTAAAGGAAGCACTACAAGAGAAACCGGCTATTCCAACGTCTTCAAGCCGTTGGCGGCCGTTGGGAGCCGTTGGAAAAGCCGTTGGAATAACATTCATGCTTTCCAACGGCTTCCAACAGAAGAAACGGGGCTATTCCAACGGCTTCAAACGGCGTCTAGCCGATGGAGGACGTTGGAAGCTGTTGGTTTAAAATGACCAAACAGCCGTTGGTAGCCGTTGCTAATCTGGGTGAATTTTTTTTATAACAGCAAGTCATTCACCTTCCAGCCACACACAATCAATATATATCCATTTCCATTCCATTTCTACTCCATTTCACATATATATCACATATCCAACACATTATACCACAAACAATATAAACAACCAAAAATCAACATTAAACATTACATTTTCAAACCAAACTCCAAGTCAATATGTACATAAACAACAAAACCCTCACCAACACCAACTCCAACTCCATATTCAAGTCAATATATACAATGCAAACACTTAAACCTCACCACCTCAAAGTCAATATATACACAATACCCATCAAACACAATCCTCACCACCTCAAAGTCAATATATACAATAACCAACCACAAAGACAATAATCATCATACCTCTCAAGCATCATCATCACCTCCGGAAGCACCAGACGACGAAGGGAAGGAACCATGCCTCTACGCATACTCCGCTAAACGTTGATTCAGCTGCTCCATTTGTATAGCGCGAAGACGGTCATGCTCTTGCAGCTGCTCAACCATGGCTCTATGCTCTTTTATTTCAGCTTTGTCACACGCCTTTTGAGCTGCCCGAAACTGCAAATAGAATGTGAGATGTTCACATTTGTATTATAATCATTTTCTTAAGCAATGCATATTTTAAAATATAGAAACGTAAATGACGTGATCTTAAGCAATGCATATACCACAAGGAAATGCATATTTTATTAAATGATAATGGTGTAGGATGATAATGGTGCATTTTTTTTTCGTCCATGTTTTTGGTTCCTAATGTAAAATAGCGAACCCTTTTCTTGGAATATATACCATAAGGAAATGGATTCTTTTTAATACAATATATAGGTGTTAAAAGTATTCTTATATATATTTTTTTGGTTCATCCATTTTCATCACATATCTTTGTATATTTTTCCTTTTTTACTTATCTAATATTTATAAATCACGTATATGTTAGATTTAACTCAGGTAGAAATCATCATATGTATAGTGTATCTATAGGTTAATTTATTAAATATAATATTGCAATGTTTATAAGATTACCGCTTGGTTCCCTAGCCATAGCGCCTATTCCGCTGCGTCGGATCCATAATAACGTCGAAAATATTATCTTGCTCCTCTACCGTCAAAAGTAGGGAACATTGATCGTGCTGCATCTTCAACCATATGTTCTATGAGATTCGTCGTACTAACTTCATCACTAATGACCTCTATTGACTGTTCTTCGTTACGTGTTATAATTTCTCCATGACGATCCCACACCAAATAATTGGTTACGAAACCATATTGGCGCAAATGAATCCTAACCATATTCGGTACTAAATGCTTCAACAATTTGCACCTACTACATGGACAACGAATTTCTACGTCGTTTCCAATATTACTTAAAGCAAATTCGACAAACACATTTACCCCATTAAGAAAATGTTTACTTATTCAGCCTCCCATTTCTCTTTTTTGATACATCCAGCTCCGATCAATAAAATAATTGATCATTTTTCCTACTGTAAAACCTATGATCAATAGTAAAAAAAATATTAATCAAATTCGATAACACATTTATAATTTACTGTTTTTTATAATCCATTTTCGTTTATTTACAAAGTTATATTTCTTGCTATTTTGTTTACATTTTTGTACCTTTTTTGATGGTCGGTCATCCTACTTCCCATTACAAACACAGTAGTAATTACATTTCTTAAATCATATCATTATAAACGATTTCCCAAAATTTCAGCAGCACTTCCCCCGTGTTCCTTGTATCGTACACATATGCATGTATACAAGGAACGAAAAGGAAATGCCGTCGAAATTTTGTGAACCATTTATAACGATATGATTTATGAAACGTAATTACTTTATAGTGTTTGTAACTTGTCCAATACAGGGACAAATCTAACAAATATTGTATCAGATGAATATGAATATCCGTTTTGCAATAAAAACGAATATTCATACAACGATCATATACAACACTTGTCAGACGGGGCCAAAAATTCACTAAGGGATTTAAATTTTGTTTATATGTTACCGTTTTATTAAATATATAAAATGAAGCATATTATGCATTATTTTATTTATGTTCTACTATTTTATTAAATATATAGTAAATTATATGATTTTTACTATTTTGCAAAATATATAATTCATGTGTATATATATACTAAATTATATACTTATCTAATGCTAATATATTTTGTAAAAGATATAATTCATGTTCGTAAAATATTCGACTAATTCATGTTTGCCTAATATTTTACAAAACATACACAAAATAATTTAAATCAATCCTAACTAATCTAACGCTAACCCAAATGCGCATTTACACTAAATTATCAACATATTTATATATGTGCATAATATATATACACAAACAATTTTGACATTTGGATGGTAATAATTGTAATTAGCACTTAGTTTGGTATAATAACCAATCAATAAGCCATTAGATACAACTATAACAACAAATTAAACACAAAATTAGCAAAATTTAAAATTTTAGGGTTTTAGGCAAAACCTGATTTTGGAGTGTATTTGGATGGAGAGTGGCCGCTGGGGTTGATTGATGGCGTCGGAGTGGCTGCCGGTTGCGTGGGGAGGCTGGGAGCAAGAAAAGAGGAGGAGTGGAGGAAGATGGTGAAGGATTTGAGTTTTTTTATGGTAGGAGGAGAGAATGAGGTATGCTCTCGGTTTGCTGTAGGTTTACACGAATAATTCCAACGGCCGCAAACGACATTTTTACAACGGTTACCAACGGCTACCAACGGCTTGTTAAAAAAAACCAGCCGTTGGAAATTCCCGCGGGCGGCCGTTGGAACCCTGTCGTGGCTATATACTGTAGTTCTAGTAGTGAAGTATTTGATTTTTAAAGGTTATTTATTTAAATAAAAAGGTGAAATTTGGTTTGAAAATGAGTTTTTGGTTATAAAATTAAGTTTGAAATGGTTTGTGATATTTTTATGTGCAAGAAAATAATTTTTGTAGAATTTTTGAAGTTAAAAATAAGGATTTATGCATTTATTTGTGTAAATTGTATATTTTTGTAAAATGAGAGATTTTAATAATAAAAATGTTTTAATAAAAATAAAAATATTTTCCTTTTATATAGTGTAAAATACTTTTATTTAACATGCTTATAAGTTTACATGTTTATTAGTATTAAAACTTGAAGAAAAATGTAATTTGTTTTATAAAATAGTGTAAACATGTGCATTTTTGTTTAAGTGTTGTATTAGAGCGTTATGGTGATTAATTTATTCCTTAATTTGGGTCCAAATGGCCTATTAGCCAACTTAACCTGATAGAGAAAGTGAGAAATAGTTTTACAGTACGTTCAAAATCATTCTCACCTTCTTTCTCTTCAACTAGTAAAAGAAAATAGCCATTTTTCTCAACACCCAAGCTTTCAAACTCAAATTTCTTCAAAGCAAGCTATAATTTTTATCAAACTAGAGTAAGTTAACAGGTAATCTAATCCCAAAACCTAAATATTTCTTCCAAATTTTGTTTTTTGAAGAGTTTCTTTGTTAATAGTCTTTTTCTTCTTTGCATGCATCTTCTTCTTCTACATGTATTTAGAAGCTTCAATCTTGCTAAAATGCTTCAACTTTGCGGCAAAATCCGAGCTTTTGCAACAAATCAGCTAGGTGAGAACAATATCTCACAAATACTAGCTAAATCACTTGAGAAATTGCTTGAATCTACTACCTATGCAAAAGTTTATTCACTGTAAACTATATTTTCGTTTCTGGCCTGAAGTGTCAACTTTGGCTATCCATAACTTTCATCTCCGGCAATGAAATGCTGTCGGATCTTTTTCTGAGTTAAGTTTATATGTCGAACTTTGTTTTTGCAAAATTTGATTGAAAAATATTGTCATTTGATTGTTCAAACCGTTGCTGCGAAATCAACAAAAGTCAGTTTTTCTGCCTGTAGAAATTGTGTTTTCTAAGTTGCTGCAAACATGGCCTGAGTTCATGTTTGAGATAGCATAACTCTTTCTTTTCTTAGTGAAATTGCGTGATACTTTTTTTGTTTGAAAGATAAAGTTTTGTGCTATAAGCATACCGAATTTCAAGTGATTTTGACCTATATAGCTTATAGAAATATGCTGCCGAACTTTGACTCGTAGCATGTTTTTGCCCAGATTTTTACAGTGAAAACACTGTCTGGGTTCAACTTTGAGACATAATAACTTCCTCATACTTTATCCAAATTGCATGATTCTTTTTTTTTGAAAGATAAAGTCTTCTACTATAAGAATACCAATTTTTAGCTAAATCCGATGCCTTTTGTTGCTCATTTTTATGCCTGGAAGTTGAACCCAGAATGGATTTTTAGGCCTGGGCACATTCTTGTAGAACTGTTACAAACATGGTCTAAGTCCATGTTTGAGACAGCGTAACTTTTTAATTTTCTGTCGGAATTAATTGATTCTTTCTGTGTTTTAAAGATGAAGTTTTCTACTTTGCGCAGAACAATTTTAAGTTCAATCAAGTGTAGTTTGGTCACCTGTTTTATGTCCGAAAGTTGAACCCAGAGAACATTTCAGACTTGGGTATTATTTTGCCCAAGGGTTTATGTTCTTTTTCCGTCCGATTTTTGACTTTTACTTCATGTTTTTGTGGTATTTCTAAAATGTTTTGAGGGCTATGATTCCTATCAATAGGCTAGCCAAGTTTTGATAAATTTGAAATTCAAATTTGAATTGAATTTGAATTGAATTTGAATGACCGTTTTGAGTGATTTTTTTGATTTTGAGCACAGATTTTTCCAAACAATTTGGAAATAATTTTTAAAATAAGTTGGCATTTAAAATAATTATTATGTAATATTTTTAAATTATTTTAAGCTAAAAAATCTATTATTCTCTATAATAAGGGAATTTTCAAATATTGCCTTCAGAATTGATTTCGGAAAATGGTTTTAAAAGCTTGTTTTCTCAAATATATTATTTTATATATAAATACACGTTTTTGCACTATTCGAGCGAATGAGAAGGAGAATTAAATGGTTTGGTAAAACACGTGGTATGAGACACGTGCGTTTATCTTATCGGTTAATTCCTAACTTGTCTGTTTGATCGTTTTGACCTTTGGGTCGAGTTTACCGATGAGATGAGGTAAAAACTTTATTTCTTTGAGTGTGAAATTTACTTGCGATTAGTAAACCGTTTAGTGCGAACGTGTGGTATGGGATGCACGTTAACACTATTCGGGTTCCTATTCGAGAGTTTGTGACACATTTGCCATTGCGGCGTGCCAGTACTGGACCTTCAGGTCATTGCCATTGCGGCATTTGCCATTGCGGCGTATTTGTCATCGAGACTTTTGTCATTGCGGCGTATTTGTCATTGCGGCATATTTGCCATTGCGGCATATTTGCCATTATGACGTTTTGCCTTCGGGCGAGGTACCAATTTGAGATAACAGTACTTGGCAAGGCTTCAGCCACATGCATGTGCAAACACTTTTGAGATGGCTTCTTTGACTATTTTCCCTAGTGTATCGCCCCTTTCCGGAATTGGTCCTTTGAACCATTCAATGTATCTTTGTGGCGATTACCTTTTGGGAATTTGAACTCTTGGAAGTTCTATTTTTGAGACTTGAATTGCCTACACTGGCGTTATATGAGATTTGCCTTATGGCGTTTACTTGAGATTTTATTCTCCTCTTTGGAGATATATTTGCTTTATGGCGTGTTTGAGATGAGATCTCTTTATGCATGTTTTGGGTTTGCTAAGATGGCGGGTTTAGGTTTCCCCCTAAACCATATTTGATGTTTTATGAATGCCGATGATATGAGGCTCGCTACTTTTAGCGTTTTATGGGTTATTTTATCTCTTTTGAGATTATATGTTTCTACAGTTATACCATATTATCACTTGATATAATCATACATTTTAGTTGTCCCTTCTCACTAATGATATCACATTATCGTTATGCTCATATTATCGCTTATCTCTGTTAACTGATTTGTTTAGCAAGACTGACCCGTGTATTTTATACTCGGGTCAGAACGAGGTGTTTCAGGTTAGGTACATTTGGACTTAGCTTATTCTGCTTCCGCATGGACTCTATTCTGCTAGCTCTTTTTGTTATAGCTCTTTGTGTAGTCCTTATTGGTTTGCTACTCTGGTATGTATATTCTTTGGACTCGCTTGTATTTTGTGGTTGCTATACCACTTGACATGTATCATTTTGTATACTCTGTGATGTATCTGTATATGTGTGTGTGTGTGTGTGTGTGTGGATATATGTAATGATCTATTGTTCTGTGATGTGTTTTGCATTCAAGTTGTTGTATTTTGTTCTGATAGATCCTATAGCCAACTATGGCTTTGTATTAAGTATTTGTTGTATATGTCGATCCACTTAAAAATATATATGGCTTCTGTCGATGTATTCAATAGATATTTAAGACGAGGCTATAGATGGTCACTCCTATCCAGCCCTATTCTCTGCATTAGCAGACAGTATTACCTAGTAATACTCTTTGTTAATGTAGGTCTCAGGGTGGGGCGTCACAATTATAAATCCTAAATTTTTGAATCTAGTTAAATGATATTTTGAAATAAAATTTGATTTATATAAACTGTATTATTTTCAAAAATCCAAGCTTTAAATGTTGAAATTGAAACTGGTTCAAATGAATTGTTTAAAAGGATTTAAATTGAAATTTCAAAGTTGAATTTTGAAATATAAATGAAATTTATCGAAAATTGAGTTATTGTAAACGTTCGATATTTAAACTTTGAAATCTATTGGAGTTGAAATGGTTTGAATTTGTAGTTCAAACATGGATTTGAAATCGATGTAAATTGGAATGGTTTTGATGGGAATTTGAATTTAAAGATAAAAATTGAGTTTTGTTGATTTGAAATCTGGATATGGTCCAGGTTTGTTGAAATGGAAGAAACAGTTGTTTTGATATTATTTTCAAATTAATTATTTTAATATAAACTGTTTAAAAATCTATTATTTAAAAAAACTCAGATTATTCAGATTTTCAATTATTTACTATATAAACCATTTCCAATAATCAAACCATTTTATATTAAACTATTTTTAACTGTTTATAAAAATTGAGTTTTGTTGATTTGAAATCTGGATATGGTCCAGGTTTGTTGAAATGGAAGAAACAGTTGTTTTGATATTATTTTCAAATTAATTATTTTAATATAAACTGTTTAAAAATCTATTATTTAAAAAAACTCAGATTATTCAGATTTTCAATTATTTACTATATAAACCATTTCCAATAATCAAACCATTTTATATTAAACTATTTTTAACTGTTTTAAAACCCTTAACTATTTAAACTATTAGAAACTATTTCTAATATATAAGCTAATTAATCTATAAACTATTTTTAAATTATAAATTATTTTAATATATATTATTTTAAAATTGTAAACAACTTTATATATAGACTATTTTAATCTATGACCTATTTTAAAAATATAAAACCTTTTTAAAAGTATAACCATTCCAATATATAAACTACTTTCAATATTCATACTGTTAAAGTCAGAACCATTGTGATTTAGATTTAATTGATTTAAAGGCAATAATTTTATATGAGGGTTTAACCTATTTTGTGATTTGATTTTGAAATGAATATGATTCAAAGTGAATAATGATTTCGGTTTAACCCATGTGACTAAAACTGGAGCTATACCTGGGCCAAGTGAGGTCGCACCTCTGATCAGACATGCTTCTTCGATACCATATATGTTGCTTTGTGATTGATTTGGTGACCATCCTCGATTTTGATTTTGGGAGTGTGTTCCGAGGTGGGCGATAGTAGTTGTTATGTGTTACTACAGCCCGGTTCTGCAAACGGCAGAATCCTACCCTGGCATCGCCTCGCATGCCCTTTCACATGCCTTATCGCGCCCATTACGAGTTTGGTTTGTACCGTACCTATGGAGTGCTCACTGAGTAAACCATCGGTTGGTTGGAGCTTACAGTATCCTTATAGACTACGGGAATATATAAAAATATGTTAAGGAGGATATGGGTAACGCCTTAACGCTATTTTAATATTTTACTTTACTGTAGACACTATTATAATAGCGTATTGTACTATGTATGTAAATAGTTTAATGGATCCTTAGGAGATGGAATCCCAAACATCTCTTAAGTTATTGCACTCACGTTAGACACTGAATAGGAGATGTAAAACCCCGTAAACATCTCTGAAGCCATTACACTCATATTTATTTATTGTTGATTTAACTTACATAAGATCTTTTAGTTCTGACTCGAGTGTTTTGTCTTTTTATTACACTCGGGTCGGTCTGAGCTTTTCAGTCGAAGACTGCTTTTTTGGAGGACGAAGATGGAGATTTGTATATTATGTTATCTATTATATTTATTCCACTGCATCATGTTCTTTTGCTGCATTATTTAGTTATTTCTACTGTATATGTAACTCTGATTTGTATTGCAAAAGTGTAATCAAATGTATTTGTAAAACAGCTTCATGAAATGTTTATTTGATTATTATATTTTGTTATTCCGTTGTGAGATTCTGTCTTTTGTTTTCTTTCTTTTCTCTTCTTTTTCTTATTTTCCCCATAACAGTCCTCCCTTTTGAATCGTTTGGAATCGACATGTGTGGTTTATTGTCGATTTAAACTGTCCAAAAAGGCGGGTCGTTACATTTGGTATCAGAGCGAATTTAACGATAACCTTAGCTTTATGGGGTTGGACTCATTAGAGATAGGGTAGTAATACCCCAAAATGAGTTGTCTTAGTGTTTATATGAGAGTGCGTACTAGTTAGTATTATAAAAACTGTTTTTTATTGTGTTAATTTGTCCTGTTTAGTATTTATAAATTTTGGTCGGTACATAGGATGCTATGACATCGATAGGGATTTCTAAACACTTAATAGGGCAGACTGACACAATATTGTTTTTGAAATATTGGTAATTGAAATAATTTTACCAAGTATTATATTTTGTATATAAAAGAGTAAATTTTATAAATGATATAGTCGCATGTGATATTTGTTTTTTAGGAAGTGAAATTTTATAAATATTGAATTGTACAATAGGATTTACAAGTAAAGTAATAAGAACCGAAAATTTTGAGAACTTAAGTTCTGGGATTTGAAATCTGTTTTCAAATGATTTTGGAATATAATATTAGTATTATTTGAGAGTATTTTTAAATATAAACATTTTCAATGTGATTTTAAAGAAAATTTTAAAAAGAATTTTTAAAGGAAATAAGTTCAGTACTCCCTTCTTTTGTTGCTGGAAAATAATTTCAGTGATGGGTGCACGCATCATCGACATTCATTTTCAAGTTTCAAAGTGGGAAGACCGCTATAGTAGCATTATTGCACATTTGTTTTGATAAACAAATTTTAATTTTATTTTCTAAGTACGATTTGACACATATGAAAAATATGAATGTATATATATATTTGATTTGAAAGGAAACCCGGAATTTAGTTCTTAAAACTTTATGATAATTTGTAGTTTTAATTATTGTAATGAATGAAATCTTAACCATTTTAATAGTTGGAAACTTTTAAAAAGGAAAATAAGAAATTAGATGCTAAGTGATTAATGAAATATATAAGAAATTGGATGTTTGTAAATTGTAAATCAAAAAGGATATGAAAATTTAGAAGATGTAATTATTGAACATTTTGTTAACGAGAATGAATAAGATAAACCTGCGCAACATCTAATTACATTCTTAAACATATATATATCTTACCAGAAATGTTAAAAGTTGAAATGTTAATATGAATATGTAACTGAATATTATATAAGTGAAACTTAAATAATACAAGTGTTCAAATGGAATTATTTCTATAAAAATAATTTTGATGTTACAAAAATGTTATAAAGTTAAGTTAATAATTTGAGATACTAGTAATTAAATTTAATAGAACAGCGAATACTGTAAGTAAATGATTATAAACTTAAGTTAATATTTGAAGCTATTTATAGTTAAAGTAAATAGTAAAAGTGAATCTATATTTAGTAAATGATTATAACTTCTGAAAATGTTGAAATGATTCAGAAATAGATTTAAAATTCAATAATACTATATATGAAAGAAATAAATGTGAAAAAGAAATAATCTATTAATGGTGAATTAAATTTGTAACGAGACTTACATAATATCTTAAGAACTGATTATGGATGATCTAAATAATTTAATGGAAATAACTTATGTAAGTAAATGGATGTTAAATAAAGGAAAAATGGCATTGTATAAATGAATGGGAAATGAATTTTGTAAGTAATGAAGTTAAATTAATAAAATAATCATTGTATGAATGAATGAAAATAGATGAACAATAAATGATGTGAAAGGAAATTAATAAGAATGAACTTAAATAATACTTGAAATTCTTGGATGTTTGGCTTATGGATGTTTGGGAAAGGATACTTCTAACTGTATAAGGATGTATAAATAATCAATTAAGTTATTATCTAAGGCTGTTGAGCGCAGGGTACACTTGATAGTTTGTTTATCACCCTTGTACAATTAAAAGTTTCTGAACTGGAACAAACCATTAGTTTTGGTTACTATAGATGTATGATTGATTCTTTTGTTGCATGGAATGGTTGTACTGTTTTGTTTAACTATGTTGTCTGATATGCATTTGTTATTATTTTGAAACAACTAAAATATTAATCTTTTACATAATTCTTGTAACGACCCGTAAATTTTAATGGTTTTAACAATATATTTAATTGAAATTTTGTGAAATTTTAAACAATAAAATTTTGAAATAAAAAAAATATAATATTTGGAATACGTCTTCTTAAACATAGCAACTGGTAAATTTTCATCAAATAATATGGAAGTTTATTTTCTTATGTAATTTTATTCCAATTCAAATCAGTTAAAATTTGATGATAATAAAATGTTTTCCAAACCTGAATATTTTTACATAATAAATTTGTAAATCATCTTCTGAGTGAGACGTCATATTTCGTTTCTCCAAATTTTAACCGTTATTGCTCCGTTCATCTTAATTCTGTCAGATTTGCAGCATTTTCGGTACCGATATCGACTTTTGATCGGATGATCGTACCACTGATATCTGTATACCATTTTGATTGTCCCGTCGTGCTGATCTCCGTAGTATATTCGTATGTGTGTTTTGACGTCCAGTGGACGGCGAAATCTGTAAACGTTGGACTATATCGGTACCCGTTTTAACCTTTGTTTCCTTGTCCATTTGTTTACCCTCGGCTGAAAGGAATTGTCATAAAAATTATTTATTTCACAGATATCAATGTTTAACTTTCTCTGTTAGCGCCAAAATTGGTCACTAACCCCCAAATCCAGATGAAAGCACCAAATACCAATCACAGCTCGGAGATAGAATGTATGTAGAGAGTAATAATATGAAGAACCGTTAAAACTGAAATGAAAGCAGTAAAGAACAACAGATTTTATAGTGGTTCGGCTAACTCCGGCCTACGTCCACTCAAGAAGTTTTCTTTTTATTGCTGTAATAATCGATTACAGTTACAAAATGGCAGAGTTGCCTTAGCCTTAGAAAAGAGAAAGTAAGAGAGCAGAAAGAAGATCCCCTTTTACTGTGCCCCTACCTCTCTATTCATAGGCAAAGATGGGTTGGACTTCCCTGGTGGGCCTGGTAGCCGAGTACCTCAGCCAAAATGGAGTGGTCTCCATATGCCGAACCATAGATGCCGAACGCTGAATGCCGAACACGGTGTGAATGCCGAACGATCTCCGAATGCCGAACGTTGGGAGGTGCGAGGTACCGAGGTATCGAGGTACGGAGGTGCGAGGTACGAAGGTACGGAGGTGCGAGGTACCGAGGTATGGAGGTGCGAAGTACCAAGATATGGAGGTGAGAGGTACCGAGGTATGGAGGTGCGAGGTACCAAGATATGGAGGTGCGAGGTACCGAGGTATGGAGGTGCGAGGTACCAAGATATGGAGGTGCGAGGTACCGAGGTATGGAGGTGCGAGGTACCAAGATATGGAGGTGCGAGGTATGGAGGTGCGGAGGTGCGAGGTACCAAGATATGGAGGTGCGAGGTACCGAGGTATGGAGGTGCGGAGGTGCGAGGTACCAAGATATGGAGGTGCGAGGTACCGAGGTATGGAGGTGCGAGGTACCAAGATATGGAGGTGCGAGGTATGGAGGTATGGAGGTGCGAGGTATAGAGGTATGGAGGTACGAGGTACCAAGATATGGAGGTGCGAGGTATGGAGGTATGGAGGTGCGAGGTATAGAGGTATCGAGGTGCGAGGTGCAATGCCGAGCGAGGTGAGGTATGCCGAACGACCCATCCAATGCCTAACATTCCTTGATGCCGAACGATCCATCCAATGGTGAACGTCTCCAGATGCCGAACGTTGGTTAATGCCGAGCGCTCCATCCAATGCCGAACGACGATCTCTCTATGCCGAACGCTCGTCCAGTGCCGAACATTCCTCTATGCCGAACGATCCTTCTAATGCCGAGCACTCGTTCAGTGCCGAACGATCCCTCTAATGCCGAGAGCTTCCAAATGCCGAGCGCTCCTGGATGCCGTGCGCTACTGAATGCTAAGTGCTCCTGGAATGCCGAACGATCCCTCTATGTCGAACGACGATCTCTCTATGCCGAACAACCTCCAACGCCGAACCATCCCAATGCCGAGCGACATCTGCCAAACTGCCTAGGCCGAGCCATGTAATTTCTCCATTCCTTTTCCCAACGACACATTCAAGTGAACTTCATCATTTTAAACCGAACCCATCATACTTTAGTCTCGATAGTTGTGAAGTTGTTTAAGTTAAATCCGTCTGTCCGCGGCCTTGCAAAAGGCGGGTTAACACTTGCCCCCCAAAACATGCCTTGCTGTGAAAGGTGTGTTTTGAATAGCCTCAAGTCCAATATCCCAAGTATGTTTGTTATCCACATCCATACTTTCCGATTCATAATCCAATCCATTACCAAGCCATCTTATCCGAGTGCCACAGTCATATCCTGATCCATTTCCGCGACTGTTCCGAGTCGATGTCTGATTCTTATCCTGTGACCAAGTCCTTATCCAATTCCACATCCATCGGAACCCGACTACCGAGTTCCAATCCATCCATATCCAATAACCTACAACCATATCCGTAACCTCTCCAGGTCGATATCCAAATCCGAGACCGCTCCGGGTCCTTGTCCGAATCCTTAGCTATTCATAGCCAATATCCAAATCCGTAACCTCTCCGGGTTCTTGCCAAGCGCAATCCACACTTGACGACCTACGTTAAGTAATTCCGTGGTGTTCATGGTTCAGTGTCCCTGAACGCGAATAATGCCGTGGCTTAAGTCCTAAGCCGAATCCTGGTCACTCCGGACCCTTGCCGAGCATAGTCCATACTCGACGACCTAAAATAGTAACCGATAATATATGGCCTAAATCCTAGGCCAAATCCTGGTCTCTCCGGACCCTTGCCGAGCATAGTCCATACTCGACGACCTTTTAGCCAAAAATCTAGAGAAAATCCACTCAAAATCCGATCCGAAATCCAAATCCAAATAGAAAACCAGAAACCCATATCAAAAATCCATACCAAAAAACAAACATCCAAACCAGAATCCAAACCAGAAAATGAGCAAAACAGGGAGTTCAAACCAAACTCCAAAACCAAACCAGAAAAAGCAAATGTCCAAGTCAAAGGAAAAAACAGATTTCGCAAACCCGGGCGTTTCGGCAAGCCATCATCTCAGAGCATGCCTGAGGGTTATCTCCGACCCCGTACATGAGTAAGTGATTTAACCGTTTGCCCGGAGTTTGTTACTTATTCCAAACCATCAAGATTAGTTGATGACCAATCGGCCACCATTCCTTGGCCTCATGCCCTCGTCGTTCAAGGCAGGCGGTGGCTGCTCCTGTTCCACCGCCGCATTCCGAGTTCCGACATACTGTCGCAACTGACCATTCCTTATATGCTCCTCGATTATGTCCTTCAAATGCCGACAGCTGTTAGTGTCATGCCCGTCCAGGTCATGAAAAAGACAGTGCCTTCCTGATGCCCTTTCTCGTTCTGAGGGTTCCCTCCTTGCTGGCCTTCGATAAGAAAGGCGATCTCGAGTATCTACGAAAATCCGCTCTAACGTTGCGTTCAATCCTGTGTAAGTGGAGAACTTTGGTTCTCCCCAGCGCTTCCTTTTCCCTTTATCCTTGCCCCCACCCGAGCTTTCGTCGGGTAGTCCTCCATCCTTAGTTATGTTTACTTCCTTTGACCTCATGTCCAAACATGCATCCTCTTGTCGAAGAAATCTTTCAGCTTCATAAAAGAATTCCCCAAGATCCAACGGTGGGTCCCGTACCAATGATACTTTGAAATCCGAGTTATCTCTGACTCCTGATACCGCAGCCATCAGAACCATTGATGGATCTGGCCGATCCACCGAAGCAACTGCTACATTAAATCGAGTTAAGAATGTCCTGAGCGATTCATCTGCCCCCTGTTTGACTGACGTTAGCGTCATCACGTTCTTTGGCCTTTTTATGTGAACTCGAAACTGACTTAAGAACTTGTCCACCAGTTCTGTCCATGTTCCAATGGATCCATCCTCCATCTGTCTAAACCACATAGCAGCAATTTCAGTTAAGTACAGGGGGAAACATCGGGCCATAACCTCCTCCGTTGCCCCCAGCACTTCCATATGCCTAGTGTATCTCATCAAGTGGTCGGTGGGATCCGTCTTCCCGTTGTATACTTCCAGAGTGGGTAGTTTGAAATCGGACGGATTCCTAGCTGTCCTGATGTTCTGGGTAAACGGACTTTTGTTAACTCCCTCTGAATCCCTGTTTGTCAGACCTCCGCGAATAGTCCGCCTGATAATGTCAGCCAATCCAGTGTTTCCAACCAATCCAGACTGCCCCCCAAGTCCCCGAGGAAATTCTGGCACATATTCTTCATCACGTACTCCTGTATTCCTATCGACGCCAGGCCGCGTAGCGTCATCCGGCATCCCTCCATGAACTTGTCCAGCATTACTTGGTGGTATGCCCCCGAGTCTAGGTCCATCTAGATTGTTAGCTGTTTGTTGATTGGGAGCTGCCCCCTGCTGATTTACTCCATCTGTCCGTTGGTTGAGTTCCTCTGGTCCAGTTCCACGAACTTGAGCTCCTGCAGTTCCTGGTTGTCCAAATTGCCTAAGAAGAGCCTGCATCATATCCTCTTGCCATTTCATCATCTGCTCTTGCATAGAATTCATCATCACTTGCATCTCCTCCCGAGTTATGTAGATGGATGCATGACCCTCTCCAACTCCAGAAGATGCCGCTTGACTTCCTTCCTGATTTCTCCTTTCCACTGCTTGCCTCTTCGTTGGTGGTCTTGCCATTGCTTTCTAAGATCCAAGTTCCTAACTCCAAAATTCCTGATTGTTTCAATTTCTCAGTGAAAGCACCAAAGTGTTAGCGCCAAAATTGGTCACTAACCCCCAAATTCAGATGAAAGCACCAAATACCAATCACAGCTAGGAGATAGAATGTATGTAGAGAGTAATAATGTGAAGAACAGTTAAAACTGAAATGAAAGCAGTAAAGAACAACAGATTTTATAGTGGTTCGGCTAACTCCGGCCTACGTCCACTCCAGAAGTTTGCTTTTTATTGCTGTAATAATCGATTACAGTTACAAAATGGCAGAGTTGCCTTAGCCTTAGAAAAGAGAAAGTAAGAGAGCAGAAAGAAGATCCCCTTTTACTGTGCCCCTGCCTCTCTATTTATAGGCAAAGATGGGTTGGACTTCCCTGGTGGGCCTGGTAGCCGAGTACCTCAGCCCAAATGGAGTGGTCTCCATATGCCGAACCATAGATGCCGAACGCTGAATGCCGAACACGGTGTGAATGCCGAACGATCTCCGAATGCCGAACGTTGGGAGGTGCGAGGTACCGAGGTATCGAGGTACGGAGGTGCGAGGTACGAAGGTACGGAGGTGCGAGGTACCGAGGTATGGAGGTGCGAAGTACCAAGATATGGAGGTGTGAGGTACCGAGGTATGGAGGTGCGAGGTACCAAGATATGGTGGTGCGAGGTACCGAGGTATGGAGGTGCGAGGTACCAAGATATGGAGGTGCGAGGTACCGAGGTATGGAGGTGCGAGGTACCAAGATATGGAGGTGCAAGGTGTGGAGGTGCGGAGGTGCGAGGTACCAAGATATGGAGGTGCGAGGTACCGAGGTATGGAGGTGCGAGGTACCAAGATATGGAGGTGCGAGGTATGGAGGTATGGAGGTGCGAGGTATAGAGGTATGGAGGTGCGAGGTACCAAGATATGGAGATGCGAGGTATGGAGGTATGGAGGTGCGAGGTATAGAGGTATCGAGGTGCGAGGTGCAATGCCGAGCGAGGTGAGGTATGCCGAACGACCCATCCAATGCCGAACACTCCTTGATGTCGAACGATCCATCCAATGCCGAACGTCTCCAGATGCCGAACGTTGGTTAATGCCGAGCGCTCCATCCAATGCCGAACGACGATCTCTCTATGCCGAACGCTCGTCCAGTGCCGAACATTCCTCTATGCCGAACGATCCTTCTAATGTTGAGCACTCATTCAGTGCCGAACGATCCCTCTAATGCCGAGCGCTTCCAAATGCCGAGCGCTCCTGGATGCCGAGTGCTCCTGGAATGCCGAACGATCCCTCTATGTCGAACGACGATCTCTCTATGCCGAACAACCTCCAACGCCGAACCATCCCAATGCCGAGCGACATCTGCCAAACTGCCTAGGTCGAGCCATGTAATTTCTCCATTCCTTTTCCCAACGACACATTCAAGTGAACTTCATCATTTTAAACCGAACCCATCATACTTTAGTCTCGATAGTTGTGAAGTTGTTTAAGTTAAATCCGTCTGTCCGCGGCCTTGCCAAAAGGCGGGTTAACACTTGCCCCCCAAAACATGCCTTGCTGTGAAAGGTGTGTTTTGAATATCCTCAAGTCCAATATCCCAAGTATGTTTGTTATCCACATCCATACTTTCCGATTCATAATCCAATCCATTACCAAGCCATCTTATCCGAGTGCCACGGTCATATCCTGATCCATTTCCGCGACTGTTCCGAGTCGATGTCTGATTCTTATCCTGTGACCAAGTCCTTATCCAATTCCACATCCATCGGAACCCGACTACCGAGTTCCAATCCATCCATATCCAATAACCTACAACCATATCCGTAACCTCTCCAGGTCGATATCCAAATCCGAGACCGCTCCGGGTCCTTGTCCGAATCCTTAGCTTTTCATAGCCAATATCCAAATCCGTAACCTCTCCGGGTTCTTGCCAAGCGCAATCCACACTTGACGACCTACGTTAAGTAATTCCGTGGTGTTCATGGTTCAGTGTCCCTGAACGCGAATAATGCCGTGGCTTAAGTCCTAAGCCGAATCCTGGTCACTCCAGACCCTTGCCGAGCATAGTCCATACTCGACGACCTAAAATAGTAACCGATAATATATGGCCTAAATCCTAGGCCAAATCCTGGTCTCTCCGGACCCTTGCCGAGCATAGTCCATACTCGACGACCTTTTAGCCAAAAATCTAGAGAAAATCCACTCAAAATCCGATCTGAAATCCAAATCCAAATAGAAAACCAGAAACCCATATCAAAAATCCATACCAAAAAACAAACATCCAAACCAGAATCCAAACCAGAAAATGAGCAAAACAGGGAGTTCAAACCAAACTCCAAAACCAAACCAGAAAAAGCAAATGTCCAAGTCAAAGGAAAAAAAAGATTTCGCAAACCCGGGCGTTTCGGCAAGCCATCATCTCAGAGCATGCCTGAGGGTTATCTCCGACCCCGTACATGAGTAAGTGATTTAACCGTTTGCCCGGAGTTTGTTACTTATTCCAAACCATCAAGATTAGTTGATGACCAATCGGCCACCATTCCTTGGCCTCATGCCCTCGTCGTTCAAGGCAGGCGGTGGCTGCTCCTGTTCCACCGCCGCATTCCGAGTTCCGACATACTGTCGCAACTGACCATTCCTTATATGCTCCTCGATTATGTCCTTCAAATGCCGACAGCTGTTAGTGTCATGCCCGTCCAGGTCATGAAAAAGACAGTGCCTTCCTGATGCCCTTTCTCGTTCTGAGGGTTCCCTCCTTGCTGGCCTTCGATAAGAAAGGCGATCTCGAGTATCTACGAAAATCCGCTCTAACGTTGCGTTCAATCCTGTGTAAGTGGAGAACTTTGGTTCTCCCCAGCGCTTCCTTTTCCCTTTATCCTTGCCCCCACCCGAGCTTTCGTCGGGTAGTCCTCCATCCTTAGTCATGTTTACTTCCTTTGACCTCATGTCCAAACATGCATCCTCTTGTCGAAGAAATCTTTCAGCTTCATGAAAGAATTCCCCAAGATCCAACGGTGGGTCCCGTACCAATGATACTTTGAAATCCGAGTTATCTCTGACTCCTGATACCGCAGCCATCAGAACCATTGATGGATCTGGCCGATCCACCGAAGCAACTGCTACATTAAATCGAGTTAAGAATGTCCTGAGCGATTCATCTGCCCCCTGTTTGACTGACGTTAGCGTCATCACGTTCTTTGGCCTTTTTATGTGAACTCGAAACTGACTTAAGAACTTGTCCACCAGTTCTGTCCATGTTCCAATGGATCCATCCTCCATCTGTCTAAACCACATAGCAGCAATTTCAGTTAAGTACAGGGGGAAACATCGGGCCATAACCTCCTCCGTTGCCCCCAGCACTTCCATATGCCTAGTGTATCTCATCAAGTGATCGGTGGGATCCGTCTTCCCGTTGTATACTTCCAGAGTGGGTAGTTTGAAATCGGACGGATTCCTAGCTGTCCTGATGTTCTGGGTAAACGGACTTTTGTTAACTCCCTCTGAATCCCTGTTTGTCAGACCTCCGCGAATAGTCCGCCTGATAATGTCAGCCAATCCAGTGTTTCCAACCAATCCAGACTGCCCCCCAAGTCCCCGAGGAAATTCTGGCACATATTCTTCATCACGTACTCCTGTATTCCTATCGACGCAAGGCCGCGTAGCGTCATCCGGCATCCCTCCATGAACTTGTCCAGCATTACCTGGTGGTATGCCCCCGAGTCTAGGTCCATCTAGATTGTTAGCTGTTTGTTGATTGGGAGCTGCCCCCTGCTGATTTACTCCATCTGTCCGTTGGTTGAGTTCCTCTGGTCCAGTTCCACGAACTTGAGCTCCTGCAGTTCCTGGTTGTCCAAATTGCCTAAGAAGAGCCTGCATCATATCCTCTTGCCGTTTCAGCATCTGCTCTTGCATAGAATTCATCATCACTTGCATCTCCTCCCGAGTTATGTAGATGGATGCATGACCCTCTCCAACTCCAGAAGATGCCGCTTGACTTCCTTCCTGATTTCTCCTTTCCACTGCTTGCCTCTTCGTTGGTGGTCTTGCCATTGCTTTCTAAGATCCAAGTTCCTAACTCCAAAATTCCTGATTGTTTCAATTTCTCAGTGAAAGCACCAAAGTGTTAGCGCCAAAATTGGTCACTAACCCCCAAATCCAGATGAAAGCACCAAATACCAATCACAGCTAGGAGATAGAATGTATGTAGAGAGTAATAATGTGAAGAACAGTTAAAACTGAAATGAAAGCAGTAAAGAACAACAGATTTTATAGTGGTTCGGCTAACTCCGGCCTACGTCCACTCCAGAAGTTTGCTTTTTATTGCTGTAATAATCGATTACAGTTACAAAATGGCAGAGTTGCCTTAGCCTTAGAAAAGAGAAAGTAAGAGAGCAGAAAGAAGATCCCCTTTTACTGTGCTCCTGCCTCTCTATTTATAGGCAAAGATGGGTTGGACTTCCCTGGTGGGCCTGGTAGCCGAGTACCTCAGCCCAAATGGAGTGGTCTCCATATGCCGAACCATAGATGCCGAACGCTGAATGCCGAACACGGTGTGAATGTCGAACGATCTCCGAATGCCGAACGTTGGGAGGTGCGAGGTACCGAGGTATCGAGGTACGGAGGTGCGAGGTACGAAGGTACGGAGGTGCGAGGTACCGAGGTATGGAGGTGCGAAGTACCAAGATATGGAGGTGTGAGGTACCGAGGTATGGAGGTGCGAGGTACCAAGATATGGTGGTGCGAGGTACCGAGGTATGGAGGTGCGAGGTACCAAGATATGGAGGTGCGAGGTACCGAGGTATGGAGGTGCGAGGTACCAAGATATGGAGGTGCAAGGTGTGGAGGTGCGGAGGTGCGAGGTACCAAGATATGGAGGTGCGAGGTACCGAGGTATGGAGGTGCGAGGTACCAAGATATGGAGGTGCGAGGTATGGAGGTATGGAGGTGCGAGGTATAGAGGTATGGAGGTGCGAGGTACCAAGATATGGAGATGCGAGGTATGGAGGTAGTGAGGTGCGAGGTATAGAGGTATCGAGGTGCGAGGTGCAATGCCGAGCGAGGTGAGGTATGCCGAACGACCCATCCAATGCCGAACACTCCTTGATGTCGAACGATCCATCCAATGCCGAACGTCTCCAGATGCCGAACGTTGGTTAATGCCGAGCGCTCCATCCAATGCCGAACGACGATCTCTCTATGCCGAACGCTCGTCCAGTGCCGAACATTCCTCTATGCCGAACGATCCTTCTAATGCTGAGCACTCATTCAGTGCCGAACGATCCCTCTAATGCCGAGCGCTTCCAAATGCCGAGCGCTCCTGGATGCCGAGTGCTCCTGGAATGCCGAACGATCCCTCTATGTCGAACGACGATCTCTCTATGCCGAACAACCTCCAACGCCGAACCATCCCAATGTCGAGCGACATCTGCCAAACTGCCTAGGCCGAGCCATGTAATTTCTCCATTTCTTTTCCCAACGACATATTCAAGTGAACTTCATCATTTTAAACCGAACCCATCATACTTTAGTCTCGATAGTTGTGAAGTTGTTTAAGTTAAATTCGTCTGTCCGCGGCCTTGCCAAAAGGCGGGTTAACATTCTCTATTCCCAACGTTTAATTTATTTTTATTTGCTGGTTCAATTTTATTTTTTTGGGTCTGTTCGATTTCCATACATTTGATTTTGAAAATATATTACATTGTAAATACCGTTGCATTGAATAATGAAAACCCTTTCTTCTTCGTGCCAATTGACTCGCATTCACCTCTTCTTATTTTCTCTTCTACAAAACAAAAATTACACAGTAAGTTAATTTTTCCCTTCTTCCTTTTTCATTTTCTATTTTCTTCCACATACTCGAACCCATTCGGCCTGACCTCCTCCACCATCAGCTCGCCCTTCATAGCAGACCGACACCTCCTACCTCGCCAACATCCATGCAAGCCGCAACCACGTTGCACCACCGTTCGAAGCCATACTTTCCACCATTTTCAACTACAAGCCCACCAGATATTGCTCACCACCAGCTCACCTCAGCTTCTTTTCCATCTCTCTTCTCCTCCGCATACCCACACTTGGCAGCCTGTGCCCCCACCACCATCCACTTCTTCCCTCACGCGACCCTTGCCTGCCCAGGAGCCTCACCTATTTCCCCTTCCCACCATGGCTGCATGTTAAAAGGTATATACAAGTTTGTTTATATATATATTTATATAAGCTGTTGTTCGCGTGTGTGTGTATATATATATATATAGCTTGCATACATGAGTTAAATGATTCGTGGGTCTATATATCTAAGTTTTATATTCTTATATTATATATATGATTGCACGTTTGCATATGAGTTATGAGTTGTAAACTTTAGTACCATGTATTATATTTCAAAGTATATATATATTTGTTTATATAAGGTATTATATTTCAAAGTATATACATTTGTTTATAAGATGAGTTTATACAAAGAGGGATATGTGTTTATAAAGGATACGTATATTTACAATTTTTTTATAGTTGGTTAGTAATATACTTTTATATAATATGCAAGTTTCCTATTGTTACATATGGATACTTTTATTTAGGCGTGCTGGAAGACAGATTGGTTTGCGGTATATCTATAAGTCATATTATATAGATATCGTGATTTTTATATATATCATACTTAGATATTTTGATTTAGATCTATATGGGTTTTAACTTATAATATATATATATCGAGGGCTTATATTACGTGTGTCTGCAATAGATAAAGAAGTAGTATATATATAAAGTATCTTGAGATTATATTTAAGAATATACATATATATAAGTGTTGATTTATGGTTATATTATCTAAGTTTATATCCTGCTACTCTACATTTTATAAGCTATACAGTTATATATTATAAAGGTTTCTTTCTGTAATGATTTTATGACTTCTTGACTATACATATTGTACCGCATATTGCATTATAGAGGTTTATATTCACTGTTTATAGTATTGTTGCTAAAATATATTCCATATAAAGTTACAGTAATATATATCATACGGTATATTCGCATGTAAAGTTCATTTAATAAGCCTATTTTGTGATGCATGTATATAAGTTATACTATTCTAGTTTATGTTATTGTAGAACGGTTTTAAAAGTATGTTAAACAATATTTTTTTTAAAAAGTATAACATGTATGTGAGTTGTATAACCTATTATTTATATAATAAAGTAAGTTGAAGAAATTTAAATATGAGTTGTTAGCATAGTTCCAATTGCTATTGTATATAAATGTTATATGAAACTTATTTGTTTGTATACATATCAGTTCTATAAGTTATATCTGCATACCTGAGTTTGGACTTTTCTAGTATATGAAGGCAATGTTAGTATTTGGTATAAATATATATATAGTATGTATGTTGACATTTACTTTACAATATGATTTTGGAATTTTAATATATATATATATATATATATTCTATTTAATATGTGTTTAAATTTAGAATATGGTTTTATAAATATAGTTATATATAGTTATATACAAGTTCACTTATACCAATTTATCGTCATCGACCTAATTCTGAATTGATTTCGTCTATTCCTTTTCATCAGCTTTGGTCATCGAATTCGTGCTTGGATTGGTAACTTAATTTCAGTGTCCCCATCAGTGTGCGTATCTGTGTCATCTCCTGTTCTCTCTAGCCTCGAAAGGTGAGCAATCACTCACGATTAATGTTCTTTTATTTATTAAATTTGATTTCAATTGAAACGACAATTGAAATATACTGCTGTTAGTTATTTACACTGTTGTATATATGCTATTACTTGTATCTATTCACCTGTGACATCTGACACCATTATCTGTTATTTATCACTGATGATATATGTCTGTTATATTATTATCATATCTGTTATCACTCTGCAAGTTCCCTGTTAGTATAGAATTCACTATGGGTTGAAATGATACATACCCGAACGATCTATAGAATAGGAGAAAATCGTTATGGGTTGAAATAATAATCCCAAGCGATTTTCATTAAATTGAATTTGGGATTGCGGGTTGAAAAGATATATACCCGTATATATATAAATTACGGATTGAAATGATAAATATCCGTATCACATGACCATAGGGTAGAAAATTATATACAGACACAGTTGGTCTATTTATTAATAATTTGAAATGATATCTATGTTTGAAAAGAAATATATGGTTTTAATAAATATTGATTTTAAAGATTTATTAAAGTTGATTTAATAAAGTTGATTTGAATCAATATAAAATATGTTTAAGTATTTATGTAAAATTTATATTTTCAAATATAGAGTTTATAATGTTTCAGGTTGAAAGATAAATTTGAAATTGATTTGGAATTCTTAATAATTTAAGAATTATACTTAAATAAGTTTGATTTGAAATCTATTAAATTTGAAATTTTAAGATATGTTTTATAACTTGAATTTGATAAAAAGTGGCTTAAATGAATATTTCAAACTTATATAAATTTAAGTCGGATATTTTGTTTATATAAATTTGTAAATTGAAGTTGTATTTAGATGTATTGAAATGATTAAAGAAATATCTCAGAATGTAATGATATTAAATTAAGATATAAATGGAATTATCAAATTTAGTTTTTGAAATGTGGAATATTTAAAGCTTTGAAATGTATTGAAATTTAATGGTTTATTTTGTTTTCAAATCTGTATTTGAAATCATTATAATTCGAAATGATTTATTGAGAAATTGAATTGAGTTGAAATTTATGAATTGAGATTGAATTAAGTTGAATTTGGAAGTTGAGTTAATTTGAATCGATTTGTGAATTTGTGGAAGCTATTTTATTTTATAAAGTATTTTTAAACTATATCTACAACTATTTATATTTTACTTTATAAATTATTTTCGTATAAACTATTTTATATAAATCATTTTCAATATATATTATTTTATTATAAACTATTTTAACTTATACTATTTTATATAAACTGTTTTTATTTTATAAACTATTTTATTATATACACTAATTTTAATATCTAAACTATTTAAGAGGAAAGTCTTATGAATTCCAAAATGTTATGATTTCAAACTATAGTTTCAAAGTGTTGTGAATTTCAAGGTTTTGATTTCCAATGTGTTTTGATTTTAAAAGACTTACGATTTCGAAAGCGATATAACTTTGGAAAGTAATATGATTTTGGAAATGGATTTATTTGAAGTGAAAATGATATCGTATGGATAAGGTTTTGAAATGGCAATGATATTTCGGTTTTGAAATATAAACCATTTTGAAAGTTTATTAATGACCAATCGGTGTAATAATTACGTAGTTATTGAAGAGTCCGGGATCGGTTAGGGACATACTCTCTGTCCAAACCGAAAACCACTTTAATAACTATTATACACGGAGTGTGATCCAGAATGAAGTGGTTGGAATGATGACGTTGATGGATTTGAAGAAAGAGAACGATAATGGATAGTCTTGACACTTGTGTCAAATTTGAAATGACTTAAACAGGAGCCGTGTCGGGCCAGTGAGGTTAGCTACCTCTAGCGGACACACTTCTTCATAAACTACTCATTACTTGTTTTTGATTGGTGCGCACCCTTGAATTGGGAGTGTTGTTTCGCGGTGTTGCGATCGTTGCGGCGATGCATTCTCACTAGTCCGGATCTGGCAAACGGTAGTTTCACTACCTTGGGTATTGCCTCATGTGCCTTGTCATACTCGTATCCCTATGCGCGACCACTATGATTTGTTTTGTGTTATACCTATGGAGTACTCCCTGATAGCCCACTTGTAACGATCCAGATTTTCGCGTTCGAAAATCGACATCCATACTTTACATCGTACTCGAATGTCGTAGATTCGAGCGTTCAAATCCGAGTCGCCGGAGCTTATAACACAGTTAAGTAAATAACACAGCGGAAGAAATGAATAATACATTGATATACAATATCTGATACAACAGAATGATACAATGAATATCAATATACATCAGAGATATGATACAACAAATAGCAGTGGAAAAGAAAACGATAACATCAGCAGCGGATAATCTCCATCTCCAAAGCACTAATCCAGAAATAGCTTGAACTCCCAATAACGATACACCAAGATAAGCAAGTGCAGTCCGATCCAAAGACTGAACTAGCTCCAGATAACCTACTAATCTGACTATCTGAAAAACCAAACTCTAGACTGCTCGTGTAGAAAAATTTTGAGCATCCAGAGTTTAGGAAAGAACAATAAACTCCGGATCAGTCATGGGACTGGTGTGAGCAACAAAAATAGTTTATCTTTAAAAACAAATAGCAGAGAATTTTAAAGTCAATTCGCAATGCTTTTGGAAAATGAAACTACCATAAGGCCTCCCGCCACACACACAATGCAAACGCAGAATTGGAGGAGATTTCTCCTTATGATAGTCAAAAATGCTTACTACGCAAAATCAAATCATTTTTGATATTATTATTAGTGCATAGTGTGGAAAAACATTTCGAAAGTAGAATATAAATCTTAGCCAGCATAGGCATTCCGCACTTATGCCTACTATAGCTACCATGTTCAATAGCAGGTTACCGCCACATTCCATGGCAGGTAATACAACTAAAACCGTACAAGGCTCGTATTGTTTCTTTGGATTTCCAACAAATGGTCAGGCTAAGGAACTTCCTATGCCACGAAGGAACGCCTCTGGAATGACGTCCCGAGAACCTGACCGGATCTCTGCCAACACAAGGCCGGGTTACCTCTGCAAAAATAGGTAACTACTGACACGCGTATGCCATCCCCCGATCGTCACCGATCTTCCCGAGGATCCCCGATTTCCAACAAACCACATAATAATAATGCAGCAACCACAGAGGTTAAGTATCTGGAGGATGTTTCACCTCTAAAGCAGCAAAAAACTCTCCATGATGATATTATGTTCAGAGCCAGAGATTCTGTTAATGTGGAAGCTCCTACTGAGGACCCTATGGTTGTCTCTGTCGGTATCGGGCCGGCCATCGTCAGAAGAGTGTTGGTTGATAGTGGTGCCTCATGCAACATCCTCTTTAAAAGAACATTTGACCAAATGAAAATCCCGATGACTGATGTACATGCTTCTTCACACAAGATCGCCGGATTTACAGGAGAGCTGAAACAGCCAATCGGAACAGTAGACTTGTTTGTTGAAATGGGCGAAGGACCCAGAAAATTGGTTCGGAAGCAAACTTTTGTAATTGTGGACGGATTTTCTGCCTATAACGCTTTCTTAGGCCGGCCTACTCTTGCAGCTTTCAGGGCCGTCCTTGCTCCTTGGTGTTTAACAATGAAATTTCCTACTGATAATGGGATTGCTGTTATCAAAGGAGATCAAAACGCAGGACGAGAATGTTACCTTGTAGAACTCCGAGAGGCCAGGAGAAAAGAAATGGGGAAAGATGCGGCAGCTCCGCTCCGCATCAAGGAACCGACCCTGTAGCAACTACGGAGCGGCCCCTGTACTGGCGAACACAGCAATGCAAGAAAAGAAATGGATCCCAGAAAAGCCAGTACAGGGGAGAATAGAGTGGTACCCGTGGAGGTAACGGTACCAGTATCTGTAGACCCGAAAGACCCAAATAAAGTGCTCAATGTGGGTTCACAGCTAAGTATAACGGTTCAGAATACACTGATATCATTCTTAAAAGCCAATCTAGATGTGTTTGCTTGGTGTCATGCTGATATGTGCGGAATTTCTCCTACAATTGCTGTTCATACCCTGAATGTCGATCCGAAATTTACGCCAGTAAAACAGAAGAGAAGAACTCAAGGTCCAGAAAGGTCAGCAGCTTTAAAGGAAGAAGTAGATCGCCTCTTAGAGAATAATTTCATCAAAGAATCCACTTATCCAAATTGGGTTTCGAATCCAGTACTGGTTAAGAAGGCAAATGGAAAGTGGAGAGTATGTATTGATTTCTCAGATCTGAACAAAGCTTGCCCCAAAGACTGCTTCCCGTTGCCTAGGATCGATCAACTAGTAGATGGGACGGCTGGACATGAGTTGTTATCTTTTATGGATGCTTATTCTGGATACAATCAAATTATGATGAATGAACCAGATCAGGAGGACACAAGCTTTATTACAGATGTGGGGCTCTACTGTTACAAAGTCATGCCATTCGGTTTAAAGAATGCTGGGGCAACATATCAAAGACTTGTCAACGCTATGTTCAAGCCTCAGATTGGCAAAACGATGGAAGTCTATGTTGATGATATGTTAGTAAAGTCAAAGAAAGCAGTAGACCACATGGATCACCTAGCAGAAATGTTCTCAATTCTTCGAAAGTACGGAATGAAGCTAAACCCTTTGAAATGTTCATTCGGAGTAGAGTCTGGGAAATTCCTGGGTTTCATTGTGAGCGCTAGGGGCATCGAGGCCAACCCTACTCAGATCACAGCTTTAAGAGAGGTTAAAGCCCCTAGAACAAAGAAAGAATTGCAAAGTCTCAATGGAAAGGTTGCCGCTCTTAGTCGCTTCATTTCCAAGGCCACAGACAAGTGCATTCCCTTCTTTGATGCTCTAAAGAAAGGGAAGAAAAATTTCGAATGGACTCCTGAATGCCAGAATGCTTTCGATCAACTGATTCATCATATGGAAACTCCTCCGGTCCTTTCCAAGCCTAGTGATGGTGAAGACCTCTTCATCTACCTGGCAATTTCATCCCACGCTTTAAGTGCAGCACTCGTACAAGAAGATATGAAAATACAACGTCCGGTTTACTACATCAGCAAACGGTTCACTGGGGCTGAAATGAATTATTCAAAGATAGAAAAACTTGCTTATTGTCTGCTAATCGCTTCCAGAAAGTTGAGGCCTTATTTTCAATCTCATCCTATCAAAGTCCTGACTGATCAGCCTTTGAAGCAAGTCCTGTATCGTCCTGAAACCTCGGGTCGTCTCTTGAAGTGGAACATAGAACTCAGCCAATATGACATCACTTACCATCCCCAAAGAGCAATTAACGGACAAGCTTTAGCAGATTTCATCGCAGAATCCACTGACAAAGGTGACAGTAAGGAAGAAACCACTGACTGCATTCCGATACAGTGGAAGTTGTATGTAGATGGCTCAAGAAACGATTATTGTTCTGGGGCAGGAATTGTGCTCGAAACTCCCGAAGGACGATCACTATGTTATGCATTGAGGCTGGAGTTTCCTTCGACAAACAATGAAGCAGAATATGAAGCCCTTATTGCCGGGTTGAGGATCGCCAAGGAATTGAATATCAAGGAGATACAGATTTTCAGTGATTCTCAGCTTATTGTCTGCCAGGTGAAGAAGGAATTTCAGGCCAAGGGAGGGAATTTGCCTGCATATTTGACAAAAACTTCCGAACTTCTCAATGATTTAGATCACTACTCAATAAGCCACATACCCCGAGAGGAAAATATGAAGGCGGATTCTTTAGCAAAGTATTCAAGTTCCGGAGAGGCTCAATTACTAGGATTAGTTCCTGTAGAAGTTCTGTCAGCTCCAAGTATTGATGAAATGGATGTTGATTGGCTTATGACTACGTCTCAAGAGCATGAATCATGGATGACTCCAATCAAAGAATACTTACTCAGTGGTTCCTTGCCAGAGAATTCTAAGGAACGTCGAAAGTTATTAAGGAAAGCATCGAGGTATATAATTCAAGATGACCGATTATACAGGCGGGGATTTTCAACCCCACTACTCCGATGTGTAACTAAAGAAGAAGCCAAGACAATCTTAACAGAGGTGCATGGAGGAGAATGTGGAGACCATTCAGGTGGTCAAACACTTGCAAAGAAAATTCTTCGATATGGATACTTTTGGCCAGATATCAATCGAGATGCTGCAACTTTCTCCAGAAAATGTGACAGATGCCAACGATTTGCAAAAATCCCAAGAGCACCCTCCACTGAACTCACACAAATGGTCAGTCCATGGCCATTCGCCATTTGGGGAATAGACCTAATTGGACCGTTACCGATCGCTAAATCAGGAATTAAATATGCTATTGTTGCCGTTGATTATTTCACCAAGTGGGCTGAAGCTGAACCTTTGGCCACCATCACTTCTAAAAAGATGATAAATTTCGTAACAAAGAATATCATTTGCAGATATGGTGTGCCACAGAAGATAATCACCGACAATGGCACTCAATTTGAAAGTGAAGAATTCCAAGATTTTTGCAAACGATTCAGAATTCGAAAAAGCTTCTCAGCAGTGGCTCATCCGCAGGCAAATGGGCAAGTGGAAGCAGTTAACAAAATCATCAAGTCAACTATTAAAAAGCAACTTGAAAAAGCAAAAGGTGGTTGGGTTGATAAGCTTCCATTAGCACTATGGGCGTACAGAACGACTCACAAAACTGCGACTGGGCACACTCCATTTTCACTGGCATACGGATCTGAGGCAATGATTCCAGTAGAAGTAGAGGTTCCTTCACATAGAAGAGTTCATTTCAATGAAATCGAAAATGAAAAACTGCAACTTGAAGCGCTTGACTTTCTTGATGAAAAAAGAGAAGAAGCTAGGCTCAGAGTTTCAGCTCATCAGCAGAGGATAGCCAGGTATTTCAATTCCAAAGTTCGCCAACGCAGCTTTGAGGTCGGAGACTTGGTTTTGAAAAGGATCATGACAGCAACTGGTGTGTTTGGGCCAAACTGGGAAGGACCATATGTCGTAGGCACTAAACTTCTCGATGGCACTTTCAAACTCATAACCATTGAAGGAGATCCGATTCCAAGGGCCTGGAATAGCAACCATTTGCGTCCTTACTTTACCTGAAGAGAGCTCAGCTCAAAATTGTAAAATGATGATGAATGTATCAGTTGTATGGTGAAACATTGTAAATCAGTGTAAATGAATGAAAGCTATAAAGTGGACGTAGGCCCGATTTTTGGCCGAACCACTATAAATCTTGTGTTCTTTACTATTTCATGATGCCTGTGTTATTTTGATATGTAAATACTTTAAATGTATCGCTAAAATATCGATTCAAAATTGCAGGACATTATAACAAGGCTTGCTCATCACAAAGCTAAGCAACTTCCATAAATCAGCTATCACACGAAAACCAAGCCACAAAACTTTTGTCCAAATTCAAATCCCAAGCAAGGAAAACTTCACATAAAAAGTTAGTGACTCCACTGTGACAAACCTTTGTTCACTAGTTGAGATTGTCGTTATGAATAGACATCCGACTAGATAACTTGCGTTTGTCTCGTGAAGTCATTCAACAGTGAAGTCCACTTCTTCGGATAAAGCAATTTACTTATAAGAGGAAAAGAAGAAGATGTGCTTGGAAACGATAATAAAAGAGCGCTAACAGGCAGATGATGAGGAAAACTCGCCAACAAACCAAAGCCCTTTAACGAGGCACGCCAATGAATGGGAGTGCTTTACTCAATCAAAAAGATCGGTGGGACTACCAAAGGGGCACCTCGTTAATTGATTGCGATCGTTTGTATAAACAAACATCCAATCAAGCAACTTGCGCTTGTCTCATAGACCCCTGACCATGAGAAAGTAACTTCCAGGCAATCACAAGCCTTCTTCGGAGGCACAAGCCCTCTTCGGAGGCACAAGCCCTCTTCGGAGGCACAAGCCCTCTTCGGAGGCACATGACCTCTTCGGAGGCAAAAGCCCTTTCCCAAGGCACCTCAAGCCCTCTTCGGAGGCACATGACCTCTTCGGAGGCAAAAGCCCTTTCCCAAGGCACCGCAAGCCCTCTTCGGAGGCACAAGCCCTCCTCGGAGGCGCAAGCCCTTCTCGAAGGCACAAGACCTCTTCGGAGGCACAACTCTTTAAGAGGAGCCCCCTCCGGAGGCATGTCCCAAAATAGAATGCTTAAACGAGAAGCATCGTCCAGAAGCACAGTTCAACTCCCAAAGGAAGGAAGGACTAACTTGTTCATCTAGAAAGGCTCCTCCATAAAAAAAAAAGAGGGGTTGAAAAAGGCTACAAAATTCTTTCAGAAAAAGTTCATTTCACTTCATAGGGAAATTCACTTCTTAATGAATAAAAGTGGTTATCCCCGAAAGCTGAAGCGTTCTCAAAAAAAAAAAAAAAAAAAAAACTAGTAGTATCGCAATGCACTTATGGCATGGGGGCAGTACTGTACTATTCAATTACATTAATAAAAGCAACATGCCACAAGTTCGTCGCAATACCACGAAAAACAGATGTGGAATAAATGCATTCTCAAGCGCAGACAAAAAGTTTGCACAAGTAAGAAGAATCGTTTGTTCTACACTTAAAATAAAAGATAGGTCATCCTCACATACACAAGAGTTTGTACAAGTAAAATAATTATTTTATTTAGTACTACGAAAATTCTTTACATGTACAGATATCTCAAAAAGCAAAAGCGGGGACCGGTACCCGCACAATCCCCGGTCAATACATGCAAAAAGCAAAAATAATAGGTGGAAAATCCAGCTTGATTACTCCTTCTTCTCACCACCCTTGGAACTCTTTCCCGGTCTGATGATTAGCTTTTGAAGTCGTTGAGAACGGGCAGGGGCAGAAGGAGAAAGCGGTACAGCCGGATCAACTACTGCTTCCTCTTCAGTGGAAGTCTTCTTCTTTTTTCTTACAGCACGCTTCCCCTTCCTCTTTGAAGAAGACTCACTCCCCGGAGTAGTCAGCAATGTTGAAAGCTTAGTATCGTCGTCAAAAGACCGCTCCGGGGTCTTCTCGGTACCTTCAAAATCCTCCGCCTTCTGCTCCTGAGAAGCAGCCGGATCATCCAAGCCTTGAAGAGCTTCGATTTTCTCTGCTTGTGATCCCGGTTGGGAAGCAGAGGGAGGAGTGATTTGGGAAGACAGAGGAACGGCAATCGAAGGAGTGGAAGCTTGTGTTGTGCTTGGTGCCTCCGCTGTAGAAGAAAAGAAGTTAAAATCAGCATCCCCCGAAAATAAAGAAGGCATCGATTCATCAAAGTTTAAGTAACAGGTAAGAAGATCATCAAATTCGGCTAAGTCAAATGACTGATTCGTTAGACCCGAGATGACACCAAGAGTACCTGGAGGAGTTGGTTTTACAAGATCCACCTCGAACTTCTCAGCTTCAATATCATCCAGCGCCTCATCTTCAGTAGGGGTAGTTGCAGTCTCCTGGGCAACTTTGGCTAAATGTAGAGAATGAGGACTGGAATCTATAATATTAACGTCAGCTGAAGTGGAAGTTTGGACGGGGGCAGTCAAAGGAGCTCCTTCTTTTGGAAGCTCTTCTCCCACTGTTTCAGCTCGTGCTTTGGCAAGTAGCTCTTTCCCCTTAACAAGAGCGGCGCGATCCTCATCACTGAGATAGCGCTTCTCAAGGTCCAGTTCATTATAGCCAGCCCCGCGAAGCATATCCATCGCGACTTCCCACACTTCAGCCAATGTAATTTCATAATCGGGACCAAGAAAAGAGAGGCTCCCACGACCCAGAACGCTGTGTAAATAAAAGTCAAATAAGGTAGAGCTGACGTCTGCTTTCGTTGCCTCATGTGATTGCTCAGCCGCTTCCTTTTCAGCAACGGCAGCGATCCGGCTGGCGGTAGCCTCATCACGTTCTGCCTCAACTTTAGCAAGTCGAGACTTTAATAACTCAATCTCCATGTTCTGGGAGGTGACCTTTTCCCGCAGTCCGGCGTTTTCTGTGCGGTACTTCTCTTTAACGTGCTGTTCGGCGGCAAGCTTCATTTCTACATCTCTTTGTGCAGCATGTGCGTCCCGCACTTGCTTCTGGAAGACTTCTTCTTTTTGAGTAATTGATGCAGAAGAAGAAGCGAGATTTTCCTTAAGCTGCTTAACTTCAGACGCAAGCTTTGCATTGTCATCTGCAATACTCGTCATTTCCGCGTCATGCTGCTTGCGCCATTTGTCCCATTCTGCCTTATCATTCTCCATCGTCATCATCGCCTCAAGGTTAAGATGGTTGACCCTTTGGAGTTCATCGACCAGCTTCTGCCACTGTGACATCCTCTCGATGTTAAGTCTGACCGCATCAAGACTGCTAAGCATGTCTGATTTATCAATCGGAACAATGTCCAAGTCAAAGCGTACCCCTCTTAGGCACCAATTCGGAAATCGGCTCTGAAGCATTGGAGGGCCGTCTTTAACTAGATATTGTGGCCTGTTAATGATGGTTTGAATGTCAGTTTCCTTTAGAGGAGGAGAACCTGCCGGAATGCCAGAAGAAATGGGAGCGTTGGTCTTTTCAGAAATAGCAGACGCGTCACTCGGCTTAGACCGTTTGCTCGATTCATCAGTAATTTGAGTCTTCCCTTTGTCATCATAAGATTTTCGCTTATGAGAATCGTAAGTTTTGTAAGAAGAATCGTATCGATCAGCATCTTTTCTTCTCTGCCTCTGCTCATAATCCCATTTTTCTTGAGCCTTCCTTTGGGCCCGTTCCTCATCTGTCTCTCTGTGGTCACCAAGATATTTCCTGAAGTCATAGGTTCCACGGCCTCCATGGCGCTGAAATGAGTCATAATATGAGCCGGAGCGTCCCATTGGAGAACCTGAAAGCAGAAGAAAGTGTAGAATTTAGAAATTTCCGGGAAAAAGAGGATAAATGCTTATAAGTGCTGAAAAGCCCTAAGTGTGTGTGGCGTGCAAACTACATGCGTCAAATTACAGACCACGCTTTGGTGTGGAAACAGAGACGATTGGCGTTGTAGGCACTTGGGTTTGCTTAAGGGTAGAAGTTTCCTCGACAACAGGAGAAGTCGCTTTTTGACTGCTATCCCCGAAAAGCTCTTGGGAAGTTATCATAATATCGCTCAAGCCATCAAAGGTGTCGTCGCCCAAGTGTTCAGCGGATTTCTCCTTCTCAAGTTCCACATCAGTTGATTTTTCAGAAGCTCGAGGATTCTCTTCTTCCTCAATAATCGGGGGAAGTGCCGGCTTGCCAGCCAACCCTACAACATCAGTGGGTCCGGAGCACTTTATCAAAGCAAAATCCAGGGCAGGTGTTTTTGAAGCATCTTCTTCCGCAAAAACCGGGGCATTTGACGCCTCTGCTTGAGAATCCAAAGCAGCCGATGTTTCTGCATCAGAGCTAGAAATTTCATGAACTCGAGTCGACCTGGAAGGGTGCAGAAGCCCAAATTGGTGCAGAAGCTCATCATCTAATAGAAATTGGATGCTCCTCTCCTCTACAGGCACCGCCATAAGCCTCTCGAAAGTCACCTTGTGACTGAGATTTTTGGAAGGAGAAGGAAGTGCTGAAAAGGAAAAAAGAGCGAAGTTAGCACTTGATAATCCGAACTTTGGTAAATTTTGAAAGAACGTAAGAAACAAATGCAAGTGATCTTACTCCCTATTCTCCAAATAGCATAAAACCCAGGGGGACAGCGGACATAAAAGAACGGGCTCAGGAAACTGTGAACACTTTCAGGAAGACCGGTGATCAACTTACGATTCCTCGCACTCTTTACGACTATGATGGAGGGATGGTCTTTATTCTTGGCAAAAGTACAAAGATAGCGAATTTCTCCGAAGGTAGGGAAGCGGCCCAGTGTTCTCCTAAAAAGCACGCATAGTCCCAGCAAGACGGCGTAGCCATTGGGATGTAGCTGAAAGGGAGAAATAGATAATTGGAGAAGAAGTTCTCGGATGCAGTCATTGAATGGGGGGATAGCCCCGCTCAAGCACATTTGGCGGTTAACTGCGACAAAGCCATGGGGCGGTCTGTCAGCAGTATCATTTATTTCGGGGAGCAAAGCGTCAGCCTCAGCAATACCAAACTGGATGCATAGTTGACGGAAGGCTTTATGGTTCAAAGTAGTAGGAGTCCTCTCTGGAGGATCGTTCAGCGGGATAGCAACTGGAAACACACCTTCAGCTTGCTCTGTTCCTTCTTGTGGAGAAGACATTCTACACAATCAGCTGAATGTTCAAATGTGAAGGTGCACGTTCCCTAAAAGTGTGAAGTGTTGTGCAAAAAACTAATGAAAATAAACAACAAGCATAACGGGAATTAAATTAGTCGACAATCAATCGATTACAAAATTTCAGAACTTGTCAATGATCAAGTGCAGTGTTAATACAGATAAGTCAGTTTCACTTGACTATTACGATTTTGTTTTAATACTTCACTTGAATTAGTTATTGTACAACATCTCGTTCATATTCATTTAATTTAACTTTCTCGTTATCAGCTAATCCGTCACTCGATGTGGGCAGTCGGTGATAGTATATTCGTCCCAGTATTCTGTGAATGTTGTATTAAGCAGGATTGTTAGTTTGCAAAATTGAAGCAATGTGTAAAATGCATGCAACATAGTTCATAGTTCAACAGTTCACAGTTCACAGTTCACAGTTCATAGTTTAACAGCTCGAAGTTCGGGCACAGTTCAAAAATCATCTGTTGGGTGGCCGAAAGTCTAAGTCCTAACTCGGTGACGACCTAAGGAAGGTTCCCTATGAGTCAAAGCCAGGAATCCTCCAAGTCCTAACTCGGTGACGACCTAAGGAAGGTTCCCTATGAGTCAAAGCCAGGAATCCTCAAAGTCCTAACTCGGTGACGACCTAAGGAAGGTTCCCTATGAGTCAAAGCCAGGAATCCTCCAAGTCCTAACTCGGTGACGACCTAAGGAAGGTTCCCTATGAGTCAAAGCCAGGAATCCCCTAAGTCCTAACTCGGAGGCGACACAAAACCTAGGTCGCATGGAACTGCTAAGTCGGCTCCGGCTTAAGTCATGAAAGTCACTGGATCGCATAAAATCCCTAGGTCGTGACCGAGCCAATACCTCGACTAATTTTCTTCCCTAATTCTTAACCCGTTAACCTAATAGCCTCACAGTCAACAACGATCCTCATTCCATCACACCATTGGACCACCCAAGGAGCCAATTCAAGTCGAATCAAATTTGCTGCGAATCCAATGTATTACTGCCCTATTACGATTACAACATGGTCGATGGCGATTGACGAACAATCAAAAAGTTATGCACAATGAATCGCAGCATCTAAACGCAAATGGAAGTCAAAAACTGGGAGTTATCGATTCGACAGCGAGCATGGGTGAACGATGACCAGATCGACTTACGAAGTATAACAGGAAGATGATCGGCGATTGGATGGTTGGAGTTTGTCTCTGAGAGTTCTAAAAGTGCTTCAATGGCAGATTCGAGAAAAGGAACAGATGAGGAAGAGGAAGAGGGATGCAACTATTTATATGCTGGAAGGTGAGTCGACTCGCACGGTGTACGACCTAAGGCATTTGTTAAGTCGGCACCGACCTAACTAAAGAATTAGAATCGAAGCATACGACCTATGGCTTAGGCATATACTTCGAGGGGCAAATGTTAATCCCCTTTTCGACTCACGACCTAAGAAGTATGCCGAGTTAAGGTGCTTGCCGACCTAAGAAAGCATGCCGAGTTAAGGTGCTTGCCGACCTAAGAAGTATGCCGAGTTAAGGTGCTTGCCGACCTAAGAAAGCATGCCGAGTTAAGGTGCTTGCCGACCTAAGAAGTATGCCGAGTTAAGGTGCTTGCCGACCTAAGAAAGCATGCCGAGTTAAGGTGCTTGCCGACCTAAGAAGTATGCCGAGTTAAGGTGCTTGCCGACCTAAGAAGTATGCCGAGTTAAGGTGCTTGCCGACCTAAGAAGTATGCCGAGTTAAGGTGCTTGCCGACCTAAGAAAGCATGCCGAGTTAAGGTGCTTGCCGACCTAGAAAGCATGCCGAGTTAAGGTGCTTGCCGACCTAAGAAGTATGCCGAGTTAAGGTGCTTGCCGACCTAAGAAAGCATGCCGAGTTAAGGTGCTTGCCGACCTAAGAAAGCATGCCGAGTTAAGGTGCTTGCCGACCTAAGAAAGAGCTGCCGACTTAAGGGGTGTGCCGAGTTAAGAGCCTGCCGACTTAAGGTAGTCTGTGACTCAAGGGCTACGACCTAAGGAAGATTCCGAGTTATGAAAGGCTCCGACTTAAGAAGGTTCCGACCTAACCCTATTCCTTAACTCGGCACCGACCTAAGCCTATTCTTTAACTCATCACCGATCTACCATAGGTCGGCAGACGACTTAAATACTTAGAGAAAATTCCTGAGTCCAGATCAGCTCCTATAAATACCCCACCACTTCCAACATAAAATGGACTTTTGGCAATTCATTTCTCAAGCGCCGTTACTCTGTCGAACTCTCCAATCATTCAGCAAACAAGGATCCTCCAAGCATTCAAGACACTACAACAAACTTCGAGAGAAATTCCTAACATCTGACATGAATTCATCGAATTTCATCGCCGAAGATTGAGCTAGTAGTCAAGATTGCTTCTTGTGATCGAGTTGTATTGTTTTCATAGAAGATTTGTATCAATTTGTAATCAGATTCAATAATAAAGAGATTCAAAGTGGACGTAGGCTAAATCTTAAGCCGAACCACTATAAATTGCTGTCTTTTACTGCATTTTCTGCTATTTTCCTGCTTGATTTCTGTTCCCGTTACGCGGGTGGTGCTTTCACAATCTTACTACACACACCGGGTGTTGGCGTTCACATTTTGACGTTAACACAGAGTTTAGGAAAGAAACAATAAACTCCGGATCAGTCATGGGACTGGTGTGAGCAACAAAAACAGTTTATCTTTAAAACAAATAGCAGAGAATTTTAAAGTCAATTCGCAATGCTTTTGGAAAATGAAACTACCATAAGACCTCCCACCACACACACAATGCAAACGCAGAATTGGAGGAGATTTCTTCTTATGATAGTCAAAGATGCTTACTATGCAAAATCAAATCATTTGATATTATTACTAGTGCATAGTGTAGAAAACAATTTCGAAAGTAGAATATAAATCTTAGCCAGCATAGACATTTCGCACTTATGCCTACTATAGCTACCATGTTCAATAGAAGGTTACCACAACATTCCATGGCAGGTAATACAACTAAAACCGTACAGGGCTCGTATTGTTTTGTTTGGATTTCCAACAAATGGTCAGGCTAAGGAACTTCCTATTCCACGAAAGAAACGCCTCTGGCGGGACGTTCCGAGAACCAACTATTCTCTGCCAAACAAGGCCGGCAACCCCTTTTCCCAAGGGATAAAAGAAACCTCAGATATGCCACCCCCGGTCCTTTGGGACCTTTAACCGAGCGCTCGATAACCAACATCACACATCATAAAGAAAGTGTATCCACATGAGTAAGTATCTGGGCTCCATACCATGATACTACCCTTTTCCAGAAGGAATGGTCATACCCTAGGGGAGCTACCCCTGAAAACCTTGCCGCACGATTCCTGTTTCGACCATTACCGGGTTGTGAGGCTCGACGAAGTCTCGTCCACAAAGCTACGCTTTTTCAAAAAAAGCCACGCTTTGGGTCAATAGATGATCAACCTATGATCACAAAGATAAATGATCAAACAAATGATCATATCACAAATGATCAAACACTGATCATCACACAGCAACACTCAGCATGTCACATTACTAAATTGGGATATATCGTTGATAAATTTCAACTACATAACCTCTGAGCTCGTACGTCTCAGAGAAGGGTGTTAAGCTAAGAGAATAAATTCTCCGCCACCAACAGAAATGTATTTGAAAGAAATCAGCTTTATATCTCAAAGTGTAATGTCAGACATGTATCCATACAAGTCTGTTCCGGGTTCGAACAGAACCGAAGGCACTTCTCACGAAGCCCTTGCAATTCCGGATAATTTCCAATCACGTCCGGACTTCCCGTCACAAAAGAGTGATATAAATCTCTATACCGGCACGACTCAGTGCAGAGACATTCGACAGGTTGTCCTTTCATTTTCGAAAAATATCCGGTCTTCAACACCGGTCTTCAAATGCTATCCATATCGTCGAATCACTTATTCGGAATGGGTTATGTGACACAAAGGTCCTCTCCCGACTAAACCGAATAGTGAGCACAATATTTTAAAAATATACGGATATTGGGATTTCAATTAAGTCACAACTTAAACCCAAACTTTCTTTTTAAATGGTTTAACAAATTACCATTTTAATCTTTTAAACAAAAAGATTCATTTCACAAAGTTCACTTAATTTCACAAAGATTCATTCATAGATTTTCCAAATCAATTTCCCTTTCAATTTGATTAATTCGTTAAATATTTAAATCAAAGATTTAACAAATAGCTTTCAAAACAATTTCATTTCGAATGGTTTAACAAAACATCATTTTAAATCTGTTAAAAATAAACAGATTTAATTCATAGCTTTCGAAAAGAATTCATTTATAACTTGGAAAACCATTTTTCAATTAAATCTTGAAATTCCTTTACCTAAATTGGAATTTCATTTCTTATCTAAAAGCTTTTATTCTTTGAAAACAAACAGTTTTCATTCTGGAAATCTGATTCATTTATACGAGTTAAGGTTCTTGGGTTAAATCCAAATTCCCAACTTATACTTTTAAAATGGTTTAAATTCATATAAACACATTTATATCATCTTTACTCCCTAGTTTCCAAATCATAGCTTAATTTCAAACTTGAATCCAAATTTAAATCTAACTATTTAAATTTTCAAAAACTCGGTTAAGTTATTCAAAATAACTTTTATATTTGAAATTCCATTTCAAAAGCTTTTCACTTTAAGCCCCAAATTTCTAATTTCAAAATCAATTGAAATTAAAATTTCAATTTCAAAAACATCAAATTTAAATTATCTGTGACTTAACCGATTTCCACGTGAAATCCATATTTGTGTGTGTATAAGTGTAGTCCAGGGGTTTCACACAATAGTGCACAACATCAATCATCACAGATATATCGATAAGCGGTATAACCCATAACGCTTATCTTCATTCACAGATTCATAGATAAAATAAATTTATCAGTCACAAAGATTCACAATTATAATTCGATGTGGGTTTCGGATAACCAACTGGAATCCGACTCCCTGTCGCATCGAAATTCAAGTGTCGTTCTATGGGTCAAGAGTTTCATATTCACATAGTAATATATCACAGAAATAGAAATTACAGCTCAGCACAAAGTAATTCATATCACAAAGCATCATATATCAGGGATATCAAGCAATCAAGTCATCCAATAGAATCCAAATATTTATAAGTAAGGTCAATTAATATCTGATTATAATTAATTTATTTATCAATCACCTTAATTAATTACATCAATTAATCACCTCGTTATTAATTATTCTTTAATTACCTTATTAATTAAATCACTTAATTGCTTCAATTATCTTTAAGGTAATCCATTTCTTTATTAATGACTTCATTAAAGCGGAATTGAACATTACATATCAAATTTAGATTCAATTTCCATTTTAAATTTTAAGATTTGATATTTAACATTAACCAAATTTAAATATCAATTTATAAACTTATATAAGAAAAGTCCTAACTAATTTACTTAAATTTTTATTTGAAATTTAAGTTTTAACATACATTTCATTTTAACTTGCCAATTCAAGTGAAAACCAATTTATTAAAATTTTCATTAGAAATTCTTTTTATAAAAGAACTTAAATCAAAATCTAATTCAAATGTTTATTTTAATTCATATCTAAACATTTGATTAAACTTGGCTTTGAGACTTTGATTTAAACTTACATGCAAATTTAAATCTTCATCCTTAAAATTCAACCCACTTACATATTTTAGGTTGTTAAACAAATTTTAAATTTAAAAACTTATTTTATTTCAAACTCAGATTCAAACTATCTTGAATTCAGATCCAAACTTAGATTTAACTCTGCTTAACAATTTAAATCAGTTTTTATTTATTTTTTTGTAACAAAACAGGCTATTAAACCCTGCTACTCAACATACTCGAGCCCCTTATCATCTTGCTTCGAGAAAATAAACAAACTCCCGTGCTTGGCTTCGAGCCTCCCCTTTCTTCCCCAAAACTGATACACGACATTCTCGCGTATACGTGCACAAGCACACTGGCCAACGCCGATCAACGTCGAGGCCATCTACACATCATCGTTGATCACCGGAACCCACTCGAACAATCATAAACCCAAAACTACTGCTTAATCGAAATCGAGCACTATCACTACCAACCCAAGCCTGGAAACTCGAGACCACTTCAATCACCCAAACCTGTCATCGCTCCAACCACGTCGCCTCGACCACCGGTGGCCACGAAATTCCGGCCACGGCCTCATCTGACACCCCACTTCCAACCACCAACGACCGGTTGCACTCGGTGCACTGGGGAATGTGCACGAGCCCAAATCCCAGATGCTCATTCCACTGTCCTTAAACCCTACATTGGGATCGTTCGACAAATTCTCGCATTCGAAAATTTATCTAGAAATTTTCTCGTCATCCTGGAGGTCCCAACAAGCCTCAATTCAAATTTCAACACTTATCATTAAATCAATCACTGTAAATTCGAACCAATGTGATTTTTGTTCAAAAACTAACCACTCTATGAATATTGAACTAAAAATCAAAATTTTTGTTTTAAAATTCATGTCTTTCAGTATAGATTCAATAAATATTCTTGAATTGATATTTTACAACAATTTAATCTCATCAAATATCAGTTGAATCCCTGTAAACAATATTACAGTGATGGTAACTTATAAACTTGGTTTATATCAGCTTCTAAAATCTTAACTTGAGTTTAAAACATTTTTTTTTATGAAAATTTAAGGCTAAACAATGATTAGAAGAAAATAAATTTTTTTGAGTTTGGAAAAATGTTCAACTCTGTAATCAATAACAGAGACATACAGGCTATTCCACATTTCACAGTGCAAAACATATATGTATTCAAACTATGTTCACAGATATATTCACATATAACAACTATTTTATACTCTAAAACAATTAAGAAAATAAGTTACTCACCAGCATCAAGTCATATAAACAAATTCAAGGTTAAAACAAAAGGTTGCTCACCTTGATGTTTAGGAAGAAGAACAGAACTTTTCTGTTGAACCAGGCTTTGAATTTCTAGCTAAAACTTGCCTCCTTACTCTCTGGCTTGTCTTGATCAATTTGTGTTGTTTAAAGTTGAAGTTTGAAATTGTTGATCATCTTTTAGTTTTCAAAATGATGTTTGCTTTTTATTTTCTCAGCTCGAATGAATAAAACTGAGATGGATGGAAATGGAGTTTACTGGTAATAATATTTGTACAGGGTGATGACAATATTGGTACAATGTAAGTGATATTTGTATTTGTTTTGTACAACACAATACAGGGATATTTCAAACGAATGGGGGCTAAAGATTTCATTGCTTGTACTAGAGATGTTGGCATTAAATGCCTTGGTCTCTTTTCAAGTTTACATATACCATTTCTTTATTTTTGCATGTACAATCTTGCTTATCTCGGCTGATGGATTTGTTTTGGTGCTTATGTTTTTGATTCATTCTTTTGCAATACTTTATCATATATTTGCTAAGGTCTTCTCTTTGGTAAACCATCCATATGTACATATTTTGTTTTCTTTCTTTTCTTTTCTTTTGCTTTGTCTTAATAATACTACCTTAAAATATAAATAAACTTCTATTTTAATTTATCTTATTTTTTTTCCATTCTATTAATTTGTAGTCTATACTATTTATATTATTTTGTATTGTTTTATTAACATAAGATTAAGATATATATATTTACTTTATATTGTATTGAATCCTATTTTTAATATGTTGTTAAATTCCTAGCAATTGTTTACTTTGTAATTTACTTTCATATTTCTTAAACCATTTATTTTACTATTTCTATTCAAAAATACAATTAATTATTAATTTAAATTTATATAAAATTCGGGGTCGTTACAAACTTCCCTCCTTAAAAGAATTTCGTCCTCGAAATTTGCTAGGGAGACACAAAGATAGATGAAGAATATTTCATCAAATCAAACTGAACATCTATTCTGCATTTGGTTTACCAAATCAGAATATCAATGACAAACACAAGAACGAATCTGTTTAACACCTCACAAAATACTCGGGTTATCCAGATCTACGAAATATGCAGTGGCATTGGTCAGTTCGAAGGGATAACTAACCATTCGTAAAACATATCCGGACCCAAAGAATAGATAGATATGTAGATACAATTTCAAAAATTTCAGTTTAAAAACTAAAGCATATCTATCAACCATAGCAATCAAAGCAACCAATTCATCCAAACAACAATTTTGGTCTATCCGGAGTTTATGTCCCATATTAATATATCGAATCTCCTTTCTGGATCTACTAGAAATTATCGAAGAATTGAGAAAAGATGTTGAACAAAAGAGATTGATAGAGAAAAGATTACTTCCTCGTTGTTACAGGGTATTGACCATTTACAGTCGTATTCCCATGTCTCCTATCTCATCCTCTTCTTTCACTCATACTTACTATCAGTGGATAGCAAGAGAATTTACTGAGGCGTTCGAACGGATATCTGAGGAATACTCATTCTAGAGTTTACTTCACTCTATCTCTAATGAGCTACTTAACGTGTTATACTCCTGAGCTAAAATTCAACCTTAGCTCTGATACCAAATATAACGATCCGGGACAACGGGCACCGGTAGGCTTTGCAACCATCCCAGCCCCACCGTGGCTTACACTGGCACCTCGCATTTACTTTTACGGCCAGCCTCTCGACTGTCACGGCCTCCGCCTAACCAACCCATCCCTCTCAGGGACATGTAGGGGTAAGAGTCTCCCGTTCGCCACCAAACCGCGAAGCGAGAACCCCCTATCATGCTGTAATATAGCAAATGCGATCCATATCATCGAATCACTTATTCGGAATGGGTTATGTGACACAAAGGTCCTCTCCCGGCTAAACCGAATAGTGAGCGCAATATTTTAAAAATATACGGATATTGGGATTTCAATTAAGTCACAACTTAAACCCAAACTTTCTTTTTAAATGGTTTAACAAATTACCATTTTAATCTTTTAAACAAAAAGATTCATTTCACAAAGTTCACTTAATTTCACAAAGATTCATTCATAGATTTTCCAAATCAATTTCCCTTTCAATTTGATTAATTCGTTAAATCTTTAAATCAAAGATTTAACAAATAGCTTTCAAAACAATTTCATTTCGAATGGTTTAACAAAACATCATTTTAAATCTGTTAAAAATAAACAGATTTAATTCATAGCTTTCGAAAAGAATTCATTTATAACTTGAAAAACCATTTTTCAATTAAATCTTGAAATTCCTTTACCTAAATTGGAATTTCATTTCTTATCTAAAAGCTTTTATTCTTTGAAAACAAACAGTTTTCATTTTGGAAATCTGATTCATTTATACGAGTTAAGGTTCTTGGGTTAAATCCAAATTCCCAACTTATACTTTTAAAATGGTTTAAATTCATATAAACACATTTATATCATCTTTACTCCCTAGTTTCCAAATCATAGCTTAATTTCAAACTTGAATCCAAATTTAAATCTAACTATTTAAATTTTCAAAAACTCGGTTAAGTTATTCAAAATAACTTTTATATTTGAAATTCCATTTCAAAAGCTTTTCACTTTAAGCCCCAAATTTCTAATTTCAAAATCAATTGAAATTAAAATTTCAATTTCAAAAACATCAAATTTAAATTATCTGTGACTTAACCGATTTCCACGTGAAATCCATATTTGTGTGTGTATAAGTGTAGTCCAGGGGTTTCACACAATAGTGCACAACATCAATCATCACAGATATATCGATAAGCGGTATAACCCATAACGCTTATCTTCATTCACAGATTCATAGATAAAATAAATTTATCAGTCACAAAGATTCACAATTATAATTCGATGTGGGTTTCGGATAACCAACTGGAATCCGACTCCCTGTCGCATCGAAATTCAAGTGTCGTTCTATGGGTCAAGGGTTTCATATTCACATAGTAATATATCACAGAAATAGAAATTACAGCTCAGCACAAAGTAATTCATATCACAAAGCATCATATATCAGGGATATCAAGCAATCAAGTCATCCAATAGAATCCAAATATTTATAAGTAAGGTCAATTAATATCTGATTATAATTAATTTATTTATCAATCACCTTAATTAATTACATCAATTAATCACCTCGTTATTAATTATTCTTTAATTACCTTATTAATTAAATCACTTAATTGCTTCAATTATCTTTAAGGTAATCCATTTCTTTATTAATGACTTCATTAAAGCGGAATTGAACATTACATATCAAATTTAGATTCAATTTCCATTTTAAATTTTAAGATTTGATATTTAACATTAACCAAATTTAAATATCAATTTATAAACTTATATAAGAAAAGTCCTAACTAATTTACTTAAATTTTTATTTGAAATTTAAGTTTTAACATACATTTCATTTTAACTTGCCAATTCAAGTGAAAACCAATTTATTAAAATTTTCATTAGAAATTCTTTTTATAAAAGAACTTAAATCAAAATCTAATTCAAATGTTTATTTTAATTCAAATCTAAACATTTGATTAAACTTGGCTTTGAGACTTTGATTTAAACTTACATGCAAATTTAAATCTTCATCCTTAAAATTCAACCCACTTACATATTTTAGGTTGTTAAACAAATTTTAAATTTAAAAACTTATTTTATTTCAAACTCAGATTCAAACTATCTTGAATTCAGATCCAAACTTAGATTTAACTCTGCTTAACAATTTAAATCAGTTTTTATTTATTTTTTTGTAACAAAACAGGCTATTAAACCCTGCTACTCAACATACTCGAGCCCCTTATCATCTTGCTTCGAGAAAATAAACAAACTCCCGTGCTTGGCTTCGAGCCTCCCCTTTCTTCCCCAAAACTGATACACGACATTCTCGCGTATACGTGCACAAGCACACTGGCCAACGCCGATCAACGTCGAGGCCATCTACACATCATCGTTGATCACCGGAACCCACTCGAACAATCATAAACCCAAAACTACTGCTTAATCGAAATCGAGCACTATCACTACCAACCCAAGCCTGGAAACTCGAGACCACTTCAATCACCCAAACCTGTCATCGCTCCAACCACGTCGCCTCGACCACCGGTGGCCACGAAATTCCGGCCACGGCCTCATCTGACACCCCACTTCCAACCACCAACGACCGGTTGCACTCGGTGCACTGGGGAATGTGCACGAGCCCAAATCCCAGATGCTCATTCCACTGTCCTTAAACCCTACATTGGGATCGTTCGACAAATTCTCGCATTCGAAAATTTATCTAGAAATTTTCTCGTCATCCTGGAGGTCCCAACAAGCCTCAATTCAAATTTCAACACTTATCATTAAATCAATCACTGTAAATTCGAACCAATGTGATTTTTGTTCAAAAACTAACCACTCTATGAATACTGAACTAAAAATCAAAATTTTTGTTTTAAAATTCATGTCTTTCAGTATAGATTCAATAAATATTCTTGAATTGATATTTTACAACAATTTAATCTCATCAAATATCAGTTGAATCCCTGTAAACAATATTACAGTGATGGTAACTTATAAACTTGGTTTATATCAGCTTCTAAAATCTTAACTTGAGTTTAAAACATTTTTTTTATGAAAATTTAAGGCTAAACAATGATTAGAAGAAAATAAATTTTTTTGAGTTTGGAAAAATGTTCAACTCTGTAATCAATAACAGAGACATACAGGCTATTCCACATTTCACAGTGCAAAACATATATGTATTCAAACTATGTTCACAGATATATTCACATATAACAACTATTTTATACTCTAAAACAATTAAGAAAATAAGTTACTCACCAGCATCAAGTCATATAAACAAATTCGAGGTTAAAACAAAAGGTTGCTCACCTTGATGTTTAGGAAGAAGAACAGAACTTTTCTGTTGAACCAGGCTTTGAATTTCTAGCTAAAACTTGCCTCCTTACTCTCTGGCTTGTCTTGATCAATTTGTGTTGTTTAAAGTTGAAGTTTGAAATTGTTGATCATCTTTTAGTTTTCAAAATGATGTTTGCTTTTTATTTTCTCAGCTCGAATGAATAAAACTGAGATGGATGGAAATGGAGTTTACTGGTAATAATATTTGTACAGGGTGATGACAATATTGGTACAATGTAAGTGATATTTGTATTCGTTTTGTACAACACAATACAGGGATATTTCAAACGAATGGGGGCTGAAGATTTCATTGCTTGTACTAGAGATGTTGGCATTAAATGCCTTGGTCTCTTTTCAAGTTTACATATACCATTTCTTTATTTTTGCATGTACAATCTTGCTTATCTCAGCTGATGGATTTGTTTTGGTGCTTATGTTTTTGATTCATTCTTTTGCAATACTTTATCATATATTTGCTAAGGTCTTCTCTTTGGTAAACCATCCATATGTACATATTTTGTTTTCTTTCTTTTCTTTTCTTTTGCTTTGTCTTAATAATACTACCTTAAAATATAAATAAACTTCTATTTTAATTATCTTATTTTTTTTCCAATCTATTAATTTGTAGTCTATACTATTTATATTATTTTGTATTGTTTTATTAACATAAGATTAAGATATATATATTTACTTTATATTGTATTGAATCCTATTTTTAATATGTTGTTAAATTCCTAGCAATTGTTTACTTTGTAATTTATTTTCATATTTCTTAAACCATTTATTTTACTATTTCTATTCAAAAATACAATTAATTATTAATTTAAATTTATATAAAATTCGGGGTCGTTACACCACTAGTTTACGGTGGAGTTTACAGTGCTGTATAGACTATGACGCTTATATAAAATATGTTAAGGGGGATAATGGTAACGCCTTAACGCTATTTTTGATACTTTATATTACTGATACGCATTATCTACTTAGCGTACACTACTACATAGTAGATAGTTTAACGGATCCTTAGAGGATGGTTATCCCAAACATCCTTTGAGTTACTCGTATTTCAGTCATTATTTCACTTGAGTTAGATTTATTGATATGAGAATGTTAATCCTGACTCGAGTGTTTTGTGTTTTTCTTTACACTCAGGTCAGACTGAGTGTACCAGTATTCGAGACTCACCTTTGGAGTTGGAGCTTCGCTTGGAGATCCAGCTATCTATCCAGCTTTCAGATATTCAGTTGATTCCAGTGATGTATTCTGATATTGTATTTGACTATTGTATTCGAGACTTCTGTTGTATCTTCTTTAACTCTGTTATATATATAGTAGCTTCATGAACTACTATTCTTTTGTTTCCGCTGCACTATTGTTATATTACTCCGTGTTTGTGATTCTGTGATTATTTATTTACTGTATATGCTGAGTTTTGCCAAATTTAAATTAACAATCTGATATTTTGAGCAATTCAAATCCGACATGTATGGATGCAAATGGTTGATAATATGGGGTCGTTACAGTTGGTATCAGAGCTCTGGTTTTAGGCAAAACTCAGCATATAGAGTAAAATTCAATTACAGAATCACTTTCATTCAAGCTTGAATTTCTTCTTTTGACTCGGTCTCCTTTGAATTTTGGAACGTTCCCCTCGGTTCCAAAATCCATAAATCTATTCTTGTCTCTTCCAATTCGTATTCTTTTGACTCTGGAGTATCCCATAACTCCACTTCGAATGATCTTTATAATGAACCGGCGGTCTCGCCAATCTCCAAATGATTTGTAAAGGATGAAACTCCTTTACAATTGGCATCGATTCACCGGAGATTTCTATGTCCTCGGTTTAGATGCTAATATCGTTTGTTATGCCGAATTCTATCTCTTGAGATCGAATGTGGATTTGCCTCAGAATTCCACTGTAACGGCTCGGGTTTTGCCCGCTCGAAAATCAACATCCGTACTTCACATTGTACTAGAATGCCGCAAATTCGACCGTTCAAATCCGATTCGCCGGAGCTATAACACAATTAAGTAAATAACACAGCGGAAGAAAAGAATAATACATTGATATATAATATCTGATACAACAGAGTGATACAATGAATATCAATATACATCAGAGATATGATACAAGAAATAGCAGCGGAAAAGAAAAGATAACAACAGCAGCGGAATAATATCAATAGAAGTGATAACTCCAAAATGATCTTCAGACAAGAATGAATCCACAACTCCAAGATAAGTAACTCCGATGAATGAACTAGCTCCAGATAATCTACTAAACCTGAATATCTGAAAAGAAACCCAACTCTAGACTGCTCGTGTGGAAAATTATGAGCACCCAGAGTTTAGGAAGGGAACAATAAACTCCGGATCAGTCATGGGACTGGTGTGAGCAACAAAAACAGTTTATCTTTAAACAATCAACAAAAGAATTTAAAACATTGAAATCCGCAATGCTTTTTGGAAAATGAAACTACCATAAGACCTCCCGCCACACACACAATGCAAACGCAGAATTGGAGGAGATTTCTTCATATGATAGTCAAAGATGCTTACTACGCAAAAATTGGATATTATTACTAGTGCATAGTGGAAACCATTTCGAAAGTATAATATTAATCTTAGCCAGCATAGACATTCCGAACTATGCCTACTATAGCTACCATTTAAATAGTGGGGCGCCACCATAAGTAAATGGCAGGTTCTACAACTAAAACCGTACTGGTTCGTATTGGAAGAATGGATTTCCAACAAATGGTCAGGCTAAGGAACTTCCTTCCGCCGCATGGGATCGCCTCTGGCAGGACGTCCCGAGAGACAAACTGCTCTCTGCCAAACAAGGCCGGGTTACCCCTGTAACAGGTAACTCACGAATATGCCACCTCCCGGTCCTTTGGGACCTTTATCCGAGCGCTCGATATCCAACATCACACATCATAAAGAAAGTGTATCCACATGAGTAAGTATCAGGGCTCCATACCATAATACCACCCCTTTCCAGAAGGAAATGACATACCCTAAAGGGCGCGACCCTCATAACCTTGCCGCAACGATCCTGTTTCGACCATTTCCGGGTTGTGAGGTCCTGACGAAGTCTCGTCCACAAAGCTACGCTTTGTCACAAAGCCATGCTTTGGGTCAACAGATGATCAACCTATGATCACAAAGATAAATGATCAAACAAATGATCATATCACAAATGATCAAACACTGATCATCACACAGCAACACTCAGCATGCCACATTACCAAATTGGGATATATCGCTGATAAATTTCAACTACATAACCTCTGAGCTCGTGCGTCTCAGAGAAGGGTGTTAAGCTAAGAGAATAAATTCTCCGCCACCAAACAGATATGTATTTGAAAGAAATCGGCTTTATACCTCAAAGTGTAATGACAGACATACAATCCATACAAGTCTGTTCTGGGATCGAACAGAACCGAAGGCACTTCTCACGAAGCCCTTGCAAATCCGGATAATTTCCAATCACGTCCGGACTTCCCGTCACTAAGGATGATAAAACCTCTATATCGGGGATCAGCCGATGCAGAGTAACTCGACGGTAATCCTTCCGTTTTCAAAAATATCCGGTCTTCAACACCGGTCTTCAAATGCGATCCATATACGACGTATCACCTATTCGGAATGGGTTATACGACCCAAAGGTCCTCTCCCGGCTAAACCGAATAGTGAGCGTAATATTTAAAAACATATGGATATGGGATTTCAATTAAGTCACAACTTATTACCCAAAATCTTCTTTTCAAATGGTTTAACAAATTACCATTTTAAATCTTTAAACAAAAAGATTCAATCTTTACGGTTTAAACAGTTTCCATACTTTAATCTTTTAAATAAAAGATTCATTCACAGATTTTCTAAAACAATTTCCATTTCAATTTAACTCGTTAAATCTTTAAATCAAGATTTAACTTATAGCTTTCAAAACAATTCCATTCCAAATGATTTAAACCAATCATTATTTTAAATCTGTTAAAGATAACAGATTCAAATCATAGTTTTTCAAAACAATTCATTCATAACTTGGAAAACCACTTTTCAATTCAATCTTGAAATTCCTTTAATTAAACTGGAATTTCATTTCTTATCTGAAAGCTTTTATTCTTTTAAAACAATAGTTTCATTTCAGAAAATCTGATTCATTCATACGAGTTAAAGTCTTTGGGTTAAATCCAAATTCTCAAAATTATACTTTTAAATGTTTTAAATTCAGATAAACACATTTATAACATTTTTAATCCCTAGTTTCAAATCATAGGATTTAATTTCCAAACTTGAATTCAAATTTAAATCAAATTATTTAAATTTTCAAAACTCGATTAAGTTATTCAAAATAACTTTTATCTTTGAAATTCTATTTCAAAAGCTTTTTACTTTAAACCCAAATTTCAAATTTCAAAATCAATTGAAATTAAAATTTCAATTTCAAAAACATTGATTTGAATTATCTGTGACTTAACCGATTTCCACGTGAAATCCATATTTGTGTGTGTAAAAGTGTGGTCCAGGGGTTTCACACAATAGTGCAACACAATGAATCATCACATATCAGAATACAGAAATATAATTCGATAAGCGGTATAAGAACAACGCTTATCGTTCATTCACAGATCATAGATACATAAAGGTCACAGATAAGTAAACTACAGATCACAACATAAATCAGGATATATCACAAAGCATCATATATCAGGGATATCAAATAATCAAGTCATTCAATAGAATCCAAACATTCATAAGTAAGGTCAATTTATATCTGATTATAATTAATTTATACCAGATTAATTACTTATGAGTAAACTACAAATCTTGGTTAATTACAAATTATTTTGATAATTATTCTTTTAATCATCTATTAATTAATCATTTATAATAAATTAATTAACCTTTAATTATAATTCATCCACCTTTAATTATTAAATAATTAACCTTTAATTATTTAATTCACCATTTAATTAATTGTCCTTGATTAATTACATTAATTAATCCTTTGATTATTTGATTAATCGACTTACTTAATCAATTTAATCATTTATTTAATTTCTTTTAGTTAAGAAGTTATCTTTGAGTAATTAATTACCTTTAATTACTTATATTAATTATCCTTAACCATTCACAGTAATTAACATTAATAACTTTTAATTAATATTCATAAATCTCTAATCAGTTGTTAATCGATCAAAATCATTAGTTAATTAAATTAATTAACTGTCCTTAATTAATTAATGTAATAATTATCCTTTTGACTATTTTACTTAACTGACTAACCTTTAATTAATTATTCTCAAATTAATTACCTTAATTAATTAATCGCATAGGTTTTCTAATCACATTTATTAATTAATCACATAAATTAATTAATCAACCTTTATCAAGTTCAAAGTTTATTTTAAAATAACGGTTATACATATTAAACCACTTTAAACTTAATTACTTTAATATAATTCATTTTAAAACCTTTGAACTCAATTACTTAAATTTTTTAAGCTTTTAAATCACATTACATTTTTACTTGCAATTTCAAGTTTTAAAACAATCATTTAACTTTCCATTCAAAATTTAACTTTTAACTAAAAGAATTTTATCAAAATCAAATTTAAACATCCGTTTTGAAATAAATTACTTTTAACAGCTATTTACTTTAAACTTGAATTTAAACTTAACTTTTAATTTAACATAGTTTAACTTTGTCATAATTTAAAGTTAAGCTTCAGAAGATTGAACAGGTTTGTAAAAATAACAGTACAGGTTCACTAACAACACTAGAACGAAATACTCGAGCCTTCCCAGATTTACTTCGAGTCCATCCCCTATTCGCTTCGAGTAAAACTCGAGATAACCCTTAGCACTTCCCTGCTCTACCCCAAGCAAAATTCTGACCAACAATCGTGCTCGTGCACGTGTACATGGTCGTTGGCCAACTCTGGTCGCCGCCAATACTTCGAGCAGGTCGAACGTCATCCCAGCTTCGCTTCCAGCCACCCAACTCCGGTCAGTTCGCCATCGATCTCGAATTCGAGAACTACAAGCCTGGAACAGAATATACATCGCCATGACCAAACCTGTCAACGCCGACTGCTCGCCGCTCCGACCACCATTCGCTGTCAAACTCCGGCCTCAGCTTCGTCACTCTTCCCTCTACCTTCCCACAAAACCACGTCGAACTCGATGCACTGTCGACGTCGCGCGAATCAAAACTCCGGCCATCCAAAAATTAGGTCACCAAACTTCGATTGCCTTCTGCCGCCACCATGGTCAACGTTCGACCATCAATGCATTTTTCCCGTGACCACCCTAGGCTCCTCTATCTCCATGAGGCAACTCGACCTCCATAGATCACCACATCACCGAAAATCAGTCGAAAAACCCACTCCGTTCAACCTCGAACTGCTACCAAACCACCCCACTAAAAATCATAAAACCCACCTTAAAAATCATCGTTTTTAATATGGATTCCAACTAGATGCCTGAATCAATGATCGGTGCCATTCGAGATTTAGCTAATTATAAGTTTGATCAACCATTTGGGTTTACAGAGAAGATTCTTGAGTGTTTAAATCTTAAATGAATTCCTATACCTAGTTTATAATGATGCAAACATCTTTTGTTTAAATCTCAAGCTCAACCATCAACTAGGAAGAGAGGAATTGATTTTTGAAGTCACAGTTTTGTATTTATAAACTAATAACAGAGAAAGTTTTAAACAACAACATGAATAACATACTTCCAGCTTCCATATGTATACAGATAACTATATATATGCACAACCACACACATATCCAGATATACTTGCACAGATTTAACATTTTAATTTTTAAAGAAAATTGTTACTCACCTATTTTCCAGAGGAAGACAGAGCTGATGATGAAACAGGTTGTTTGAAAGTTGCAAAACTGAAGTCTTCAATTTGATCTTTGCTAAGTTGTTGTTTGATTGAATTTTCTCTTTTCTTCTTCTTTTAGTTTTGAGCTGAAGCTTTGTTTTAAGTATAAAATGGTTTTACTTCATTCATTTTTCTTTTCCTTTCAGTTTTTAAATGGACGAAATGAAATGATGAAGGCTGATATATATAAAAGAGGAGTTGTACAGGGTATATAATTTATTGTACAAAAAATAACAGGGATATTTTCTTCTTTTGCTTGCTGATACTTCCCTTTGGTGGCTGAAAGGAATTTGTATACAATCGTATAGATTTTGTTGGCTGCCAAGAATAAGAGCATTTAATGTTGTTTGTACTTGATGTTTCATCCTATACTTATCTATATTTCCTTATACTTGCCTAAGTCTTGTTTAACAAGCTTTGCATTTCGGCTGAGAGATTTGTTTTGGTGTGCTTCTTTTACAAACTTCATTTGCTTTGCCTTCAAAAACTTTAATGCTGTGATGCTTTTAAATTTCCAGATTGCACTTGAAAACAGGGCTTTGATTTTGATCTTCTTTTGTTTTATAAACATATTATAAAAGTTGTTCTAGTTATGTTATAAATTTTCGACTTATGTGATTATACTTATGTTTTAACCATACTATTATATTTGTATATATATTTATAAGTAATTTGGAATGGCAATTTCTATTTAAAAATATCAATTCATTTGTAAAGACATTCTATTATTAGTTAACTCTATATTTATTTTTAAAACCATTTACTTACACTTTAAATTCAAGTCAAAATATATATCTACATATTTACAATATTTTAAATTTAAAATGATTTATTCAGAATATACTTGAATCCGGGGAAACTCGCTCCATTTTATCAATTTAATTTTACAATTTTTATTCAAAAATTCAATAAATTATCGATTTAAATGAATTTAAATCTGGGGTCGTTACAAACTTCCCCCCTTAAAAGAATTTCGTCCTCGAAATTACCAAGGAGACAAAAAGATAGATGAAGAACAATTCATCAAATCAACTGAACATTTATTCTGCATTTGGCTCACCAAATCAGAATATCAATGATAGATACAAGAACAAATCTGTTTAACACTTCACAAGATACTCGGGTTATCCGGATCTACGAAATATGCAGTGGCATCGGTTAGTTCGAAGTGATAACTAACCATTCGTAGAATAGACAGGTATATGGATACGATTTCAAAATTTTCAGTTCAGAACTAAAGTATACCTATCAACCATAGCAACCAAAGCAAACAATTCATCCAAACAAACAATTTTGGTCCATCTGGAGTTTATGTCCCATATTAATATATCGAATTTCTTCCTGGATCTACCAGAAATTATCGAAGAATTGAGAAAAGATGACGAACACAGAGATCGATAGAGAAAAGATTGATTTCTTGTTGTTACAGAGTATTGACCATTTACAATCGTATTTCCCCTGTCCCCTATCTCGTCCTCTTCTTGCACTCATACTCACTATCAGTAGATAGCAAGAGAATTTACTGAGGCATACGGACGGATATCTGAGAATTACTCATTCTAGAGTTTACTTCACTCTATCTCTAATGAGCTACTTAACGTGTTATACTCCTGAGCTAAAGTTCAACCTTAGCTCTGATACCACATGTAACGGCTCGGGTTTTGCCCGCTCGAAAATCAACATCCGTACTTCACATTGTACTAGAATGCCGTAGATTCGACCGTTCAAATCCGATTCGCCGGAGCTATAACACAATTAAGTAAATAACACAGCGGAAGAAAAGAATAATACATTGATATATAATATCTGATACAACAGAGTGATACAATGAATATCAATATACATCAGAGATATGATACAAGAAATAGCAGCGGAAAAGAAAAGATAACAACAGCAGCGGAATAATATCAATAGAAGTGATAACTCCAAAATGATCTTCAGACAAGAATGAATCCACAACTCCAAGATAAGTAACTCCGATGAATGAACTAGCTCCAGATAATCTACTAAACCTGAATATCTGAAAAGAAACCCAACTCTAGACTGCTCGTGTGGAAAATTATGAGCACCCAGAGTTTAGGAAGGGAACAATAAACTCCGGATCAGTCATGGGACTGGTGTGAGCAACAAAAACAGTTTATCTTTAAACAATCAACAAAAGAATTTAAAACATTGAAATCCGCAATGCTTTTTGGAAAATGAAACTACCATAAGACCTCCCGCCACACACACAATGCAAACGCAGAATTGGAGGAGATTTCTTCTTATGATAGTCAAAGATGCTTACTACGCAAAAATTGGATATTATTACTAGTGCATAGTGGAAACCATTTCGAAAGTATAATATTAATCTTAGCCAGCATAGACATTCCGAACTATGCCTACTATAGCTACCATTTAAACAGTGGGGCGCCACCATAAGTAAATGGCAGGTTCTACAACTAAAACCGTACTGGTTCGTATTGGAAGAATGGATTTCCAACAAATGGTCAGGCTAAGGAACTTCCTTCCGCCGCATGGGATCGCCTCTGGCAGGACGTCCCGAGAGACAAACTGCTCTCTGCCAAACAAGGCCGGGTTACCCCTGTAACAGGTAACTCACGAATATGCCACCTCCCGGTCCTTTGGGACCTTTATCCGAGCGCTCGATATCCAACATCACACATCATAAAGAAAGTGTATCCACATGAGTAAGTATCAGGGCTCCATACCATAATACCACCCCTTTCCAGAAGGAAATGACATACCCTAAAGGGCGCGACCCTCATAACCTTGCCGCAACGATCCTGTTTCGACCATTTCCGGGTTGTGAGGTCCTGACGAAGTCTCGTCCACAAAGCTACGCTTTGTCACAAAGCCATGCTTTGGGTCAACAGATAATCAACCTATGATCACAAAGATAAATGATCAAACAAATGATCATATCACAAATGATCAAACACTGATCATCACACAGCAACACTCAGCATGCCACATTACCAAATTGGGATATATCGCTGATAAATTTCAACTACATAACCTCTGAGCTCGTGCGTCTCAGAGAAGGGTGTTAAGCTAAGAGAATAAATTCTCCGCCACCAAACAGATATGTATTTGAAAGAAATCGGCTTTATACCTCAAAGTGTAATGTTAGACATACAATCCATACAAGTCTGTTCCGGGATCGAACAGAACCGAAGGCACTTCTCACGAAGCCCTTGCAAATCCGGATAATTTCCAATCACGTCCGGACTTCCCGTCACTAAGGATGATAAAACCTCTATATCGGGGATCAGCCGATGCAGAGTAACTCGACGGTAATCCTTCCGTTTTCAAAAATATCCGGTCTTCAACACCGGTCTTCAAATGCGATCCATATACGACGTATCACCTATTCGGAATGGGTTATACGACCCAAAGGTCCTCTCCCGGCTAAACCGAATAGTGAGCGTAATATTTAAAAACATATGGATATGGGATTTCAATTAAGTCACAACTTATTACCCAAAATCTTCTTTTCAAATGGTTTAACAAATTACCATTTTAAATCTTTAAACAAAAAGATTCAATCTTTACGGTTTAAACAGTTTCCACACTTTAATCTTTTAAATAAAAGATTCATTCACAGATTTTCTAAAACAATTTCCATTTCAATTTAACTCGTTAAATCTTTAAATCAAGATTTAACTTATAGCTTTCAAAACAATTCCATTCCAAATGATTTAAACCAATCATTATTTTAAATCTGTTAAAGATAACAGATTCAAATCATAGTTTTTCAAAACAATTCATTCATAACTTGGAAAACCACTTTTCAATTCAATCTTGAAATTCCTTTAATTAAACTGGAATTTCATTTCTTATCTGAAAGCTTTTATTCTTTTAAAACAACAGTTTCATTTCAGAAAATCTGATTCATTCATACGAGTTAAAGTCTTTGGGTTAAATCCAAATTCTCAAAATTATACTTTTAAATGTTTTAAATTCAGATAAACACATTTATAACATTTTTAATCCCTAGTTTCAAATCATAGGATTTAATTTCCAAACTTGAATTCAAATTTAAATCAAATTATTTAAATTTTCAAAACTCGATTAAGTTATTCAAAATAACTTTTATCTTTGAAATTCTATTTCAAAAGCTTTTTACTTTAAACCCAAATTTCAAATTTCAAAATCAATTGAAATTAAAATTTCAATTTCAAAAACATTGATTTGAATTATCTGTGACTTAACCGATTTCCACGTGAAATCCATATTTGTGTGTGTAAAAGTGTGGTCCAGGGGTTTCACACAATAGTGCAACACAATGAATCATCACATATCAGAATACAGAAATATAATTCGATAAGCGGTATAAGAACAACGCTTATCGTTCATTCACAGATCATAGATACATAAAGGTCACAGATAAGTAAACTACAGATCACAACATAAATCAGGATATATCACAAAGCATCATATATCAGGGATATCAAATAATCAAGTCATTCAATAGAATCCAAACATTCATAAGTAAGGTCAATTTATATCTGATTATAATTAATTTATACCAGATTAATTACTTATGAGTAAACTACAAATCTTGGTTAATTACAAATTATTTTGATAATTATTCTTTTAATCATCTATTAATTAATCATTTATAATAAATTAATTAACCTTTAATTATAATTCATCCACCTTTAATTATTAAATAATTAACCTTTAATTATTTAATTCACCATTTAATTAATTGTCCTTGATTAATTACATTAATTAATCCTTTGATTATTTGATTAATCGACTTACTTAATCAATTTAATCATTTATTTAATTTCTTTTAGTTAAGAAGTTATCTTTGAGTAATTAATTACCTTTAATTACTTATATTAATTATCCTTAACCTTTCACAGTAATTAACATTAATAACTTTTAATTAATATTCATAAATCTCTAATCAGTTGTTAATCGATCAAAATCATTAGTTAATTAAATTAATTAACTGTCCTTAATTAATTAATGTAATAATTATCCTTTTGACTATTTTACTTAACTGACTAACCTTTAATTAATTATTCTCAAATTAATTACCTTAATTAATTAATCGCATAGGTTTTCTAATCACATTTATTAATTAATCACATAAATTAATTAATCAACCTTTATCAAGTTCAAAGTTTATTTTAAAATAACGGTTATACATATTAAACCACTTTAAACTTAATTACTTTAATATAATTCATTTTAAAACCTTTGAACTCAATTACTTAAATTTTTTAAGCTTTTAAATCACATTACATTTTTACTTGCAATTTCAAGTTTTAAAACAATCATTTAACTTTCCATTCAAAATTTAACTTTTAACTAAAAGAATTTTATCAAAATCAAATTTAAACATCCGTTTTGAAATAAATTACTTTTAACAGCTATTTACTTTAAACTTGAATTTAAACTTAACTTTTAATTTAACATAGTTTAACTTTGTCATAATTTAAAGTTAAGCTTCAGAAGATTGAACAGGTTTGTAAAAATAACAGTACAGGTTCACTAACAACACTAGAACGAAATACTCGAGCCTTCCCAGATTTACTTCGAGTCCATCCCCTATTCGCTTCGAGTAAAACTCGAGATAACCCTTAGCACTTCCCTGCTCTACCCCAAGCAAAATTCTGACCAACAATCGTGCTCGTGCACGTGTACATGGTCGTTGGCCAACTCTGGTCGCCGCCAATACTTCGAGCAGGTCGAACGTCATCCCAGCTTCGCTTCCAGCCACCCAACTCCGGTCAGTTCGCCATCGATCTCGAATTCGAGAACTACAAGCCTGGAACAGAATATACATCGCCATGACCAAACCTGTCAACGCCGACTGCTCGCCGCTCCGACCACCATTCGCTGTCAAACTCCAGCCTCAGCTTCGTCACTCTTCCCTCTACCTTCCCACAAAACCACGTCGAACTCGATGCACTGTCGACGTCGCGCGAATCAAAACTCCGGCCATCCAAAAATTAGGTCACCAGACTTCGATTGCCTTCTGCCGCCACCATGGTCAACGTTCGACCATCAATGCATTTTTCCCGTGACCACCTGTAACGACCCGCTATTTTGGACCATTCAAATCGACAATAAATCCACACATGTCTGACTTGAATAATTCAAAATATCAGATTGTTAATTTAAATTTGGAAAAACTCAGCATATGCAGTAAATAAATCAATCACAGAATCACAGACACAGAGTAATACAATAATACGCAGCGGAATAGATAAAATAGTAGTTCATGAAGCTACTATATAAACATCAGAGTTAGAAATAAAATACAGCAGAATATCTCAAATGCAGTGAAGTCTCCAGTACAACAGATGACTTCTCTGAACAAATCAACTAGAAGAGCTGAAAGCTGAGGCGATAGTTGGATCTCCAAAGGAAGCTCCAAACTCCAAGGGTGAGTCTCAAATGCTGTATCGCTCGGTCTGACCCGAGCGTAAAGGAAAACACAAAACACTCGAGTCAGAACTAAAATTCTTATGCAAACTAGATCAAAATTTGATGTAATAAGGTATGCAAATAACTACATTTTTGAAGGTTCAAATTTCTGGAAATGTTATTGTTTCCATATTCAAAATACAATAGATTTCACAATAGATCCATTCTAGTAACTTACAAATTTACAGAACAATTCCAAATTAAATTTCATAGTTCAAGAGATTTGATTTATAAAAATGTTTCAAAGTTTCAACATTCAATTTTATGGAAACTTCCCAATGTTTCAAAATTTAATTTTGGAAATTTTCAAATAAGGTAACGACAGTTTATTTCCCAAAATCATTTTTATGCTTCAAATGGTAAGTCTAAACATACTAGTTTTTTTCCTCTCATGTAAATACATGAAATTCATCCGTTTTATATCTTTATTCAGTGCTCAAATAATCAATATGAAAATTTATATGATTACAATAAACTATAGGGTGATAACAAGTATATATCAAAATAAATGAACAAATACACATTCAATCACAATAGCATCCATCACATCATACAATCAACATTCAAATCAATCAATTCAACAAATCAACCAATTCAATAACATGTCATAGTAATTATTAGTCATCACATATTGGAATTTAGCTATTCAAACTAAATACCAATAAAAAATTCCAAACCAACAATCAAAACTTTAGCACTATATGACCTGGTTTAACTTGCAATAAAATTTTAGTATTTCGTGAGTGGGTTTAAACACTCACCTTATGGATTTCCCTTTCTTAGTTGGGTTTGGATCCGCTACTACTTCCTCCTATTGATTTATTTCCTTGCTATCTTAATCTTCTTCTTTTTTTTACAGAATTTTTTTTTTGGAAGAGACAGTGAAGTTTGTATAGGTCTGAATTTGAAGAAAAGGATTTGGAAAAAGAGAATGTTTGGAAAAGAAGAAAAAAATTCAAGGAAGATGAAGAATTGAAAAAGGAAACGAAGCTTTAAAAAAAGAAGCTTTAAAAAAAGAAGAAGAAGATTTGAAGAATAAGAATAAGAAAAAGCTTTAAAAGAAGAAAAAAAGAAAAGAAGAAAAAAAAAGAAGAAGGAGATTTGAAGAAAAAGAAAAAATGAAGGAAGAAAAATGAAGAGAGGAAAAAAAATGAGATGAAAGTTTGTTTGGAGAAATGAAGCTACAAAAGATGAGATTTGAAAAAAATGAAATGAGGCTACAGAAATGATGATGGAAACAAATGAAAAGCTAATAGAGTACATATAAACAACTAGGAATTGAAATAAAGTAAAAATATGAACAGCCTTAAAATGGTGGTATTGAAAGAGGTGAAGTAAAGGAATAAATATATCAATAAAGATAAAAATAAATCTTCCGTTTTAAATATGAAGTTTCAGGAGAAAGAATTGCCAATGAAAGGAAGCTACAAGAACTAATGATGCATAAGCAAAATAAACTTCAGAAACGGAGAATAGTAAATGCTAATTAGATGGCATAAATATTAATTTGGATGTTCACATTAAAAACGGAAAAACAGAAAAGAAAAGAAAAACTTTAGGTAAAGCATTTGAAAAGAGAAAAACGAATAAAGGAGAAACAAATGAAAAGAATGAGGCAATTATTAATTAGAAATAAATCAAATGAGGTTATTACTAATTAATAAGAAACGAATGAGTATGCTAATAATTAAATGGATGCATAAGTGGAGACTACGTTGAGAACTTGAAAACGGAAGAGAGAGAATGCGAGGTGATAATAATGTAAAGCAAATGAAGGGATCACCTATAACCTATAAACAAACCTTTGGGGTCCAAATTCCAAAACTTACTCCAATTAATTCATATCAATAAACCCAAATATACACGTATTTACAATATTTAATTCCATATTAAAACATTTGTTTTATGTCAATATATCTGCATACTACATTAACACAATCAATCAATAAATCAACCAATCAATCTATATATTTATTTACGTTACTCAAACCAATTTCATTAATTAATGAATATATATCTATCTGTGCACTATAAAATGATTTACTTTACTTTTCTAATTACTATAACGGTCACATTAATGCAACCAATTTACAAGTTTTAACCATATATAAAATGGGAAAATAAATATATATGAACTTATGTAATTAATGTACAACTGTTAATAAAAGGTAATTTCTAATAGATTCTAAAATATTTACAAAACCATGAATCCTCTGATATATTTAAAAGTTTGAATATTAATGTGTGTGCGTATATATTATTCTAAAATTCCATTTTTTTTTATCCAAAATCATTCTTGCTTAAAATGAAAGTTTTATTTTTATACGTCTCAAAACATGCAACAATTAATAACAAAAGAAATGAAGGGACCATGTACATTGCACAACCTTTTTGAAATTCAATTTGTGAAACGTAACCAAATTAACTTCATTAACTCAAATAATATTCAAATTTGTATGCATTTAGTTTTTTCTTATCTATGCATAATAAATAAAATTACTTACCATAAAAATGAAAACTTTCAATTTGGTTTTCCTAAAATGATCTTTTATTTCCATTAAAACATCATTTCTGTTTAATACAAAAGGTGCGTTTCTTTTATTAAATCTATTAATTGCAATCAACGTTTTCTTCCCTTCTAATTTAAATATTTCAATTACACTAATTACAATTACTTATAAAGTTAAATTTCAAAACAGACAACTAAAATGAATGAAAAATAGAATAATTGTTTCCTTTAGTCATTTAAATACGTTTATAAATTTGTTGTTTATACAGCAGAGCTATAAATAACTTACTTAAATAAATTATTTTTCTACTCTTGTAATCCATCTATATGCTAAAAATATACATATTTACTTCCTTTAAATCAATCATCCTATTCTTTATTTTAATGAAATTAAACCTACATTCACAAATGAAACATCCATTTTATTTGATATAAATGTTCTTTTCCTTAAACCAACTTTCCTTATATTTCACAAAACATAAGCTATGTTTAATTACACCTATTAATTTACAATTTGGTGTCCTCTCTATCATTAATTGAAAATATTCAATTACATTATTTTCAATTGTTTACAAGGGTGAATTTCAAAATGGAAAAAAATAAATGAAATGAGAAATAAAACAATTATTTCCTATCAAACAGCGATTTAAACATATTTCTGCACTATTGGATACAAACAGGAATTATACATTTCTTACCAAATAATAGTTTCTCATCTCTACAATCAATCTTTCAGCTACCAAACATTTCAAATAAATAAACATATGATCCTTTTTTTTAAAAGAACATTTATTATTCCTTATTAACATTTAATATTCTAATCAATTGGAAATTTAAATTTAGACAATTATAAATATCATTCAAACCGATATTATTAAAATACACACTAACATTTTTTATCATCCTTATATTATTGTAAACATATGTCATTAATGGAAATTTTAATTAAGCTCATAATTTGTATTATAATCTAATTTGTATAAATAAAATCTTAAATTTTTTTCTCTAACAATTTTATTCAAAAATCTTGTTTAATTTAATACTTTTAAATGTTTAAAAATATGGGTCGTTACAATCTCCCCCACTCAAAACTTTTCGTCCTCGAAAAGAAACAAGAAGGAATAAAAAAAAAAGTTATATTTTATTTAAATAGTAAATTTATAAACAATTAAACCTACATAGTTATGTTTAATAAAAATAAAAAAAAATAAAAAAAATAACTCAAATTTAAAAAAAAAAAGATCTAAGTCTTAAATTTCCGAAAAATTTCGGTAGAGTCTCCTTTGTACAGAGAGGTCCGGAAAAACAATAATATCAATAATAACAATATATGTATCATATTTCAAAAATAAAACACCCCATAAGCCAAAACAACCAATAATTTCAACATATTATTTACGTTTATTCAATTGCTTTCTTTTCACATCATTATTTACCTTTTTATTTATTTTCATTCATTCATACAATGTCTTTTTCTTTCTTTCATGTACTTACATAAATTATTTCACATTATTAACTTACGTTTATAACATTTCTTTCAAATCACATTTGAGAATATTTATCCAAAATACTTCCAAACAATACTAGTATTATATTTCAAAATCACTTGAAAAACAATTTCAAAATCCCGGAACTTGAGTTCTCAAATTTCCAATTAAATTCATTTTATTTATAATACTACTTTGCAATCAATATTTATAAAATTCCACTTCCTATGAAACAAATATATCACATACAACTATTAGTACTTCGTAATCAAGTAAATATTCCAGAACATGACTTCCAAATAGCAATTCCTATTTATTTTTCAAGCATATTACTAAAATAAATTTCCCAAATCATTTAATATCCTTAAAATTATACATTCAAAGAAACACATATAACTTTACTTAAAATATTTATTTGAATCTTCATTTGCAAATCAATCATCTTTAATACTTTAACACTTTACAAAGATTCATCAATGAAATTTCTTGCTTCCTTTATAAATACCATTTAAAAGTCCTTGAAAACCTTAAATCCATTATTTATAAATTTATTAGTTTTAAATCTCAAAATACTTTTCAAACATCTTTAATAAATCAATAATCATTAAAAAAAAGGATATAGTCAACAAGGAAAAGAAGGTGGATTTGGAAACAGAATATAGGTGAATAAATAAAGCTGAGCAGATAAGGTAGATTCAAAAGAATAGTATCGGGCATGAATAATAAATTCAAACCATTAGAATTTCAATTTCGAATTATTAATACAAAATTTCTTTGTTGGAAATACTTTTATAATGAAATATTTTTTTTTTAACGAAACAAATTTCATTTCGAAAATACTTTAATAACTCGATGTTTCAACAAGTTTATCCTTGTTCCTGTAGACTCTGGCAGTGCGTTGATCAGGCGCAAAGCTAGAATTCTCCAAGTACTTAGTAGACTTATTTCAACACCCAGTGAAAATACTGGAAAAACTTTAAACAGATATGGAAAGTACAATCCAAACAAAAATGAATCAAATCATGGATCGCAGATACACAATGGTTACGCCTGGTTCCCCCAGGAAACATCCGTACCTTTTAAGCATTCACTGCCTTGCGAATTTCGCCATGCAACAAAACGGTGGACCGCAGGATACATAAAAATGGTTACGCCTGGATCCCCCAGGAAACATCCATACCCCTTAAGCAATCTCTGCCTTGCGGATTACGCCACTAACACGACCATAGATCGCAGATACACAATGGTTACGCCTGGATCCCCCAGGAAACATCCGTACCTTTTAAGCAATCACTGCCTTACGAATTACGCTATGCAGTCGAGTTCGTAAGACCATGGGTAACGCCATGGAATTCGAAGGACACTCGAGTATCATATCCGGAAAACCAAAATTCAGAGAGAATAATATCGATAGAATGAATCCAAGATGTGGCCACAAATCGGATATCAAGCAGAAGGCACTTTCCATATCTTTACTTCGAAAATATGTATCATATAGTACCTTTTCAAATCACTTTCAAATATCGTACTTATATAAAATCCATTATATATAAGATTAAATTTTCAAATCAAATACCTTCCAAAATCAATAGTATATCAAATCATACTTATATAGACTTCAATTATATAAGATTTCACTTTCAAATTGAGTACCTTTTCAAATCTATAGTTTTCGAATCAATTTCATACTCATACAAATCAATTTTATATAAGTTCGACAACTCGCAAATCAAGTATTTAGTAACACAAGGTTCTCAAATTTCAATTTGTTTCAATATCAGTTCAATTTCAAAATCATACACAATTTCACCAAATTATTTCTTCTCAAATTAAATATCTTTAGTTTCAAAGTTTCCAAAATAATATATTTGGAAAATAAATCCAAATTTCCAAATCAATATAATTTAAGTCAACCAATTCATTTCCAAAATCAAATGTTTTCAAAATCATCTTATACTTACGTAAGGTCCATCTTATATAAGGATCAAATTTTACAAAATAAATTTCGCTGTATGAAGAGCCATATGGGATTGAATATCTTTGCTTTTATGGGTTATATATCTTTGTAATTTAAATTGGAATTTTCTTTTAGTAAGCAAAGATATTCTAACTCGACAGCTTTCAATTTCAGCGTCAAAATATATCAATGATATTAGAATATACGATGTACATACGTCATCATTTCGCAAAATCACATTTGATCGCTCGCTCGATCACACAAGTTCGCTTTCGAACTAGTATTGTCCATTCGACTTCCCTAATGCGGACTTCGATATGGTTTCTCGACTAGAAGCCATCAGTCTCCTTGCATAGCCATATACTATGATAGAGAATTCTAGAATTTAGCCCAAAATCCATATCAAATATTCGCCATCAAGAATCGAATGAAAAATCCTAACACGAAATGGTGTAATTCACCTCGAACTTGTGTACTCAAACTTGGATCAAATTAATTATGCGAATAAAACAGCATACGTACAACTTATATATTTATTCCAACTTGTTAAATATATGGTTCCATAAAGATGTTACTAAGTTAAAACATTTAAACTAAATTTTATTCAAAATATTTTGAAGACCAAATTATTTTCAAAATATTTCAAATCTAAATTTCATATTAGAAAAAATTAAAATTGCCTTATTCATTTTCTTAACAAACAGTTTCAACTTATTTAAATCACATTACTACATACTTTAACATTCATACCAACTTATATACTTTATACTTTTCAAAATTCTTAGCTTTTGAAAAGTTAACCTTGATTTGGAAGTGCTCGAACCTTCAAAATAGTTGAAGAAATCATTTTCAAATTCAAGAGTTGGAAATTAGCAACAAATTAGTAAATCAATTTTAATAGATAGGGTTATATCAAATCCAAAACTCGAGGGCTGAACACCGGCTCATTTTAAATCGTTTCAAATACATTTACATATATCTTTCGAATATCAAATCATACTTCAAAATTTTGAAATCAAAATTGGTTTCGCAAAATCACTCGCGTAGCGATGCTACTAAAGTGGCCTATCCCTCTCTCTGAAACTCGAAAATCAATGTCGATGATGCGTGCACTCATCACCGAAATTATTTTCCAGCGACATAAGTGAGTTCTGGACTTCTATTTTCTCAAACTTCTTTTTGAAATTTCTTCGAAATCATTCGAAACTCATTAAAATCATTTGAAACATTTCTTATTTGGAAAATACTTTTAAATCATATTATTATTATATATTTCAAAATCTTAAAACCAGTTACAAAATACCGAAGTTCAATTCTCAAATTTCAAATTTAAAATCCTTTAGTTATAAATCATTTTTAGATAGATCAAATTTCTTATATAAATTTTTTTTCAAAATCCTTTCGAAAACCTCAAATTCTTATTTTAAAAGAGTATATAATCCTTATCGAAAACATTTCAATTTTATATATAGAATAAAATCATACTTATCAAAATAATAATTTCGGTTTAGAAAACAATTTCTAGAATACAATACCCGATTTTCAAAGGATGATTTGAGAATGGATTTCAACAAAGATAGAGATTCAAATTAGAGGAACTCTAATCAAATAAAATTTCTGATTCGAAGATAGGCTTGAATGAAGATGAGACAATTAACTTACAAAATAGGAGATGGATATACTTATACAAGTCGCGGGCGACCTTAACCGGGTCAATCGTGACTTCAGGAACAAGATCGATGACAAATTCTAAGAAAAACCAACATTCGATCGCAAGAGATAGCGGTATCTAAACCAAAGATATATAAATCTCCGGTGAATCAATGCCAATTGTAAAGGAGTTCCACCACTTTACAAATCATCCAAAGATTGGCGGGATCGCCTATTCTTATAGAGATCATTCGAAGTAGAGTTATGGGATACTCCAGAATCAAAAGAATACAAATAGGGAGAGACAAGAATGAATTTTGGAACCGCAAGGAACGTTCCAAAGTTCAAAGGAAATCGAGTCAAAAAGAAGAAATTCAAACTCGAACGAAAGTGATTCTGTAAATAAATTTACTATATATGCTAGGTTTTTCCTAGAGCCAAAGCTCTGATACCAACTGTAACGACCCGCTATTTTGGACCATTCAAATCGACAATAAATCCACACATGTTTGACTTGAATAATTCAAAATATCAGATTGTTAATTTAAATTTGGCAAAACTCAGCATATGCAGTAAATAAATCAATCACAGAATCACAAACACAGAGTAATACAATAATACGCAGCGGAATAGATAAAATAGTAGTTCATGAAGCTACTATATAAACATCAGAGTTAGAAATAAAATACAGCAGAATATCTCAAATGCAGTGAAGTCTCCAGTACAACAGATGACTTCTCTGAACAAATCAACTAGAAGAGCTGAAAGCTGAGGCGATAGTTGGATCTCCAAAGGAAGCTCCAAACTCCAAGGGTGAGTCTCAAATGCTGTATCGCTCGGTCTGACCCGAGCGTAAAGGAAAACACAAAACACTCGAGTCAGAACTAAAATTCTTATGCAAACTAGATCAAAATTTGATGTAATAAGGTATGCAAATAACTACATTTTTGAAGGTTCAAATTTCTGGAAATGTTATTGTTTCCATATTCAAAATACAATAGATTTCACAATAGATCCATTCTAGTAACTTACAAATTTACAGAACAATTCCAAATTAAATTTCATAGTTCAAGAGATTTGATTTATAAAAATGTTTCAAAGTTTCAACATTCAATTTTATGGAAACTTCCCAATGTTTCAAAATTTAATTTTGGAAATTTTCAAATAAGGTAACGACAGTTTATTTCCCAAAATCATTTTTATGCTTCAAATGGTAAGTCTAAACATACTAGTTTTTTTCCTCTCATGTAAATACATGAAATTCATCTGTTTTATATCTTTATTCAGTGCTCAAATAATCAATATGAAAATTTATATGATTACAATAAACTATAGGGTGATAACAAGTATATATCAAAATAAATGAACAAATACACATTCAATCACAATAGCATCCATCACATCATACAATCAACATACAAATCAATCAATTCAACAAATCAACCAATTCAATAACATGTCATAGTAATTATTAGTCATCACATATTGGAATTTAGCTATTCAAACTAAATACCAATAAAAAATTCCAAACCAACAATCAAAACTTTAGCACTATATGACCTGGTTTAACTTGCAATAAAATTTTAGTATTTCGTGAGTGGGTTTAAACACTCACCTTATGGATTTCCCTTTCTTAGTTGGGTTTGGATCCGCCACTACTTCCTCCTATTGATTTATTTCCTTGCTATCTTAATCTTCTTCTTTTTTTTACAGAATTTTTTTTTGGAAGAGACAGTGAAGTTTGTATAGGTCTGAATTTGAAGAAAAGGATTTGGAAAAAGAGAATGTTTGGAAAAGAAGAAAAAAATTCAAGGAAGATGAAGAATTGAAAAAGGAAACGAAGCTTTAAAAAAAGAAGCTTTAAAAAAAGAAGAAGAAGATTTGAAGAATAAGAATAAGAAAAAGCTTTAAAAGAAGAAAAAAAAGAAAAGAAGAAAAAAAAAGAAGAAGGAGATTTGAAGAAAAAGAAAAAATGAAGGAAGAAAAATGAAGAGAGGAAAAAAAAATGAGATGAAAGTTTGTTTGGAGAAATGAAGCTACAAAAGATGAGATTTGAAAAAAATGAAATGAGGCTACAGAAATGATGATGGAAACAAATGAAAAGCTAATAGAGTACATATAAACAACTAGGAATTGAAATAAAGTAAAAATATGAACAGCCTTAAAATGGTGGTATTGAAAGAGGTGAAGTAAAGGAATAAATATATCAATAAAGATAAAAATAAATCTTCCGTTTTAAATATGAAGTTTCAGGAGAAAGAATTGCCAATGAAAGGAAGCTACAAGAACTAATGATGCATAAGCAAAATAAACTTCAGAAACGGAGAATAGTAAATGCTAATTAGATGGCATAAATATTAATTTGGATGTTCACATTAAAAACGGAAAAACAGAAAAGAAAAGAAAAACTTTAGGTAAAGCATTTGAAAAGAGAAAAACGAATAAAGGAGAAACAAATGAAAAGAATGAGGCAATTATTAATTAGAAATAAATCAAATGAGGTTATTACTAATTAATAAGAAACGAATGAGTATGCTAATAATTAAATGGATGCATAAGTGGAGACTACGTTGAGAACTTGAAAACGGAAGAGAGAGAATGCGAGGTGATAATAATGTAAAGCAAATGAAGGGATCACCTATAACCTATAAACAAACCTTTGGGGTCCAAATTCCAAAACTTACTCCAATTAATTCATATCAATAAACCCAAATATACACGTATTTACAATATTTAATTCCATATTAAAACATTTGTTTTATGTCAATATATCTGCATACTACATTAACACAATCAATCAATAAATCAACCAATCAATCTATATATTTATTTACGTTACTCAAACCAATTTAATTAATTAATGAATATATATCTATCTGTGCACTATAAAATGATTTACTTTACTTTTCTAATTACTATAACGGTCACATTAATGCAACCAATTTACAAGTTTTAACCATATATAAAATGGGAAAATAAATATATATGAACTTATGTAATTAATGTACAACTGTTAATAAAAGGTAATTTCTAATAGATTCTAAAATATTTACAAAACCATGAATCCTCTGATATATTTAAAAGTTTGAATATTAATGTGTGTGCGTATATATTATTCTAAAATTCCATTTTTTTTTATCCAAAATCATTCTTGCTTAAAATGAAAGTTTTATTTTTATACGTCTCAAAACATGCAACAATTAATAACAAAAGAAATGAAGGGACCATGTACATTGCACAACCTTTTTGAAATTCAATTTGTGAAACGTAACCAAATTAACTTCATTAACTCAAATAATATTCAAATTTGTATGCATTTAGTTTTTTCTTATCTATGCATAATAAATAAAATTACTTACCATAAAAATGAAAACTTTCAATTTGGTTTTCCTAAAATGATCTTTTATTTCCATTAAAACATCATTTCTGTTTAATACAAAAGGTGCGTTTCTTTTATTAAATCTATTAATTGCAATCAACGTTTTCTTCCCTTCTAATTTAAATATTTCAATTACACTAATTACAATTACTTATAAAGTTAAATTTCAAAACAGACAACTAAAATGAATGAAAAATAGAATAATTGTTTCCTTTAGTCATTTAAATACGTTTATAAATTTGTTGTTTATACAGCAGAGCTATAAATAACTTACTTAAATAAATTATTTTTCTACTCTTGTAATCCATCTATATGCTAAAAATATACATATTTACTTCCTTTAAATCAATCATCCTATTCTTTATTTTAATGAAATTAAACCTACATTCACAAATGAAACATCCATTTTATTTGATATAAATGTTCTTTTCCTTAAACCAACTTTCCTTATATTTCACAAAACATAAGCTATGTTTAATTACACCTATTAATTTACAATTTGGTGTCCTCTCTATCATTAATTGAAAATATTCAATTACATTATTTTCAATTGTTTACAAGGGTGAATTTCAAAATGGAAAAAAATAAATGAAATGAGAAATAAAACAATTATTTCCTATCAAACAGCGATTTAAACATATTTCTGCACTATTGGATACAAACAGGAATTATACATTTCTTACCAAATAATAGTTTCTCATCTCTACAATCAATCTTTCAGCTACCAAACATTTCAAATAAATAAACATATGATCCTTTTTTTTAAAAGAACATTTATTATTCCTTATTAACATTTAATATTCTAATCAATTGGAAATTTAAATTTAGACAATTATAAATATCATTCAAACCGATATTATTAAAATACACACTAACATTTTTTATCATCCTTATATTATTGTAAACATATGTCATTAATGGAAATTTTAATTAAGCTCATAATTTGTATTATAATCTAATTTGTATAAATAAAATCTTAAATTTTTTTTCTCTAACAATTTTATTCAAAAATCTTGTTTAATTTAATACTTTTAAATGTTTAAAAATATGGGTCGTTACACCACCCTAGGCTCCTCTATCTCCACGAGGCAACTCGACCTCCATAGATCACCACATCACCGGAAATCAGTCGAAAAACCCACTCCGTTCAACCTCGAACTGCTACCAAACCACCCCACTAAAAATCATAAAACCCACCTTAAAAATCATCGTTTTTAATATGGATTCCAACTAGATGCCTGAATCAATGATCGGTGCCATTCGAGATTTAGCTAATTATAAGTTTGATCAACCATTTGGGTTTACAGAGAAGATTCTTGAGTGTTTAAATCTTAAATGAATTCCTATACCTAGTTTATAATGATGCAAACATCTTTTGTTTAAATCTCAAGCTCAACCATCAACTAGGAAGAGAGGAATTGATTTTTGAAGTCACAATTTTGTATTTATAAACTAATAACAGAGAAAGTTTTAAACAACAACATGAATAACATACTTCCAGCTTCCATATGTATACAGATAACTATATATATGCACAACCACACACATATCCAGATATACTTGCACAGATTTAACATTTTAATTTTTAAAGAAAATTGTTACTCACCTATTTTCCAGAGGAAGACAGAGCTGATGATGAAACAGGTTGTTTGAAAGTTGCAAAACTGAAGTCTTCAATTTGATCTTTGCTAAGTTGTTGTTTGATTGAATTTTCTCTTTTCTTCTTCTTTTAGTTTTGAGCTGAAGCTTTGTTTTAAGTATAAAATGGTTTTACTTCATTCATTTTTCTTTTCCTTTCAGTTTTTAAATGGACGAAATGAAATGATGAAGGCTGATATATATAAAAGAGGAGTTGTACAGGGTATAAAATTTATTGTACAAAAAATAACAGGGATATTTTCTTCTTTTGCTTGCTGATACTTCCCTTTGGTGGCTGAAAGGAATTTGTATACAATCGTATAGATTTTGTTGGCTGCCAAGAATAAGAGCATTTAATTTTGTTTGTACTTGATGTTTCATCCTATACTTATCTATATTTCCTTATACTTGCCTAAGTCTTGTTTAACAAGCTTTGCATTTCGGCTGAGAGATTTGTTTTGGTGTGCTTCTTTTACAAACTTCATTTGCTTTGCCTTCAAAAACTTTAATGCTGTGATGCTTTTAAATTTCCAGATTGCACTTGAAAACAGGGCTTTGATTTTGATCTTCTTTTGTTTTATAAACATATTATAAAAGTTGTTCTAGTTATGTTATAAATTTTCGACTTATGTGATTATACTTATGTTTTAACCATACTATTATATTTGTATATATATTTATAAGTAATTTGGAATGGCAATTTCTATTTAAAAATATCAATTCATTTGTAAAGACATTCTATTATTAGTTAACTCTATATTTATTTTTAAAACCATTTACTTACACTTTAAATTCAAGTCAAAATATATATCTACATATTTACAATATTTTAAATTTAAAATGATTTATTCAGAATATACTTGAATCCGGGGAAACTCGCTCCATTTTATCAATTTAATTTTACAATTTTTATTCAAAAATTCAATAAATTATCGATTTAAATGAATTTAAATCTGGGGTCGTTACATCCACATCGATCTAATTCTTAGAATCACGGTTGACCCGGTTAAGGTTACCCGCGATTTATATAAGTTTGTCCATCTTCTGTTTGAAAACACAATTACCTTACCTCCCTATCAAGTCTAACTTTTAGTTGAATTCTTTTAGTTAGAGTTTCTCTAATCTGAATCTCTATCTTTGTTTTGAAATTCATTCGAGGATATCCGAGTGAGGGAGTGTATTTGTAATTAATACAAAATATTTTATGTTATAGTGTGTTGTTTGAGTTGTTGATGTTGGTTTGGATTTTCGATCGATTCGTCTGATCAACGCTATCGATAGGATTTCCAAATCACTTGAACAGAGCAAACTGACACAATATTGATTTCAAATTTGGTAAATGAAATAATTTTGTATGATTATATTATAAATATATAAGTAAAATTTTCTGGAATAAAAAAAAGAAGTTAATAAATTGGTTGTTTGAAATGATAATATTTGATTATCATTTATTGTTCTAAATGAATTTATAAACATGGTATAAATTGATTTGGAATTTAAATAAATTTAAATCTGGAATTTGAGAATTTAATTTCCGATGATTCCAAACTCTGGTTTTAAAATATTTAAATGTATATTATATAAAGTATTTTCGAATATAAATGATTTTCAAAGAATTTTAATGTTTAAATCAGTACTCTTCTCTTTTCTCGCTGGAAAATAATTTCGGTGATGGCGGCCGCATCATCGACATTCATTTTCGAGTTTTGAAGTGAAGAGACCATTCAGTAGCTTTGCTACACTTTGTTTAGAAATTTAATTTGATTTGAATTTCTATGGTATGACCCGATTTATTATATATATAAAGATTTAATTTCGATCTGATATATACTATATATATTTATCTCAAAATTGTTTGAAGTAAATCGAAGATTTAAATTCTTAAGTTTATCATTTAAAGATGATTTCAATTATAAACTGAAGTCAAAAATTTTGGATAAATATTTAAACTTGAAATAATTGAATTTGAAAATTTTATTTGTATAGTACTAAATTGCATTTCAATATAACTTACCTAAATTATTTAGAAGTTAAAATGTAATTGGATAATATACAATATAAATGATTTTATAAATAAAATTTGAGTGTTTATAATAAATGTTATACACTTAGATTTTAAATTAAAAAAATGCTAATAAAGATGATAGAATAATAAGTTAATTGAATGAGATGAATATAATAAATTTTGTTCTGAAAAAATTAACAAATTGAAATTAGATCAACTTATGGAAATACCTTAAATTTAAACTAATTATTGAATATGAATTAATTTAAATTGAAATTTATATGATTTAAATTAAGGGGCATTTCACCAGAAGGACTGTAACGACCCGTAAATTTCAACTGTTTTAATAACGTAATTAGTTGAAATTTTGTGAAATTTTAAACGATAAAATTTTGAAATAAAAAATTAATATTTGGAATACGTCTAGTTAAACATAGCAACTGGTAAATTTTCGTCCGAAAATATGAAAGTTTATTTCGCGCGTAAATTCACTTCAATTTAATCAGTTAAAAAGCAATGAAAATAAAATATTTTCGAAACCTAAATATTTTTACATAGAAAAATTCTAAATCATCTTCCGAGCAAGATGTCGGTTTGTCGTTTTTCAAAATTCGGACATCTATGACTCCGTCGATCTTATTTTTCAGTGTTTTTCTTGCATTTTCCGCTATTAAAAATTTCGAATTTTTTTTATAATTCAATAATAACACTGATTTCTGTATGCCGTTTTGATCGTCTCGTCGTGCTGATCTCCGCAGTATATTCAATTGTTAATGTCGGAGTCCGTTGCGTGACGAAACCGCGATACGTTCCGCATTCGAGACTTTTGTTTTTCTTGTGTTTTTCTCCACCATATAAACCAAAAGCCAGTTGCATTTAATTTTTTTTTTAATTCAACGTACTTTTTTGATATTCTCACTATATCCTATTTTATGCCAGTTCATTTCATTTTGGTTCGTCTACCCTCTCTCTTACTATCTTTCCATTTTGTTCTGTCTCCTAAATAAATAATTAAAAGGAAATGAAGCATGCCATTACCCAGATCAATGTCTCACGTAATCCCTCTCCCTAATTCATTTTCCTTCGTGCGTTGCCTCACTTTTTCTCCCCTCACCTAAACTCACCTCTCCTTTTTGCCGGCCGTGACTACCCACCGCCTCAGCCTACACCAAGTCCACCAACCCCTGTAGGATCTGCCTCCCTCTCGGCAGCCTCCGCTTGTTTCCTCCACCACCTCTGGCCACCGCAGCCAACACGGATCCAACTTCCCTCCGCTAGCTCATGCGCCAACCACTTGCCGCGTCTCCTCCGCATAGCCCATCACCGGACTGAGCGCCGCCACCTCGGCGGCCAGTGCTGATTTCCTTCGTCCCGACCTTCCTCTCTCTGCCGCATGCGAGATCTCCGACCACGTCCCCCTCAAACTCCACAGTCCGACCGCCACTCTCAACTCACGCGGGTCCTCTTATTTTCTTTCCTTCCTTCCTCCGAGTAACGACCCTGAATTTTGAACAAATTAAATTGAGAATATTTAATTAATTTTAAATATTTGAACGGTGATTTAATTTGAATCCCCGAAATAACTTTGAAATTGGCGATTAAATTTTACAATTTAATCTAGTGAATGTCGAATAAAAATTTGAATCTACAATTTTAAGCCGAAGAAAAATATTTCGAAAGCTTTTAAAATTCGTATTGATAATATTGAAGATAACAGAAGCTTCAGAATTGAGTTTGAAAATGATTTATTCAGTTTTGAAATTTATATCGTTCGTACCGATATTTAAAAATAGTCATTTTTCAAACAGTCTCGGAATTCTACGAAACCAGTTCCATTGGGTCCGAAATATCGAATTATTATCGGATTCCAAATTTCGTATTTTTCGGAGTTCGTATGTGAGAATACGACACGAAAATGCATTGAAGTTTTTATCGAGATTTAAATTTAAAATTTTATTTAAACCTTTACGTTTAAAAACTTTTCTTCCCTTAGTTCAGCCTTAAAACACGCCTGCAATCACGATACGAAAATCACGCTTCCCTCTTTAAAATAAATCAAAACCATACTCTTCGTTTTTTTTTATCAAAGCCATACTCTCGAGCAATCAAATATTAATGGCCGCGTACATTTAGAAATCAAGAAAGAATCCCCTCATATCCAAAAAAATCGAAACCGAGATAAGCTTTAGTAAAATTCTCGTTCGAAATTCAATGATGGCCGCTCGCGTGCGATGGCGACAAGGAGGCTCGCGAACGCGAGTTCGATTGGGGGCGGTGTCGTTGAAGCGTGAGTCACGAGGGGAAGCGGGGCGACGTTCGAGGCGAGTTTGATCTCGCGTGCGCTGTCACCAAGCGATGGTGCGACGACGAAGGCAGCGACGTGGGGATGAGAGCAGTGGCGATTGTCGAGCTTGGTGAGGGGGTGTCGCGATTTTGTGGCTGCGATGGCGTCACGCGAGCAAGAGGAGGCGACTGAAATTAGGGTTGCGGCGGCAGCGAGGTCGTGGTGAAGGAGTGATTGTTCGAGCTCGAATCTGGGTTGAGGGGAAAGGAGCGCTGCGATTTTTTTGTCGATGTCGACGAGGTCGTGGGCTCGAGTTCAATCTATGGAGGTGGGCAGGCCGGTCCTTTGTTCAAGTTGCTGGCATTTCAGTGGAGTTCGGATGGTCTCGAGTAGGCAGAGACGATGTCAGAGTCGTTTTTGAGGAGTCTCGTCGCGAGTTGCTCGCGACTTCGGCATGGATGAGGTATTCGATTTATTTACAATTTTATATGTATGAATATATTCACAGGTTTACAGTTAAACAGTAAGTTTAAATAGAATTTGATTTTGAAATCTTTATAGTTTAGTGTATATGCAGTTTTAAGTTTGTATATATGTACAGAAGAAAAAAAAAGGGGAATTTAAGTCTAACTTTTAATTTAATAAATTTGAATAAAGGGATTTCTTTAGAAATTAAAAGTATTGGTTTAAAATTAATATTTATTATCTTAAGATTTTTAAGAGGGTATTCGATTTAATTTAATGGATTGGTAAGAGGAAATTTGTTTTATAGAATAAATTAATTGGTTAGTTTAAAATTTAAATTATCAGTTTAAATAAAGTCTTTGGTTAATAAAATTTATCAAATGAGAATTTAGATGTTCGATTTATTTCGAATTTTAATAAATTGTATAATTGCTTATACAAGGTCAAAACTGTGAAAACAAGTCGAATTGGGAATGGATTGCAAATTAAAAGCTAAGGTGAGATCTTCTCACTCAGATTTAATTTTAGATTAAACAGTTCTTGATTGTTGATTGACTGTTTGGATGTTGTATTAGATATGATAGGATATATCTATATATAGCAGTATATACATATTGGCATATGTATATATTGGATTGATGATTTCCCGCCTCGTATAGCGGATGAGACCCTATTGCGCCGTTAGTAAGCGGATTTATAAAAACCTATATACCGCGATAATTCCGTACTGGAGCGGAATTGGTATTGTGCTAACATCTTTGGATGCAGGGAAACAGGTTGGAGGGATCCAACTGGACCCCTCACATTGATTGAATTTATTTCTATTGAGATATGAATCTGTGAATGATTATAGTGATGCTATTAATCATATTGATATCTGGAAATTGTTTGAAAGCTAAAATTTAGCTGAATGGATGTTTTGACATCATTGGATTCCAAAAATAAACGAAATTGGATTTTTGAATCAAAGTAGAAATTTCTAAGTGAATCAATTTTTGAAATTGAATATATTTTGAAAAAAGAAATTTTTAAAGTATAAAAAGTTAATTTTTATAATCTTATCGAATTTATTCCAGAATCAAGTGAAAATGTTAAATAAATGGATCTCGTAAAATAGTGATTATAAATTGAAGAATTAATTTAAGAATCTGGATTTTTAAATAGATTGAAAGAAACGATTGAAATTTATTTTCTTAAAAAGGAATTTATTAAAAGAAGATAAGTTGGAAATCCGACTAGAAATTTACTTGGTAAATTGAAATGATTTGAGAAGTCAATGTAAAATGACTTCAATTTAAAGAATCCATTTAAAAACAGGATATTGAAAAATTTGAAGGAAAATAAGAATTTATTTTAGTAGGGATAAATAAAATTAGCAATCAATCTGTAATTGATTTAATATTTGGAAATGGAATCAGTATGGAAATTTTATTTTAAAGTTGAAAATAAATTTAGAAATCAATATTGAAATTGATTTGGTATTGAAGCTTTTATAAATAGAATTAAAAGTTATAAAAGATGTTTATAAATCCGGAATCACTTATTTTGATGAGTTAAATATAGAAGTTGATAAAAAGAAGATTTATAAGTCGAAGTTGTTATTAAAATAGAAATAGAATTTATAACCGTGTTTATAAATTCGAAAGCGATGGAATTTGATAAATTAAATATAGAAGATTATCAAAGTAGATATATTCGCGATTTCGGATAGCGAATTTCTATTGAAATGAAAATGTGTAGAAATAATTGGAATTGGGTTAAATGAAGTATATTCACGATTTTGGACAGTGAATATATTTTTAAGTAAAAATGGTTATGTTTGGGAAAGCGATATTATAAATGAAGCTAAACATTTTAAAGACGTTTTAAAATGTATTATGAATCGAAATCATAGATTTCAACATTTATTGTTGAAATAGACGTTTTCGAGAAATAAGGAAATGGTGGACTATAACACTGTTGTTATAGTAAATGATTTCCGAAAGGAAATGTTTTATACAGTATTGGGATTTATATATCTATCTAAATTTCGAATCCCTATACTAGTGATTTTGAGTCGTCGTAACGATGTTTTACGCAACATTCGTTTTGACTCAAATAGATGTCAAATTTATGATTTCCTTAAAGAATGAATATATACTTAATATTGTTTTAAGTATATCGAATATTTTCAAATGTTGAAAATAAATGATTTGTGAATTACTTATTTTTAAATAAGTATGGAAATGCTTTTCCAATATGAAATGAACTGTTTTGAGATTTTATCTTCAAAGATAAAATGAAATGTGGAAATTGATTTGAAATTGTTTTCAAACGGTTAAGTGTGGAAATTTTATATCTAGTAAAGATATTTTTGGAAAATAAAAAATTTTGGAAAATTATTTGGAATCTGATGATGTTGCGCATCTTTATTGATAGTTAAATAACCGACTATCGATAATTACCTTTAGATAGGTATTTGTTGTGAATTGGATGAATTTGAATGCCACACTTATTTTTAAATAAGCGCTCACTATTCGGGTTAGCCGGGAAAGGACCATGGGGTCGTATAACCCATTCCGAATATGTGATACGTCGTTATGAATTGCATTTGAAGACCGGTGTTGAAGACCGGATATTTTTTGAAAACGGAAGGATTACCGTCGAGTTACTCTACATCGACTGATCTTCGATTTAGAGGTTTTATCACCCTTAGTGACGGGAAGTCCTGACGTGATTGAAAATTATCCGGATATGCAAGGGCTTCGTGAGAAGTGCCTTCGGTTCTGTTCGATCCCGGAACAGACTTGTATGGATTGTGTGTCTGACGTTACAATTTGAGATATAAAGCTGATTTCTTTCAAATACATTTCTGTTGGTGGCGGAGAATTTATTCTCTTAGCTTAACACCCTTCTCTGAGACGTACGAGCTCAGAGGTTATGTAGTTGAAATTTATCAGCGATATATCCCAATTTGGTAACGTGGCATACTGAGTGTTGCTGTGAAATGATCAGTGTTTGATCATTTGTGATATGATCATTTGTTTGATCTTATATCTTTGTGATCATAGGTTGATCATTTTGTTTGACCCGAAGCAGGGCTTTTTGAGAAAGCGTAGCTTTGTGGACGAGACTTCGTCGAGCCTCACACCCCGGAAATGGTCGAAACAGGACGAATGCAGCAAGGTTCTAGGGAGTAGCGCCCCTTAGTGTATGTCATTCCTTCTGGATAAAGGTGGTATCATGGTATGGAGCCCAGATACTTAACCTCTGTGGTTACTGCATTATTTTTTTCTATGTGGTTTGTTGGAATCGGGGATCCTCGGGAAGATCGGTGACGATCGGGGGATGGCATACGCGTGTCAGTAGTTACCTATTTTTGCAGAGGTAACCCGGCCTTGTGTTGGCAGAGATCCGGTTAGGTTCTTGGGTCGTCTATTCCAGGGACGTACCCATCGTGGATAGGAAGTTCCTTAGCCTGACCATTTGTTGGAAATCCAAAGAAACAATACGCGACTTGTACGGTTTTAGTTGTATTACCTGCTATGGAATGTGGCGGTAACCTGCTATTGAACATAGTAGCTATAGTAGGCATAAGTGCGGAATGCCTATGCTGGCTAAGATTAATATTATACTTTCGAAATGTTTTCTACACTATGCACTAATAATAATATCAAAAATGATTTGATTTTGCGTAGTAAGCATCTTTGACTATCATAAGAAGAAATCTCCTCCAATTCTGCGTTTGCATTGTGTGTGTGGTGGGAGGTCTTATGGTAGTTTCATTTTCCAAAAGCATTTCGAATTGACTTTAAAATTATCCTGTTGTTTATTTTAAAGATAAACTGTTTTACGATCTCACACCAGTCACCATGACTGACTCGGAGTTTATTGTTTCCCTTCTAAACTCTGGGTGCCCACCAATTTCCACACGGGCAGTCTAGAGTTAGATTATCAGGATATTCTGGATATTCTGGAGCTTGGAGATAAGCTGGAGTTCGAGACGTAGTATTTGTATCTGATATTATTTTATTCCGCTGTGTATTCTGTATGAGGACGAGTTTATATAACTGTCCATTGTTGTATATTGACTCTGATGATATGATGTAATGTAATGTAATAACAGATATAATTCTTTTGTTTTTAAATGATATTCATTTATCTATTATATATTGTTCCGCTGCGATATGTGAGATTCTGATATTGTTTTCTGCTTCTGTATCTGATGTTGTGTTGTTGTTCTTCCCTCTTCTTTCTTTTTCTTCTATCTTCTTCTTCTACCTTTTTCTTCTTTCTTAAAACCATAACTTTCCGGGTTTCCGGCATTCGATGGCTCAGCAGTCGATAAAGTGAGTATCGATGTTGAATTTTCGAAAGTCGAAAATTTTCGGGATGTTACAAGTGGTATCAGAGCATATGGTTAAGCGACAACCCTGCTCTGTTGGGTGTTACTCATTAGAGATAGAGTCAGCAGTACTCTAGAATGAGTTTAGTGTAATAATAGATATGAGCGCGTATTTGTTATTGAATATAAAATTGTTTTGTATTGTGATGATTGATTTATTGAGTGGTATATGAACCTTCGTCGGCACAGTCTTGCAAAACTGTATCGAAGGGGTTTCTAAACGCTCGAATAGAACAATTCGGCACAGTATTGTTTTAAAATAGGGTGAATGAGATAAATTTGCCCAAAACTATTTTCGTATAGAAAAGAAATGTTTTTCTATAAAGTACTATAGTATATGGTCGCATGGATGTTAGGGAGTAATAATAGTGAATTGTCATCACCGAAATTAAATAAGAAATGGAAATTGTAATTCCAAAGTTAAGAAATAAATCCATATATAAATGAAATTTGAGGATATAAATTATAAATGTGATTTGTAATTTAAAATGGAATTCCAGAGAAGTTTTGGAAATGTTTTGAAAAGGATTTGAAAATTTTGGTGATTTGGAAAGTTAAATCTTTTTGATTTGAAAATGAATTTCGAAGGTTTTGAAAAGTATTTTAGAGAGTTGAAAGCTCTAAACTCTTTTCGGTCGCTGGAAAATAACTTCGATGATGACCGCGGCATCACCGGTGTTCATTTTCGGGTTTCCAAAAGAGAAATTGCTGTCAAATTGTTTTAAATAGGAGTTGTTTGAAAATTTGGGTTTTTGTTTTGGGAATTCAAATGGAATTTGAATTGTTTTCAAATGGTTTTGAAAAAGTGGAAACGACTCTGGAATCCTATTTCAAATACTTACGAAATATTAATAAGTTGATAACTTATAGAATATTGAAATTTGATTAGAATGAAATTCAAATTGGAAAACGAATGAATTAGTGAATGAATGAATAAATTGCAATTGTAAGTGCAAGGAAATGAAGTTGAATGTTAAAATTCATTTTGAATTTGTAAGTAAGTAAAACTGGAATTGAAACTGAATGTTGAAGACAAATTTGAATAAGTGAATTGGAATCTGTGATGAATTAGTAATTGGAACTAATTTAAAATAATCAGTTGTGAATGAAAGAAAATTGATAAAAATTCAATATTCAGAATAGATGACAAAATTGAATTCAAATTGAATTGAAATTGTGAATTAAATTCAAATGAAGTTTGAAATGTAAAGATTGAATGATAATGAATATGTAACTTCAACCGTGAAGTAAAAATGTATAAGAAGTATATGTTGAAAACTTTGTAATAGAATTTGCAAAATGATTTGAATGCTGTAACTAGATATAATGGCTAGTAGGATATTGTAACAACCCTAGATTTTGGCCTATATTTTAAATTTTGACTTTATTTTATTTTAAATTATTTTAAACTTGTTCTATTTCAAACATTTCATTTTAAATATAAATGTTGACTATTAAGTGATTTATAGTTCAAACTAGTATAAATTGGATATTTCACTGAAAAGTGAATTTCTATTGAAACTGGTCAAACTTTGACTTTTGAACTTTAAATTTAAATATTTCAAATTCTTAAATTTTATCTTTTATTATGAAAATAGATTTAATAACTTGAATACAGCTTTTCGTTTCGTTGGAAACGGAGTTAAATTGTAGAAGTTATGTAATTTTCAATTTTGTGTATAAACTGTTTATTTTGCAATATTATTTATTTTAAATCATATAAATTATATTTTTATTATCATATTTTGTTTTAATATGTGTTAATAGGTTATTTAATGTCTTTTAATATTTTTAAAATGATAATATAATTTTTCTAAAGTATACTTGAATTTATTTCAATTTATAAAGCCTAGTTTCCATTTTTTTGCTATTTTCTTCATTAAATTATATTTAATTAAATTTTATTTATTTATTTTTGTGAATTTATTTTTATTGTGTGTTCTTATCTTTATTTATAAATATTTTTCAAGTACATAAAGATTGTCTAAAGTTCATTTGAATTTGTTTCAAATTTATAAAGCCTAGTTATGTATATATTGCCATTTTCTTTATTTATTTGATTTTTATTTAAATTTATTTATTTTCTTTTCTTATTTATTTTATTTTCTGAGTTTATTTATCTTTATTATCAGCCTTGTTATGTATTTATAAAATTAAAATGAATTTGTGGAAATTTGAAAAGACTTGAAACTCTTAGATTTCCAAAGTCTTTTCCTCTTCCGACCTTTCATTTTCCCAACTCCTCTCTTTATTGATTTTGGCCGTATACTTCAATTCTCTTCAGCCTCATCTTCATTTTCACGTGAATTACACTTCCTCAAACATTCCTCAACAAAAAAAAATACGGCCATCTCCTTGTTATTCAAAAATTTGGTAAAAAACATCTTTTCTTTTCATGTTTTCTTTGTTTTCTTTTGTGATTTGCACTTGCCTTCTTCATCTCTATTGGATCGGCCTCCTTCCTCCTCCACCTTGGCCACCTCCACCACCACCCCCTCTGAACAACAGCACCTCCAGCACCTTCCCATGCCATAGCCGAGCCCCTATGTGATGAAACTCCACCAAAGTTGCACAAACATCACCTATATGCATACAAGCCGAGCCATCCACCTTCCATCACCTCTCTCCACCACATGGCTGACCATATATCACCACCACCTCCTGTTCCAGACCTGACACATCATGCCACATCACCACCTGACCCCCTGAGCCATGGCCATGCCCCTCCATGCCTTGCCCGAGCCTTGTAGTGGCCTTGAACTCATGCTTTTGCCTTGTATTGGTAGTTTCTACATCACCAAATGTTGCACCACTTTCTCTAGGTTAGGCCGACCCATACACCACCACCACCAGCCTTTTCCTGACCCATACACCTCTGCCACACCTGTAGTTGACCACCTGAAGACTGTCCGTGACTTGGAGTGCCTTGGCCGTGACCTTTAGTTCCTTGAAAACAGTGCGTGTTGCCTTGTAGTTGTTGTTTCGTGCTCACAAACCTTTGCTCCATCATTTTCCCATGCTATGACCGACCTTTAGGAACACAAACCTGATCTAAAACCATGATGTAGCCGTGCCATTTCAGATCATAACTGAAGCATAGATGGTAGAAAGCAAGTGCAAACACTTTGGCTTTGTTTTATGCATCCAATTCTAGCATTGTTAATGGTATCTTGTGTTGAAACTTATATATTGTTTTATTGTTTGTTCAAATGTATCCAAGGAGATTCATCTTTGGCTCTCTCACTCAAATCATATTCGAGTTGTCATGCCTTCGTAGTCTTTGTATTGTGTGCTTTGGTGGCTATCTCCAGCTTTTAACAAGTGAGTAATTCTCACCAGACAATGTGTACTTATATAACTAGTAAACTGACACCATTTGAATCTGTAAAATTATATCATCCTGTTGTAACTGTTATATTATGATCATATAATGTTTACCCCTGTTATTACATATGTTATATCATCTATTACTGTTATCTCATGCTATTCTGTTTATTTATATCAGTTTATCACACTGCAAGTTCCCTGTAGATTAGAATCACTATGGGTTGAAATGATACATACCCGAACGGACTTTAGAATAAGGAAAAATCGTTATGGGCTGAAATGATACGCCTGAACGGTTTTTATTTATTTATTTATATTACTTGGGATTGCGGGTTTGAAATGATAAAACCCGGTTTTTCTTTGTAAACTGCGGATTGAAATGATACATATCCGTATCACTTGACCTAGGCTAGAAAATTATATACAGACCCGTGGTTTATATATTTTTCTGAAATTTTTAAAAATACTTTTTTTTTATGTAAATATTATGGTATTTTGATTTAAATTTCATTAAAATGATTTCTATAAAGTATTTGTGATTTTCTACAAATTAAATAAGTGAATTAAGTAAATGGTGAAGTAGAATTTGAAATATAAGTTAATTTTGGAATTTATGATTTTGTTTATAAATGGAATTTTTGTAAAGTAAGAAAATATGACAAATTTGATTTAAAGATGAATTTAATGATTTTTATTAAGTAATAATAATGTTTTAAAGGTGTTAATGATTTTGTATAAATTAAAATATGGAATAAATGAACATTTAAGCTGAATTTGGAAATATAACTTAAATTGAATTTTGTGAAATTTGTTTAAAAGTGAAATTTTAATTAAGTAAAATAAATGGAAATAAGCTATATTTTTTGGAAATTTAATCTTAGTTATTAAGTTAATAATTTAATTAAAGAAATGAAAATTTAATTGTTATTAAATTTGATTTTTGTATGGAAATTTGACTTTATAAAATCATAGAAATAAAGGTATTTAAATGATTGTGTTAAATGTGAAATATATGATTTTATAAGTTAAAATGATTTATATTAAAAGTTAATTTTTTGTGGAATTGTAAATAAAACTCTGAATATGATTTAACAGCATTTTGAAATGTAATGTAAAGGATATTACAGCATTTTGTAAATGTTGTAGTGTTTTAAATGAACTAAAAGGTTAATTTGAAATAAAGGCTATTATAGCACTTTGTAAGTGCTATAGTGGTTAAACTTAACACGTAAGTTAATTGAAACTTAAAAGAAATCTATTACAGCATTTAACGCTGTCTTTTGTTAATTAACTGTTTTAAACTATAACTTTACGTAACATTTTATAAGTGCTACGGAAACTATATTTTGTTGTTTTAAATTAATTTTAATGAAAAATAATCTCTGGAAAATGATATAATTTTGGGAAATTAAATGTTAAATTTCTAAAGATAATGAAGAGATATTTAAGTGGAAGAATTTGATTTCTAATGTGAGTTTAAAATGGTATTTAAATTTAATAAAATGAATGGATTTAAATGGTATTTAAATGAATAAAAATGAATGGTGTTTTGAATAATATTTTGATATTGTGAAATGAGTTTGAAATGATACTTGATTTCTGACTTATTTAATTTATTTGATAAATGAATATTTGAAGTATATATTAATTGAGTTTATTTAAATGATATTGGATTTATGAAATGTGGGAGATTTAAAGTTTTGAAATATACTAAAGATTGAATATTGTATTTTGTGGATTTAATCTATATTGGGAATTGATAAGATTTGAAACGGTTTGTTGGTAAACTGTAATTGAATTGAAATTTGATGGTTTGAATTTAATAAGTTTGTAAATGTATAGAATTAAAAGATGATTTTAAATATATGATTTTATAATGCTGTGATTTTCAAAGTATAATGATTTCAAATGTTTTGTTTCAAAAGAGTTATAACTTTGAAAGTATAGACTATTTGAAAGGTGAATATATGTTTGAAATGGAAATGATGTTGTTTTGAAATGAACATAGTTTTGAAATAAAATGATTTTGGTTTCGAAGTATAACTATCAAAGGTATGATATTTTGATATATAAAAATGATTTGAAATAAAGTTTGAAAAGATATAATATTTTGATGTATTAAAATGATTTGAAAAGAAGTTTGAAAGGATACGATATTTTAGAATATTGAAATGATTTGGAAATGATAAATCTTTATTTTGATAAAGACATGATTTTGAAATGATATCTTATTTTGAAGTAAAGTATTGTTTTTAAAAGTTATAACCACGGGTTATAATAACGATTGGTTGGCAAAGAGACCGGGATCGGATATGGACATACTCTCTGTCGATACCGAAAACCACTTTGACAACCGTGTACGCGGTGGAGATTCCAGAATGAAGTAGGATGGTGGCGACGTTCTTAAGGTATGTTACGTGGACCCAACTCCCGTGAGTTGGCATAAGGTGGCTAAAACAGGAGCGATTGACGGACCAATGAGGTAGCACCTCTTATCGGACACACTTCTTCGATACCATTCTATTACTTGTGATTGATTTGGTGGCCACCCTTGATTGGGAGTGTTGTTCGAGGTGGGCGGTAGTGGCTGCTATGCGTCACCACTAGTCCGGATGCGTAATTGGTATATCTACCCTGGCATTGCCTAGTTGTGCCGTGTCACCTACCATATCGAGCTTTACTACGATTATGATTTTAAGATCCGACCGCGTTAAGGTTCTCCATCCCCTTAACGCTATTTTCTATATGATTATACTTTACTGATTAGACATTATTATAATAGCGAATATTACTACATAGTAGATAGTTTAACGGATCCTTAAAGAATGGGCGGTCCCAAGCATTCTTTAAGTTACTTGTACCTTATTACAGTTCACTTGAGTTGGTTTATATTATATAAGTATATATTGTCCTGACTCGAGTGTTTTGTGTTTTGCTTTACGCTCGGGTCAGCCTGAGTATTCACAGATTTGGATTTCCACCTTCTGGAGATTTGAATCGCTGGAGATTATCTGCTAGTCTTGTTCTATCGACTTCAGTTATGTTGCTCTATTCAGCTTGTACTTGGTTATCTTATTTATACTTCCGTTGTACTCTATTTCTTCTATTGTATCTTATGTACTCTGATATATTTATATAGTAGCTTCATGAACTACTATTTCTTTTACTTCCGCTGCATTATTTTACTCTGTGTCTGTGATCTGTGATTATATTTATTTACTGTATATTCTGAGATTTGCCAAATTTTAATTACAACGCGGTATTTTGAGCAATTCAACTCCGGCATGAGTGTCTACCTATGCACTTATAATGGATGCGAATGGTTGAAAATATCGGGTCGTTACAGTTGGTATCAGAGCTTTGGCTTTGAGGCAAAACTCAGCATATAGAGTAGATTTATTTACAGAATCACTTTCGTTCGAGTTTGAATCTTTTCCTCTTGATTCGAATTTCCTTTTAATTTTTGGAACGTTCCCTGCGGTTCCAAAATTCATTCTTGTCCCTCACTATTCATCTTCTTTTGATTCTGGAGTATCCCATAACTCCGCTTCGAATGAGCTTTATAGTGAATTGGTGGTCTCGCCAATATTCTAATTTTCTTGTAAAGGGGTGAAAATCCTTTACAATCAGCATCGATTCACCAGAGATTTATATTTATCCTTGGTTTAGATGCTAATATCTTTTATTTTTTCCAAACTCTATCTCTTGAGATCGAACGTAGATTTGTCCCAGGAAAATCCACATCGATCTTATTCTTTAACTTACGGTTAACCCGGTTAAGGTTGTCCGTGGTTATCTAAGCTTACCCATCTCCCTACTTTGTTATTTAATCATCTTGTCTTTTGTTTCCAAACTCTCCAAACATTTTGAACTATGTTTGTAAATCTATGTTTTGTTTTATATATTGTGTTGTTTGAGTTGTTGATGTTGATTTGGGTTTCCGATCGATTCGTCTGATCAACGCTATCGATAGGATTTCTAAAACACTTTGACAGAACAAACTGACACAATATTATTTTAAAAAAATTGTTAATGAAATAAATTTTGATGTATATAAGTAAATTTATGGAACTTAATAAATTGATTTAAATTGATAATTTGAAATGATAATACTTGATTTATCATTTACTGTTCTGCAAATGAATTTATAAATAGTTGTTTATAAATTTATTTGGGAACTGAAATGAATTTAAAACAAGAAATTTAAGAATTTAATTTCCGATGGATTCAAACCTTGTGTTTAAAGTTTTAAAAGGATATATTATATAAAGTATTTTTGAATAAAAATTTGTCTCTAAAGGATTTTAAAGTTTAAAATTTTAGTGCCCTTCTCTTTGTCGCTGGAAAATAATTTCGGTGATGACTGCAGCATCATCGACGTTCATTTTCGAGTTTCGAAGTGAAGAAACCATTCTGTAGTCTTGCTACAGCTTTGTTTTGGGAAACTTGATTGATATAAATTTCTAAAATATGATTGATTTATAAAATATATAAATATATGATTTAAATTTGATTTGACAAATTATGTACATACATTTATCTATCTCTAAATGGTTTGAAAGGAATCGGAGATTTTATTCTTAAATTCTATCTTAAATAATAACTTCAAGTATAAAAAGAAAATCAAAATTTTTGAATAGATGATTCAAGCTTGAAATGATTGAATTAGGATGTTTGTAGTGTATATTAATTTTAGAAAGTTTTATTTGTATAATTCTCAATTGCATTCCAATATAACTTACCTTAATTTTTAGAAGTTAACAATGTAATTGGATAATATACAATATAAAAAGATATTTATAAATAAAATTTGAGTGGTTATAATAAATATTATACACTTAAATTTTAGTTATAAAAAGATTAACACAGGTAAATAGACTAAAAGGTTAATTGAATAATTTACAATACAAATGATGTTAAGGGAATTAGGAATAAATTAAAACAGTTATAATAAGTGTAAGCATATTTAACATATGTGATAAAATATTTGAGAGGGATAAATTTAATTATAATTAGGAATAAAGAAGAATTAAATTTATTGAATGTTATACACTTAATTTTAATCAAATCATGATTTTAGAGATTGTTTATTTAAGAAAATTTGATGATAAGATAATGAAATTAGAGATAGTTAAGATTTATTTAACTTGTGTAAAATTAATTATCAGTTAAGCTAAAACCATGGAAATTTCAAACCTATTATCTTATTTTGTTTTTCAAACTTATTACCTAATTTTGTTTTTCAAACTGTCTGTTAGTTGTCCTTATTTTTCCTTATCTTGCTACAGACTGGTATAGGCATCTATCTATAATCTTTTTGCTTAGAAATATTTCTATAATCTTTATAATCTTTGGTACTCATTTTAAATCTGAGCACTGCTTTCCACCCACAGACTGTCGGTCAAGCGGAAAGAGTGAATCAGATTCTAGAGGATCTTTTCGTACTTGTGTTCCTGATTTTGGAGAATCTTGGGAAGACCATCTCCACCTTGTTAAACTTACCTATAACCACAGTTATCAGGTATAATTTCAATCTTTTTTTATCTTGTCTTAATCTCATTTCAATTTTATCTTTCCTGTGTTTTCCCGTACTTCATTCCTTTTTGGGGACGAAAAGTTTTGAGTGGGGGAGAGTGTAACAACCCTAGATTTTGGCCTATATTTTAAATTTTGACTTTATTTTATTTTAAATTATTTTAAACTTGTTCTATTTCAAACATTTCATTTTAAATATAAATGTTGACTATTAAGTGATTTATAGTTCAAACTAGTATAAATTGGATATTTCACTGAAAAGTGAATTTCTATTGAAACTGGTCAAACTTTGACTTTTGAACTTTAAATTTAAATATTTCAAATTCTTAAATTTTATCTTTTATTATGAAAATAGATTTAATAACTTGAATACAGCTTTTCGTTTCGTTGGAAACGGAGTTAAATTGTAGAAGTTATGTAATTTTCAATTTTGTGTATAAACTGTTTATTTTGCAATATTATTTATTTTAAATCATATAAATTATATTTTTATTGTCATATTTTGTTTTAATATGTGTTAATAGGTTATTTAATGTCTTTTAATATTTTTAAAATGATAATATAATTTTTCTAAAGTATACTTGAATTTATTTCAATTTATAAAGCCTAGTTTCCAATTTTTTGCTATTTTCTTCATTAAATTATATTTAATTAAATTTTATTTATTTATTTTTGTGAATTTATTTTTATTGTGTGTTCTTATCTTTATTTATAAATATTTTTCAAGTACATAAAGATTGTCTAAAGTTCATTTGAATTTGTTTCAAATTTATAAAGCCTAGTTATGTATATATTGCCATTTTCTTTATTTATTTGATTTTTATTTAAATTTATTTATTTTCTTTTCTTATTTATTTTATTTTCTGAGTTTATTTATCTTTATTATCAGCCTTGTTATGTATTTATAAAATTAAAATGAATTTGTGGAAATTTGAAAAGACTTGAAACTCTTAGATTTCCAAAGTCTTTTCCTCTTCCGACCTTTCATTTTCCCAACTCCTCTCTTTATTGATTTTGGCCGTATACTTCAATTCTCTTCAGCCTCATCTTCATTTTCACGTGAATTACACTTCCTCAAACATTCCTCAACAAAAAAAAATACGGCCATCTCCTTGTTATTCAAAAATTTGGTAAAAAACATCTTTTCTTTTCATGTTTTCTTTGTTTTCTTTTGTGATTTGCACTTGCCTTCTTCATCTCTATTGGATCGGCCTCCTTCCTCCTCCACCTTGGCCACCTCCACCACCACCCCCTCTGAACAACAGCACCTCCAGCACCTTCCCATGCCATAGCCGAGCCCCTATGTGATGAAACTCCACCAAAGTTGCACAAACATCACCTATATGCATACAAGCCGAGCCATCCACCTTCCATCACCTCTCTCCACCACATGGCTGACCATATATCACCACCACCTCCTGTTCCAGACCTGACACATCATGCCACATCACCACCTGACCCCCTGAGCCATGGCCATGCCCCTCCATGCCTTGCCCGAGCCTTGTAGTGGCCTTGAACTCATGCTTTTGCCTTGTATTGGTAGTTTCTACATCACCAAATGTTGCACCACTTTCTCTAGGTTAGGCCGACCCATACACCACCACCACCAGCCTTTTCCTGACCCATACACCTCTGCCACACCTGTAGTTGACCACCTGAAGACTGTCCGTGACTTGGAGTGCATTGGCCGTGACCTTTAGTTCCTTGAAAACAGTGCGTGTTGCCTTGTAGTTGTTGTTTCGTGCTCACAAACCTTTGCTCCATCATTTTCCCATGCTATGACCGACCTTTAGGAACACAAACCTGATCTAAAACCATGATGTAGCCGTGCCATTTCAGATCATAACTGAAGCATAGATGGTAGAAAGCAAGTGCAAACACTTTGGCTTTGTTTTATGCATCCAATTCTAGCATTGTTAATGGTATCTTGTGTTGAAACTTATATATTGTTTTATTGTTTGTTCAAATGTATCCAAGGAGATTCATCTTTGGCTCTCTCACTCAAATCATATTCGAGTTGTCGTGCCTTCGTAGTCTTTGTATTGTGTGCTTTGGTGGCTATCTCCAGCTTTTAACAAGTGAGTAATTCTCACCAGACAATGTGTACTTATATAACTAGTAAACTGACACCATTTGAATCTGTAAAATTATATCATCCTGTTGTAACTGTTATATTATGATCATATAATGTTTACCCCTGTTATTACATATGTTATATCATCTATTACTGTTATCTCATGCTATTCTGTTTATTTATATCAGTTTATCACACTGCAAGTTCCCTGTAGATTAGAATCACTATGGGTTGAAATGATACATACCCGAACGGACTTTAGAATAAGGAAAAATCGTTATGGGCTGAAATGATACGCCTGAACGGTTTTTATTTATTTATTTATATTACTTGGGATTGCGGGTTTGAAATGATAAAACCCGGTTTTTCTTTGTAAACTGCGGATTGAAATGATACATATCCGTATCACTTGACCTAGGCTAGAAAATTATATACAGACCCGTGGTTTATATATTTTTCTGAAATTTTTAAAAATACTTTTTTTTTATGTAAATATTATGGTATTTTGATTTAAATTTCATTAAAATGATTTCTATAAAGTATTTGTGATTTTCTACAAATTAAATAAGTGAATTAAGTAAATGGTGAAGTAGAATTTGAAATATAAGTTAATTTTGGAATTTATGATTTTGTTTATAAATGGAATTTTTGTAAAGTAAGAAAATATGACAAATTTGATTTAAAGATGAATTTAATGATTTTTATTAAGTAATAATAATGTTTTAAAGGTGTTAATGATTTTGTATAAATTAAAATATGGAATAAATGAACATTTAAGCTGAATTTGGAAATATAACTTAAATTGAATTTTGTGAAATTTGTTTAAAAGTGAAATTTTAATTAAGTAAAATAAATGGAAATAAGCTATATTTTTTGGAAATTTAATCTTAGTTATTAAGTTAATAATTTAATTAAAGAAATGAAAATTTAATTGTTATTAAATTTGATTTTTGTATGGAAATTTGACTTTATAAAATCATAGAAATAAAGGTATTTAAATGATTGTGTTAAATGTGAAATATATGATTTTATAAGTTAAAATGATTTATATTAAAAGTTAATTTTTTGTGGAATTGTAAATAAAACTCTGAATATGATTTAACAGCATTTTGAAATGTAATGTAAAGGATATTACAGCATTTTGTAAATGTTGTAGTGTTTTAAATGAACTAAAAGGTTAATTTGAAATAAAGGCTATTATAGCACTTTGTAAGTGCTATAGTGGTTAAACTTAACACGTAAGTTAATTGAAACTTAAAAGAAATCTATTACAGCATTTAACGCTGTCTTTTGTTAATTAACTGTTTTAAACTATAACTTTACGTAACATTTTATAAGTGCTACGGAAACTATATTTTGTTGTTTTAAATTAATTTTAATGAAAAATAATCTCTGGAAAATGATATAATTTTGGGAAATTAAATGTTAAATTTCTAAAGATAATGAAGAGATATTTAAGTGGAAGAATTTGATTTCTAATGTGAGTTTAAAATGGTATTTAAATTTAATAAAATGAATGGATTTAAATGGTATTTAAATGAATAAAAATGAATGGTGTTTTGAATAATATTTTGATATTGTGAAATGAGTTTGAAATGATACTTGATTTCTGACTTATTTAATTTATTTGATAAATGAATATTTGAAGTATATATTAATTGAGTTTATTTAAATGATATTGGATTTATGAAATGTGGGAGATTTAAAGTTTTGAAATATACTAAAGATTGAATATTGTATTTTGTGGATTTAATCTATATTGGGAATTGATAAGATTTGAAACGGTTTGTTGGTAAACTGTAATTGAATTGAAATTTGATGGTTTGAATTTAATAAGTTTGTAAATGTATAGAATTAAAAGATGATTTTAAATATATGATTTTATAATGCTGTGATTTTCAAAGTATAATGATTTCAAATGTTTTGTTTCAAAAGAGTTATAACTTTGAAAGTATAGACTATTTGAAAGGTGAATATATGTTTGAAATGGAAATGATGTTGTTTTGAAATGAACATAGTTTTGAAATAAAATGATTTTGGTTTCGAAGTATAACTATCAAAGGTATGATATTTTGATATATAAAAATGATTTGAAATAAAGTTTGAAAAGATATAATATTTTGATGTATTAAAATGATTTGAAAAGAAGTTTGAAAGGATACGATATTTTAGAATATTGAAATGATTTGGAAATGATAAATCTTTATTTTGATAAAGACATGATTTTGAAATGATATCTTATTTTGAAGTAAAGTATTGTTTTTAAAAGTTATAACCACGGGTTATAATAACGATTGGTTGGCAAAGAGACCGGGATCGGATATGGACATACTCTCTGTCGATACCGAAAACCACTTTGACAACCGTGTACGCGGTGGAGATTCCAGAATGAAGTAGGATGGTGGCGACGTTCTTAAGGTATGTTACGTGGACCCAACTCCCGTGAGTTGGCATAAGGTGGCTAAAACAGGAGCGATTGACGGACCAATGAGGTAGCACCTCTTATCGGACACACTTCTTCGATACCATTCTATTACTTGTGATTGATTTGGTGGCCACCCTTGATTGGGAGTGTTGTTCGAGGTGGGCGGTAGTGGCTGCTATGCGTCACCACTAGTCCGGATGCGTAATTGGTATATCTACCCTGGCATTGCCTAGTTGTGCCGTGTCACCTACCATATCGAGCTTTACTACGATTATGATTTTAAGATCCGACCGCGTTAAGGTTCTCCATCCCCTTAACGCTATTTTCTATATGATTATACTTTACTGATTAGACATTATTATAATAGCGAATATTACTACATAGTAGATAGTTTAACGGATCCTTAAAGAATGGGCGGTCCCAAGCATTCTTTAAGTTACTTGTACCTTATTACAGTTCACTTGAGTTGGTTTATATTATATAAGTATATATTGTCCTGACTCGAGTGTTTTGTGTTTTGCTTTATGTGATATCCTGGAATTTTGGCAATATCAATTTAATAATCTTTATAAATAATTAAATTGATTTGTTGATTTTATTTTGTAAATTGACAAGTTTATTCATTTTAAATGTTAATAATATTTTAAATTGGCAAGTTTATTTCTTTGAAAACTAATAACATTTTAATTTGGGAATATCTTTTCTAACAATTTTAAATTGAGAAGATTTATCTTTCTAAAACTTATATAAATGTTTTATACTTATACCGTATATATATATTGGTATATATATATATTGTGAATAGAGAATCTTTTGTTTAAATAAAAGATTGAATTTTCAAATTGTAATATATATGTATGTATATGTTATAATTTGATATTGTTTGAAATTTATTTTAATCTATTGATAATTTATATATGTATGAATTGTGATTTAAAGCTTTGTTTTGAATTTAATATTTTTCAAAAGCTAATTAAGGTTAATTTTATATTTTCAAAACATAAGATAAATATTTAGCTTAAATTTGATTTAATAAAAGTTCTATTTTGTTTCCTTTTAAAAATACTTAAATTAAAATGGTTATAATATATATATATATATATATATATATATATATAAAGTTATAAATAAGCTTTCTTTTAAAATATCTCTTGAATTAGAATGGTTTGTAAACATATAAAAGAAATAAGACATATGTAAAATATAAATAATTTTAACATAGGTAAATACAAATTCACATTTTTCACAAATATATAAACATAAATACTTTTGTATTAAGGGTTTAGACATAATTATACTTGTTTTAACATTTGTAAGAAATTTAAACCATGAATGTACATTTGTCTAAATGGTAATAAAACAAGTGGCAAGATTTATTTTCTTTAAAATTGAATTAAACGTTGTAAAAGAGAAACCTGGTTAATTGTTTCCAGTTCAAAAGTTTTCAGTTCAAACTTTCTCAAATTTATTTTCTTCTTCAAACTGAAATCAAAGAAACTAAAAACAAAATAAAATCTGCAACTTCAACCTGCTTTCCGAATGAAGTTCAACTGCAAGTCATCTGCAGTTCAACACTTTTAAGCAAAAGCAGATCTACAATTTCAAAACCTGAAAAGCAAATCTGCAACCTCATATTTTCTGCAATTTGCAAAGTAAGCTTCAACCTGCATTTCAAAAATGATGTTCAACCTGCAACTTAAATGAGAGATTAACATCAGAGATCAGGCATGCAAAGGTTTCCATCAGCAAAGCAAATTTAAAGCTTTCACAGATCAAAATTTTAAAACCTGGAAGTAATAAACAGTGCTCTGCTTTGCTCTCTGTTCTTTAAATTTCTGGTGAGTAAACTTTTTCTTTAAAAACAGTTTTAAATCTATGATTATACTTAGATGCTTATGATGGATTTTTGTACTAATATGGTTTGCATATGTTGATACATGTGAATGCATGTTTGTATAAATGAAATGCCTGTACAAAAGTTTGTGTGTATGAATATATATTTTTCTGTTCTATGTCAGAATTAAACCCATTCAAATTTAATTCCATTTCCCTTATACATTCAGATTTAGGTCTCGATCCCTAAATAGAAAATGATGGTGGATATGTAATATTGTTTCTAAAAATATTTTCAAGAATTTATATTAAGTGATTAATTCAAAAAGGGTAAATTACAGTAAAAATCTAAAATAAGTCAAAGTTCGATTGTTATAAATTCAAGTTTGGATTATATATTATAATTCGTATTTACAAGTCATGAATTTTGATATGAATATCTAGATTTTTAAGTTTAAGATTATCGAGTTATCTTAAGTTGAACGGAATTCGTAATTTCGTCAAGTGCCGTCGATCGATGACAATTTGAAGATCGGGGTTGATGTCAGGGATAGCTGGAAGGATGGTGGTTGATAGAAAAATAGTGATAGGTTCTATTAATGGTTGTGGTGGCCGTACGTTGGCGATGTAGGGTTTCATACCCAGTTTTTATCGATGTTGTTTCAGGGGCATTTGCGACATTGGGGTTGGATCGGGTCTGATCGTGTGAGGGAGAAACGATGTTGGGGTTTGAGACACGGCTGTGGACGAGGTGGTAGGATTTCTGGTGGTCAGGATGGTCGTCGGCGATGGAATATGTCGTAACTGGTTTGAGTTCCAGTTTGGGTTAATGTGTTCGTTTTCGATTTGGGTCGCTATTGACGAAGCTGGATGGTCGAGAAGCTAGTAGAGATCATCGTCGACTTGCGAGCATGGTCGGTGAGGAGTCGGTGATGTCCAGTTCACCGTGCACGTGCACGTGTGCACGTATGTGTCTGGCGATGATAGTTTTTGGGAAGAAGCGATGAGCTCGGATCGTGACTCGAAGTCGAAGCGTGTTTGTCTCGAAGTAGTGATGGTACGCGAGTGACTCGTGTTTTGCTCGGGTGCTTGGTCGAGTTTTCTAGGGGTGGGCTTCGGTTTTCAAGTTATCTGTTTTTAAAAGGGAACTTGTACCAGGTTTTAAAGCAAAGGTAAAATTTGTTAATCAAGTTTTCAATATTTATAATCAGGTAAAGGTATAAGAATGTTCAAGTTTAAAGGAAAATGTTTAAACGAGTTTTAAAGTTATTAAAGTTTTTAAAGTTATTAAAATGATTAGTTTTCAAAAAGAATGTTTAGCCAAGTTTAAAAGTATATTTAAAATGAATATGTTTTAAAGAAATGTTTAATTTAAGCATAGGAAATTATTAAAGAAATTTGAATAAGTTTCAAGGACTTAATAATTTTTAAGGTTTATTTTGTTTAAATGAAATTTTATATCTTCTATTATATAATTGATTTGCAAAACATTTTCAAATGGAAGTATAAAGATATAACTAAGTTTTGAATAAAGATAATGAATTTGTCTTTAAATTATTTAAGTTATGATTAATTAAGAATAATTAATTAGTGAATTAATTAAAATATTTATCACTAATAAAATTTATTAGTATAATTAATTAAAGATGAGATTAATTAAAGATATTACTTAGAGTAAGTAATTAGTGGGTAGTTAATAATGGAACATTAACTAGTGATTAAGAAGTGATTAATTTAGGTAATTAAATTAAGTTAATTAATTAAGGTAATTAATTAAAATTAACTTTGAATTTGATTAAGTGTTAATTACTTAATATAATTAATTAATATAATTAATTAAGTGAATTACTTAGTATAAGTAATTAAGATGTAATTACTAAATGTAATTAATTAAAAAGAATAATTACTTTTGGAAGTAATTAATGAAAGGTAATTAGGATTAATTACTTAGATCATTAATTAAGGTTAATTAATGTGATTAATTAAGGTTAAAATTAATTAATGTGATTAATTAATGGATAATTATTGAAGGTGATTAATAATTACTTAATTTAAAAATAATTAGTGGATAATTAATAAAGTAATTTGTGGATAATTACTTAATGGAAATGATTTGAGGTTAATTAATGGGAGTAATTAAGGAATAATTACTTAGTATAATTAATTAATTAATTAATTAAGGTTTAATTAATTAAAGGTAAGTGATTAATAGTTAATTGATTTCTGTAATTAATTAAAGGATAATTACTTAATGTATTTAATTTAAATAGGATAATTAATTAAGAGTAATTAGGGATCATTAATTAATATAATTAATGATGTAATTAAGGAATGATTAAGTGATTATAGAGTAATTAATTAATGTAATTAATTAAGGATTAATGTAATTAATTATAGTTAATTAGTTTATAGAGTAATTAAAGGTTAATTACTATAAATGGTTAAGAATAATTAATTTGTGAAATTAATTAAAGGCTAATTACTTGAATGTAATTAAAAGATAATTAATCAAGGATGATTAATTGAAATGAATAATTAGAGGATAATTAATTAATTTATTTATAATTAATTAATGGTTAAGTAAGCAGGATTTATAGAATGAAGTAATTAATTTAATTTATGTTAAATTAATTAGAGATGGTATAAATCATTACTCGTGGATGGTTGAATAATATTGAATGCTTTGCATTGTTTGATATCTCTGATGAGATATGTGCTGATCTGTGATATGGATGTTTTGGTTGAATTGTGATGATAATGTAGATTATATATTGTGATATTGTGAATTATCTATCTGTGTGTAAATAGATAATAGAATTGAATTGTTTTAACTTTAAAACAACTTGGCCTTAAAAGATACGTTTTGGATTTCGATGAGACCGGGATCGGGTTTCCGTATACCGGTATTCCAGGTCTGGAGACCCGAATACCACATCGATCCAAATTAACGATAGGTCGTGAATCTCAAGTGAAGATGAAGATTCAGAGTGCAAGGGTTATTGTCGTTAACTCTGAGGGTGATTCCAAAACGAGTGTAACGAGATAATGCCTTCGGTTTCGTTCGAACCCGGAACGAACTTGTATGGATTGAATGCTTTCAGCACATCGTCAGGCGGACGATGAGCATTCTAAGTGATATGTTCTGATTAAAGGTAATCGTAACCTCAAGCCTCATCAACCGGGAATGGCTAAAACAGGGGAGGTGCAGCAAGGCTTCGTGGGTAGCACCCACTGAGAGCAAGATAGATCCCTGTCTAGAGGTCCCTTTTCTTTTATTCGGCTTAGTGTGTGGTTGGTCGCGCCAACCACGGGATTATCTTGTTCGGAATTATCCAGTAAGGGATGGTTCCGGCTTTGTGTTGCAGGGGAGCGGGCGTACTCCTCGGTACGGTGATCTAGGCCACGTACTGTGACGGGCGGTACCCCAGTAGCCCTGCCATTGTATGGAATCCAAACTCCAATAAGTGCCGTACGTATTAGTTGTGCCCAACTATGTTGGAATGTGAGATGTAAGCATTTCAGCTATTTCTGTATTTTACTTGAAAACCCTAGACCCTATTATAATACAATCAGATTTCCTATCAAATGTTTTGGTTAGCGTAAGGTAAAAACTTTTCCATGTTTATGTGTGGGAAGTCTTACGTGATACCTTTGTGTTCAAAAGGTTTTGAAGTTAAACAATTTTAACCCGTTTACTCACACCAGACCCATGTCTGACCCAAGTGTTTATTTCTGTTTTATAAACTCTTGGGTACTCAAATTTTTACGAGTAGCCAAGGGATTCAGGTTTAGCTTTGACGAATTGTGGAAGAGCAATGGAGCAGGAGGCTTCGGCGTTCGTAGATATAGTATGCCGCTGTGTTGATATCTGTGTTAGAGTCTTGTATTGTATTTGAGTTGTAATATCTAGACAGATGTTTTATAACTGTCTAGTATGTGTTGTATAGTTGTGTAAACTCTGATAAGTGTTGTATACTATGTAATAGTTTATGTTATTAATATAATTTATTCGTTCCGCTGTGAGATCGTTGTTGTTGTTTCTTTCTTTCTTCTCTTCTTTTCTATTTTCTACCCCTTTCTTTCTTCATAATGATGCGACTTTCTGGGCATAGGAAGTCGGGTCGTCACATATGGTATCAGAGCATAGGTTGAGCGAATGCCTAAGCTTTTGGTTAAGTGAATATCAGAACACTAGGTTGAGTGAATACCTAGGCTCTGAAGTGATGTCTATCTTGAGAGCGCGTAATTGTTAGTTATATAAAAATGATTTTATATTGTGTTAATTGATCGGTTAAGTGGTATATGGATTCTGGTCAATACGAGTAGCTAACGTTATTGATAGGGATCTCTAAACACTTGAACCAGGCCAACGGACATAATATTGTTTTAAAGAGGTAAATGAAATAATTTTACCCAGAAATAATTTCTATATAAAAAAAATATCATTTTAAATATATATATATTTCTACCTATTTGTTGGGTTACCTGTTCGGGTTTTCCAATATAAGTTATAAAGGTAGATAAGGTGGTAGTGTGAGTAACACGACTACCAATAGTTAGAATTTGAGTGTTGAGGTTGGAAGTATATCTGACTAGACTGTAGACCTAATACTGTCTCGAGTGAACTTTGTTGTGGTGTAAAGATTTCACCAATCTCCGAAGGAACTGTTAAGGTTCGGAGTTTATCTTTGAAGTTGGATGAATAGAGTAGATCTATTGGATGAGCTGAAGCGAGTTATAGTATCTTGGTAACTTCAAGAAGAAGTAGCTGTGTGGTGAGACGCGGTGGCTATGGACGTTTCTGAAGATGTTTCTTCTGGGGCAAGTTTGAAGAAGTAGGTCTGCTTCGGTGATTGTGGCTGAGTTCAGCATGGTGTTTTTGTTTGTTTGAAGTCCGAGTTCCTCGAGGAGTTTCGGATAAGAAGTCTTTGGCATCTGTGGAAGCAGTGCAGCTCGGAGTATTCTGTGATTGGCAAGAAGTTTCTGTCTGAGCAGTTTTTCTAGAGATGGAGTCCAAAAGCAGCAGAGTGAATCCATTTCTTCGATGAATTGGATAGTTAAGTATAAGCTGTTCTGATTTGTGAAGAGAGAACAGTATCTGTGTAAGTTAGGTCAGGTTGATCGCAAAAGAGACTTGCGATTGTTTGAATGTTCTCTTTGGATTATTGGAGATTGAGATTCAGTATCGACTTGATTCATGGAGTTACCGGAAGTTCAGCTTAGTAGAAGGATGACTCCTAGATAAGAATTTGGTGAAGCAACTTAGGATTCTTTGGAGAAGGATAGATCAGTCCTAATTTTCTAGTGAAGTTTCTGCTGGGATGATTTGACCAAATGGAATGGTTCACTAAGATTTTATGGTAGGATGAACTGTGGATGATCAAGTTTGTGCTCGAGTTTCTCCGATGACATTCTCATCTATTCAAGATCAGAGTTGTGCAGCAGAAGCAAGATAGCAACTGTTCTAGAGTGGAAGCAACTGAGAGTTGTAATTTTCTTGGAGTAAAGGATTTCTATAGGAAATTCAAGTGTATCTCTAAGTTGAAGGAATTTTCAGGATTTGGAGATAAGGTTGTCAAGTGCAACTGTTTGACTATTCCAGAAAGGAGAAGTAGTTAGAAGTACTCTAATGTTTGTGGAGTAGAATTGTGTTCTGGATTTCGGTGATTTTTGGGAAACCATTTTGTTGAGTAGGATCCGGAAATTGGTTTGATATTAGTCTAGTCTATTTCAGGAAGCATCAGCAAGAGCTAAGCTAATCAGGAAGAATGAAGTGACTCAGGATCGTCAAAGGAGTTATGCAGTTAAGAATTGATGGAATTTGGAAATTGATGTTGAAATTGGATATGGTTTAAGTTTTTCTCCGATCAAAGGAGATATAAGATTTGGTAAGACTGGAGAGTAAGCTCCGGAAGTATTATGAGATTTTTCTGTGTTCTTTGGAGATTAGATTTTGATTCCCAGGATTGAGTTGCCAGTTCGAATAACTGGAATTCATTTTATTTCACATATCTCTGAGGAATATGTGTATAATTCATCGAGTGATGGAATCAGCAGTTCAGAAGGATAGTTGGGATGGTTTTGAGTTAGTCTGATATCTAGTTCAGATTTGTGATCTAGAAAGGAAGGACTTCTAAATTATTGTAGATAGTTAGTTTAGATCCTGTAGAACGAGTCTCCCGGTATATATATATACTTGGGGAAACTCGAGGAAATTCTATCCAGAATTTGTCTGGATAGTTAAATTTGTTTGATTAAATTGTTTGCTATGATTGTTAGAGTATGATTGATATGTATGGTTGTTGTTTGAAATTAAAATTTGCTGGGTTATTAAATTATCTTTGCTTTTAAATTTCGGGGACGAAATTATTTTAAGGGGGGAGGAATGTGATATCCCGGAATTTTGGCAATATCAATTTAATAATCTTTATAAATAATTAAATTGATTTGTTGATTTTATTTTGTAAATTGACAAGTTTATTCATTTTAAATGTTAATAATATTTTAAATTGGCAAGTTTATTTCTTTGAAAACTAATAACATTTTAATTTGGGAATATCTTTTCTAACAATTTTAAATTGAGAAGATTTATCTTTCTAAAACTTATATAAATGTTTTATACTTATACCGTATATATATATTGGTATATATATATATTGTGAATAGAGAATCTTTTGTTTAAATAAAAGATTGAATTTTCAAATTGTAATATATATGTATGTATATGTTATAATTTGATATTGTTTGAAATTTATTTTAATCTATTGATAATTTATATATGTATGAATTGTGATTTAAAGCTTTGTTTTGAATTTAATATTTTTCAAAAGCTAATTAAGGTTAATTTTATATTTTCAAAACATAAGATAAATATTTAGCTTAAATTTGATTTAATAAAAGTTCTATTTTGTTTCCTTTTAAAAATACTTAAATTAAAATGGTTATAATATATATATATATATATATATATATATATAAAGTTATAAATAAGCTTTCTTTTAAAATATCTCTTGAATTAGAATGGTTTGTAAACATATAAAAGAAATAAGACATATGTAAAATATAAATAATTTTAACATAGGTAAATACAAATTCACATTTTTCACAAATATATAAACATAAATACTTTTGTATTAAGGGTTTAGACATAATTATACTTGTTTTAACATTTGTAAGAAATTTAAACCATGAATGTACATTTGTCTAAATGGTAATAAAACAAGTGGCAAGATTTATTTTCTTTAAAATTGAATTAAACGTTGTAAAAGAGAAACCTGGTTAATTGTTTCCAGTTCAAAAGTTTTCAGTTCAAACTTTCTCAAATTTATTTTCTTCTTCAAACTGAAATCAAAGAAACTAAAAACAAAATAAAATCTGCAACTTCAACCTGCTTTCCGAATGAAGTTCAACTGCAAGTCATCTGCAGTTCAACACTTTTAAGCAAAAGCAGATCTACAATTTCAAAACCTGAAAAGCAAATCTGCAACCTCATATTTTCTGCAATTTGCAAAGTAAGCTTCAACCTGCATTTCAAAAATGATGTTCAACCTGCAACTTAAATGAGAGATTAACATCAGAGATCAGGCATGCAAAGGTTTCCATCAGCAAAGCAAATTTAAAGCTTTCACAGATCAAAATTTTAAAACCTGGAAGTAATAAACAGTGCTCTGCTTTGCTCTCTGTTCTTTAAATTTCTGGTGAGTAAACTTTTTCTTTAAAAACAGTTTTAAATCTATGATTATACTTAGATGCTTATGATGGATTTTTGTACTAATATGGTTTGCATATGTTGATACATGTGAATGCATGTTTGTATAAATGAAATGCCTGTACAAAAGTTTGTGTGTATGAATATATATTTTTCTGTTCTATGTCAGAATTAAACCCATTCAAATTTAATTCCATTTCCCTTATACATTCAGATTTAGGTCTCGATCCCTAAATAGAAAATGATGGTGGATATGTAATATTGTTTCTAAAAATATTTTCAAGAATTTATATTAAGTGATTAATTCAAAAAGGGTAAATTACAGTAAAAATCTAAAATAAGTCAAAGTTCGATTGTTATAAATTCAAGTTTGGATTATATATTATAATTCGTATTTACAAGTCATGAATTTTGATATGAATATCTAGATTTTTAAGTTTAAGATTATCGAGTTATCTTAAGTTGAACGGAATTCGTAATTTCGTCAAGTGCCGTCGATCGATGACAATTTGAAGATCGGGGTTGATGTCAGGGATAGCTGGAAGGATGGTGGTTGATAGAAAAATAGTGATAGGTTCTATTAATGGTTGTGGTGGCCGTACGTTGGCGATGTAGGGTTTCATACCCAGTTTTTATCGATGTTGTTTCAGGGGCATTTGCGACATTGGGGTTGGATCGGGTCTGATCGTGTGAGGGAGAAACGATGTTGGGGTTTGAGACACGGCTGTGGACGAGGTGGTAGGATTTCTGGTGGTCAGGATGGTCGTCGGCGATGGAATATGTCGTAACTGGTTTGAGTTCCAGTTTGGGTTAATGTGTTCGTTTTCGATTTGGGTCGCTATTGACGAAGCTGGATGGTCGAGAAGCTAGTAGAGATCATCGTCGACTTGCGAGCATGGTCGGTGAGGAGTCGGTGATGTCCAGTTCACCGTGCACGTGCACGTGTGCACGTATGTGTCTGGCGATGATAGTTTTTGGGAAGAAGCGATGAGCTCGGATCGTGACTCGAAGTCGAAGCGTGTTTGTCTCGAAGTAGTGATGGTACGCGAGTGACTCGTGTTTTGCTCGGGTGCTTGGTCGAGTTTTCTAGGGGTGGGCTTCGGTTTTCAAGTTATCTGTTTTTAAAAGGGAACTTGTACCAGGTTTTAAAGCAAAGGTAAAATTTGTTAATCAAGTTTTCAATATTTATAATCAGGTAAAGGTATAAGAATGTTCAAGTTTAAAGGAAAATGTTTAAACGAGTTTTAAAGTTATTAAAGTTTTTAAAGTTATTAAAATGATTAGTTTTCAAAAAGAATGTTTAGCCAAGTTTAAAAGTATATTTAAAATGAATATGTTTTAAAGAAATGTTTAATTTAAGCATAGGAAATTATTAAAGAAATTTGAATAAGTTTCAAGGACTTAATAATTTTTAAGGTTTATTTTGTTTAAATGAAATTTTATATCTTCTATTATATAATTGATTTGCAAAACATTTTCAAATGGAAGTATAAAGATATAACTAAGTTTTGAATAAAGATAATGAATTTGTCTTTAAATTATTTAAGTTATGATTAATTAAGAATAATTAATTAGTGAATTAATTAAAATATTTATCACTAATAAAATTTATTAGTATAATTAATTAAAGATGAGATTAATTAAAGATATTACTTAGAGTAAGTAATTAGTGGGTAGTTAATAATGGAACATTAACTAGTGATTAAGAAGTGATTAATTTAGGTAATTAAATTAAGTTAATTAATTAAGGTAATTAATTAAAATTAACTTTGAATTTGATTAAGTGTTAATTACTTAATATAATTAATTAATATAATTAATTAAGTGAATTACTTAGTATAAGTAATTAAGATGTAATTACTAAATGTAATTAATTAAAAAGAATAATTACTTTTGGAAGTAATTAATGAAAGGTAATTAGGATTAATTACTTAGATCATTAATTAAGGTTAATTAATGTGATTAATTAAGGTTAAAATTAATTAATGTGATTAATTAATGGATAATTATTGAAGGTGATTAATAATTACTTAATTTAAAAATAATTAGTGGATAATTAATAAAGTAATTTGTGGATAATTACTTAATGGAAATGATTTGAGGTTAATTAATGGGAGTAATTAAGGAATAATTACTTAGTATAATTAATTAATTAATTAATTAAGGTTTAATTAATTAAAGGTAAGTGATTAATAGTTAATTGATTTCTGTAATTAATTAAAGGATAATTACTTAATGTATTTAATTTAAATAGGATAATTAATTAAGAGTAATTAGGGATCATTAATTAATATAATTAATGATGTAATTAAGGAATGATTAAGTGATTATAGAGTAATTAATTAATGTAATTAATTAAGGATTAATGTAATTAATTATAGTTAATTAGTTTATAGAGTAATTAAAGGTTAATTACTATAAATGGTTAAGAATAATTAATTTGTGAAATTAATTAAAGGCTAATTACTTGAATGTAATTAAAAGATAATTAATCAAGGATGATTAATTGAAATGAATAATTAGAGGATAATTAATTAATTTATTTATAATTAATTAATGGTTAAGTAAGCAGGATTTATAGAATGAAGTAATTAATTTAATTTATGTTAAATTAATTAGAGATGGTATAAATCATTACTCGTGGATGGTTGAATAATATTGAATGCTTTGCATTGTTTGATATCTCTGATGAGATATGTGCTGATCTGTGATATGGATGTTTTGGTTGAATTGTGATGATAATGTAGATTATATATTGTGATATTGTGAATTATCTATCTGTGTGTAAATAGATAATAGAATTGAATTGTTTTAACTTTAAAACAACTTGGCCTTAAAAGATACGTTTTGGATTTCGATGAGACCGGGATCGGGTTTCCGTATACCGGTATTCCAGGTCTGGAGACCCGAATACCACATCGATCCAAATTAACGATAGGTCGTGAATCTCAAGTGAAGATGAAGATTCAGAGTGCAAGGGTTATTGTCGTTAACTCTGAGGGTGATTCCAAAACGAGTGTAACGAGATAATGCCTTCGGTTTCGTTCGAACCCGGAACGAACTTGTATGGATTGAATGCTTTCAGCACATCGTCAGGCGGACGATGAGCATTCTAAGTGATATGTTCTGATTAAAGGTAATCGTAACCTCAAGCCTCATCAACCGGGAATGGCTAAAACAGGGGAGGTGCAGCAAGGCTTCGTGGGTAGCACCCACTGAGAGCAAGATAGATCCCTGTCTAGAGGTCCCTTTTCTTTTATTCGGCTTAGTGTGTGGTTGGTCGCGCCAACCACGGGATTATCTTGTTCGGAATTATCCAGTAAGGGATGGTTCCGGCTTTGTGTTGCAGGGGAGCGGGCGTACTCCTCGGTACGGTGATCTAGGCCACGTACTGTGACGGGCGGTACCCCAGTAGCCCTGCCATTGTATGGAATCCAAACTCCAATAAGTGCCGTACGTATTAGTTGTGCCCAACTATGTTGGAATGTGAGATGTAAGCATTTCAGCTATTTCTGTATTTTACTTGAAAACCCTAGACCCTATTATAATACAATCAGATTTCCTATCAAATGTTTTGGTTAGCGTAAGGTAAAAACTTTTCCATGTTTATGTGTGGGAAGTCTTACGTGATACCTTTGTGTTCAAAAGGTTTTGAAGTTAAACAATTTTAACCCGTTTACTCACACCAGACCCATGTCTGACCCAAGTGTTTATTTCTGTTTTATAAACTCTTGGGTACTCAAATTTTTACGAGTAGCCAAGGGATTCAGGTTTAGCTTTGACGAATTGTGGAAGAGCAATGGAGCAGGAGGCTTCGTCGTTCGTAGATATAGTATGCCGCTGTGTTGATATCTGTGTTAGAGTCTTGTATTGTATTTGAGTTGTAATATCTAGACAGATGTTTTATAACTGTCTAGTATGTGTTGTATAGTTGTGTAAACTCTGATAAGTGTTGTATACTATGTAATAGTTTATGTTATTAATATAATTTATTCGTTCCGCTGTGAGATCGTTGTTGTTGTTTCTTTCTTTCTTCTCTTCTTTTCTATTTTCTACCCCTTTCTTTCTTCATAATGATGCGACTTTCTGGGCATAGGAAGTCGGGTCGTCACACTTTACGCTCGGGTCAGCCTGAGTATTCACAGATTTGGATTTCCACCTTCTGGAGATTTGAATCGCTGGAGATTATCTGCTAGTCTTGTTCTATCGACTTCAGTTATGTTGCTCTGTTCAGCTTGTACTTGGTTATCTTATTTATACTTCCGTTGTACTCTATTTCTTCTATTGTATCTTATGTACTCTGATATATTTATATAGTAGCTTCATGAACTACTATTTCTTTTACTTCCGCTGCATTATTTTACTCTGTGTCTGTGATCTGTGATTATATTTATTTACTGTATATTCTGAGATTTGCCAAATTTTAATTACAACGCGGTATTTTGAGCAATTCAACTCCGGCATGAGTGTCTACCTATGCACTTATAATGGATGCGAATGGTTGAAAAAATCGGGTCGTTACAGATATACAGGTATAAAGGAAATTGAATTTGATTTCACAGATAATTTGAATTGCTCGACAAAAGGTACGTATTTGAATTATAATATGAGTTTTTGATGATTTCTCTCTAGCCGCTTGGCTTTTTCTTTTTCTTTTTGAAATCTGAGAGTCCGTAGGGACGTTTTGTAGTCGTGCCGTATTAGCCGCGCAAAGGAGACGCTGGCGAAATTTTTCGAAAATTTCGAGTGTTAGAAAATTTTTGAGAAATTTTTGAAAGTTTAAATTTGAATTTGAATTTAAATTTGAATTTTGAAGTTAAACAATGTTGTTTGAAACTTTAATTGGAGTTGGAAAGTTAGTAGAAATGATAACGAATCTTTAGTAGAAAGATTTGTTTTGAAAATTGATAAAACTATTTGGATGTTGAAAAAGAGTGGACGAGTTAAGGATCATTTTTTTTTTCTAACTTGTAATTTCGAGGACGAAATTCTTTTAAGGAGGGAAGTCTGTAACGACCCTGAATTTTGAACAAATTAAATTGAGAATATTTAATTAATTTTAAATATTTGAACGGTGATTTAATTTGAATCCCCGAAATAACTTTGAAATTGGCGATTAAATTTTACAATTTAATCTAGTGAATGTCGAATAAAAATTTGAATCTACAATTTTAAGCCGAAGAAAAATATTTCGAAAGCTTTTAAAATTCGTATTGATAATATTGAAGATAACAGAAGCTTCAGAATTGAGTTTGAAAATGATTTATTCAGTTTTGAAATTTATATCGTTCGTACCGATATTTAAAAATAGTCATTTTTCAAACAGTCTCGGAATTCTACGAAACCAGTTCCATTGGGTCCGAAATATCGAATTATTATCGGATTCCAAATTTCGTATTTTTCGGAGTTCGTATGTGAGAATACGACACGAAAATGCATTGAAGTTTTTATCGAGATTTAAATTTAAAATTTTATTTAAACCTTTACGTTTAAAAACTTTTCTTCCCTTAGTTCAGCCTTAAAACACGCCTACAATCACGATACGAAAATCACGCTTCCCTCTTTAAAATAAATCAAAACCATACTCTTCGTTTTTTTTTATCAAAGCCATACTCTCGAGCAATCAAATATTAATGGCCGCGTACATTTAGAAATCAAGAAAGAATCCCCTCATATCCAAAAAAATCGAAACCGAGATAAGCTTGAGTAAAATTCTCGTTCGAAATTCAATGATGGCCGCTCGCGTGCGATGGCGACAAGGAGGCTCGCGAACGCGAGTTCGATTGGGGGCGGTGTCGTTGAAGCGTGAGTCACGAGGGGAAGCGGGGCGACGTTCGAGGCGAGTTTGATCTCGCGTGCGCTGTCACCAAGCGATGGTGCGACGACGAAGGCAGCGACGTGTGGATGAGAGCAGTGGCGATTGTCGAGCTTGGTGAGGGGGTGTCGCGATTTTGTGGCTGCGATGGCGTCAAGCGAGCAAGAGGAGGCGACTGAAATTAGGGTTGCGGCGGCAGCGAGGTCGTGGTGAAGGAGTGATTGTTCGAGCTCGAATCTGGGTTGAGGGGAAAGGAGCGCTGCGATTTTTTTGTCGATGTCGACGAGGTCGTGGGCTCGAGTTCAATCTATGGAGGTGGGCAGGCCGGTCCTTTGTTCAAGTTGCTGGCATTTCAGTGGAGTTCGGATGGTCTCGAGTAGGCAGAGACGATGTCAGAGTCGTTTTTGAGGAGTCTCGTCGCGAGTTGCTCGCGACTTCGGCATGGATGAGGTATTCGATTTATTTACAATTTTATATGTATGAATATATTCACAGGTTTACAGTTAAACAGTAAGTTTAAATAGAATTTGATTTTGAAATCTTTATAGTTTAGTGTATATGCAGTTTTAAGTTTGTATATATGTACAGAAGAAAAAAAAAGGGGAATTTAAGTCTAACTTTTAATTTAATAAATTTGAATAAAGGGATTTGTTTAGAAATTAAAAGTATTGGTTTAAAATTAATATTTATTATCTTAAGATTTTTAAGAGGGTATTCGATTTAATTTAATGGATTGGTAAGAGGAAATTTGTTTTATAGAATAAATTAATTGGTTAGTTTAAAATTTAAATTATCAGTTTAAATAAAGTCTTTGGTTAATAAAATTTATCAAATGAGAATTTAGATGTTCGATTTATTTCGAATTTTAATAAATTGTATAATTGCTTATACAAGGTCAAAACTGTGAAAATAAGTCGAATTGGGAATGGATTGCAAATTAAAAGCTAAGGTGAGATCTTCTCACTCAGATTTAATTTTAGATTAAACAGTTCTTGATTGTTGATTGACTGTTTGGATGTTGTATTAGATATGATAGGATATATCTATATATAGCAGTATATACATATTGGCATATGTATATATTGGATTGATGATTTCCCGCCTCGTATAGCGGATGAGACCCTATTGCGCCGTTAGTAAGCGGATTTATAAAAACCTATATACCGCGATAATTCCGTACTGGAGCGGAATTGGTATTGTGCTAACATCTTTGGATGCAGGGAAACAGGTTGGAGGGATCCAACTGGACCCCTCACATTGATTGAATTTATTTCTATTGAGATATGAATCTGTGAATGATTATAGTGATGCTATTAATCATATTGATATCTGGAAATTGTTTGAAAGCTAAAATTTAGCTGAATGGATGTTTTGACATCATTGGATTCCAAAAATAAACGAAATTGGATTTTTGAATCAAAGTAGAAATTTCTAAGTGAATCAATTTTTGAAATTGAATATATTTTGAAAAAAGAAATTTTTAAAGTATAAAAAGTTAATTTTTATAATCTTATCGAATTTATTCCAGAATCAAGTGAAAATGTTAAATAAATGGATCTCGTAAAATAGTGATTATAAATTGAAGAATTAATTTAAGAATCTGGATTTTTAAATAGATTGAAAGAAACGATTGAAATTTATTTTCTTAAAAAGGAATTTATTAAAAGAAGATAAGTTGGAAATCCGACTAGAAATTTACTTGGTAAATTGAAATGATTTGAGAAGTCAATGTAAAATGACTTCAATTTAAAGAATCCATTTAAAAACAGGATATTGAAAAATTTGAAGGAAAATAAGAATTTATTTTAGTAGGGATAAATAAAATTAGCAATCAATCTGTAATTGATTTAATATTTGGAAATGGAATCAGTATGGAAATTTTATTTTAAAGTTGAAAATAAATTTAGAAATCAATATTGAAATTGATTTGGTATTGAAGCTTTTATAAATAGAATTAAAAGTTATAAAAGTTGTTTATAAATCCGGAATCACTTATTTTGATGAGTTAAATATAGAAGTTGATAAAAAGAAGATTTATAAGTCGAAGTTGTTATTAAAATAGAAATAGAATTTATAACCGTGTTTATAAATTCGAAAGCGATGGAATTTGATAAATTAAATATAGAAGATTATCAAAGTAGATATATTCGCGATTTCGGATAGCGAATTTCTATTGAAATGAAAATGTGTAGAAATAATTGGAATTGGGTTAAATGAAGTATATTCACGATTTTGGACAGTGAATATATTTTTAAGTAAAAATGGTTATGTTTGGGAAAGCGATATTATAAATGAAGCTAAACATTTTAAAGACGTTTTAAAATGTATTATGAATCGAAATCATAGATTTCAACATTTATTGTTGAAATAGACGTTTTCGAGAAATAAGGAAATGGTGGACTATAACACTGTTGTTATAGTAAATGATTTCCGAAAGGAAATGTTTTATATAGTATTGGGATTTATATATCTATCTAAATTTCGAATCCCTATACTAGTGATTTTGAGTCATCGTAACGATGTTTTACGCAACATTCGTTTTGACTCAAATAGATGTCAAATTTATGATTTCCTTAAAGAATGAATATATACTTAATATTGTTTTAAGTATATCGAATATTTTCAAATGTTGAAAATAAATGATTTGTGAATTACTTATTTTTAAATAAGTATGGAAATGCTTTTCCAATATGAAATGAACTGTTTTGAGATTTTATCTTCAAAGATAAAATGAAATGTGGAAATTGATTTGAAATTGTTTTCAAACGGTTAAGTGTGGAAATTTTATATCTAGTAAAGATATTTTTGGAAAATAAAAAATTTTGGAAAATTATTTGGAATCTGATGATGTTGCGCATCTTTATTGATAGTTAAATAACCGACTATCGATAATTACCTTTAGATAGGTATTTGTTGTGAATTGGATGAATTTGAATGCCACACTTATTTTTAAATAAGCGCTCACTATTCGGGTTAGCCGGGAAAGGACCATGGGGTCGTATAACCCATTCCGAATATGTGATACGTCGTTATGAATTGCATTTGAAGACCGGTGTTGAAGACCGGATATTTTTTGAAAACGGAAGGATTACCGTCGAGTTACTCTACATCGACTGATCTTCGATTTAGAGGTTTTATCACCCTTAGTGACGGGAAGTCCTGACGTGATTGAAAATTATCCGGATATGCAAGGGCTTCGTGAGAAGTGCCTTCGGTTCTATTCGATCCCGGAACAGACTTGTATGGATTGTGTGTCTGACGTTACAATTTGAGATATAAAGCTGATTTCTTTCAAATACATTTCTGTTGGTGGTGGAGAATTTATTCTCTTAGCTTAACACCCTTCTCTGAGACGTACGAGCTCAGAGGTTATGTAGTTGAAATTTATCAGCGATATATCCCAATTTGGTAACGTGGCATACTGAGTGTTGCTGTGAAATGATCAGTGTTTGATCATTTGTGATATGATCATTTGTTTGATCTTATATCTTTGTGATCATAGGTTGATCATTTTGTTTGACCCGAAGCAGGGCTTTTTGAGAAAGCGTAGCTTTGTGGACGAGACTTCGTCGAGCCTCACACCCCGGAAATGGTCGAAACAGGACGAATGCAGCAAGGTTCTAGGGAGTAGCGCCCCTTAGTGTATGTCATTCCTTCTGGATAAAGGTGGTATCATGGTATGGAGCCCAGATACTTAACCTCTGTGGTTACTGCATTATTTTTTTCTATGTGGTTTGTTGGAATCGGGGATCCTCGGGAAGATCGGTGACGATCGGGGGATGGCATACGCGTGTCAGTAGTTACCTATTTTTGCAGAGGTAACCCGGCCTTGTGTTGGCAGAGATCCGGTTAGGTTCTCGGGTCGTCTATTCCAGGGACGTACCCATCGTGGATAGGAAGTTCCTTAGCCTGACCATTTGTTGGAAATCCAAAGAAACAATACGCGACTTGTACGGTTTTAGTTGTATTACCTGCTATGGAATGTGGCGGTAACCTGCTATTGAACATAGTAGCTATAGTAGGCATAAGTGCGGAATGCCTATGCTGGCTAAGATTAATATTATACTTTCGAAATGTTTTCTACACTATGCACTAATAATAATATCAAAAATGATTTGATTTTGCGTAGTAAGCATCTTTGACTATCATAAGAAGAAATCTCCTCCAATTCTGCGTTTGCATTGTGTGTGTGGTGGGAGGTCTTATGGTAGTTTCATTTTCCAAAAGCATTTCGAATTGACTTTAAAATTATCCTGTTGTTTATTTTAAAGATAAACTGTTTTACGATCTCACACCAGTCACCATGACTGACTCGGAGTTTATTGTTTCCCTTCTAAACTCTGGGTGCCCACCAATTTCCACACGGGCAGTCTAGAGTTAGATTATCAGGATATTCTGGATATTCTGGAGCTTGGAGATAAGCTGGAGTTCGAGACGTAGTATTTGTATCTGATATTATTTTATTCCGCTGTGTATTCTGTATGAGGACGAGTTTATATAACTGTCCATTGTTGTATATTGACTCTGATGATATGATGTAATGTAATGTAATAACAGATATAATTCTTTTGTTTTTAAATGATATTCATTTATCTATTATATATTGTTCCGCTGCGATATGTGAGATTCTGATATTGTTTTCTGCTTCTGTATCTGATGTTGTGTTGTTGTTCTTCCCTCTTCTTTCTTTTTCTTCTATCTTCTTCTTCTACCTTTTTCTTCTTTCTTAAAACCATAACTTTCCGGGTTTCCGGCATTCGATGGCTCAGCAGTCGATAAAGTGAGTATCGATGTTGAATTTTCGAAAGTCGAAAATTTTCGGGATGTTACAGAGACCTTCCATGAACTGCCTCTTCCCATCTTCCCATGCCGACCTCTCGGACCTCGCCTGCAAGTACCCAGTAGCCTGCTCGAATCCTTCCTCTGGTCGGCGTATGTGTTCGTAGGTATATTTATATATATGCAGTTGTTTGGCAATATATTTGTTTGGCAATATATATATATATATATATATTGGTTTGGTTATCTATATAGATTTACATGAGTATATATATTTTGAAGTTATTTTAATATGCTGTGAGTTTTATGTTTTGTTTTGGTTCATGTTCTATATTGCTGAAAGAAGTTTATTTAAAACGTGTGTTTAAAGGGAATTGTGTGCAGCGTGTATATTCAAATAAGCTGCTTTGCTTTGTCTTGAAAAAAAGTGCAGTAAAGTATTGTTTTATATTAGTTTTAAAGGTAAAGATATAGTTTGGTTGCATATTTGGATTGTCTACAAATGTTATATATGCGGACATACATATATGTTGTTGTATAGATTAATAAGGGTCTGCATGCATATATGGTTAAAATATACAGTCTGTATGTATTTGTGAGCTCATGACAAAAAAAATGTTTTTTTAGTTTGGCATTGGTAGATGCGACGTATATATATTTTCATCTAATATGTAGTAGTATATATATGTTTGCCAAGAGATATGTAAAGTTATGTTAGAAGTATTATATATATGATTGCAACAGTATTATGTATATGATTTCAACTGTTTAAAAAGGCATGTATTTTATGCTCGGAACATTTTATAAAATGTTGGATATACATTTGTTTGCCTATGACTATTTACAGTTTGATCTATATATATATTTTATTAACGTTTTATAAAAGTAGTTGGCATATGACTGCTTATAAATGAAGCCTACATGTAACTGCTTATAGTTGGATCTATATAGTTGGTTATAAATATAATATGCATTTTTGATTGTGCGTAGCCTATATATTTGGAATATAGAGATAAGTATATATGGATTCATACGTGTGTTGCCTTATATTTTGATAAGAAATAGTTCTGTTAAGGAAATAACTATTTTATTATATGATATGTTTGATTTGATATGAGTTTAAAATTTAATATTTATTTTATAATATAAAGATTTTTATATGAATTTATAAATATAGTGATTTGAAATTATATCCGTATTGATGTGGTTTTCCACTGTCGAATTTTGTCGCAGTCATTCTAGCTTGTCATTGTCCGAATCTGCATTCCAGCAGCAGTCTTCTAGCTTTGTTAATTATCCATGCTTATCCATGTCCGTTTTCATCTTGTTCTCGTTCATCTCTAACCTCGGAAGGTGAGCAATCACTCACGATTAACGTTCTTTTATTTATTAAATTTGATTTCAATTGAAACGACAATTGAAATATATGCTGCTGTTAGATATTTACACTGTTATTACCTGTATCAGTTCACCTGTGACATCTGACACCATTATCTGTTATTTATACAATGATAATCCAGTTTAGTTGATAAATGATTGATTGTTGATGTTTATATTGGACATTAAATTGTTAATGTTAAAGTGATAAATAATATGCAATTGAATTGATATATGATAGTTAACGATTTAAATTGAATCTATATGTTGCATTTGATTAGTGAAATTTGTATAATATGACCCCATTTAAATGTTAAACTAGTTGACACATAGAATTTGATAAATTACACTTTGAACCTTGAATGTATATTGGATTAATTGTTGTAGTATTAAAATTTGAAATTGAATGACAAAGTGAAAAATCGTATAAATAATTAGTGGAATAATCTTTAATCTACATGAAATGATAGTGTAGATTCTAGAAATAATTATATTAATTCGCACAAACAACAATGTGAATTAATACGATTATTTCAGGATTATTTGAATTGATTATTGGATTGTTGTTATTGATTGTTGTTATTGCTTGTTTATTTACTTTGACACCATCCCAGTTATCACACTGCAAGTTCCCTTTGCTATGCTTTGATTTGAATTGAATTGGAATCGGGTTCGGTGTAATAATTACGAAAGTTATTAAAGAGACCGGAATCGGTTATGGACATACTCTCTGTCTAAACTGAAAACCACTTTAATAACTATACGCGGAGTGGTGATCCAGAATGAAGTGGTTGGAATGATGTACGTGATGACTAAAGAAAGAGAACGATAATGGATAGCCTTGACACTTGTGTCAAATTGGAAATGACTAAAACAGGAGCCGTGCCGGGCCAATGGAGGATTAGCTACCTCAAGTGAACACACTTCTTCGAACTACTCATTACTTGTTGTCGATTGGTGCACCCTTGATTTTGGGAGTGTTGTTTCACGGTGTTGTGGGCGCTGCGGCGTTGCGTTCTCACCAGTCCGGATCAGGCAAACGGTAGTATCACTACCTTGGGTATTACCTCATGTGCCTTGTCAAACTTGTATCCCTTTATTCGCGACCACTACAAATTTGTTTTGTACCTTTAGTATATGGATTGCCCTCTGGTGACTTCCGGTTTTGGGGAAACTACGGTCTTGTATATGCTTTTGGGAATAAAAATGTGTTAAGGGTGGAATGGGCCATGACTTAACGCTATTTTGATACCTTATATTACTGATAGACATTATCTACTTAGCGTACATTACTACCTAGTAGATAGTTTAACGGGTCCTTAAAGGATGGTTATTCCAAACATCCTTTGAGTTACTTGTATTTCAATTGCTATTTCACTTGAGTTGGATTTATTAATATAAGAATGTTAATCCTGACTCGAGTGTCTTGTGTTTTGCTTTACGCTCGGGTCAGACTGAGTGTACCAGTATTCGAGACTCACCTTTGAAGTTGGAGCTTTGCTTGAAGATCCAGCCATCTATTCTGCTTTCAGTATTCGATGATTCCAGTGATGTATTCTAATTTGTATCTGATGTATCGTGTTACTCTTCCGTTGTATCTGGTTTAACTCTGATGTATCGTATTACTCTTCTGTTGTAAACTCTGATGTATCTTATATATTCATATAGTAGCTTCATGAACTACTATCTCTTTTATTTCCGCTGCATTTATTATTCTGTGTCTGTGATCTGTGATTATTTTATTTACTGTATATGTTCAGTTTTGCCAAATTTAAATTAACAACGCGGTATTTTGAGCAATTCAATTCCGGCATGAGTGTCTACCTATACACTTATAATGGATGCGAATGGTCCAAAATGTCGGGTCGTTACAGTTGGTATCAGAGCTTTGGTAGCTCTAGGCAAAACTTAACATATAGGGTAAATGTATTTACATAATCACTCTCATTCGAGTTTCAATCTCTTCCTTTGACTCAATTCCTTTGAATTTTGGAACGTTCCCCTCGGTTCCGAAATTCATTCGTGTCCTTTACTATTCGTCTTCTTTCAATTCTGGGGCACCTCATAACTCCATTTTGAATGATATCTATAATAGTCAGCGGTCTCGCCAATCTTCGAATGATTCGTAAAGGAGCAAAACTCGTTTATAATATGCATCGATTTACCGGAGATTTCTGTATCCTCGGTTTATGTAACGACCCGATATTTTGGACCATTCGCGTCCATTATAAGTGTATAGGTAGACACTCATGCCGGAGTTGAATTGCTCAAAATACCGCGTTCTTAATTTAAATTTGGAAAAACTGAACATATACAGTAAATAAATAATCACAGATCACAGACACAGAGAAATAAGTGCAGCAGAAATAAAAGAGATAGTAGTTCATGAAGTTACTATATGAATATATAAGATACCTCAGAGTTTACAACAGAAGAGTAATATGATACATCAGATACAAAGTAGAATACATCACTGGAATCATCGAATACTGAAAGCAGAATAGATGGCTGGATCTTCAAGCAAAGCTCCAACTTCAAGGGTGAGTCTCGAAAGCTGAACCACTCAGTCTGACCCGAGCGTAAAGCAAAAACACAAGACACTCGAGTCAGGATTAACATTCTTATATTAATAAATCCAACTCAAGTGAAATAGCAATTGAAATACAAGTAACTCAAAGGATGTTTGAAATAACCATCCTTTAAGGATCCGTTAAACTATCTACTATGTAGTAGTGTACGATAAGTAGATAATGTCTATCAGTAATCATAAGATATCTAAATAGCGTTAAGTAATGGCCCATTCCACCCTTAACACATTTTTATTCCCAAAAGCATATACAAGACCGTAGTTTCCCCAAAACCGGAAGTCACCAGAGGGCAATCCATATACTAAAGGTACAAATCAAAATCGTAGTGGTCGCGTATAAATGGAATACAAGTATGACAAGGCACATGAGGCAATACCCAAGGTAGTGATACTACCGTTCGCCTGATCCGGACTGGTGAGAACGCAACGCCGCAGCGCCCGCAACACCGTGAAAACAACACTCCCAAATCAAGGGTCCGCACCAATCAATCACAAAGTAAAAGAATAGTTTACGAAGAAGTGTGTCCACTTGAGGTAGCTAATCCTCCATTGGCCCGGCACAGCTCCTGTTTTAGTCATTTCCAATTTGACACAAGTGTCAAGGCTATCCATTATCGTTCACTTTCTTCAATCATCAACGTTCGCCAAATCCAACCACTTCATTCTGGATCATCACCTCGCGTATAGTTATTAAAGTGGTTTCCGGTTTAGACAGTGAGTATGTCCCAAACCGACTCCGGTTCCTTTAATAACCTTCGTGATTATAACACCGATTGGTCGTTAATATATTTCAAAACCAAATCAATTTCAATTCAATTAGAATTCGTAAATCAACATTTCATTTGTCTTTCTAAACCAATTTCCAATATTTACGTATCAAAACTTCCAAATTCACAATTTCAAAATCTTATAATTCAATTTCAGTTTCTATTTAAAACAATTCAAATATTGATTCAAGTTCGTATAAAAGTTTCATTTCGAAATCATTTAAATCAATTTAGTTAACATTCAAATCAATTTACATTCATTTATCGATTTCATTCAATATCGTTAAATTACTTTATCATTCAAAACAACTTCTATTAAATTTCCAAATCATTAAATCAATTTCTTAAGTTCAACTTCATTAAATCAAAACTTACAATTTTGAATTAAATTCAATTCGTCAAATCAATTCTTTCAATTACAAGTCTTACATTAATTCCAAAAATATCACATTTTCATTTCTTGTTAAATAAATTCAATTTCACTTATTTACTTTCTTGAATAATTTTCCAAAAACTTACTTAATAAAGAAATTCAATTTCAATTATTCACAAAATAAAATTCACTTATTCAAAGGTTCAATTTCTCTTATCAAAGAATTCAATTCAATTTAATCATTAAATAATTCAATCTTATTTAATTATTAAATAATTCAAAACTTAATTATTAAATAATTTCAAAGTTTAATAATTCCAAACTTAATTATAATTTCAAAATTAATTATTAAATCATTTCAAAGTCTAATAATTTAAAACTTAATTATAATTTCAAAATTAATTATTAAATCATTTCAAAGTTTAATAATTTAAAACTTAATTCAATCATTTCTCAAATTAAACAACATTCTTTCATCGATTACATTGTAAATATTTTGTTTCAGATTATTAAATATTACAATTTCCTTTCATTAAAATTCAGATTTCAACTTCATTTCAAAACCATAATATTTATTCAAATAAATCCTTATTTTATTTTTAAATCAAATTTATTGACCAATCGGTTTTATTTAATTTTCTTTCCTAGGTCAAAGTTCAATTTGGGTATTTATCATTTCAACCTGATTCCAATTCAATTCAAAATCAAAACATAGCAAAGGGAACTTGCAGTGTGATAACAGGGATGGTGTCAAAGTAAATAAACAAGCAATAACAACAATCAATAACAATCCAATAATTAATTCAAATAATCAATTCAAATAATCCCGAAATAACCGTATTAATTCGTATTGTCATTTGTACGAATTAATATAATTATTTCTAGAATCTACACTATCATTTCATGTAGATTAAAGATTATTACATTACGGTTTTCACTTGTCATCTATTACAATTTCATCCATCATCAATTTAACAACATACATTCAGTGGTTCAAGATGTAATTAAACAAATCCTACGTGTCAATAAATTCAACAGTTAAATGGGTCATATTATACAAATGTCAGTTAATCAAATTTAACACTTAATTATCCTATATCAAGTTCAATTTCATACTATTTATCGTTTTAACATTAACAATTTAACGTCCAATATAAACATCAACAATCAATCAATTTCAGCTAAACTGTATTATCATTGCATAAATAATTAACAGATAAAGGTGTCAGATGTCACAGGTGAACTGATACAGGCAATAGCATATATAACAGTGTAATTAACTAACAGCAGCATATTTCAATTGTCGTTTCAATTGAAATCAAATTTAATAAATAAAAGAACGTTAATCGTGAGTGAGTGCTCACCTTTCGAGGCTAGAGAAGTTTGACAACAGAACAAGCTGTGAATTCCAAAGTAAAGTAGGAATGGTACGAATTTGATAGACAAGCTGATAAATGAAAATTGATGAAGTCAAATCAGACTGGATCGATGATGATAATTGGTATAAATAAACTTAGGTATATATAACCATATATATATAAAATCATAATTTAAATTCAAACACATATATAAACACTACATATATAAACTTACATTAATCTATATATATATAACAGAATATATAAACTAATGATATATTGGTATAGACTAACCTATACAAATCTGAACCTAATCTATATGCCGTATCTTGAAACACGTAGGTAATATAACTTACATACGGCTATATACACATAACAACCGACAACTTATATAACTTGTAAACTATTGAAAATATACATAAAGTACTTCCATATATAATATATTCGACAAATTGGATTCTATAAATAACAATATTTTAGTTAATATCAGGCATACATTTCTTTTCATACTGCAAAAATGAAAAATTAAAATGACAAAATGAATAGATCACAAACTTTAATATGCGCGCTAATATAACTTGTACACTCAGATAAATTATATATTCTTATATATATACACAACTCTACTAACATCATAAATGACTCGCATAAATTATATATTATATGCAGACCTTGAAATCTACATAATTTTACATAGACAAATGTTATACACCTATATACTACTCAAAATATAAATACAGACCCAGACATTATACCTTTAAATTTCTTTCGAATAGTCAACTATATATTAGTCATAACATATATACCCATCAATTACTGTACTACCTTAAACTAACATATTAAAACTTTATCTATTTGTAAACTAACATATGCAGACTTTATAACATATAAATAAACTAACATACGTATATAATAACACAACAAATATAACTTCATATACATATATTGAAAAGTGACAACATATTATAGCTTATAAAACTTAGATATATATTCATCATATATGCAACTTTATACATGCGCAGCTAGTGAACAACCAAATATAACTATATATACACAAACTGTATATATAAGTTTCGCAAGTAGTTACCAAAATATATTTATAACACTCTTTTAGTTTATATAAACTCATACATAAAATATACACATAAAATAACCAAATCTGTATATATATATATATATACGTACAAATATAAATTTACATACCACATACTTAAGACAGCGGTGATGGGTGGTTCGTCACGAAGGCGGAGAGCCGGAGGTCATTTGTTGTTGGATTTTCGAAGGGTGGAGATAGGCGGGGTGGGTCGGCATGTGAGGTTGCATGAGAGGTGGTGGAAGCTGGTTTCGGCAGGGCTGAGGAGAGTGATGGCGTGGGCTGGTCGCTTGCGGAGGTTGTAACAACCCGAGTTTTTCTAACACGAAAAACCGGACCATTTGGGTAAAAGAAGAAGAGGTAGAAGAAGAAAATAAAAGAAAATTGCAACATCAGAATCTAACCATCGCAGCGGAATAAAATATAATATATCAACAGATCTTTACACAAATCAAAATTTTATCTGTTTATACAATACATCAGAATACATCATCAGAGTATATCAACATCCATAACATACAACTAAATACACAGCGGAAAAATAATAACAAGTACGGGAGTACGTATCGACATCCAGCTCGTCTCCTGAGCTCCACAGCATCATATCCTGAACCTGTTTATCTCGGTCTGACCCGAGCATCATATAAAACAATACCCGAGTCAGTCTGGAAAACCAACGTGATAAAATCACACTCAAATTGATTATTAAAGTTTCAAAATCTTTTGAAAACAAAAGCATCTCGTAAGACCACGCCACAAATAAACATGTCGGGTTTTTACCTGACGATAGCTAAAACACTTTATATCAAAATCCTCTGATATTATAATAGTGTCTACAGAAAGTAAAATATAATCTAGCTGAAATGCTTGCATCTCACATTTCAACAATAGTTGGACACAATCAAAACCGTACAGGCACGTAGGAAGAATGGATTTCCAACGAATGACTAGGCACTGGGGTACCACCTATCACAGTACGTGGCCTAGATCACAGTACCGAGGAGTACGCCCGCTCCCCTGCAACACAAGGCCGGAACCATCCCTTACTGGATGATCCCGAATAAAATCACCCCACGGTTGGGATCAGCAACCGCACCACTAAGCCGAAATAAAAAGGGACATCTAGACAGGGATGACCTTACCCTCCAGTGGGAGCTACCCACGAAGCCTTGCTGCATAACCCCTGATTTTCAGTCATTCCCGGTTGATGAGGTTCGAGGCTAAACGATACCTTTTAGAGAATATATCCCTTAGAATGCCCATCGTCCGCTGACGATGTTTCGCAAGCATTCGTCCATACCAGTCCGTCCTGGGTTTGAACGGAACCGAAGGCACTATTCCTACTACATCCATTTTGGAAATATCCTCAGGATTAGTAGCGACTAGCCCTTGCACTTCACAGCTCCATCTTCGACTCCGAAATCGTTACACGAAACGTACAAACCGGATCGAAGTGGTATTCGAGTCTCCAGACCTAGAATCCCGGTATACGGAAACTCGATCCCGGTCTCTTCGAAACGATCAGCGCATTTGGCCAATATTGATAGTCGGTTATTTAACTATCAATTAACATCCACAAGCAACCATCACACAATTAAATAATTTCCCACATTATTTATTTGCCCAAATATCTTTCCAAGATATATTTCCGAATTTTCAAAACTCATTTGAAAACAATTTCAAAACAGTTTCCGCTTACGGAATACATTTCCAAATATTTATTTCCTCTGAAACACCAAGTACAAAACACTTAGATTTTAAAATAATCTTAAACACTTTACTATAAATATACTTAATAATATTGAAATTTAAAAAAACTACTTTAATACCTTAACAAAATATATACTTAAGAAATATTTAAAATGAAACCACTTTACAAATATAAACTAAATTTCTCTTTTTAAAATATAATACCAAATCACTTTTATATAATTACTACAATAATAGATCTTTGAAAAATACTTACTTTAAAGTTTAAATATTTAAAAAGAATAGGTTTCCTAAAACATACTTAATTAGGAAATTAACATTTAGAAATAATAAATTTTCTAAAATATGCTTTTAAAAATACAATTAGAACTTTTAACTTATATTAAAATTGCTTTGAAAACGTACTTGGCTATACAGAGAAATACCCTTCTCACTCCCATCTTTTAAAAATAAAATAACATTTATTTTTAAACCAAACCATATCCTTTTATAAATTCCCACTTTGAAATTATATTTTCAAATATCCTCTGATATTTTATTTTACTTTACAAACCCAGTTTATCTCTCCCAAATCTCATTTCTCTTTAAAATTCAAATCCCAAAGTATTTAAATCAATTTATAATTGATTTCCCAATTTATTTTACTTTGAAATAAATTTTCCTACTTAATTCATTTATTTCCAAATTCATTAACTTCCAGATTTTATTTCTCATTATGATTTAAAATCTTTAAACCGAAACACAAGTTTCAGATTTCCCAAATTCCTTCTCTTTTTAATTACATTTAAACATTGAATTAAAATAAATTTTTATCCCTTTAAATAACATCACATAAGTCTTCTTTAAATTCAACATTTCTCTATTTATTCAAAATTCCTCTTTTCCATATTTAATTTATTCGAATTCACTAGAATTACTTAACTAAATTTTATTCTTTTATTTTTTTCCAAAAATCCAATTCAATTGCTTTTGATAACTCATTATACTGGGAAATTCAATCCAACCAGATTATCCAATATAAATTATCACAGGATAACAACAATCATATCACAGAATATTTAAAACAAAAATTAAATATTTTGAGGAATCCAGTTGGATCCCTCCAACCTGTTTCCCTGCATCCACAGACGTTAGCACAATACCAATTCCACTTCGAGGTGGAATATCGCGGTACATGGGTTTATAAAATATCATCCGCTATTATGCGGCGCATAGGGTCTCATCCGCTATATAATGCGGGAATATCAATTCCAATATATACATATGCCAATATATATATATTGGTATATACTACTATATATATATATCATATCAACCAAATCAACCATTCAATCAAATATTTAAATTTAACCATTTAAATTTAAATCTAACTGAGTGAGATTTACTCACCTTTTATTTTGTTTGCAGTCCATTTCCCAAACACTTCCATTCCCGCTTGTTCCTCTATTTTAGACCTTGTATAAACATTTATAATTTTTATTAATATTCGAATCAATTAGACAATTAAATTTCCATCTACTTATTTAATTAACTATGAGTTTGGATTTTAAGCTAATAATTTGATTTTAAACAACTTTTTCTTTTAAATAAATATCCTTTTAGCAACTAAACAAAACTACTTCCATAATATTCATTTTTTTAAAATCAAACAAGTAAATTAAAATGTATATAAATTTATTTATTTTATTTAAACTACATATATATATCTATATAAAATGTTTTTATCAGGTCTGAACTTAAGAAATAGTTCATATCAAATCTGTATATGTTTACATATAAGTATAAATCGTAAATTTGAAAAATAAATGGTTTCATATACCTTACTGTAAAATCAGTTACTGTGTTAATATTCCTCTTGAACTGCATAAAATAAATACCTGGTATAACTCCATATTTACCTAAATTCCTACTTTTCTTCCTAAAATTTCTATCTATAAATATATTCTCCTGTTTAAACGATAACACTTATTAACAGAACTGCTTAAATTTTAACTCTGTTGTTTTATCTTTACAATTTCGAACAAAAAGTTCTAAAACTTCGTAGTACTAAATAAAATGATCAAATTTACCTTATCAAGTTCTCTAACTCTTTTATCTACCAGCTTATATTACTCATTGAGTTAATTTCATCTCATAATTATAATCCCAGAATTAAACTTTCATTCCTTTCTTATTTCAATCAACTTCATTCTATACTTTATATTGTTGATTCATTTAAATTTCCACATTTAAATTTTAAATAGAATTTCCAGAATCCAATTGCCCGGTTTTATTTCAAAACCATTTTGAATCCATAAATAACTCATACATATCTGGTATATCACATCAAATTCCAATTTCCAAAACAATCTACTTTTACCAAACAATTTTCCTTTTTGAATTTCAAAACCAGCCGACAGTTCAAAATCAAAACATATTTCTCTAACTCTCCCTCTTTCTTCCTTTATAATTTCGAATGGTTATATTCTTTCCCCTTCTGACCAACAAATTCGAAACCATCTTCTGAAGAAAATCACGATCACCTGAATCACTAACAAAATCTCGAACCCACCTTTTTCGTTTCCTATTCGAACTCGAAGTCGAGACTTCCTCCTTACAGTCTCGTTCAATCGCTCCACCTCAAAGAGAATTGAGAGCCATCAGTTTGGAAGCTAAGATTTTCGAGGGCGCTGGAAGGGGTATCTTGCGAGCGGAGATCGCGAACCGAGATGTCGTGGCCATTATCGAGAGGGGTCGGCAGAATCGCGAGTTGGAGTCACGATACCGCCACGACAAAGCAGCATGATGCCGGAAAGTGGTCGCGAGCAAGTCGCGATGGCCATTCGATTAGTCAGTTTTGTTGGTCGAGGGGTAGGGTTTGGTTAGGATGCGGCGGCGTTCATCTGGATGGCGATACGTACTTTCGTATTTGAGTTATATATTCCGCTGTGTATTCAGATTGTGAGGACAAGTTATGATTACTGTCCAGTTGTATGATATTGATGTGATGTACTCTGATGATGTATTGGGATGATGTATATATAAACAGATATAGATTTCTTTTTGTGTAAAGATCTGTTATTACCTATTATAGTTTTTCCGCTGCGTATGAGAGATTCTGTTGTTGTTTTCTATTTTTCTTCTTCTTCTACCTCTTCTTCTTAACTCAAATGGTCCGGTTTTTCATGTAGGAAAAACGCGGGTTGTTACAGAGGTGAGGCAGTGGGAAGGGATGTTCGGGTTTGAGATTCGAAGGAGGGGATTGGGTTTGCTTGGTGTTTTTAGGCGAGGTGGCTGCTTGGTGTTTTTAGGCGAGGTGGCTGCTTGGTGTTTTTAGGGGAGGTGGCTGCTGCGTCGGTGCTCGGCAGAGGTTGAGGCGGGTTCAAGGTGGCGTGGTGATGAGGGGAAGAGTGGGATGTTGAGGCTTTAGGCGAAAGAATTTGGAGGGAGACAGTTGAAACCGAGAGAAAGAATGGGGAAGGAAAAGTGGAAGGCTTGATGAAGAGTGAAGGAAAGGGAGAGGAATATGTTCACGTCTTTACATTCCTCAAAGCAAATAATAAATGAACGTATTGACAATGAATCAATGTATGCTCAATTCAATGAATATTAATATCAGCTGGCTATTGGTAACCAATAGGGTGGAATACAAAAGGCAAGGAAACCAAAAGGTTTTAGAACCGGTGCCGATACGGAATCGTTTCTCGTAGATTCCGCTGCGTACCGTACTTCAAAACACAGAAATGAATATATTGTAGAGATCGGCACGACGAGACGATCAAAACGGTATACAGATATCAGTGGTACGATCATCCGATAAAAATCGATATCGGTACCAGAATGCTGCTATTTTGCAGAAATAAGAACGACGGAGCAATAGATGTCCGAATTTGGAAAAATGACGAACTGATATTTGGCTTAGAAGATGTTTTAGAATTTTTCTATGTAAAAATATTTTGGTTTCGAAAACATTTTAATTTCAACGCTTTTTAACTGATTAAATTGAAGTGAATTTGCGCGCGAAATAAACTTTCATATTTTCGAACAAAAATTTACCAGTCGCTATGTTTAAGTAGACGTATTCCAAATATTAAATTCTTATTTCAAAATTTTATCGTTTAAAATTTCATAAAATTTCAACTAATTACGTTATTAAAACCGTTGAAATTTACGGGTCGTTACACTCTCCCCCACTCAAAACTTTTCGTCCCCGAAAAGGAACGAGGTAGGAGAATAGAAACAACCAGAAAGAAAAACAGATTTGAAATACAAATAACAATTAATTTAAACCATATAAATTCAAATTTAAATAAATTGAATTCAATAATTGATTTAATCCATTTGATTTCACTAAAAATCAATCTCACTATTTCCGAATTTATTTTCTTATTATCCAATTATGTTTAATTAACAAATTTCTAAAATCATAAATTAGAATAGTCATTTAATACAAACATATTTATTCAACAAATTTAATTCTTCTTTATTCCAAATTATTATTAAGTTTATTTCACTTAATATATCTTATTACATATATTTAAACCATATAAATTAATTTAAACCATATAAATTCCAATTTAAATTAATTTATATTCACTAATTGCTTTTAAATTCAAGGTATTTTCATATATTGATCAAATTCCAATTTATTAATTCTTTCAAACAAATTTATTTTGCCTTATCTAATATTCAATTAACCTATTATCATATTTATCTCTATTAACATCTTTATAATAAAATTTAAGTAAATAACATTTATTATAACACTCAAATTTTATTCATAAACATTTTATATTGTATATTATCCAATTACATTTTAACTTATGAATAATTTGGGTAAGTTATATTGATATGCAATTTAGTACTATACAAATAAAATTATCAAATTCAATTATCTCAAGTTTAAATACTTATTTAAAATTTAGCTTTATTTATAATTGAAAACATCCTTTAACAAAATTTTAAGAATTAAATTTTCGATTTACTTTAAACAATTTAGAGATATGTATAATACTTTATATCAATCAAATTAAATTTTAAATAAGGTACTTATATATAAATCAAATTATACTGAAGAAATTCAAATCAAAATATTTTTCAAAACAAACCGTAGCAAAGCTACAGAATAGTATCTCCACTTCGAAACTCGAAAATGAATGTCGATGATGCGGCCGCCATCACCGAAATTATTTTCCAGCGACAAAGAGAAGAGCACTGATTTCAACATTTTTTAAAAAAAATTCTTTGAAAACGATTTCTATTTGAAAATATTTCCAATAATATATACTTTAAAATTTTAAAACCAAAGTTCGAAATCACCGGAAACTAAATTCTCAAATTTTTGAATTAAATTCATTTCAAATTCCAAATCAATTTATAAACCATATTTATAAATTTATTTAGAACAATAAATGATAATCAAATATTATCATTTCAAACAAACAATTTAATTAACCTATTAAATTCCAAAAAATTTTACTTATATTTCACAATATAATCAAACAAATTTATTTCATTTTCCAAATTTGAAACAATATTGTGTCAGTTTGCTCTGCTCAAGTGTTTTGGAAATCCTATCGATAGCGTTGATCAAACGAATCGATCGGAAACCCAAATCAACATCAACAACCCAAACAACACAATATAATTTAAATATTTTAAATATTAATTTACAAATACACTTCCTCGCTTAACGATACAATAATGGATTTCAAAGCAAGGATAGAGATTCAAATTTTTGATGGAAATCAAATCAAAGAGAATTTTGATTCGAAAATAAGTTTGAAACAGAGATAAGACAATTCAATTACCACAATCTGGAGATGGATGAGTTTATTTAATTCACGGAAACCTTAACCGAGTCGTCCGTAACTTCAAGAATAAGATCGATGTGGAATTCCGAGGTAAATCGACATTCGATCTCAGGAAATAGAATTCAGGTATAGCAGGAGATAGATATCATCGTAAACCGAGGATATAGAAATCTCCGGTAAATCGATGCCTATTATAAAGGAGTTTTGCTCCTTTACGAATCATTCGAAGATTGGCGAGACCGCCGATCTATTATAGATATCATTCAAAATGGAGTTATGGGGTGCTCCAAAATTGAAAGGAGACGAATAGTGAGGGACACAAATGAAATTTGGAACCGTAGGGAATGTTCCAAAATTCTAAGAAATCGAGTCGAAAGGAAGAGATTGAAACTCGAATGAGAGTGATTCTGTAAATATATTTACCCTATATGTTAAGTTTTGCCTAGAGCTACCAAAGCTTTGATACCAACTGTAACGACCCGATATTTTGGACCATTCGCGTCCATTATAAGTGTATAGGTAGACACTCATGCCGGAGTTGAATTGCTCAAAATACCGCGTTCTTAATTTAAATTTGGCGAAACTGAACATATACAGTAAATAAATAATCACAGATCACAGACACAGAGTAATAAGTGCAGCGGAAATAAAAGAGATAGTAGTTCATGAAGCTACTATATGAATATATAAGATACCTCAGAGTTTACAACAGAAGAGTAATATGATACATCAGATACAAAGTAGAATTATCACTGGAATCATCGAATACTGAAAGCAGAATAGATGGCTGGATCTTCAAGCAAAGCTCCAACTTCAAGGGTGAGTCTCGAAAGCTGAACCACTCAGTCTGACCCGAGCGTAAAGCAAAAACACAAGACACTCGAGTCAGAATTAACATTCTTATATTAATAAATCCAACTCAAGTGAAATAGCAATTGAAATACAAGTAACTCAAAGGATGTTTGGAATAACCATCCTTTAAGGATCCGTTAAACTATCTACTATGTAGTAGTGTACGATAAATAGATAATGTCTATCAGTAATCATAAGATATCAAAATAGCGTTAAGTCATGGCCCATTCCACCCTTAACACATTTTTATTCCCAAAAGCATATACAAGACCGTAGTTTCCCCAAAACCGGAAGTCACCAGAGGGCAATCCATATACTAAAGGTACAAATCAAAATCGTAGTGGTCGCGTATAAATGGAATACAAGTATGACAAGGCACATGAGGCAATACCCAAGGTAGTGATACTACCGTTCGCCTGATCCGGACTGGTGAGAACGCAACGCCGCAGCGCCCGCAACACCGTGAAAACAACACTCCCAAATCAAGGGTGCGCACCAATCAATCACAAAGTAAAAGAATAGTTTACGAAGAAGTGTGTCCACTTGAGGTAGCTAATCCTCCATTGGCCCGGCACAGCTCCTGTTTTAGTCATTTCCAATTTGACACAAGTGTCAAGGCTATCCATTATCGTTCACTTTCTTCAATCATCAACGTTCGCCAAATCCAACCACTTCATTCTGGATCATTACCTCGCGTATAGTTATTAAAGTGGTTTCCGGTTTAGACAGTGAGTATGTCCCAAACCGACTACGGTTCCTTTAATAACCTTCGTGATTATAACACCGATTGTTCGTTAATATATTTCAAAACCAAATCAATTTCAATTCAATTAGAATTCGTAAATCAACATTTCATTTGTCTTTCTAAACCAATTTCCAATATTTACGTTTCAAAACTTCCAAATTCACAATTTCAAAATCTTATAATTCAATTTCAATTTCTATTTAAAACAATTCAAATATTGATTCAAGTTCGTATAAAAGTTTCATTTCGAAATCATTTAAATCAATTTAGTTAACATTCAAATCAATTTACATTCATTTATCGATTTCATTCAATATCGTTAAATTACTTTATCATTCAAAACAACTTCTATTAAATTTCCAAATCATTAAATCAATTTCTTAAGTTCAACTTCATTAAATCAAAACTTACAATTTTGAATTAAATTCAATTCGTCAAATCAATTCTTTCAATTACAAGTCTTACATTAATTCCAAAAATATCACATTTTCATTTCTTGTTAAATAAATTCAATTTCACTTATTTACTTTCTTGAATAATTTTCCAAAAACTTACTTAATAAAGAAATTCAATTTCAATTATTCACGAAATAAAATTCACTTATTCAAAGGTTCAATTTCTCTTATCAAAGAATTCAATTCAATTTAATCATTAAATAATTCAATCTTATTTAATTATTAAATAATTCAAAACTTAATTATTAAATAATTTCAAAGTTTAATAATTCCAAACTTAATTATAATTTCAAAATTAATTATTAAATCATTTCAAAGTCTAATAATTTAAAACTTAATTATAATTTCAAAATTAATTATTAAATCATTTCAAAGTTTAATAATTTAAAACTTAATTCAATCATTTCTCAAATTAAACAACATTCTTTCATCGATTACATTGTAAATATTTTGTTTCAGATTATTAAATATTACAATTTCCTTTCATTAAAATTTAGATTTCAACTTCATTTCAAAACCATAATATTTATTCAAATAAATCCTTATTTTATTTTTAAATCAAATTTATTGACCAATCGGTTTTATTTAATTTTCTTTCCTAGGTCAAAGTTCAATTTGGGTATTTATCATTTCAACCTGATTCCAATTCAATTCAAAATCAAAACATAGCAAAGGGAACTTGCAGTGTGATAACAGGGATGGTGTCAAAGTAAATAAACAAGCAATAACAACAATCAATAACAATCCAATAATCAATTCAAATAATCAATTCAAATAATCCCGAAATAACCGTATTAATTCGTATTGTCATTTGTACGAATTAATATAATTATTTCTAGAATCTACACTATCATTTCATGTAGATTAAAGATTATTACATTACGGTTTTCACTTGTCATCTATTACAATTTCATCCATCATCAATTTAACAACATACATTCAGTGGTTCAAGATGTAATTAAACAAATCCTACGTGTCAATAAATTCAACAGTTAAATGGGTCATATTATACAAATGTCAGTTAATCAAATTTAACACTTAATTATCCTATATCAAGTTCAATTTCATACTATTTATCGTTTTAACATTAACAATTTAACGTCCAATATAAACATCAACAATCAATCAATTTCAGCTAAACTGTATTATCATTGCATAAATAATTAACAGATAAAGGTGTCAGATGTCACAGGTGAACTGATACAGGCAATAGCATATATAACAGTGTAATTAACTAACAGCAGCATATTTCAATTATCGTTTCAATTGAAATCAAATTTAATAAATAAAAGAACATTAATCGTGAGTGAGTGCTCACCTTTCGAGGCTAGAGAAGTTTGACAACAGAACAAGCTGTGAATTCCAAAGTAAAGTAGGAATGGTACGAATTTGATAGACAAGCTGATAAATGAAAATTGATGAAGTCAAATCAGACTGGATCGATGATGATAATTGGTATAAATAAACTTAGGTATATATAACCATATATATATAAAATCATAATTTAAATTCAAACACATATATAAACACTACATATATAAACTTACATTAATCTATATATATATAACAGAATATATAAACTAATGATATATTGGTATAGACTAACCTATACAAATCTGAACCTAATCTATATGCCGTATCTTGAAACACATAGGTAATATAACTTACATACGGCTATATACACATAACAACCGACAACTTATATAACTTGTAAACTATTGAAAATATACATAAAGTACTTCCATATATAATATATTCGACAAACTGGATTCTATAAATAACAATATTTTAGTTAATATCAGGCATACATTTCTTTTCATACTGCAAAAATGAAAAATTAAAATGACAAAATGAATAGATCACAAACTTTAATATGCGCGCTAATATAACTTGTACACTCAGATAAATTATATATTCTTATATATATACACAACTCTACTAACATCATAAATGACTCGCATAAATTATATATTATATGCAGACCTTGAAATCTACATAATTTTACATAGACAAATGTTATACACCTATATACTACTCAAAATATAAATACAGACCCAGACATTATACCTTTAAATTTCTTTCGAATAGTCAACTATATATTAGTCATAACATATATACCCATCAATTACTGTACTACCTTAAACTAACATATTAAAACTTTATCTATTTGTAAACTAACATATGCAGACTTTATAACATATAAATAAACTAACATACGTATATAATAACACAACAAATATAACTTCATATACATATATTGAAAAGTGACAACATATTATAGCTTATAAAACTTAGATATATATTCATCATATATGCAACTTTATGCATGCGCAGGCTAGTGAACAACCAAATATAACTATATATACACAAACTGTATATATAAGTTTCGCAAGTAGTTACCCAAATATATTTATAACACTCTTTTAGTTTATATAAACTCATACATAAAATATACACATAAAATAACCAAATCTGTATATATATATATACGTACAAATATAAATTTACATACCACATACTTAAGACAGCGGTGATGGGTGGTTCGTCACGAAGGCGGAGAGCCGGAGGTCATTTGTTGTTGGATTTTCGAAGGGTGGAGATAGGCGGGGTGGGTCGGCATGTGAGGTTGCATGAGAGGTGGTGGAAGCTGGTTTCGGCAGGGCTGAGGAGAGTGATGGTGTGGGCTGGTCGCTTGCGGAGGTGAGGCAGTGGGAAGGGATGTTCGGGTTTGAGATTCGAAGGAGGGGATTGGGTTTGCTTGGTGTTTTTAGGCGAGGTGGCTGCTTGGTGTTTTTAGGCGAGGTGGCTGCTTGGTGTTTTTAGGCGAGGTGGCTGCTGCGTCGGTGCTCGGCAGAGGTTGAGGCGGGTTCAAGGTGGCGTGGTGATGAGGGGAAGAGTGGGATGTTGAGGCTTTAAGCGAAAGAATTTGGAGGGAGACAGTTGAAACCGAGAGAAAGAATGGGGAAGGAAAAGTGGAAGGCTTGATGAAGAGTGAAGGAAAGGGAGAGGAATATGTTCACGTCTTTACATTCCTCAAAGCAAATAATAAATGAACGTATTGAAAATGAATCAATGTATGCTCAATTCAATGAATATTAATATCAGCTGGCTATTGGTAACCAATAGGGTGGAATACAAAAGGCAAGGAAACCAAAAGGTTTTAGAACCGGTGCCGATACAGAATCGTTTCTCGTAGATTCCGCTGCGTACCGTACTTCAAAACACAGAAATGAATATATTGTAGAGATCACCACGACGAGACGATCAAAACGATATACATATATCAGTGGTACGATCATCCGATAAAAATCGATATCGGTACCAGAATGCTGCTATTTTCCAGAAATAAGAACGACGGAGCAATAGATGTCCGAATTTGGAAAAATGACGAACTGATATTTTGCTCAGAAGATGTTTTAGAATTTTTCTATGTAAAAATATTTTGGTTTCGAAAACATTTTATTTTCAACGCTTTTTAACTGATTAAATTGAAGTGAATTTGCGCGCGAAATAAACTTTCATATTTTCGAACGAAAATTTACCAGTCGCTATGTTTAAGTAGACGTATTCCAAATATTAAATTCTTATTTCAAAATTTTATCGTTTAAAATTTCATAAAATTTCAACTAATTACGTTATTAAAACCGTTGAAATTTACGGGTCGTTACAGTTTACGATGCTATCTATTCCATGCTATACCTGAATTCCATCTCTTGAGATCGAGTGTTGATTGACCTCGGAATTCAGCATCGATCTTATTCTTGAAGTTACAGACAACCCGGTTAAGGTTGCCCGTGAATTAAATAAACTCCTCCATCTCCCGATTGTGGAAATTGAATTATCTTATCTTCTGTTTCAAACTTATTTTTCGAATCAAAATTCTCTTTGATTTGAGTCCATCAAATTTGAATCTCTATCTTTGCTTTAAAATCCATTCTTGTACCGTCGAGCGAGGAAGTGTATTTGTAAATAAATATTAAAAATTTTTTAATATATATTGTGTTGTTTGAGTTGTTGATGTTGATTTGGGTTTCTGATCGATTCGTCTGATCAACGCTATCGATAGGATTTCCAAAACACTTGAGCAGAGAAAACTTACACAATATTGTTTTCAAATTTAGTAAACAAAATAGTTTTGTATGATTATATTATATATAAATATAAGTTTTCTGAAATTAAACTGTTAATAAATTTGTTGTCAGAAATGATAATATTTGATTTTCATTTATTGTTTTGTAAACCATTGATTTACCACCATATAAACAAATGAATTTATAAAACTTGGTTATAATTTGATTTGGAAATTTAAATGAATTTAAAGTGGGAATTTGAGAATTTAATTTTCGAAAATTTCAAACTTTGGTTTTTAAGGTTTTAAATTGTATTAACTTAAGTATTTTCGAATAGAAATTATTCCCAAAGAAATTTTAAATGTTTAAAAAAGTGCTCTTCTCTTTGTCGCTGGAAAATAATTTCGGTGATGGCGGCCGCATCATCGACATTCATTTTCGAGTTTCGAAGTGGAGATACTATTCTGTAGCTTTGCTACGGTTTAGTTGTGAAAAATACTTTGATTTGAATTTCTTCAGTATAATTTGATTTATATATATAGGTATCTTATTTTAAAATTTTATTTGATTTGATAAATATATTATATATATCTCTAAATTATTTAAAGTAAATCAGAAATCTAAATCTTAAATTTTGTTAAAGGATGATTTTAATTATAAATAAAACCAAAATTCAGAATAAATATTGGCACTTGAATAATTGAATTGGGAAAATTTTATTTGTATATTGTTCAAATGCATTCTAATACAACTTACCTAAATCATTCAGAAGTTGAATATGTAATTGGATAATATATAAGATAAATTGAATTTATAAATAAGATTTGAGTGTTATAGTAAAGGTTATACACTTAAATTTTATTATAAAGATGTTAATAGAGAGAAATAGAATAATAAGTAAATTGAATAATAGATGAGGTAAATAAATTTGTTTTAAAGGAATTAATAGATTGAAATTTGATTAACTCATGGAAATACCTTGAATTTAAAATCAATTATTGAATATAAATTAATTTAAATTGAAATTTATATGGTTTAATTTAATTTATATGGGTTAAATATATGTGATAAGATATATTAAGTAGAATAAATTTAACAATAATTTGGAATAAAGAAGAATTTAAATTGTTGAAAAAATATGATTAAAATAAAAGACTATTCAAATTTATGGTTTCAGGAATTGTAAATTGAAGATAATTGGATAATAAGATAATGAATTTAGAAATAGTTGAGATTGACTTTCGTGAAATCAAATGGATTAAATCAATTATTGAATATCAATTAATTTAAATTTGAATTTATATGGTTTAAATTAATTGTTATTTTGTATTTCAAATATGTTTTTCTTTCTGGTTGTTCCTATTCTCCTACCTCGTTCATTTTCGGGGACGAAAAGTTTTGAGTGAGGGAGAGTGTAACGACCCGTAAATTTCAACTGTTTTAATAACGTAATTAGTTGAAATTTTGTGAAATTTTAAACGATAAAATTTTGAAATAAAAATTTAATATTTGGAATACGTCTAGTTAAACATAGCAACTGGTAAATTTTCGTTCGAAAATATGAAAGTTTATTTCGCGCGTAAATTCACTTCAATTTAATCAGTTAAAAAGCAATGAAAATAAAATATTTTCGAAACCTAAATATTTTTACATAGAAAAATTCTAAACCATCTTCTGAGAAAGATGTCAGTTTGTCGTTTTTCCAAATTCGAACATCTTTGACTCCGTCGATCTTATTTTTCAGTGTTTTTCTTGCATTTTCCGCTATTAAAAATTTCGAATTTTTTTTATAATTCAATCATAACACTGATTTCTGTATGCCGTTTTGATCGTCTCGTCGTGCTGATCTCCGCAGTATATTCAATTGTTAATGTCGAAGTCCGGTGCGTGACGAAACCGCGATACGGTTAGCCATATCGGTTCCGCATTCGAGACTTTTGTTTTTCTTGTGTTTTTCTCCACCGTATAAACCAAAAGCCAGTTGCATTTAATATTTTTTTTTGAATTCAACGTACTTTTTTGATATTCTCACTATATGCTATTTTATGCCGGTTCATTTCATTTTGGTTCGTCTACCCTCTCTCTTACTATCTTTCCATTTTGTTCTGTCTCCTAAATAAATAATTAAAAGGAAATGAAGCATGCCATTACCCATATCAATGTCTCACGTAATCCCTCTCCCTAATTCATTTTCCTTCGTACGTTGCCTCACTTTTTCTCCCCTCACACTAGTACAAAACTGGTCTCTTGCTTCGTATCATTTGTGTCCTCCATTTTGAATCCGAGGGTTCAGATTGGTCGGTCGGTTGGATGGAGCCACACGGGCCTAAATTTGTTTAATGGAGACAGAATCTGTAAATTCATTAAACAATTACAGGTTCTCCATTTTGAAGTAAAGTCAATACAGCAAGTTCATTGTTTAGCCATATATACACAGCAAGTTCATATATACACAGCAAGTTCATTGGTGCACTGCTGAATTTGTTTGCATACTCACTTGTATAATAATTTTTTTAATTGCAGGACTTGGTACAAGACGGTTCTTATAGCCAACAAGAGATAGATGAGGTTCGGGACAATTTAGCTAGTTATATCATGTATAATTGGATGTAGTTGTTTTTTATTCTGTACGTTGATCTTTTGTAATGCACGTTAGTATTTTATTATTTACATTATGTTTGTGACAAATTATGTTTGGCAAGGCCAAAATAGAGAAGTATTGTGACAAATTATGTTGATGGATAATATAATTATATTTTATGTTCGATCAGTTTCATAGTAATGTACATTTGTGAAAATTTTAACTGCAACTTCATACGTGGTTTTTATATTCTGAAATAGTTATGATGCAATTTTTTTTTTTTCAAATATATCTTGTGTCGGTTGTTACTTCAAAGATGGCCGATACAACTGTTTGTCAATTGTGTCGGTCGACAAACTAAAAAGGTCGACACAAATCAATCATATGTGTCGGCCGTCAATAAAGGGTAGACGCAAAACCAATATCATTTGTGTCGGTTGATATAAGAGGCCCGACACAAGAAAGTGTCATTTGCTTCACCGTATAGACTACTTTGCGTCGACCGTTTGTAAGAAACCGACACAAATAATATTTAATTGCGTCGGTCGAATAACCGACACAACAAAAAAAGGTCTTTTGCGTCATCTTCATTTGTGTCGGTTGTAAAACCGACACAAAAGGGGTTAAATGACCGACACAAATGACATGTTTTGTAGTAGTGTCACCTAAACTCACCTCTCCTTTTTGCCGGCCGTGACTACCCACCGCCTCAGCCTACTCCAAGTCCACCAACCCCTGTCGGATCTACCTCCCTCTCGGCAGCCTCCGCTTGTTTCCTCCACCACCTCTGGCCACCGCAGCCAACACGGATCCAACTTCCCTCCGCTAGCTCACGCGCCAACCACTTGCCGCGTCTCCTCCGCATAGCCCATCACCGAACTGAGCGCCGCCACCTCAGCGGCCAGTGGTGATTTCCTTCGTCCCGACCTTCCTCTCTCTGCCGCATGCGAGATCTCCGACCACGTCCCCCTCAAACTCCACAGTCCGACCGCCACTCTCAACTCACGTGGGTCCTCTTATTTTCTTTCCTTCCTTCCTCCAAGACCTTCCACGAACTGCCTCTTCCCATCTTCCCATGCCGACCTCTTGGACCTCGCCTGCAAGTACCCAGTAGCTTGCTCGAATCCTTCCTCTGGTCGGCGTATGTATTCGTAGGTATATTTATATATATGCAGTTGTTTGGCAATATATTTGTTTGGCAATATATATATATATATATATTGGTTTGGTTATCTATATAGATTTACATGAGTATATATATTTTGAAGTTATTTTAATATGCTGTGAGTTTTATGTTTTGTTTTGGTTCATGTTCTATATTGCTGAAAGAAGTTTATTTAAAACGTGTGTTTAAAGGGAATTGTGTGCAGCGTGTATATTCAAATAGGCCGCTTTGCTTTGTCTTGAAAAAAAGTGCAGTAAAGTATTGTTTTACATTAGTTTTAAAGGTAAAGATATAGTTTGGTTGCATATTTGGATTGTCTACAAATGTTATATATGCGGACATACATATATGTTGTTGTATAGATTAATAAGGGTCTGCATGCATATATGGTTAAAATATACAGTCTGTATGTATTTGTGAGCTCATGACAAAAAAAAATGTTTTTTTAGTTTGGCATTGGTAGATGCGACGTATATATATTTTCATCTAATATGTAGTAGTATATATATGTTTGCCAAGAGATATGTAAAGTTATGTTAGAAGTATTATATATATGATTGTAACAGTATTATGTATATGATTTCAACAGTTTAAAAAGGCATGTATTTTATGCTCGGAACATTTTATAAAATGTTGGATATACATTTGTTTGTCTACGACTATTTACAGTCTGATCTATATATATAGTTGGTTATAAATATAATATGCATTTTTGATTGTGCGTAGCCTATATATTTGGAATATAGAGATAAGTATATATGGATTCATACGTGTGTTGCCTTATATTTTGATAAGAAATAGTTCTGTTAAGGAAATATGTAACGACCCGCTATTTTGGACCATTCAAATCGACAATAATCCATACATGTCTGACTTGAATAATTCAAAATATCAGATTGTTGATTTAAATTTTGGCAAAACTCAGAATATACAGTAAATAAATCAATCACAGAATCACAGACACAGAGTAATACAATAATACACAGCGGAATAGATAAAATAGTAGTTCATGAAGCTACTATATAAACATCAGAGTTAGAAATAAAATACAACAGAATATCTCAAATACAGTGAAGTCTTCAGTACGACTAGATGACCTCTCTGAACAAATCAACTGGAAAAGCTGAAAGCTAAATCGATAGTTGGATCTCCAAATGAAGCTCCAAACTCCAAGGGTGAGTCTCAAATGCTGTATCACTCATTCTGACCCGAGCGTAAAGCAAAACACAAAACACTCGAGTCCGGATTAACATTCTTATATCAATAAATCCAACTCAAGTGAAATATCAACTGAAATACAATTAACTTAAAGGATGTTTGGGATAACCATCCTCTAAGGATCTGTAGAACTATCTACAAGGTGGGAATATACACTATGACACCATGGTCATTTTTAAATTTATTTACTTCAAAATCAAAATATCATTTTCATTTCAAATATATCTATTTTCCAAAATAGTGTAGATTCATTAAATAATTTATAAAGTAAAGTATTTATAATTTCCTCAAGTCTCACAAATCGATTCAAATTAACTCAAATTCCAAATTCAAATTTATTCAAAGCTCAATTCATCAATTCAATTCAGTTCTAAATATACCATTTAATTTTTCAATATATTTGAAAGCTTTAATATTCAACATTTTCAAAGTTAAATTTAACAGTTTCATATAGCACTTGATTTAACTTTATTATTATTTAATCAGGGAATATTCACTTAATAAATTCAATATCATTTAACTAGCCTTAAATTTCATTTTTACTAAATATTTTCTTAAATTTATTTAAACAAGAAATATTCATTAAATTACTTATAAATCAAACCCAAGTTATAAATCATATCTTACATCTCAATTTCAATAAGTTCCTCATCGGTTTAATTAAATAAAATTCTTTATTGAATACAATTTCAACTAAATTCAAATTATCTTCCCAACCTTAATTTATTCAAATTATTACTAAAATCTATTTTGAAACATAAATTTAAATACTCAACCCTATTATATGTATTAAATCAATCTTAATTAAATTAAATATCATTATTAAATCTATATAAATCATTCCCATTTATATATAATAATTTAAGGCTCAACATTTATTAAAACCATATATTTCTTTCCCAAAACCTTAGAATTTTATTTCAAAATATTTATATATATGGACCAACGGTGTTTGTATATATATTTATCATATGGTTAAGTGATACGGATATTTATCATTTCAATCCGAAATTTAAATATATACGGGTAGAATCAATTCAACTCGTAATCCCAATTTCAATTCAAATGAAAATCGCTTGGGTCTATCATTTCAACCCATAACGATTTTCTCCTATTCTAAAGTCCGTTCGGGTATGTATCATTTCAACCCATAGTTATTTCTATACTAACAGGGAACTTGCAGAGTGATAACATATAATATAAAATATAACAACAGGCATATATCATAAATAACAATATAATATAAACAAGAGGATATGGTGTCATATCCCACAGGTGAACAGTTACAGATAATAGCATATATAACAATTTAAATAACTACAGCAGCATATTTCAATTGTCGTTTCAATTGAAATCAAATTTAAATATAAGAACGTTAATCGTGAGTGATTGCTCACCTTTCGAGGCTAGAGATAGACGAGAATAAGATGAGTTACAAATCCAAGCACAAATTTCAGAATAAAGCACGATGTACATGAGTTCGACGGTCAAAGCTGATAAATAAAGATGTTGATGGGAACAAATCAGAATCAACACGATAGAAGCAACAATGATATATATTATTATTATTATCCATGGAATAAATATTTAATTTTAAAACAAATATAAATATACTTTATTATAAAATAAATGCTGTATTCAAAACCGCATATGCATATATATGAACATACATATTATAACTACAAACAAATACAAACAAAATGTTATAAAACCAACATAACTCAACCGACAACCCAAAAGTTTAAATCTGATATATATATAACCACTATATGTTATATTTTAAACCAAAAAATAACCAGTTTTAAAAACTCAACTTATATATAAGACACATAAACTAACATATAACTAACTACGACTATATAGATAACATATCAATAACAGGTGAAACATAAACAACAGATCAATGACTATTATGTTATGACCAAATCTTATTATATAACAGGCTTATATTGTCTCTGTAACCTATATATCAATGCAATTATAGATAGTACTTCCTTATATCACTTCCAAATATAAAATATCTGCAAACATTATCTTTGAAACATATTATATACTACATAGCTTTGTATAGGTACATATATCCCTGCTTCGGCAAAGCAAAGAAAAAAAAAATGGGATTACAAAATAGGTACCAACTCTAATATATATACTTATATATATTGATATGTAAGGTGATAGCTCATAAAAGGAGTAAAGTGATCGGTCACTTCATAATATAATCTATAACAATACTGTAACCTTTTTGAACTCATATATATGTACTGTAACATATAAACTACACCTTATTTATATAGCAAACAACTATATACATATACAGAACAGCAAAATGGTATACTTGTCTAGATGTAAACTTACCACAGGATATATATATATATAACTATTATATAGATCCAATATATATATACTTTACAAACAGATTATATGTTTAAACCCAATGTTTAATACAAAACCAATATTAAATTTTTTTAAACATATATATATAAAATAAGAAAGCTGAATATAACAAGAGCATCAAAACAACTTATAATATAACTCATATACTGTATAAAACTAAAATTTGCAGTTTATAATATAAAAATCTGAAATGTTTTGACATAAAAAAAAGGAATCACGCAACCATTATACTATAAACATATTTATATATTATACCTCAACAAAAAGCTTCGGCCAGAGGGTGGGTCGCGAAAGCTAGAGCGAGAGGAGGCTCGGCCGGTGATGCTCGAAGCGGGCTTGACTGAGGAGCAAGGCTGGGCAGTGGCGTGGGAGCTACGGGAATGGAGGAAGGCGACTCGTGTTTGCTGTTGTGGCCAAGGCTTCGGGTGAGTGGAGATGCGGATGCGGAGGAAGAGCATGGGCGAAGTGGTAAGGTGGAGTGGGATCTAGGCCGAGACTGTTGTGGCGGTTCGGAAGAAGAGGGGAAAGATGTGGAGGCGGTGGGTTGTTGGGCACGGCACGACGGTGGTGGATGGAAAGGCTGCACGAGTGGAAGTGGGTTCGGTTGTGCTGGCTAGTGAATGGGTTCGGCCAGAGTTTCGGCCATGGAAGGGGATGAAGACAGTGCGGGACGTGAGTCAGAGGTGGTCAAGAGAGAGCTCGGTGTGGGCGATGGCATGGGAACAGGCAGTTGGGGATGGGCTTGCCGGGGTGATGCTTGGCCTTGCTGGGTGTTTGGGAATGAAAATCTAAAATATAATAGAGGAAGGAGAAGTAATGGCTACAAGTCTCAGGTAAAACTTTACTCTGTTTTTTTTAGATTAGGAAAGAAGAAGCTCGGCTTTGGGGAGAAGGAATGGTACTTGCAAAAGAAAGGGACGATTTAACTTACTGGAACAGATATATGCCCTTAGTCATATTTGCAAATGAAACAATTCACGAAACGAAGGGTCAGAGGAAAATGGACCAGAAAATATGGAATAGCAATAAAAATAAAAAAAAGTGGAATAACAAAGGACCGGACTAAAACGTGAACATCAAAATAAATGTTAGTGACTATTTGTTTCAGTCGTTAGAAATTTGTATGGACACGGATATCAACAGTTCAAAAATGGTGTCAATACGGTTAACCGTTTTCAAGGAGCCCACCGCGTACCGGACTCTGAAATACACAAATGAATATAATTCAGAGATCAGCACGACGAGACGATCAAAACGGTATACAGATATCAGTGATACGATCATTCGATCAAAAGTCGATAATCGGTACCAAAAATGCTGCTATTTTGCCAGAATTAAGATAAACGGAGCAGTAGAAGTCCAAATTTGGAACAACGAAAGATGACATCTCACTCAGAAGAAGATTTAGAAATTTACAGTATAAAAATATTCAAGTTTGGAAAATATTTTATTACCGACAATTATTGTAATAGCCCGCTTTTCCGTACCCCTTGAATAGACACTAATCTCCATCTATTTACTCAAGGTGAACGAAAAACCGAACCATTAGGGTTTTTAAAAGAAGAGGTAGAAGAAAAGATAGAAGAAAAGAGAAAGAAGAAACAAAAGAACAACATCAGAAACAGAAACAATATCAGAATCTCACATATCGCAGCGGAACAAAATATAATAGATAATCACTAGTCTTTTAAAACAAAGAACTACATCAGTTTATACATACATCAATCAGAGTCAATATACAACAATGGACAGTTATATAACTTGTCCTCATACAGAATACACAGCGGAATAAATATATCAGATACAAATACTACGTCTCGTCATCCAGTTTATCTCCAAAGCTCCAGAATATCCAGAATATCCTGATAATATAACTCTAGGCTGCCCGTGTGGAAATTGGTGGGCACCCAGAGTTTAGAAGGGAACAATAAACTCCGAGTCAGTCATGGTGACTGGTGTGAGATCGTAAAACAGTTATTCTTTAAAATAAACAACAGGATAATTTTAAAGTCAATTCGAAATGCTTTTGGAAAATGAAACTACCATAAGACCTCCCGCCACACACACAATGCAAACGCAGAATTGGAGGAGATTTCTTCTTATGATAGTCAAAGATGCTTACTACGCAAAATCAAATCATTTTTGATATTATTATTAGTGCATAGTGTAGAAAACATTTCGAAAGTATAGTATTAATCTTAGCCAGCATAGGTACCATGATACTATGCCTACTATAGCTGCTATATTAGATAGCAGGTTCTACAACTAAAACCGTACAAATTTCGTATTTGGGAAATGGATTTCCAACAAATGGTCAGGCTAAGGAACTTCCTTTCCTCCTGCCGATTGGGATCGCCTCTGGCTGGACGTCCCGAGAGACAAACTGCTCTCTGCCAAACAAGGCCGGGTTACCCCTGTAACAGGTAACTCACGAATATGTCATCACCCGGTCCTTTGGGACCTTTATCCGAGCGCTCGATATCCAACATCACACATCATAAAGAAAGTGTATCCACATGAGTAAGTATCTGGGCTCCATACCATGATACCACCCCTTTCCAGAAGGAAATGACATACCCTAAAGGGCGCGACCCTCATAACCTTGCCGCAACATTCCTGTTTCGACCATTTCCGGGGTGTGAGGCTCGACGAAGTCTCGTCCACAAAGCTACGCTTTCTCAAAAAGCCCTGCTTCGGGTCAAACAAAATGATCAACCTATGATCACAAAGATATAAGATCAAACAAATGATCATATCACAAATGATCAAATACTGATCATTTTTCAGCAACACTCAGTATGCCACGTTACCAAATTGGGATATATCGCTGATAAATTTCAACTACATAACCTCTGAGCTCGTACGTCTCAGAGAAGGGTGTTAAGCTAAGAGAATAAATTCTCCGCCACCAACAGATATGTATTTGAAAGAAATCAGCTTTATATCTCAAAGTGTAATGTCAGACACACAATCCATACAAGTCTGTTCCGGGATCGAACAGAACCGAAGGCACTTCTCACGAAGCCCTTGCACATCCGGATAATTCTCAATCACGTCGGGACTTCCCGTCACTAAGGGTGATAAAACCTCTAAACCGGAGATCAGCCGATGTAGAGTAACTCGACGGTAATCCTTCCGTTTTCAAAAATATCCGGTCTTCAACACCGGTCTTCGAATGCAATTCATAACGACGTATCACATATTCGGAATGGGTTATACGACCCCATGGTCCTTTCCCGGCTAACCCGAATAGTGAGCGTTTATTTAAAAAACAAGTGTGGCATTCAAATTCATCCAATTCACAACAAATACCTATCTAAAGGTAATTATTGATAGTCGGTTATTTAACTATCAATAAAGATGCGCAACATCATCAGATTCCAAATAATTTTCCCAAATTATTTATCTTCCAAAATATCTTTTACTAGATATATTATTTCCACACTTAATCATTTGAAAACAATTTCAAATCAATTTCCACATTTCAATTTTATCTTTAAAAGATAAAATCTCAAAATAGTTCATTTCATATTGGAAAAGCATTTCCATACTTATTTGTTAATAAGTAATTCACAAATCATTTATTTTCAACATTTGAAAATATTCGATATACTTAAATCAAATTAAGTATATATCTCATTCTTTAAGGAAATCCATTTTCTATAACAACATCAATTTGAGTCAAAACGAATGTTACGTAAAACATCGTTACGACGACTCAAAATCATTAGTATAGGGATTCGGAATTAAAATAGATATATATAAATCCCAATACTACATAAAAATATTTCCTTTCGGAAAATCATTTACTATAACAACAGTGTTATAGTCCACTATTTCCTTATATCTCTCGAAAACGTCTATTTCAACAAGAACTGCGGAAATCTCTGCTTTCGATTTATAATACATTTTAAAACATCTTTAAAATGTTTAACTTCATTTTTTTTTTTTTTTAATATCACTTCTTCAAAAATAAATCCATTTTACTTAACAATATATTCACTGTCCCAAAATCGTGAATATAATTCACTTAACCCAATTTCAATCATTTCTACCATTTATTTCAAAGATAATTCGCTATCCAAAATCGCGAATATACCTTCTTTAATAACCTCCTATATTTACTTTATCAAATCCAATTGACTTCGAATTTATAAAACAACATTTATAAATCCTATTTCTATTTTCTAACAACTTTGATTTATAAATCTTCTTTATAATTCGATTCACTTTATAATTCAACTTTATATACCAAAAGTCCATATTAGAGGTTAAGTACTTATACTTCATGGATTTATAACATTTGTTCCTTTAAGGCTTCACAAATTTTAAATCTTATTTCTTATAAGATTTCATTTAAAACCTTATTTTTAACAACAACCGAACTACGTTTAAAATTCCATTGTTTGGATTTATAAAATATATATTTTATAAATCTCGTCTATAACCCATTCATACTTATTCACAACTCTTAATTAAAATGTCGAAACCCGATTTATAAGTGAATCACTCATAAGTCTTTTGTTTTACAAAAATCTATTTATTTTGTAACTTCATAATTTATAAATATAAATTTCGTTCACTTATACCGTCCCTTTATTCTTCATTTTAACACTTATTACAACCCGTTTTATAACCCCAATAATTTATATTTATAAAAAAAATCAAATTTTATACATCTTTTATATATACATCGTTTTAATAATTCAAAAATCTCAATTTAAACCATTTTATAAATTTCTTAACTCTTTATTTCAAAAGAAATTACCTTTTTGTTAAAATTCACAAAATCTCAACTTTTATAACTTAAAAGTTTTAACGTTTATCTTTTTAAAGTAAATCAATTCAACAATTTAAATAAACGTATATTTTCAAAGAACACTTTTAAAATTTCACTTTTTAAAATCAACATCGTTATTTTTAAATTTCAAAATTTGAATCCGATGATGCAACAGCAACAATCAGTCCATCACAACAGTCAATATCATATATCAATATGATAACAGAATATATATCAACATCTGTAAATAAATAAATACAGTTGAGGAATCCAGTTGGATCCCTCCAACCTGTTTCCCTGCATCCAAAGATGTTAGCACAATACCAATTCCGCTCCAGTACGGAATTATCGCGGTATATAAGTTTTTATAAATCCGCTTACTAACGGCGCAATAGGGTCTCATCCGCTATACGAGGCGGGAAATCATCAATCCAATATATACATATGCCAATATGTATATACTGCTATATATATAGATATATCCTATCATATCTAATAGCAACAATCCAAACAGTAAATCATCAATCAACAACTGTAAAAATTCCACATTCAATTTGAGTGAGAAGATCTCACCTTTTTATTTTGCCATCCATTTTCATTTCGTCTTGGTTTCTTTGCAATTTAAACCTTTGATTTAAATTTGCAGTCCATTTCCATTTCAGCTTTTTGTCTTCACAGTATTAAACCTTGTATAAATAATTATACAATTATATTAATATTCGAATTAATTGACTAATTTAAATTTCAATTGATAATTCAATTTACCCGTAATTTATTTTTATTGTAAATAAATACCTTTAAAATTTTGGCAAATCTCTTTTAACAATTATTTTCTAGTTACCAAAAATTTCATAAGTTAAATAAATTGATTTCCATTTTATAAACTTAATTTAACTAATTCTTTATTTAAACAACAAGCAACTTTCCTAACTAACATTTTTCTTTACTGTCAACTTATTCACATATACGTATATATAAAAATCTATTTCAATCTGCATATTTATTTAACTTTACTGTAAATCCAAAAACTCAATATACATATTATTATTAATTTTCAAATTAGATCAAAACTGTTAATACCTTAATGCCAAATGCGAACCCAGGTCGTACGCCACTGCCTTGACCTCAACTTGAAGCTGCCCCCCCCCCCCCCCCCAATCGATCACAGGCCCAAAATCGACTATCCTCCACGACAGCGACGACCACGCGAAGACAATCCCACCACCGATTTCCAGTCGAATCCCAACTCCATCATCACGCACGAGACGCCTCCATACCACTTTGAAATCGCGACTTCACCACGGTCTGGACGCCTGAACGCTGCCTCACTCGAGCCTGTGGCCAAAACCCACGCGACCCCCTATCCCCTTGCGCGGCCGCTTCCATCGCGACACCACGCCCTCCTTCACAACAATCGCCTGCCCATGAAGATCGCCATCAGCCAACGACCACGCGAACATCGATCAAATCCCCTCCGGTCGCACCGCCTTCGAGCTCCCAGAAAATCGAACTCAACTTCGCCTTTTAATTCGATGCCTCCACGCCTAACGTCGATGACTACGCGGCTCCTATTCGCTCCGAGTTTGACTTGCCCTATTTTCCTTCGCGAATTCGAGCCTCGCGATTTGTTTAACGGAGAGGAGGAAAGGAAGGGGAGCGAATAATTTCGATTTTTTTTGAACGAAGTGGTTTCGTTTGAGATGTTTGAATAATGTAAAGGAATCACGATTTTTTTGATTTGCCTGGAAATCGAAACTGAAGGGGGAAAAGTGGCCATTTGATTTTGAGTTGTAGAACAAACGGGGATTTCATTTTATTTTTCTTTCGGCCATGGATTTGCTTTAGAACGAGATAGTTTTCTTTTGAACGAAGAAAATGTCTTGAGCAGATAAAGGAAGAGGGGCGAACGAGATAATGTTGTTTTGTACGAGAGGAGACAACTAGGTCGACGGAAATCAGATGCTAGGGTGGCTACTGATTTAACCTTTATATTTTATATTCAAAAATATCTTGTTATATTATATCAACGCGTTTACTCACCGTATGGTCACATAACAACTCCGATCAATACGAAATTTGAAATCCGGTAATAATTCAATATTACGGATCCAATGGAACTGGTTTCGTCAATTTCCGAGACTGTGCCTCGGACGACTATTTTTAAATATCGATTCAAACGATATCATTTCAAACTGAACAAATCAGTTTAAATTTTCAATTCTGAAGCTTCTATTATTTTCAGAATTATCAATATATATTTTACAAGCGTTTGAAATATTTTTCTTTGGCTTAAAATTAAAGATTCAAATTTTTGTTCGACTATCAACAGATTAAATTTTATAATTTAATCCCCAAATTCAAAATTATATCGGGGATTCAAATTATATCATCGTTCAAATATTTAAAATTAATTAAATATTCTCAATTTAATTTGTTCGAAATTCTGGGTCGTTACAGACTTCCCCCCTTAAAAGAATTTCGTCCTCGAAATTACAAGTTAGGAAAAAAGGTCCTTAACTCGTCTACTATCTTTCAACATCCAATAATTTTATCAATTTTTATCATAACAAATCTTTCTACTAAAGATTCGTTATTAGTTTCAACTAACTTTCCTAAACCTTTCATAGTTTCCAAATAACACTGTTTACTTCAAAATTCAAATTTAATTTCAAATTCAAATTTAAACTTTCAAAATTTTCTCAAAAATTTTCTAACGCCCTAAATTTCCGAAAAATTTCGCCAGCGTCTCCTTTGCGCGGCTAATACGGCACGACTACAAAACGTCCCTACGGACTCTCAGATTTCAAAAAGAAAAAGAAAAAGCCAAGCGGCTAGACAAGAAATCATCAAAAACTCATATTCAAATTTAAATACATACCTTTAGTCGAGCAATTCAAATTTATCTTTGAAATCAAATCCAATCCCTTTATACACCTGTATATCCTACTAGCCATTATATCTAGTTACACATTCAAATCATTTTGCAAATTCTGTTACAAAATTTTCAATATAAACTGCTTATACATTTTTACTTCACTATTGAAGTTACATATTCATTATCATTCAATTTTACATTTCAAATTTCTATTTGAATTCAATTATTCTATAAGTCTTTGACTTACTTACATTTCGATTTATAAAATCATTTATCCATTCACATTACTAATTCCATTATGAATTTTATTTTCAATTATAAATTCATATTCACAATTTCATTTCATTATTGAATTTTAAATTTTCAATTACCTTCTTGAATTCTATTCTCATTTGTAAATCATATTTACAATTCATATTCATAATTTTTATTCATATATGAATTTATTTCTTTATATTCTTAATTCACATTAAAAATTCTCATCAATATTTTTATATAGCATTCCAGAGTCTTTTCAACTTTTTCAAAACCATCTTTGAAAACAGTTCAAATTATCCTTTGAATTTCCAAAACAAAATCCAAATTTTTCCAAACAACTTCTATTTAAAACAATTTGGCAGCAATTCCTCTTTTGGAAACCCGAAAATGAACACCAACGATGCCGCGGTCATCATCGAAGTTATTTTCCAGCGACCGAAAAGAGTTTAGAGCTTTCAACTCTCCAAAATACTTTTCAAAACCCTTGAAATTCATTTTCAAATCAAAAAGATTTAAACTTTTCAAATCTCCAAAATTCTCAAATTCTTTTCAAAACATTTCCAAAAACTTTTCTGGAATTCCGTTTCAAATTACAAATCACATTTATAATTTACATTCTTTAAATTTCATTTGTATGTGAATTTATTTCTTAACTTTCGAGTTATGATTTCGATTTCTTATTCAATTTCATATAAAAATGATAACTTTCAAGATTATCACTTTCCTAACATCCATGCAACCATATACTATAGTACTTTATAGAAAAACATTTCTTTTCTATACAAAAATAGTTTTGGGCAAAATTATCTCATTTACCCTATTTAAAACAATACTGTGTCGAATTGTTCTATACAAGTGTTTAGAGATCCCTATCGATAGAGTTGTACGGACAATACCGACCAGAATCCATATACCACTCAACAAACCAATCATCACAATATAAAACAATTTTATATTAACTAACAAATACGCGCTCGTATCTATTATTACACTCAACTCATTCTAGAGCACTACTGACTCTATCTCTAATGAGTAACACCCAACAGAGCAGGGTTGTCGCTTAACCATATGCTCTGATACCAAATGTAATAGCCCGCTTTTCCGTACCCCTTGAATAGACACTAATCTCCATCTATTTACTCAAGGTGAACGAAAAACCGAACCATTAGGGTTTTTAAAAGAAGAGGTAGAAGAAAAGATAGAAGAAAAGAGAAAGAAGAAACAAAAGAACAACATCAGAAACAGAAACAATATCAGAATCTCACATATCGCAGCGGAACAAAATATAATAGATAATCACTAGTCTTTTAAAACAAAGAACTACATCAGTTTATACATACATCAATCAGAGTCAATATACAACAATGGATAGTTATATAACTTGTCCTCATACAGAATACACAGCGGAATAAATATATCAGATACAAATACTACGTCTCGTCATCCAGTTTATCTCCAAAGCTCCAGAATATCCAGAATATCCTGATAATATAACTCTAGGCTGCCCGTGTGGAAATTGGTGGGCACCCAGAGTTTAGAAGGGAACAATAAACTCCGAGTCAGTCATGGTGACTGGTGTGAGATCGTAAAACAGTTATTCTTTAAAATAAACAACAGGATAATTTTAAAGTCAATTCGAAATGCTTTTGGAAAATGAAACTACCATAAGACCTCCCGCCACACACACAATGCAAACGCAGAATTGGAGGAGATTTCTTCTTATGATAGTCAAAGATGCTTACTACGCAAAATCAAATCATTTTTGATATTATTATTAGTGCATAGTGTAGAAAACATTTCGAAAGTATAGTATTAATCTTAGCCAGCATAGGTACCATGATATTATGCCTACTATAGCTGCTATATTAGATAGCAGGTTCTACAACTAAAACCGTACAAATTTCGTATTTGGGAAATGGATTTCCAACAAATGGTCAGGCTAAGGAACTTCCTTTCCTCCTGCCGATTGGGATCGCCTCTGGCTGGACGTCCCGAGAGACAAACTGCTCTCTGCCAAACAAGGCCGGGTTACCCCTGTAACAGGTAACTCACGAATATGTCATCACCCGGTCCTTTGGGACCTTTATCCGAGCGCTCGATATCCAACATCACACATCATAAAGAAAGTGTATCCACATGAGTAAGTATCTGGGCTCCATACCATGATACCACCCCTTTCCAGAAGGAAATGACATACCCTAAAGGGCGCGACCCTCATAACCTTGCCGCAACATTCCTGTTTCGACCATTTCCGGGGTGTGAGGCTCGACGAAGTCTCGTCCACAAAGCTACGCTTTCTCAAAAAGCCCTGCTTCGGGTCAAACAAAATGATCAACCTATGATCACAAAGATATAAGATCAAACAAATGATCATATCACAAATGATCAAACACTGATCATTTTTCAGCAACACTCAGTATGCCACGTTACCAAATTGGGATATATCGCTGATAAATTTCAACTACATAACCTCTGAGCTCGTACGTCTCAGAGAAGGGTGTTAAGCTAAGAGAATAAATTCTCCGCCACCAACAGATATGTATTTGAAAGAAATCAGCTTTATATCTCAAAGTGTAATGTCAGACACACAATCCATACAAGTCTGTTCCGGGATCGAACAGAACCGAAGGCACTTCTCACGAAGCCCTTGCACATCCGGATAATTCTCAATCACGTCGGGACTTCCCATCACTAAGGGTGATAAAACCTCTAAACCGGAGATCAGCCGATGTAGAGTAACTCGACGGTAATCCTTCCGTTTTCAAAAATATCCGGTCTTCAACACCGGTCTTCGAATGCAATTCATAACGACGTATCACATATTCGGAATGGGTTATACGACCCCATGGTCCTTTCCCGGCTAACCCGAATAGTGAGCGTTTATTTAAAAAACAAGTGTGGCATTCAAATTCATCCAATTCACAACAAATACCTATCTAAAGGTAATTATTGATAGTCGGTTATTTAACTATCAATAAAGATGCGCAACATCATCAGATTCCAAATAATTTTCCCAAATTATTTATCTTCCAAAATATCTTTTACTAGATATATTATTTCCACACTTAATCATTTGAAAACAATTTCAAATCAATTTCCACATTTCAATTTTATCTTTAAAAGATAAAATCTCAAAATAGTTCATTTCATATTGGAAAAGCATTTCCATACTTATTTGTTAATAAGTAATTCACAAATCATTTATTTTCAACATTTGAAAATATTCGATATACTTAAATCAAATTAAGTATATATCTCATTCTTTAAGGAAATCCATTTTCTATAACAACATCAATTTGAGTCAAAACGAATGTTACGTAAAACATCGTTACGACGACTCAAAATCATTAGTATAGGGATTCGGAATTAAAATAGATATATATAAATCCCAATACTACATAAAAATATTTCCTTTCGGAAAATCATTTACTATAACAACAGTGTTATAGTCCACTATTTCCTTATATCTCTCGAAAACGTCTATTTCAACAAGAACTGCGGAAATCTCTGCTTTCGATTTATAATACATTTTAAAACATCTTTAAAATGTTTAACTTCATTTTTTTTTTTTTTTTAATATCACTTCTTCAAAAATAAATCCATTTTACTTAACAATATATTCACTGTCCCAAAATCGTGAATATAATTCACTTAACCCAATTTCAATCATTTCTACCATTTATTTCAAAGATAATTCGCTATCCAAAATCGCGAATATACCTTCTTTAATAACCTCCTATATTTACTTTATCAAATCCAATTGACTTCGAATTTATAAAACAACATTTATAAATCCTATTTCTATTTTCTAACAACTTTGATTTATAAATCTTCTTTATAATTCGATTCACTTTATAATTCAACTTTATATACCAAAAGTCCATATTAGAGGTTAAGTACTTATACTTCATGGATTTATAACATTTGTTCCTTTAAGGCTTCACAAATTTTAAATCTTATTTCTTATAAGATTTCATTTAAAACCTTATTTTTAACAACAACCGAACTACGTTTAAAATTCCATTGTTTGGATTTATAAAATATATATTTTATAAATCTCGTCTATAACCCATTCATACTTATTCACAACTCTTAATTAAAATGTCGAAACCCGATTTATAAGTGAATCACTCATAAGTCTTTTGTTTTACAAAAATCTATTTATTTTGTAACTTCATAATTTATAAATATAAATTTCGTTCACTTATACCGTCCCTTTATTCTTCATTTTAACACTTATTACAACCCGTTTTATAACCCCAATAATTTATATTTATAAAAAAAATCAAATTTTATACATCTTTTATATATACATCGTTTTAATAATTCAAAAATCTCAATTTAAACCATTTTATAAATTTCTTAACTCTTTATTTCAAAAGAAATTACCTTTTTGTTAAAATTCACAAAATCTCAACTTTTATAACTTAAAAGTTTTAACGTTTATCTTTTTAAAGTAAATCAATTCAACAATTTAAATAAACGTATATTTTCAAAGAACACTTTTAAAATTTCACTTTTTAAAATCAACATCGTTATTTTTAAATTTCAAAATTTGAATCCGATGATGCAACAGCAACAATCAGTCCATCACAACAGTCAATATCATATATCAATATGATAACAGAATATATATCAACATCTGTAAATAAATAAATACAGTTGAGGAATCCAGTTGGATCCCTCCAACCTGTTTCCCTGCATCCAAAGATGTTAGCACAATACCAATTCCGCTCCAGTACGGAATTATCGCGGTATATAGGTTTTTATAAATCCGCTTACTAACGGCGCAATAGGGTCTCATCCGCTATACGAGGCGGGAAATCATCAATCCAATATATACATATGCCAATATGTATATACTGCTATATATATAGATATATCCTATCATATCTAATAGCAACAATCCAAACAGTAAATCATCAATCAACAACTGTAAAAATTCCACATTCAATTTGAGTGAGAAGATCTCACCTTTTTATTTTGCCATCCATTTTCATTTCGTCTTGGTTTCTTTGCAATTTAAACCTTTGATTTAAATTTGCAGTCCATTTCCATTTCAGCTTTTTGTCTTCACAGTATTAAACCTTGTATAAATAATTATACAATTATATTAATATTCGAATTAATTGACTAATTTAAATTTCAATTGATAATTCAATTTACCCGTAATTTATTTTTATTGTAAATAAATACCTTTAAAATTTTGGCAAATCTCTTTTAACAATTATTTTCTAGTTACCAAAAATTTCATAAGTTAAATAAATTGATTTCCATTTTATAAACTTAATTTAACTAATTCTTTATTTAAACAACAAGCAACTTTCCTAACTAACATTTTTCTTTACTGTCAACTTATTCACATATACGTATATATAAAAATCTATTTCAATCTGCATATTTATTTAACTTTACTGTAAATCCAAAAACTCAATATACATATTATTATTAATTTTCAAATTAGATCAAAACTGTTAATACCTTAATGCCAAATGCGAACCCAGGTCGTACGCCACTGCCTTGACCTCAACTTGAAGCTGCCGCCCCCCCCCCCCAATCGATCACACGCCCAAAATCGACTATCCTCCACGACAGCGACGACCACGCGAAGACAATCCCACCACCGATTTCCAGTCGAATCCCAACTCCATCATCACGCACGAGACGCCTCCATACCACTTTGAAATCGCGACTTCACCACGGTCTGGACGCCTGAACGCTGCCTCACTCGAGCCTGTGGCCAAAACCCACGCGACCCCCTATCCCCTTGCGCGGCCGCTTCCATCGCGACACCACGCCCTCCTTCACAACAATCGCCTGCCCATGAAGATCGCCATCAGCCAACGACCACGCGAACATCGATCAAATCCCCTCCGGTCGCACCGCCTTCGAGCTCCCAGAAAATCGAACTCAACTTCGCCTTTTAATTCGATGCCTCCACGCCTAACGTCGATGACTACGCGGCTCCTATTCGCTCCGAGTTTGACTTGCCCTATTTTCCTTCGCGAATTCGAGCCTCGCGATTTGTTTAACGGAGAGGAGGAAAGGAAGGGGAGCGAATAATTTCGATTTTTTTTGAACGAAGTGGTTTCGTTTGAGATGTTTGAATAATGTAAAGGAATCACGATTTTTTTGATTTGCCTGGAAATCGAAACTGAAGGGGGAAAAGTGGCCATTTGATTTTGAGTTGTAGAACAAACGGGGATTTCATTTTATTTTTCTTTCGGCCATGGATTTGCTTTAGAACGAGATAGTTTTCTTTTGAACGAAGAAAATGTCTTGAGCAGATAAAGGAAGAGGGGCGAACGAGATAATGTTGTTTTGTACGAGAGGAGACAACTAGGTCGACGGAAATCAGATGCTAGGGTGGCTACTGATTTAACCTTTATATTTTATATTCAAAAATATCTTGTTATATTATATCAACGCGTTTACTCACCGTATGGTCACATAACAACTCCGATCAATACGAAATTTGAAATCCGGTAATAATTCAATATTACGGATCCAATGGAACTGGTTTCGTCAATTTCCGAGACTGTGCCTCGGACGACTATTTTTAAATATCGATTCAAACGATATCATTTCAAACTGAACAAATCAGTTTAAATTTTCAATTCTGAAGCTTCTATTATTTTCAGAATTATCAATATATATTTTACAAGCGTTTGAAATATTTTTCTTTGGCTTAAAATTAAAGATTCAAATTTTTGTTCGACTATCAACAGATTAAATTTTATAATTTAATCCCCAAATTCAAAATTATATCGGGGATTCAAATTATATCATCGTTCAAATATTTAAAATTAATTAAATATTCTCAATTTAATTTGTTCGAAATTCTGGGTCGTTACAATTATTAACTGATTTGAGTTTGAATAAAATTATACAATAAAATAAACTTCAATATTATCGGATGAAAATTTACCAGTAGCTATATTGAAATAGAAGTATTCCAAATAATAAATTTTTAATTTCAAATTTTATTGTTTAAAATTTCACAAATTTCCAATTAATTTAATCAATAAAAATCACTAAAGATTATGGGTCGTTACAAAATAACTATTTTATTATATGATATGTTTGATTTGATATGAGTTTAAAATTTAATATTTATTTTATAATATAAAGATTTTTATATGAATTTATAAATATAGTGATTTGATATTATGTCCGTATTGATGTGGTTTCCCACTGTCGAACTTTGTCGCAGCCATTCTAGCTTGTCATTGTCCGAATCTGCATTCCAACAGTAGTCTTCTAGCTTTGTCAATTATCCGTGCTTATCCATGTCCATTTTCATCTTGTTCTCGTTCATCTCTAACCTCGGAAGGTGAGCAATCACTCACGATTAACGTTCTTTTATTTATTAAATTTGATTTCAATTGAAACGACAATTGAAATATATGCTGCTGTTAGATATTTACACTGTTATTACCTGTATCAGTTCACCTGTGACATCTGACACCATTATCTGTTATTTATACAATGATAATCCAGTTTAGTTGATAAATGATTGATTGTTGATGTTTATATTGGACATTAAATTGTTAATGTTAAAGTGATAAATAATATGCAATTGAATTGATATATGATAGTTAACGATTTAAATTGAATCTATATGTTGCATTTGATTAGTGAAATTTGTATAATATGACCCCATTTAAATGTTAAACTAGTTGACACATAGAATTTGATAAATTACACTTTGAACCTTGAATGTATATTGGATTAATTGTTGTAGTATTAAAATTTGAAATTGAATGACAAAGTGAAAAATCGTATAAATAATTAGTGGAATAATCTTTAATCTACATGAAATGATAGTGTAGATTCTAGAAATAATTATATTAATTCGCACAAACAACAATGTGAATTAATACGATTATTTCGGGATTATTTGAATTGATTATTGGATTGTTGTTATTGATTGTTGTTATTGCTTGTTTATTTACTTTGACACCATCCCAGTTATCACACTGCAAGTTCCCTTTGCTATGTTTTGATTTTGAATTGAATTGGAATCGGGTTAAAATGATAAATACCCAAAAATTGAACTTTGACTTAGGATAAAAAATTAAATAAAACCCAATTGGTCAATAATTTGATTTTAAAATAAAATAAAGATTTTATTTGAATAAATAACACGGTTTGAAATTTGAATTTTAATGAAAGGAAAAGGTTAATATTTAATAATCTGAAACAAAATATTAACAATGTAATTGATGAAAGAATGTTGTTTAATTTGAGAAATGATTGAATTAAGTTCGAAATTTTAATTAAGTTTGAAATTATTAAACTTTGAAATGATTTAATAATTAAGTTTGAAATTATTAAACTTTGAAATCATTTAATAATTAAGTTTTTAATTATTTAATAATTAAATAAGATTGAATTATTTAATGATTAAATTGAATTGAATTCTTTAATAAGTAAAATTGAACTTTTGAATAAGTAAATTTTTACTTCGTAAATAATTGAAATTGAGATTTCTTTATTAATTAAGTTTTTGGAAAATTATTTAAAGTAAGTAAATAAATAATTGAAATTGAATTTTCTTTAACAAGAAATGAAATGTGATATTTTTGGAATTAATATAAGACTTGTAATTGAAAGAATTGATTTGACGAATTTAATTTAATTCAAAATTGTAAGTTTTGATTTAATGAAGTTGAACTTAAGAAATTGATTTAATGAATTGGAAATTTAATAGAAATTGTTTGAATGATAAAGTAACTTAACGAATATTAAATGAAATCGATAAATGAGTTTAAATTGATTTGAATGTTAAATTAAATTAATTTAAATGTTTTCGAAATGAAACTTATATACGAACTTGAATCAATATTTGAATGGTTTTAAATAAAGATTGAAATTGAATTATAAGATTTTGAAATGATAATTTGGAAGTTTTGAAACGTAAATTATTGGGAATTGGTTTTGAAAGACAAATGAAATGTTGATTTACGAATTCTATTTGAAATTGAAATTGATTTGGTTTTGAAATGAACAAACGACCAATCGGTGTAATAATTACGAAAGTTATTAAAGAGACCGGAATCGGTTATGGACATACTCTCTGTCTGAACTGAAAACCACTTTAATAACTATACGCGGAGTGGTGATCCAGAATGAAGTGGTTGGAATGATGTACGTGATGACTGAAGAAAGAGAACGATAATGGATAGCCTTGACACTTGTGTCAAATTGGAAATGACTAAAACAGGAGCCGTGCCGGGCCAATGGAGGATTAGCTACCTCAAGTGAACACACTTCTTCGAACTACTCATTACTTGTTGTCGATTGGTGCACCCTTGATTTTGGGAGTGTTGTTTCACGGTGTTGCGGGCGCTGCGGCGTTGCGTTCTCACCAGTTCGGATCAGGCAAACGGTAGTATCACTACCTTGGGTATTGCCTCATGTGCCTTGTCATACTTGTATCCCTTTATTCGCGACCACTACGAATTTGTTTTGTACCTTTAGTATATGGATTGCCCTCTGGTGACTTCCGGTTTTGGGGAAACTACGGTCTTGTATATGCTTTTGGGAATAAAAATGTGTTAAGGGTGGAATGGGCCATGACTTAACGCTATTTTGATACCTTATATTACTGATAGACATTATCTACTTAGCGTACATTACTACCTAGTAGATAGTTTAACGGGTCCTTAAAGGATGGTTATTCCAAACATCCTTTGAGTTACTTGTATTTCAATTGCTATTTCACTTGAGTTGGATTTATTAATATAAGAATGTTAATCCTGACTCGAGTGTCTTGTGGTTTGCTTTACGCTCGGGTCAGACTGAGTGTACCAGTATTCGAGACTCACCTTTGAAGTTGGAGCTTTGCTTGAAGATCCAGCCATCTATTCTGCTTTCAGTATTCGATGATTCCAGTGATGTATTCTGATTTGTATCTGATGTATCGTGTTACTCTTCCGTTGTATCTGGTTTAACTCTGATGTATCGTATTACTCTTCTGTTGTAAACTCTGATGTATCTTATATATTCATATAGTAGCTTCATGAACTACTATCTCTTTTATTTCCGCTGCATTTATTACTCTGTGTCTGTGATCTGTGATTATTTTATTTACTGTATATGTTCAGTTTTGCCAAATTTAAATTAACAACGCGGTATTTTGAGCAATTCAATTCCGGCATGAGTGTCTACCTATACACATATAATGGATGCGAATGGTCCAAAATGTCGGGTCGTTACAAGGACAAACTTTGCAGTCCAATTAGTTTCTAGGACACACATTCAAAGAAATTACTTTCAAGGCCAAAATCAGTAGAATAATTACTTTCAAGGACAAAGTCAGCAGTCCAATTAATTTCAAGGACATAATTACATAGGTTTTTTAGACTCTGGAAACTAATTATTTTACGTTTTGTCCTTGAAAGTAATTATTTCAGTTGTGTGTCCTAGAAACTAATTCCACTTGCTAAAGAGGCCCTTGTGGCTAATTTCCACTTAAATTAATTTATATGGTTTAAATATATCTAATAAGATATATTAAGTGGAATAAACTTAATAATAATTTGGAATAAAAGAATTAAATTTTTGAATAAAGTATGAGTAAAATAAATGATTATGCAAATTGATGATCTAGAAATTGTTAATTGAAGATGACTAGATAATAAGATAATTAATTTAGAAATAGATAGATTGGTTTAACTTAAGTGAACCCAAAGGGATTTAACCAAATTGTTAAATATTAATTAATATAAATTGAAATTTATATGGTTTAAATTAATTATTTTACTTGTATTCCAATCTATTTTCTTTCTGGTTGTTTCTATTCTCCTACCTCCTTCCTTTTCGGGGACGAAAAGTTTTGAGTGGGGGAGAGTGTAACGACCGGTAAATTTTAATGGTTTTAACAATATATTTAATTAAAATTTTGTGAAATTTTAAACAATAAAATTTTGAAATAAAAAAATATAATATTTGGAATACGTCTTCTTAAACATAGCAACTGGTAAATTTTCATCAAATAATATGGAAGTTTATTTTCTTGTGTAATTTTATTCCAATTCAAATTAGTTAAAATTTGATGATAATAAAATGTTTTTCAAACCTGAATATTTTAACATAATAAATTTGTAAATCATCTTCTGAGTGAGACGTCATATTTCGTTTCTCCAAATTTGAACTATTATTGCTCCGTTCATCTTAATTCTGTCAGATTTGCAGCATTTTCGGTACCGATATCGACTTTTGATCGGATGATCGTACCACTGATATCTGTATACCGTTTTGATTGTCTCGTCGTGCTAATCTCCGTAGTATATTCGTATGTGTGTTTTGACGTGCGGTGGACGGCGAAATATGTAAACGTTGGACTGTATCGGTACCCGTTTTAACCTTTGTTTCCTTGTCCATTTGTTTACCCTCGGCTGAAAGGAATTGTCATAAACTTTATTTATTTCACAGATATCAATGTTTAACTTTCTCTATTCCCAACGTTTAATTTTTTTTATTTGCTGGTTCAATTTTATTTTTTTGGGTCTGTTCGATTTCCATACATTTGATTTTGAAAATAAATTACATTGTAAATACCGTTGCATTGAATAATGAAAACCCCTTCTTCTTCATGCCAATTAACTCGCATTCACCTCTTCTTATTTTCTCTTCTGCAAAACAAAAATTACACAGTAAGTTAATTTTTCCCTTCTTCCTTTTTCATTTTCTATTTTCTTCCACTTACTCGAACCCATTCGGCCTGACCTCCTACACCATCAGCTCGCCCTTCACAGCAGACCGATACCTCCTACCTCGCCAACATCCATGCAAGCCGCAACCACGTTGCACCACCGTTCGAAGCCATACTTTCCACCATTTTCAACTGCAAGCCCACCAGATATTGCTCACCACCAGCTCGCCTCGGCTTCTTTTCCATCTCTCTTCTCCTCCGCATACCCACACTTGGCAACACCTGTGCCCTCACCACCTTCCACTTCTTCCCTCACGCGACCCTTGCCTACCCAGGAGCCTCACCTATTTTCCCTTCCCACCATGGCCGCATGTTAAAAGGTATATACAAGTTTGTTTATATATATATTTATATAAGCCGTTGTTCGTGTGTATGTATGTATATATATATATAACTTGCATACATGAGTTAAATGATTTGTGGGTCTATATATCTAAGTTTTATATTCTTATATTATATATATGATTACACGTTTGCATATGAGTTATGAGCTGTAAACTTTAGTACCGTGTATTATATTTCAAAGTATATATATTTGTTTATATAAGGTATTGTATTTCAAAGTATATACATTTGTTTATAAGATGAGTTTATACAAAGAGGGATATGTGTATATAAAGGATACGTATATTTACAATTTTTTTATAGTTGGTTAGTAATATACTTTTATATAATATGCAAGTTTCCTATTGTTACATATGGATACTTTTATTTAGGCGTGCTGGAAGATAGATTGATTTGCGGTATATCTATAAGTCATATTTTATAGATATCGTGATTTTTATATATATCATACTTAGATATTTTGATTTAGATCTATATGGGTTTTAACTTATAATATATATATATCGAGGGCTTATATTACGTGTGTCTGCGATAGATAAAGAAATAGTATATATATAAAGTATCTTGAGATTGTATTTAAGAATATACATATATATAAGTGTTGATTTAAGGTTATATTATCTAAGTTTATATCTTGCTACTCTACATTTTATAAGCTATACAATTATATATTATAAAGGTTTCTTTCTGTAATGATTTTATGACTTCTTGACTATACATATTGTACCGCATATTGCATTATAGAGGTTTATATTCACTGTTTATAGTATTGTTGCTAAAATATATTCCACATAAAATTACAGTAATATATATCATACGGCATATTCACATGTAAAGTTCATTTAATAAGCCTATTTTGCGTTGCATTTATATAAGTTATACTATTCTAGTTTATGTTATTGTAGTACGGTTTGAAAAGTATGTTAAACAATATATATTTTTTTAAAGTATAACATGTATGTGAGTTGTATAACCTATTATTTATATAATAAAGTAAGTTGAAGAAATTTAAATATGAGTTGTTAGCATAGTTCCAATTGCTATTGTATATAAATTTTATATGAAACTTATTTGTTTGTATACATTTCAGTTCTATAAGTTATATCTGAATACCTGAGTTTGGACTTTTCTAGTATATGAAGGCAATGTTAGTATTTGGTATAAATATATATATAGTATGTATGTTGACATTCACTTTATGATATGATTTTGGAATTTTAATATATATATATATATATTCTATTTAATATGTGTTTAAATTTAGAATATGGTTTTATAAATATAGTTGTATATAGTTATATACAAGTTCACTTATACCCATTTATCGTCATCGACCTAATTCTGAATTGATTTCGTCTATTCCTTGTCATCAGCTTTGGTCATCGAATTCGTGCTTGGATTCGTAACTTAATTTCAGTGTCCCCATCAGTGTGCATATCTGTGTCATCTCCTGTTCACTCTAGCCTCGAAAGGTGAGCAATCACTAACGATTAACGTTCTTTTTTTATTAAATTTGATTTCAATTGAAACGACAATTGAAATATACTACTGTTAGTTATTTACGCTGTTGTGTATATGCTATTACCTGTATATGTTCACCTGTGACATCTGACACCATTATCTGTTATTTATCACTGATGATATATGTCGGTTATATTATTATCATATCTGTTATCACTCTTCAAGTTCTCTGTTAGTATAGAATTCACTATGGGTTGAAATGATACATACCCGAACGATCTGTAGAATAGGAGAAAATCTTTATGGGTTAAAATAATAAACCCAATCGATTTTCATTGAATTGAATTTGGGATTGCGGCTTGAAAAGATATATACCCGTATATATATAAATTACGGATTGAAATGATAAATATCTGTATCACTTGACCATAGGGTAGAAAATTATATACAGACACTGTTTGTCTATTTATAAATAATTTGAAATGATTTCTATGGTTTGAAAAGAAATATATGGTTTTAATAAATATTGATTTTAAAGATTTATTAAAGTTGATTTAATAAAGTTGATTTTAATCAATATAAAATATGTTTAAGTATTTATGTAAAATTTATATTTTCAAATATAGAGTTTATATTGTTTCAGGTTGAAAGATAAATTTGAAATTGATTTCAAATTCTTAATAATTTAAGAATTATACTTAAATAATTTTGATTTGAAATCTATTAAATTTGAAATTTTAAGATATGTTTTATAACTTGAATTTGGTAAAAAGTGGCTTAAATGAATATTTCAAACTTATATAAATTTAAGTAGGATATTTTGTTTATATAAATTTGTAAATTGAAGTTGCATTTATATGTATTGAAATGATTAAAGAAATATCTCAGAAACTAAATGTAATGAAATTAAATTGAGATATAAACGGAATTATCAAATTTAGTTTTTGAAATGTGGAATATTTAAAGCTTTGAAATGTATTGAAATTTAATGGTTTATTTTGTTTTCAAATCTGTATTTGAAATCGTTATAATTCGAAATGATTTATTGAGAAATTGAATTGAGTTGAAATTTATGAATTGAGATTGAATTAAGTTGAATTTGGAAGTTGAGTTAATTTGAATCAATTTGTGAATTTGTGGAAGCTATTTTATTTTATAAAGTATTTTTAAACTATATCTACAACTATTTATATTTTACTTTATAAATTATTTTCATATAAACTATTTTATATAAATCATTTTCAATATATATTATTTTATTATAAACTATTTTAACTTATAACTATTTTATTTAAACTATTTTTATTTTATAAACTATTTTATTATATACACTAATTTTAATATCTAAACTGTTTAAGAGGAAAGTGTTATGAATTCCAAAATTTTATGATTTCAAACTATAGTTTCAAATGTTGTGAATTTCAAGGTTTTGATTTCCAAAGTGTTTTGATTTTAAAAGACTTACGATTTCGAAAGCGATATAACTTTGGAAAGTGATATGATTTTGGAAATGGATTTATTTGAAGTGAAAATGATATCGTATGGATATGGTTTTGAAATGGCAATGATATTTCGGTTTTGAAATATAAACTATTTTGAAAGTTTATTAATGACCAATCGGTGTAATAATTACGTAGTTATTGGAGAGTCCGGGATCGGTTAGGGACATACTCTATGTCCAAACCGAAAACCACTTTAATAACTATTATACGCGGAGTGTGATCTAGAATGAAGTGGTTGGAATGATGACATTGCTGGATTTGAAGAAAGAGAACGATAATGGATAGCCTTGACACTTGTGTCAAATTTGAAATGACTTAAACAGGAGCCATGCCGGGCCAGTGAGGTTAGCTACCTCTGGTGGACACACTTCTTCGTAAACTACTCATTACTTGTTTTTGATTGGTGCGCACCCTTGAATTGGGAGTGTTGTTTCACGGTGTTGCGATCATTGCGGCGATGCGTTCTCACCAGTCCGGATCAGGCAAACGGTAGTTTCACTACCTTGGGTATTGCCTCATGTGTCTTGTCATACTCGTATCCCTATGCGCGACCACTACGATTTGTTTTATGTTATACCTATGGAGTACTCCCTGATAGCCCACTAGTTTACGGTGGAGTTTACAGTGCTGTATAGACTATGACGCTTATATAAAATGTGTTAAGGGGGATAATGGTAATGCCTTAACGCTATTTTGATACTTTATATTACTGATAGGCATTATCTACTTAGCGTACACTACTACATAGTAGATAGTTTTACAGATCCTTAGAGGATGGTTGTCCCAAACATCCTTTGAGTTACTCGTATTTCAGTCGTTATTTCATTTGAGTTAGATTTATTGATATGAGAATGTTAATCCTGACTCGAGTGTTTTGTGTTTTTCTTTACGCTCGGGTCATGTAACGACCCGCCATCCTACGTCCAGGAAGACGCATCGTTTTGAAGAAAAGAAAGAGGTGAGAAAGTAGAAAAGAAGAGAAGAAAGAAAGAACAACAACAGAATCTCAACAGCGGAACGAATAAATTATATTAATAACAAAAGTATTACATAATATACAACGACTATCAGAGTTACACAGATTATACAACACATACTAGACAGTTATAAACATCTGTCTAGTTATTACAACTCAACACAAAACTCTATCACAGAGATCTACACAGCGGAATACTATATCTACGAACGCCGAAGCCTCCTGCTCCATTGCTCCTCCAGATAACTCGTCAAAGCTAACCTGAATCTCTTGGCTACTCGTAAAAATTTGAGTACCCAAGAGTTTATAAAACAGAAATAAACAACTTGGGTCAGACATGGGTCTGGTGTGAGTAACAGGTTAAACTTGTTTAACTTCAAAAACCATTTCGAAAGAAAAGGTATCACGTAAGACTCCCCACAAATAAACATGGGTAAGTTTTTACCTTACGCTAACCAAAACATTTGATAGGAAATTCGATTATATTATTATAGGGTCTAGGGTTTTCAAGTAAAATACAGAAATAGCTGGAATGCTTACATCTCACGTTCCAACATAGTTGGGCACAACTAATACGTACGGCACTTATTGGATTTTGGATTCCATACAATGGCAGGGCTACCGGGGTACCGCCCGTCACAGTACGTGGCCTAGATCACCGTACCGAGGATCACTCCCAATCCCCTGCAACACAAGGCCGGAACATCCCTTACTGGATAATTCCCGCACAAGATATCCCAGCAGTTGTTGCAATCAACTGCCCACTCAATCGAATAATAAGAAGGGACCTCTAGACAGGGATAATCTTGTCCTACTTGGGTGCTACCCACTAACCTTGCTGCACCTCCCCTGTTTTAGCCATTCCCGGTTTGATGAGGCTTGAGGCTACGATTACCTTTAATCAGGACATCACTTAGAATGCTCATCGTCCACCTGACGATGTTCTGAAAGCATTCAATCCATACAAGTTCGTTCCGGGTTCGAACGAAACCGAAGGCATTATCTCGTTACACTCGTATTGGAATCACCCTCAGAGTTAACGACCATAACCCTTGCACTCTGAATCTTCATCTCGAATCTGAAAGTACTATCTCCGTCAACTCATTACGGAATCACCCTCAGAGTTATATTGACAAAGAATCGTTCTTACACCTCGAGTCTTCACTTGCTCCAATTTGATTTCACGACCTAACGTAAATTTGGATCGATGTGGTATTCGGGTCTCCAGACCTGGAATCCCGGTATACGGAAACCCGATCCCGGTCTCATCGAAATCCAAAACGTATCTTTTAAGGCCAAGTTGTTTTAAAGTTAAAACAATTCAATTCTATTATCTATTTACATACAGATAGATAATTCACAATAGATAATCGACATTATCATTAAAAGCAGATAATCCATATGATCATCATTATGCAACCAAAGCATCCAAATCATACAGTATCAATTATCTCATCTCTGAGAAACCATTCAAGATAAATCAGTATCATTCAATATCCTTAAGCCATGATTTATTAATTACCATCTATAATTAATTTAAAATGAATTAAATTAATTACTTCCATCATTAACAATCTTACTTAAGTCACTATTAATTAATTATCAATTAATTAATCATTCACCATCCAATTATTCATTTTAATTAATCATCCTTGATTAATTACATTTAATTACATTCAAGTAATTAGTATTAAATTAATTCACAAATTAATTATTCTTAATTAATTATAGTAATTAACCTTTAATTACTTTATCTATTAATTAACTATAATTAATTACATTACTCCTTAATTAATTACATTAATTAATCACTCAGATATTAATTATTTCTTAATTAATCAATTCTTAATTACATCATTAATTATATTAATTAATGATCCTTAATTACATTTTATCATTACTTAATTACATTAAGAAATTAATCTTTAATTAAACCATAATTTATTATTCACTATTGATTAATCACATTCAGTAATTAACTACCCTTAATTACTTCTTAAAATAAATTAATTATACCTTAATTAATTTCTTAATTAATCCTTTGATTAATTTACATTAAGTAATTAACTACTCTTAATTACTTCTTAAAATAAATTAATTATTCCTTAATTAATTTCTTAATTAATCCTTTGATTAATTTACATTAAGTAATTAACTACTCTTAATTACTTTATTAATTACATCAGTAATTATCCATTAATTACTTTCCTAAGTAATTATATCTCCTAAATTACATTAAGTAATTATATAAATCATTAAATGATTATCTTAAATTAATTAAACTTAATTAATTAACTTAACTAATCAATTTAAACTCAATTAATTACAATGAGTAATTAATTTCTTAATTACTTCCATTAAGTAATTTTATTAAACAATTTCACAAATGATTATCTTTTAAATTAATTAATTTAATTAATTATCTAAATTAATCACATTAATTAATTATCCTTAGTTAATGATCTACATTAACTATTAACTATTTTAATTATCTTTCTAAAATAATTAAACATTAATTAACCATTATTAATTACAACTTAATTAATTCTAATTATTAATAAATTAATCTCTAATTAATTAATTAATTAAGTTCTTAACTATAACTTAATTAAACCTTAATTACTTTATTAATTCAATTAATCCTTCATCAATCAATTTTTAAACCCTTAATTACTAATTTATTAACCCAAGTCATAAATTAATTAAATTGATTAATTATCTTTAATTACCTTAATAATTTATTTTATCCTAAATTATTAAATCTTAATTTACTTTAGGATAACACTTTTTTTCTATTAATGATTAAACTATCATTAATAAAGCATTTAAACAATGTACTTTTAAATTTCATTTTAAATTTAAGATTTAAAATGAAGACAAGTTTAACTTTAACAAAGTTTTAAAACTATTTAAATCCTTTTAAATTACATGTTAAAGAAATATTTATTTAATTAAAAGAAATTTAAAACTAAATTCATTTTAAGTTCAAATCAATTTAAAATATGCTTCAACATCCTAAGTTGTTTCAAACCATTTTAATTCAAAACTTTAATTTAAAAATTCTAACTACTTAACCCTTTTAAAATATTTAAATCCATTCAAAATTTAAATACCTTGTCTTATTTAAAAACTGAGAATTTAACTTAAACTTCAGATTTTAAACTAGATTTAAACTTATTTAAACCTTACTTTTATTTTAAACTTAGCTTTTGAATTTAATTTAAAATCTGGAAACTGGAAAAAAAACTTTTCTCTGTTTAAACCTGGAATACAAACATTTACCCGAGACACACCTTCAAATTCCCCGAGAACTACTTCGAGTCCTTAATCCAAATTCACGCGTCTTCCTTCGAGTTGCCCTTCTTCCCCAAAACACAGAGCCAACCCAGACATACGTACACGCGTGCACGTGTACGATCAAACTACGACACTCCGACCATCCACGTTGATCTCTCCATATCGGCAATCATACTTACGTCCAACATCGATCAACAAAAACACCAATACGAGCTTGAAAACAAAAACGAGCATTCAACCCATCCTGGAACAAAAGTCTCGAACCACCACAAGGCCTGGAAAAATCTCGCGTACTTATGCCCTCCGATCACCAGAGTTGTTGAAACTCCGGCTACAACTTCGATAACGCTCCAGCATCCCATCTCCAAATCCTTGTTGCACTCGATCAATTGTAGAAGTCGAACCAAACCAAAACATTCAACCTAGATAAACTAGGGTTCCAGAACAAATCTCGCCACCGCTGCCTCCTCGATAAAAGGCATCGCCATCCATTATTTTTCCCAGATACTACGATCACTCCTCCATCCTTTTGAAGAACCCCGACTCATACGAATACATAGATCACCAGAAATCACCTCAAACAAGCATTCTGTTCATCTTTCTATCCTTCTCGAATCACAAGTCTAAAAGTCCTAATTTTATTTTTAAAATTCATAGTTTTCAAATGAAAATCAGGTTATATACCTGAAACACTTAATCTCTGTGACCAAATTTTGATATGATTAAGTTTTTACTGTAAATTTATCTTTCAGTTAAAACTATTTTCATATTTAACTCAAAATTATTTCTAAAATTTAGAACTTGTCATGACAAACAGATTTCGTTTAGGTGTTGAAGACTAAAGAGATCTAGAGAAGGAGATATGAATTATTTATCAGGTTTTGTAACCTGTATATCAAGAACAGAGACTACACTCTGTAAACAAACATGCACATTCACATATTTAGACATATATATATACAGTTCATATTTAAAACATCACAAACAATTGATCACACTCTACTTCAGATGTTTATTTCATGCATCCAGATTTTTAAAACAAATTTTGAACCTTTTTAGAAAGATTGTTACTTACTTAAAACAAAATGATGAGCAAAGCAATTATAAACAGCATGCACACAATATCAGGTATTCACTTATATATACATGTAATACACCTTTAAATTCATCCCTACTAGCATGCAACCAAATTTTTATTTTAAAATTTTAAAAGTTACTCACCGATTTAAAATAGAGACAGGGCCTTTCTGATTTTTGAAAACATCACTTGAATCTTTAAAAGTTGAGTTGCTGGCATATCTTTTGCTTATGAAAACCTGAGTTGCTCCTTTATTTTTGATTTAAAAGCTTGCATGCCTTTGAATTTGCTTTAAATTCCAGATTTGCTTGCTTCTGTTTTAGAAGAATACATGCAGGCTTTGATTTCAAAACAGAGAAGTTTGATCTCTGCTTTGATTCCAGGTTGAAGAAGAGACAGGCTTGACTTGATTTGAATATGATTTGCAGGTTTGAAGAATGTGTTACAGGCTTTCATTTGAAACTGAATTACAGGTTTTAGAATTGAATAAGTTTTCTGGTTTGAGGAGGTATAGATTATCAGATTTGTTTAGAGGAAATGGTTTGAGTTCAGATTTTTGTTCTTGAGATTTTTGGTTTGAGGAGGATGATTACTAATTTTGATTTGTGAAATGGTTTGAGAAGAGTGAATTTCAGATTTGTTTTGAGGATTTTGTATAGGGTTTTAAGAAAACGTTTTCAGGTTTGGAATCTTGTTTTTAGAAAAAGGTTTTGCAGATTTTGTACTTAGCTTTAGATTTAGAAAAATAGAAAAAGAATGGAAAGAAACATGGATATATATAGGCTGAAATTTGAACTTTAAATAAAAATAAAAGAAAACCAAATTGAATGACACTTGTCCTATATCATATTTAACTAACTAACACTTGTTTAAATGAGGTCTTAGGAAAAAAACATGTGTTCTTTTTATTTAATGAGTATATATATATTTAAAAATGTTAATAAGTATTTTTCACTTTAATAATTCTTATGTAAATGTGTAAATGTATTTCTCTTTTCAAAGAAAATGTAAATAAACAAATTAAAAGCTTATCCAAATATTTTTAAAATGTTTATTCTTTTAATTTCTATTATAAATCCAATTTCATATTTTAAATCCAAATAAAAATTAAGTTATATATATGCATATATAACTACCTTTTAAATTTAAAATAACCATTCTATTTTATTAAAGTCTATTTATATTTATAAAAATAAAGTATTAAAAATATCACATTTGACTATTTTAAATAATTTATAAAAGAAATTATAAATTACTTCTATTATTAAATGAATCAATACCATATGTAAATTGTATTTATACTTCTATTTTTAATCATATATATCAAATAATATTTGAAAAGAAATAAAATAAACCTTTTATTTAAATTTGAACTTAAGCTAAAAATCTATTTTAACAATTAAACATTTATATTATGTATTTTAAAACTATATAGTTATTTATCAAAAAGCTTAATATTAAATTAAATCATGATTTCCAAATTACCCAAAATATTAGAAATTTGAAAACATAATTTCATTTGTTAAATTCAGACCAACTCATCTATTTATAATATATACAATTATACATATATATTATAAATAGAAAATATTCTATTAAACTTTTAAAAGATAAATCACTAATTAAATATTTATTTTAATTAGATTATTAAATTTATTCAAATTTATTAACAAAGATCAACAAATCAATTTAATTCCCAATGCAGATTATTAAATTGATACTGTCCAAATTCCCGGGATATCACATTCCTCCCCCCTTAAAATAATTTCGTCCCCGAAATTTAAACAAAGGTAATTTAATAATCTATTCAATATTTAACAAGCATATATTATCAACCATATGCTAACAACCATAGCAAACAATTATCCAATCAAACAATTCTAACTATCCAGACAAAATTCTGGATAGAATTTCCTCGAGTTTCCCCAAGTATATATATACCGGGACACTCGCTCTACAAACAATCTAAACTACGAAGCTACAGAACTCCTACTCATCTAGATCTACAGAACTAGACAGGATATCAGACTACAGACGAGTCTGACTCAACTACAAAACCTCTCGAACGGCTGGTTCCAAAACCAATGATAGATCAAATACGTACTCCCTCAGAGATACGTAAAACACAACGAATTTCAGTTGTCCAAACTGACAATTCAATCCGGAAGACCAAATACTTATCCAAATCAAAACAAGGAAGAGATCCACAACTTTACTCCTCAAACATCAGAAGACTGAACTTACTTTTCCTATTCAGAGATGCACTTCCAAATTGCTTCTGTTGTACAACTCTGATCTGAAGTAGATAAGAATGCTGATGAAGAACACAACACAGACTGGATAACCCATCCTAGAAATAAGGTTCAACAGATTTATAAAGAAAACTTAGATACTCCATCAAATCCTGAGCTACTTCATCAAACTCTATCTCTAGGAAACATCTTTCCACTAGTCGAACCACCGGTACCACTCCTGGAATCCTGTCGATGAGAAAACTCATCTCCAGATGCGGACAAACTTCTGACTTCCCTGAAGACATCCATAAAATCTTCAATAACTCAAAGATCACTCAAACTATCGCAAGTCACTTTTGCGATCAACCCAGCCTATTTCAAAAGAAACTGATCTCTCTTAACAAATCAGAATAGCTTACACTTATCTATCCAATTCATCGAAGAAATGGATATATTCTGCTACTTCTGAACTCCATCTTTAGAAAAACTGCTCAGCTAGAAAACTTCCTGCTAATACACAAAACACTCCGAACTGCACTGCTGCCACAGATGCCAAGGACTTCCTAATCCAAAGCTCTTCGAGAAACTCGAACCTCCAACAGAGACGCTATGCTGAACTCATCCACAACACCGAAGCAGACTTACTCCTTAAACTTGTTCCAAAGAAAACATTTTCGGAAACATCCATTATCACTGTATCTCATCACACAGCTACTTCTTCCAGAAGTTTCCAAGATACATCACTTGCTTCTGCTTAACTGGTAGATCCAAACTCTACTCATCCAACTGCACTTCAAAGATTGACCCCGAACCTTAATCGTTTCTTTCGGAGATCAATGAAATCCTTCACCACAGCAAAGCTCACTCGAGACGGTATTTGGTCTACAGTCTCATCAAATACACTTCCAACTCCAAACATTCAAACTCCAATCAATGGTAGTTGTGTTACACACAACCTACCTCATCTACCTTTATAATCATATTGGAAAACCCGAACAGGTAACCCAAATAGGTAGAAATAAATATATATATATAGTTATATAAAAATTACAAATACGCTCTCTCTAGATAGACAACACTCCAGAGCCTAGGTATTCACTCAACCTAATGCTCTGATACCACTGTGACGACCCGAGGCAGTGGCGACCGGTAGGCTTTGCAACCATCCCAGACCCACCGTGGCACACAGTGATACCTCGAATTTGCTTTTACGGCCAGCCTCTCGACTCGCAACCAACCCTCACAAGGCCTTTACCTCTCAGGGACATGTAGGGGTAAGAGTCTCCCGTTCGCCACCAAACCGCGAAGCGAGAACCCCCTATCACGCTGTAATGTAGCAAACCCGATCCCTAAGATCCCCTAGATCACCACAGGGCGTTCGAAAAGCCATTTACAGTTAATTCTAAATTTCTATCTCAAAACTAAATTAAAAATTATGATTTTGGTTTTAAAAATCATCGTTTTGTATTGGAATTTCGATCATATATCTGGAACCATCAATCTTGAGATTTCATTTTCCACCTATGTTCAATATTCTCTGTTATCTTTGTTTACAGAGCCAACACAAAGTTATTTTAACTTAAATAAATTCCTAAACTCTAATTCATGATACAGCAAGCATATTCTGTTTGAATATTAAATACTAACATAGATTAGATCATGTGATAATGAGTTCTGATCAATTCTTAAACCTGGAAACAAAAGATAGTGCAATACAGAGATAACAACATACACACATACATTCATTCATATATACAAGAAGATCTACTGCTATATATATACCCATATCACATACTTAACACAGACATTAGCATGCAGCAACTTTAAACTTAAACTTATTAAAAATGATGTTACTCACTAGATTTTAAAAGAAGACAGAGCCTCTTTTTGATTTTGAAAACAGCCTTGAACCCTTAGAGATTTAGTTGCTGGAATACTCTTACTCCTTGATTTATAAATTACATGCATGCTCCCAGATTAAAAAGAAAATGCAGGCTTTGATTTTGGTTTGATTCCAGATTGAAGAAAATCCAGGCTTTTGTTCTTGCTTTTGGAAAAATGAGTTTACAGGCTTTGATTCATGTTGAAGAAAACTTGCAGGCTTGGATTTTGATTTAGAAAATGCACTTCCAGGTTTGAAGAAAAATGCACTGGCTTTGATTTGAAAATGAAATTTCAGGTTTTGAGGAGTTGCTTTTCAGATTACTGATTTTTTTGAAGAGCTTCAGACAATTTCAGAGTTGAAGAAGATTACAGGCTAAGATTTGCATCTCAGATTTGAGGAGGATGTTGATTATAGATTCGTTTATGAGGATTGATTGGGTTTATTCTTGGCCTTGAATAGAAAAAGTTAGGAAAGAAATTGAATTACAGATCTGTTTTTGATCTGTTTGTTTTAAGCTGAAGTTTTTTCTTAGTTTTTGATTAAAAAGAAAGAAATGAGGAGGGGAATAACATATGTATTTATAAGTTAAAATGTGATTTATTAAAAACAAAAGAAAATCAAAATAATTAAAAGGACACTTGTTATTTATCTTGACATTTGTCACACACACTAATTATCTAAATTACACATGTTATAGGTAGCTTAGGAAAATAACACATGTCATCTTAAGTTAATTAGTTATATTTTAAATGTTAATAAAGATTATTGACTTAATTAATAATTTCTTATGTAAATACATATATGAATTTCTCTTTTAAAGAAAATGTAAATAAACAAATTAAAAGCTTATCCAAATATTTTTAAAATGTTTATTCTTTTAATTTCTATTATAAATCCAATTTCATATTTTAAATCCAAATAAAAATTAAGTTATATATATGCATATATAACTACCTTTTAAATTTAAAATAACCATTCTATTTTATTAAAGTCTATTTATATTTATAAAAATAAAGTATTAAAAATATCACATTTGACTATTTTAAATAATTTATAAAAGAAATTATAAATTACTTCTATTATTAAATGAATCAATACCATATGTAAATTGTATTTATACTTCTATTTTTAATCATATATATCAAATAATATTTGAAAAGAAATAAAATAAACCTTTTATTTAAATTTGAACTTAAGCTAAAAATCTATTTTAACAATTAAACATTTATATTATGTATTTTAAAACTATATAGTTATTTATCAAAAAGCTTAATATTAAATTAAATCATGATTTCCAAATTACCCAAAATATTAGAAATTTGAAAACATAATTTCATTTGTTAAATTCAGACCAACTCATCTATTTATAATATATACAATTATACATATATATTATAAATAGAAAATATTCTATTAAACTTTTAAAAGATAAATCACTAATTAAATATTTATTTTAATTAGATTATTAAATTTATTCAAATTTATTAACAAAGATCAACAAATCAATTTAATTCCCAATGCAGATTATTAAATTGATACTGTCCAAATTCCCGGGATATCACAGGTCAGACTGAGTGTACCAGTATTCGAGACTCACCTTTGGAGTTGGAGCTTCGCTTGAAGATCCAGCTATCTATCCAGCTTTCAGATATTCAGTTGATTCCAGTGATGTATTCTGATATTGTATTTTACTATTGTATTCGAGACTTCTTTTGTATCTTTTTTAACTCTGTTATATATATAGTAGCTTCATGAACTACTATTCTTTTGTTTCCGCTGCACTATTGTTATATTACTATGTGTCTGTGATTCTTTGATTATTTATTAACTGTATATGCTGAGTTTTGCCAAATTTAAATTAACAATCTGATATTTTGATCAATTCAAATCCGACATGTATGGATGCGAATGGTTGAAAATATGGGGTCGTTACAATTCTCACTTTTTTGGATTGTATAAGTGAAATATAGGTTTATGGAAGCAATTGCTACTGCTTTTGGTTTCATAAATAAAGCTTTGTTTGCCCAACAAATAGGTACGTTTTCGGATTATGGTTTTATAGCAATATTCTATTGTTTTTCCCGTGGTTTGGGATATTTTATTATTGAATCATGATATATATATATATATATGGTTATTATTAATATTATTATTTTCCCGGACCTCTTCGTACAAAGGAGACTCTTTCGAAATTTTCCATAAATTTTAGACTTAAATTTTTTTGTGAAAGTAAAGATATTTTCAAACTTTTATTAACTTGCATATGAAGGATTTAATTGTTTATAAATTGATATATTTATTTAAAATACTTAACTATGTAAATTAATTGTTTATAAATTGAATACTCAAAATAAAATGTATTAACTCCTTAATTCTTCCTTTTCTCTTTTCGAGGATGAAAAGTTTTGAGTGGGGAAGAGTGTAACGACCCGTAATTATCGATAATTTAAATATTAAATTTAATAAGATTTTGGTGATTAATATTTGAAGAAATTAAAATTTTATAATTTTAAAAGCTTCGTAACGATCGGACTTGTCATTTGATCGTGCAGGCTCGAAATGCATAGAAATCAATTTAATCAATTCAAATTAAATTAAGATGGTTTTAAAAGCTAACTTCTTCATACAATGGAATTAGGACTTGAAACCTGTTCCATTGAATTTAAAATTATTGAAAGCATCTATTTTGATATATGAGATGATCCACTTTCTTTTCGGAAGCGGAACTGGTTTTTTGGGTCGTTATTGTCGTTTCGAACCAATTCGATATATTCAATATTTCTTATCGGCCCTTGTGTATATAAATAGTTTTCTTCCCTAAACCCAAGTAGCCTTTTGTATGCCTGTAAGTACAATTCTATCTGTCTGTTCTTCCTTCTTCCAATGGCAGAAACTAAATTCCAATTTCAAACCCTAATTCAATTTCAAATTCAAATCGAAAATCAGACTCCTCAAAACTACATCGAATTATATATCGTTGGAAAGCTTTCGATGAGTGCAATCTAAAACTGTTGTTCGTTTTTGAAATTGAGTTTTGATTTGTTCGTTACTGGCTAGAACATTCTCGGCCGTTCATTGTGGTGGTTGATCATCGGTGATGGATCATTGATTCGTGGGTGTTATCGCGTAGAGATGAACGAGTGGAGTGCATCTGTGTCGTTCGTTTGGTGTGATTATGGTTGAATCATCATCAATAATTCGATTTGGGTTTCATGGGGGAGGCGGTGGCTGTGTGTTTGGCTGTCGATCGACGTGGCTAGGGAGGTCGTGGATGGTGGCGAGGGTCGAGTAGCTGGAGGCGCTCGTGTAGGCGTGGTCGCGGTGTGTCAGAAGTGGACGTAAATGATACAGCAATGAAGGTTTATCGGCGGTGGCTTCAGCGTAGTTTGAACGAGATAGCTCACTAGGGTTTCGTGTTGGAAGAAAAGGTCTAAAGCGTATATTCTATTTTATTATTTTATTTATTTATATTATAAATCGTATAATCTTCTAATCTTTATATCTTTTACATATGACCTCGGATTTGCGCGTGGTTTCCTCCATTGCGATCGTATCGAATTTCTGGACATTATCGAACTAGTTTGGTTGAATTCAGAGACTGTTCAAATTTAGTCCTTTAATTGGATTTTAAATCATCGATAAATCAAAGATGAGTGTTTTAACCCACTACAACTACTAAATTATCTTATGTTAGTTAATTTAAATTTATGATGTGATTATAAATTGATTGGTTGATGCTTGGTATATTTAAATTGTCATTCAAGTTTAATTTGAATTTAATTGCATCTAATTTAATATTGAATTTAAATTTCCAGTTAATACCCGTTAATGATAATCAGTAAATTGTTGTTAGTTATTCGTTGATTTGAATGGTGATTGTCATGAATGTTTAACTGTTGATATTGAATGAATGGATGTCATGTTTATTTTATATATTGTTCACATACTGCAAGTTCCCATAGTTTAACGTTAAAAATCACTATGGGTTGAAATGATACATAGCCAAACGATCTGATAGATTAGGGAAAAATCGTTATGGGTTGAAATGATAAACTCGAGTGATTTTATGGATTAGATTTTAAATTTGGGATTGCGGGTTGAAATGATATATACCCATAAATTTTAAATTATTGTGGGTTGAAATGATATATATTCGTATCACTTGACCATAGGGTAGAAAATTATATACAAACACCAGATTAGTTAAATTAAATGATTTTAAATCCTAAATTTTTGAATCCAGTTAAATGATATTTTAAAATAAAATTTGATTTATATAAACTGTATTTTTTTCGAAAATCCAAGCTTTGAATGTTGAAATTGAAACTGGTTCAAATGAATTGTTTAAAAGGATTTAAATTGAAATTTCAAAGTTGAATTTTGAAATATAAATGAAATTTATCAAAAATTGAGTTATTGTAAACGTTCGAAATTTTAAACTTTGAAATCTATTTGATTTGAAATGGTTTAAATTTGTAGTGTAACGACCTGCCTTTTTGGACGTTTTAAGCAGACACACACGTCGGACTCAAACCATTCAAAAGGGCGGATTGTTATGGGGTAAATAAGAAAAAGAGAAAGAAATAAAACAAATACAGAATCTTGCAGTGGAATGACAAAATATAATAATCAAATAACAGTTCATGAAGCTGTTTACAAATAAATTTGATTATACTTTTATAATACAGATCGGAGTTACATACAACGAGAGAGAAAAAATGCAGCGGAACAATATGATGCAGTGGAATACATATCATAAATAATAATAGTACAAATCTTCGTCTTCGTCCTCTAGAAATAAGGTCTTCAACCCTGAATGCTCAGGCTAACCCGAGCGAATTGAAAGACAAAACACTCGAGTCAGAACTAAAAGATCCTACGTAAGTTAAATCAACGGTAAATAAATATGAGTGGAACGGCGTCAGAGACGATTACGGGATTTGACATCTCTTATCCAGTGTCTAACGTGAGTGCAGTATTGTGATGACCCAGAATTTTTGAGTATTTCAAATTGGAATATTTAATTGATTTTAAATATTTAAAAGTTAATTTTTAACTTGAATTTCAAATATCAATAGTTATTGGATGATTTAATTATTGGATTTAATAATTGGAAATTGGGTAAAATAAGGAATCTGGAGTTTCAAGCTTGTTAAAAATATTTTAAAGGCTTATAAAATTTATAATGATGATATTGAATGTAATAAAAGTTTTAAAATTGAATTTTAAGATGATTTGTTCAGTTTTGAAAATATATCATTTAAATTGATATTTAAAATAGCCTTCTGAGGCACAATCTCGGAATTCTACGAAACTAGTTCCATTGGATCCGTAATAGTGTATTATTATCGGATTTCAATTTTCATAGTGTTTGGAGTTGTCGTGTGATCATACGGTATATAAACGCGCTGAAATCTATATCAGAAATTTAATATAATAACTGGGTCCAAAAAGCTATCTTCTCCATACGATCGAATTAGGACTCGAAACCTTTTCCATTACGTTCAGAATAGGGGTATAACATTATGAACGCCTAGCGGCACGCCTCGATAGGATGTCAGGGTTTTAAGTTGCGAATTCAAGTAAATTTAAATTTAAAATTTAAAATTTAAATAATATTATTTATATGTGAACTGGTCAATGAAGTTCACTTCAAACCTTTTTCTCTTCAGCATCACTGTAGCCTTTTCTTCCACGTGCCAGAACCACATCGCCTTTTGTAATGATCCAATTTTTCGACGCCCGAAAATCGACATCAATACGTTCACTGTATCAAATGCCGAACAATCGGATGCCGGAAAACTGAATCATTAGGGTTAAAGAAGAAGGAGGTAGAAGAAGAATATAAAACAATATCAGAATCTCACAATCGCAGCGGAACAATATATAATAGATAAATGACTGATCTTTAAACAAAAAGAACTATATATGTTTATACATTACATCATCATAGTAGAATACAAATCAACAACACAATTCCGGACAGTTATAATATCTTGTCCTCCCAAAGCTGAATATACAGCTTTCACTAGACAACGGAAATATAAATTTACGGAAATACGCCTCGTCATCCAGCTCGTCTCCTGAGCTCCACAACAGTCCATTCCAAACTCTATACTCTATAATACTCGGTATGACCCGAGCATTACAATGAAATAACACCCGAGTCAGCCTGGAAAACCAGTGTGAGAAAACACACTCAATTGGATTATTAAAGTTTTCCAAATCTTTTGAAAATCAAAGGTATCTCGTAAGACCACGCCACAAATAAACATGCCGGGTTTTTACCTTACGATAACCAAAACATTTTTATCAAAACCGTTTGATATTATAATAGTGTCTATAGAAAGTAAAATAGAATCTAGCTGAAATGCTTGCATCTCACGTTTCGGCAATAGTTGGGCACAATCAAAATCGTACAGGCGCTTATTGGAGATTGGATTCCATACAATGGCAGGGCTACTGGGGTACCGCCCGTCATAGTACGTGATCTAGATCACCGTACTGAGGATCCACCCTAATCCCATGCTACACAAGACCGGAGCTACCCCTTACTGGATAGTCTGAATAAGATCACCCCACGGTTGGGATCAGCAACTGCCCACTAAGCCGAATAAAGGAACCTCTAAACAGGGATGACCTTACCGTAATTGGTTGCTAGCCACTTAGCCTTACGTGCACCTCCCTTGTTTTATCCATTCCCGGTTGATGAGGCTCGAGGCTATGCGTTACCTTTTTAGAACACATCTCACTTTGAATGCTCATCATCCTCCTGACGATGTTCTGAAAGCATTCATCCATACAAGTCTATTCCGGGTCCGAACGGAACCGAAGGCACTATTCCTACTACATCCATTTTGGAAACACCCTCATGATTAGTAGCGATTATCCCTTGCACTTCACTGCTCCATCTTCGACTCCAAGCTCTTGTCTTCCTCACAAAAACATTCAAACCAGATCGAAGTGGTTTTCGAGAAATTAATCCCGATCCCGGTCTCTTCGAAACGATCAGCGCATTGGCCAATATTGATAGTCGGTTATTTAACTATCAAATAACATCCACAAACAACCATCAGATTTAAATAATTTTCCAAACTATTTATTTATTTCAAAATATCTTCGCAAGATATTAATTTTTCTACACTTCAGCCCTTTTGAAAACAGTTTTCAAGTCACTTTCCTCTCGTGGAATAAATTCCGAATATTATTTATTTCCACTAAAATCACCAAGACTAAATGCTTTAGATTTTAAAATAATTTAAATCACTTTATCTAAAAATATATATGCTTTAAAATATTTTGAATAAAAACTATTTAAAACACTTTATTTAAAATACCAGTTATCAAATTTAATAATAATTTTTCATGTAAAACTTAAGCCAAAACAGATTTAAAAATACAGGTTATTGAATTCTATACAAGTTTTCCAAATAAAACTTTAACCAAACTATATTTAAAATAATACTACTTTATAAAAAATAAATATTAATAATTATCTTTTTAAATCATAATACCAATTAACCTTTCAAAATAATTACTACTATAACTAATTTAATAAATATTTACCTTTAAAATTTTAAACAACTTAAATAATAATTTCTCAAAAACATTCTTTAAAAACAACTTTAAAACTTTTAACTTATACTTAAAAATCTATTTGAAAACGTACTTGGCTTTTCAGAGAAATACACTTTTCTTTCACACCTTTAAAAATAAACCACTATTTATTTTTAAAACAAATTACCCATTCCTTTATAAATTCCCACCGTGAATTTATACTTCCAAATATCCATTGATATCTTATTTTACTTTATAAACCCAGTTTATAAATTCCATAGTCTCATTCTCCTTTTAAAAACACAGTTTCAAACACTAAATCAATTTTCAAATCGATTTCCAAAATCAACTCCAGTTTAAAATAAATTCCTTTACTTACTCAAATTTATTTCAAATCTATTAATTCCAAACTCACTTCTTTATTTATGATTCAAAATCTTATTTTAAACTGAAAATATCCATTTCATTCTTTATTCAAAATTCTCCCTTTTAATTCTTCCCAATCATTTTAAATTTCAAAATTTTGAATAAAATCCTTTAATTCTTAAGCACTATCACTTAAGTCTCCAAAACTCCTTTAATTTTATCTATTTAAAATCTCTATATTTTTTCTTTTCCATACCCAACATTAATTTAATAGAATTTAAAATCAAATCTTTATTCTTCCCGAATTCATTCTTTATTTTATCTAAAATTATTTTACTTAATATTTCTCTCTTATATCACTTTTAAAAATTAAATCTTTTATATTTTTCATATCTTCAAAATATCCAATTATACTCAGTCAAACCATAGCATTCAATAAATCTCCATTACCAATAAAATCAATATAGTCATCACAGATTATCACATACATCACATCGCTGAATATAAAATAAATTCAACGTTTTGAGAAATTCAATTGGATCCCTCCAACCCGTCTCCCTGCATCCACAGATGTTAGAATAATATAATAATAATACCAATCCCACTTCGAGGGGGATATCGCGGTATGAAGGGTCATCCGCTATTATGCGGGGCGCATATGGTCTCATCCGCTATATAATGCGGGAAATCAATCACTCTAATATATTTATACTATATATATAACATATCACATCCAAGATGATAATAAATTATCAATTCAAACAACAACCAATAATTTAAATTTAACTATTTCAATTTAAAAGGTAATCCAAATGAGTAAGATTAACTCACCTTTGATTTTGTTTTGCAATCCAATTCAAATCTGGCTATTTTCTTCACGATTTCAGACCCACAAATGACGAGCCTTTACCCAAACTCGATACAGCAACCATCCTTCGCCTGCCGAGCCTCCAGCTCACCACAAAACCCAACGTGCTCGCCACCACTTCACAGCAGGTCGCCTCCCCTCCTTTTCACGAAATCGAACGTCAAGATTTTGAGCCCTAGTCCTATACTCCTCGTGCCATGATGCCACCTAATTCCACGCGCGCGAGTCCATGCTTCACGAGTTTGCTACACTCGATTCGATCCTTTCAACTATTTTATTTTGATTTGATGCGGATTTAATTGAATGTCGTGAAAAGAGGGGGACAAGAAGGCGTTCGGCCATTATTAGTTTCGAATTCCCTTGCGGTTTTAATTTGATTTCGAATTCGTGAAGAATGAAAAGGGGATGAAGATAAGGTACGTGATTTATTTGAGTTGGTTTTCGTTTTTCTCTATTGAACTGTAGGAGGGATACGTGGTTTCACCGATTGCATGAATGTGACAGATGGCGTGAACCCAAAGACAAGTGGCTATAGTATGAAAAGATACAGTTTTGATGTGAAGAAATTTTTGGCCAGTCAAATTATATTTAAATTTTAAATTTAAACCGTCTCAAAATCGTAGCTCAAAATCTCGACTTCCAATCAAGGCATGCCGCTAGGCGTTTATAATGTTAAACCCCTATTCCGAATGAAATGGAAAAAGTTTCGAGTCCTATTTCGATCGTATGTAGACGATAGCTTTTTGGACCCAGTTATTATATTAAATTTTCGATAGAGATTTCAGCGCATTTATACAACGTATGATCACACGAAAACTCCAAACACTACGAAAATTGAAATCCAATAATAATACATTATTACGGATCAGTGGAACTAGTTTCATGGAATTTCGAGACTGTGCCTCGGAAGGCTATTTTTAAAATATCGATTTAAACAATAAAATTTCAAAACTTAACAAATCACTTTTGAATTAAATTTTAAAAGTTCTATCACCTTTAGTATTATCAATATAAATTTGTTTCAAACTTTCAAATATATTTTAACCAGCTTAAAACTCCAGATTTAATATTTTACCCTAATTTTAATTATTTAATTCAATAATTTAATTATCCAATAATTGGTTATATTTAAATTCAAGTTAAACATTACCTTTTAAATATTTAAAATCAATTAAATATTCCAGTTTCAAAAGCCCAAAATTCCGAGTTGTTACACCTTTATTTCAAATCACATCCTTTTGTTCCCCGTTCTCTTCTTAACATATTCTGCTTTGTCCCACTTCTCTTCTCCTCATAAAAATTTTCAATCGATTTCATATGAAAGGATTCGAACCAGGAAAAGAAAAAAATAAAATAAATGGCAGAACTAAAGAAAATAACGAAGGCCGAGCCTCGTTCGACATCACAAATTCACGAACTGTTATATCTTCATTCGAAAACAAATTTGTCTTCCTCCCAAACTTCAGTGTTTGCGAAAGAGAGGGGAATAGGGCTGTGAGTTCATTCGTTCAGACGTGAGGGCGACAACCTGGTCTCGAGCAAGCACAATTTGGGGATGGCGAACGAACCGTTCGTCTATCAATCGAGATCGATCTAGCGAAATCGAGGAGCTCGTACAAAGCAGCCGCAGGAGGATCGCGAGGCTAGGCGAGGGTTTGCCGATCGAATTTTGGGGGTTCGCGAAGGAGGTTGACTGGCGATTAGGGATTAGTGCAAGAAGGCAACTGTCGCGTTGCTTGGAAGTTCGAGATCAAAGGAGAAGGCTTCGCTAATTTTCGCAATTTAGGGAGGAAGGTGGAGTTCATGCATGCAGCGGGGGGGGGGGCTCACCATTGCGGTACTCGAGTAGGGTGGACGAAGTTGTGTGATGCTAGTTTGCCGTGGGTTCGTCAGAGGACTGCGATGCTCGAGCGAGGCCGATGTTGCCATGCTTGACGTTGATGGTAGAGGATGGGTTCGGTAGGCAGTTCGTTTGCAATTTTGGGTTGGAGGTATTTTCTGATTTTAAAATAAAATTATACATTTAAAAAATATAAAAATAAATAAATATATAAAGTTAATATACATATACATACTTTGATTAGCTAGGTTTATTTTAAATATTGGATTTGGTGATAAATCTGTTCAATTAACTTAGCTAATTTATTTTAGCTACTAAAAGGATTCTTTAAAAAGGGATAATTATTTAGTTAGAATTAAATTGTTAGCTAATTAAATTTATTAAAAAGGAAATTAATGGTTCGATTATCTCGAATATTAATAAACCGTATAAATGTCCATAAAAGGTCCAAAATCATGAAGAAACAAGTCGAGATGGATCAGACTACAAATTAAAAATCAAAGGTGAGTTAATCTCACTGACATCTAGATTACTGGTTAATTTAAATAGTTAAAATTTAAATTATTGGTTGATTGCTTGAATTGATGATTTATTATTAGTATGGATGTGATATTATATATGATAGTGTGTGTGTGTGTGTGTGTGTGTGTGTATATATATATATATTGGAGTGATGGATATTCCCGCATTATATAGCGGATAAGACCCTATGCGCCGCGCATAATAGCGGATGACCCTTTATACCGCGATATCCCCCTCGAAGTGGGATTGGTATTTTTATATTGTGCTAACATCTATGGATGTAGGGAAACAGGTTGGAGGGATCCAACTGGATTCCTCAAAATATTGAAACTTGTTTTTATATTCCGTGATATGATTTATTAGATAATCTGTGATAGATTATATTGATAATTGAAATTGTTGAATGCTATGTTTGGCTGAATATATTTGGGTATTTTAAGATATCAAATATATGAAAGTGGGAGTTTTAAAGGAAAATAAAATGGGAGTTTTTAAGTAAGTAATTATAGTGAAATTGGGTAAACTAAAGATTGAATTTGGAAAAGTATGAAATGGATATTTCAGTTTAAGTAAGATTTTTAAATCTTAATAAAGGAGTGATGATGAAATTATAGGGTTTTGAAATAAATTTGGGTAAGTAAAGGAATTTATTTTGTAATGGAGTTAATTTTGGAAATCGATTAGGTATTGAAACTGTGATTAAAAAGAGAAAGAGATTATGAGATTTATAAACGGGCTTTATAAATAAAATGAAATAAATATCAGTGGATATTTGAGATTTTAAATTCGGTGGGAATTTATGAGGAAATAGGTAATTTGTTTTCAAAAATAGTGTTTTATTTTTAAAAGTATGGAAAAGAAATTTACGGGATTGGGACGTAAATTAAATTTGGATAAATCAAGCAGGATTTATAAAGGATTAGATGGGCTATTTTGGAATGGAAAATGTATTTTCCTGAAAAGCCAAGTATATTTCAAAGGAAGATTTCCAAGTATAAGTTAGAGGTTTTAAAATGGTTTTAAAAGAACGTTTAGAAAGAAATTATTATTTAGTGGTTTTAATTTTTTTTTAAAAGTAAATATTTATTAAGTTAATTATATAAGTAAATTATTTTAAAAGGTTTAATGAGTATTATGATTTAAAAGATAATTATTTAATATTTATACCATATAGAATAACTTTTATTTTAAACGTAGTTTTGGCTTAAGTTTTTTTACATGAGAAATTATTATAAAATTTCATAACTAGTATTTTAAATAAAGTATTTTAAGTAGTTTTATTATAAGTGTTTAAAGTACATATATCTTTGGATAAACTGATTTAAATTATTTAAAATCCAAGTTATTAAGACTTGGTGTTTTTCAGTGGAAATAAAACAATTGGATAGAAATTTATCCCGCGAGAGAAAAAGTGATTCGAAAACTATTTTCAAAGGGTTGAAGTGTAGAAAATATCTTGCGAAGATATTTTGAAATAAATAATTTTGGAAATTATTAAGGCCTGATGGTTGTTTGTGGATGTTATATGATAGTTAAATAACCGACTATCAATATTGGCTAATGCATTGATCATTTTGAAGAGACCGGGATCGGGATTAATTTCCCGAAAACCACTTCGATCTGGTTTGAAAGTTTTCGTGAGGAAGACAAGATCTTGGAGTCGAAGATGGAGCGGTGAAGTGCAAGGGCTAATCGCTACTAATCCTGAGGGTGATTCCAAAATGGATGTAGTAGGAGTAGTGCCTTCGGTTCCGTTCGGACCGGGAACAGACTTGTATGGATGAATGCTATAAGAACATCATCAGGAGGACGATGAGCATTCTAACTGAGATGTGTTCTAAAAAGGTAACGCATAGCCTCGAGCCTCATCAATCGGGAATGGCTAAAACAGGGGAGGTGCAGCAAGGCTAAGTGGCTAGCAACCAATTAGGGTAAGTTCATCCCTGTCTAGATGTCTCTTTTTATTTGGGTGTGTGGGCGGTTGCTGATTGCAACCGCGGGGTGATCTTATTCGGACTATCCAGTAAGGGGTAGCTCCGGTCTTGTGTTGCAGGGGATCAGGGGAGGTCGGTACGCTGATCTAGACCAGGTACTGCGACGGGCGGTACCCCAATAGCCCTGCCATTGATGGAAACCCAATCTCCAATAAGTGCCTTCGGACTTGTTTGTATACCTATTATGCTGGAATTTAACGAATGTAACAATTTCGGCTATTTGAATAAGTATTTGTATCTAGACACTATTATAATATCAGAGGATTTGATAAGAAATGTTTTGGTTATCGTAAGGTAAAATCCCGACATGTTTATTTATGGTGTGGTCTTACGAGATACCTTTGATTTCAAAGGATTTTGAAAACTTTAATAATCCAATTGAGTGTGTTTTCTCACGCTGGTTTTCCAGACTGACTCGGGTGTTGTTTTATTATGATGCTCGAGTCTGACCGAGTATTATAGGATACAGGATAGGATGCTGTGGAGCTCAGGAGACGAGTTGGATAGCGAAACGTATCACACGTATCTGATGTATATTCCGCTATGAAGTGTAAGCTGTATGATCAGCTTTTGTGTGGACAAGTTATCATAATTGTCCCGTGTGGTGTTTTGTTTGATATTGTACTCTGATGATGTAATATATAAAACTGTTACAGTTCTTTATATAAAAATATGTTGTTATCTATTATATATTGTCCCGCTGCGAATGTGAGAGTCTGATTTGATTTTCTTTTCCTCTTCTACCTCTTTCTTTTTCCCTTACGGTCTGATTCTCCGGCATTCGATTGTTCGGCATTTAATACAGTGGACGTATTGATGTCGATTTTCGGGCGTCGAAAAATCGGGCTGTGACATTTGGTATCAGAGCAGAAAGTTAAGCGAGAACCTTGGCTCTGGTGGGGATTACTCATTAGGAATAGAGTCAGTAGTACTCTAAGAATGAGTTTGAGTGTATTAATAGATATGAGCGCATATTTGTTGGTGAATATAAAATTGTTTTATATTGTGTTGATTGGTGTGTTGAGTGGGTTATGGATTCTGGTCAATACGAGTAATTAACGTTATTGATAGGCATCTCTAAACACTTGTACAGAACAATTCGACACAGTATTGTTTTAAAATAGGGCGAATGAAATAATTTTACCCAAATTACTTTTATCTATAAAATAAATATTTTTTCTGTAAATTATTATAATTATATATGGTTGCTTGGTTGTTAGGAAGTGATAATATTAAGTTATTATCATTATTGTTGTAGGAATTAAGGTAATAACCAAAGGTTAAGGAAATAAATTCATTAACAGAATGGAATTTGTAAATGTGAATTATAAATGTGATTTATAATTAAAATGAGATAAAATTCCAGAGTAATATTTGAATATGGATTGAAAGGATTTGGAATTTGAAATTTGAGAAAATTTAATTTCCTTTGAGTTTGAAAACAATTTTTCAAAGGCTTTTGAGGAATAATAGTAATATTATTCGAAAATATTATTTGAATTGATTATGAAATCTGGTGTGATTTGAAATTAAAAATATTTGAAAATGTTTTCAAAAGTGTAAAAGCATTGAACTCAATTCGGTCGCTGGAAAATAATTTCGGTGATGACTATAGCATCATCGATGTTCATTTTTGAGTTCCTAAGGGAGGAATTGCTACTTGGATGTTTTGAATTGGTGTTGTTTGCAAAATTGGGTTTGATTTTGAAACACAAAGGAATATTGGATATACTAAAGGGTTTTGGGATACAATTGATTTCAAAACTGATTTTTGAAATGCTTAAGTAATTTCTTAAACTCTGGAAGTTGAATTAAAAATGTTTATGGAAGTATAAATGAGTTTGATAACTTATAAAATTTGAAATTTGTTAGAATGAAATTCAACTTGAAAGAGTTAAATAAAAGTAAGTGTGATAATAAAATATAGTGGTTGGTAAACCAATTAAGGAAAGTAAATCTAATGTAACGACCCGCCATTTTCGACCGTTCAAGTCGACAATAATCCACACATGTCCAACTCAAACCGTTCAAAAAGGCAGATGGTTATTGGGGTTAAATAAGAAAAGGAAAGAAAGAACAGAAGCAAACTCAGAATCTTGCAGCGGAAGGAACAAGATATAATAATAAAATAACAGTTCATGAAGCTGTTAAATAAATAAATTTGATTATTATTATACATCATAAATCAGAGTTACATACATATCAGAGATAATACAATAATGCAGCGGAAAAATAATATGGTAGTAGAATACAAATGATATAATACCAAACTTCGTCTTCGTCCTCCATAATAGATCTTCAACCTTATCTGAAATGCTCAGGCTGACCCGAGCGTAATGAAAAAACAAAACACTCGAGTCAGGACTAAAATATCTCATGTAAGTCAAATCGAATAAGAAAATATGAGTGTGACGGCGTCAGAGATGTTTACGGGGTTTGACATCTCCTGTCCAGTGTCAACATGAGTGCAATAACTTAAGAGATGTTACGGGATTTTCCATCTCTCAAGGATCCGTTAAACTATCTACTATGTAGTACAATACGCTATTATAATATGTCTACATTAAAGTAAAAGTATTAAAATAGCGTTAAGCCATGGCCCATTCCACCCTTAACACAGTTTATATTCCCAAGAGTATATACAAGACCGTAGTTTCCCCAAAACCGGAAGTCACCAGAGGGCAATCCATATACTAAAGGTACAAATCAAAATCGTAGTGGTCGCGAATAGGATAATCAGTATGACAAGGTACATGAGGCAATACCAACTAGGATACTAGTAGTTGCGTGATCCGGACTGATGTTGGGCATAGCAGCTACTACCCCAACACCGCGAAACAACACTCCCAAATCGCGGGGTGCACCCAAATCGAATCACAAAAGTAATAGACATGGTATCGAAGAAGTGTGTCCGCTAGAGGTGGCGAACCTCAATGGCCCGGCGCGGCTCCTGTTTTAGTCATGTCAGGGGTCATCCAAAATCGTTCTCTTTCTTCAAATCGACACGTTCACCAAAACCATCCACTTCATTCTGGATCAACACTCCACGTGTATTAGTTATTAAAGTGGTTTTCGGTATCGACAGAGAGTATGTCCATATCCGATCCCGGTCTCTTTAATAACTACGTTATATTTTTCACACCGGTTCGATCCTTTACATTTTCAAATCGATTCATAATTGATATCAAAATATCATATTCACTTAAAAATCAAATCCATTTCAAAATCATCATATCTACTCAAAGTATACCATTTCATTTCAAAAATCATTTTCGCCTCAATATCTCATTTCGATTTCAAAATCATTTTCGCCTCAAAATCTCATTTCGATTTCAAATCATTTTTCGCCTCAATATCTCATTTCGATTTCAAAATCATTTTCGAATTTCAATTTAGGTCGCAACTTCATTTAACCCAATTCGTATTTAAATTCAAGATTTAAATATAAACATTTCACTTTAAATAAATCCATTTCCAAAATCGTATCACTTTCCAAAGTTATACCGCTTTCGAAATCATAAGTCTTTTAAAATCAAAACACTTTGGAAATCGAAACACTTTATATAAAATATAGCTTCCTCAAATTTCACAAATCGATTCACATAAACTCGAATTTCAAAATTAAAATTTAATCAGATTTCAAATCATCGATTTCAACTCGATTCAACTTCTCAATAAACCATTTCAAATTATCAATTTCAAATACATATTTGAACCATAAAATAAACAATTTCACTTCCGATATATTTCGAAACTTTAAATATTTCACATTTCAAAATAGTTCATATATTTATATAAGAATATAAGATTCGCTTTAAAACCATTTCGTATTCAACTTAGAATATACTTCAAATTAAACATCCGTATTAAGTAGTTTACTTAATCTCTGGAACAATTCCAATTCAATAAACATTCGGATTTCAAGAATTCATTTAAATATTACATTCCAAATCGATTTCAGTTCAAATCCTATTCAAATCAATTTTATCTTCAAATTTAATTCAATAGTTTCAATTTAGTCCAATTCACAAATTTCTTTGAATTTCAATTAAATTCCAAATTATTAAATCTCAATTTCAAATTAATTTTCAATTCCAAACTCAAACTTGAAATATCATTTCATATAAATTTTCTTAGAAATATTCATAGTTCGATTAAAAGTCCATCTTTTAAAACAAATCAACTTTCGAAAATTTACGCCGTATTTCAAATTTTTTTTTCTTCTTAAAAATCTAAACTTCGAATAATTAAACAATTTCATTTACCAAGTTTAAATTCCAACATCTCGAGCTTCAATTCAAAATAATTCGATTTCCATAAATTGGATTTTATTCTTAAAATCAATTCATTTAAATAATTTCAAAACAACTTTTTAAAATCATTTAATTTAACCAACCCGGTGTCCGTATGTAATTTTCTATCCTATGGTCAAGTGATTATTTATTTCAATTACATGTCAGGGATGAATATATATTACTTAAACCAATCACAGTGTCATATGCATGTATAACAGGATATATATATAAGCAAATAAACATCCAAACATTTAAATATCAACCAATAGCATCCATCGAAATAAATCATCCAATAGTCAATACGATTCACGGCAATTTCATAGTTATCAACATCGGTAGATTTGATTTCGATTAAATCCTAATTTCAATTTACTGTCAATTTAATTTTTCAACGGTGAATTCACATGACAATCTATATGACAATTAAATTTTTATCAAACAATGACAAATAAATTCATATCACTTCATAATGTCAAATTTAACTACCATAAAGATATTTTAGTCAATTGTGAGCGTATAAACACTCACCTTTGATTTAAAGCCTGTTAATAAGACCCAAAATTTCACAGTCTCGGAATGCAACCAAACTTGCTCATAATGTAGATCTCGTCGCTACGATTCCGACGCCACCTGTTTCGCCCGAAACGGATCTCGTATGCAGAAGTTACGCTTAAATTAATATAACGATATAATTTAAACATGATTAGCAGTATAATAAAATTAATTAATCGCTTAACCTTCTTCTTCACGCGCAGCACACCCGAACCCACTTCACGCCGTTCATCTTCATCCACGCGCGCAGCAAACGACGACCGGACATCGATCAGGGGGCATCATCACATGCGCCTCGCCTTGCTCCACCTCCGCGCCAAGTTTTGCCACCCCATTCGCCACCGTTTGCACGCAAACCAAGAAAAACGCGCACGCTTCCAAGTCAGATCTGGGCGAATCCGTGGCGAATTAGCACGAATCAACCGTATGGATTTGAAGAGCTCGTCGAGATCTACACTTTTGCTTTTGGAATTTTTCGATTTCGTTGAACGGATTGAGAGATAAAGAGAAAAGAAGTTTGAGCAAATTTCAGCCATTAAACTACTGGCGGCTAGGGTTTCTGAAATGAAATAAAACTGTCTCGGTTGCGTACGTATTTATAAAGTTAGGTCCAAAATCGTCCGAACTCCAAACGAGACGTGCCGCCAGGCGTTTATAATGTTTTACCCATATTCCGAACGCAATGGAACTAGTCTCTAGGCCTAATTCAATCGTATGTGGAAGATAACCTTTTGAAGTCGATTATTTTAATTAACGACGTTAAATTTCTACGCGTTTCAAGCTCGCACGACCAAACGACAAGTCCGATTGCTACGAAAATTGAAACCTTACAATTATTCACTGTTACGGATCCGATGAAACTAGTTTCATCGAAATCCGAGACAGTTGTAAAATGGCTATTTCTGCAGTCTAATTTCAATATAAAATTCCCAATTTTAAATTATTAACTTTTAAATCAAATTTCAATTGTTCGCAAATTTCATTTTTTAATTTCACAATAATTAAAATCCTTTACAATGCAGTTTTCCATTATAAACCCAATATAAAAGATTATATTAGATTCAGCGTTCAATTATATTGTAATTCAAATTCAAGTTATTTAATTCCAAATGAATTCTTTTATTTCGATTTACACTTTCATTATTGAATCAACCATTTACTTATTCATTATTATCAATAGTTTATAATTCATTTACTTTCATTTTCTTCAACTACCATCTTATTTAAATTCACAGTAATATTAAATTACATTCATTTACGTTGATTTCAATATTATAACTTCAATATTAAATGTAACATTTTATTTATTTCGTTGTTTAAAATCAAATTCAATTCATTATTTACATTCACTACAAGTTAACATCCATATTTAATTTACAAATAAGTTATTTCAGAATTCAGTTTTGTATTTTAACTTATAATTCACATTTAACAACACAAAATTTTATTTCCTTCGGATTTTTATCCAAAATTTTTATTTTAATTCGTATTTTTAAAGTGTTAAAAATACGGGTCGTTACATTCTCCCCCACTTAAAACTTTTCGTCCTCGAAAAGGAACGGAGAAGGGGAACCATCATTTTGATATAATTCATTCAAAATATTCGACTTATTTGCAAAATTTAGTTATAGGATTTTTAAAATCTCAAAATTTTCTAACTCCCGGATTTTTGAAAAATTTCGGCAGCACCTCCTTTGCGCGGCTAGGACCGAAAAATTTCACAGTGGTAATAATTGCATGATATACATCTCATTACAAGAATGAGGCATCCCAAAACATGGGGAACACAATATGTCAAGACCCAAAAATCGACCTTCAAAAATCGGCACCCGTACTTCACTTGTACTCAAAATGCCGTAGATTCAAATGTCAAATCTGGTTCTTGGGAGCTTATAACACAGTTAAGTAAACAACACAGCGGAATAAAAAGAATAATACATTGATATACAATATCTGATACAACAGAGTGATACAATGAATATCAATATACATCAGAGATATGATACAACAAATAGCAGCGGAAAAGAATGCGATAACACCAGCAGCGGAATAGAATGTTTCCAATAGAATGCTCCAAGATAAGCAGCGTCAGTCCATGAACTCCAAGAACTGAACTAGCTCCAGATAATCTACTAAACCTGAATATCTGAAAAACCCAACTCTAGACTGCCCGTGTGGAAAATGGTGGGCACCCAGAGTTTAGGAAGGGAACAATAAACTCCGGATCAGTCATGGGACTGGTGTGAGCAACAAAAACAGTTTATCCTTTTTAAAACAAATAGCAGAGATTTTTAAAGTCAATTCGCAATGCTTTTCGAAAATGAAACTACCATAAGACCTCCCACCACACACACAATGCAAACGCAGACTTGGAGGAGATTTCTTCTTATGATAGTCAAAGATGCTTACTACGCAAAATCAAATCATTTTTGATATTATTATTAGTGCATAGTGTAGAAAACATTTCGAAAATAGAATATCAATCTTAGCCAACATACGACCAGTATCGTATGCCTACTATAGCTACCATGTTCAATAGCAGGTTACCGCCACATTCCATGGCAGGTAATACAACTAAAACCGTACAAGTCACGTATTGTTTCTTTGGATTTCCAACAAATGGTCAGGCTAAGGAACTTCCTATCCACGATGGGTACGTCCCTGGAATAGACGACCCGAGAACCTAACCGGATCTCTGCCAACACAAGGCCGGGTTACCTCTGCAAAAATAGGTAACTACTGACACGCGTATGCCATCCCCCGATCGTCACCGATCTTCCCGAGGATCCCCGATTTCCAACAACCACAAAGTAATAAACTTGCAGCAACCACAGAGGTTAAGTATCTGGGCTCCATACCATGATACCACCTTTATCCAGAAGGAATGACATACACTAAGGGGCGCTACTCCCTAGAACCTTGCTGCATCCTTCCTGTTTTGACCATTTCCGGGGTGTGAGGCTCGACTAAGTCTCGTCCACAAAGCTACGCTTTGTTCACAAAGCCATGCTTCGGGTCAAACAAATGATCAACCTATGATCACAAAGATATAAAATCAAATAAATGATCATATCGCAAATGATCAAACACTGATCATCACACAGCAGCACTCAGCATGTCACATTACCAAATTGGGATATATCGCTGATAAATTTCAACTACATAACCTCTGAGCTCGTACGTCTCAGAGAAGGGTGTTAAGCTAAGAGAATAAATTCTCCGCCACCAACAGAAATGTATTTGAAAGAAATCAGCTTTATATCTCAAAGTGTAATGTCAGACATGTATCCATACAAGTCTGTTCCGGGTTCGAACAGAACCGAAGGCACTTCTCACGAAGCCCTTGCAATTCCGGATAACTTTCAATCACGTCCGGACTTCCCGTCACAAAAGAGTGATATAAATCTCTATACCGGCACGACTCAGTGCAGAGACATTCGACAGGTTGTCCTTTCATTTTCGAAAAATATCCGGTCTTCAACACCGGTCTTCAAATGCTATCCATATACGACGTATCACTATTCGGAATGGGTTATATGACACAATTGTCTTTTCCCGGCTAACCCGAATAGTGAGCGAAATATTCAAAAACATATGGATATTGGGATTTCAATTAAGTCACAACTTATTACCCAAACTTTCTTTTCAAATGGTTTATCAAATTACCATTTTAATCTTTTTAAACAAAAAGATTCAATTCACAAAGTTCACTTAATTTCACAAAGATTCATTCACAGATTTTCCAAATCAATTTCCCTTTCAATTTGATTAATTCGTTAAATCTTTAAATCAAAGATTTAACTAATAGCTTTCAAAACAATTCCATTTCAAATGGTTTAAACAAAACATCATTTTAAATCTGTTAAAAATAACAGATTTGATTCATAGCTTTCAAAACAATTCATAACTTGGAAAATCCATTTTTCAATTCACTTGAAATTCCTTTAATTTAAACTGGAATTTCTTTTCTTATCTAAAGGCTTTTACCATTTAAAAACAACAGTTTTTACTTTGGAAATCTGATTCATTCATACTAGTTGAAATTCTTGGTTTAAATTCAAATTCCCAAATTAATACATTAAAATGGTTTAATTCATATAAACACATTTATATCATCTTTTATTCCTAGTTTCCAAATCATAGATTTAATTTCAAACTTGAATTCAAATTTAAATCAAATTATTTAAATTTTCAAAAACTCGGTTAAGTTATTCAAAATGACTTTTATCTTTGAAATTCCATTTCAAAAGCTTTTCACTTTTTATTTTAAACCCAAGTTTCAAATTTCAAAATCAATTGAAATTAAAATTTCAATTTCAAAAACATCAAATTTAAATTATCTGTGACTTAACCGATTTCCACGTGAAATCCATATTTGTGTGTGTGAAAGTGTAGTCCAGGGGTTTAACACAATAGTGCAACATCAATCATCACAGATATATCGATAAGCGGTATAATCGATAACGCTTATCTCCATTCACAGATTCATAGATAAAATAAATTTATCAGTCACAAAGATTACAATTCGATGTGGGTTTCGGATAACCAACTGGAATCCCGACTCCCTGTCGCATCGAAACTCAAATGTCGTTCTATGGGTCAAGGGTTTCATATTCACATAGTAACATATCACAGAAATAGAAATTACATCTCAGATCACAACATAAATCAGGATATATCACAAAGCATCATAATAAGGGATATCAACCAAATCAACATTCAATAGAATTCAAGCATCCGTAGGTAGGGTCAAATTTATTATCTGATTAATTCAAATCAGATTAATTTCTTATGAATAAATTTCTAATTCTGGTTAATCAATTATTAATAAATCACAAATTATTTTGATTAATTATTCTTTAATCATTGACTTGATCAATTTTAATCATTTAATTACCTTTTATCAAGTAGTTATTTTCAAGTAATTGATTACCTTTAAGTTACTTATTTAAAATTAATTTCCCCTTAATTGATTATCCTTTATTTAAATTTCATTGAGAATTTATCCATTAACTACTTTCATTAATTGGTTTTCCCTTAATTGCTTATATTAGGAAATTAACTTTAAATAAATTACATAAATTTATCATCTTTAAATTTATCACATTTATTAAATAAATCATATTTATTAATCAGTCTTTTCTAACAAATGTTTTGATTCTCATCACAAAGAAAATTTACACAATTTAAATATTAAAATTTCTTTGATTTTAGAACTAGGATTCAAATTATTTTTAATTCAGATTTAACTTAAGAACCTATCTACAATTTAAAACTTTATTTTCAAATCCAAACTATTTAAAATCTCCCTTTATTTCAAAAACTAAGATTCGAATTTAAATATGAACCCAGATTTAAATTTAACACTCACAGGCTTTTAATCCTGTAACATGCAATCTACCCGAGCCAAAACGCATCTTCCCCGAGGTTGACTTCGAGTCTCACCCCATCTTCTTTTCCCCGAGACTATCCACCATTTGCTTCGAGCCAAATAATGTTTTTCTCGTGCTCGAACTCGAGCTCCCTCTTTCTTCTCCAACCACTATATTTTCAAATGCACAGAGACACACGCGTGCATATGCACAGTTCATCGGAACGATTCTGATCATCGCGACAATCTCCGGCACATCACAAATCAACAATGCAACTCAATCCAAAAATCAAAACCCCATCACTTGCCTCAAATCGAAATCGAGCTATCGCCCTCGAACTGGAAACCAACCCAGTTCACAAATTCACTTCGCGTGGCCACCACTGGCCACCGGAGGTCTTGCGATCACCTCCTACAGCTGCTCCACCGTCCCACTTGTCTTCCCTCAAAGTCCGGTCCAACTAAACGCCTCGACGAGTGTGCACGAGCCAAAAACCCATACGCCATTTTCACAGTGCTTAAACCCTACAAACGCTTCGTCCTCTCAATCCACACCATCGAAATTTTCTTTAACATTTTTCCTGACTTCCATGAGGATCAAGCAAGCTTCAATTCAAGTTTCATCATTTATTACTGATTTAATTTCGAGAAATCGATAAAAACTCAAATTTTATCCAAATGCGAACTGCTCTTGAAATCTCACACTAAAAATCCTCGTTGTAGTTTTAAAAATCATAAATTCCAGTAGGCATTCAAGTTATGTAATTGAATCAAGATTCTATTCAATTCGAAAATTTCAAATTTTAAAGTACCTTATGTAAAACATTCCTTTTTTCAGTTGGTATGAATCTATACTTCGTGCAATTATTTTTAGATCGTAGATCTTACTCAAATATACATCTTTACTTAAGACATCGACGCATGAAAATGATTAGAATAGAGGAAATCGAATTGTTTCCAGAGTTAGTTCATCCTGAACTAAAAACAGAGGAGAAACTGTCTCTGTATTGTCAAACAAATTTCATATGTACAGAGTTTAAGAAGATAACTAACACTATATTAACAAAATCATTCACAGATCATATAAATTTTGAGATTTTATTTACTCACAGATAAAAGAACAAAGAGGTCTAAAAGAAAAATTAAAGTTGCTCACCTGTTTCTTAAAAAAAAATGCACAGAGCCTCTTCAATGTTGAACTGGAAGCTGGATCTTCCTTTGATCTTTAATACTCTAGTTTGGATTATTGTTTTCAAGTTGAAGTTTGTTTTGTTTAAGTTTTAAAGATGATACACTTTAGTTTTTCTCAGTTTCGAATGAACAAACTGATATGAGGAAGGCTTGATAAAGAAAATGAGTTCATTGGGTATTCATTTGTACAGGGTGTTATAATGTAGTTTGTACAAAACAGGACAGGGATATTTTTCCTTGTTTCATAATTTATGCAAATTTTCTTAGCTCTTTGGCGGCTGAAAACATTTTATACAAATTCGAATTGACTAAAATTTTTCTAACATTTAATGCATGAGTCCTTTATGTCTCTATACTTGTCCCCTTTTATTTTTATATTCATAGATATTTTACTACTTAACTTTGTTTATACTTACCATTGCATTCTAAACTTTTACAGGTTACACATAATACTTATTTTACTTTGTTTATATTCTTGCCTTTGTTTTACATAACTCCTAACAGGCTTTACTCCTATTTATATAAACCTGGATTGCTTTTATACCTATACATATATAAAGTTGCTTTAAATCCTTTGTATTGGTTTATTACTTAATTTATATCCATAGTTTCTTCCAATTATATGCACACACACATATATATATATATCAATTTCTATTTATTTTATATTTTGAAATATGCATGAGCTCTATATTGTTAGATTTTAGTTAATACTTCTACTTATATTTTACATAATTTTACAACTATGTTACTTAACTTCATATTTTTATATTTTATAATTTATCTTCTATGTTTTATTTCAATTCCTAACTCCATTATTTATTTCTAAATTTAATACAAATTGTTTTTACATTATTTATAAATCTCAAATTTCTACATATATGCTCAAATACGTATATATCCACATATATACAATAATTTAAATTTTTAAACGATTTATACAAATATACTTGAATCCGGGGAAACTCGCTCCATTTAATCAATTTATTTTACTATTTTTATTCAAAAATTCATTAAACCATTAATTTAAATAAATTAAAATCCAGGGTCGTTACAAATTTCCCTCCTTAAAAGAATTTCGTCCTCGAAATTCGCAGGCACGAAAACAACACAGAGATAGACAGATTCGATCTCCTATAATTCCTCAAACTTACGATATGAATTCCAAACTCAAGTCGGAATATCTCAGAATACATATCAATTTGTCCCTCTTCAGACTTCGGTATTCAAAAGAAATTACAATAGAATTTCAAATTCGGTTTTAAACGATATCGTTTTAATTGATATAATTCAATTTTTAGCTTCATATTCTATTAATCAATTTATCTCAATTTAAAATTCCAATTTCAAATTCATTAAGGTTTAAATCCAAAAGGCTGATAAGAAGTCGATGAAAATACGAAGTAAGAATCTCCTACAACGATTCGCAGGGCCATCATCACACCGAAACTTCTTCTGGAGATGTCAAAAGAATTTGGAAACGAGTCAAAGAAGATTGATAAGAAAGTTGTTTCCACTGTTGCAGAGTATTGACCATTTATAGTCGTATTCCCTTGTCCCCTATCTCGTCTTCTTCTTGCACTCATACTTACTATCAGTGGATAGCAAGAGAATTTACTGAGACGTTCAGACGGATATCTTAGAGATTACTCATTCTAGAGTTTACTTCACTCTATCTCTAATGAGCTACTTAACGTGTTACACTCCTGAGCTAAAGTTCAACCTTAGCTCTGATACCACTTGTCAAGACCCAAAAATCGACCTTCAAAAATCGGCACCCGTACTTCACTTGTACTCAAAATGCCGTAGATTCAAATGTCAAATGTTAACGGTAAAAAGTGAACGCTAACACCCAGTGTGTGTAATAGAATCGTGAAAGCACCACCCGTTGATACGGGAACAGAATATGAGCTGAGAATAGCAGAAAAGCAGTAAATGAACAACAGATTTATAGTGGTTCGGCCCGTAATTGAGCTTACATCCACTTTATAGTCTTTTATTGCTGATTTGATTACAATTCAATACAATATCCCTCTAAATACAATACAATTTGATCATGAAATCATTCTTGACTAATAGCTCGATCTTTAATGATGAAACTCGACGAATCCGCGTTGAATGTTAGGAGCTCTTCTCGAAGATCGTTGTAGTGTCTCGAATGCTTGGAGATCTTTGATTGCTGAATGAGAGGAGGCTTCGACAGCGTAACGGCGCTTGGAGAAATGAATGGCCAAAAAGTCCACTTGATGTTGGAAGTGGTGGGGTATTTATAGGAGCTGATTTGAATTCAGAAAATTCGCCTAAGTCTTAGGTCGCGTACGACCTTAGTTAAGTCGTAGGTCGCGAGCGACCTAAGCTAGGTCGCAGTTTCCTCGCGGCTTGAGTTATAAGTGCGGTCTTAGGTCGGGGACGACCTTAATTGGGTCTTAGGTCGCAAGCGACCTAAGATAAGTTATGGACTTCAAATTGCTCTAGGTCGTAACACTGCTAAATCATGAAACCTTTAGGTCGTGACATTCCTGTAGCTTAGGTCGCAAACCTTTCCAAGTCCTTAGGTCGCTAGCTACCTTAGGTCGCAAACTGCTTAGGTCGCGAACTCTTAGGTCGCGAACTCTTCTGTAGTTAGGTCGCTGACTCCCTTAGGTCGCAGCAATGCTAAGTCGCGAAGTTCCCTTCAGCAGTTAGGTCGCGACATTCTTTAGGAGTTAGGTCGCAAGCTTCATTGACTCGTTCAAGATTTTAGGTCGCTTCTTAATAGGAGTTAACATTTGCCCCTCGAAGTACGGGCCGAAGTCATAGGTCGCGTGCTTCGACTTAACTCCGCTAGGTCGCGAGCGACCTAAAACACTAACTTGCTTGTCTATTCATCTTCCTTTCTTGGTTTCATATAAACCGGTTAGGTCGCTTCTTCCTCCCTACTCTACTACTTCGATCCCTTGCTGCCATTGACGAATTTTTCGAGTTTTCAAAGGCGAATTCAACCTATTCCAGTCATCGATTCTTCCTTTTCATTACATCCCGTAAGTGAGTTTGACATCCATCCTATCATAATCATCGTTTAATCTTGAATCCCTGCTTTTTCGACCTTAGCCCCATTCTATGAGTTGTGCACCGTTTCAAGTGGCTGTCGTGGTTGACTCTCGATAGTTGCTTTGGCTGATTCATGAGGGCATAGTAATGTGTTGGATCTGCGATGGATTAGGGATGTGTTGATTCGCTCTTGGTATCTTTCGATGAATTGAAGGGGTGAGGAAGGCGATGGGTTTATAGGTGTAATTGATAACGGGTTATAGGGTTTGGTGGTTTGCGGCGTGGAGAGGAAGTTAGCAGTAAGGGTTTTAGGTGACTTAAGACCATTTGCGACCTAAGGAAGACTGGAACCTGTGTTAGGTCGCTGAACGACCTAACTTTCCCGTGACATAAGCTTTAAATTGCAGCCGAGTTAGGACTTGATCAAATCTGCACTACTTTTAACCCTTCAGTTGCACTGTACGACCTAAAGGTGCTTCGACCAAGAATAGGTCGCCGAACGACTTAGAACTTAAACAATTCTGCATAGCCCTGAATGCTTTTATTTGCACTGCACGACTTAAAATCACTCCAACTTATGTTAGGTCGTGAACGACCTGGGACTTAGAAATTTAGGCAGAATTTGACTGATTTTTTGAATTGTTTTAGACTTTGTTGCACTTCTTTTCAGATTGCCTTAACTTTAATGCTGATAACCTGTTTAGAAGCAATATTCACAGAAAAAATGGGACGAATATACTGCCATTGATCGCCCACACCAAATGACAGATTAGTTGACAAAGAATATCAAACTTAAATGAACTTCGCAAATGAAATGTTGTGCACTAACAAATCTAAGTGAAGTATTAAAGCAAAATTGAAACGATCAACTAAAGCTGATTTATTTGCATCAACACAACACTGTTCTTGGACTTAAGATATCAAGCCCCGAAACTTTATAATCGACAAGTATCAATTAATTTAGTTTCATTTATATTTGCTTGTTATTGCGTTAGTTTTGCACAACACTTCACTCTTTTTTAGGAAACGTGCACCTTAATATTTGATCGTCCAGTTCCTTGTGTAGAATGGCATCCCAACAGGAAGACTTGGAAATAGCTGGAGAAGCTTTTCCAATTGCTACTCCACTGAATGACCCTCCGGAACGGACTTCTACTACCCTAAGCCACAAGGTCTTCAGACAATTGTGCATCCAGTTCGGCATTACCGAAGCAGATGCTTTACTTCCTGGGCCAAGCGACACTGCTGACAGGCCGCCTCTCGGCTTTGTTGCCGTGAATCGTCAGATGTGCTTGAGTGGAGCTATTCCACCCTTTAATGATTGTCTTCGAGAACTTCTCCTTCGGCTATCTATCTCCCCTTTTCAACTGCACCCTAATGGATACTCCATCCTGCTAGGACTGTGTGTGCTTTTCAGGAGAACGTTGGGCCGTTTTCCCAGTTTTGCCGAAATTCGCTTCTTGTGCACATTTGTAAAGAACAAAGATCATCCCTCTATTACACTTGTGAGAAGTGCCAGGAACCGAAAACTAATTCTGGACTTGTCTGAAAGTGCCCACGGATTTTTGACTCAATTCTTTTATGTCCGCTGTCCTCCGGGATTCTACGCCATTTGGAGAGTGGGAAGTACGATTATCTATCTTTCCGATTTGTTCTCAAAACTTTTCAGAATTCGAACTGCCAAATGCTTAACTCCATTCTTTCTTTTTTGCAGCACTTCCTCCCCCTCTTCGAGATGCCAGTCACAAGGTGACTTTTGAGAGGCTTATGGCCGTGCCAGTCGAGGAGAGAAGTGTTCAATTTTTATTGAGAGATGAGTTCCTCCACGAATTTGGACTCTTACATCCTTCCCGTTCCGCTCAGCCACATGAAGTCCCTGATTCTCCTGCTGAGGAGTCGGATGCCCCTGTTCCTGCTGAAGAACCTTTACTGCAAGAACTTACCGCTGAGACTTCATTGGTAAAGTGTTCTACTCATCCCGGCATTGCTGGGACGTCCAGTAAGTTAGCACTTGCCCCGGTTGTTGAAGAGGAGGAAAATCTTCATACTGTTGAAAAGACGGCTGAGATGGAAATTGAGAAAGATAATTCTCCCATGCACCGTGACGATGATACTTTCGATAGTCTGAGCGACATCATGATAACCTCTCAGGAGCTCTTTAAAGATGATGTTTCTAAAGTGGTTCCTCCTGTTATCGAAGCAACTTCTTCTTTGCAACAATCCACAACACCTTCTACACAACTTATTGCCATTTCTACACTCAAAAGTGGTTTGTAGTTTGACGCGCGTAGTTTACACTTCACACACACTTAGAATTTTGGTCCTTATATGCACTTAGCTTCTTCAACTTGAGGATTTCTAAAACTGGTCTTTTTCTTCAATTTCAGGTTCTCTGATGGGGCGAAGCGGCTCTTACTTCAACAAATTTCAGCGCTACGGAAGCCGTGAAGCTTACGACTTTAGGAGTTATATCAGTGCCGTGAAAGAAACTGATGAGGAGAGAGCTGCTCGGAGGGCTCATGAGAGGCGAGCACATGAAGAGCGTCGCCGGAGAGAAGATGAGGAATACTACGGGAGAAGGGACGAGCAACATGACTCTTCTCGCAGAAGCGACGATCCTTATAAAAGGAAATCTTACGACGATAAGGGGAAGAGTCACACTTCTGATGATTCCAGTAAACGTGCCAGACTTGGTAAGAAAGATACATCTACCATCTTGGAAAAGACAACCGCTTTTGTTCCTCCTAAAACATCTTCCGGTTCTCCTGCCCTTAAGGAATCTGACATCCAGACCATCATTAATAGGCCACAGTACCAAGCTGGAGATGGTCCTCCCACACTCCAGAGCCGATTTCCGAATTGGTGTCTGAAAGGAGTGCGTTTTGATTTGGACTTGGTCCCCATTGACAAGCAAGCGATGCTGAAAAATGTCGACGCCGTAAGGCTCGACATCGAAAGAATGTCTGGGTGGCAGAAGCTGGTTGACGAACTTCAAAGGGTCAACCATCTGAACCTTGAAGCGATGATGACAATGGAAAATGATAAGTCTGAGTGGGACAAATGGCGTAAACAGCATGACTTGGAGATGAAAAGCATTGGCGATGGTTATGTGAAGCTTGAAGCCGAAGTTGAAAGACTTAAAAAAGAGCTTGCTACTTCTTCCACTTCTTATTCTCAGAAAGAAGAAATGCTTCAAAAACAAGTTCGAGACGCCCACGCTGCTCAGAGAGATACTGAAGTCAAACTTGAAGCAGAACAACATGTTACTAGAAAATATCGTGATGACGCTGCTCAACTTCTGGAGAAACTCAACTCTCGAGACTTAGAAATTGCTAGGCTACAATCCCAGTTACTGAAGGCTGAAAGAGAACGTGATGAAGTTCTCTCTGGTAAAGCTGCAGCCGAAGAATCCCAAAAGGCGACCCTAGCCACCGTTGACGCGACCCTGTTCGACTTTTATATGCATTGTGTCCTGGGGCGTGGGAGCCTTTCATTTTTGGGACCAGAGTATGAAGTCACCCTAGCGGAGGTGTGGGAGGCAATCATTGACTTATTTGGTGGTGCCGGATACTCCGAAACAGATCTTCAAGCTACCTACTTAAGTGAGAGCGATCGCGATGCCCTTGCCAAAGGAAAAGAGCAGCTCGTCCGAGTGCGGGCCGAAGCGACGGGAGAGAAGCTTCCTGGGAAAGAAACACCCCCTATTGCTCCTGCTTATACTTCGACTTTAGCTCATGCGGATATTGCTGGCTCTAGTTCTCATTCCACGCCTCCCGCTAAGGTTGACACAGAAACAGCAACCACCCCTACAGAGGAAGAGGCAATGAAAGACTTCCAAGCTCGGGAATTTGAGATTGATCTCGCTGAACCGGCTTCTCCAGGTAACTTTGACAATTCACGGTTTTCTTTTTTCTCGGAGAATACTGATTTTGACATCTTTTATTATGCAGCAGACGCCCCAGAAACTGCCCCAACTCTTCCTTCTTCAGCTGCCGTTCCTCCTCCTTCTCAAGTTATACCTCTTCTGGCTTCCCAACCTGGTTCACAGGAAGAACCAATAGCGGCCCTTCAAGGTTTAGATGAATCATCTGCTTCCGAAGAACAGAAGGCAGAAGGTTTGGAAGATAGCGAGAAGACCCCGGAGCAGTCTTTTGATTATGAAACAAAGCTTTCTACATTTCTTGCCCCGGGGAGTGAGTCTTCTTCCAAGAAGAAGGGGAAGCGTGTGGTTTCAAAGAAAGGAAAGAAGAGTTCCTCTGCTGCTGGGGATGAGGCAGATATTGATCCGGCTGAGTCTCTTTCTCCTTCTTCTCCGATGCGGCCTACGAAGCTAATTACCAGGCCGGGTAAAAGCTCCAAGGGTGGGAAGAAGGAGAAATGAGTTTGATTTTGCATTTTCTGTTTTTTGTATTGACCGGGGATTGTGCGGATACCGGTCTCCGCTTCTTTTTGTAACCTGTACAATGTAAAAATTTCTCATAGTGTTGAAATAAAATAGATATTTTTCTTGTACAAATCCTTGTGTATGTAGGAATACATCTGCTTTTCATTTGAATTGTAGAGTAAACGATTCTTTTCGCTTGTACAAATTTTTTGTCCGTGTTTCAAGAACGCACTTACTCCACATCTTTATTACGTGATATTGCAATGAACTTGTGGTATGTTGCTTGTATATTACTTTTATTAATTTAACTGAATTGTATAATGTTGCCCCCATACCACAAGTATATTGTAATATTTCTTGATTTCACAAGACCGATACTCTTATTTTAGAGAATAACTTTCCACTTTTTTTTTAAGGAAGAATTATTCTGCTTTTAATAGAGTATATCTTGTCTTTGGAGAAATCTTTATTTTCTTTTTCTTCCTGAAGAACACTTCGACTTCTGGGGATGATCACTTTTATTTGTTTGAAAGTGAATTTTCCTGCACAGTGAAATGAACTTCTGAAGAAGGTTTTGATTTTTGTGCCCCAGTAAAGGGTTTATTTTTGGTACTTCAAGCAAGGTGAAGTACGCCTCTGAAGAGGTCTTTTGGTCTCCGAAGAGAAGCGATTTTGGTCTCCGAAGAGAAGCAGTTTTGGTCTCCGAAGAGAAGCAGTTTTGGTCTCCGAAGAGAAGCAGTTTTGGTCTCCGAAGAGAAGCAGTTTTGGTCTCCGAAGAGAAGCAGTTTTGGTCTCCGAAGAGAAGCAGTTTTGGCATTTCATCTCTGGTGAAGTGGGTCTCCGAAGAGAAGCATTTTGCACTTCTACACGGGTGAAATGTGCCTCCGAAAAGGGCTTTTTAGCATTTCATCACTGGTGAAGTGGGTCTCCGAAGAGAAGCATTTTGCACTTCTACACGGGTGAAATGTGCCTCCGAAAAGGGCTTGTGCCTCCGAAGAGGGCTTGTGCCTCTGAAGAGGGCTTGTGCCTCCGAAGAGGGCTTGTGATTGCCTGGAAGTTACTTTCTCATGGTCGGAGGGGTCCACGGGACAAGCGTAAGTCGTTCAATTGGATGTTTGTTTGTACAAACGATCGCAATCGATTAACAAGGTGCCCCTTTTTGGTAGTCCCATCGATCTTTTTGATTGAGGAAAGCTCTCCATTTATTGGCGTGCCTTGTTAGAGGGCTTTGTTGATCCTTGGGAAGGAGCATCAGTTGGTTGGTGTGCCAGGAAGGTTGCGTCTTAGGGGCAAGTAGATCCATGGGATGGACACAAGCTGCCTGATCGGATGCATCACAATCAGCCAGCGAGGGTCTTATTCCTTCTGCTTGGGAAGTTATCCTTTTAGTGGATCTACCTGCTTTCCTGTTGAGAGGCATACCTTCCTTTGGCTGCTTCCATGTTTGCCTGCTCATGTTGTATCATCATCCACCAATCTGCGATCCTTTATCATCGTTTTCCAAGCGCATTTTTCTTTCTCTTGCAAGTAAATTGCTTTATTCGAAGAAGTAGACTTCACTGTTGAATGACTCCACAGAGTAAACGCAAGTTATTTGGTTGGATGCCTTTTTTACATCAGCGATCACAACCAGTTAACGAGGGCTTGACCTAGTGGAGCCGTCAACTTTTTATGTGAAGTTCCTCTTGTATGGGATTCGAGTTTGAAATTTTTGTTGCTTGAAATCTGCTAAATGATTTGTAAGGCTCGCTTAGCTTTGCGATGGGTGAGCTTTGCTTTAATGACCTGCAGTATTAGATCGATATTTTAGCAATACATTTAGAGTATTTACACATCGAAATATAACAGGCATTTTATAACAGAAAACACAATGCGTAGTTTTTTTTTCATTATTGATTTACGCTGATTTCTCAGCGGTTTACAATGCAGAAGTTACACATCTATCATTATCTTTACAAATTCAAGCAATGCTGTTAAGTAAAAATGAAAGCTAGTTATTGCTGTTCCAGAATCTCCAAGCTAGATTTCCATTTGTGCTTGATTCATAGCTTTTGGATTTTTCATGTCAGAGAAAGCGAGAGATGCTCCAGTCGCAGTTTTGTGAGTGATTAGTAGTCATCCCAACTTCTGCTTGCTGGGTATGGTCCCCCTGTGATAGCATTAATGACAAGCTTTTCTGAATCTTGCACTGCAGTGTTGCTGAGAGAATCGGATTGATGGGTAGGACGTTGTTGATCCCGAGCGGATGGGGTTGGATCGACTCCGGTTCTTTTAACGTATTGTTGGAGTTTACCCTGCTCTAGCAATTCTTCAATCACCTTCTTTAATTCGCGACACTGGTCAGTGTCATGGCCAGGTTGATTGTGAAATTGGCAGAACTTTCCGTTACGCTTTGCCCCTCTCGTCATCTCAGGCGGCTTAGGGTACCTGACAGCGTCCTTTGTTGCAAAAAAGATATTTCTTGGTGTATCAGTTAAAGGAGTAAAGTCCGAAGGATTAAAGCGGCGAGGTTTCTTTTCATTTCCCTGGCTTTTTCCTCCTTCATTCTCCCTTTTCTGACTTTCAGATTCTCTTTTCTTAGGTGCGACATTGTCATTGTTAGTCTGGGCGGTAACCACTTTCGATGTTGCAGAAAGGCTTTCAAGGCGAATGAACTCATCGGCCTTTTTATAAAATTTATCAAGTGAGTTTGGTTCTTTCATCTTTAACCATATCCCAAATTCACTCGATTTATCAATGGCTCTCATCAAATAAGTCAGGATCATGCGTGGTTCCGCATTTTCTACCTCGGCCAAAGCTATATTGAAACGACTCAAGAAAGATTTGATTGATTCTCCGGGCGCTTGTTCAAGGTTGGACAATGACATTATATCCTTAGCTTTTGAAGCATACAATCTGAACTGTTCTTTAAACTTTTGCGTTAAGTCGGAGAATTTATCTACAGACCGAACTGGAAGCTTTGTGAACCAAAGTAAAGCCACACCTTCTAGGTATACCGGAAAGTATCGGCACTTGATCTCGTCTGATGCTCTTGCACCAGTCATATGCCAATCGTACTTGTAGAGGAAATGATTAGGGTCACTGGTTCCCCTATAGGTTTGGATAGTAGGAGGTGCAAATTTCCTTGGAAACTCCGCTCTTAGGATCCTTTCAGTAAACGGAGTTCTGCTTGGCGCAAAACCCCAGTCAGCCTCATCCTCTTCCCTTTGCATGCTTTCTTTCATGATGCGGCCAACCATTTCAGACAGGTACTCTTTATTGTTCAAAGACACCTCCGGGCAAGCACCAGTTCTTCCCTCGGAAGTTTGCCCGGGCATATGTTCATGACAAGTTGGTTGCGGCCTAGAACCATCAGCTTGGAAAGGTGGCGTTTCAGGAAGGGTGGTTTGATGGTTTTCTGGCTGACGATTTGCCCCAAGTAAGGCAGTTATTCTATCCATCATCAAAGCGTTTTGAGTCTCAATTTGCTGGTATAATCCAGAAACTGCGTCATCCAATTCAGCCCTGGTGACCCCAACGGTTGGAGTTGCTTGGTCTGTTATCGGAGAAGCGGAAGTTCCTTCGTGAGCGTTTCCGGATCTGATAGGTCTGCCTCTTCTTCCAGGAGCCATTATTTCAGATCTGGTTTTTAAAGAGAGGTTCTTTTTATGAATCTTTGCGAAGCAACGGTGGATGATCGCCTGAGTTCAATTCTCAGTGAAAGCACCAAAATGTTAACGGTAAAAAGTGAACGCTAACACCCAGTGTGTGTAATAGAATCGTGAAAGCACCACCCGTTGATACGGGAACAGAATATGAGCTGAGAATAGCAGAAAAGCAGTAAATGAACAACAGATTTATAGTGGTTCGGCCCGTAATTGAGCTTACATCCACTTTATAGTCTTTTATTGCTGATTTGATTACAATTCAATACAATATCCCTCTAAATACAATACAATTTGATCATGAAATCATTCTTGACTAATAGCTCGATCTTTAATGATGAAACTCGACGAATCCGCGTTGAATGTTAGGAGCTCTTCTCGAAGATCGTTGTAGTGTCTCGAATGCTTGGAGATCTTTGATTGCTGAATGAGAGGAGGCTTCGACAGCGTAACGGCGCTTGGAGAAATAAATACCCCACCACTTCCAACATCAAGTGGACTTTTTGGCCATTCATTTCTCCAAGCGCCGTTACGCTGTCGAAGCCTCCTCTCATTCAGCAATCAAAGATCTCCAAGCATTCGAGACACTACAACGATCTTCGAGAAGAGCTCCTAACATTCAACGCGGATTCGTCGAGTTTCATCATTAAAGATCGAGCTATTAGTCAAGAATGATTTCATGATCAAATTGTATTGTATTTAGAGGGATATTGTATTGAATTGTAATCAAATCAGCAATAAAAGACTATAAAGTGGATGTAAGCTCAATTACGGGCCGAACCACTATAAATCTGTTGTTCATTTACTGCTTTTCTGCTATTCTCAGCTCATATTCTGTTCCCGTATCAACGGGTGGTGCTTTCACGATTCTATTACACACACTGGGTGTTAGCGTTCACTTTTTACCGTTAACATCAAATCTGGTTCTTGGGAGCTTATAACACAGTTAAGTAAACAACACAGCGGAATAAAAAGAATAATACATTGATATACAATATCTGATACAACAGAGTGATACAATGAATATCAATATACATCAGAGATATGATACAACAAATAGCAGCGGAAAAGAATGCGATAACACCAGCAGCGGAATAGAATGTTTCCAATAGAATGCTCCAAGATAAGCAGCGTCAGTCCATGAACTCCAAGAACTGAACTAGATCCAGATAATCTACTAAACCTGAATATCTGAAAAACCCAACTCTAGACTGCCCGTGTGGAAAATGGTGGGCACCCAGAGTTTAGGAAGGGAACAATAAACTCCGGATCAGTCATGGGACTGGTGTGAGCAACAAAAACAGTTTATCCTTTTTAAAACAAATAGCAGAGATTTTTAAAGTCAATTCGCAATGCTTTTCGAAAATGAAACTACCATAAGACCTCCCACCACACACACAATGCAAACGCAGACTTGGAGGAGATTTCTTCTTATGATAGTCAAAGATGCTTACTACGCAAAATCAAATCATTTTTGATATTATTATTAGTGCATAGTGTAGAAAACATTTCGAAAATAGAATATCAATCTTAGCCAACATACGACCAGTATCGTATGCCTACTATAGCTACCATGTTCAATAGCAGGTTACCGCCACATTCCATGGCAGGTAATACAACTAAAACCGTACAAGTCACGTATTGTTTCTTTGGATTTCCAACAAATGGTCAGGCTAAGGAACTTCCTATCCACGATGGGTACGTCCCTGGAATAGACGACCCGAGAACCTAACCGGATCTCTGCCAACACAAGGCCGGGTTACCTCTGCAAAAATAGGTAACTACTGACACACGTATGCCATCCCCCGATCGTCACCGATCTTCCCGAGGATCCCCGATTTCCAACAACCACAAAGTAATAAACTTGCAGCAACCACAGAGGTTAAGTATCTGGGCTCCATACCATGATACCACCTTTATCCAGAAGGAATGACATACACTAAGGGGCGCTACTCCCTAGAACCTTGCTGCATCCTTCCTGTTTTGACCATTTCCGGGGTGTGAGGCTCGACTAAGTCTCGTCCACAAAGCTACGCTTTGTTCACAAAGCCATGCTTCGGGTCAAACAAATGATCAACCTATGATCACAAAGATATAAAATCAAATAAATGATCATATCGCAAATGATCAAACACTGATCATCACACAGCAGCACTCAGCATGTCACATTACCAAATTGGGATATATCGCTGATAAATTTCAACTACATAACCTCTGAGCTCGTACGTCTCAGAGAAGGGTGTTAAGCTAAGAGAATAAATTCTCCGCCACCAACAGAAATGTATTTGAAAGAAATCGGCTTTATATCTCAAAGTGTAATGTCAGACATGTATCCATACAAGTCTGTTCCGGGTTCGAACAGAACCGAAGGCACTTCTCACGAAGCCCTTGCAATTCCGGATAACTTTCAATCACGTCCGGACTTCCCGTCACAAAAGAGTGATATAAATCTCTATACCGGCGCGACTCAGTGCAGAGACATTCGACAGGTTGTCCTTTCATTTTCGAAAAATATCCGGTCTTCAACACCGGTCTTCAAATGCTATCCATATACGACGTATCACTATTCGGAATGGGTTATATGACACAATTGTCTTTTCCCGGCTAACCCGAATAGTGAGCGAAATATTCAAAAACATATGGATATTGGGATTTCAATTAAGTCACAACTTATTACCCAAACTTTCTTTTCAAATGGTTTATCAAATTACCATTTTAATCTTTTTAAACAAAAAGATTCAATTCACAAAGTTCACTTAATTTCACAAAGATTCATTCACAGATTTTCCAAATCAATTTCCCTTTCAATTTGATTAATTCGTTAAATCTTTAAATCAAAGATTTAACTAATAGCTTTCAAAACAATTCCATTTCAAATGGTTTAAACAAAACATCATTTTAAATCTGTTAAAAATAACAGATTTGATTCATAGCTTTCAAAACAATTCATAACTTGGAAAATCCATTTTTCAATTCACTTGAAATTCCTTTAATTTAAACTGGAATTTCTTTTCTTATCTAAAGGCTTTTACCATTTAAAAACAACAGTTTTTACTTTGGAAATCTGATTCATTCATACTAGTTGAAATTCTTGGTTTAAATTCAAATTCCCAAATTAATACATTAAAATGGTTTAATTCATATAAACACATTTATATCATCTTTTATTCCTAGTTTCCAAATCATAGATTTAATTTCAAACTTGAATTCAAATTTAAATCAAATTATTTAAATTTTCAAAAACTCGGTTAAGTTATTCAAAATGACTTTTATCTTTGAAATTCCATTTCAAAAGCTTTTCACTTTTTATTTTAAACCCAAGTTTCAAATTTCAAAATCAATTGAAATTAAAATTTCAATTTCAAAAACATCAAATTTAAATTATCTGTGACTTAACCGATTTCCACGTGAAATCCATATTTGTGTGTGTGAAAGTGTAGTCCAGGGGTTTAACACAATAGTGCAACATCAATCATCACAGATATATCGATAAGCGGTATAATCGATAACGCTTATCTCCATTCACAGATTCATAGATAAAATAAATTTATCAGTCACAAAGATTACAATTCGATGTGGGTTTCGGATAACCAACTGGAATCCCGACTCCCTGTCGCATCGAAACTCAAATGTCGTTCTATGGGTCAAGGGTTTCATATTCACATAGTAACATATCACAGAAATAGAAATTACATCTCAGATCACAACATAAATCAGGATATATCACAAAGCATCATAATAAGGGATATCAACCAAATCAACATTCAATAGAATTCAAGCATCCGTAGGTAGGGTCAAATTTATTATCTGATTAATTCAAATCAGATTAATTTCTTATGAATAAATTTCTAATTCTGGTTAATCAATTATTAATAAATCACAAATTATTTTGATTAATTATTCTTTAATCATTGACTTGATCAATTTTAATCATTTAATTACCTTTTATCAAGTAGTTATTTTCAAGTAATTGATTACCTTTAAGTTACTTATTTAAAATTAATTTCCCCTTAATTGATTATCCTTTATTTAAATTTCATTGAGAATTTATCCATTAACTACTTTCATTAATTGGTTTTCCCTTAATTGCTTATATTAGGAAATTAACTTTAAATAAATTACATAAATTTATCATCTTTAAATTTATCACATTTATTAAATAAATCATATTTATTAATCAGTCTTTTCTAACAAATGTTTTGATTCTCATCACAAAGAAAATTTACACAATTTAAATATTAAAATTTCTTTGATTTTAGAACTAGGATTCAAATTATTTTTAATTCAGATTTAACTTAAGAACCTATCTACAATTTAAAACTTTATTTTCAAATCCAAAATATTTAAAATCTCCCTTTATTTCAAAAACTAAGATTCGAATTTAAATATGAACCCAGATTTAAATTTAACACTCACAGGCTTTTAATCCTGTAACATGCAATCTACCCGAGCCAAAACGCATCTTCCCCGAGGTTGACTTCGAGTCTCACCCCATCTTCTTTTCCCCGAGACTATCCACCATTTGCTTCGAGCCAAATAATGTTTTTCTCGTGCTCGAACTCGAGCTCCCTCTTTCTTCTCCAACCACTATATTTTCAAATGCACAGAGACACACGCGTGCATATGCACAGTTCATCGGAACGATTCTGATCATCGCGACAATCTCCGGCACATCACAAATCAACAATGCAACTCAATCCAAAAATCAAAACCCCATCACTTGCCTCAAATCGAAATCGAGCTATCGCCCTCGAACTGGAAACCAACCCAGTTCACAAATTCACTTCGCGTGGCCACCACTGGCCACCGGAGGTCTTGCGATCACCTCCTACAGCTGCTCCACCGTCCCACTTGTCTTCCCTCAAAGTCCGGTCCAACTAAACGCCTCGACGAGTGTGCACGAGCCAAAAACCCATACGCCATTTTCACAGTGCTTAAACCCTACAAACGCTTCGTCCTCTCAATCCACACCATCGAAATTTTCTTTAACATTTTTCCTGACTTCCATGAGGATCAAGCAAGCTTCAATTCAAGTTTCATCATTTATTACTGATTTAATTTCGAGAAATCGATAAAAACTCAAATTTTATCCAAATGCGAACTGCTCTTGAAATCTCACACTAAAAATCCTCGTTGTAGTTTTAAAAATCATAAATTCCAGTAGGCATTCAAGTTATGTAATTGAATCAAGATTCTATTCAATTCGAAAATTTCAAATTTTAAAGTACCTTCTGTAAAACATTCCTTTTTTCAGTTGGTATGAATCTATACTTCGTGCAATTATTTTTAGATCGTAGATCTTACTCAAATATACATCTTTACTTAAGACATCGACGCATGAAAATGATTAGAATAGAGGAAATCGAATTGTTTCCAGAGTTAGTTCATCCTGAACTAAAAACAGAGGAGAAACTGTCTCTGTATTGTCAAACAAATTTCATATGTACAGAGTTTAAGAAGATAACTAACACTATATTAACAAAATCATTCACAGATCATATAAATTTTGAGATTTTATTTACTCACAGATAAAAGAACAAAGAGGTCTAAAAGAAAAATTAAAGTTGCTCACCTGTTTCTTAAAAAAAAATGCACAGAGCCTCTTCAATGTTGAACTGGAAGCTGGATCTTCCTTTGATCTTTAATACTCTAGTTTGGATTATTGTTTTCAAGTTGAAGTTTGTTTTGTTTAAGTTTTAAAGATGATACACTTTAGTTTTTCTCAGTTTCGAATGAACAAACTGATATGAGGAAGGCTTGATAAAGAAAATGAGTTCATTGGGTATTCATTTGTACAGGGTGTTATAATGTAGTTTGTACAAAACAGGACAGGGATATTTTTCCTTGTTTCATAATTTATGCAAATTTTCTTAGCTCTTTGGCGGCTGAAAACATTTTATACAAATTCGAATTGACTAAAATTTTGCTAACATTTAATGCATGAGTCCTTTATGTCTCTATACTTGTCCCCTTTTATTTTTATATTCATAGATATTTTACTACTTAACTTTGTTTATACTTACCATTGCATTCTAAACTTTTACAGGTTACACATAATACTTATTTTACTTTGTTTATATTCTTGCCTTTGTTTTACATAACTCCTAACAGGCTTTACTCCTATTTATATAAACCTGGATTGCTTTTATACCTATACATATATAAAGTTGCTTTAAATCCTTTGTATTGGTTTATTACTTAATTTATATCCATAGTTTCTTCCAATTATATGCACACACACACATATATATATATATATATATATATCAATTTCTATTTATTTTATATTTTGAAATATGCATGAGTTCTATATTGTTAGATTTTAGTTAATACTTCTACTTATATTTTACATAATTTTACAACTATGTTACTTAACTTCATATTTTTATATTTTATAATTTATCTTCTATGTTTTATTTCAATTCCTAACTCCATTATTTATTTCTAAATTTAATACAAATTGTTTTTACATTATTTATAAATCTCAAATTTCTACATATATGCTCAAATACGTATATATCCACATATATACAATAATTTAAAATTTTAAACGATTTATACAAATATACTTGAATCCGGGGAAACTCGCTCCATTTAATCAATTTATTTTACTATTTTTATTCAAAAATTCATTAAACCATTAATTTAAATAAATTAAAATCCAGGGTCGTTACACAATAATATACCACAACATAAACCGTAATCCGAGAACGTACCTTTTTATTTAGCGTTTATTAGCATTTTAACTTACATTTTGCATTAAGCGCAGAAGCGAGCTCCACAAGCGAAGCGCAACCCCTTTGCTACCTACTAAAATTCTCAATTACCAAGTTAGAACCATGCATATAAAGATAGATTGATATACTTAGCATAAACAACATACATATAACATGTTTTAGCTTCAAAACTGAAATTCCAATTCCAGGGCAGCAAACGAATCTCAGATTTTGGTCATCTAAACGATAAAATTTGGAAGTGGAATCTAAACAAAAGTTGTTGCATTCATTTCAGGCTTTCCGGAATGTCCAAAATCATCGAATTCGGACCATCCGTTCAAAAGTTACGGCCGTTTTACTAAAAGAATACGCCTCAGCCTGGGCAATGAATTGCGCAGGTCAGCGACTTCCACTCACGTTTTCGACCCTCTAAATGACAGAAAACCACAAATCATTTAAAACAAAAGTTTAGCGTAAGTTCTAAGCTTTCCAGAAAGGGCAAGATCATCAAAATCCGATAAACCAGTAAAAAGTTATGGCGAGAATACTAAGGTGATTCAGATTTCTACTTCGCACAGACCAGCGACTAATATTGGTGTTTTAAGCCTAGTGGATGAAGGTATTTATCAAAACATTCTAAACAAAAGATGTAGCACAGTTTCTAGGCTTTCCGAAAAGTCCAAGATCGTCAAATTCCGTTCAACCATTTAAAAGTTATGGTTGTTTTCGTTTCAGCATATATTGGACAATTTTGGATTTTTTTTCCAAAAAATTGCTTTTGTTATTTCAAAGTACAAACCATCAAACTTCAAATTTTCTAAAGAAACAATCATAAACACAAATTCGTTTATTTTTTTATTTATCCATGAAATAAGTTTACATTTGATTTGTTTTCGATTTTTTTTCAAGTTTGTTTTATTCATAATTTAAATTCAAGTCAATTTGCTTCAATTTAATTTGAATTCCATTATATTTTAATTACACTTTGCTTCAAATTTGAATTTAATTATTTAAAATTTTTAATCCATTTATTCAATTCCATTTACACTAATTAATTCTATTTAATCAATTATCATCCATCTAACAACCAATGCATATCAAACATTAACATCCATCCAAATCTATAATAAATCAATTATACATTTCCAAGTCAAAATTTTAATTTCATACACTTCCAAGTTTATTGACATTTAGTTTTATTCAAATTTTAATTAGTTTCCATTTACTAATTCTATATTTAATTAATTTTAAATTTAATTCATTTTACAACTTAAATTTCCTTTATATTTACAACTATCAATAGATCTTCACATTTTATTATTCGCAATCACACTTGTATATTATTCATTTACTTATCCATATTAGCATTTTAAACTTTTTAAGTATTTGGTAAGTTATAGCTATGCAAATAGAATGTAGTTAAACAATATACAACTTCTTTTCATTCAATTTGAGTGTTATACCTATTAAATAAATTTCCAATTTATTATTTTCCAAATTAAGGGTTACTCCTACAATTTTAATAATTTTTTTTTTAACACTTAAATTCAATTTCACCCCTTTCAATTCATAAGTTTCTAACAATTCAAGATTTACTTTAGTTTAATAATTAAAATCATTCCTTATTAGAGAACTTAAGAATTTCAACACCGGATTCGATTAAACCCTTTTTTTTTAAATAAATAAATATATATATATACTAATATCTTTATATCTCAAATCATACTTTTAGAAAAAATTTAATCAGCATTGAAATATATATATATATATACTTATTTTCATTACATACTTTAGAAAATCTCAATTCAAGTTCTATTTAATCCAAAAGAGTACAGTTTCTAGTTTATTTCAATAGTTTAAAGTCATTAAATATTAAAGAACTTAAGAATTTCAACTCCGGTTTCATTTCAAATCAAGTTTGAAATAATATATACTTATATTAATATATATCAAGTCATACTATAGAGAATACAAAATAAAATTCAATTTTAATCAAAACAGGGTTTAGAAAAACTATTAAGTGATCTCCCCCACTTAGACTCTCGAAAATAAAGTCGATGATGCGTGCACTCATCACCGGAATCATTTTCTAGTGTCAAGAGGGGAGTATAACACTTACTTCATTTGAAAATCCTTTGAAAACAATTTCTAATCGAATATACTATCATATAATACTTATATTATACATTTCAAATTTTTGATAATAAATTTTCAAAACACCGGAATTTAAATTCTCCATCTTAATTTAAATTCATTTTTATTTTATTTTATTTACCATTTATATTCATTGTCAGTCATATTTACAAGTTTCATTCCTTAAAATCATCCATTAGTCAATAGTTAAAAATATTGACTAATCAACAATAAACGATGATAATCTAATATTATCATCTCTAACCAATACAATCAACATTTATAAATTTTCAAGATAAGTCTTTTATATATAGAATATAATCCAAAACAATATTATGTCAATCTGTCCTATTCGAGTGTTTAGAAATTCCTATCGATGCCTTGGCGTCCCAAGTACCAACCAGAATTCATAAATACTCAACGGAACAAATTAACACAATATAAAATCATTTTTATATCAAAATTACAAATACGCTCTCTCATATACACTCAACTCATTCATATAGTTTACCTCTATTTCAATGAGTTATTCCCCACTAGAGCCAAGGTTTATCGCTAAACCAAAGCTCTGATACCAACTGTAACGGACCGCGTCAGTGGGGTAACGCCCACCGTAGCATACAGCAGTACCTGTGTTCTACCTTTACAGCCAGCCTCTCGACTGCACCAACCCCGTAGGGACATGTAGGAGTAAGAGTCATCCGCTCGCTACCAAACCAAATGCGAGAACCCCCTATCATGCTGCACCCGCCAGGTGCATAGGCAGACACACATGTCCAACTCAAACCGTTCAAAAAGGCAGATGGTTATTGGGGTTAAATAAGAAAAGGAAAGAAAGAACAGAAGCAAACTCAGAATCTTGCAGCGGAAGGAACAAGATATAATAATAAAATAACAGTTCATGAAGCTGTTAAATAAATAAATTTGATTATTATTATACATCATAAATCAGAGTTACATACATATCAGAGATAATACAATAATGCAGCGGAAAAATAATATGGTAGTAGAATACAAATGATATAATACCAAACTTCGTCTTCGTCCTCCATAATAGATCTTCAACCTTATCTGAAATGCTCAGGCTGACCCGAGCGTAATGAAAAAACAAAACACTCGAGTCAGGACTAAAATATCTCATGTAAGTCAAATCGAATAAGAAAATATGAGTGTGACGGCGTCAGAGATGTTTACGGGGTTTGACATCTCCTGTCCAGTGTCAACATGAGTGCAATAACTTAAGAGATGTTACGGGATTTTCCATCTCTCAAGGATCCGTTAAACTATCTACTATGTAGTACAATACGCTATTATAATATGTCTACATTAAAGTAAAAGTATTAAAATAGCGTTAAGCCATGGCCCATTCCACCCTTAACACAGTTTATATTCCCAAGAGCATATACAAGACCGTAGTTTCCCCAAAACCGGAAGTCACCAGAGGGCAATCCATATACTAAAGGTACAAATCAAAATCGTAGTGGTCGCGAATAGGATAATCAGTATGACAAGGTACATGAGGCAATACCAACTAGGATACTAGTAGTTGCGTGATCCGGACTGATGTTGGGCATAGCAGCTACTACCCCAACACCGCGAAACAACACTCCCAAATCGCGGGGTGCACCCAAATCGAATCACAAAAGTAATAGACATGGTATCGAAGAAGTGTGTCCGCTAGAGGTGGCGAACCTCAATGGCCCGGCGCGGCTCCTGTTTTAGTCATGTCAGGGGTCATCCAAAATCGTTCTCTTTCTTCAAATCGACACGTTCACCAAAACCATCCACTTCATTCTGGATCAACACTCCACGTGTATTAGTTATTAAAGTGGTTTTCGGTATCGACAGAGAGTATGTCCATATCCGATCCCGGTCTCTTTAATAACTACGTTATATTTTTCACACCGGTTCGATCCTTTACATTTTCAAATCGATTCATAATTGATATCAAAATATCATATTCACTTAAAAATCAAATCCATTTCAAAATCATCATATCTACTCAAAGTATACCATTTCATTTCAAAAATCATTTTCGCCTCAATATCTCATTTCGATTTCAAAATCATTTTCGCCTCAAAATCTCATTTCGATTTCAAATCATTTTTCGCCTCAATATCTCATTTCGATTTCAAAATCATTTTCGAATTTCAATTTAGGTCGCAACTTCATTTAACCCAATTCGTATTTAAATTCAAGATTTAAATATAAACATTTCACTTTAAATAAATCCATTTCCAAAATCGTATCACTTTCCAAAGTTATACCGCTTTCGAAATCATAAGTCTTTTAAAATCAAAACACTTTGGAAATCGAAACACTTTATATAAAATATAGCTTCCTCAAATTTCACAAATCGATTCACATAAACTCGAATTTCAAAATTAAAATTTAATCAGATTTCAAATCATCGATTTCAACTCGATTCAACTTCTCAATAAACCATTTCAAATTATCAATTTCAAATACATATTTGAACCATAAAATAAACAATTTCACTTCCGATATATTTCAAAACTTTAAATATTTCACATTTCAAAATAGTTCATATATTTATATAAGAATATAAGATTCGCTTTAAAACCATTTCGTATTCAACTTAGAATATACTTCAAATTAAACATCCGTATTAAGTAGTTTACTTAATCTCTGGAACAATTCCAATTCAATAAACATTCGGATTTCAAGAATTCATTTAAATATTACATTCCAAATCGATTTCAGTTCAAATCCTATTCAAATCAATTTTATCTTCAAATTTAATTCAATAGTTTCAATTTAGTCCAATTCACAAATTTCTTTGAATTTCAATTAAATTCCAAATTATTAAATCTCAATTTCAAATTAATTTTCAATTCCAAACTCAAACTTGAAATATCATTTCATATAAATTTTCTTAGAAATATTCATAGTTCGATTAAAAGTCCATCTTTTAAAACAAATCAACTTTCGAAAATTTACGCCGTATTTCAAATTTTTTTTTCTTCTTAAAAATCTAAACTTCGAATAATTAAACAATTTCATTTACCAAGTTTAAATTCCAACATCTCGAGCTTCAATTCAAAATAATTCGATTTCCATAAATTGGATTTTATTCTTAAAATCAATTCATTTAAATAATTTCAAAACAACTTTTTAAAATCATTTAATTTAACCAACCCGGTGTCCGTATGTAATTTTCTATCCTATGGCCAAGTGATTATTTATTTCAATTACATGTCAGGGATGAATATATATTACTTAAACCAATCACAGTGTCATATGCATGTATAACAGGATATATATATATAAGCAAATAAACATCCAAACATTTAAATATCAACCAATAGCATCCATCGAAATAAATCATCCAATAGTCAATACGATTCACGGCAATTTCATAGTTATCAACATCGGTAGATTTGATTTCGATTAAATCCTAATTTCAATTTACTGTCAATTTAATTTTTCAACGGTGAATTCACATGACAATCTATATGACAATTAAATTTTTATCAAACAATGACAAATAAATTCATATCACTTCATAATGTCAAATTTAACTACCATAAAGATATTTTAGTCAATTGTGAGCGTATAAACACTCACCTTTGATTTAAAGCCTGTTAATAAGACCCAAAATTTCACAGTCTCGGAATGCAACCAAACTTGCTCATAATGTAGATCTCGTCGCTACGATTCTGACGCCACCTGTTTCGCCCGAAACGGATCTCGTATGCAGAAGTTACGCTTAAATTAATATAACGATATAATTTAAACATGATTAGCAGTATAATAAAATTAATTAATCGCTTAACCTTCTTCTTCACGCGCAGCACACCCGAACCCACTTCACGCCGTTCATCTTCATCCACGCGCGCAGCAAACGACGACCGGACATCAATCAGGGGGCATCATCACGTGCGCCTCGCCTTGCTCCACCTCCGCGCCAAGTTTCGCCACCCCATTCGCCACCGTTTGCACGCAAACCAAGAAAAACGCGCACGCTTCCAAGTCAGATCTGGGCGAATCCGTGGCGAATTAGCACGAATCAACCGTATGGATTTGAAGAGCTCATCGAGATCTACACTTTTGCTTTTGGAATTTTTCGATTTCGTTGAACGGATTGAGAGATAAAGAGAAAAGAAGTTTGAGCAAATTTCAGCCATTAAACTACTGGCGGCTAGGGTTTCTGAAATGAAATAAAACTGTCTCGGTTGCGTACGTATTTATAAAGTTAGGTCCAAAATCGTCCGAACTCCAAACGAGACGTGCCGCCAGGCGTTTATAATGTTTTACCCATATTCCGAACGCAATGGAACTAGTCTCTAGGCCTAATTCAATCGTATGTGGAAGATAACCTTTTGAAGTCGATTATTTTAATTAACGACGTTAAATTTCTACGCGTTTCAAGCTCGCACGACCAAACGACAAGTCCGATTGCTACGAAAATTGAAACCTTACAATTATTCACTGTTACGGATCCGATGAAACTGGTTTCATCGAAATCCGAGAAAGTTGTAAAATGGCTATTTCTGCAGTCTAATTTCAATATAAAATTCCCAATTTTAAATTATTAACTTTTAAATCAAATTTCAATTGTTCGCAAATTTCATTTTTTAATTTCACAATAATTAAAATCCTTTACAATGCAGTTTTCCATTATAAACCCAATATAAAAGATTATATTAGATTCAGCGTTCAATTATATTGTAATTCAAATTCAAGTTATTTAATTCCAAATGAATTCTTTTATTTCGATTTACACTTTCATTATTGAATCAACCATTTACTTATTCATTATTATCAATAGTTTATAATTCATTTACTTTCATTTTCTTCAACTACCATCTTATTTAAATTCACAGTAATATTAAATTACATTCATTTACGTTGATTTCAATATTATAACTTCAATATTAAATGTAACATTTTATTTATTTCGTTGTTTAAAATCAAATTCAATTCATTATTTACATTCACTACAAGTTAACATCCATATTTAATTTACAAATAAGTTATTTCAGAATTCAGTTTTGTATTTTAACTTATAATTCACATTTAACAACACAAAATTTTATTTCCTTCGGATTTTTATCCAAAATTTTTATTTTAATTCGTATTTTTAAAGTGTTAAAAATACGGGTCATTACATCTAAGGAGATTAGTAAGTGGGATGTAAATAAGTTGGAGAACTTATAGAAGTTTAAAAAATTTGAATTGGATCGGAATGGAATTGAATCTAGTTAAATAAAAGTGAATTTGAGGAAAATTCTAAGTAGACTAAATGTAATGGTTATTGAAATAAAATTGATTAAGTTTGGAAATAAAATCCATTGAGATTTAAAATAAATGAGTAAGTGGAACTAATCAAAGAAATGGCTAATTGAATATGGTTTGAGATAAGTTGAATAGAATTCAATATTTAAAAATGAAAAGTAAATTGAATTCAAAGGGAATTGAAATGTAAATTGAATAAATGTGGATATAAAGGCTTAAGTGATAAAGTGAAAATAAATATAAGAAGTATATAAAATATTTATATTGAACCTAAGAAGGAATGGTGAAAAGTCTTAGTAAAATTTGGTATTGGGAAAATATTCTAAGTATTTGAAAGAAGATTTAGTAAAAGTGTGCGAAATGATAAGTGTAGATAAGTGAATAGAAATCAAAATAAATGTGAATAAAAGAGAATTAATATAGCTAATAAGAAATTAAGATAAATATGTAGGATGTACGTATATTATTTATTCCCATAACAATTTGATCCAGATTCGAGCACAGAATTTCGAGATAGTTATATCGATCCGAGTTGGGATTTTTCACTCGATTTTCGACGGCGAACCCTGGATATGGATTTTTGATTGATTCTGAAAATTTTCTATCATAGTTTGTGGCTATGCAAGGAGAATGATGGTTTCTGATCAAGAAACCAGATCTGAGTCCGCACTAGGATGTCGGGTGGACGATACTAGTTCGGAAGTGAAATTTTGTGATCGAATGAGCGATCGGATTTGGTATTGCATACGAATGATATGCGTACATCGTACGGCTTAAAGTGATGCAAATGTTGTAATTTTGTAAAGAAGTGAATAAAATGATTTTGAATTCTGTGATTGGATATATTGCTAAGTAGGATATACAGGTATTTAAAAACAAAAGGAAATTAGGATTTTTGATCTCAGAAGATAAATTGAATTGCTCGACAAAAAGGTATGTATTTAAATTTGTCATATGAAATTTGATGGTTTTCTGATCTAGCCACTTGGCTTTTTGTTTCTTTTGAAAATTTGGGGCCCGTAGAGGCATTTTGTAGTTGTTCCGAGCTAGTTGCGTAAAGTAGACGCTGGCAAAAAAATTCGAAAATTTAGGGAGTTAGAAAATTTTTGAGAAAATTTTGATAATTTAAATTTGATTTTAAGTCATATTTTGAAATGGTTGAGGAAGTAATATTGTTTGGAACCAGTGAATGAATTTGAGAAGTTAGTAAGAGTAATAGTGTGTCTTTAGTTAAAAGATTGTTTGGTAAGTTGTTAAAACTGGGTGGTTTTGGGAAAATAGTAAACGGGTATTGGACCATTCTTCCTAACTAGTAATTTCGGGGATGAAAATCTTTTAAGGGGGGAGGAATGTGATGACCCGGAATTTTTAGTATTTGAAATTGGAATATTTAATTGATTTTAAATATTTAAAAGTTATTTTTTAACTTGAATTTCAAATATCACTATTTATTGGATGATTTAATTATTGGATTTAATAATTGGAAATTGGGTAAAATAGGGAATCCGGAGTTACAAGCTTGTTAAAAATATTTTAAAGGCTTATAAAATTTATAATGATGATATTGAAGGCAATAAAAGTTTTTTTTTTGAAAAGGGGTTCAAACTTTTCTATAGAGTATAAAACCAAGTCCAACAAGACAAAAGAACAAAAGCCAATAACCGGCCCGAATACAAAACAAAAGACAATACAAAGTACTCAATACATAAATATACACGTTGGGCCCAAAAACTAAACCAACCCAACACCCAATAGCAGGCCCATAGACTGGAAGCCTCCAGAACGATCCAGACACATCTCGAGAGAGAAAAAGGCAATACGACACTTCATTCTCTTCGTAACTCTATACTTTCCAAAAAAGCTTCGCGAGAAACAATAATGGCTGCTGCCATTAAAGACCTAATCTCCTCCTTTTACTTCTGAGACGACGAAACCACAGCGAACTCTCCAAAAGACAACAGCTGAGACTCGAACTACCATCCCTCCAGAAACACTTGAGTAAGTATACTTTCTAAAAATTCTTCTTCTTTGTTCCTGAAACTTCAGACTAACGAGTTTTTTATGATTCCAGGTCAAGGATGCTGAAAAAACTCTTAACAGCCTTCAAACAAAAAGTTAACAGATTAGATCTGAGATTCATCACAGATCTAAAGGTTTTGCAAAACCATAGGAACATCAGCTCTTTCTCGAGACGACACTAAACAAGATAAGTTTTTGATATAGCTTCTATTGTCCTCGGTAGAGCTGATTCCTTTGAAGCTTCTAATTTGTCCATAATAAATCTTGTTATCCAGAAAACCACAGACATTTGCACCACCTTCAAAAACTTCAGCTATGCCACGACTAAGCAAGAAGCAAACCAGGGAAACTCTATTCCGTGTATCAGATCCTTCACGAGAGTAAGCAGCACCAGATAAGTTTCCAAATCCCGTAAAGGTTGAACCTTTTAACTTAGAAAGGATTCTAACAACAGATCTCTAGGTTGTAGGACGCAAGACGTCTTCCAAAAGTTTGAATCTTTGTACTTCAGAAGATAATCACCTCTGAAGAGAAGCCATAGAAAAACCAGACCTCTCAGAACTACTTCACAAGCTAAGTTTTTAACTCTCCTATGTTAAAGTTAATTTTGACTTCTGAGAAACTAACTCGAAAAATGTTATAATAGATGGAGACACCAATTAAAGAGATAGCGGATCAGCAAAATTTCCTGCATTCTTAGGCTTACAGACTAGGTCAAATAGGCTTGATAATAATTAATTAAGATGTAAATTAAAAAGATGTAAGATGAATGTAAAGATAAAACAGGATGCAGAAAACCTGAATCAAGTTACAAGAAGGAAGCAGCAAGGAGAAGCAATACATATGATCAATCCGAAGAAACCCTGACTAGCTTAGCGAGGTAAATCCCCATTTGTTAGCTATTATGTTTGACGTACCTTTCATGTGCTTAAAATGCTTTGATTTAACCATTCTAATATTCACTGTCTGGTAAATTTTTGAGCATAACTGCGAAGTGTCATTAAATTTGTTAAGAAATATCCTGTCATTTCTTTCTTTCCATATGTGCCAAATACAAACTGAGATAGATAATTGGAACAGATCTGAGTTGAGATTTCTTGATTTAGAGATAGATACAATATTATGCAAGTCTTCCCTTAGTGTAAATGAGAACATACTTTTCGGCGAGCTAAAAAATTTTTTACAGCTCCATAACCAGACTTTTCCTGTATAATTACATTGGAAAAAGAGGTGATCTATATTTTCAATGTAATTATTACAGAAAACACATAAGGGGTCAACGACAATTTGTTTAAATGTTAATCGCTCTTTCGTTAGCAAATAGTCGTTTATGGCTTTGAAGAGGCAAACCGCCATTTTAGGAACGTGAATTTTGTTCCAAACTAAAGACAACCAGGATTTAACTTCAAAACTTAACCTAATAGAGTTCCACACTAATTTAAACTGATATTGACCGTGTTTGGAACATTTCCAAGCCCAAAAATCCCGCTCTCCGTCTTTATAAATCTTGACACCTTCAATCTCCGAATGAATCTGCCGAAGGAAACTAAACTCGTCCCACTTCCATTCTCCTTGTTTTACAATTCTATCAAGAGTCAAATGTTCTGTTCCAGTTCTAAAAGCCGTATCTAAACCAATTCGTTCCAAAATGGAGCTTCCATTCAACCTTGGGTCATACCAGAGGGACGTAGTTTTTCCATCACTTATATTAAGAGAAAGGCACTTCAAAGCTACTTGTCTGTTCTTCAAAATATATTTCCACACTCCCGAGTCGTCCAGTCTCGGATTGATATCCCAAAAGCTTTTATGTCCAATATATTTTCGCTTTAAAAAATCTGCCCAAATTCCTTCAACATTGAGTATTTTCCAAATTAATTTAATAAATAACGCTTGATTCAGCTCTTCTAAATTCCTCAGACCCATACCTCCTTCTTCTTTTTGTTTGCACAAAATTTCCCAGGGAATCTTGCTACTACGGCTTTTCCAAAGGAAATTAAGAATCAAATGCTTTATTTTATGTACCGTGGTTTTTGGGAGACAAAAGCATTGCATCCAAAATTGAATGATAGGGTAAATGGTAGATTTGATAAGTTCTAGTCTCCCAGCTAGACTGAGCATTCTAGTTTCCCAACCTGCCAATCTTGTCTTTATCTTCTCTAACAGTAGATCACAATCCCTATCTTTCAAATTAGAACTAGATAGAGGGATGCCCAAGTACCTTATTGGGAGTACTGATTGTTGAATATTAAGAATAGAACAAATATCAGTACTGTTGGTTACCCCTTTTCCAAAGAAAACATTGGACTTCTCACAGCTTAATTCCAAACTGGTTACTCTCTTCATACTTTGAAAAACATCACTAATGGCTGAAGCATTAAGAACACTTGCTTTAGTGAAAATTATAATATCGTCAGCGTAAATGATGTGAGTTAACTTGTTATTAAAATCTGAAATAGGAGAAATGAGACCTTCCCTGACTTTGCCATCCATCAGTAACGTAAAATATTCCATAACCAAACAAAATAGAATTGGGGAAAGAGGGTCCCCTTGTCTAAGGCCATTTGAACTCTTGAAATAACCATGCGATTCCCCATTAGCAATAATAGAAAACACTGGAGTGGTAATGATATTTCCAATAATTTTCACCCATTTGTCTGGGAAGCCCAAACTTAATAACATGTGTATAACAAAATCTCGGTTAATCGAATCGTAAGCCTTTTTCAAATCTACCTTGATACACATGTATTTATTATCCTTTCTTCCAAGACCTCTAATAATTTCGTGAGCAAACAAAATTCCATCCCCTATAGATCTCCCTCTTATGAATGCCGTCTAATTAGGGGATACCAACTTATCCAAAAAAGGAGCCAGTCTATTACACAGAATCTTTGTGAAAACTTTATATAATGTGTTGCAACAGGCAATCGGTCTATAATCTTGGATTCTGGAGGCATGATCTTTTTTAGGAATCAAGTGTAAAAAAGTGTGATTCCACTCTTTTAGTATAGAACCATTATGGAAGACGTCATTCAAAGCTTTAAAAATTAACTCTTTCGAAAGAGACCAATGAGTTTTGAAAAACTTTGAATTAAATCCGTCTGGGCCTGGAGAAGTCGAATCTTTAATATTCCACAAAGCAAATTTAATTTCTTCCAAAGAAATACCCTCATTCAGGAAGTTCGCGCCATATTCAGAAATTATCGATTTGCAAATAATTTCTGGAAACTGGTCAGTTAAAGTAAGATTGAAAACTTGTTTATAAAAATTTATGGCCTCATCAACTGAAATGTTAGTCAAACATTTTCTGCTTCTTCTACTAGACATTTTAGCATAAAAGAAAGCGGAAGCCTCGTCACCCTTCAACAACCAATCACATTTCGCCTTTTGTTTGGTGTCCAGGAATTCTTTGTTGAGTGCCATCTCCAATTTGATTCTGGCATTTTGAAATTCCATAACTAAATTGTGATCTTTAGATGTTTCCAGAATCTTTTGAAGTCTAGAACAGTTTTCTCTCTGAACATTAACCTCTTTTTTAGTGTTGCTTTTGCTAGCACTCCAAAGCTTAAGCTCTTTTTTGATATTCTTGAGAATGAACAATATTTGAAAAAGAGGACGATCATTCTGATCAGCTGACCATAATTTCTCAACCAATGGAAATTAGTGATCACAAAGGGGCCAATGATTCATATATCTAAAAGGTCTATTTTTAACACTCGGCTTGGGGGAAAGAGAGACAAGAATTGCATTATGATCACTCACAGAGGGAGGTAAGAATTCTGCTGATAGATCCTGATACAAATTTATCCAGTCTAGGTTGGCAAACACCCTGTCTATTTTAGAAAATATGTTTCGATTAAGCAATAAAAGTTTTAAAATTGAATATTAAGGTGATTTGTTCAGTTTTGAAAATATATCATTTAAATTGATATTTAAAATAGCCTTCTAAGGCACAGTCTCGGAATTCTACGAAACCCGTTTCCATTGGATCCATAATAGTGTATTATTATTGGATTTCAATATTCGTAGTGTTTGGAGTTGTCGTGTGATCATACGGTATATAAACGCGCTGAAATCTATATCGGAAATTTAATATAATAACTGGGTCCAAAAAGCGATCTTCTCCATACGATCGAATTAGGACTTGAAACCTTTTCCATTACGTTCAGAATAGGGGTATAACATTACGAATGCCTAGCGGCACGCCTCGATAGAATGTCAGGGTTTTAAGTTGTGAATTCAAGTCAATTTAAATTTAAAATTTAAAATTTAAATAATATTATTTATATGTGGACTGGTCAATGAAATTCACTTCAAACCTTTTTCTCTTCAGCATCACTATAGCCTTTTCTTCCACGTGCCAGAACCACATCGCCTTTATTTCAAATCACATCCTTTTGTTCCCCGTTCTCTTCTTAAAATAATCTGCTTAGTCCCACTTCTCTTCTCCTTAAATTTTTTTTCAATCGAATTCATATGAAAGGATTCGAACCAGGAAAAGAAAAAAATAAAATAAATGGCAGAACTAAAGAAAATAACGAAGGTCGAGCCTCGTTCGACGTCACAAATTCACGAACTGTTATATCTTCATTCGAAAAAAAATTTGTCTTCCTCCCAAACTTCAGTGTTCGCGAAAGAGAGGGGAAAAAGGGCTGCGAGTTCATTCATTCAGACGTGAGGAACGACAACCTGGTCTCGAGCATGCACAATTGGGGGATGGCGAACGAACCGTTCGTCTATCAATCGAGATCGATCCAACGAAATCGAGGAGCTCGTATAAAGCAGCCGAAGGAGGATCGCGAGGCTAGGCGAGGGTTTGCCGATCGAATTTTGGGGGTACGCGAAGGAGGTTGACTAGCGATTAGGGATTGGTGTAGGAAGGCAACTGTCGTGTTGCCTAGAAGTTTGAGATCGGAGGAGGAGGCTTCGACAATTTTCACGATTTAGGGAGGAAGGTGGAGTTCGTGCATGCAGCTGGGGGGACTCGCTAGTGCGGTACTCGAGTAAGGTGGATGAAGTTGTGTGATGCTAGTTCGTCATGGGTTCGTCAAAGGACTGAGATGCTCGAGGGAGGCCGATATTTCCACGCTTGACGTTGATGGTAGAGGATGAGTTCGGTAGGCAGTTCGTCTGCAATTTTGGGTTGGAGGTATTTTCTGATTTTAAAATTAAATTGTACATTTAAAAAAAAAAAAATATATAAAGTAAATATACATATACATATTTTGATTTGCTAGGTTTATTTTAAATAATGGATTTGGTGATAAATCTGTTCAATTAACTTAGCTAATTTATTTTATCTACTAAAAGGATTCTTTAAAAAGGGATAATTATTTAGTTAGAATTAAATTGTTAGCTAATTAAATTTATTAAAAAGGAAATTAATTGTTCGATTATCTCGAATATTTATAAACCGTATAAATGTTCATACAAGGTCCAAAATCATGGAGAAACAAGTCGAGATGGATCGGACTGCAAATTAAAAATCAAAGGTGAGTTAATCTCACTCACACCTGGATTACTGGTTAATTTAAATAGTTAAAATTTAAATTATTGGTTGATTGCTTGAATTGATGATTTATTATTAGTATGGATGTGATATTATATATGATAGTGTGTGTGTGTATATATATATATATATATATATATATTGGAGTGATGGATATTCCCGCATCATATAGCGGATGAGACCCTATGTGCCCCGCATAATAGCGGATGACCCTTTATACCGCGATACCCCCCCCCCGAAGTGGGATTTATATTTTTATATTGTGCTAACATCTGTGGATGCAGGGAAACAGGTTGGAGGGATCCAACTGGATTCCTCAAAATATTGAAACTTGTTTTTATATTCTGTCATATGATTTATTAGATAATCTGTGATAGATTATATTGGTAATTGAAATTGTTGAATGTTATGTTTGGCTGAATATATTTGGGTATTTTAAGATATCAAATATATGAAAGTGGGATTTTTAAAGGAAAATAAAATGGGAGTTTTTAAGTAAGTAATTATAGTGAAATTGGGTAAACTAAAGATTTAATTTGGAAAAGTATGAAATGGATATTTCAGTTTAAATAAGATTTTTAAATCTTAATAAAGGAGTGAATGTGAAATTAATGGGTTTTTAAATAAATTTGGGTAAGTAAAGGAATTTATTTTGTAATGGAGTTAATTTTGAAAATCGATTTGGAAATCGATTATGTATTGAAACTGTGATTAAAAAGAGAAAGAGATTATGAGATTTATAAATTCGGTTTATAAATAAAATGAAATAAATATCATTGGATATTTGAGATTTTAAATTCGGTGGGAATTTATGAGGAAAAAGGAAATTTGTTTTAAAAATAAATAGTGTTTATTTTTAAAAGTATGGAAAAGAAATTTACGGGAGTGGGACGTAAATTAAATTTGGATAAATCGAGCAGGATTTATAAAGGATTAGATGGGCTATTTTGGACTGGAAAGTATATTTTCCTGGAAAGCCAAGTATATTTTCAAAGAAAGATTTCCAAGTATAAGTTAGAGGTTTTAAAGTGGTTTTAAAAGAATATTTAGAAAGAAATTATTATTTAGTGGTTTTGAAATTTTTTTTTAAAGTAAATATTTATTAAGTTAATTATATAAGTAAATTATTTTAAAAGGCTTAATGAGTATTATGATTTAAAAGATAATTATTTAATATTTTACCTTATAAAATAACTTTTATTTTAAACATAGTTTTGGCTTAAGTTTTTTTACATGAGAAATTATTATAAAATTTCATAACTAGTATTTTAAATAAAGTATTTTAAGTAGTTTTATTTTAAGTGTTTAAAGTACATATATCTTTGGATAAAGTGATTTAAATTATTTAAAATCCAAATTATTAAGACTTGGTGTTTTTTAGTGGAAATAAAACAATTGGGTGGAAATTTATCCCACGAGAGAAAAAGTGATTTGAAAACTATTTTCAAAGGGTTGAAGTGTAGAAAATATCTTGCGAAGGTATTTTGAAATAAATAATTTGGGAAATTATTAAGGCCCGATGGTTGTTTGTGGATGTTATATGATAGTTAAATAATCGACTATCAATATTGGCCAATGCGCTGATCGTTTCGAAGAGACCGGGATCGGGATTAATTTCCCGAAAACCACTTCGATCCAGTTTGAACGTTTTCGTGAGGAAGACAAGATCTTGGAGTCGAAGATGGAGCGGTGAAGTGCAAGGGCTAATCGCTACTAATCCTGAGGGTGATTCCAAAATGGATGTAGTAGAAGTAGTGCCTTCGGTTCCGTTCGGACCGGGAACGGACTTGTATGGATGAATGCTATCAGAACATCGTCAAGAGGACGATGAGCATTCTAAGTGAGATGTGTTCTAAAAAGGTAATGCATAGCCTCGAGCCTCATCAACCATGAATGGCTAAAACAGGGGAGGTGCAGCAAGGCTAAGTGGCTAGCAACCAATTAGGGTAAGGTCATCCCTGCCTAGATGCCCTTTTTTATTCGGGTGTGTGGGCGGATGCTGATTGCAACCGCGGGGTGATCTTATTCGGACTATCCAGTAAGGGGTAGCTCCGGTCTTGTGTTGCAAAGGTGTGACGACCGCCCATGACCCCTGCACCGAATCTAGAGATAGTGCGCTGTAAAGTGTGCCAAGCGACCATGGACGATTGTTAGGGTAGATTAAAACAACAGAATCTATCGTATTACTCACAGCGCATGGACAAAATACAATAGAACATATGTATAGTGAAGCTTTACAGAATAAAATGCCATCATATAAAACTTCATAATAGTGGAATACAAGCATCCAAATAGTCAATACATCAAGCCTCACTACATAACACTCAGAGATTATACAAACAGCGGAACATCCAGTACATATAAGAAGATAATATGCAACCCTCTAGCTCGTCTTCGATATCAGCATCGTGAGAAGAGAACAGCACCTGTCACCTACTACCTAGTCTGCCCGTCCCAAAGGTGGACGAACAGCCCAAGGCAATAAGAATTAAAAACATAAAGCCTTGAGTCAGACAACAGTCTTAGTGAGCAGTAAATTAACTAACAACATACCAAAAGTGCATAAAGGAAAAGGAATAGGAATACAACCCTCCCACTCCACCTCTTTCTACAGTGATAGCCCCTAGACACACACTAAGCAGAAGCAACACAGCAGAGCATACAATTTAAAGTAAAGTAATAATCATTCGAGTCAAGGGCGATGTTTTCCAAGTACCAAGGCCTAAATCAGATAAGCACCCAGAAAATACCGCTCTTGAGTCCGAATGACGATACTACCAAACATTCATGACTCTGGCTATCACTGTTATCATTGCTTCGATATCACCGTTAATTGAATGACCGGCACATTCTTTCAGCCGTCCGTCAAGGGCTAATGGAAACCCCGGTTCTAGACATAACTCCCGCACGTCGTCGCAGCCCGTGCCTAGGACTATCGAATCTGCCCAGAGTACTCGACCATCAATAGTTGGCCGTTGGGACTATCGAATCTGCCCAAACGTACTCTTGCTTAGAGCATGCTAGAACCTTCAACAACGATGCTATCCAAGCCTCCTAGTCATCCTCCTTGACGACTATTTCCACACTAGCTCAAGCGCCTCTCAAGCATCCATTACCCTTAACTCGAATCATATCACCGAGTTACCAACGTGCTTGGAATGATCCCGTCTGGATTAGACCAAGTCTTCATCTCATGATTGCCTCGCTTCATCACATCATCAAATCTATGCATAAGAGCTTCATCATCCCGCTACATAAGCCACGAGCAGCTTTCCCAATTCAAGAGCCTTTCCCTTAGCTTTTGAATCATCTTCGACCACCTTGTCTAAAACCAATAAACAATCATCTAATTCACAACAATCAATCATGTCAAACATCAATCCATGTAACCAAGCATTCCTATATAAGCAAAATGGACAGTTATAACAATAATGGCAATTTCGTAATTAAGGAGTTGAAAGTCTAACAAGCATGAAAACATGAGAATTATCTATACAACTTGATGAATGAACTTGCATAGGTTAATCATATACAAAAATGGTTGTCGAATCATCATGAACAATGGATCTACATGGATCTACACTTAGGTTTACAAAAATGCATAGAAATCACTATTTTAACACCAAATCAAGCCAACGATCCGATCTACTCCTTTGGATCCGTGTGAGAGATAATCACCACTCACCAAATCACCTAAACAACCTCAAATCAACACGCTTCAGATCTGGACAGCGAAGGATCAAGCTTGATCTATCACGAATCCGCTTCAAACGAAGAAATCTAACTTCAATTGATGAAGATCTTCAACTTTAGCTCTTGGATCTTCGATCTTGATCTTCGATTTGGATGAAAGGAAGCACTAGATTAGAGTGGAGGAAAGAAGTGAAGAAGTGTAGAAGTCGAGCTCTCAAAATGGCAGCACTTCGTCGCTTCAAAATCCGGATCCCAAAAAGTGAGAAAAACCCTTCCTATTTATAGCTGAAAATCCACTAAGTCGTAACTCGGCTATCTCCTAAGTCGTCTCCGACTTACGACCTAAGACCCCTCCGACTTACGACCTAACTCTCCTTCGGCTTAACACTTGCGTGCGCCTATTCGACCTAACAGAATCACCTGCCTACGACTTATAGCTTAGCAGCGCTCGCGACCTAACAGAGATACGACTTACGACTTAACAAGTGCGCGACTTACGACTTAAACCAAAACACATGCTACAGCAACCCAACGACTTAACAGGTACACTCCCTCGCGACCTAACAAACTTACGACTTAACACATAACTGGGGCTACGACTCAACTACTAAGCCGTCTACGACTTAAAACAGATCAACTCTTCAGTCGCTCGCGACTTAACAACTACTAAGTCGCTCACGACCTATCACTCAGGCAGAAACCCAGCGACCTAACACCTTAAGTCTTCACGCGACCTAAAACATGTTACGACTTACGACTTAACTCGTATGACTTAACTCCCATAGGTCGTATACTCCCTAAGTCGCTAACCTATAGGTCATACCAAGACACTAGGTCGCCACCCAGCTATCTCCAAACTCCTTAGGTCGTTGCCTACCTAACAATACTAACTCGGAACCACTAGGTCGCTAACTCCACTAGGTCGGCCAACCACTATCTTCTATAAGTCGGACAATACCATAAGTTGGTAACTACTGGGTCACTCCCCTCCTAAGTCGTATACGACTTACGACCTGTACTAAGTCGTGAACGACTTAGGACTTAGCAATTTCGCCAAAACTCATATGTCACCGCCTTAACCCAGTTAATCTCTTAAGTCGACAACTCGACCCAGACTTCTCTTAACTCGTCCAAACCGACTTAGGACTTAGAAAAATTCTGAATCTTATCAACAATGTAACCAATTGTCAACTGTTTTACGATGTTTCGATCCGTAAAATACGGGTCGTTACATTCTCTCCCCCTTAGGAATTTCGCCCCCGAAATTCCAAACAAACAAAGCAATCGAAGACTATTCTGTACGCCTACCATCCATAGCAATCAACAAACCATACATCCAATTCTAGCTTAGCGTACAGAATTCTAAAACTTAGAACAAGTTACAATATCGTGAGATGAGACGACACCTTAGGGCCATACCTTGAAGAGTTCAGGATGAGCTGCCTTCATCCTCTCTTCCACCTCCCACGTACAGTCGTTATCATCATCACTCCATTGTATCTTGAGCAACTTAACTACCTTCCTCCTAAGCTGTTTCGTGTCGGTTTCAACAACACGAAGCGGCTTACGAGGTCTTCTATCAACTGGATCAACTTCGAAGTCTTCACAGCAATCAGCAGAAACCACTGTATTTGAGTCGTGCACATACTTCCGTAGATATGATACATGAAAAACATTGTGCACACCCGACATCTTCTCCGGTAACTCCAATCTATAGGCGAGCTTTCCAATTCGCTCGATAATCGGGAATGGTCCAACAAATCTCGGAGTCAATTTTCCTTTCTTCCCGAATCGAATAACATTCTTCAGTGGAGAAATATTCACAAAAACCATATCACCAACGTCGAATTCCAAATCCTTTCGACGCTTATCGACATAACTTTTCTGACGGTCTTGGGCTGCCTTTATCCGTTGCCGAATGATCTCTATACAATCTGAAGTCTGTCGAATCATCTCTGGCCCAAGCATCAGCTTCTCTCCAGTTTCCAACCAACATGTCGGAGAGTTACACGGTCTTCCATACAATGCCTCATACGGTGCCATACCAATACTTGGCTGGTAACTGTTGTTGTATGCAAACTCCACCAAATGAAGGTGATTTTCCCATGATCCTCCGAAATTCAAAACACAAGCTCTGAGGAGATCTTCCAAAACTCGGTTGACTCTCTCGGTCTGACCATCTGTTTGAGGGTGATAAGCTGTACTCAAACACAACTCGGTTCCCAAAACTTCCTGGAAGCTCTTCCAAAATCCACTAGTGAACAATGGATCTCGATCGCTCACTATACTCTTCGGAATACCATGGAATCGAACTATCCACTTCACATACAACTCAGCCAACTTTGATGCAGTCCTAGTCGATCGAACAGGAATGAACCTCGCACTCTTGGTCAGACGATCTACAATGACCCAAATCCCTTCATTTCCCGTTCTTGTTCTAGGTAGTCCATCAATAAAATCCATCGATATCTGCTCCCACTTCCATGTAGGAACTTCTAATGGCTGAAGCAATCCACTTGGCTTCTTCTGTTCTGCTTTCACCAACTGGCAGTTCATACACTTGGAAATAAAATTTCCAACATCCTTCTTCATGCCTTCCCAGTAGTAGGTTCTCTTCATATCCCGATACATCTTATTTCCACCTGGATGAATTGTCAACTTTGAGTGATGACTTTCCTTCAGAACTTCATTCCTCAATTCATCTATATCGGGAACAACTAGTCGTCCTTACTTCCGAAGCCAACCCTCTCGATCGACCTCAAATCCTTTATCCTTTTCTAGATCCAATCCAGATTCCAAATCACGGATAATCTTGACAAGCTTATCGTCCCGCTTTTGGCTCTCGCCAATCCTTTCTACAAGAGAAGGTCTTATCGATAAGTTTGCCAACATCTCAGGTTCCAATTCACATCTAGGCCTGAAGTCAAATCCAGCTAAATACTCGAGACTCTTCCATTCTGAAAACATGGCTCCCAATCCTGCATGTCTTCGACTTAACGCATCTGCCACTGCGTTACCCTTTCCCGGAGTATAAGCTATACCAAAATCATATGATGCCAAAAACTCTAGCCAACGTTGCTGCTGAAGATTCAAATCCTTTTGGGAGAAAAGATACTTCAACGACTTGTGATCCGTAAACAACTCGAATCGAATTCCCAATAGATAATGTCTCCACATCTTCAGAGCAAAAACAAGCGCCGCTAACTCCAAATCATGAGTCGGGTAATTCCTTTCATGCGGCTTTAGTTGTCGACTGGCATACGCAACAACTTTATCTCTCTGCATCAGCACTGCTCCAAGTCCGGTACCACATGCATCGGTGTAAACCACCATCTCATCATTCCCACAAGGAATAGTCAAAACAGGAGCACTCGTCAATCGCTCTTTCAGGATTCCAAAAGCTTGCTCACACTTAACATCCCAACCGAACACTTGGTTCTTCTTCGTCAATCCTGTTAACGGTGCAGCTACCTTGGAGAAGTCTTTGATAAACCGTCGATAATATCCTGCTAATCCAAGAAAACTTCTCACATCGGATGCATTCTTAGGTCTAACCCAATCCTGGATTGCTGCCACCTTAGCGGGATCAACCGCTATTCCACTTCCAGAAATAACATGGCCTAAGAACCTCACTTCACTCTTCTAGAAGTGACACTTCGAAAACTTAGCCTTCAGCTGATGTTTCCGTAAGATTTCCAAAACAATTCGCAAGTGCGTCTTGTGCTCTTCTTCAGTTCTGGAATAAATCATAATATCATCCACGAACACAAGTACGAACTTGTTCAACTGATCTCTGAACACTCTATTTATAAGATCCACAAAATATGCTGGCGCGTTACTCAACCCAAACGGCATTACCAGCCACTCAAAGAAACCCGATGGTGTCCGAAAAGCAGTCTTCGACACACTATCCTTAGCCACTCTCAACTGGTGAAATCCCGTTGCCAAATCCATCTGAGAAAACACCTTGGCTTCGTGAAGCTGATCAAACAAGTCATCTATTCTCGGCAATGGATACTTGTTCTTCTTAGTCACCTTATTCAGCTCACGATAATCGACGCACAATCTCAACGACCCATCTGCCTTGGTTGCAAACACAACTGGTGCACCCCACTCGGACACACTACGCCGAATGAATCCTTTCTGTAAAAGATCATCAACTTGCACCCTCAACTCCTGCTGTTCCCTAGGCGCCATCCGCCTAAGAGGCATCACAACAGGTCTGGCTCCTTCAACTAGATCTATACAAAACTCGATCTCTCTATGCGGCGGCAACCCTTTGACTTCGTCAAAGACATCATCGAATCCATTAGCGGTTGGCACTGATGACAGTCCATCCCGTGGAACAACCAGCGAATACATGAAGCTCATGAAGATGCCTTCTTCATGCTTACATCGTATCACAACCTTTCGCCCCTCCACATTCTCGACTGTCACTTCCAACCTCTCACAATCAACCTTCGCCGCATACCTCCTAAGCCAGTCCATTCCCAAAATAATTCCGAACCCCGCAAAGTTCAGAACAAAGCAATCACAAACAAAAGAACTCGATACAACTAGACCACGGCATAACATACACAAACAAGACGAACCCCCAACTGGATTAGTCACAACCAATGGCCTATCAACAATATCCGGCTTCAAATCTAACCGGCCTACAAGTTCATTACAAACAAACGAATGCGACGCTCCAGTATCAAACAGAACTCTAACTGGAACACCACATAGGAAAAGAGTACCTTGAACAACCACACTCTTTCCTTTCTCTTCAGCAGTAGGAGCTTTCGAAGACGACGGAACAGCTCCCAAAGCATAAGCTTGCACAATCTGCTTGTCCCTCCTCGGCTCTGGACAATTCTTCCTGAAATGCCCTGGCTTGTCATAGTTGTGACACTTCATCGGTGCCTTCGGATTCTTACAATCCTTAGAGAAATGGCCCTTCTGCTAACAATTGTAGCAAGTCACCTCGCCTTTCGACTTCTTCTGGCCATCCTTACCCTTCTGCTGCTGCTGCTGCTTCCTCTTCTTGTTTCCACCCTGCTGGGGTTTAGACTCTTCCCTGGTCACAGCAACAACAGATCCTTCCTTAGGAAACAGACTCTCATGCCTGAGAGCGTTCTCCACAAGCTTCTCAAATGAATCATCCAAATGATCCACCAACTGCCTGCCAAGATAACTGTCCAAGCCTGTCACAAACTTCTCATTCTTCTGATATGCAGATTCAATATATGACCGAGCATACTTGGACAAAGCTTCAAACTCAGAAACATACTCAAAAACTGATCTTCCACCTTGCTTGAGCTCCACGAACTTCTTGAACAGAACAGACTTCTGCGCTGTAGAAATGAACTTAGCTTCAAATCTGACTTGGAATTGCTCCCAAGTAATCTCTTCCTCCGGAGTATTGATGGTAATAGAGTTCCACCAATCAGAGGCTCTCCCTTGAAGCTGCCTTGATGCCAACTTCCTCTTAGTTGCATCATCAATTCCCAAATCACCAAAGATCCTTCTACAAGCATCTATCCACCTCTGGACCTCAATAGTTGATTTTGTTCCCAAGAAAATCTTCCCTCCAAGAGCAGTATAGTCCTTGCACAACTTAGCAAAATCCACTGGTTTTGGAGTTTGGACTTGAACTCCAACATCTACTGCTGCCCCTGGAACCGGTATCCTTCTCATGATCGAAGTCATCATAGCTTCGAACATAGCTGCATAATCAGCAGCCCCCTCAGTAGCACGGCCTTCCCTAGCAGCTGGTCTCCCTCTTCGACTCATTCTCAATATCTATAAAAAGGAATGATTAGAACATCTAGAGAAACAACTGCATAAAGGACTCAACTCTACTAAGCTACTATATTATATATAGTATTCATCGATCAAAATACAATTACGTCTCTCATACGTAGTTACGTCAGCGAGCGTTGGGAAAAATCGATTAACCAATGCTCTGATACCAAATGTGACGACCGCCCATGACCCCTGCACCGAATCTAGAGATAGTGCACTGTAAAGTGTGCCAGGCGACCATGGACGATTGTCAAGGTAGATTAAAACAACAGAATCTATCGTATTACTCACAGCGCATGGACAAAATACAATAGAACATATGCATAGTGAAGCTTTACAGAATAAAATGCCATCATATAAAACTTCATAATAGTGGAATACAAGCATCCAAATAGTCAATACATCAAGCCTCACTACATAACACTCAGAGATTATACAAACAGCGGAACATCCAGTACATATAAGAAGATAATATGCAACCCTCTAGCTCGTCTTCGATATCAGCATCGTGAGAAGAGAACAGCACCTGTCACCTGCTACCTAGTCTGCCCGTCCCAAAGGTGGACGAACAGCCCAAGGCAATAAGAATTAAAAACATAAAGCCTTGAGTCAGACAACAGTCTTAGTGAGCAGTAAATTAACTAACAACATACCAAAAGAGCATAAAGGAAAAGGAATAGGAATACTACCCTCCCACTCCACCTCTTTCTATAGTGATAGCCCCCAGACACACACTAAGCAGAAGCAACATAGGAGAGCATACAATTTAAAGTAAAGTAATAATCATTCGAGTCAAGGGCGATGTTTTCCAAGTACCAAGGCCTAAATCAGATAAGCACCCAGAAAATACCGCTCTTGAGTCCGAATGATGATACAACCAAACATCCATGACTCTGGCTATCACTGTTATCATTGCTTCGATATCACCGTTAATTGAATGACCGACACATTCTTTCAGCCGTCCGTCAAGGGCTAATGGAAACCCCGGTTCTAGACATAACTCCCGCACGTCGTCGCAGCCCGTGCCTAGGACTATCGAATCTGCCCAGAGTACTCGACCATCAACAGTTGGCCGTTGGGACTATCGAATTTGCCCAAACGTACTCTTGCTTAGAGCATGCTAGAACCTTCAACAACGATGCTATCCAAGCCTCCTAGTCATCCTCCTTGACGACTATTTCCACACTAGCTCAAGCGCCTCTCAAGCATCCATTACCCTTAACTCGAATCATATCACCGAGTTACCAACGTGCTTGGAATGATCCCGTCTGGATTAGACCAAGTCTTCATCTCATGATTGCCTCGCTTCATCACATCCTCGCAAAGCCTCATCTCAACATCACATCATCAAATCTATGCATAAGAGCTTCATCATCCCGCTACATATGCCACGAGTAGCTTTCCCAATTTAAGAGCCTTTCCCTTAGCTTTTGAATCATCTTCGACCACCTTGTCTAAAACCAATCAACAATCATCTGATTCACAACAATCAATCATGTCAAACATCAATCCAAGTAACCAAGCATTCCAATATAAGCAAAATGGACAATTATAACAATAATGGCAATTTCGTAATTAAGGAGTTGAAAGTCTAACAAGCATGAAAACATGAGAATTATCTCTATAACTTTATGAATGAACTTGCATAGGTTAATCATATACAAAAATGGTTGTCGAATCATCATGAACAATGGATCTACATGGATCTACACTTAGGTTTACAAAAATGCATAGAAATCACTATTTTAACACCAAATCAAGCCAACAATCCGATCTACTCCTTTGGATCCGTGTGAGAGATAATCACCACTCACCAAATCACCTAAACAACCTCAAATCAACACGCTTCAGATCTGGACAGCGAAGGATCAAGCTTGATCTATCACGAATCCGCTTCAAACGAAGAAATCTAACTTCAATGGATGAAGATCTTCAACTTTAGCTCTTGGATCTTCGATCTTTATCTTCGATCTTGATCTTCGATTTGGATGAAAGGAAGCACTAGATTAGAGTGGAGGAAAGAAGTGAAGAAGTGTAGAAGTCGAGCTCTCAAAATGGCAGCACTTCGTCGCTTCAAAATCCGGATCCCAAAAAGTGAGAAAAACCCTTCCTATTTATAGCTGAAAATCCACTAAGTCGTAACTCGGCTATCTCCTAAGTCGTCTCCGACTTACGACCTAAGACCCCTCCGACTTACGACCTAACTCTCCTTCAGCTTAACACTTGCGCGCGCCTATTCGACCTAACAGAATCACCTGCCTACGACTTATAGCTTAGCAGCGCTCGCGACCTAACAGAGATACGACTTACGACTTAACAAGTGCGCGACTTACGACTTAAACCAAAACACATGCTACAGCAACCCAACGACTTAACAGGTACACTCCCTCGCGACCTAACAAACTTACGACTTAACACATAACTGGGGCTACGACTCAACTACTAAGCCGTCTACGACTTAAAACAGATCAACTCTTAAGTCGCTCGCGACTTAACAACTACTAAGTCGCTCACGACCTATCACTCAGGCAGAAACCGAGCGACCTAACACCTTAAGTCTTCACGCGACCTAAAACATGTTACGACTTACGACTTAACTCGTACGACTTAACTCCCATAGGTCGTATACTCCCTAAGTCGCTAACCTCGGGCGATATCCCGAGATATTGGCCAATTCCCGAGGTATCTGACTAACCAACATGATCAACCCAAACTCCATTCTTTTGAAGCTGGTTGAACCATGTGGCTGAGTGAATTTTGAAATGTCTTCCACTTTCTAAATACTTGAAGTCCTGTTTAAGGTATAAGTATACTTTACAAAACAGCTCACAACTGGACTCAAATTCTTCCACAAGATATTTCAAAGAAGAGTGAATAAATACCAAGAGATTACTTCAAATTAAAATCAGATTTCACTTCAGAATTCACTGCCCTTTTGAATAGTTTTATCCTGACCATTATAATATAGATTTTGTATAAAAATTTATTCCAGAATAAATACATCTCTTTTCTCAGATTTTTCATAGATAATACTTTGATCAAATATACTCAAATAGTCATTCAATTCTTAGATCTTGATACATAGCAAGATTTAACAGATAACACTAATTCAGCCAAACAAAACATGTTTCAATAAATAGAAGAGAATTTTAAACATTGTTTTCATGAATACATGCAGATAGGTCATTCTATATTCTTATTAGAACTGGAAAGCATATTTGTTCACTCCTTCTCATTAGCCATAATTTCACTTTCTACTTAGTTCCTGCATTCCCTGAAAAAGCTTTGGTGGCTGCCTCATTTCAAAAATGAGACACCCCATATGCCATGAGAAAACCAGGGTCAGATCTAAGATCTCGTATGAGCAACATCAATGTATTCATGATATTAAGCAAACAAATGATATAGGAACACTAGCCAGTTACTTAAGCAATTTTCTTAATTCAACTGTTATTCTATGCTTTAGATGAACTTTTGTGCAGTCTTAGTATCTTTATAAACTTACTATTAGTTTATACATGATCATGGAAACATACTCATTAATCAACAGTATTTACATATATATATACACTGGAACAATTATGATTCCATCCAACCAATCTCGGGAAATACTCATGTTCCTATCTCATCATTTAAAGATTGGTTATATATATATATATCAATTTAAATCCTAGCCTCATCTGCTATCAAAGAATCACAGGGACACATTGCAATGAACTAATTCACATCATTGCACAAAGATCTCAGGGCTTAAACAAACCATGTGCCAACTTGCATACTTCAAATATGACAAGCATTCCAGCAGCCTTCTTGGCTCGCCATTTCTAATTTAATTTATTAATTATACTTATTTGACCCTATCATCAGGTAGCTAAGTAAACTTGTCACAGTGTTCACTAAAACACCCCAGTAATTCTGCAAACATGTTTTCAAAGGCAATGATACAAGAATATTGCTACTAGATATCTTGTCTTTAAATCAAAGGCAAGAGTATTTACAACTGAGGAAAGAAACATGGCATATTAAGTCATTGTAATTTGCAAATAACTATGATTGAGCTAGATTCAAGATCTAACTGAATCATAATCTTTGACTTGTAGATTTTTGCTATGTGATCAGGGATTCAACACATAGAAATTTCTATTGCACCCCTAATACTTTAATCTAAAGCCTCGGCACTTATACACTGTATAATGCAGCTCATTTTTTTCCTTCTGTTGGAACTTCCATGCCATGATTCCATATCAGTTATAAGTATACTTCTTAAGATTTCAAGATTTGATGCCTTAACTTTTCAGAATGTAATGAAACAATATTTAGCACATCCATAATAAAACATCTCATCAGGTCAAAATTATCCAGAGAGCATTCATAACAAAACATTATGCCAGATCAAAAAGACCACTCAAAAATATTAATAAAACTGGGTTCAACAAAACCAGAAAAGAAATGCCAATAGCAAAATAAAAATTTGGCTGCCTTATATAAGGTCTTAATGCTATGAATCCAGTGAGATCACTCACCCAAGTATCTCCTTCTAGTTGATGCAGAAAATCCCTGAGTATTTTCCCTCCCTTTAAAATGTTTTCTTCCCCTCTTTTCTTTCTTTCTAAGTATCTCGAGTAAAATGATTTCCCTGGCTATATCTACTTATTTATAAGCATTTTCACTAGAGTTTTTATCAAGGCAGAATTCAATTTTTGTCCTGACTAACATCATGTATTTTGCATTTTATGTTTTCATATTTTCATCCTTGATTACCCCGGCCATATCTATTAGTTGAGGCTGCATTTTTTTTCTTTACTTTTTCAGAAAATGGCTACTCACCTAAGTCATGTGAAAAGTGTGTGACTTAACTAAATTTACTCATTTGTTTATTTCTGGAAATCCCCCTCTTTCTATTTTTGACTATACATAACATACTTGCTAGTATTATATCTCATACCATTTTAGTGTTATTTTTCTTGCTTAGTTTCAATATATTTCTGCTCAAAGAAAATGTATCTGGGTATAAGCATATGTATATATATTTATTTAATTCTTCCTTACTTCCTGTAAAAATATTCATATGCATATGTTTCATATTTTTAATTTTTAGTACATCACTATTATATTTTTTTTTCAGAGATTTTTAACTCTTTTCCTTGTGCCATTTCCAGTGTGCATGTGCACACATAATCTTGCACATCATTTCATCAAGAAATCCTTCAACATTTAATCTAGATTTTTTTTTAGAACTGGATTATTTTATTAAAATAATTTTCCTCAAAATTTTTGGGCATTACATTCACCCCTCCTTTTAGAAATTGTGTCCTCACAATTTTCTAATACTTATAGCAACCATTTACTGACTCTAAGGAATCCATCAAACATATGCATAAACAAACAAATTAAATCATAACAACCATATATATATTAAATTTTCTGGGAATTTTAAAATTACCTTTAATTTGCAAAAAGCTTAGGATAATCTATCCTAATTTTATCCTTTAACTCCCATGTACAGTCCTTTGGGTCAAGACTCCACTGGATCTTCACCAGTTTCAAAGTTTTACTTCTTAATTTCTTTTCTTCTTTTGCTAAAATCTCCACTAGTTCCTTCTCATAAACCATGTTAGGGTTGATCTGGACTTGAGTGGGTTTCTCCAAAATCTCTTCCTTATCATGTACCCATCTTCTAAGTTGTGATACATGAAACACATTGTGCATTGCTTTCATTTCCTCTGGCAGTTCTAATTTGTATGCTAATGAGCCTATTCATTCCAAAATTTTATAGGGTCCAACATTCCTTGGTGTGAGCTTACCTTGCTTGCCAAACCTCAGGACCTTTTTCATGGGTGAAACTTTGATGAAAACAAAGCCTCCTACTCCATATTCCACTGGCTTCCTCTTCATGTCTGCAAACTTCTTTTTCCGGTTTTGAGCTGCTGCTATCCTTTTTCTTATTAGCCAAATTTTATATGTAGTCTCTTTTAGATATTCAGGCCCTAAAACAGCCCTCTCTCCTGTCTCTACCCAACATACAGGTGATAAACATGGCTTTCCATATAAGGCTTCAAATGGAGCCACCTCTACGGTGCTTTGATAACTATTATTGTATGTAAACTCAGCTAGATGGAGATGATCCTCCCAGTTGCCTCCAAAATCCAATACACATGCTCTCAATAAGTCTTCTAGAACTTTGTTCACCACCTCAGTTTGTCCATCTGATTGTGGATGGTAGGCAGTGCTTAAGCATAATTCACTCCCCATGGCTTCTTGAAAACTTTTCCAGAATGTTGAGGTGAAGATGGTATACCTATCACCCACAATGGTTTTGGGAATGCCATGCAATCTTACCACCTCCTTCATAAATACTTGTGCTAATTTTGGTGTATTCCTTTCTGATTTGACTGGAATGAAATGTGCCACTTTAGTTAGCCTATCTACTATCACCCATATACTTGTGTTTCCTCTTTTAGATCTAGGAAGTCCATCTATGAAATCCATAGATATATCTTCCCACCAATATCTGTATACCGTTTTGATATTTGATCGGATGATCGTACCACCAATATCTGTATACCGTTTTGATCCTCTCGTCGTGCTGATCTCCATGGTATATTTATTACTGTATTTCGAGATCCGGTACGCGACGGAAACAATAAACGGTTCGTTGTAACGGTACCCTAAATTGTGGCTTTACTGTTTCCTTTGGTTTTAAAATTCGAAGCGTGCAGCGGGACCACAATAATAATTTGCTTTAATATTTGTCAACTGAATCAACGGGGGCTATTACCATTTCATCTATTTGTGTACGTTTCATTTTCAATTAGTGTACACATCACAGTTGTAATATCCCGGAATTTTTGGACAATATCAATTTAATAATCTGTTTAAATAATTAAATTGATTAATAAATTTTTGATAATAAAATTTGAATTGGTTTAATAATCTGATTAAATAAATATTTACTGAGTGAATGTATCTTTTAAAAACCAATAAAATGATTTCTATTTATAATGTATATATATATATAAGTATATATATTGTAAATAGATTAGCTTTGGGTTGAAATATAATAAATAAATAAAATCTTGTTTTTAAATTTCTAATATATATATATTGATAGTTTGGAAATTTTAATATTTGCTTTTCAAAGTTATTTAAACAAAATATCTATATGGTTTTAAATAAGATTAATAATAAGGTTATTTTCTTTTTGAGATATTGCTTAATAAATAAGATTTAAGAGTATATATATAGGTAAGTTTAAAATACAATATTAATAGTGTATTGTTTTATTTATAGATATAAATAGACTTTAATAAAATAAGATTGTTATTTTCAAATTAAATGTGTAGTTATATATGTATGTATATAAATTGACTTTAAATTGGATTTTAAAATATATGTATAAGCTTTTATTTATAAGTATAATTAGTTTATTTTCTTTAAAGTAATTTATATATATTTAGATAAGTATTTAATAAATAAAGAAAAAGGTTTTTACATTTAAAATAAATATAAATTAATTAAAAGGACAAGTGTAATTTTATAAGGCTTAATATAACATGTGTTGTAAAATTAGAGTATGAGAAAGACAAGTGTCATTTTTGTTCCAATTTTTCTTTTTATTTTAAAAATAAATCATTTATACTTATAAAACATGTTTCCACCCTCTTCCTTTCTTTCTAATCTTCATTTCAAAAATCTGAAATTCGTTTTCCACTTCTAAAAGCTAAAGAAAACTTTCAGCCTGTAAACAAAAAATTCCCAAAGACAATAATCTTCCTCAAAACCAAAAACAAAGATCTGCAATTCATTTCAAAAACAATCTTATAATCATTCCTCTCAAACCTGAAAGCTCCTTCAACTCTGCAATGCATTTCTTCAATCTGAAAGTCTTCAGCTTGCATTTTTCAAATCTGAAAATCTGTAAAACATCTTCTTCAAAACCATAATCATCTTCCTCAAATATCCTGTAATTCATATTTAAATCAAAGGCAAAGCTTTTTAGCCCACATTGTAAATCTGGAATCAAAACAAAACCTGCAGTTTCTTCAAATCTGGAAACAAGCAATAACTTGGAATCTAAAGCATTATCTCAACAAGATAAATGGCATGCAATGCAAGTTTCCAGCAAGCAATGCAAGTTTCCAAATCAAACATTCAAGTTAAAAGTTTAAGAAGCAAAAGGCATCTCAGTTAAAAGTTCAAAAGCTTTTCAAAACATATCTGGAAGCTCTGTCTTCTTCAAATTAGGTGAGTAACAATACTTTTAAAATTTAAGGATAAAATCTGGTTGCATGTTTACCTCTAAAAATAAGTTATCTGTGAATATATTTTTAGGTATATCTCTATGCATGTATGTATATATGTTGGTGTGCATATATGTTACCTGTGATAGCTCTGTTCTTCAAATCTTTTTGCAAATCTGTGAATAACCTCATTATTGAACTTAAAGTATAAGTTAGTTTGAATATTATGGCTGTAATTAATACTGTGTTAGTGAAGTATGTTTGCATGATTTTAATTGCTGAAGTATATTATATACAGGCATGTAAATGTTTATAACTTTTCTGTTTACAGTGTCTCTGTTTATGTCTTGATTTAAATTCAAATTCTTTCATTTAATCTTCGTTTAGACTTAAGACTTAGAAGAACATTGTTTGTTTCATTCCAACCTCTAGTTTAGGATTGACTTAAGTTAAAATGCATTTTTAATGATTCAGGAACTCAAGAAAACAGTGCCAACTTTAAATATGACAAAATTCGAATTATATAATTTGCGAATTCCGGTGTGTAAATGGAATTCTTGTACTTCGATATGATTTTTAAAGGTTAAATCACCATTTTTAGAATGGAAATAAAGGAGCAGTTCGTGTTTGTTCAAATTTCGTATGATTGGCGAATTCAGATGATTTAAGAATCTATGGGGCTCGGGGTTTCGAGTGGAGGTGGAGGGGCCTACGAGGATGTTGGAAAAAATGGATGGAGATGATCTCGATCATCGAGGCGACAGCGGCAAACATCTGTAGTTCGTAAACCTAGTTTTAGGCTAGATCGAAATATAGGTTACAACGGCATCTAGGGTGGATCGAGTTCCACCGGGTTTTGGAAATCGGAAGCCCGGAGGATGGCGAAGGTGAGGCTGGAAGCGTAGGTGCTCTGGTGATCGGCTTTGCGAGTTCGAGGAGTTTTTCTGGTGGCACTTCTAGTTCCAGGTGAGGATAGTGATGCTCGAATTCGACTGCGATGATTGTTCGTGGTTTTGGAGGTCGCGATCGTGGATGGGGGTCGTAGACGAGATGCCAGCGATGGAATCAATGGTCGGAGGCGATGGACTCGCCTGTGCACGTGAATGTGTATCAGGCGTATCAGCGATTTAGTTTGGGAAGAAGGATGGAATTTGACTCGAAGTCAGACTCGAGGAAATGGGGATTTGACTCGGGATCGTTGCAGAGAACTCGTGTGGGTTAAACTGTTTTAAATTTTCAAGATAACAAAGTTTAAATAAAAGGGGAAAGGGAAACTCGAAGGGGGACTCGGGGGTTTCAAGCTTTTTCTCGGGTAATTTGATGTTTGGCTCGGGTTAATTGAAGTGTTACAGGTTATAGAACCTGTTTGTTTTTAAATTTAAACAGAGTTTAAAAATCAAATTTTTAGGTATAGATTCAAATTTAAACTTGAATTCCAGTTGTGAAATAAATGAGTTTTTATTTAACAACTTAAATGTTTAAAAGAATAATTTTAAAAGGGTTTGAAATTTTTAATGAATGGGTTTAAAATCTTATAAATTTCTTTTATAAATGTTAAAGTGTTTCTTAACATTTGAATTTAAGAAGATTTTGTAAATTTGATTTAAAATTGGTTAAAGTTAAATTGTAATTTATTTTAAATCTTTAATTTAAAATATATTAAAAGGAAGAATTTAAAGTTAAATCTTTTAAAGTCTTGGGTAATAATAATAATAGTAGTTGAAAGGTAAATACTTTAATTTAGAAAGTAATTAAAGAATTGTTAAATAATTAATGAGGGATCATTAATTAAGAATTATTAAATAATTAATGAATGGGATTAATTTTGATAATCAAATAGATTAATTAATTAATAATAATCATTTTATGAAATTGGTTAAGTATAATTGCTTAATGGAAGTAATTAAAGAAATTAATTACTTAAGGTAATTAATTAAATAAATTTGATAAGTTTAAATTAATTTGTTTAATTAATTTAAGATAATCACTTGGTGATTTGAAAATTACTTAAAGGTAATTAGTAAAAGTATAAATTACTTAGAAAAGCAATTAAAGTAAATTAGTGGAGGTAATTAACTAAAGATGGTTTAATAAAAGTAAATTGAGTTAATTACTTTAAATAATTAATCAAAGGATTAATTAAAGGATAATTAATTAAGGAGTAATTAATTTATGAAGTATAGTAATTAAGGGTAGTTAATTACTAAATGAGATTAATCAAAGGTGATTAATAAATATGACTAATTAATTATTAAATGTAATTAATTTAAATAAGATAATTAATTAAGAGTAATTAAGGATCATTAATTAATAAAATTAATGATGTAATTAAGAATTGATTAATTAAGATTAATTAATAAATAATAAGTGATTAAAGTAATTAATTAATTGTAATTAATTAAGGATTAAGATAATTAAGTATAATTAATTAATTAATGAAGTAATTAAAGATTAATTACTGAATGGTTTAAGATAATTAATTTGTGAAATTAATTAGGGATTAATTACTTAAAGTAATTAAAGGATTATTAATCAGGAATGATTAATTAAGATGGATACTTAGAGTAATGATTAATTAATTGGTTTAATAAATAATTAAGTAAGCAGGATTTATAGAATGAAGTAATTAGTTTAATTCACTTTAAATTAATTAGATGAGATTAATCATTGCTTAGGAATGGATGAATGAGATTGAATGTATTTCATTGTTTGATATCTCTAATGAGATATGACTGATATATGATATCGATGTTTGGTTGAATTATAATGATAATGTGAATTATCTGTTTGGATGATAATGTAGATTATCTATTGAATTATCTATCTTTGTGTATATAGATAAGAATTGAATTGTTTTAACCTTAAAACAACTTGGCCCTTAAAAGATACGTTTTGGATTTCGATGAGACTGGGATCGGGTTTCCGTATACCGGGATTCCAGGTCTGGAGACCCGAATACCACATCGATCCAAATTAACGATAGGTCGTGAATCTCAAGTGAAGATGAAGATTTAGAGTGCAAGGGTTATTGTCGTTAACTCTGAGGGTGATTCCAAAACGAGTGTAACGAGATAATGCCTTCGGTTTTGTTCGAACCCGGAACGAACTTGTATGGATTGAATGCTTTCAGCACATCGTCAGGCGGACGATGAGCATTCTAAGTGATATGTTCTGATTAAAAGTAATCGTAACCTCAAGCCTCATCAACCGGGAATGGCTAAAACAGGGGAGGTGCAGCAAGGTTTCGTGGGTAGCACCCATTGAGAGCAAGATAGATCCCTGTCTAGAGGTCCCTTTTCTTTTATTCGGCTTAGTGTGTGGTTGGTCGCGCCAACTACGGGATTGTCTTGTTCGGGATTATCCAGTAAGGGATGGTTCCGGCTTTGTGTTGCAGGGGAGCGGGCGTACTCCTCGGTACGGTGATCTAGGCCACGTACTGTGACGGGCGGTACCCCAGTAGCTCTGCCATTGTATGGAATCCAAACTCCAATAAGTGCCGTACGTATTAGTTGTGCCCAACTATGTTGGAATGTGAGATGTAAGCATTTCAGCTATTTCTATATTTTACTTGAAAACCCTAGACCCTATTATAATAAAATCAGATTTCCTATCAAATGTTTCGGTTAGCGTAAGGTAAAAACTTACCCATGTTTATTTGTGGGGAGTCTTACGTGATACCTTTTCTTTCTAAAGGTTTTGAAGTTAAGCAAGTTTAACCTGTTACTCACACCAGACCCATGTCTGACCCAAGTGTTTATTTCTGTTTTATAAACTCTTGGGTACTCAAATTTTTACGAGTAGCCAAGGGATTCAGGTTTAGATTTGACGAATATTCTGGAGGAGCAATGGAGCAGGAGGCTTCGGCGTTCGTAGATATAGTATTCCGCTGTGTTGATATCTGTGATAGTGTCTTGTCTTGTATTTGAGTTGTAATGTCTAGACAGATGTTTATAACTGTCTAGTAAGTGATGTATATGTTGTGTAACTCTGTAAATTGTTGTATACTATGTAATAGTTTATGTTATTAATATAATTTATTCATTCCGCTGTGAGATCGTTGTTGTTGTTTCTTTCTTTCTTCTCTTCTTTTCTATTTTCTACCCCTTTCTTTCTTCATAATGATGCGACTTTCTGGGCATAGGAAGTCGGGTTGTTTCATTTGGTATCAGAGCGAAGGTTGAGCGAATGCCTAAGCTTTTGGTTAAGTGAATATCAGAGCACTAGGTTGAGTGAATACCTAGGTTCGGAAGGATTGTTCATTAGAGACAGGATCTGTAACAACCTGTTTGAGTCCGAGTGTATATATATATACGAGAGCGCGTATTTGTTAGTTATATAAAATGGTTTTATATTGTGTTAATTGATCGGTTGAGTGGTATATGGATTCTGGTCAATACGAGTAGCTAACGTTATTGATAGGGATCTCTAAACACTTGACCAGGCCAACGGACACAATATTGTTTTAAAAAGGTAGATGAAATAATTTTACCCAGATATAATTTCTATAAAAAAAAAGTATCATTTTAAATGTATATGGTATTTGTAATGATTGGTTGAGATGATAATAATTTATCATCTAGATTTAGGAGTCTGAGTATTGAGGTTGGAAGTGTATTTGTCGAGACTGTAAACCTAATACCATCTCGAGTGAACTTTACAGTTGTGTAAGGATTTCACAATCTCTGAAGGAAACCTGTTATGGTTCGGAGTTTATCTTAGGAGTTGGATGAGTAGAGTTGGATCTGTCAGTGAGGCAGAAGCGAGTGATGGTATCTTGATACTTCTGGAAGAAGTAGCTGCGTGATGAGATGCAGTGACTATGGATGTTCCCGAAGATGTTTTCTTTGGAACAAGTTTAAGGAAGTGTGTATATTTCGGTATTGTGGCTGAGTTCAACATGGTGTTTGTGTTGGTTTGGGTCCGAGTTTCTCGAAGAGCTTTGGTTAGGAAATCTTTGGCATCTGTGGCAGCAGTGCAGCTTAGAGTGTTCTGTGTGTTGGCAGGAAGTTTTCTGGCTGAGCAGTTTTTCTAGAGAGGAGTTCAGAAGCAGTATAGTGGATCCATTTCTTCGATGGATTAGATAATTAAGTGTAAGCTGTTCTGATTAGTAAAGGGAGAACAGTTTTCTTTGGAATTAGGCTGGGTTGATCGCAAAAGTGACTTGCGATAGTTTGAGTATTCTTTTGAGTTATCCGAGATTTTCTGGGATGTGTTGTCCAGTTTGTGCTTGTGTTCTTCATCAGCATTCTTATCTATTCCAGATCAGAGTGGTGTAGCGGAAGCAGTTTGGCGAGTGCTCCTGTTTGTCTTTTCCAAATAAGAGAAGTTAGTTCAGTCTACTAATGGTAGTAGAGTTTGTGTTTTGGATTTGGGTAGATCTTGGAGGATCATTTGGTTGAGTTATTTTTAACCCGGTTTATTTCTAGAAGCATCGGCGAAGGTTGAGCTGATCAGAAAGGATTTGTAGGAAGCCGAAATCGTCTGAAGATTTTGTGGATAAGAGACGAAGGAATTTGAAATTCGAAGTTGGAGACTTCGTTGTTGTGAAGTTTTTCTCTGATTAAAGGGAGCTATAAGATTAGGTAAGTCTGGGAAGTTAGCTCCGAGTTATTTTGGATCTTTTCTGTGTTTTGTTTTGGATAAGAGTTTGATCTACTGGATTGAATTGTCAGTTTGGATAACTAGAATTCAATGTATTTTATGTATCTCTGAGGGAGTACGTGTTTGATCTATCTCTGGTTTAGAACCAGCAGTTCAGGAGATTTGGTTATTGAGTCAGACTCGTCTGTAGTATGATATTCTGTTTAGTTCTGTAGATCTAGATGAGTAGGAGCTCTATAGCTTAGTAGTGTTGATTGTTTGGATTCTATAGAGCGAGTATCCCGGTATTTATATCTGGGAAACTCTAGGAAATTGTATCCAGAATTTTGTTTGGATAATTAGAATTCTTTGATTGGGTGAATTGTTTGCTATGGTTGTTAGCATATGGATGATAATATGTGATTGTGATTTAAATAGATTATTAAATTACCTTTGTTTTAAATTTCGGGGACGAAATTATTTTAAGGGGGGAGGAATGTAATATCCCGGAATATTTGGACAATATCAATTTAATAATCTGTTTAAATAATTAAATTGATTAATAAATTTTTGATAATAAAATTTGAATTGGTTTAATAATCTGATTAAATAAATATTTACTGAGTGAATGTATCTTTTAAAAACCAATAAAATGATTTCTATTTATAATGTATATATATATATATATATAAGTATATATATTGTAAATAGATTAGCTTTGGGTTGAAATATAATAAATAAATAAAATCTTGTTTTTAAATTTCTAATATATATATATTGATAGTTTGGAAATTTTAATATTTGCTTTTCAAAGTTATTTAAACAAAATATCTATATGGTTTTAAATAAGATTAATAATAAGGTTATTTTCTTTTTGAGATATTGCTTAATAAATAAGATTTAAGAGTATATATATAGGTAAGTTTAAAATACAATATTAATAGTGTATTGTTTTATTTATAGATATAAATAGACTTTAATAAAATAAGATTGTTATTTTCAAATTAAATGTGTAGTTATATATGTATGTATATAAATTGACTTTAAATTGGATTTTAAAATATATGTATAAGCTTTTATTTATAAGTATAATTAGTTTATTTTCTTTAAAGTAATTTATATATATTTAGATAAGTATTTAATAAATAAAGAAAAAGGTTTTTACATTTAAAATAAATATAAATTAATTAAAAGGACAAGTGTAATTTTATAAGGCTTAATATAACATGTGTTGTAAAATTAGAGTATGAGAAAGACAAGTGTCATTTTTGTTCCAATTTTTCTTTTTATTTTAAAAATAAATCATTTATACTTATAAAACATGTTTCCACCCTCTTCCTTTCTTTCTAATCTTCATTTCAAAAATCTGAAATTCGTTTTCCACTTCTAAAAGCTAAAGAAAACTTTCAGCCTGTAAACAAAAAATTCCCAAAGACAATAATCTTCCTCAAAACCAAAAACAAAGATCTGCAATTCATTTCAAAAACAATCTTATAATCATTCCTCTCAAACCTGAAAGCTCCTTCAACTCTGCAATGCATTTCTTCAATCTGAAAGTCTTCAGCTTGCATTTTTCAAATCTGAAAATCTGTAAAACATCTTCTTCAAAACCATAATCATCTTCCTCAAATATCCTGTAATTCATATTTAAATCAAAGACAAAGCTTTTTAGCCCACATTGTAAATCTGGAATCAAAACAAAACCTGCAGTTTCTTCAAATCTGGAAACAAGCAATAACCTGGAATCTAAAGCATTATCTCAACAAGATAAATGGCATGCAATGCAAGTTTCCAGCAAGCAATGCAAGTTTCCAAATCAAACATTCAAGTTAAAAGTTTAAGAAGCAAAAGGCATCTCAGTTAAAAGTTCAAAAGCTTTTCAAAACATATCTGGAAGCTTTGTCTTCTTCAAATTAGGTGAGTAACAATACTTTTAAAATTTAAGGATAAAATCTGGTTGCATGTTTACCTCTAAAAATAAGTTATCTGTGAATATATTTTTAGGTATATCTCTATGCATGTATGTATATATGTTGGTGTGCATATATGTTACCTGTGATAGCTCTGTTCTTCAAATCTTTTTGCAAATCTGTGAATAACCTCATTATTGAACTTAAAGTATAAGTTAGTTTGAATATTATGGCTGTAATTAATACTGTGTTAGTGAAGTATGTTTGCATGATTTTAATTGCTGAAGTATATTATATACAGGCATGTGAATGTTTATAACTTTTCTGTTTACAGTGTCTCTGTTTATGTCTTGATTTAAATTCAAATTCTTTCATTTAATCTTCGTTTAGACTTAAGACTTAGAAGAACATTGTTTGTTTCATTCCAACCTCTAGTTTAGGATTGACTTAAGTTAAAATGCATTTTTAATGATTCAGGAACTCAAGAAAACAGTGCCAACTTTAAATATGACAAAATTCAAATTATATAATTTGCGAATTCCGGTGTGTAAATGGAATTCTTGTACTTCGATATGATTTTTAAAGGTTAAATCACCATTTTTAGAATGGAAATAAAGGAGCAGTTCGTGTTTGTTCAAATTTCGTATGATTGGCGAATTCAGATGATTTAAGAATCTATGGGGCTCGGGGTTTCGAGTGGAGGTGGAGGGGCCTACGAGGATGTTGGGAAAAATGGATGGAGATGATCTCGATCATCGAGGCGACAGCGGCAAGCATCTGTAGTTCGTAAACCTAGTTTTAGGCTAGATCGAAATATAGGTTACAACGGCATCTAGGGTGGATCGAGTTCCACCGGGTTTTGGAAATCGGAAGCCCGGAGGATGGCGAAGGTGAGGCTGGAAGCGTAGGTGCTCTGGTGATCGGCGTTGCGAGTTCGAGGAGTTTTTCTGGTGGCACTCCTGGTTCCAGGTGAGGATAGTGATGCTCGAATTCGACTGCGATGATTGTTCGTGGTTTTGGAGGTCGCGATCGTGGATGGGGGTCGTAGACGAGATGCCAGCGATGGAATCAATGGTCGGAGGCGATGGACTCGCCTGTGCACGTGAATGTGTATCAGGCGTATCAGCGATTTAGTTTGGGAAGAAGGATGGAATTTGACTCGAAGTCATACTCGAGGAAATGGGGATTTGACTCGGGATCGTTGCAGAGAACTCGTGTGGGTTAAACTGTTTTAAATTTTTAAGATAACAAAGTTTAAATAAAAGGGGAAAGGGAAACTCGAAGGGGGACTCGGGGGTTTCAAGCTTTTTCTCGGGTAATTTGATGTTTGGCTCGGGTTAATTGAAGTGTTACAAGTTATAGAGCCTGTTTGTTTTTAAATTTAAACAGAGTTTAAAAATCAAATTTTTAGGTATAGATTCAAATTTAAACTTGAATTCCAGTTGTGAAATAAATGAGTTTTTATTTAACAACTTAAATGTTTAAAAGAATAATTTTAAAAGGGTTTGAAATTTTTAATGAATGGGTTTAAAATCTTATAAATTTCTTTTATAAATGTTAAAGTGTTTCTTAACATTTGAATTTAAGAAGATTTTGTAAATTTGATTTAAAATTGGTTAAAGTTAAATTGTAATTTATTTTAAATCTTTAATTTAAAATATATTAAAAGGAAGAATTTAAAGTTAAATCTTTTAAAGTCTTGGGTAATAATAATAATAGTAGTTGAAAGGTAAATACTTTAATTTAGAAAGTAATTAAAGAATTGTTAAATAATTAATGAGGGATCATTAATTAAGAATTATTAAATAATTAATAAATGGGATTAATTTTGATAATCAAATAGATTAATTAATTAATAATAATCATTTTATGAAATTGGTTAAGTATAATTGCTTAATGGAAGTAATTAAAGAAATTAATTACTTAAGGTAATTAATTAAATAAATTTGATAAGTTTAAATTAATTTGTTTAATTAATTTAAGATAATCACTTGGTGATTTGAAAATTACTTAAAGGTAATTAGTAAAAGTATAAATTACTTAGAAAAGCAATTAAAGTAAATTAGTGGAGGTAATTAACTAAAGATGGTTTAATAAAAGTAAATTGAGTTAATTACTTTAAATAATTAATCAAAGGATTAATTAAAGGATAATTAATTAAGGAGTAATTAATTTATGAAGTATAGTAATTAAGGGTAGTTAATTACTAAATGAGATTAATCAAAGGTGATTAATAAATATGACTAATTAATTATTAAATGTAATTAATTTAAATAAGATAATTAATTAAGAGTAATTAAGGATCATTAATTAATAAAATTAATGATGTAATTAAGAATTGATTAATTAAGATTAATTAATAAATAATAAGTGATTAAAGTAATTAATTAATTGTAATTAATTAAGGATTAAGATAATTAAGTATAATTAATTAATTAATGAAGTAATTAAAGATTAATTACTGAATGGTTTAAGATAATTAATTTGTGAAATTAATTAGGGATTAATTACTTAAAATAATTAAAGGATTATTAATCAGGAATGATTAATTAAGATGGATACTTAGAGTAATGATTAATTAATTGGTTTAATAAATAATTAAGTAAGCAGGATTTATAGAATGAAGTAATTAGTTTAATTCACTTTAAATTAATTAGATGAGATAAATCATTGCTTAGGAATGGATGAATGAGATTGAATGTAATTCATTGTTTGATATCTCTAATGAGATATGACTGATATATGATATGGATGTTTGGTTGAATTATAATGATAATGTGAATTATCTGTTTGGATGATAATGTAGATTATCTATTGAATTATCTATCTTTGTGTATATAGATAAGAATTGAATTGTTTTAACCATAAAACAACTTGGCCCTTAAAAGATACGTTTTGGATTTCGATGAGATCGGGATCGGGTTTCCGTATACCGGGATTCCAGGTCTGGAGACCCGAATACCACATCGATCCAAATTAACGATAGGTCGTGAATCTCAAGTGAAGATGAAGATTTAGAGTGCAAGGGTTATTGTCGTTAACTCTGAGGGTGATTCCAAAACGAGTGTAACGAGATAATGCCTTCGGTTTTGTTCGAACCCGGAACGAACTTGTATGGATTGAATGCTTTCAGCACATCGTCAGGCGGACGATGAGCATTCTAAGTGATATGTTCTGATTAAAGGTAATCGTAACCTCAAGCCTCATCAACCGGGAATGGCTAAAACAGGGGAGGTGCAGCAAGGTTTCGTGGGTAGCACCCACTGAGAGCAAGATAGATCCCTGTCTAGAGGTCCCTTTTCTTTTATTCGGCTTAGTGTGTGGTTGGTCGCGCCAACTACGGGATTGTCTTGTTCGGGATTATCCAGTAAGGGATGGTTCCGGCTTTGTGTTGCAGGGGAGCGGGCGTACTCCTCGGTACGGTGATCTAGGCCACGTACTGTGACGGGCGGTACCCCAGTAGCCCTGCCATTGTATGGAATCCAAACTCCAATAAGTGCCGTACGTATTAGTTGTGCCCAACTATGTTGGAATGTGAGATGTAAGCATTTCAGCTATTTCTATATTTTACTTGAAAACCCTAGACCCTATTATAATAAAATCAGATTTCCTATCAAATGTTTCGGTTAGCGTAAGGTAAAAACTTACCCATGTTTATTTGTGGGGAGTCTTACGTGATACCTTTTCTTTCTAAAGGTTTTGAAGTTAAGCAAGTTTAACCTGTTACTCACACCAGACCCATGTCTGAACCAAGTGTTTATTTCTGTTTTATAAACTCTTGGGTACTCAAATTTTTACGAGTAGCCAAGGGATTCAGGTTTAGATTTGACGAATATTCTGGAGGAGCAATGGAGCAGGAGGCTTCGGCGTTCGTAGATATAGTATTCCGCTGTGTTGATATCTGTGATAGTGTCTTGTCTTGTATTTGAGTTGTAATGTCTAGACAGATGTTTATAACTGTCTAGTAAGTGATGTATATGCTGTGTAACTCTGTAAATTGTTGTATACTATGTAATAGTTTATGTTATTAATATAATTTATTCGTTCCGCTGTGAGATCGTTGTTGTTGTTTCTTTCTTTCTTCTCTTCTTTTCTATTTTCTACCCCTTTCTTTCTTCATAATGATGCGACTTTCTGGGCATAGGAAGTCGGGTTGTTTCAACAGTTCCTTTTATCTTTCCCCTTCTATCTTCATTTTTCCCAGATCCACTGTGAACCGTCCTCTCCTCCTCTACTTTATATTTTGCCTGTGACAATTTCATTTGTCCAGATCTATTCCTTCTTCCAATATTATTTTTCCTTTCCACCACCATCCTACCAACACATCACCCCACCTCAGCCCATTCTCTCGTTTCTTGCCAAACTTCCCTCAGCCAGCAACCGAAGAGACAGTCACCCCTTCGCCTTGTAGCCGAGCTTACCCATCAACTCAGTTGTTGAGACCACCCTTTTCTCTTGCCGAAGCCACCACTGCTGCAACGTCTATGACTCCAACCTCCTGCCACATCTTCCACCCTATAACCGCATGCAGCCTTGCCTTCCGACGCATGCAACCCAAGGCCGGAGCCTTCCCCTCCAAGCAACCATCCCGATCGCCATCGCTGCCTCGCGCCGGATCCAACCACAGCCGCGTGTTCACCCAATTCACCAAAAGACTCTTCCGATCACCAGTTTCCCGCCCCTCTTCCCCATCAACAGCTGGCTCAGGCACTTCATCCTCCACGGCCGAAGCCCTCTATGACCTCCCGGCATGCAAGCCTATTCACCTTCCTTTTGTGTAGATGTAAGTGACAATCTTTTTTTTTTGTACATATACATCTCATGTGTGCTATTCTTTTCATAGTCTAGCATTCAGATCTTGTTATTCATACTTATATATAGAGTATAGTTATGTAAACTTGCTGTATATACATTAATATACATATATTTTATCCCAAAGTATTTCACTTATGTAAGTTATTATATACCGTAAGGATTGTTTAAATTGCATATAATGAGTTAAGGTATATTCTAAGTGCTGGAATTGTATACGTTTATATATATATATATATATATATATATATATATATATATATATATAGGTTAGTTTGTTACTGATTAGTTTATGTAACAGTTGTATAAGTTTAGTATATATAGGCCAGCTGTTTGCACGGAAGTTGTAAGCTTTAAGTCATTTGTTTTAAAAATTTCTATTTTAGCTTACACATTTACATTAAGATATGTACCATAGTAGTCAGGTACGAAATTATATTTATAAAGTAAGTTTTCACCTTGTTTTCGAAAGTTTATTGATTTAAACAATACTATATATGTAATATTAGTAGTATATAAGATTTATATACGAAATTCTTTTTCAAGCTGCTGTTATGTTGTAACATTGGAGGTTGTCTTATATAAGTTATGTTAGTTGTGTATAATATGTTATTTATATAAATGTATGTACGGTTATATTAGTGTTATATAAGTTATTTTATATCTTATACTAGTATGTTATTGGGTCTGCATATGGGTCTGCATACATCTTTAGTAACATGAATATAGTTGGTTGCATACATGAATAGCTTACATATATTTGTTTATATATATATATATATACACTATTTCAGATTTAAGTTGATTTTTTTTTTCAATACTAAAATTTATATTAAATATTGTTTTAGTTATAACATATAATTTATTTTATATGTTTGACTTTAGTATTTGAGTTTTTGTTTAAAACAATGGATTTTGAAATTTCTATATATATTTAATTTAATATATTTTTAATTTAGAATTTGATTATATATATTTAGTTATATCCATAAGTTCGCTTGTACCATATATCTGCATCGACCCAGTTCTGATTTGAATTGTTGTATCAACTCCTCATTTTCAGCTTTGTACGTCCAATTCGTGCCAATTCTGTTTTGCTTTGGAATTCATGCTTGGATCCATAACTTGTTTCATTGTCTATCTCTCTAGCCTCGAAAGGTGAGCGATCACTCACGATTAACGTTTTTATGTTTATTAAATTTGATTTCAATTGAAACGACAATTGAAATATGATGCTGTAGTTATTTAATTGTTGTATATATGCTATTATCTATAATTGTTCACCTGTGACATCTGACACCCGTATCTGTTATTTATACTGATGATATATGCCTACTGTTATATATTTTTGTATCTGTTATCACTCTGCAAGTTCCCTGTTAGTATAGAATTCACTATGGGTTGAAATGATACAAACCCGAACGGACTTTAGAATAGGAGAATTTCGTTATGGGTTGAAATGATAAACCCAAGCGACTTTCATCCGAATTGAAATTGGGATTACGGGTCGAAATGATATCTACCCGTATATATTTAAATTTCGGATTGAAATGATAAATATCCGTATCACTTAACCATATGATAAATATATATACAGACACCGTTGGTCCATGTATATAAATATTTTAAAAATGAATTCTATGGTTTTAGAAAGAAATATATGGTTTTAAAAAAAATGATGGGCCTTAAATTATTATATATAAATGGGAATGATTGATTTAAATACATATAAAATGTTGAGTATTTAAGATATATTTCAAAATAGATTTTTGTAATAATTTGAATAAGTTAAGGTTAGAAAGATAATTTGAATTTAGTTGAAATTGTATTCAATAAAGAATTTTATTTAATTAAACCGATTTGAAACTTATTGAAATTGAGATGTAAGATATGATTTATAACTTGAGTTTGATTTATAAGTAATCTAATGAATATTTCTTGTTTAAATAAAGTTTAAGGAAATATTTAGTAAAATGTAATTTAAGGTTAGTTGAATGATATTGAATTTATTAAGTGAATATTCCCTGATTAAATAATAATAAAGTTAAATCAAGAGCTATATGAAACTGTTAAATTAAATTTTGAAATGTTGAATATTAAAGCTTTGAAATATATTGAAAAATAAATGGTATATTTAGAACTGAATTAAATTGAGGAATTGAGCTTTGAATAAATTTGAATTTGGAATTTGAAGTTGATTTGAACCGATTTGCGAGACTTGAGGAAATTATAAATACTTTACTTTATAAATTATTTAATATATATATACTATTTTGGAAAATAGATATATTTGAAATGAAATGATATTTGGGTTTTGAAGTATAAATTTAAGTGAAATGACCACGGTGTTAAAATGTATATTTCCACCTTGTAGATAGTTCTGAAGATCCTTAGAGGATGGTTATCCCAAACATCCTTTAAGTTACTCGTATTTCAGTTGATATTTCACTTGAGTTGGATTTATTTATATAAGAATGTTAATCCTGACTCGAGTGTTTTGTGTTTTGCTTTACGCTCGGGTCAGACCGAGTGAAACAGCATTTGAGACTCACCCTTGGAGTTTGGAGCTTCCTTTGGAGATCCATCTATCGCCTCAGCTTTCAGCTCTTCTAGTTGATTTGTTCAGAGAATTCATCTGTTGTACTGGAGACTTCACTGTATTTGAGATATTCTGTTGTATTTTATTTTAACTCTGATGTTTATATAGTAGCTTCATGAACTACTATTTTATCTATTCCGCTGCGTATTATTGTATTACTCTGTGTCTGTGATTCTGTGATTGATTTATTTACTGCATATGCTGAGTTTTGCCAAATTTAAATTAACAATCTGATATTTTGAATTATTCAAGTCAGACATGTGTGGATTTATTGTCGATTTGAATGGTCCAAAATAGCGGGTCGTTACAGTTGGTATCAGAGCTTTGGCTCTAGGCAAACTTAGCATATATAGTAAATTTATTTACAGAATCACTTTCGTTCGAGTTTGAATCTCTTCCGTTTGACTCGATTTCCTTTGAACTTTGGAACGTTTCTTGCGGTTCCAAAATTCATTCTTGTCTCTCCCTATTTGTATTCTTTTGTTTTTGGAGTATCCCATAACTCCACTTCGAATGATCTCTATAAGAATAGGCGATCCCGCCAATCTTCGAATGATTTATAAGGGGTGGAACTCCTTTACAATTGGCATTGATTCACCGGAGATTTATATATCCCTCGGTTTTGATGTTGCCATCTCTTGTTATGCCGAATTCTATCTCTGGCGATCGAATGTCGATTTGCCTTAGATTTCCGCATCGATTATATTCTTGAAGTCACGATTGACTCGGTTAAGGTCGCCCGCGATGTATATAAGTGTATCCATTTACTGTTTTGTAATTAATTATCTCATCTTTGTTCGAGCTTATCTTCAAATCACAATTCTATTTGACAAGAATCCCTCTAATTTGAATCTCTATCTTTGTTTTGAAATCCGTTCATGAATCGTCCTTTGAAAATCGGGTTTGTTTATATTTTAGAAATTGTTTTCTAAACCGAAATTATTATTTTAATAAGTATGATTATATTCTATATATAAAAGTGAAATGTTTTGATAAAGATTATAAACCCTTTAAAATAAGAATTTGAGGTTTCGAAAGGATTTGTAATTTTGAAAAAAAAAACTATATAAGAAATTTGATTTATCTAAAAATGATTTATGACTGAAGGATTTTAAATTTGAAATTCGAGAATTGAACTCCGGTATTTTGAAATTGGTTTTAAGATTTTGAAATATATAATAATAGTATGATTTAAAAATATTTTCCAAATAAGAAATGTTTCAATGATTTTAATGAGTTTCGAAGAAATTTCAAAAGAAGTTTGAGAAAAATAGAAGTCCAAAACTCACTTATGTCGCTGGAAAATAATTTCGGTGATGAGTGCACGCATCATCGACGTTGATTTTCGAGTTTCATAGTGGGGGAGAGGCCACTTTAGTAGCATTGCTACGCGAGTGATTTTGTGAAACCAGTTTTGATTTTTCAAATTCCGAAGTAATATTTGATATTCGAAAGATATATGTATATATATTTGAAATGATTTGAAGTAAGCCGGTGTTCAGTCCTTTAGTTTCGGATTTGAAACCTATCTTTTGAAATTGATTTACTGTTTGGTTGATTTCCAACACTTGAATTTGAAAATGATTTCTTCAACTATTTCGAAGGTTCGAGCACTTCCAAATCAAGGTTAACTTTTCAAAGCTAAATTTTTTTTGAAAGTATGAATTATTTGATAAAGTATATAAATTTGTTTTGAATGTTTAAGTATGAAGTAATATGATTTAAATAAGTTGAAACTGTTTTGTTAAGTAAATGAATAAGGCAAATTTTAATTTTTTTTTCTAATATGAAATTTAGATTTGAAATGTTTTAAAAAGAATTTGGTCTTCAAAATATTTGAATAAAATTTAGTTTAAATGTTTTAACTTAGTAACATCTTTATGAAACTATATATTTAACAAGTTGGAATAAAAATATAAGTTGTACGTATGCTGTTTTATTCGCATAATTGAATTGATCCAAGTTTGAGTACACAAGTTCGAGGTGAATTACACCATTTCGTGTTAGGATTTTTCATTTGATTCTTGATGGCGAATATTTGTTATGGATTTTTGGCTTGACTCTAGAATTCTCTATCATAGTATATGGCTATGCAAGGAGACTGATGGCTTCTAGTCGAGAAACCATATCGAAGTCCGCATTAGGGAAATCGAATGGACAATACTAGTTCGAAAGCGAACTTGTGTGATCGAGCGAACGATCAAATGTGATTCTGTGAAATGATGGCGTATGTACATCTTATATTCTATTATCATTGATATATTTTGACGCTGAAATTGAAAGCTGTCGGGTTAGAATATCTTTACTTACTAAAAGAAAATTTCTAATTTAAAATTACAAAGATATATAACCCATAAAAGCAAAGATATTCAAATCTCATATGGCTCTTCATACAGCGAAATTTATTTTGTAAAGTTTGATCCTTATATAAGATAGACCTTACGTAAGTATAAGATGATTCTGAAAACATTTGATTTTGGAAATGAATTGGTTGACTTAAATTATTGATTTGGAAATTTGGATTTATTTTCTAAATCTGTTATTTTGGAAACTTTGAAACTAAAATAATTAATTTGAGAAAAAATAAATTGGTGAAATTGTATATGATTTTGAAATTGAACTGATATTGAAACAAATTGAAATTTGAGAACCTTGTGTTACTAAATACTTGATTTGGGAGTTATCGAACTTATATAAAATTGATTTGTATAAGTATGATGTTGACTCAAAAACTATGGATTTGAAAAGGCACTCAATTTGAAAAGTGAAATCTTATATAATTGAAGTCTATATAAGTGTGATTTGATATACTATTGATTTTGGAAAGTATTTGATTTGAAAATGAAATCTTATATATAATGGACTTTATATAAGTATGATATTTGAAATTGATTTGAAAGGTACTATATGATACATATTTTCGAAGTAAAGATATGGAAAGTGCCTTCTGCTTGATATCCGATTTGTGGCCACATCTTGGATTCATTCTATCGATATTATTCTCTCTGATTTTTGGTTTTCCGGATATGATACTCGAGTGTCCTTCGAATTCCATGGCGTTACCCATGGTCTTACGAACTCGACTGCATAGCGTAATTCGTAAGGCAGTGATTGCTTAAAAGGTACGGATGTTTCCTGGGGGATCCAGGCGTAACCATTGTGTATCTGCGATCTATGGTCGTGTTAGTGGCGTAATCCGCAAGGCAGAGATTGCTTACGGGGTATGGATGTTTCCTGGGGGATCCAGGCGTAACCATTTTTATGTATCCTGCGGTCCACAGTTTTGTTGCATGGAGAAATTCGCAAGGCAGTGAATGCTTAAAAGGTACGGATGTTTCCTGGGGGACCCAGGCGTAACCATTGTGTATCTGCGATCCATGATTTGATTCGTTTTGTTTTGTTTGGATTGTACTTTCCATATCTGTTTTTAAAAGTTTTCCAGTATTTTCACTGGGTGTTGAAACAAGTCTACTAAGTACCTGGAGAATTCTAGCTTTGCGCCTGATCAACGCACTACCAGAGTCTACAGGAACAAGGATAAACTTGTTGAAACATCGAGTTATAAAAGTATTTTCGAAAGAAAATTTGTTTCGTTATAAAGGTATTTTATAATAAAAGTATTTCCAACAAAGAAAATTTTGTATCAATATTTGGAATCAAAACCCTTATGGTTCTAAATTAACTATTCAAGCCCGATGCTATCCTTTTGAATCTACCTTATCTGCTCAGCTTTATTTATTCACCTATATTCTGTTTCCAAATCCTCCTTCTTTTCCTTGTTGACTATATTCTTTAAAACATTGTTTAATTATAGACTACATGGTTTAATAGAAATTTTAGTGTTATAAATATTTTTGAGGTTAATAATTAAATAAAACAGATTTAAAGTAAATGATTATTGATTTTTAATAATATTTGAAAGGTATCTTGAAACGAAATTTATAAACTTATGAATTATGGATTTAATGTTTTCAAATAGCTTCTTTGAAAAAAATAAGTAATAATGTAAATAATTGTTTTCAAATAGTTTTCATACCTTTATAAAGGTGTTATTTAAAACATAAATGGTATTTATAAAGGAAGCAAGAAAATTTTACAAATGGGTTTTTGAAAAGTATTAAATTATTAAAAAAAAAAATATTTGATTTGCAAATGAAGTTTTCAAATGAATATCTCAAGTAAAATTTATATAGTTCAAATTAATTGTTTAATCTTGACTTTCAATCTATCTTTTCTGACTGGTTGTTTCTATTCTTCTACCTCCTTCCTTTTCGGGGACGAAAAGTTTTGAGTGGGGGAGAGTGTAACGACCCACAAAAATTTAATGGTTTTAAAAGTATATTTAACTGGAAATTTGTGAAATTTTAAACAATAAAATTTGAAAATAAAAATTTATTATTTGGAATACGTCTATTTTTATATAGCAACTGGTAAATTTTCATCTGATAATATTGAGTTTATTTTCTGTGAAATTTTATTTCAATTTAAACCGGTTAATAACAGTGAATTTAAAAGTTTTTCGAAACCAAAATATGTCAACAAGGGAAAATTTATTTAGAGCATTCTGAATCGGACTGCGAAATTCGTTTCGCGAACTTCGGACTTTTATTACTCCGTTTATCTTAATTCTGACAGAATAGCAGCATTTCTGGTACCGATTATCGACTTTTGATCGGATGATCGTACCACCAATATCTGTATACCGTTTTGATCCTCTCGTCGTGCTGATCTCCATGGTATATTTATTCCTGTATTTCGAGATCCGGTACGCGACGGAAACAATAAACGGTTCGTTGTAACGGTACCCTAAATTGTGGCTTTACTGTTTCCTTTGGTTTTAAAATTCGAAACGTGCAGCGGGACCACAATAATAATTTGCTTTAATATTTGTCAACTGAATCTACGGGGGCTATTACCATTTCATCTATTTGTGTACGTTTCATTTTCAATTAGTGTACACATCACAGTTCCTTTTATCTTTCCCCTTCTATCTTCATTTTTCCCAGATCCACTGTGAACCGTCCTCTCCTCCTCTACTTTATATTTTGCCTATGACAATTTCATTTGTCCAGATCTATTCCTTCTTCCAATATTATTTTTCCTTTCCACCACCATCCTACCAACACATCACCCCACCTCAGCCCATTCTCTCGTTTCTTGCCAAACTTCCCTCAGCCAGCAACCGAAGAGACAGTCACCCCTTCGCCTTGTAGCCGAGCTTACCCATCAACTCAGCTGCTGAGACCACCCTTTTCTCTTGCCGAAGCCACCACTGCTGCAACGTCTATGACTCCAAACTCTTGCCACATCTTCCACCCTATAACCGCATGCAGCCTTGCCTTCCGACGCATGCAACCCAAGGCCGGAGCCTTCCCCTCCAAGCAACCATCCCGATCGCCATCGCTACCTCGCGCCGGATCCAACCACAGCCGCGTGTTCACCCAATTCACCAAAAGACTCTGCCGATCACCAGTTTCCCGCCCCTCTTCCCCATCAACAGCTGGCTCAGGCACTTCGTCCTCCACGGCCGAAGCCCTCTATGACCTCCCGGCATGCAAGCCTATTCACCTTCCTTTTGTGTAGATGTAAGTGACAATCTTTTTTTTTTGTACATATACGTCTCGTGTGTGCTATTCTTTTCATAGTCTAGCATTCAGATCTTGTTATTCATACTTATATATAGAGTATAGTTATGTAAACTTGCTGTATATATATTAATATACATATATTTTATCCCAAAGTATTTCACTTATGTAAGTTATTATATACCGTAAGGATTGTTTAAATTGCATATAATGAGTTAAGGTATATTCTAAGTGCTGGAATTGTATACGTTTATATATATATATAGGTTAGTTTGTTACTGATTAGTTTATGTAACAGTTGTATAAGTTTAGTATATATAGGCCAGCTGTTTGCAGGGAAGTTGTAAGCTTTAAGTCATTTGTTTTAAAAATTTCTATTTTAGCTTACACATTTACATTAAGATATGTACCATAGTAGTCAGGTACGAAATTATATTTATAAAGTAAGTTTTCACCTTGTTTTCGAAAGTTTATTGATTTAAACAATACTATATATGTAATATTAGTAGTATATAAGATTTATATACGAAATTCTTTTTCAAGCTGCTGTTATGTTGTAACATTGGAGGTTGTCTTATATAAGTTATGTTAGTTGTGTATAATATGTTATTTATATAAATGTATGTACGGTTATATTAGTGTTATATAAGTTATTTTATATCTTATACTAGTATGTTATTGGGTCTGCATATGGGTCTGCATACATCTTGAGTAACATGAATATAGTTGGTTGCATACATGAATAGCTTACATATATTTGTTTATATATATATATACTATTTCAGATTTAAGTTGATTTTTTTTTTCAATACTAAATTTATATTAAATATTATTTTAGTTATAACATATAATTTATTTTATATGTTTGACTTTAGTATTTGAGTTTTTGTTTAAAACAATGGATTTTGAAATTTCTATATATATTTAATTTAATATATTTTTAATTTAGAATTTGATTATATATATTTAGTTATATCCATAAGTTCGCTTGTACCATATATCTGCATCGACCCAGTTCTGATTTGAATTGTTGTATCAACTCCTCATTTTCAGCTTTGTATGTCCAATTCGTGCCAATTCTGTTTTGCTTTGGAATTCATGCTTGGATCCATAACTTGTTTCATTGTCTATCTCTCTAGCCTCGAAAGGTGAGCGATCACTCACGATTAACGTTTTTATGTTTATTAAATTTGATTTCAATTGAAACGACAATTGAAATATGATGCTGTAGTTATTTAATTGTTGTATATATGCTATTATCTATAACTGTTCACCTGTGACATCTGACACCAGTATCTAGTATTATATTCCTGTTATTAGTATTATTTATATATGTTCACCTATGACATCTGACACCCGTATCTGTTATTTATACTGATGATATATGCCTACTGTTATATATTTTTGTATCTGTTATCACTCTGCAAGTTCCCTGTTAGTATAGAATTCACTATGGGTTGAAATGATACATACCCGAACGGACTTTAGAATAGGAGAATTTCGTTATGGGTTGAAATGATAAACCCAAGCGACTTTCATCCGAATTGAAATTGGGATTACGGGTCGAAATGATATCTACCCGTATATATTTAAATTTCGGATTGAAATGATAAATATCTGTATCACTTAACCATATGATAAATATATATACAGACACCGTTGGTCCATGTATATAAATATTTTAAAAATGAATTCTATGGTTTTAGAAAGAAATATATGGTTTTAAAAAAATGATGGGCCTTAAATTATTATATATAAATGGGAATGATTGATTTAAATACATATAAAATGTTGAGTATTTAAGATATATTTCAAAATAGATTTTTGTAATAATTTGAATAAGTTAAGGTTAGAAAGATAATTTGAATTTAGTTGAAATTGTATTCAATAAAGAATTTTATTTAATTAAACCGATTTGAAACTTATTGAAATTGAGATGTAAGATATGATTTATAACTTGAGTTTGATTTATAAGTAATCTAATGAATATTTCTTGTTTAAATAAAGTTTAAGGAAATATTTAGTAAAATGTAATTTAAGGTTAGTTGAATGATATTGAATTTATTAAGTGAATATTCCCTGATTAAATAATAATAAAGTTAAATCAAGAGCTATATGAAATTGTTAAATTAAATTTTGAAATGTTGAATATTAAAGCTTTGAAATATATTGAAAAATAAATGGTATATTTAGAACTGAATTAAATTGAGGAATTGAGCTTTGAATAAATTTGAATTTGGAATTTGAAGTTGATTTGAACCGATTTGCGAGACTTGAGGAAATTATAAATACTTTACTTTATAAATTATTTAATATATATATACTATTTTGGAAAATAGATATATTTGAAATGAAATGATATTTGGGTTTTGAAGTATAAATTTAAGTGAAATGACCACGGTGTTAAAATGTATATTTCCACCTTGTAGATAGTTCTGAAGATCCTTAGAGGATGGTTATCCCAAACATCCTTTAAGTTACTCGTATTTCAGTTGATATTTCACTTGAGTTGGATTTATTTATATAAGAATGTTAATCCTGACTCGAGTGTTTTGTGTTTTGCTTTACGCTCGGGTCAGACCGAGTGAAACAGCATTTGAGACTCACCCTTGGAGTTTGGAGCTTCCTTTGGAGATCCATCTATCGCCTCAGCTTTTAGCTATTCTAGTTGATTTGTTCAGAGAAGTCATCTGTTGTACTGGAGACTTCACTGTATTTGAGATATGCTGTTGTATTTTATTTTAACTCTGATGTTTATATAGTAGCTTCATGAACTACTATTTTATCTATTCCGCTGCGTATTATTGTATTACTCTGTGTATGTGATTCTGTGATTGATTTATTTACTGCATATGCTGAGTTTTGCCAAATTTAAATTAACAATCTGATATTTTGAATTATTCAAGTCAGACATGTGTGGATTTATTGTCGATTTGAATGGTCCAAAATAGCGGGTCGTTACACTCACCCTAAATCCGGGTTTGCACGCTTGTGTAGAGATTATACCGCTTTGGGTGGAAGGCCATTCAAGGGATCCGAAAATGTTATAGAAATCCAAGCTTGGCTTAGATCATGCGATCGCATCTTTTCCCGCATGGATCTTATTGATTCACTTCGTGTCCAAGTGGCTTCTAGCATGCTCTAAGAAAGAGCATTAGATTGGTATGAGCTTTTGATTTATGAAATTATCGAAGCGGATCTTACTTGGGAGCTATTCCGGGAAAGGTTCGAATTGAAATTTGTGCCGGAGGCTGAAAAAGTAACTTTAGCCCGACGCTTTATTGACCTTGTTCAAGGTGAATCTTCTATGGCAGATTATGTCGCATCTTTTGAATCTCTCTCTAAATATGGGGTCGAGTATATTAATACCCCAGTGAAGAAAAATCAGAGGTTTGTCTATGGGTTGAATAAGAACCTTAAAAAGCCTTTACTTCTGAAACTAGAAGTTTCTTTCGATCAGCTTATAGATATCGCTCTTCGAGTTGAAGAGACCGATAGAGAAATTAATGTTGAAGTTGTGCGTGCCAGACAGAACTTCAACAATAACATGAAGAGGCCTATTAAGTTCAAAGGCCCCAATCCCAATCCCAACAAGAAAGGGAAGCAAGAAACTTCGATAGCAAAGTCTCCTACCTCTAGTCGTTGACGATGCTACAATTGTGGTCTTACGGACCACTATGCAAATGAGTGCCCGAAACCATTTTTTTGTCGTTATTGCAAAAGTTCGGGCCATCTTATATCTGCATGTCCCATACTCCAAAGTAGGAGAGAGGGAGAGTTGAATGTCGTGCAAGCTCCTAGTGACAGTTCTCTTGGTCAAGGTAATTCTCATTCTATCCTTGACGATATTTGTTTTGTGATTATCTTATTCGAGTTCTTTTTGATTTGGGTTCATCTCATTATTTTATATCAAAAGAACTTGATGATTCTTTCTCTTTTAATCTTTGTGGGCTTGATGACTTCATTGAGAATTGCGAATTCGATTGATGGATCCGCAACACTCAGTATACTTTGTGAAAATGTCGAGATTATTTTATGTGATTATTTTTTTCGAGCCGATTTGCATGTTATGCGTTATTTAGGCTTTGAAATTGATTTTTTGGGAAAGGATTGGCTTTATTATTATGAAGCCCACATCCTATGTCCTGAGCGGACTTTATATCTTCGACATTCTCAATCTGTTAAGCCGATTTCTATTGTTTTTAAAGATTTTGATTTCCAAATTTGTTGGTAACATTTTATTCTTTAAACCCACTTAATGAAGAAGATGTTATTTTTCTCATTCAAGTAATTTGTAAATTTTCCGGAATATATTTGATCTTGTCTTAGGATTATCACCTAAGCAATCTATTGAGTGGTGCTAAGGTCTTTTCAGCTCGACCTTGCCACCGGTTTTCATCAGCTACGAGTTGCGGAGGAGAGAATTCCACTTACCGCATTCCACACTCGTTATGATTTTTGTGAGTGGTTCGTTCTGTCATTCGATTTGACGAACCTTCTGCCTTATTTCATCCATCTTATGAATCGAGTATTCTACGAATATCTCGATGAGTTTATCCTTGTATTTATTGATTATGGATGAAAACAACAATTTAAAATTTGCAAATCTTTTTAATAAGATATATATAAGTATGATTGGGTTTTGTTCTTAAAACGAGCAAAGAATATTTGTAAATTTTATAGGAGACATGTTATCATATAAAAGATGATTTTGTGTTATTTTGCCCATTGAGTGCTTTAAGAATTCTGGTCGATGCGCTTGATCAACGTTATCGATAGGAACCTCCTAAACGCTATGATAAGACAGTTAGACACAGTAAATTGACTTGTAATAAGTAATTTTTTCTAAAATGATTATTACATAAAGTTAATTATAATTTTGAATGGCTTAGCTTTTCGGGAAAGAGGATCGATTAAAAGAACTCTTTTTCGATGCTTTTATTCTTGCGATTCTCGAAGGGAACCAAGACTTTATTGTTTGTACCGATGCTAGTCGTATTGGTTTGGGTGTCATTCTCCTGCAAAAGGAAATGTGTTATCACATATGCTTCTTGACAATTAAAGCTTGTCGAGACTAGATATGCCATTCATGATCTAGTGCTTGCAGCCATTGTTTTCGCTCTTAGGATTTGGCAACATTATCTTTTGGGGGAGAAAATTTGTTCTCTGCACCAATCATAAATCTTTGAAGTATTTACTTTCTCAAAAGGAACTTAATTTGCATCAACAACGTTGGCTTGAGCTCCTTACATCTTATGATCATGATATTCTTTGTACTTCGGAAAAGGGAAATCGAGTTGCCGATGCCCTTAGCCAGAAGCAACAAGCAGTTGTTTCAATGATGATATCCGAATGGAATGATTTCGAGACTTTATCCACTTGTGAGATTCGAGATCGTGAATCCAATTCATGTTCATCTCTTGTTTTGTGTAGCCTTGAGGCTCGTCCTTCTCTTTTGGACCGTACCTATTTTGGCTAAACTCTATGTCAAATTAAATTGCATGGAGTTCCTACTTCTACTGTTAGCAATCGTGATCCATTATTTTACTAGTGGATTTTTGGTAAGGTCTTCAAAAGATTTGGGAATAAAGCTTAATTTTAGCACCGCTTATCGTCCTCAATCTGACGGACAACCGAGCGTGTGAATCAAACTCTTGAAGATCTTCTTCGTGCATGTTTTCTTGATTTTGGTGGAAGTTGGAAAGATCATATTTCTCTTGTTGAGTTTTCTTCCAATAATAGCTTCCAATCTTGTATTGGTATGGCATCTTTCGAGGCACTCTACGGAAGGCCGTGCCGATTTCCTTCGTGTTGGCTTAAAGCCGGTGAGAAGCTGGTTCTAGGTCCAGATTTTATTTATGATCATTTGTGTTTCACCTATGAGGGGTGTTGTGCGTTTCAGTCGATCGGGAAAGTTAGCACCTCGATATGTTGGTCCATTTCCCATCACCGAACGTATTTGTTCCGTGGCTTATTGCCTTTTATTACCGACTCAATTTTTTTTGTTATTTATGACGTTTTCCACGTCTCTCTACTATGGAAATACCTTAGGGATTCTGATTTTATTCTTGAGCCCGGTGTATTTGAAGAAATTGAAGTTTCACCAAATTTGACTTCTGAGCAACATTCTATTCGTATCATTGCTTCGGAGGTTAAACGCCTTCGAAATAAATATGTTTTTCTTATGAAAGTTCAATGGTCCACAAATCCTAAGGATTTCTCTTGGGAATCTTGAGAATTCATCGAGCAAACACATCTAGACTTACTCTTTCGTGTTCTTTCTGGTGAACTTCTTATTTCTAATTTTCTTTTGTGTTGATATGCTTTTATGGTTGATACTCTTTATTTTCCTCTTAATTATTGTGAGGACCCAATTACTTTAAGGAGGGGAGTCTGTAACAACCTGCATATTTTACGATTGAATATTTAAATATAGTTTCGTTAGTCGGATTAAAGTCCGAAAAACTACTTTTTACAAACAGTCGAATTAGGACTCAAGATCACTTCCATTGAGTTAAAAATGGCGTTTGCGACCTTTTTAAGTATAAACATCGATATGTTTGGAGTTCAGTGAATTTTGCTATTTTCACTTAGGGCTTTGGGTTTGGGTTTCAGCCCAATAACCTAACATAAGACCCTAGCTCCACCCCCTCTTCTCTTCATTCTCTTTCATTTCTTAATACCTTCAAGCTTTAGATAAAAATGGTGGAAGAGAATGGGAAATAGATATTCCTAAGCCCTAGTTTCCTTTTGCAAACTCAATTATTGCTCCAAAATCAAAGAGAAGCTTAGGTAAGTCTTCTCTTCATCTTCCCCATTTCATTTCCTCTTCAATTTCAGAAATGTTCTAACCCTAACTTAGGAAATGTTTTATTTTGAGCTTAGATTGAAGCTCCTTGGGTTGAAATTGAAGAGTGATTGTTCTAGCCTTGCTCTATAGCTTCTCTCTTGTGTTTTTGGGTTTAAAGGTGAGATTTTTATCTCACATCTACGTCTATAACTATCTTTGATTGTTAGGTATGAATTCCTAACATCTTTTCATGTTCATTTGATTTTGATTCGGATTGATTTGGTGAATATTCCAATTTTTTTATTTTTAAGTCCAATTTTTTGAAAATCCTTTTATAGATGTAACGTCCCGGATTTTCGCGTTCGAAAATCGACATCCATACTTTACATCGTACTCGAATGTCGTAGATTCGAGCGTTCAAATCCGAGTTGCCGGAGCTTATAACACAGTTAAGTAAATAACACAGCGGAAGAGATAAATAATACATTGATATACAATATCTTATACAACAGAATGATACAATGAATATCAATATACATCAGAGATATGATACAACAAATAGCAGCGGAAAAGAAAACGATAACATCAGCAGCGGATAATCTCCATCTTCAAAGCACTAATCCAGAAATAGCTTGAACTCCCAATAACGATACACCAAGATAAGCAAGTGCAGTCTGATCCAAAGACTGAACTAGCTCCAGATAACCTACTAATCTGACTATCTGAAAAACCAAACTCTAGACTGCTCGTGTGGAAAATTATGAGCATCCAGAGTTTAGGAAAGAAACAATAAACTCCGGATCAGTCATGGGACTGGTGTGAGCAACAAAAACAGTTTATCTTTTAAAACAAATAGCAGAGAATTTTAAAGTCAATTCGTAATGCTTTTGGAAAATGAAACTACCATAAGATCTCCCACCACACACACAATGCAAACGCAGAATTGGAGGAGATTTCTTCTTATGATAGTCAAAGATGCTTACTACGCAAAATCAAATCATTTGATATTATTACTAGTGCATAGTGTAGAAAACAATTTCGAAAGTAGAATATAAATCTTAGCCAGCATAGACATTTCGCACTTATGCCTACTATAGCTACCATATTCAATAGCAGGTTACCACCACATTCCATGGCAGGTAATACAACTAAAACCGTACAGGGCTCGTATTGTTTTTTTTGGATTTCCAATAAATGGTCAGGCTAAGGAACTTCCTATTCCACGAAAGAAACGCCTCTGGCGGGACGTTCCGAGAACCAACAGTTCTCTGCCAAACAAGGCCGGCAACCCCTTTTCCCAAGGGATAAAAGAAACCTCAGATATGCCACCTGTAACGACCACGACTTTCTCTCAAAGAAAGTCGTATCGCTAATAAGAAAGAAAGGGGTAGAAAATAGAAAAGAAGAGAAGAAAGAAAGAAACAACAACAACGATCTCACAGCGGAACGAATAAATTATATTAATAACATAAACTATTACATAGTATACAACACTTTACAGAGTTACACAGCATATACATCACTTACTAGACAGTTATAAACATCTGTCTAGACATTACAACTCAATACACTACAGAGATACAGACACAGCGGAACTACTATATATATCTACAACGCTGAAGCCTCCTGCTCCATTGCTCCTCCACAATTCGTCAAAGCTAAACCTGAATCCCTTGGCTACTCGTAAAAATTTGAGTACCCAAGAGTTTATAAAACAGAAATAAACACTTGGGTCAGACATGGGTCTGGTGTGAGTAACAGGTTAAACTTGCTTAACTTCAAAACCTTTAGAAAGAAAAGGTATCACGTAAGACTCCCCACAAATAAACATGGGTAAGTTTTTACCTTACGCTAACCAAAACATTTGATAGGAAATCCAGTTATATTATAATAGGGTCTAGGGTTTTCAAATAAATATGAAATAGCTGAAATTGTTACATTATTAAATTCCAGCATACTAGCCACAAAGTGGGTTATACAATCAAAACCGTAAGGGCACGTAGGAAGAATGGGTTTCCATACAATGGCAGGGCTACTGGGGTACCGCCCGTCATAGTACGTGGCCTAGATCACCGTACCGAGGATCACTCCCAATCCCCTGCAACACAAGGTCGGAACATCCCTTACTGGATAATTCCCGCACAAGATACCTCACGGTTGGGATCAGCAACCGCACCACTAAGTCGAAAATAGAAAGGGACATCTAGACAGAGGTAACCTTGTCCTACTTGGGTGCTACCCACTAACCTTGCTGCACCTCCCCTGTTTTACCGGTTTGTGAGGCTTGAGGTTACGATTACCTTTAATCAGAACATATCACTTAGAATGCTCATCGTCCGCCTGACGATGTGCTGAAAGCATTCAATCCATACAAGTTCGTTCCGGGTTCGAACGAAACCGAAGGCATTATCTCGTTACACTCGTTTTGGAATCACCCTCAGAGTTAACGACAATAACCCTTGCACTCTGAATCTTCATCTTCACTTGAGATTCACGACCTATCGTAAATTTGGATCGATGTGGTATTCGGGTCTCCAGACCTGGAATCCCGGTATACGGAAACCCGATCCCGGTCTCATCGAAATCCAAAACGTATCTTTTAAGGGCCAAGTTGTTTTAAGGTTAAAACAATTCAATATATTATCTTTATTCACATAGAAAGATAATTCACAACATCACAATAGATAATCAACATTATCAATATAAAAAGATAATCCATATTATCATCAAAATTCAACTAAACATCCATATCACGGATCAGCATATATCTCATTAGAGATATCAAACAATGCAAAGCATTCAATACTATTTATTCATCCATAAGTAATGATTTATATCATCTCTAATTAATTTAAAGTGAATTAACTAATTACTTCATTTTATAAATCCTGCTTACTTAACCATTAATTAATTTCAAATCAATTAATCATTCTCTAATTACCCTTTAATTGCATTCAGGTAATTTATCCTTTAATTAATTACTCCAATTAATTATCCTTAACCATTTATAGTAATTAACCTTTAATTACTTTATTAATTAATTAACTATAATTGATTAAATTAATCAACTATAATTAATTACATTAATCCTTAATTAATTACATTAATTAATCACTTCTTAATTACATCATTAATTATATTAATTAATGATCCTTAATTACAAATTAATTAATTACTTAAATTAAATTAATTACATTAAGTAATTAAACTTTAATTAAACAACATTTATTAATCACTCTTGATTAATCTCATTCAGTAATTAACTACCCTTAATTACTTTATTAACTAAATTAATTATTCCTTAATTAATTTCTTAATTAATCCCTTGATTAATTATTCAAAGTAATTAAACTCAAATTACTTTCCTTCAATTAATTACTTCCAGTAATTATCTATTATTTACTTCCCTAAATAATATACCTTATTAATTACATTGAGTAATTATTTAACAAATCAATCCATTTATTAGTCTAAATTAATTAAACTTAATTAATTAACTTAAACTAATCAAATTAACTTAATTAATTATTAAAATTAATCACATTAATTATTTATTAAATAATCTCAAGTTAATGACCTTCATTAATAATTATTTAATTACTTTTCTTAAGTAATTAACTTAGATTAACCATTATTAATTTCAAATTAATAAATCTTAATAATCAATTAATTAATCTCTAATTATTTAATTAATTAAGTGTTAACCATAACTTAATTAATATTTAATTACTTTATTAATTAATCATTAATTAATACTCAAATTTATAATCCTTAATTACAAATTAATTATTCTATTTAATTAATCTAAACCTTAATTAAATTAATTTAAATCCTTAAGTACTTAATTAATTAATCCAAATCATTAATTAATTAGATTATTTAAACCATTTTAATTACCCTAAAGTTTTAATGATTTTAACTTTAAGATAAAACATTTTCTTATCCATGGTTAAATTATCATTCTCAAATACATTTGAAAACATCCATTTTCAAATTTACTTTTTAAATTTCATTTTAAATTCTAGATTTAAAATGAATATAAATTTTGTCTTTAACAAAGTTTAGAACCAATTTAAAAACCTTTACCTGTTAAAGAAATCTTATATCTTCTAAAGAATTTTTAAAAGAACTTCAATCAAATTTCTTTTTAAATTTAAAACATTTAAATATAACTAACATTTAAACCTATTTAAAACATTTAAATTTGTAAAACTTATTTATATCCAAATCTAAAATTCAACTAAACTTGACTCCCTATAATAAAACTTGATTTCAATTCCTGTCTTTATAATTCTTCATAATTTAAATTCAGTTTAAATTTTAAACTGACAGGTATAAAAACCTGGCAACACAATTTCACTCGAACTCGCCATAAATTACTTCGAGTCGCAGCTCTAATTACTTCGAGTCTCACCCGCAGAAAAACTCGAGAAACTCGAGTAGCCTCCCTTGTCACTTGAGTCCAACACACCCGAGCTCTCTTTACAAATACTTCGAGTCGCCTATCTAAAATCTTCGAGCATCACTCGAAACAACCTGAGAAAACGCGAGCTCCACTCCTCTGTTAACCCAGACTTACCCAGATATTCGATCGCGTGCACGTGCACGACCACCAGCGTCAACTCCGACCATCGCCGAGTATCCCCACATGACAACGTTCGACCACTAACCAAACTACGATCATCCAATCTTTAATCATTTTGCGAAATCGAAATCGAGTTCAATTTCAAAAACCTGGAACAAAAAGGACCAAACCATCACCAAAACCTGGCAAATCCCTCGCCTTCGCATTTCCGATCACCAGAACTTCTGGAATTCCGACCATGTCTTCGTCAACAACCAAGCTTCCCTCTCTCAAAAGCCTGAAGCACTCGATCGATTCAAGAAACCGTGGTACTCATTTTCCTTAACCCAGTAAAACTAGGTTTATAAATTTAAACTCTAAATCACTACTGCCTCACTACTCTATTTTAATTTCCAGTAATTTTTCTTACATCTTCGATCACTCTACTATCCTCAGAAAGAAACTCGACTTCCCAAACCATCTAGATCACCAGAATTACCCAAAACTTCATATTTAGTTTAATACAGAACTGCACCCTTATTTCTAAACTATAAATTATGATTCTAATACTAAAAATCATGTTATAGCTTATGTATTCAATTTATAAACCTGAATTTATAAATTACAAGGTTTGAGTTTCCACTTTTATAGACATTGCTCTGTTGTTTTTAGTTTACAGAGACACACAGGTTTGAAGTTGGGCTTAATTAAATTTTAAACTTTAGTTTATGATGAAACAAACTAATTTTGTTTAAAGCTTAAATCCAAATCAAGACTAGATCATGGGGTAATGATTTTAAATCAAAACTGGAGCCTGGAATTAAAAAAAACAGAGACACATTGATACAAAGCAACATGCACACCTATATACATTCAAGTATATGCAGAATCAACCATAAACATTCACACCACAACACAATTATCACAGAATTAAGCATGCAAACATAATTATACTTAAGTTATTTTAAGTAAGAATGTTACTCACCAAACATGCAGAGCAGGGGTAGTTTAGCTTTTGAAAACTGTAAACTATTTTGAACTTTAACTTGAATGCCTCTTGATTTAAAACTTGAATTTGCTGGGCTTTACTGATTGAATTTAGAACTGCATGCATGCTTGCCTCCAGGTTGAAGAAATGAAGGCAGACAGGCTTCAGACTTGATTTCCAGATTGCAAATGGATGCAACAGGGCTTTTGAATTTGATGCAGATTCGAAAAGAATGCATACTGGTTTCTTGTATTGAATCCAGATTGAAGAAAAATGATTTGCATGCTTTTGGAATTTTAAAAACTAAGTTGTAGATGTTCAGATTAAACATGCAAGCTTTGAAATTGATTTGAGATTGTGGTTTTTATGAGGAGTTTTGAGTATTGATTTCAGATTTTTGCTTAGAGAAAGGTTACTGATCAGATTTGTATTAGAGGAAAGGTTTTGAGTTTCTTTTGTTTTGAAAAGGAGAATAGAAAGAATGAAGTAAAGGGATGCAATATGTATATATAAGTGAATTTATGGTTTTATAAAAATAAAAGAAAATAAAAATAAATAAGGACACTTGTCCTATACATTTGTTTATTTAATTACACATGTTTTACAAAGCTTTAGATAAATGACACATGTCCTTTAAGTAATTATTCATATTTTTATTTATTTTAAAAGTAATTAAAAAGTCTTTTTCTTATTTATTAAACACTTATCTATATATATATTACTTATTAAAGAAAAACAAAAGCTAATTATACTTATAAATAAAAGTTTATACAAATATTTTAAAATCCAAAACAATTTAAATATATATTCTTTTGAATTTCAAAACTTTAAATTCAAGTTTAAATAAAATTAAATCCTAAGATTCAATTTAAAAGTTAAGTTATATATATTTACATACACTATTTATTCAATTTAAAATAACAATTCCTTTTAGCATTAAAATTCATACATATTAAAAAAAATACATTATACTTATTATTTGAAATTAACATATTTTATAATTTAAACAAGAGATTATATTATCAAGAAATATTTAAAAAGAAATAAAACAAACCAATTTTTGTAAATCTTATTTATATTTAAGCTTAAGTAAAGAATATCTTAAACCAATTAAATATTTTCTTAAAGTATTTTAAAACTATAAAATTACTTATTTAAATATCTTTGAAAAGTCCAGATTAAATTAAATATAAATTTCCAATTTACCAAAGCTTCTATTTACAATATATATAAATAAATATATATATTCAAATAGAAAATATCTTATTAACTTTTAAAAGATAAAATTACCAATTAATACTAATTTAATCAGATTATTAAATTAAATTCAAATCTTATTATTGTAACGACCCGGAAATTTCGAACCCGAAATTTCCAGATAGTTAGAAGAAAAAGAAAGAGATAGAAGAAAGAAACAGAAGAAGAAGAAGAAGAAGAAGAAACATCAACATCTCACATTCGCAGCGGATAAAATATAATAATAAATGATAACAGTTTTACAAAACAATATTATATCTGTCGATTACATTTTAATACATCAGAGTTACATATTTATACAGACACTGGATATACATAATTATCAAGCCTCAGATATACAATAATATATCATAGTAGAAACACTCCATACGTTCCTGCCATCCAGCTCGTCTCCTGAACTCCCAAACGTCCTTACCTGAAAATCTGTAATACTCGGTCTGACCCGAGCATTACATCAAAGTAACACCCGGGTCAGGCTGGAAACCAGCGTGAGTAAACTCATCTAACATGAAATTTCAATTCATAGAACTTATATAAACCCGGGGTAACTCGTACTTTACCACAAGTAAACAACTTATATAGTCAACACTTATTTCACAAAACAATATCTAAGTATCCAACTTAGTTTAAATGGTCCATATTATTTCAAACCGGCCTATTGATTTCACATATCAAATCTAAAGAATTATAGATTACAAATCGAAGTGGTTCCGGATATCGCTGATATCCGATCCCGGTCTCTTCGAATTCAATACCATCTTTTTAAGCCAAGTTGTTCAAGTTTAAACAATTCAATTTAACTTCAGAATGTCATATTCCTATAACAATTCCATTACAGATAAATAACTCATATTTATCATAGTTCAAACAAAACATTTCATATCACAGAACATTACAAAGTACATACCAGAGTTAATAACAATCAAAGGTATTCAATATAATTTAATCATCCATAAGCAAGATTAATTTCACATAATTAATAATTAATTTAATTTAACTCATTAATTAATTAACTCTTAATTACTTACATTAATTAATTAACCTTTGATTAATCAATTTAATTAACTATCATTTAATTACTTACCTTAAGTAATTTTAATTACTTTTATTAATTAACTAATCCTTTAATTAATTACATTAATTAATAAATCATTACATTAAGTAACTAAATCTCTAATTAATTACATAATTTAATTATCCTTTAACCATTAATTAACCCTTAATTATTCTCATTAATTAATAATTACTTACATTAATTAATGATCTTTAACTAATTGCTCCCATTATATTACTTTTCATCAAGTGATTATTCCATAATTACTTAAGTTAAATTAATTAACCCTAAATCACTTTTATTAGTTAATTATCTTTAACTAATTACATTCCTTTATTAACCTCTAATTACATTCGGTTATTTCTTTAATCTTATACACTAAATAATTAACCATCCATTATTTACATATTCAAACTTGATTAACTCCAATTCTTTAAGTATTATTTCTAACTTGGCCCAACACTCCCTTCAAAACTAATAATAACTTTTCAAAGGACTTGTTAACATATTACTTTTTTTTTTAAACTTTGCAAACACTTTAACCTTAAAACTATTTTACTTTGTCTTTAAATTTTGTACTTTCTTTTGAACTGGGAAACTGAATTCGTTTACTTTTACAAAACTATTCAGTTTATCTTAGTTCAGAAATTTGGTTACCAAGAGATTCAAGACGAGACTTACTACCCAATAGACCCGAGACAAAACCCAGTGAACCCGAGACAAAACTCAGTGAACCCGAATTCAACCTTTGCTTTCTCGAATATTTCCCGGCACGAATCACTGCAGCATCACCCTGGAGAAAATCACGAGCCAGAAACCCTTTCATTCGAACGTTGCTTCGAGTCACCCCTAACCAACACTATACTGGCATGAGCACTGACACGTGCACGTGCACGTCGCGCCGACACTTCCGCCACCACCTGTGACACCGCGCGCAAACTCCACTTCGACCAACGACCCAACTCCGGCCCTCCATCCTTACTTACACGAGCGCAATCAAAATATGATTGCTCGAACCCATCAGCCAGTACAACACTTCGCCTGAAAATCCCATCAACCCCTTGATGCCGACCATTGTTCTCCACGAAATCACGGCCCCATCATCGCAAAGCCTCCACGCTTCTGCTCCCAAAACCGTTCGCAACTCGATCCACTCTAACATTTCCAGTCGCGAAATTTTCGAACACAATCACAACACAGAGCAAAACCCTAGTTCCCCTAAATCCCAATTCCTCAATGAATGATTTCCACTTCCACTATTTTTCTCGAGTTAATCCACCTCCATTACAACTTCAATCCAAAGCTCAACCCCTAGAATCGACCCAGTCACCAGTATTTACCCAGAAACTATTTTTAGGTCATCACCGAAATACTCCACCATAACCTAACTAAAAATCCTGATTTTTTTTCAGTTTAAAAATCATGTTATACCAAGTTGATTCCAAATGTAAAATTTAATCAACAAAATTCAATACTTGTTTTTATCATGTTATTGAAATTTTCACTGTAACTTCCTGATTCAGAAGATTTTCAAACCATTTCTTTTTGAATAACAATTTAGACCTTAATTCATGTTTTAAATAAACCTTCTGCATTGAAGGTTCAAACTCAATAGTGATTTGAAATGGAAATTTTGAACCATGTGTTTACATTTACTCTATAACTTAAAAATACAGAGAAGCATCATTTACAAATTTCAAGCATGCACAGTTGAATTATAATATGTAAACAAAAATCTTACAGAAATAGGTACATGCAAGCAACTTTTACATCCAAATTTCGAAAATTTGAAGGGTAGTTTACTCACCTGTATACTGATTTACAGAGAAACAGCATTGATTTTGGTCAGAAACCAGATGTTGATTTGATCTTCTTAGTTGAGCTTAAACTGATCTGGAATCTTGATTTAGTTGAGATGAATTCGAATCTACTTTGCTTGCTTTTGATCATTGAAACTGCTATTTGATTTATATTGGGTTGAATCTGAATTTGTTATTTGCTTTAGATTGAATTTTTGAAAGAGCTAAAGTTGTTTTAAATTTTGATTTTTCTTTTGGGTTTGCTTTGAGAGAAAAATGATTTAGAAATGAAAATAACCAGGTTTCTCCCTAAACACTTTAATATATACTTTTCAATTAAAAGAAAAAATGTTTTGCCACTTGTTATTTCAAGTTATATTGAGCTTACAAATGTCAAATACATGTATTATTACCTTACAAATGGTTTAAACTCTTTATTTTATTAATTGCTCATGTTTTTAAATTAATATGGTTATATATGTATTATGTTTATATATATATATATAAATATATATATATATATTTTATATACTATCTATGTTTATTTCAAATATAAAAGAAAGTATATTAAACCTCTTTATTAAATCTTATTTCTAATTATCATATTTTTAAATAAATGTTTATCTTATGTTTTGAGAAAATATAGAATTCACATTAAATAGCTTTGGAAAATTATTATATATTTGCAAATCCATTTATATACATCCAGATATTTTCCAGAATTTTTATTTGTTTAACATACAAACCAGTGTTTTAATAATTTTAATCCTGTTAATTACCAATTAACAGATGTCCAAAAATCAGGGTTATCACATTCCTCCCCCCTTAGAATCTTTTCGTCCTCGAAAAGTAACGAAGCCAGAATTTTAATTAATACTTAAAATTAGAAAAATTATCTTTTGTTCATTTTTAAAACACTTTAAAATCTATATAGTATTACAAAAATAGTTTTTTTTAAAATACTTTTATAACTCGATGTTTTAACAAGTTCATCCTCGTTCTCACAGAAATTCGGTCATACGTTGATCAGGCGTAAGACTGAAAACTATAAGTACTCGGTAAACCCGTTTTCAACACCCAGTGAAAATATTTGAAAAATAATTTTATTGAAAATATCGAAAACATTTTTGAAATCGAGGAAATATCTTTGGTGAGAATGCTCTGGAAATCATCACTCCCATCCATGGTCACAGTTACATCACGGGTTACGTTGCCATCGCAGCAAAAGTCCATGTAACTGATAACAGCATGGAACCCACAACAGATCGCAGTTACATTCCAGGGTTACGTTGCCATCGCAGCAAAAGTCCATGTAACTGTTGGCTCTCAGCGGCACACACGATTTCGCTGTCAAATGAAACTTCTCCCACATAGGTCGCAGTCTACCGATATAAAATCAAACGTAGACAGTTGGCTCTCAGCGGCACAAACGACTTTCGCTATGTTACCATAGTGTCACAGTCTACCGATATAAAATCAAACGTAGACAGTTGGCTCTCAGCGGCACACATGACTTTCGCTATGGTCTGCAGTAGATCGCAGTGACATCGAGTTAAACTGTCGTCACAGCATAACTCAAATGCCTCTGTGGGCACCAGCTCCTCGACTTTCGCTACACAAATAATCCTCAGGAACTAGTTTATTCCGGACTCCTCACAGGATTAACTTTAGAAACCCCCCTTGGGGCTCAAGGCAGTACCACTCTGTGGTACTCCTGAGAAGTTCATTTCAAGGAAGCGCCTTTTTCCCCAGAGCTATTCACAAAACACTTTATACTATATACTTATAGTATCTTCAAATCATACCCTTTATGATTTATCAAAATCTTCTTTACACAAAATCGATTACAAAAATCGATAATTCTCAAACTAGGCTTTCCAAAATCCAAAATTGATTTCTCAAAAATCAAAAGCCCTTTCCAAAATCCATAGGTTCCAAAAACCTTTTCCAAAATCATTCCCATAAAATCCTTTATATATATATAGATATATATATAACTTTGAAAATCTTTGGATTATTTCAAACTTGTATAAAACCTCTTTTTATACTTCAAATACTTCCAAAAACCCTTTTTATTCTGGCTAGATCCAATATGGGAAGTTTATCATATTATAAAATATAACTTTATTTATTACCAAATCAAATATTCAAGTTTGATTTCTTTATAAAGTTATTTACCCTTTACTTACTTCCATAAAGTAAATTTTAACCAAAGAAATATCCAATTCCATTATATTTCACCAATATACTTTTCATTTCAAAACCATTTTACAATTCTTATCCACAAACTTCAATATCAATTTTATTCAAACTCGTACGATGTACACATATCATCCGTACACAATATCAATCTGATCACTCAATCGATCACACAATTTCACTTTCGAACTAGTATCGTCCACCCGACTTCCTAGTGCGGACTCAGATCTGGTTTCTTGACCAGAATCCGTCATTCTCCTTGCATAGTCGTAGCTATGATAGAGAATATCCAGAACCAATCAACAATCCATATCCAGGTTCGCCGTCGAAAATCGAGCGAAAAATCCTAACTCGGATCGATAATATTATCTCGAAATTCTGTGTTCGAATCTGGATCAAATCACTATGCGAATAGAATAATATACGTACATCCTTCGTATTTATCTTTATTGATTATTAGCTAAATCAATTTCTCCTTTCTATCCACATTTCCTTTAATTCTATTCTCTTATTCTCAATTGCTTCCATTTACCATTGAGTTATTACTTCAATTACAAACAGTTTGAACTCTGACCAATTTAAATTTAAAAATAGCTTGAAAAGGTTTTAAAATAGATAAGTAGTTGAAAAATAGTTATTAGTTTGTAAAATAGTTGTAAAATAGTTAAGTAGGTATAAAATAGTTAGATAATTGCAAAATAGTTTTTAAAATAGTGATTAGATATAAGTAACTGAAAAATAGTAATTAGTTTATAAGACAGTTTCAAAATAGTTAAATAGTTCCAAAATAATTGTAAAATAAGTATAAGATAGTTTGTGGTTTAAGAAGAAAGATTATATAGTAAATAGTTTGGAAAAATATATTTGTATTAAAATAATTTATTTTGAAAATAAACTAGAGCCAAACTGTTTAATTTCCCATCAATTCAATTTAAATTTCCCCTTCCATTTAAATTGACTCAATACTTCAATTTCCATTGAAATTGATTTAATCCCAATTCAAGTTGAATTAACATTAATTTCTTTCCAAATTCAAATCAAATTCCATTTGATTTTTAAAATTATTCAACTTCAATTTCACTTTAAATTAATTCAATTCAAATTTTCCATTTGAATTTTAAACTTATCCATCTTAAATCACAATTCCCATTTATTCAAATCAAATTCAATTTGAACTAATTCAATTTAAATCTCAATTTTAAACTATCTCGAATAATATAAATTCGAGTTAAATATTTTAAATGTTGATTTAATCCTTTAAATCAAATTAACCTTTACTTTAAAATCAAATCAACCTTTATTTTTAATTTTAACAAATTAAATCTTTAAACCATTTAATTCTGAATTCAAATTTCAAAATTCTATTTTAAAATTATCTTTACTTAACTTATTACAAAGTTCAAATAAGAATTCAAAAACAATTTAATCTTTAGATTCTAATTTATTATCCATTTTCAATTTCCAGATCTCAAACCCATTTTGAGATCACTCATAACTCCCATTTAAATTAACCATTTAACTACCCAAGTTAAATTTAAATTTCATCTTGAAATTTCCAATTCAAGTTACTCATTCAAACTTATTTAACTTCCTCCAAGTTAAATTAAATTTACTTAATCCGGTCAATTTTACACAATTTGAATTCCATTCAAATTTTAAACTTCAGATTAATAATCTTTCCCCTTTAAGTTTAAAAACTTAATTCACTTAGGGTTTTCACATCACATTCCCAGGAAAATTTTAAAACTCAACACTTAGAGTTTATTTCAAATATACATGTTTATTTCCTTAACACACCAAGTTATACCTTAAATTTTAAACCATTCTTGGTTTTTAATTTCAAAACAAATTTCTTTAAAACAATCTCAAGTTTTCTGGACTTAGATTTAAAACTTCACAATTTTAAATTATCTTCAATTCCAATTTATAAGTTATACTCACTTAAATGTTTACTTCCCTAAACATTTCATTTTGCTAAATCATTAACAACATTCATTATTAAACACAATTACCATTTATGATAATAACCAAGATTATCATATCTGGAAACCAATTCATTATTTACCTTTATTCTTGATAACATTTCTACAAATTCAAGATTTTAATTTTAGTTTGAATTCAGTTCAAACTTATCTTTATTCAATTTTAATTTGGCTTTATTTCTATTACCACTTAATTTAATTCCAATATTTTAACAACCAATTACCTTAATATTTATTAGAAAGAAATATCATTTTATATATCAAAATATATTCTTATATAAAATCATTTAAAATCCTTATATAAGAAAATAACAATTACGCTCTCATATATATATATACACTCAACTCGTTCTAGGGTACCATTGTCCCTATCCTTAACGAGTAATCCCAACAGAGCCAAGGTTCTCGCTTAACCTTCAGCTCTGATACCAAGTGTAACGACCCGGAAATTTCGAACCCGAAATTTCCAGATAGTTAGAAGAAAAAGAAAGAGATAGAAGAAAGAAACAGAAGAAGAAGAAGAAGAAACATCAACATCTCACATTCGCAGCGGATAAAATATAATAATAAATGATAACAGTTTTACAAAACAATATTATATCTGTCGATTACATTTTAATACATCAGAGTTACATATTTATACAGACACTGGATATACATAATTATCAAGCCTCAGATATACAATAATATATCATAGTAGAAACACTCCATACGTTCCTGCCATCCAGCTCGTCTCCTGAACTCCCAAACGTCCTTACCTGAAAATCTGTAATACTCGGTCTGACCCGAGCATTACATCAAAGTAACACCCGGGTCAGGCTGGAAACCAGCGTGAGTAAACTCATCTAACATGAAATTTCAATTCATAGAACTTATATAAACCCGGGGTAACTCGTACTTTACCACAAGTAAACAACTTATATAGTCAACACTTATTTCACAAAACAATATCTAAGTATCCAACTTAGTTTAAATGGTCCATATTATTTCAAACCGGCCTATTGATTTCACATATCAAATCTAAAGAATTATAGATTACAAATCGAAGTGGTTCCGGATATCGCTGATATCCGATCCCGGTCTCTTCGAATTCAATACCATCTTTTTAAGCCAAGTTGTTCAAGTTTAAACAATTCAATTTAACTTCAGAATGTCATATTCCTATAACAATTCCATTACAGATAAATAACTCATATTTATCATAGTTCAAACAAAACATTTCATATCACAGAACATTACAAAGTACATACCAGAGTTAATAACAATCAAAGGTATTCAATATAATTTAATCATCCATAAGCAAGATTAATTTCACATAATTAATAATTAATTTAATTTAACTCATTAATTAATTAACTCTTAATTACTTACATTAATTAATTAACCTTTGATTAATCAATTTAATTAACTATCATTTAATTACTTACCTTAAGTAATTTTAATTACTTTTATTAATTAACTAATCCTTTAATTAATTACATTAATTAATAAATCATTACATTAAGTAATTAAATCTCTAATTAATTACATAATTTAATTATCCTTTAACCATTAATTAACCCTTAATTATTCTCATTAATTAATAATTACTTACATTAATTAATGATCTTTAACTAATTGCTCCCATTATATTACTTTTCATCAAGTGATTATTCCATAATTACTTAAGTTAAATTAATTAACCCTAAATCACTTTTATTAGTTAATTATCTTTAACTAATTACATTCCTTTATTAACCTCTAATTACATTCGGTTATTTCTTTAATCTTATACACTAAATAATTAACCATCCATTATTTACATATTCAAACTTGATTAACTCCAATTCTTTAAGTATTATTTCTAACTTGGCCCAACACTCCCTTCAAAACTAATAATAACTTTTCAAAGGACTTGTTAACATATTACTTTTTTTTTTTAAACTTTGCAAACACTTTAACCTTAAAACTATTTTACTTTGTCTTTAAATTTTGTACTTTCTTTTGAACTGGGAAACTGAATTCGTTTACTTTTACAAAACTATTCAGTTTATCTTAGTTCAGAAATTTGGTTACCAAGAGATTCAAGACGAGACTTACTACCCAATAGACCCGAGACAAAACCCAGTGAACCCGAGACAAAACTCAGTGAACCCGAATTCAACCTTTGCTTTCTCGAATATTTCCCGGCACGAATCACTGCAGCATCACCCTGGAGAAAATCACGAGCCAGAAACCCTTTCGTTCGAACGTTGCTTCGAGTCACCCCTAACCAACACTATACTGGCATGAGCACTGACACGTGCACGTGCACGTCGTGCCGACACTTCCGCCACCACCTGTGACACCGCGCGCAAACTCCACTTCGACCAACGACCCAACTCCGGCCCTCCATCCTTACTTACACGAGCGCAATCAAAATATGATTGCTCGAACCCATCAGCCAGTACAACACTTCGCCTGAAAATCCCATCAACCCCTTGATGCCGACCATTGTTCTCCACGAAATCACGGCCCCATCATCGCAAAGCCTCCACGCTTCTGCTCCCAAAACCGTTCGCAACTCGATCCACTCTAACATTTCCAGTCGCGAAATTTTCGAACACAATCACAACACAGAGCAAAACCCTAGTTCCCCTAAATCCCAATTCCTCAATGAATGATTTCCACTTCCACTATTTTTCTCGAGTTAATCCACCTCCATTACAACTTCAATCCAAAGCTCAACCCCTAGAATCGACCCAGTCACCAGTATTTACCCAGAAACTATTTTTAGGTCATCACCGAAATACTCCACCATAACCTAACTAAAAATCCTGATTTTTTTTCAGTTTAAAAATCATGTTATACCAAGTTGATTCCAAATGTAAAATTTAATCAACAAAATTCAATACTTGTTTTTATCATGTTATTGAAATTTTCACTGTAACTTCCTGATTCAGAAGATTTTCAAACCATTTCTTTTTGAATAACAATTTAGACCTTAATTCATGTTTTAAATAAACCTTCTGCATTGAAGGTTCAAACTCAATAGTGATTTGAAATGGAAATTTTGAACCATGTGTTTACATTTACTCTATAACTTAAAAATACAGAGAAGCATCATTTACAAATTTCAAGCATGCACAGTTGAATTATAATATGTAAACAAAAATCTTACAGAAATAGGTACATGCAAGCAACTTTTACATCCAAATTTCGAAAATTTGAAGGGTAGTTTACTCACCTGTATACTGATTTACAGAGAAACAGCATTGATTTTGGTCAGAAACCAGATGTTGATTTGATCTTCTTAGTTGAGCTTAAACTGATCTGGAATCTTGATTTAGTTGAGATGAATTCGAATCTACTTTGCTTGCTTTTGATCATTGAAACTGCTATTTGATTTATATTGGGTTGAATCTGAATTTGTTATTTGCTTTAGATTGAATTTTTGAAAGAGCTAAAGTTGTTTTAAATTTTGATTTTTCTTTTGGGTTTGCTTTGAGAGAAAAATGATTTAGAAATGAAAATAACCAGGTTTCTCCCTAAACACTTTAATATATACTTTTCAATTAAAAGAAAAAATGTTTTGCCACTTGTTATTTCAAGTTATATTGAGCTTACAAATGTCAAATACATGTATTATTACCTTACAAATGGTTTAAACTCTTTATTTTATTAATTGCTCATGTTTTTAAATTAATATGGTTATATATGTATTATGTTTATATATATATATAAATATATATATATATATTTTATATACTATCTATGTTTATTTCAAATATAAAAGAAAGTATATTAAACCTCTTTATTAAATCTTATTTCTAATTATCATATTTTTAAATAAATGTTTATCTTATGTTTTGAGAAAATATAGAATTCACATTAAATAGCTTTGGAAAATTATTATATATTTGCAAATCCATTTATATACATCCAGATATTTTCCAGAATTTTTATTTGTTTAACATACAAACCAGTGTTTTAATAATTTTAATCCTGTTAATTACCAATTAACAGATGTCCAAAAATCAGGGTTATCACAATTATCAAAGATTATCCATATCAATTTAATTATTCAACAGATTATTAAATTGATATTGTCAAAATTTCCGGGATATTACATTCCTCCCCCCTTAAAATAATTTCGTCCCCGAAATTTAAACAAAGGTAATTTAATAATCTTATTAAAGATTTAAATTTAAAACACAAGCATCTACTATCATCCATATGCTAACAACCATAGCAACCAAATCATCCAATCAATCAATTCTAACTATCTAGACTAAATTCTAGTTAAAATTCCTCGAGTTTCCCCAAGTATATATATATACCGGGATACTCACTCTACAAAAAATCTAAACTACTAAGCTATAGATCTCCTACTCATCTAGATCTACAGAACTAAACAGAATATCAGACTACAGACGAGTCTGACTCAACTACCAAACTTCCAGAACTGCTGATTCTACAACCAGAGATAGATCAAATACGTACTTCCTCAGAGATACGTAAAACTCAATGAATTCCAGTTATCCAAACTGACAATTCAACCAAGTAGACCAATTACCTATCCAAATCAGAACACAGACGAGATCCAAACATAACTCTACCTCACAACATTAGTAGATTCCAAACTTACTTCTCCCATCCAGAGATACACTCCAAACTGCTTTCGCTGCTCAATTCTGATATAAGGTAGGACACAAGCACAGATTGGACAACTCATTCCAGAAATAAGGTTCACTGATCCATAAATAAAACTCAGATACTCCCGCAAAACTTGAGCTGCTTCACCAAACTCTATTTCTAGGAAACATCCTTCCACTAGACTGAACCACCGGTATCACTCCTGGAATCCTAGTCGATAAGAAAACTCAATCTTCAGATGCGGACAACTCCTGACTTCTCTGAAGACATCCAGAAAAACTCTGACAACACAAGAGAACACTCAGCAATCACAAGTCACTTTTGCGATCAACCCAACCTATTTCCAAAGAAAAACTGTTCCTCTTTACACAATCCGAACAGCTCATACTTAACTATCCAATCCATCGAAGAAATGGATTTACTCTTACTGCTTCTGAACTTCACCTTCAGAAAAACTGCTTAGCCAGAAAACTTCCTGCCATCACAGAACACTCCGAGCTGCACTGCTGACACTGATGCCAAGGAATTCCTACTCCAAAGATCTTCGAGAAACTCGAACTCCAAACCAAACAGAAACACCATGCTGAACTCAGCCACAATACCCAAGCATACACACTTCCTTAATCTTGTTCCAAAGAAAACATCTTCGGGAACATCCATCGTCACTGTATCTCATCATACAGCTACTATTACCTGAGGTATCAAGGTACCATCACTCGCTTCTGCCTCATCGACAGATCCAACTCTACTTATCCAAACTTCAGAGATAAACTCCGAACCATTACAGTTTCCTTCGGAGATCGATGAAATCCTTCACCACAGCAAAGCTTACTCGAGATGGTATTGGGTCTACAGTCTCGACAAATACACTTCCAACCTCAACATTTAAACTCCAACCATTGGTAGTCGTGTTTCACACACCACTACCCCATCTACCTTTATAACTTATATTGGAAAACCCGAACAGGTAACCCAACAAATAGGTAGAAATATATATATATTTAAAATGATACTTTTTATATAGAAATTATTTCTGGGTAAAATTATTTCATTTACCTCTTTAAAACAATATTGTGTCCGTTGGCCTGGTTCAAGTGTTTAGAGATCCCTATCAATAACGTTAGCTACTCGTATTGACCAGAATCCATATACCACTCAACCGATCAATTAACACAATATAAAACCATTTTATATAACTAACAAATACGCGCTCTCATATATATATACACACTCGGACTCAAACAGGTTGCTACAGATCCTATCTCTAATGAACAATCCTTCCGAACCTAGGTATTCACTCAACCTAGCGCTCTGATATTCACTTAACCAATAGCTTAGGTATTCGCTCAACCTCGCTCTGATACCACTGTAACGACCACGACTTTCTCTCAAAGAAAGTCGTATCGCTAATAAGAAAGAAAGGGGTAGAAAATAGAAAAGAAGAGAAGAAAGAAAGAAACAACAACAACGATCTCACAGCGGAACGAATAAATTATATTAATAACATAAACTATTACATAGTATACAACACTTTACAGAGTTACACAGCATATACATCACTTACTAGACAGTTATAAACATCTGTCTAGACATTACAACTCAATACACTACAGAGATACAGTCACAGCGGAACTACTATATATATATATATATCTACAACGCTGAAGCCTCTTGCTCCATTGCTCCTCCACAATTCATCAAAGCTAAACCTGAATCCCTTGGCTACTCGTAAAAATTTGAGTACCCAAGAGTTTATAAAACAGAAATAAACACTTGGGTCAGACATGGGTCTGGTGTGAGTAACAGGTTAAACTTGCTTAACTTCAAAACCTTTAGAAAGAAAAGGTATCACGTAAGACTCCCCACAAATAAACATGGGTAAGTTTTTACCTTACGCTAACCAAAACATTTGATAGGAAATCCAGTTATATTATAATAGGGTCTAGGGTTTTCAAATAAATATGAAATAGCTGAAATTGTTACATTATTAAATTCCAGCATACTAGCCACAAAGTGGGTTATACAATCAAAACCGTAAGGGCACGTAGGAAGAATGGGTTTCCATACAATGGCAGGGCTACTGGGGTACCGCCCGTCACAGTATGTGGCCTAGATCACCGTACCGAGGATCACTCCCAATCCCCTGCAACACAAGGTCGGAACATCCCTTACTGGATAATTCCCGCACAAGATACCTCACGGTTGGGATCAGCAACCGCACCACTAAGTCGAAAATAGAAAGGGACATCTAGACAGAGGTAACCTTGTCCTACTTGGGTGCTACCCACTAACCTTGCTGCACCTCCCCTGTTTTAGCCATTCCCGGTTTGTGAGGCTTGAGGTTACGATTACCTTTAATCAGAACATATCACTTAGAATGCTCATCGTCCGCCTGACGATGTGCTGAAAGCATTCAATCCATACAAGTTCGTTCCGGGTTCGAACGAAACCGAAGGCATTATCTCGTTACACTCGTTTTGGAATCACCCTCAGAGTTAACGACAATAACCCTTGCACTCTGAATCTTCATCTTCACTTGAGATTCACGACCTATCGTAAATTTGGATCGATGTGGTATTCGGGTCTCCAGACCTGGAATCCCGGTATACGGAAACCCGATCCCGGTCTCATCAAAATCCAAAACGTATCTTTTAAGGGCCAAGTTGTTTTAAGGTTAAAACAATTCAATATATTATCTTTATTCACATAGAAAGATAATTCACAACATCACAATAGATAATCAACATTATCAATATAAACAGATAATCCATATTATCATCACAATTCAACTAAACATCCATATCACGGATCAGCATATATCTCATTAGAGATATCAAACAATGCAAAGCATTCAATACTATTTATTCATCCATAAGTAATGATTTATATCATCTCTAATTAATTTAAAGTGAATTAAACTAATTACTTCATTTTATAAATCCTGCTTACTTAACCATTAATTAATTTCAAATCAATTAATCATTCTCTAATTACCCTTTAATTGCATTCAGGTAATTTATCCTTTAATTAATTACTCCAATTAATTATCCTTAACCATTTATAGTAATTAACCTTTAATTACTTTATTAATTAATTAACTATAATTGATTAAATTAATCAACTATAATTAATTACATTAATCCTTAATTAATTACATTAATTAATCACTTCTTAATTACATCATTAATTATATTAATTAATGATCCTTAATTACAAATTAATTAATTACTTAAATTAAATTAATTACATCAAGTAATTAAACTTTAATTAAACAACATTTATTAATCACTCTTGATTAATCTCATTCAGTAATTAACTACCCTTAATTACTTTATTAACTAAATTAATTATTCCTTAATTAATTTCTTAATTAATCCCTTGATTAATTATTCAAAGTAATTAAACTCAAATTACTTTCCTTCAATTAATTACTTCCAGTAATTATCTATTATTTACTTCCCTAAATAATATACCTTATTAATTACATTGAGTAATTATTTAACAAATCAATCCATTTATTAGTCTAAATTAATTAAACTTAATTAATTAACTTAAACTAATCAAATTAACTTAATTAATTATTAAAATTAATCACATTAATTATTTATTAAATAATCTCAAGTTAATGACCTTCATTAATAATTATTTAATTACTTTTCTTAAGTAATTAACTTAGATTAACCATTATTAATTTCAAATTAATAAATCTTAATAATCAATTAATTAATCTCTAATTATTTAATTAATTAAGTGTTAACCATAACTTAATTAATATTTAATTACTTTATTAATTAATCATTAATTAATACTCAAATTTATAATCCTTAATTACAAATTAATTATTCTATTTAATTAATCTAAACCTTAATTAAATTAATTTAAATCCTTAAGTACTTAATTAATTAATCCAAATCATTAATTAATTAGATTATTTAAACCATTTTAATTACCCTAAAGTTTTAATGATTTTAACTTTAAGATAAAACATTTTCTTATCCATGGTTAAATTATCATTCTCAAATACATTTGAAAACATCCATTTTCAAATTTACTTTTTAAATTTCATTTTAAATTCTAGATTTAAAATGAATATAAATTTTGTCTTTAACAAAGTTTAGAACCAATTTAAAAACCTTTACCTGTTAAAGAAATCTTATATCTTCTAAAGAATTTTTAAAAGAACTTCAATCAAATTTCTTTTTAAATTTAAAACATTTAAATATAACTAACATTTAAACCTATTTAAAACATTTAAATTTATAAAACTTATTTATATCCAAATCTAAAATTCAACTAAACTTGACTCCCTATAATAAAACTTGATTTCAATTCCTGTCTTTATAATTCTTCATAATTTAAATTCAGTTTAAATTTTAAACTGACAGGTATAAAAACCTGGCAACACAATTTCACTCGAACTCGCCATAAATTACTTCGAGTCGCAGCTCTAATTACTTCGAGTCTCACCCGCAGAAAAACTCGAGAAACTCGAGTAGCCTCCCCTGTCACTTGAGTCCAACACACCCGAGCTCTCTTTACAAATACTTCGAGTCGCCTATCTAAAATCTTCGAGCATCACTCGAAACAACCTGAGAAAACGCGAGCTCCACTCCTCTGTTAACCCAGACTTACCCAGATATTCGATCGCATGCACGTGCACGACCACCAGCGTCAACTCCGACCATCGCCGAGTATCCCCACATGACAACGTTCGACCACTAACCAAACTACGATCATCCAATCTTTAATCATTTCGCGAAATCGAAATCGAGTTCAATTTCAAAAACCTGGAACAAAAAGGACCAAACCATCACCAAAACCTGGCAAATCCCTCGCCTTCGCATTTCCGATCACCAGAACTTCTGGAATTCCGACCATGTCTTCGTCAACAACCAAGCTTCCCTCTCTCAAAAGCCTGAAGCACTCGATCGATTCAAGAAACCGTGGTACTCATTTTCCTTAACCCAGTAAAACTAGGTTTATAAATTTAAACTCTAAATCACTACTGCTGTAACGACCCAGAATTTTGAACAAATTAAATTGAGAATATTTAATTTATTTTAAATATTTGAACGATGATTTAATTTGAATCCCCGATATAAATTTGAATTTGACGATTAAAGTATAAAATTTAATCTAGTGAATGTTGAATAATAATTTGGATCTTCAATTTACAGTTGAAGAAAAATATTTCGAAAGCTTTTAAAATTCGTATTGATAACACTGAAGATAATAGAAGCTTCAGAATTGAAGTTTACAGTTATTTGTTCAGTTTTGAAAATTTTATCGTTCAGTCGATATTTAAAATAGCCGTCCGAGGCACAGTCTCGGAATCCGACGAAACCAGTTCCATTGGGTCCGTAATATTGAATTATTATCGGATTTCAAATTTCGTATTTTTCGGAGTTGATATGTGAGAATATGATAGGCAAACGCATTGAAGTTTTGAACGGTTTCAACTTAAATTTAAAATTTGAAATGGATCAACATCAGACACTTTCATCCCTAAAATCATGCCTTAAACCACGCCCAGTATCACGCAGAAAATCCCGGAGAGAAATCGTGCAAATTTTTCTTCGTTCGACTTTAAAGTATCTCGTCCTTCTCTGTTAATTTAAAATTCTCGTTCGCAAACAATTAATGGCCGAAGCCTCCCCTCATTCAAACGAAATAAAAATCGAAACTCCCCTCGTTCTCGTTCAAGATAAAATTAAATGGCCATTGGCATTCGAAGGGCAGGCGATGTCGCGAGAGGAGATCGGCAGAGGAATTCGCGATGGGAATTGGGGTTTCGTGACGTTCGCGCGCGCGAGTAGATCGAGTTCGATCTGGCATTTTCGTGGGTGATGAGAGCCGCGGCGACTCGAAATCGTGGAGGCGGAGGCAGTGAGTTCTGGCGGCTTTGGATTTGGGGGAGAGCGGCAGCAGTGTCGCGAACGTGTTATCAATCACGAGTTCGTTCGCGATGAACTAATGCTTCGGTGGCCAATGTCGCGTGCTCGACAGGGCGTGGTGATCTGGGTGGAGGTGCGCACTCGTGGGGAGGAGCTGCGTCGCAATGACGTTCTGGTGAGAGTCGTGGACTCACGACTTTGAGGGCGGCATTGGTTTGCGATCAATGGCGAGCACGGCAGAGATGGCGGCGGCTTCACGAGTTCATCGATGTCGTGAGGTTAGGGCATAGGGGCGGTCGCAATCGTAGGTGCAGACGAGCATTTGGGTAACTGAAGGTATTCGAACATCATCTGTTTTAATTTGAATTTAATTTATCTAAAACTATTTAGTTTACAGTCACATTTTAAAGTTTGAAAGAAGAAACAGCAAATGTACATATTTTTAATTGGCTAAGTTTATTTTTAATAATAGGTTTGGTGATAAATTTATTCAGTTTACCTATTTAATCATTTTTAGATACTAAGAGTACTAATTTGAGTTAAAAAAAAAAAAAAAAAAAAAAAAAAATCTGTTTTAATTTTAAAGGTAATAAATAGGTATATTTTATATATGAGTAAATGATTTCAAAGAGGAAAGAAAATATATATTTTCACTTAACCAGTCATTTTAAATAATGTATTAAAGTAAAAATTTAGTTTTAAGTTTAAAATTCCAGCTAAATTAATTTTGAAAGAAGAATTTAGTTAAAAATAAAATTTGGGTTAGGTAAATGAACATAACGATAATTTAAGTGTTCAGTTAATTCGGATATTAACAAATTGTATTAAATATTTATACAAGGTTAAAGTCGAGAAAACGAAAGAAGAATTGGAAATGGATTGCGAAATTAAAAGCTAAGGTGAGATCTTCTCACTCAGATTTAATTTTGAATTGCAGTTATTGATTGTGTTGATTGCTATTTGAATGTGATATTAGATATTTTAGGATATATCTATATATATATAGCAGTATATACATATTGGCATATGTATATATTGGATTGATGATTTCCCGCCTCGTATAGCGGATGAGACCCTATTGCGCCGTTAGTAAGCGGATTTATAAAAACCTATATACCGCGATAATTCCGTACTGGAGCGGAATTGGTATTGTGCTGACGTCTTTGGATGCAGGGAAACAGGTTGGAGGGATCCAACTGGACCCCTCACATTTATTTAATTCATTTCTATTGTGATATGAATCTGTGAATGATTATAGTGATACTATTAATCATATTGATATCTGGAAATTGTTTGAAAGCTAAAATTTAGCTGAATGGATGTTTGACATCATTGGATTCCAAAAATAAACGAAATTGAATTTTTGGAAATCAAAATAGAAATTTCTAAGTGAATTTGATTTTAGAAATTTAATAAATTCGAAGAAAGGAATTTTAAAGTATAAAAAGTGAATTTTTATAATCTTATTGAATTAATTTCAGAATCAAGTGAAAATGTTAAATAAATGGATTTCGTAAAGTAGTGATTATAAATTGAAGAATTTAATTTAAAATTTGGATTTTTAAAATAGATTGAAAGAAAACGATTGAAATTTATTTTCTTAAAAAGGAATTTTATTTAAAAGAAGATAAGTTGGAATTTCAGTTTAAAATTTAATTGGTAAATTGAAATAAGTTGCGAAATCAATGTAAAATGATTTCAATTTGAAGAATCCATTTTAAAACAGAATATTGAATAATTTAAGAAAAATAAGGAATTTATTTTAGTAGTGATAAGTAAAATTAGAAATCAATCTGTAATTGATTTAATATTGGAAATGAATCTTTGAGAAATCAGCATGGGAATTTTATTTAAAGTTGAAAATAAATTTAGAAATCAATGTTGAAATTGATTTGATATGAAGTTTATAAATAGAATTGAAACTTATAAAAGTTGTTTATAAACCCAAAGTCACTTATTTTGATAAGTTAAATATAGAAGTTGATAAAAGAAGATTTATAAGTCGAAGTTGTTATTAAAATGGAAATAGAATTTATAACCGTGTTTATAAATTCGGAATCGATTAAATTTGATAAGTGAATTATAGAAGGTTATTAAAGAAGATATATTCACGATTTTGGACAGTGAATATATTATTGAATAAAATGGATTCATTTTTGAAGAAGTGATATTTTAAAAATGAAGTTAAATTGTTTTTAACGATGTTTTTAAAATGTGTTAAATATCGAAAACATAGATTTCAACAGTTCTTGTTGAAATAGACGTTTTTGAGAAACTTAAGGAAATGGTGGACTATAACACTGTTGTTATAGTAAATGATTTCCGGAAGGAAATGTTTTATATAGTATTGGGATTTATATATCTATCTTAATTTCGAATCCCTATACTAGTGATTTCGAGTCGTCGTAACGATGTTTTACGTAACATTCGTTTTTGACTCAAATAAAGGTGTTAAAAGAATAATTTCCTTAAAGAATGAAATTATACTTAATTTGATTTAAGTATATCGAATATTTTCCAAGTGTTGAAAATAAATGAATTGTGAATTGCTGACTTATTTTTAAATAAGTATGGAAATGTTTTCCAAAACGAAATGAAATGTTTTGAGAATTTATCTTCTTAAAGATAAATTGAAATTGAATATTGAAAACGATTTGAAGATCGAATATCAGTAGATATTCGAAAGTATAAATTCAATACGGAATTTATAGAAGAAAGCGAAGTTGTTTAAAAATAAATATTGATTTATTTTTGAAGTATGGAAAATTGATTTGAAATTGTTTTCAAATGGTTAAGTGTGGAAATTTTATATCTAGTAAAAGATATTTTGGAAGATAAAATAATTTGGGAAAATTATTTGGAATCTGATGATGTTGCGCATCTTTATTGATAGTTAAATAACCGACTATCAATAATTACCTTTAGATAGGTATTTGTTGTGAATTGGATGAATTTGAATGCCACACTTATTTTTGAATAAACGCTCACTATTCGGGTTAGCCGGGAAAGGACCATGGGGTCGTATAACCCATTCCGAATATGTGATACGTCGTTATGAATCGCATTTGAAGACCGGTGTTGAAGACCGGATATTTTTGAAAACGGAAGGATTACCGTCGAGTTACTCTACATCGACTGATCTTCGATTTAGAGGTTTTATCACCCTTAGTGACGGGAAGTCCTGACGTGATTGAAAATTATCCGGAATGGCAAGGGCTTCGTGAGAAGTGCCTTCGGTTCTGTTCGATCCCGGAACAGACTTGTATGGATTGTGTGTCTGACGTTACAATTTGAGATATTGAGCTGATTTCTTTCAAATACATCTCTGTTGGTGGCGGAGAATTTATTCTCTTAGCTTAACACCCTTCTCTGAGACGTACGAGCTCAGAGGTTATGTAGTTGAAATTCATCAGCGATATATCCCAATTTGGTAACGTGGCATACTGAGTGTTGCTGTGAAATGATCAGTGTTTGATCATTTGTGATATGATCATTTGTTTGATCTTATATCTTTGTGATCATAGGTTGATCATTTTGTTTGACCCGAAGCAGGGCTTTTTGAGAAAGCGTAGCTTTGTGGACGAGACTTCGTCGAGCCTCACACCCCGGAAATGGTCGAAACAGGAAGGATGCAGCAAGGTTCTAGGGAGTAGCGCCCCTTAGTGTATGTCATTCCTTCTGGATAAAGGTGGTATCATGGTATGGAGCCCAGATACTTAACCTCTGTGGTTACTGCATTATTATTATCTATGTGGTTTGTTGCGAATCGGGGATCCTCGGGAAGATCGGTGACGATCGGGGGATGGCATACGCGTGTCAGTAGTTACCTATTTTTGCAGAGGTAACCCGGCCTTGTGTTGGCAGAGATCTAACCGTAATGTTAGGTTATTTCTCGGGTCGTCTATTCCAGGGACGTACCCATCGTGGATAGGAAGTTCCTTAGCCTGACCATTTGTTGGAAATCCAAAGAAACAATACGTGACTTGTACGGTTTTAGTTGTAGAACCTGCCATCTAATATGGCAGCTATAGCAAGCATACTATAATGGTACCTATGCTGGCTAAGATTTATATTCTACTTTCGAAATGTTTTCTACACTATGCACTAATAATAATATCAAAAATGATTTGATTTTGCGTAGTAAGCATCTTTGACTATCATAAGAAGAAATCTCCTCCAAGTCTGCGTTTGCATTGTGTGTGTGGCGGGAGGTCTTATGGTAGTTTCATTTTCCAAAAGCATTTCGAATTGACTTTAAAATTTTCCTGTTGTTTATTTTTAAAGAATAACTGTTTTACGATCTCACACCAGTCACCATGACTGACTCGGAGTTTATTGTTTCCCTTCTAAACTCTGGGTGCCCACCAATTTCTACACGGGCAGTCTAGAGTTAGATTATCAGGATATTCTGGATATTCTGGAGCTTTGGAGATAAGCTGGATGACGAGACGTAGTATTTGTATCTGATAGTATTTATTCCGCTGTGTATTCTGTATGAGGACAAGTTTATAAAACTGTCCATTGTTGTATATTGACTCTGATGATATGATGTGATGTAATGTAATAACAGATATAATTCTTTTGTTTTTAAATGATATTCATTTATCTATTATATATTGTTCCGCTGCGATATGTGAGATTCTGATATTGTGTTTCTGTTTCTGCTATTGTTCTGTTGTTGTTCTTCTTTCTTTTTCTTCTATCTTCTTCTTCTACCTTTTTCTTCTTTCTTAAAACCATAACTTTTCGGGTTTCCGGCATTCGATTCTCGGCAGTCGATAAAGTGAGTATCGATGTCGAATTTTCGAAAGTCGAAAATTCCGGGACGTTACAAGTGGTATCAAAGCATATGGTTAAGCGACAACCCTGCTCTGTTGGGTGTTACTCATTAGAGATAGAGTCAGTAGTACTCTAGAATGAGTTTGAGTGTAATAATAGATATGAGCGCGTATTTGTTATTGAATATAAAATTGTTTTATATTGTGATGATTGGTTTATTGAGTGGTATATGAACCTTCGTCGGCACAGTCTTGCAAAACTGTATCGAAGGGGTTTCTAAACACTCGAATAGAACAGTTCGGCACAATATTGTTTTAAATAGGGTGAATGAAATAATTTTGCCCAAAACTATTTTTTGTATAGAAAAGAAATGGTTTTCTATAAATTATCTTAGTATATGGATGCTTGGTTGTTAGGAAGAAATAACATTGAAATATTATCATTGTTATATTGAAATTGAATTAAAGTAATAACCAAAGATTGAAGATAAATCCATTTAACAAGTGAAATTTATAATTGTGAATTGAAAGATAAGAAAATAAAATTTTATATACGAATGAAATTTGTAAATTTAAAGTGTAAGTGAATTTATAATTGAAAATGGAATTCCAGGAAGTAATTGAAAATTAAAATTCATTAAAGGAATGGAATTAGTAATAAGAATATATAAATGATTATATAAACCGAAATGTAAATAAGTTGATAACTTATAAAAGATTTGAAAATTTTGGAGATCAGGATTTTTTGATTTGAAAATGAATTTCAAAGGTTTTGAAAAGTATTTTGGAGAGATGAAAAGCTCTAAACTCTTTTCGGTCGCTGGAAAATAACTTCGGTAATGACTGCAGCATCACTGATGTTCATTTTCGGGTTTCCAAAAGAGAAATTGCTGCCAAATTGTTTTAAATGGAAGTTGTTTGGAAAATTTGGGTTTTGTTTTGGAAATTCAAAGGATGATTTGAATTGTTTTCAAAAATGATTTTTGAAATGTTAAAAAGACTCTGGAATGTTATATTAAAATATTACGAAATATTATGAAATTGATAACTTATACGGTTGAATTTTGGTAGAATAAATTTAACTTAAAGATGAAGTTAAATAAATGTAAGTACAAATGAATCAATTGTGATTTAATGAAAGCGAAATTGAAAGTTAAATTAGTGAAATTAAACCTTGAATTGTGAACTAAATAAAAGGGATGGTTCGAATTTAAAGATGAATTCAAGTAAGAATAAATAAATTTTCAATGAAGGGAATTCACAATTGTACGTGAATAAGATTAGAACTGAATGTTGAATACGAATGTGAATAAATGAATTAGAATTGAAATGAATTAGTAACTGAAACTAATTTAAAATAGTGTGGTTATGAATGAAAGATAACTGATAAATTCAATATTCAGAAGTAAAATAGAATTCAAATTGAATTGTAATTGTGAATTGAATTCAAATGAAAAATTGAATGATAATAGATATGTAGCTTCAATAGTGAAGTAATGATGATATAAGCAGTTATATTGAAATTTTTGTAATAGAATTTGCAAAATGTTTGAATGCTATAACTAGATATTATGGCTAGTAGATATACAGGTATAAAGGAATTGAATTTGATTTCACAGATGATTTGAATTGCTCGACAAAAGGTACGTATTTGAATTATAATATGAGTTTTTGATGATTTCTCTCTAGCCGCTTGGCTTTTTCTTTTTCTTTTTAAAATCTGAGAGTCCGTAGGGACGTTTTGTAGTCGTACCGTAGTAGCCGCGCAAATGAGACGCTGGCGAAATTTTTCGAAAATTTCGAGTGTTAGGAAAATTTTTGAGAAATTTTTGAAAGTTTAAATTTGAATTTAAACTTAAATTTGAATTGTGAAGTTAAACAATGTTGTTTTGAAACTTAGAGTTGAAGTCGAAATGTAGTTGAATGATAACGAATCTTTAGTAGAAAGATTTGTTTTGATGAATTGAGAAAACTATTAGATTGTGAAAAATAGTAGACGAGTTAAGGACCACTTTTCCTAACTTGTAATTTCGAGGACGAAATTCTTTTAAGGAGGGAAGTTTGTAACGACCCAGAATTTTGAACAAATTAAATTGAGAATATTTAATTTATTTTAAATATTTGAACGATGATTTAATTTGAATCCCCGATATAAATTTGAATTTGACGATTAAAGTATAAAATTTAATCTAGTGAATGTTGAATAATAATTTGGATCTTCAATTTACAGTTGAAGAAAAATATTTCGAAAGCTTTTAAAATTCGTATTGATAACACTGAAGATAATAGAAGCTTCAGAATTGAAGTTTACAGTTATTTGTTCAGTTTTGAAAATTTTATCGTTCAGTCGATATTTAAAATAGCCGTCCGAGGCACAGTCTCGGAATCCGACGAAACCAGTTCCATTGGGTCCGTAATATTGAATTATTATCGGATTTCAAATTTCGTATTTTTCGGAGTTGATATGTGAGAATATGATAGGCAAACGCATTGAAGTTTTGAACGGTTTCAACTTAAATTTAAAATTTGAAATGGATCAACATCAGACACTTTCATCCCTAAAATCATGCCTTAAACCACGCCCAGTATCACGCAGAAAATCCCGGAGAGAAATCGTGCAAATTTTTCTTCGTTCGACTTTAAAGTATCTCGTCCTTCTCTGTTAATTTAAAATTCTCGTTCGCAAACAATTAATGGCCGAAGCCTCCCCTCATTCAAACGAAATAAAAATCGAAACTCCCCTCGTTCTCGTTCAAGATAAAATTAAATGGCCATTGGCATTCGAAGGGCAGGCGATGTCGCGAGAGGAGATCGGCAGAGGAATTCGCGATGGGAATTGGGGTTTCGTGACGTTCGCGCGCGCGAGTAGATCGAGTTCGATCTGGCATTTTCGTGGGTGATGAGAGCCGCGGCGACTCGAAATCGTGGAGGCGGAGGCAGTGAGTTCTGGCGGCTTTGGATTTGGGGGAGAGCGGCAGCAGTGTCGCGAACGTGTTATCAATCACGAGTTCGTTCGCGATGAACTAATGCTTCGGTGGCCAATGTCGCGTGCTCGACAGGGCGTGGTGATCTGGGTGGAGGTGCGCACTCGTGGGGAGGAGCTGCGTCGCAATGACGTTCTGGTGAGAGTCGTGGACTCACGACTTTGAGGGCGGCATTGGTTTGCGATCAATGGCGAGCACGGCAGAGATGGCGGCGGCTTCACGAGTTCATCGATGTCGTGAGGTTAGGGCATAGGGGCGGTCGCAATCGTAGGTGCAGACGAGCATTTGGGTAACTGAAGGTATTCGAACATCATCTGTTTTAATTTGAATTTAATTTATCTAAAACTATTTAGTTTACAGTCACATTTTAAAGTTTGAAAGAAGAAACAGCAAATGTACATATTTTTAATTGGCTAAGTTTATTTTTAATAATAGGTTTGGTGATAAATTTATTCAGTTTACCTATTTAATCATTTTTAGATACTAAGAGTACTAATTTGAGTTAAAAAAAAAAAAAAAAAAAAAAAAAATCTGTTTTAATTTTAAAGGTAATAAATAGGTATATTTTATATATGAGTAAATGATTTCAAAGAGGAAAGAAAATATATATTTTCACTTAACCAGTCATTTTAAATAATGTATTAAAGTAAAAATTTAGTTTTAAGTTTAAAATTCCAGCTAAATTAATTTTGAAAGAAGAATTTAGTTAAAAATAAAATTTGGGTTAGGTAAATGAACATAACGATAATTTAAGTGTTCAGTTAATTCGGATATTAACAAATTGTATTAAATATTTATACAAGGTTAAAGTCGAGAAAACGAAAGAAGAATTGGAAATGGATTGCGAAATTAAAAGCTAAGGTGAGATCTTCTCACTCAGATTTAATTTTGAATTGCAGTTATTGATTGTGTTGATTGCTATTTGAATGTGATATTAGATATTTTAGGATATATCTATATATATATAGCAGTATATACATATTGGCATATGTATATATTGGATTGATGATTTCCCGCCTCGTATAGCGGATGAGACCCTATTGCGCCGTTAGTAAGCGGATTTATAAAAACCTATATACCGCGATAATTCCGTACTGGAGCGGAATTGGTATTGTGCTGACGTCTTTGGATGCAGGGAAACAGGTTGGAGGGATCCAACTGGACCCCTCACATTTATTTAATTCATTTCTATTGTGATATGAATCTGTGAATGATTATAGTGATACTATTAATCATATTGATATCTGGAAATTGTTTGAAAGCTAAAATTTAGCTGAATGGATGTTTGACATCATTGGATTCCAAAAATAAACGAAATTGAATTTTTGGAAATCAAAATAGAAATTTCTAAGTGAATTTGATTTTAGAAATTTAATAAATTCGAAGAAAGGAATTTTAAAGTATAAAAAGTGAATTTTTATAATCTTATTGAATTAATTTCAGAATCAAGTGAAAATGTTAAATAAATGGATTTCGTAAAGTAGTGATTATAAATTGAAGAATTTAATTTAAAATTTGGATTTTTAAAATAGATTGAAAGAAAACGATTGAAATTTATTTTCTTAAAAAGGAATTTTATTTAAAAGAAGATAAGTTGGAATTTCAGTTTAAAATTTAATTGGTAAATTGAAATAAGTTGCGAAATCAATGTAAAATGATTTCAATTTGAAGAATCCATTTTAAAACAGAATATTGAATAATTTAAGAAAAATAAGGAATTTATTTTAGTAGTGATAAGTAAAATTAGAAATCAATCTGTAATTGATTTAATATTGGAAATGAATCTTTGAGAAATCAGCATGGGAATTTTATTTAAAGTTGAAAATAAATTTAGAAATCAATGTTGAAATTGATTTGATATGAAGTTTATAAATAGAATTGAAACTTATAAAAGTTGTTTATAAACCCAAAGTCACTTATTTTGATAAGTTAAATATAGAAGTTGATAAAAGAAGATTTATAAGTCGAAGTTGTTATTAAAATGGAAATAGAATTTATAACCGTGTTTATAAATTCGGAATCGATTAAATTTGATAAGTGAATTATAGAAGGTTATTAAAGAAGATATATTCACGATTTTGGACAGTGAATATATTATTGAATAAAATGGATTCATTTTTGAAGAAGTGATATTTTAAAAATGAAGTTAAATTGTTTTTAACGATGTTTTTAAAATGTGTTAAATATCGAAAACATAGATTTCAACAGTTCTTGTTGAAATAGACGTTTTTGAGAAACTTAAGGAAATGGTGGACTATAACACTGTTGTTATAGTAAATGATTTCCGGAAGGAAATGTTTTATATAGTATTGGGATTTATATATCTATCTTAATTTCGAATCCCTATACTAGTGATTTCGAGTCGTCGTAACGATGTTTTACGTAACATTCGTTTTTGACTCAAATAAAGGTGTTAAAAGAATAATTTCCTTAAAGAATGAAATTATACTTAATTTGATTTAAGTATATCGAATATTTTCCAAGTGTTGAAAATAAATGAATTGTGAATTGCTGACTTATTTTTAAATAAGTATGGAAATGTTTTCCAAAACGAAATGAAATGTTTTGAGAATTTATCTTCTTAAAGATAAATTGAAATTGAATATTGAAAACGATTTGAAGATCGAATATCAGTAGATATTCGAAAGTATAAATTCAATACGGAATTTATAGAAGAAAGCGAAGTTGTTTAAAAATAAATATTGATTTATTTTTGAAGTATGGAAAATTGATTTGAAATTGTTTTCAAATGGTTAAGTGTGGAAATTTTATATCTAGTAAAAGATATTTTGGAAGATAAAATAATTTGGGAAAATTATTTGGAATCTGATGATGTTGCGCATCTTTATTGATAGTTAAATAACCGACTATCAATAATTACCTTTAGATAGGTATTTGTTGTGAATTGGATGAATTTGAATGCCACACTTATTTTTGAATAAACGCTCACTATTCGGGTTAGCCGGGAAAGGACCATGGGGTCGTATAACCCATTCCGAATATGTGATACGTCGTTATGAATCGCATTTGAAGACCGGTGTTGAAGACCGGATATTTTTGAAAACGGAAGGATTACCGTCGAGTTACTCTACATCGACTGATCTTCGATTTAGAGGTTTTATCACCCTTAGTGACGGGAAGTCCTGACGTGATTGAAAATTATCCGGAATGGCAAGGGCTTCGTGAGAAGTGCCTTCGGTTCTGTTCGATCCCGGAACAGACTTGTATGGATTGTGTGTCTGACGTTACAATTTGAGATATTGAGCTGATTTCTTTCAAATACATCTCTGTTGGTGGCGGAGAATTTATTCTCTTAGCTTAACACCCTTCTCTGAGACGTACGAGCTCAGAGGTTATGTAGTTGAAATTCATCAGCGATATATCCCAATTTGGTAACGTGGCATACTGAGTGTTGCTGTGAAATGATCAGTGTTTGATCATTTGTGATATGATCATTTGTTTGATCTTATATCTTTGTGATCATAGGTTGATCATTTTGTTTGACCCGAAGCAGGGCTTTTTGAGAAAGCGTAGCTTTGTGGACGAGACTTCGTCGAGCCTCACACCCCGGAAATGGTCGAAACAGGAAGGATGCAGCAAGGTTCTAGGGAGTAGCGCCCCTTAGTGTATGTCATTCCTTCTGGATAAAGGTGGTATCATGGTATGGAGCCCAGATACTTAACCTCTGTGGTTACTGCATTATTATTATCTATGTGGTTTGTTGCGAATCGGGGATCCTCGGGAAGATCGGTGACGATCGGGGGATGGCATACGCGTGTCAGTAGTTACCTATTTTTGCAGAGGTAACCCGGCCTTGTGTTGGCAGAGATCTAACCGTAATGTTAGGTTATTTCTCGGGTCGTCTATTCCAGGGACGTACCCATCGTGGATAGGAAGTTCCTTAGCCTGACCATTTGTTGGAAATCCAAAGAAACAATACGTGACTTGTACGGTTTTAGTTGTAGAACCTGCCATCTAATATGGCAGCTATAGCAAGCATACTATAATGGTACCTATGCTGGCTAAGATTTATATTCTACTTTCGAAATGTTTTCTACACTATGCACTAATAATAATATCAAAAATGATTTGATTTTGCGTAGTAAGCATCTTTGACTATCATAAGAAGAAATCTCCTCCAAGTCTGCGTTTGCATTGTGTGTGTGGCGGGAGGTCTTATGGTAGTTTCATTTTCCAAAAGCATTTCGAATTGACTTTAAAATTTTCCTGTTGTTTATTTTTAAAGAATAACTGTTTTACGATCTCACACCAGTCACCATGACTGACTCGGAGTTTATTGTTTCCCTTCTAAACTCTGGGTGCCCACCAATTTCTACACGGGCAGTCTAGAGTTAGATTATCAGGATATTCTGGATATTCTGGAGCTTTGGAGATAAGCTGGATGACGAGACGTAGTATTTGTATCTGATAGTATTTATTCCGCTGTGTATTCTGTATGAGGACAAGTTTATAAAACTGTCCATTGTTGTATATTGACTCTGATGATATGATGTGATGTAATGTAATAACAGATATAATTCTTTTGTTTTTAAATGATATTCATTTATCTATTATATATTGTTCCGCTGCGATATGTGAGATTCTGATATTGTGTTTCTGTTTCTGCTATTGTTCTGTTGTTGTTCTTCTTTCTTTTTCTTCTATCTTCTTCTTCTACCTTTTTCTTCTTTCTTAAAACCATAACTTTTCGGGTTTCCGGCATTCGATTCTCGGCAGTCGATAAAGTGAGTATCGATGTCGAATTTTCGAAAGTCGAAAATTCCGGGACGTTACAACTGCCTCACTACTCTATTTTAATTTCCAGTAATTTTTCTTACATCTTCGATCACTCTACTATCCTCAGAAAGAAACTCGACTTCCCAAACCATCTAGATCACCAGAATTACCCAAAACTTCATATTTAGTTTAATACAGAACTGCACCCTTATTTCTAAACTATAAATTATGATTCTAATACTAAAAATCATGTTATAGCTTATGTATTCAATTTATAAACCTGAATTTATAAATTACAAGGTTTGAGTTTCCACTTTTATAGACATTGCTCTGTTGTTTTTAGTTTACAGAGACACACAGGTTTGAAGTTGGGCTTAATTAAATTTTAAACTTTAGTTTATGATGAAACAAACTAATTTTGTTTAAAGCTTAAATCCAAATCAAGACTAGATCATGGGGTAATGATTTTAAATCAAAACTGGAGCTTGGAATTAAAAAAAACAGAGACACATTGATACAAAGCAACATGCACACCTATATACATTCATGTATATGCAGAATCAACCATAAACATTCACACCACAACACAATTATCACAGAATTAAGCATGCAAACATAATTATACTTAAGTTATTTTAAGTAAGAATGTTACTCACCAAACATGCAGAGCAGGGGTAGTTTAGCTTTTGAAAACTGTAAACTGTTTTGAACTTTAACTTGAATGCCTCTTGATTTAAAACTTGAATTTGCTGGGCTTTACTGATTGAATTTAGAACTGCATGCATGCTTGCCTCCAGGTTGAAGAAATGAAGGCAGACAGGCTTCAGACTTGATTTCCAAATTGCAAATGGATGCAACAGGGCTTTTGAATTTGATGCAGATTCGAAAAGAATGCATACTGGTTTCTTGTATTGAATCCAGATTGAAGAAAAATGTTTTGCATGCTTTTGGAATTTTAAAAACTAAGTTGTAGATGTTCAGATTAAACATGCAAGCTTTGAAATTGATTTGAGATTGTGGTTTTTATGAGGAGTTTTGAGTATTGATTTCAGATTTTTGCTTAGAGAAAGGTTACTGATCAGATTTGTATTAGAGGAAAGGTTTTGAGTTTCTTTTGTTTTGAAAAGGAGAATAGAAAGAATGAAGTAAAGGGATGCAATATGTATATATAAGTGAATTTATGGTTTTATAAAAATAAAAGAAAATAAAAATAAATAAGGACACTTGTCCTATACATTTGTTTATTTAATTACACATGTTTTACAAAGCTTTAGATAAATGACACATGTCCTTTAAGTAATTATTCATATTTTTATTTATTTTAAAAGTAATTAAAAAGTCTTTTTCTTATTTATTAAACACTTATCTATATATATATTACTTATTAAAGAAAAACAAAAGCTAATTATACTTATAAATAAAAGTTTATACAAATATTTTAAAATCCAAAACAATTTAAATATATATTCTTTTGAATTTCAAAACTTTAAATTCAAGTTTAAATAAAATTAAATCCTAAGATTCAATTTAAAAGTTAAGTTATATATATTTACATACACTATTTATTCAATTTAAAATAACAATTCCTTTTAGCATTAAAATTCATACATATTAAAAAAAATACATTATACTTATTATTTGAAATTAACATATTTTATAATTTAAACAAGAGATTATATTATCAAGAAATATTTAAAAAGAAATAAAACAAACCAATTTTTGTAAATCTTATTTATATTTAAGCTTAAGTAAAGAATATCTTAAACCAATTAAATATTTTCTTAAAGTATTTTAAAACTATAAAATTACTTATTTAAATATCTTTGAAAAGTCCAGATTAAATTAAATATAAATTTCCAATTTACCAAAGCTTCTATTTACAATATATATAAATAAATATATATATTCAAATAGAAAATATCTTATTAACTTTTAAAAGATAAAATTACCAATTAATACTAATTTAATCATATTATTAAATTAAATTCAAATCTTATTATCAAAGATTATCCATATCAATTTAATTATTCAACAGATTATTAAATTGATATTGTCAAAATTTCCGGGATATTACATCCCCCGGTCCTTTGGGACCTTTATCCGAGCGCTCGATAACCAACATCACACATCATAAAGAAAGTGTATCCACATGAGTAAGTATCTGGGCTCCATACCATGATACTACCCTTTTCCAGAAGGAATGGTCATACCCTAGGGGAGCTACCCCTGAAAACCTTGCCGCACAATTCCTGTTTCGACCATTACCGGGTTGTGAGGCTCGACGAAGTCTCGTCCACAAAGCTACGCTTTTTCAAAAAGCCACGCTTTGGGTCAACAGATGATCAACCTATGATCACAAAGATAAATGATCAAACAAAAAATCATATCACAAATGATCAAACATTGATCATCACACAGCAACACTCAGCATGCCACATTACCAAATTGGGATATATCGCTGATAAATTTCAACTACATAACCTCTGAGCTCGTATGTCTCAGAGAAGGGTGTTAAGCTAAGAGAATAAATTCTCCGCCACCAAACAGAAATGTATTTGAAAGAAATCGGCTTTATATCTCAAAGTGTAATGTCAGACATGTATCCATACAAGTCTGTTCCGGGTTCGAACAGAACCGAAGGCACTTCTCACGACGCCCTTGCAATTCCGGATAATTTCCAATCACGTCCGGACTTCCCGTCACAAAAGAGTGATATAAATCTCTATACCGGCGCGACTTAGTGCAGAGACATTCGACAGGTCGTCCTTTCATTTTCGAAAAATATCCGGTCTTCAACACCGGTCTTCAAATGCGATCCATATACGACGTATCACTATTCGGAATGGGTTATAAGACCCAAAGGTCCTTTCCCGGCTAACCCGAATAGTGAGCGCAATATTTAAAAATATACGGATATTGGGATTTCAATTAAGTCACAACTTATTACCCAAAAATCTTTCTTCAAATTGTTTAAACAAGTTACCATTTTAATCTTTTTAAACAAAAAGATTCAATTCACAAAGTTCACTTAATTTCACAAAGATTCATTCATAGATTTTCCAAATCAATTTCCCTTTCAATTTGATTAATTCGTTAAATCTTTAAATCAAAGATTTAACTCATAGTTTTCAAAACAATTTCATTTCGAATGGGTTAAACAAATCATCACTTTAAATCTGTTAAAAATAGACAGATTTAATTCATAGCTTTCAAAAAGAATTCATTCATAACTTGGAAAACCATTTTTCAATTCAATATTGAAATTCCTTTAATTAAACTGGAATTTCATTTCTTATCTGAAAGCTTTTATTCTTTTAAAACAACAGTTTCATTTCAGAAAATCTGATTCATTCATACGAGTGGAAATCCAAATTCTTAAAATTATACTTTTAAAATGGTTTAATTCATACAAACACATTTATATCATCTTTTATCCCTAGTTTCCAAATCATAGATTTAATTTCAAACTTGAATTCAAATTTAAATCAAATTATTTAAATTTTCAAAACTCGATTAAGTTATTCAAAATAACTTTTATCTTTGAAATTATATTTCAAAAGCTTTTCACTTTAAACCCCAAATTTCTAATTTCAAAATCAATTGAAATTAAAATTTCAATTTCAAAACATCAAATTTAAATTATCTGTGACTTAACCGATTTCCACGTGAAATCCATATTTGTGTGTGTAAAGTGTAGTCCAGGGTTTCACACACAATAGTGCAACATCAATCATCACAGATATATCGATAAGCGGTATAATCGATAACGCTTATCTTCATTCACAAATCACAGATATAATAAACTTATCGGTCACAACGATTCACAATTATAATTCGATGTGGGTTTCGGATAGCCAACTGGAATCCGACTCCCTGTCGCATCGAAGTTCAAGTGCCGTTTTACGGGCCATGGGGTTTCATATTCACATAGTAATATATCACAGAAATAGAAATTTCAGATCACAACATAAATCAGGATGTATCACAAACATCATATATCAGGGATATCAATAATCAAATCAATAGAATCCAAATATTCATAAGTAAGGTCAATTAATTATCTAATAAACTAGAATCAGATAAATTTCTTATGAATAAACTACATATCTTGGTTAATTAATCATTAATTAATTATAAACCATTTTAATTAATTAACTTTTAATCATTTATTAATTACCCTCAAATTAATTAACTTAATTTATAAATCATATAAATTAATTAACCTTATACAATTTACAAAATAAATTAACCCCTTAATTGCTTTCATTAAGTAATTAACAATTTACAATTGATTATCTTAATTTATAAGTCTTATTAATTCAAATCAAATTTAATCACATAAATTTAATTACTTAAAAATTTCTAGTTAATTTTCTTCATTAACTAATAACATTTCTTAAATTACTTTCTTAAGAAATTATCTTAGATTAAATCAATATTTATCATTTCTAATTATTAATTAGTCTAAATTATTTATAATTTTAAATAAGTCATTCTTTAATTACCTTATTAATTTTAATGAATTATAAATCATTAATCCAAATTTCCGTCAAGATAAAACTTTTCTTACCTATACATTTGAAAACATTTATTTTAATTTTACCTTTAAATTCAAACTATTTGAATCCTTTTTCAAGTTATTTAAAACATTTTAATTTATAAAATTTAAATAAATGTTGAATCTAGGGTTCAACTCAGTTTTGAATTCCAGACTTTAAATTTAGGTTTTAAATTCTGTTTTAAAACTTGCTTCCAGATTTTAAAGTTAAACTGAATTGAAAACAAACAGGCTTCCCAAAGAAACCTGTAATCCCTTTTCATACGCGAGCCAATCATCCACTTACCCGAGCCCAAAACCAGTTTTCTTCGAATCAATTGCTCGAATCACCCGAGTAAAACTCGAGCTTCCCTGCTTTCACAACCTACCCCAAAACTAAGAACTAACCCAAACACTGACACTCGTGACATATCGTGCACGTGCACGAGGCACCGGAGCCACTCCGATCGTCGTCGCTATCTCGCACAAATCGCCAGTGACATTATCAACTCAGACAAACACTCAGATCGTCGAAACCACCACGAAATCGAATTCGAGCTATCCTACCGCTTCCTAGAACCCATTCGATCACCAAAAATCTGCTTCGCCCCGCCACGTCGTGCCACCGGTGGCCATGGATCTCCGACCTCAGCTACAACACATCGCCACGGCCCTATTCCCCCCCGTGCGATCGACCAGATTGCCACGTCGACGACGAAACCCTCTCGTGAACAACGACGAACCCATCCAACCCCAAAACCCTAAAATGACCTCGTCCAAGCAATTCGCACATTAGATAAATTTTTATTTATTTTTCCTGTCTTCGTGAATCATCAAGCTATCTTCAAAACGAAATTCAGCATCTAGAATTAACTTGATCAACAGAAATTGATAGAGAAGCATTTTTGGTTCATCTCAGAACTGCACCTAAGATACTAAATTAAAAATCAACATATTAAGTTTAAAAATCCTATCTTTGTATAAGAATTCAAGTTATATGATTGAAGTAGCCATTTAAAACATTCGAATTTAACATGAATTTTCAATTTTTCTCTGTAAACTAAGGTTCTAGCTATGATATTGCACTAGCATGTTTTAAACCATTTTGAGTTTTTGATTTATGTTTCAGCAACTTGTTTTATTCTGATTGAATGAGAATATATTGAATTTCCTAATTTATTTTTACTCTAAAACCAGAAGCAAAAAGAATAGATTTTTTTTCACTGTTTATGATCATACTGTAACTAGAAAATCAGAAGACAAACTCTTAAAAAATTCTCAGAACAGCATATACACCATACTTGCATACTAACATAATTATCAACCAACAATCACTCTCCACAATTTACTTCAAGCATCAACTCAGATATCGAGATATATAGATGGGTTAAAATGAGTTTGCTCACAAAAGACTAACTTTAGAGAGAACATTCATCAGAATGAAGATACTTAAAACAATTTGGGATGTGATGTTACTCACCTTGCAGTTTGAACAGAATGAAGATCTATGCCTGGAAAAATTGATTTTTTTTCTTTCAGGTTGAAGATTGGTTTCTGGTTCAATTTCGTGAATTCCAGATCATCATCCCTAGGCCGAAGACTTTGCATTTGATGATCATTGTGTTGAGACTGAACTTAAAAACAGCAGATTACTTTTCGAATTTGATTTGCTATGTTTCCAGTTGAAAGCTTCTAGTTTGTATGATTTCCAGGCTTGAAGTTTGTTTTAGTTTTCAAAATGATATCTTCCTTATATTTTTCTCAGCTCGAACTGAAACGAGGAAGACTTGATAAAAATGAGTTTTCAGGGTACTCATTTTGTTTACCAGGCAAGATCTTGGAGGCTGATATATTGATTTGGTGGCCAAGCATTAATTAGGCTTTTGTACAAATGGTTATTTTATTTGATTGTATATTTGAATATATACTTGCATTTCGGCTGAAGGTACTTGAACATGATGGCTTCATTAAATTGACTTTGTCTTGCATTCTACTACACATACTTACCTACTTGTTGACTATGCAAAAACTCATTTCGGCTGAGAGGATTATACATTGTACTGAGGAGATGGGGTAGGTACTTGTGTTTCTTGCTATCTTATATATGCATAGATAATTGTTTTAACTTTCATTTGTTCATCTCATCCTACCTATTTGTTTATTACTTTAGCCCGCACTTATTATTGTTGCTAGCTACATATTTGTTTGTATACCTCATGTTTATTAAAGTTGTTTTTATTTTATTTTCTTTCCTATTACTATACATTCTTATTTATATTTGTTTTTCTTTTTATTACTTTAAAATACAAGTGAACTTCTATTTTGTTCTTTGCTTTTTTTATTATTTTATAAATTTAAATGATTTATACAAAATTTTATCTGTATTCGGGAAAACTCGTAATCCATTATAATAAATTTCACAATTTTTTATTCAAAAATTAAATAAATTTATTAATTTAAATAAATAAAAATCCGGGGTCGTTACAAACTTCCCCCCTTAAAAGAATTTCGTCCTCGAAATTACCGAGAAGACAAAAAGATAGATGAAGAATATTTCATCTAATCAAACTAAACATCCATTCTGCATTTGGCTTACCAAATCAGAATATCAATAACAGATACAAGAATGAATCTGTTTAACACTTCACAAGATACTCGGGTTATCCAGATCTACGAAATATACAAGGGCATTGGTTAGTTCAAAGGGATAACTAACTATTCGTAGAACATATCCGGACCCAAGGAATAGATAGATAGATGGATACGATTTCAAAACTTTTTAGTTTAAAACTAAAATATACCTATCAACCATAGCAACCAATGCAAACAATTCATCCAAACAAACAATTTTGGCTTATCCGGAGTTTATGTCCCATTTTAATACATCGAATTCCTTCCTGGATCTACCAGAAACTATCGAAGAATTGAGAAAAGATACTGAAACAAAGAGATTGATAGAGAAAAGATTACTTCCTTGTTGTTACAGAGTATTGACCATTTATAGTCGTATTTCTCTGTCCCCTATCTCATCCTCTTCTTGCACTCATACTCACTATAAGTGGATAGCAAGAGAATTTACTGAGACGTACAGACGGATATCTGAGAATTACTCATTCTAGAGTTTACTTCACTCTATCTCTAATGAGCTACTTAACGTGTTATACTCCTGAACTAAAGTTCAACCTTAGCTCTGATACCAAATGTAACGTCCCGGATTTTCGCGTTCGAAAATCGACATCCATACTTTACATCGTACTCGAATGTCGTAGATTCGAGCGTTCAAATCCGAGTCGCCGGAGCTTATAACACAGTTAAGTAAATAACACAGCGGAAGAGATGAATAATACATTGATATACAATATCTGATACAACAGAATGATACAATGAATATCAATATACATCAGAGATATGATACAACAAATAGCAGCGGAAAAGAAAACGATAACATCAGCAGCGGATAATCTCCATCTTCAAAGCACTAATCCAGAAATAGCTTGAACTCCCAATAACGATACACCAAGATAAGCAAGTGCAGTCCGATCCAAAGACTGAACTAGCTCCAGATAACCTACTAATCTGACTATCTGAAAAACCAAACTCTAGACTGCTCGTGTGGAAAATTATGAGCATCCAGAGTTTAGGAAAGAAACAATAAACTCCGGATCAGTCATGGGACTGGTGTGAGCAACAAAAACAGTTTATCTTTTAAAACAAATAGCAGAGAATTTTAAAGTCAATTCGTAATGCTTTTGGAAAATGAAACTACCATAAGATCTCCCACCACACACACAATGCAAACGCAGAATTGGAGGAGATTTCTTCTTATGATAGTCAAAGATGCTTACTATGCAAAATCAAATCATTTGATATTATTACTAGTGCATAGTGTAGAAAACAATTTCGAAAGTAGAATATAAATCTTAGCCAGCATAGACATTTCGCACTTATGCCTACTATAGCTACCATATTCAATAGCAGGTTACCACCACATTCCATGGCAGGTAATACAACTAAAACCGTACAGGGCTCGTATTGTTTTGTTTGGATTTCCAACAAATGGTCAGGCTAAGGAACTTCCTATTCCACGAAAGAAATGCCTCTGGCGGGACGTTCCGAGAACCAACAGTTCTCTGCCAAACAAGGCCGGCAACCCCTTTTCCCAAGGGATAAAAGAAACCTCAGATATGCCACCCCCGGTCCTTTAGGACCTTTATCCGAGCGCTCGATAACCAACATCACACATCATAAAGAAAGTGTATCCACATGAGTAAGTATCTGGGCTCCATACCATGATACTACCCTTTTCCAGAAGGAATGGTCATACCCTAGGGGAGCTACCCCTGAAAACCTTGCCGCACAATTCCTGTTTCGACCATTACCGGGTTGTGAGGCTCGACGAAGTCTCGTCCACAAAGCTACGCTTTTTCAAAAAGCCACGCTTTGGGTCAACAGATGATCAACCTATGATCACAAAGATAAATGATCAAACAAAAAATCATATCACAAATGATCAAACATTGATCATCACACAGCAACACTCAGCATGCCACATTACCAAATTGGGATATATCGCTGATAAATTTCAACTACATAACCTCTGAGCTCGTATGTCTCAGAGAAGGGTGTTAAGCTAAGAGAATAAATTCTCCGCCACCAAACAGAAATGTATTTGAAAGAAATCGGCTTTATATCTCAAAGTGTAATGTCAGACATGTATCCATACAAGTCTGTTCCGGGTTCGAACAGAACCGAAGGCACTTCTCACGAAGCCCTTGCAATTCCGGATAATTTCCAATCACGTCCGGACTTCCCGTCACAAAAGAGTGACATAAATCTCTATACCGGCGCGACTCAGCGCAGAGACATTCGACAGGTCGTCCTTTCATTTTCGAAAAATATCCGGTCTTCAACACCGGTCTTCAAATGCGATCCATATACGACGTATCACTATTCGGAATGGGTTATACGACCCAAAGGTCCTTTCCCGGCTAACCCGAATAGTGAGCGCAATATTTAAAAATATACGGATATTGGGATTTCAATTAAGTCACAACTTATTACCCAAAAATCTTTCTTCAAATGGTTTAAACAAGTTACCATTTTAATCTTTTTAAACAAAAAGATTCAATTCACAAAGTTCACTTAATTTCACAAAGATTCATTCATAGATTTTCCAAATCAATTTCCCTTTCAATTTGATTAATTCGTTAAATCTTTAAATCAAAGATTTAACTCATAATTTTCAAAACAATTTCATTTCGAATGGGTTAAACAAATCATCACTTTAAATCTGTTAAAAATAGACAAATTTAATTCATAGCTTTCAAAAAGAATTCATTCATAACTTGGAAAACCATTTTTCAATTCAATATTGAAATTCCTTTAATTAAACTGGAATTTCATTTCTTATCTGAAAGCTTTTATTCTTTTAAAACAACAGTTTCATTTCAGAAAATCTGATTCATTCATACGAGTGGAAATCCAAATTCTCAAAATTATACTTTTAAAATGGTTTAATTCATACAAACACATTTATATCATCTTTTATCCCTAGTTTCCAAATCATAGATTTAATTTCAAACTTGAATTCAAATTTAAATCAAATTATTTAAATTTTCAAAACTCGATTAAGTTATTCAAAATAACTTTTATCTTTGAAATTATATTTCAAAAGCTTTTCACTTTAAACCCCAAATTTCTAATTTCAAAATCAATTGAAATTAAAATTTCAATTTCAAAACACCAAATTTAAATTATCTGTGACTTAACCGATTTCCACGTGAAATCCATATTTGTGTGTGTAAAGTGTAGTCCAGGGTTTCACACACAATAGTGCAACATCAATCATCACAGATATATCGATAAGCGGTATAATCGATAACGCTTATCTTCATTCACAAATCATAGATATAATAAACTTATCGGTCACAACGATTCACAATTATAATTCGATGTGGGTTTCGGATAGCCAACTGGAATCCGACTCCCTGTCGCATCGAAGTTCAAGTGCCGTTTTTACGGGCCATGGGGTTTCATATTCACATAGTAATATATCACAGAAATAGAAATTTCAGATCACAACATAAATCAGGATGTATCACAAACATCATATATCAGGGATATCAATAATCAAATCAATAGAATCCAAATATTCATAAGTAAGGTCAATTAATTATCTAATAAACTAGAATCAGATAAATTTCTTATGAATAAACTACATATCTTGGTTAATTAATCATTAATTAATTATAAACCATTTTAATTAATTAACTTTTAATCATTTATTAATTACCCTCAAATTAATTAATTTAATTTATAAATCATATAAATTAATTAACCTTATACAATTTACAAAATAAATTAACCCCTTAATTGCTTTCATTAAGTAATTAACAATTTACAATTGATTATCTTAATTTATAAGTCTTATTAATTCAAATCAAATTTAATCACATAAATTTAATTACTTAAAAATTTCTAGTTAATTTTCTTCATTAACTAATAACATTTCTTAAATTACTTTCTTAAGAAATTATCTTAGATTAAATCAATATTTATCATTTCTAATTATTAATTAGTCTAAATTATTTATAATTTTAAATAAGTCATTCTTTAATTACCTTATTAATTTTAATGAATTATAAATCATTAATCCAAATTTCCGTCAAGATAAAACTTTTCTTACCTATACATTTGAAAACATTTATTTTAATTTTACCTTTAAATTCAAACTATTTGAATCCTTTTTAAAGTTATTTAAAACATTTTAATTTATAAAATTTAAATAAATGTTGAATCTAGGGTTCAACTCAGTTTTGAATTCCAGACTTTAAATTTAGGTTTTAAATTCTGTTTTAAAACTTGCTTCCAGATTTTAAAGTTAAACTGAATTGAAAACAAACAGGCTTCCCAAAGAAACCTGTAATCCCTTTTCATACGCGAGCCAATCATCCACTTACCCAAGCCCAAAACCAGTTTTCTTCGAATCAATTGCTCGAATCACCCGAGTAAAACTCGAGCTTCCCTGCTTTCACAACCTACCCCAAAACTAAGAACTAACCCAAACACTGACACTCGTGACATATCGTGCACGTGCACGAGGCGCCGGAGCCACTCCGATCGTCGCCGCTATCTCGCACAAATCGCCAGTGACATTATCAACTCAGACAAACACTCAGATCGTCGAAACCACCATGAAATCAAATTCGAGCTATCCTACCGCTTCCTAGAACCCATTCGATCACCAAAAATCTGCTTCACCCCGCCACGTCGTGCCACCGGTGGCCATGGATCTCCGACCTCAGCTACAACACATCGCCACGGCCCTATTCCCCCCCGTGCGATCGACCAGATTGCCACGTCGACGACGAAACCCGCTCGTGAACAACAGCGAACCCATCCAACCCCAAAACCCTAAAATGACCTCGTCCAAGCAATTCACACATTAGATAAATTTTTATTTATTTTTCCTGTCTTCGTGAATCATCAAGCTATCTTCAAAACGAAATTCAGCATCTAGAATTAACTTGATCAACAGAAATTGATAGAGAAGCATTTTTGGTTCATCTCAGAACTGCACCTAAGATACTAAATTAAAAATCAACATATTAAGTTTAAAAATCCTATCTTTGTATAAGAATTCAAGTTATATGATTGAAGTAGCCATTTAAAACATTCGAATTTAACATGAATTTGCAATTTTGCTCTGTAAACTAAGGTTCTAGCTGTGATATTGCACTAGCATGTTTTAAACCATTTTGAGTTTTTGATTTATGTTTCAGCAACTTGTTTTATTCTGATTGAATGAGAATATATTGAATTTCCTAATTTATTTTTACTCTAAAACCAGAAGCAAAAAGAATAGATTTTTTTTCACTGTTTATGATCATACTGTAACTAGAAAATCAGAAGACAAACTCTTAAAAAATTCTCAGAACAGCATATACACCATACTTGCATACTAACATAATTATCAACCAACAATCACTCTCCACAATTTACTTCAAGCATCAACTCAGATATCGAGATATATAGATGGGTTAAAATGAGTTTGCTCACAAAAGACTAACTTTAGAGAGAACATTCATCAGAATGAAGATACTTAAAACGATTTGGGATGTGATGTTACTCACCTTGCAGTTTGAACAGAATGAAGATCTATGCCTGGAAAAATTGATTTTTTTTCTTTCAGGTTGAAGATTGGTTTCTGGTTCAATTTCGTGGATTCCAGATCATCATCCCTAGGCCGAAGACTTTGCATTTGATGATCATTGTGTTGAGACTGAACTTAAAAACAGCAGATTACTTTTCGAATTTGATTTGCTATGTTTCCAGTTGAAAGCTTCTAGTTTGTATGATTTCCAGGCTTGAAGTTTGTTTTAGTTTTCAAAATGATATCTTCCTTATATTTTTCTCAGCTCGAACTGAAACGAGGAAGACTTGATAAAAATGAGTTTTCAGGGTACTCATTTTGTTTACCAGGCAAGATCTTGGAGGCTGATATATTGATTTGGTGGCCAAGCATTAATTAGGCTTTTGTACAAATGGTTATTTTATTTGATTGTATATTTGAATATATACTTGCATTTCGGCTGAAGGTACTTGAACATGATGGCTTCATTAAATTGACTTTGTCTTGCATTCTACTACACATACTTACCTACTTGTTGACTATGCAAAAACTCATTTCGGCTGAGAGGATTATACATTGTACCGAGGAGATGGGGTAGGTACTTGTGTTTCTTGCTAGCTTATATATGCATAGATAATTGTTTTAACTTTCATTTGTTCATCTCATCCTACCTATTTGTTTATTACTTTAGCCCGCACTTATTATTGTTGCTAGCTACATATTTGTTTGTATACCTCATGTTTATTAAAGTTGTTTTTATTTTATTTTCTTTCCTATTACTATACATTCTTATTTATATTTGTTTTGCTTTTTATTACTTTAAAATACAAGTGAACTTCTATTTTGTTCTTTGCTTTTTTTATTATTTTATAAATTTAAATGATTTATACAAAATTTTATCTGTATTCGGGAAAACTCGCAATCCATTATAATAAATTTCACAATTTTTTTATTCAAAAATTAAATAAATTTATTAATTTAAATAAATAAAAATCCGGGGCCGTTACATAGATGTTTGAACATGTTTTTGGTGAAGCATCGAAGAGCCTATAGGGCTGGGTTGCCGATTGGCGTAAACCCCTAGCACCCGTTGCTCGTCCGATCGTGATTTGTAGAACTTTTGCACCACAAGGGGGCTAGGCTGAATGTGCTTCAGAAGCAGGTTCAGTCGACTGAACCAGAAGGCAGGAAATGCCTTAGAAGCAGGTTCAGTCGACTGAACCAGTGTGTCAGTCGACTGAACCAGGACCCAGGAAATTGCCTGGGTCTGTATCAGTCGACTGACCATCTGGGTCAATCGATTACCCTGGGGTTACAGAATTCATATCCCTGTGTCAGTCGACTGACCACCTGGTTCAGTCGACTGACCTACTTGCTTCAGCTCCATTTACCTATTTTGCTTGAGATTCCGATGTTAATCGATTCGTGATTATCCGATTTGTTGTTATCATTTATTATCGATTTTGATGACTTCTATTTCGGGATTTTTTGGTATATCCATTTTGATGGATTTGGCATCAATTTTTATGGACTTGATTCACGTCTTCGTATGTGGGTTTTGGTGATTGATTGTTTCTACGATCATTTTTGTGACTTGTCACTTCTAAATACAAAGGTTTCTATACTAGTAGTAAATATTCAAACTCTTTCACAAAGATGATTTCAACTCTATTTTTAATACAAAGCTCATTTATAAAACCGTTTTCCAATCTATTAGTATATACAAACCTTTACCTCATTCGTATGATAAATCTAATTAAACAGCTTAGTAAAACAAGTGGTGTGAAACGCTTGCGTTCACTTCGTTGGTTAATTATTGGACTTGTTCGATTGAACTCTTGTGACAATTTTCGAATGGAAATCTACAATCTGTTCGTAAATATTTGAGTTAAGCAAGTGGTTATGGGAGATGAAGCTAAACTCTTATATTTACTAGCTTAGTGTAATCGACACTTCTTGATGATCGAGGATGATCATTTTATGGTTTAGACTAGCAATGTGCGATGTCTCTTTGTCTACCTGGGGGACCGTACCCCGATTTATGGAGCTTCGTCTCATTTTTATAGGCTTGCGACCTATAGTTTTATTGGAGTTCGGTTCATCGGGCGTTCGCTGTACTATGTCGTTGTTCCACACTATTTGTGTTTAGGTTCATCGGGCGTAACGCTGTACTACGTCGTTGTTCCGTATTATTTGAGTTTGGTTCATCGGGCATAACGTTGTACTACGTCGATGTTCTGGATTATTTGAGTTTGGTTCCTCAGGCGTTCGCTATACTACGTCGTGGCACCAGCTCTATGGTTAGCGACCATGGGTTATCGACCCATTTGTGATACACGTGTTGGTGAGTTTTCATGCTCCCGTTTGTGATAGGCCTTCCCCCTTTTGTGATTTCTGGATTTCTCGTTGTGATTTCTAGAATTTGTGTTTCACCGATTTTCGTGGATTGGCATTGTTATGTTTTGTCAATATTTGTGTTTTGGTGGATTATTTAAAGAATGTGATTCTTTTTGGTGCTTCGAGTTGATTTGAGATATTGTATGATTTTTGTTGTTATTTGATGTATACTTGACATAGTATGACATTTATGTTATCATACGTTTTTGGTCATATCTCTTATCCTATCTCATTTTATCTGATAATTATTGCTAGACTGATCCGTTTATTATTTTCTTCTTAAATAATACTCGGGTCAGACCGGGATATTTCAGGTGCTCCTGCTTGACTTCTTATCAGGGTCCTCTACCTGATTTTTGGGCTAACTACTTTAGATTAATAGTTTTTGTTATTATACATTTGAGATATAGACTCCTTGATGTATAATTATTCTTTTGTCTAGCACATGTATCTATTCTTTTGTGTTGTAGTGGATCTTCTTTGACCACTATTTTGATGAACACTTTTATGTGTTATATTCATATCTGTTTCTGCCTTTATGATATGAATATCTGTGACTGATTTGTGTTATGTTATTTCTATATTTGTTTTCGAAGTCCAACTAGCCATTGTGTGCTAGCTTTGAGTTTGTATTTGATATGTCGAATTTCCTCTTGAAATGAAATGTAAGTTATATTTTCTGGCATTTCGGTACTCGCACAAAGCAATTACACAGATGGTCGCTCCTCAACAGCCTTATTCTTCGTGCTAGTCGACGACATTACACCGTAGTGTCCTTGGCTAGCGTGAGTATAGAGGTGGGGCGTCACATGTCTATTGATTCCTTTAAGGATTCTTGTCAATGTACTTGATCAACGTTATCGAAAAGGATTCCTAAACTCTAGTACGAGACATACAAACACAGTATTTTGGAAAATAAAATATTTTTCGTAATAACATTTTATAAGTATATAATATTTTTAAAGAAAATAGAATTTTGAAATAATTTAAATATTATATATATTAAAATGGAACGTTTGGAAAGATTGTTTAGGAGGTAAAGTTATATTTTATAGAAATATATAAGCTATATTTTGAAAGGAGGTATCTTAAGATATTTTGATAAATAAAATAATTAAAATGAGAGTGTACATTATTTGGAAAATTAGAGTATTATTTGAACAGATATTTTAGTGGGAATTCAAGTATTATTTTGTAATTGTAAAATTTTACATATTTATTTGCAAAGAAGCGTGATAAATAAAATTTTGTGTGATACTTTTAGATAATTGTATATATAATTTTGTGGTTGGAATAAATATTAGGATTTAAATTTATAATAAAGTGAAAAGTGAGATTGTGACGACCCGCCCTTTAGACCCTCGAAAATCGACCTAAATACGCCCATTGTATAACATGCCGAACGATCGAGCGTTGGAAAGACAAATTGTTGAGGGAAAAGAAAGTAGGTAGAAGAAGAAGAAAACTAAAACAAAACAGAATCTCACAACGGACATAACAATATATAATATCAATAGCTCTTTACACAAATCAGAAACTATAATATACATATTTCAATCAGAGTACATAAATCAACAATTACCAGCCTGGACAGTTATAACAACCTGCCCTCACAATTGCTGGTAATTTCAAACAAAACACTGCAGCGGAATAAAACAAGTACGAGAATACGTCTCGGTCTCCAGCTCATCTCCTGAGCTCCATAGCATCCTAACCTGAACCTGAAATACTCGGTCTGACCCGAGCATTATAATAAAATAACACCCAAGTCAGTCTGGAAAATTAGCGTGAGAAAACACACTCAATTTGAATTATTAAAGTTATCAAAATCCTTTGAAAATGTAATATCCCGGAAATTTTGACAATATCAATTTAATAATCTGTTGAATAATTAAATTGATATGGATGATCTTTGATAATAAAATTTGAATTTAATTTAATAATCTAATTAAATAAGTATCAAATATGTTATTTTCAAATAATAAGTATAATGTATTATTTTTATAAATATGAATGGATTTTAAAAGACTATGAAATTGTTATATTTTTAAATTGATAAGTAGTTATATAAGTGTATATATATATAACTTAATTTTTAAATTAAATCTTAGAATTTAATTTGATTTGAATTTGAATTTAAAGTTTTGAAATTCAAAAGAATAAATATTTAAATTGATTTGGATTTAGAATATTTGTATAACTTTTATTTATAAATATAATTAGTTTGTTTGTTTAAAAAGTGATTTATATATATAGATAAGTATTTAAATAATAAGAAAAGGCATTTTATTTACATTTTAAAAAAAATATAAATATGTAAAAATTACTTAAAGGACATGTGTCTTTATCTAAAGCCTTGTTTTAACATGTGTAAATAAATGGTAAACACTAGTGACAAGTGTCTTTTTATTTTCTTTTTCTTTTATTTTTATAAATCACAAATTCACTTATATAAACATTGGCATATCTTTGTTTGATTCTTTCTATTTTCCTTTTCAAATACAAGAGAACTAAAACCATATCTCTAATTCAAATCTAAATCAAGTCAGTAATCTAATGCCTCAAACTAGAAATTAAACACCTCAAACCAAACTCATATTCAAATTTAAGATCTAAATTTCCTCCTCAAACCAAATATACATCAAAGCCTGTAATTTCATTTCATTATCAAATTCCTCAAACCAGAATCAGGTTTCAATTCAAAGCCTGCATGCATTTTTCTTTTAATCTGAGATTTTCAAAGCATCATCATCCTTGATTTCAAGATTAGATTTTCAAGTTTAAAATCAAAACAAAGCCTGCCTGCATAGTTTCAAAATCCTGTAAATCTGAGGCCTGCAAACATCTTCTTTTCAACTCTGGAAGCAATTCAAACTGTTTGCATTCATTTGCAATCTGGAAGCAACATGCATTCTTCAACGAATCAAGATTCAAGTTTTAAAAGTATTAAAATTTCCAGACTCAAGCATTTTATCAATTCCAGTTTTCAAAAGCTAAACTACCTCTGCTCTGCATGTTTGGTGAGTAACTTTAAAATTTAAAATAAAATTGGTTGCATGCTAGTATGGATGAATATAAATGTGTATTGCATAGATGAATGTCTGATGTGAATTTTTATTTGTATGCATGCCTGTAACCCCTCTGTTCTTGTTTTCCTGGGAGTAAACTACCCTATTGAACCTAAATCTATTTATAGGTATTGATGTTTGTGATTGATTTTGGGTATGTTATGAATAATATTTGTCTAAGTATGAATATACCTGTATATGTATGTATATAGGTAGATGTTGTTGCATGCATATCTGTATATGGTTATATACATATCTCTGTTAAATTATAGGCTCAAAGCCACTAAAACAAAAATTCAACTGCTCCTTACATAATCAATTTTAGACAATGAGTTATAAAAGAAAAATGATTATAAGACTAACATATTTAAAAATAAAATAAAATTTTAGGTGTTATATTTAGTAATTATTGTAGAAACTAGAATATACAGTAAAAATCAACTCAAGGCAGAGAATAAAATTGTCTGGAATTCTTGATTTTATTCTACAACCTGATTCGAATTTAGGAATAATGAATTTTGATGTGAATATATAGATTTTTAGGTTTGGGGTTGTTGTGAATTTTCAAGTTGATCAAAATGGGAAGTTTTGTCAATTTCTGACAAACGGCGACTGGTGGTTGGTCGAGCTTTGGCCTAAAGGTGGTTGGTGTGGCAAGGAACTTGGGAAAAATGTCAGATGGATGATCGATTCATGGTGGCGACAGTAGGAGGTCAACATTGTTTTTAACCCTAGTTTTAACTGGTCGTGATAAAATGATCACCACGGATTCTCTAATGGATCGAGTGTATTAGGGTTTGGAGAGAGGGAAGTTTGGTCGTAGGCGAGGCTATGGCCGGAGGTGGAAGTTCTCTGGTGGATGGAGCGCCGTGGGGGAAGTGTTGTCGGGTTTGGGTGAAGTAGGTAGTTTCTGTTCCAGGTTTTGGATTTAGGCTATATTTTGAATTCGACTTAGTTTCGATGATCGAGTGATGGGATTCTGGCATAGGAAGGATCGTCGACTTGTGGAGATACGCGGCGATGGTCGGAGTTGACGCTGGTGGATGTGCACGTGCACGAGATCGTGGGTGTATCTCTGGTGAAGTCTGGAATTTAACAGAGGTTTACTCGAGTTCGTACTCGAGTTGTTTCATAGGAGACTCGGGGTTTTTGATGTGCGACTCGAAGTATTTTGAGGGGTCTCGGGTTAAAGTCTGGTTTCCAGATTTTAGAACTAAACTGTTTAAAAATTTAAAACAAAAATTTAAATGGTTAAGTAAAAGTTTTAAAAAAGTCTTAAGTCTAAGTTTAAAACTGATTTATGTTAAATTTGAATCTCAGTTCAAAAATATATAATATGTTGTTGAAATTTAGAAAATTTAGCAACCTTTAAAATGATTAGATAATTGAATTTAAAAAGATGAAGTTTTAAGTGCAAGTAAGTTTTAATCTAAGTTTTATCTGGAATTAGAATTAAATCTGTATTTCAGTTTTGAAATAAAAGAAGGTTTTTAAATTAAAATTGTTTAATAACTTTAATTGTTAAAATGGATATTAAAGGGTAAAATTTAAAAGTAAATTGATTTAAATTCTTAAGTTCTTTTACAAAAATTAGTATTTCTCCACCATATGATTTAAGAGTTGTAAATGGATTTTTAAGTTTGTTAAGGTTTAATTTTTATTCATTTTAAATCTCATATTTAAAATGGAATTTAAAGGAAATTTGAAAGTTAAATGTTTCAAATATGTTTGAATGATAAATATCATAAATAAGGAAATGTTTTCTTAAGACTTAATGATTTGTGAGGAAATTAATGGATAATTAATTTAATTTGATTAATTAATCATTTGGATTAATTAAATAGGCAATTAAAGGTTTATACTAATAAATTAATGATTAAGATTAATTAATTAGGAATAATAAATTTATAATTAAGGATTATAAATTAGAGTATTAATTAATGGTTAAAAATTAATTAATAGAGTAATTATATATTAATTAAGTTATGGTTAACACTTAATTAATTAAATAATTAGAGATTAATTAATTGGTTATTAAGATTTATTAATTTGGAATTAGTAATAATTAATCTAAGTGAATTACTTAAGAAAAGTAATTAAATAATTGTTAATGAAAGTCATTAACTATGGATTATTAAATAAATAATTAATGTGATTAATATTAATAATTAATTAGATTAATTAATTTAAAGATAATCAATTATAGAATTTGTTTTAAATGGAATTACTTAAAGGAAGTGATTAAGAATTAATTACTTATTGTAATTAATTGAAGTTAATTTGATTTAGTTAAATTAATTAATTAAGTTTAATTAATTTAGAATAATCAAGAGATGATTTGATAATAATTACTTAATGTAATTATTAAGGTAAGATTATTTAGGGAAGTAAATAATATGATAATTACTGGAAGTAATTAGTTGAATAATGATTTTATTAATAAAAGTAATTTGAGTTAATTACTTTGAATAATTAATCAAGGGATTAATTAAGAAATTAATTAAGGAAGTAATTAATTTAGTTAGTAAAAGTAATTAAGGGTAGTTAATTACTGATTAAAGATTAATCAAGGTGATTAATAAATGTTGTTTAATTAAAGATTAATTACTTAATGTAATTAATTTAATTGAGTAATTAATAATTAAGTTGTAATTAAGGATCATAAATTAATATAATTAATGATGTAACTAAGATTGATTAATTAAGTAATAATTAATAATTGAAGTGATTAATTAATGTAATTAATTAAGGATTAATGTAATTAATTATAGTTGATTAATTTAATTATATTATAGTTAATTAATTAATGAAGTAATTAAAGGTTAATTACTATAAGTGGTTAAGGATAATTAATTTAAGTAATTAATTAAAGATAAATTACCTGAATGGAATTAAAGGGTAATTAAAGGATAATTAATTAATTTGTAATTAATTAATGATTAAGTAAGCAGGATTTATAGAATGAAGTAATTAATTTAATTCATTTTAAATTAATTAGAAATGGTATAAATCATTACTTAAGAATGGATGATAATATTGAATGCTTTGCATTGATTGATATCTCTGATGAGATATATGCTGTGTGATATGGATGTTTAGTTGAATTGTGATGATAATATGGATTATCTGATAATGTTGATTATCTATTGTGAATTATCCTTCTATGTGTATAAAGATAATTGAATTGAATTGTTTTAACTTTAAAACAACTTGGCCTTAAATGATACGCTTTGGATTTCGATGAGACCGGGATCGGGTTTCCGTATACCGGATTTCCAGGTCTGGAGACCCGAATACCACATCGATCCAAATTAACGATAGGTCGTGAATCAAGTGAAGATGAAGATTCAGAGTGCAAGGGTTATGGTCGTTAACTCTGAGGGTGATTCCAAAACGAGTGTAACGAGATAATGCCTTCGGTTTCGTTCGAACCCGGAACGAACTTGTATGGATTGAATGCTTTCAAAACATCGTCAGGTGGACGATGAGCATTCTAAGATAGATGTGTTCTATTTAAAGGTAATCGTGACCTCAAGCCTCACAAACCGGGAATGGCTAAAACAGGGGAGGTGCAGCAAGGTTAGTGGGTAGCACCCAAGTAGGACAAGGTTACCTCTGTCTAGATGTCCCTTTCTATTTTCGACTTAGTGGTGCGGTTGCTGATCCCAACCGTGAGGTATCTTGTGCGGGAATTATCCAGTAAGGGATGTTCCGACCTTGTGTTGCAGGGGATTGGGAGTGATCCTTGGTACGGTGATCTAGGCCACGTACTGTGACGGGCGGTACCCCGGTAGCCCTGCCATTGTATGGAATCCAAAATCCAATAAGTGCCAACGGACTTGATTGTATAACCCACTTTGTGGCTAGTATGCTGGAATTTAATAATGTAACAATTTCAGCTATTTCATATTTATTTGAAAACCCTAGACCCTATTATAATACAATCGAATTTCCTATCAAATGTTTTGGTTAGCGTAAGGTAAAAACTTACCCATGTTTATGTGTGGGAAGTCTTACGTGATACCTTTTCTTTCAAAAGGTTTTGAAGTTAAGCAAGTTTAACCTGTTACTCACACCAGACCCATGTCTGACCCAAGTTGTTTATTTCTGTTTTATAAACTCTTGGGTACTCAAATTTTTACGAGTAGCCAAGGGATTCAGGTTAGCCTTGACGAATTGTGGAGGAGCAATGGAGCAGGAGGCTTCGACGTTGTAGATAGATAGTAGTTTCCGCTGTGTTGATCTTGTTTAGATCTTTGTTTTGTATTGAGATGTAATAACTAGACAGATGTTTATAACTGTCTAGTATATGATGTGTAATCTGTGTAACTCTGATAAGTGTTGTATATGATACTATGTAATATTTATGTGATATAATATATTTTGTTCGTTTCCGCTGTGAGTATTTGTGTTTGTTTCTTTTCTCTTCTTCTCTTTTCTACTTCTCACCCCTTTCTTTCTTACTGTCGATGCGATTTTCCGGGAGTGGAAAGTCGGGTCGTCACACGTGGTATCAGAGCAGTAGGTTGAGTGAATACCTAGGCTCTGAAGTGGTGTCTATCTTGAGAGCGCGTAATTGTTAGTTATATAAAAATGATTTTATATTGTGTTAATTGATCGGTTGAGTGGTATATGGATTCTGGTCAATACGAGTAGCTAACGTGATTGATAGGGATCTCTAAACACTTGAACCAGGCCAACGGACACAATATTGTTTTAAAGAGGTAAATGAAATAATTTTACCCAGAAATAATTTCTATATAAAAAGTATCATTTTAAATATATATATTTCTACCTATTTGTTGGGTTACCTGTTCGGGTTTTCCAATATAGGATATAAAGGTAGATGGGGTAGTGGTGTGTGAAACACGACTACAAATGGTTGGAGTTTGAGTGTTGAGGTTGGAAGTGTATCTGTCGAGACTGTAGACCTAATACTGTCTCGAGTAAGCTTTGCTGTGGTGAAGGATTTTATCGATCTCTGAAGAAAACCTGTTAAGGTTCGGAGTTCATCTTTGAAGTTTGGATGGGTAGAGTTGGATCTGTCGGAGAACAGAAGCGAGTGATGGTATCTCAGGTAATAGTAGCTGTATGATGAGATACAGTGACGATGGATGTTCCCGAAGATGTTTTCTTTGGAACAAGATTAAGGAAGTGTGAATGCTTCGGTGTTGTGACTGAGTTCAGCATGAAGTTTCCGCTTTGGTTTGGAGTCCGAGTTTCTCGAAGAGCTTTGGATAAGAGCATCAGTGTCAGCAGTGCAGCTCGGAGTATTCTGTGATGGCAGGAAGTTTTCTGGATGAGCAGTTTTTCTGGAAATGAAGTTCAGAAGCAGCAGAGTGGATCCATTTCTTAGATGAATTGGATAAATAAGTGTAAGCTGTTCTGATTGGTAAAGAGAGAACAGTCTGTTTGGAATTAGGATGGGTTGATCGCAAAAGTGACTTGTGATTGTCTGAGTGTTCTCTTGTGTTGTCAGAGTTTTTCTGGATGTCTTCAGAGAAGTCAGAAGTTTGTCCGCATCTGAAGGTTGAGTTTTCTTATCGACTGGATTCCAGGAGTGATACCGGTGGTTCAGTCTAGTGGAAGGATGTTTCCTAGAGATGGAGTTGGTGAAGCAGCTCAAGTTTTGCTGGAATATCTGAGTTTTATTTATGGATCAGTGAACCTTATTTCTAGAAGTGAGTTTTCCAGTCTGTGTTTGTGTTCTACCTCAGATTAGAGTTGAGCAGCGAAAGCAGTTTGGGAGTATTTCTCTGGATAGGAGAAGTAAGTTTGGAATCTACTGATGTTGTGAAGTAGAGTTATGTTTGGATCTCGTCTGTGTTCTGACCTGGATAAGTATTTGGTCTTCGAAATTGAATGGTCAGTTTGGATAATTGGAATTCATTGAGTTTTATGTATCTCTGAGGGAATACGTATTTGATCTATCTCTGGTTTTAGAATCTGCAGTTTTGGGAAGTTTGGTTATTGAGTCAGACTCGTCTGTAGTCCGATATTCTGTTTAGTTCTATAGATCTAGATGAGTAGGAGATCTATAGCTTAGTTGTTTAGATTGTTTGTAGAGCGAGTATTCCGGTATATATATATATATACTTGGGGAAACTCGAGGAATTTTATCTAGAATTTAGTCTAGATAGTTAGAATTTGATTGATTGGATGATTTGGTTGATATGGTTGTTAGCATATGGATGATAGTATATGCTTGAGTTTTAAATTTAAATCTTTAATAAGATTATTAAATCACCTTTGTTTAAATTTCGGGGACGAAATTATTTTAAGGGGGGAGGAATGTAATATCCCGGAAATTTTGACAATATCAATTTAATAATCTGTTGAATAATTAAATTGATATGGATGATCTTTGATAATAAAATTTGAATTTAATTTAATAATCTAATTAAATAAGTATCAAATATGTTATTTTCAAATAATAAGTATAATGTATTATTTTTATAAATATGAATGGATTTTAAAAGACTATGAAATTGTTATATTTTTAAATTGATAAGTAGTTATATAAGTGTATATATATATAACTTAATTTTTAAATTAAATCTTAGAATTTAATTTGATTTGAATTTGAATTTAAAGTTTTGAAATTCAAAAGAATAAATATTTAAATTGATTTGGATTTAGAATATTTGTATAACTTTTATTTATAAATATAATTAGTTTGTTTGTTTAAAAAGTGATTTATATATATAGATAAGTATTTAAATAATAAGAAAAGGCATTTTATTTACATTTTAAAAAAAATATAAATATGTAAAAATTACTTAAAGGACATGTGTCTTTATCTAAAGCCTTGTTTTAACATGTGTAAATAAATGGTAAACTCTAGTGACAAGTGTCTTTTTATTTTCTTTTTCTTTTATTTTTATAAATCACAAATTCACTTATATAAACATTGGCATATCTTTGTTTGATTCTTTCTATTTTCCTTTTCAAATACAAGAGAACTAAAACCATATCTCTAATTCAAATCTGAATCAAGTCAGTAATCTAATGCCTCAAACTAGAAATTAAACACCTCAAACCAAACTCATATTCAAATTTAAGATCTGAATTTCCTCCTCAAACCAAATATACATCAAAGCCTGTAATTTCATTTCATTATCAAATTCCTCAAACCAGAATCAGGTTTCAATTCAAAGCCTGCATGCATTTTTCTTTTAATCTGAGATTTTCAAAGCTTCATCATTGTAACGACTCGGGTTTTCACGCTCGAAAATCAACATCCGTACTTCACATTGTACTAGAATGCCACAGATCCGACCATTCAAATCCGATTCGCCGGAGCTATAACAACATTAAGTATAACAACACAGCGGAAAAGAAAAAGAATATAGATATACAACATCTGATACAATATCCAGATACAACAATGATACAATGAATATCTATATACATCAGAGATATGATACAAGAAATAGCAGCGGAAAAGAAAATAGATAACACCAGCAGCGGATAGAATATCTCCAATAGAGTGCTCCAATCCATAGCTAGCTCCAGATAATCTACTAAACCTGAATATCTGAAAAACCCAACTCTAGACTGCCCGTGTGGAAAATAGTGGGCACCCAGAGTTTAGGAAGGGAACAATAAACTCTGGATCAGTCATGGGACTGGTGTGAGCAACAAAAACAGTTTATCTTTAATACAAGCAACAAAGGCTTTTAAACATTGAAATACGCAATGCTTTTTGAAAATGAAACTACCATAAGGTCTCCCACCACACACACAGTGCAATCGCAGAATTGGAGGAGATTTCTCCTTATGATAGTCAAAAATGCTTACTACGCAAAATCATTCGATATTATTATCATTAGTGCATAGTGTCGAAAACCATTTCGAAAATATAATATCAATCTTAGCCAACATACAACCATTGTTGTATGTCTACTATAGCTACTACGTTCAATAGCAGGTTACCGCCACATCCCATAGCAGGTAATACAACTAAAACCGTACAGGGTTCGTATTGTTTCTTTGGATTTCCAACAAATGATCAGGCTAAGGAACTTCCTTACCGAAATAGAAACGCCTCTGGAAAGACGCCCCGGATCCTAACCGGATCTCTACAAACAAAAGGCCGACGCTACCTCACGCTGTACAGCTGTAACTAGGTAACTAACACACTGACGCTACCTCACGCTGTACAGCTGTAACTAGGTAACTAACACACGAGTCATGTCATCCCCCGGTCGTTACCGACCTTTATCCGCGGTACCTCAATCATAAAGCAACATCACAAAGTGATAAATGTATAGTGTCCACACGAGTTAAGTATCTGGGCTCCATACCATGATACCACCCTTTATCCAGAAGGAAATGACATACCTTAGGGGCGCTACCCCTACAAACCTTTGCCGCAACATTCCTGTTTCGACCATTACCGGGTTGTGAGGCTCGACGAAGTCTCGTCCACATACATTACGCTTTTTCACAAAGCCACGCTTTTTCACAAAGCCACGCTTTGATCAACCAATGATCATCAGCACTTCGTATGCCACATTACCAAATTGGGAATGTATCACTAGTAACCATCAACTACATAACCTCTGAGCTCGTACGTCTCAGAGAAGGGTGTTAAGCTAAGAGAATAAATTCTCTGCCACCAACAGAAATGTATTTGATAGAAACCAGCTTTACATCTCAAAGTGTAACGTCAGACACACATCCATACAAGTCTGTTCCGGGTTCGAACAGAACCGAAGGCACTTCCGAAGAAGCCCTTGCACATCCGGGTATTCACAATCTCGATCGGACTTCCCATCACTTAGGGAATCTCTATACCGGAGCCATGATGCAGAGAAAATCGATAGGTCATCATATCGCTCTCGTAAATACCCGGTCTTCACCACCGGTCTTCAAATGCTATCCATATCGTCGTATCACTATTCGGAATGGGTTATATGACACAAAGGTCCTCTCCCGGCTAAACCGAATAATGAGCGCAATTAAAAATCATATGGATACTGGGGTCTCAGTTAAATCACAGCTTAAAGCCCAAAACTTTTCATTCGAATGGTAAAACAAATTACCATTTCCAATCTTTTAAACAAAAAGATTCATTTCAAAAACCTTCGATGGTTTAAACAATTTCCACACTTTTAATCTTTTAAACAAAAAGATTCAATTCACAAAGTTTACCCCGTTCACAAAGATTCATTCATAGATTTTCAAATCGATTCCCATTTCAATTGAATTAACTCGTCAAATCTTTAAATCAAGATTTAACTTATAGCTTTCAAAACAATTCCATTTCAAATTGGATTAACTCGTTCGGTCTTTGAATCAAAGACTCATTTCATAAATTTCAAAACATTTCAATTCTATTTCAACTCGAAACCATTCAACACAAATTGGAAATTCTTTACTTATGTGAAAGCTTTTACTATTTGAAAACAAATAGTTCGTTTCAGAAAAATCCAGTTATATTTACACGAGTTAAAACCCTTGAATTAAATTCAAATTCCCAAATCAATACTTTTAAATGGTTTAACCCATATATAACTTGTACAGCTTCTTTAATCCCTAGTTTCAAATCATAGAATTCAATTTCAAACTTGAATTCAAATTTAAATCAAATTATTTAAATTTCCAAAACTCGATTAAGTTATTTAAAATAACTTTTATCTTGAAATTCCATTTCAAAAGCTTTTCATATTAAATCCCAATTTCCAATTTCAACATCAATTGAAATTTCAATTTCAATTTCAAAAACATTGAATTTACATCATCTGTGACTTAACCGATTTCCACGTGAAATCCATATTTGTGTGTGTAAAAGTGTAGTCCAGGGGTTTTACACAATAGTGCAACATCATCAATCATCACAGATATATCAATATCGATAAGCGGTAAAATCGATAACGCTTATCTTCATTCACAGATTCATAGATAAAATAAATTTATCAGTCACAAAGATTCATTATTATACTTCGATGTGGGTTTCGGATAACCAACTGGAATCCGACTCCCTGTCGCATCGAAATTCAAATGTCGTTTATGGGTCAAGGGGTTTCATATTCACATAGTAATATATCACAGAAACAGAAATCACATATATATATATATATATATATATATATATCGCAGATAAGTAACAGATCACAACATAAATCAGGATGTATCACAAAGCATCATATATCAGGGATATCAAACAATTCAAATCATCCAATAGAATCCAAATATCCATAGGTAAGGTCAATTTATTTATCTGATTAAAATAAATCAGATTAGTCACGAATCCTGGTTAATTAACATTAACTAATTACAAATCATTCTGATTAATTATCCTTTAATCATTTATTAATTAACCTTTAATAATTAATTAACCTTTAATTATTAATTAATTAGCCTTAATTTATTAATCACATATATTAATTCTTCTTTTAAATTAATTATCCTTTGATTAATCATTAATTAACCCTTAATCAATCAATTAACCTTTAATTAATTACTCTTTGGTAATTACATTTATTAATTAATCACTTTAATTAATCACTTTATCTTAAACACTTGCTTAATTAAATCAAATGTTAGTAAAACATTTACCTTATAAAAGAAATTTATACAAGAGATTGAATTAATCATTTAAATTCAACATACAGGTTTTACCTAAAAGCTGTAACCATCTCAACAACCCGAGACAAACTAAAATTTGCTTCGAGTCCAGACTTGATTTACTTCGGTTAAATCACGAAATCACTCAGGAAAAACTCGATTCTCAAACCTGCTTCTTCTCTTCCTTCTTTTACTTTTTAAAACTCGTTTGTTTTAAATTCTGAAACATGTTATCACTCGCGTACAAACCCAATAATCACTCGAGCCCATCATCCAATTTTCTCGAGATCGCTTCGAGAAGAACTTCTCCTTCCCCCATCTTTATGAACTGATACCAGTTCATCATCGTGCACGTGCACAGATCGTCAACGACGATCTTGCCTCCGGCGACTCCACGAACAAGTCGCCCATCCACCCCACACTCGATTCCGACCATCCCACTCGATCATCAACCTCGAAGTCAAAATCGAGCCAAACCAGACGAACTGGAACAGAACTCTCGATCGAAAATCCCCTCGCACACCATCTTCCGACCACCTGGAGCATCACCCCCTCCGGCTACGTCTTCGACAAACCCCACACTAGCCTTCCCCTCAGTGTCGTTACACTCGATCGACTCTGGAGGCTTCAGCGATCAAAATTCTAAACCCCACCAACACTAGGTCTACTGCAAAGAACTGGTTGCCACCGTCGCCACCGCCGTTATTACCCCCTCCGACCATTTTTCCAGGCACCTCCGTAGCCTCCTCCACCACCTCACAAAATCTCGACTACCCCAGTTCACCAACACGCCAGAATTTGACCAAATAACGTTTACAATTCAAAGTCGAACTGCTCTTTCAATAGTCCACTAAAAATCCTCAAATACATCTTAAAAATCATGGCATTAAGTAAGGATTCAAGCTACATACTTGAATTGATGTTTTGTTAAATTCGAAATTTACAAGTTTAAGGTTTCATCAGTAAACATCTCTTTTTTTTTTCTCTTCGGCACACCCATTCTTCATAAAATTATTTTTAAGTTATCATTCCTGCCTAAACATGCCTTTTTCATTTAGAATCCAAAGGCTAATATTAATTAGAAAGCAAGAAATTAAATTTCTTAGTTGATGAGCATTACTTTGGAACTAGACAGAGAAGGAGATACATAGCCCAGCACTTCAAATTTCAAATACATATGCTCATAGAGTTGAAATAGAATGATAACTAAGTATCCAGGTTAAACAAAGGTCATTCACTGAATAAATTTTACTTAAGCTTTAATGTCATGTGGTTTACTCACTTAGTAGAAAAGAACAGAGTTTGCTCACAGACATTAACACAAAAAGAAATTTCAGGGTAGGAATATTTGCTCACTTGGAACAATTTGAAAACAGAGAAGAAGATTTACTTTGGAAAACTGGAATGTTGAGTTGCTTACCTGAAATTATTTGAAACAGAAACAAGATTGTTGAAAAGCTACAGTTTTGTTGATTGTCCCTGAAAATCTGTTTTGCCTTGTTGAATGAAGTTGAGTTGATCATCTTGCTTCCAGGTTTGCAAATTGATTTTGTTTAAGTGTAAAGATGATGTGTTTTCTTTTACTTCTGATCTTTTCTCGGTTAAAATGGTGGACAAAATCGAAATGAGGAAGGTTGATGTATAAAGAAGATTACAGGGTAATAGTTTGTACAGGTTATTAAAATTTTGTACAACATAAGCCAGAGATTTTTCATCTTTTGGTGGCTGATGTCTGGCTTTTGTGCTAGTATTCATTGCCAAGGTACTCTATACCTTTTATATGTTTACTTGTTTTGACCATGCTGAGATAAATCTCGGCTGATATGATTTGTACTATGCATGCTAAGATATTAGCATTAACTCCTTTGGTACAATATGTTATAATGTTGTTTGTACTAAGGCATGGGTGAAGTGATCTTGTATTTGTTAATTTCGGCTGATAGATGATATAGGGTTGGTTTGCATACTTGTTCATTTATATGTTTACTAAATATATGTTTAAAATGTGTGGTCTGGTTTGTTGTTATGCTTTTGGAAGCTAACCCATATTTGTATGTGTTTACACTTATCTTTATTTGCTTTAGTTTGATTACTTTCTTATCTTATGGCTTTGTAATAAAATTGATATTCTATTTTAATATGTTGTTAAAATTGTTCTAGTTCTATTTACTTTACAATAATTTTAAATTTAAATGATTTATACAAAATTTGATGAGATCCGGGGAAACTCGCAATCTATTTACCGTTTTATTTTACTATTTTAATTCAAAAATTAATAAATTATCATTTTAAATATTTATAAAATTCGGGGTCGTTACAGACTTCCCCCCTTAAAAGAATTTCGTCCTCGAAATTACCAAGGAGACACAAAGATAGATGAAGAATATTTCATCAAATCAACTGAACATTTTTTCTGCATTTGGCTCACCAAATCAGAATATCGATAACAGATACAAGAACGAATCTGTTTTAACACTTCACAAAGTATTCGGGTTATCCAGATCTACGAAATATACAAGGGCATCGGTTAGTTCAAAAGGATAACTAACCATTCGTAGAATATACTGGGACCTAAAGAATAGTAGATATATGGATACAATTTCAAAATTTTCAGTTTAGAAACTAAATTATACCTATCAACCATAGCATACAATGCAACCAATTCATCCAAACAAACAATTTTGGCTCAGTTGGAGTTTATGTCCCATATTAATATATCGAATTTCTTCCTAGATCTACCAGAAATTATCGAAGAATTGAGAAAAGATGACGAACAAAGAGATTGATAGAGAAAAGATTGTTTCCTTGTTGTTACAGAGTATCGACCATTTATAATCGTATTCCCCTGTCCCCTATCTCATCCTCTTCTCGCACTCATACTTACTATCAGTAGATAGCAAGAGATTTTACTGAGGCATACAGACGGATATCTGAAGAATACTCATTCTAGGGTATACTTCACCCTATCTCTAATGAGCTACTTAACGTGTTATACTCCTGAGCTAAAGTTCAACCTTAGCTCCGATACCACATGTAACGACTCGGGTTTTCACGCTCGAAAATCAACATCCGTACTTCACATTGTACTAGAATGCCACAGATTCGACCGTTCAAATCCGATTCGCCGGAGCTATAACAACATTAAGTATAACAACACAGCGGAAAAGAAAAAGAATATAGATATACAACATCTGATACAATATCCAGATACAACAATGATACAATGAATATCTATATACATCAGAGATATGATACAAGAAATAGCAGCGGAAAAGAAAATAGATAACACCAGCAGCGGATAGAATATCTCCAATAGAGTGCTCCAATCCATAGCTAGCTCCAGATAATCTACTAAACCTGAATATCTGAAAAACCCAACTCTAGACTGCCCGTGTGGAAAATAGTGGGCACCCAGAGTTTAGGAAGGGAACAATAAACTCCGGATCAGTCATGGGACTGGTGTGAGCAACAAAAACAGTTTATCTTTAATACAAGCAACAAAGGCTTTTAAACATTGAAATACACAATGCTTTTTGAAAATGAAACTACCATAAGGTCTCCCACCACACACACAGTGCAATCGCAGAATTGGAGGAGATTTCTCCTTATGATAGTCAAAAATGCTTACTACGCAAAATCATTCGATATTATTATCATTAGTTCATAGTGTCGAAAACCATTTCGAAAATATAATATCAATCTTAGCCAACATACAACCATTGTTGTATGTCTACTATAGCTACTACGTTCAATAGCAGGTTACCGCCACATCCCATAGCAGGTAATACAACTAAAACCGTACAGGGTTCGTATTGTTTCTTTGGATTTCCAACAAATGATCAGGCTAAGGAACTTCCTTACCGAAATAGAAACGCCTCTGGAAAGACGCCTCGGATCCTAACCGGATCTCTGCAAACAAAAGGCCGACGCTACCTCACGCTGTACAGCTGTAACTAGGTAACTAACACACTGACGCTACCTCACGCTGTACAGTTGTAACTAGGTAACTAACACACGAGTCATGTCATCCCCCGGTCGTTACCGACCTTTATCCGCGGTACCTCAATCATAAAGCAACATCACAAAGTGATAAATGTATAGTGTCCACACGAGTTAAGTATCTGGGCTCCATACCATGATACCACCCTTTATCCAGAAGGAAATGACATACCCTAGGGGCGCTACCTCTACAAACCTTTGCCGCAACATTCCTGTTTCGACCATTACCGGGTTGTGAGGCTCGACGAAGTCTCGTCCACATACATTACGCTTTTTCACAAAGCCACGCTTTTTCACAAAGCCACGCTTTGATCAACCAATGATCATCAGCACTTCGTATGCCACATTACCAAATTGGGAATGTATCACTAGTAACCATCAACTACATAACCTCTGAGCTCGTACGTCTCAGAGAAGGGTGTTAAGCTAAGAGAATAAATTCTCCGCCACCAACAGAAATGTATTTGATAGAAACCAGCTTTACATCTCAAAGTGTAACGTCAGACACACATCCATACAAGTCTGTTCCGGGTTCGAACAGAACCGAAGGCACTTCCGAAGAAGCCCTTGCACATCCGGGTATTCACAATCTCGATCGGACTTCCCATCACTTAGGGAATCTCTATACCGGAGCCATGATGCAGAGAAAATCGATAGGTCATCATATCGCTCTCGTAAATACCCGGTCTTCACCACCGGTCTTCAAATGCTATCCATATCGTCGTATCACTATTCGGAATGGGTTATATGACACAAAGGTCCTCTCCCGGCTAAACCGAATAATGAGCGCAATTAAAAATCATATGGATACTGGGGTCTCAGTTAAATCACAGCTTAAAGCCCAAAACTTTTCATTCGAATGGTAAAACAAATTACCATTTCCAATCTTTTAAACAAAAAGATTCATTTCAAAAACCTTCGATGGTTTAAACAATTTCCACACTTTTAATCTTTTAAACAAAAAGATTCAATTCACAAAGTTTACCCCGTTCACAAAGATTCATTCATAGATTTTCAAATCGATTCCCATTTCAATTGAATTAACTCGTCAAATCTTTAAATCAAGATTTAACTTATAGCTTTCAAAACAATTCCATTTCAAATTGGATTAACTCGTTCGGTCTTTGAATCAAAGACTCATTTCATAAATTTCAAAACATTTCAATTCTATTTCAACTCGAAACCATTCAACACAAATTGGAAATTCTTTACTTATGTGAAAGCTTTTACTATTTGAAAACAAATAGTTCGTTTCAGAAAAATCCAGTTATATTTACACGAGTTAAAACCCTTGAATTAAATTCAAATTCCCAAATCAATACTTTTAAATGGTTTAACCCATATATAACTTGTACAGCTTCTTTAATCCCTAGTTTCAAATCATAGAATTCAATTTCAAACTTGAATTCAAATTTAAATCAAATTATTTAAATTTCCAAAACTCGATTAAGTTATTTAAAATAACTTTTATCTTGAAATTCCATTTCAAAAGCTTTTCATATTAAATCCCAATTTCCAATTTCAACATCAATTGAAATTTCAATTTCAATTTCAAAAACATTGAATTTACATCATCTGTGACTTAACCGATTTCCACGTGAAATCCATATTTGTGTGTGTAAAAGTGTAGTCCAGGGGTTTTACACAATAGTGCAACATCATCAATCATCACAGATATATCAATATCGATAAGCGGTAAAATCGATAACGCTTATCTTCATTCACAGATTCATAGATAAAATAAATTTATCAGTCACCAAGATTCATTATTATACTTCGATGTGGGTTTCGGATAACCAACTGGAATCCGACTCCCTGTCGCATCGAAATTCAAATGTCGTTTATGGGTCAAGGGGTTTCATATTCACATAGTAATATATCACAGAAACAGAAATCACATATATATATATATATATATATCGCAGATAAGTAACAGATCACAACATAAATCAGGATGTATCACAAAGCATCATATATCAGGGATATCAAACAATTCAAATCATCCAATAGAATCCAAATATCCATAGGTAAGGTCAATTTATTTATCTGATTAAAATAAATCAGATTAGTCACGAATCCTGGTTAATTAACATTAACTAATTACAAATCATTCTGATTAATTATCCTTTAATCATTTATTAATTAACCTTTAATAATTAATTAACCTTTAATTATTAATTAATTAGCCTTAATTTATTAATCACATAAATTAATTCTTCTTTTAAATTAATTATCCTTTGATTAATCATTAATTAACCCTTAATCAATCAATTAACCTTTAATTAATTACTCTTTGGTAATTACATTTATTAATTAATCACTTTAATTAATCACTTTATCTTAAACACTTGCTTAATTAAATCAAATGTTAGTAAAACATTTACCTTATAAAAGAAATTTATACAAGAGATTGAATTAATCATTTAAATTCAACATACAGGTTTTACCTAAAAGCTGTAACCATCTCAACAACCCGAGACAAACTAAAATTTGCTTCGAGTCCAGACTTGATTTACTTCGGTTAAATCACGAAATCACTCAGGAAAAACTCGATTCTCAAACCTGCTTCTTCTCTTCCTTCTTTTACTTTTTAAAACTCGTTTGTTTTAAATTCTGAAACATGTTATCACTCGCGTACAAACCCAATAATCACTCGAGCCCATCATCCAATTTTCTCGAGATCGCTTCGAGAAGAACTTCTCCTTCCCCCATCTTTATGAACTGATACCAGTTCATCATCGTGCACGTGCACAGATCGTCAACGACGATCTTGCCTCCGGCGACTCCACGAACAAGTCGCCCATCCACCCCACACTCGATTTCGACCATCCCACTCGATCATCAACCTCGAAGTCAAAATCGAGCCAAACCAGACGAACTGGAACAGAACTCTCGATCGAAAATCCCCTCGCACACCATCTTCCGACCACCTGGAGCATCACCCCCTCCGGCTACGTCTTCGACAAACCCCACACTAGCCTTCCCCTCAGTGTCGTTACACTCGATCGACTCTGGAGGCTTCAGCGATCAAAATTCTAAACCCCACCAACACTAGGTCTACTGCAAAGAACTGGTTGCCGCCGTCGCCACCGCCGTTATTACCCCCTCCGACCATTTTTCCAGGCACCTCCGTAGCCTCCTCCACCACCTCACAAAATCTCGACTACCCCAGTTCACCAACACGCCAGAATTTGACCAAATAACGTTTACAATTCAAAGTCGAACTGCTCTTTCAATAGTCCACTAAAAATCCTCAAATACATCTTAAAAATCATGGCATTAAGTAAGGATTCAAGCTACATACTTGAATTGATGTTTTGTTAAATTCGAAATTTACAAGTTTAAGGTTTCATCAGTAAAAATCTCTTTTTTTTTCTCTTCGGCACACCCATTCTTCATAAAATTATTTTTTAAGTTATCATTCCTGCCTAAACATGCCTTTTTCATTTAGAATCCAAAGGCTAATATTGATTAGAAAGCAAGAAATTAAATTTCTTAGTTGATGAGCATTACTTTGGAACTAGACAGAGAAGGAGATACATAGCCCAGCACTTCAAATTTCAAATACATATGCTCATAGAGTTGAAATAGAATGATAACTAAGTATCCAGGTTAAACAAAGGTCATTCACTGAATAAATTTTACTTAAGCTTTAATGTCATGTGGTTTACTCACTTAGTAGAAAAGAACAGAGTTTGCTCACAGACATTAACACAAAAAGAAATTTCAGGGTAGGAATATTTGCTCACTTGGAACAATTTGAAAACAGAGAAGCAGATTTACTTTGGAAAACTGGAATGTTGAGTTGATCACCTGAAATTATTTGAAACAGAAACAAGATTGTTGAAAAGCTACAGTTTTGTTGATTGTCACTGAAAATCTGTTTTGCCTTGTTGAATGAAGTTGAGTTGATCAGCTTGCTTCCAGGTTTGCAAATTGATTTTGTTTAAGTGTAAAGATGATGTATTTTCTTTTACTTCTGATCTTTTCTCAGTTAAAATGGTGGACAAAATCGAAATGAGGAAGGTTGATGTATAAAGAAGATTACAGGGTAATAGTTTGTACAGGTTATTAAAATTTTGTACAACATAAGCCAGAGATTTTTCATCTTTTGGTGACTGATGTCTGGCTTTTGTGCTAGTATTCATTGCCAAGGTACTCTATACCTTTTATATGTTTACTTGTTTTGACCATGCTGAGATAAATCTCGGCTGATATGATTTGTACTATGCATGCTAAGATATTAGCATTAACTCCTTTGGTACAATTTGTTATAATGTTGTTTGTACTGAGGCATGGGTGAAGTGATCTTGTATTTGTTAATTTCGGCTGATAGATGATATAGGGTTGGTTTGCATACTTGTTCATTTATATGTTTACTAAATATATGTTTAAAATGTGTGGTCTGGTTTGTTGTTATGCTTTTGGAAGCTAACCCATATTTGTATGTGTTTACACTTATCTTTATTTGCTTTAGTTTGATTACTTTCTTATCTTATGGCTTTGTAATAAAATTGATATTCTATTTTAATATGTTGTTAAAATTGTTCTAGTTCTATTTACTTTACAATAATTTTAAATTTAAATGATTTATACAAAATTTGATGAGATCCGGGGAAACTCGCAATCTATTTACCGTTTTATTTTACTATTTTAATTCAAAAATTAATAAATTATCATTTTAAATATTTATAAAATTCGGGGTCGTTACAATCATCCTTGATTTCAAGATTAGATTTTCAAGTTTAAAATCAAAACAAAGCCTGCCTGCATAGTTTCAAAATCCTGTAAATCTGAGGCCTGCAAACATCTTCTTTTCAACTCTGGAAGCAATTCAAACTGTCTGCATTCATTTGCAATCTGGAAGCAACATGCATTCTTCAACGAATCAAGATTCAAGTTTTAAAAGTATTAAAATTTCCAGACTCAAGCATTTTATCAATTCCAGTTTTCAAAAGCTAAACTACCTCTGCTCTGCATGTTTGGTGAGTAACTTTAAAATTTAAAATAAAATTGGTTGCATGCTAGTATGGATGAATATAAATGTGTATTGCATAGATGAATGTCTGATGTGAATTTTTATTTGTATGCATGCCTGTAACCCCTCTGTTCTTGTTTTCCTGGGAGTAAACTACCCTATTGAACCTAAATCTATTTATAGGTATTGATGTTTGTGATTGATTTTGGGTATGTTATGAATAATATTTGTCTAAGTATGAATATACCTGTATATGTATGTATATAGGTAGATGTTGTTGCATGCATATCTGTATATGGTTATATACATATCTCTGTTAAATTATAGGCTCAAAGCCACTAAAACAAAAATTCAACTGCTCCTTACATAATCAATTTTAGACAATGAGTTATAAAAGAAAAATGATTATAAGACTAACATATTTAAAAATAAAATAAAATTTTAGGTGTTATATTTAGTAATTATTGTAGAAACTAGAATATACAGTAAAAATCAACTCAAGGCAGAGAATAAAATTGTCTGGAATTCTTGATTTTATTCTACAACCTGATTCGAATTTAGGAATAATGAATTTTGATGTGAATATATAGATTTTTAGGTTTGGGGTTGTTGTGAATTTTCAAGTTGATCAAAATGGGAAGTTTTGTCAATTTCTGACAAACGGCGACTGGTGGTTGGTCGAGCTTTGGCCTGAAGGTGGTTGGTGTGGCAAGGAACTTGGGAAAAATGTCAGATGGATGATCGATTCATGGTGGCGACAGTAGGAGGTCAACATTGTTTTTAACCCTAGTTTTAACTGGTCGTGATAAAATGATCACCACAGATTCTCTAATGGATCGAGTGTATTAGGGTTTGGAGAGAGGGAAGTTTGGTCGTAGGCGAGGCTATGGCCGGAGGTGGAAGTTCTCTGGTGGATGGAGCGCCGTGGGGGAAGTGTTGTCGGGTTTGGGTGAAGTAGGTAGTTTCTGTTCCAGGTTTTGGATTTAGGCTCTATTTTGAATTCGACTTAGTTTCGATGATCGAGTGATGGGATTCTGGCATAGGAAGGATCGTCGACTTGTGGAGATACGCGGCGATGGTCGGAGTTGACGCTGGTGGATGTGCACGTGCACGAGATCGTGGGTGTATCTCTGGTGAAGTCTGGAATTTAACAGAGGTTTACTCGAGTGCGTACTCGAGTTGTTTCATAGGAGACTCGAGGTTTTTGATGTGCGACTCGAAGTATTTTGAGGGGTCTCGGGTTAAAGTCTGGTTTCCAGATTTTAGAACTAAACTGTTTAAAAATTTAAAACAAAAATTTAAATGGTTAAGTAAAAGTTTTAAAAAAGTCTTAAGTCTAAGTTTAAAACTGATTTAAGTTAAATTTGAATCTCAGTTCAAAAATATATAATATGTTGTTGAAATTTAGAAAATTTAGCAACCTTTAAAATGATTAGATAATTGAATTTAAAAAGATGAAGTTTTAAGTGCAAGTAAGTTTTAATCTAAGTTTTATCTGGAATTAGAATTAAATCTGTATTTCAGTTTTGAAATAAAAGAAGGTTTTTAAATGAAAATTGTTTAATAACTTTAATTGTTAAAATGGATAATAAAGGGTAAAATTTAAAAGTAAATTGATTTAAATTCTTAAGTTCTTTTACAAAAATTAGTATTTCTCCACCATATGATTTAAGAGTTGTAAATGGATTTTTAAGTTTGTTAAGGTTTAATTTTTATTCATTATAAATCTCATATTTAAAATGGAATTTAAAGGAAATTTGAAAGTTAAATGTTTCAAATATGTTTGAATGATAAATATCATAAATAAGGAAATGTTTTCTTAAGACTTAATGATTTGTGAGGAAATTAATGGATAATTAATTTAATTTGATTAATTAATCATTTGGATTAATTAAATAGGCAATTAAAGGTTTATACTAATAAATTAATGATTAAGATTAATTAATTAGGAATGATAAATTTATAATTAAGGATTATAAATTAGAGTATTAATTAATGGTTAAAAATTAATTAATAGAGTAATTAAATATTAATTAAGTTATGGTTAACACTTAATTAATTAAATAATTAGAGATTAATTAATTGGTTATTAAGATTTATTAATTTGGAATTAGTAATAATTAATCTAAGTGAATTACTTAAGAAAAGTAATTAAATAATTGTTAATGAAAGTCATTAACTATGGATTATTAAACAAATAATTAATGTGATTAATATTAATAATTAATTAGATTAATTAATTTAAAGATAATCAATTATAGAATTTGTTTTAAATGGAATTACTTAAAGGAAGTGATTAAGAATTAATTACTTATTGTAATTAATTGAAGTTAATTTGATTTAGTTAAATTAATTAATTAAGTTTAATTAATTTAGAATAATCAAGAGATGATTTGATAATAATTACTTAATGTAATTATTAAGGTAAGATTATTTAGGAGAGTAAATAATATGATAATTACTGGAAGTAATTAGTTGAATAATGATTTTATTAATAAAAGTAATTTGAGTTAATTACTTTGAATAATTAATCAAGGGATTAATTAAGAAATTAATTAAGGAAGTAATTAATTTAGTTAGTGAAAGTAATTAAGGGTAGTTAATTACTGATTAAAGATTAATCAAGGTGATTAATAAATGTTGTTTAATTAAAGATTAATTACTTAATGTAATTAATTTAATTGAGTAATTAATAATTAATTTGTAATTAAGGATCATAAATTAATATAATTAATGATGTAACTAAGATTGATTAATTAAGTAATAATTAATAATTGAAGTGATTAATTAATGTAATTAATTAAGGATTAATGTAATTAATTATAGTTGATTAATTTAATTATATTATAGTTAATTAATTAATGAAGTAATTAAAGGTTAATTACTATAAGTGGTTAAGGATAATTAATTTAAGTAATTAATTAAAGATAAATTACCTGAATGGAATTAAAGGGTAATTAAAGGATAATTAATTAATTTGTAATTAATTAATGATTAAGTAAGCAGGATTTATAGAATGAAGTACTTAATTTAATTCATTTTAAATTAATTAGAAATGGTATAAATCATTACTTAAGAATGGATGATAATATTGAATGCTTTGCATTGATTGATATCTCTGATGAGATATATGCTGTGTGATATGGATGTTTAGTTGAATTGTGATGATAATATGGATTATCTGATAATGTTGATTATCTATTGTGAATTATCCTTCTATGTGTATAAAGATAATTGAATTGAATTGTTTTAACTTTAAAACAACTTGGCCTTAAAAGATACGCTTTGGATTTCGATGAGACCGGGATCGGGTTTCCGTATACCGGATTTCCAGGTCTGGAGACCCGAATACCACATCGATCCAAATTAATGATAGGTCGTGAATCAAGTGAAGATGAAGATTCAGAGTGCAAGGGTTATGGTCGTTAACTCTGAGGGTGATTCCAAAACGAGTGTAACGAGATAATGCCTTCGGTTTCGTTCGAACCCGGAACGAACTTGTATGGATTGAATGCTTTCAGAACATCGTCAGGTGGACGATGAGCATTCTAAGATAGATGTGTTCTATTTAAAGGTAATCGTGACCTCAAGCCTCACAAACCGGGAATGGCTAAAACAGGGGAGGTGCAGCAAGGTTAGTGGGTAGCACCCAAGTAGGACAAGGTTACCTCTGTCTAGATGTCCCTTTCTATTTTCGACTTAGTGGTGCGGTTGCTGATCCCAACCGTGAGGTATCTTGTGCGGGAATTATCCAGTAAGGGATGTTCCGACCTTGTGTTGCAGGGGATTGGGAGTGATCCTCGGTACGGTGATCTAGGCCACGTACTGTGACGGGCGGTACCCCGGTAGCCCTGCCATTGTATGGAATCCAAAATCCAATAAGTGCCAACGGACTTGATTGTATAACCCACTTTGTGGCTAGTATGCTGGAATTTAATAATGTAACAATTTCAGTTATTTCATATTTATTTGAAAACCCTAGACCCTATTATAATACAATCGAATTTCCTATCAAATGTTTTGGTTAGCGTAAGGTAAAAACTTACCCATGTTTATGTGTGGGAAGTCTTACGTGATACCTTTTCTTTCAAAAGGTTTTGAAGTTAAGCAAGTTTAACCTGTTACTCACACCAGACCCATGTCTGACCCAAGTTGTTTATTTCTGTTTTATAAACTCTTGGGTACTCAAATTTTTACGAGTAGCCAAGGGATTCAGGTTAGCCTTGACGAATTGTGGAGGAGCAATGGAGCAGGAGGCTTCGACGTTGTAGATAGATGGTAGTTTCCGCTGTGTTGATCTTGTTTAGATCTTTGTTTTGTATTGAGATGTAATAACTAGACAGATGTTTATAACTGTCTAGTATATGATGTGTAATCTGTGTAACTCTGATAAGTGTTGTATATGATACTATGTAATATTTATGTGATATAATATATTTTGTTCGTTTCCGCTGTGAGTATTTGTGTTTGTTTCTTTTCTCTTCTTCTCTTTTCTACTTCTCACCCCTTTCTTTCTTACTATCGATGCGATTTTCCGGGAGTGGAAAGTCGGGTCGTCACAGAAAATCAAAGGTATCTCGTAAGACCACGTCACACATAAACACGACGGGTTTTTACCTTACGATAACCAAAGCATTTCATATCAAAATCATCTGATATTATAATAGTGTCTAAGTACAAATACTTATTCAAATAGCTGAAATGCTTGCATCTCACGTTCCAACATCGTTGGGCACAATCTAAACCGTACGGCGCTTATTGGAGAATGGATTCCATCTGAATGACTAGGTACTGTGGTACCACCTGTCACGGTACATGTCTAGAAACACTGTACAGAGGACCAGGCCGGGATCCCCTGCTACACAAGACCGGACTATCCCTGACCTGGATAGACCGAATATGCTATCACCTCGGGTGTTCCCACCCTTTTCCGAGCTCCTTCCACAATCGTAGTAATAATATCTGAGGGTATCTAGAAAGGTGATAAACATACCCTACTAGGGTGCTACCCACTTAGCCTTGCTACATCGTCCCTGCTTTTCAGTCATTCCCGGTTGATGAGGCTAGAGGCTACGATTACCTTTTTAGGAATATTCACTTAGAATGCTCATTGTCCTCTAATGACAATGTACTGATATCATTCATCCATACAAGTCTGTTCCCGGTCCGAACGAAACCAAAGGCACTATTCCTACTACATCCATTTTGGAATCACCCTCAGGATTAGTAACGATTAGCCCTTGCACTTCACTGCTCCAGCTTCGACTCCATGCTCTTGTCTTCATTAAGAAAACGTACTCATTGGATCAAAGTAGTTTTCGGATCACAAATCCGATCCCAGTCTCTTCGAAACAACGTTCGCTATTTCTGGTAAACTCAACCCCAGTTCTCTAGGAAATAAACAGACGAAGATAAGATCGGAGATCATGTCCTAACCGTTAGTGGACGGATTTCCTTAAAAATATCCTAGAAGAACGAACGAGTCTATACGTACAGTATATGTAACAGCCTGCAGCTCACCTAACGCAGATATTGTTCCCAACTTAGTCACCTCCGCCTCATGGGCCAAGCAAAGGTGTGGGGTTTTGTTCCTTAAAAGGCCTCGACGTTGTTATGAGGTGAAGGCTTTGGTATATAAGCACCCACATCATAGTGTTTTTTCGCGATGTGGGACTATTATTCCCATTTTGAAGAGGTGTTACAATCTTCCTCCCTTTAGAGCCAAACAACCTCGTTGGCTCATGAACACAACACCACCCAGGCGTCGTGGCCGTAGCACGTACAGACCACAATGCTGGCTGGGTATGGGCTCTGATACCATTGTAACAGCCCGCACCTCACCTAATGCAGATATTGTCCCCAACTTAGTCACCTCCGCCTCATGGGCCAAGCCAAGGTATGGGGTTTTGTTCCTCAAAAGGCCTCGACGTTGTTATGAGGAGAAGGCTTTGGTATATAATCACCCACTTCATAGCGTTTTTCTGCGATGTGGGACTATTATTCCCATTTTGAAGGGGTGTTACAGTATAGCACCTCGAACGGTAACTGTACCATATAATCCCGTACTTCCACTAGATATTTCCGAAGTTATATTTAGGTCCAGATTGATAGTCGGTTATTTAACTATCAAAAAAACAATCAATTCAATCAAAAACTTCATTTTCACTGAGAAACACGAAGTCTTATTTAAATTAAATTTTAATAAATTAAAACTCTTTATCTAAAATATGTGAACTTATCTTATCGCATTCAGTATATTCACAAATTATCCTTTCCAAAAATATTTGAAAAACCTTTTAAAAAAATAATGTGGAAAGTACCACTGCGGTATTAAACCATGGGTCACAGCTCAATGGTTTCGTCTCTATCCCAGAGAAATCCAAAACTTAACTGCAGGCGCTAACTGCCTCCGATTTACGCCACGCGAGTATACCATTACTTTCTGAAAAATTTATTTAAAAATTATCTCAAAATAATGCTTGTAAGCTTTTAAAATAAATTTCCAAGTTTAATCTAGGCAAATATACTAAAATAAAAGTTATTATACAAAGCCATATTAAAATTTTATAATTATCCTTTAAGACCAAAAATGCTGACTAGTTCTTAGATAATAATAAATCTTTAACACTCATTATAAAGTAACTAATTAATAATAAAATATGCTTTAAACAATTTAAAATAATTAAACAACTAATTTTCCAGAATATTTTTAACACTATTAAATTTACCAAATTAATAATTAAAAATTCTCTTTTTAAAATAAGCCAATTTCTCGATTCCAATTTCACTTCGTAAATTTGAAAATCTTACTTGAATCCAGTATAACCGCTTTTATACTCATTTCCAAATTCACTTCTATCCTTCAAAAATATTTTAAATCTTGATTTTAATACCTTTTATATTTAAACAAGTACCATTTAAGGATTTATTATTTAAAAATCCTTTTATATATTTTTATTCCCAAAATATCTGTTCACCATAATCAGAAATAATTACATTACAATTTTGAAACCATTTACTTTAGCCAATAGATTTACCCAAAACTCAATATAAACATTTTACTTCAAAATCCCCATTCACAATTCTTTACCAAATTAAACCATATATTAATTGGTATTTAAAAGCACCAAAACCCAGGTTAACTGTCACAACATCCAATCAATTGAATCACACAATAACCTCCCATAGATTATTCAACAAAAACATATATCACTATATATGCAATTAGATTCAACATTTTTTAGGAATCCAGTTGGATCCCTCCAACCTGTTTCCTTGCATCCACAGATGTTAGCACAACTTAAAAATACCAATTCCGCTTTGAGGTGGAATATCGCGGTATGTGGGGTCATCTGTTATTATGCGGGGCGCATAGGGTTTCATCCGCTATATATATGCGGGAATATCAATCACTCCAATATATATACTACTATATATAATATCACATCCAACTGATAAAATGCATCAATTTTACCAATCAATCATTTATTAATTTTAACTATTTAAAATTAATCACTAGCAGATCAAAATTGAGTGCGATTAACTCACCTTGAGTTTTAAATTCGCTCAAATTTTAAATTAAATCGAACACGTTCGATTTAACCTAAAATTTTCGCTAGCTCCGCTCGACTCCAGATGTAACGACCCGTAAATTTTTAATAATTTTATTTGTTTTATTTATATATTTAATTGAAATTGTGTGAAATTTTAAACAATAAAATTCTGAAATTTAAATTTGATATTTGAAATGCATCTATTTTAACATAGCAACTGGTAAAATTACATCAGATAATTTGGAAGTTTATTTTCTAGTGTAATTTTATCTCAATTTATATCAGTTAAAATTGATGATAATAAAAGTGTTCCGAAACCTAAATATGTCAACATGAGAAAATTTATTTAGAACACTCTGAATAAGACTGCTTAATCCGTTTCGCGAAATTCGGACGTTTCTAGCTCCGTTTGGATTTTTCCGTATGGGATAGCAACGTATATCAGTGTCCGTATCGACTTTTGATCGGATGATCATACCACTGATATATGTATACCCTTTTGATCATCTCGTCGTGCTGATCTCCACGGTATATTCATTTCTGTGTTTTGAAGTCCAATGCGCGGCGAAATCGGTGTAACGGTTTGTCGTATCGGTACGGTATTTCCATCGTTTTGTTCCTTGTCTTTTCAATTGACAGCTGGGTAATCTAACAGCACTTGCTTTAATTATTTTAGCTTGAATTCATGCATGCCTTTTCCTTTTCCCTTTTTGGTAAGTGTATTCATATCAGTTATTTCACATTCTTTTGGTTCACTGTTTCATTTGCAAATATATTAGAAAAATATATTCAGTTTCGTGCTACAGTGCCTCCCCTGATCTTCCATTTGAACACCCACTTTCTTCTTTCACCAAGCACGCTTACCCACCTCATCTGACAACAACGCAAACATCCACTAGTGAGACACCTCATTTTCTCATGTCCAACCCGCATGTGCAACCGATCCATCTCTGTCTCCCTCCATTCGGCAACCGCCCTCTCTTGGCCTTGTTTTCCTCCACTAAGCCAGAGCTACTGTCATAACCATCGTCGTGTTGACAACCATCAGCCCAGGCTTGCATCCAGTATCCCCTTCATCATAGTCGAGGCTTCTTCCCATCGGCCATCGCCACATCTCCAACCGAGCTAGTGCAGATCCGAGCCTCCTCTTTGCCAAGCGCGATCCAGCCTCGACCCACTCTTGCTCGACCTCGCTCTCTTCCTTGATTGGTAAGTACATGTATCAATGTATACATGTTACACAATATACTGTGTACATGTATTTTACTGCTACCGATCTTTTCATACTATTTATATTGTACAGAGCTTAGTTTACATATATATATAGAGATTTTATCTATAAGTTTTGTTCAGTTATATCAAGATATTTGCATTTGTTAAGCTGGTTTATAGCCCAAGCTATATTGGTCATATAAAATATGTTGTTATAAACCTTATAAGCTATGATTTTTCTTCGTATATTAAGGTTTCAAACCATATCATATGTAGTTTAAGTGTATATAAATATGTTTATTTGTATGTTAATATTTTGGTTTTTATAATAGATATATGTTTATAACTTTTGTTTTGCTGATTTTTATATATAATGGTAATATGTTATATCTATGGTAAACTGTTTTTTTTTTGTTTTCATTTCGGTATATTGTGTTAGTTACATTATCTGCGTTTACAGTATATAGGCTTACGGCATCCTATATATTCTAAAAGTATAATATATATTACTTTATTCATTTGCTCTACTTATAAATATATGTTAAAATAATAATAACATCAACGAGGTGTCATATATATTTGGTTTCGAAAGGTTACATTTGGGCAGTCCTGTTTAAGTATATATATATGTAAATAATAATGATATATATTTTGTCTCAATGCAAAATACTGATCTAAAATTTATCATAATAATCATGGTATAAGATCGGCTATAGGTTTGGTTTATATATTTTTATGTACGGTTGTTACAGTATTGTGTATTGTTTGAAACAGTTTGAGATATGTTAGTTATTTTGTATATAACCTATTTATAGTATATATAGGATCTAACCGGGTTTCTATTTTATATAAGTTTAGGTCAGTAATATGTTAGTTAGAAATATATGTTGTGTCTACTATTTGTTGACGATATAAATTTAATGTGTTCAAGTATATATGATATGTCATGTGATATTTTGAAGGAAATAAAATATAATATATATAGATATTTTGATTTTATTATATATAATATCGATTTTTATAAAATAATAAATTATATACATTTTTTTTATTTCTATCAAACTGATCATCCTGTTCTCATTGATTCTCATCTATCAGTTTTGTCGAATCCGTGTTCAATCTTGCCTTGTTTTGAGATTCGTGCCCGGATTTCGTAACTCAACTTCATTGTCAAATCTATCTAGCCTCGAAAGGTGAGCGATCACTCACGATTAATGTTCTTATATTTATTAAATTTGATTTAAATTGAAACGACAATTGAAATATGTTGCTGTTAGTTATTCACATTGCTATATATATGCCATTATCTGTATCTGTTCACCTGTGACATTTGACACCATCATCTGTTATTTATATTGATGATATATGCCTATTATATTATTATCATATCTGTTATCACTCTGCAAGTTCCCTGTTAGTATAGAATTCACTATGGGATGAAATGATACATACCCGAACGATCTGTAGAATAGGAGAAAATCGTTATGGGTGAAATGATAAACCCAAGCGTGTGACGCCCCACCTCTATACCCATGCTAGCCAAGAACACTACGAAGTAATGTTGTCAACTAGCATGGAGAATAAGGCTGTGGAGGAGCGACCATCCATGTAATTTCTTTGTGTGAGCACCGATATGTCAGATAGTATAACATGCAATTCATTTAAGGAGGAAATCCGACATACCGATACAAACTCAAAGCTACTACACAGTGGCTATATATAATCTTCGGAAACAAATATAGAAATAAACATAACGCAAATCAGTCATAGACATCCATATCACAAAGGCGGAAAAAGATATGAATATATATATAACACATGAAAGTGTACATCAGAGTAGTGATCTGAAATATCCACGATAATACAAAAGAAGAGCTACAAGCTACACAAAAGAATAAGTACACATCATAGAGTCTATATCTCAAGTGTATACATCCAAAAACTACTAATCTAAGTAGATAGCCAAAAGTCAGTGTAATCCAAAAGAGAAGTCAAGCAGAAGCACCTGTAACATCTCGGTCTGACCCAAGTATTATTTATAAGAAAATAATAAACGGATCAGTCTAGCTATAAATATCAGATAATATGGTGTAGAATAAAAGACATGGCATGAACATGTAATAACCATACTGGCATACTACTATAAGTATGTAATTGAAAATCAACAAGAGATTAATCAATATCACAAGAATCTTCTCAAAGATAAAATGGGGTATCATACCCTAAACTTGTATTCATAACAAGTCAATGACACACAAATTCACCAATGCACAAAAATTGATAAAACTTATCAATGGAAATCACGAAAATTGGTGAAGTACAAAATTCCAGAAATCATCACAAGAAATCTAGAAATCACAAGAAGGGGGAGGCCTATCACAAAAAGGGAGTATGAAAACTCACCAACACGTGTATCACAAGACGAGACGCTATCTCATGGTAGCTAACCATTAATTTTGAGCCGAAGCTCCACAAGAATGGCCCGAAAACCGTGGGGCGCTACCCCACATATGTGAGTCGAAACATCACACAATCGGGGTTTAGTCTCCCTCGTAGACAAAGAGACATCGCACAATTGCTAGTCTAAATCACAAAAATGATCGTCAATGATCATAAAGAAGTGTCAATCACACCAAGCTAGTAAATATATGAGTTTAGCTTCATGTCCCATAACCACTTGCTTAACTTAAATATTTACGAACAAACTGTAGATCTTCACTAGAAAAATGTCACGAAAGGTTCAATCGAACAAGTCCAAGAATTAACCAACGAAGTAAACGCAAGCGTTTCATACCACTCGTTTTACTAAGTCGTTTAATTAGATATCTCGTACGAGTGAGGTAAAGGTTTGTATATACTAGTAGATTGGAAAACGGTTTAAGAAAATTAGTTTTGTAATAAAATAGTGTTGAAATCGCTTTGATGAAAGAGTTTTGATATTTACTACTAGTATTGAAACCTTCATATTTTTAAAGTGACAAATCACAAAAATGATTGTAGAAACAATCAGTCACAAAAGTTCACATTCGATGACGTGAATAAAAGCCAAAGAAATCAATTCCAAAACCATCAAAGTAAAAATGCCTGTGTGAACGAACATGGCCGAGCTAATGTGCATCGCCCAAAGGAGCAATGGCATAGAGGCGCGATCTAAGGAATTAGCAAGCCGAGCGACTCAAGACAGGAATTGGCGCGACCTATAAGTGGCACGACCTAACAATGGTGCGACCTAGCAGAGGCCGACCTAATATGGAACGAGCTAAGTGGTGCGAGCGACCTAGGAGAAGGCGCGACTTAATGGCGCGACCTAGCGTGTTAACGACCTAGGCAAACGACCTAGTGGTAAAACGGGTCGAGCGACCTAAAGGAAGCGAGCTAGGCGTGCGACCTAACTAGTGAGAGACCTAGTTGTAAAACAGGTCGAGCGACCTATAGGAAGCGAGCTAGGCTATGGCGCGACCTAGGATGTAACGACCTAACTGGTCTCGAGGTGCTTCCGTGGTCAAGCGACCAAAATGAACGAACGACATAAGGTACGAACGACCTAAGGAGACCGACCTATCGATCGCGAGCTAGGAAACGACCTAGCGAGGGAAGACGGAGCGACCTAATCGATCGCGACCTAGTGTGTTTTAGATCGCCGAGCGACCTAAGGGATAGACGAGCTAAGGGGCGAACGACCTAAGCCCAGAACGAGCTATATGCAGGCAGAGACTTTTCCACGTGCGCGAGCTAGCAAGGCAGAACGACCTAAGCCCGGATTTTTGCCAAAAACACTAAAAATTGGGTTTTTTCACCAATCCAATCCAAACCAAATGCAAATGCACATGCTAAAGTGATAGGAATTCATTCCCAACAGTCCAAGATAGTTATAGACAAGAATGTGAGATAAAAATCTCACCTTTGCACCAAAAATCAATGAAGATGAAGCTTAAAGCAAGCAAGAATCAATTCCTTTTCAATCTCAACACAAGAAGCTTGAATCCAATGTCTTCTCTTTGAATTTGGAGTTGAATGATGGATTTGCAAGAGAACTTGAGCTTGGAATTTTAATTTCCCATTCCCTCCTCCATTTTTGATAAAGCTTGAATGTTTAAGCAAATAGAATGAAATTATGAAGAGAAGGGGTGAAGGTTCGGTCTAATAGGCTAAAAGCCCAAACCAAAGTCTCAAGTGAGAAAGTAGTGAAATTCCACCAACTCCAAACATATCAAAGTTTATACTTAAAAAGATTGCAAACGTCATTTTGAACTCAATGGAAGTGGTCACGAGTCCTAATTTGACCATATGCAAAAAGTAGCTTTTTGGACTAAAATCTGAGTGACGATAAAATATTAAAAAATATATATTTAAATATAAAATCGATAAATATGCGGGTTGTTACAGACTCCCCTCCTTAAAGAAATTGCGTCCTCGCAATATATAAGATGGAAATAAAAAGTAACAACCATAAAAGCATATTAACATAAAAGAAATTTGAAATAAGAAGTTCACCTTAAAGAGCATGAGAAAGTAAGTCCGTATGTGTACGCTCGATGAATTCTCTAGATTCCCAAGAGCAATCCTTAGGATTTGAGGACCATTGAACTTTTACAAGCGGAACATCTTTATTTCTAAGTCGTTTGACTTCTGAAGCAATAATGCGAATAGGATGCTGCTCATAAGTTAAATTAGGCGAAACTTCAATCTCTTCCACAACACCGGGCTCAAGAATAGAATCAGAATCCCGAAGGCACTTCCGTAATTGAGAAACGTGAAACACGTCATGAATAGCAGAAAATTGAGCCGGTAACAAAAGGCGATAAGCCATGGAACCAATACGTTCAGTGATAGGAAATGGCCCAATATATCGAGGCGCTAATTTTCCCAATCGACTGAAGCGTACAACACCCTTCATAGGTGAAATACGAACAAAAACAAGATCTCCAACAGAAAATTCTAATTTCCTTCTTCGGTTATCGGCATAGGATTTTTGTCTACTCTGGGCTTCTTTCATCCTATGACGAATAAGTTCAATCTTTTCTGTGGAATCACGAATAAAATCTGGACCTAAAACCAGCTTCTCACCGGCCTCAAGCCAACAAGAAGGAGATCGGCATGGCCTTCCATAAAGTTCCTCGAAAGGTGCCATACCAATACTAGATTGGAAGCTATTATTATAGGAAAATTCAACAAGAGAAATATGATCTTCCCAACTTCCACCGAAATCAAGCACACAAAAACGAAGAAGATCTTCAAGAGTTTGATTCACACGCTCAGTTTGTCCATTGGACTGGGGGTGATAAGCGGTGCTAAAATTTAGCTTCGTTCCCAAAGCTTTTTGAAGACTCTTCCAAAATCCACTAGTAAACAATGGATCATGATCACTAACAATAGAAGTAGGAACTCCATGCAATTTAACAATTTCTTTAATAAAGAGTTTGGCCAAAAGAGGAACGGTTCAGTTAGACCGAACGGGAATAAAATGGGCGGATTTAGTAAGTCTATCAACGATCACCCATAAGCTATCATGACCCGAACGAGAACGGGGAAGGCCATCAATAAAATCCATGGAAATTTGGTCCCACTTCCAAACTGGAATTTCCAAAGGTTGCAATAACCCACCGGGCCTTTGATGTTCGGCCTTGACAAGTTGGCAAGTCATGCAACACTTAACAAAGTTAGCAATATCATATTTCATTCCCTCCCAATAATAAAGTCACTTCATATCCGCGTACATTTTATTACTACCGGGATGAATGGTAAATTTAGAACGATGAGAATCTTCTAAAATATCTTTATGAAGATCACTAATATTTGGTATGATAAGTCTACCAAATTTTCGAATGCCGCCACGAGAATCAATATCAAAGTCTTTCAAACCTTCAATATCAATTTTATCCTTTATATTTTGGCCAAGAAGAGCCAATTCGGGATCTAGCCTTTGAGCTTCAAGAATGCGGTCAAAAAGAGAAGGATGAGCCTCAAGGCTACATAAAACAAAAGATGAACATAAATCGGATACACGATCTCTAATCTCACAAGTGGATAAAACCTCGAGATCATGCCATTCGGATATCATTATAGAAACAACCGCTTGTTGCTTATGACTAAGAGCATCAGCAACTCGATTTCCCTTTCCGGGAGTATAAAGAATATCAAGATCATAAGAGGCAAGGAATTCGAGCCAACGCTGTTGACGCAAATTAAGTTCCTTTTGAGAAAATAAATATTTCAAAGACTTATGATCAGTATAAAGTACAAATTTCTCTCCCAATAGATAATGTCGCCAAATTCGAAGGGCGAAAACGATAGCCGCGAGTTCTAAATCATGCGTGGCATATCTAGTCTCAGCCGGCTTCAATTGCCTAGAAGTATAAGCAATAACACGTTCTTTTTGCATAAGAACGGCACCCAAACCAACGCGACTAGCATCGGTACAAACAACAAAATCTTGATTCCCTTCGGGAATAACAAGAATAGGAGCATCAGAAAGGAGTTCTTTTAATTTCTGAAAAGAAGTTTCACATTTGTCCGACAAAATGTATTTAACACCTTTCTTTGTTAAGCCAGTAAGAGGCACGGCAATTTTAGAAAAGTCCTTAATGAAACGACGGTAATAACCTGCCAATCCGAGATATCTACGGATTTCAGTCACGCTCTCCGGTCTCTTCCAATTTTGAATCGCTTCAATCTTTGAAGGATCCACTGATATTCCGGATTCGGAAATAATATGACCGAGAAACTTCACACTAGATTGCCAAAAGTGGCATTTAGAAAATTTTGCTTTTAATTGATTGCTCCTAAGAGTTTCCAATACAATCCGAAGATGCTTTTCATGTTCCTCCTCGGTTTTAGAATACACAAGAATATCATCAATAAAGATGAGAACAAATCGATCGAGGAAATCTTTGAAAACTCGGTTCATAAGGTCAACGAAATAAGCCGGAGCATTCGTTAAACCAAATGGCATAACTAACCATTCATAAGATCCATAATGAGTACGGAACGAAGTCAAAGGAATACTATCCTCTACAATACGAAGCTGATGAAAACTGGTAGCCATGTCCAATTGTGAAAAGACTCTAGCACCACTAAGTTGATCAAATAGATCATCAATCCGAGGTAAAGGATATTTATTCTTAATAGTAAGATCATTAAGCTTGCGGTAGTCGACGCAAAGCCTAAGTGTACCATCGGATTTCTTCACGAAAATTGCTGAAGCTCCCTAAGGCGAGGAACTAGAGCGAATAAATTGCTTCGTCTCCAATTCGGATAATTGTTTGCGCATCTCTTCATTTTCCTTATTAGACATGCGATAAGGAGGACGAGTAATAGGTTGAGCTCCAGGGGTAAGATTAATTTTGAACTCGATTGCTCGCTTAGGTGGTAATCCTAAAACGGGCTCAAATATGTCGGAAAATTCACGAACGACGTGAATAAGAGAAATGACATCTTCCTCATCATCATTATCATCATCACGAGGATTTAAAGAATATAAAGATGCCGTCAAAGTGGAATCCGAATCTTTAAGAACAATAGAAATCTGCTTAACAGATAATGGATGTCGAAGATAAATAGTCTGCTCAGGACATAGGATAAGAGCTTCATAACGGTTAAGCCAATCCATACCCAAAATCATTCCAAAGCTTAAGTAACGCATGGCATGCAAATCGGCTAGGAAAGAAAAATCGCACAAAATAATCTCGACATCTTTACAAAGCAAACTAAGAGTTGTGGATCCACCAACCGGATTCGCAATTCTTAAAGAAGTCATCAAAGCAACAACACTTAAAGAAAAAGTATCGACAAGTTCCTTTGATATAAAAGAATGGGATGCACCCGTATCAAAATGAACTCGAATAGGTTGATCATGAAATATAATAATGCCATCAAGGACAGAATGAGACATACCTTGACCGCGAGATGTGTTGCCAGGGGCTTGAGCCACATTAATCTTTCCCTCCTTCTTGCCTTGAAGTCTGGGGCATAAATGTATATAATGATCCGGGCTCTTACAATAGCGACAAGAACGCGACTTCGAATACTTGTTCGCAAAATGGTCTTTAGAACCACAGTTATAGCATTGCCCACTACTAGGGGAAGGAGTCTTTGCAGCAGGAGTTGCAAGTTTCCCCTTTTTGTTGGGATAAGGACCTTTGAATTTGTTTGGCCTCTTCTTGTTGTTGAAGTTTGGTTTAGCCCCTACCACTTCAACATCACTTTCCCTATCAGCCTCTTCAAGATGAAGAGTGATATCAATGAGTTGATCGAAAGAAACTTCTAATTTTAGAAGTAATGGCTTCTTGAGATTCTTGTTTAAGCCATAGACGAACCTTTGGTTCTTCTTCAATGGGGTGTTGATGTATTCAACCCCATATTTGGAAAGCGACTCGAAGGCTGCGACGTAATCTGTCACGGAGGATTCACCTTGAACAAGGTCTATAAAACGACGAGCCAATGTCACCTTCTCTGCTTCTGGTACGAATTTTAATTCGAAGCGTTCCCGGAATTGCTCCTATGTGAGATCTACTTCATTAATTTCAGAAATAAGAAGTTCGTACCAGTCCAGTGCTCTTTCTTGGAGCATACTGGAGGCCACCTGAACACGGTGAAGATCGATAATATTCATGCGAGAAAAGATTCGATCGCATGTTCTTAACCAAGCCTGGACCTTAATAATAGTTTCGGAACCTTTGAATGGTTTCCCACCCAAGTTGGTATAATCGTTGCACAAGCATGCAAATCAAGACTTAGGATGAGTAGGTTCCTGATTAGGACCAGCTGCTTGAGCATTCTTTACTAAATGAAGTAGCTGCTGAGCGGTCATAAAAACTCCATCCTGGGGAGTAACAGTAGATGGTCCGGCTCTGGGACGGCCTAGTCTAGACATTCTCTTCTTTAAGAAAGAGAGAAGAAGAAAAGTTACTCTCCAAATAAATAGCAAGCAAATCTTGATAGATAAAACAAGGATACACAAAAGGAAATAGGATGAATCGGTACGAAGACTCGAATTAAATCCTAAGGCACGACTCCTAAGTTGGACTTAGGAAGATGATCCTTGTTAAGTTATTCTACATTGTTTCGAAGTTTGGCTCTGATACCAAGCTGTGACGCCCCACCTCTATACCCACGCTAGCCAAGAACACTATGAAGTAATGTTGTCAACTAGCACGGAGAATAAGGCTGTGGAGGAGCGACCATCCATGTAATTTCATTGTGCGAGCACCAATATGTCAGATAGTATAGCATGCATTTCATTTAAGGAGGAAATCCGACATACCGATACAAACTCAAAGCTACTACACAGTGGCTATATATAATCTTCGGAAACAAATATAGAAATAAACATAACGCAAATCAGTCACAGACATCCATATCACAAAGGCGGAAAAAGATATGAATATATATATAACACATGAAAGTGTACATCAGAGTAGTGATCTGTATTATCCACGATAATACAAAAGAAGAGCTACAAGCTACACAAAAGAATAAGTACACATCATAGAGTCTATATCTCAAGTGTATACATCCAAAAACTACTAATCTAAGTAGATAGCCAAAAGTCAGTGTAATCCAGAAGAGAAGTCAAGCAGAAGCACCTGTAACATCTCGGTCTGACCCAAGTATTATTTATAAGAAAATAATAAACGGATCAGTCTAGCTATAAATATCAGATAATATGGTGTAGAATAAAAGACATGGCATGAACATGTAATAACCATACTGGCATACTACTATAAGTATGTAATTGAAAATCAACAAGAGATTAATCAATATCACAAGAATCTTCTCAAAGATAAAATGGGGTATCATACCCTAAACTTGTATTCATAACAAGTCAATGACACACAAATTCACCAATGCACAAAAATTGATAAAACTTATCAATGGAAATCACGAAAATTGGTGAAGCACAAAATTCCAGAAATCATCACAAGAAATCTAGAAATCACAAGAAGGGGGAGGCCTATCACAAAAAGGGAGTATGAAAACTCACCAACACGTGTATCACAAGACGAGACGCTATCTCATGGTAGCTAACCATTAATTTTGAGCCGAAGCTCCACAAGAATGGCCCGAAAACCGTGGGGCGCTACCCCACATATGTGAGTCGAAACATCACACAATCGGGGTTTAGTCTCCCTCGTAGACAAAGAGACATCGCACAATTGCTAGTCTAAATCACAAAAATGATCGTCAATGATCATAAAGAAGTGTCAATCACACCAAGCTAGTAAATATATGAGTTTAGCTTCATGTCCCATAACCACTTGCTTAACTTAAATATTTACGAACAAACTGTAGATCTTCACTAGAAAAATGTCACGAAAGGTTCAATCGAACAAGTCCAAGAATTAACCAACGAAGTAAACGCAAGCGTTTCATACCACTCGTTTTACTAAGTCGTTTAATTAGATATCTCGTACGAGTGAGGTAAAGGTTTGTATATACTAGTAGATTGGAAAACGGTTTAAGAAAATTAGTTTTGTAATAAAATAGTGTTGAAATCGCTTTGATGAAAGAGTTTTGATATTTACTACTAGTATTGAAACCTTCATATTTTTAAAGTGACAAATCACAAAAATGATTGTAGAAACAATCAGTCACAAAAGTTCACATTCGATGACGTGAATAAAAGCCAAAGAAATCAATTCCAAAACCATCAAAGTAAAAATGCCCGTGCGAACGAACATGGCCGAGCTAATGTGCATCGCCCAAAGGAGCAATGGCATAGAGGCGCGACCTAAGGAATAAGCAAGCCGAACGACTCAAGACAGGAATTGGCGCGACCTATAAGTGGCACGACCTAGCAGAGGCCGACCTAATGTGGAACGAGCTAAGTGGTGCGAGCGACCTAGGAGAAGGCGCGACTTAATGGCGCGACCTAGCGTGTTAACGACCTAGGCAAATGACCTAGTGGTAAAACGGGTCGAGCGACCTAAAGGAAGCGAGCTAGGTGTGCGACCTAACTAGTGAGAGACCTAGTGGTAAAACAGGTCGAGCGACCTATAGGAAGCGAGCTAGGCTATGGCGCGACCTAGGATGTAACGACCTAACTGGTCTCGAGGTGCTTCCGTGGTCAAGCGACTTAAATGAACGAACGACCTAAGGTACGAACGACCTAAGGAGACCGACCTATCGATCGCGAGCTAGGAAACGACCTAGCGAGGGGAGACGGAGCGACCTAATCGATCGCGACCTAGTGTGTTTTAGATTGCCGAGCGACCTAAGGGATAGACGAGCTAAGGGGCGAACGACCTAAGCCCAGAACGAGCTATATGCAGGCAGAGACTTTTCCACGTGAGCGAGCTAGCAAGGCAGAACGACCTAAGCCCAGATTTTTTTCCAAAAACACTAAAAATTGAGGTTTTTCACCAATCCAATCCAAACCAAATGAAAATGCACATGCTAAAGTGATAGGAATTCAATCCCAACAGTCCAAGATAGTTATAGACAAGAATGTGAGATAAAAATCTCACCTTTGCACCAAAAATCAATGAAGATGAAGCTTAAAGCAAGCAAGAATCAATTCCTCTTCAATCTCAACACAAGAAGCTTGAATCCAATGTCTTCTCTTTGAATTTGGAGTTGAATGATGGATTTGCAAGAGAACTTGAGCTTGGAATTTTAATTTCCCATTCCCTCCTCCATTTTTGATAAAGCCCGAATGTTTAAGCAAATAGAATGAAATTATGAAGAGAAGGGGTGAAGGTTCGGTCTAATAGGCTAAAAGCCCAAACCAAAGTCTCAAGTGAGAAAGTAGTGAAATTCCACCAACTCCAAACATATCAAAGTTTATACTTAAAAAGATTGCAAACGTCATTTTGAACTCAATGGAAGTGGTCTCGAGTCCTAATTTGACCGTATGCAAAAAGTAGCTTTTTGGACTAAAATCCGACTAACGATAAAATATTTAAAAAAAATATTTAAATATAAAATCGATAAATATGCGGGTTGTTACGAAGCGATTTTCATTGACATTGAACTGGGATTGCGGATTGAAATGATATATACCCGTATATATTTAAATTGCGGATTGAAATGATAAATATCCATATCACTTAACCATAGGATAGAAAATTTTATACAGACACCCTTGGTCTATATATATATATAAATTTTGAAAAGGATTTCTATGGTTTTGGAAAGAAGTATATGGTTTAAAAAAAATTTGATTTTTAAAGATTTATTAAAATTGATTTAATAAAGTTGATATATAATATGTTCAAGTATTTATCTAATATCTATATTTTAAATATAGAGTTTATAATGATCCAGGTTAGAAAGATAAATTTGAAGTTGATTTGAAATTATATTTATTTAAGAATTATACTTAAATAAGTATAATTTGAAATTTATTAAATTTGAAATTCTAAAGATATGATTTTATAACTTGATTTTTGATTTAAAGCGATTTAAATGAATATTTCAAGTTTAAATAAATTGAAGGAATTATTTAGTTTATTGTAATTTGGAGGTTTTTTAAATGATATTGGATTTATTAAGTGAATATTTCAAAATTTAAAATAATAGTAAAGTGAATTTGATATATATATGAAATTATCGAATTTGGTTTTGAATGTTGAATATTTAATGCTTTGAAATATATTGAAATTGAAATGGTTTATTTGTGGTTCAAATCGGTATTTGAAATCGATATAACTTGAAAATGTTTAATTGAATTGGAATTGAAATTGATGATTTAAATTGGATTAAATTTGAATATGGAATTCAAATTGATTTGAATCGATTTGTGAAAGTCGAGGAAACTATTTTATTTTATAAAGTAATTTTAAATTATATTTAAAACTATTGATATTTTACTTTATAAATTATTTTAATATAAAATATTTTAATATAAATCATTTTTAATATAAATTATTTTATTATAAACTATTTTAACTTATAACTATTTATATAAACTATTTTTATTTATAAACTATTTAACTTATAACTATTTATATAAACTATTTTATTTATAAACTATTTTATTATATATACTAATTTTAATATCTAAACTGTTTAAGAGGAAAGTGTTATGATTTCCAAAATGCTATAATTTCAAAAGTGTTATGATTTCCAAAATGCTGTAATTTCAAAAGTATTATGATTTCCAAAGTATTATTATTTCAAATTGATTAGTTTCGAAAGTATTATAACTTTGAAAGTGATATGATTTTTGGAAATGGATATATATTTGAAGTGAAAATGATATCGTATTGATTTGGTTCTTTTAGAAATGGAAATGATATTTTGGTTTTGAAGTATAAACTATTTTGAAATGACCGCGGTGTTATAATAACGTTTGTTTGTTAAAGAGACCGGGATCGGATATAGGCATACTCTCTGTCGATACCGAAAACCACTTTAACAACTGTGTACGCGGTGGAGATTCCAGAATGAAGTAGGATGGTGGCAACGATCCTATTGAGGTATATACGTGGACCCGACTCCCGTGAGTTGGCATAAGGTGGCTAAAACAGGAGCGATCGACGGGCCAATGAGGTAGCACCTCTGATCGGACACATTTCTTCGATACCATTCTATTACTTTGTGATTGATTTGGTGGCCACCCTTCGATTTTGATTAGGAATGTGTTCCGAGGTGGGCGGTAGTGGCTGCTATGCGTTTCCACCAGCCTGGATGCGTAATTGGTATATCTACCCAGGCATTGCCTAGTTGTGCCGTGTCACCTACCATATCGAGCTTTACTACGAGTTTGGATTTGTGCCGTAGCCTGTGGAGTATTGAGGGTAGCTCCCGATCTGGGGTATGCTGATACTGGATAGACTATTAGGACTATTATGTGTTAAGGGCTATATGGGTAACCCCTTAACGCTATTTAAAAGTAAGTTTATTTTATTATAGACATTATTATAATAGCGTATATTACTACATAGTAGATAGTTTAACGAATCCTTAGAGGATGGTTATCCCAAACATCCTTTAAGTTACTTGTATTTCAGTTGATATTTCACTTGAGTTGGATTTATTGATATAAGAACGTTAATCCTGACTCGAGTGTTTTGTGTTTTGCTTTAAGCTCGGGTCAGATTGAGTGATAAAGTATTCGAGACTCACCTTTGGAGTTGGAGCTTCTCTTGGAGATCCAGCTATCTATCTTGCTTTCAGTTGTTCAGTTGATTCCAGTGATGTATTCGGATCTTGTATTTGATTATTGTATTGAGACATCCATGTACTCGTGACTTCTGTTGTATCTTGTTTAAATCTGTTATATATATATAGTAGCTTCATGAACTACTATTCTTTTGTTTCCGCTGCATTATTATTATATTACTCTGTGTCTGTGATCTGTGATTATTTTATTTACTGTATATGCTGAGTTTTGCCAAATTTAAATTAACAATCTGATATTTTGAGCAATTCAAATCCGACATGTGTGGATGCGAATGGTTGAAAATTTCAGGTCGTTACACCAGATCTACACCACAGTGTAGTGTTCGTCGCTGCGATTCCGGCGCCGCTTGTTTTGTCCGATTTTGACCTCGTAAGAGAAAGATATGAATTTTATAAGTTTCAATATCAATTTATATAATAAAAACTCTTTTTTTTAAACCAGAGAACTCGGGCATGTACATTTTGATCAGGCAATAACAGCCACTCCCCTTTCTTCCCTCTTCGTTTATGTATGTGAAATTTAACCCATCACGTTCGAAAGTTGATCGACCGAGACTTCACCACCAACCCTCGATGCGCCGATCAGGCACCGCCACGAGAAGCGCCTACGCGAGCTCCCCTATCGCTCACAGCCAAGCGAAGCTCGGTCATCCCATGGCTCCGAAATTCGAGCTCGAATGAAAACCCTAACGGCCTCGATTCTAGCCACCATGTCACCTCGTGTACGATCTCGACCGTATGGATTTGATTGTCTCGATAAGCTCTTCGATCTTCGTGTTGGGAAAATTTGCTAAAACTCGATGGATGGTGGGAGATTTAAGGTGGAAGGCGATTTATTTTCGGCCATTGATTATGTTCGTGGCGGCTGCGTTTATTCTTTGTTAGGGTTTCACTGTTTGATACATATTTATATATGAATACATATTATTTTATTACTATTTCCAAAGTTTTCGTGCTTTTTCAAACGTTCTCCAAACGAAACGTGCCGCTTGGCGTTTATAATGTTTTACCCCTATTCCAAACACAATGGAATATGTTTCGGGGCCTAATTCGATCGTATGTGGAAGATAGCTTTTTGAATCGAATAAAAATACTAAATTTTCGATATTTATTTCAACGCGTTTTTATTCCGTACGACCAAACAGTAGCTCCAAACGCTACGAAATTTGAAATCCGATAATAATACACTATTACGGATCCAATGGAACTAGTTTCGTCAAATTCCAAGACTGTTCCCCGGAAAGCTATTTTAACTCGTTGATTAAATCGAGCAATTTTCGATATCATCGAAATCGTTTAAAATTTCGATTTGTAAAACTTACTAACTCCTTTATAATTCAAATAGAATTTATATTCATCTTAGAAATCATTCTGATTCATTTTAAATAAAAATTTCAACTATTTACATTATTTCCATATATTAATTTCCACTATTAAATTATTAATATATAAATTTCAAATTTAAACTTATCGACTTTTTATTCCATTCCAAAGTCCATATTATAATTCTAATCTAAATAGAATTTAAATAAATTTTAGAAATCATTCCCATGTCCAAAATCAACACTAGATCCATATATTTCCCAATTTCAAATATTAATTTACTATTTACCAAATACAAATAAATCGCCATATTTGGAATTTTAAACCATTTCAGAAATTCTTCCATATTCAAAACCAATTAATAATTCAAATTCAACATTTAAAAATAAATTAAACGTTCAAAACTAACGACCAAAATTCCAGGTCATTACAATCCTCCCCTCTTATAAAAGTTTTGTCCATGAAATTGCTAAGTTAGGAAAAATGCTCCCAAACCCATATACTTACCCAAAACCCACTTAGTTAAAATCCTACATTCACTTCTCAAAACCTTTTTAGTTTAATCCAAAATAGTTTGTTTCTATTTCTAACTCAAAAACCTTGAGTTTTAACACCGTTCCAAAAATCAACTTTTCAAGTTAATCAAAATTTTCCAAAATTTTCAAAATTTTTCTAACACCCTAAATTTCCGAATTTTTTTGACCGCGTCTCCTTAGTACGGAGAGCCTTTTACAATATCACAAAAGAGATAATATATATACATTGACCCACACGGTCAGAAAACAAAATATATATCAATATATTATCATTTCTTTATTTTATTGTGTAGGCGTACCTCATATTAGCGTTTTAAGCAAGCGGCATATTTTATATGGATTTACGCAACCCAAAATCTACCCAAACAGCTCCCTGTACATCTACTTGCTCAAAATAAGCATATAAGTTTTCAAAATCATGAAATTTTATAACATTTCATTTATTTAACTAGCCAAACACATCAACTTCATAACCCAAACATGCCAAACATATATTACAAGCAATTTATAAGGTTCCACACTAATTTAATTTCTTTCCATGGGTCCATATATCATTTCATTCAATTCGAATTGATTTTCACCCAAATTTATTGCATTCAATTCATATTTACAACAAACAAACTCATATCCATTCCAAGTTGATTTATATATGCCTTATTTGCATAAATTCACCTTTATTCAATTTCAAATTGATTCACAATCAATTATTTGCATTCCATTCATTATTCACTTTCATTATATGCAAATTCCTTTTAATCAGCTTCAGTTTATTTCTTTTTAAATTGACTCTAAACCAATTTATCTAATTTCCATTTGATTCCTATTCAAGTTATTCACCAAACCTTGTTTACTTTATTTTGCATTCACACACATTCCAATCTATGTTAATTTTCATTTATGAATTCATTTCATAAATAATCACTTAAGTTAAGTTTTCCTTGCAACCAAATTTTAATTCATTTTAAATTGATTCATTCAATTTATTCACTTCCATTTACTTAGCATATCCAATTTCATACTATATCACTTGGGGATCATTTCATATAAATCGATCTTCGAACAATTTAGTATATTATAACATGGTTCACACACTTATATTCTTATTAACTTTACTTCCAACTTATATTACATCTTTCCCATTCACTTTCATTTAATTCACATAGATTTATTCGCTTCATTTTATAGTGAACGGCATTCCATTTCAAGCTAACTAATTTATAAACCACTTCACAAAATTATTTCTAAGGTTTATTATGAGCATTCCATATCACTGCTTAAGTTATATTCAGTTTTAAAACTTAAATTCTCACTCAAAATTATCCAATCCATATTCCAAAATCATATTTAATTTATTTATTCCTAAATTGAATTCATTTCTTATTATCAAATACTTAACCATTTTAACTTGGTTATACTTTTTCACCTCCTCGGTTTAATAAGTTATATAACTTATTTATTTCACAATTCCTTGAATTTCCTACTTAAGTTTACTCACCTTCAATATTTATAACATATAGTTATATAAACACTTCACCATTCATATTATATTTTACTTTACCCAATTTCAATTCACTCCCCAATAAAATTCAAAATTTTGAATTTCCATTCTTTACTATAATATCACCATTTTCATTTAGTCTTTACCATTTCATTTCTCAATTTGCAAGTTCAAGGACTTATTTATTTAAAATCTCATTTTGCTTACTGGAGTCTATTTACATCTTATAAGCATAACTCTGGATTGTCTATGTCACTTAATAGCTTAAGTGTATTCATCCCATTCAATAATTATAACTTATAGTTATATAATTATTCTACATTTCCACTTTATATCCATTTCAATTCAAATCCAACTTCTATTTTATTTAGCTTATCTTAAGTTAAATTTCAACATATCTTATTCACTTTAATTTACTCAAGTTAAATTTTAATTCCAAGGTTAAAATTTTCATTTTCCTTTCTTATCTATATCAACTCCAAATTATAGGTTCAATAACTTATTTCTTCTTAACTTTTCAAATCATTTAAATAGAAATACCAGAATTCAATTACCTGGTTTTATTTCAAATCATCTTGAAATCATAAATATACATATATCACCTTTGTATATCAAATCATGCTTCTGGATTTTCAAAACAACTTGGTTTTACCCAAAACAATTTCCCTTTGAAAATTTCAAAAAAAAAACTTGTTTATCAAACAAGTCCGGAATAAATAATCATACTCAACCACCATGGTAGCAATCCATTACTTAGAAACTCGAAAATGAATACTGATGATGTGGCTATCATCTCCAAGATTATTTTCCAGCGATTGAAGTGAGTTCAGTGCTTCCTTACTTCCAAAAATCCATTTTAAAACAATTTCTTTTCCAAAAACATCTCAAAATAATACTCCATTATTCCTTTCAACCCTTTTGGAAAACATTTCCCAAAATTTCCAAGATTTAAAAATTCCAACACTTGATTCAAATTCATTTTAAAACATTTTCCCAAAATTTCCAGGATTTTAAATTCCGATTTAAAACAAACTTTAGTTATATTCCTTTTGTATAAATCATACTAATAATTTCTATTTGGTTATATATATAACCATTTCAAATTTTATAATCTTATTTTGGTTTTAATATTAACAACCAAACATCCAAATATATATAAAAAAAATTAGAAAATTATTTCTTTTATATCAAAATATAATTTTGGGTAAAATTATTTCATTTACCCACTTTAAAACAATACTATGTCGGTTTACCTTGTTTAAGAGTTTAGAAACCCCTATCGATACGGTTGTACTTCCCGTACCGACCAGAATTCATAAATGCTCAATCGATAATTCAACGCAATATAAAAACATTTATATTCACTAACAATTACGCGCTCATACCTATTAATACACTCAACTCATTATAGAGTACTTCTGACTCTATCTCTAATGAGTAATCCTCCACGAAAGCCTAGGCATATTGCCAACCTAAGCTCTGATACCAACTATGACGACCCGCCCTTTCGACCCTCGAAAATAGACATAAATACGCCCATTGTATAACATGCCAAACGATCTAGTGCCGGAAAGACAGATTGTTGAGGGAAAAGAAAGTAGGTAGAAGAAGAAGAAAACTAAAACAAAACAGAATCTCAGAGCGGACAGAACAATATATAATATCAATAGCTCTTTATACAAATCAGAAACTGTAATATACATATTTCAATCAGAGTACAAAAATCAACAATTACCAGTCCGGACAGTTATAACAACCTGCCCTCATAATTGCTGGTAATTTCAAACAAAACACTACAGCAGAATAAAACAAGTACGAGACTACGTCTCAGTCTCCAGCTCGTCTCCTGAGCTCCATAGCATCCTAACTTGAACCTGAAATACTCGGTCTGACTCGAGCATTATAATAAATTAACACCCGAGTCAGTCTGGAAAACCAGTGTAAGAAAACACACTCAATTTGAATTATTAAAATTATCAAAATCCTTTGAAAATCAAAGGTATCTCGTAAGACCATGTCACACATAAGCACGGCGGGTTTTTACCTTACGATAACCAAAACATTTCTTATCGAAATCATCTGATATTATAACAGTGTCTAAGTACAAATACTTATTCAAATAGCTCAAATGCTTGCATCTCACGTTCCAGCATAGTTGTGCACAATCAAAACCGTACGGCGCTTATTGGAGAATGGATTCCATTTGAATGACTAGGTACTGGGGTACCAACTGTCACAGTACATGTCTAGAAACACTATACAGAGGACCACGCCGGGATCCCCTGCTACACAAGACCGGACTATCCTTGACCTGGATAGACCGAATATGCTATCACCTCGGGTGTTCCCACCCTTTTCCGAGCTCCTTCCACAATCGTAGTAATAATATCCGAGGGTATCTTGAAAGGTGATAAACATACCCTACTTAGGTGCTACCCACTTAGCCTTGCTTCATCCCCCCAACTTTTCAGTCATTCCCGGTTGATGAGGCTAAAGGCTACGATTACCTTTTTAGAAATGTTCACTTAGAACGCTCATTGTCCTCTAATGAAAATGTACTGATAGCATTCATCCATACAAGTCTGTTCCCGGTATGAACGGAACTGAAGGCACTATTCCTTCTACATCCATTTTGGAATCACCCTCAGGATTAGTAACGATTAGCCCTTGCACTTTACTGCTCCAGCTTCGACTCCATGCTCTTGTCTTCATTACGAAAATGTACTCGTTAGATCAAAGTGGTTTTCGGATCACAAATCCGATCCCGGTCTCTTCGAAACAACGTTCGCTATTTCCGGTAAACTCAACCCCGGTTCTCTAGGAAATAAACAGACGAGATAAGATCGGAGATCACGTCCTAACCGTTGGTGGACGGATTTCCATAAAAACATCCTAGAAGAACGAACGAGTCTATACGTACAGTATAACACCTCGAACGGTAACTGTATCATATAATCCCGTGCTTCTTCTAGATATTTCCAAAGTTATATTTAGGTCCAAACTGATAGTCGGTTATTTAACTATCAAACAAACAATCAATTCAACCAAAAACTTCATTTTCACTAAGAAACACCAAATCTTATTTAAATTAAATTTTAGTAAATTAAAACTCTTTATCCAAAATATGTGAACTTATCTTATCGCATTCAGTATATTCACAAATTATCCTTTCCAAAAATATTTGAATACCATTTTAAAAAATAATGTGGAAAGTACCACTGCAGTATCAAACCATGGATCACAACTCAATGGTTAAGTCTCTATCCTAGAAAAATCCAAAACTTAACGGCAGGCACTCACTGCCTCCAATTTACACCACGCGAGTATACCATTACTTTCCGAAAAAAAAATTTAAAAATTATCTCAAAATAATGCTTGTAAGCTTTTAAAATAAATTTCCAAGTTTAATCTAGGAAAATATACTCAAATAAAAGTTATTATACAAAGCCATATTAAAATTTTATAATTATCCTTTAAGACCAAAAATGCTGAATAGTTCTTAGATAATAATAAATCTTTAACACTCATTATAAAGTAACTAATTAATAATAAAATATGCTTTAAACAATTTAAAATAATTAAACAACTAATTTTCCAGAATATTTTTAACACTTTTAAAGTTACCAAATTAATAATTAAAAATTCTCTTTTTGAAATAAGCAAATTTCTCGATTCCAATTTCACTTCGTAAATTTGAAAATCTTACTTTAATCCAGTATAACCACTTTTATACTCATTTCCAAATTCACTTCTATCCTTCAAAAATATTTTAAATCTTGATTTTAATACCTTTTATATTTAAACAAGTACCATTTAAGGATTTATTATTTAAAAACCCTTTTACATATTTTTATTCCCAAAATCTCTGTTCACTATAATCCGAAATAATTACATTACAATTTCGAAACCATTTACTTTAGCCAATAGATTTACCCAAAACTCTATATAAACATTTTACTTCAAAATCCCCATTTACAATTCTTTACCAAATTAAACCATATATTTATTGGTATTTAAAAGCACCAAAACCCAGGTTAACTGTCACAACATCCAATTAATTTAAATCACACAATAACCTGTCATAGATTATTCAACAAAAACATATATCACTATATATGCAATTAGATTCAACATTTTTGAGGAATCCAGTTGGATCCCTCCAACTTGTTTCCCTGCATCCACAGATGTTAGCACAACATAAAAATACCAATTCCGCTTCGAGGGGGAATATCGCGGTATATGGGGTCATCCGCTATTATGCCGGGCGCATAGGGTCTCATCCACTATATATATGCGGGAATATCAATCACTCCAATATATATACTACTATATATAATATCACATCCAACTGATAAAATGCATCAATTTTACCAATCAATCATTTATTAATTTTAACTACTTAAAAGTAATCACTAGTAGTCCAAAATTGAGTGAGATTAACTCACCTTGAGTTTTAAATTCGCCAAACACTCAAATTTTAAATTAAATTGAAGACGTTCAGTTTAACCTAAAATTTTTGCTAGCTCTGCTCAACTCCAGATCTGCACGCGTAGTGTTCGTCGCAGCGATTCTGGCGCCGCTTGTTTCGTTTGATTTCGATCACGTAAGAGAAAGATACGAATTTTATAAGTTTCAATATCAATTTATATAATAAAAACTCTTTTTTTTTTAAACCAGAGAAATCGGGCCCGTACGTTTCGATCAAGCAATCACAGCTGCTCCCCTTTCTTCCCTCTTCGTTCATGTACGAGAAATTTAAACCATCACGTTCGAACGTTGACCGACCGAGACTTCACCAACCCTCGATGCGCCGATCAGGCACCGCCACGAGAAGCGCCTACGCGAGCTCCCCCAACGCCCGCAGCCAAGCGAAGCTTGGTCATCCCATGGCTCCTAAATTCGAGCTCGAACGAAAACCCTAACGGCCTTGATTCTGGCCAATACGTCACCTCATCTACGATCTCGACCATGTGGATTTGATCGTCTCGATGAGCTCTTCGATCTTCGTGTTGGGAAAATTGGCTAAAACTCAATGGATGGTGGGAGATTTGAGGCGGAAGATGATTTATTTTCAGCCATTGATTACGTCTGTGGCCGCTACATTTATTCTTTGTTAGGGTTTAACTGTTTGATACGTATTTATATACGTATACATATTATTTTACTATTATTTCCAAAGTTTTCGTGCTTTTTCAAACGAACTCCAAATGAAACATGCCGCCTGGCATTTATAATGTTTTACCCCAATTCCGAACACAATGGAACATGTTTCGGGGCTTAATTCGATCGTATGTGGAAGATAGATTTTTGAATCGAATTAAAATATTAAGTTTTCGATATTTTATTTCAACTCGTTTTTATTCCGTACGGCCAAACGGTAACTCCAAACGCTACGAAATTTGAAATTCGATAATAATACACTATTACAGATCCAATGGAACTAGTTTCGTCGAATTCCGATACTGTGCCCCGGAAAGCTATTTTAACTCGTCGATTAAATCGAGCAATTTTCGAAATCGTCGAAATCGTTTAAAATTTCGATTTATAAAACTTACTAACTCCTTTATAATTCAAATAGAATTTATTCATCTTAGGAATCATTCTGATTCATTTTAAATCAAAATTTCAACTATTTACATTATTTCCATATATTAATTTCCACTATTAAATTAATATATAAATTTCAAATTTAAACCTATGGAATTTTTATTCCATTCCAAAGTCCATATTATAATTCTAATCTAAATAGAATTTAAATAAATTTTAGAAATCATTCCCATGTCCAAAATCAACACCAGATCCATATATTTCCCAATTTCAAATATTAATTTACTATTTACCAAATATAAATAAATCGCCATATTTGGAATTTTAAACCATTTTAGAAATTATTCCATATTCAAAACCAATTAATAATTCAAATTCAACATTTAAAAATAAATTAAACATTCAAAACTAATGACCAAAATTCTGGGTCGTTACAGAGATAAGTATTTAAATGAATTTCTAATTTAACTCAAGTCCGTACTGAAACTATAATTCACTTATGAATGTAATTAGTTATTAAAAGCTGAAAACTTTGATTTGATGAATAAAAGTATTTTTCTCAAATATGGTTTTGTATATAAAATTAGAGTTAAAAGTGCTTTTACCAACAAATAAATAAATCATATATTTAAGATGAAATTTGGTAAAAGAAAATTCTGCTTGGTTTTATATATATACAACTTCTTATTATAATTGGCTTTTCTAATTATTAAATTTCAAATATAGAAATTTAACTTGAAAGAAAGAAATTATTGGATTCTCTGGATTTGTCATTTCTATAGATAAAGATTCTTTAAGACATTAATTTTGTGTTAAAATAATTTTAATGGTGAAGTAATAGTATTTATACAGGAGAAGTCTTTAAATTATTTTACATCCTTATTTAGAGTACAATTGGGTTTACTGAAATATATATTGGTTGCTATATTGACACTGAGACATTTCTTTGATATGTTGTTTTGTGACCTGTTTAGGATTATACTAGCAGAAATATTAATGACCCGGAGACACGATTTTTACTGTGATGCTTGGTAATTTGGCTGTGATTTTTTGAATTTGATGTCCCTGAAATATGCCATGGCTGTGTTGTTTCTAAATTCGATGACCTGAGACATAATTTTGTTACTGTGTATATTTGTATAGGCTGGGTTACATTAGCAGTAACATTGATAAACTTTGAAGCATGTTTCCTTATTGTGTATGCTTTATAATTTGTTAGGTTGTATAGCAAGTGATTTAAAAAGGTTACAAAATATAATTTAATAATTTGAACATGTTTGTGTATTGGCATGGTAGTACATGAATTCAATTCTATTGCAAAATTTTCAGAAGAAAAAGCTTCAATCCAAGTGTTTTGGTTTTATATTCCAAGTATAATGTTTGTATTTGTTACTAAACTATCAACATACAATTAACATGAAAATGTTTTTCTACATCTATCTGAACCTACTTCGAAAATAAAAATGGATATGGGTAAGTTGGCCTAAAGTCATGTTCTACGAATTATACACCATGTCTTTTTCACTGTAAACAAGGATTGTGCAAAAGAAATGTAAACAACAGTTGAATTTATAAAAAAATAAAAATAAAAATAAAAATAAGTAAAGTTAATGTTTTCTAACTTTATATATATATATATATGCCTATAATTGGTTTCATACTCAATATAAAATATAAAGTGTGCTTAGTACTACATTTCTAAACATTGAAACTTAATGAAACAAAAGGGTTTGGCTGAATTAGCTGATGCAATATGAATAGAGCAGGTGCCTGAGGTAAAATAAAACTAGTTCATAATAGAAAAGAAGATATGACTTTGAAAAAAAAATTGAAATATGAAAGTGGCATAATTTTAATTCATATTGTATGCATCGCATTATGATGTACATATTGCCTCTTTCATGTATGAAAATTTTCCAACTTTTGGTAGTTGCAAGAGTTGATGGTTAAAGATAATAAGAAATCGAATTATCAAGGAAACAAATCAAAACAAATGCAACATAAGTGATTCTACATTATAATAAGAACTTGGTTTATTAGATTGTTGTTAAGTGGCATAACTTTTGTTTGAAGTACAATGCAAAATAAGAAGGTTTACTAAGGTTAAAACTTGGAATAAAAGACAAATATCGTCGCTGTCCTGGAAATTGATAACCATGGATAACAACTCTAACACCATTTGGCCATAACTTTCAAATGCTTTATCCAATTTTTACGATCTTGTACTTTTTTGAAAGCTAAGAGTATAAGCAACAACTTTCATTTTAAGTGTTTCGCAAAATTTTAATGTATTCATGATTAAAAACGCGATTTCCTTGAGTGGACCAATGTATAATTTTGAAAAAATCTTAGCTATTCACTTTTAGAAATCGCCCCGTAACTTGAGTTATAATTCATATTTTTATAATCCAAATGATGTTTTGGAAAGTTAACACGTTAAGTAACAAACCATTATTTGAAACCATGACTTAATTTGATCGTTTCGACCATGAATATTTGCATAGAAAATGGCTTAAATAGGAATGAGATGTTATGTTTATGTGTAATGAATGTTTACTTTTTATAACTTTTAATATGATACTAATACTTGGATTTGAGAATAAAGATAGATGGATTGGAGCATATTGGGACTTAACGGCGACTTTGGCTCGCTTTTACATGCATAAGAATAAGTTATCTTGCTTTAGATGCTATAATAAAGGTACGCTTTTGGATTAAATATGAAAAATGTTAAAAATATTGGTATATATCGTGTTTCCGACCATGTGGTCAATGTATATTATTTATATTATATTTGTGAAATTGCAAATGACTCTCCATGCAAAGGAGGCTCTATCGAAATTTTTTCAAAGATTCAAAAATTTAGAAAATTTTTGATAATTTTTCGTATGTAAAGAAAGGTAAATCAATAAATGAGTGTGTTTAAGTTATAACTTACGATAAGTTTGATTTTAATATTAATCAATTAGAGAATTAAACGAGTTTTAATTTGATTGTAGTTTACAAGAAGGAATTAGTGGTTGTGTTATATGTGACGTCTCCCTATAAGAAATTGCGAGGACGCAGGTTTCATAAGGGGGAGGTCTATAACAACCCAGTTTTTAGAGCCATAATATTATACGAATTTAATAAAAATAAAAATGTCTGTATTTGATTTTTGATAACTATTATTTTGAAATTCATTCTTACTTGATTGAAATCTATGTAACAATAGATTTTGTTTTAACAAGTTGAATTAATTAATAAATTCTTTTAGGAAAATATATCAAACTGGATAAAGTGTTATTGTTAGATATAAAATATTTTAAAAGTATAGATAAGTTTATATTATTGAAATAGGTGAAAAATAAATTCAATTTACGTTACGTTGATATAATGAATAATTACATAAAGATGGATAAATATTGAATCAAACAATGTTGTGTAATTATCGAAATTGTACTTTGTAAATTAGATAGTAGATTAATTTAAATTTGAAATGGTTCTACAAATCAGTGCTGGAATTATTCACTTTTAAATATAGGGATTGAAAAAATTTAAATAATAAGGGAAAATGCAAATTTTATTTATATAAGAAGTTTAGTTGTAAATTTAAGGAGAACAAAATAAATTCATTTCAAAATCTCTTACCTGCTCACTTTATGCCCAAGCCCATTTATATAAAATTAAAAATGAATGTACAATTACATTCTTCTTTCCGAAATCCTAGAACCCGATCAGATACCCTAATCCCCAAATACCCTAACACACGAAATTGGAAAACAATAAATAAATAAATCGACGAACAATCGCATGGCTAAGCGAGAACACCGAAGGGCACGACGCACGCAAGAAGAAGGAGGCGGGCTCGTGTTAGGTCGCGATGGGAGGAAGACGCATGACCCAAAGGCGGTTGACCTGAGCTTCGAGCTGGAGACAGGGGTGGCGATGTGTGGCCGACTTTCGAAGATGGGCGATGTAACAACCCGCATATTTTACGATTTTATATTTAAATGTTTTTTTTAAATATAATGTCGTTAGTCGGATTAAAGTCCGAAAAGCTACTTTTTGCAAACGGCCGAATTAGGACTCGGGACCACTTCCATTGAGTCCAAAATGGCGTTTGTGACTTATTTGAGTATAAGCTTCGATATGTTTGGAGTGAGTTGAATTTTGCTATTTTCTGTTGGGCTTTTTGGGTTTGGGTTTCACCCAACTCATCATATATCCTAACTCAGCCCCTCTCCTCTCCATTCATTCTCATTTCATTTCTTTTTCTCTAGCACAACTGAAAATGGGGAGAGGAATGGGAAATTAAAATTCCAAACCCTAGTTTCCTTTTGCAAGCTCAATTCTTGCTCCAAAATCAAGAAAAGCTTAGGTAAGCCTCTTCTTCATCTTCTCCATCTCATTCTCTCTTTAATTTTAGAAATTTCCTAAACCTAACATAGGAAATGTTCTTCTTTTGAGCTTAGATTCAAGCTTCTTGGGTTGAAGTGAAGAGTGGTTGGTGATTGAGCTTCTCATACATCGTTTTTGGGTTTAAAGGTGAGATTTTTATCTCACATCTATGTCTATAACTATCTTTGATTGTTAGGTATGAATTCCTAACATCTTTACATGTTCATTTGATTTTTATTTGGATTGATTTGGTGAACATTTCAATTTTTGGTGTTTTGAAGTCTAAAACTCTAAAAATCTTAGCTTTGATGTTTGATCATGCTTTTGGTGGTGTATCGAAGAGCCTATAGGGCTGTGTTGTCGATTGGCATAAACCCCTAGCGCCCATTGCTCGTCCGATCGCAAATTGGAAGAGTTTGCTCTTCATTTGGATAGGCTGAAAAACTGTCCCAGTGCTATTCAATCGACTGACCTCTGAAGTCAGTCGACTAGCGGTAGCAACCGAGAGTATCTGGGACTGTCTGCAGAAACGGAAGTCTCTGTTTTCTGCAGTCAGTCGACTGACCTCTGCAGTCAGTCGGCTGACTGCAGGAAATGAAACTTCCGGGTTTCTGGATCAGTCGTCTGGCCTCTACAGTCTATCGACTGACCTGCTTGTTTTTGCCTATTTTGGCTATTTTGCTTGAGGTTCCAATTTTTATCGATTCGTGATTATCCGATTTATTGTTATCATTTATTATTGACTTTGATGACTTCTTTTTCGGGATTTTTGAGAATATCCATTTTGATGGATTCGGTATCGATTTCTTTGGATTTAATTCACATCTTCTAATGTGGATTTTTGTGATTGATTGTTTCTACAATCATTTTGTGATTTGTCACTTCTAAATACAAAGGTTTCCATACTAGTAGTAAATATTCAAACTCTTTTACAAAGATGATTTCAACTCTATTTTTAATACAAAGCTCGTTTATAAAACCGTTTTACAATCTATTAGTATATACAAACCTTTACCTCATTCGTATGAGAAATCTAATTAAACGGCTTAGTAAAACAAGTGATATGAAACTCTTGCGTTTACTTTGTCGGTTAATTTTTGGGGCACAAGTAAAACAAGTGATATAGATACATGGGGCATATCTTTTCAGGTGCGTCGATGTTCGACTGTGCATGGGGCGTATCTTTCTAGGTGCGTCGATGTTCGGTTTATGGTTAGCGACCATGGAATAGCGTTCTGTTTGTGATACACGTGTTGGTGAGTTTTCATGCTTCCGTTTGTGATAGGCCTTCCCCCTTTTGTGATTTCTGGATTTCTGGTTGTGATTTCAAGAATTTGTGTTTCACCAATTTTCGTGGATTGGCATTGATATGTTTGTCAATATTTGTGTTTTGGTGAATTATTTAAAGAATGTGATTCTTTTTGGTGCTTCGAATTAATTTGAGATATTGTATGATTTTTGTTGTTATTTGATGTATACTTGACATGGTATGACATTTATGTTATCATACGTTTTTGGTCATATCTCTTATCCTATATCATTTTATCTGATATTTATAGCTAGACTGATCCGTTTATTATTTTCTTCTTAAATAATACTCGGGTCAGACCGAGGCATTTCAGGTGCTCCTGTTTGACTTCTTATCAGGGATTATCATCTAATTCTTTTGGCTAACTACATTAGATTAGTAGTTTTTGTTATTATACATTTGAGATATGGACTCCTTGATGTATAATTATTCTTTTGCCTAGCACTTGTATCTATTCTCTTGTGATGTAGTGGAGCTTGTTTTACCACTACTTTGATGTACACTTCCTTGTGTTATATTTATATCTGTTTCCGTCTTTGTAATATGAATGTTTGTGACTGATTTGTGTTACGTTTATTTCTATATTTGTTTTCGAGGTCCACTTAGCCACTGTGTGGTAGCTTTGAGTTTGTATTTGATATGTTGGATTTCCTCTTGAAATGAAGTGTAAGTTATATTTTCTGACATATCGGTACTCGCACAAAGCAATTACACAGATGGTCGCTCCTCAACAGCCTTATTCTTCGTGCTAGTCGATGGCATTACCTAGTAGTGTCCTTGGCTAGCGTGAGCATAGAGGTGGGGCGTCACAGCATGGTATCAAAGCCAAACTTCGGAACAATGTAGAACAATCTAGCAAGGATCATTGTCCTAAGTCTTCCTTATGAATCGTGCCACAGGATTTAATTCGAGTCTTCGCACCGTTCTATCCTATTTTCTTTTGTGATGCCTTGTTTTATCAATCAAGGTTGTTTGATATTCATTTTGAGAATAACCTTTTTCCTCTTCTTTCTTTCTTTCTTAGAGAAGAGAAATGGTTAGACCTGGCCATCCCAGCGCCGGCAATCTAGTGCTACTCCTCAGGATGGAGTATTTATGTCAACTCAATAACTTTTAGATCTTGTGAACAATGCCCGAGCTGCCGGACCCGTTCCAGCGCCAACTCACCCTAAATCCTGGTTTGCACGCTTGTGCAGAGATTATATCGCTTTGGGTGGAAGGCCATTCAAGGGTTCCGAAACCGTTATAGAAATCCAAGCTTGGCTTAGATCATGCGATCGCATCTTTTCCCGCATGGATCTTATTGATTCACTTCGAGTCCAAGTGGCTTCTAGCATGCTCCAAGAAAGAGCATTAGATTGGTATGAGCTTTTGATTTCTGAAATTATCAAAGCGGATCTTACTTGGGAGCAATTCCAGGAAAGATTCGAATTAAAGTTTGTGCCGGAGGCTGAAAAAGTAACTTTAGCCCGACGCTTTATTGACCTTGTTCAAGGTGAATCCTCTGTGGCAGATTATGTCGCATCTTTTGAATCTCTCTCTAAATATGGGGTCGAGTATATTAATACCCCACTGAAGAAAAATTAAAGCTTTGTCTATGGGTTGAATATGAACCATAAAAAGCCTTTGCTTCTGAAACTAGAAGTTTCTTTTGATCAGCTTATTGATATCGCTCTTCGACTTGAAGAGGTCGATAGAGAAAGTGATGTTGAAGTTGTGCATGCCAAACAGAACTTCAACAATGACATGGAAAGGCCTATTAAGTTCAAAGTCCCCAATCCTAACAAGAAAGGGAAGCAAGAAACTTTGGTAGCAAAGACTCCTACCTCTAATCGTGGACGATGCTACAATTGTGGTCTTACGGACCACTATGCAAATGAGTGCCCGAAACCATTTTTTGTCATTATTGCAAAAGTTCGGGCCATCTTATATCTACATGTCCCATACTCCAAAGTTGGAGAGAGGTAGAGTTGAATGTCGTGCAAGCTCCTAGTGACACTTCTCTTGGCCAAGGTATTTCTCATTCTATCCTTGACGATATTTGTTTTGTGATTATCTTATTCGAGTTCTTTTTGATTTGGGATCATCTCATTATTTTATATCAAAGGAACTTGATGTTTCTTTCTCTTTTTAAATTTTTGGGCTTGATGATTTCATTGAGAATTGCGAATTGGATTGATGGATCCGCAACACTCAATTTACTTTGTGAAAATGTCGAGATTATTTTATGTGATTATTCTTTTCGAGCCGATTTGCATGTTATGCGTTACTTAGGTTTCGAGATTGATTTTTGGGAAAGGATTGGCTTAATCATTATGAAGCCCATATCCTATGTCCAATGCAAACTATTTATCTTTGACATTCTCAATCTGTTAAGCAGATTTCTATTATTTTTAAAGATTTTGATTTCCAAATTTGGTGGCAACATTTTATTCTTTAAACCCACTTGATGAAGAAGATGTTATTTTTCTCATTCAAGTAATTTATGAACTTCCAGAATATATTTGAGCGTGTCTTAGGATTATCACCTAAGCAATCTATTGAGGGGTGCCATGGTCTTTTCAGCTCGACCTTGCCACCGGTTTTCATCGGCTACGAGTTGCGGAGGATAGCATTCCACTGACCACATTCTGCACTTGTTATGATTCTTGTGAGTGGTTCGTTCTGTCATTCGGTTTGACGAACCTTCTGCCTTATTTCATCCATCTTATGAATCGAGTATTCTACGAATATCTCGATTAGTTTATCCTCATATTTATTGATTATGGATGAAAATAACAAATTTAAAATTTGCAAATCTTTTAATAAGATATTTATAAGTAAGATTGGATTTTGTTCTTAAAACGAGCAAGGAATATTTGTAAATTTTATAAGAGTCATGGTTATCATATAGAAAATGATTTTGTGTTATTTTGCCCATTTAGTGCTTTAAGAATTCTGGTCGATGTGCTTGATCAACGTTATCGATAGGAATCTCCTAAACGCTGTGATGAGACAGTCAAACACAATAAATTGACTTGTAAAACGTAAATTTTTCTAAAAAAGATGATTAAATAAAGTTAATTATAATTTTGAAAGTCTTAGCTTTTAGGGAAAGAGAATCAATTAAAGGAACTCTTTTCCGATGCTTTTATTCTTGCGGTTCCCGAAGGGAACCAAGACTTATTTGTTTGTACCGATACTAGTCGTATTGGTTTTAGTGTCATCTCTTGCAAAGGGAATGAGTTATCGCATTTGCCTCTTGACAATTAAAGCTTGTCGAGACTAGATATACCATTCATGATCTGGTGCTCGCGGCTATTTTTTTCGCTCTTAGAATTTCGCGACATTATCTTTTGGGAGAGAAATTGTTCTCTACCCCGATCATAAGTTTTTGAAGTATTTATTTTCTCGAAAGGAACTTAATTTGCGTCAACAGCGTTGGCTCGAGTTTCTTGCATCTTATGATCTTGATATTCTTTGTACTCCGGAAAAGAGTAATCGTGTTTCCGATGCCTTTAGTTGTAAGCAACAAGCAGTTGTTTCTTTGATGATATCCGAATGGAATGATCTCGAGACTTTATCCACTTGTGAGATTCGAGATCGTGATTCCAATTCATGTTCATCTCTTGTTTTGTGTAGCCTCGTGGCTCGTCCTTCTCTTTTGGACCATACCTCTTTTGGCTAAACTCTATGCCAAACTAAATTGCATAGAGTTCCTACTTCTATTGTTAGCAATCGTGATCCATTATTTTACTAGTGGATTTTGATAAGGTCTTCAAAAGCTTTGGAAACAAAGCTTGATTTTTGCACCGCTTATCATCCTTTGTCCGATGGACAAACCGAGCGTGTGAATCAAACTCTTGAAGATTTCTTTTATGCATGTGTTCTTGATTTTTGTGGAAGTTGGGAAGATTATACTCTTGTTGAGTTTTCTTCCAATAATAGCTTCCAATCTTGTATTGGTATGGCTCCTTTCGAGGCACTTTACGGAAGGCCGTGCCGATTTCCTTCGTGTTGGCTTGAAGCCGGTGAGAAGCTGGTTTTAGGTCCATATTTTATTGGTATTCATTTGTGTTTCACCTATGATGGGTGTTGTGCGTTTCAGTTGATCGGAAAAGTTAGCACCTCGTTATGTTGGTCCATTTCCCATCACCGAACGCATTGTTCCATGGCTTATCGCCTTTTATTACCGGCTCAATCTTTTGCTATTTATGACGTTTTCCACATCTCTCTACTACGGAAATACCTTAGGGATTGCGATTTTTATTCTTGAGCCCGGTGTAATTCAAGAAATTGAAGTTTCACCAAATTTGACTTATGAGCAATATTCTATTTGTATCATTACTTCGGAGGTTGAACGCCTTCGAAATAATGATGTTCTTCTTGTGAAAGTTCAATGGTCCTCAAATCCTAAGGATTTCTCTTGGGAATCTTGAGAATTTATCGAGCAAACACATCCGGACTTACTCTTTCGTGCTCTTTATGGTGAACTTCTTATTTCAAATTTTCTTTTGTGTTGATATGCTTTTATGGTTGTTACTCTTTATTTTCTTCTTAAGTATTGCGAGGATGCAATTTCTTTAAGGAGGGGAGTCTGTAACAACCCGCATATTTTACGATTTTGTATTTTTTTTAAATATAACGTCGTTAGTCGGATTAAAGTCTGAAAAGCTACTTTTTGCAAACGGCCGAATTAGGACCCGGGACCACTTCCATTGAGTCCAAAATGGCGTTTGCGACTTTTTTGAGTATAACCTTCGATATGTTTGGAGTGAGTTGAATTTTGCTATTTTCTGTTGGGCTTTTTGGGTTTGGGTTTCACCCAACTCATCACATATCCTAACTCAGCCCCTCTCCTCTTCATTCATTCTCATTTCATTTCTTTTTCTCTAGCACAACTGAAAATAGGGAGACGAATGGGAAATTAAAATTCAAAACCATAGTTTCCTTTTGCAAGTTCAATTCTTGCTCCAAAATCAAAGAGAAGCTTAGGTAAGCCTCCTCTTCATCTTCTCCATCTCATTCTCTCATCAATTTCAGAAATTTTCTAAACCTAACTTAGGAAATGTTCTTCTTTTGAACTTAGATTCAAGCTTCTTGGGTTGAAGTGAAGAGTGGTTGGTGATTGAACTTCTCATTCTTCGTTTTTGGGTTTAAAGGTGAGATTTTTATCTCACATCTATGTCTATAACTATCTTTGATTGTTAGGTTTGAATTCCTAACATCTTTACATGTTCATTTGATTTTGATTTGGATTGATTTGGTGAACATTTCAATTTTTGGTGTTTTGAAGTCTAAAACTCTAAAAATCTTAGCTTTGATGTTTGATCATGCTTTTGGTGGTGTATCGAAGAGCCTATAGGGCTGGGTTGTCGATTGGCATAAACCCCTAGCGCCCATTGCTCGTCCGATTGCATATTGGAAGAGTTTGCTCTTCATTTGGATAGGCTGAAATACTGTCCCAGTGCCAGTCAGTCGACTGACCTCTGAAGTCAGTCGACTGACTGTCGCAACCGAGAGTATCTGGGACTGTCTGCAGAAACGGAAGTCTCTGGTTTCTGCAGTCAGTCGACTGGCCTCTGCAGTCAGTCGACTGACTGTAGGAAATGAAACTTCCGGGTTTCTGGATCAGTCGACTGGCCTCTGCAGTCAGTCGACTAACCTGCTTGTTTTTTCCTATTTTTCCTATTTTGCCTATTTTGCTTGAGGTTCCAATTTTTATCGATTCCTGATTATCCGATTTATTGTTATCATTTATTATTGACTTTGATAACTTCTTTTTCGAGATTTTTGAGAATATCCATTTTGATGGATTCGGTATCGATTTTTTTGGATTTAATTCACATCTTCGAATGTGGATTTTTGTGATTGATTGTTTCTACAATCATTTTGTGATTTGTCACTTCTAAATACAAAGGTTTTTATACTAGCAGTAAATATTCAAACTATTTTACAAAGATGATTTCAACTCTATTTTTAATACAAAGCTCGTTTATAAAACCGTTTTCCAATCTATTAGTATATACAAACCTTTACCTCATTCGTATGAGAAATCTAATTAAACGGCTTAGTAAAACAAGTGATATGAAACGCTTGCGTTTACTTCGTCGGTTAATTTTTGGACTTGTTCGATTGAAACTCTTGTGACAATTTTCGAGTGGAAATCTACAATCTGTACGTAAATATTTGAGTTAAGCAAGTGGTTATGGGACATGAAGCTAAACTCTTATATTTACTAGCTTAGTGTAATCGACACTTCTTGATGATCGATGATGATCATTTTGTGATTTAGACTAGCATTGTGCGATGTCTCTTTGTCCACGAGGTGGACTATACCTCGTTCTGTTGAGCTTCGTCTCATTTTTATGGGCTAGCGACCCATGGTCTTTGGACCGTTCGTGGAGCAATCCGCTCATAAAGTCGGTGCATGGGGTATATCTTTTTAGGTGCATCGATGTTCGACTAGGCATGGGGTGTATCTTTTTAGGTGCATCGATGTTAGTTTATACATGGGGCATATCTTTTCAGGTGCGTCGATGTTCGACTGTGCATGGGGCGTATCTTTCTAGGTGCGTCGATGTTCGGTTTATGGTTAGCGACCATGGAATAGCGTTCCGTTTGTGATACACGTGTTGGTGAGTTTTCATGCTTCCGTTTGTGATAGGCCTTCCCCCTTTTGTGATTTCTGGTTGTGATTTCAAGAATTTGTGTTTCACCAATTTTCGTGGATTGGCATTGATATGTTTGTCAATATTTGTGTTTTGGTGAATTATTTAAAGAATGTGATTCTTTTTGGTGCTTCGAATTAATTTGAGATATTGTATGATTTTTGTTGTTATTTGATGTATACTTGACACAATATGACATTTATGTTATCATACGTTTTTGGTCATATCTCTTATCCTATATCATTTTATCTGATATTTATAGCTAGACTGATCCATTTATTATTTTCTTCTTAAATAATACTCGGGTCAGACCGAGGCATTTCAGGTGCTCCTGTTAGACTTCTTATCAGGGATTATCATCTGATTCTTTTGGCTAACTACTTTAGATTAGTAGTTTTTGTTATTATACATTTGAGATATGGACTCCTTAATGTATAATTATTCTTTTGCCTAGCACTTGTATCTATTCTCTTGTGATGTAGTGGAGCTTGTTTTACCACTACTTTGATGTACACTTCCTTGTGTTATATTCATATCTGTTTCCGCCTTTATAATATGAATGTCTGTGACTGATTTGTGTTACGTTTATTTCTATATTTATTTCTGAGGTCCACTTAGCCACTATGTGGTAGCTTGAGTTTGTATTTGATATGTCGGATTTCCTCTTGAAATGAAGTGTAAGTTATATTTTCTGACATATCGGTACTCGCACAAAGCAATTACACAAATGGTCGCTACTCAACAGCCTTATTCATCGTGTTAATCGACGGCATTACCCAGTAGTGTCCTTGGCTAGCGTGAGCATAGAGGTGGGGCGTCACAGGCGACGTCGATCTGGAGCCACGACTTAGTGGAGGAACGACGAGCTAGCGCGTGCGTGACGATGGGAGGTTCCGACATCGCTGTATTGGCTGGAATTCAAGCATATGAGGATGTGGCTACGACTGATGCAAAGGCAGCCAGATGGATGTAGCATGCTAGGGTTTAGGTAGCAATTTGACATGGGATTTTGGTGCATGTTAGCCAACAGAAGATTTTGATTTGCAAAATGATCAAGGTGAGTTAATCTATTTTAACTCACACATCTATATCTATTCCAATGTTTGCTATATATATAATTATCCCAATAATCGATCGCATTGGTTGGTTGAATTGATTGGATTGTTTGAATGAATTGTCGATTTGAAATATTGAAAAATTATTGTAGACGATATATAGATTGTTATGTGGATTGAAAAAAATCAATTTGAAAACTGAATTCTGTTCGATTGAAAATTGAATTTTATTAACTTATATAAAATGACATACGTTGTTTGTGTGACCATAGTTGTTGGAAAAAACTCGGAACGCTAATTAATTCGACAATGGGAATAATCTTTTTATATAGAGCAATGTTGGCTCTAGATAATGCATTTTGAATTTTCTGATTCTTTATTGCACTTGATTCTTTAATTTTGAGGCATATAGAATTTCTACTCTATGAAATTAGAAAAAAAAATAGTAATAATATATATTTTATATAGATATTAAATTAAGGAATTTTTGAAGAATAGTTTTGGAAAATCATTTTTGTAAAATATATAGTTTAAAATAGTTTTTTAAGTATATAAATTATACTTATGATCATATTTACAAATTTAAATTATTATTGTTAGAAAATACTTTCAGAGATAAAAATATTAGAAAAGCAATAAATTAATATATATATATATATATCAAGAATTTGTTTGAAAAGAAATGATTTTCTTTATATTAGTAATTATGAATTTTTATTTACTTATAAATAGATGAAAGGGATTTATAATGAATTCAAAGGTTTTGATAAAATTATTAATAATGCATAGTTACATATATTTTGAAAAAGATTTCTTATTATTTCAAAATTTTAAATCAAAGTAAATTTTATAAAATCCTTCTTAAATTAAAATTTGATTAATAATTCTAATTGTATTTTAAATTAGAAAATTGAATGATTTCCATTTCAATTGGATTTCGTGCTTTTCTATGAAACAAAGAATTTTAATAAACGATTGAATTTTCAAATTGTTATGGGACTTTTCGTAAAATTCTTTCGGTTATTATTATAATTTGTTAAATAGAGTTTAAGGTGAAAATTACTAGCTTTTAGTAAATACCTGAATTTACTATCTGGTATGGGACAGTTAGCCTAAATTCTTGTGATTACCTGAATGATAGTGTTTAACACTTTAGAGTTGTATTATTTTAGGGTATTCAAATTTTAGGCCGATAGATCCTTGAGAGACGATAACTCATTTTTTTATCGACCTGAGAGTCGATACATTCTTAGATTTGGATGGGCAAACCTTTTTTTTTAGTTTGGTTTGTTATGTTATGACACGGCCACCTTTTCTTTCTTGGGTAGGTGTTATATGCAGGCCTATCAGTTTATTTCACAACTGGACAATTTTTACCTATTTATTTTAGTTAGGTAAATTCACATAGTTTTGTCATAAACACCACTACCTATTTCTTTTCGTTAGGAGTCGGGTTTTTTTATCTGGTAGTCCATTTCTTTTTGTTAGACTACTGTGCTATGTGGCGGGGTTTATTTATTTTAGTTAGGCCCGTGTCGCACTGTATCAAACTGATAGTTGACTACCATTATTATTTCCTTAGTAATGATCATTTCTTTAGAGATTTTGGGATAGATATTTAGTACCTTTTAGGATCTGGAGAATTTTGAATTTGTTATCATAATATTTTTAATAGTCTGTTTGAGACTTGATATGGAATTATGAAATGGTGATTTGGTTTGATATGCTTTATTTTGGTTAATTGGTTTTAGGCATAATTTGAGATGACTTATTTTAAGGTTAAGTCATAATTGGAATTTGAAATGGTTATTTTATTTAATACGCCCTATTATAATCATTTGTTTTGGCAATATTTTATTATGGCTTATTTATTATTAAGTCGTATATTTATGATATCAGTATCATCTCACCTTTCTATTAGATATAGTCTAACCCGTTTATTTTATAATACTCGAGTCAGGCCGAGACTCTATAGGTATAGGGCAGAGTTGACTTTTGGATTTTGGGCTAGCATTGAAGTAGACTATTTTGACCGGTTTAGTTTACTTCATACTTGTATATATTGACGGTTAGGAGTTTATGTCATATATATTATTTAGTAGTGACTTTGTACCTAATACAACATTTTCGATATGATGTGTATATTTATGTGGGTCTAGTACTGACATTTATAGACTCACATTCTATCATGTATCTAATGTATATTATTTCGTTGTGATCAGTGATTCTGATTCTGATTTATCTATATTATATACAATTTTAAATATTTTTAATTGGTGTGTTTATTACTTTGTATTAATACTATGCACGTCAAATTTCCAGTTCGGATCCTCATAAAGGTAAATAAGACGTGTCAATGTTAGTATAAAGATATGTTCACATTCGATTGCCCTTAACCACCCGTATTCTTCGGATTAGCAAACGACATTACTTGTAATGTTGTAACGACCCGTAAATTTCAGTGGTTTTATTTATTAATTAATTGAATTTGTGTGAAATTTTAAACAATAAAATTTTAAAATATAAATTTAATATTTGGAATACGTCTGTTTAAACATAGCAATGGGTAAATTTTCATCAGATAATTTGGAAGTTTATTTTCTAGTGTAATTTTATTCCAATTTATATCAGTTAAAAATTGATGGTAATAAAATGTTTTTCAAACCTGAATATTTTTCTATAGAAAAATTGTAAATCATCTTCTGAGTGAGTCGCCGTCTTCCATTTTTCTAAATTTGGATGTCTATTACTCCGTTTATCTTAATTCTGGCAAAATAGCAGCATTTTCGGTACCGATTATCGACTTTTGACCGAATGATCGTGCCACTAATATCTGTGTACCGTTTTGATCGTCTCGTCGTGCTGATCTCCACGGTATATTCAACTCTGCAATTTGAGATCCAGTACGCGTCGAAAAGAATGAACAGTTCACCGTAACGGTACCGAATTTTGACTTTACATTTTCCATTAGACTTCAAATCTATAACGTGCAGCCCAACAACAATTAATTGGTTTAATAATTTTCCAGAAATCAAGGGGTGACCAATTCTATTCCTACTGTTCAGTATTTGTGGACCTGTTCTTTCGTTGTCTATTCCCATTCACTGTTGCTTTAAAGATGAGAAAACTATTATTTGCAACCTGTTCCATTTCTTATTCTCTCTGAAACCTTGTCCTCTTCCTTTAATTTATTCTTCTACCTGCTTGAAGATTTTTCCACTATCTTTCTTCAATCAATTCAAAACCCGAGACCACCATCGCCCTTCCTCCCGCTGCAACCACCGTGAGCAGTAGCCGCCTCCTTCCCACGTCACCGACTTCCACCTTCATCACGTGTGACGACCCACCTTTCTCGACCCTCGAAAATCGACACAAAATACTCAACAGTATAATATGCCAACGATCGAATGCCGGAAAAGACAGATTGTAGAAGAGTAAGAAAGTAGATAGAAGAAGAAAGAACTAAACAATCAGAACCTCACAATCGCAGCGGATAAAATATAATATATAGAACAGATCTTTACCCAAATGAAAACTATATCTGTTTATATACAATACATCATCATCAGAGTATATCATAATACAATCATCAATATCCAGTCAATCAGTCAATACAACAATCACAGCAGCGGAATAATACAAGTACGAGAAATACGCCTCGAACTCCAGCTCCTCTCCTGAGCTCTATAGCAACCTATCCTGTAAATATACTCGGTCTGACCCGAGCATTATAATGAAATAACACCCGAGTCAGTCTGGAATACCAGCGCATCATAAATACACCCAATTGATTATTAAAGTTTCAAAAATCCTTTGAAAACAAAAGCATCTCGTAAGACCACGCCACAAATAAACATGTCGGGTTTTTACCTTACGATAGCTAAAACACTTTTTATATTAAAATCCTCTGATATTATAATAGTGTCTATATACAAATACTTATTAAAATAGCCGAAATTGTTACATTCATTAAATTCCGGCATACTAGGTATACAAACAAAACTCGTACAAGGCACGTAGGGAGAATGGATTTCCAACGAATGACTAGGCACTGGGGTACCACCTGTCACAGTACGTGGCCTAGATCACAGTACCGAGGACCCACCCTAAGTCCCCTACAACACAAGGCCGGAACCATCCCTTACTGGATAGTTCCAAGTAAAATCACCCCACAGTTGTGATCAGCAACTGCACCACTAAGCCGAAATATAAAAAGGGACATCTAGACAGGGATGACCTTACTCTCAAGTGGGAGCTACCCACGAAGCCTTGCTGCATAACCCTTGATTTTCAGTCATTCCCGGTTGATGAGGCTTGAGGCTAAGCGTTACCTTTATAGAACATATCCCTTTGAATGCCCATCGCCCACCTGACGATGTCACGAAAGCATTCGTCCATACAAGTCTGTCCCGGGTCCGAACGGAACCGAAGGCACTACTCCTACTACATCCATTTTGGAAATATCCTCAGGATTAGTAGCGACTAGCCCTTGCACTTCACTGCTCCATCTTCGACTCCGAACACGTTACACGAAACGTACAAATCGGATCGAAGTGGTTTTCGAGAAATAAATCTCGATCCTGGTCTCTTCGAAACGATCAGCGCTTTTGGCCAATATTGATAGTCGGTGATTTAACTATCAATTCACATTCACAAGCATCCATAAGCATCCATCACACAACAAATAATCTCACACATTATTTATTCTTCCCTTTAATATCTTTAAAAGATATATTCACATTTCAAAACTCATTTTGAACGAATTCCCAAATTTCCTCCTTTACATGGTAAACCATTTTACCCTTTATTTCCATTTGGAAAAACCAAGTATAAAACCTTTTTGCATTTAAAAACAGTTAAAATACTTTATACTGAAATATGCTTAAAATATGTAACTTTCTTCTATCTATTTACTCAAAATATAATTTTCAAAACTATTTTAAATACTATTATTTAATAAGATTTAAATTCGATTCAAATAAAGGTTTAGTTTACTAAATTTAAAGGTGGAGTTTAAAAGAATAATACTAGCCTTTACCAATAACTTAATCATATAACTTTAAAACAAACTTGAAATTTCTTCTTTCAAAGTAATACTTTTCTTAAAATACTCTTTAAACAATTTAAAACTTTAACTTTTAATTAAATAAAAACCTTTAAAACTTTAACTTGGTTTTCCAAGGGAAACACTATCCCGTTCAAACATTCCAAAGTATCCTTCATATAAATCCAAACGATTTATTTCAAATTCAATTTATGTTTACAACATAAATTCCCAATTCCATACTTATCTATAACTTCATCCGAAGTTCACACTCAATTTCCCATATCCGGAAATCAAATTTTTAAAATATAGTTTTAAAACATTTTTAATAAAACATTTTGGTGAATTCTTCAATGAAAGCCAGATTTCCCATTTACTTAAATAAAATCCCAATAGAGAAAACGGTATTTTAAAATATTCTATTAACACTTAAAATTGTACATTTATATTCGGAAGCTTCATTTGAACATATTTTACTTTTCCGGATATCACTATTCATTATTAAAATAAACCACTGTTATTTTACTCAATTTATAATTTCATAGAATTCATTTCCAGAAAATTATATTTCACATTTAACGATTGATAAATTTCCCCAATATTTAAAATCCCAATTTACCAATTTACATTTTCCATTCCAAAACAGAATCCAACTTTTATATTCCTTTAAATTCCTTATTTAACAATTTCTTTAATTCCTTTTAAATCCCAATCTATTCATTTATAATTTAATTCTAGAATTATAATTTATACAACAATTTCACAGAACAATTTAAAATTCCAGATTTATCAATCACAACATATAACAGGTATCACTATCAATTATAAAATAATTGCTACATTGTGAGGAATCCAGTTGGATCCCTCCAACCTGTTTTTCCCTACATCCACAAATGTTAGCACATCACAATATATAAATATCAATCCAGACTGATAATAACAGTTAAAATCAACCAATCACACAGATTTTTAAATATTAACTATTTAAAATGACTAGCATCCAGATGTGAGTGAGAAAACTCACCTTGAGTTTCAGCGAGCATTCGAAATTTTAAATTAAACCGGACGACGTCCGATTTAACTCAAATTTCTACTTTCCCGGAATGACTCCGGGTTTACACCATCACGTAGTATTCTTCTCTGCGATTCCAACGCTTCGAGAATCGTCAAATTCTGATATAGTATGAAACAGTTATGATTTTACAAAGTTTGAATTATAATTTAAAACAATTTTCTCTTTTTTTTTTTTTTTATACATACCATTTGAAAAATCGTGGCCGTTCATCACTAAGGAAAAAGAAACAGGCTGCATCTTCCTCTACACTCTCGTACGCTACCAGATGGACCCGAACCCATCAACTCGCGAACTAGGGTTCGAGACCGCTCCCTCCACGTTCACTTCGAGTTCGATCAGATGCTTCCTCTCCGAAGCCCATCACACCCTCTACCCACGCCTCGAATACGACGAAGCTCGGTGCCATCATCACGTCGAACGACGCATGCGAACGGCAGCGACATCGGTCCACTTTCTGGCTCCATACAGCGACAACGCTCAAGATCCACCGTTGGATCTAAAGGTCTCGACGAGCCCGACGTCTTCCCAGTTGAAGTCGAGTCGTGAAAGCTGATGGATATTGAGATAAATAAGGGAGAAGACTAACGTCTTTCGGCCATTGAATAAGGAGGAACGACGGCTGAGTAAATATCTTAGGGTTTAGATGAATATAAACGTTTATATATATATAATTTAATATTATTTAATTTATAAAATATCTCAATTTAACAGTTAAAGCACACGACATCCAATTCTCACGTTCCGACAGGCTATCCTGGGGTTTTTCCACGTTCCGGACACGATGGAACAAGTTTCGTAAGCTAATTTAATCGTATGCACGAGATACGGAATAAAACGATCAATTTAAAATTAAATCGGTTAAATCGATTTCGATGCGTTTCGAGTTGCCACGGTCAAACGACAACTCCGATCGCTACGAAAATTGAAATCCGATAATAACTAACTATTACGGATCCAATGGAACTGGTTTCGACGAATTCCGAGACTGTGCCCCGGAAGCCTATTTTAACTCGTCTATTAAATCAGGCGATTTTCGAAATTTATGAAAACGCTTAAAAATTTTACCTTTAAAATTTTATTAACTTAACCATAAATCATATAAAATTTATAAACACGTTAAAAATCATTCCGGCTCATTCTGGATCAAAATCTGATTAAATTGCATTTTAATAATATTAAATTATTATTTTTCCATTAATCAAATTCAACCCGAAATCACTATAATTAAAAATTACAGCTTATTTCATTGATTGAATCTGAATCTATTCATTTTAAAATCAATTAAGAATTCACATTAACATTTAAAATGAATTAAATGTTCAAATTCAATGGCTTAAAAATACGGGATGTTACATTCCTCCCCCCTTATAAAAATTTCGTCCCCGAAATTTGCTAAGGTAGGAACATACTTCCCAACCCATTTACTTACCCAATTGGCTTAGTTAAAAACATATATCCACTTCCCAAAAAGTTTCAACTCCATTTCAAAACCATTTTCTTTATCTATTCTAAAGCCTGTATTTTAACATTTGCTTTCAAAATAACTTTACTTATTAATAAATTTTCTCAAAAACCCCAAAAATTTTCTAACTCCCAAAATTTCTGGAAAATTTTGGCGGAGTCTCCTTTGTACGGAGGAGCTTCTGCGATATCGCAGGATAAACAAATATATATACATCGGCTCACACAGCCGGAAACCAAAATATATCACAATATATATATCAATTCCCAATTATATTTGCATAGGCGTACCTTTTAGCAAATTTTTAATAGCGAGCGGCTAATATAACGCATATACGCGCTCCAACTCTCTCGAACGCCTCCCGTACCTGTACTTACTCAACAAACTCATCAGTTTTCAAAGATATGAGCATTTTCATAACATTTCCAATATAAATGCAAGCCAAACATATCCATTTCATAACCAAACCAAGCAAACTTCATCATTAACAATGTTAACCATATTTTATCAACAATTCAAAGTTTTCAATCACTTTTCAAATTACTTATTCAAGTCCAAACTTCATTCTATTTCTCTTAAATGACTTACATTCAAATTCTCTATATGCAATTTATATTTGTTACAACCAATTCATTTCTATTCAAAAATATGATTTACATATGTCTTACTTACATCTCTTATTTAAATTTAAATTCCCTATTTGATTCACCATCAAATTTTATTTTAAATTTGAAGCATTTGCATTACTTTTATGATCCACCTCCATTCACATGCAAACATTACTCATTAAAAGGTCAATTCATTCCTATTGATTCAAAATCAATTCCATTCGCTATTTTTGAATCAATTCACTTGCATTTATTTACAAACCCTTTGAATTAGATTCCAATCCATATTAATTTATTCAAAAAAATCAATTTCAATTGCCTGTTAAACAACTCAATTCCGAATACATGCCAATTTCATTTCATTCAAACAAAATAATCACCACTTAAGCTTATAACCATTTAAAATTAATTTCAACTTAGATTTATATTAATTTTATTTAAATTTCGCCTGGTTCACAAACCAAGTATTTTATCTTCCATTGCAATTGTTAAATTAAATTTCCCTTACATCTTTATTTCATCTCAATAATTAATTATTACAATTACACATGCACTTCCATTTTATTATTTCAATTCATTTACAACTTTAATGCTCTTTGTTTATTTACTCAATCCATGTACAAATTTATTTTATTAACAAAGAGACCTTTTAAATTATTTCTCTCGTTTGAATTTTATTTACAATTCAAACCATCACTCTCCATAATCTAATTCCATTATTCATTCTCACTTCCAACATTTATTACCAAACTTAAATTCCATTCCACAACTGGATTTTTACTTACTCTCTAAATTTTAACCCAACTATCAAATTCTATTCATTACCATACACCTTCCATTTAATTTAACTAATTCATTTCCAAACAATCATTTTGGATTTAATTGAGTAAGCATTTACTGCATCCAACATCACCTCAACTAAACTAAATTTCCTTTCAATTTGGTTCTTATCCAAATTTATTCCAAGTTTACTAAATTTTATTTAGCCAAAATTAAATTTATCCCACTTCTTTTACCACTTCAATAAGAACTGAATTCCATTCAATATTGTTTATAATACAATTGTATTTCGGATTTCATTTCAATTCAATTCATTTTCTCCATAAATAAGTTCAAAACTTATTTTCTATTTAAGTTCATTCACATCTTTTATATCTCACTTTACCTTATCTTACTTTACATTCCATTTAGGATTAAGTTTGAATTTGCCTCACCATGCAGCTATTTCCATTAATGAACTTCAATTTCACTTCTATATTTAAGAGTTTAGATTGCTCATTTAAGTCTCTTTCCATTTAATCACAACTTCAAATTATAACACTTTATAGCTTAAGAATATGAAGTTATTTGCACCATTTTGAATTCACAAATTTTAGGTTGTAAGTATAATACTTAATAGCTTAAGGGTACAATTTATTACACAATGACCCCCAATTTCAAAGTCATTTTGCTTTTCAACTTAACTCAAATCAAATTAATTCCAGTTCCCAATTTCATTTAACTTATCCCAAGTTAAATTCAAATTTCTATTCACTTCAATAACTTCATTTACTTCCATTTACTCAAATTAAATTTTAATTTCAGGATTAAAATTTCCATCCTTCCTTTCTTACTTAAATCATCTTTCCTTTCAAAATTATAGTTGATTTATTTCAATTTTCCCATTTTTATTTTAACAGAATTCCCAGAATTTCAATTTACCCGGATTTATTTCAAAACCAATTTGAAATATAAATCAACACATTTCCATTTGATATCCAAATCAAATACCAAATTCCAAAACAATATGCTTTTAACAAAACAATTTTCCCCTTTAAAATTGTTAAAACAACTTGTATATAAACAAGTATAAACAAATATCTTAACCAATCACCCCGGAAGCAATCCATCACTTTAGAACCTCGAAAATGAATTCTAATGATGTGGCCAGCATCATCAGGATTATTTCTAGCGACTGAAGTGAGTTCAGTGCTTCCTACTCCTACAAATTCCTTTCAAAACAATTTCCTTTCCAAAAAATATTTTCCAAAATATACTCCATCATTGACTTCAAAAGCTTTGGAAAACATTTCAACATTCCCAAGGTTTCTAATTTTTTCCAAACCTTGGTTTTAAATTCGTTTGAAATCCCTTTTCAAAATTTCCGGGGTAAAAATTCTGGTTTAAATCAAATTTCATTTCTTCTTACTTAAACATATTCAATCAATTCCAATTGGTTATAAACCATTTTAATATTTTAAATTCCTATTTGCTTAGAAATCATTTCGAATTTTTAAACCATTTTTTTAATTTCTTATTTGATTATAGAAGAAACAACCAAACAAACATCCAATATATATAATTTAGAAAACTATCTCTTTATATCAAAATATAATTTTTGGGTAAAATTATTTCATTTACCCACTTTAAAAACAATACTATGTCGGTTTATCTTGTTTAAGAGTTTAGAAACCCCTATCGATACGGTTGTACGTCCCGTACCGACCAGAATTCATAAACACTCAACCGATAAGTCAACACAGTATAAAAACAATTTTATATTCACTAACAAGTACGCTCTCATAGCTATTATTACACTCAACTCATAATAGAGTACTATTGACTCTATTGAAAATGAGAAATTTCCCCACCAAAGCCTAGGTTGTCGCCAACCTAAGCTCTGATACCAAGTGTGACGACCCACCTTTCTCGACCCTCGAAAATCGACACAAAATACTCAACAGTATAATATGCCAACGATCGAATGCCGGAAAAGACAGATTGTAGAAGAGTAAGAAAGTAGATAGAAGAAGAAAGAACTAAACAATCAGAACCTCACAATCGCAGCGGATAAAATATAATATATAGAACAGATCTTTACCCAAATGAAAACTATATCTGCTTATATACAATACATCATCATCAGAGTATATCATAATACAATCATCAATATCCAGTCAATCAGTCAATACAACAATCACAGCAGCGGAATAATACAAGTACGAGAAATACGCCTCGAACTCCAGCTCCTCTCCTGAGCTCCATAGCAACCTATCCTGTAAATATACTCGGTCTGACCCGAGCATTATAATGAAATAACACCCGAGTCAGTCTGGAATACCAGTGCATCATAAATACACCCAATTGATTATTAAAGTTTCAAAAATCCTTTGAAAACAAAAGCATCTCGTAAGACCACGCCACAAATAAACATGTCGGGTTTTTACCTTACGATAGCTAAAACACTTTTTATATTAAAATCCTCTGATATTATAATAGTGTCTATATACAAATACTTATTAAAATAGCCGAAATTGTTACATTCATTAAATTCCGGCATACTAGGTATACAAACAAAACTCGTACAAGGCACGTAGGGAGAATGGATTTCCAACGAATGACTAGGCACTGGGGTACCACCTGTCACAGTACGTGGCCTAGATCACAGTACCGAGGACCCACCCTAAGTCCCCTGCAACACAAGGCCGGAACCATCCCTTACTGGATAGTTCCAAGTAAAATCACCCCACAGTTGTGATCAGCAACTGCACCACTAAGCCGAAATATAAAAAGGGACATCTAGACAGGGATGACCTTACTCTCAAGTGGGAGCTACCCACGAAGCCTTGCTGCATAACCTCTGATTTTCAGTCATTCCCGGTTGATGAGGCTTGAGGCTAAGCGTTACCTTTATAGAACATATCCCTTTGAATGCCCATCGCCCACCTGACGATGTCACGAAAGCATTCGTCCATACAAGTCCGTCCCGGGTCCGAACGGAACCGAAGGCACTACTCCTACTACATCCATTTTGGAAATATCCTCAGGATTAGTAGCGACTAGCCCTTGCACTTCACTGCTCCATCTTCGAATCCGAACACGTTACACGAAACGTACAAACCGGATCGAAGTGGTTTTCGAGAAATAAATCTCGATCCCGGTCTCTTCGAAACGATCAGCGCTTTTGGCCAATATTGATAGTCGGTGATTTAACTATCAATTCACATTCACAAGCATCCATAAGCATCCATCACACAACAAATAATCTCACACATTATTTATTCTTCCCTTTAATATCTTTAAAAGATATATTCACATTTCAAAACTCATTTTGAACGAATTCCCAAATTTCCTCCTTTACATGGTAAACCATTTTACCCTTTATTTCCATTTGGAAAAACCAAGTATAAAACCTTTTTGCATTTAAAAACAGTTAAAATACTTTATACTGAAATATGCTTAAAATATGTAACTTTCTTCTATCTATTTACTCAAAATATAATTTTCAAAACTATTTTAAATACTATTATTTAATAAGATTTAAATTCGATTTAAATAAAGGTTTAGTTTACTAAATTTAAAGGTGGAGTTTAAAAGAATAATACTAGCCTTTACTAATAACTTAATCATATAACTTTAAAACAAACTTGAAATTTCTTCTTTCAAAGTAATACTTTTCTTAAAATACTCTTTAAACAATTTAAAACTTTAACTTTTAATTAAATAAAAACCTTTAAAACTTTAACTTGGTTTTCCCAGGGAAACACTATCCCGTTCAAACATTCCAAAGTATCCTTCATATAAATCTAAACGATTTATTTCAAATTCAATTTATGTTTACAACATAAATTCCCAATTCCATACTTATCTTTAACTTCATCCGAAGTTCACACTCAATTTCCCATATCCGGAAATCAAATTTTTAAAATATAGTTTTAAAACATTTTTAATAAAACATTTTGGTGAATTCTTCAATGAAAGCCAGATTTCCCATTTACTTAAATAAAATCCCAATAGAGAAAACGGTATTTTAAAATATTCTATTAACACTTAAAATTGTACATTTATATTCGGAAGCTTCATTTGAACATATTTTACTTTTCCGGATATCACTATTCATTATTAAAATAAACCACTGTTATTTTACTCAATTTATAATTTCATAGAATTCATTTCCAGAAAATTATATTTCACATTTAACGATTGATAAATTTCCCCAATATTTAAAATCCCAATTTACCAATTTACATTTTCCATTCCAAAACAGAATCCAACTTTTATATTCCTTTAAATTCCTTATTTAACAATTTCTTTAATTCCTTTTAAATCCCAATCTATTCATTTATAATTTAATTCTGGAATTATAATTTATACAACAATTTCACAGAACAATTTAAAATTCCAGATTTATCAATCACAACATATAACAGGTATCACTATCAATTATAAAATAATTGCTACATTGTGAGGAATCCAGTTGGATCCCTCCAACCTGTTTTTCCCTGCATCCACAAATGTTAGCACATCACAATATATAAATATCAATCCAGACTGATAATAACAGTTAAAATCAACCAATCACACAGATTTTTAAATATTAACTATTTAAAATGACTAGCATCCAGATGTGAGTGAGAAAACTCACCTTGAGTTTCAGCGAGCATTCGAAATTTTAAATTAAACCGGACGACGTCCGATTTAACTCAAATTTCTACTTTCCCGGAATGACTCCGGGTTTACACCATCACGTAGTATTCTTCTCTGCGATTCCAACGCTTCAAGAATCGTCAAATTCTGATATAGTATGAAACAGTTATGATTTTACAAAGTTTGAATTATAATTTAAAACAATTTTCTCTTTTTTTTTTTATACATACCATTTGAAAAATCATGGCCGTTCATCACTAAGGAAAAAGAAACAGGCTGCATCTTCCTCTACACTCTCGTACGCTACCAGATGGACCCGAACCCATCAACTCGCGAACTAGGGTTCGAGACCGCTCCCTCCACGTTCACTTCGAGTTCGATCAGATGCTTCCTCTCCGAAGCCCATCACACCCTCTACCCACGCCTCGAATACGACGAAGCTCGGTGCCATCATCACGTCGAACGACGCATGCGAACGGCAGCGACATCGGTCCACTTTCTGGCTCCATACAGCGACAACGCTCAAGATCCACCGTTGGATCTGAAGGTCTCGACGAGCCCGACGTCTTCCCAGTTGAAGTCGAGTTGTGAAAGCTGATGGATATTGAGATAAATAAGGGAGAAGACTAACGTCTTTCGGCCATTGAATAAGGAGGAACGGCGGCTGAGTAAATATCTTAGGGTTTAGATGAATATAAACGTTTATATATATATAATTTAATATTATTTAATTTATAAAATATCTCAATTTAACAGTTAAAGCACACGACATCCAATTCTCACGTTCCGACAGGCTATCCTAGGGTTTTTCCACGTTCCGGACACGATGGAACAAGTTTCGTAAGCTAATTTAATCGTATGCACGAGATACGGAATAAAACGATCAATTTAAAATTAAATCAGTTAAATCGATTTCGATGCGTTTCGAGTTGCCACGGTCAAACGACAACTCCGATCGCTACGAAAATTGAAATCCGATAATAACTAACTATTACGGATCCAATGGAACTGGTTTCGACGAATTCCGAGACTGTGCCCCGGAAGCCTATTTTAACTCGTCTATTAAATCAGGCGATTTTCGAAATTTACGAAAACGCTTAAAAATTTTACCTTTAAAATTTTATTAACTTAACCATAAATCATATAAAATTTATAAACACGTTAAAAATCATTCCGGCTCATTCCGGATCAAAATCTGATTAAATTGCATTTTAATAATATTAAATTATTATTTTTCCATTAATCAAATTCAACCCGAAATCACTATAATTAAAAATTACAGCTTATTTCATTGATTGAATCTGAATCTATTCATTTTAAAATCAATTAAGAATTCACATTAACATTTAAAATGAATTAAATGTTCAAATTCAATGGCTTAAAAATACGGGATGTTACATCACGCAACCCCAAGCCTCGCAGACCCGGACGCGAACAACTCAACTCGACCTCTCTTCCTCCATTTTCCCCTCCGCTTGCCACCCCTGTTGCCGACACGTCTCCACCCTTCCCTCCCTGACGCAGCAGCACCGAGCACCCCTCCCCCCCAAAATCAGTAGCCCTCCGCCAAAGCCCACCTCTACCACCTTTGCTTTACCCGTCCCCTCCAACCCGAGCTGCCTCCTATTTCCAACCAGTCTGCCACTTCTCCCCATCCTTTTCCCACCGAGCTTCACCTCCGACCACACCTCTCCTCCGCAGCCTGGCGATCAACTCCCCTCTGTCCGCCTTATGGCCTTGGCTCTTTCGGTTTAAGGTAAGTGTGCCTTTGAGTAGTATGCGCGTGTATTATTATTATAAAGTTGTTTGTTCTGTTCAAAGCTTTTGTGCATATATATATGTATGTTTCTGGTATCTTATATAAATTCATATCATGCTAAGTTTTCAAATGGTCAGTATATGTTTGTATAACTTGTATTTTTAACTGTTAAAGCTTAAATATATTAATATAATCAGTTTAGTATTGTATGTATAGTCATATAGGTTATAATATGTTATTTACATGTTTTATATATATTTTATATAGGGGCAAGTTTACAGACATAGGTCTGTTTATATGTTCTAAATATATATATATATATATATGCTAGTCTATGTATACTTGTTTTAATAATAGTAGTTTATAAAAGTTATTTCTATTTGATTTTTACGTATAATTATATATATTAGTTTTGGATTTTATAAGTTGTAGATTGTATGTAAGGCACAATTGCTGTATGTATGTTTACAGTCACACATATGTGTATTATCCAGTATTCTATAAAATATTTGATGCTCTATAGTATTTTACAATATATATATATTTTATGCTATATAGTAGGATTTGTTAGAAAGTATATATATTTAGTTATAATATGTAAAGGTTTATATTTCAAGTTTATATACATTACTACCTGGTCTGTATTTTATAAAGCTTTGACAATTAGACTTTTAAAAGAATATGCTCTGTTATATATGTATTATACTTATATATTTCATAATTGATATTTGTTGTGTGACGTATAAGTTTATATTAGTTTTACGAAGTATTGATTCTACATGTGTACATAGTTTGTTGATTTTATATTTTAAGTTGTTAAATTATATATATACAGTTTCCACTGTGCAGCTTTGTACCGTTATATAAATAGTATATTAGTTACTGGTACATATTCTGTTATATAAATAATATATATACTATAAAATAAAGTGAATTTGGTTTTGCTATATATATATATATATGTGTGTGTTGTGTTTTAAATTAATATTGGTTTTATAATAAGAATGAATCTTTAAGTATAATATATTAAGTTATAAATATAGTCGAGTTTGGTATATAGTATGGGTTAATTTAATATGTGAGTATTTATTTCAATTTAATGTATATATGTTTGACTTGATATGTGTGTTTAATTTAAAACAATGATTTTATTTTTGTACATGTTATTTTAATATTTGTTTTAAATTAAATATTGATTTCATGAAAATAATAATAATTATAAATATATATCATTGTTGCTTATATCAACTGATTCTAATCGTTCTCATCGATTTTCCATTATCAATTTTGTCCGTCGTGCCTGTTTTCTTCATCGAATCGTGTCCATCTAGCGTTGCTTTGGAATTCGTAACCCATTCTTTGTCAAATCTCTCTAGCCTCGAAAGGTGAGCAATCACTCACGATTAATGTTCTTATATTTATTAAATTCGATTTCAATTTAAACGTCAATTGAAATATGCTGTTGTTAGTTATTTACATTGTTATATATATGCCATTATCTGTATCTGTTCACCTGTGGCATCTGACACCATTATCTGTTATTTATATTGATGATATATGCCTGTTACTATTGTTATTTTTATTATCATATCTGTTATCACTCTGCAAGTTCCTTACTAGTATAGAATCACTATGGGTTGAAATGATACATACCCGAACGATCTGTAGAATAGGAGAAAATCGTTATGGGTTGAAATGATAAACCAAAGCGATTTTCATTGAATTGAATTTGGGATTGCGGGTTGAAAGGATATATACCCGTATATATATTTTAAATTGCGGATTCAAATGATAAATATCTGTATCACTTGACCATAGGATAGAAAAAATATATACAGGCACCGTTGGTCTATATATAAATGTTTTGAAAATGATTTCTATGGTTTTGAAAAGAAATATATGGTTTTGATAAATATTGATTTTTAAGATTCATTAAAGTTGATTTAATAAAGTTGATAAATAATCTGTTTAAGTATTTATTTAATATCTATATTTTCAAATATAGAATTTATAATGATTTGAAATTGATTGAAATTATATTTATTTATGAATTAAACTTAAATAAGTTGATTTGAAATGTATTGAATTTGAAATTTAAAGAAGTGTTTTACAACTTGAAATTTGAAAGGTGACTTAAATGGATATTTCAAACTTATATATATTTAAATGGGATATTTTGTTTATTTAAATTTGTAAATTGAAATTCTATTTAAATGTTATGGAAATGATTAAGTTAATATTTCAAAACTAAATAATTGTAAATTGAATCTGATATGTATATAAATTTATCGAATTTAGTTTTGAAATGTTGAATATTTAAAGCTTTGAAATATATTAAAATTGAAATGGCTTATTTTATGGTTCAGATATATATTTGAAATAGATAATTTGAAATGGTTTATTTAGAAGCTGAATCGAGTTGAAACTGATGATTTGAGATTTGATTAAATTAATTTTTTTTTTGAATTGAGTTAATTTGAATCGATTTGTGAAATTTGAGAAAACTATTTTATTTTATAAAGAAATTTTAATATCTAAACTGTTTAAAGGAAAGTGTTATGATTTCCAAAATACTATGATTTCAAAGCTGTGATTTCCAATGTGTTTTGATTTAAAAAAAAGACTATGATTTCGAAAGCGTTGTAACTTTGGAAAGTGATATGATTTTAAAAAGGGATATATTTGAAGTGAAAATGATATCGTATTAAATTGGGTTTTGAAATGATAATGATATTTTGGTTTTGAAGTATAAACTATTTTGAAATGACCACGGTGTTATAATAACGATTGGTTGTTAAAGAGACCAGGATCGGATATGGACATACTCTCTGTCGATACCGAAAACCACTTTGACAACCGTGTACGCGGTGGAAATTCCAGAATGAAGTAGGATGGTGGCGACGTTCTTAAGGTATGTTACGTGGACCCAACTCCCGTGAGTTGGCATAAGGTGGCTAAAACAGGAGCGATCTCGGACCAGTGAGGTAGCACCTCTTCTTGGACACATTTCTTCGATATTATACTCTTATTTGTGATTGATTAGATGGCCATCCTCCGATTTGGGAGTGTTGTTCGAGGTGGAATGGTAGTGGCTGCTATGCGTATCCATCAGTCCGTGTGCGTAATTGGTATGTCTACCCTGGCATTGCCTAGTTGTGCCGTGTCACCTACCATATCGAGCTTTACTACGATTATGATTTTAAGATCCGACCACGTTAAGGTTCTCCATCCCCTTAACGCTATTTTCTATATGATTATACTTTACTAATTAGACACTACTGTATATAGCGTATATTACTACATAGTAAATAGTTTAACGGACCCTTAGAGGATGGTTATCCCAAACATCCTTTAAGTTACTTGTATTTCAGTTGATATTTCAATTGAGATGGATTTATTGAATATAAGAATGTTAATCCTGACTCGAGTGTTTTGTGTTTTTCTTTATGCTCGGGTCAGACTGAGTGATACAGCTTTTTTGACTCACCTTTGGAGTTGGAGCTTCGCTTGGAGATCCAGCTATCTATCGATCCTGCTTTCAGTTATTCAGTGGATTCCAGTGATGTATTTAGATCTTGTATTTGATTATTGTATTGAGACATCTATTGTATTCGAGACTTCTGTTGTATCTTGTCTAACTCGGTTATATATATATAGTAGCTTCATGAACTACTATTCTTTTGTTTCCGCTGCATTATTGTTATATTACTCTGTGTCTGTGATCTGTAATTATTTTATTTACTGTATATGCTGAGTTTTGCCAAATTTTATTTAAAATCCATCGTTTTGAATTATTCAAGTCCGACATGTGTGGATTTATTGTCGATTTGAATGGTCGAAAATACTGGGTCGTTACAAATGTTCTTTGCTAAACTGGGCATAGCGGTAGGGTTGTTACATTTTCACCTTTTGTTTAAGTTTTCAAAACTCTTCCTGTGAAGACCCAAAAGTTGGCCTTCGAAAATTGGCACCCGTACTCCACTTGTACTCAAAATGCCGTAGATTCAAATGCCAAATCTGGTTCTCCGGAGCTTATAACACAGTTAAGTAAATAACACAGCGGAAGAAAAAAATAATACATTGATATACAATATCTGATACAACAGAGTGATACAACGAATATCAATATACATCAGAGATATGATACAACAAATAGCAGCGGAAAAAGAAACGATAACAAATATCAGCAGTAGAACAAATAACTCTAAGATAGTCTTCAAGAGAGAACTCCAGCAGTAGCTCGAACTCCCAATAACGATACACCAAGAATAAGCAAGTGTAGTCCATATCCAAAGACTGAACTATCTCCAGAAAATCGACTGAACCTGACTATCTGAAAAACTCAACTCTAGACTGCTCGTGTAGAAAAATTTTGAGCATCCAGAGTTTAGGAAAGAAACAATAAACTCCGGATCAGTCATGGGACTGGTGTGAGCAACAAAAACAGTTTATCTTTAAACAACACAAAAGAATTTAAACATTGAAAACCGCAATGCTTTTGGAAAATGAAACTACCATAAGACCTCCCACCACACACACAATGCAAACGCAGACTTGGAGGAGATTTCTGCTTATGATAGTCAAAGATGCTTACTACGCAAAATCAAATCATTTTTGATATTATTATTAGTGCATAGTGTAGAAAACATTTCGAAAGTAGAATATAAATCTTAGCCAGCATAGACATTCCGAACTATGCCTACTATAGCTACCATCTAAACAGTGGTGACCACCATAAGTAAATGGCAGGTTCTACAACTAATACCGTACAAGTTCGTATTGGAGTTTGGATTTCCAACAAATGGTCAGGCCAAGGAACTTCCCATTGCCACATGGAAACGCCTCTGGAATGACGTCCCGAGAACCTAACCGGATCTCTGCCAACACAAGGCCGGGTTACCTCTGCAAAAATAGGTAACTACTGACACGCGTATGTCATCCCCCGATCATAACCGATCTTCCCGAGGATCCTCGATTTCCAACAACCACATCAGAATAATAATGCAGTAACCACATAGGTTAAGTATCTGGGCTCCATACCATGATACCACCTCTATCCAGAAAGAAATGACATACACTAAGGGGCGCTACTCCCTAGAACCTTGCCGCATCTTTCCTGTTTTGACCATTCCCGGGGTGTGAGGCTCGACGAAGTCTCGTCCACAAAGCTACGCTTTGTACACAAAGCCATGCTTCGGGTCAAACAAATGATCAACCTATGATCACAAAGATATAAGATCAAACAAATGATCATATCGCAAATGATCAAACACTGATCATCACACAGCAACACTCAGCATGCCACATTACCAAATTGGGATATATCGCTGATAAATTTCAACTACATAACCTCTGAGCTCGTACGTCTCAGAGAAGGGTGTTAAGCTAAGAGAATAAATTCTCCGCCACCAACATATATGTATTTGAAAGAAATCGGCTTTATATCTCAAAGTGTAATGTCATACATGTATCCATACAAGTCTGTTCCGGGTTCGAACAGAACCGAAGGCACTTCTTACGAAGCCCTTGCAATTCCGGGTATTCACAATCCCGTCCGGACTTCCCATCACAAAGGGTGATAAAATCTCTATATCGGGGCCAGTCGATGCAGAGACATTCGACGGGTTGTCCTTTCGTTTTCGCAAATATCCGGTCTTCATCACCGGTCTTCAAATGCTATCCATATACGACGTATCATTATTCGGAATGGGTTATATGACACAAATGTCTTTTCCCGGTTAACCCGAATAGTGAGCGCAATATTTAAAAATCATATGGATATGGGATTTCAATTTAAGTCACAACTTAATACCCAAAACCTTTCTTTTCAAATGGTTTAACAAATTACCATTTTTAAATCTTTTAAACGAAAAGATTCATTTCACAAAGTTTACTTCGTTTCATAAAGATCTGTTCATAGGTTTCAAAACAATTTCTGTTTCAATTGGATTAACTCGTTGAATCTTTAAAACAAAGATTCAACTTATAGCTTTCAAAACGATTTCATTTCAAAGGGTTTAAACAAATCATCATTTTAAATCTGTTTAAAATAAACAGATTCAATTCATAGCTTTCAAAAAGAATTCATTTATAACTTGGAAAACCATCTTTCAATTCATACCTGAAATTCCTTTAAATTGGAATTTCATTTCTTATATATATACGAAAGCTTTTATCATTTGAAAACAAACAGTTTTCATTTACGAACAATCCAATTTTATTTGCATGGGTTAAAGTCCTTGAATTATATTCATATTTCAAAATCAATACTTTTTAAAATAGTTTAACCCATATATAAACATCTTTAATCCCTAGTTTCAAATCATAGAATTTAATTTCAAATCTTGAATTTAAGTTTCAAATCAAATTATTTAAACTTCCAAAACTTCATCAAGTTATTCAAAATTAAATTTCATCTTTGAAATTCCATTTCAAAAGCTTTTCACTTTAAACCCAAATTTCTAATTTCAAAATCAATTGAAATTAAAATTTCAATTTCAAAAACATCAAATTTAAATTATCTGTGACTTAACCGATTTCCACGTGAAATCCATATTTGTGTGTGTAAAAGTGTGGTCCAGGGGTTTCACACACAATAGTGCAACATCAATCATCACAGATATATCGATAAGCGGTATAATCGATAACGCTTATCTTCATTCACAGATTCATAGATAAAATAAATTTATCAGTCACAAAAATTCACTATTACAATTCGATGTGGGTTTCGGATAACCAACTGGAATCCGACTCCCTGTCGCATCGAAATTCAAGTGCTGTTTTACGGGTCAAGGGTTTCATATTCACATAGTAATATATCACAGAAACAGAAATCACAGATCACGACATAAATCAGGATGTATCACAAAGCATCATATATCAGGGATATCAAACAATCAAACCAATAGAATTCAAATATTCATAAGTAAGGTCAGTTGGTTATCTGATAAATTCAAATCAGATTTATTTCTTATGAATTATTAATCCTGGTTAATTAACATTAATTAATTTCAAATCATTTGATAATTTGTCCTTTAATCATTTCATTGATCAATTTTAATCATTAAATTACCTTTAATTGAGTAGTTATCTTCAATTAATTGATTACCTTTAATTACTTATTTAAATTAATTATCCCTTAATTTATTATCCCTTAATTAATTTCATTGAGTAATTATCCATTAACTACTTTCATTAATTGATTTTCCCTTAATTGCTTTTATAACTTAATTAACTCAATTACTATAAGATAACCATTATCTTTTATTAATTCCTTAACCATTATTAACATAAACTTTAAACATTTTGTCCTTTTACTCATTACTTAAATATATTTCTAAATTAAGTTTAAATTAACTTAAGTGTTCCTTTCAATACGTTAAGTAACATAAAACATACGACTCATAAATTAGTTATTAAAACATTCATTTTATAAAGACTTGATTTGATCTAAATGGAAAGGAACTTATATTTATGTTTAAGTTAAAAATTGGAAAGCTAATACCTACGCTCCCGAAGGTATACTCGAGAAAACTGCTAAATTCCCCTAGTCAAACGCTGAACCTACGCGAGTCGACCATCAAAACACACGAGCAAGCCTCACTGCAATACCAAAACCCTTCTTCTTCTTCGAGTCGTACACGATGGAAACACGACCTCAAACCCGAGTTTCTCTCGTTTTCCCCAACTCCACATTCCAGGTATACACACGAGTGCACAGGTGCACGTGCACGCGGTGGCGCCAGAGTTCTGGCGAACCTCGCCTCTCTTAACAAGTCATAAACCACCTCGACGTCGAACTCGAGATGTCGAACCACCTGATATCACCATCGATCAAAATCGAGCAAAGCCTGGAAACTCGATCCCAGACATCGATCAAAAATAAAATACGCGAACCCATTCCAGACCATTTGATGCCTAGCAACTCCAGACACGCCTCCGCCACCCACCAAGCTCCATTCTCCTACAATGGCGTGCAACTCGACGCACGGTGAAGGTCGCGGCAGCCAAAAGTTCGAGCCCACTAAAATTTAGGTTTATGAAACAAAAACGATCACCGTAGTCACCATCGTTGATGAAGCCACCTCCGCCCATTTTTCCGTCGACCACCGTAGGCTCCTCCTTCTCCCCTAGCAACCCCGACGTCTCCAGTCCATCGCGTTGCCGGAATTCGATCAAAAAGCCCAATTCGATCCTCTCCGAACTGCTCTCAAACCATCCCACCAAAAATCACCAACTTCATTTTAAAAATCACAGCTTGAGGTAAGGATTTAAGTTATATTCATGAATCATTTGTTTGTTGAATTCGAATTTCTCAAAAATTAACTTTCCTCCTGTAAAAATTAGATTTTTACCCCTATATACATCTATACTTCATAAACTTATTTTTAGATTAATATTCTTATCTAAACACAGTTATTTGGTTTTGAATTCAAAAGCCAATATTGTCTGGTCAGTAAGAAATCGAATTTTTTAGTTGATGCTACCCTGTAAGCAAATAAATTTTCTATACAAACATTTTTACAACAACTTGAAGTATTCATTCCAAACATCAAGCATAAAAACAGTTTCAAATATACTTATGGTTTTTAAAAGAAAGTTACTCACTTTGGAACAGTTCGAACAGAAGACAGGAACAATGAAGTAAGGCCTGGAAATGATGTGTTTGAAAAACTGGAAATTGCATTTGAATTTGAACTTGAACTTCCAGGTTTGAATTTGAACAGAAGCTTGTTTACTTTGTTTGTGTTAGAGGAGATGATATACTTTAGTTTTTTTTTTCCTTTTCTCTTCACGGCTTGGAATGATCGAAACTGAGGTGAAGTTGATATGTATAAAAGAAATGAAGTAGACAGGGATTATAACTTTGTACAGGGTTATTATATTTTTGTACAACACAATGTACACTTTTGTACAATTATCAGGGATAGTTTTATTAGCTTGGAGGCTGAAATGCTTGAACGTGATGGCTATAGGACATGGCATTAATTACTTGTACAAATTTGCATATAATTGTCTACATACTTATGCTTTGTCTCGGCTGTACAAAGATATATATGAAGATATTGTTGACTTCCTCTATAAGCTCTTCATTTATAAAATTTTGTTTCTCTCTTGTTCACTTTGCTTTACTAAGTAGAAGAAATTGTTTAGTTATTTGTATGGTTTGTTTTGTTCATACAAAATTTACAGCAGCATATTTTTATTCTTACCTTGTTTTATTTCCTTGTCTACCTCTTAAGTTATTTGTTTTGAAGACTTGATTTGCCTTTGCAATGTGAATGAATTTATGTGGTTATATTGTTAGCTAATATGTTTACTTTATATTTTATCATAATTTAACTTTTATATGTATTTCTATCTCAATCATTTATTTAAAATTTTAAACGATTTATACAAAATATACTTGGATATCGGGGAAACTCGCATCACCTTATCATTTAATTTTACAATTTTTATTCAAAAATTCAATAAATTATCGATTTAAATAAATTTAAATCTGGGGTCGTTACAAACTTCCCCCCTTAAAAGAATTTCGTCCTCGAAATTCGCAGGCACGAAAACAACAGAGAGATAGATAGATTCGATCTCTTATAATTCCTCCAAACACAAGATACGGATTCCAAATTCAAGTCGGAATATCTCAGAATACATACCAATTTTGTCCCTCTTCGAACTTTGGTGTTCAAAAGAAATTACAATAGAATTTCAAAATTTGATTCCAAACGATATCGTTTTTATTGATTTAATTCAAATTCAGCTTCATATTCTATTAATCAATTAAATTCAATTTAAAATTTCCAATTTCAAATTCATTAAGGTTTAAATCAAAAAGCTGATAAGAAACCGATGAAAATACTAAGTAAGAATTTTCTACAACGATTCGTAGAACCATCATCATACCAAAACTTCTTCTTGTAACTGATACGAAGAAATCAAAAGAATTTGGAAACGAATCAAAGAAGATTGGTAAGAAGGTTATTTCCACTGTTACAGGGTATTGACCATTTATAGTCGTATTCCCTTGTCCCCTATCTCGTTCTCTTCTTGCACTCATACTCACTATCAGTGGATAGTAAGAGAATTTACTGAGACGTTTAAACGGATATCTTAAGGATATACTCATTCTAGAGTTACTTCACTCTATCTCTAATGAGCTACTTAACGTGTTATACTCCTGAGCTAAAGTTCAACCTTAGCTCTGATACCAAATGTGAAGACCCAAAAGTTGGCCTTCGAAAATTGGCACCCGTACTCCACTTGTACTCAAAATGCCGTAGATTCAAATGCCAAATCTGGTTCTCCGGAGCTTATAACACAGTTAAGTAAATAACACAGCGGAAGAAAAAAATAATACATTGATATACAATATCTGATACAACAGAGTGATACAACGAATATCAATATACATCAGAGATATGATACAACAAATAGCAGCGGAAAAAGAAACGATAACAAATATCAGCAGCAGAACAAATAACTCTAAGATAGTCTTGAAGAGAGAACTCCAGCAGTAGCTCGAACTCCCAATAACGATACACCAAGAATAAGCAAGTGTAGTCCATATCCAAAGACTGAACTATCTCCAGAAAATCGACTGAACCTGACTATCTGAAAAACTCAACTCTAGACTGCTCGTGTAGAAAAATTTTGAGCATCCAGAGTTTAGGAAAGAAACAATAAACTCCGGATCAGTCATAGGACTGGTGTGAGCAACAAAAACAGTTTATCTTTAAACAACACAAAAGAATTTAAACATTGAAAACCGCAATGCTTTTGGAAAATGAAACTACCATAAGACCTCCCACCACACACACAATGCAAACGCAGACTTGGAGGAGATTTCTGCTTATGATAGTCAAAGATGCTTACTACGCAAAATCAAATCATTTTTGATATTATTATTAGTGCATAGTGTAGAAAACATTTCGAAAGTAGAATATAAATCTTAGCCAGCATAGACATTCCGAACTATGCCTACTATAGCTACCATCTAAACAGTGGTGACCACCATAAGTAAATGGCAGGTTCTACAACTAATACCGTACAAGTTCGTATTGGAGTTTGGATTTCCAACAAATGGTCAGGCCAAGGAACTTCCCATTGCCACATGGAAACGCCTCTGGAATGACGTCCCGAGAACCTAACCGGATCTCTGCCAACACAAGGCCGGGTTACCTCTGCAAAAATAGGTAACTACTGACACGCGTATGTCATCCCCCGATCGTAACCGATCTTCCCGAGGATCCTCGATTTCCAACAACCACATCAGAATAATAATGCAGTAACCACATAGGTTAAGTATCTGGGCTCCATACCATGATACCACCTCTATCCAGAAAGAAATGACATACACTAAGGGGCGCTACTCCCTAGAACCTTGCCGCATCTTTCCTGTTTTGACCATTCCCGGGGTGTGAGGCTCGACGAAGTCTCGTCCACAAAGCTACGCTTTGTACACAAAGCCATGCTTCGGGTCAAACAAATGATCAACCTATGATCACCAAGATATAAGATCAAACAAATGATCATATCGCAAATGATCAAACACTGATCATCACACAGCAACACTCAGCATGCCACATTACCAAATTGGGATATATCGCTGATAAATTTCAACTACATAACCTCTGAGCTCGTACGTCTCAGAGAAGGGTGTTAAGCTAAGAGAATAAATTCTCCGCCACCAACATATATGTATTTGAAAGAAATCGGCTTTATATCTCAAAGTGTAATGTCATACATGTATCCATACAAGTCTGTTCCGGGTTCGAACAGAACCGAAGGCACTTCTTACGAAGCCCTTGCAATTCCGGGTATTCACAATCCCGTCCGGACTTCCCATCACAAAGGGTGATAAAATCTCTATATCGGGGCCAGTCGATGCAGAGACATTCGACGGGTTGTCCTTTCGTTTTCGCAAATATCCGGTCTTCATCACCGGTCTTCAAATGCTATCCATATACGACGTATCATTATTCGGAATGGGTTATATGACACAAATGTCTTTTCCCGGTTAACCCGAATAGTGAGCGCAATATTTAAAAATCATATGGATATGGGATTTCAATTTAAGTCACAACTTAATACCCAAAACCTTTCTTTTCAAATGGTTTAACAAATTACCATTTTTAAATCTTTTAAACGAAAAGATTCATTTCACAAAGTTTACTTCGTTTCATAAAGATCTGTTCATAGGTTTCAAAACAATTTCTGTTTCAATTGGATTAACTCGTGGAATCTTTAAAACAAAGATTCAACTTATAGCTTTCAAAACGATTTCATTTCAAAGGGTTTAAACAAATCATCATTTTAAATCTGTTTAAAATAAACAGATTCAATTCATAGCTTTCAAAAAGAATTCATTTATAACTTGGAAAACCATCTTTCAATTCATACCTGAAATTCCTTTAAATTGGAATTTCATTTCTTATATATATACGAAAGCTTTTATCATTTGAAAACAAACAGTTTTCATTTAAGAACAATCCAATTTTATTTGCATGGGTTAAAGTCCTTGAATTATATTCATATTTCAAAATCAATACTTTTTAAAATAGTTTAACCCATATATAAACATCTTTAATCCCTAGTTTCAAATCATAGAATTTAATTTCAAATCTTGAATTTAAGTTTCCAATCAAATTATTTAAACTTCCAAAACTTCATCAAGTTATTCAAAATTAAATTTCATCTTTGAAATTCCATTTCAAAAGCTTTTCACTTTAAACCCAAATTTCTAATTTCAAAATCAATTGAAATTAAAATTTCAATTTCAAAAACATCAAATTTAAATTATCTGTGACTTAACCGATTTCCACGTGAAATCCATATTTGTGTGTGTAAAAGTGTGGTCCAGGGGTTTCACACACAATAGTGCAACATCAATCATCACAGATATATCGATAAGCGGTATAATCGATAACGCTTATCTTCATTCACAGATTCATAGATAAAATAAATTTATCAGTCACAAAAATTCACTATTACAATTCGATGTGGGTTTCGGATAACCAACTGGAATCCGACTCCCTGTCGCATCGAAATTCAAGTGCCGTTTTACGGGTCAAGGGTTTCATATTCACATAGTAATATATCACAGAAACAGAAATCACAGATCACGACATAAATCAGGATGTATCACAAAGCATCATATATCAGGGATATCAAACAATCAAACCAATAGAATTCAAATATTCATAAGTAAGGTCAGTTGGTTATCTGATAAATTCAAATCAGATTTATTTCTTATGAATTATTAATCCTGGTTAATTAACATTAATTAATTTCAAATCATTTGATAATTTGTCCTTTAATCATTTCATTGATCAATTTTAATCATTAAATTACCTTTAATTGAGTAGTTATCTTCAATTAATTGATTACCTTTAATTACTTATTTAAATTAATTATCCCTTAATTTATTATCCCTTAATTAATTTCATTGAGTAATTATCCATTAACTACTTTCATTAATTGATTTTCCCTTAATTGCTTTTATAACTTAATTAACTCAATTACTATAAGATAACCATTATCTTTTATTAATTCCTTAACCATTATTAACATAAACTTTAAACATTTTGTCCTTTTACTCATTACTTAAATATATTTCTAAATTAAGTTTAAATTAACTTAAGAGTTCCTTTCAATACGTTATGTAACATAAAACATACGACTCATAAATTAGTTATTAAAACATTCATTTTATAAAGACTTGATTTGATCTAAATGGAAAGGAACTTATATTTATGTTTAAGTTAAAAACTGGAAAGCTAATACCTACGCTCCCGAAGGTATACTCGAGAAAACTGCTAAATTCCCCTAGTCAAACGCTGAACCTACGCGAGTCGACCATCAAAACACACGAGCAAGCCTCACTGCAATACCAAAACCCTTCTTCTTCTTCGAGTCGTACACGATGGAAACACAACCTCAAACCCGAGTTTCTCTCGTTTTCCCCAACTCCACATTCCAGGTATACACACGAGTGCACAGGTGCACGTGCACGCGGTGGCGCCAGAGTTCTGGCGAACCTCGCCTCTCTTAACAAGTCATAAACCACCTCGACGTCGAACTCGAGATGTCGAACCACCTGATATCACCATCGATCAAAATCGAGCAAAGCCTGGAAACTCGATCCCAGACATCGATCAAAAATCAAATACGCGAACCCATTCCAGACCATTTGATGCCTAGCAACTCCAGACACGCCTCCGCCACCCACCAAGCTCCATTCTCCTACAATGGCGTGCAACTCGACGCACGGTGAAGGTCGCGGCAGCCAAAAGTTCGAGCCCACTAAAATTTAGGTTTATGAAACAAAAACGATCACCGTTGATGAAGCCACCTCCGCCCATTTTTCCGTCGACCACCGTAGGCTCCTCCTTCTCCCCTAGCAACCCCGACGTCTCCAGTCCATCGCGTCGCCGGAATTCGATCAAAAAGCCCAATTCGATCCTCTCCGAACTGCTCTCAAACCATCCCACCAAAAATCACCAACTTCATTTTAAAAATCACAGCTTGAGGTAAGGATTTAAGTTATATTCATGAATCATTTGTTTGTTGAATTCGAATTTCTCAAAAATTAACTTTCCTCCTGTAAAAATTAGATTTTTACCCCTATATACATCTATACTTCATAAACTTATTTTTAGATTAATATTCTTATCTAAACACAGTTATTTGGTTTTGAATTCAAAAGCCAATATTGTCTGGTCAGTAAGAAATCGAATTTTTTAGTTGATGCTACCCTGTAAGCAAATAAATTTTCTATACAAACATTTTTACAACAACTTGAAGTATTCATTCCAAACATCAAGCATAAAAACAGTTTCAAATATACTTATGGTTTTTAAAAGAAAGTTACTCACTTTGGAACAGTTCGAACAGAAGACAGGAACAATGAAGTAAGGCCTGGAAATGATGTGTTTGAAAAACTGGAAATTGCATTTGAATTTGAACTTGAACTTCCAGGTTTGAATTTGAACAGAAGCTTGTTTACTTTGTTTGTGTTAGAGGAGATGATATACTTTAGTTTTTTTTTCCTTTTCTCTTCACGGCTTGGAATGATCGAAACTGAGGTGAAGTTGATATGTATAAAAGAAATGAAGTAGACAGGGATTATAACTTTGTACAGGGTTATTATATTTTTGTACAACACAATGTACACTTTTGTACAATTATCAGGGATAGTTTTATTAGCTTGGAGGCTGAAATGCTTGAACGTGATGGCTATAGGACATGGCATTAATTACTTGTACAAATTTGCATATAATTGTCTACATACTTATGCTTTGTCTCGGCTGTACAAAGATATATATGAAGATATTGTTGACTTCCTCTATAAGCTCTTCATTTATAAAATTTTGTTTCTCTCTTGTTCACTTTGCTTTACTAAGTAGAAGAAATTGTTTAGTTATTTGTATGGTTTGTTTTGTTCATACAAAATTTACAGCAGCATATTTTTATTCTTACCTTGTTTTATTTCCTTGTCTACCTCTTAAGTTATTTGTTTTGAAGACTTGATTTGCCTTTGCAATGTGAATGAATTTATGTTGTTATATTGTTAGCTAATATGTTTACTTTATATTTTATCATAATTTAACTTTTATATGTATTTCTATCTCAATCATTTATTTAAAATTTTAAACGATTTATACAAAATATACTTGGATATCGGGGAAACTCGCATCACCTTATCATTTAATTTTACAATTTTTATTCAAAAATTCAATAAATTATCGATTTAAATAAATTTAAATCTGGGGTCGTTACACTTCCTTTTATGTTTCAAACATATAGTAGCTAGAGCTAAAGTGAGGTTTTCACCTAGAAATCAATTCTAGCGAACTGCACTTATAGTGATAGTCAATATGGATGCAGTTAGGAAATTTCACGATTTCAAGTTTTAAGTGATTTCTTTTGGATTATTTTTTATCTAAAATCATTTCAAATTAATAAAATTAGTCAAAAGTTTAAGTTTTAATTATTTATTATCTATTTATTTAATTTATTAATTAATGTAATTATTATTTAAGTAGTTAAGTTAAATAATAGAGATTAAGAAAATTATTAACTAAGTTAAACATTTTTAATTAAGTAAGTTTTAAATAATGATTTATTAAGATAAAAGTGGATTAATTTTTATTTAATCAATATTTAGTTATTTAATTAGACTTAGTTAGTTAATTAATTATTATTTAATTAAAGGTTAATTATCTACTAAATTAAAGTTTAAATTCTTAAATGAATGTTATTTAATTTAAGTTTAATTTTAAACGAATTTTTAATTAATTAAGGTTTAAAGTATGATTTTTGATTTAATCAGGATTTATAAAGTTTAATTATGTTTTAAACTTATGATTTAATCAAGGTTTATTTATTTTAAAGTTTCTTTTTAAACTCTAACGGTTATTTATTTTAACCAACCTTCTTGTTTTAAGTAAATTGTTTTAAACGTAGAGGATCTCTTGTACATGATATTAAGTAGCTAAATGGTTTAAAGTAGTTGTAATAAAACATTGACACATTTTATTGGAAGTAAGTCGACTTGTACTTATCATAAATACCGCACTTCGAGAACGTGATGAATGCAAGGAGGTTAATTTCGATAAGCGGTTCATGATAATCTACACATACGGAATGTATGTCCATATGTAAATCTTATACCCTAATGGTGGAATGGTCCACTATAAACGACTTGACCCTTTTAAATTATCGAACATTGGTTTGGAGAGACCGGGATCAGATAGGAGTTGTTATCCGAAAACCACTTCGAACCAACATAAGCATTCGAATTTGAAATAGTAAAGGAAAGGTCCAAGATGAAGACTTTGAAGTGCAAGGGCTATTTTCAACCAACCTTGAGGGTGATTCCAAAATGGGTGTAGTAGAGATAGTGCATTCGGTTTTGTTTATCTCCTGAATGGCTTGTATGGATGAATGCTGACATCATGTCAACATCCGAAAGGCAATGTTAGCATTCTAAGTAGCAATGCTATAATAAAGGTAAACGTAGCCTTATGGTTCATCAACCGGGAATGACTAAAACAAGGGAGATGCACCAAGGCTAGGTGGGTTACTCCTATTAGGGTATGATCACTTCCATCTAGATATCTACTCATGTATGCTTCGGTACGATTGTTGATCCCAACCGAGGGGTGATCATATTCGGTACTATCCAGTAAAGGGTAGGTCGGTCTTGTATTGGCAGGGGTCAATAGGTTCGACCTCGGTACACAAATCTAGAGGTGTACTGTGATGAGTAATACCCCAGTAACCCAGTCATTGTATGGAATCCATTTTCCAACAAGCGCAGTGCGGATTTGGTTGTACCCAAATATGTTGAAATGAGAGATGCAAGCATTTCAGCTACGTTCTATTTTACTTGAAAACCCTAGACATTACCATAATATCACTGGATTTTTGTATAAAGTGTTTGGTTATCGTAAGGTGAAAACCCATCCTTGTTTATGTACGGCGTGGTCTTAAGAGATACTTTTGATTTTTTCAAAGTGTTTTATAAAAGTATATTTAAGTTTTTTTGAGTTTACTCACACTAGACCCATATTTGATCCGGAGTTTTCTTTTCTTTTTCTAAAACTCTTGGTTACTCAAATTTGTATGAGTAGCCATGTGATCCATGTTTCTTATGGAAGCATTTTGAAGGAGCTGGAGTAGGTGGCTTCACCATTAGCTAGTTATTTCTAATTCCGCTGTGTGTGTGTAATCTATGTATTTTTGTATGAGCGGGTAGTTATACTATCTAGTTGAAGACTGTAATGTAATGACTCTGATGTATTATTATTATGGGAATGACTATGTAGTATCCTATGTTATCTACTATATGTTGTTCTGATTCGTGGTGAGATTCTGTCATTTTATAGTTTCTTCTTATCTTTCTTTTTCTTCAACCCTTAATGGCTCGTCTTTTGGTGCAAGAAAGGCGGTCATTACAGATAATTCTTTTTACTTTATAAAAATCGTATATTCCCAAAACCGCATCCATAGCGACTATTGATATATGGACCGTAATTTTTAAAACTTTGTTTTGTAAATCAAATACCTTTTAAACCACATTTCTTTCTATATTTAAATCACTTTGATATCTTAGAAAAAGGTTTTGAAAACAAAAGTAATTCATAAAAACATTTCAAAACATATTAGAAAGGAAGTAGTAAATTTCTTAAAAGCAAGTATGGGATTTCAGCATCGTAATAAAACCAACAACAAGTAGGTTGAGTATAACTACGCAACATTCACTTTCCAAAAACACAAGCGTTTACATGACCAATAATATATGTAAATAAAAATAAACAAGATGAGGAATCCTTTAGGATCCCTCTCCAACTTTCCATTCTTCAAAGCACTTCCATAGTGACATATTCGCTAAGAAGACAATTCGACTTCCTATTCGTCGCTTTTGTCCCTTGCAAAACAATGGATTATTTATGTCATCCACTTTCAAGTGGTAATCAAATCCAAACAAGCAATATAAATATTACACACAACATAAACAAGCAACTGCCAAATTATTACAACATTTAACAATATTTAAAACCAATTCAAAGTGAGATATCTCACTTTAAATTTGACAATGGCTTGTCAAAAAGGCCACTACTTCCTCCTATAAGCAGCCAAACACCTCCACATCACTTTCCCTCCTTACTAGCACTCGAGAACTCCTTCCCTTAGCCCCTAGCTCATGGCTCAAGGCCCAGCTCCTTCTAGCATTCGCACAGCCTAGGCTATTTTGGAGATTTGTGCTTCACTTCCTCATGTTTTGACTTGGTGGTGGTGTAGGCTATGTGGATCTAAGGTTATATAAGAATTTAGAGGAGAGAATTAAGTAGTTTGGATGTAAATTTCCTTTTAGAAAATGGAGGAAGAAGGAGGAAGACATGGAAAAGAAGATGAAAGTGAAAAGGTAAAGAGGTCATTATATAAAAATAGAAAAAGTGGTAAATAACACCACTTACCCTTAACCAAAATACCTTTACTTTTCCATACCCCTTTAGCACTTTCTAAAGTGCCAACTCATGCACTACTTTCTTTTCACATGGCCTTGTACTTTTATAATGAAGTTATGTACTAATGCACTTATATTAAGAAGGAAATGTCCACTTTTCTTTATTTAAAAAAGTAAAAGTTATATCTCTTAATTAATTACTTCTTTAATTATATTTATTTTACTAATCATTTTACTTTATAAAATCACTTATGATATATGTAAATGCATGTTACAAAAGTGTACATATGTTTGCAGCAATGTTGCAGCAACTTTCATTCTATAAAAAGTAAAAAATCCGAAAAATGATTCCCGGTCACTTTTTCAATTTTTTATCAAACTACTTATTTTTTTAAATGAACTTTCAAAACATGTTTACTATCATTATTTATTAATTAAAAAAAGGTTATTTGACCATAAAAAACCATTAATTGAATATTTAAAATTTATCATATATTTATAAATCAAAGCGATAAAATTCTGGATCATTACATAGTGCTTTATATTAGGTAAATAAAAAGGGAAAAATGTTGCATGGACATACAATTATACTTACAATATAGAAATAAAGCTTTATCATACACTAAAACAATTAATAAAAGCATATAAACTTAACATCTTACCAATATGAAACGAAGATACGTTAATATTAGTAAATATTAATTTGTGAATTCTTCTTTGAATGTTAATTATTAATTTTAATATTCTCTTTTCAATTGTCCATCTTATTTATTTTGATTCTTCCTTTAGTAGTGCTTTTATATTAGATAAATACAAAGCGAAAATAGTTATATAAACAGGTGATAATGCATAAAATATATAAGCATAGATTTGTCAAACATTAAAATCAATTACTAAAAGCATTAAAAATTAACCCTTCACTGATGTGAATGTTAATATTAGTAAATACTAATTTGTGAATCCTTCTCTTAATGCTAATTATTTATTATACATTCTATTATTTAGTGTCCATCTTATTTATTTTGATTCTTCTATTAGTAATGATTTTATATTGAATAAATACAAAGAGAAAAGATTACATAAACATATAGTAATTCACAAAATATAGAAGCACAGATTTATCATATATTATAAGCGTAAAAGATTAACCCCTCACCAATATGAAATGAAGACATGAAGTAAATGAATGACGCCGTGTAATTTTTCTATAAACTAATGGAAAGGGTTAAAGGAACTCTATTTTTAAATCAGAGGAACAATTATAGGCAGCCTAAATAAAATTGTTAATGGGATAACATGACGCTGTGAGTTTCAATCCGAACAATTTGCTATTTTACCTTTCTTAAGCAAATTCAATGACATACCATCGAAATTTTAAAGAGAAACAATATGGACCTATTGAAAAATCTACCTAAAAATGCTATGGTATCGCCTATAGTGTACTAAGATAAGGGTCAATCGAAATTTGCTCAAAAATATGATACAAGTATACTATTTAAATTTTTAAATATTAATAAAAATAAGGTAATTACGCTAATGAGAAGAATTCCTCATAAAAATCTTGAAATATTTGAAAATTTACCCAATCCCCATCCAAAATCAATTCCTTTTAGGAGTCCCTAAAATAAGTATATCTTATCTTATGTGGTGGAGGACCGACTCAAATTTACTCGAAGCATCTAGACTGTATTTATTTTAGTAAAATGTTTTTCCAAAGAGTTTCACTACTAGGTTTTCCAAAAAACAACTATGGAAGAAATATACATAATTTGAAACAAAGTGCAAAAAATAGTTCTTTTTTTCCAATAGTGAACAAAAGGTACACTTTTGCGTAATGCTGAGAATAAATTGAAAATGTACATGATCATTAAAGAAACATGCATGTACAAATTTAAAAGGTACACATGCCCATTGCCTACATGCTCATTTACAATCTGAAACATGACTTATATTTGTACATGCCAGATGCTATACTTGAAATGTTTTGCATTTCTTATGTCTAGCATACCTAAGTTCTATGTTAATGTTCTGTAACATAGCTTTTGCACTCTAGATTTTTGAGTTTCGAAGAACAGTTAAAGTAATTATTAATTAGTAATTAATATTAAAGTGATTAAAATTATTTTGTAGTGCTTGTTATGAATACGTAATTAGTATTTTTTATTAATTAATCAATAATAATAATTAAAGTACTAATTATAAATAATTAATTAATAATTAATGAATAATAATAATAAATAATCAATTCTTATCATTAATAATTAATCGATAACTATATATATCAGTATAACTAAATAACCATTGATAATTATGATTACTAACTAATTGAATTAAATTAAACACACATAATTATCTTATATCTGAACTTACTCTAACTGTACTCTTGTTTCAAACCGTCAATTAAACAAACTCAATCATAAGCCACACTGTAATTCAAATCTGACCCTAAGCTTTTTAAGTACAATCAAAATCTTAGTGGTTCGCCTTTTCAATCGCTCGCCTCGTGATATTAACAAAAATTAACACATAAGTCCACAAATAGGACATGAGCACCTAAATTAAAATTAATTTTGATTTGATAGAGATAAGAAGTTGAAAATCCGATCCATCTTATATGTCTTATATGCCCAATAAATTTTTAACCATTTGTTATTTGTAATAAAATTAAATAGTGATATCATATTGAAAATGAAAGAGATAGATTTGATAAGGATAGGAATCACAATCTTGGGTTATATCATCCAGTAAGCTTATAAATTATGTTATATCCTTCATTATTAATACACACAGTCAATTTCTTAAATTATTTCAATGGGTGACTATGATATCAATTGTTTCCTAGATGATCCAGAATCTTATTCATTTGTTGTAGAACAACCAAGCATGCCTTTGTTGGAAGAAATTAAATCAACTGCAATTCTAACTGAGAAAATCCAGGTTATAGACTATTCAGTTTCAGCCAACCTTTCATCATGCGACCAACAAATTCACCTTTTAGGTGGATTTAACAAGAAAAATGTGTCCACCCCCACTCTTGGAAAAGCTCAAGGTTTAGGTCAAAAAGGATCCTCTTACAAATGTCCATTTTGTGGTGCGGTTTATGTCATATGACTTGTCATTATGAGAGCAAACCGAAGAAATACATCATGAAGAAGAATCTGTGCCTTAAAGGTTAAAATGATATAATTATTTTCTTTGTAAGGACTTTATATATTATATCAAACCATTGTGTCTCTTCTTCTTTATCATCTTCTTGTTTATGTATTTTTTGCGGATCTATTATGTGATAAGCAATGCATCATCTTGTTTATTATTATGCTAAGGTCTTGTTCGATGGATTATCGTGTATGGAGACGTTTTTGTGCTTGCATTAGAAAAGGTATTCTCATTGATAACACAAAAAAATTATTAGAAATATTTTATTAGAATTGATATTCTAAATCAGATTCTCTCAAAATATATAATGTCACTTTGAAAGATGTACCAAGAAGAGATAATTCCCCATGAAAATAGAAAAATCATTCATAAAATAGTATTGAAATAACCATTATCATGTTATTGAAATGACCATTATCATGTTATTCTAGTGGATACTAGTAATAGACTAATGCCAAGGAATTATTAATAGAGAAACAAATCTAATATCAAGTCCTCGAGATTGAAAAAGATAAAAATTTTGACTTTTTGAATTACTTTATTTGTTAAAGTGAGAATCAAATCGTTGATCTTTCTTCCCTTATTAAGATAGTATACAATCATCAATTTATTCTTACCTAGTTTCATCACTTTCTCTTCTTTCTCTTCGAAGTAATTCTCTTCATTATTCAAATTCCTTTTTCTATGTCATCTCAATTTTGGAACCCTAATTCAATAATTCAAGTTTTAGTCAAGATAAACTACTAGAGGATGAAAAATGAATTTTTTTTAATTAGTGTCATCTATTTAAAATTATGGAATATCCAATGATCAAAATTAGGGTTTGAGTAGGTAGAGTGAAAAGTGAAAGGTGGAGATGAGATAAACAAATCATCTGGAAAAAAAATGACAAGGATAGGAGAAGGAATGATGATCGTTGGAGTACGAGTCAATGAGGGGAGGAATCAAATTTTGGGATTGGGAGATTTAAAAAAGATTTGATTGAGAGTATCTTATAGAAATATGCAACGCTAATAAATATTTTATTTTGGTAGATGGAAACATATATGTTAACTATATGAATAGTTAAATATTTTGATGGTTTATCATAACCGCGTTGATCATTATCCTTAATTTATTTGTTTTAAGTTTAATATTATTTAATTTAATGTCATAATTTAAGTGATTACAATTAATATAGTGAATTAAAATTTTATTTCTAAATATTTGATAATAAATATTAGTAAAATATATATTTATATAATATTTTATTTAGCACAAAGGTGTATACCTCTAATTTTTAAGATTATAAAAGCACAATTCAATAAGTTTTTGCCAGATGGATGCTAATATTGTCTTACATTGTCTAATGCTGATAAGATAATTGAACAGTTAACTTTTGCGGCTAAGATTAAGGAAACTTGTTTTTGTGTTAAATTGGTTATGTGAGAAAATAAGGAATGTGATACTAAATGCGGTTTATTGAGGTCGGTTTCAAGGTTTTCTTAGGGTTTTGAGGTTGTGTCATGCATGCAAAAGATATTTTCATTCTCCGAAGCGTAGTGCTTCAAGGTCTAAGGTTAACTATGATCAATCCGTGGTTGGGCTAGATCTTTGAAACACTGCTAATACATCTTTAAACTTATCAATATTAAATCATCTTCCCCTTATATTTGTTTGTCATTTCTTCTTATATTTAATAAACATTTTACTCGTATTACTTATCTTTTTAACTCATGTTTAATATCCTTTTTGGTACTACTTTTTTCTAACCACTAAAAGATAGATTGATATTAAGAGAGTAGTAGAAATGTATTTTTGATCTAACAATAGAAGAAGACTAGAATTCATTCAAGTTTTAGTTGGAATGTACTTTTGATCTTGAAGCATTTTTCTTTTGGAATATGGTTATTACCTAGAGGATCGAACCTCGCGCCTCCAACAATAGTCGAATCCAGATGTCTACTCGCTTAAGACAATAATTGTTGACAAATAGTAAGTTTTGTTCATAAAGGTATTGATAAAAAGAAGCATGAGTTTGCTCTATATTTCTCTTCCATAAAAAACTGTTTTGAAATATGTTTTTGTTTATAGACAGTTCTAAAGTTCGAAATTATAATAGGTTCGCTCATTATTTTTGGATATATTCTACATTCATGTATTACTTTTGCATAACCAAAATAAAGACTCCAAATCATTCGATAACGTCAAGCATGCCTAAAATTTAAGTAAATAATATAAATCTAATTTCAAATTTTTTATGAATTCGACTCGTAATTCCATGACTTTGCAAATATACATCATGCGCTCGTGGTTATAATTATCGTAGTTTTTTTAATGAATAAATCATATCAATTTTTGGCACCATTGTATATCAAATTTTTGCACCTTTTCTAAGAACTTAATTGGTTTTTAATGTTTACCCAATATCTTGTTTGTGTTAATTTTTTTAAGGGGAATAATTTTCTTGTCGATAAAATTTTAAGATTAAATTATTATGGGTAAACATTGACTTGAACAATTCACAATTAATTGTTTGGTTTTGAAAGGGAAAAAAATCTTGTATTTACCCTATTTTGCGTATTTTAACAATTAATGTATTTATCTTTTTTGGACTGCCTAATTTACTAGGACCAATCGTTTCCATACTTAAAGTAGTTTAGTGGTTAATGTGGTTTAACATTTCGCAATTTATTTTTTGAATATTTATGATTCAGCTTGTTATGTGTCAACTCCATAATGTTTAATGAATTTGTGATGATTATATGGACTAATTAAATAACTTATTAGAAAATGAAAATAATTATTATTTTGAATTAAGACCAAAGAGATGGATGGAAGATGAAGGTCAAAGCAATTGAATGGAGATTTATGCACCATTGTAATTGTACTATCTTTACCTTCCATTATTAGTTGTTATTTTGTGGATTCACATAAAATATAAAACATATAAACATTTGTATATATCTAATATATTCTATTATTTAAAAATTGAATAACCAACCTTTTGTATTCTTGCACTAGATTTAAGATGTTTGATTGTTTCTTTTTGTGTTTGCCCTCCTAAAATTTGTAGTCCACTTCAGCAAAACCCACCCATCCATGCTACTACATCATTTTTCCCTCCACTTCATTTTCTCTCTCTTCAAACAAAGAAACCACAAGTATGTCGTTAATGGCATGAGACCTCAAATGACATGCATTTAGCACAAAATCCTCTTTGGCTCCATGGCTTATTCTCATCTCCATTCACGTTTATATGCTCCTGTCATATTGGCTATGCCTTTTCTACTTTATCTGCCATCTACACCAATTCCTTATAGGTAATCTTGTATTTGAATTATTCAACTTTGCTTTAGTTATGGTCCCAACATATAGTTTTTGTTCTTTTCCTTAGTATGATTTAATTTGCAAATTATCTTTGATGTCGTCTCTAATTTGATAATCAGTTACGGTTCAGGAATGTTCATTAAATAATATATTATACCTTTTTAAATTTCTTTAACCACTTTATGTACGAGCTGCTGTTATGTTATATTGAATTAAGATAAATTACTATAATGACATGGTGTCTAATATTTTTAATCACATTTCTTGATCTATTTTCAAAAACGTATAATTTAAAGTTCTTCTTATTATCAATTTTGGGTCGTTTAAAGTTTTCAAATAATTTTGTATAGAAAAATACCATTGGATTATTTAACTATTTATTGTAATCTTCTTTTCAACTTATGCTTCTATTTTAAAAAGCCTTAGGTTATGAATTTTCGAATCTAATTGTGTAAGTATCATCTTTTGAACTTTGTAATAGTCATGCTTTCTATTCCATATAAATAAATAAATTTTGTTAAAATAAACATGGTTGAATTTGATTTATGATGATTATGTTTTGAAATTAAAATTTTAATTATTCAAATTACATTCAATAAAAGATTTTGTTGTAATAAATTGAATTAAATTAATAAATTTTTCTAAACGATTTATGGAAACTAAATAAATTTTTTAAGTGAATATAAAATATTTCGAAGTGTAAATAATTTTAAATACGTTTAAAATATTTGAAAAATTAAATTTATTTGTAATAATATGATGGTGATTAAATAAATAACGTGCATCAGATTGAATAAAATTGTGCAGTTACCGGTATATATATTTTTTGTAATAAAATGTAAATTAATTTGAATAGTATTGGAATATATTTATAAGTGCATATCACGAACTTAAACTTAAATGGAAAATGAAGTAAAAACTATATTGAATTGGAATTTAAAATTGAATTGAAACCGGGCTTAAAGGGGCTTAAAGCAATTAAAGCCCAAACCTATTTAAATTCAGATCTTTCTATCTTTCTTTGGAAGCATCTTCTACTTTCTAATTAAGCCCGATCCTCCTCTAATTATTCGAGCCTTAGGCCTTAAAATTGAATTCACGATCTATATAAAAAAAGAAAGGGGGTCGCGATCGTCTCCAATAATGGAAAAGAGGGGGAGGGTGGTCGATGGGATTTGGTGGCATGAAAGCGGAGGTGTGCAATCCTAGCATTGACGTAGGGTATGACGCAACTGGTTGGATGAAGGCAGGCACGCGAGAGTTTTGGGTACATCGGCATCAATGTTGGTGAGCTAGAAGGAGGAGGCTGGACTTTTATGGCGATGATGTTAGCTGCGTACAAATGTCGAGCGATGACCTGGGATGGAGACAACCTATAAACAGAGGGGCGATGTTTCCTACAGCAACATTGATGGGGAGTTGCACGAGTGTGCTGGTGAGGAGCAGAGGCTGACGTGGTTCATTAGCAATTCTTGCTGGTAGTAGGCTGAGGTTTTGGGCTGGCGGTTGTTATTGACTTGAGAGCAACAAAGGCAGTAAGCTAAGAGAAATTGATGGAATCGATGTAGTAGCTGGCAGCATATGGCATACCTTGGAATTTCGGTGAGTTATCACACTTACATATATGAATAATTCATTTTATTCAATGTGTATTTATCCATATGATTACTTGGTTGAATCTACTATTGATTTTGGATGAAACTGATTGGTTATTGATGAATTATGGTTGTTATAGTTTGAATTGTTAGGAATGGTAGTGAATTATGATTTGTTTGATGTTATGAAGATTGATGTTAGATTGTTGATTGTAATGATTATGTAGTAATATGATTGTTGTAAATAGTTGGATGGAATTTGAAATTGATTGGAAAAGAGGTAAATGAATTAAAAGATGTAAATTTGAACCAAGTAAATTATTTTGAAAGCAAATACTGAATTTTGGAATGATGTTTTATTTAATTTTGATATTATCTGTGATTAGTGGAAAATTTGGAAGGGAAATGAGTTTTGGAAAATATAAAAGTTGATAATTATGTAGATTTCATGAATTAAACTTATTATAGAAATGATGGGTTTTGATTTATTAAACAAGCAAATTTTACATATTTATATTTATTTACCGTTGATTATAAAAATAATTGAACGGTGTTTATAAAATGATGTTTGGGAAATATATTTTTGAAAGTAAGGAATTATTTAATTTAATTTATAAGAAGTATATAAAATGATATATTTTGAAGTGAATGCAAATGATTTGCAAATTTTCAATTATAGGGATTTAATATAAATAATATGAAGTGAATTTTGGAAGATTATATTATTTTGATATAAAATTTTAGTTTAATGGATTAATAGTTTGAGAAGAAGTGTTTGAAATAAACGAGGATTTTAAATAATGATTTTGAAGTTATATAGTTGGGTTTGCAAATATTTTTGGGCCAGGAATATTTTTCTCGATTTGAGATTTTAAAGGTATTTGTCAGATATAAACTTCCTTGAAATATTTTAATAATATTAAAAAGGAAATTTGAAGTGAAAGCATTTTTGAGGTTTTAAATTTGTTGACTAGTATGAATAATGGTTTCTTGGAAAAATTTTTTTTTTTTTAAATTTTGGATTTTGAAATTAGATGCGAGAATAATTTTTTTTAAAAGCGGGAAATAAACAAAAGATAGTTTTATGGTTAAATTAAATTGAAGTATTTCTGTAAAAGGAAGAGAATGAAGTGAAATATATTTAAACATACCTCGCATCTCGTTAAATATTAATTGAATAATATATTGATTGTGAATGGATGATTGTTGACTTGTGTGTTACGAACGAGATGAAGTAAATTACATGTTGTGTGAATTATAAAATAATAAACTTGAAGAATAATGAATTGAAGAACAATTTAAGCCAGAGTGAATTAATAAGCAAAGTGGAAATTTATTTAATATTGACTAATTAAGGATATTATGTATATAACTGTATTTCACCGGGCGCTATGGGATGTCCGTGTGAGGTGTATTTATTTACTCTATACTAGAATGATGTTGGATAATTCATGGAATATCGAGTATAAATACTTGGATTTTGGTGAATTGTTCTATATTATACAAAAATATTAATCGATATTATTTGGATTTATGACTTGATGTGTAAGGTAAATTATATACTTCCTTATTTTATTTTTGACAAAAATATGATTGTCTTCGCTTTTGAGAGGATCGAGGAGTACGAAGTCCCTTACGTAGATGTGATAGACATAATTTTTTTCTAGCCCAATCCTAGCTCAACCGACCGTGTGGTAGCTCCCCTATGATTGCGGCGATCTAGCCCCCTCGTCACATAGTCACAGTCGATTGCACGGGCCAACTGGACTAATACAGAACGAGATGAGGTGGTTGATGATGGGAGCGAGGAGGGAGGAGGCAAGAAAGTAAGAAATCGATGTGCGTTTGTTATGCAGCTAAAGACCAGTGAGGACACTCATAAAAATTTACGAGAATGGTCACCCTTTAGTCTGAGAAACTACGAGGCTCAAGTGTAGACTCAGCATCTAGCATTAGCAATAACAACAACATATATAATAGCAGTAGTAATAATGAAACTAAAAATGAAGAATAAAATTAATAAATCTAATACTACTAATTAAATATGGATGAATTGATGTTTGAGGCAAGCTGTGTGCGATGTATGAGGTGTGTTGTGTGATGTATGTTGTGTGTGATGGGTGCGATAGATGTTTGATGTATGTTATGTGATGTATACGATAGTGTTTGATGTTTGATGGTGTTTTGATGTTTAATGTATGGTGAATGTTATTCAATGTGTTGTGCATGTTTTGTTATTCCCTTGATTGGACTTCTTTATTATGCTATGTATGGATTATTCCTTTAGATATTGTTTATATTCTCACCATTGAATCTAGACATAGTTTGACTCATTTATTATTTATATAGTACTCGCGTTAGTCCGCGAAATTTCAAGTTCGGGGACGATGTGACCAGATTTGCTTATTGGGCTTAATTGGAGGCTGTATTACTAGATATATTATATATTGTGTATTTGGACTCATGTATGTATATGATATAATATTAGATGTATTGCATTTATCTTGTATATAATTGATATTTAGTGGGAATTTGTTTTTGTATCCCACTTACACTTATGGGATGCATTATATTTTTATCGCTACGTTGATGACTCTGTGTTCTCTATGATTCATTTTATATTGTGTTCTACTCTATCCTTGGTCACCACACGTGTTTATTGCTTTGTACCAAGACTGTTTACGTCGAGGTGAGTGATTTTTATATTATGAGATATATTCAGCGTTAGTCCAAGGGATAATGCATGTGTGCTTCACCCACATCACTTCATTCTCTGTGTTACTAGACAATATTATTTAGTAGTACTCTTGGGTAATATGGGTATAGAGGTGGGGTGTTACATTTTCAGTATCAAAGGAGGTTTAGAACAATACGAAGGATAAGAGACACGAGTCCTAGCCTTAGATGAGACTTAGAGTCCTTGTCCCCATGGGTGTGTGGTAGATTATTGTTTATACTTGATTGATCGTAGGAGTTTAGATGATTATGAGGGTAATCATCTAGGAATGTATTTGTGCTTTTCTTATTATATAATATATATTTTTCTACCTTTTACTGAGAATAAATCTCTGTATGAGATTTAGAGGAATAGATGGAGGTTGAAGAGGTAGAAGTAGTTGGTCTAGCAAGTAGTGTCAAAATTAACGATGAATATTAGAATTATATGTGGCTTTTAAGTGAGAAGGAAGTTTTTTGCTTAGGGAAGTTGTATAAGACACTAATTCGAATCTGGTGTCAAATATTTTTCAATTTAAAATTTGTGACGAGGTGAGATGAGTGGAAGGATATAGTATTGATTATAGTGGTGCGGTGGAAGTATATAAATTGCTTTTAGCTGAGTATTTTGATTGTTTGACTGTTTTAATTGGATGATTGATGTTTGGAATTCTTTAAGCGATTACATTGATTGATGATGTTTAATGTTTTGCAAGTCAAGTATTTTTGTTGGTACTCGAATATGTTATTTATAAACTTTTTTATATGCATATGAATTGATTAAAAGTCCCTTTGGTTCTAGTGTGAATATATATAGTTTGGAGAGGATTTTTCACAAAAGATTAAGTTGTTCAAAGTATACTTAGAAGTAAATATTTAAAGAAAATTTTGAAGCGGGTTTCGTGTTAATTTTCTAGTTGAGTGTTTAAGAAATCTAGTCGACGCGTCTAGCCAATGTTATCGATAGGGATTCCTAAACATTAGGACGAGATAAATGGACATATGATTTTGAAGAGTGATGTATTACTTTGATGTGAAGTAATATATTTCGAGTTATATTAAAAAAATCAATGTTTGAAATAAAATATCAAAAGAAGCTATATTAGTTATTTTGAAGAGCATAAAGTGATATGAAGAATATGTTGAAACGAGCAAGATGTTATAAAGAATGAAGAATTATTGTTTTGAAAGGAAGTAATATTTTTGAGAAAAATGCTTTGAGAGGAAATGAAAATTTCAAAGAAGAATTAGAATAACATTTTGAAAATAATATTGATGAAGATTAAGAAATGAAAAAATATTTTGATAAGAAAAATATTCTTTTGAGTTGGTGATTTAGTAAAATCAGGGTATGAAAATTTTATAATATTTTGAAGTTTAGCAGTGGTTTTGACTTGAGTATATATATTTGTGTATATGCATACGAGAATGAGTGTAATTATCATTGTTTATTTGTTAAGTGAGGATAAATCCTAATTTATTAGTTTCTATCATTGTTATGTGTATATATATTCTCCTTGTAAAAAGCTAAGGTTAATATACTTTGCCTTGTCTTTCATTGTTTCATTGCTTCGTTTTTTATCTCTAAACTTTACCTGATGATAGTTCTCTTTACGTTTACTTCTTTAGGCAGCTTATTTTATTTGATTATGATTATCTAAAACTTGTTTACACCTTATACACACTGTAATCTGATTTATAGCCTTAGTTTGGTATTTTTGAAGTGCAATTTGGTTTACTATAAGAAAATTTTTAAAGTTCTAAAAATTGAGTTGATAATCTTCTGCTTGCCTGATATATAGAGTGATACAGTGGAGTTGATATACAATATATATAAGATATAAACAATCGGTATAATGTTTTGTACATTAAAGATTGGTTTGGAAAGGATTTGGTAGCTTCCTGTATAATTGGTTTTGAAGTGTGCATTTTTTATGAACTTGAAAATTTTAAAGGTAAGTTTTATAAAGGTATTTTGGAAATTTTTAAATGATATTTTAAATACTTGAATCATAATCAAGTTATCTGGTGATTTATATTATTTAAATAAATTATTTTTATGAAATAATAGTGATTCAAATACATGAAATGAATTGAACATAAAAGTTAGTTATTAATTTGAAAAAGGAAAAGAAAAGAAGAAATTAAAGTTCTTACTAATATAAACATAACTTGTAATGGAGTGAGCCGATTTGGTCGATTCCTCTTTTTCCGATTAGGCAATTGTATAAGTAATAACTTTGCTGCTTATCGCTTTCCAAAATTTTGACATTTAAGATGATTTAAGTACGAATTAAAAAGTACGGTGCTTGCTGTCTCGAAATGTAAATTATCTAAAATGAGCGGAATTTTTTTGCTCATAACATTTGAACCGTTTGTCCGATTTTGATTATTTTGCCCATTCCCAAAAAAACATAAGCAACGACTTATATTTGAATTATTTTGTGAAATTTTGATATTTTCATCGCCAAAAATTCAAGTTTTAGGGGTGGACCTACATATGCAATTTAATTCCAATTTTTGCCCACCTTACAAAAACCTCCATATCTCCTCATGCACTTTACATTTTTGCAATCCAGAAGATGTTTTGGAAAGCTAACTCATTATGCAACAATCTACTTTGATTTGGTTGCTTAATTTTGAGTTTTTATGGGTAAAATTTTGTCGGAATGTGGCTAAAACCGAAATAATATGTTGCCTTGAAATTAAAAGAACCCATACTTATTTTATCTTTTCATATGAATCTAATATGCAAGTATGAGTTAAATATAGGTACATACGAAGCATGCTTGGACTATTGACGATGATGACATACTTTTTCTCTCTTAGTCGCCAAGTAAATTGCTTAAAAATTATAATAAATGTGTGTTTCTATGGTATAAGGAAATATGATGTGATATTATATTATTTTCCCATGTTTTGGAATGCCCTATTTTGAGATGCATCTTTAGAGATGCATATCTTGTAATTATATTATGTTTTGATTTTTCAGTGCGCTCTCTATACAAAGGAGACTACTGAATTTTTTTGAAAAATCTGATACTTTTGCAAATTTTCATGAAATTTATCGTATGCAAAGAATAGAGAGTAGTTATTTGAATCTATTTAAAATCATAGCATACGATGAAATGAGTTGAAGTGTAAGAAATACATAGAGGATTGAGTAATTGAGTTTAGTAGAAGAGCATTGAAAGCAAAGAAAGTCAGGGCATCAGTTGTGCATGTTGACTTCCCTATAAGAAATTGCGATGATGCAATTTCTTAAGAGGAAAAGTCTATAACAGCCTCGCTTTCTACACTGTATAAATAAATATATTTTCTACCATTATTTACCTTGATATTCATTCCAATTTTGAATAGTTGCACATTACACATAATATCTCTCCAAAATTTTAAGCAGTGTTTGTAATTATCATGTAAAGAGAAAGTTCCATCATAATAAGCATTTATAATCCATTATGTCTACATAGCATTCTTATGATTCATCATATTCCATAGCCATTTATTTACATAATAGAGAGGAACTCATCACCTTTAAAATGATAATACCCAAACCTCCTTGCTCGAAAGAATTGCACACCTGATCCTAAGCAATCAAACAGCTCAAAGCCCTAGTATTTTTCTTTCAAGTTTAAAAGAAATTTCTCCTTATTGCATCAATTTTTTTCAATACCCAAATAGGAAATTTATAGAAAGATAACTATTATAAAGGCAAAGCTAATAACACAAAATTCACCAAAACTAACCTCCCAGCTTTTGAAAGTTTACTACCTTTCCACCGGACCAGTTTAGTATCCACTTTATGGATGATTGGAAACCAGCCCTCTTTATGTAATTTGCCTAGTCTAATGCATAGTACCAAATAGTTCAATGGAAACTCTCCTACTTTACAATTTATCATTCCTGGTATCTGCTTATCAACCTCATCTTTTGACCCAGCAACCAAAATAGAGCTTTTATGAAAGTTTATTTGGAGACCGGATAAACCTGCAAATGCATAAAGCATGAATTTAAGTATTGCTATGTATTTGCAGTCAGGATTACTAAAAATAACGGTATCATTCACGTAATGTAAAGAATTTATTTCTTGCATATTAAATTCCTTACCAAAACTTTTCAAAATACCATTGTTACTACTACTCTCAAAATTTGTGCGAATACATCAGCGACTAAATCAAATAACAATTGAGATAATGGATCCCCTTGTCTCAACTCTTTTTGAACTAATTGTATTACTAGAAATATCATTAATAAATGTATTTGTTTTGCTAGCTGAAAAGATGTTTGTAATCCAGTTAATCCATTTCTCACTAAATCCTCTAGCTCTAAGTAGACAATAATAAAATTCCAATCAACAGTGTTAAAAGCCTTAGTAAAATCCAATTTTAGAATAGCACATCGCACTCAATTTGAGCATCACCTTCAAGAATGTACCTTACCTTTATAAAAGAAGTTTGAGCTCTCCCTACTAATGTTTCCATTTTATCTTTTACTCTGTTGGAAATTACTTTAGTTATCAACTTGTATGTACTATTTATTAAACTAATGGGTCTAAAATCAGCCAATGTCAAACTTCCTTCTTTTTTAGGTATCAACGCTACATTTGCATAACTAATTTTCTCAAATTTCATAGTCCGAAAATCCAACTCATCAAACATTCATTATATTAACTTTAACCAACTCCAATATTTTTTTAAAAAGAAATTTGGAAAATCATTAGGTCTCATAGCCTTGTCATTAGGCATTTCATTCAAAACATTATATATTTCATCTTCAGTAAACTTCTCATCTAAATTGGACAAGCTAATATTACTTGGATATAAAAGCTTCTAGTCTACTTCCACTCTCTTCTTACTACAACTTCCAAATAAAGTTTCATAATAATCCGTGAAAGCTTTATTTAAATCCTTGTGCTTATAAATTTCCTCTTCTCCACTCATCACACTACATATCACATTAGACCTCCTTCTACTATTAGCTATTCTATGAAAATATCATGTATTTCTATCACCTTCTTTTAAACATTGAGTTCTTGATATTTGCCTCCAATATATTTCTTCTTGGTCTATCACATTTAGGAGCTCTTTCTCCATGGCTAACAAATAACAACTCTCCTCATCATTTAAGCTTCTTTGCTTAGCAATAATATTCAACTCAAGTGTGTCATTCTCCAACTTCTCTTTCTTAACCGTAATATTACAAAGACATCTCTATTCCACGTTTTCAAATAATTTCTAAGATTTTTCAATTTCCTAATAATAATGCTTGCTGCATTTTCTTTGCTATAGAATTTTGTCCACTTATTATTAGTCGTTTCCTTAAAACCAACCTCAAATGTAACGATCCGTAATTTTATCACTTTTAAATGGAATATTTAATTAACTTTAAATATTCAAATATAGAATTTTACAACTTAAATAATCAAGTTTTATGTAATAAATAAGAATGATAAACTTATTTTTAGAATGGAATTACAAAATCAAGAAGTTTGGATTTTCATCGTAAAATTGACAAAAGCCGGTTTTCGATAAAATTTGATATACATTCAATTTTGGTTTTTTATGACAAATAATTATTTTGAAATTGTTATAAAATGATAATAATTGGTTGATAAATGTTTTTAAAATATATATACATATATATATATATATACATATACTTGTTTTATAAAAATAGTCAAACTTCGTCGTTCTTCGACAAATCAATGTCGTATTTTACAGTTGGATTTTAATTTTGTTAAATAAGGTATTATAAATAAAATAAAATTGTTTTAATTTTTTTAAAATAATTAGAAATTTATTTTCAAATTATATATATATATATATATATGTATGTATGTATGTATGTAATTTAAATTATAAGTGAAAAGGTAACCAATAGTAGGTTTCCCGATTTCCAATGGTTTAACGAATGGAAGTTGTTCAAAGCCATTGCAACATTGTAAATGACATTAACACATATATGTGCATGTATACATATCACATGCACACATACACATACAAATTTCATACATACATATATACATACATTTAATTATGCATATAATCAAAATATCTAAGATATTTTGTAAAAGCTTAAAACTTAAGCTAACCAAAGTCAACAAAGGACATGAATGGATTGCTTGGAAGTGAGGGAAGTGATGGAGCACATAGAGGGGAAAGGACCAACGTGTATGATGATGGAGGGGAGGAGCAAAATGATAATGTAAGCAAGGTGATGTAAGGAGATAGATATTTTCCAAACTTTTGCTTATGAATAGCAACATTGTAACGACCCGCTATTTTGGACCATTCGCATCCACACATGTCGAACTTGAATGATTCAAAATACCGAATTGTTAATTATATTTGGCAAAACTGACCATATACAGTAAATAAATAGAACACAGATCATAGACACAGAGTAATAATTGCAGCGGAAGCAAAAGATAGTAGTTCATGAAGCTACTATATACATATCAGAGTTAAATAAGGTACAACAGATGTCTCGAATACAATAGTCAAATATACTAACAGAATACATCACTGGAATCAACTGAATATCTGAAAGCTGGATAGATAGCTGGATCTCCAAGCGAAGCTCCAACTCCAAAGGTGAGTCTCGAATACTAGTACACTCAGTCTGACCCGAGCGTAAAGCAAAACACAAAACACTCGAGTCAGGATTAATATTCTTATATCAATAAATCCAACTCAAGTGAAATAGCAATTGAAATACAAGTAACACAAAGGATGTTTGGAATAACCATCCTTTAAGGATCCGTTAAACTATCTACTATGTAGTAGTGTACGCTAAATAGATAATACCTATCAGTAATATAAAATATCAAAATAGTGTTAAGGCGTTACCATTATCCCCCTTAACACATTTTATATAAGCGTTATAGTCTATACAGCACTGTAAACTCCATCGTAAACTAGTGGGCTATCAGGGAGTACTCCATAGGTATAACACAAAACAAATCGTAGTGGTCGCGTATATAGGGATCCAAGTATGACAAGGCACATGAGGCAATACCCAAGGTAGTGAAACTACCGTTTGCCTGATCCGGACTGGTGAGAACGCATCGCCGTAGCGATCGCAACACCGCGAAACAACACTCCCAAATCAAGGGTGCACCAATCGACAACAAGTAATGAGTAGTTTTCGAAGAAGTGTGTTCGCTCGAGGCAGCTAACCCCATTTGGCCCGGCATGGCTCCTGTTTTAGTCATTTCCAATTTGACTCAAGTGTCAAGGCTATCCATTATCGTTCTCTTTCTTCAGTCATCACTTACATCATTCCAACCACTTCATTCTGGATCACACTCCACGCATAGTTATTAAAGTGGTTTTCGGTTTAGACAGTGAGTATGTCCCTAACCGATTCCGGTCTCTTTAATAACTTTCGTAATTATTACATCGATTGGTCGTTTAATAAACTTCAAAACCAAATCAATTACAATTTTAATTAGAATTTGTAAATCAACATTTCATTTGTCTTTCTAAAACAATTTCCATAATTTACGTTTCAAAACTTCCAAATTATCATTTCAAAATCTTATAATTCAATTTCAATCTTTATTTAAAACAATTCAAATATTGATTCAAGTTCGTATATAAGTTTCATTTCGAAAACATTTAAATTAATTTAATTTAATATTCAAAACAATTTAAAATCATTGATCGACTTCATTCAATATTCGTTAAGTTAATTTATCATTCAAACAATTCTTTTTAACTTCCAATTCATTAAATCAATTACTTAAGTTCAACTTTATTATATCAAAACTTCAAATTGAATTAAATTAAATTTGTCAAATCGAATTCTTTAATTTACAAGTCTTATATTTATTTCAACACATAAATCACATTTTTATTTCTTGTTAAAGAAATTCAATTTCACTGATTTATTTACTTAGTTACAAATCTCAAAAATCAATTTATAAAGAAACTTGATTTCATTTATTAAAGAAGTTCAATTTCACTTATCAAAGAAGTTCAATTTCACTTATCAAAGAATTCAATTTTATTTCATTATTAAATAATTTCAAACTTAATTCAATCATTTCTCAAATTTAACAACGTTCTTTCATTAATTTCATGGTTAATATTTTGTTTCAGATTATTAAATATTAACATTTTTCTTTCATTGAAAATTCAAATTTCAACTTCATTTCAAAACCTTATTGTTTATCCAAATAAAATCTTCATTTTATTTTTAAATCAAATTATTGACCAATCAATTTTTATTTAATTCTCTATCCTAGGTCAAAGTTTAATTTGGGTATTTATCATTTCAACCCGATTCCATTTCAATTCAAAAATCAAGCATAACAAAGGGAACTTGCAGTGTGATAACTGGGATGGTGTCAAAGTAAATAAACAAGCAATAACAACAATCAATAACAATCCAATAATTAATTCAAATAATCCTGAAATAATCGTATTAATTCACATTTGTTATTTATGCAAATTAATATAATCATTTCTAGAATCTACACTATCATTTCATGTAGATTAAAGATTATTACACTAATCTTCTATGCAATTCTACACTTGACATCAATTATTAAATTTCATACTTCATCAATTAATACAACATAAATTCAAATGGTTCAAGGTGTAATTAACCATATTACTACGTGTCAAGTAGTTAAACATTTAAAGGGGTCATATTATACAAATGTCATCAAATCAAATTTAACACATATATCAAATCTAACTGTCCTACGTAAATTTCAATTTCAAATTATTTATCACTTACAACATTAAAAATTTAACATCCAATGTCAACATCAACCAATCAATCATTTAACAACCAAACTGGATTATCATTGTATAAATAACAGACAATGGTGTCAGATGTCACAGGTGAACTGATACAGGTAAAAACATATATATAACAATGTAGATAACTAACATCAACATATTTTAATTGACATTTCAATTGAAATCAAATTTAATAAATAAAAGAACATTAATCGTGAGTGATTGCTCACCTTTCGTGGTTAGAGAAGAAAGATAACACAACAAGCTACGAATTCCAAAGCAAAGCTAGATTGGCACGAATTCGACAATTAAAGCTGATACATTGAAATCAATGAAGTAACAGAATTAGCCTGGTATAGATTTGAAATAAGATGCATATTATATTATTCTTTCCTATACTCAATATTCAATAATAAAAAAATACATATACATTTTAATTCAATATTAAATTTATACATTTTAAAACATATATACACTGTCGTAAACTTATATATATTACCAACATAAATACGAAATATGACATACATATATATGAAACTAGTCTATGTGCTTTCCTATTAAATATATAACTACCCTGAGTAAACTTCTTTGAACATAGCTTATATATAATACTACATCAAAATCCAAAATTTTGCAACTGTGACTGTAGATATATTATAGTTTAAAGCTCTATCCAAAACTAAAAATCAAGATTTCAATATGAATAAAATAAACATACCGATCCATATAGGACTGACATATCTGAGATAAAATCTATATATACCGACACTGCAGCTATATTATATATATACTATAAGTATAGCTATCATCACTAATAGATCTAAACCTATACACTGACTAATATATATATATATATATCCAATATGTAAGTATAACATAAAACTTACAAAAGTTTTTTTTCTTTTTTTTATATATATATAAATATCACTTACGTAGGCTAGAATGTGTGCGAGGCCGACGCGGTGTGGTGGAGCAAGGAGGAAGAGCATGATTCCGATCTGGAAGAAGGTGCTGAGACACTTAATTGCCGAGGTGGGAATGATGATGCTCGGCTTGGGTGCTTTGGCAACAGAACGGAAATTGGCTGAGGGGTCGTGGTCGGCCGATCACAAGGAGGAGAGAGGAAGCGGCGGTTCAAGTTGCAAGCGGCAGGTAGTGGACGAGAAGGTGGCGGGTGCAAGAGTTCGCGGCTAGTTTAGGTCTTGGGGTTGTAGAGGGTGGTCGGCATGTCGCGGTGATGGTTGCTCAGGCATCTGAGAGAGAGAGGATCTCGGCCTAGCTGTCACGTGGAGGTTTGGAACTAGATGGAAGGTGAGATGATCAGGAAAATGGTTGCAGCCATTGAAGAGGCGGAGCCGAGAGTCAGCGAGGCTAAGGTGGAAGGCGAACGTGGCCCGCGTGGGGAGAAAAGATCGGACTGTCGGGGAAGTGGATGACGTTGATGCGGTCGGCTTAGGTGGTTGGAGGGACTAAGTCGTGGTGTGTGTTGAGTGCAGCATGGAGATTGCGTCTTTTGAATAAATGGCCGAAAGAAGAGAGGAGAGAGTGTTGTGTTATAACAACAGTAGTGCCCAAAATGAAAATGATGAAGCCTTCTTTCTTTCCAAAATGGAATTGTTCATGAAAATGATGTGTTATTAAAACAAACAACGGTGGCAATGAATAAATGAACATTGGGAGAAGAAAAGTCAAAAGTTATCTGGGGACTGTCCATTACAGCTGACACAAATAAATGGAAAGAAAACAAAAGGTTGAAACGGGTACCAATACGGAAGGCGTTTTGCAAAGTGCAACGTACACCGGACTCTGAATTTGACAATCAAATATACCGTAAAGATCAGAACGACGAGACGGTCAAAATGGTAGACGGATATCAGTGGTACGATTGAATTATAAAAATTCGAATTTTCTATACTAGCGTAAAATGTAGGAAAAACGCTGAAAAATAAGATCGACGGAGCTAAAGATGTCCAAATTTGGAAAAATGAAAAATGATGTCTTGCTCAGAAGATGTTTTAGAATTTTTTTATGTAAAAATATTCAGGTTTCGAAAACATTTTATTTTCATCAATTTCTAACTGATTAAATTGAAATAAAATTACACACGAAATAAACTTTCATATTTTTGGATGAAAATTTACCAGTTGCTATGTTTAACTAGACGCGTTTCAAATATTGAATTTTTATTTCAATATTTTATTTTTAAAATTCCACAAAATTTCAATTAGTAACATTATTAAAACCAGTTAAATTTACGGGTTGTTACACTCTCCCCCACTCAAAACTTTTCGTCCTCGAAAAGGAAGGAGGTAGGAGAATAGAAACAACTAGAAAGAAAATAGATTAAAAACAAAGCAAAAAAATTAGTTCAAAACATATAAATTTCAATTTAAATTAATTTATATTCGACAATTGACTTTAAACTAAAGGAATTTCATTAACTTGGTTTATTTTTAATTTATCATTGTTTGTTACAAAAATTATTTCAGACAACAATTTATTTTATTAATTCATTAATTATTCGACTAAGTTAGTGTTCTATTAACCATTTTATAATTAAATTTTAAGTGTATAACATTTTTATACGCACTCAAATTTTATTTATAAAGACAATTTATATTGTATATTATCCAATTACATAGTTAACTTTTTGAGCAATTTAGGTAAGTTATATTGAATGCAATGGAGTATTATACAATTAAATTTTACAATTCAGTTATTTCAAGTCAAATATTTATTCAAAATTTTTGCTTCAATTTATAATTGAAATCATCTTTAATCATAAATTAAATTTCTGATTTCTCTTCAACCCATTGGAGGTAAATATACAAATATATATAAGTCCAATCAAATCTATAAATATATACTTTTATTATAAATTAAGTCATACTTCAGCAATTCAAATCAATTTAATTTCCAACATAATGGTGTAGTGTTAACTCCTCTTCGTTAGCGACCTAAGGACGTAAAGCGACCTAAGGTGCAAAGCGACCTAAGGTGTGAAGCAACCTAAGGAATAAAGCGACCTAGTAGCCAAATGAAGGAAGAGCGACTCAACGACTTAAGAAGATAGCGACCTAACGGCTCAAGAACTCCGCGACCTAACTGCCTAGAGGTTCAAGCGACTTAACGACCTAAAGTCTTAAGGGAGTTAGCGACCTAGTGGCTTAAGCACTCAACGACCTAACAACCTAAGCGACTTAGTGACTTCTGTCTTCAGCGACCTAAAATCTCAAGCGACTTAAAAGATGGAACACTGTTAAGTGACCTAACCGGAAGCGACCTACCGACCTAAGAGAATCTACGGCTTAACGACCTAGTGAGTTAAGCGACATAACAGGTTAACAACCTAGCCTAGGTCGCTACATTGGATGTATCAGCGTTGTAGGTCGCTAACTACTCCCCTAGGTCGCCCACGACCTACAACTAACCTAGATGAGTGCAACCCTATTCAACCGTATCATTGAAGCTGCTCGCGACCTACGACTTATGATAAGTCGCTCGCGACCTAAGCAAACAAAGGCAAATCTCTGTGCCATAACTACTTAAGCCGTTCCCTCCTAGATCGTTTGCGACCTATGACTTATGGATCCAAATGAACAAGTGCGCCCCTGTTAGGCCGTAAGCCATGTCTGTTAGGTCGGCCACGACCTACGACCCATCCTAGGTCGGTCACGACCTACGACCCAGCTCAGAATTTCCCTATAAATACAGCCTTCGCTCCAACTAGAGAGGGACTTTTGGATCATTCTCTGAAGCGCCAATACTCTGCTGTTTTCTCAATTCAACCAACACTTCAAGCACTCCAAACACCGAAGACACTTCAACAAACTTCAAGAAGATCGAACACATTGAACATGAATTCGAAAGATCCTTCTACATCAGAGTTCTAGTTACTTGTCTAAAGCGTGTTGTAATCAAAGTATATTGTAAAGTGTTGTAATCGAATCATCAATAAAGAAGATAAAGTGGACGTAGGCTTAATTTGGAGCCGAACCACTATAAAACTGCTGTCTCTTTACTTTTTCTGCTATTTTCTGCATATTTCTAGTTCCCGTACCAACGGATGGTGCTTTCACATAACTCATACACACACCGGGTGTTAGCGTCAATTTTTACGTTAACATTTTGGTGCTTTCACTGAGAACCCAACTCAGGGATATTTTCACCATTGCTTCGCAAAGACTTGTGGAAAGGATCTCCTTAAAAACCAGAAGTCTGTCTGAGATCATGGCTCCTGGGAGAAAGAGTAGATCTACGAGGTCCAGGAATGTTAATGATAGGGCTGCTTCCTCTCCCGCACCGAATCAGGAGACTCCTACTGTTGGAGTCACAAGGGCCGAACTTGATGATGTGGTTTCTGGACTATACCAACAAATGGAAACTCAAAATGCTATTATGATGGAAAGGTTGAACGCCCTGCTCGGGGCAAATCGACAACCAGAAAATGCTGAACCAACCTTTGCTGAACAAACTCATGATTCCCAAGACAAAGATATTCCTCAAAGAGCAGTTGGCTTCCCCGAAGGGGCACCTCCCCAAGCTGGAGGATCAAGGCCGCAGCCGCCTCTTCGCGAACGTTTGTTCACACAAACTTCAGAAAAGGTGGCTGACGTCTGCCCGGCAAGGTCTCTGAATGATGAGGAATATTTATCAGGAATGGTTCGCCGGATTATGAAAGAAAGTATGCAAAGGAATGAAGACGAAAATGACTGGGGATTTTCTCCAAGTAAGACTCTGTTTACAGAAAGAATTCTAAAAGCAGAGTTTCCAAAGAAGTTTGTTCCTCCTACGATCCCAGCCTATCGAGGGACGAGCGATCCAAATCAGTTCTTATACAAATACGACCGGCACATGACAGGTGCCAGGGCAACAGATGAAATTATATGCAGATATTTTCCTGTCTATCTAGAAGGAGTGGCTCTACTCTGGTTTACAAAGCTACCGGTCCGATCTGTAGATCAATTCTCTGATTTGACCTGTAAATTCAAGGATCAATTCAGGTTGTATGCTACAAAGGCCAAGGACATAATGTCACTGTCCAGCCTAGAACAAGCTACCGGCGAATCTATCAAATCCTTCTTGAATCGCTTTAACATAGCCTTGGCCGAAGTAGACAATGCTGAGCCTCGAATGATTCTAACATACTTGATGCGTGCCATTGATAAAACGAGCGAGTTCGGAAAATGGTTGAAAATGAAAGAACCAAACTCACCGGACAAGTTTTATAAAAAGGCTGATGAATTTATGCGTCTGGAGAATCTTCCTACACCAGCAAAGGTGGTTGTTGCTGAAATTCAAAATAACAACGTAGCTGAAACTCCTAACAAGAAAGAATCTGGTGGTCAGAAAAGGGAAAATAACGGCGGGAAAAAACAGAAGGATATGAAGAAACCACGCCGTTTTTCAGATTTTACTCCTTTGACTGAGACCCCAGAGAAGATCTTCTTCGCAACCAAGGATACAGTCAACTACCCTAAGCCACCTAAGATAAAGCTTGGGAAAAATTTTGTGCCTAACGAAAGATTTTGTCGGTTTCATAATCAGCCCGGCCATGACACCAACGAATGCCGCCATCTAAAGAACCTGATTGAAGAATTGTTGAGAGAGAATAAACTGCAACAGTATGTTAAGAGAAATAGAAGTGATCCTACCTCATCTTCTCAGGGGCAACAACTTCCTGCTCGTCAATCTGGTTCGGGTGAAAAGGCGACGGTTCAAGAATCTGAAAGGCCTGTAATTAATGTAATCACAGGAGGTCCACATCCAGCAGGCCGAAGTTGGGGAGAAATGGAAAGATATGCTCATGCTCTGAGACATGCCCCAAAAGAAAAAACTGTCTTTGTTTTGGAAGATGTTGTGCCCTCGAAACAACAAAGAACTTGTCACGATGACATTATATTTAGAGCCAGAGATTCTATGGGAGTTGAAGCTCCTACCATGGATCCATTGGTGATAACTGCCGGTATCGGACCAGCTATTGTGAGAAGAGTGCTTGTCGATTGCGGCGCTTCCTGCAATATCCTCTTCAAAAAGACCTTTGATCAAATGAAGATTCCGATGGCTGATGTTCAAGCTTCTTCACAAAAGATTGTTGGGTTCACTGGGGAACCGAAACAACCCATCGGAACCGTCGACTTATTTGTGGAACTTGGTGAAGGAGAAAGAAGGGTGGCCCGCAAACAAACTTTTGTTATTGTTGATGAATTTTCTGCTTATAACGCCTTCTTCGGACGACCAACTCTTGCGGCATTCAAAGCTATTCTCGCCCCATGGTGCCTAACCATGAAATTCCCCACTGATAACGGCGTGGGCGTGTTGAAAGGAGATCAGGGTGCTGGGCGGGAATGTTATCGCACAGAGTTGCGGGAGGCGAAGAAAAGAGAAATGGGGAAAGGTGAGGCGGCTCCGCTCCACATCAAAGAACCCACCTTGTAGCAAGTACGGGGTGGACCCTACACTGGAGAGCACAGTAGTGCACGAAAAGAAATCGATCCCAGAAAAACCGGTGCAGGGGAGAATAGAGTGGTGCCGGTAGAAGTAACGGTACCAGTACCTGTTGACCAGAAGGACCCAAACAAAGTGCTAAATGTAGGTTCACAACTCAGTGTGACAGTTCAAAATATGCTGATATCATTTTTGAAAGCAAATCTGGATATATTCGCTTGGAGTCATGCTGACATGTGTGGAATATCTCCAGAAATAGCAGTGCATGCCTTAAATATTGATCCAAAGTTCACACCAGTAAAGCAGAAGAGAAGAACCCAAGGTCCTGAAAGGTCAACAGCATTGAAAGAAGAAGTAGATCGGCTCATGGAGAATGACTTCATCAGAGAATCCACTTATCCAGATTGGGTTTCTAATCCGGTGTTGGTGAAAAAAGCTAATGGAAAGTGGAGAGTATGCATCGATTTTTCAGACTTGAACAAAGCATGTCCTAAAGATTGTTTTCCATTGCCCAGAATCGATCAGTTGGTGGATGGAACAGCCGGGCACGAATTATTGTCTTTTATGGATGCTTACTCAGGATACAATCAAATCATGATGCATGAGCCAGATCAGGAGGACACGAGCTTCATCACCGATGTGGGTCTTTACTGCTACAAAGTTATGCCTTTCGGGTTAAAAAATGCAGGGGCAACTTATCAGAGACTCGTGAATGCCATGTGCAAACCTCAACTTGGCAAGACTATGGAAGTATACGTTGATGATATGCTAGTGAAGTCAAAAAAGGCAGTAGACCACATGGACCATCTGGAAGAAATGTTCGCAATCCTCCGAAAGTATGGAATGAAATTGAATCCTCTGAAATGATCATTTGGAGTTAAGTCTGGAAAATTCTTAGGTTTCATTGTGAGTGCTAGGGGCATCGAAACTAATCCTGCTCAGATCACTGCCTTAAGAGAAGTCAAACCCCCTAGAACAAAGAAAGAATTGCAAAGCCTCAACGGGAAAGTCGCTGCTCTGAGTCGATTTATTTCCAAGGCCATAGATAAATGCATTCCCTTCTTTGATGCTCTAAAGAAAGGAAAGAAGAATTTCGAATGGACTCCCGAGTGTCAAAAAGCTTTTGATGAGCTGATTCATCATATGGAAACGCCTCCAGTACTTTCTAAACCTAACAATGGTGAAGATCTATTCATATACTTAGCAGTTTCATCCCATGCTCTCAATGCAGCGTTAGTACGAGAAGACGCAAAAGTTCAGCGTCCAGTTTATTACATCAGCAAAAGGTTCACTGGGGCAGAGATGAATTATTCAAAGTTAGAAAAGCTCGCCTATTGTCAATTGATCGCTTCCAGAAAGCTGAGGCCATATTTCCAGGCTCATCCTATTAAAGTCCTCACTGATCAACCTCTAAAGCAAGTCCTATTCCGTCCTGAAACTTCGGGTTGTCTTTTGAAATGGAATATTGAACTCAGTCAGTATGATATCACCTACCATCCCCAAAAAGCGATTAATGGACAAGCTTTAGAAGACTTCATTGCAGAATACACAGATAAAGGTGGCAGTGAGGAAGAGTTAACTAAGGACATTCCGATTCAATGGAAATTATATGTTGATGGTAAAAGAAATGATTACTGTTCAGGAGCTGGGGTTGTACTTGAAACCCCTGAAGGACAATCATTATGTTATGAATTAAGATTAGAATTTCCTTCGACAAATAACGAAGCCGAATACGAAGCTCTTATTGCTGGTCTGAGGATTGCTAAAGAACTAAGCATCAAAGTGTTGTAGATCTTCAGTGATTCCCAACTAATTGTATGCCAAGTCAAGAAAGAGTTTCAGACTAAAGGAGGAAATCTGCCTGCTTACTTGTCAAAAGCTTGTGAACTTCTCGATGATTTTAATCATTATACAATAAACCATATTCCCCGGGAAGAAAACATGAAGGCAGATTCTCTCGCGAAATATTCAAGTTCTGGGGAAGCTCAATTATTGGGATTGGTCCCTGTAGAAGTCTTGACAGCTCCGAGTATTGATGAGATGGACGTTGATTGGATCATGGTTGTATCTCAAGAACATGAGTCATGGATGACCCCAATCAAGGAATATCTGCTCAACGGCTCCTTGCCAGAAAACTCAAAAGAATGCCAAAAGCTCCTAAGAAAAGCTCCAAGATATGTGATTCAAGGCGACCATCTGTACAAACGTGGATTCTCGATGACATTACTCCGATGTGTAACTAAAGAAGAGGCTAAAACAATCTTGACTGAGGTGCACGGAGGAGAATGTGGAGATCATTCAGGTGGTCAAACTCTTGCAAAGAAAATTCTTCGCTATGGTTATTTTTGGCCGGATATTAATCGAGATGCTGCTAGCTACTCCCGAAAGTGCGACAGATGCCAGAGATTTGCAAAAATCCCAAGAGCACCTTCTACCATGCTAACACAGATGGTCAGTCCATGGCCATTTGCAATTTGGGGAATATATCTTATTGCGCCTATGCCGATCGCCAGATCCGGAATCAAATATGCCATCGTTGCTGTTGATTATTTCACTAAATGGGCTGAAGCAGAACCATTAGCTACTATTACCTCTAAAAAGATGATAAATTTTGTAACGAAAAATATCATTTGCAGGTATGGTGTGCCTCAAAAGATAATAACAGACAATGGTACTCAATTCGAAAGCGAAGGATTCTAGGAGTTTTGTAGACGATTCAAAATCCGAAAAAGCTTCTCATCAGTGGCTCATCCGCAGGCAAACGGGCAAGTGGAAGCAGTGAACAAAATCATCAAATCGACTATCAAAAAGCAACTTGAAAAAGCAAAAGGTGGTTGGGTTGATAAGCTGCCACTAGCACTATGGGCATATAGGACTACCCATAAAACTGCAACTGGGCACACTCCATTCTATTTAGCATACGGATCAGAAGCAATGATTCCAGTGGAAATAGAAGTCCCCCCTTCTCATAGAAGAGTTCATTTCAACCAAGCTAAAAATGAAAAGCTGCAACTTGAAGCACTTGACTTGCTTCATGAAAGAAGGAAAGAAGCCGAACTCAGAGTTGTAGCTCAACAGCAAAGAATAGCCAGGCACTTCAATTCTAAAGTTCGCCAACGCAGCTTTGAAATTGGAGATCTAGTCATGAAAAGGATCTTGACGGCAACCGGAGTGTTTGGACCAAACTGGGAAGGGCCGTATGTCATAGGCAAAAAACTTCTCGATGGCACTTTCAAACTCGCAACTGTTGAAGGAGATCCAATCCCGAAAGCCTGGAACAGCAATCACTTGCGTCCATATTTTACTTAGAAACAAAGCTTAAATTTGTAAAATGATTATGAATGTATCATACTTGTATTGTAAGCCATTGTAAAAGCAGTGCAAAGTGATAATGAAAATTATAAAGTGGATGTAGGCCCAATTTTTGGCCGAACCACTATAAATCTTGTGTCTTTTACTATTTTAGATTGCCTATCTTATTTCGATATGCAAATATTCTTAAGTGTGTTGCTAAAATATCGATTTAATACTGCAGGAAATCAAAGTGAAAATTACCTATCCAACACGTCACAAACTCAAGCGATTCCCAAAAATCACTCAACAAACAAATGTCAAGCCACAAAAACTTCCGGACTGAATTCCTACAAACGGTTGGTGATTCCACCAAAGGGGCACCTTCCCAAAAGGAAGGCACCAGGCTCTTGCTAACTGACTGTGATTGTTTGTATAAACAGACATCCAGTTAAGTGGCTTGCGTCTGCCCGTGGATTCACTCAACCATGAAATACATTTTTCCGGAAAAATCGAACAGCTTGTCAAAGAAAAGAATATAAACCTGAGAATGATAACGAGGAATCGCTCGGCGACAGTGGATGCAAAGGCACGGATAAGCAGACAAAAAAAGCCGAAATGGAATCTTGTTTCTCACCCAAGAATGTTGGTGGGACCACCTAATGGGCACCTTCCCAAGATAGAAGGTTCCAGGCCCTTGATTACTTGATTGCGATCGTTTGTGCGAACGAACATCCAGTCGGGTAACTTGCGTCTGCCCCGTGGACCTACTCAACTGTGGGATGCAAACTTCCTAGCACACAAACAAAGCCCTCTAACGAGGCACAAGCCCTCTTCGGAGGCACAACTCTTCAGTGGAGTCCTCTTCGAAGGCAAAAGTCCTCCAATGAGGCACGCCCAAATCGAAATGCTTCTCTTGCCCAAGAATGTTGGTGGAACCACCCAAGGGAGCACCTTCCCAAGATAGAAGGTTCCAGGCCCTTGTTACTTGATTGTGATCGTTTGTGCAAACGAACATCCAGTCGGGTAGCTTGCGTCTGCTCCGTGGGACCATTTAACTGTGAGAAAGTAACTTTCAGGCAAAACAAGCAAAGCCCTCTTTGGAGGCAAAAGCCCCCTTCGGAGGCACACTTCACAAAGTTGAAGTGCCAAAAGCCCTCATCGGAGGCACACTTCACCAAGTTGAAGTGCCAAAAGCCCTCTTCGGAGGCACACTTCACCAAGTTGAAGTGCCAAACAAAAGCCCTCTAACGAGGCACAAGCCCTCTTCGGAGGCACAACTCTTCGGAGGAGCCCTCTCCCGAGGCATAACAAAAAAGCCCTTCCCAAAGGCATATCAAACAAGCCCTCTTCGGAGGCACACTTTTTAGTGAAGTGCTAAACAAAGCCCTCTGACGAGGCATGTCCAACAGATCAAAACATTCTTCGGAAGCTCACTTCACTGCTTGGGGGAATCAACTTTTCAACAAATAAAAGTGATCATCCCCGAAAGTAGAAGTGTTCTTTAAAAAGAAAAGAAAGAAAAACTTCTCTGATACAAAGCGTATTCTATTAAAAGCAGAATAATATTTCCTCAAAACAGAAGAATTATTCTCTAAAAATAAGAATACAAGTCTTTTTAGAATATTGCAGTAAGCCGTGGTATGGGGGCATATAGCTAAATTAATAAGAACAATGCTCAAACATCATACCACGAGCTCACTGCAGTATCATGTAAAGTAAATAAAGAAACTTGTGCAAAAACAAGGAATAAATGCATTCACACATACACTGACAAGAAATTGTACAAGTAAAAAGAACCATTTTATTCCATACTATAAAGTTTTTGTACATATGCAGATTTCAAGCGGGGACCGGTACCCGCACAATCTCCGGTCAATACATGCAAAGAGCATAAAGCAAAACAGAGAGAGTAAAGTCAAGCTCATTACTCCTTCTTCCCACCACCTTTGGAGATTTTACCCGGCTTGATGATTAGATTCTGAAGCCGTTGTGGACGGGTCGGGGAAGAAGGAGAAAGAGGTATAGCTGGGTCAACTTCCGCTTCCTCTCCAGCAGCAGAAGTGCTTTTCCTTCTCTTCTTCGAAATCGCGCGCTTTCCCTTCTTCTTTGAGGAAGACTCACTTCCCGGAGTAAGCAACGTAGAAAGTTTTGTATCATCATCATAAGAATGCTCCGGGGTCTTCTCACTGTCCTCAAGTTCTTCCGCCTTCTGCTCTTGCGAAGCGGGTGGATTCTCCCAGCCTTGAAGGGCTTCTGTTTGCTCTTCTTGCGATCCCGGCTGAGAAGCAGGAGTGACTTGAAGGGATGGAGGAGGAACAGCTGGAAGAGGAGAAGTTTGTGCCGCACTTGTCATCTCCGCTACAGAAGAAGAAAAGTCAAAATCAGTATTCCTCGTAAAGAGAGGAGACAAAGGAGACAGTGGCTCATCAAGACTTAAGTTACAATCGAGAAATTCATCAAACTCGGTTGAAGTAAACAAGTAATCCACTTGACTTGGTTCAACGCTAAAGTTACCTGAATAAGTTGGCTTTGTAATATCAATCTCGTAGGCTTGTGCTTTGGCGCTTTCTTCGCCTTCATCTCCGCCCTGTGCAGTTGTAATCTCGGTTACGATTTTAGCACGAGGCGGAGAATGGGAACTGGAGCCTATGATATCAACTTTAGCTGATACCGAAGCATGGGCAGGGGCAGTCGGAGGTACTTCCTGTCCCGGATGCTCTTCTCCCACCGCTTCAGCTCGCGCCTTAGCAAGTTGCTCTTTTCCCTTGGCAAGAGCTGCACGGGCCTCGTCATCCAAATAACATGCTTAAAGGTCCTCTTCAGCATAACCGGCACCTCCTAGCATGTCAATTACCGCTTCCCATACTTCGGCCAAAGTAATTTCGTATGTCGGTCCCAAAAATGAGAGACTCCCGTGCCCCAGGATGCTGTGCAAGTAAAAATCGAATAAAGTGGAGCTGATTTTGCTTTAGTTGCCTCATGAGATTCTTCGGCTGCAACTTGGCCAGCAACTGCCTCATCACGCTCTCTTTCAACTTTAAGAAGTCGAGCTTTTAACATTTCAATTTCCACGTCCTGAGAGCTGGGTTTTTCTTGCAACTGAGCAACATCGGTACGGTAACTCTCGACAACATTCTCTTGTGCCTTATATTTGGCTTCAGCATCTCGCTGGGCAGCATGAGCATCTCGAACTTGCTTCTGGAGCATCACTTCCTTTTGTGTATAAGAAGTGGAAGAGGAGGCAAGCTCGTTCTTTAGTCTTTCAACTTCGGCCTCAAGTCTGTCGTAATCATCGACAATGCTCTTCATTTCAGCGTCATGCTGCTTGCAAATTTTATCCCACTCCGACTTGTCATTCTCCATAGTCAACATGGCTTCGAGATTCATACGGTTAACTCTTTGAAGCTCGTCGACAAGTTTCTGCCAGCCAGATATCCTCTCGAGATCAAGTTTGACAGCATCAAGGTTTCTTAACATAGCTTGCTTATCAATCGGTACCAAGTCTAAGTCGAAATGTACTCCCTTTAAACACCAATTTGGGAATCGGTTTTGAAGTGTGGGTGGAGCATCCTTTACTTGATACTGAGGCATGTTGATAATTGTCTGAATGTCAGTCTTCTCAAGAGCAGGAGAACCGGAGGGGATGTCAAGAGGGTTAGGAGCAACGGTCTTTTCAGAAATTGCAGACGTGTCACTAAGCTTGGTCCGTTCGCTTGGATCATCGACAACGTGACTCTTCCCTTTATCATCATAAGTTTTTCTTTTATGAGAGTCATCATCTCTCTGGGATGAACCATGTTGTTCATCTCCTCTCCTGTGGCGCTCCTCATAGTCCCGCCTTTCACGAGCTTTTCTAGCGGCTCTTTCCTCATCGGTTTCTTTATAGACAGGGAGATAGCGCCTGTAATCATAAGTGTTAGGACTTCCATGGCACTGGAAATTTTCATAATATGAGCCACTTCGCCCTATCGGAGAATTTGAAAATGAAAAAGAAATGAAATTTAGAAATCTCCAGGAAAAGGAAATTAAGTGCGAATAAATGCTAAAAATTCCTAAGTGAGTGTGACGTGTAGACTATGCGCGTCGAACTACAAACCACTCTTCGGCTTGGGAGTAATGTCGGTTTTTGCCGCCAGCATTAACTCGTGGGTTGACGGGGTTTGTTGCAAGGCGGATGTCGCCCCAGTTGCTAGAGAAATAACTTTAGCAGTGGTAATATCATCTGTAAAGAGCTCCTGTGAAGTCACCATTAGGTCACTTAGCTCACCAAAAATGTCTTCGCCATCATGCCGGGCGGAACTCTCTTTTTTAGCTTCTTCATCGGCTGCTTTCTCGGGGCATTGAGGAAGTTCCTCCTCTTCGATAACTGGAGAGAGTGTAAACTTGCCAGATGAACCCGCAACATCGGCAGCGGTGGAACACTTCACCAGTGCAGCTTCTACTGTAGGTTCCTTCGGAGCAATCTCTTTTGCAGAAACTGGGGCATCCGATATCTCTGCTTGAGAATCAGAAACTTCATGAATCTGAGTAAATCGGGAGGAGTGTAGAAGTCCGAACTGATGTAAAATCTCATCTTTCAACAAAAATTGAACGCTCCTCTCCTCAACCGGCACGGCCATGAGCCTCTCAAAAGTTGGTTTGTGACCCGGATCCCTAGAAGGAGGAGGAACCGCTGAAAAAGTAAAGGTTGAAGTTAACACTTGACAACTCGGGCTTCGAAAAGTTCAGAAAACATAAGGAACAAAGATAAATGATCTTACTTCCTACTCTCTAAATAGCGTAGAATCCCGGAGGACAGCGAACGAAGAAAAACTGGAAACCCGTGAGCACTCTCGGGAAGACCAATGATCAGTTTGCGGTTCCTAGCACTTCTCACGAGTGTGATGGAGGGATGGTCTTTATTTTTGGCAAATGTGCACAAGTAACAAACTTCATCAAAACTCGGAAGATGATCCAGCGTCCTCCTAAATAGCACACATAACCCCATCAGAATGGCATAGCCATTGGGGTGTAGCTGGAAGGGGGAGATAGCCAGTCGGAGAAGAAGTTGCTGAAGAAAGTCGTTGAAAGGAGGGATAGCTCCACTCATGCACATTTGACGATTAACTACGACGAAACCAGAAGGTGGTATATCAGCAGGGTCACTTTTCTTAGGAAGTATGGCATCTGCTTCAGCAATGCCGAACTGAGTGCACGGTTGGCGGAAAACTTTATATGTTAGTGTGGTTGAGATTCTTTCTGGAGGATTAGTTAACGGGGCAGGAATAGGAATAGCCTCTCCAGCTTGAACTATTACCTCTTCTTGTTGAGAAGTCATTCTACACAAGCAACTGGATATTCAAATATGAAGGTGCACATTTCCTAAAAGTGTGAAGTGTTGTGCAAAACTAATAAAATGACAAGTAAATATAACTGAAATCAAATTAATCGACGCTTGTCGGTTATAAAGTTTCAGGGCTTGTTGTTCTAAAATTTAAGTACAGTGTTGATGCAAACAGATCAGCATTAGTTGATTATTTTTGCTTTGCTTTAATACTTCACTTGAATTTGTCGATTCACAACGTTTCATTTACGCAGTTCATTTAAGTTGATTATTCTTTATCGACTAATCTGTCATTCGATGTGAGCAGTCAATGGCAGTATATTCGTCCCAGTTTTCCGCAATTATTATATTTGGCAGGTTATTAGCTTGCAAGATAATATAATCTAGAAAGTCCAGACAGTTCAAAGTTCAAAACAGTTCAAGGTTTAGGCAGTTCAGTCCAGCAATTCAAGTTGAGAATTCAAGTGTTAGCTCGTCCACGACCTAAAGGATATGCTGCGGGTTAAGTTAGGTCGTCGACCTTTTAAGTCGTAATGCACATGAAGGAAAAAACCTCAAGTCAAAATAGTATGAATTTCTCAAAGTCCAAGCTCGACCGCGACCTAAAGCCTATGCCGCGAGTAGTTAGGTTGCAGGAAAGTTGGGTCGCAAGAAAGTTAGGTCGGCAGTTTGTTAGGTCGTCTGAAGCTCCTAAACTGGTCTTTTCTTAACTTTCTTTAACCCGTTCGCTCCTTCCCACTCAGCAAATCGTCTAATTCATAAACCCGATAACCCATTATAATCTCTACCATGGAATCAATCGTCTCACCACACCAACAAATCACCCAGAATCGACTCGAATCACCTCAAATCCATCATGAAACCAGTATGCTGCAATGTTTTCAATGACATCGCAACTAAAGGTAATTGAGGATCGATAGCGACACGATTCATGATGAAGCATGGTATACAAACTTGGATTAGGGACGGCAAATAAGGGATTCGCGATTCGATGATGGACATGGTTGAACATTGGTTGAAATCACTTACGTAATATGATGGTGAAGATGATCAATGGCCGAGTAATTTGGAATCTCCTTCGAGAGCTTGGAAAATTGTTAATTGCAGGATGGAAAGTTGGAGCAGATGAAGAAAAGACGGAACGACCTAAGTTATTTATACACCAGGGCAGTAAAATACGAATCGGCACCACACGACCTAGTTTCCTCGCTAAGTCATTCGCGACCTAACAACTCATCAAAGCACAAGTTAAGGAAATCGAAGCACACGACCTACGACCTAGGCGTGTACTTCGAGGGGCAAATGTTAACTCCTCTTCGTTAGCGACCTAAGGACGTAAAGAGACCTAAGGTGCAAAGCGACCTAAGGTGTGAAGCAACCTAAGGAATAAGGCGACCTAACGCCTCAAGTACTCCGCGACCTAACTGCCTAGAGGTTCAAGCGACTTAACGACCTAAAGTCTTAAGGGAGTTAGCGACCTAGTGGCTTAAGCACTCAACGACCTAACAACCTAAGCGACTTAGTGACTTCTGTCTTCAGCGACCTAAAATCTCAAGCGACTTAAAAGATGGAACACTGTTAAGCGACCTAACCGGAAGCGACCTACCGACCTAAGAGAATCTACGGCTTAACGACCTAGTGAGTTAAGCGACATAACAGGTTAACAACCTAGCCTAGGTCGCTACATTGGATGTCTCAGCGTTGTAGGTCGCTAACTACTCCCCTAGGTCGCCCACGACCTACAACTACCCTAGATGAGTGCAACCCTATTCAACCGTATCATTGAAGCTGCTCACGACCTACGACTTATGATAAGTCGCTTGCGACCTAAGCAAACAAAGGCAAATCTCTGTGCCGCAACTACTTAAGTCGTTCCCTCCTAGATCGTTTGCGACCTATGACTTATGGATCCAAATGAACAAGTGCGCCCCTGTTAGGCCGTAAGCCATGTCTGTTAGGTCGGCCACGACCTACGACCTATCCTAGGTCGGTCACGACCTACGACCCAGCTCAGAATTTCCCTATAAATACAGCCTTAGCTCCAACTAGAGAGGGACTTTTGGATCATTCTCTGAAGCGCCAATACTCTGCTATTTTCTCAATTCAACCAACACTTCAAGCACTCCAAACACCGACGACACTTCAACAAACTTCAAGAAGATCGAACACATTCAACATGAATTCGAAAGATCCTTCTACATCGGAGTTCTAGTTACTTGTCTAAAGCGTGTTGTAATCAAAGTATATTGTAAAGTGTTGTAATCGAATCATCAATAAAGAAGATAAAGTGGACGTTGGCTTAATTTGGAGCCGAACCACTATAAAACTGCTGTCTCTTTACTTTTTCTGCTATTTTCTGCATATTTCTAGTTCCCGTACCAACGGGTGGTGCTTTCACATAACTCATACACACACCGGGTGTTAGCGTCAATTTTTACGTTAACGTGTAGCAAGGCTACAGAATGGTCTCTCCACTTCGAAACTCGAAAATGAATGTCGATGATGTGGCCGTCATCACCGAAATTATTTTCCAGCGACAAAGAGAAGAGCACTTGATTAAACATCTAAAATTTCTATGAAATGATTTTTATTCGAAAATACTTTAGATATACATTTTAAAACCTTTAAAACCAAGGTTTGCAATTTTCGAAAATTAAATTCTCAAATTCTTGATTTAAATTCATTTCAGATTCTAAACCAAATTATATCCAAGTTTTGTAAATTCATTTATTCATATTATGCAATAGTCAATGGTTTATAAAACAATAAATGAAAATCAAATATTATCATTTCTGACAACAAACTTCATTAATAATTTAATTTCAGAGAAATTTATACTTATATGTAATATAATCATACAAAACTATTTTATTCACCAAATTCGAAAATACTATCGTGTCAGTTTTCTCTGTTCAAGTGTTTTGGAAATCCTATCGATAGCGTTGATCAGACGAATCGATCGAAAACCAAAATCAACATCAACAACTCAAACAACACAATATATAAAACATTTTTAATATTAATTTATAAATACACTTCCTCGCTCGACGATACGAGAATGGATTTCAAAGCAAGGATAGAGATTTAAATTTAAGGGACTCAAATCAAAGAGAAATTTTGATTCGAAGATAGGTTCGAAACAAAGATAAGATGATTAAATAACAAATAGGGCGATGGATATAAATCGCGACAACCTTAACCAGGTCATCCGTGACTTCAAGAATAAGATCAATGCAGAATTTCAAGGCAAATCTACATTTGATCTCAAGAAATAGAATTCAGGCATAGCAGGAGATAGATAGCATCGTAAACTGAGGATACAGAAATCTCCGGTAAATCGATGCCTATTGTAAAGGAGTTTCACCCCTTTACAAATCATTCGAAGTTTGGCGAGACTGCCGATTCATTATAAAGATTATTCGAAGTGGAGTTATGGGATACTCTAGAATTAAAAGAAGACGAATAGTGAGGTACACGAATGAATTTTGGAACCGCAGGGAACGTTCCAAAATTCAAAGGAATCGAGTCAATAGGAAGAGATTCAACTCGAATGAAAGTGATTCTGTAAATACATTTACCCTATATGCTAAGTTTTTCCTAGAGCTACCAAAGCTCTGATACCAACTATAACGACCCGCTATTTTGGACCATTTGCATCCGCACATGTCCAACTTGAATGATTCAAAATACCTAATTGTTAATTATATCTGCCAAAACTGAGCATATACAGTAAATAAATAGAACACAGATCACAGACACAGAGTAATAATTGCAGCGGAAGCAAAAGATAGTAGTTTATGAAGCTACTATATACATATCAGAGTTAAATAAGGTACAACAGATGTCTCGAATACAATAGTCAAATATACTAACAGAATACATCACTGGAATCAACTGAATATCTGAAAGCTGGATAGATAGCTGGATCTCCAAGCGAAGCTCCAACTCCAAAGGTGAGTCTCGAATACTGGTACACTCAGTCTGATCCGAGCGTAAAGCAAAACACAAAAAACTCAAGTCAGGATTAATATTCTTATATCAATAAATCCAACTCAAGTGAAATAGCAATTGAAATACAAGTAACTCAAAGGATGTTTGGAATAACCATCCTTTAAGGATCCGTTAAACTATCTACTATGTAGTAGTGTACGGTAAATAGATAATGCCTATCAGTAATATAAAATATCAAAATAGTGTTAAGGCGTTACCATTATCCCCCTTAACACATTTTATATAAGAGTTATAGTCTATACAGCACTGTACCGTAAACTAGTGGGATATCAGGGAGTACTCCATAGGTATAACACAAAACAAATCGTAGTGGTCGCGTATATAGGGATCCAAGTATGACAAGGCACATGAGGCAATACCCAAGGTAGTGAAACTACCGTTTGCCTGATCTGGACTGGTGAGAACGCATCGCCGCAGCGATCGCAACACCGCGAAACAACACTCCCAAATCAAGGGTTCACCAATCGACAACAAGTAATGAGTAGTTTTCGAAGAAGTGTGTTCGCTCGAGGCAGCTAACCCCATTTGGCCCGACACGGCTCCTGTTTTAGTCATTTCCAATTTGACTCAAGTGTCAAGGCTATCCATTATCGTTCTCTTTCTTCAGTCATCACGTACATCATTCCAACCACTTCATTCTGGATCACACTCCGCGCATAGTTATTAAAGTGGTTTTTGGTTTAGACAGTGAGTATGTCCCTAACCGATTCCGGTCTCTTTAATAACTTTCGTAATTATTACACCGATTAGTCGTTTAATAAACTTCAAAACCAAATCAATTACAATTTCAATTAGAATTTGTAAATCAACATTTCATTTGTCTTTCTAAAACAATTTCCATAATTTACGTTTCAAAACTTCCAAATTATCATTTCAAAATCTTATAATTCAATTTCAATCTTTATTTAAAACAATTCAAATATTGATTCAAATTCGTATATAAGTTTCACTTCGAAAACATTTAAATTAATTTAATTTAATATTCAAAACAATTTAAAATCATTGATCGACTTCATTCAATATTCGTTAAATTAATTTATCATTCAAACAATTCTTTTTAACTTCCAATTCATTAAATCAATTACTTAAGTTCAACTTTATTATATCAAAACTTCAAATTGAATTAAATTAAATTTGTCAAATTGAATTCTTTAATTTACAAGTCTTATATTTATTTCAACACATAAATCACATTTTTATTTCTTGTTAAAGAAATTCAATTTCACTGATTTATTTACTTAGTTACAAATCTCAAAAATCAATTTATAAAGAAACTTGATTTCATTTATTAAAGAAGTTCAATTTCACTTATCAAAGAAGTTCAATTTCACTTATCAAAGAATTCAATTTTATTTCATTATTAAATAATTTCAAACATAATTCAATCATTTCTCAAATTTAACAACGTTCTTTCATCAATTTCATTGTTAATATTTTGTTTCAGATTATTAAATATTAACATTTTTCTTTCATTGAAAATTCAAATTTCAACTTCATTTCAAAACCTTATTGTTTATCCAAATAAAATCTTCATTTTATTTTCAAATCAAATTATTGACCAATCAATTTTTATTTAATTCTCTATCCTAGGTCAAAGTTTAATTTGGGTATTTATCATTTCAACCCGATTCCATTTCAATTCAAAATTCAAGCATAACAAAGGGAACTTGCAGTGTGATAACTGGGATGGTGTCAAAGTAAATAAACAAGCAGTAACAACAATCAATAACAATCCAATAATTAATTCAAATAATCCCGAAATAATCGTATTAATTCACATTTATTATTTATGCAAATTAATATAATCGTTTCTAGAATCTACACTATCATTTCATGTAGATTAAAGATTATTACACTAATCTTCTATGCAATTCTACACTTGACATCAATTATTAAATTTCATACTTCATTAATTAATACAACATAAATTCAAATGGTTCAAGGTGTAATTAACCATATTACTACGTGTCAAGTAGTTAAACATTTAAAGGGGTCATATTATACAAATGTCATCAAATCAAATTTAACACATATATCAAATCTAACTGTCCTACGTCAATTTCAATTTCAAATTATTTATCACTTACAACATTAAAAATTTAACGTCCAATGTCAACATCAACCAATCAATCATTTAACAACCAAACTGGATTATCATTGTATAAATAACAGACAATGGTGTCAGATGTCACAGGTGAACTGATACAGGTAAAAACATATATATAACAATGTAGATAACTAACAACAACATATTTTAATTGTCATTTCAATTGAAATCAAATTTAATAAATAAAAGAACATTAATCGTGAGTGATTGCTCACCTTTCGTGGTTAGAGAAGAAAGATAACACAACAAGCTACGAATTCCAAAGCAAAGCTAGATTGGCACGAATTCGACAATTAAAGCTGATACATTGAAATCAATGAAGTAACAGAATTAGCCTGGTATAGATTTGAAATAAGATGCATATTATATTATTCTTTCCTATACTCAATATTCAATAATAAAAAAATACATATACATTTTAAATCAATATTAAATTTATACATTTTAAAACATATATACACTGTCGTAACCTTATATATATTACCAACATAAATACGAAATATGATATACATATATATGAAACTAGTCTATGTGCTTTCCTATTAAATATATAACTACCTTGAGTACACTTCTTTGAACATAGCTTATATATAATACTACATCAAAACCTAAAATTTTGCAACTATGACTGTAGATATATTATAGTTTAAAGCTCTGTCCAAAACTAAAGATCAAGATTTCAATATGAATAAAATAAACATACCAATCCATATAGGACTGACATATCTGAGATAAAATCTATATATACCGACACTGTAGCTATATTATATATATACTATAAGTATAGCTATCATCACTAATAGATCTAAACCTATACACTGACTAATATATATATATATATATATCCAATATGGAAGTATAATACAAAAGTTTTTTTTCTTTATATATATATATATATATATATATAAATATAAATATCACTTACGTAGGCTAGAATGTGTGCGAGGCCGACGCGGTGTGGTGGAGCAAGGAGGCAGAGCACGATTCCGATCTGGAAGAAGGTGCTGAGACACTTGATTGCCGAGGTGGGAATGATGATGCTCGGCTTGGGTGCTTCTGCAACAGCACGGAAATTGGCTGAGGGGTGGTGGTCGGCCGATCACAAGGAGGAGAGAGGAAGCGGCGGTTCAAGTTGCATGCGGCGGGTAGTGGACGAGAAGGTGGCGGTTGCAAGAGTTCGCGGCTAGTTCAGGCCTTGGGGTTGCAGAGGGTGGTCGGCATGTCGCGGTGATGGTTGCTCAGGCATCTGAGAGGGAGGGGATCTCGGCCTAGTTGTCACGTGGAGGTTTGGAACTAGATGGAAGGTGAGATGATCAAGAAAATGGTTGCAGCCATTGAAGAGGCAGAGCCGAGAGTCGACGAGGCTAAGGTGGAAGGCGAACGTGGCCCGCGTGGGGAGAAAAGATCAGACTGTCGGGGAAGTGGATGACGTTGATGCGGTCGGCTTAGGTGGTTGGAGGGACTAAGTCGTGGTGTGTGTTGAGTGCAGCATGGAGATTTCGTCTTTTGAATAAATGGCCGAAAGAAGAGAGGAGAGAGTGTTGTGTTATAACAACAGTAGTGCCCAAAATGAAAATGATGAAGCCTTCTTTCTTTCCAAAATGGAATTGTTCATGAAAATGATGTGTTATTAAAACAAACAACGGTGGCAATGAATAAATGAACATTGGGAGAAGAAAAGTCAAAAGTTATCTGGGGACTGTCCATTACAGCTAACACAAATAAATGGAAAGAAAACAAAAGGTTGAAACGGGTACCAATACGGAAGGCGTTTTGCAAAGTGCAACGTACACCGGACTCTGAATTTGACAATCAAATATACCGTAAAGATCAGAACGACGAGACGGTCAAAATGGTAGACGGATATCAGTGGTACGATTGAATTATAAAAATTCGAATTTTCTATACTAGCGTAAAATGCAGGAAAAACGCTGAAAAATAAGATCGACGGTGCTAAAGATGTCCAAATTTGGAAAAACGAAAAATGACGTCTTGCTCAGAAGATGATTTAGAATTTTTTTATGTAAAAATATTCAGGTTTCGAAAACATTTTATTTTTATCAATTTCTAACTGATTAAATTGAAATAAAATTACACACGAAATAAACTTTCATATTTTTGGATGAAAATTTACCGGTTGCTATGTTTAACTAGACGCGTTTCAAATATTAAATTTTTATTTCAATATTTTATTTTTAAAATTCCACAAAATTTCAATTAGTAACGTTATTAAAACCAGTTAAATTTAGGGGTCGTTACAAACATACTTTCCCACTTTTATTTACACACATCTTCTTCTTCTTCTTCCTTAAGCTTTTAATGGCTTCTTTCTTAATAAAATTATGAGGAAATAATAATAAATTTTTATACATATACATACTATAGTATTACACCTCCAAATCAAAGCGAACACCTCCTCTTCCTCAATCAAGTGCACGACCATCACCATCACCATCAAGACCGAGCTCCATCACCTATTTTAGGGTGAGGCCAAGTCCATCAAGGAGAAAAGAAGGAGTTTGTAAAGCTCCGGAGCAAGAAAAAGAGAAAGAAGTGTCGTCGGTTTCCTTCCAAGAACTTAGGAAAAAGTTTGAAGTGTCGCGGAAGCTCTGCCGGATTTTCTAGAGCTTGGGAAGGAGGGAGCAATTTTGATTGTGAGTACTCACATTTAAATTTACTAATTAATCTCTTAATAATTTCAAGTTTAATGATATGAAAATATAATACATATCGGATGGATGATCAAATGTGTGATTACTTGGTTGATTACTTATTTAAATATATGGATGTTAATATGGAAAATTACTTGGTTTGATAAATGATAAGAGAAATGATTAGAAATTAACCATAATTAAATAAATAAGAATTAAATCCATATAAATATATGTATGGAAATTATTTAGCCTCTTAATGATTTTAAAATATCTAAAAAGGTTGAAAATGATATTATGAAATGGTTTAAAAGTGAATATGAGATTTAATATGGAAAATATTTGTTTAAATGATTTAAAATGATTTTTAAATGTTTTATAAACAATAAATGTAACGACCCGATATTTTCAACCATTCGCATCCATTATAAGTGTATAGGTAGACACTCATGCCGGAGTTGAATTGCTCAAAATACCGCGTTGTAATTAAAATTTGGCAAATCTTAGAATATACAGTAAATAAATATAAGCACAGATCACAGACACAGAGTAAAATAATGCAGCGGAAGTAAAAGAGATAGTAGTTCATGAAGCTACTATATATAAAAGATATATCAGAGTTAAATAACATACGACAGAAGAAATAAAGTACAACAGAAGTCTCAAGACATAAGAGTCTACTAATACAAGAACTGAAATAGAACAACAGACCGAACAGATAAAACCAGATAGCAGCTGGATAAGGATGATCTCCAGTAGTCCTAGCTCCGTGAAGATGAAGTCCAACTGATACTCAGGCTGACCCGAGCGTAAAATAAAACATAAACACTCGAGTCAGGATATACAAACTTATACAATGTAAATCAACTCAAGTGAACTGTAGTAAAGATACAAGTAACTTAGAAGATGCTTGGGACCGCCCATCCTCTAAGGGTCCGTTAAAATATCTACTATGTAGTAATATTCGCTATTATAATAGTGTCTAAATAAGTAAAGTATAATCATATCGGAAAATAGCGTTAAGGGGATGGAGAACCTTAACGCGGTCGGATCTTAAAATCATAATCGTAGTAAAGCTCGATATGGTAGGTGACACGGCACAACTAGGCAATGCCAGGGTAGATATACCAATTACGCACACGGACTGATGGATACGCATAGCAGCCACTACCGTTCCACCTCGAACAACATTCCCAAATCGGAGGATGGCCATCTAGTCAAATCACAAGTAAGAGTATAATATCGAAGAAATGTGTCCGAGAAGAGGTGCTACCTCACTGGTCCGAGATCGCTCCTGTTTTAGCCACCTTATGCCAACTCACGGGAGTTTGGTCCACGTAACATACCTTAAGAACGTCGCCACCATCCTACTTCATTCTGGAATCTCCACCGCGTACACAGTTGCCAAGTGGTTTTCGATAAGATAGAGAGTATGTCCATATCCGATCCCGGTCTCTTTAACAACCCAACGTTATTATAACCCGTGGTTATAAGTTTTAAAAACAGGTTATACTTCAAAATAGAATATCATTTCAAATCCAAATCTTTATCAAAATAAAGATTAAATCAATTCTAAACCACTTCCATATTTTTAAAATATCATATCATTTCAAAACTTCATTTCAAATCATTTTAATATTCCAAATATCATTTGGGTTCAAATCTAAATATTCAACTTTAAATACCCTTTAAATTTAAAGGTATACTCATTTATTATCATTTCAAGTCACCTTTTAAATAGTTTATATTCCAATCAAATAATTCATTTAAACCTTTTAAAAGTGTAATTATTATATTTTCTAATCAAGTATTCAATTTCCAAAGTTTCAAACCATTCCGAGTTCGTTTACTAAGTCAAAACCCTAATTATTAAAATTTCATCATTTCACACCATTTAAAAACAACTGCTATAGGTTATATTTGAAAACATTTTATTCAGCAAAACAACATTTATAAACTGCTATAACAGTTCAGTTTAAACAAAAATCATATTTCAACCTACTACAGTCCTTAACAAGTGCTACAGTAGTCCTTTTATTAGTTCAGGTTCAATTTTAGTTTCTACTACAACGGCACTTACCAAGTACTACCATAGCCTTAGTTCATTTTAGTCTTTTGGTTCACTTATATAATCCACAACACTTAACAAGTGCTACAGATTCTACCTAGTTCAGAACTTATAAAATCATACATTAAAAATGTTCATTTCGATCCTTTAACTAATTTATTTTAACGAGAAATTTTACAAGTTAAAACCAAAACTTACAAATTTGCTTATTACATTCATTTCAACATTTAAAATTAAACTCCATTTTTCCACCAATTTAAAACTAAATTTCCATTTCAATTTAATTAACTTAAGTTTCCATCTTTTCTTTTAGTCAAAATTTCAAATTTAAGTTTCGTTTTAAAATCAATATTCCTCCATTTATTTATATTTATCACATAGAAAAATCATTTCCATTCTAAATGAATCACTTAAAAGTTCGATTTAAATCAATTTAATATTATTACAATATTTAAATTATTTAAAAGTATCCAGAAAATACAGAAAAATAACCACGGGTCTGTATAATATTTTCTAGCCTAAGTCAAGTGATACGGATAATATATCATTTCAATCCGTAATTTACAAAGAAAAATCCGGGTTTTATCATTTCAAACCCGCAATCCCAAGTAAATAAAATTTTATTGAAAATCGTTCAGGCCTATCATTTCAGCCCATAACGACCTTCCCTTATTCTAAAGTCCGTTCGGGTATGTATCATTTCAACCCATAGTGATTCTATTCTACAGGGAACTTGCAGTGTGATTTAACAGAATAGAATAACAGTAAAATAAGAATAGAATATAACAGATGATACGATATGCAGTTTTAACAATTAACATCAACTATAAATAAATCACAGGTAATTATAACATCATTTATTTATTTATTTATTTCTACACATTCAGTTGCGGTCGTTTCACAATCATATAAGTATGAATATTCGTGTGAGATTTACTCACCTCTACGGAGCTGGAGATTCGATACGGAAAGGAAAGACGATGTCTATTGGAAGCACGCGGATAGCACGATCAGTCGTTAGCGGATGCGCCAACTAGATTCAAAACAAAAAGCACCATAAATAATCAAATCGAAGGTTGCACGAAAAATTTTCAAATGAAGCAATCAAACGAAAAGGAACAAGTTGAAATCGAAAGCAATAGCTTGACCACTTTTAAAATATAGATTATAACTTTAAATTTTCAGCGTAACAAAACACATTTTCTCAACAGAAGCTCAGATGAATACCTATATTCAATACCAAAATACAAAAAGTGACAAAACAAGTTTGTTCACTTTAAATTTTTTTTTCTCAACTAAACAAAGCCAGGTTGCAAATATAACTAAGTTACCAAAAATTTAAAGGAACAAAACAGTTTTTTTTTTAATTCAAATACAAGGCAGAGGCAAAAGACTATAGTTCCAAATACACGGAGACTAACAAAAATATTTCTCCTTTCAAAACAAGGTTAGTGGAAACAAACTAAAAGTAGGATACCAAAACACATGGCAAAAGCAACATTTTATCATTTCCTTTTTCAAACAGAGGCTCAAAGGCAAATATACATAATACTAAAAATATGCCAGGTGCGAAAATAGGGTCTGCTCATATTTTTTTTTCAACAACAGGTGCTCGGTCTGCCTTGGTTCGAGTGGTCTCGCTTGAGTTCAAGGATCAGTGGGGTAGGCTGGTGGTGAATAGAGGCACGCGTATGGGTGTTATGTGGTTCTCGGCCTGAGGTTGTCGTGGTGTTGGCATGGAGGCAAATGGGTCAGGCGAAGGGGTTGGTCGTGGGGTTGGTGACGTGGTGGGTTCTCGGCTGGTGTTGTGCTCGGGTTCGGTGCGACTGGGTACGGTGGCTGGCAAAGCGGGGTGATGTGGCGGTTCTCGTCACAGTCCGGTGGTTGTCGTGGTGTCGGCATGGCCAGTGGGTCGCCTGGGTGGTTGGCTGGTCTCGTGGTGGGTGGTGATGGTCTGGGGTTTCGGTGAAGGGCTGACGTGATGGTGAGAAGTGGTGGTGGTTTCTGGCGTTGGCGACGGCATGGGGTTGGGTCTGGAAATATATGGTGAATGGGATAGGTGATGGCCAAAACACGGAACAGCAAACACAGGGGACACCAACAAAAGAAATACAAAATACAAAAATGTAAAAGAAAGAAGGTGCTGTCCTTACCTTCTAGAGGAATGCTCACGCGAATATGATGGAGGCGAAAATTCTCAATTTGCAGTATGAAAAATTTTGCTAACGAAGGAAAATGAAACAGCTGTCTATAATTCGTAGGGAGGAGGCAAAAGTTTTTTAACGGTGGCAAAAGTTAAGGCAATAAATGTTATTAAGTTTGAACGAAACGTAAGGAAGATAAAAGGGAAATGGAATGATTCTCACGCGCACAATTCAATTCAAGATTCTATTGAAATTTTCAAACTGAAACATACAGCTGAAATAGCATTGTTAACGCAAGAAAAGGTCAAACGGACAAGGAACGACGAACGTAAAGTGTAACGCCCAAAGTAACGTACAACCGTTATTTTTTTTATCAATTAAAAATTGAAACAAATGCTAACGGTTTTCTTTAATAAAATAACGTATCATTCTAAACCAACAATTAAATGGCTATTACCATAATAAATAAATTTAATTGTTTAAAATAAATTAAAGAATGGATATAAATAAACGTAACGAATTGCAAAGTTTAAATTTCCCGTTTCACATAAATTATCACACTTTTAATTCAAATCAATATTCAAAAGTTTATTTTTAAAGAAAATTTCGTTAAAATTTTTGGGCTGTTACACTCTCCCCCACTTAAAACTTTTCGTCCCCGAAAAGGAATGAGGTACGGGAAAGCACAGAAAAGATAGAGTGAATAGAATTAAGACAAGATGATAAGAAGATTGGAATTATACTTGATAACTATTGTTATAGGTAAGTTTAACAAAATGGAGATGATCAAATCAAGAACACAAACACAAAAAAGATCCTCTAGAGTCTGAATCACACCTTTCACTTGACCGACGGTCTATGAATGGAAAAACAGTGTTCAGATCCAGATGAGTAACAAAGATTATCAAAGATTACAGAAAGATTATAGAAAGATGCTTATACCAGTCTGTAGCAAGATGAGGGAAAATAAGGACAACCAAAAGATGGTTTGAAAAACAAAATAAGATAATAGTTTGAAACCGTAATGCTTTGAAATCATAATACTTTGAAATCATAACAATTTAGAGGTGTTTATCATTTGGAAATCATACTACTAAAATCATAACACATTGGAAATGTTATTCTAAAAAAAAATATAATACTTAGAAAATCATAACACCTTTTAAAATAATCTTCATTTAAACCATTTTAATTCAAGGTCAAATAATATTCATTTTAAAGTTGTAGCATTTCTAAGTTCATTCAATTATAAAACTTCCAAAACATTGTATTTTCAAAACAGCAGCACTTATAAAATGCTACAGTAGATATATTAATATTTCAAATCAGTTTTATTCTAGAATATTCATTTGGATATCATTTAACTTATGACTTATTAAAACAAACTTTTATGAATGGAATATCCAAATTAAACTATACTTCGTTTATTAAGTCAAAAGCTCACTATTTTACTTATCTCTTCATTTAACAAATAACCTAACACTTATTTAAAATGCCCATTTCATAAATAGATATTCCTTCAATAAGTTACACTTAAAATTCCATTTGAAAACCAAATTCTCAATTATCAATTTTTTAAGTGATGTTAAAATACAATTTAAATCATAATCATTCATTTTTCAAGACATATCTATTTCATAAATAAAATATTTATATAGCAAATATAACAATCTAATTTCTTTACACATTTATTCATTTAGACCTCACTTAAACTATGAATTCAAATTAAATAAACTTTATTACAAAATGTCCAATTCTAATGTATTTTATTTTATCTATTCAAAGATACATTATTTATTATGCAACATATTCATTTCAGGAAATAACCATTATTAAAATTCCTAGGTTAGACTTAAGGTTCCATATTAAATAAAATTTGATTATTAAGTTATTTAAATAAAATCTCTTTAGATTCCTTTTTCAATATTTGCCTCTATTAATCTTTTATAACTAAAATTTAAGTGTATAACATGTATTATAACCACTCAAATTTTATTTATAAAAGTCCTTTTTATATTGTATATTATCCAATTCCATATTCAACTTCTGTGTAATTTAGGTAAGTTATATTGGAATGAAATTGTGTGTTATACAAGTAAACTTTCCAATTCAATTATCTCAAGTTTGAATCATTTATTCTAATTTTTGATTTTCTTCTTATAACTTAAATTATTCTTTAAAATAAAATTTAAGAATTAAACTTCTGATTCCTTTCAAACCATTTAGAGATAAGTAATTATATATACATAATATGTCAAATCAAATTTAAATCATATATCTATATATATTATAATCTAGTCATATTTTAGAAATTCAAATCAATTAGATTTTCCAAACAAAGCTGTAGCAAGACTACAGAACGGTCTCTTCACTTCGAAACTCGAAAATGAACGTCGATGATGCTGCAGTCATCACCGAAATTATTTTCCAGCGACAAAGAGAAGAGCACTTAATTTTTTTTAAAAACTTTAAAATCCTTTAGAGACAAATTTTTATTCAAAATAATTTAAATAATATCCTTTTAAAATTTTAAACACAAGGTTTGAAACCATCGGAAATTAAATTCTTTAAATTTCTTGTTTTAATTTCAGTTCCCAAATAAATTTATAAACAACTATTTATAAATTCATTTGTAGAACAACAAATGATAAATAAAGTATTATCACTTCAAATTATCAATTTAAATCAATTTATTAAGTTCCATAAATTTTCCTATATCAAAATTTATTTCATTAACAATTTTAAAATAATATTGTGTGAGTCTGTTCTGTCAAAGTGTTTTAGAAATCCTATCGATAGCGTTGATCAGACGAATCGATCGGAAACCCAAATCATCATCAACAACTCAAACAACACAATATATAAAACAAAACATAGCTTTACTAGTACAATTTAAAATGTTTGGAGATAGTTTAGAAACAAAAGACAAGATGGTTAAACAGAGTAGAGAGATGGGTAAGCTTAGGTAAATCGCGGACAACCTTAACCGGGTCAACCATGACTTAAAGAATAAGATCGATGTGGATTTTTGTAGGATAAATCTACGTTCGATCTAAAGAGATAGAGTTTGGAATAATAAAAGATATTAGCATCTAAACCAAGGATAGATAAAATCTCTGGTGAATCGATGCTGACTGTAAAGGATTTTCACCCTTTTACAAGAAAATTAGAATATTGGCGAGACCGCCAATTCACTATAAAGACCATTCGAAGTAGAGTTATGTGATACTCCAAAATCAAAAGAAGATGAATAGTGAGGGACAAGAATGAATTTTGGAACCGCAGGAAACGTTCCAAAATTCAAAGGAAATCGAATCAAAAGGAAGAGATTCAAACTCGAGCGAAAGTGATTCTGTAAATAAATTTACCATACATTCTAAGTTTTGCCTCAAAGCCAAAGCTCTGATACCAACTGTAACGACCAAATTTTTTCAACCATTCACATCCATTATAAGTGTATAGGTAGACACTCATGCCGAAGTTGAATTGCTCAAAATACCGTGTTGTAATTAAAATTTGGCAAATCTCAGAATATACAGTAAATAAATATAAGCACAGATCACAGACACAGAGTAAAATAATGCAGCGGAAGTAAAAGAGATAGTAGTTCATGAAGCTACTATATATAAAAGATATATCAGAGTTAAATAACATACGACAGAAGAAATAAAGTACAACAGAAGTCTCAAGACATAAGAGTCTACTAATACAAGAACTGAAATAGAACAACAGACCGAACAGATAAAACCAGATAGCAGCTGGATAAGGATGATCTCCAGTAGTCCTAGCTCCGTGAAGATGAAGTCCAACTAATACTCAGGCTGACCCGAGCGTAAAATAAAACATAAACACTCGAGTCAGGATATACATACTTATACAATGTAAACCAACTCAAGTGAACTGTAGTAAAGATACAAGTAACTTAGAAGATGCTTGGGACAGCCCATCCTCTAAGGGTCCGTTAAAATATCTACTATGTAGTAATATTCGCTATTATAATAGTGTCTAAATAAGTAAAGTATAATCATATCGGAAAATAGCGTCAAGGGGATGGAGAACCTTAACGCGGTCGGATCTTAAAATCATAATCGTAGTAAAGCTCGATATGGTAGGTGACACGGCACAACTAGGCAATGCCAGGGTAGATATACCAATTACGCACACGGACTGATGGATACGCATAGCAGCCACTACCGTTCCACCTCGAACAACATTCCCAAATCGAAGGATGGCCATCTAGTCAAATCACAAGTAAGAGTATAATATCGAAGAAATGTGTCCGAGAAGAGGTGCTACCTCACTGGTCCGAGATCGCTCCTGTTTTAGCCACCTTATGCCAACTCACGGGAGTTGGGTCCACGTAACATACCTTAAGAACGTCGCCACCATCCTACTTCATTCTGGAATCTCCACCGCGTACACAGTTGCCAAGTGGTTTTCGATAAGACAGAGAGTATGTCCATATCCGATCCCGGTCTCTTTAACAACCCAACTTTATTATAACCCGTGGTTATAAGTTTTAAAAACAGGTTATACTTCAAAATAGAATATCATTTCAAATCCAAATCTTTATCAAAATAAAGATTAAATCAATTCTAAACCACTTCCATATTTTTAAAATATCATATCATTTCAAAACTTCATTTCAAATCATTTTAATATTCCAAATATCATTTGGGTTCAAATCTAAATATTCAACTTTAAATACCCTTTAAATTTAAAGGTATACTCATTTATTATCATTTCAAGTCACCTTTTAAATAGTTTATATTCCAATCAAATAATTCATTTAAACCTTTTAAAAGTGTAATTATTATATTTTCAAATCAAGTATTCAATTTCCAAAGTTTCAAACCATTCCGAGTTCGTTTACTAAGTCAAAACCCTAATTATTAAAATTTCATCATTTCACAGCATTTAAAAACTACTGCTATAGGTTATATTTGAAAACATTTTATTCAGCAAAACAACATTTATAAACTGCTATAACAGTTCAGTTTAAACAAAAATCATATTTCAGCCTACTACAGTCCTTAACAAGTGCTACAGTAGTCCTTTTATTAGTTCAGGTTCAATTTTAGTTTCTGCTACAACGGCACTTACCAAGTACTACCATAGCCTTAGTTCATTTTAGTCTTTTGGTTCACTTATATAATCCACAACACTTAACAAGTGCTACAGATTCTACCTAGTTCAGAACTTATAAAATCATACATTAAAAATGTTCATTTCGATCCTTTAACTAATTTATTTTAACGAGAAATTTTACAAGTTAAAACCAAAACTTACAAATTTGCTTATTACATTCATTTCAACATTTAAAATTAAACTCCAATTTTCCACCAATTTAAAACTAAAATTCCATTTCAATTTAATTAACTTAAGTTTCCATCTTTTCTTTTAGTCAAAATTTCAAATTTAAGTTTCGTTTTAAAATCAATATTCCTCCATTTATTTATATTTATCACATAGAAAAATCATTTCCATTCTAAATGAATCACTTAAAAGTTCGATTTAAATCAATTTAATATTATTACAATATTTAAATTATTTAAAAGTATCCAGAAAATACAGAAAAATAACCACGGGTCTGTATAATATTTTCTAGCCTAAGTCAAGTGATACGGATACTATTTCATTTCAATCCGTAATTTACAAAGAAAAATTCGGGTTTTATCATTTCAAACCCGCAATCCCAAGTAAATAAAATTTTATTGAAAATCGTTCAGGCCTATCATTTCAGCCCATAACGACCTTCCCTTATTCTAAAGTCCGTTCGGGTATGTATCATTTCAACCCATAGTGATTCTATTCTACAGGGAACTTGCAGTGTGATTTAACAGAATAGAATAACAGTAAAATAAGAATAGAATATAACAGATGATACGATATGCAGTTTTAACAATTAACATCAACTATAAATAAATCACAGGTAATTATAACATCATTTATTTATTTATTTATTTCTACACATTCAGTTGCGGTCGTTTCACAATCATATAAGTATGAATATTCGTGTGAGATTTACTCACCTCTACGGAGCTGGAGATTCGATACGGAAAGGAAAGACGATGTCTATTGGAAGCACGCGGATAGCACGATCAGTCGTTAGCGGATGCGCCAACTAGATTCAAAACAAAAAGCACCATAAATAATCAAATCGAAGGTTGCACGAAATTTTTTCAAATGAAGCAATCAAACGAAAAGGAACAAGTTGAAATCGAAAGCAATAGCTTGACCACTTTTAAAATATAGATTATAACTTTAAATTTTCAGCGTAACAAAACACATTTTCTCAACAGAAGCTCAGATGAATACCTATATTCAATACCAAAATACAAAAAGTGACAAAACAAGTTTGTTCACTTTAAATTTTTTTTTTCTCAACTAAACAAAGCCAGGTTGCAAATATAACTAAGTTACCAAAAATTTAAAGGAACAAAACAGTTTTTTTTTTCAATTCAAATACAAGGCAGAGGCAAAAGACTATAGTTCCAAATACACGGAGACTAACAAAAATATTTCTCCTTTCAAAACAAGGTTAGTGGAAACAAACTAAAAGTAGGATACCAAAACACATGGCAAAAGCAACATTTTATCATTTCCTTTTTCAAACAGAGGCTCAAAGGCAAATATACATAATACTAAAAATATGCCAGGTGCGAAAATAGGGTCTGCTCATTTTTTTTTTCAACAACAGGTGCTCGGGTTGCCTTGGTTCGAGTGGTCTCGCATGAGTTCAAGGATCAGTGGGGTAGGCTGGTGGTGAATAGAGGCACGCGTATGGGTGTTATGTGGTTCTCGGCCTGAGGTTGCCGTGGTGTTGGCATGGAGGCAAATGGGTCAGGCGAAGGGGTTGGTCGTGGGGTTGGTGACGTGGTGGGTTCTCGGCTGGTGTTGTGCTCGGGTTCGGTGCGACTGGGTTCGGTGGCTGGCAAAGCGGGGTGATGTGGCGGTTCTCGTCACAGTCTGGTGGTTGTCGTGGTGTCGGCATGGCCAGTGGGTCGCCTGGGTGGTTGGCTGGTCTCGTGGTGGGTGGTGATGGTCTGGGGTTTCGGTGAAGGGCTGACGTGATGGTGAGAAGTGGTGGTGGTTTCTGGCGTTGGCGACGGCATGGGGTTGGGTCTGGAAATATATGGTGAATGGGATAGGTGATGGCCAAAACACGGAACAGCAAACACAGGGGACACCAATAAAAGAAATACAAAATACAAAAATGTAAAAGAAAGAAGGTGCTGTCCTTACCTTCTAGAGGAATGCTCACGCGAATATGATGGAGGTGAAAATTCTCAATTTGCAGTATGAAAAATTTTGCTAACGAAGGAAAATGAAACAGCTGTCTATAATTCGTAGAGAGGAGGCAAAAGTTTTTTAACGGTGGCAAAAGTTAAGGCAATAAATGTTATTAAGTTTGAACGAAACGTAAGGAAGATAAAAGGGGAATGGAATGATTCTCACGCGTACAATTCAATTCAAGATTCTATTGAAATTTTCAAACTGAAACATACAGCTGAAATAGCATTGTTAACGCAAGAAAAGGTCAAACGGACAAGGAACGACGAACGTAAAGTGTAACGCCCAAAGTAACGTACAACCGTTATTTCTTTTATCAATTAAAAATTGAAACAAATGCTAACGGTTTTCTTTAATAAAATAACGTATCATTCTAAACCAACAATTAAATAGCTATTACCATAATAAATAAATTTGATTGTTTAAAATAAATTAAAGAATGGATATAAATAAACGTAACGAATTGCAAAGTTTAAATTTCCCGTTTCACATAAATTATCACACTTTTAATTCAAATCAATATTCAAAAGTTTATTTTTAAAGAAAATTTCGTTAAAATTTTTGGGCTGTTACACTCTCCCCCACTTAAAACTTTTCGTCCCCGAAAAGGAATGAGGTACGGGAAAGCAAAGAAAAGATAGAGTGAATAGAATTAAGACAAGATGATAAGAAGATTGGAATTATACTTGATAACTATTGTTATAGGTAAGTTTAACAAAATGGAGGTGATCAAATCAAGAACACAAACACGAAAAAGATCCTCTAGAGTCTGAATCACCCCTTTCACTTGACCGACGGTCTATGAATGGAAAAACAGTGTTCAGATCCAGATGAGTAACAAAGATTATCAAAGATTACAGAAAGATTTCTAAACAGAAAGATTATAGAAAGATGCTTATACCAGTCTCTGGCAAGATGAGGGAAAATAAGGACAACCAAAAGATGGTTTGAAAAACAAAATAAGATAATAGTTTGAAACCGTAATGCTTTGAAATCATAATACTTTGAAATCATAATACTTTGAAATCATAACAATTTAGAGGCGTTTATCATTTGGAAATCATACTACTAAAATCATAACACATTGGAAATGTTATTCTAAAAAATAATAATATAATACTTAGAAAATCATAACACCTTTTAAAATAATCTTCATTTAAACCATTTTAATTTAGGTCAAATAATATTCATTTTAAAGTTGTAGCATTTCTAAGTTCATTCAATTATAAAACTTCCAAAACATTGTATTTTCAAAACAGCAGCACTTATAAAATGCTACAGTAGATATATTAATATTTCAAATCAGTTTTATTCTAGAATATTCATTTGGATATCATTTAACTTATGACTTATTAACACAAACTTTTATGAATGGAATATCCAAATTAAACTATACTTCGTTTATTAAGTCAAAAGCTCACTATTTTACTTATCTCTTCATTTAACAAATAACCTAACACTTATTTAAAATGCCCATTTCATAAATAGATATTCCTTCAATAAGTTACACTTAAAATTCCATTTTAAAACCAAATTCTCAATTATCAATTTTTTTAGTGATGTTAAAATACAATTTAAATCATAATCATTCATTTTTCAAGACATATCTATTTCATGAATAAAATATTTATATAGCAAATATAACAATCTAATTTCTTTACACATTTATTCATTTAGACCTCACTTAAACTATGAATTCAAATTAAATAAACTTTATTACAAAATGTCCAATTCTAATGTATTTTATTTTATCTATTCAAAGATACATTATTTATTATGCAACATATTCATTTCAGGAAATAACCATTATTAAAATTCCTAGGTTAGACTTAAGGTTCCATATTAAATAAAATTTGATTATTAAGTTATTTAAATAAAATCTCTTTAGATTCCTTTTTCAATATTTGCCTCTGTTAATCTTTTATAACTAAAATTTAAGTGTATAACATGTATTATAACCACTCAAATTTTATTTATAAAAGTCCTTTTTATATTGTATATTATCCAATTCCATATTCAACTTCTGTGTAATTTAGGTAAGTTATATTGGAATGAAATTGTGTGTTATACAAGTAAACTTTCCAATTCAATTATCTCAAGTTTGAATCATTTATTCTAATTTTTGATTTTCTTCTTATAACTGAAATTATTCTTTAAAATAAAATTTAAGAATTAAACTTCTGATTCCTTTCAAACCATTTAGAGATAAGTAATTATATATACATAATATGTCAAATCAAATTTAAATCATATATCTATATATATTATAATCTAGTCATATTTTAGAAATTCAAATCAATTAGATTTTCCAAACAAAGCTGTAGCAAGACTACAGAACGGTCTCTTCACTTCGAAACTCGAAAATGAACGTCGATGATGCTGCAGTCATCACCGAAATTATTTTCCAGCGACAAAGAGAAGAGCACTTAATTTTTTTTTTAAACTTTAAAATCCTTTAGAGAAAAATTTTTATTCAAAATACTTTAAATAATATCCTTATAAAATTTTTAAACACAAGGTTTGAAACCATCGGAAATTAAATTCTTTAAATTTCTTGTTTTAATTTCAGTTCCCAAATAAATTTATAAACAACTATTTATAAATTCATTTGTAGAACAACAAATGATAAATAAAGTATTATCACTTCAAATTATCAATTTAAATCAATTTATTAAGTTCCATAAATTTTCCTATATCAAAATTTATTTCATTAACAATTTTAAAATAATATTGTGTGAGTCTGTTCTGTCAAAGTGTTTTAGAAATCCTATCGATAGCGTTGATCAGACGAATCGATCGGAAACCCAAATCATCATCAACAACTCAAACAACACAATATATAAAACAAAACATAGCTTTACTAGTACAATTTAAAATGTTTGGAGATAGTTTAGAAACAAAAGACAAGATGGTTAAACAGAGTAGAGAGATGGGTAAGCTTAGGTAAATCGCGGACAACCTTAACCGGGTCAACCGTGACTTAAAGAATAAGATCGATGTGGATTTTTGTAGGATAAATCTACGTTCGATCTAAAGAGATAGAGTTTGGAATAATAAAAGATATTAGCATCTAAACCAAGGATAGATAAAATCTCTGGTGAATCGATGCTGACTGTAAAGGATTTTCACCCTTTTACAAGAAAATTAGAATATTGGCGAGACCGCCAATTCACTATAAAGACCATTCGAAGTGGAGTTATGTGATACTCCAAAATCAAAAGAAGATGAATAGTGAGGGACAAGAATGAATTTTGGAACCGCAGGAAACGTTCCAAAATTCAAAGGAAATCGAATCAAAAGGAAGAGATTCAAACTCGAGCGAAAGTGATTCTGTAAATAAATTTACCATACATTCTATGTTTTGCCTCAAAGCCAAAGCTCTGATACCAACTGTAACGACCCGATATTTTCAACCATTCGCATCCATTATAAGTGTATAGGTAGACACTCATGCCGGAGTTGAATTGCTCAAAATACCGCGTTGTAATTAAAATTTGGCAAATCTCAGAATATACAGTAAATAAATATAAGCACAGATCACAGACACAGAGTAAAATAATGCAGCGGAAGTAACAGAGATAGTAATTCATGAAGCTACTATATATAAAAGATATATCAGAGTTAAATAACATATGACAGAAGAAATAAAGTACAACAGAAGTCTCAAGACATAAGAGTCTACTAATACAAGAACTGAAATAGAACAACAGACCGAATAGATAAAATGTAATATCCCGGAAATTTGGGGCAATATCAATTTAATAATCTGTTTAAATAATTAAATTGATTGATAATTTTTGATAATAAAATTTGAATTGATTTAATAATCTAATTTAATAAATATTTAATTAGTGAATTTTATCTTTTAAAACCTAATAAATTGATTTCTATTTATAATGTATATATATTTGTATATATTGTAAATAGAAAAGCTTTGGTTTGTATTTAATTTACATATGATATGTTAATTCATTTAGTAATAGAAGTAATTTATAATCTCTTTTATAAATTATTTTAAAATTGATAAATTTGTTATTTCAAACAATAATTATAATAGGATTATTATTTCAAATTGAATGTGTTGTTTTAAATTTACTTTAAATTGGATTTTAAGAATATAATTTGAATTTGAATTTGAAATTCAAAAGAAGTAATATTTAAATAGTTTTAGACTTTAAAATATATGTATAAGCTTTTATTTATAAGTATAATTGGTTATTCTTTAAAAAGTTATCTTTATATATAAATAGATAAGTAATAAGTGTTTAATAAATTAAGAAAAAGCTTTTATTTACATTTAAAATAAATATAAATTTATCATAAGGACATGTGTAAATCTATAAAAGCTTGTTTAAACAAATGTAAACTAATTAACCACTCTAAGTGACAAATGTCAAGTTTTTAAAATTTTGTTTTCTTTTATTTTTAAGAAACTACAAATTAACTTATATATGCATACCTCTCCCTTCATTTTATTTTTCTATCTTCTTGAATTCAAAGAGAAACTTTCAGCCTGCAATAAAATTCTCAAAACAAAATCAGTAACTCAAATCTATCTTCCTCTCTAAAAAAATCTGCAATTCAAATCCTATTTCTCTAGAACCAAATCAGTAATTAAATTTCTCTCAAACCAGATTCCTCAAACAAAGATCTGTAATGTATTTCTTCAAAAATCTGTAACCATTTTCCAAAAATCAAAGACAAAAACCTGTTTTTCTTATTCAAAATCTGAAAGCAAGCAACTGATCTAAGCAACATCTCAACAAGATAATTGACATGCATGCAAGATCCAATAACAGCAAGCAATTCAGGTTTTAATAGCAAAAGGCATTCAGATTTTAAAAAGTATTCAAAAGCTTTTCAAATTCCTGTTTCAAGCTCTGTTTATCTTCTTCTCAAATTGGTGAGTAACACTTTTCTAAAAGCTTAAGTATTCTTTAAATCTGGTTGCATGTTGAAATTATGGAAATGTCATGTGTGATTTTAGATAAGTAGACTTATCTGTATATATAGATTTATATATATGCTATGCTGATGTATTGGTATATCACCTGTTCTTCACTTTCAAATCAGATGAGTAAACTCCCCTTCATAAAGTTTTAAATCTATTATAATTTGTTTGCATGGGATGAATATTTGAAAGTATGTGTGAAATTGTTGTATGAACGTAGATATTGCCTGTATATATATATATATATATATATATATATATATATATATGTAAGAAATTGGATGCATGTCTGTGTTCTAGTATATCTATGCCTCTGTTCAAAAATTTATAGGCATGATTAAATTCAAAATTCAAAACCTCCTCCCCTGATCTCTTTGAACACATGATGTTAAAAAGGAATTTGTTTGTGTTGATGTAATACAAATTCTAAAAATAAAAATAAGAAGAACTATTAGGCAATTTATCTGGAAATTGGTAATTTACAGTAGAAATCATTATAAGTCAGAAAATCAAGTTTCCAAATTCTAAGTTTTAATTACATGATCTGTTTCGAAATTTAAAATGATGAATTTTGATCATATTATTAAAAAAATTTAAGTTGTTTGGGTCGAGATATATTGAGATGAACGGAAATTGGAATTTTACCAATTTCTGGCGATCGCGAAGATCTGTTGTCTCTGGTTCGTGAGTGAAGTTTGCTGGGAGATCGGAGATTATGGGAAAAATAGTGGATGGCCATATAGATGATCGTGGCGATGGTGGTTGGTCGATTGATTTTCTAAACCTAGTTTTACTGGGTTACAACTTTTGCGTGAGTTCGACTTCCTCTAGTGATCGAGTTGGCTAGGGTTTTAGGCACTGGAAGATGGTGGGTTGACGAGGTCTTCACCGAAGTTTCAACGACGATGATGATCGGAGAAGTTGGGTTCGAGCATTTTTCCAGGTTGGGTTCTGTTCCAGGTGGTGATCGAATAACTCGAATTCGAATTTCGTGTTTGAACGAAGCTCAGGTAGTCGGAATCGTGTGAGATGGTCGGGGTCGATATGATGGCGATGGAATTGATGGTCGGAGACGATCATCTCGTATGTGCACGTGAACGAGTATCAGCGTATCAATGTGTAGTTTGGGTTTTTACAAAGGGAAGGATTTTGAGTTGCTCGAGTTTTTAGCGTGAGTAACTCGAAGTATCGTGAGGATGGACTCGAAGCAATTATAGTATAGGCTCGAGTCAACTTTCTGTGTTACAGGTTTTAAAACCTGTCAGTTTTAAATTTAAAACTAAAATTTTAAAAATGTAAAGTTAATCTGGAATCTAATTTAGTGTGAATCTTAGCTTTGGAATAATATAAGTTTTTAAATGTAAATTGTTTTGACTATTTTAAATTGGTTAAAAGGTTTGAATTTTTAAAATGAAGATTTAAGTGTAAGTAAGTTTTAAAAATGTAAAGTTAATCTGGAATCAAAGTTTAATCTGCATTCCAGTTTGAAATAAAAGGAAGTTTTCAAATAATTGTTTAAAGTATATTTTAAAAAGATTTGAATTTAAATGAAATAGTTTAAAATCTTATAAATTTCTTTTATAAATGTAAGTGTTCTTAACATTTGGTTTTAAAAAGAATTTGGTAAAATTTGATTTAAAATTGGTTAAAGTTAAATTATAATTATTTTAAATCTTTAATTTTGAAATGAATTAAAGAAAATTTTTAAAGTAAATGTTTGAAGTCTTTTGTTAAAATAGTTAAAGGTAAATACTTTAATTTAGAAAGTAATTAAGGTTTAATGATTTAAGATTCATTAAATTAATGAGGTAATTAAAGAATAATTTAATAATTTAATTAATTAATGGTTTAGTATTAATTAATTAAATAATTAGGATTATAAGTTAATTAATTAAGTGTTAATTAATTTGAGATTTAGAATCATTTGTTAAATAAGTATGAGTTATTAATAAATGATTGGAAATTAATTAATCAAGTGATTAGAAATTAATTTAAGAAATTAATTTAGTAATTAGAAATTAATTAAAGGGTGATTAAGAATTTATTAATTTGTAATTAATAAATAGTTGATTAAAGATTAATTACTTAAAGAAAGTAATTAAAATTGTTAATAATTAATGAGGGATCATTAATTAGGGATTATTAAATAAATTTAATAAATGGGATTAATTTTGATAATCAAGTAGATTAATTAACTAATGATAATCTTTTATGAATTGGTTAAGTATAATTACTTAATGAAAGTAATTAAGGGAATTAATTACTTAAGGTAATTAATTAAATAAATTTGATTTAGTTAAATTAATTAATTGAATTAATTTAAGATAATCACTTGATTACGTGATAAGTATAATTACTTAAATGTAATTAGTGAAAGTATAAATTACTTAGGAAAGTAATTAAAGTTAATTAGTGGATGTAATTAACTAAAGATGATTTAAAAAGTAATTTGAAGTTTAATTACTTTTGAATAATTAATCAAGGGATTAATTAAAGGATAATTAATTAAGGAGTAATTAATTTATGAAGTGGAGTAATCAAGGGAAGATAATTACTAAATGAGATTAATCAAAGGTGATTAATAAATGTAACTAATTAATTATTAAATGTAATTAATTTAAATAAGATAATTAATTAAGAATAATTAAGGATCATTAATTAATATAATTAATGATGTAATTAAGAATTGATTAATTAAGATTAATTAATAAATAATTAGTGATTAAAGTAATTAATTAATTATAATTAATTAAGGATTAATGTAATTAAGTATAATTAATTGATTAATGTAGTAATTAAAGATTAATTACTGAAATGGTTTAAGTTAATTAATTTGTGAAATTAATTAAGAGTTAATTACTTAAAGTAATTAAAGCATAATTAACCAGGAATGATTAATTAAGATGATACTTAAAGTATGATTAATTAATTGGTTTAATTAATAATTAAGTAAGCAGGATTTATAGGATGAAGTAATTAATTTAATTCACTTTAAATTAATTAGAGATGATAAATCATTGCTTAAGGATGGATGAATGAGATTGAATGTATTTCATTGTTTGATATCTCTGATGAGATATGATTGATTAATACTGGATGTTTGATATTGGGTGATTGGTTGATATTGGATGATTTGTATGTCTCTGATATATATATGATATATGCTGCTTTGTGAGATGAATGTTGATATGAATTATCTATTGTGATAATGTTATTTATCTATCTGTTTATATCATCCTGAATAAGTTTAAATGTTTAAACCTTTAAACAACTTGGCCTTAAAAGATACGCTTTGGATTTCGATGAGACCGGGATCGGGTTTCCGTATACCGGATTTCCAGGTCTGGAGACCCGAATACCACATTGATCCAAATTAACGATAGGTCGTGAATCAAGTGAAGATGAAGATTCAGAGTGCAAGGGTTATTGTCGTTAACTCTGAGGGTGATTCCAAAAATGAGTGTAACGAGATAATGCCTTCGGTTTCGTTCGAACCCGGAACGAATTTGTATGGATTGAATGCTTTCAGCACATCGTCAGGCGGACGATGAGCATTCTAAGTGATATGTTCTGATTAAAGGTAATCGTAACCTCAAGCCTCATCAACCGGGAATGGCTAAAACAGGGGAGGTGCAGCAAGGCTTCGTGGGTAGCACCCACTGAGAGCAAGATAGATCCCTGTCTAGAGGTCCCTTTTCTTTTATTCGGCTTAGTGTGTGGTTGGTCGCGCCAACTACGGGATTATCTTGTTCGGGATTATCCAGTAAGGGATGGTTCCGGCTTTGTGTTGCAGGGGAGCGGGCGTACTCCTCGGTACGGTGATCTAGGCCACGTACTGTGACGGGCGGTACCCCAGTAGCCCTGCCATTGTATGGAATCCAAACTCCAATAAGTGCCGTACGTATTAGTTGTGCCAACTATGTTGGAATGTGAGATGTAAGCATTTCAGCTATTTCTGTATTTTACTTGAAAACCCTAGACCCTATTATAATACAATCAGATTTCCTATCAAATGTTTTGGTTAGCGTAAGGTAAAAACTTACCCATGTTTATTTGTGGGGAGTCTTACGTGATACCTTTTCTTTCTAAAGGTTTTGAAGTTAAGCAAGTTTAACCTGTTACTCACACCAGACCCATGTCTGACCCAAGTGTTTATTTCTGTTTTATAAACTCTTGGGTACTCAAATTTTTACGAGTAGCCAAGGGATTCAGGTTTAGCTTTGACGAATATTCTGGAGGAGCAATGGAGCAGGAGGCTTCGGCGTTCGTAGATATAGTATTCCGCTGTGTTGATATCTGTGATAGTGTCTTGTCTTGTATTTGAGTTGAAATGTCTAGACAGATGTTTATAACTGTCTAGTAAGTGATGTATATGCTGTGTAACTCTGTAAATTGTTGTATACTATGTAATAGATTATGTTATTAATATAATTTATTCGTTCCGCTGTGAGATCGTTGTTGTTGTTTCTTTCTTTCTTCTCTTCTTTTCTATTTTCTACCCCTTTCTTTCTTATTAACGATGCGACTTTCTGTGGAGAGAAAGTCGTGGTCGTTACAGTGGTATCAGAGCATAGGTTGAGCGAATGCCTAAGCTTTTGGTTAAGTGAATATCAGAACACTAGGTTGAGTGAATACCTAGGTTCGGAAGGATTGTTCATTAGAGACAGGATCTATAGCAACCTGTTTGAGTCTGAGTATATATATATACGAGAGCGCGTATTTGTTAGTTATATAAAATGGTTTTATATTGTGTTAATTGATCGGTTGAGTGGTATATGGATTCTGGTCAATACGAGTAGTTGACGTTATTGATAGGGATCTCTAAACACTTGACCAGGCCAACAGACACAATATTGTTTTAAAAAGGTAGATGAAATAATTTTACCCAAATATAATTTCTATATAAAAAAGTATCATTTTAAATGTATATGGTATTTGTAATGATTGGTTGAGATGATAATAATTTATCATCTAGGATTAGGAGTCTGAGTGTTGAGGTTGGAAGTGTATCTGTCGAGACTGTAGACCTAATACCGTCTCGAGTGAACTTTGCAATTGTGAGGATTTCATCGATCTCTGAAGAAAACCTTTTAAGGTTCGGAGTTCATCTTTGAAGTTTGGATGGGTAGAGTTGGATCTGTCGGAGAACAGAAGCGAGTGATGGTATCTCAGGTAATAGTAGCTGTGTGATGAGACGCAGTGACTATGGATGTTCCCGAAGATGTTTTCTTTGGAACAAGTTGTGGAAGTGTGTCTGCTTCGGTGTTGTGGCTGAGTTCAGCATGGTGATTCTGTTTGGTTTGAGGTTCGAGTTTCTCGAAGAGCTTTGGTTAAGAAGTCTTTGGCATCTGTGGCAGTAGTGCAGCTCGGAGTATTCTGTGATGGCAGGAAGTTTTCTGGATGAGCAGTTTTTCTGGAAGTGAAGTTCAGAAGCAGCAGAGTGGATCCATTTCTTCGATAAATTGGATAAATAAGTGTAAGCTGTTCTGATTGGTAAAGAGAGAACAGTCTGTTTGGAATTAGGATGGGTTGATCGCAAAAGTGACTTGCGATTGCTGAGTGTTCTCTTGGGTTGTCAGAATTTTTCTGGATGTCTCCAGAGAAGTCAGAAGTTTGTCCGCATCTGAAGGTTGAGTTTTCTTATCGACTGGATTCCAGGAGTAATATCGGTGGTTCAGTCTAGTGGAAGGATGTTTCCTAGAGATGGAGTTGGCGAAGCAACTCAAGTTTTGCTGGAGTATCTGAGTTTTCTTTATGGATCAGTGAACCTTATTTCTGGAATAAGTTGTCCAGTCTGTGCTTGTGTCCTACCTCAGATCAGAGTTGAGCAGCGAAAGCAGTTTGGAGTGTATCTCTGGATGGGAGAAGTAAGTTTAGAATCTACTGATGTTGTGAAGTAGAGTTGTGTTTTGGATCTCTTCTGTGTTCTGACCTGGATAAGTATTTGGACTTCTGAATTGAATTGTCAGTTTGGATAACTGGAATTCAATGTATTTTACGTATCTCCGAGGGAGTATGTGTTTAATCTATCTCTGGTTTAGGAATCAGCAGTTCTGGAGGATTTGGTTGTTGAGTCAGACTCGTCTGTAGTCTGATATTCTGTTTAGTTTTGTAAATCTAGATAAGTAGGAGCTCTATAGCTTAGTATTGATTGTTTGGATTATTTGTAGAGCGAGTATCCCGGTATATATACTTGGGGAAACTCGAGGAAATTCTATTCAGATTTTTTTTCGCTAGATAGTTAGAATTGTTTGTTTGGACGATTGGTTGCTATGATTGTTAGCATATGGATGATAATACATCCTTGTGATTTAAAAAGATTATTAAATTACCTTTGTTTTAAATTTCGGGGACGAAATTATTTTAAGGGGAGAGGAATGTAATATCCCGGAAATTTGGGGCAATATCAATTTAATAATCTGTTTAAATAATTAAATTGATTGATAATTTTTGATAATAAAATTTGAATTGATTTAATAATCTAATTTAATAAATATTTAATTAGTGAATTTTATCTTTTAAAACCTAATAAATTGATTTCTATTTATAATGTATATATATTTGTATATATTGTAAATAGAAAAGCTTTGGTTTGTATTTAATTTACATATGATATGTTAATTCATTTAGTAATAGAAGTAATTTATAATCTCTTTTATAAATTATTTTAAAATTGATAAATTTGTTATTTCAAACAATAATTATAATAGGATTATTATTTCAAATTGAATGTGTTGTTTTAAATTTACTTTAAATTGGATTTTAAGAATATAATTTGAATTTGAATTTGAAATTCAAAAGAAGTAATATTTAAATAGTTTTAGACTTTAAAATATATGTATAAGCTTTTATTTATAAGTATAATTGGTTATTCTTTAAAAAGTTATCTTTATATATAAATAGATAAGTAATAAGTGTTTAATAAATTAAGAAAAAGCTTTTATTTACATTTAAAATAAATATAAATTTATCATAAGGACATGTGTAAATCTATAAAAGCTTGTTTAAACAAATGTAAACTAATTAACCACTCTAAGTGACAAATGTCAAGTTTTAAAAATTTTGTTTTCTTTTATTTTTAAGAAACTACAAACTAACTTATATATGCATACCTCTCCCTTCATTTTATTTTTCTATCTTCTTGAATTCAAAGAGAAACTTTCAGCCTGCAATAAAATTCTCAAAACAAAATCAGTAACTCAAATCTATCTTCCTCTCTAAAAAAATCTGCAATTCAAATCCTATTTCTCTAGAACCAAATCAGTAATTAAATTTCTCTCAAACCAGATTCCTCAAACAAAGATCTGTAATGTATTTCTTCAAAAATCTGTAACCATTTTCCAAAAATCAAAGACAAAAACCTGTTTTTCTTATTCAAAATCTGAAAGCAAGCAACTGATCTAAGCAACATCTCAACAAGATAATTGGCATGCATGCAAGATCCAATAACAGCAAGCAATTCAGGTTTTAATAGCAAAAGGCATTCAGATTTTAAAAAGTATTCAAAAGCTTTTCAAATTCCTGTTTCAAGCTCTGTTTATCTTCTTCTCAAATTGGTGAGTAACACTTTTCTAAAAGCTTAAGTATTCTTTAAATCTGGTTGCATGTTGAAATTATGGAAATGTCATGTGTGATTTTAGATAAGTAGACTTATCTGTATATATAGATTTATATATATGCTATGCTGATGTATTGGTATATCACCTGTTCTTCACTTTCAAATCAGATGAGTAAACTCCCCTTCATAAAGTTTTAAATCTATTATAATTTGTTTGCATGGGATGAATATTTGAAAGTATGTGTGAAATTGTTGTATGAACGTAGATATTGCCTGTATATATATATATATATATGTAAGAAATTGGATGCATGTCTGTGTTCTAGTATATCTATGCCTCTGTTCAAAAATTTATAGGCATGATTAAATTCAAAATTCAAAACCTCCTCCCCTGATCTCTTTGAACACATGATGTTAAAAAGGAATTTGTTTGTGTTGATGTAATACAAATTCTAAAAATAAAAATAAGAAGAACTATTAGGCAATTTATCTGGAAATTGGTAATTTACAGTAGAAATCATTATAAGTCAGAAAATCAAGTTTCCAAATTCTAAGTTTTAATTACATGATCTGTTTCGAAATTTAAAATGATGAATTTTGATCATATTATTAAAAAAATTTAAGTTGTTTGGGTCGAGATATATTGAGATGAACGGAAATTGGAATTTTACCAATTTCTGGCGATCGCGAAGATCTGTTGTCTCTGGTTCGTGAGTGAAGTTTGCTGGGAGATCGGAGATTATGGGAAAAATAGTGGATGGCCATATAGATGATCGTGGCGATGGTGGTTGGTCGATTGATTTTCTAAACCTAGTTTTACTGGGTTACAACTTTTGCGTGAGTTCGACTTCCTCTAGTGATCGAGTTGGCTAGGGTTTTGGGCACTGGAAGATGGTGGGTTGACGAGGTCTTCACCGAAGTTTCAACGACGATGATGATCGGAGAAGTTGGGTTCGAGCATTTTTCCAGGTTGGGTTCTGTTCCAGGTGGTGATCGAATAACTCGAATTCGAATTTCGTGTTTGAACGAAGCTCAGGTAGTCGGAATCGTGTGAGATGGTCGGGGTCGATATGATGGCGATGGAATTGATGGTCGGAGACGATCATCTCGTATGTGCACGTGAACGAGTATCAGCGTATCAATGTGTAGTTTGGGTTTTTACAGAGGGAAGGATTTTGAGTTGCTCGAGTTTTTAGCGTGAGTAACTCGAAGTATCGTGTGGATGGACTCGAAGCAATTATAGTATATGCTCGAGTCAACTTTCTGTGTTACAGGTTTTAAAACCTGTCAGTTTTAAATTTAAAACTAAATTTTTAAAAATGTAAAGTTAATCTGGAATCTAATTTAGTGTGAATCTTAGCTTTGGAATAATATAAGTTTTTAAATGTAAATTGTTTTAACTATTTTAAATTGGTTAAAAGGTTTGAATTTTTAAAATGAAGATTTAAGTGTAAGTAAGTTTTAAAAATGTAAAGTTAATCTGGAATCAAAGTTTAATCTGCATTCCAGTTTGAAATAAAAGGAAGTTTTCAAATAATTGTTTAAAGTATATTTTAAAAAGATTTGAATTTAAATGAAATAGTTTAAAATCTTATAAATTTCTTTTATAAATGTAAGTGTTCTTAACATTTGGTTTTAAAAAGAATTTGGTAAAATTTGATTTAAAATTGGTTAAAGTTAAATTATAATTATTTTAAATCTTTAATTTTGAAATGAATTAAAGAAAAATTTTAAAGTAAATGTTTGAAGTCTTTTGTTAAAATAGTTAAAGGTAAATACTTTAATTTAGAAAGTAATTAAGGTTTAATGATTTAAGATTCATTAAATTAATGAGGTAATTAAAGAATAATTTAATAATTTAATTAATTAATGGTTTAGTATTAATTAATTAAATAATTAGGATTATAAGTTAATTAATTAAGTGTTAATTAATTTGAGATTTAGAATCATTTGTTAAATAAGTATGAGTTATTAATAAATGATTGGAAATTAATTAATCAAGTGATTAGAAATTAATTTAAGAAATTAATTTAGTAATTAGAAATTAATTAAAAGGTGATTAAGAATTTATTAATTTGTAATTAATAAATAGTTGATTAAAGATTAATTACTTAAAGAAAGTAATTAAAATTGTTAATAATTAATGAGGGATCATTAATTAGGGATTATTAAATAAATTTAATAAATGGGATTAATTTTGATAATCAAGTAGATTAATTAACTAATGATAATCTTTTATGAATTGGTTAAGTATAATTACTTAATGAAAGTAATTAAGGGAATTAATTACTTAAGGTAATTAATTAAATAAATTTGATTTAGTTAAATTAATTAATTGAATTAATTTAAGATAATCACTTGATTACGTGATAAGTATAATTACTTAAATGTAATTAGTGAAAGTATAAATTACTTAGGAAAGTAATTAAAGTTAATTAGTGGATGTAATTAACTAAAGATGATTTAAAAGGTAATTTGAAGTTTAATTACTTTTGAATAATTAATCAAGGGATTAATTAAAGGATAATTAATTAAGGAGTAATTAATTTATGAAGTGGAGTAATCAAGGGAAGATAATTACTAAATGAGATTAATCAAAGGTGATTAATAAATGTAACTAATTAATTATTAAATGTAATTAATTTAAATAAGATAATTAATTAAGAATAATTAAGGATCATTAATTAATATAATTAATGATGTAATTAAGAATTGATTAATTAAGATTAATTAATAAATAATTAGTGATTAAAGTAATTAATTAATTATAATTAATTAAGGATTAATGTAATTAAGTATAATTAATTGATTAATGTAGTAATTAAAGATTAATTACTGAAATGGTTTAAGTTAATTAATTTGTGAAATTAATTAAGAGTTAATTACTTAAAGTAATTAAAGCATAATTAACCAGGAATGATTAATTAAGATGATACTTAAAGTATGATTAATTAATTGGTTTAATTAATAATTAAGTAAGCAGGATTTATAGGATGAAGTAATTAATTTAATTCACTTTAAATTAATTAGAGATGATAAATCATTGCTTAAGGATGGATGAATGAGATTGAATGTATTTCATTGTTTGATATCTCTGATGAGATATGATTGATTAATACTGGATGTTTGATATTGGGTGATTGGTTGATATTGGATGATTTGTATGTCTCTGATATATATATGATATATGCTGCTTTGTGAGATGAATGTTGATATGAATTATCTATTGTGATAATGTTATTTATCTATCTGTTTATATCATCCTGAATAAGTTTAAATGTTTAAACCTTTAAACAACTTGGCCTTAAAAGATACGCTTTGGATTTCGATGAGACCGGGATCGGGTTTCCGTATACCGGATTTCCAGGTCTGGAGACCCGAATACCACATTGATCCAAATTAACGATAGGTCGTGAATCAAGTGAAGATGAAGATTCAAAGTGCAAGGGTTATTGTCGTTAACTCTGAGGGTGATTCCAAAAATGAGTGTAACGAGATAATGCCTTCGGTTTCGTTCGAACCCGGAACGAATTTGTATGGATTGAATGCTTTCAGCACATCGTCAGGCGGACGATGAGCATTCTAAGTGATATGTTCTGATTAAAGGTAATCATAACCTCAAGCCTCATCAACCGGGAATGGCTAAAACAGGGGAGGTGCAGCAAGGCTTCGTGGGTAGCACCCACTGAGAGCAAGATAGATCCCTGTCTAGAGGTCCCTTTTCTTTTATTCGGCTTAGTGTGTGGTTGGTCGCGCCAACTACGGGATTATCTTGTTCGGGATTATCCAGTAAGGGATGGTTCCGGCTTTGTGTTGCAGGGGAGCGGGCGTACTCCTCGGTACGGTGATCTAGGCCACGTACTGTGACGGGCGGTACCCCAGTAGCCCTGCCATTGTATGGAATCCAAACTCCAATAAGTGCTGTACGTATTAGTTGTGCCAACTATGTTGGAATGTGAGATGTAAGCATTTCAGCTATTTCTGTATTTTACTTGAAAACCCTAGACCCTATTATAATACAATCAGATTTCCTATCAAATGTTTTGGTTAGCGTAAGGTAAAAACTTACCCATGTTTATTTGTGGGGAGTCTTACGTGATACCTTTTCTTTCTAAAGGTTTTAAAGTTAAGCAAGTTTAACCTGTTACTCACACCAGACCCATGTCTGACCCAAGTGTTTATTTCTGTTTTATAAACTCTTGGGTACTCAAATTTTTACGAGTAGCCAAGGGATTCAGGTTTAGCTTTGACGAATATTCTGGAGGAGCAATGGAGCAGGAGGCTTCGGCGTTCGTAGATATAGTATTCCGCTGTGTTGATATCTGTGATAGTGTCTTGTCTTGTATTTGAGTTGAAATGTCTAGACAGATGTTTATAACTGTCTAGTAAGTGATGTATATGCTGTGTAACTCTGTAAATTGTTGTATACTATGTAATAGTTTATGTTATTAATATAATTTATTCGTTCCGCTGTGAGATCGTTGTTGTTGTTTCTTTCTTTCTTCTCTTCTTTTCTATTTTCTACCCCTTTCTTTCTTATTAACGATGCGACTTTCTGTGGAGAGAAAGTCGTGGTCGTTACATAAAACCAGATAGCAGCTGGATAAGGATGATCTCCAGTAGTCCTAGCTCCATGAAGATGAAGTCCAACTGATACTCAGGCTGACCCGAGCGTAAAATAAAACATAAACACTCGAGTCAGGATATACATACTTATACAATGTAAACCAACTCAAGTGAACTGTAGTAAAGATACAAGTAACTTAGAAGATGCTTGGGACCGCCCATCCTCTAAGGGTCCGTTAAAATATCTACTATGTAGTAATATTCGCTATTATAATAGTGTCTAAATAAGTAAAGTATAATCATATCGGAAAATAGCGTTAAGAGGATGGAGAACCTTAACGCGGTCGGATCTTAAAATCATAATCGTAGTAAAGCTCGATATGGTAGGTGACACGGCACAACTAGGCAATGCCAGGGTAGATATACCAATTACGCACATGGACTGATGGATACGCATAGCAGCCACTACCGTTCCACCTCGAACAACATTCCCAAATCGGAGGATGGCCATCTAGTCAAATCACAAGTAAGAGTATAATATCGAAGAAATGTGTCCGAGAAGAGGTGCTACCTCACTGGTCCGAGATCGCTCCTGTTTTAGCCACCTTATGCCAACTCACGGGAGTTGGGTCCACGTAACATACCTTAAGAACGTCGCCACCATCCTACTTCATTCTGGAATCTCCACCGCGTACACAGTTGCCAAGTGGTTTTCGGTAAGACAGAGAGTATGTCCATATCCGATCCCGGTCTCTTTAACAACCCAACGTTATTATAACCCGTGGTTATAAGTTTTAAAAATAGGTTATACTTCAAAATAGAATATCATTTCAAATCCAAATCTTTATCAAAATAAAGATTAAATCAATTCTAAACCACTTCCATATTTTTAAAATATCATATCATTTCAAAACTTCATTTCAAATCATTTTAATATTCCAAATATCATTTGGGTTCAAATCTAAAAATTCAACTTTAAATACCCTTTAAATTTAAAGGTATACTCATTTATTATCATTTCAAGTCACCTTTTAAATAGTTTATATTCCAATCAAATAATTCATTTAAACCTTTTAAAAGTGTAATTATTATATTTTCAAATCAAGTATTCAATTTCCAAAGTTTCAAACCATTCCGAGTTCGTTTACTAAGTCAAAACCCTAATTATTAAAATTTCATCATTTCACAGCATTTAAAAACAACTGCTATAGGTTATATTTGAAAACATTTTATTCAGCAAAACAACATTTATAAACTGCTATAACAGTTCAGTTTAAACAAAAATCATATTTCAGCCTACTGCAGTCCTTAACAAGTGCTACAGTAGTCCTTTTATTAGTTCAGGTTCAATTTTAGTTTCTGCTACAATGGCACTTACCAAGTACTACCATAGCCTTAGTTCATTTTAGTCTTTTGGTTCACTTATATAATCCACAACACTTAACAAGTGCTACGGATTCTACCTAGTTCAGAACTTATAAAATCATACATTAAAAATGTTCATTTCGATCCTTTAACTAATTTATTTTAACGAGAAATTTTACAAGTTAAAACCAAAACTTACAAATTTTCTTATTACATTCATTTCAATATTTAAAATTAAACTCCATTTTTCCACCAATTTAAAACTAAATTTCCATTTCAATTTAATTAACTTAAGTTTCCATCTTTTCTTTTAGTCAAAATTTCAAATTTAAGTTTCGTTTTAAAATCAATATTCCTCCATTTATTTATATTTATCACATAGAAAAATCATTTCCATTCTAAATGAATCACTTAAAAGTTCGATTTAAATCAATTTAATATTATTACAATATTTAAATTATTTAAAAGTATCCAGAAAATACAGAAAAATAACCACGGGTCTGTATAATATTTTCTAGCCTAAGTCAAGTGATACGGATACTATATCATTTCAATCCGTAATTTAGAAAGAAAAATCCGGGTTTTATCATTTCAAACCCGCAATCCCAAGTAAATAAATTTTAATTGAAAATCGTTCAGGCCTATCATTTCAGCCCATAACGACCTTCCCTTATTCTAAAGTCCGTTCGGGTATGTATCATTTCAACCCATAGTGATTCTATTCTACAGGGAACTTGCAGTGTGATTTAACAGAATAGAATAACAGTAAAATAAGAATAGAATATAACAGATGATACGATATGCAGTTTTAACAATTAACATCAACTATAAATAAATCACAGGTAATTATAACATCATTTATTTATTTATTTATTTCTACACATTCAGTTGCGGTCGTTTCACAATCATATAAGTATGAATATTCGTGTGAGATTTACTCACCTCTACGGAGCTGGAGATTCGATACGGAAAGGAAAGACGATGTCTATTGGAAGCACGCGGATAGCACGATCAGTCGTTAGCGGATGCGCCAACTAGATTCAAAACAAAACGCACCATAAATAATCAAATCGAAGGTTGCACGAAAAATTTTCAAATGAAGCAATCAAACGAAAAGGAACAAGTTGAAATCGAAAGCAATAGCTTGACCACTTTTAAAATATAGATTATAACTTTAAATTTTCAGCGTAACAAAACACATTTTCTCAACAGAAGCTCAGATGAATACCTATATTCAATACCAAAATACAAAAAGTGACAAAACAAGTTTGTTCACTTTAAATTTTTTTTTTCTCAACTAAACAAAGCCAGGTTGCAAATATAACTAAGTTACCAAAAATTTAAAGGAACAAAACAGTTTTTTTTTTCAATTCAAATACAAGGCAGAGGCAAAAGACTATAGTTCCAAATACACGGAGACTAACAAAAATATTTCTCCTTTCAAAACAAGGTTAGTGGAAACAAACTAAAAGTAGGATACCAAAACACATGGCAAAAGCAACATTTTATCATTTCCTTTTTCAAACAGAGGCTCAAAGGCAAATATACATAATACTAAAAATATGCCAGGTGCGAAAATAGGGTCTGCTCATATTTTTTTTTTCAACAACAGGTGCTCGGTCTGCCTTGGTTCGAGTGGTCTCGCATGAGTTCAAGGATCAGTGGGGTAGGCTGGTGGTGAATAGAGGCACGCGTATGGGTGTTATGTGGTTCTCGGCCTGAGGTTGCCGTGGTGTTGGCATGGAGGCAAATGGGTCGGGCGAAGGGGTTGGTCGTGGGGTTGGTGACGTGGTGGGTTCTCGGCTGGTTTTGTGCTCGGGTTCGGTGCGACTGGGTACGGTGGCTGGCAAAGCGGGGTGATGTGGCGGTTCTCGTCATAGTCTGGTGGTTGTCGTGGTGTCGGCATGGCCAGTGGGTCGCCTGGGTGGTTGGCTGGTCTCGTGGTGGGTGGTGATGGTCTGGGGTTTCGGTGAAGGGCTGACGTGATGGTGAGAAGTGGTGGTGGTTTCTGGCGTTGGCGACGGCATGGGGTTGGGTCTGGTAATATATGGTGAATGGGATAGGTGATGGCCAAAACATGGAACAGCAAACACAGGGGACACCAACAAAAGAAATACAAAATACAAAAATGTAAAAGAAAGAAGGTGTTGTCCTTACCTTCTAGAGGATTGCTCACGCGAATATGATGGAGGCGAAAATTCTTAATTTGCAGTATGAAAAATTTTGCTAACGAAGGAAAATGAAATAGCTGTCTATAATTCGTAGAGAGGAGGCAAAAGTTTTTTAACGGTGGCAAAAGTTAAGGCAATAAATGTTATTAAGTTTGAACGAAACGTAAGGAAGATAAAAGGGGAATGGAATGATTCTCAAGCGCACAATTCAATGCAAGATTCTATTGAAATTTTCAAACTGAAACATACAGCTGAAATAGCATTGTTAACGCAAGAAAAGGTCAAACGGACAAGGAACAATGAACGTAAAGTGTAACGCCCAAAGTAACGTACAACCGTTATTTCTTTTATCAATTAAAAATTGAAACAAATGCTAACGGTTTTGTTTAATAAAATAACGTATCATTCTAAACCAACAATTAAATAGCTATTACCATAATAAATAAATTTGATTGTTTAAAATAAATTAAAGAATGGATATAAATAAACGAAACGAATTGCAAAGTTTAAATTTCCCGTTTCACATAAATTATCACACTTTTAATTCAAATCAATATTCAAAAGTTTATTTTTAAAGAAAATTTCGTTAAAATTTTTGGGCTGTTACAATAAAGCTCTATTTGGAGAAGTTTTGATAAGTTATGAAAAATAAGTCAAAATATGGCGCGTCGTGTAATGGTAGTTCGCGATTTCGCGCTAGAAAAGTTAAATGAACATATAGAGTGGAATATAGCTCCGAATTCTACAAGATGAGAATTTTCTAACTATTATATTCATACATTTTCAAAAAAAAAATTAAAAAAATTGAGATTTTGTTTAGTAGATTTTGAAATATGAGCAAAACGAGTTATCAAAATAATCGCGGTTTTGCAGTTCATAATCCATAAAGGGAATTCCTTTAAAATGATATTTTTAAATTATTTAAAAATATGGAATAAATTATATAAATCTTTTAAAATGTTTTAAAATAGGTTTAAGTTATATAAATGAATTTCCAAAAGATAGAAAAGTCGTTTTGATCAATATAGCTTTTAAACACTATTTACAACACTTTTTCGCAGCACTTTTTAATAACTTTTGCAAACAATGGTTTTAACTTAATTATTCTATCTTGAATCTTTTTTGAACCTTTTCAAATAAATAATTAAGTAATTTAAAGATGGTTAAGAGGTTTAAAAATGAATATCCGAAAACGACCAGTACGTTTGTTCCATTTGTGAGTGTCATAAAAATTCGACTAAGGAATGAAATAGATCGAAGGGAAAGCCTGGATGCTCTAAAATAATTAAAAGTAAACTAAGTACGTTAAAGTATTTAGAGTCGATCAAATAACTTAACCACCTTATGGGTGATGGAGAGTTAATCTCTAAGCTTGGATTTGGAAAACCAGTTGTTTGCCCTCCCTAGCTACCCGGACTGGCTCGACGGAGGGGATAGTAAATTTGATTTTTGAGATCAAAATTTCGCAAAGTATAAAAGATAAAATTTTCCAAATCTAAATAATTTGGATTGCATAGAAATGATCTTCTTATACTTGGCATTAAATTTCGAAGAGGGAATCTGCACTATCAGTGAATTTAAAAGGTGATCTCACCATTATTCGACGGATGGTAAAGGTTAAATATGGAAATTGATATTGAGTAGAATTAGTATAATCTCCATGATCCTTTTTAATCAATAGTGTTTTTCAATATGAGATTTAAATAAACGATTTGGAAATGGTTTCCTAAATAAAAGATGAGACAATTTGGAATTATTTCAAGATTCAAAAGGTTTAATTAACCGAAAGGATTTGATAAGTAAGGCTTAATTATTTCATATACTATTAAGAAGATAAATGGAATAATTTAAATAATATGTCTCTCTGAGATATTTATGAATGGATAAAAAGATGCATTAAATTGAATGATAATTGATAATCGCATATGAACTTAACATCTTTTTAATCGATGATTCGTTTGAAGGAAACGGGGTCGGAATTGGGTAACTTCTATCCAAAACCACTTCGAACCAATGTATACGTTTAGAAGTGAAGACATGATGAAAATGATGATTTTGAAGATGCGGATCATCATGATGAAGGGCTACTTGCCACTAGTCCCACAGGGTAAAATTTATCATATCATATATTTATGGTGGCAGTAGTGCTCTGTTATGAAAATCTTTGATTACTAGGACTAATCGCTACTAATCATAGGGACAATTCTTGACAGGATGTAGTAGGAGTGCCTTCGGTTTCGTTCAGTCCTAGAACGAACTTGTGTGGACGAATGTCAGAATTGCATTTCTGATATCACAAACGTTGATTTTTACAAACATACATCTGTTTGGTGGTGGAGAAGGAAACTTCTCTTAGCTTAACACCTTCTCTAAGACGTACGAGCTCAGAGGTTGTATGTTCATGAAAGTCAACAGTGATTGAAGGAATGACAATGTGGCATTCAAATTGGAACCTATTATGATCAATGCGTGACTTTGTGGAAAAAGCGTGGCTTTGTGGAGCGTAACCTCACGAGCCTCACATCTCAAGAATGATACGGGATACTACATGGTCTACAAGAAAAATTTTGAGCTATCATTTATGCAGAATGAAATGCATCTGTTGCCTTAAGATAATGAAATAGACAAGTATGGAAGCTGATGGAGATCGTGTAAAGCCATCGAGTAATAATCTGTTCTGTGGTAGTGTAGCAGTATAGTACGGAGGTTGAAGGAGATCGTGTAAAGCCACTGGAGTGAACTAGTATTGTTATACATAGACATACGGGTCTGAATGGTCACTAGTTCCCTATCATGTTGGAAATCAAATTCCAAATACGAGGTTTACGGTTTTGATTGTAGTCCCAAAATAGCAGTAATGCTCTGCAAACATTCAGCTACCCCTTGCTGGAATTTAATAATGGTAACAATTTTGGTTATGTTTATATATATTCACGTGGAAAGGATTTTCAAAGTAATGTTATTAGAAATAATGTCAAATGGTTTAAGTATAAAGTATTTGGGTTATCATAAGGTAAAACCCGTCTATATTTGTGTATGGTAGTGGTCTTATGAGATACCCTTCCTTTCAAAGGTTTTTGATTTATATCAATTGGATATATAAATTTAAAATTTTTGAGTATCTCATGCTTGTTTGTCAAGCCTGATCCATGTATTTTTAATACTCGGGTCAGATCTGAGTTGGTTCAGGTTTAGTTGAAGACGCTTGGAGTTTCTAGAGTAGAGCTGGAGGCCTTCATTTATGTATGAATATATTCTATTATCCACCGTATCTATTGCATTTGTTTATACATTTATAAGGACAGAGGGTTTATGGTGTCCATGCAAAATCCAGGTTAGACTCTGATATTGTATTCAATTTTTTTCCACTTCAAATATTATTGTTGAAATAATATATGTTATTCCATTCGTGTGAGATTCTGTTCTATCTTTATTTATTTTTTCCTCTAGCAATCGGGCTTTTCGTCACTTGGATTTGCAGCACGAGGATGTATTAGTGTTGATTTTCGAAGGTCAAAAATCTCGGTCGTTACATTTGGTATCAGATTTTTGGTTGAGCAAACACCTAGGCTTTGTTGGGGTAAGTCTCATTATAGATAGGGTTAGTAATACCCTAGAATGAGTGACTTATTAGAGATAGGGTTGGTGATACTCTAGAATCAGTTTGAGAGTATTATATATATGAGCACGTATTTGTTATTTGATATAAAAATGTTTTGTGGTGTAACGACCCATAATTTTCGATAATTAAATTTATTTATTAAATAAATTTTGGAATTTGATGTTGTGGAAAATTAAAAAAAATTAAGAGTTAACAATGAGAGAAATAACTAGAATGAAATGTAACAATGTTAATTTAATGTAATTACAAACTATTTTAATGTAATTCCTATTAATTGAAATGATTGTAAAGTTATACTTGGGTATAGATTGTAATTAAGAAAATAAATTTAATGTTATATAAATGGTGAGATAATATGTAATTAATTGAAATTGAATATAAAATTAGTAATGTGTGAGTGGTTATAACAATTGTTTGTAAATAATAAAAATTTATAATTATGATTAGAATAATTAAAAGTAACAATTTGTTTATTTATCATCTTATTTTAATATGTGGAAATAATTTGGTAATCAATTAAATTTTAATGTAAATCAATTATTGTAGTTAATATGAATTAAGATGATAATTGTAGAATATTAATGAAATAATACATAACCAATGTTAATTATATCCATAAGATGATAAGTAATTGAATAATAAGATGAAAATCAAAATAAATGTATTTATTAGAATTTTAATTTTAATTAATGAATTTATTTCACAAATCGAACACTGTAATTTTTATAACATTTAAATATTGAATTTGACATGGGAATTTGTTTTAATGGGATAATAATTTCTGTGTAATTAGAAAATGATGAAATTGTTAGTTATAAAATTTGAATTGAAAAATTGATAAAATTAATTTAATAATAATTTATTTAATTAACGTGAAAATAGCCATTTTGGCCACTGTCTCAGATTTTGATATAAACAGTTTCATCGGATCTGTAATAGTGAATTATTGTATGATTTCAAGTTTCGTAGCGATCAGACTTGTCGTTTGATTGTGCGGGCTCGAAACGCGTAGAAATCAATTGAATTCAATTTGAAATTAAGCTGATTTTAAAAGCTAACTTCTTCATACAATGGAATTAGGACTTGAAACCTATTCCATTGGATTTAAAAATATCGAAACATCTATTTTGATATATTGGATGACCTACTTTCGTTTCAGAGATGGAACATGCTTTTCGGGTCGTTATTGTCGTTCGAACCAATTCGATACGTGTTCATTTTTTTTATCGGGCTTTGTTCATATAAATAGCTTTGTTTCTCAAACCCTAGAAGTCTTTCAGTTTCCACTATACGTACAGTTCCTTCTGTTGTTCCTTTCTTCAATGGCAGAAACCAATTCAAATTCAAAACCCTCAATCCAATTTCAAAATCAATTTCAAAAAAATTCAAACTCTCCAAACCCTATCAAATTATATATTGTTGGAAAGCACTCGACGAGCGCAACTCAAATCTACTGTTCATTTTTTCAAATGGGTTTTGGTTTGTCCGAAATTAGCCAAAACATTCTCGGCCAACCGTTTGGTGGTTGATGATCGGCAATGGATCGTCGATTTGGGAATACCGTCGTGTGGAATGGACGAATGGAGCGCATCAGCATGGTTTGTTCGGCGAAATGATGGTTAAATTTCCTCGAACAATTCGATTAGGGTTTATAATGTTAGCGGTGGCTGGCCTTCGCTGGCGACCTATGGCGATCGATGGTGATGGGCGGAGGGTCGCGAGGCATGGGAGAGGCTGAGGCGTGGTCACGCGTGCCACAGATGGCCGTGGTTGATGCGGCGACGAGCGTTGTTGGTGGCGGTGTACGTATCGAACAAGTGTGGTTAGCGATGTTGTAGGTTAGGGTTTCGGAATGAAGGATTCAAACGATGGTGACATGGCTGACGTTGTATGGATTGTAATTTGTTTATTTTAATTTAAATTTTAATATTTAAATCGTTGTAACTTACATAAATTTGACATACGAGGTCGGATTTACGCGTGGTTGTTCCACTGCAATTGTATCGAAATTCCGGCTATTATGGAACTGGTTTGGACGAATTATGAGATTGCTCAAATTTGGGCCTTTATTCGGATTATTGATTTGAAATTAGAGGTGAGTGTTTTAACCCACTCACAACTACTAAATTGTCCTATTTTAGTTAAATTAAATTTACAATGTGATTAGAAGTTGATTTGATTGTTGTTTGGTATATTTAATTTTTCATTCTAGTTAAATCTGAATTTATTGAATTTGGTTGCCATTTAGTTTAATATTGAATTTTAAATTGCCAATTAAATATCTATTAATGACAATCGGTTAATTAATATTATTTATTGGTTGATTTGAGTGATGATTGTGATGGACGTTTAATTGGTGATATTGGATGACTACATTTTATGTTGTTTTATATATATTGATATCACGTTGCAACTTCCCTTAATTATTGTTAGAAAAATCCCTATGGGTTGAAATGATACATACCGGAACGATCTATAGATTAGGGAAAAATTGTTATGGGTTGAAATGATAAACCCGAGCGATTTTATGGATTTTGAATTTTATTCGGGATGTTGAAATGATATATACCCGTAAATTTTAAATTTATTGCGGGTTGAAATGATATATATCCGTATCACTTGAACATAGGGTAGAAAATTATATACGGACACCGGATTGGTTAAATTAAATAATTTTAAAACCTTAAATTTTTGAATCTAGTTAAATGATATTTTCAAATAAACATTTGATTTATATAAACTGTATTATTGTCGAAAATCCAAGATTTAAATGTTGAAATTGGAATTGGTTTAAAATGAATTGTTTAAAAAATTTAAATTTAGATTTTAATGTTGCATTTGAAGTATAAATGGAATTTATCGAAATTGAGTTATTGAAATATTTGAATATTTAATCTTTGAAATCTTCAAATTTTGAAATAGTTTAAATTTAGAGTTCGAATATGGATTTGAAATTGATATTGATTAAATGATTTTAAATGAAAATCTAAATTGAAAGACAAAATAGAGTTTGTTGATTTGAAAGCTGGACATGGTCCAGATGCATTGAAATGGTTTAATCTGATATTAATTTCAAATTAATTAATTTAATGTAAACTTTTTAAAGATATATTATTTTAAAATTCAGATATATTTAGATTTTCAAACTATTTACTATATAAACCATTTCTAATAATCAAACTATTTTATATTAAACTATTACACTGTATTTAATCTATTTTAAAAAAATTATAAATCATTTTAATACATATTAACTATTTTAAACTATTCTAATCGATTTAAACTATTTAATCTATTTAAATCTATTTTTACCTATTTTAAATTATTTAAATCTATTTTTACTTATATTAAACTATTCTAATCGATTTAAACTATTTAATCTATTTAAATGTAGTGGATGAAAATGATGAGGGGGAGGGAGTGGTGATGCATGCATGTATGCATATTATATTCAAGCACTTGCATATTTTTAATTAATTTTCTAAGCGTATATATATACTAATCTTTCATGTTCCCAATTTTACAACCCTCCTCTTCATTTCAAAATTCCTAAGAGCTTAAGTAAACATCCACGGCTTCCACTTCATAATTTTTAAACTGAGAAAAATCACTTCATTTTGCTAAAAATCTCCTCTTTAATTCATCAAATGACCTCTTCATCTTATACAACACCTCCTCTTCCAAAGTGTAACGACCCGTAAAGTTTTAATGATTTTTTTAATAACGTAATTAACTGAATTTTTGTGAAATTTTAAATAATAAAAATTTGAAATAAAAATTTGATATTTATAATACGTCTATTTAAACATAGCAAATGGTAAATTTTCATCTGATAATATGGAAATTTATTTTCTTGTGTAATTTTATATAAATTTAAATCAGTTAATATTTGATGATGATAAAATGTTTTCCAAACCTGAATATTTTTACATAATAAATTTGTAAATCATCTTCTGAGTAAGACGTCATATTTCGTTTAGTCAAATTTGGACTGCTATTACTCCGTTTATCTTATTTTCGGCGTTTTAGCAGCATTTTCGGTACCGACTATCGACTTTTGATAAGATGGTCGTGTCATTGATATCTGTGTACTGTTTTGATCATCTCGTTGTGCTGATCTTCGCAGTATACTCATTTGTATATTTCATAGTTCAGAACGCCGCGGAAACTGCGAAATGGTCATCCGTATCGGTACCGTTTTGAACTTTCTGAATTCATTTGTCTGTTCGTCTATCCACAGTGTAAATTCCAATGGTCATTAGCATTTAATTTTCTTGAATTCAACTTACAAGACCCTTGCTATTTCCACGTTCTCAATTTATTTTGCTATCTCATTTTTATTACCGGTTCACTTCCTTTCGTTCCTTCTCTCTGCTGTTAATCTAAAAAATATCAAAACTTCATATTCCCTGCTATCTCCATTCTCCTATCCTCCCCTCACCTTTGAGCCTCTTCACCCATCAGCTCACGCAACACCCATGCAAACGAGTAGCAGCCACCACAGTCATCTCGGCCTGCCACCCAAGTTGTCGAGACCCCACATCTCCTTTTTTCCCCACTTGCCTCTGCTCGCGCACGCAAGCAAGTCACCTCCAACGTGTCAATGATCCCTCGCTTTATGCATCACCCACGGCCACCTTCTAACTTCGGCCTCGTCACCTTCTGCCAACCCAAGCAGCGCCTATCCAGACCACTCGATAGCCTCGGCTATCATCTCCAGATAACACCGCCTCTGCCTCTTGTTTTCACAGCCTTCTTTTCGTAAGTTATCTATATCTAGACCGTATATTTTGGTTTAAGATATTATATATATATATACAAGTCTATATTACAGTATTGTATGGTCTATATTTATAGGTATGTCTTATCTTCTGTTCTAGGGAATAGATATAATATAGATATAATATAGATATAAGTCTGAATATATATATATATATATATATATATATATATCCAGTACAGACATAAGTTTGTTCGTTTTTTTGGTATATAGGTATAAATATGTTATCTGTTATATATGAGTTAGTCTATATATTAATTAAATATTGCATAGGTTAGTTTATATATATATATATATATATCTAAGTATATGAGTAATATATTGGTCTGCAGAATTTTTTTTAGCATGAATATAGTTGCAAACAGTGCATTTTTGTAGGTAGTCTGCATATGTTGTAAATATAGGCTATATATATATATGGTTGAATAGCTATAATTATATTTGTTTTCGCACATCATGGTCTGCATAAATTATATGAAATTTTCGAAGGGTAATATATTTGTTTGGTAAATATTGATCTTTAATTTTATATATATATATACATATAGTTGTTTATAATGTATAAGTTTATATTATTTTATGTATGCGATCTATTTGAGTTTATATGTATATACTATAGCATGCGTGAGTACATTCAGTGGTAATTTTACAATTTTAGTGTTTGTATATCTATAGTATGTGTAAGTTATGTGACGACCACCCATAACCCCTGCACTGAACCTAGAGAAAGTGCGCTGTAAAGTGTGCCAGGCAGCCATGGACGATTGTCAGGGTAAATTAAAACAACAGAATCTATCGTATTACTCACAGCACATGGACAAAATATAATAGAACATACATATAGTGAAGCTTCACAGAATAGAATCTCATCAATAAAACTTCATAATAGTTGAATACAAACATCAGAATAGTCAATACAACAAGCCTCACTACAACACTCAGAGAAAATACAAACAGCGGAACACCCAGTACATATAATAAGAAGATAATATGCAACCCTCCAGCTCGTCTTCGATATCAACACCGTGGAAAGCAAGAACAGCACCTGTCACCTGCTACCTAGTCTGCCCGTCCCAAAATGGACGGATAGCCCAAGACAATAAGAGTTAAAAACATAAAGCCTTGAGTCAGACAACAGTCTTAGTGAGCAGTAAATTAACTAACAACATACCAAAAGAGCATAAAGGAAAAGGAATAGGAATACAACCCTCCCACTTCACCTCTTTCTACAGTGATAGCCCCCAGACACACACTAAGCAGAAGCAAACATAGCAGAGCACACAATTTAAAGTAAAGCAATTATCACTCGAGTCAAGGGCGATGTTTTCCAAGTACAAACCCCCAAGGCCTAAACAAAGATCAGATAAGAACCCAGAAAATACCGCTCTTGAGACCGAATGACGATACAACCAAACATCAATGACTCTGGCTATCACCGTTATCATTGCCTTGATATCATCGTTAATTGAATGACCGGCTCATTCTTTCATCCGTCCGTCAAGGGCTAATGGAAACCCCGGTTCTAGACAAAACTCTGCACGTCATCGTGACCCATGCCTAGGACTATCGAATCTGCCCAGAGTACTTGACTACCTAATCAGTAGCCTTCATGGACTATCGAATCTGCCACACGTACTCTTGCTTTGAGCATGCTAGAACCTTCAACAACGATGATACCTCAGCCTTCTAGTTATCCTCCTCGACAACTATTCCCATACTAGCTCAAGCGCCTCTCGAGCCAACCATTATCCTCAACTCGAACCATATCACCGAGTTATCAACATGCTTGGAATGATCCCATCTGGATTAGACCAAGACTATCTCATATCATGCTTCGCTTCATCACATCCTCGCAAAGCCTCATCTCAACATCATCATCAAATCTATGCATAAGAGCTTCATCATCTGCTACATATGCCACAAGCAGCTTTCTCGATTCAAGAGCCTTTCTCTTAGCTTTTGAATCATCTTCGGTCTAAATCAAATCATCAATCATCTAATTCATAGCAATCAATCAAATCAAACATTAATCCAAGTAAACAAGTATTCAAATATGATCTAAATAGACAATTATAACAATAATGGCAATTTCGCAATTAAGGAGTCAAAAGTCTAACAAGCATGAAATCATTAGCAATGTCTCTATAATCTTGATGAATGAACTTGCATAGGCTAACATGTAGTAAAATGGTTATCAAATCATCATGAACAACGAATCTATATGGATCTATACTTAGGTTTACAAAAATGCATGGAAATCACTACTTTAACACCAAATCAAGCCAACAATCCGATATACTCCTTTGGATCCGTGTGAGAGATAATCACCACTCACCAAATCACCTAAACACCTCAAAAGAAACCCACTTCAGATCTGGACAGCGAAGGATCTAACTCGATCTATCACAAATCCGCTTCAAACGATGAAATCTATCTTCGATGGATGAAGATAAGCTCTTGAATCTTCAACTTGATCTTCGATTTGGATGGAAGGAAGCACAAGATTAAAGTGGAGAAAAGAAGTGAAGAAGTGTAGAAGTCGAATTCTAAAAATGGCAGCACTTCGTCACTTCGAAATCCGGATCTCAAAAATGAAGAGAAACTCTCCTATTTATAGCTGATTTCCTTAGGTCGTCTGCCTTCATAAGTCGTCCACGACTTACGACTTATAAAACCCTACAACTTAACATACCCAGCGACCTACGACCTAATGCGCGCGACCTACGACCTAATGCAACACAAACGCGCGACCTAACTGGGTAACTGACCTACGACCTAGCACTTAGCAGATCAGTACCTTCATACGACTTACGACCTAGCTACTCACGCGACTTAGCAAAGTTACGACCTAACCCCTAAGTCGTCTACGACTTACGACTTAACTCTCCTACGACCTAACACATGCGCGCCTATACGACCTAACGACTTAGCATATGCGCGCATCCTCGCGACCTAACATCACTAACTCGCTAATTACTGGTTCTTACGACCTAACTCTTAGGTCGTCTACGACCTAACCACGCTAACTCCTATAGGTCGCTACTCACCAGTTCCTTAGGTCGGTCGAATACTTAGGTCAGTCGAATACTTAGGTCGGTCACTCGACCTAACCTATCCCACAACCTAGGCTTAACACACTATTCCCTTAACTCGGCCACGACTCAACTGAGTTACAACTTAACTGCTAGACTTAGGTCGCTCACATCCTAACTCCAACACTCCTTAAGTCGGTCAGTTCCTTAGATCATCTATCTCTTAGGTCGTACACTTCCTAAGTCGGTCACTCGACCTAAGCCACCCCATACGACCTAACTTCCCAATGACTTATTCCAATGCCTAGGTCGCTCCAAACCTTCCTATGACTTAAGACGTAGACTCTAGACGACTTATCAACAATGTGACCAAACATCATCTGTTTAACAATGTTTCGATCCGTAAAAATACGGGTCGTTACATTCTCTCCCCCTTAGGAATTTCGCCACCGAAATTCCAAACAAACAGAGCAATCAAAGACTATTCTTCATGCCTACCATCCATAGCAATCAACAAACCATGCATCCAATTCTAGCTTAGCATGCAGAATTCTAAAATTAGAACAAGTTACAACGTCGTTAGATGACACGACACCTTAGGGCCATACCTTGAAGAGTTCAGGATGAGCTGCTTTCATTCTCTCTTCCACCTCCCATGTACAGTCCTTATCATCGTCACTCCATTGTATCTTGAGCAACTTAACTATCTTCCTCCTAAGCTGTTTCGTGTCGGTTTCCACAACACGAAGCGGCTTACGAGGTCTTCTATCGACTGGATCAACTTCGAAATCTTCACAGCTATCAGCAGAAACCACTGTATTCGAGTCGTGCACATATTTCCGTAGATACGATACATGAAAAACATTGTGCACACCCGACATCTTCTCTGGTAACTCCAATCTGTAGGCGAGCTTTCCAATTCGCTCGATGATCGGGAATGGTCCAACAAATCTCGGAGTCAATTTTCCTTTCTTCCCGAATCGAATAACATTCTTCAGTGGAGAAATCATCACAAAAACCATATCACCTACGTCGAATTCCAAATCCTTTCGATGCCTATCGGCATAACTTTTCTATCGGTCTTGGACTGCTTTCATTCGTTGCCGAATGATCTCTATACAATCTGAAGTCTGGCGAATCATCTCTGGCCCAAGCATCAACTTTTCTCCGATCTCTAACCAACATGTCGGAGAGTTACACGGTCTTCCATACAATGCCTCATACGGTGCCATACCAATGCTTGACTGGTAATTGTTGTTATACGAAAATTCCACCTAATGAAGATGATCTTCCCATGATCCTCCAAAATCCAAAACACAAGCTCTAAGAAGATCTTCCAAAACTCGGTTGACTCTCTCGGTCTGACCATCTGTTTGAGGATGATATGCTGTACTCAACACAACTCGGTTCCCAAAACTTCCTGGAAGCTCTTCCAAAATCCACTAGTGAACAATGGATCTCGATCTCTCACTATACTCTTCGGAATACCATGGAATCGAACAATCCACTTAACATACAACTCTGCCAACTTTGATGCAGTCCTAGTCGATCGAACAGGAATGAATCTTGCACTCTTAGTCAAACGATCTACAACGACCCAAATCCCCTCATTTCCCGTTCTTGTTCTAGGTAGTCCATCAATAAAATCCATCGATACCTGCTCCCACTTCCATGTAGGAACTTCTAATGGCTAAAGCAATCCACTTGGCTTCTTCTGTTCGGCTTTTACCAACTGGCAGTTCATGCACTTGGAAATAAAATTTCCAACATCCCTCTTCATACCTTCCCAGTAATAGGTTCTCTTCATATCCCGATACATCTTATTTCCACCCGGATGAATTGTCAACTTTGAGTGATGACTTTCCTTTAGAACTTCATTCCTCAATTCATCGATATCGGGAACAACTAGTCGTCCTTGCTTCCGAAGCCAACCCTCTCGATCGACCTCGAATCCTTTATCCTTTTCTGGATCCAATCCAGATTCCAAATCACGGATAATCTTGACAAGCTTATCATCTCGCTTTTGACTCTCGCCGATCCTTTCCACAAGAGTCGGTCTTATTGATAAGTTTGCCAACATCTCAGGTTCTAATTCACATCTGGGCCTGAAGTCAAATCCAGCTAAATACTCGAGATTCTTCCATTTTGAAAACATGGCTCCCAATCCTGCATGTCTTCGACTTAACGCATCTGCCACTGCGTTACCTTTTCCGGGAGTATAAGCTATACCAAAATCATATGATGCCAAAAACTCTAGCCACCGTTGCTGCCGAAGATTCAAATCCTTTTGGGAGAAAAGACACTTCAATGACTTATGATCTGTAAACAACTCGAATCGAACTCCCAATAGATAATGTCTCCACATCTTCAGAGCAAAAAAAATCGCCTCTAACTCCAAATCATGAGTCGGGTAATTCCTTTCATGCGGCTTCAGTTGTCGACTTGCATACGCCATAACTTTATCCTTCTACATCAGCACTGCTCCAAGTCCAGTACCACATGCGTCGGTGTAAACCACCATCTCTTCATTCCCACTTGGAATAGTCAGAACATGAGAACTTGTCAATCTCTCTTTCAGGATTCTGAAAGCTTGCTCACACTTATCATCCCATCTGAACACTAGGTTCTTCTTTGTCAATCATGTTAATGGTGCAGCTACCTTGGAGAAGTCTCTGATAAACCGTCGATAATATCCTTCTAATCCAAGAAAACTTCTTACATCAGATGCATTCTTAGGTCTAACCCAATCCTGGATTGCTGCCACCTTAGCGGGATCAACCGCTATTCCATTTCCAGAGATAACATGGCCTAAGAACCTCACTTCACTCTTCCAGAAGTGACACTTCGAAAATTTAGCCTTTAGCTGATGTTTCCGTAAGATTTCCAAAACAATGTGCAAGTGCGTCTAGTGCTCTTCTTCAGTTCTGGAATAAATCAGAATATCATCCACGAACACTAGCACGAACTTACTCAACTGATCTCTGAACACTCTATTCATAAGATCCACAAAATATGCTGGCGCGTTAGTCAATCCAAACGGCATTACCAGCCACTCAAAGAAACCGGATGGTGTCCTAAAAGCAGTCTTCGGCACACTATCCTTAGCCACTCTCAACTGGTGAAATCCCGTTGCCAAATCCATCTGAGAAAACACCTTAGTTTCATGAAGCTGATCAAACAAGTCATCTATTCTCGGCAATGGATACTTGTTCTTCTTAGTCAACTTATTCAGCTCACGATAATCCACACACAACCTCAACGATCCATCCGCTTTGGTTGCGAACACAACTGGTGCACCCCATTCGGACACACTACGCCGAATGAATCCTTTCTGCAAAAGATCATCAACCTGCACCCTCAACTCCTGCTGTTCCCTAGGCGCCATCCGCCTAAGAAGCATCACAACAGGTCTGGCTCCTTCAACCAGATCTATACGAAACTCGATCTCTCTATGCGGCGGTAACCCTTTGACCTCGTCAAAGACATCCTCAAATACATTAGCGATTGGCACAGAAGATAGTACATCCCGTGGAACAACCAGCGAATACATGAAGCTCATGAAGACGCCTTCTTCATGCTTACATCGTATCACAATCTTTCGCCCCTCCACATTCTCGACTGTCACCTCCAACCTTTCACAATCAACCTTTGCCGCATATCTCCTAAGCCAGTCAATACCCAAAATAATTCCGAACCCCGCAAAGATCAGAACAAAACAATCACAAACAAAAGAGCAATCATGACTCGATATAATCAGACCACGGCATAGCATACACAAACAAGATGAACCCCCAACTGGATTAGTCACAACCAATGGCCTATCAACAATATCCGGTTCTAAGCCCAACCGGCCTACAAGTTCACTACAAACAAATGAATGCGACGCCCCAATATCAAACAACACTCTAACTGGAACACCACATATGGAAAGAGTACCTTGAACCACCACACTCTTTCCTTTCTCTTCAACGGTAGGAGCTTTCGAAGACGACGGAACAGCTCCCAAAGCATAAGCTTGCACAATCTGCTTGTCCTTCCACGGTTCTGGACAATTCTTCCTGATATGCCCCGGCTTGTCACAGTTGTGACACTTCATCGGTACCTTCGGATTCTAACAATCCCTGGAGAAATGGCCCTTCTGCTGACAATTGAAGCAGGTCACTTCGCCCTTCGGCTTCTTCTGGCCATCCTTACCCTTCTGCTGCTGCTGCTGCCTCTTCTTGTTTCCACCCTGCTGCGGTATAAACTCTCCCCTGGTCACAGCAACAACAGATCCTTCCTTAGGAAACAGACTCTCATGCCTGAGAGCTTTCTCCACAAGCTTCTCAAATGAATCGTCCAAATGATCCACCAACTGCCTCCCAAGATAACTGTCCAAGCCTGTCACAAACTTCTCGTTCTTCTGATACGAAGATTCTATATACGATCGGGCATACTTGGACAAAGCTTCAAACTCAGAAACATACTCAAGAACTGGTCTTCCTCCTTGCTTGAGCTCCACAAACTTCTTGAACAGAACAGACTTCTGAGCAGTAGAAATGAACTTAGCTTCAAATCTGGCTTGGAATTGCTCCCAAGTAATCTCTTCCTCCGGAGTATTGATGGTAACAGAGTTCCACCAATCAGAGGCTCTCCCTTGAAGCTGTCTTGATGCCAACTTCCTCTTAGTTGCATCCTCAATTCCCAAATCACCAAAAATCCTTCTACAAGCATCTATCCATCTCTGGACCTCAATAGTTGATTCTGTTCCTAAGAAAACCTTTCCTCTAAGAGCAGTGTAGTCCTTACACAGCTTAGCAAAATCCACCGGTCTTGGAGTTTGAACTTGAACTCCAACATCCACCGATGGCCCCGGAGCTGGCATCCTTCTCATGATCGAAGTCATCATAGCTTCGAACATAGCAGCATAATCAGCAGCCCCTTCAATAGCACGGCCTTCCCTAGCAGCTGGTCTCCCTCTTCGACTCATCCTTAATATCTATAAAAAGGAATGATTAGCACACCTAGAGAAACAACTGCATAAAGGACTCAAACTCTACTAAGCTACTATATTATATATAGTAATCATCCATCAAAATACAATTACGTCTCTCATACGTAGTTACGTCAGCGAGCGTTGGGTAAAATCGATTAACCAATGCTCTGATACCAAATGTGACGACCGCCCATAACCCCTGCATTGAACCTAGAGAAAGTGCACTGTAAAGTGTGCCAGGCAGCCATGGACGATTGTCAGGGTAAATTAAAACAAAAGAATCTATCGTATTACTCACAGCGCATGGACAAAATACAATAGAACATACATATAATGAAGCTTCACATAATAAAATCTCATCAATAAAACTTCATAATAGTTGAATACAAACATCAGAATAGTCAATACAACAAGCCTCACTACAACACTCAGAGAAAATACAAACAGCGGAACACCCAGTACATATAATAAGAAGATAATATGCAACCCTCCAGCTCGTCTTCGATATCAACACCGTGGAAAGCAAGAACAGCACCTGTCACCTGCTACCTAGTCTGCCCGTCCCAAAATGGACGGACAGCCCAAGGCAAAAAGAGTTAAAAACATAAAGCCTTGAGTCAGACAACAGTCTTAGTGAGCAGTAAATTAACTAACAACATACCAAAAGAGCATAAAGGAAAAGGAATAGGAATACAACCCTCCCACTCCACCTCTTTCTACAGCGATAGCCCCCAGACACACACTAAGCAGAAGCAAACATAGCACAGCACACAATTTAAAGTAAAGCAATTATCACTCGAGTCAAGGGCGATGTTTTCCAAGTACAAACCCCCAAGGCCTAAACCAAGATCAGATAAGCACCCAGAAAATACCGCTCTTGAGACCGAATGACGATACAACCAAACATCCATGACTCTGGCTATCACTGTTATCATTGCCTTGATATCATCGTTAATTGAATGGCCGGCTCATTCTTTCATCCGTCCATCAAGGGCTAATGGAAACCCCGGTTCTAGACATAACTCTGCACGTCATCGTGACCCGTGCCTAGGACTATCGAATCTGCCCAGAGTACTTGACTACCCAATCAGTAGCCTTCAGGGACTATCGAATCTGCCCAACGTACTCTTTCTTTGAGCTTGCTAGAACCTTCAACAACGATGATACCTCAGCCTTCTAGTTATCCTCCTCGACAACTATTCCCATACTAGCTCAAGCGCCTCTCGAGCCAACCATTATCCTCAACTCGAACCATATCACCGAGTTATCAACATGCTTGGAATGATCCCGTCTGGATTAGACCAAGGCTATCTCATATCATGCTTCGCTTCATCACATCCTCGCAAAGCCTCATCTCAACATCATCATCAAATCTATGCATAAGAGCTTCATCATCTGCTACATATGCCACAAGCAGCTTTCTCGATTCAAGAGCCTTTCTCTTAGCTTTTGAATCATCTTCGGTCTAAATCAAATCATCAATCATCTAATTCATAGCAATCAATCAAATCAAACATTAATCCAAGTAAACAAGTATTCAAATATGATCTAAATAGACAATTATAACAATAATGGCAATTTCGCAATTAAGGAGTCAAAAGTCTAACAAGCATGAAATCATTAGCAATGTCTCTATAATCTTGATGAATGAACTTGCATAGGCTAACATGTAGTAAAATGGTTATCAAATCATCATGAACAACGAACCTATATGGATCTATACTTAGGTTTACAAAAATGCATGGAAATCACTACTTTAACACCAAATCAAGCCAACAATCCGATATACTCCTTTGGATCCGTGTGAGAGATAATCACCACTCACCAAATCACCTAAACACCTCAAAAGAAACCCACTTCAGATCTGGACAGCGAAGGATCTAACTCGATCTATCTCAAATCCGCTTCAAACGATGAAATCTATCTTCGATGGATGAAGATAAGCTCTTGAATCTTCAACTTGATCTTCGATTTGGATGGAAGGAAGCACAAGATTAAAGTGGAGAAAAGAAGTGAAGAAGTGTAGAAGTCAAGCTCTCAAAATGGCAGCACTTCGTTGCTTCGAAATCCGGATCCCAAAAATGAAGAGAAACTCTCCTATTTATAGCTGATTTCCTTAGGTCGTCTGCCTTCATAAGTCGTCCACGACTTACGAATTATAAAACCCTACAACTTAACATACCCAGCGACCTATGACCTAATGCAACACAAACGAGTGACCTAACTGGGTAACTGACCTACGACCTAGCACTTAGCAGATCAGTGCCTTCATACGACTTACGACCTAGCTACTCACGCGACTTAGCAAAGTTACGACCTAACCCCTAAGTCGTCTACGACTTACGACTTAACTCTCCTACGACCTAACACATGCGCGCCTATACGACCTAACGACTTAGCATATGCGCGCATCCTTGCGACCTAACATCACTAACTCGCTAATTACTGGTTCTTACGACCTAACTCTTAGGTCGTCTACGACCTAACCACGCTAACTCCTATAGGTCGCTACTCACCAGTTCCTTAGGTCGATCGAATACTTAGGTCGGTCGAATACTTAGGTCGGTCACTCGACCTAACCTATCCCACAACCTAGGCTTAACACACTATTCCCTTAACTCGACCACGACTCAACTGAGTTACGACTTAACTGCTAGACTTAGGTCGCTCACATCCTAACTCCAACACTCCTTAAGTCGGTCAGTTCCTTAGATCATCTATCTCTTAGGTTGTACACTTCCTAAGTCGGTCACTCGACCTAAGCCACTCCATACGACCTAACTTCCCAACGACTTATTCCAATGCCTAGGTCGCTCCAAACCTTCCTATGACCTAAGACGTAGACTCTAGACGACTTATCAACAATGTGACCAAACATCATCTGTTTAACGATGTTTCGATCCGTAAAAATATGGGTCGTTACAAGTTATATGTTGTATCAATATGTTGGGGTTTGTATAGGTCAGTATATATGTATATAATTCAGTGTGTATGTATATCGGGTTATATATATAATATAGCAGTTTTATTTTATCATATTTGTTGTTTATGTTATTCCTATAATTTTGAATTACATGTACATATAAAAGGTTGTATCTGACAATTTTAATTTTCCAGACTCTTCTGATTTTATAAATGTATGCCATATATATATATATATTGTTTATGTTGGTACACATATATATACAATATGATTTGATTAATATTTTGAAAGGGTTTTTATGGTTTAAAACGTATATAGATATTTTGTTTAATATTGTTTGAAAAATTTTGTAAACTATGGACTTTAATGCATATTGATTTCAAAGGAATACAATATGAAGATTTATTTTTAAATATGTGTTTTAATTTAAAACAATGACTTTGAAATATATATATATTTTAAATTGTGTTTGAATTTAGAATATAATATATATATATAGTTATATATAGTTATATATATATATAAGTTCACTTATACCATCTATCTTCATCAATCCAGTTTTGATTTGATTTCGTCAATTCCGAGCTATCAGCTTTACTCGTCAAATTCGCGTTCAATCTTGCTTTGCTTTGGAATTCGTGCTTGGATTCGTAACTCATCTCATTCTTGTTCAACTCTAGCCTCGAAAGGTGAGCAATCACTCACGATTAACATTCTTATATTTGTTAAATTTGATTTCACTTGATACAACAATTGAAATATGCTACTAAATTGAGCTGTAAATTATTTGCCATATATGATATGCCATTATCTGTAACTGTTCACCTGTGACATCTGACACCATGATCTGTTATGTATTTTATCGCTGATGATATATGCCTGTTATTGATATGTTATATTATATTCATAACTGTTCACACCCTGCAAGTTCCCTACTAGTATAGAATTCCCTATGGGTTGAAATGATACATACCCGAACGATCTTGTAGAATAGGAGAAAATCGTTATGGGTTGAAATGATAAACCCAGGCGATTTTCATTTACATTGAATTTGGGATCGCGGGTTGAAAAGATATATACCCGTAGATATTTAAATTACGGATATAAATGATAAATATCTGTATCAACTGACCATAGGATAAAAAATTATATATAGTCATCGTTGGTCTATATATATATATATATATATATATTGAAATAATTTCCAAAGTTTTAAAAGAAATATATGGTTTTAATAAATATTGATTTTAAGATATTGTATACAAATGTATTTTTATATATGTTTAAATTTTAGATTTTTTAAAAATTATATGTTTTGAAAATTTTAAAAATTATAAGTTAGATTTGAATTATAAATTTTAAGAATTTACTTATAATTTTACTAATTTTAAAATATATAAATAGATTTAATATAAAATAAATTTAATAATATGTTTAAGTATTTATTTAAATTTATATTTCAAATATAGAGTTCATAATACTTTTTATTAAATAAGGTTGGAACTAGAAATAGAAATTGGTTTAACATTATATTTATTTAATAATTATACTTAAATAAATTTGATTTAAAATTTATTAAATTTGAGATTTTAAAGATATGATTTTATAACTTGATTTTTTTGATTAAAAGTGATATAAATGAATATTTTCAAATTTACATAAATTGAAATGGGATATTTAGTTTATTTAAATTTGTAATTAATGTTTTATTTAAATGTTATTAGAATGATTTAGTGAATATTTCAAAACTAAATAATAGTAAAGTGAATTTGATATATATATATAAAATTGTCAAATTTAGTTTTGTAAATGTTGGAATATTTAAAGCTTTGAAATCTATTGAAATTGAAATGGTTTAAATTGTAGTTTATACCTGTATTTGAAATCGATTTAAAATGGTTTATTGAGATTTGAATTGAAATGGAAGGACTAAGATTTCATTTAAATGGGATTTTTAAATTCGAGTTAATTTGAATCGATTTGTTGAATTGGAGTAAAACTATTTTTATTATATAAAGTATTTTAAATTATATTTAAACTATTTTTAATATTTTACTTTATAAATTATTTTAATATATATACTATTTAATTTTTAACTATTTTAATATACTAATTATTTTAATTTATATACTATTTAATTTATAACTATTTTAATATACTAATTATATTATTATATAAACTATTTTATTATATAAACTATTTTATTATATATTTACTAATATTAATATCTAACTGTTTAAGAGGGAAGTGTTATGATTTCAAAGTTATGTTTTCAAAGTGCTATGATTTCTAAAATATTATGTTTCCAAAGTATTATGATTTCCAAAGCTATGTTTTCAAAGTGTTATGTTTCGAAAGAGTAATAATATTGGAAAAGTGTTATGATTTTGGAAATGAATATTATTTTAAGTGAGAAATGATATCGTATTGATATGGTTTTGAAATGGATATGATATTTTGGGTTTGAAGTATGTTATTTTGAAATGACCACGGTGTTATAATAACGATAGGTTGTTAAAGTGACCGGGATCGGGTATTGTCATACTCTGTGCCAATATTGAAACCACTTTAACAACTATGTATGCGGTGGAGATTCCAGAATGAAGTAGATGGTTGGCGATGATTCTATTTGAGGTATATACAAGGACCTGACTCCCGTGAGTTAGCTTAAGGTGGCTAAAACAGGAGCAATTGACGGGCCAAGTGAGGTAGCTCCTCCGATCAGACACACTTCTTCGATACCATTCTATTACTTTGTGATTGATTAGGTGCACCCTCGGATTTTTGGGAGTGTGGATCGAGGTGGGCGGTAGCTACGGCTATGCGTTACCATCAGCCCGGAAGTGTAATTGGTATATCTACCTTGGCATTGCCTAATTGTACCGTGTCACCTACCATATCGAGCCCACTATGAGTTTGTTTTGTACCATACCTATGAAGTGCCCTCTGACGACGCCTAGTACGGGGGAGATTCGGTATTGTATAGACTATGGGAATATATAAAAATGTGTTAAGGGGGATATGGGTAATGCCTTAACGTTATTTTAATAGTTTACTTTACTATAGACATAATAATAGCGTATTATACTACATAGTAGATAGTTCCACGGATCCTTAGAGGATGGTTATCCCAAACATCCTTTGAGTTACTTGTATTTCAGTTGATATTTCACTTGAGTTGGATTTATTGATATAAGAATGTTAATCCTGACTCGAGTGTTTTATGTTTTTCTTTCTGCTCGGGTCAGACTGAGTGTCACAGCATTTGAGGCTCACCTTTGGAGTTGGAGCTTCGCTTGGAGATCCAGCTATCTATTCAGCTTTCAGTTATTTAGTTGACTCTAGTGATATTCAGATTTTGTCATTTGACTATTGTATTAAGACTTCTATGTCATCGAAACTTCTGTTGTATCTTGTTTTAACTCTATTATATATATAGTAGCTTCATGAACTACTATTCATTTGTTTTCGCTGCTTATTGTTATATTACTCTGTGTCTGTGATTCTATGATTATTTTATTTACTGTATATGCTGAGTTTTGCCAAATATAAATTAACAATATGATATTTTGAGCAATTCAAATTTGACATGTGCAGATGCGAATGGCACGAAATATCGGGTCGTTATAGTTGGTATCAGAGCTCTGGTTTTACGAAAACTTAGCATATAAAGTAAATTTAATTACAGAATTACCTTTGTTCGAGCTTGAATTCCTTCCTCTTTATCTTGGATTTCCTTTGAATTTTGGAACATTCCCCTCGGTTCCAAAATCCATTCTTTCCTTTCCTTATTCGTATCTTCATGATTCTGGAGCATCAAATAGCTCCATTTTATAATTTGTAAAGGGGTGAAACTCCTTTACAACAGACATTGATTCACCGAATATTTCTGTATCATCGGTTTAGATGCTGTTATCTCTTGATATGCCTGAATTCTATTCTCTTGTGATCGGATGTCGATTTGCCTAAGAATTCTACATCGATCGTATTCTTGAAGTCACTGTTGACCCGGTTAAGGTCGCCCACGATTTATATAAGTCTATCCATCTTATCTCTTTTGTTATTTAATCATCTTATCTTCGTTTCGAGCATATCTTCTAGTTAGAGTTCTTTTTTATTAGAGTTCCTCTAATTTAGGTCTCTATCCTTATTCTGGAAGCCATTCTGGAATCATCGTGTGAGGGAGTGTATTTGTAATTAATAGAAAATGTTTTAAAGTATGTTGTTTGAGTTGTTAATGTTGATTTGGGGTTTTGATCGATTCGTCTGATCAATGTTATCGATAGGAATTCCAAAACACTTGAACAGGGCAAACTGACACATATTCTTTTCAAATGTGGTAAATGAAGTAAATTTTGTATGATTATATTATATATATAAGTATAAATTTTTCTGAAATTAAACAGTCAAATGAATTGGTTGTTAGAAATGATAATATTTGATTTTCATTTATGGTTTTATAAACCATTGACTATTGCAACATAATAAATAAATGAAATTATAAAACATGGTTATAAATTGATTTGTAATTGAAATGAATTTATATTAAGAATTTGAAAATTCAATTTCCGATATTTTAGAAATTTGGCTTTAAATTTTAGAGTATATTATTTAAAAGTATTTTTGAATGGAAATCATTTCAAAAAAAATAGTTTTAAAGGAATTAAATCAGTGCTCCTCTTTTGTAGCTGGGAAATAATTTCGGTGATGACTGCAGCATCATCGACATCCATTTTCGAGTTTCATAGTGGAAAGACCATTCAGTAGCTTTGCTACACTTTTGTTTTGAAAAATAAATTTGATTTGAATTTCTTAGGTATGACTTGATTTATAATATATATACTGGTATATGCTTTTAGATTCGATTTCATATATAGAATATATATATACACTTATCTCAAAATGGTTTGAATTGAAATCGGAAATTTAACTCTTAAATATTTTTGTTAGTGGATGTTTTCAATTATAAAATTAAGCCAAAAATTTTGAATAAGTATTTAAACTTGAAATAATTGAATTGAAAATTTTATTTGTATAATACTGCATTCCAATATATATAACTTACCTAAATTATTCAAAAGTTAACTATGTAATTGAATAGAATACAATATGAAATAATGTTAATAAATTTTAAATAAATTTTGAGAGGTTATAGTAAATGTCAATATACCATGAATTTGAAATTAATTAGTTGAATATAAACCAACTTAAAAATAAATGAAATTTATATGGTTTAAATTAATTGTTTTATTTTGTTTTTCAATCTATTTTTCTTTCTGCTTGTTTCGATTCTCCTACCTCCTACCTTTTCGAGGACGAAAAGTTTTGAGTGGGGGAGAGTGTAACGACCCGTAAATTTTTAATGATTTTTTAAATAACGTAATTAACTGAATTTTTGAGAAATTTTAAATAATAAAAATTTGAAATAAAAATTTGATATTTAGAATATGTCTATTTAAACATAGCAAATGGTAAATTTTCATCTGATAATATGAAAATTTATTTTCTTGTGTAATTTTATATAAATTTAAATCAGTTAATATTTGATGATGATAAAATGTTTTCCAAACCTGAATATTTTTACATAATAAATTTGTAAATCATCTTCTGAGTGAGACGTCATATTTCGTTTAGTCAAATTTGGACTGCTATTGCTCCGTTTATCTTACTTTCGGCGTTTTAGCAGCATTTTCGGTACCGACTATCGACTTTTGATAAGATGGTCGTGTCACTGATATTTGTGTACTGTTTTGATCGTCTCGTTGTGCTGATCTTCGCAGTATACTCATTTGTATATTTCAAAGTTCGGAACGCCGTAGAAACTGCGAAATGGTCATCCGTATCGGTACCGTTTTGAACTTTCTGAATTCATTTGTCTGTTCGTCTATCCACCGTGTAAATTCCATTGGTCATTAGCATTTAATTTTCATGAATTCAACTTACAAGACCCTTGCTATTTCCATATTCTCAATTTATTTTGCTATCTCATTTTTATTACCGGTTCACTTCCTTTCGTTCCTTCTCTCTGCTGTTAATCTAAAAAAAATCAAAACTTCATATTCACTGCTATCTCCATTCTCCTATCCTCCCCTCACCTTTGGGCCTCTTCACCCATCAGCTCATGCAACACCCATGCAAACGAGTGGAAGCCACCACAGCCATCTCGGCCTGCCACCCAAGTGTCCGAGATCCCACATCTCCTCTTTTCCCCCCTTGCCTCTGCTCGCGCACGCAAGCAAGTCACCTCCAATATGCCGATGATCCCCCGCTTTATGCCTCACCCACGACCACCTCCTAACTTCGGCCTCGTCACCTTCTGCCAACCCAAGCAGCGCCTATCCTGACCACTCGATAGCCTCGACTATCATCTCCAGACAACACCGCCTTTGCCTCTTGTTTTCACAGCCTTATTTTCGTAAGTTATCTATATCTAGACCGTATATTTTGGTTTAAGATATATATTATATATATACAAGTCTATATTACAGTATTGTATGGTCTATATTTATAGGTATGTCTTATCTTCTGTTCTATGGAATAGATATAGATATAATATAGATATAAGTCTGAAAAGATATATATATATATATCCAGTATAGACATAAGTTTGTTCGTTTTTTTTGGTATATAAGTATAAAAATGTTATCTGTTATATATGAGTTAGTCTATATATTAATTAAATATTGCATAGGTTAGTTTATATATATATATATGTATGTATGTATATATCTAAGTATATGATTAATATATTGTAATATATTGGTGTGTAGAATTTTTTTATTAGCATGAATATAGTTGCAAACAGTGCATTTTTGTAGGTAGTCTACATATGTTGTAAATATAGGCTGTATATATATATATATATGATTCAATAGCTGTAATTATATTTGTTTTCGCACATCATGGTCTACATAAATTATATGAAATTTTCGAAGGGTAATATATTTGTTTGGTAAATATTGATCTTTAATTATATATATATATATACACACATATAGTTGTTTATAATGTATAAGTTTATATTATTTTATGTATATGATCTATTTGAGTTTATATGTATATACTATAGCATGCGTGAGTACATCCAGTGGTAATTTTACAATTTTAGTGTTTGTATATCTATAGTATGTGTAAGTTATATGTTGTATCAATATGTTGGGGTTTGTATAGGTCAGTATATATGTATATAATTCAGTGTGTATGTATATCAGGTTATATATATAATATAGCGTTTTATTTTATCATATTTGTTGTTTATGTTATTCCTATAATTTTGAATTGCATGTGTATATAAATGGTTAGATCTGACAATTTGATTTTTCCAGACTCTTCTGATTTTATAAATGTAAACCATATATATTGTTTATGTTGGTACACATACATATACAATATGTTTTGATTAATATTTTGAAAGGGGTTTTATGGTTTAAAACGTATATATATATATATATATATATATTATTTAATATTGTTTGAAACATTTTGTAAACTATGGACTTTAATGCGTATTGATTTCAAAGGAATACAATATGAAGATTTATTTTTAAATATGTGTTTTAATTTAAAACAATGACTTTGAAATATATATATTTTTTAAATTGTGTTTGAATTTAGAATATGATTTATATATATAGTTATATATAGTTATATATATATAAGTTCACTTATACCATCTATCTTCATCAATCCAGTTTTGATTTGATTTCGTCAATTCCGAGCTATCAGCTTTGCTCGTCAAATTCGCGTTCAATCTTGCTTTGCTTTGGAATTCGTGCTTGGATTCGTAACTCATCTCATTCTCATTCATCTGTAGCCTCGAAAGATGAGCAATCACTCACGATTAACGTTCTTATATTTGTTAAATTTGATTTCACTTGATACGATAATTGAAATATGCTGCTAAATTGAACTGTTAATTATTTTCCATATATGATATGCCATTATCTGTAACTGTTCACCTATGACATATGACACCATGATCTGTTATGTATTTTATCGCTGATGATATATGCCTATTATTGATATGTTATATTATATTCATAACTGTTCTCACCCTGGAAGTTCCCTGCTAGTATAGAATTCCCTTTGGGTTGAAATGATATATACCCGAACGATCTTGTAGAATAGGAGAAAATCGTTATGGGCTGAAATGATAAACCCAAGCGATTTTCATTTACATTGAATTTGGGATCGCGGGTTGAAAAGATATATACCCGTAGATATTTAAATTACGGATATAAATGGTAAATATCTGTATCACTTGACCATAGGATAGAAAATTATATACAGACACCGTTGGTCTATATATATATATATTTTGCAATAATTTCCAAAGTTTTGGAAAGAAATATATGGTTTTAATATATATTGATTTTAAGATATTGCATACAAATGTATTTTTATATAGGTTTAAATTTTAGATTTTTTTTAAAATTATATGTTTTGAAAATTTTAAAAATTATAAGTTAGATTTGAATTATAAATTTTAAGAATTTACTTATAATTTTACTATTTTAAAAATATATAAATAGATTTAATATAAAATAAATTTAATAATATGTTTAAGTATTTATTTAAATTTATATTTCAAATATAGAGTTCATAATACTTTTTATTAAATAAGATTGGAACTAGAAATAGAAATTGGTTTAACATTGCATTTATTTAAGAATTATACTTAAACAAATTTGATTTGAAATTTATTAAATTTGAGATTTTAAAGATATGATTTTATAACATGATTTTTTGATTAAAAGTGATATAAATGAATATTTTCAAATTTACATAAATTGAAATGGGATATTTAGTTTGTTTAAATTTGTAATTAAAGTTTTATTTAAATGTTATTGGAATGATTAAGTGAATATTTCAAAACTAAATAATAGTAAAGTGAATTTTATATATATATATATAATTGTCAAATTTAGTTTTGTAAATGTTGGAATTGTTTGTACCAAAAATGGGCACAACACTCTTCGGGAGTTATTTGAAGAGATAAAATGAAGAACGTAAATGTAAAACAGAGATTATCTAACAAAAACTCCAATAAACAGAATTGTAAATACGCAGACAAGAAATTTAGAGTGGTTCGGCGTATCGCCTACGTCCACTATGAAGTTTTGATGATTTTATTGATTCTCTTTCAATGATTACAAGTGATTACAGCGAACAACAGCGAATTATAGCTTGGAATTCAGATTCAACAGTAAGAATAAGATGCAAATCTCGATCCGGCAGAGTGTGGATGCTTCAGAATCCAGATCCCCTTTTCTGAATGACCAGGGGTCCTATTTATAGGTGTAGGAGGCTGATATTTCGCCTAAATTGAGGGGAGACCGGTTCTGGCACGTGAGGGGGCCCACATGCCCGCTCTTTGGAAATCCGGGCCCACTTTGGGATCGATTTGACCCTTGCTTCGAATCGATCAAGATTTGCTCCGATCGAGTTGAAACTTGGCATGGACATTCCTTAGGTTGCCAGTTAGCTCCTGTCCAAATTTCATTGAATTTGGATCAGTGGATTGTGAGAAATAGTCGATACGAAATGGACTATTTCGGTGGCTGTTTGGTTCGACTCCATAGCTTCGAATCGATGCCCTCGCATCGATGGTTGCACGTGTTTCTGAGATGATGTGGCGCGCACACTTCGCCTCGATCCGGTCTTTACTCCGAGTTGACCGTATCGACTCCATAAATCTCGCCTTGTTTGTATTGAGGGATGACACGTCACCCAGGTTCGCTGGCTTGATGGATTCGAATAAAACCTCACTCATGGATTCGAACAGCAGTCATTGATGGACACGAACTACTGATGGTTGATGGTTACGAACAGGCCTTTCCTTGATGGATACGAACCACGTAGCTTCTCAATGGATATGAAGCCAATCGATGCGAACTGTAGCTTTTCGATGGATACGAAGTAAGGCTTCTATGATGGATGCGAAGCAGACACTGGCCAATCGTTACGAGGCACAACACCCATTGATGGACACGAAGTCCATCGATATGAATTCGATATATTCGAACACTGCCAAACTGATCGATACGAGCTGCTATTAACTGGTCGATGCGAACATGATCGATGTGAACCGAGTGTACCTTTGGTGGATACGAAATCAACCATAGTGATGGATACGAAGGCTGGGCCGTTTCCTCTAGATTGAATCGATCATAACTTGAGCATATGAACTCGGATTTACTTGAAACTTGGAACGTTGGCTCTCTTGACTTTGCCTATCGTGCCTTACCAATTATAGCTCAATCTGGACTCGGACAAAATTCGTCGATATCCATAGTGAACCTGCGTATAGCTGATTTTCTAGACGAACTATCTTTGGTTTCTTAGTCAAGTGCTTGGTGTCACGGCCTTGCCAAAAGGCGGGATAACATTTGCCCCCCAAAGTACATCTTGTGGAAACATGATGTGCTTTGTAATGCTGCAATCTTTACTCTGAATAGCTATCGTTTCTTTGATGAAAGCTGTAACCTTTGACCATTCTTCTTGATAATGTAAACTATTGACTGTCGATTGTTGTACCATGTATTGTTGCAACTGATTGTCATACGCTAGTGATTAGCCGTTTGTTGTTGTAATCATTATCAAATGAGCTTCCAATTCTTGTAAATCTGGAATATTGACGATTAGCCCGACATATACGCATATATGCTAATCTGACTATCGCTGACGCTCACGAGTCATTGTTAGTTTTTCTTATATTGAATTCCGTATCGATCCTCTCCTGAACCGACGTGAAATTCATTGTAACAACGTTTGATGGTTGTTTTTGAATGCTCCTTCGTAATGATCCTCTCCTGAATCGATATGAAGGGTTGGAATGTGTGCTTCGCATTAGTGGACACGGAATATTGGGTCTCGGATCGATGGATACAAAAGTAATGCTTTGTATCGATAGAGTCAAACAATCCAGACATAATCATGCAGTGATGCTTCACGGAGGATATGCCATTCCTTATTCGTTTATTCAATAAGAAACCCTGATTGTGGATAATCTTCGATAGGAGTCACCCATGACTTTTCTTCTAGATCCATCTCTAAGATCTAGTTGATCTTCATATGTCAATGCTTGGAATAATAAGCATTTCAACTGGGATAAAGTCTTTTTGCCGCGCATCCCCGAAACTGGCTAGCTTGGCCAGTGACTTAGTTTTTTCATTTTGTCCTCCGAGGAGGTGTGTAATGGTGTAATTGTCGAAGTCGACTAGTACCTTTTGGACCCAGCTAGGATAAGGAGCAAGATGTTGCCCCCTAGTTCAATAATCTTCCCTGACTCGGTATACTACTAACCAATAATCACATAATATATGCAAAGTTTCCACTCCTAGTGTTCTTGTAGTTTGAGTACCAAGGCTTCATACTTAGCTTCATTATTTATTGCAGGGAAGTTGAGTTTGAGGGCGTGGCAGATCGATCGTTCCTCAGTAGTCATTAACGCAATTCCGACGTTAAAAAAGCCGATTATTGGAAGTTCCATCTGTGTACGTCCTCCATCAGTTGGATAGTTCGCCACTGTTCTTCGGATAGTCGTCTGATGTGGTGGATTCAGATATGAAGTATGCTAATGTTTGATCATGGAGAGCTCTCCGAGGGAGATATGTGAAATCAAATTGGCTTAGCTCGATATCCCATTCGAGTATCCTTTCAGACATCTAATGTTCCCATTGGATCTAGCGTTCTCAAGTTTGAATCCAAAGAATGCAGTATAGCACTATAGGTCCGGATCTGTGATAAAATAGTTGTATTCCTGGTCTAGGACATGTTTCAGTATCTGATTGCATCTAGAGTTTGCATCCATGGATGAGAGTAATTGATGTCTGATGGTTAAGTCAATTAGTTGATTGATCATTGGATGTGGAAGCTATGCTTTGCCATGCCTCGTGCAAATTTGGTTAGTCGGTGTATGTTCGCCACTCTCCTTTTGTTTCTCTCATAAGAAAAGGATTGAATACTCATTTTGGGTAGAGGACATCGCGGATAAACCTATTGGTTTTGAGTAGATTCGCCTCCTCCTTAAGTGTAGTAGATCTTTCTGGATCCATGTTGCTTTGTTTTTATTCACCGAGACATGCATCGGGTTGGCACTTAGTGCAGGATTGTTAATGGTGGGTGAGAGTCCATATATACACATGAGATTGAGTCCAAGCGAACATATCAAATTCACCTGAAGCAATGCAGTCGACTCTTGCACCATCATTGCGCAGAGTTGTGATCTGATCCACAATACACGTGAAGGGTTGTAGGTGCCTTATGTGTTTATTTTCAATGGTAAATGATCAGGCTTATAAGGATGTTAAATCAAAGGGTTAGTAGAATTTAGCCTCGTACTGCATGCTGCTACATAGCTGGTTCCAGCTTTGAGATTGAATTTACTTGTGTTTCTGAATGATCAGTCGCCCATGAGTTTGGGTATTGATTTGATGATTCTATCTCTAGGCATCCTTTCGGTCACAACCTAGAGTTGTTACGAATATCAAGCATGGGTCATAGGTTCAAATTGTCATAGTTAACTCTCGGATAATTACTCTTTTTCCCCCAGTGACGGGTTGGCAGATGCATTACGCGGACGGTCTAGTCTCGTCCTAGCGGTGTTTATACTGTAGTTCAAGCTTTTAGAATTAGAGTTCATTGATGAATGGTTGAATCATATTAATCTTATCTTCTTGCTCGTGCCCCCAAGTCTGGGGAGTATCTCGATAAGTGGCAAGGTAGACAATGTCCGCTTCAATTTTGTATTATATTCCATTGAACCATATGATCAAATTAACGGACGGAGGGCCGAGTCATGCCTATCATGCATTATGTTCTAGTTCTTTCCTCTAGGCAGAATACATCGTTACTTTGCCGACATTCGGACATAAGCTAGATTCTGGATGGTCAACGACATTCGCTCTACTGCTTATGTCGCCATACTTTGGTCAAAAACTGAAGAGTGAATCGTCTAGTCAGATCCAATGCAGGATTGGTGCTTCCCTTGTCGAATCTAGGGTAAGAATCAGTATGCAGATGTTTAGGTTGCACTTTTTTCGAATCGTTCTTTTAGCCGGATCATGGTAAGAGTCAATGGATGAATGGTTGCGTTGCATTCATTTGGAGTTGGCTGATCAACCATGTCCATTTCGATTTACGTTCTCTCGTTAGATCTAGGGATAAAGTCAGCTCAAATGTAGTCATGTCATGCTCATTTGGTCTCATGCTCTTCCCGACGGATCGAAGGAAGGTGACGAAGGACGAATGGTCAAGTCACACTCATTCGTGGTTTATTCTTTTATCCGTGCTATGCTGGTCGAAGATATTCGATGCATGCTCGGGTCACATCGATTTGTAGTTGAAGAGGATTGATATTGACCGTCGATTCGACGGCATGATGCAGAATGCTCGGACCTCATTTTCTGTCAATCCGATGGTATGATATGAAAGGCGCAGATCGACATTGCCCGTCGATCCGGCGGTATGATATGATTGGTTGCTTGTAACTTTGGGCGTCATTATGTTTGGTTGGCATTAAGGCCACCTTGCAGTCATTGCCTTAAGTTTTAATGGACGCTAAGCCGGAGAGACAGCGAGTCACCTTTCTCTTTTTTCAGTAATTTGTACTTCTGCCCCCAGTCTTGGGGATAAGCCGTAATAGGCGTTATGCAATATTGTTCACTGCTTAATTTTAACATCCACACTCTGGGGACTTGTATCTTTATGACAACTGTTGATCACTCATTTTCATGTGTTGAGTCTGCGCCTATGCTCGGGGAATGAGTGATGTAACTTGGTTGAGATGCAGTCGAAGTTGTTAGGTGGACGGGTCCACCCTCCTCGAGGTCGTACTTGATGGAGATGCAGTCGAAGTCGTTAGGTGGACGGGTCCACCCTCCTCGAAGCTGCATTGAATGGAGATACGATCGAAGTCGTTAGGTGGATGGATCCACCCTCCTCGAAGCCGTAGTTGGTTGTAGTTTATACTCCGGCTCGAGCTCTCGGAGTCCGGAGTTAGTTTAATGTTTATACTCTAGTTCGTGCTCTCGAAAGCTGGAGTTTGTTGATGTTTATACTCTGGTTCGCGCTCTCGGAATTCGGAGTTAGTTAATGTTTATACTCCAGTTCGCGCTCTCGGAAGCTGGAGTTAGTTAATGTTTATACTCCAGTTCGCGCTCACGGAAGCCGGAGTTAGTTAATGTTTATACTCCAGTTCGCGCTCTCGGAAGCTGGAGTTTGTTGATGTTTATACTTCGGTTCGCGCTCTCGGAATCCGGAGTTAGTTAATGTTTATACTCCAGTTCGCGCTCTCGGAAGCCGGAGTTAGTTAATGTTTATACTCCAGTTCGCGCTCTCGGAAGCCGGAGTTAGTTAATGTTTATACTCCAGTTCGCGCTCTCGGAAGCTGGAGTTTGTTTATGTTTATACTCCGGTTCGCGCTCTCGGAATCCGGAGTTAGTTAATGTTTATACTCCAGTTCGCGCTCTCGGAAGCCGGAGTTAGTTAATGTTTATACTCCAGTTCGCGCTCTCGGAAGCCGGAGTTAGTTAATGTTTATACTCCAGTTCGCGCTCTCGGAAGCTGGAGTTTGTTGATGTTTATACTCCGGTTCGCGCTCTCGGAATCCGGAGTTAGTTAATGTTTATACTCCAGTTCGCGCTCTCGGAAGCTGGAGTTTGTTGATGTTTATACTCTGGTTCGCGCTCTCGGAATCCGGAGTTAGTTAATGTTTATACTCCAGTTCGCGCTCTCGGAAGCTGGAGTTTGTTGATATTTATACCCAGCTCGCGCTCTCGGAGTACTCTGGGGTTTTGTGAATGTTTATACTCCGTCTCGCGCTCTGGGAGTACGGAGTTGAATGAATGTTTATACTCCGCCTCACACTCTGGGAGTACGGAGTTAAGGAATGTTTATACTCCGCCTTGCACTTTGGGAGTACGGAGTTAAGTAAAAACTTTGTACCCAGCTCGCGCTCTCGGAGTACTCTGGGGTTTTGGGAAAATGTTTATACTCCGCCTCGCACTTTGGGAGTACGGAGTTAAGTAAAAAGTTTGTACCCAGATCGCACTCTCGGAGTACTCTGGGGTTTTAGGAAAATGTTTATACTCCGCCCCGCACTCTGGGAGTACGGAGTTAAGTAAAAAGTTGTCGTGTATTAGCCCGTTTCTGGCCTGATGTGAGGGCTTGTCCCTGAGCTAGGTGTTTCGCTTAGCGAGTGATCGGTGGGATCCCGATTAACTTCCACTTATAGGCCCCTCAACAAAGGATGAGGTTTAGAGTATGGACGGTTAGATCGCGTCCATGTTCATTTGGATTCCGCTTTTGCCAGGCCTAAGGAGTAAGATTAGTGTTCTGGCAAGCTTTGTACTCGAGCATAGGAAAGGATGGTCGAACTACATCCACTTTGAGTTGTATATTTTCCCTTAAGTCGGGTGCAAGAAATGGAGAGCAAACAGTCGAGTCACATCCAATTTATACTTTGCATTCTTTCAATCAAGCTAAGGAAGAGAGTTGAAATGACAGCTCGTGATGGTTAGCGAGTAGGCAGTCAGTCGTTGATGACTTTTAAATTGAGGGTTGGCCCCTGATGAAGTCGGTTTAAGGCATGATTGTTTTGCCTAATCACAGACGCAAACTGGGGAGTGAACGGCCAAATCATATCCACTTTAAACATGTGTTCTCAAATAACCCCAAGTGTCTAATGTAGGATTGGATGCATGGATGGTGACGTTGCGTCCACCCTTTGTGTGATTCCGATTTTATCGGGCATCAAAAGAAGCGTAAGTATTTTGGCGAGCTTCAAGTACGAGATGGAGAGTACATTGTTGGGATATATTACTCAAAGTATTTCCTAGATCTCTAATTAAATTGCGTAGGCAGATGAGTGGATGGTCGGTTGCATCCACTTTGTACTAAAGTCCTGACCTTGTCGGTCTCTTCCGCTTTGATGCCTTGCCCCCAGTCAGGGCATATAGTAGCCGATGAGTGGTCGAATCATGCTCATCACGATGATACCTCAATGATTTGATCATGGTCCGCGGAGGTTGTTTTGCACCCAATCTTAAGTACTCGGTTACCTGCATCATTTGCAAGTAGTTTAATTCAAGTAAGTCATATTTCGCAACGTAAATGAAATTGAATTAGAAATAATTCAAAAGAGATCAGATCAAATCTCATTGATAAGTGAGGCAGCGTCGTATGCTCGCTATTGCACATCATTCCATCCCTTCTCAGTTGGAAGTCTAACGCAAATGGTTCAATTTGATCAAAGTCCTTGATCGATAGAGGTCGGATGTTCCCGGTCCTTCGTTTTATGGGGCTTGCATATATGGTCGGAGCTATCCTTCCCGGAGAAGCCTTATGGCGTTGGCGTTCACGGTAGCCATTTAGAGAAGAGGAGTTTTCCGATCTAGAGTATGGAGCAGGTCCCCTCCTTATCCTGCTATGTTGATCCTTCATCTGATTCATCAACTCAAAATTTGCCTAGACATGTTGGTGTAGTTGTCGGCGGCGGTCTACCAGTTCTCTTGTCAAAGTCTGAAAATAAGCGCCGGTGATGAATTCATTTATGGGTATCGGCAGCAACTGGCTGCGGGCTTTGGATAAATTCGTTGGCTGCCAGCTTCTTCATTCACTTCAACAATATAAGAAGTAGATCTGGTATGTCTAACCACGATTGACAATGTTCTTTGAGGAATGGGGGAAGACAGCTACATTTGATAGCAGTCATCACTCTTGGTGTAAGCCATGCGCAATTCTCACTTCATGAGGTAGTGCCGGGGGTTGTATTTCCATAACACACCGACATAGTTAACATGTTGAATTTTCACTGGAAGTTCTGCATGTAGGATGGTTTCAACGAATAGGTCTCGACTAGGAAAGATTCCCCAATCGGCATTATGATCAGGCTCATTTTATTGCCCAGGGGTCTTGTAACACTGGTCAATGACGTATGCATGATTGCGTTCGAGTTGTTTGCAATGCCGATAGGATGGTGAGTTGGTTAAAATGGGCTAACAGATTGGTGTTTATCCCAAACTTTCATCCAGATAGGGGACCTATATAGGGTATTAAGGAAGTCTTCTTGAGGTTGTATGCCATGCTTTTAGTCATGTGGACGTAGAATGATTAAGATGCGGGCATTTGAAGATGGTTCAGCGGTGACCAGCTATGCTTTGAGTCGGTAGAGTAGACAGTGTAGGGGAGTCGTCATATTAGCCGTCGTACCATAGTTGTCAACTCAGGAGTTTGAAAGCTGGTCAATTGGAGGAAGTTGCATTCCACCTTAAAAGCATGATATATTAATCAACCCCAGTTCTTGGCATACTAACTAGGTTCTCCAGCCTTTGGGAGTATGGTTGAGTAGTATTTCTTTACCCATTCCTTGATTGCAACTCAACATTTGTTGTTGTGATCTCCTATGTCTTGTTCAGTCATGGAACAATCAGAAGCATGGATGGAATGTTCCTTCATTAAATTGGTGATTGAATCGACAATGCTGGTGCCCTGCGCTTTTTAGGAAATCTGGGTCGTACCCGAATTTTTTTTTTTTTGAAATTTCGTATCGATACGAATTGGACACAATTGGATCGATTCGAATTGCAGTTGAGTACCGATACGAATTGGGTGTAAATGGATGGATACGAAGCAGTGCACTCTGATGGATACGAAGCAGTGCACCCTGATGGATACGAAGCAGTGCACCCTGGTGGATACGAAGTAGCGCACCCCAATGGATATGAAGTAGCGCATCCTGATGGATACGAAGAAGCACATCGTGATGGATACAAAGTAGCGCACCCTGATGGATACGAAATAGAGCATCCATCTCATGGATACGAAGTAGAGCATCCTGATGGATACGAAGAAGCACATCGTGATGGATACGAAGTAGCGCACCCTGATGGATACGAAATAGAGCATCCATCTCATGGATACGAAGTAGAGCATCCTGATGGATACGAAGAAGCACATCGTGATGGATACGAAGTAGCGCACCCTGATGGATACGAAATAGAGCACCCCAATGGATATGAAGTAGCGCATCCTGATGGATACGAAGAAGCACATCGTGATGGATACGAAGTAGCGCACCCTGATGGATACTAAAAACAGCATATTTTCATGGATACGAAAAATTGCATTTTTTCTGGATTCGAAAATATAGGTACGGAATTCATGATGAATGCAGTTCCTCTTAGATCTGGAGCAATCTGAATAGAATAGAAGAAACCACTGAATGGAAGATCTGGATCTCCTCCTTAGATTTTTGCAATCCAACGACGGTATTAGATCCATCGAGCAGGAGAAAAAACTTGGTTTTTTCTCAGTGAAAGCACCAAAGTGTTTGTACCAAAAATGGGCACAACACTCTTCGGGAGTTATTTGAAGAGATAAAATGAAGAACGTAAATGTAAAACAGAGATTATCTAACAAAAACTCCAATAAACAGAATTGTAAATACGCAGACAAGCAATTTAGAGTGGTTCGGCTTATCGCCTACGTCCACTATGAAGTTTTGATGATTTTATTGATTCTCTTTCAATGATTACAAGTGATTACAGCGAACAACAGCGAATTATAGCTTGGAATTCAGATTCAACAGTAAGAATAAGATGCAAATCTCGGTCCGGCAGAGTGTGGATGCTTCAGAATCCAGATCCCCTTTTCTGAATGACCAGGGGTCCTATTTATAGGTGTAGGAGGCTGATATTTCGCCTAAATTGAGGAGAGACCGGTTCTGGCACGTGAGGGGGCCCACATGCCCGCTCTTTGGAAATCCGGGCCCACTTTGGGATCGATTTGACCCTTGCTTCGAATCGATCAAGATTTGCTCCGATCGAGCTGAAACTTGGCATGGACATTCCGTAGGTTGCTAGTTAGCTCCTGTCCAAATTTCATTGAATTTGGATCAGTGGATTGCGAGAAATAGTCGATACGAAATGGACTATTTCGGTGGCTGTTTGGTTCGACTCCATAGCTTCGAATCGATGCCCTCGCATCGATGGTTGCACGTGTTTCTGAGATGATGTGGCGCGCACACTTCGCCTCGATCCGGTCTTTACTCCGAGTTGACCGTATCGACTCCATAAATCTCGCCTTGTTTGTATTGAGGGATGACACGTCACCCAGGTTCGCTGGCTTGATGGATTCGAATAAAACCTCACTCATGGATTCGAACAGCAGTCATTGATGGACACGAACTACTGATGGTTGATGGTTACGAACAGGCCTTTCCTTGATGGATACGAACCACGTAGCTTCTCAATGGATATGAAGCCAATCGATGCGAACTGTAGCTTTTCGATGGATACGAAGTAAGGCTTCTATGATGGATGCGAAGCAGACACTGGCCAATCGTTACGAGGCACAACACCCATTGATGGACATGAAGTCCATCGATACGAATTCGATAGATTCGAACACTGCCAAACTGATCGATACGAGCTGCTATTAACTGGTCGATGCGAACATGATCGATTCGAACCGAGTGTACCTTTGGTGGATACGAAATCAACCATAGTGATGGATACGAAGGCTGGGCCGTTTCCTCTAGATTGAATCGATCATAACTTGAGCATATGAACTCGGATTTACATGAAACTTGGAACGTTGGCTCTCTTGACTTTGCCTATTGTGCCTTACCAATTATAGCTCAATCTGGACTTGGACAAAATTCGTCGATATCCATAGTGAACCTGCGTATAGCTGATTTTCTAGACGAATTGTCTTTGGTTTCTTAGTCAAGTGCTTGGTGTCACGGCCTTGCCAAAAGGCGGGATAACAGGAATATTCAAAGGTTTTAAATCTATTGAAATTGAAATGGTTTAAATTGTAGTTTATATCTATATTTGAAATCGATATAAAATGGTTTATTGAGATTTGAATTGAAATGGAAGGACTGAGATTTGATTTAAATGGGATTTTGAAATTCGAGTTAATTTGAATCGATTTGTGGAATTGGAGTAAAACTATTTTTATTATATAAAGTATTTTACATTATATTTAAACTATTTTTAATATTTTACTTTATAAATTATTTTAATATATATACTATTTAATTTTTAACTATTTTAATATACTAATTATTTTAATTTATATACTATTTAATTTATAACTATTTTAATATACTAATTATTTTATTATATAAACTATTTTATAATATATATAGTAATATTAATATCTTATTTTTTAAGAGGGAAGTGTTATGATTTCAAAGTTATGTTTTTAAAGTGCTATGATTTCTAAAATATTATGTTTCCAAAGTATTATGATTTCCAAAGCTATGTTTTCAAAGTGTTATGTTTTGAAAGAGTTATAATTTTGGAAAAGTGTTATGATTTTGGAAATGAATATTATTTTAATTGAGAAATGATATCGCATTGATATGGTTTTGAAATGGATATGATATTTTGGGTTTGAAGTATGATATTTTGAAATGACTACGGTGTTATAATAACGATTGGTTGTTAAAGAAACCGGGATCGGGTATTGTCATACTCTGTGCCAATACCGAAACCACTTTAACAATCATGTACGCGGTGGAGATTCCAGAATGAAGTAGGATGGTTGGCGACGATTCTATTTGAGGTATATACGTGGACTTAACTCCCGTGAGCTAGCTTAAGATGGCTAAAACAGGAGCAATTGATGAGACAAGTGAGGTAGCTCCTCCGATCGAACACACTTCTTCAATACCATTCTATTACTTTGTGATTGATTGGGTGCACCCTTGGATTTTTGGGAGTGTGGATCGAGGTGGGCGGTAGCTGCGGCTATGCGTTACCACCAGTCCGGAAGTGTAATTGGTATATCTACCCCGGCATTACCTAGTTGTGCCATGTCACCTACCATATCGAGCCCACTACGAGTTTGTTTTGTACCATACTTATGGAGTGCCCTCTGGCGACGCCTAGTACAGGAGAGATTATGGTACTGTATAGACTATGGGAATATATAAAAATGTGTTAAGGGGGATATAGGTAATGCCTTAACGCTATTTTAATAGTTTACTTTACTATATACATATAATAATATTGTATTGTACTACATAGTAGATAATTCCACGGATCCTTAGAGGATGGTTATCCCAAACATCCTTTGAGTTACTTGTATTTCAGTTGATATTTCACTTTAGTTTGATTTATTGATATAAGAATGTTAATCCTGACTCGAGTGTTTTGTGTTTTGCTTTATGCTCAGGTCAGACTGAGTGTCACAGCATTTGAGGCTCACCTTTGGAGTTGGAGCTTCGCTTGGGGATCAAGCTATCTATTCAGCTTTCAGTTATTCAAGTGACTCCAGCGATATTCAGATTTTGTCATTTGACTATTGTATTGAGACTTCTATGTATTCAAAACTTCTGTTGTATCTTATTTTAACTCTGTCATATATATATATATAGTAGCTTCATAAACTACTATTCATTTGTTTCCACTGCTTATTGTTATATTACTCTGTGTCTGTGATTCTGTGATTATTTTATTTACTGTATATGTTGAGTTTTGCCAAATATAAATTAACAATCTGATATTTTGAGCAATTCAAATTCGACATGTGCGGATGCGAATGGCACGAAATATCGGGTCGTTGCACAAAGTTACAAGCCCATCTACCCCAAAACCTCATGGATGTGCCCAACATATACTAGGCCGAGCCCAAAGTCCCTATAGCCAAGCCCAAACATCACTTGGCTGAGCCTATTTAGATGCCCAAGCAACCAAAAGTTTCAATTTTTGCAAAATTCTAGCTTATGTCCAAGTTTAGCAAAAGTTTGCCTTGAATTATTAAAGTTTCGGTGAGTATAAAACTCTTGTTTTTTGAAACGACCCATAATTTTTGGTAATTTAAATATTAAATTTAATAATATTTTGGTGTTTAATATTGGAAGAAATTAAAATTTTATAATTTATTAATGAGAAAAATAACTAGAATGAAATTAATAATGTTAATTTAAGGTAATTACTAACTATTTTAATGTAATTCTAATTAATTCAAACGATTGTAAAGTTATAATTGGTTATAAATTGTAAATAAGAAAATATATTAAATGTAATATTAAATGGTGAGATAATATGTAATTAATTGAAATTGAATATAATCAGTGTTGTGTAAGTAGTTATAACATTTGTTTGTAGATAATAAACTTATAAATGTGATTAAATTAAGTAAAAGGTAACAATTGTTATTTATCACCTATTTATTTAGCCTATTGAAATTAATTTGGAAATCGAAAAAAAAAATAGTATAATTGAAAAATTGTAATTAATATGGTAAAGATGATAACTGTAAACTATTGATGTAATAAAACATAAACCAATGTTAATTATATCCATAAGATGATAGTTGATTGAATAATAAGATGTAAATCAGAATAAATGAATTTATTGGAATTTAAATTATAATTAATGAATTTATTGCATTTGAAGTTTGAGCGTTGTAATTTGTGTAATATTTAATTTTGGATTGACATGGAAATTTTGCTTTAATGGATTATAAATTTATATGTAATCAGGAATGATGGAAATTGTCAACTATTAAATTTAAAATTTTAAAGTGATTTATTTAATTTAATAGTAATTTATTTAATTAAAATGAAAATAGCCATTTGGGCCACTTTCTCGGATTTCGACGAAACCAATTTTATCGGATTCATAACAGTGAATTATTGTAGGATTTCAAGTTTCGTAACGATCAGACTTGCAGTTTGATCGTGCGGGCTCGAAACACGTAGAAATCAATTTAATGAATTCAAATTAAATTAAGCTGTAATAGCCCGCAATTTTCGACAACTAAAAATATTAATTAATTAAGATTTTGGAATTAAATATTGGAAGAAATTAAAAATTTATGATTTGTTAATAAAAAAACTATTAGAATGAAATTTAATAATGTTAATTTAAGGTAATTGCTAAGTATTTTTATGTAATTCTAATTAATTGAAATGATTGTAAAGTTATAATTGGTTATAAATTGTAAATAAAGAAATAAATTAAATGTTATATTAATTGATAAAATAATATGTAATTAATTGTAATTGGGTAAAATTAGTGTTATGTAAGTAGTTATAACATTCGTTTGTAGATAATAAACTTATAAATGTGATTAGATTAAGTTAAAGGCAACAATTGTTATTTATCACCTATTTATTTAGTTTGTTCAAATTAATTTGGGAACTTGATAAAAAAATTAGCATAATTGAAATATTGTAATTAATATGGTATAGGATGGTAACTGTAGACCATTGACGTAATAAGATGTAAACATATGTTAGTTACATTCATAGGTAATAATGGATTGAAAAAAATAAATGAATTTATTGGAATATAAATTATAATTAATGAATTTATTTCAATTGAAATCAAACGTTGTAATTTGTACAACATTTAAATATTGAACTTGATATGGGAATTTGTTTTAAAGGGATAATAATTTCTGTGTAATTAGAAAATAATGAAATTGTTAGTTATAAACTTTGAATTAAAAAAGTGATAAAATTAATTTAATAATAATTTATTTAATTTAAGTGAAAATAGCAATTTTGGCAATTATCTCGGATTTCGACGAAACCAATTTTATCGGATCCGTAACAGTGAACTATTATAGGATGTCAGGTTTCGTAGCAATTGGACTTATCGTTTGATCGTGCGGGCTCGAAACACGTAGAAATCTATTTAATGAATTCAATTTGAAATATGCTAATTTTAAAAGCTAACTTCTTCATACAATGGAATTAGGACTTGAAACCTGTTCTGTTGAATTTAAAAATATCAAAAACATCAATTTGGATATATTGGATGACCTACTTTCGTTTAGGAAACGGAACGGGCTTTTCGGGTCGTTATTATCGTTTCAAACCAATTTGATATGCTATTCATTCTTATCGGGACTTGTCTATATAAATAGATTTTGTTTATCAAAACTTAGCGGCCATTCAGTTATTCTGTACGTACAATTCTATCTGTCTATTCGTTTCTTCCAATGGTAGAAACCAAATTCCAATTACAAACCCTAAATCCAATTTCTAAATCAATTTCAAAATTCCAACTCTCCAAACCCTAGCAAACTATATATCGTTGGAAAGCTCTCGACATGCAGCAATTTGTTTTCCAGTTGGATGCATCGTTTGACCAGAAATCGAGGATGAGCCTTGGCCATCAAAACTATGTTTTCGCGATGCAACGGTGGATCTTCACCCGATCAACGATCGGGAAGCGGCGTTGGGAAGAGGGTGGAGAGCAAATCGCTATGATGTTGCTCGTTTGTGGTAATAGGTCACGAATTTGCCAGAAATCAAGGGAGAACATGGACAGCGGTGGCATAGATGGGGATGACCGGAAGTCACGGCGTCCGGGAGGAGCGTGCGGCCAAAGGACGTGGTCGTGGTGATGTAGTCTAATCGAGGTGGAAGCCAATGGGTCAGCGGCGTTAATTGCCTCAAGGTGGCAGTCGGTCATTGTTTCAGCGTGGTCGCGATTTTTTGCAGGCTATGGCTTCGTGCACAAGAAGGTGATGCATTCAAATCTTCTAATGTCGATAACTTTTTCTTGCGAGCCCGGATTCATGCACGGTTTGTTCCGTTGGGATCGTATCAAAATTTCAGACATTATGGAACTGGTTTGGTCGAATTTTATGACTGTTGAATTTTGGGCTATTTTGGATTTTAAAATCGTCGATAAATCAAAAGGTGAGTGTTTTAACCCACTCACGACTACTAAACTATCCTATGTTATTTAAATTAAATTTATAATGTGATTAGAAATCGATTGGTTGTTGTTTGGTATATTTAAATTGTCATTCCAGTCAAAATCTGACTTTTATTGAATTTAATTGTCATTTATTTTAATATTGAATTTTTAATTGTCAATTAAGTACCTGTTGTTGATAATTAGTTAATTGTTGTTTTTTATTAGTTGATTTGAATGGTGATTGTGATGGATGTTTAACTTTTGATATTGGATGACTTGATGTTATGTTATATATCACACTGCAAGTTCCCTTAGTTATTGTTAGGAAAATCACTATGGGTTGAAATGATACATACCCGAACGATCTATAGATTAGGGAAAAATCGTTATGGGTTGAAATGATAACTCGAGCGATTTTATGGATTTTGAATTTTATTCGGGATTGCGGGTTGAAATGATATATATCCGTAAATTTTAAATTATTGCGGGTTGAAATTATATATCTGTATCACTTGACCATAAGGTAGAAAATTATATACGGGGCACCAGATTGGTTAAATTAAATGATTTTAAATTATTAAATTTTGAATTCAGTTAAATGATTATGAAATAAAATTTGATTTATATAAACTAAATTATTTTTCAAATCCAACTTTTAAAATGTTGAAATTAGAATTGGTTTAAAAGAATTGGTTAAAGAATTTAAATTGAAATTTTAATGTTGAATTTTGAAATATAAATGAATTTATCAAAAATTAAGTTATCATAACGTTTGAATATGTTAAACTTTGAAATCTAAAAGGAATTTGAAGTGGATTAAAATTTTAGTTTAACATGGATTTGAAATTGATAAATTGAAATGGTTTTTAAGGGAATTTGAATTGAAATAAAAATGGAGTTTTGTTGATTTGAAATTTGGATATAGTCCAGATTGGTTGAAATGGAAGAAATAGTTTAATTTGATATTATATCCAAATTAATTATTTTAATATAAATTGTTTAAAGATATATTATTTTTAATTCCTATTTGTTTAGATTTCTAATTTATTTCTATATAAACCATTTTCAATAAACAAACCATTTTATATTAAACTATTAAAATATATTAAATCTATTTTTAAACTATTTTATCTACTTTAAACTATTTTAATCCATTTCAAACTATTTAATCTATTTTAATCTATATTATCTATTTTATCTATTTTAAACTATTTTAATCCATTTTAAACTATTTAATCTATTTTAAACTATTTAGTCTATTTTTAATCTATTTAATATCATTTAATCTATTTTAAACTATTTTAAGGTATTTTAAACTATTTTAAAGTATTTTAAACTATTTAAAACTATCTAAACTATTTTCTAAAAATAAAACGGTGGAAGGTTGGACTGATATATTTAAATCCTGGATTTGAAAGAGAAATGGCTAAATGATGTTATAACCTAAGTTGGGATTTGAAACGGTATTTTCTAGTGAAATGACATATTTGAGTAAATATGATGATTTTGAAATGAGGATTTAACCTATTTTGTCAATATAATTTCGAAAGTGAATATGATTTCGAAAGTGAATATGATTTCAAAAGTAATATGGTTTGAATTGAATATGATATTTTGATATCAATTATGAATTGGTTTCGGAAATGTAAAAGAAATCCGATGTGAAATAAGCATTTGGTTGTTAAAGAAACCGGGATTAGGTATTGTCATACTCTCTGCCAATACCGAAAACTACTTTAACAACTATGTACGTGGTGGAGATTTCATAATGAAGTAGGATGGTTTGGCGAACGATTCTGTATGAGGTATTATTGTAGCCCTGACTCCCGCAAGTCAGCTTGATGTGAGTAATACAAGAGCCACGCCGGGCCAAGTGAAGTCGCACCTCCGATCGAACATGCTTCTTCGATACCATATTATGACTTTGTGATTGATTTGGTGGCCACCCCTCGATTTTGATTATGGGAGTGTGTTCCGAGGTGGGCGATAGTAGCTGCTATCCGTTACCACCAGTCTGGATCCACAAAACAGTAGTATCCTACCCTGGGCATTGCCTCATGTGCCTTGTGACATACCTTATCACGCCCATTATGAGTTTGGTTTGTGTTGTACCTATGGAGTGCTCCCTGATAGCCCACCAGTTTACGGTGGGGTTTACAGTACTATATAGACTACGACATTTATATAAAATGTGTTAAGAGGGATATGGGTAACGCCTTAACGCTATTTTAATACTTTACTTTTCTATACACACTATTATAATAGCATATTGTACTATGTAGATAGTTTAACGGATCCTTAGGAGATGGAAATCTCGGACATCTCTTAAGTTATTGTACTCACGTTGACACTGAATAGGAGCTGTCAATCCTCGTAAACATCTCTAACGCCGTTACACTCATATTTATTTACTGTTTATTTAACTTACATAAGATCTTTAAGTCCCGACTCGAGTGTTTTGTCTTTTCATTACGCTCGTGTTAGTCTGAGCTTTTTAGTGTATTGAAGATTTTATTTCTAGAGGACGAAGAGGAGATTTGTATGCTATTTATTATTATTTATCCCACTGCATCATATTGTTCCGCTGCATTATTTCTGTATTCCTGCTGTATGTAACTCTGATTTGTATTGTAAAAGTGTAATCAAATGTTATTTGTAAAATAGCTTCATGAACTGTTATTTGATTATTATATTTTGTCATTCCACTGTGAGATTCTATGTTTGTTTTTTTTTCATTTCTTTCTCCTCTTTTCTTATTTACCCCATAACAATCTTCCCTTTTGAATGGTTTGGATTCGACATGTATAGTTTATTGTCAATTTAAATCATCCAAAAAGGTGGTTTGTTACATTTAGTATTAGAGCTTTGGTTTAGCGATAACCTTAGCTTTGTGGGGTTTGACTCATTAGAAATATGGTAGCAATACCCTAGAATGAGTTATTTGGGAGTATATATATATATATATGAGAGAGAGCGTATTTGTTAGTGTTATAAAAAAAATGTTTTATATTGTGTTAATTTGTTCTGTTTAGTATTTATAAATTCTGGTCAGCACATAGGACGCTATGGCATCGATAGGGATTTCTAAACACTTAATAGGGCAGACCGACACAATATTGTTTTTGAAATATGGGTAAATGAAATAAATTTTACCTAGTATTATATTTTGTGTATAAAAGAATAAATTTTATAAATGATATAGTAGGATGTGATATGTTGTTTGTTAGGTAGAAATGTTCTATAAATATTGGATTGTAAAAAAGGATTTACTAGTAAAGTAAATATAAATTGGGATTTGAGAACTTAATTTCCAGGGTTTTGAGATTGGTTTTCAAAAGATTTTGGGATTTGATATTAGTATTATTTGGAAGTATTTTTTTTAGATATAAAAATTTTCAATATGATTTAAAAGAAATGTTTTAAAGGGAATTTTAAAGGAAATAAATTATGTACTCCCCTCTCTATAGTTGGAAAATAATTTCGATGATGAGTGCACGTATCATCGACGTTCATTTCCGAGTTTCAAAGTAGAAAGACTGCTGTAGTAGTTTTACTACACAATTGTTTTGATAACAAATCTTCATTTTTTCTAAATACGATTTGGATATATAGAAGATATGAGCATATGTATTATTTTAAAATGATTCGAGAATGGAACCCAGCATTTAGTTCTTAAGTTCTGTAAATTAGAAATTTTTACTATTGTAATGAATGAAATCTTGATTATATTAACAATTGGAGTCTTCTAAAATGAAAAATAAGAAATTAAGAGTTAAATGATTAATGAAATATATGAGAAATTGGAAATTTGTAACTTGTAAATATGAGAATTTATAAGATGTAATTATTGAGCATTTTGTTAACTAAATAAATACGATAAATTTGTGTAACATTCAATTGCATTCTTAAAACATATATATAACTTACCAGAAATGTTTAAAAAGTTGAAATGTTAATAAGAATATGTAATAGAATATTATACAAGTAAAACATAGGAAATGAAAGTGTTCAATGGAATTATATTTATAAATGAAGAATTAAGATGTATAACAATATTATAAACTTAAGTTAATAATTTGAAGTGCTACTAATTAAATTTATTAAAAAGGTGAATACTGAAAGTATACGATTATAAACATAAGTCAATGATTGAAGCCATTTATAATGTAAAAGTGAATAGTAAAAGTGAATACTATATTAATTAAATGATTATAACGTTTGAAAGTGTTGAAATAATTCGGAAATAGATTTAATATTCAATAATACTATATATGAAATAAACAAAAGTGGAAAGAAAAAGGATTAAAATTTAAGTATGAGTTGCTTCACAAATGAATATTGATATAAAAAGGAAATCAAAGTAAATAACAAATGTGAAGTAAACTGAAATAAAATGTATGTAATCCTTCAATAATGAATTCATTTATTATCTTAAATAATTGAATGGAAATAATTTATGTAAGAAAATGAATGTAAATTTATGGAAAATGACATTGTATGAATGAATGGGAAACGAATTTTGTAAGTAATGAAGTTAAATTAATAAAATAATCATCGTATGAATGAATGAAAACAGATGAACAATAAATAATGTGAAAGGGAATTAATAAGAATAAACTTAAATAATATTTGACATTCTTGGATATTTGACTTATGGGATGTTTAGGAAGTGATACTTTGAATTGATTAGGATGTATGAATAATCTATTAAGTTATTATCTAAGGCTATTGAGCGTAGGGTACACTTGATAGTTATTTATCACCCTTTCACGATGCGAAGTATCTAAACCTGAACAAACCATCAGTTTTGGTTGCTATGGATGTGTGATTGATTACTTTGATTGTATGTGTAACAACCCGCATATTTTATGATTGTATATTTAAATATTTTATTTAAATATAGCATCGTTAGTCGGATTAAAGTCTGAAATGTCACTTGTTGCAAACAGTCGAATTGGGACTCGAGACCACTTCCATTGAGTCCAAAATGGCGTTTGCGACTTTTTTGAGTATAAGCATCGATATGTTTGGAGTAAGTTGAATTTTGCTATTTTATAAGTGGGCTTTTGGGTTTGGGTTTCACCCAACTCATCCTATACCCTAACTCAGCCCCCTCTCTTCATCCATTCACTCATTTCATTTCTTTTTCTCAAGCTCAACTGAAAATAAGGGAAGAGAATGGGAAATAGAAATTCCAAGCCCTAGTTTCCTTTGCAAATTCAAGTTCTTGCTCCGAAATCAAAGAGAAGCTTAGGTAAGCCTCCTCTTCATCTTCTCCATCTCTATCTCTTTTCAATTTCAAAAATTCCTAAACCCTAACTTAGGAAATATTTGCTCATTAGCTTAGATTGGAGCTTCTTGAGTTGAGATTGAAGAGGAATTGGTCTTTCCTTTGTTTTAGAGCTTTTCATTCGTGTTTTTGAGTTTAAAGGTGAGATTTTTGAACTCACATCTAAGCCTATAGCTTTTGTTGTGGTTGGGTAAGAATTCCTAACATCAACTCATGTTCATTTTTGTTCGATTTGGTGAATTGTCCAATTTTTGGTTTTTGGAATCCAATTTTGTAAAAATCCAATCTTTGATGTTTGAACACGTTAGTGGGGTGTTTCGGAGGGCCATACAAGGCTGGGTTGTCGCTTGGCGTAAATCCTTGGCCGTGGTTGCTCGCTAGTCGCTCTGTTCCGTGTTATCGATTTTGCCCTAAAGGGGGCTAGGCTGATTCTGCTCTAGTAGCAGGTTCAGTTAACTGAACCTACCCCAAAAGGCGATACACTAGGGAAATATAATTGTCAAAGAAACAAAAGATGCTCTTGCTCAGTACTGTATAACAAGGATCCATACTCCCGAAGGCAACGCCCGAAGGCAACAAACCCCGAAGGCTCAAGCCCGAAGGCAACAAACCCCGAAGGCAACGCCCGAAGGCAAAAAACCTCGAAGGCAACAAACCCCGAAGGCAACGCCCGAAGGCAACAAAACCTGAGGCTCAACCCCGAAGGCAACAAACCGTAGTGGTGAAGGTCCGGAGACCCAGTACTGGACACCACTAACTGGCAGAATGTGTCCCAACTCTCAGAAAGGAACCCGAATAATGTTAACGTGAGTCCCATACCACACGTTAGCACTAAACGGTTTACTAACCGTTAGTCAATTTCACACTCAAAGTAGTACAAAGTTCACCTCATCTCATCGGTAAACCAGACCCAAAGGCCAAAACGGTCAAACGAATAGATTAAGAATTAACTGAAAAGATAAACCCACGTGATCATAGCATGTGTTTTATTTAATCGTTTAATTCTCCTCCCTCCCCGCTCGAAGTGCAAAATCGTGTGTGTTTTATATAGAAATTATAAATTGGTGAAACGAGCTTTTAATACAATTTCAAAAGATCATTTTATAAAACCCGTGTACGAAATCAAAAAGGAATCATCAAAGTCAAAATTCCGATAACAACTGATTGGATCGACACGAATCGATCAAAATTGGAAACTCAAGCAAAATAACAAATTGGGCTGAGACAAGCAGGTCAGTCGACTGAACCAGGGGTTCAGTCGACTGGCCCAGTGCCTGGAAACTTTATGTTTCCAGGTCAGTCGACTGACCCAGGGTGTCAGTCGACTGACACAGAGGTACGAGATTTTCTGCCCCAGGGTCAGTCGACTGGCCCAGAAGGTCAGTCGACTGATACAGACCCAGGCAAATTCCAAGTAGGTCAGTCGACTGAACCAGATCCCAGGAATTTGCCTGGGTTTGTATTAGTCGACTGACCTTCTGGGCCAGTCGACTGACCTTTTGGGCCAGTCGATTGACCCTGGGGCAGAAAATCTTGTACCCATGTGTCAGTCGACTAACACCCTGGGTCAGTCGACTGACCTGGAAACATAAAGTTTCCAGGCACTGGGCCAGTCGACTGGCCCCCTGGTTCAGTCGACTGACCTGCTTGTCTCAGCCCAATTTGTTATTTTGCTTGAGTTTCCAATTTTGATTGATTCGAGTCGATCCAATCAGTTGTTATCAGATTTTTGACTTTGATGATTCCGTTTTGATTTCGTACATGGGTTTTATAAAATGATCTTTTTAAATTGTATTAAAAGCTCATTTCTCCAATTTATAATTTCTATGTAAAAACACACATGATTTTGCACTTCGAGCGGGGAGGGAGGAGAATTAAATGATTAAATAAAACGCGTGCTATGAACACGTGGGTTTATCTTTTCAGTTAATTCCTAATCTATTCGTTTGACCGTTTTGACCTTTGGGTCTGGTTTACCGATGAGATGAGGTGAACTTTTTACTGCTTTGAGTGTGAAATTGACTAACGGTTAGTAAACCGTTTAGTGCGAACGTGTGGTTTGGGACTCACGTTAACTTTTTTCGGGTTCCTTTCTGAGAGTTGTGACACATTCTGCCAGTTAGTGGTGTCCAGTACTGGGTCTCCGGACCTTCACCACTACGGTTTGTTGCCTTCGGGGTTTGTTGCCTTCGGGCTTGAGCCTTCGGGGTTTATTGCCTTCGGGCGTTGCCTTCGGGGTTTGTTGCCTTCGGGCTTGAGCCTTCGGGGTTTGTTGCCTTCGGGCTTGAGCCTTTGGGGTTTGTTGCCTTCGGGCGTTGCCTTCGGGCTTATGGATCCTTGTTATACACTACTGAGCTCGAGCATCTTTTGTTTCTTTAACAATTATATTTCCCTAGTGTATCGCCTTTCGGGGTAGGTTCTTTGAACCACACGATATATAGCGATTACCTTGTGGAAACTTGTGTTACCTTTATTGGTATTTGATATTTGCCTTTTTGGCTTGTTTTGGGATATGATATCCTTTGTTTATTTGAGTTGCCGATGATATGAGGCTTGTTTTGATTCATCTTTTGTTAGATGATTTGGTTATCTCTTTTAGAGATATTTGTGGTACTTTATGACCTTGTATGTTCATTATCATTTAGTTATCTAACTGATTTGTTTATCTAGACTGACCTGTGTATTTTATACTCGGGTCAGACCGAGATGTTTCAGGTTTGTTACATTGGACTTAGCCTATTTTGCTTCCGCATGTACTATTCTGCTAGCTCCTTTTTGTTATAGCTTTTTGTCTAGTCCTTTTTGGCTGTAACTCTGATATGTATTCTTTTGACTCGCCTGTGTATTGTGGTTTGCTTACCACTTGACATGTATCATTTTGTATATTCTGTATTGTATCTGTATATGTGTAAATGCATGTGATGATCCACTGTTCTATGATGTGTATTACATTTAAGTTGTTATATTTGTTCTAATAGATCCTTCAGCCACCTATGGTTTTGTATTAAGTATTTATTGGATATGTCGATCCACTTAAGAAAGAAAGAAAAATGAATGGCAATTGTCGGCGTATTCAATAGATAATTAAGACAAGGCTATAGTTGGTCGCTCCTAACCAGCTCTATTCTCCGCATTAGCAGACAGTGTTACCTTGTAATACTCTTTGCTAATGTGGGTCTGGGAGTGGGGCGTTACAGCTTGTTATCAAAGCTGAGTTCAGAACAAAATATGATAAACATAGAACAGAGACACATATTATGGTACATCAAGGTGTAGTACGAATGTTACGAATCTTTGAATCATCGTGCCATAGGAATTAATTCGAATCTTCGTACCGTTCTATCCTATTTTCTTTTTATGATGCCTTGTTTTATCAATCATGTTTGTTTGATATTCATTCTGAGAATAACCTTTTTCCTCTTCTGTCTTTTTCTTTCTTTCTTAAAGAAGAAGAGATGGTTAGATCTGGCAGTCCTAGTGCCGGTCAATCCAGTAGTCCTTCTCTGGATGGCGTATTTATTACTGCTCAACAACTTTTGGATCTTGTAAAGAATCTATGGTTTATCTGTGCTTTAATTAAGAACCCCGAAAAGGTTTTTCCTCTGAAATTAGAAGTGCCTTTCGACCAGTTTGAAGATATCACTCTTCGACTTGAAGAGGCCGATAAAGATAATGATGTTGAAGTTGTGGATGCCAAACAAAACTTCAACATCAACGAGAAGAGGCATATTAAGTTCAAAAGTCCTAATCCCAACAAAAAGGGGAAGCAGGCAATTTCGGTAGCAAAGACTCCTACCACTAGTCGTGGACGATGCTACAATTGTGATTCTAAGGAAAACCATGTAAATAAGTGTCCAAAACCCTTTTCTTATCGCTATTCCAAAGGTTTGGGTCACCGTTTATCTTCATGTACCAAACTTCAAAGTAGGAGGGAGGGAAAGCTGAATGTTGCGCAAGCTTCTAGTAACCCTTCTCTTGGTCAAGGTAATTCTCCTTCTATCCTTGATGGCATTAAATTGTTTTGTGATTATCCTATTCGAGTTCTCTTGATATGGGTTCATCTTATTATTTTATATTAAAAGAACTTGTTGATTCTTTTTCTTTGAATATTTTGGACTTGATGACTTCTTTGAGAATTGCGAATCAGGTTGGTGGATCCGCAACACTCAGTCGTTTCTTTTAAAGATGTCGAGATTATTTTATGTGATTATTCTTTCCAAGCCGATTTGCATGTTATGCGTTACTTGGGCTTCGGAATTGATTTTTGAGAAAGGATTGGCTTAATCATTATCAAGCCATATCCTATGTCCTGAGCGAACTATATATCTTCGACATCCTCAATCTGTTAAGCAGATTTTTTTTGTTCTTAATGATTCCGATTTCCAAATTCGGTGGCATCATTTATTCTTTAAACCCACTTGATGAGGAAAGTGTTATTTCTCTCATTCAAGTAGTTTGTGAATTTTCTGGTATTTTTTAGATTTGTCTTAGAAGTATCACCTAAGTAATCTTTTGAGTGGTGCTAAGGTCTTTTTAGTTCGACCTTGCCACCGGTTTTCATCAGCTACGAGTTGCGGAAAGTAACATCCTCTTACCGCATTCCGCACTCGTTGTGATTTTTGTGTTTGGTTCGTTATGTCATTCGGTATGACGAACCTTCTACCTTATTTCATCCATTTTGTGAATCGAGTATTCTACGTATATCTCGATTAGTTTATCTTGGTATTTATTGATTATGAATGAAAATAACAAATTTAAAATTTGCAAATCTTTTTAATAAGATATTTATAAGTATGATTGGGTTTTGTTCTTAAAACGAGAAAAGAATATTTGTAAATTTTATAAGAGACATAGTTATCATATATAAGATAATTTTGTGTTGTTTTGCCCATTGAGTGCTTTAAGAATTCTGGTCGATGCGCTTGATCAACGTTATCGATAGGAATCTCCTAAACGCTATGATTAGACAGTTAGACACAATAAATTGACTTGTAATAAGTAAGTTTTTCTAAAAAGATGATTACATAAAGTTAATTATAATTTTGAAAGTCTTAGCTTTTCGGGAAAGAGGATCGATTAAAGGAACTCTTTTCCGATGCTTTTATTCTTGGGTTCCCGAAGGGAACCAAGACTTCACTGTTTATACCGATACTAGTCGTATTGGTTTGGGTGCCGTCCTCTTGCAAAAGGGAACGTTTATCACTTATGCTTCTATACAATTAAAGCCTATCGAGTCTAGGTATGCCACTCATGATCTAGTGCTCGTGGCTATTGTTTTCGCTTTTAGAATTGGCATCATTTTTTTTTGGGAGAGAAATTTGTTCTCTATACCAATCATAAATCTTTGAAATATTTTTTTCTCAAAAAAGAACTCAATTTGCGTCAACAACGTTGGCTCGAGTTCCTTGCATCTTATGATCTTATTATTCTATTCTCCCAGAAAAGGGAAATCGTGTTGTCGATGCCCTTAAGCCGAGAGCAACAAGCGGATGTTTCTTTGTTGATATCCGAATGGAATGATCTCGAGATTTTATCCACTTGTGAGATTCAAGATAGTGGATCCGATTCATGTTCATCTCTTGTTTTGTGTAGCCTTGAGGCTCATCCTTCTCTTTTGGACTATACCTCTTCTGGCTAAACTCTATGTCAAAGTGTTAAATTGCAAGGAGTTTCTACTTCTATTATTTGCAGTAGTGATCCATTATTTTGCTAGTGGATTTTGGTAAGGTCTTCAAAAGCTTTGGGAACAAAGCTTAATTTTGGCACCGCTTATCATCCTCAGTCCGATGGACAAATAGAGCGTGTGAATTAAACTCTTGAAGATCTTCTTCGTGCATGTGTTCTGGATTTTGGTGGAAGTGGGAAGATCGTATTTCTCTTGATTGAGTTTTCTTCCTATAATAGCTTCCAATCTAGTATTGGTATGGCTCCTTTCGAGGCACTCTACGGAAGGCCATGTCGATTTCCTTCGTGTTCGCTTGAAGCCGGTGAGAAGCTGGTTTTAGGTCCAGATTTTATTGGTGTTCATTTGTGTTTCACCTATGAGGGGTGTTGTGCGTTTCAGTCGATTGGGAAAGTTAGCACCTCGATATGTTGGTCCATTTCCCATCACCGAACGTATTGATTATATGGCTTATCGCCTTTTATTTACCGACTCAATTTTCTGCTATTTATGACGTATTCCACGTCTCTCAACTACGGAAATGCCTTAGGGATTCCGATTCTAATCTTGAGTCCGGTGTTATTGAGGAAATTGAAGTTTCACCAAATTTGACTTATGAGCAACATTCTAATCGTATCATTTCTTCGGAGGTTAAACGCCTTCGAAATAAAGATATTTTTCTTATGAAAGTTAAATGGTCCCCAAATCCTAAGGATTTCTCATGGAAATCCAGAGAATCCATTGAGCGAACACATCCGGACTTACTCTTTCGTGCTCTTTTATGGTGAACTTCATACTTCAAAATTTTCTTTTGTGTTGATATGCTTCTATGGTTGTTACTCTTTATTTTCTTCTTAAGTATTGCGAGGATGAAATTTCTTTAAGGAGGGGAGTCTGTAACAACCCGCATATTTTACGATTGTATGTTTAAATATTTTATTTAAATATAGCATCGTTAGTCGGATTAAAGTCCAAAATGTCACTTGTTGCAAACGATCGAATTGGGACTTGAGACCACTTCCATTGAGTCCAAAATGGCGTTTGCGACTTTTTTGAGTATAAGCGTCGATATGTTTGGAGTAAGTTGAATTTTGCAATTTTCTAAGTGGGCTTTTAGGTTTGGGTTTCACCCAACTCATCCTATACCCTAACTCAGCCCCCTCTCTTCATCCATTCACTCATTTCATTTCTTTTTCTCAAGCTCAACTGAAAATGAGGGAAGAGAATGGGAAATAGAAATTCCAAGCCCTAGTTTCCTTTGCAAATTCAAGTTCTTGCTCCAAAATCAAAGAGAAGCTTAGGTAAGCCTCCTCTTCATCTTCTCCATCTCTATCTCTTTTCAATTTTAGAAATTCCTAAACCCTAACTTAGGAAATATTTGCTTATTAGCTTAGATTGGAGCTTTTTGAGTTGAGATTGAAGAGGAATTGGTCTTTCCTTTGTTTTAGAGCTTTTCATTCGTGTTTTTGAGTTTAAAGGTGAGATTTTTGAACTCACATCTAAGCCTATAGCTTTTGTTGTGGTTGGATAAGAATTCCTAACATCAACTCATGTTCGTTTGTGTTCGATTTGGATCGTTTTGGTGAATTGTCCAATTTTTGGTTTTTGGAATCCAATTTTGTAAAAATCCAATCTTTGATGTTTGAACACGTTAGTTGGGTGTTTCAGAGAGCCATACAAGGCTAGGTTGTCGCTTGGCGTAAATCCTTGGTCGTGGTTGCTCGCTCGTCGCTCCCGTTCCGCGTTATCGATTTTGCCCCAAAGGGGGCTAGGCTGATTCTGCTCTGGTAGCAGGTTCAGTCGACTGAACCAATAGGTCAGTCGACTGAACCAGATCCCAAGAATTTGCCTGCGTCTGTATCAGTTGACTGACCTTCTAGGTCAATTGACTGACCCTGGGGCATAAAATCTCGTACCCCTGTGTCCGTCGACTAACACCCTGGGTCAGTCGACTGACCTGGAAACATAAAGTTTCTAGGCACTGGGCCAGTCGACTGACCCCCTAGTTCAGTCGACTGACCTGCTTGTCTCAGCCCAATTTGTTATTTTGCTTGAGTTTCCAATTTTGATCGATTCGTGTCGATCCAATCAGTTGTTATCGCATTTTTGACTTTGATGATTCCTTTTTGATTTCGTACACGGGTTTTACAAAATGATCTTTTTAAATTGTATTAAAAGCTCGTTTCTCCAATTTATAATTTCTATATAAAACACACACGATTTTGCACTTCGAGCGGGGAGGGAGGAGAATTAAATGATTAAATAAAACGCGTGCTATGAACACGTGGGTTTATCTTTTCAGTTAATTCCTAATCTATTCGTTTGACCATTTTGACCTTTGGGTCTAGTTTACCGATGAGATGAGGTGAACTTTGTAATGCTTTGAGTGTGAAATTGACTAACGGTTAGTAAACCGTTTAGTGCGAACGTGTGGTATGGGACTCACGTTAACATTTTTCGGGTTCCTTTCTAAGAGTTGTGACACATTCTGCCAGTTAGTGGTGTCCAATACTGGGTCTCCGGACCTTCACCACTACGGTTTGTTGCCTTCGGGGTTTGTTGCCTTCGGGCTTGAGCCTTCGGGGTTTGTTGCCTTCGGGGTTTGTTGCCTTCGGGCTTGAGCCTTCGGGGTTTGTTGCCTTCCGGCATTGCCTTCGGGCGTTGCCTTCGGGCGTATGGATCCTTGTTATACAACACTGAGCTCGAGCATCTTTTGTTTCTTTGACAATTATATTTCCCTAGTGTATCGCCTTTCGGGGTAGGTTCTTTGAACCACACGATATATTGCGATTACCTTGTGGAAACTTGTGTTACCTTTATTGGTATTTGTTATTTGCCTTTTTGGCTTGTTTTGGGAATGATATCCTTTGTTTATTTGAGTTGCCGATGATATGAGGCTTGTTTTGATTCATCTTTTGTTAGCTGATTTGGTTATCTCTTTTGGAGATATTTGTGGTACTTTATGACCTTGTATGTTCATTATCATTTAGTTATCTAACTGATTTGTTTAGTTGGACTGACCCGCCTATTTTATACTCGGGTCATACCGAGATGTTTCAGGTTAGGTACATTGGACTTAGTCTATTTTGCTTCCGCATGGACTATTCTGCTAGCTCCATTTTGTTATAGCTTTTTGTGTAGTCCTTTTTGGCTGTAACTCTGATATGTATTCTTTTGACTCGCCTGTGTATTGTGGTTTGCTTACCACTTGACATGTATCATTTTGTATACTCTGTATATGTGTAAATGCATGTGATGATCCACTGTTCTGTGATGTGTATTACATTTAAGTGGTTATATTTGTTCTGATAGATCCTTCGGCCACCTATGGTTTTGTATTAAGTATTTATTGGATATGTCGATCCACTTGAGAAAGAAAGAAAAATGTATGGCAATTGTCGGCGTATTCAATAGATAATTAAGACAAGGCTATAGACGGTCGCTCCTAACCAGCTCTATTCTCCGCATTAGCAGACGGTGTTACCTTGTAATACTCTTTGCTAATGTGGGTCTCGGAGTGGAGCGTTACAGTATGTGATGACTGTATCGTTTTGTTTGCAAGTGACTATTGTTATGTTATGATGATTTGTTTCGTTAATAATTGAAACAACTAAATATTTTCTCTTTTACATAATTCAAACTCTTTTGGATTATATAAGTGAAATACAAGTTTATGGAAGCAATAGCTACTTCTTTTGGTTTCATAAATAAGCGTTTTTTGCCTGACAAATAGGTACGTTTTCGAATTACGGTATTATAGCGATATTATATTGTTTTCCCGTAGTTTGGGATATTTTATTTTGAAATATGATATATATATATATATGGTTATTATTGATATTATTATTTCTTCCAAACCTCTCCATACAAAGGAGACTCTACCGAAATTTTCTATGAATTTTAGACTTAGAAAATTTTATGAAAGTAAAGATATTTTCAAACTTTTATTAACTAGCTTATGAAGATCTAATTGTTTATAAATTGATATATTTTATGTAAATACTTACTTATGTAAATTAATTGGTTATAAATTGAATACTTTGAATAAAATATATTAATCCCTTCTTTTTCCTTTTCGCGGATGAAAAGTTTTGAGTGGGGGAGAGTGTAACGACCCATAATTTTCGACAATTAAAAATATTAATTAATTAAGATTTTGGAATTCAATATTGGAAGAAATTGAAAATTTATGGTTTATTAATAAGAAAACTATTAGAATGAAAGTTAATAATGTTAATTTAAGGTAATTGCTAACTATTTTAATGTAATTCCAATTAGTTAAAATGACTATAAAGTTATAATTGGTTATAAATTGTAAATAAGGAAATAAATTAAATATTATATTGATTGGTGAAATAATATGTAATTAATTGTAATTGGATAAAATCAATGTTCTGTAAGAAGTTATAACATCCGTTTGAAAATAATAAACTTATAAATCTGATTAGATTAAGTAAAAGGTAACAATTGTTATTTATCACCTATTTATTTAGTCTGTTGAAATTAATTTGAGAAATTGATAAAAAAAATTAGTATTGAAATATTGTAATTAATATGGTATAGGATGGTAACTGTAGACCATTGACGTAATAAGATGTAAACTTATGTTAGTTAAATTCATAAGTAATAATGGATTGAATAATAAGATGAAAATAAAAATAAATGAATTTATTGGAATTTAAGTTATAATTAATGAATTTATTTCAATTGAAATCAAACGTTGTAATTAGTACAACATTTAAATATTGAATTTGATATAGGAATTTGTTTTAAAGGGATAATAATTTCTATGTAATTATAAAATGATGAAATTGTTAGTTATAAAATTTGAATTGAAATAGTGGTAAAATGTAACGACCCGCTATTTCGAACCATTCGCATCCACACATTTCAGACTTGAATTACTCAAAACAACATATTGTTAATTTATATTTGGCAAAACTCAGCATATATAGTAAATAAATTAATCACAGAGTCACAAACACAGAGTAATATATTAATAAGTAGCGGAATAGATAAATAGTAGTTCATGAAGCTACTATATAAACAACAGAGTTTAAAGTAAAATAAAACAGAATATCTCAAATACAGAGTAGTCTCAAATACAAAAGTAACTGTCGAGCCTGAACATAAATGACTAGAATAATCGAAACAAGTGAAAGCTGGATAGATAGATCTTCAAACAAAGCTCCAATCTCCAAAGGTGAGTCTTAAATGCTGTGACACTCAGTCTGACCCGAGCGTAAAGAAAAACACAAAACACTCGAGTCGGAATTTACATTCTTATATTAATAAATTCAACTCAAGTGAAATGTCAACCGAAATACAAGTAACTTAAAGGATGTTTCGGATTTCCATCCACTAAGGATCCGTGGAACTATCTACTATGTAGTAATATACGCTATTATAATATGTCTATAGTTAAAGTAAAAGTATTAAAATAGCGTAAAGGTGTTACCCATATCCCCCTTAACACATTTTATATATTCGCGTAGTCTATACAATGTCGTACGCTTCTCCGTAAACTGGAGGTTTACCCAGAGGACATCACATAGGTACGGTACAAAACAAACTCGTAGAAGGCACGATATGGCATGCGACAAGGCACTCGAGGCAATGCTAGGGTAGATATACCGTTTGCGGATCCGGACTGGTGGTAACACATAACAGCTACTACCGCCCACCTCGTGACACTCTCCCAAATCAAAGGTGCACCCAATCAAATCGCAAAGCAATAGAATGGTATCGAAGAAATGTGTCCGATAGGAGGAATGACCTCACTTGGCCCGGCACGGCTCTTGTTTTAGCCGCATTAAGCTGACTCATGGGAGTCGGGGCTACGTAAATACCATATAGAGAATCGTCGCCAAACCATCCTACTTTGTTTTGGAATCTCCACCATGTGCACAGTTGTTTAAGTGGTTTTCGGTATTGGCAGAGAGTATGACAATATCTGATCTCGGTCTATTTAACAACCAAACGCTTATTTCACACCGTGGTCATTTCATTTCAAATGGTTCATACTTCAAAATCAAAATATCATGTTCATTTTAAAAATCATATCAATTCGATATCATTATACACTTTAAATCGTTCATTTTCAGAATGTAACACTTTCAAAATTTAAAACACTTTCGAAATCATAACACTTTGAAATCATAACACTTTGGAAACATAACACTTTGAAATCATAACACATTGAAATCATAACACTTTGAAACCACTTTGAAATCATAACACTTTCAACCTCAACAGTTTAGATGTTGAAAATAGTATATATATATTAAAATACTTAATAAATTAAAATAGTTTATATATATAATAAAATACTTTATATAATAAAATTAGTTTCCTCCAATTTCGCAAATCGATTTAAATCATCTTAGATTCCAAAATTCAATTTTAATCAATTCCAGTTTAACCATTTCAATTTAAAGTTCAAAGATTCAAGTTTAAATATTCAAACATTTACAATATATATTTCATTTATATTTCAACATTTCACTTTAAATTTATTCAAATTGGAAATTATTCCCATAACCATTTTTATAACAATTTATTTAAATCCCAATTTATATATATTTAAATCAATATTAAATATTCGATCTCAATTTTATTAAGATTTTGAGAATATTCATTTAATCACTTTTTATCAAATCAAGTTATAGACCAAGTTATAATCATATATTTTCAAAACCTCAAAACTAATAAGTTTAAATCGATTCTTTCTTAAATTCAATTATTGACCAATTTAAATTCCAAGTCAACATTATTTATCTTTCCAACCTTTATTATTAAATTTATAAATCTATTTTAAAATATTAATATAAATTTTTAAATAAATATTTTAAAACTTATTATATACTAATTAAGTTAAATTTTATTAAATTAATTCTTATTATTTATTGTATTTTGTATTAAATCTTATTTTATATATTTTTAAAATAATAAACTATAAGAAAATCTTAAAATTTACATTTTTCTAAACTAACTTATAAATTAAAAGTTCCAAAACATATAAATTTAAAATCTAAATTTTATACATATATAGAAATTACATTTATAAATATTATATAAAACAATATTTATTAAAACCCATATATTTCCTTTCAAACTTTGGAAATCATTTTTTTCAAAATATAGACCAACAATGTCCGTATATAATTTTCTATCCTATAGTCAAGTGATACGGATATTTATCATTTCAATCCGAAATTTAAATATTTACGAGTATATATCATTTTAACCCGCAATCCAAAAAATTTACAATAAATGAAAATCACTAGGGTTTATCATTTCAACCCATAACGATTTTCTCCTATTCTACAAGATCGTTCGGGTATATATCATTTCAACTCATAGGGAATTCTAAATTAATAGGGAACTTGCAGAGTGAGAACAGATATGATAAATATAACATATCAATAACAGGCATATATCATCAGTCCTAAATTAAATAGAATATACACGACATAATATGGTGTCATATATCACAGGTGAACAATTGCAGATAATAACATATCATATTTAACAATTAAATAACTAGCAACAGCATATTTCACTTGTCGTTTCAAGTGAAATCAAATTTACTAAATATAAGAATGTTAATCGTGAGTGATTGCACACCTTTCGAGGCTAGAGAAACAAGAAGATGACACGGACACAGATATGCACACGGAACAGCGACAAGCTAGGAATTACTGTGACAAATTCGATATTGAAAAGGTAAGTCAAGATGGACTAGGGATCAATGAAATAAATATATGTTATATATATAATTTCTAAAATCAATTTGAAACATATATTTTCAAATCGATATCTACTTCAAACACAAATAAAATTCCCATATATATAATTGAAACCAAACTCATATACTTATTTACATAAACACATATATAAATAAAATCTCTGTATACTTATATTTTAAAACCAACATCAAAATAAATCTTTATAAATATAATTTAAAATCAATAATAAGACAATATTAACCTAGAATATATATATATATTATATAACAAAAAATCATTTACTTGATGTAAACACATATATTTAAGATCGAAACATATATATTACATTTTAAAACAAATATATATATATATATATATATCAGACTTTGAACAAAAGATATGCAAACAAATATATATCTAACTCAGGTTATGAACAAGATATATGTAGACAAGTCAATAATATAAGAAAAATGATACAGCTCATATATATTATACATATAACAAGAATTCAAACATATGAATATGTACACAGCTTAATATATATGTGTGTAGACCCCATACATAACCCTATATATGCAGACAACAACTACTTATATAAAACTTATGTACTCAGATCTTATACCATCTAAATAACTACATATATAATCAATATATACATATACTGACATAATATCATACTTAAAACAATATATTTTATTTAAACATACCCATGTATAAACAAAAAGCAGGTTTCCTCAATTAAACAAATGCAGGCTCGGGAAAACTGGGCAAAAGAAAAAAATAAAATAAAATATATATGCAACTTATAAACTTTATATATACTATATATATATTAGCTTGAATATAACTTGATTATATACCTTTTATATAAACAGAACTTATAATATAATACATAAACTTATGTAAACTAATATATGTAAAATTCATATAATCTAACATATATAACTAACACACACACATATATATATACAGAAACAACCGAAAATATATATGTATATACGAGCAATTACGAGTGAGCATAAACATATAATTTATACCTCTATATAGAGGAGTGGTGGTTGAGTTCGGCCTAAAGGAGGAGGGGGCTGTCGTAGTGGGAAGAGAGGGAGAGCGGGGAAGGCTTTCAACTGTTGTGGAGGGCAGAGGCAAGCGGAGGAGAAGGCGGTGCTAGGTTGATGGTGCTTGCGGCTGCTAGAAGGTAGGCTTCGGGTAGGAAAGGGAAATGGATCTGACGGTTAGGGAAGCTCGGCTAATGGGCTAGTGGTGAAGAGAGAGGGGGAGAGGAGGCGGGATGGCTTGGTGTTCGAGGTGGGAAGTCGAAAGGCGACGGGATTCGAGTGGCGGAGCTTCGGCCAAGGGAGGATGAGTGCGAGTAAGAAGATGAACAGGATGAAACAAATATAAATGCTTTTCTTAAAACTATTTTTATTATATTATTTTCTTTCCTTTTCGCAATTGAACAGAGAAGAGAACCGACATATGTAAATTGTACGATGGGAATGGTAAAGGTCAAGCACAAGAATTCAGGGAATAATAATGTCTAATGGCTGTTTGTTTTCAACAGTTAGATAGATGAAAGGACAAGTAACCCAAAAGGTTGAAATTGGGTACCGGTACGGTTAATCGTTTCGCGGCTTCGCCGCGTACCGGACACCGAAACACATATATGAATATACCACAGAGATCAACACAACGAAACGATCAAAATGGTATATAGATATCGGTGGTACGACCATCCTATCAAAAGTCGATATTCAGTACCGAAAATGCTGCTAAAACGCCAAAAATAAGATAAACGGAGCAATAGTAGTCCAAATTTGGAAAAACGAAATACGACGTCTCACTCAGAAGATGATAAACATTTTTTTATATAAAATATTCAGCTTTGAGAAATATTTTATTATCATCAAGTATTAACTGATTTAAATCGAAATTGAAATTAAATAACAAAACTAACTTTCATATTTTCTGATGAAAATTTACCATTTGCTATATTTATATAGACGTATTTCAAATATCAAATTTTCATTTCTAGTTTTTAATTATTTATTTTCAAGAAAAATTTCAGTTAATTACGTTATTTAAAACCAATAAAATTTTCAGGTCGTTACATAAAATTAATTTAATAATAATTTATTTAATTTACGTGAAAATAGCCATTTTGGCCATTGTCTCGGATTTCAACGAAACTAGTTTCATCGGATCCATAACAGTGAATTATTGTAGGATTTCAAGTTTCGTAGCGATCGGACTTATCGTTTGATTGTGCGGGCTCAAAACGCATAGAAATCAATTTAATGAATTCAATTTGAAATAAGCCGATTTTAAAAGCTAACTTCTTCATACAATAGAATTAGGATTTGAAACCTGTTCCATTGAATTTAAAAATATCGAAAACATCTATTTCGATATATTGGATAACCCACTTTCGTTTCGGAAACGGAACGGGCTTTGTGATTGATTTGGTGGCCACCCCTCAATTTTGATTATGGGAGTGTGTTCCGAGGTAGGTGGTAGTAGCTGCTATCCGTTACCACCAGTCCGGATCCGCAAAATGGTAGTATTCTACCCTGGGCATTGCCTCGCATGCCTTGTCACATACCTTATCGCGCCCATTACGAGTTTAGTTTGTGTCGTACCTATGGAGTGCTACCTGATAGCCCACCAGTTTACGGTGGAGTTTAAAGTACTGTATAGACTACATCATTTATATAAAATGTGTTAAGGGAGATATGGGTAACGCCTTAACGCTATTTTAATACTTTACTTTACTGTAGACACTATTATAATAGCGTATTGTACTATGTATGTAGATAGTTTAACGGATCCTTAGGAGATGGAAATCCCGAACATCTCTTAAGTTATTGCACTCACGTTGTGTAATGACCCGTAAATTTTAAAAGTTTTAATAACGTAATTAAACTGATTTTTGCGAAATTTTAAATAATTAAATTTGGAAATAAAAATTTGATATTTGGAATACGTCTATATAAACATAGCAAATGGTAAATTTTCATCTGAAAATATGAAAGTTTATTTTATTGTGTAATTTTATATAATTTGAATCAGTTAATATTTGATGATAATAAAATATTTTCCAAGTCTGAATATTTTATATAGTAAATTTATAAATCGTCTTCTGAGTGAGACATCATATTTCGTTTCGTCAAATTTGGACTGCTATTGCTCCGTTTATCTTATTTTTGGCGTTTTAGCAGCATTTTCGGTACCGAATATCAACTTTTGATAGGATGTTTGTACCACTGATTTCTGTGTACTGTTTTGATCGTCTCGTCGTGCTGATCTCCGTAGTATATTCAATTGTAAATTTCGAAGTCCAGGAGACAGCAAAATCTACAAAACGATTTCCGTATCGGTTCCGCAATTTGGCTTTTGGATATCCCGTGACCATTTGTTTGTCCATCAGGTAATGCTAATAACCATTAACTATTGGTATTCCAGATTTCCATAGTCATGACCTTTGGTTTTAATTGGTTTCAAAATTCTCTGGTTCGTTGTTCAGCTACTTTTCATTTTGAACGAAATTATATTTGCATATTAAAGTTTCTTATTCCTTTGCAAACTCTTCCGCCTGCTATATTCCTTCTTCCTCCTTGCCTTTGCTCATTGCTGTTGCTTGAGAATTCACTCATCCCTTCTAGCTTCCACCTATTCTCCCCACTTCCACCTCGACCTGACAACACGCGCCACCCCATGCTCACTGGCCACTATCCCACAACCAACGTCTGCCATCACCACACACAACAAACCACCTCGGCCACACAAAAGCTTCAACCGAGCCGCATCACCTTCGCCTTAGATCCGAGCTCCGCCAGAACCACCCCGCCATCAATGCAACAGCCACCCAGATGTTAGGAACTGGAGATAGTGGTTTTGATGACAACAACCTTTGTAACTTATTTTATTATAACTTATATACTAACACTATTGTCTAGATATATATGAATGTTATTATGCAGGATATATATAAGGCAAGTACTGATTATTGAAGCTTGTACAGTATAAAGATCCAGAATGAAGAAATCAAGTTTGAAGACTCATGAGTATCAAGATCAAGATTTCAAGATAAGTGTCTAGTTTTGTTAAAACTGCATAATAGCATGGAAATCTTCATTCCAAATTTCATTTGGGATGGAACCCATTTCTACCTTCTTAGTGGCTTACAAACCCACGACAAGTAGCTTACAAACCTATGACAAGTGGCTTACAAACCCATGAACATCATGGTTTTGTACAAGTTCTCGAGTCCTAACGTGATGGGATATTCTGCAGGAAGAAGCTTGCAAAACTACTTCAAAATGGTTTTTCAAAATGATTTTCAAAACTGCTTTTCAAATTGTTTTAGCCTTAAAAATTATATTTTCAAATGATTTTCAAAAAGATGTTTTAGCCTTAAAATGTTCTTTGTTTTTGTTTTTTAAATAAACTCTTGTTTTAAACTTCACATTGTTTTTTAACTAAGGGATGTCGACATCATGGGATACCCCATGTCGACATGGTGGCCGTTAAATTCAAAAGTTTCAGCCTTGTTTGTTTTCATTTTTAGTTTTTGGTTTTTAGTTTTTGAACCTCATTTTCGATTTTTCATTTTGAGTGTTTTTAATATTTTGGAAAATGTATTTGGTTCTAGAGTTTTGAAAAATAGTTTTTAAACTAAAAATCAAAAATGTCATTTCAAAACAAAAATGCCAATTTCAGATTTGATTAGAATTTGATCATTAAATATAGAAATGCGATGAGATAATTAACAAGACTAACAAAAAAATGTCATGAAACTGAAAAAATCATAAATTGACACTACTCGTATGTGAACCATATCGAAGTGAGACTAATTCATGTCATATTGTAAATTAATCATATCTCAAATCAAAATCATTACAAAATAGATAAGGTATATCAATTGTATCACTACAGAATGAGAAAAAAAAGTTTTGATGTATCTGATAGGCAAGTAGTCTTTGCTTTGTTTAAGTAGCTCTTCTTCCTCATGCTAGGCCTTCTCTTTTCTGACAAATAGAAATATACAAGTATGTCAATATATATATATATATATATATATATCAGTACCACGAACTTTTTGAATACTTGATTACATCTATTATTTCAGTATGAAGGGTAATACATTGATGGAAATAGTGTTATCAAAGCAAATATTGAAACAAATCATTTACTTAGAAAGTGATAAACATGCAAACATGATAAAGTTTCCACTATTGACTCACAAGTTAGTTATAAATTATACAACCATTACACAAATGTAATCAAATATCATTATTGGAATAAAAAATTACCGAACTCTTCATCACAAAAATCCATAAATACAAAATCATCCTCAAACCTAGAGCCATCATCGGATTCATAAGAAATGATACTAGGTCGAGCAAACAGTTACTTTGCATAAAATTTATATTAACCATTTGTTATTTGAACCGTGTTTACTAATAATTTTTCTTACGAGTCAGATAGTCCAGGTTTATGCGAAGGTTCAAAAAGAATTATCAGCCTTATACCATATTTTATTAGAAACGAATGAAAAATAAATAAAATAATTTTTAAAATCTTGTGTTAGCAACAATTATTGAAGGAAAAAACAATGTTTGAGAGTAATAATTGGAATCATGGTAGAGGTAGCAATGTATTCATAGTTGGTAGAGGAATTATAAAGGCAGCCAATCCTGATCATAACCAAACAATGGTTAAGCAGCTACTAAACAGTAATAACTTGCCAGAAGAAAAAAAAGCATAAGGAACTTTATTCTAACTCTGTTGATGAAGTTAAGAAAGTCATTAAAGCCTAAAAAACATATGATAAATTTACTGCAGTTATAGTTTTGAGTTCATTACTAACTTATATTGATACATAACTTGCTAGTTTAACATAATTTATAGTTGTGCAGCTAGAATACATGGTATATTGTTTGTTAATTGTTGGAAAAAAATCATAACTGCATTACATTTTAACTACTAAAGATGATCATCTATTTGGAGGAGCATATACGCAATCATCATCTGAACTAATAATATCTAGCTCAATCATTTTTGCACTATCTGCATGCTCGGTTTTCTTTCCCTTACGCTCTAGTACTTTTCTTTTACCTGTATTTATGGATGATGGACTGAAAAGTACAAAAAGGTTTTCATTACATGTATAAGTAATAAATCAACTGATTTTCATTATACACCTACCTTATTCCCAAGCTATTTTCAATGACTTGGCTTTACAAAGGTCTTGCTCGCTGCTTTAGTCTCCACATTAGCTTATGAAAATGTTTTGTTAGTCTCGCAGAAGTGCTTTAGAATAGGTAGTTTTTAGTTTTATTTTATTTTTGTAGATGGCAATGCAAGAAAAGCTTTAGAAATAGCAGGTGATTAATAAAGTGACAAAGAAGAAACAGTAACATACTGGTGACATGAGAAAGAAACCTTAAACCCTGCGATTGGGCATTGCTGATTAATAAAGTTCATTACCAACAGCTCAAACATAACCACAATACCTTATGCTAAAAAATGATAGTTAAAAGGTAATGCGGTTTTGATTTTTTTCTCACATTCGAACAAAAAAAAAGGCTGAACAGAGCAAGCAAACACATAATAATAGTAAGGGGATGAACAGGTATAGTAAAAAGCAGAGTAGTGCAGCAGTCAACTTAATGCATGCAAAAGATCATCATTTATATGGGTTTTTTAGTACTAGTATATTGTATGTGCTTGGTACCTATGTTTCATTTGAACTGATGTATTACTGATTATATATCATTATATCATTGTATCATTATATTACCATTTTCATCTAATTAAAAGAGTAGCTAAACTCAAATTAAAAGCACAGTTTGAAGGAAAAAAAAGAGTTGTGACCAATATGATAATTTGGAATGGAATATACTTAAAAGTATTCTGTTTAAATTGCTTTACCACTATCTCATATTATATCTATATAACTATTATTTTTCATCCATCGCAAATCATCTCAGCACATGCTTTCAGATATAGAATTAATTCAATTAAATTCTTGACCATTAAACTCCCTTCCACCTTAATCAGGTTCAAAAAATGTGAGCTTAAGCCTCCATAAATTAGTCAAAAAGAGTAGTATTAAGCAAAATTGGATTAATTTGCCAAAAGAACAAATAATTCCTGGAATAATCATAAGCATGTATGCTTTATTCAAATAATTAACCAACACGAAAAAGGAAAAAGGAAGGAGGACAACAATGCAACAAATTGCATATTTTTTTCTTCATATTATACGGTATATTTTTCTTCATCAATCATACAAAGATGTTTCACTTGCATCCTATACTAAGTAAAATTCATACTCAACAAATTAACCTTATTAAATTCTAAATAAAAACTAAACTAAAAAAAGGGGAAAAAAAGTTCAGCAAAAATAAAATGAAATGGAGAATATTTCCTGATAATGAAACGTTCAGAGAAATTTCCATGAAGCAACAAAGATTGAAGGAGAAAAGAAGAAAAATGGTAGAAAAGAAAATCAATATCTACTGATAAAACGTGTTGCGCTCACAAACACCAATTTAAAGAAGTAAATAAAAGAAATTATGCAGTATTCCTCACTCCCTTGCTTTTACTTGTAAATTAAATTATAGATAATTATGACATGAAAAGCATTTTAGTAGTGAAGCATGAATATGATGAATCATTGTTTTTTTAATAAAACAGTATTTTATTTATCCATTTATACAGTGAAGACAATCCTCACCAACAAGTTACTAACAATGAATAAACATGATAAACGTTTTCTTCCCTTTGAAGTAAAAAATATAAGATCTAGTAGATTTAATCTGACAAAACAAAAGTAATACGTGTTCAATGCTATTGAAATATTGATACTTATTATACTTCCTCAAAGATTATACAGCAACTGTACGACTTTTAGACATACATTAATATTCTTAGATTTTGACATATATTGTCAATGGTATATACAAACACATGCACTGTTTGAAACTAGTACAAGTTGACAGGCCTTTGTTACTAGCTCAACAATCCTTTTTTAAACGTAAACTATAGCAAAACAGCTAAAAACACCAGGTTATTGATTTAACATGCAACTAAAAAAAATTCAATAACTGTGCTGTATTTAGTGAATGCACTCTTTGTATGTTGTACTCTGTCATGTATTTGAGCTCACATCATCAATGATGAGTTTAGTTTAGTTTACTAAACTGTATGTTATACTCAACCATCGTACCGCTTTAAATATTTTTAACAACTTCCTCAAACTACCACCTAAGTGTGTGTAGCTAAAAGGTGAAATCAACAAACAGTTATCACATAAGCACTACGGTAAGTTCTACTATGCTCTAAGGAAATTCAATGACAATTACTAAAAGTATTTGGGTGATATCTTGAAATAACAATGCAAATATCAAGCATTTGAAGCCTCAACTTATGATCATTTTAAGACAACATAGGTATCATTCACTTATAATCGAAAAAAATACCAAATGGCATGTTTTGTTAACAGTAATGTTGCATGCATTGAGAGTTTTTCTATTCAAACGCACAACATGAACAGAAATATGCAGTTGATGCACTATTGATGTTATCAATTCTATTCACTAAATTATTTATATTCCAAATAATATAATGTTCCCATAGTTATTACCGTACTTTCGAAGTTTAAGAATGATGACGATAAGCATATTAAGTTACAGAATAGTGCAATGAAACTACAAATAAATAATGCAGGTGCACCGAATAGTAGATCTGAAGCAGTGCGGAGGGGAGATAGGGATCGCCAGAGTAGACACAAAGGACTGTACAATAATGCATGTTAAAGTAAACTAGTACAACGGTTTATTAAGTTTAAAAAAGAATTTTAAAGGCAGGAGCTCTACATAAATCCAGATAAATATGCCAAAAAACAGTGTTTAAAGTAAAGCTCAATTTAGCTAAGGTCATGCAGTAATATTTGCGCTGCATAAAACCACAACACAAATAGTATTTCTGCAATTGAATGAAGGTGAAGTTGAAATTTAGCAAAAACCTAATTGCTTGATTATCAAATAAATAACCAGAGAACAAAATTACCTGTTCAATCGGAACTGATTTACCCGATTCACAAAAACCCAAATTCACGAAAATAAATCAAAGGATAAAAAATCATTCGCGCTTAAGTCTAAGCTTGAGGCAAATGAGAAAACTAAGAAATAAAAATCGAAATTACCTAATCTTGAATGATTTTGGGATAAAATCGCGGAAGAAGAAGGAGATTTCGCTCGCGACCTAAATTCATAATTAGCGGCCGTAAATCAGAAGGAAGGTTTAGAACGCGTTTGATATGTGTTTGAGTTTTGGGTTTTCACGGTTTTAATTCTGGGCCGAAAAATCAGAAAACAAATAAAAACAGTTTTCAATTCTCCTTGGTAAGCCATTTTGAAAAATGGCTATTTTCGAAAATGAATTTTACAAAATGATAAAGCAAACAAGTTTTTATTATTTCGCAAAACTAAAAACTAAAAATACATTGAAAATGGGTTACCAAACAGGCCCAGTTTAGATGCGTACAGAAGGAGGGATGAGCAGTGGACGAAAATAAAAGTAAAAGTTTTGACACTTGAGTTTAAATTACATGTGGTGAGCTAAGAGCAATTTCTTTGAGTGATTGGAAGGGGCTTCTAACTATGGAAACCGATATAGATCAGTTATAACAGTATAAAATATAATGTCTACTTGTTATAGACTTTTTTAATAGCCAAAATAAACTATAAACATGAACAAATTAAGACAATATAAATTACTTGTTTGGTAGGAGAAATTAAATTATGCACAAAATAATGTGTTAATTTTGGTCAGATGGGTATCGCTAAAGTGTCAATATTTATAATACTAATTTTGCATAACCACTAGTATACTACATGGCATGTTAATTAGTATTCGCTAAAAATAGTATGTGTTACATCGGAGAAAAGGTAAAGTATTGATAACAATAACAACTAAAGTAGGCTATTTAAAGACTACTAAGTTACTAATAGGGAAGTGCAGAAATTTTTTAAATAAAATCAGAGTGGTTGAAATTTTCTAAACGGGGTTGATATTATTATGTATGCATATTATTCAAAGAATGGTGTGGACAATTTTGTAGTGCAAAGTATGAAGCAATGTAATAAAGTAAATACTTCCTCGAAAGAAAATAATGTGAAGTATATCAGATGTAAGATTATAACATATGAGTTCAGTCCAATGGCAATTATAGCACACTTCAACCAGTTGATAGTACAAGACATAGTTTCGAAAACCGAACCGTAAGTCAAACCGTGTTGATGCAATGTCAAAGACTTTAGTGGTTCAACCGATCAAATCGTGTGAACCGCGTTGATCATTAATTTTTATTTTATATGTTTAAATGTAAATTATTTCAATTAATATTAAAATTTATCCAATTATAATCAATATATTAAAATTTAGTACAATTAATTTTAAATATTTCATAACAAATATCTATTAGAATAATTCTATAACACCTTTTTAGCGTAAAATTGTAAATTTTCTTATTTTTTAAAATGAAAAAGGTTCAATTCAACAATAATTCATAAAATACTGACAATATATTATGTTGTCCAAAATTAATACGATAACCCAATAATTTAATAACTAATTAGGTTATGAAATTATTTGTTAAATTAATTATGTGAAAAAATGAAGAATGAAGCGATAATATTTTCACAAATTTGAAGAGCTATAAGGTTAAAAGAGGTCGGTCTAGAGGCTTTTTCAGGGTTTTGAGGTTAAATCGTGGGTTCGTGCACTACTAAAATGGCTTCGTATAGCGGTAGGCGTTTGCGACGGCTGGTAACGGCTAAAAAATACGGCCGTCGCTAGCCGTCGCTATACGAAATATACAGGCTGCTTCCCGCGAGCAGAACTTTCATTCATTTCCCACCAAAATTAAACCCTCCTTCCCCAATCCACCGCCCCCCGTCACCGCAGCCGCCGCCCCGCCTTCCGCCGTCTCCAAATCACCCAAATTCACCTAGGTATGCTTCTAACCTCTATTTTGAATGTAAATTTGATGTTTTTTAGGTTTAGTTTAAACCCTAATTAAATTAGGATTTGTTGTTAAATTAGGATTTTTTGTTAAATTAGGTATTAGTAGTGTTGTTAAATTAGGTATTAGTAGTGTTGTATGTTGATTTGGTAGATTAATTAGTTTATTATCATGAAGTTAAATTAGGTATTAGATTAATTAGTTTATCATGAAGTTGAATAAATGGTTGATGTAGATAATTAGTGTTGGCGATTAACATGGTTAGTTGTGTTAGGTGAAAAATTAGTGTATATTAATGATTAACTTGGTTATTGATAAATTTACATGGTTGATGAAGAAATTAACATGGTTAACTTGGTTAATGATTAACATGGTTGATGTAGAAATTATCTGCGCGGAACCGGGCTAACAGGAATAAAAATCATGCATTGCACCGTGGTAGCTCCAAATCCTTCCAGGAGCATAAGAGAGAGCTGTGATAACCTTGATTTTTGTGAGTAATTTCATGATTTAATTTAGTTTGTATTTGTTTGAAATTGCATTGGGAAAAATAGGAATAGGAAATTGATTTGCAGATATAAAGTATAAAACATGTACATGTGCACAAGACAGTGTACACATGCACACAGATTTCTGTGTAACAAAATTTGGCAGAAATTAATAGATAAAATAAAATAACTGATTTAGAAATACATATGCATAAAGATAGAATTTTGTCTTTAAACAAAATATAGTACAAGGAAAATAAGAGCTAGGCTGAAATAAACTTAAAATTATTTAAAGAAAGAAAGAAAAATAAAAGGCTTAGGTATACATAGGTTATACATGTATACAGTCAATCAATTTCTGGAAGAAAACAGAAGTTGCATGAAAATGGCATGAGTCCCTAAACAAGCACTTTATCTATTCTCAGTAATTTCTTTTATTAAGAAAAAAATTATAATAATAATAATAAGAAGTCATGCATATGACATGACCAGGGAAAATTAAAAGAGAGGGACTGATTTCTGGAAAGGAAGACAAGGACCACATACCCTTTTATTTTCTTGAATCAAACCAGAGGCAGGCTATGTTTGGGATGGGGTAGAACTGACATTGGGTAAATCCATAAACCCTAGTAACAGCCAAGATTTATATAAAAGGCCTAGTATAGTAAGACCATATATTTTTGTTCTTCATTAACCTAAAAAAAAATATACAAGACATAAACCAGAGAAAATAGGAGAAGGCAGAAGACTAAAAGGGGGTTCATAAGGCATAGGAAGAAGAAGGATTAATGTGAGTAACCTCACTGAAAACTTTGGCATTAAGACCTGAATATTGAGGCAGCCTGTTTGAACTAATTTTCTTTTACAAGTTATGTTTTATGATTGGATGACTTTTGTTTGTTAATGATTTGTTTAAGTGTAAAACCTCTATCTGATTTACCCAGAAAAATAAGAGTCATGGATTCATGATCTAAAATGTTTGTCTGTGATATGGGTTAGCTTTGAGATTGAGTGATTTCTTTTATAAGTTTTCTTTATAAAGTTGTTTATAAAAATCCCCGGATTCAAGTGGTGGGTATATGGTCTGAAGGTAGAAAGAAATATGGGGCTGTACATTGTGTTGTTGCTTATGTCTCATATTAATTAAAACAAAAGAAAATGTAGAAGTGCAATGTTGTACATGTGCTGAGCTTCTATGTTTTATGAAATACCCAAATCAAATATGCTTGTGGTTTAGCCAGATCATGAATCTGATTGAACCAGAGGTAAGAGAAAAAAATATATATGTCTAGTAAATTACTCAGGACCATATGCTTACATTTTGATCCAGTGAAACCCATAGGCAAAATAATGTGCTAAGAAGTCACCTCCCTTTTTCATGATTAAATGTTTGCTTCTGAGAATATAACTTACCAAACTCTGGATGAATACATGTTGCTTGCATTATTTATATTTCTCTGATTAAGAAGTGAGATGCAGAAGGGATTAGCACTGCTATGAAAAATAATAATAACACTTAGTAATTTAACTAAGGACTTGGGAACTTAGAGCTACCAAAGTATAGCTTGGCAAGGGGAACATTGCAAGTTCACACATGGTATGTTTATACCCAGGGGCCTGAGTGTGCTGGGTTAACAGAGAGATGTCCCAGGCAGTGTGTGTTTAAAAAGGAGAAAGTAGCTAAAGACCCTATTATATTTGATAATGAATTCAGCTAAAAACCCTATTATATTTGATAATGAATTCTAGGAATAGATTCAGGAGAGGCCTGGGCAAAATCCCTGATGGCCAGTAAAGTTGGAAAGGGCATGATAACTGAATTGATGTTTGCATTTGGTTGTTTTGATGCTTTTTATTGATGAATCTTATGATTGTTTTCTATGAATCAAGTCATGGTGATTATATATATAAATAATCTGTTAACACTGAGATGAAGGAACATGCTTCACAAAAACAAGCACAAGGAAGATGCTGAGTTTCTTATTCATGCAAAGTTTTGTATATAAAGAGAATTGAATGAGATCATGTTTTCAGTTGGATTATTCATACCAGACAAATAGTCTGACCCTTTTGTGTTTATGCACCATTGGGTGTCTCATATTCATATGGGGCAGCTCATGGTGATTTTGCAGGAAAATAGGAATTGCTTTGATCAGGCTTTGGATGTTTAACTGCTTAAGATTTGGATGCTATGTTTTAAAAGACTTTGCTGAAGTAAACCACACCTTCATGATGAACTAGATTAAGACCTATTGTTTAAAGTTACTTTGAGAAACCAATGTATGGTTAATTGTTGTTTTGTAGTTGTTGAACTTATAGGTCTCAGCTGAACTATGTGCTTTGTTTTGCCAAATGCTTTGCTAAGGAAAAATGGATTTTAAGCTTCAAGAACAGTTAGGCTATAATGGTAGAAAATTTGAGATTGAAAGAATTTGTGGTTTGTATGTATATCTAAAGAACTGGCATAAGAAAATCCATGTTTAAGTCAAAAATAAAATCTGATAGAAAGGGTTTGAGTTGCTTTGAAAAGAAAATAAAATAGCAGGTATTTTGTAACAAAATAGTGCAAACCAGAACAGGGCTAACATAGCCATTTTTCTTGAGCCTGGGTCAAGCCAGCAACCAAGGGTTTAAATTAAATTTTCAGATCTGTTTCATAGCCCAAAGTATAAAATAGATTCAGACAATTTTGTTAATAAGAAAAAATAAGGCACTGAACTGCTCACTGACACACACATGCACAGAAACATGCACACACACATGCACAAGTAAAAGCACAGTTTACCCAGTAATAAAATCAGAAGAATTTATGTAAAATAAGGAGCCTTGAGACATAAAATCAATAGTAATGCATTAACCCAAGTCACTTGGAAAAACCTAGTTTTGAAAAAAAACACTATTGCTATGAAGAGAGTATTTTTTAGCAATACTCAAACAGATTTCTACCTTCAAAATTTCTGTACTCTGATTTAGGTAGAAGATGACTTATATATCTTCATATATATAAGTTCAAGATAAAATGAATAAACCAATATTTTTATATTGACAGAAAGGTCCTGGATAGAAGAAAAATTGAATTAAATATTTTTCTTGATTAAATGGCCACTGAATGTTTTTAAAAAAAAAAATTTAAGTGGGTCATTTCATTTGGTATCAGAGCTATGTTGTTAAATAACATAGCAAAAATTTTGTATGAATTTGTTTGCATTGGATGTATAGAAGTGTTTACTGCTTTGGATGTTTTGTTTTTTTTATATATTTACACTATTGATATCTATTATGACAGAATAAGTGATAAATTAAAATGAATTAATCTATAGAGCATTAGGCAAAACAGACTAACCTAAGTGTTATCTCCATAGAGCTATGGTAGGACCCAGACATCAAAATGTAGGAACAAGTGAACCACCCATGGTGAATGTGCAAGAATTCATGAGGGCCATAAGAGATGGAGTAGGAAACAGGCAGGAAAATCCACATGAGGAACTTTCCAAACTACTCAAGACTTTTACCAATCTTGGAGGCAAAACCTTTGATGGCACAGAAGGAGTTATGGGGGTTCAAAATTGGCTTAGAATTTTGGAAAGAATCTTTGCAGACATGCAAGTTGAAGACCAAAGGAAGAGGCAAATTGCATCCAGGCAATTGAGAGGAGCAGCTTTGGATTGGTGGGAGGTTATCATAGCTGGAAGACCTGAAGGAGAAGTAACATGGGATCAATTTAAAGCAATGTTGGAAGGCAGATTTATCCCTGCATCAGCTAAGGAATCTTTACTGGAGGAATTCATCAAATTGAGGCAAGGGACTATGAGTGTCACTGAGTACACTCAGAAGTTTGAATCATTGGCAAAGTATGGTGCAGTGTTCATCACTACCGAGGAAGCTAAGAATGGCAGATATATTCAAGGGTTGAACCCTAGCCTTAGTAGAGCCATGCTACCATACAAGGATAAAACTTTTGATAAAGTTTTGGATTTGACTCTGAGCATTGAACAACATGATAAAGCTAGAGAGAATTTCAGGGCATTCAAAAATAATCAAAACAAGAAGGGAAAGGGTAAATTTCACCCTTATGATAAAAAGAAAACAGACATAGCTTCCACCAAGAAACCAGAAGAGGCCAGAACTGCTGAAGTTAAGAAGAGGATCACTTGTTACAACTGTGGACAAGAGGGGCACATGAAAAATAGGTGCACCAATCCTAGACCAGCATCCTTCAATTGTCACCATTGTGGGAAGGAAGGTCACATAAAGAGGAATTGCCCAGATTTTAAGCAAGGAAAATTAGGGGCTTTGGAAGGGAAAGGCAAGGCAGCTGAGGGATCAAATGTTGAAAAGCATGGTCAAGTTGAAGGTACTTTGCTTATCCACTCAATACCTTTAACAGTAGTATATGATACTGGGGCTACACACTCATTGATCTCTCATGATATTGCACAACAATTAAAATTGAATTGTATGATTGTTGATAAACCACTGCTAATTAGAAGCCCTATAGGTAGTTCATGTGTTATGGGTATGATGTGCATGCAACTGGGATTAAATATAGGAGGACATGTGTTTGAGTCAAACCTATATGTGTTGCAATATCCAGACATAGGAATTATTTTAGGAGTTGATTGGTTGAGTAGATATAAGGCTATCATAAATATGGAGACATCCACCATATCATTGAAGGTTTCTGATGGACAAAGAATAATCGTTCTTTGTGAGGCAAACAAAAATAGAAGTATAGCCAACCTTTCTGCATTGTCAAATGAAAAACCCATGCCTGCATTAGAAGAGATCCCTATAGTTAATCAATATGTTGATGTGTTTGGGGAAGTAAGAGGAGTTCCTAATCATAGGCCAGTTGAATTTTCAATTAGAATAATTCCAGGAGCTAGCCCAGTGGTTAAAAGACCAACCAGAATGGGGCCTAAGGAATTGATGGAGTTGAAAAAGCAATTAGTTGAACTAGAAGAAAAAGGTTTTATTAGACCCAGTAGCTCATCATGGGGAGCACCAGTAGTCTTTGTTAAGAAACATGATGGATCCCGTAGATTATGTATTGACTATAGGGAATTAAATAAAGTCACAGTTAAAAATAAATACCACTTACCAAGAATTGATGATCTCTTTGATCAATTGAGTGGTGCAAAAATATTTTCTAGACTTGATTTAGCTTCAGGCTTTCATCAGATGAAAGTAGAAGAGGAAAGTGTAAAGTATACAGCCTTTAACACCAGATATGGACTTTATGAATTTTTGGTGATGCCATTTGGCTTAACAAATGCTCCTTCCTATTTTGTTGATTTGATGAATAGGATTTTTAGAGAATACTTGGATAAGTTTGTATTAATATTTATTGATGATATACTAATTTATTCTAAGTCAGTTAGAGAGCATGGAAACCATTTGCGTATAGTATTTGAGAAATTGAGACAGGAAGACTTGAAAGCAAAGTTTTCAAAATGCACTTTTTGGCAGAATGAAGTGAACTTTCTAGGCCATATTATATCAGAAAAAGGAATAGCTGTGGACTCCAATAAAGTCATTGCAGTGCAAGCTTGGAAAAGGCCTACTAATGTCACTGAAGTCAGATCATTCATGGGAATGGCTGGTTACTATAGAAGATTTATAAAAGATTTTGCAAAAATCTCAATTCCATTAACCAGATTGACTAGGAAAAATCAAGTGTTCATATGGACTGAGGAATGTGAAAATGCCTTTGGGAAATTAAAAGAAGCACTGGTACAAGCTCCAATTTTTAAAGTACCTAAGGGAAATGAAAACTTGGTGGTGTATACTGATGCAAGTGGACAAGGGCTTGGAGCAGTGTTGATGCAACAACATCAGGTAATAGCTTATGCTTCTAGGCAGTTGAAATCAAGTGAAGTAAGGTATGCTACTCATGACCTTGAATTGGCTGCTATAGTGTATGCCCTTAAGCTATGGAGACACTACTTGTTAGGAGCAAAATTTGAAGTATATACAGACCATAAATCACTTAAATAATTGTTTTCACAAAAAGAATTAAATATGAGGCAGCAAAGATGGATTGAACTCTTAGCCTCATATGATTTTGAAATATTATACACACCAGGTAAGGCTAATAAAGTAGCAGATGCCCTAAGTAGACAACATGCTAAAGTGGCTAGATTAATGATAGAAGAGTTTAACACTTTATCATTATTAATTGATTCAGAGATAGAAAGTGATAACATAGAAAACATGAGCTTATGTAGTGGGAATGTAGAAATGGGAAAATTAAGTTTTATTACTCTGGGATCAGAATTGAAGAATAAAGTTGCAATGCTACAAAACCAAGATCCATTTTTATTTGGAAAGAAGACTCAAATATTAAATGGTGAGACAGTGGAAGGTTTTCAGTTGGATGATCAAGGCCATCTGAAGAAAGGAGAAAGAATATGTGTTCCAGCAGTGGATGAGTTGAAGCAAGAAATTTTTGATGCTTACCACAAAAGCAAATATACTATACACCCAGGAAGCACAAGAATGTGATGCAGTGCAGAAAGTTAAAGGTCTAGGTCGCTCACGACCTAAGGAGAGTGTAGGTCGTTCACGACCTAAGGAGTTAGAGGGGGGAGCAAGTGATGCTGAGGAAAGTGGTTGCATAGGCCAATTTGGTGAAGTATTAGGTCGCATACGACCTAACAAGGCCTTTAGGTCGCCCCAACGACCTAACAAGATACTGGAACGACCTAACTTGTTTTTAGGTCGCATACGACCTAACAAGCTAAGGCATAGGTTGTGGGAACGACCTACCATGTCACCTGGGAAAGAGCTTCGACCTATCGAGTTAAAGGTACTACGAGCTAAAATGGAACGACCTAAGTTAGGTCGCAAAGTCCTAGGTCGCAAAGTCTTAGGTCGCAAAGGCTTAGGTCGCATAGTCTTAGGTCGTAAAGGCCTAGGTCGCAAAGCCTTAGGTCGCGAAGGCTTAGGTCGCGAAGAATCTCTGAAGCCGCTTCTGTTAGGTCGCAAACGAAGGGATGCCGTTCATTCTTAGGTCGCAAAGCTCTGGAGGCCATTGATTTCCCTAACTCGCCGATCTGGAATGCTGTGTGTTCATTTGTTAAGTCGTGGAATAATGTAATTAGGTCGTTACCGACCTAAGTGAGTTGTTTGTCTTTTAACATGTTTGTTAGGACGCGTCTGTACTAGGTCGCAACATTCAAGGTCGAAGGTCGTTTTCGACCTAAGTACTTGTAATATTTTGAAACTTTTCTGCTGTGTTGAGTTGTAGCCTATAAATAGGCGTGTATGGTCATTTTGTAAAGGTAGTTGAATATTGAATAAAATTCTCTTTTGATTGCTTTGTGCTTTCATTCCAAATTGGTAGTTGAGTGTAATCTCCTATCTCCTCTTTCGGATAATCGAGTGCGCTCGATTCAACGATTGTAGAAGCCGATTCGCGGAATCAAGTGCGCTTGATCAACGCTTGAAGAATTGAAGATCTTTGAACCCGGTATCGTGCGCGATCAACGAGTTCGAGATAGCTAGAGTTCGGTATCTTCGGATCAACGAATTCGGGCAATTCAGCATCCATCAATCCATCGACTACTACTTTCACCGATCTACATTGTTTTGAATTATCCGCTGCGTCAGTTTTTGGTATCAGAGCTTGTTCTAGCCAATCATAGCTAGATCGAGACTTGGAGCCTAATCATTTGAAGAGATTTGAAGTTTGAAGTGATAGCCGAGAGCTTGAGGTGTGAGCCGTGAGCAAGTGAAGTTGTTCGACCTTGCATTGAAGATTGTTTGATCGAATTTGTAGTGGGAGACCGAAACTTTGTCCATCGTGTTCATCGCGATTTGCTACAAAGTGGAAGTTTTCGATCCGTTTCATTTTGGATCAAAATCCGAAAAGTGTTTGAATTTGAAGATTTGTGAAGTTTTCAAGTATGCCGCCAAGAAGAGCTAATCGCCACCAAAACGTAGAAGCTTTATATCGAAGAGAAGAAGCTGATGAGATGGAGCAAAGAATCAATGAGAATTTTAGTGAAAAGCTTAACGAAGGAATTGGCCGGTTAGAGAGGCTTATGACAGAGATGAATCAAAATCGGAGAAGGGTTTCACCAGAATCTAACCATGGAGGTAGTAGAGTCTCACCACATTCCAATCGAGACCGAAGTGTTGAAAATGACCAAGGGCGTGGGAGGAACGTGAATGGTCGTGAACGGAGGAATGTCGATAGAAGGGATGAAGGTGGAAGGCGTAATGCTAGTAGAGATGTTGGTGGTCAGAATCGACATCGTTATGCATCTGATTTTGAAGAGGAGTATGATGGTGGTAGTGTTCAAGGAAGAGGTCAAGGAAGAAATTACTCTGAGTATGATCACAAGTGGGAGTCGGGGATGAAGACTGAAATTCCTGAATTCAAAGGTGGTATGCAAGCAGAGGAGTTTCTAGATTGGGTGGCTAATGTAGAGGAGATTTTTGATTTCAAAGAAGTACCAGAACATCGTAGAGTGAAGTTGGTTGCTACGAGGCTGAGGGGTAGAGCTTTGGCATGGTGGCAGCAAACCAAGCTTACACGTGAACGAATGGGGAAGTCAAAGATTGAATCTTGGGAGAAGATGAAGAAATTGATGAAAGCAACGTTCTTACCATACAATTATCAATCTTTGATGTATCAACGTTTGCAGAACTTGAGGCAGGGCACGAAGACAGTTAATGACTATGCTGATGAATTTTATCAACTCATTGCAAGGAACGATATTATGGAAACAGAAGAGCAGCTGACATCTAGGTTCATTGGAGGATTGAGAATGCAGATTCAGGATATGGTGAATATGTTCGATCCAAGATCTGTAGCAGAAGCACATCAGAAAGCGTTGGCTTGGGAAAAACAAGGGAGACGAGGAAGTGGTGTGTTTTCTAATTCTAACAATCAAGCGAAGGGTGTTGGAGGAAGTTCTAATGTTTCTAAAACTATCAGTAGACCAGTGGTGAAAGAGGCTGAGAAGGCGAAAGTTAACAATGGTTTCAAATGTTACAATTGTCAAGAAATGGGTCATAAAAGCAGTGAGTGTCCAAAGCCAAAGAAGAGAACCATGATTGCAGAAGTTGACGAAGAGGATGTTGTTGAGGATTGTTCTAATCTAGTTGAGGAGGATGAGCAGGATATTGCGTCAGGAGACGAAGGTTGTAACCTAATGCTGAGGAGATCGTGTTTAACACCGAAGCAGGAGGAAGCTAGTTGGTTGAGGAGTAATATCTTTCAGTCAACATGTACTATTCTGGGGAAGGTGTGTAAGTTTGTGATTGACGCAGGAAGCTGTGATAATATTATTTCAACCGAAGCTGTGACGAAGTTGAAATTGAAGACAGAGAAACATCCGAGTCCATACAAGTTAGCATGGTTGAGAAAAGGAGGAGAAGTGAAAGTGGATAGACGAGTTCGTGTACCATTCTCTATTGGGAAGAAATACAAAGATGAAATATGGTGTGATGTAGTAGAGATGGATGTTTGTCATTTATTATTGGGAAGACCATGGCAGTATGATCGAGCAGTACAACATGACGGTCGGACCAATAGCTACAGTTTTATGTTTAAAGGCACGAAGATTATCTTAGTTCCAAAGAAGAGATCACAAGAAGAAAGTAAGTCCGAAGAAATCGAAGAGCTGAAAACTTTATTGACTTTGAAGGAGTTTGTTAAAGAAGTTGAAGAAGAGCCGGAAGTATTCTTGTTGATTGGGCGTGAGAGCAGTGAAGAGGTTGAAATTCCAGAAGAAGTTAAACCAGTTTTGAAAGAATTTGACGATGTATTTCCAGAGGAGTTACCAACGGAGTTGCCACCGTTGAGGGATATACAACATCAGATAGATCTTGTTCCAGGTGCTGTGTTGCCACACCGACCACATTATCGAATGAGTCCGAAGGAACATGAAGAATTGCGGAGGCAGGTTGAGGAATTGCTTGAGCAGGGGCGTGTGCAGGAGAGTCTGAGTCCTTGTGCTGTACCAGCTTTATTGGTACCCAAGAAGGATGGGACATGGAGAATGTGCACTGACAGTCGAGCATTGAATAAGATTACCGTGAGATATAGATTTCCAATGCCGAGGTTGGATGACTTGTTGGATCAGATAAGCGGAGCTACTATCTTTTCTAAGATTGATTTGAAGAGCGGATATCATCAAATTCGTATCAGACCAGGAGATGAGTGGAAGACTGCTTTTAAAACCAGGGAGGGTCTATACGAATGGTTGGTTATGCCGTTTGGTTTATCAAATGCACCGAGTACTTTTATGAGGGTGATGAATCAGATTTTTCGACCGTTCATTGGGAAATTCGTGGTGGTGTATTTCGATGATATTCTAATTTACAGTGGGAGTCCAGAGGAGCATTTGAATCATCTTAGAGAAGTGCTGATGGTATTGCGACAAGAACAATTCTATGCTGCAACGAAGAAATGCGTGTTCATGACGCATAGTGTTTTATTTCTGGGGTATGTTGTTTCAGAGAAAGGAATACAGGTTGACCAAAGTAAAGTTGAGGCGATCAGAAATTGGCCGCAACCCAAGACGATAACGGAAGTTCGTAGTTTTCATGGGTTGGCTTCATTCTATCGAAGGTTTATACCACACTTTAGTAGTGTGATGGCACCTGTTACAGATTGTATGAAAGACAAACAGTTTTCATGGTCAGAAGAAGCAGGGGTTGCTTTTGGGAAGATCAAGGAAATGCTGACGTCTGCACCAATTCTAGTGCTACCTGATTTTCAGTTAGTTTTTGAACTACATACTGATGCATCCAAGGTTGGGATTGGAGGGGTGTTGAGTCAGAAGGGACGTCCAATTGCCTATTTCAGTGAGAAGTTGTCAGGAGCGAAGATGCGATACAGTACGTATGATGTGGAGTTCTATGCTGTTGTACAATCTATTAAGCACTGGAGACACTATCTATTTCAGAAGGAGTTTGTTCTTTACACCGATCATGAAGCATTGAAGCATTTGCAAGGGCAAGACAAGATTTCAGCGAGACATGCATCGTGGATTGCATATCTACAACAGTTTACTTTTGTTGTGAAACACAAGTCAGGGGTGACAAATCGTGTGGCTGATGCTTTGAGTAGGAGGAGTCATTTGTTGACTACGCTGAAAGTTGAAGTGACGGGGTTTGAAATATTGCCAGAATTATTTGTTGAAGATCCTTACTTCATGAAGTTTGTTGATAAAGTTAAGGAGGGAAAGACGGATGAGTTTTTGATGATAGATGGTTTTCTTTTTAAAGGAAGTCGATTGTGCATACCGGAGGGTAGTCTGAGAATGAAGATTATCAAGGAGTTACACGAAGAAGGACATGTTGGAAGAGATCGTACCTTACAGTTGATTTCACAGTCCTACTTTTGGCCATCAATGAGGAAAGAGGTGGAAAGATTTTTTGAGAGATGCCATATCTGTCAAGTTTCGAAAGGAACTGCGACTAATGCGGGTTTATATATGCCGTTACCGGTACCCACTAAACCATGGGTTGATGTGAGTATGGACTTTGTGTTGGGGTTGCCGAGAACGCAGCGTGGTAATGATTCCATTTATGTGGTGGTGGACAGATTTTCGAAAATGGCACATTTTATTGCTTGTAAGAAGACGGCGGATGCTGTTCATGTTGCTCAATTGTTTTTCAAGGAGATCTATCGACTTCATGGATTGCCAGAGTCTATTGTGTCGGATAGAGATACTCGTTTTCTAAGTCATTTTTGGCTAAGTTTGTGGAAAATGGTGGGAACAAAGCTGAAGTTTAGTAGTGCTTATCACCCGCAAACGGATGGACAGACTGAGGTGGTTAACAGATCATTGGGAAACTTGTTGAGATGTCTTGTTCAAGATAATCTGAGGAGTTGGGATGTGAAGTTATGCCAGGCAGAATTTGCTCATAATCATGCTGTGAATCGAAGTACTGGGTTCAGTCCATTCCAGATTGTCTATTCGAGCTTACCGAAAGGACCGTTGGATTTAACTGTGATACCACATTCAAAGGGGACAGTTAAGAAAGCTGCTGATTTTGTTGAAGGGTTGACAGAGTGTCATAAAATCGTTCAAGAACGATTAGAGAAAACAAATGAGAAGTATAAACAGTCTGCAGATTTGAAACGACGAAATGTTGAGTTTAATGAAGGAGATTTGGTTTATGCAATATTGACGAAAGATCGTTTTCCGGTGGGAACGTATAATAAATTGAAAGCACGAAAGATTGGCCCAGTTGAAATTTTAAAGAAAATCAATGAAAATGCTTATAAACTGAAGCTGCCAGATGAGGTGTACACATCAGACGTATTCAATGTTAAGCATCTCATACCATATCATGGGGATGAGTTTGTTGTGGTGGATGCAGAAAGTACAAATTCGAGGTCGAATTTTTCTCAACCTGGGGAGGATGATGCAGTGCAGAAAGTTAAAGGTCTAGGTCGCTCACGACCTAAGGAGAGTGTAGGTCGTTCACGACCTAAGGAGTTAGAGGGGGGAGCAAGTGATGCTGAGGAAAGTGGTTGCATAGGCCAATTTGGTGAAGTATTAGGTCGCATACGACCTAACAAGGCCTTTAGGTCGCCCCAACGACCTAACAAGATACTGGAACGACCTAACTTGTTTTTAGGTCGCATACGACCTAACAAGCTAAGGCATAGGTTGTGGGAACGACCTACCATGTCACCTGGGAAAGAGCTTCGACCTATCGAGTTAAAGGTACTACGAGCTAAAATGGAACGACCTAAGTTAGGTCGCAAAGTCCTAGGTCGCAAAGTCTTAGGTCGCAAAGGCTTAGGTCGCATAGTCTTAGGTCGTAAAGGCCTAGGTCGCAAAGCCTTAGGTCGCGAAGGCTTAGGTCGCGAAGAATCTCTGAAGCCGCTTCTGTTAGGTCGCAAACGAAGGGATGCCGTTCATTCTTAGGTCGCAAAGCTCTGGAGGCCATTGATTTCCCTAACTCGCCGATCTGGAATGCTGTGTGTTCATTTGTTAAGTCGTGGAATAATGTAATTAGGTCGTTACCGACCTAAGTGAGTTGTTTGTCTTTTAACATGTTTGTTAGGACGCGTCTGTACTAGGTCGCAACATTCAAGGTCGAAGGTCGTTTTCGACCTAAGTACTTGTAATATTTTGAAACTTTTCTGCTGTGTTGAGTTGTAGCCTATAAATAGGCGTGTATGGTCATTTTGTAAAGGTAGTTGAATATTGAATAAAATTCTCTTTTGATTGCTTTGTGCTTTCATTCCAAATTGGTAGTTGAGTGTAATCTCCTATCTCCTCTTTCGGATAATCGAGTGCGCTCGATTCAACGATTGTAGAAGCCGATTCGCGGAATCAAGTGCGCTTGATCAACGCTTGAAGAATTGAAGATCTTTGAACCCGGTATCGTGCGCGATCAACGAGTTCGAGATAGCTAGAGTTCGGTATCTTCGGATCAACGAATTCGGGCAATTCAGCATCCATCAATCCATCGACTACTACTTTCACCGATCTACATTGTTTTGAATTATCCGCTGCGTCAGAATGTATCACAACCTCAAGAGAGATTATTGGTGGAGTGGTATAAGAGTGCAGTGGCAACCTATGTGTCAAAATGTATGGTTTGCCAGCAGGTGAAGGCTGAGTATCAAAAACCCTCAGGAATGCTTCAACCTTTACAAATACCACAGTGGAAATGGGAAGACATATCAATGGATTTTATTGATGGTTTTCCTAGAACTAGGAGGGGAAATGATAGTATTTGGGTAATGGTTGATAGGTTAACCAAGTCAGCCCACTTTATACCAGTGAAATCAGAAAGAAATGCTAATACCCTAGCCCAGTTGTTTATTAAATAAGTAGTCAGACTGCATGGTATACCAAAGACTATAGTAAGTGATAGAGATACCATCTTCACTTCAAAGTTTTGGCAGAGTTTTCACAAGGCAATGGGGACTGATTTATGCTTGAGTACAGCATACCATCCTCAATCTGATGGCCAAACAGAAATTGTGAACAAATTGCTTGAAGACATGTTGAGAGCATGTGTATTGGATTGGGGAGGAAGCTGGGAAGATTACATATATCTAGCTGAATTTGCATACAATAACACCCATCACAGTAGCATAGGCATGGCCCCTTTGAAGCTCTCTATGGAAGGCCATGTTTATCACCTTCAAGTTGGCATGAGTCTGGAGAAAAAGTGGTCTTAGGACCAGAAAATGTGAAGGAGACTTCTGAAAAGGTAGCCTTGATCAGAAAAAGAATTGCCTCTGCCCAAGATAGGCAAAAGAAATATGCAGATCAAAGAAGGAAGGCAGTACAATATGATGTTGGGGATTATGTGTTCATCAAGATATCACCCATGAAAAAGGTTCTAAGGTTTGGGAAACAAGGAAAGTTGATTCCTAGATATATAGGACCATATAAAATTCTAGAAAGAATAGGGACAGTAGCCTATAAATTAGAATTGCCAGAAGAAATGAGAGCAATGCATGATGTCTTTCATGTGTCTCAACTAAGAAGATGGGTTCATGATAAGGAAGCAATACTAGAATCCTCTAAGGATGTGCAGATTGATCCTAGAATGATCTATGAAAAGGAACCAGTGGGCATAGTTTCTAGAGAAACCAAGAAATTGAGAAACAAAGAAATTAAATTAGTAAAAGTACAATGGACTCTAGACCCAAATGATTGCACATGGGAAGTGGAGGATAAAATCAGAAATGATTATCCCCAGCTGTTTGATTGAAGAAAAGGTAAATCTATATATATACATACTAATGAATGTGTTGGTTGAATATGCATTGTGATTTTTATCTTGTGTTGATATGCATAGTGCTTAATAGGTGATTGGTTTGAAAATGGTTTTGAAATCAGAAAAAATTCATTTTTCTGAAGAGATGATACTTAAGTTAAGTATGAAAGAATTGTGGGACACAATTCCTAAAAGGAGGGGTATATGTGATAACCCTGATTTTTGTGAGTAATTTCATGATTTAATTTAGTTTGTATTTGTTTGAAATTGCATTGGGAAAAATAGGAATAGGAAATTGATTTGCAGATATAAAGTATAAAACATGTACATGTGCACAAGACAGTGTACACATGCACACAGATTTCTGTGTAATAAAATTTGGCAGAAATTAATAGATAAAATAAAATAACTGATTTAGAAATACATATGCATAAAGATAGAATTTTGTCTTTAAACAAAATATAGTACAAGGAAAATAAGAGCTAGGCTGAAATAAACTTAAAATTATTTAAAGAAAGAAAGAAAAATAAAAGGCTTAGGTATACATAGGTTATACATGTATACAGTCAATCAATTTCTGGAAGAAAACAAAAGTTGCATGAAAATGGCATGAGTCCCTAAACAAGCACTTTATCTATTCTCAGTAATTTCTTTTATTAAGAAAAAAATTATAATAATAATAATAAGAAGTCATGCATATGACATGACCAGGGAAAATTAAAAGAGAGGGACTGATTTCTGGAAAGGAAGACAAGGACCACATACCCTTTTATTTTCTTGAATCAAACCAGAGGCAGGCTATGTTTGGGATGGGGTAGAACTGACATTGGGTAAATCCATAAACCCTAGTAACAGCCAAGATTTATATAAAAGGCCTAGTATAGTAAGACCATATATTTTTGTTCTTCATTAACCTAAAAAAAAATATACAAGACATAAACCAGAGAAAATAGGAGAAGGCAGAAGACTAAAAGGGGGTTCATAAGGCATAGGAAGAAGAAGGATTAATGTGAGTAACCTCACTGAAAACTTTGGCATTAAGACCTGAATATTGAGGCAGCCTGTTTGAACTAATTTTCTTTTACAAGTTATGTTTTATGATTGGATGACTTTTGTTTGTTAATGATTTGTTTAAGTGTAAAACCTCTATCTGATTTACCCAGAAAAATAAGAGTCATGGATTCATGATCTAAAATGTTTGTCTGTGATATGGGTTAGCTTTGAGATTGAGTGATTTCTTTTATAAGTTTTCTTTATAAAGTTGTTTATAAAAATCCCCGGATTCAAGTGGTGGGTATATGGTCTGAAGGTAGAAAGAAATATGGGGCTGTACATTGTGTTGTTGCTTATGTCTCATATTAATTAAAACAAAAGAAAATGTAGAAGTGCAATGTTGTACATGTGCTGAGCTTCTATGTTTTATGAAATACCCAAATCAAATATGCTTGTGGTTTAGCCAGATCATGAATCTGATTGAACCAGAGGTAAGAGAAAAAAATATATATGTCTAGTAAATTACTCAGGACCATATGCTTACATTTTGATCCAGTGAAACCCATAGGCAAAATAATGTGCTAAGAAGTCACCTCCCTTTTTCATGATTAAATGTTTGCTTCTGAGAATATAACTTACCAAACTCTGGATGAATACATGTTGCTTGCATTATTTATATTTCTCTGATTAAGAAGTGAGATGCAGAAGGGATTAGCACTGCTATGAAAAATAATAATAACACTTAGTAATTTAACTAAGGACTTGGGATCTTAGAGCTACCAAAGTATAGCTTGGCAAGGGGAACATTGCAAGTTCACACATGGTATGTTTATACCCAGGGGCCTGAGTGTGCTGGGTTAACAGAGAGATGTCCCAGGCAGTGTGTGTTTAAAAAGGAGAAAGTAGCTAAAGACCCTATTATATTTGATAATGAATTCAGCTAAAGACCCTATTATATTTGATAATGAATTCTAGGAATAGATTCAGGAGAGGCCTGGGCAAAATCCCTGATGGCCAGTAAAGTTGGAAAGGGCATGATAACTGAATTGATGTTTGCATTTGGTTGTTTTGATGCTTTTTATTGATGAATCTTATGATTGTTTTCTATGAATCAAGTCATGGTGATTATATATATAAATAATCTGTTAACACTGAGATGAAGGAACATGCTTCACAAAAACAAGCACAAGGAAGATGCTGAGTTTCTTATTCATGCAAAGTTTTGTATATAAAGAGAATTGAATGAGATCATGTTTTCAGTTGGATTATTCATACCAGACAAATAGTCTGACCCTTTTGTGTTTATGCACCATTGGGTGTCTCATATTCATATGGGGCAGCTCATGGTGATTTTGCAGGAAAATAGGAATTTCTTTGATCAGGCTTTGGATGTTTAACTGCTTAAGATTTGGATGCTATGTTTTAAAAGACTTTGCTGAAGTAAACCACACCTTCATGATGAACTAGATTAAGACCTATTGTTTAAAGTTACTTTGAGAAACCAATGTATGGTTAATTGTTGTTTTGTAGTTGTTGAACTTATAGGTCTCAGCTGAACTATGTGCTTTGTTTTGCCAAATGCTTTGCTAAGGAAAAATGGATTTTAAGCTTCAAGAACAGTTAGGCTATAATGGTAGAAAATTTGAGATTGAAAGAATTTGTGGTTTGTATGTATATCTAAAGAACTGGCATAAGAAAATCCATGTTTAAGTCAAAAATAAAATCTGATAGAAAGGGTTTGAGTTGCTTTGAAAAGAAAATAAAATAGCAGGTATTTTGTAACAAAATAGTGCAAACCAGAACAGGGCTAACATAGCCATTTTTCTTGAGCCTGGGTCAAGCCAGCAACCAAGGGTTTAAATTAAATTTTCAGATCTGTTTCATAGCCCAAAGTATAAAATAGATTCAGACAATTTTGTTAATAAGAAAAAATAAGGCACTGAACTGCTCACTGACACACACATGCACAGAAACATGCACACACACATGCACAAGTAAAAGCACAGTTTACCCAGTAATAAAATCAGAAGAATTTATGTAAAATAAGGAGCCTTGAGACATAAAATCAATAGTAATGCATTAACCCAACTCACTTGGAAAAACCTAGTTTTGAAAAAAAACACTATTGCTATGAAGAGAGTATTTTTTAGCAATACTCAAACAGATTTCTACCTTCAAAATTTCTGTACTCTGATTTAGGTAGAAGATGACTTATATATCTTCATATATATAAGTTCAAGATAAAATGAATAAACCAATATTTTTATATTGACAGAAAGGTCCTGGATAGAAGAAAAATTGAATTAAATATTTTTCTTGATTAAATGGCCACTGAATGTTTTTAAAAAAAAAATTTAAGTGGGTCATTTCAAGAGCTAGTAATTAAATTTATAAACTGTGTTTACATTTTATTAAAATATTTTATAATCAGATTAGCAATAATATTTATATATTTTCAGGCCACGAGATACAACCGAGCCCACTATGGCCGAGTTGTTCAAGGTGACGCATGCCGTGGAGAGGACTGATGAAGAAGGCAATGTTTTGTACGAGTGGACGGATGACAAATCCCAATCCGTAATGGTAAACTTATTTATTGTTAATAACAATATTTTGTCTTATTTTATTTTCAAAAAATTGAAATTCGGTTTTTATCGTGTAAAACAATTGTTTGTAATCGCAGGAGAGGTACGAAGCTGAGCGGGCTTGGGTAGCACAGTCCACTAGTCGGGAAGAGCTTACGCTAGAGGAGGCGAACAACATCTGGGATGCTATTATTGACCCACCTTCTCGGACCAATGTGCGGTATAGCTATGGAAATCTAGAGGTAAATTTTGACATGTACTAATATATAAATTTACACATGCATATGAATAGTTAAATAATTTTAATAATATTATATATATATACTAATATATAAATAATTATGAACTATTTTACCGGCGATGAGATCGCAGAGTGCATATAGGAGGTCCCAGCAAGAAGAGGAGATTGCTCAGTTGAAGAAAACAATGGATGAAATAAATGATTGGAGGAAGAGTTTCTTCGAGCAACAGCTGGATGAGCGGATTGCAGGTTATTTGCAACAGCATGGGAGGATGCCTAGAGAGGATGGCAGCGATGGTGAGGAGTAGGTATGATTGTTTGCTCATGTTACAGTTTGGTATATACACATTTTGATTGGTTTGGTGTATATATATTTCGGGATATTATGTACATATTTTGATGACTTGTAGTTGTGTTAACGGCTTGTTTGGGTTAACAGTTTGTAGTTGTGGTTGGAAAATTATGTCCACATTTTGGTTGGGAAACTATGTACATATTTTGATGACTTGTATTGGTTGACATGATATGTATTGTTGTTGGGATTGTATATGATTTTGTTTGGTTTTGTTGGATTTTTTATTGTTTGAATGTATAGTGATGTTATATGATGGATATATGATGGTTATAGTTGATGAATATAGTGTATAGTGGCTGTGATGATGGTATTTGATGGCTATTGTTTGAAGTGTATATGGGTTGTGCAAGTGCACAGAATTTTGTTCAGTATAGCGACGGCTAACGACGACCATTTTGTTCAGATTAGCGACGGCTAGCGACGACCAAAGTGCAAAAGGTTTGTGTCGCTTAGCGACGGCTAGTGACGCCAATTAAACGTTGGAAAATTTCCACGTGACACATTTGCAGTCGCGAGCCGTCGCTATTTAGGTGACAGAGCCGTCGCTAAAGCCGTCGCGATTCTATTGGGCGACAAGGTAAATAGCGACGACATTTAGCGTCGGCTAGCGACGGCCGGCGACGGCTAAAAGCCGTCGCTATCAGGTGCCGTTCTTGTAGTGGTGTACACGCAAGATTATTTCAATTTCAAAGTCATAACGCTTCAAGGTCGAAAATTATCCGTAATCGAACCGAAGTTGGGTTGGGCCTTTAAAACACTGGTACAAGACGTGTATGTAAGCAAAGCACTCTTGATGCTCCCATTAAAGCATCCAACTAAATTATCAAACAATTCACAATCCACTTGACTATGTATATTGTTTTTATTGTAATATGATTTCAAGGAACAGGTCTAATTTGTGAATAACGAAGTAAGATAGGGTAACATGTATGTCTTTCTATCACCTTTGTATGTTTAAATTAATTATGTAAATCCAATTATAGATGTAAAATGAAAAGTGCCTTGTAGAGAGATTGTATAAGCAACATATCATCAAAAGGCCAACTAGTAGTGCATTTCAGTAGAGCTGAAATTGAAAAGGAACAATTTGAGAATTGGTGATTATTTAAATAATGAAGTATGCAGTGGAGTACTGATCATACTATCACTATAAAGTTGATATGTATTTTTTTTCATTAGTTTCTATTTGAAAAATAAGGAAAAACCCATCGTCATTCTGTAAAAGCTTTCTTCTATACCTTTATATTTGCTAATTATCAAAAATCCATACATTTTCTTATGCAACTAATGAAATTTCATAGAACGTGGAAAATGTATAAAGAGGAGCATTTGATAAGTTTATTGTAAACATAAATTACTGAGATACAAGTAAAATACAGTGAGCCAAAATCCATATTTTAACCACATTGATTTGTAGAGGACCTATGTGATATGAGACTGCTCATGTTAGCTGAAGCGGAAGAGTTTCTTCTTAAATTTCGCACATTACGCATAAACATAGCACATTATATACAAATTTAGTTCAATTTATCATATTTATCCAGTTATTAATCGTACTTCAAGACCTTTCTACTCTTATTATGAATCAACCCGCTCTGGCTATAGAAAGAAGAGGGTGTGTCTGCTCGGACAGCTGCATCTTTAGAGTAGTCGCATAAAACAATGAGTATACTGCATACATGATCTGTAACGATTCGCATTTTTAACGATTTGATATTTAAATAATTGATTTAAATATTGAATCGTTAATTAGTTGACGGTCACAAAAAAGTGATTTTTCACATACGATTGAATCAGGACTTGAGACCACTTCCGTTGAATTCGTACAACATTGCAAATAAGTATAAGGATCGCTAAATTTGAAGATTGGACGATCTAGTGGTCAAAATGGTCTCAAAAAGCGCGAAATTATCATCTAGAAGCACAGTCTCGGATAGCGACGAGATTTATACAGTCGGGACCAAAAAAATGAGGTGATGTACACAGACAAGTTTCGTCGTGATTGGACGCATTGTGTGATCATGCAAGCTTTATTTTAAATTCATCGTGTGATCACCGAAAAAATAGGTGATGTACGACATTTTATTCGAAATTTTAAATAAATGAGAGTAAAATATTATTTAAAGGAACACACTCAAAACCCATTCTCTAAAACCCGTTACTGTTCCATTGCTCATGGCTGCCGCTCATTCCACTCGTTCAAAAATTAATTTCAAGCAATCCTCTCCCAAAAAAATACAAAACCAGTTTCATTAAATCTGTGTCAAAGAGATCTTCACGATGACCTTGGCTGAATTTGATGATTTGTTTGGCGGAGATCGGCGTTTTTGGCCACGTCTAAGGTTTCACTTTGCCATTGATTGGAGCGACAAATGGAAACGGAGGTTACCATTGGATTTCTCATGACAGATAGCACCTTCACCCAAAATCTCATCAAGCTCGGTCAAAGGACGCAAAACGCGTCGATTGGAGGAAGGGCATGGCTCGTCTAGATCGCACATTGTGGAAGCGGGCCGAACTACTTGCCTTTGGGTTTGTCACGAAGTACGCACGTAATGGAGCGCGCTGCAATTTTTCATTCCTCGTTTTGTGGTCTACAGCTCAAGATATCGTAGACGGAAGGTTTGAATAAGTGGGTTTTCTTGGACATGGGATGTGCACGTACAGATAGTTTTGGAATTTGGGGAAGAAACATTACTAGTAATTAAGTATAGTAAGTTATCGCTTAAGTTAATTAATTATTTAAATTAATTTGTTTTCTTATATAATTCATATCTTTTGTATATAAGATCCGTTTTGGATGTTGTTTCTTACGTTGCGTTCGTGATGGAGAGCTCTACGACTTGGCGATGCTTTGGTCAGATTTGGTTGAGGTGGTGATATTTTCTATTACCATATTATGATTGTTTGTATAGTATTAAAATGACGCTTCAAAATGTTTTCTAACTTTAAAATGTGATTTCTAAAATAGTTAAGCCTAGATCTTATTTCATAAATAGAATTAAAAATGTTTTAAAACTGTTTAAATTAAATATTATATTTTTCCCCATTAACGCAGTATTTTGACGATATTGCTAGATTTAGGCTATTTTGATATTAATCTCATATTATCTCACATTGGTCGCTTGGATGTATTGTAGTGGTTATTATAGATATATGTTGGCTATTATAGACATTTCTATGTTTGTTGGTTGCATGTCTACATGTTTGTTAGTTAGTTGAAAACGTTGTTCGAAGGCGGTATATGATTAGAAAATATCTCATAGGATAGGATTTCGTGCATAGAGTTTCGTGCACGTCAATTGATTTGTAGACGAAGGATGAATTTGGGGATGTGCTTCAGATTTCGGGATAGATGCCGGACGTTTTCATTTGGTTTGTACTTAACCATTTTTTGCTATGTACACGATCAAAGTGGTTGTTATCGACTACTCTGAAATGGTCGATATCTACCATTATTAATGATGGCCTATTTGGCCAATTTGAAGTGGACGATGGTGAGGCTTCGAAGAGCATGATGCGATGATTCGTTCGTTTGTCATTCGATTTTTGATTTGATGTTATGACTCTTCGACGAGCAGTTTGACGACGGAGCGAAGATGCGACGCTTCGACGTGATGAATTTATGACTCGACGATGATGTTTCCATGATGGGAATTTATGGGTTCGATGTAGGTTAGCTATATTTCGAGAGGCGGAGCAGGCGATGATGAGTCGAATTAATGAGACTGATGGAGGTCAGCTACGGGACGCACGATCACACTCTATGACTTATGATGGTTGTCTAGAGTAGTTCCTAAGCGCAACAACTTCAGATGGGAGTTGTATAGACGGTTCTGAGATGAGCTCTGCTATGGATGACGTGTGTAAAGGGATCATCGATATTTGTAGGTTCAGATGTGCACTCGTAGGCCAGGGGCATGTGAGGACGCTCACTTAGGTTGTTGATGGCCCTTGGATTGCATGATGTTTAGATCCATTGTACCCTGAACTATCAGAAGGGTAGTCTAGTTCATGGCCCACTTAGTAGCATAGATTCGATTATTTAGAGACTGAGATGTTGAATAGTCCTTGACCTGATGATGGGGACATATGAGTAGCCTCGAAAGGTGAGCAATCACTAACGATTAATGTTCTTATATTTATTAAATTTGATTTCAATTGAAACGACAATTGAAATATGCTGCTGTTAGTTATTTACATTGCTATACATATATGCTATTATCTGTATCTGTTCACCTGTGACATCTGACACCATTTTCTGTTATTTATCGCTGATGATATATGCCTATTACCGATTGTTATAATATTATCATATCTGTTATCACTCTGCAAGTTCCCTGTTAGTATAGAACTCACTATGGGTTGAAATGATACATATCCGAACAACCTGTAGAATAGGAGAAAATCGTTATGGGTTGAAATGATAAACCCAAGCGATTTTCATTTGAATTGAATTTGGGATTGCGAGTTGAAAAGATATATACCCGTATATATTTAAATTGCGGATTAAAATGATAAATATTTGTATCACTTGACCATAGGGTAGAAAATTATATATACAGACACTGTTGGTCTATATATATATATATACATATATATATATATATTGAAAAGGATTTCTATGGTTTTGAAAAGAAATATATAGTTTTAATAAATATTGATTTTAAAGATTTATTAAAGTTGATTTAATAAAGTTGATATATAATATGTTTAAGTATTTATTTAAATATATATATTTTTAAATATAGAGTTTATTATGATTCAGGTTGGAAAGATAAATTTGAAATTGATTTGAAATTATATTTATTTAAGAATTTTACTTAAACAAATTTGATTTGAAATTTATTAAATTGAAATATTAAAGATATGTTTTACAACTTGAATTTGAATTAAAGTGATTTAAATGAATATTTCAAACTTATATAAATTTAAATAGGATATTTTGTTTATTTAAATTTGTAAATTTAAGTTATATTTAGATGTTATTGAAATGAGTAAGTTAATATTTCAAAACTAAATAATTGTAAAGTGAATTTGATATATATATATATATATAATTATCGAATTTAGTTTTGAAATGTTGAATATTTAAAGCTTTGAAATATATTGAAATTGAAATGGTTTATTTGTGGTTCGAATCGGTATTTGAAATCAATATAATCTGAATAATTAAATTGAAATTTGAAATTTATGAATGGAGATTGAATTAAAAATTGAAATTTTGAATTCGAGTTGATTTGAATCGATTTGTGAAATTTGAGGAAGCTATTTTATTATATAAAGTATTTTTAACTATATCTAAAACTATTTATATTTTACTTTATAAATCATTTTAATCTAAACTATTTTAATATAAATCACTTCAATATAAATTATTTTATTTTAAATTATTTTTAACTTATAACTATTTTATATAAACTATATTTACTTTTACAAATTATTTTATTGAAGTGTACTATTATAAATATCTAAACTGTTATAGGGTGGAAGTTATGATTTCAAAGTCAAGGTTTTCCAAAAATATTATGATTTCAAAGTGTTTTGGTTTCGGAAGTGTTATAGCTTTGGAAGTATTATGATTTTGGAAATGGATATATTTGAAGTGAAAATGATATCGTTTTGATATGGTTTTAAAAATGGAAATGATATTTTGGTTTTGAAGTATAAACTATTTTGAAATGACCGCGGTGTTATAATAATGATTGGTTGTTAAAGAGACCGGGATCGGATATAGGCATACTTTTTGTCGATACCGAAAACCACTTTAACAACTGTGTATGCGGTGGAGATTCCATAATGATGTAGGATGGTGTCGACGATCCTAAAGGTATATTTACGTGAACCCAACTCCCGTGAGTTGGCATAAGGTGGCTAAAACAGGAGCGATTCCGGGCCAATGAGGTAGCTCCTCTTATCGGACACACTCCGTCGTATGCCATTCTATTACTTTGTGATTGATTTGGTGCGCACCTTCGGATTTTCGGGAGTGTGGCTCGAGGTGGGCGATTGCTGCGGCTCTGCATCACCACCGGTCCGGATGCGTAATTGGTATATCTACCCTGGCATTGCCTTGTTGTGCCGTGTAACGATCCCGGATTTTAATTAAATTTAAATTGATAATTAATTGAATTTTTGAATTAAATTAGTATTAAAGTTAAATTTGGAATTGATAGTTTAAGCTAGAAATAAAAATAGAAATTTATTTAGCAATATTACTAAAGAAAAAGAAAAGAAAGAAATACATTCAAATATGAACAAATAAAAGATAAGTGTAGACTTGAAAAACAAATTGGATAAGTATGAATTAACTTGTAAAAGGAAACAAGAAAATATACATGTGAATGAAGCTTGTAAAAGAAGACACTAGAGTAAATACCTATTTACAAAAAAAATCAAATGAAGATAAGTATATTGTACAAAGTTAATTAATGCAAGCCACCACATTTTATCATCTCAGCCACCAAAGAAATCTGCATAGCCCCCAAGCAAGAAAAAAATCTCTGTGTATATTTGTACAGGAAAGAAAAAAAATATACATCACCCTATACAACAATCTTCTTTATATCAGCCTTCTTCATTTTTAATTTCGTCCATTTAAGCTGAGAAAAAAAAACTGAGGGAAGCACTGTGATAACCCGAATTTTTGGACATTTGTTAATTGGATAATTAACTGTTTTAATAAATTGAACAGATAAAATTCTGATAATAAAAGATATCTGGATATGTAAATGAATTTTGAAATATAATAAAAATTAAATTTTAAATATCTGGATAAATATTTTATAATCTCCTAATATAATTTTTTTTAAAATTGGCAAATTATTCTTTTAAAATAAATAATAATGTGTTGTTATACGTATATATATACATATGAATAGATTTTACATAGAATTGGATTGGAAATTCAAGAATAAATATATATGATTATTATTAGTAAAAATTTAAGATTTTAAAATCATTCTCTTTTAAAAGTTATATATGTTTAAATACTAGAAAATGTATGAATGTAAATATAAAAACATGATACATGAAATTGATAAATACAAATATGAATTAGTATAGAAACATTAATATACATACAAAGGTACAAGTGTAAGAAGAATACAACATAAATTAACAAGTGTAAACTAAGTAAATTACAAACATAACAAGTGGCATTTATTTTCTTTAAATTAAAATAATTAAGTATGTTAGAAATAGGCTGTATACATAATTCCTGAATCCACTCCAAAACAGTCTTTCTTCTTTCAGTTCTTCATCTTTCAAAATTTAAAATAAAGACCTGTATCAAAATAAAATAAACCCAAACAACAACTTCATCGAGCTTCCAAACTAGAGCAAGGCTAGACTCGGATCAACTCAACTAAATCAGGCAAAGATCAAAGCTAAACCAAGATAAAATTCAACTCTAACAATCAAACAAGATTCAAGCTTCAGATCATTCAATATAACATCAAGTTACAGATCAACTTAGTAAAAAATGAATCTCAGATCTGAAAACCTGAAGCAAATCAAAGGTTCAAAGCAGATTAAACTCAAAATCAGATCGATTCAGGATCAAACATCAAGTAAATCTAACAAGCTTCATTTTTAGACAAGACAGTCCAGATCAGAGTTCTTTTCCTCTGTTCCCTGTTCAAGCTAAAGGTGAGTAAACTAATTTTTAAATACTAAATCCTTTTTATTTACTTATGTATGTAATGATTGATGAGAATAATGATTGGAAAATGTTTTGCATGGATGTGGAAATACATTTTTGTTTGAGTATACAAGTTGAAAATGCTAAAAGGTTTGCATGTCTCTGTTTGTTCATCAGGCCCAAAAACTTACTCAAAACTTGATTCCTCTTCACATAAATCATATTAGATTGTGATGTTTATAGGAAATATGTTTGAATGAACTAAATATTGTTTTAAAAAAAATGTTTCAAAGGGTAGTTAACGAGTGGTTAACTAGAAAATAAGAAATTACAGTGAGAATCAATTTAAGTCAAAAATTTGATTTTTAAATTTCCAAGTTTTGAATATATATTTGGAGTCGTGCCTAGAAACCATGATTTTTAATAGTAATTTCAAGATTTTTAAGCTAGTTATTGTTGTGAATTTATAAGATGAACGGAAATGGTTCATCGGTCAAATTCTGGCAACCCAATCTTTTGCATGGGCCAAGACTGGGTATGGAGGAGGTATAGGTAGTGTGGAGTTCGAGAAAAATGTCGCTGGGTTTTCTTATGACCCACGGCAGTCAAGGGAGGCGGTGGTAGGGTTTAGGTTGTGTTTTTGGTTGTGTGTGGGTTTCGATGAACTGCGCCGTCGACAGTGTATCGGAGGAGACCGGACGTAGGGGAAATAGAGCGTGGGTTGTAGACGAAGCTGTAGATACGATTGCGTGATCTCTGATGACCGGAGTTGGCAGTTCGAGACGTTTCTTTGATGACCAGTTCGATCCAGTAGGCTTATGTATGTTCGATTTTTGTGCAATTTCGATTTCGTGATCGTTTCAGGTTTTTGATGGTTGGGGTTGTAAGTTTGGGTCAACGGTGACTTATGGGTGGCAGAGGTGATGGTCGGAGATGCTCCGACCATGTGTGCACGTGCACAAGTATAATCAGCGTCTGGTGATGGTTTGAAGTATTTTTGGAGAAGATGAAGCTTGTCTCGAAGACGTTCTCGAGAAATTGGGTAAATGACTCGGGTATTGGGAGTTGTGTGCTCGGGTTTTTAGTTTAATTATCAGTTTTTATTGTAGAAAGAAACTCTGTTCTGGGTTTTAAGAAAATATAACCAGGTTTTAAAAGTGAAATGTTAAACAAGTTTTAAACAAAATTTCCAAGTTTAAAATTTTAAGTTAAATGTTTTTAAAGGGAAATTGTTTAACAAGTGTTTTTGAAAATATAACGATATGGTATTAAAACCTTAATTAATAAAAGATCTCAATTGATTTTGTAATGAATCAATTCCAAGCATTTAAATTGATAATATTTAAATGATGATTGAGTAAGTAATTAAGATACAAAGGTTTATCTTTAAAGTAATTAAGGTGGATAATTAAAGGAATAATTAATTAATTAATTAATTAGATATTAAATTAATGGTTTACTTACTTAATTACTTAAAAGGATAATTTGTTAATGTGATAAATTAAAAGATAATCTAGCAATGTAATTTATTTAAAGATTGATTAATTAAAGATAAGTAATTAAGGATAATTGATTAATGATTAAGAGTTGAATAATCAAGTGATTAAAGAAAAATTAATTAAAGGATAATTTATTTATGTGACATTTTTAATCAAGATAATATATTTGAGGATAATAAATTAATTAAAGGTTAATTAATTTATGAAAATAATTAAGGAATGAGTTAATAATTAAAGGTTAATTAATTATGGTAATTAATTTAGAATAATTAATTAAAGAATAATTCAAATAATTAAAGGTTAATTATTTAATGATTAAAGGTTGATTAATTTATTATTAAAGGTTAATAAATTAATATTAAGTAAGCAGGATTTAAAAGTAATTAAACTAATTAATTTAATTAGAGATTAAATTAAGTTAATTAGGAATTGAACAGCTAAGTAATCTTGCTTATGATTGATAAACCTGAATTGAATGCCTTGGTTTGTTGAATATCTCTGATATGATACTCTATGATATGAATTGTTTTGGATTGAATTGTGATAATGTAAGTTATCAATCTGTGATGAATTGCTGAGTGAATATGATTTTTCTGAAGTTTAATTGAATTATTTAACTTAAACAACTTGAAAAAAAAAATGACATTGAATTCGAAGAGACCGGGGTCGGGTATTAGTAAATACCCGAAACCACTTCGATTCTTTATAGATCGATATGTAAAGTGAGTATTGAGCATAACAAGTAATGAACTCGTAGTGAAGTACGAGTTACCCGGGATTTTCTTTTATGGTTTGAACTTAGTATTTCAAATTATATGGGTTTACTCACGCTGGTTTCCAGCCTGACCCGGGTGTTACTTTGATGTAATGCTCGGGTCAGACCGAGTATTACAGATTTCCAGGTAAGGATGTTTTGGAGCTCAGGAGGCGAGCTGGATGGCAGGAACGTATGGAGTGTATTCCGTTGTGATATATTATAGTTGTCCGAGACATGTTAATTCTCACTGTCTAGTATATTTGTGAATGTTGTAACTCTGATGTATAAAAATGAAATTAACAAATACAGGTTTTCTTTGTATAAATGCTATTATTTGTTATTATATTTAATCCGCTGCGAATGTGAGATGTTGTGGTTTCTGTTCTTCTTTCTTCTTTCTGTTTCTTTCTTCTATCTCTTTCTTTTTCTCCTAACTATCTGGAATTTTCGGGTTCGAAAATACCGGGTCGTTACAGTTGGTATCAGAGCGAGGGTTAAGCGAGAACCTTGGCTCTGTTGGGATTACTCGTTAAGGATAGGGTCAATGGTACCCTAGAACGAGTTGAGTATATATATATATATATATATATATATGAGAGCGTAATTGTTATTTTCTTATATAAGGATTTTAAATGATTTTATATAAGAATATATTTTGATATATATAATGATATTTCTTTCTAATAAATATTAAGGTAATTGGTTGTTAAAATATTGGAATTAAATTAAGTGGTAATAGAAATAAAGCCAAATTAAAATTGAATGAAGATAAGTTTGAAATGAATTCAAACTAAAATTAAAATCTTGAATTTGTAGAAATGTTATCAAGAATAAAGGTAATAATGAATTGGTTTCTAGATATGATAATCTTGGTTATTATCATAAATGGTAATTGTGTTTAATAATGAATGGTGTTAATGATTTAGTAAAATGAAATGTATTAGGGAAATAAAACATTTAGGCAAATATGACTTGTAAATTGTAGTGGGTTTTAAATTGTGAAGTTTTAAATTCTAAATCCATAAAACTTGAAATTATTTTAAAGAAATTGTTTTGAATTAAAACCAAAAGTGGTTTAAAAATTTAAGGTATAACTTGGTGTGTAAAATGTATATATGAGGATATACATAATATTAAAGATGATTTGAAATAACTCTTAGTATTGAGTTTTAAATTTTTCCTTGGAATGTGATATGAAAACCCAAAGTGAATAAGTTTTTAAACTTAAGTGGGAAGATTTTTAATAAGAAGTTTAAAATTTGAATGGGAATTCAAATTGTGAAAAGTTGACCGGATTAAGTAAATTTAACTTGGAGGAAGTTAAATAAGTTTGAATGAATAACTTGAATTGGAAATTTCAAGATGAAATTTAAATTTAACTTGGGTAGTTAAATGGTTAATTTAAATGGGAGTTATGAGTGATCTCTAAATGGGTTTGAGATCTGGAAATTGAAAATGGATAATAAATTAGAATCTAAAGATTAAATTGTTTTTGAATTCTTATTTGAACTTTGAAATAAGATAAGTAAAGATAATTTTAAAATGGAATTTTGGAATTTAGATTCAGAATTAAATGGTTAAAGATTTAAGTTGTTAAATTAAAAATTAAGGTAAAATTTGTTAAGGGATTAAATCAACATTTAAAATTTGACTCGAATTTATATAATTCGAGATGGTTTCAAATTGAAATTTGAATAGAATTAGTTCAAATTTAATTTGATTTGAATTAATTAGAATTGTGATTTAAGATGTATAAGTTTTAAAATCAAATGGAATTTGATTTGAATTGAAAAGGAATTGAGGTTAATTCAATTTGAATTGGGGTTAAATCAATTTCAATGAAAATTGAAGTTATTTAAATTGGAATTGAGTCAATTTAAATGGAAGTGGAATTTAAATTGAATTGATGGGAAATTAATTGGAAATGGAGATTGGGAAATTAAACAGTTTAGCTCTGGATTATTTTCAAAATAAATTGTTTTAATATAAATATATTTTTCCAAACTATTTACTATACAATCTTTCTTTTTAAACCCCAAACTATCTTATACTTATTTTACAATTATTTTGGAACTATTTAACTATTTTGAAACTGTCTTATAAACTAATTACTATTTTTCAGTTACTTATATCTAATCATTATTTTAAAAACTATTTTGCAATTATCTAACTATTTTATACCTACTAAACTATTTTACAACTATTTTACAAACTAATAACTATTTTTCAACTACTTATCTATTTTAAACTTTTTCAAGCTATTTTTATTTTAAATAGGTCAGAGTTCAAACTGTTTATAATTGAAGTAATAACTCAAATGGGAAATGGAAGCAATTGAGAATAAGAGAATAGAATTAAAGGAATGTGAATAGAAAAGAGAATTGATTTGGCTAATAACCAATAAAGATAAATACGTAGGATATACGTATATTATTCTATTCGCATAGTAATTTGATCCAGATTCGAACACAGAATTTTGAGATAATATTATCGATCCGAGTTGGGATTTTTCGCTCGATTTTCGACGGCGAACCTGGATATGGATTTTTGATTGGTTCTGGATATTCTCTATCATAGTTGTGACTATGCAAGGAGAATGACGGTTTCTAATCAAGAAACCAGATCTGAGTCCGCACTAGGAAGTCGGGTGGACGATACTAGTTCGGAAGTGAAATTGTGTGATCGATTGAGCGATCAGATTGACATTGTGTACGGATGATATGTGTACATCGTACGGATTTGAATGAAATTGATATTGAAGATTTGTGGATAAGAACTGTAAAATGGTTTTTGAAAAGAAATATGGTTAATAACTTTATAAAAGATTTATCAAATGTGAATATTTGATTTGGAATAAAATAAAGTTATATATCCTTGTTGTATAAGGTAAATCTTCCCTTGATTGAATCTATTGCTAAAAGAAAAGGGTTTTGAAATATTTGAAGTATAAAAGAGGTTTTATACAAAGTTTGAAATGATCCAAAGATTTTCAAAGTTATATATATCTATATCTATATATATATAAAGGATCTTATGAGAATGATTTTGGAAAAGGTTTTGGGAACCTATGGATTTTGGAAAGGGCTTTTGATTTTTGGGAAAATCAATTTTGAATTTTGGAAAGCCTAGTTTGAGAATTATCGATTTTGGTAATCGATTTTGTGTAAAGGAGATTTTGATAAATCATAAAGGGTATGATTTGAAGATACTATAAGTATATAGTATAAAGTGTTTTGAGAATAGCTCTGGGGAAAAAGGCGCTCCCTTGAAATGAACTTCTCAGGAGTACCACTGGGTGGTACTGCCTTGAGCCCCAAGGGGGGTTTCTAAAGTTGATCCTGTGAGGAGTCCGGAATAAACTAGTTCCTGAGGATTATTTTTGTAGCGAAAGTCGAGGGGCTGGTGCCCACAGAGGCAATTGGGTTATGCTGTGACGACAGTTTAACTCGATGTCACTGCGATCTACTGCAGACCATAGCGAAAGTCATGTGTGCCGCTGAGAGCCAACTGTCTACGTTTGATTTTATATCGGTAGACTGTGACACTATGGTAACATAGCGAAAGTCGTTTGTGCCGCTGAGAGCCAACAGTCTGCGTTTGATTTTATATCGGTAGACTGCGACCTATGTGGGAGAAGTTTCATTTTGACAGCGAAATCGTGTGTGCCGCTGAGAGCCAACAGTTACATGGACTTTTGCTGCGACGGCAACGTAACCCTGGAATGTAACTGCGATCTGTTGTGGGTTCCATGCTGTTATCAGTTACATGGACTTTTTCTGCGATGGCAACGTAACCCGTGATGTAACTGTGACCATGGATGGGGGTGATGATTTCCAGAGCATTTTCACCAAAGATATTTCCTCTATTTTCAAAGCTGTTTTCTATATATTCAATAAATTATTTTCCAAGTATTTTCACTGGGTGTTGAAAACGGGTCTGCTAAGTACTTATAGATTTTCAGTCTTACGCCTGATCAACGTATGACCGAATTTCTGTGAGAACGAGAATGGACTTGTTGAAACATCGAGTTATAAAAGTATTTTTTTTATAAAAACTAATTTAGTAATATTATAAAGATTTTTTTTTTGTGTTTAAAAAAAAAAAAATATGTTCAAAGAAAAATTTTATCTGATAATAGGTAAATAATAAATTTTGGCTTCGTTCCTTTTCGAGGACGAAAAGATTTTAAGGGAGGAGGAATGTGATAACCAGAATTTTTGGACATTTGTTAATTGGATAATTAACTGTTTTAATAAATTGAACAGATAAAATTCTGATAATAAAAGATATCTGGATATGTAAATGAATTTTGAAATATAATAAAAATTAAATTTTAAATATCTGGATAAATATTTTATAATCTCCTAATATAATTTTTTTTAAAATTGGCAAATTATTCTTTTAAAATAAATAATAATGTGTTGTTATACGTATATATATACATATGAATAGATTTTACATAGAATTGGATTGGAAATTCAAGAATAAATATATATGATTATTATTAGTAAAAATTTAAGATTTTAAAATCATTCTCTTTTAAAAGTTATATATGTTTAAATACTAGAAAATGTATGAATGTAAATATAAAAACATGATACATGAAATTGATAAATACAAATATGAATTAGTATAGAAACATTAATATACATACAAAGGTACAAGTGTAAGAAGAATACAACATAAATTAACAAGTGTAAACTAAGTAAATTACAAACATAACAAGTGGCATTTATTTTCTTTAAATTAAAATAATTAAGTATGTTAGAAATAGGCTGTATACATAATTCCTGAATCCACTCCAAAACAGTCTTTCTTCTTTCAGTTCTTCATCTTTCAAAATTTAAAATAAAGACCTGTATCAAAACAAAATAAACCCAAACAACAACTTCATCGAGCTTCCAAACTAGAGCAAGGCTAGACTCGGATCAACTCAACTAAATCAGGCAAAGATCAAAGCTAAACCAAGATAAAATTCAACTCTAACAATCAAACAAGATTCAAGCTTCAGATCATTCAATATAACATCAAGTTACAGATCAACTTAGTAAAAAATGAATCTCAGATCTGAAAACCTGAAGCAAATCAAAGGTTCAAAGCAGATTAAACTCAAAATCAGATCGATTCAGGATCAAACATCAAGTAAATCTAACAAGCTTCATTTTTAGACAAGACAGTCCAGATCAGAGTTCTTTTCCTCTGTTCCCTGTTCAAGCTAAAGGTGAGTAAACTAATTTTTAAATACTAAATCCTTTTTATTTACTTATGTATGTAATGATTGATGAGAATAATGATTGGAAAATGTTTTGCATGGATGTGGAAATACATTTTTGTTTGAGTATACAAGTTGAAAATGCTAAAAGGTTTGCATGTCTCTGTTTGTTCATCACGCCCAAAAACTTACTCAAAACTTGATTCCTCTTCACATAAATCATATTAGATTGTGATGTTTATAGGAAATATGTTTGAATGAACTAAATATTGTTTTAAAAAAAAATGTTTCAAAGGGTAGTTAACGAGTGGTTAACTAGAAAATAAGAAATTACAGTGAGAATTAATTTAAGTCAAAAATTTGATTTTTAAATTTCCAAGTTTTGAATATATATTTGGAGTCGTGCCTAGAAACCATGATTTTTAATAGTAATTTCAAGATTTTTAAGCTAGTTATTGTTGTGAATTTATAAGATGAACGGAAATGGTTAATCGGTCAAATTCTGGCAACCCAATCTTTTGCGTGGGCCAAGACTGGGTATGGAGGAGGTATAGGTAGTGTGGGGTTCGAGAAAAATGTCGCTGGGTTTTCTTATGACCCACGGCAGTCAAGGGAGGCGGTGGTAGGGTTTAGGTTGTGTTTTTGGTTGTGTGTGGGTTTCGATGAACTGCGCCGTCGACAGTGTATCGGAGGAGACCGGACGTAGGGGAAATAGAGCGTGGGTTGTAGACGAAGCTGTAGATACGATTGCGTGATCTCTGATGACCGGAGTTGGCAGTTCGAGACGTTTCTTTGATGACCAGTTCGATCCAGTAGGCTTATGTATGTTCGATTTTTGTGCAATTTCGATTTCGTGATCGTTTCAGGTTTTTGATGGTTGGGGTTGTAAGTTTGGGTCAACGGTGACTTATGGGTGGCAGAGGTGATGGTCGGAGATGCTCCGACCATGTGTGCACGTGCACAAGTATAATCAGCGTCTGGTGATGGTTTGAAGTATTTTTGGAGAAGATGAAGCTTGTCTCGAAGACGTTCTCGAGAAATTGGGTAAATGACTCGGGTATTGGGAGTTGTGTGCTCGGGATTTTAGTTTAATTATCAGTTTTTATTGTAGAAAGAAACTCTGTTCTGGGTTTTAAGAAAATATAACCAGGTTTTAAAAGTGAAATGTTAAACAAGTTTTAAACAAAATTTCCAAGTTTAAAATTTTAAGTTAAATGTTTTTAAAGGGAAATTGTTTAACAAGTGTTTTTGAAAATATAACGATATGGTATTAAAACCTTAATTAATAAAAGATCTCAATTGATTTTGTAATGAATCAATTCCAAGCATTTAAATTGATAATATTTAAATGATGATTGAGTAAGTAATTAAGATACAAAGGTTTATCTTTAAAGTAATTAAGGTGGATAATTAAAGGAATAATTAATTAATTAATTAATTAGATATTAAATTAATGGTTTACTTACTTAATTACTTAAAAGGATAATTTGTTAATGTGATAAATTAAAAGATAATCTAGCAATGTAATTTATTTAAAGATTGATTAATTAAAGATAAGTAATTAAGGATAATTGATTAATGATTAAGAGTTGAATAATCAAGTGATTAAAGAAAAATTAATTAAAGGATAATTTATTTATGTGACATTTTTAATCAAGATAATATATTTGAGGATAATAAATTAATTAAAGGTGAATTAATTTATGAAAATAATTAAGGAATGAGTTAATAATTAAAGGTTAATGAATTATGGTAATTAATTTAGAATAATTAATTAAAGAATAATTCAAATAATTAAAGGTTAATTATTTAATGATTAAAGGTTGATTAATTTATTATTAAAGGTTAATAAATTAATATTAAGTAAGCAGGATTTAAAAGTAATTAAACTAATTAATTTAATTAGAGATTAAATTAAGTTAATTAGGAATTGAACAGCTAAGTAATCTTGCTTATGATTGATAAACCTGAATTGAATGCCTTGGTTTGTTGAATATCTCTGAAATGATACTCTATGATATGAATTGTTTTGGATTGAATTGTGATAATGTAAGTTATCAATCTGTGATGAATTGCTGAGTGAATATGATTTTTCTGAAGTTTAATTGAATTATTTAACTTAAACAACTTGAAAAAAAAAATGACATTGAATTCGAAGAGACCGGGGTCGGGTATTAGTAAATACCCGAAACCACTTCGATTCTTTATAGATCGATATGTAAAGTGAGTATTGAGCATAACAAGTAATGAACTCGTAGTGAAGTACGAGTTACCCGGGATTTTCTTTTATGGTTTGAACTTAGTATTTCAAATTATATGGGTTTACTCACGCTGGTTTCCAGCCTGACCCGGGTGTTACTTTGATGTAATGCTCGGGTCAGACCGAGTATTACAGATTTCCAGGTAAGGACGTTTTGGAGCTCAGGAGGCGAGCTGGATGGCAGGAACGTATGGAGTGTATTCCGCTGTGATATATTATAGTTGTCCGAGACATGTTAATTCTCACTGTCTAGTATATTTGTGAATGTTGTAACTCTGATGTATAAAAATGAAATTAACAAATACAGGTTTTCTTTGTATAAATGCTATTATTTGTTATTATATTTAATCCGCTGCGAATGTGAGATGTTGTGGTTTCTGTTCTTCTTTCTTCTTTCTGTTTCTTTCTTCTATCTCTTTCTTTTTCTCCTAACTATCTGGAATTTTCGGGTTCGAAAATTCCGGGTCGTTACAAGCACCAACTAAAACCTTAAACATAAATTCAATTAAAACAACAATCTACTTCTAATACAAACCAGAGATCAAATTGAAGACTTCAGTTTGCATTTTCACAAGGCTGTTTCAACATGAAGGAAGGCTCTGTTCTTTCTTTTAATCACGGTGAGTAAACCCTTTTAAGTAATCTGGACTTAACTCTGTTGTTTGAAACATGTTTAAAGTAGGTTGGAAAAATTACTTACATGTGTATTATTCTATACATATTTGTATAGTTATAGTTTGTATGTCTGAGAACAGATATTGTCCCTGTTCTAAGCATTACAGGAATGCAAACTTGTTCAAATTTTGATTTCTCTCCCTATAATCCTTATTAGACTTTGGAATCTAAACGAAATATACTTGTTTTGACCGGTTTCAAGTTTTAAAAATAAATTTGAGTGTTTATATTAAAAGATTATTTCAAAAATAATATAGTTACAGAGAAAATCAAATACAAGTTAAAATTTGAATATCTGGAAATCAAGTTTGGGTTTTACCATCAGATTCGCACTGCAAATTCATGATTTTTGATAACCATTTTATGATTTTAAAGTTAGTATATGTCGTGAATTCGTGAGTTGACCAGATTTGGTATTATCGTTGATCACCGACGATCGGCGAAGTTCGTGGGTCGTGCCTTACGTCGAAGGTAGATTGGAAGTCGTAGATCGATGGAAAAATAGTTAGGGATTTTTCAGATGATCGACGCGACGTGGGTTCATCGATTTAGGGTTTTGTGTGATGTTGGGTTCGACGATGGTCGCGAGTTCATTACGTTGACGTCATGGCTTCGGGGTCAACCGGACAAGGGGGATTAGAAGCGTAGTCGAGTGACGTTGCTATAGGCGTGATAGCGAAGTCGCTGGTGGACGTAGGCGGTGGCATGGGGCATTTGTATCGATCGATTCTGGTTCCAGATAAGCATCGACTTGCTCAAAATTCGAATTCGATGTCTTTTAGAGGGTCTGGGTGTTTGGGAAGCTTGTAGGTTGCGTCGACGATGTGATGAAGCCGGCGTAGATGATCGGAGCTGCTCCGATCACGTGACACGTACACGAGATATCTCTCATATCTGGTCTGGCTTGAAGGATTGGAGAAGAAGCATTTTTGCTCGGGGAAGACTCGAAGTAAATGAGGGTTTGACTCGAAGTGGGTAGGGTCGTGAGTGACCCGAAGTTTTACTCGGGAAAACTAAAGACTGGCTCGGGTAGAAATATTTGTACAAGCTTTAAAACCTGTACCTGTTTGAAATCTAAAAATTTAATTTTTAATTTTAAATCAAGGTTTAAAAATGAGTTTAAATAAAAATGTAAATATAGATTCTAGTTTGAATTGAAATTTAGTTTTAAGATAAATAAAGTTTTAAATTCAATTTGTTTATTTAATATAAAAGCAATTAAATGTATTGGAGAATTTGAATTTAAAATGGATTTGAAATTTCTAAATGAAAATTTGAAATGAATGGATTCAACCATATTTACAAGTGATAATTAAATCATAAATAAAAAGATGAGTTTATCTTAAGTAAATGAAGGTTTAATGAATTATAATTCATTCATTTATTAAGTTAATTAATCATGATAATTAATGATTTGTATTAATTGAATTAGTGATTATAAGTTTAAATTTATTAATTAAGGTTTAAGTTAATAAATGATTGGTAATTAGTTAATTTGTAATCAAGAACTAATTAATTTACAATTTACATGTAATTAACTAAATCATTTGATTTTATGAGTTATTAATGGTTAATCAAATTATAAATCTATAAGGATTAATATAAGTAAATTTCTTTAGAAAAGTAATTAAAGGTTAATTGATTCATTAATTAAGATTGATTAGTTAATAATTGAAGATTAACTAATAAAATTTGAAAGGAGAGTGTATTTCAAATAATTTGTAATTAACTTATGATAATTTACCTAGATTAACAATTTATTCATAAGTAATACATCTAATTTAAATTAATCAGTTGATTAATAAATTTACTTGTGAATGTTTGGACTTGACTGAATGATTGAATTGTTGATATTCCCTGATCTGTGATGCTATGTGATATATTCTGATTTCTGTGTGATCTATACTGTAGTTCATTTATCTGGGTTGAATGTAATATATTATCTGTAATTTATATATATTTGTGGATCTGTGAAAAAAAGATAAGCGTTATAGTTTATACTGCTTATCAATTATATTTCCATGTGTTGATCTGTGATGACTGGATGATGTCGCACTATTGTGTGAAACCCCTGGACCACACCATACACACACAAATATGGATTTCATGTGGAAATCGGTTAAGTCACAGATGATTTGAAATTAATATTTTTGAAATTGAAATTTTAATTTCAATTGATTTTGGTAATGGATTTGGGTTAAATGTTAAAGCTTTTTAAGATAAAAGTTATTTTGAATAACTTGGTAAAGTTTCCAATTTAAATAATTTAATTTGAATTTGAATTCAAGAGTTGGAATTGAATTCCATGTTTGGAACTTATAGTTAAGATGTTATAAATGTGTTTATATGAATTTAAACCATTTTTAAAGTATTGGTTTGGGAATTTGAGTTTAACCCAAAGACTTTAACTCGTATAAAAGAATCTGATTTTTCCGGAATTAAAACTGACTGTTTTCAAATGATAAAAGCTTTCATATAAGAAATGAAATTTCAATTTAAGTTAAAGGAATTTCAAGTTTGAATTGAAAAATGGTTTTCCAAATTAGGAGTGAATTCTTTTTGAAAGCTATAAATTAAATCTTGATTTAAAGATTTAATGAGTTAATCCAATTGAAATGGAAATCGATTTGGAAATCTATGAATAGATCTTTGTGAAACTGGGTGAACTTTGTGAAATGAATCTTTTGTGTAAAAGATTAAAATGGTAATGTGTTTAAACCATTTGAAAGAGAAGTTTTGGGTAATAAGTTGTGACTTAATTGAAATTCCATTATCCATATGTTTTTAAATATTACGCTCACTATTCGGTTTAGCCGGGAGAGGACTTTGTGTCATATAACCCATTTCGAATAAGTGACACGTCGTATATGGATAGCAATTGAAGACCGGTGTTGAAGACCAGGTATTTGTGAAAACTATAGGATAACCTATCGATTGTCTTTGCATTGGATAGCGCCCGGTATAGAGATTCCCTAAGTGATGGGAAGTCCGATCAGGATTGTGAATACTCGGATTCCAAGGGCTCCTTTGGAAGTGCCTTCGGTTCTGTTCGAACCCGGAACAGACTTGTATGGTTGTATGTCTGACATTAAACCTTGAGATATAAAGCTGATTTCTTTCAAATACATTTCTGTTAGGTGGCGGAGAATTTATTCTCTTAGCTTAACACCCTTTTCTGAGACGTACGAGCTCAGAGGTTATGTAGTTGAAGGTTATCAGTGATATAATCCCAATTTGGTAGTGTGGCATGCTAAGTGCTACTGTGTGTTGTTGATCATTTGTTGATCAAAGCATGGCTTTGTGAAAAAGAGTAGCTTTGTGGACGAGACCTCATCGAACATCACAAACCGGAAATGGTCGAAATAGGAAAGATGCGGCAAGGTTATGAGGGTCGCTCCCTTTAGGGTATGTCATTTCCTCCTGGAAAAAGGTGATATCATGGTATGGAGCCCAGATATTTACCTGTGTGGTTGCTCCAATCTCACTTACTGTGTGATTGTTGCTGTGTGATCGAGGCGCCTCGGATAAAGGTCCCAAAGGACCGAGGGGTGGCATATTCATGTAGTAGTTACCTAGTGTAAGATGTAACCCGGCCTTGTGTTGGCAGAGAGCTAGTTAGTTCTCGGGACGTCCATCAAGAGGCGTACCCATGTGGCAGTAGGAAGTTCCTTAGCCTGACCATTTGTTGGAAATCCAATTCCCAATACGAACCCTGTACGGTTTTAGTTGTAGAACCTGCCATTTACTTATGGTGGTCACCACTGTTTAGATGGTAGCTATAGTAGGCATAGTTCGAAATGTCTATGCTGGCTAAGATTAATATTATACTTTCGAAATGTTTTCCACTATGCACTAATAATAATAATCCAATGATTTTGCGTAGTAAGCATGTTTGACTATCATAAGAAGAAATCTCCTCCAATTCTGCGTTTGCATTGTGTGTGTGGCGGGAGGTCTTATGGTAGTTTCATTTTCCAAAAGCATTGCGGATTTCAATGTTTAATATTCCTTTGTTGTTTGTTTAAAGATAAACTATTTTTGTTACTCACACCAGTCCCATGACTGACTCGGAGTTTATTGTTCCCTTCCTAAACTCTGGGTGCCCATAATTTTCCACACGGGCAGTCTAGAGTTGGGTTTTTCAAATAGTCAGGTTTAGTAGATTATCTGGAGCTAGTTCAGTTTTGGAGTTCACGCATGACTGACGTTGCTTATCTTGGTGCAACGTGATGGTGGTTCAAGCTAATGTTGGAGTTATTGGTCTCATTCTCTTTGTCTGATCATTTGAAGTTATCACTTATGTTTTCCGCTGTATCATTATTTGTCTATGATATTCTTGTATCATATTGATATCATTGTTGTATATCATTCTAGATATTCTTTTCATTGGAGTTGTATATGATATCATCTATTTCTTTATTCTGTTGTGTTGTTATACTTAATGGTGTTATAAGCTCCGGTGAGCCAGATTCGGCGTTTGAATCTACAGCATTTGAGTACAAGTGAAGTACAGGTGCTGATTTTCGAAGGCCGAGTTCAGGATCTTCACATTTGGTATCAGAGCTAAGGTTGAACTTTAGCTCAGGAGTATAACACATTAAGTATCTCCTTAGAGATAGGGTGAAGTATACCCTAGAATGAGTAATCCCTAAGATATCCGTCCGTATAACTCAGTAAATTCTCTTACTGTCTCATGATAGTAAGTATGAGTGCAAGAAGAGGATGAGATAAGGGACAGGGGAATACGACTATAAATGGTCAATACCCTATAACAACAAGGAAGCAAACTTTTTCTCTATCAATCTCTTTGGTTCGTCATCTTTTCTCAATTCTTCGATAGTTCCTGGTAGATCTAGGAAGAAGATTCAATATATTTGCATGGGACATAAACTCCAAATAGGTCAGAATTGTTTGTTTGGATGAATTGGTTGCATTGGTTGCTATGGTTGATAGGTATACTTTAGTTTCTAAACTAAAAATTTTGAAATTGTATCCATATATCTATACAATTTGGGTCCCAGTATATTCTACGAATGGTTAGTTATCCTTTCGAACTAACCAATGCCACTGCATATTTCGTAGATCTGGATAACCCGAGTATCCTGTGAAAAATTCAAAAGATTCGTTCTTGTATCTATTATTGATATTCTGATTTGGTAAGCCAAATGAAGAATAGATATTCAGTTGATTTGATGAAATATTCTTCATCTATCTTTGTTTCTCCCTGGCAAATTTTGAGGACGAAATTCTTTTAAGGGGGGAAGTCTGTAACGATCCCGGATTTTAATTAAATTTAAATTGATAATTAATTGAATTTTTGAATTAAATTAGTATTATAGTTAAATTTGGAATTGATAGTTTAAGCTAGAAATAAAAATAGAAAATTATTTTGCAATATTACTAAAGAAAAAGAAAAGAAAGAAATACATTCAAATATGAACAAATAAAAGATAAGTGTAGACTTGAAAAACAAATTGGATAAGTATGAATTAACTTGTAAAAGGAAACAAGAAAATATACATGTGAATGAAGCTTGTAAAAGAAGACACTAGAGTAAATATCTATTTACAAAAAAAATCAAATGAAGATAAGTATATTGTACAAAGTTAATTAATGCAAGCCACCACATTTTATCATCTCAGCCACCAAAGAAATCTGCATAGCCCCCAAGCAAGAAAAAAATCTCTGCGTATATTTGTACTGGAAAGAAAAAAAATATACATCACCCTGTACAACAATCTTCTTTATATCAGCCTTCTTCATTTTTAATTTCGTCCATTTAAGCTGAGAAAAAAAAACTGAGGGAAGCAACAACTAAAACCTTAAACATAAATTCAATTAAAACAACAATCTACTTCTAATACAAACCAGAGATCAAATTGAAGACTTCAGTTTGCATTTTCACAAGGCTGTTTCAACATGAAGGAAGGCTCTGTTCTTTCTTTTAATCACGGTGAGTAAACCCTTTTAGTAATCTGGACTTAACTCTGTTATTTGAAACATGTTTAAAGTAGGTTGGAAAAATTACTTGCATGTGTATTATTCCATGCATATATGTATAGATATAGTTTGTATGTCTGAGAACGGATATTGTCCCTGTTCTAAGCATTACAGGAATGCAAACTTGTTCAAATTTTGATTTCTCTCCCTATAATCCTTATTAGACTTTGGAATCTAAACGAAATATACTTCTTTTGACTGGTTTCAAGTTTTAAAAATAAATTTGAGTGTTTATATAAAAAGATTATTTCAAAAATAATATAGTTACAGAGAAAATCAAATACAAGTTAAAATTTGAATATCTGGAAATCAAGTTTTAGTTTTACCACTAGATTCGCACTGCAAATTCATGATTTTTGATAACCATTTTATGATTTTAAAGTTAGTATATGTCGTGAATTCGTGAGTTGACCAGATTTGGTATTATCGTTGATCACCGACGATCGGCTAAGTTTCGTGGGTCGTGCCTTACGTCGAAGGTAGATTGGAAGTCGTAGATCGATGGAAAAATAGTTAGGGATTTTTCAGATGATGGACACGGCGTGGGTTCATCGATTTAGGGTTTTGTGTGCTGTTGGGTTCGACGATGTTCGCGAGTTCATTACGTTGACGTCAGTGCTTCGGGGTCAACCAGACCAGAGGGATTAGAAGCGTAGTCGAGTGACGTTGCTATAGGCGTGATAGCGAAGTCGTTGGTGGACGTAGGCGGTGGCGTGGTGCGTTTATATCGATCGAGTCTGGTTCCAGATAAGCATCGACTTGCTCAAAATTCGAATTCGATGTCGTTTAGAGGGACTGGGTGTTTGGGAAGCTTGTAGGTGTCGTCGACGATGTGATGAAGCCGGCGTAGATGATCGGAGCTGCTCCGATCACGTGTACACGTACACGAGATATCTCTTGTATCTGGTCTGGCTTGAACGATTGGAGAAGAAGCATTTTTGCTCGGGGAAGACTCAAAGTAAATGAGGGTTTGACTCGAAGTGGGTAGGGTGGTGAATGACCCGAAGTTTTACTCGGGAAAATTAAAGACTGGCTCGGGTAGAAATATTTGTACAGGCTTTAAAACCTATACCTGTTTGAAATCTAAAAATTTAATTTTTAACTTTAAATCAAGGTTTAAAACTGAGTTTAAATAAAAATGTAAATATAGATTCTAGTTTGAATTGAAATTTAGTTTGAAGATAAATAAAGTTTTAAATTCAATTTGTTTATTTAATATAAAAGCAATTAAATGTATGGGAGAATTTAAATTAAAAATGGATTTGAAATTTCTAAATTAAAATATGAAATGAATTGATTCAACCATATTTATAAGTGATAATTAAATCATAAATAAAAAGATGAGTTTATCTTAAGTAAATGAAGGTTTAATGAATTATAATTCATTTATTTATTAAGTTAATTAATCATGATAATTAATGATTTGTATTAATTTAATTAGTGATTATAAGTTTAAATTTATCAATTAAGGTTTAAGTTAATAAATGATTGGTAATTAGTTAATTTGTAATCAAGAACTAATTAATTCACAATTTACATGTAATTAACTAAATCATTTGATTTTATGAGTTATTAATGGTTAATCAAATTATAAATCGATAATGATTAATATAAGTAAATTTCTTTAGAAAAGTAATTAAATGTTAATTGATTCATTAATTAAGATTGATTAGTTAATAATTGAAGATTAACTAATAAAATTTGAAAGGAGAATGTATTTCAAATAATTTTCAATTAACTTATGATAATTTACGCAGATTAACAATTTATTCATAAGTAATACATCTAATTTAAATTAATCAGTTGATTAATAAATTTACTTGTGTATGTTTGGACTTGACTGAATGATTGAATTGTTGATATTCCCTGATCTGTGGTGCTATGTGATATATTCTGATTTGTGTGTGATCTGTACTGTAGTTCATTTATCTGGGATGAATGTAATATATTATATGTAATTTATATATATCTATGGATCTGTGAATAAAAGATAAGCGTTATAGGTTATACCGCTTATCAATTATATTTCCGTGTTTTGACTTGTGATGACTGGATGATGTCGCACTATTGTGTGAAACCCTTGGACCACACCATACACACACAAATAAGGATTTCACGTGGAAATCGGGTAAGTCACAGATGATTTGAAATTAATATTTTTGAAATTGAAATTTTAATTTCAATTGATTTTGGAAATGGATTTAGGTTAAATGTTAAAGCTTTTTAAGATAAAAGTTATTTTGAATAACTTGGTAAAGTTTCCAATTTAAATAATTTAATTTGAATTTGAATTCAAGAGTTGGAATTGAATTCCATGTTTGGAAATTATGGTTAAGATGTAATAAATGTGTTTATATGAATTTAAACCATTTTTAAAGTATTGGTTTGGGAATTTGAATTTAATCCAAAGACTTTAACTCGTATAAAAGAATCGGATTTTTCCAGAATGAAAACTGACTGTTTTCAAATGATAAAAGCTTTAATATAAGAAATGAAATTCCAATTTAAGTTAAAGGAATTTCAAGTTTGAATTGAAAAATGGTTTTCCAAATTAGGAGTGAATTCTTTTTGAAAGCTATAAATTAAATCTTGATTTAAAGATTTAATGAGTTAATCCAATTGAAATGGAAATCGATTTGGAAATCTATGAATAGATCTTTGTGAAACTGGGTGAACTTTGTGAAATGAATCTTTTGTGTAAAAGATTAAAATGGTAATGTGTTTAAACCATTTGAAAGAGAAGTTTTGGGTAATAAGTTGTGACTTAATTGAAATCCCATTATCCATATGTTTTTAAATATTACGCTCACTATTCGGTTTAGCCGGGAGAGGACTTTGTGTCATATAACCCATTTCGAATAAGTGACACGTCGTATATGGATAGCAATTGAAGACCGGTGTTGAAGACCGGGTATTTGTGAAAACTATAGGATAACCTATCGATTGTCTTTGCATTGGATAGCGCCCGGTATAGAGATTCCCTAAGTGATGGGAAGTCCGATCAGGATTGTGAATACTCGGATTCCAAGGGCTCCTTTGGAAGTGCCTTCGGTTCTGTTCGAACCCGGAACAGACTTGTATGGTTGTATGTCTGACATTACACCTTGAGATATAAAGCTGATTTCTTTCAAATACATTTCTGTTTGGTGGCGGAGAATTTATTCTCTTAGCTTAACACCCTTTTCTGAGACGTACGAGCTCAGAGGTTATGTAGTTGAAGGTTATCAGTGATATAAGCCCAATTTGGTAGTGTGGCATGCTAAGTGCTACTGTGTGTTGTTGATCATTTGTTGATCAAAGCATGGCTTTGTGAAAAAGCGTAGCTTTGTGGACGAGACCTCATCGAACCTCACAAACCGGAAATGGTCGAAACAGGGAAGATGCGGCAAGGTTATGAGGGTCGCTCCCTTTAGGGTATGTCATTTCCTTTTGGAAAAAGGTGATATCATGGTATGGAGCCCAGATATTTACCTGTGTGGTTGCTCCAATCTCATTTACTGTGTGATTGTTGCTGTGTGATCGAAGCGCCTCGGATAAAGGTCCCAAAGGACCGGGGGTGGCATATTCGTGTAGTAGTTACCTAGTGTAAGAGGTAACCCGGCCTTGTGTTGGCAGAGAGCTAGTTAGTTCTCGGGACGTCCATCAAGAGGCGTACCCATGTGGTAGTAGGAAGTTCCTTAGCCTGACCATTTGTTGGAAATCCTATTCCCAATACGAACCCTGTACGGTTTTAGTTGTAGAACCTGCCATTTACTTATGGTGGTCACCACTGTTTAGATGGTAGCTATAGTAGGCATAGTTCGAAATGTCTATGCGGGCTAAGATTAATATTATACTTTCGAAATGTTTTCCACTATGCACTAATAATAATAATCCAATGATTTTGCGTAGTAAGCATGTTTGACTATCATAAGAAGAAATCTCCTCCAATTCTGCGTTTGCATTGTGTGTGTGGCGGGAGGTCTTATGGTAGTTTCATTTTCCAAAAGCATTGCGGATTTCAATGTTTAATATTCCTTTGTTGTTTTTTTAAAGATAAACTGTTTTTGTTACTCACACCAATCCCATGACTGACTCGGAGTTTATTGTTCCCTTCCTAAACTCTGGGTGCCCACAATTTTCCACACGGGCAGTCTAGAGTTGGGTTTTTCAGATAGTCAGGTTTAGTAGATTATCTGGAGCTAGTTCAGTTTTGGAGTTCACACATGACTGACGTTGCTTATCTTGGTGCAACGTGATGGTGGTTCGAGCTGATGTTGGAGTTATTGGTCTCATTCTCTTTGTCGGATCATTTGGAGTTATCACTTATGTTTTCCGCTGTATCATTATTTGTCTCTGATATTCTTGTATCATATTGATGTCATTGTTGTATATCATTCTGGATATTGTTGTCATTGGAGTAGTATATGATATCATCTATTTCTTTATTCCGCTGTGTTGTTATACTTAATGGTGTTATAAGCTCCGGTGAGCCAGATTCGACGTTTGAATCTACGGCATTTGAGTAAAAGTGAAGTACGGGTGCCGATTTTCGAAGGCCGAGTTCAGGATCATTACATGCCGTGTCACCTACCATAGCGTGCTTTACTACGATTTATGTCGTACCTATGGAGTATCCTCTGGTAGCTCCAGATTACGGGGTATTACGGTACTGTATAGACTATTGGCACTATAAAATATGTTAAGGGGATATGGGTAACGCCTTAACGCTATTTTAATAGTTTACTTTACTATAGACATATTATAATAGCATATATTACTACATAGTAGATAGTTTAACGGATCCTTAGAGGATGGTTATCCCAAACATCCTTTAAGTTACTTGTATTTCAGTTGATATTTCACTTGAGTTGGATTTATTGATATAAGAATGTTAATCATGACTCGAGTGTTTTGTGTTTTGCTTTACGCTCAGGTCGGACTGAGTGATACAGCATTTGAGACTCACCTTTGGAGTTGGAGCTTCGCTTGGAGATCCAGCTATCTATCTAGCTTTCAATTATTTAGTTGATTCTAGTGATGTATTCAGATTTTTTATTTGACTATTGTATTGAGACATCTATGTATTCGAGACCTCTGTTGTATCTTATTTAACTCTGTTATATATATAGTAGCTTCTTGAACTACTATTCTTTTGTTTCCGCTGCATTGTTGTTATATTACTCTGTGTCTGTGATTCTGTGATTATTTATTTACTGTATATGCTAAGTTTCGCCAAATTTAAATTAACAATCTGATATTTTAAGAAATTCAAGTCTGACATGTATGGATGCGAATGGTTGAAAAGTTCAGGATGTTACATGTGGTATCAAAGCTCTGGTTTTAGGCAAAACTTAGCATATGTAGTAAATTTGATTTGTAACAACCCGAGATTTTTTAACAATTAACTATCGTCAATGTGACGCTTAGATTGTTTGTTTAATTCAGCTGGAGTTTTAATGGATTGCGTTTCTTTGAAAAAGTTGTAAAGCAGTTCGGGCTTTAAAATTTATAGAAGCCCATATTTTAGTTGAGAGCTGCCTTATCCCAGGAGATAAAACATCCCTCCCTCCTTCATTTCGAGGACCCGACCCACTTCATTTTCTCGTCCCATAACCCTAACCAAGCAAAGAATAAAAATGGTAGCCGTCTCCTCCTTATTCGATTCAATCCGTCCCTCCTTCTTCGATCGAAATCAGGGCATCGAGAAAGCAAAGGCGTCAACCCCCATAGCTCGATCGAAGGACGTTTCAGCCTCGCCTTGTCGATCGCAAAATCGCTTGGAGTCACTCGAGGCTGCTAGGGTTTTGGTTTCACTGCCTCGTCGAAAATGGTGAGTAATCGTATTACTCACATCTAGTTCACTCTTCTTATGATGCATCTGTAATTCTAGTTGGATTCGACCTTGTTTTATCTCGGCCATTTGTTTTCATTTGGTATGGGTAATTGATGTTGCTTGGAACTTACTGCTTCGTGACTTTCTTGTTTTGATTTGTTCGACTCACGACTTGTTTTCGTGATGACCACGACCTTGTTCGTTTTCTTTGATCATCGTGGCTCTGACCTTATTCTGGGCCATTCGGTGTTGTTATGATATGTTTTGACTAATTGAAGTTAAATTGTTGTGCTCGGTGATTTGAATTGTTGGTTTTGCTTTAGTGGATTTCGGCATTTATTTGTTCCTGGACACCGACTTTGATTTTTGGTGTTTTTATTTTACTTGTACTTCACCCCGTAGTATACTTGCCATTGTTCATTATACTGGTTGCAGTTGTTCATGTTTGCTATGGCAGTTTCGTTGGAATTTTGGAAATCGTTCGATTATTAGATAATGTTTGGTTGCCATGTCTTTGATATTCTCGGCTTCATCTCCGATAGTACTGCTGTTGATCTGACTGTTTACCTCGACTTCGACTTGGTTATGATGTTGGCAACTGGTCAAATTTTATTTGTTTCAGTATCATTGTGGTCCTTGCATCATGTTTCACTAATGTTGGTCTACATATTGGAGTTCCCTGTGCACATGATCAATTGAGTCGTTTTGAGTTGCACTGCATTCCATATTAGTATCATTGGGTCTATTGTAGTTGAACACTTGTAGTTTCACTGTTACCTGGTTGTCAGATAACTGGTCATTGGTGTTATAGGCTTGGGGCTGGTAGTATTTGAACCTTCATTTGTTAATATCCTTCGTATATGTGCATTCATACAATCATCGTTAAGCCTGGGCAGTTGAGTCGTTGGGTATGCTGTTGCATTGCATCATGTCGTCGAAGTAACCTAGTTCACTAGCATTGCTTATTTCTTTATCTTGTACTGTCCACCTGAGTACAGTCTCCATTTCATTGCCCTATGCACTTGTGTTGTTATATGAACTTGGTGCATTACTTCGAGTTGTATCACTTGAATTTCAGTGTGCACAGAGCATATAATTAGTATCACCTGAGACAGTTAGTTTGCATTTACGTTTCATGAATGAATGCTTCACTGCAGTGTATATGATTGCATTCATATTCTTGCTTGTGCATCACTACAGGTCTGTTGCATTTACTAGTCTGTTTGCATATTTCACTTGCTTAACCCTTGCATATGTTCGCTGATGCATCTTCGAACTGGCTGTGTCACTTCCATCTGTTTTGGGTTCTAACTCTTTGCTCATTAGCTGGTTCACTGCTCTACGTGTTCCCTTAATGCTACATTGCTACCTGGTAGCCCTTGTGTCTGCACTTACAATTAGTCACTACTGCATTCATATTCTCGCTGTCCCATTGTTTCTTGAATTTGGCAGCCTGGTTGTACATGATTGCATTTGAGTGTAGTTGCTGGACTGGTCTTGTCTACTTGTCATTATTTTGGTCTCTGACCTGATGTACCTTAGTCTGATACCGTTGCATTGTTGTACTTCATGTTCGTATAGGCTCTTGAGTGGGATGTATTGCATAGCTGAGCTGAATCTGTCTTACTGATGCATGGCCTTTATGTGGTCTGCACTTGCATACTATTGCTGCCTTGTTCTCTTGCTGACGAGATTGTTTCTTTTTACGATTGCAATTGTTTTGGTATAACTGCCTTCGTGCATCTGGCCTTACGAGCCTTTTTCATACTGCTGAATCATTGAAGTTATGTTAAGTCCTGATAGTAGTGACTCAACCTCTACAGTTTCTACTTTCTGTTAATAATTGGAGTTGTGATGACTTCATCATTGCAGTGGCGAGGCAGTGCACGCGAGCGTGCACTGCAGCCACACTGTATTGATTTTATTGGTATTTCCTTTGCTTTTGATGCGTTGATCTTTTGAGTATACATGCTGTAGTGGCGAGGCAGCACACGCGTGCGTGTGCTGCAGCCCTACTAGAGTTGATGTTTTATATTGATTATTATTGCTTCTGTGCATTAATAAACTGGTTTGAATTAGACTGACCTGGGTATTATTTTCTTTTGAATGTAATACTCGGGTCAGACCCGAGTATTTCAGGTTGTAGATTTCTTTCTTTGAGTGGCTGTTCGGGATTGAAGACTTTTCACATCTTCTGAAGTTGTCAGTCATTTTGTAGTAGTCGTGTCATTGTATAGAATGATATGTATTCATGTATATTAGTCGATAATGTACTCGTATATATAACTTCTAGAGTCGACAGTTGTAGTTGTATCATATGTATTGTGTCAACTATGTATTAACTGACATCGGTTATATATACATGAGATTTTTTTGTTAATCTGTGTTCCGCATGTATATTATCTGTGTTATTGTTATATCTAATGTCCTAAACCATTATGAACTATCGTAGTTTGTTTTATACTAATAATTGGATATGTCGATGGGAGTAAATAAATAATAGATGAAAAATAAAAAGTATATACCACTCCTATCGAGATAACCAATATTAGTGTAAGGCTAATTACAGATGGTCGCTCCTATCCAGCCTTATTCTTCGTAATAATAGACAGTATTTCTTTTAATACTCTTTGTTATTATGAGCATAGAGGTGGAGCGTTACAGTTGGTATCAGAGCTTGGGGTTTATGGACATAATATAAAACATAACTTGGATGGAACATATGTTACAACTATTGGTCGATGTTTTATCTGTGATTTGAGTCAAAACTAAAGTTTTGAAATTTTGATGAAATTTTTAAATATCTTTATTTAAAAATAAAAGTGGAATTGTGTTTTGTTGTTTTGATGAAATTGTGTTCTGATGATTTGATTGATTTGTGTTCTATTTATCAGAGTGCGCAGCGGAAACAGTGAAACTGTCTTCGCTGAGTACAACTGATAATCTTTTTGATTTAAAAATCGAAATACGAAATTGATACGAATTTCATTTGTTGTTTACATAGCTGTAATAATTTTGTTTCTTTGAGAATTTCGAATCCGAATTGAGGATTCGAAGAAATTGCAGATATGTGATTTTTTTGTTGAAATTTCCGCTGGCTTTCTTTTGTACTAATCATATATTGATTAGATTTTTGCTGTTTTGAATTATCTTCATTAAAGATACATTTGAATGATTTCTTTGTGCATTCTGTAGTACGTGCAAAAATTTGAATTGCACGTTACTGCATTTATTTACGTTGAACCGATGCTTGGTTATGAGACGTATTTTGTTGCCGTTATTTTTATAACGGACTTTTTACACCAATGCTGAATTTTTGAGGCACGGTGTTTTGTTGACAATTTTAATGAATGAAAATTCACTGATGTCACATTTTGATGTGAATTCTTTTGATGAGATATTTGACGTTTTAAAATTTCTGTCGCTTTGACTTCAGTAACAACCAAATTTTTAAAAGTGGATTTTCAAGCGGTTATTCCGCAATACTGATGTGTAACCGTTTTTATGGTATTTTGAGAAGTACAATTTCCTTATCGAAATTGTTACTAATATTGTTGTTTTAATCACGTGATTGGAAAATCGTTTTAGAATGAAAATTGTTTTATAAAATTTTAGCAGTTTGCGTTTTCAAAAGAATGAGAAAGCGACTTAAACGATTCAGCAAAATCGAGGATTATGACCCCTTTCTTTTACTGTTTCGCTTAACTCCGGACTTGTTCAGTTGAGAATGCGAATTGTTATTTTACAAAATAAATAAAATTGTTTTCAAAAATTTTACAGTTTGCAATTTCAAAAGAATGAGGAAGCGATTTAAACGTTTCAGCAAAATCGAGGACTATGACCCCTCTCTTTTACTGATTCGCTTAATTCCGGACTTGTCCGTTTGAGAATGTAAAGTGTATTTTTACAAAATACACAATTGTGCACTTTCAAGGAAACGATGAAGTGATTTAAACGATTTAGCAAAAGTGCGGAGTATGGAACCACACTTTTACTATTTCGGTTAATTCCGGACTCGTTAATTGAATATCTGTTGTTTTGATGATTCTACACTTTCAAGGAAACGATGAAGAGAATTAAACAATTTAGTAAAACTCGTGGTTATGGGACATGTGCGTTTACTATTTTGGTTAATTCCGGACTCGTTAATTGAAATATTTGATGCTTTCGTGTGCTTTCGAGCCACTATGATGGACCTTCGGGTCATATGATGGACCTTCGGGTCATATGATGGACCTTCGGGTCAAATACCAGTACTAGACCTTCGGGTCACTCTGTGGACCTTCGGGTCAATCTGATGGGCGCCAAAAATTATGTTGAGTACTTGGTAGGCTTCGGCCATTTGTTGATGCACGTGCGGCGAATTAAAAACTCGCCATCTGATGGGATCGATCCAAGCTTTTATGTTGATTTTCTAGTCTTCTTAATTGATTTCTAGATATTTGTTGTTTCCAATTATCTGCAGGTAATTGGATATTTGTTGATATGAGTTCTGATTATTGTTTTTGATAATCAGATAATTGTTGTTTCTAATTATCGCTTGTGATAATTAGATATTTGTTGATATGAGTTCTGATTATCGTTTTTGATAATTAGATATTTGTTGTTTTTAATTATCGCTTTAGATAATTAAATATTTGTTGATTTGAGATTTAATTATCGTCTTTGATAATTAAATATTTGCTGATTTGAGATTTAATTATCGCTTTGATAATTAAATATTTGTTGATTTAAAATTTAATCATCGCTTTAGATAATTAAATATTTGTTGATTTGAGATTTAATTATCGTCTTTGATAATTAAATATTTGCTGATTTGAGATTTAATTATCGCTTTAGATAATTAAATATTTGTTGATTTTAGATTTAATTATCGCCTGAGATAATTAAATAATTGTTGATTTGTTGTTTTGATTATCGCTTTAGATAAGTAAATATTTGTTGATTTTAGATTTAATTATCGCCTGAGATAATTAAATAATTGTTGATTTGTTGTTTTAATTATCGCTTTAGATAATTAAATATTTGTTGATTTGAGATTTAATTATCGTCTTTGATAATTAAATATTTGCTGATTTGAGATTTAATTATCGCTTTAGATAATTAAATATTTGTTGATTTTAGATTTAATTATCGCCTGAGATAATTAAATAATTGTTGATTTGTTGTTTTAATTATCGCTTTAGATAATTGAATATTTGTTGCTTTGAGGTTTAATTATCACTTTAGATAATTAAATATTTGTTGATTTGAGATTTAATTATCGTCTTTGATAATTAAATATTTGCTGATTTGAGATTTAATTATCGCTTTAGATAATTAAATATTTGTTGATTTTAGATTTAATTATCGCCTGAGATAATTAAATATTTGTTGATTTCGAATTTAATTATCGCTTTAGATAATTAAATATTTGTGAATTAGAAATTTGATTATCGTTTGTGATGATCGAATATTTGTTAATTTGAGAAATTTGATTATCGCTTGGGATAATAAAATATTTGTTAAATTTAAAATTTGATTATCATTTTGATAATTGAATGTTCGTTGATTTGAGAAATTCAATTATCGTTTTGATGATTGAATAATTGCGACTTTTGAGATCTGAGCTTCGTCTTTTTCTCTGATGATTCAGGTGAGTAATTTGATTTACTCACATCCAATTCGTGCTTTGTATGGGATTTCTGCTCTGTTTTTCCTTCTCTTTTAGTTGCTGGAACTCGATTGATTCTTGCTCTTCATAGTCGTCTGATTTTGATTCCTTGATCCCCTCGATGTTGATTCTTTTGATTGAAGCAGTCGAACCTTTTTGATTTCATATCTAGTACTTCCCCTGCTGACATTTGCTTTGCTTATGCACTCGTCATTACCTTGCTCTTTTGGTTGTTACCTTCTGTCCATTTATTCCTTATAATTGCGAGGACGCAATTCCTTTAAGGAGGGGAGTCTGTAACAACCCGAGATTTTTTAACAATTAACTATCGTCAATGTGACGCTTAGATTGTTTGTTTAATTCAGCTGGAGTTTTAATGGATTGCGTTTCTTTGAAAAAGTTGTAAAGCAGTTCGGGCTTTAAAATTTATAGAAGCCCATATTTTAGTTGAGAGCTGCCTTATCCCAGGAGATAAAACATCCCTCCCTCCTTCATTTCGAGGACCCGACCCACTTCATTTTCTCGTCCCATAACCCTAACCAAGCAAAGAATAAAAATGGTAGCCGTCTCCTCCTTATTCGATTCAATCCGTCCCTCCTTCTTCGATCGAAATCAGGGCATCGAGAAAGCAAAGGCGTCAACCCCCATAGCTCGATCGAAGGACGTTTCAGCCTCGCCTTGTCGATCGCAAAATCGCTTGGAGTCACTCGAGGCTGCTAGGGTTTTGGTTTCACTGCCTCGTCGAAAATGGTGAGTAATCGTATTACTCACATCTAGTTCACTCTTCTTATGATGCATCTGTAATTCTAGTTGGATTCGACCTTGTTTTATCTCGGCCATTTGTTTTCATTTGGTATGGGTAATTGATGTTGCTTGGAACTTACTGCTTCGTGACTTTCTTGTTTTGATTTGTTCGACTCACGACTTGTTTTCGTGATGACCACGACCTTGTTCGTTTTCTTTGATCATCGTGGCTCTGACCTTATTCTGGGCCATTCGGTGTTGTTATGATATGTTTTGACTAATTGAAGTTAAATTGTTGTGCTCGGTGATTTGAATTGTTGGTTTTGCTTTAGTGGATTTCGGCATTTATTTGTTCCTGGACACCGACTTTGATTTTTGGTGTTTTTATTTTACTTGTACTTCACCCCGTAGTATACTTGCCATTGTTCATTATACTGGTTGCAGTTGTTCATGTTTGCTATGGCAGTTTCGTTGGAATTTTGGAAATCGTTCGATTATTAGATAATGTTTGGTTGCCATGTCTTTGATATTCTCGGCTTCATCTCCGATAGTACTGCTGTTGATCTGACTGTTTACCTCGACTTCGACTTGGTTATGATGTTGGCCACTGGTCAAATTTTATTTGTTTCAGTATCATTGTGGTCCTTGCATCATGTTTCACTAATGTTGGTCTACATATTGGAGTTCCCTGTGCACATGATCAATTGAGTCGTTTTGAGTTGCACTGCATTCCATATTAGTATCATTGGGTCTATTGTAGTTGAACACTTGTAGTTTCACTGTTACCTGGTTGTCAGATAACTGGTCATTGGTGTTATAGGCTTGGGGCTGGTAGTATTTGAACCTTCATTTGTTAATATCCTTCGTATATGTGCATTCATACAATCATCGTTAAGCCTGGGCAGTTGAGTCGTTGGGTATGCTGTTGCATTGCATCATGTCGTCGAAGTAACCTAGTTCACTAGCATTGCTTATTTCTTTATCTTGTACTGTCCACCTGAGTACAGTCTCCATTTCATTGCCCTATGCACTTGTGTTGTTATATGAACTTGGTGCATTACTTCGAGTTGTATCACTTGAATTTCAGTGTGCACAGAGCATATAATTAGTATCACCTGAGACAGTTAGTTTGCATTTACGTTTCATGAATGAATGCTTCACTGCAGTGTATATGATTGCATTCATATTCTTGCTTGTGCATCACTACAGGTCTGTTGCATTTACTAGTCTGTTTGCATATTTCACTTGCTTAACCCTTGCATATGTTCGCTGATGCATCTTCGAACTGGCTGTGTCACTTCCATCTGTTTTGGGTTCTAACTCTTTGCTCATTAGCTGGTTCACTGCTCTACGTGTTCCCTTAATGCTACATTGCTACCTGGTAGCCCTTGTGTCTGCACTTACAATTAGTCACTACTGCATTCATATTCTCGCTGTCCCATTGTTTCTTGAATTTGGTAGCCTGGTTGTACATGATTGCATTTGAGTGTAGTTGCTGGACTGGTCTTGTCTACTTGTCATTATTTTGGTCTCTGACCTGATGTACCTTAGTCTGATACCGTTGCATTGTTGTACTTCATGTTCGTATAGGCTCTTGAGTGGGATGTATTGCATAGCTGAGCTGAATCTGTCTTACTGATGCATGGCCTTTATGTGGTCTGCACTTGCATACTATTGCTGCCTTGTTCTCTTGCTGACGAGATTGTTTCTTTTTACGATTGCAATTGTTTTGGTATAACTGCCTTCGTGCATCTGGCCTTACGAGCCTTTTTCATACTGCTGAATCATTGAAGTTATGTTAAGTCCTGATAGTAGTGACTCAACCTCTACAGTTTCTACTTTCTGTTAATAATTGGAGTTGTGATGACTTCATCATTGCAGTGGCGAGGCAGTGCACGCGAGCGTGCACTGCAGCCACACTGTATTGATTTTATTGGTATTTCCTTTGCTTTTGATGCGTTGATCTTTTGAGTATACATGCTGTAGTGGCGAGGCAGCACACGCGTGCGTGTGCTGCAGCCCTACTAGAGTTGATGTTTTATATTGATTATTATTGCTTCTATGCATTAATAAACTGGTTTGAATTAGACTAACCTGGGTATTATTTTCTTTTGAATGTAATACTCGGGTCAGACCCGAGTATTTCAGGTTGTAGATTTCTTTCTTTGAGTGGCTGTTCGGGATTGAAGACTTTTCACATCTTCTGAAGTTGTCAGTCATTTTGTAGTAGTCGTGTCATTGTATAGAATGATATGTATTCATGTATATTAGTCGATAATGTACTCGTATATATAACTTCTAGAGTCGACAGTTGTAGTTGTATCATATGTATTGTGTCAACTATGTATTAACTGACATCGGTTATATATACATGAGATTTTTTTGTTAATCTGTGTTCCGCATGTATATTATCTGTGTTATTGTTATATCTAATGTCCTAAACCATTATGAACTATCGTAGTTTGTTTTATACTAATAATTGGATATGTCGATGGGAGTAAATAAATAATAGATGAAAAATAAAAAGTATATACCACTCCTATCGAGATAACCAATATTAGTGTAAGGCTAATTACAGATGGTCGCTCCTATCCAGCCTTATTCTTCGTAATAATAGACAGTATTTCTTTTAATACTCTTTGTTATTATGAGCATAGAGGTGGAGCGTTACATGATTACAGAATCACTTTCGTTCGAACTTGAATCTCTTCCTATTTGACTCGGTTTCCTTTGAATTTTCGAACATTCCCCTCGGTTCCAAAGTCCATTCTTGTCCCTCCCTATTCGTGTTTCTTTGATTCCGGAGCATCCCATAGCTCCACCGAATGAATTGTAAAAGAGAGAAACTCCTTTACAACAGGCATTGATTCAACGAAGATTTCAGTATCCTCGATTTAGATGCTGCTATCTTTTGCTATGCTCGAATTCTATCTCTTGAGATCGAATGTCGATTTGCCTCAGAATTCTACCTCTATCTTATTTTGAAGTCACGGTTGACCCGGTTAAGGTTGCCCGCGATTTATATAAGTCTATCCATTCTTTTCTCTCTTTGAAATCTATTTATCTCCCTATCGAGCCTATCTTCTAGTTGAATTCTCTTTGATTTGGGTTCCTCTTATTTGATTCTCTATCCTTTGCTTTGAAATCCATTTTGTATCATCGAGCGAGGGAGTGTATTTGTATTAATATTAAATTGTTTTATATATATTGTGTCGTTTGAGTTGTTGATGTTGATTTGGGTTTTCGATCGATTCGTCTGATCAACGCTATCGATAGGAATTCCAAAACACTTGAACAGAGCAAACTGGCACAATAAATTCTATGATTATATTATATATTAGTTTAAATTTTCTTGGAATTTAAAGGTTAATTGAATTTGGTTTTGATTTTCATTTATTATTCTTTAAACCATTGACTTTTGTCGCATAATATAAATAAAATTATAAACCATGGTTATAAACTGATTTGAGAATTTAAATTTAAATTTTAAAATTTAATTTCCGAAGGTTTCGAACTATGGTTTTAAAGTTTTAAAATGCATATTATTTAAAGTATTTTCGAATAGAAATTTGCTTCCAAAATTTTTTAAATCAGTACTCTCCTCTTTTGTCGCTGGAAAATAATTTCGGTGATGGCGGCCGCATCATTGACATTCATTTTCGGGTTTTGAAATGGAGAGACCATTCAGTAGCTTTACTACTCTTTTATTTTGGAAAATGAATTTGATTTGAATTTCTAAAATATGACTTCATTTATATATATATTGGTATATGATTTTAGATTTGATGTGATATATTGAATGTGTGTGTGTGTATATATATATATATATTTATCTCCAAATGGTTTGAAGTTAATCGGAAATTTAATCCTTAAATTTATGTTAAAGGTGATTTCAATTATAAAATGAAGACAAATTTTGAATAAATGTTTAAACTTGAAATAATTGAACTGATAAATTTTTCTTGTATAATACTTAATTTCATTCCAATATATATAACTTACCTAAATTATTTAGAAGTTGAATTTGAAATTGAATAGTATACAATATAAAATGATGTAAAAGAAATTTTTAAATAAATTTGAGTAGTTATAATAAGTGCAAATATACTTAATATATGTGATAAGATACATTAAGTGGAATAAAGTTAACAATAATCTGGAATAAAGGATAATTAAATTTGTTGAATAAAATAAGAGTATAATAAATGACAGTACAAATTTATGATTTTAGAAATTGCTGATTTAGGATAATTAGATAATAAGATAATGAATTTTGAAATAATTAGATTGATTTAACATAAGTGAATTCAAATGGATTAAACCAAATTGTTAAACATTAATTTATTTAAAACTGAAATTTATATTGTTTTAAATTGATTGTTTATTTTGTTTTCAATCTATTTTCTTTCTAGTTGTTTCTATTCTCCTACCTCGTTCTTTTTCGGGGACGAAAAGTTTTGAGTGGAGGAGAGTGTAACGACCCGTAAATTTTAATGATTTTATAATGTAATTAAACTAAAATTTTGTGAAATTTTAAATAATAATATTTTGAAATAAAAATTTGATATTTGGAATACGTCTACTTAAACATAGCAAATGGTAAATTTTCATCTGATAATATGAAAGTTTATTTTATTGTGCAATTCTATTTCAATTTAAATCAGTTAAAATCTGATGATAATAAAATATTTTCCAAACTTAAATATTTTTACATAATAAATTTGTAAATCATCTTCTGAGTGAGACGACATAATTCGTTTCATCAAATTCGGACTACTATTGCTCCATTTATCTTATTTCTGGCAAATTAGCAGCATTTTCGGTAATGAATATCGACTTTTGATAGTTCAGTCATATCATTGATCTCTGTATACCGTTTTGATTATCTCGTCGTACTGACCTCAACGGTATATCCATTTCTGTTTTTCAAACCCTAGTATGGTGTGAAATCGGTAAACCGGTTTCGTATCGGTACTGTTTAAATCTTTTGATCTACCCATGACCGTTCGTTTTCCATTAGCTAAATCTGGACAGCCTTTATCATTTATATTATTCTCTATGACCTTTTGTTTCCATTGTTTAAACGCATCGGTACTCAAATTTTGTCTTTTCGATATTCACGTGGCTTTTAAAGAAATAAAATTATAACTTATATTTTGTTTTGAGATAACTGTTCATATCCTTTTTAACATTATCAGACTCTACCCACGCATTCTCTTCCCCACTCTCTTTTTCACCCTTCCCCTAGCTGTGCCACCCTGTTTCCTCCCATCGCATGACGTAGCCAACTTCCATTGCCTGGCCCGTTCATCTCACATTAGCCTCCATTCTCTCGGCCACTGCCCACGTCAGCAGCCTACATGGCCACGCCACCGCCCACCAAGGCCATCAACCACCCTGACTTCGTCACCCAGCCCTCCATTGAACTGCTGAACACCCTAGTCGGTTGTCCTCTGTTGTTTTTATAAAGGTACATATATACATATTTATAAAGTTATAAGGTTTTGTATAATTCAACTATGTCTATATATACAGTCTATAAGGGTAATATATTTATATATATTTTGTAGTGGTCTGCAATGTTTGGTCTGCATATGTTTATATTATATATTTGTGTAAGTTTTGTTTATATATTAGTATATACTTACTAAGTGTTTTATGTATAGACTGTTATATATATTGTTATATATATGTGTGTGTTACTTCTCTTATTCAGTATTATATTATATATGTATAGATTTAAAACATGTACTATGTTTCCGTGTATATGTTTACTGATATAAATATTTGATCTTTAAAGTATAACATTTTCATGTTTTGTGGAGTGTATATATCTTATTATTCATATATAAAGTAGTTCATATATACAAAGTCTGACTATAAGTGTGTGTATATATATATATTGTCTGTGTTGCCTGTGATTTATAAACTCTGTTTATATAAAGTATATTGTACTATATATTTACTGTAAAAAAGAATTTTGCACTTATGTATTAAGAGCACGACCTCCTTCTTTTGCAGTTTTATATGCATACCGTATTTTATTATTTCACATTTTTATTTTATTATATTGTACTATATTATATATTTGATATATTAACTTTAACTTATAAGCTCTGTTTATAAAAGTATACAGATTATACAATCTGCATATATCTTAGAGTATGACGTGTATTGGTTTACATAAGTTTTGTTTATAGGATATATATTTTTGTCTAGTTATATATATAGGCTGTCTGTTATAAACATAATGTATATAATATGTGTAGGCTCATGTATACATATGCTAGTATAAATATATGTCTTGGTTTTGTTGTGAAACAGTATAATGTGTATATATATATTAAACTTGTTTATATCTTTGATTTTTTTATGTTCACAGTACTTCCCATATATATGTGAAGTATATCTTTAATATTTAAAATATTTTATTTATGAGATACATATTAATTTATATCTGTTAACTGTTTAAGCAAGTTCTATAGATTATGTATAATTTAGTTAAGTGTAAATATAATAATATGTAAGTTTGTAGTGTTTATGATAAATATTGATATATGTTATATATCGGTTATAGACATAGATTTTATATGTGTTTGGTTTTCAAAATATGTAGGTTTAAATTTAATATTGATCATGTATATATATATAAATATTTTGTTTCTTATATACATATGTTTTATATATATGTTCACTTATATAACTGATCTTCATCAATCCAGTTTGATTTGATTTCGTCTATTCCAAGCTATCAGCCTTGCCGTTGAATTCGAGTTCAACCTTGATTTGCTTAGAAATTCGTGCCTGGATTCGTAACCCATCTCATTCTCGTTCATCTCTAGCCTCGAAAGGTGAGCAATCACTCACGATTAATGTTCTTATATTTATTAAATTTGATTTCAATTGAAACGACAATTGAAATATGCTTCTGTTAGTTATTTACATTGCTATACATATATGTTATTATCTGTATCTGTTCATGTAACAACCCGTATATTTGGACCATTTAAATTGACAATAATCCACACATGTCAACTTAAATAGTGCAAAACACGAATCATTAATGGAGTATATGTATATAAATGAGAATCATCACAGAATCACAGAAAATACGACATAACAGATTAGTGCAGCGGAATTACAACAATGTCATAATAGTAGTTCATGAAGCTACTAAGTAAATACAACAATGTCACAAGCAGATAGTGAAAAGAAATACATAGATGTCCGATACAATAACAAAATAGAATGGAGCAATACTGATAAAGATAAATGATGGTCTTCAAGTCTTCAGCTCCAAATAAGCAGCAGCAGCAATCCTCAGTCTGATCCGAGCATATGCACAAACAAACACTCGAATCAGGACATATATTCTTATACAGATAATATGGTTAAAAATTTGAAATAACAATAACTCAAAGATGATTGGAATAAGCATCTTTCAGGATCCGATAAACTATCTATATATAGTAGAGTACGATAAGTAGATAATGTCTATCAATAATATAAAGATATCAAAAACAGTGTTAAGTCATGGCCCATTCCACCCTTAACACATTTTTATTCCCAAAAGCATATACAAGACCGTAGTTTCCCCAAAACCTGAAGTCACCAGAGGGCAATCCATATACTAAAGGTACAAATCGAAATCGTAGTGGTCGCGCATAAATGGAATACAAGTATGACAAGGCACATGAGGCTATACCCAAGGTAGTGATACTACCGTTCGCCTGATCCGGACTGGTGAGAACGCAACGCCGCAGCGCCCGCAACACCGTGAAACAACACTCCCAAATCAAGGGTGCGCACCAATCAATCACAAAGTAAAAGAATAGTTTACGAAGAAGTGTGTCCACTTGAGGTAGCTAATCCTCCATTGGCCCGGCACAGCTCCTGTTTTAGTCATTTCCAATTTGACACAAGTGTCAAGACTATCCATTATCGTTCACTTTCTTCAATCATCAACGTTCGCCAATCCAACCACTTCATTCTGGATCATCACTTCGCGTATGGTTATTAAAGTGGTTTCCGGTTTAGACAGTGAGTATGTCCCAAACCGACTCCGGTTCCTTTAATAACCTTCGTGATTATAACACCGATTGGTCGTTAATATATTTCAAAACCAAAACGATTTCAATTTCAATTGAAATTCGCAAATCGACAATTCGTTAGCCTTTCGAAATCAATTTCCAAAATTACGTTTCAATCTTTCCAATTTCAATTTCAACATTTCCATAATTCAATTTCAAACTTTCAATTAAACAATTCGAATATTCATTGCATTTTGTATATAAGTTCATTCCAAAATCATTTAACTAAATTTACGTTCAAAACGATTTAAATTAATTATCGCTTCCATTCGATATTCATTAAATTTATTTATCATTAAGCAATTTCAATTTAATTTCCAATTCATTACGTTACTTCTTAAGTTCATTTTTCATTATCAAAGTTTCAACTTATTTACAATTACATTTGTCGAATCCAATTCCTTTTTAATTTCAAGTCTTTCATTTGTTTCGATAAAACGCATTCTATTTCTTATCAAAGATATTTCTTCCAAATTTCAAACTTAGTTAAAACTTATTTTCACTTGTTCAAAAATTCAATTACTCTTAATAAAGATATTCAATTCAATTTTTAATTTGGAATTCGATCTCATCAAAATTTCAATAATTTCAAATCTTAATTATTTATTATTCAAACTCATTCATTAATGATTCCAAACTTAATTATTCATAAATTCAAAATTTAATTATTAATTATTTCAAACCTCGTTATTAATAATTTCACACTTAACTATTAATAATTTCAAAAGTTAATTTATTAATAATTTTCAAAACTCATATTAATTATTTCAAAAATTAATTATCAAATAATTCTAAGTTTAATTATTAAATAATTAAATTTTAAACAATATTCTTTTGTCAATTACTACTTAAATATTCGTTCCAAATTCAAATATTCACATTTACATTCATTTCAATTTAAATTCCAAATTATTCAAAACTTTGTTATTCGTCAAATAAAACTTTATTTTTATTTAAATCAAAACATTTGGCCAATCGGGTTTTATTTTCATTTTCTATCCTAAGTCAAAATTGTTTGGGTATTTATCATTTCAACCCGATTCCATTTAAATTCAAAATCAAAACATACAAAGGGAACTTGCAGTGTGATAGCTGGGATGGTGTCAAAGTAAATAAACAAGCAATAGCATCCATTCACAACAATTCAACAATTTCAAATAACCTTGAAATAATCGTATTTATTTACGCCAATTAATATAACTATTTCTAGAATCTACTCTATCATTTCAAGTAGATTTAATATTATAACAATTCGGTTTCACTTGTCGTTCAATTTCAATTACAACAGTTAATTCAATACGTTCAAGAGTCCAAAGTGAAATTTATCAATTTCTACGTGTCAATTTAACTTAACAATTTAAAGGTTCAATTTAACTAATCAATATTTATCATATAAAGGTGTCAAGTTAACAATCAAAATTCGACATATATAATTCATTTTAAATCGTTAACCATCCTATATCCAATTTTTTTACTTGCAATTAATTTATCACTTAACAATAACAATTTACATCCAATTCAACATCGCATAGCAATCATTTATCAATTCAAACTTGTATAAGAATATAGTCGTGAAAATTAATTCACCTTTCGTGGATAAGAATTTTGATGCCGAAACAAAAGAAGCACGAAAAGTCGGTACAGCACGAACAACGAACACGAAGACGGAGGAAAGAACGAAGCTGAAAATTTGCTGTTGCGAAAGAAGCTCAGTCGGTCGCTGCAACAAGCAAAGAAAAGTCGGTTACTATTTCGGCAACCAATAGAAATTAGCGAAAATATTTTACTGCAATATTTAAAGCTATTTCAACAATCTCAGTTTCATTTTCTTTTATAAGCCAAGACAAAATAATGCAGCAATTTTAACACCCCCCTTACGCACGCATGAAATAGACATGCGAGAACACATATGTTCCTATTCTCATCTAAGGCCACAAACACTCAGCTAGACAACTACCCTCTTTATATTGTAATTTTATTTTTATAAATACTGTCACTTATATTTAAGCACATATTCATACTTCACGAATATGCAACACTCCACCCACTGCCCAACATGACAGACACGCACGCAATGTGGAACGCACACACACGCACAGAAGCACACACACGCACGCATGAACACACACACCTAAACACACACGCACGCACCTATACACGTTCGCATACACACACGCATGCGGCAAGAAAAGAAAGCATGGGTTCGGCAGTGGGCTGGCGGAGGAACGAGGTTGGGTGGGCATGAGGGTGGTTTCAGGTAGGCGGTTGGCTGGTGTTGCGTGGGGCTGGGTTGCAGTTGGTCACGAGTGAGGTGGTGCGGAGGGAGGCAGTGAACGTGGGTTGCTGGCGTGAAGAGCAACGTGGTGGGCTCGACTGGAGAGGGCTGGGGTGGTTGCGACTTGTGGTGTGGGGTGGTAGGTTGAGCGAGCTAGGGTAGGGTTGCGCAGATGGTGCGGTGAGGTGGGTAGCGGCGGCGGAGCATGGTACACACGGAGGTGAGGTGATGAGTGGGTGGACTGGACGGTGGAGGCTTGTTGGGCTCAGTCGGCTCGCATAGTGGAAGTAGTAGTGTGGGGCGGTGGCTCACGTGTATGCAGTAGAGGAATGGTGGGAGGGAACTGGGAGAAACTTGATATGGTTGGGTGCAAATTCTTTTCTTAAAAGTTAACAGAGAAAAAAGAAAAAGAAAAAATATATATATATAAGGAAGAAGTAAAAGAAACAGAGAAGAAATTTAGAGGAGGAAGGAAAAATGTACCTGAAGCAGTGAATGAGCAGTGGAAAGTGAAAGAACGAATTGGCTTCTTTTATGTTTAAAATCAAGTAACAGTGGAATTGCATTGAGTCCCTAAAAGGTCACGCTCATTCCCATTCCCTACCTATCCCCTAGTACTAGCTACCCACTACCTCATTAATTACCAGTCGATTCATGATTCAACATTTCTTTTGCAAACGGCTGACAAAATTTGGGCTGAGTATTATTTAATTGGTCCGTTTGGAACCGATGAATTAACACGAAAAATTTTACGTCGGACTCCGATTTACACAAATGAGTATACCGTTTTGATCAGTGCGACGATGCGGTTCCAACGGTACACAGGTTATTGCGATACGATGATTTTATAAAATTTGCATTTACGCCGCTTAAATTGTACGATTTGCAAATTAATTTAAACGGAGCAGGCGATGACAGTTTTAGACGAAACGAATTACATAATCTTGATCAGGATGATTTTTACAAGTGGACTGTGTAAAAATATTTGGATTTGAAAGATAAATTTTACGCAGCTTTATATGGATTGATATACAGTAAAACGCGAACGGATTTTACTGTAATATTTTTCAACGAAACTTTTTCTATGTCCATCTCTAACTAGACGTATGTCACAAATAAAGTTTGGGCGCAAATTGAGATCGTTTAAAATTTCGAAATTTTTATTGAAACGATGAATTTAAATTTTTTTAAATTGGGTCGAAAATTAGGGTCGTTACAGTTCACCTGTGACATCTGACACCATTATCTGTTATTTATCACTGATGATATATGCCTGTTACCGATTGTTATATTATTATCATATATGTTATCACTCTGCAAGTTCCCTATTAGTATAGAATTTACTATGGGTTGAAATGATACATACTCGAACGATCTGTAGAATGGGAGAAAATCATCATGGGTTGAAATGATAAACCCAAGCGATTTTCATTTGAATTGAATTTGGGATTGCGGGTTGAAAAGATATATACCCGTATATATTTAAATTGCGGATTGAACTGATAAATATCCATATCACTTAACCATAGGGTAGGAAATTATATACAGACACCGTTGGTCTATATATATATATATATATATATATATATTGAAAATGATTTCTATGGTTTTGAAAAGAAATATATAGTTTTAATAAATATTGATTTTAAAGATTTATTAAAGTTGATTTAATAAAGTTGATATATAATATGTTTAACTATTTATTTAAAAAATATATATTTTTAAATATAGAGTTTATTATGATTCAGGTTGGAAAGATAAATTTGAAATTGATTTGAAATTATATTTATTTAAGAATTTTAATTAAATAAGTCTGATTTGAAATTTATTAAATTTGAAATGTTAAAGATATGTTTTATAACATGAATTTGATTAAAAGTGATTTAAATGAATATTTCAAACTTATATAAATTTAAATGGGATATTTTTTTTATTTAAATTTGTAAATTTAAGTTGTATTTAGATGTTATTGAAATGAGTAAGTTAATATTTCAAAGCTAAATAATTGTAAAGTGAATTTGATATATATATATATATAAAATTATCGAATTTAGTTTTGAAATGTTGAATATTTAAAGCTTTGAAATATATTGAAATTGAAATGGTTTATTTGTGGTTCGAATCGGTATTTGAAATCAATATAATCTGAAATGTTTAATTAAATTGAAATTTGAAATTTATGAATGGAGATTGAATTAAAAATTGAAATTTTGAATTCGAGTTGATTTGAATCGATTTGTGAAATTTGAGGAAGCTATTTTATTATATAAAGTATTTTTAACTATATCTAAAACTATTTATATTTTACTTTATAAATCATTTTAATATAAACTATTTTAATATAAATCACTCAATATAAATTATTTTATTTTAAACTATTTTTAACTTATAACTATTTTATATAAACTATTTTTATTTTTACAAATTATTTTATTATATATACTATTATAAATATCTAAACTGTTAAAGGGTGGAAGTTATGATTTCAAAGTTAAGGTTTACCAAAAATATTTTGATTTCAAAGTGTTTTGGTTTCGGAAGTGTTATAGCTTTGGAAGTATTATGATTTTGGAAATGGATATATTTGAAGTGAAAATGATATCGTTTTGATATGGTTTTAAAAATGGAAATGATATTTTGGTTTTGAAGTATAAACTATTTTGAAATCACCGCGGTGTTATAATAACGATTGGTTGTTAAAGAGACCGGGATCGGATATGGGCATACTCTCTGTTGATACCGAAAACCACTTTAATAACTGTGTATGCGGTGGAGATTCCAGAATGAAGTAGGATGGTCGCGATGATCCTACAGGTATATTTACGTGAACCCAACTCCCTTGAGTTGGCATAAGGTGGCTAGAACAGGAGCGATTCCGGGCCAATGAGGTAGTTCCTCTTATCGGACACACTCCATCGTATGCCATTCTATTACTTTGTGATTGATCTGGTGCGCACCTTCGGATTTTCGGGAGTGTGGCTCGAGTTGGGCGATTGCTGCGGCTCTGCGTCACCACCAGTCCGGATGCGTAATTGGTATATCTACCCCGGCATTGCCTTGTTGTGCCGTGTCACCAACCATAGCGTGCTTTACTACGATTTGTGTCGTACCTATGGAGTATCCTCTGGTAGCTCCAGTTTACGGGGTATTACGGTACTGTATAGACTATTGGCACTATAAAATGTGTTAAGGTGTATATGGGTAACGCCTTAACGCTATTTTAATAGTTTACTTTACTATGGACATATTATAATAGCGTATATTACTACATAGTAGATAGTTTAACGGATCCTTAGAGGATGGTTATCCCAAACATCCTTTAAGTTACTTGTATTTCAGTTGATATTTCACTTGAGTTGGATTTATTAATATAAGAATGTTAATCCTGACTCGAGTGTTTTGTGTTTTGCTTTACGCCTAGGTCAGACTGAGTGATACCGCATTTGAGACTCACCTTTGGAGTTGGAGCTTCGTTGGGAGATCCAGCTATCTATCCAGCTTTCAGTTATTCAGTTGATTCTAGTGATGTATTCAGATTTTGTATTTGACTATTGTATCGAGACATCTATGTATTTGAGACCTCTGTTGTATCTTATTTAACTCTGTTATATATATAGTAGCTTCATGAAGTACTATTCTTTTGTTTCCGCTGCATTATTGTTATATTACTCTGTGTCTGTGATTCTGTGATTATTTATTTACTGTATATGCTAAGTTTTGCCAAATTTAAATTAACAATCTAATATTTTGAGCAATTCAAGTCTGACATGTATGGATACGAATGGTTGAAAATTTCAGGATGATACACGCGACCACTATGATTTTGTTTCAGTGTTGTCTTATCACGGCACCGCCCTGGCTACCGACGTTGTTGGTGATGCTACTAAGGAAAACTGTAGGACAATGCTTAAAAATGTGTTAAGGGGGATCGATGTAAAGCCTTAACACTATTTTAATACTTTACTGATAGACACTACATATATAGCGTATCTTACTACATATAGATAGTTTGATGGATTCATAGGAGTGGAAATCCCATAACATCTCTTAAGTTATTACACTCACGTTGTACACTTGATAGGAGATGTAAAATCCCATAAACATCTCTGACGCTATTACACTCATATTTACTTGTTATTGATTTAACTTACATAAGAACTTTTAGTTCTGACTCGAGTGTTCTGTCTTTTCATTACGCTCGGGTCAGCTTGAGTATTTCAGTGTTGAAGACATTATTCCTTGAGGATGAAGATGGAGTTTGCTAGACAGTATTTACTATTATTATTCGACTACATTATTTTGGTATGTTTGTTGATTGTACTCTGGTTATGTTGTAATAATTGTGTAATCAAATGTATATTATAAAACAGCTTCAAGAACTGTTTATTTGATTATTATACTTTGTCATTCCGCTACGAGATTCTGTATTTTGTTTTTCTTCTTTTATTTTATTTTCATATTAAACCTCATTGACAATCCTCCTTTTTGAATAGTTTGAGTTAGACATGTGTGGTTTATTGTCGACTTTAACTGTCCAAAAATGTGGATCATTATAGTTGGTATTAGAGCTTTGGTTTAGAGATACCTTAGCCTGTTAGGGGTTAAACTTATAAGAGATAAGGTTAGTAATACCCTAGAATGAGTTTGAGGTGTGTGCGTGTGCGCGCGTGTGGGTGTATGAGAGAGCGTATTTGATAATGCTATATAAAAATGTTTTGTATTGTGTTAATTTGTTCTATTGAGTATTTATAAATTCTGGTCGGTATATGGGACGTTATGGCATCGATAGGGATTTCTAAACACTTGAATAGGGTAAACCGACACAATATTATTTTTGAAAATTGGTAAATGAAATAATTTTACCTAGTATTATATTTTATATTTGAAAGAATAATTTTTCATAAATTGATATAGTTATCTTTGGTGTGTTGTTTGTTAGTAAATGGCAATATTCAATTATTGTCATTTATTGTTGGTTTGGTCAAGATTCTTAAAAACCATTGACTATTCTATGTTATAAGAAAATATAATTTATAAATATGGTTTATAAATTATGATTTACCAATAAAATGAATATAAATTGAAAATTTAAGACCTTAAATTTCGATGTTTTGAAATTGGTTTTCAAAGATTTTCGAAAAATAATATTAGTATTATTTGGAAGTATTTTAGGATAAAAATATTTTCAATAAGATTGAAAAGAAATTTTTTGAAAGAACTTTAAAGAAAATAAGCTCTGTACTCCCCTCTTCTGTCGTTGGAAAATAATTTCGGTGATGATCGCGACATCATCGACGTTCATTTTCGAGTTTCAATGTGGGAAGACCACTATAATAGCTTTTCTACACATTTGTTTTGATAGAAAAATTTTGATTTTATTTTCCTAAGTATGATTTGATATACAAAAGATATCAGTATATATTATTTCAATATGATTTGAAACGAAATCTGGCATTTAGTTCTTAATTTTTCTATCAATTGGTGATTTTCAATTATTGAAATGAAATGGATTTTTTGACGATTTTAAATGGTCGAAAACTTCCAAATTGAAATCTGACATTTAAAGATAAGTGTTTAATGAAAATATAAAAATTGAAATTTATAACTCTTAAATGAGAAGATATTGGAATATCATACAAGTAAAAACTTAAGTAATAATAATGTTTCAAAAATGAAATTATGTATATAAATAAAGAATTAAGATGTCAAAGAAATGTTATAAACTTAAGTTAATGTTTTGATATGCTTAATAATTAAATTGAATAGGAAAATGAGAATACTATTTAAGTAGATGATTATAAAATTAAGAAATGTTGAAATGAGTCATAAATAGATTTAATATCAAATGGCACTATATATGAAGGAATAAATATGAATTAAAAGGTAGAAAAACTTAAGTATGAAAGGATTCATTGGTGAATATTAATATTAAATTGAAATCAAGTTATATAAGTAAATAATAAATGTAAATTAAACTACAAAGAAACGTATATAATACTTTAAGAATTTATCCATTGATGATTTTAAATATTGAATGAGAAATAATATATGTAAGTAAATGAATGTAAATTAATAAATGATGTTCGTGTATGAATGAATGAGAATTAAAATAAATGAAAAGAAAATGATGTGTTAAAGAAACCAATAAAATAAAATATGTAAGTTATGCGTAGATCATTTTATTCGCATAATAGTTCTGATCCGGATTCGAATACATGATTTGTAGTAATTCACACCAGTCCGAATAAGGATTTTTGGCTCGATTCTTGATGGCAAACATTTGATATGAATTTTTGATATGATTTTGAAGTTTCTATCATAGTTTATGATTATGTAAGGAGGATGGAGATTTATAATCTAGAAATCAAATCAAAATCCGCACTAGAGTGGTCAGGTTAAAAATATTAGTTTGAATGCAAAGTTTGTGTATTCAAGCAAGCGATCAGAATTGATATTCTGCACAGATGATATATGTACATCATACAAACTTAAATAAAATTTAAATTCTTTGTTTTTGGCTTGTGGGAAGTTTAGGAAATGATACTTCAAATTGTTTGAGGTTGTATGTATAATCTATTGAGTAATTACCTAAGGCTGTTGAGCGTAAGGTACACTTGGTAGTTTATTTATGGCTCTTGTACGATGAAAAGTTTCTGAACCTAAACAAACCATTAGTGTTTGGTTGCTATGGATGTTTAACGGATTCTTTGGTTGCATATAATGGTCATGCTACTTTTGTTTGCATATGATTATTATTTATGTTGTGTTGCTTGTGTTCTTGATGGGAACAACTAATATATTGTTCTTTTACAAAGTTTTAACTCTTTTGGATTATGTAAGTAAGATACATGTTTATGGAAGCAATAGCTGTTGCTTTTGGATTCATAAATAAACTTTTGTTTGCCCGACAAGTGGTACGTTTTCGGATTACGGTTTTTGTAGTGGTATTTTATTATTATTTTTCCATGGTTTGGGGTGCTTTATTATTGAAATATGATATATGCAATGTAATTATTGATATTGTTATTTTCCGGACCTAACCGCGCAAAGGAGATGCTGCCGAATTTTTTTGTAAATTTAGGACCTAGAATTTTTTTATGGAAGTTGAGTTATTTTTAAATTTATATTGAACTTAAATATGTAAGTTTAATTGTTTATAAATTGATTATTTTGAATGAAATGTATCAAATTTCTTGATTCTTTCTTGTTCCTTTTCAGGGACGAAATGTTTTGAGTGGGGGAGATTATAACGACCCTATTTTTGACAACTAAAATATTCAATGTAATGAGAAATTGAAAGTTAATATTGTGAGAAATTTAAATTTATGATTTATTAATGGGGAAAAAATCATTAGAATATAATTTAATAATATTGATTGAAGGTAATTGACAACCGTTTTAATATAATCCCAATCAATTGTAATAATAAAGGTAATAAGGAATAAAATAGATGATGTATTAATGGTGAAATCATATGTTATTTAATTGGAATTGGTTTTAATATAGAATATGAAATCAATTATTTTGTACATAAATTTATTAAACTTTGTTTGTAAACAATAAATTTATAAATGTGTTTAAATAACTTAAATGTAAATATTGTTTATTTCTCATCGTATTATTAAATCTGTTTGAAATTAATTAGGAAATCAATGAAATTTAATGTAATTAAATATTTCAATTAATATAAGAAAAGACTTTAATTGTAGAGTGATGAGTGAAATAAAATAGAAGTTCTGTTAATGAATACATAAGGTATTTATTGACTTAATATAAAGAACATTTAAATTAAAATAAAAGAATTTGTTTGAAATTTAAAATATAATGGATTTTACAATTGTAATTGAACGTTGAAATTAATATTTAAATCTTGGATTTAAGATGAAAAATTTAATTATAAAAGATTTTTAATTCTAGTTTAATCAAGAATGATGATATAAAACTTTTAATTTAGAATTTAAAAGTGACTAAATCAATTTAATAGTAATTCGTTTAATTAACGCGCAAAAGTAAATATAAATTGATTTTTAAAGCTCACTTCTATATACAATAGAATTAGGGTTGAAATTAGTTCCACTGAATTTAAAAATATTGAAAACCTATATTTCGATATATAGGATGACCTACTTTCGTTTCGGGAACGAAATGGGCTTTTCGGGTCTTTCTTATCGCTTTGACCCAATCGATCTGTTCCATCCATTTCTATTCAATCCTTGTCTATATATATATATATATATATATATAAACCCTAACAGCTTTCTATTCTATTTTCTGTACGTACAATTTTAGTTCTTATTTGCTTCTTCTTAATGGAGATTAGCCAAAACCCTAATTACAATTTCAAATCAACTCCAAAAATTCAAATTGCTTATACCCTATCAAATTATATATCATCGTGAAGCTCTCGACGAATGGAATCAGCATCTTCTATTCTTTTCTGCAATTGAAGCTTGATTTGGGCAGAAATTGGCGAAACATTCTCGGCCATCCATTGTAGGGTTTGTAAGTCGACAGTGGATCGTCGATTATATGATGATCAGAGGCTACTAGCATGTAGAGGAGGAGGTGCAGCGTTCATCTAGTGGGTTGGATCATGTCATAGACGCTCGAATTCACCAGAAATGGCAAGTAAATGGCGATGGCGGTGGAGCTTGGTCGTGCGATCAGAGATGGCGGTGATAGGGTCGGAGGTGCGGCAGCGGGTTGGACGTGAAGGGTAGCGGCTGTGCTCATATTAGGATTGAACGTGTCTGTAGGGGTTGGGGAAGGTAAACGAAATTACATAATTACCCTTTGCTATTTTTATTTAATTTTAAATTTCAAAATATTTTAACCTTCATAAGTTTTTCATAGAACTCCAATTGACGCGCGGTTTCTTCCGTTGGACTTGTATTGAAATTTCGGACAATATGAAACTCGTTTGGTTGAATTTGAAGACTGTTGAGATTTTGGGATTTTATTGGATTTTTAATGGGCTTAAAATCAAAGGTGAGTGATTTAACCCACTCACACAATACTAAATTTTCTTATGTTTGTTGAATTAAATTTATAAAGTGATAAGAATTTTATTGGTAGTTGTTTGGTAGTTTAAATTGACATTTAAATTGAAATTGAATTTTATATTGGATTAAATTGACTATTAAATTAAAATTGAATTTAATTGCTAGTTATACACCGATAATTGATAATCAGTAACTGTTGTGATATATTGGTTGATTTGGATGTTAATTGTTATTGTATGCCTACAGATTGATGATGGATGTATGGTTGTTTATTTATTTGACTTATTCTTGATATTACCTATTTATTTATTGATATCATTTATATTATCATTGGGACCGTTGGAAATGAACTAAGAAATAGGTTGAAATGATATATACCTATGACATTTAATTATGGTGTGACGACCCGGATTTTTCTGACGTCTGAAATTGAAAAATTAACCGATTTAAATTATCGGAGTATAAATATTGATTTTTATAAATCGAACAAATAAATTTCTGATAATTAAAATATCTGAATATATATATATATTGATTTGAAAACTATAATAAATATCAAATTATAAAATCTCTGGATATGGTAAATCTTATAGGAAATAAATAATATATATATATATATATTTATATATATATATATATATTCCACCATTCGAATTAAGATAAAATATTTATAAATATATAGAAAAAAATATATAAGCTTTATGCTGTTGATAGCATATAGAAGTATATAAATGCAAAGATATAAAAATGATGACTACAACATGTATAAATAGATATATATATATATATATATATATATGATCATTAAAGTATTGTATATGTAAATATGTGTATATATGTTGTAAAAACAATGCTTATACAAATAATAAATATCTATACATATATGTTAATCATGTGTATATCTAAATATATAAAATAAAAAGGTAAACATGGCAAAGTAAAAATATGTATTACATATGTATATGTATATAAGTGTTTTGGTAAACAAAGGTGGAAATGTCTATGTGAATAAATGTAAACATACACATGTATTTATATATATGATGACAAACACACATATAATTAAATATATGTATGAAGTGTACATGTATGTACACAAGGAGACAACCTCATAAATACATATCAAATTCAATGGTAAATCAACATAATGAATCAAATCAAACACATAAAAGATCAAATCCATGAAAAATAAATCAAATCCCTTAAATTAAGGAGATCAAATCAGTTGTTTTCAAATCAAAATAACAAAAGAAAATAAAAAGTAATAGCCTGTACAAAGCTACAAACATTCTCCTTATACAAAGGGCCTATCTTTGCTCATATAGTTGGCATTCGAGCAAGATAACCAAAAATAAAAGTAGTACATGCTGCCATTAAGAATTAGAGAAACTTAAAACCAAAAACACTCAAGCTCAAGAAAAAAAAGAGAAGCTGTTCAAAGTGAAGAAGAAGAAAAAAAACAGTGAGTAAACTCTTTTAAAATCTTTTACCTGAAAATCCTATATACGATCATATGCTTGTGGAACTTTGATAAACTCTTTATTGGTCAAGTATAAATGTTTTAAAGATCGGCTCTTATGCTTTCATCCATGGGATAGTATGGGCGGAAATACCTGGAAAGCTTAAAAGGTCATGTACAACCTCTGTTTAAAAAAAAATCAGTCATCTCTGTGCAAAGTTATTAGAAAACTTAGCCCTTCATACTGGATATTAATATGCGTCCTTATAGTGTAAATGTGAGTTAATGTTTTTATTTTGTCATGGGTTCATATGCAGATAAGTTTATATGCTGTTATATGAGGGATTGATCATGCTGATAGTACACATAAGACTCTTCTGCTCCTTGTTTGTTTTAAAAACAATTCGAGCCTTGATTTCAAAAATCATAATCTTCCAAACTAAGGAGTTTTAGCTAAGCGGGTCAACATGGAAGTTGTTTGTATTGATTTGAACTATTTTTTAAAAATTTATAGAGCTAGATTGCATTAGAAATCGAGAGAGATGTACTCTAAAATCAGTAAGAGGCCAAGGTTGAACATTTACTTTAAATATTGTTTTCCCCCAATCCAAAAGGAATTGCTCGACGTCGTACGTTTCGATGAAGTCGTATGGAGGAGAGGTATTTTTGGTATAAGTTCGACTCGATTTAGTGACGATGCTTGACAATCGTTAAAGGCTAGGGTTCGAGTTTTCTCCAGATCGGGGCGACGATTTGCGATTTGAGGGTTAGCGTGGTGTCCGAGGTGGAGAGCAGCACCGGCGGCAATTTTTTGAAGGGAAACGACAAAAAAAATTGTCGCACGATTTTGGGGCCTGGACGGGTTGGGGCTCGGTCGGATTTGGGAAAGGTGGTCGGAAGTGGGGATGAGGGTACGACCGTGTCGAGGAGGTGAAGGGAGATACGATGGTGGTCTTCGTTAGTCGAATGGATGGCCGGAGCTTCGTGCAAGGTGCACGCGTGTACGATATCCCTTACTGGAGATGGTTTAGGAAAGATGGAAGAAGAAGAAGAGGGGAGGGGAAAGCAAGGCAAGGACGGTCGGGTTTTGTTGTGTTGGGCACGGCCCAATTGTTTAAGTAAGAACTTTCATTTGGAAAAAAAAGATGGATGTTTAAAAAAAAAAATAAAGAAAGAAAGAAAAAAAAGAGAAGGGGAAAGGAAGAATAAAGAAAATGGGAGGAAAGAAAAGTAAAAGAAAAGTAAGAGGAAGAGAAGGGAAGAAAGATGGAATTCACATTTATATACTTATATGAAAAATTTGCTGGAAATTTATTATCATTTAAAATCCGTAAATTTTAAAGTAATGATATTTTATAATTAGAAGGGGTATATAATTATACTATTATTTGACTCAAGATTTATATTAACAATGTGAATGTCAATAGATCGTTTAATTTGTATTAACTAGTGATAGATTATTATGTAATTTGTAATAAAGTTGGATTAAAAATATAAATGGACTCGGTTTATTTTGAAATAAAATCTGTAATAAATCCCCACATTTGATAATTGTCACCCTAAAATGGTTTTTCGAAACAACTTACTTTCCTTAATTTATTACTTAGATCCGGAGAGACCGGGATCGGATAATAACGTTACCCGGAACCATTTTGACTTGGGAAAATTTCTTCTACCCTTTACGGTTTTGATTATAAAATTTAATAGGCGGGTATTGAATAAATTAAGTAAACTGGATTATTATAAATAAGTAGTTGTAGTCCGACATTATTACAATATCGATGGATTTTCTGAAAAAGGGTTTGTTTTAATCTGATAAAACTCGTCGGATATACGAGTTGCCTGGGTTTTCAAAGAAGTATTATAACTTAAGTATTTTGACTTAAGTATTTCTAATTATTATAGTGGATTAGAGAAATTGGTTGTTGTTATTAAAATTAAATAAGATTATAAGATTTAAGTGGTAAAACACATATAACCAAAAAGAAATTGGGTAAGGATTAACTATACAAGTAAGTTAAGCTGAAAATAGAATGAAACTAGAAATTGAAAATTACGGAAGTATTTTTCAAAGTGTTTTGAAATGAAATAAATTTACCTTGATTTCATTTATCAGGAAGTTATTATGGAATATATGGTGTGTTTGGCCCCTGAATATGATAATATTGATTTTTATCGTAAAATTGGATATTGTAAAGGATGTTTATCACATAATAAACAATGATAAAACATTATGAAAAGTTTAAGGAAGTGAAATTATCTAAGTTGAATTTATAAATGTGACTTATAAATTGAAATGGATTTAAATTGTGAAATTTTAAATCCAAGCCAGAGAAATTGGAAATTGTTTCAAAGTGCTTAAGGAAACAATAAGTAATATTATTTGGAATATTTTTGAATATAGGAATCTTTGTTTTAAGACAAGATTGGTATGAAGATAAATTTGTTTTGGATTAAAAACCAAGAATGGTTTAAAGTTAAAGTGTGATTGGATATGTGAATGGGATATATATATATATATATGTAGATACATATATGATTTAAAAGTTGATTTGAAATAAATACTAAGTGTTGAATTGTGGAATCCCCTTGAGAATATGAAGTATAACCCTAAGAAAAATAAGTTTTTGAACTTATAAGTGGGAAGGGATATTGATAAAAATTTAAATTTGGAGTGAAAAATTTAAATTGAGTAAGGTTAAATGGATTGAATGAATGGGAAATTTATCTTAGGGGAAGTTAAAAAAGTTTTGAGCGTACAACCTGAATTGGAAAATTTCAATGTGAAATATAAAATTTTAACTTAGGGAAGTTAAATGGATAAAATTGAAAAGGGAAGTATGGATTTGATAAAAGGCTATGCATGGATAATTTCAAACAGCTTTTGAAATAAAACGAGTTTCTAATTCTAAAAATTTGTGATGGATGCTATTGATGGGTGTTTTAGATAATTTGGATGCTTATTTACTTTGACATATCCTGTTATCATCCTGGTTGTTATTAACAGTATATATAAAAACTGTGAAGTGGATTATCTCGAATAAATTAAGAAGTGGATTGAAATGATATACACCCAATGCTGAAATTAAATGGAAATAAAACTTTATTTAGGAACCATTTAAAGATTTTGATTCTTAGAAATAAAATTGAATTTAGGGAAATGGAATCATTTTGAACTTAAGTTAAAATGTTAAAAATGAATTTATCAACCGGAATTGTTTAAAGGATTGGATTTAAAAATTTGAAGTTGGGAAATCAATCAAATTCAGAAAATTGATTTGTTTAAAAAGGATTTGGACACTTACTCGGACCTCACATAAGTTTAAGTAAAGGTAATTTAAATGAATATTTGAAATTTGGTCTCAGAATTGAATTATTTTAAAGGTTAGGGTTGTTAAATTAAATATTAGAGGTTAATTTGATTTAAGTGATTAAATCAACATTTTGAAAACCTAACTCGAATTTATATAAATCGAGATGGTTTAAAATTTGAGAATGGAATTGGAATTAATTCAAAGGTGAAATTAAATTGAATTAATTAGAATTGTAATCGAAGTTGAAATTAATTCAAAATTGAAATTGAATTGAAATTGTAATCGGAGTTGAATTAATTTGAAATCAAATGTGAATTGATTTGAATTAAAATGAGAATTGAAGTTAATTCGAATTGGAATCTGGATTGAATCAGTTTAAAAGGGAATGGAAATTGAAATTGGTTGAAGTGTAGTTTGGGAACTGAATTAGTTTGACCTTGAAACTATTTTCGAATAAATTACTTTAATATAAACTGTATTAAATATATTTTCCTAAATATTCAAACTATTTGATTTTCCCAGCTATTAACTATACAAACCTTTCTTTTTAAAAACTCAAACTATCTTATATTAACTATTTAACTATTTTAAAACTATTCAAACTATTTCCTAAATTCAAACTGGTCAGAGTGGATATTGTTTATATTTAAACCATGGGTTTGAATACGAATTGGGACAAGTTGAAGTTATAACCCAAATGAAAAATTGAAGTAGTTTTGTAATGAAAAAAAGGATATTGAAGCAAAAATGATTTGAGGTGAAAGAGTATATTTTGAGTAAATATGATGATTCAAAATAAAGAGTAAATAGGCACTATAACTGGGGACTTACTTTGCAAGAAATAAGTAAAATGACAAATGACTTTGAAAAGGAAATCGAACTTGAAAATTTTATTTGGCATAAATGAGGTTATATATATTGGTTATATATTAAAAAAAAGACTTCCCTTATTGAAAGTATAACCGGAGGAAATAATCTTTAAAGAATATTTGAAATATAAAGTGGAATTTATATAAGTATGAAATGATCTAGAAAATTATTCAAGTTGAAAGAATAATCTTATATATATATATATAAATGATTTTATATGTAAATGAGAGTGGAACTGAAAGGGGTTTTGGAACTCATTGATTTTGAAAGACTTTTGGTTTTGGCAAAAAGCAAATTTTGGGAATTTGGAAAGCCAAGTTTGAGAATTATCGATTTTGAAGATATCGATTTTTTATAAATGGGATTTATATGTGATATATATAAAGAGTATGATTTGAAAGGTACTATATGTGTATAGTATGAAATGTTTTGAGAATGTTGTGGGGAAAAAGGCCCTCCCATTTAGAGTTGAAACTTATAGTAGGGGATCTACTGGGTGGTTCTGCCTTGAGCCCTAAGAGGGGTTCTAAATTTGGATCCTAGAGGACGTCCGGACAAAACTTTAGTTCCTGAGGATTGTGATTGGGGTAGCGTAATTTGTATGGCACTAATGCCTACAGTTACATTGGGTTTTGCCGTGATGGCAACGTAACCTTTGTTGGAACTGCGATCTATCACCGTTCCATAGCGTAAGTCGAGTGGCAATGATTGCCTACAATCTACGTTTGATTTCGCTGGGATAGCGACGTAACATCGGTAGATTTCGAACTATGTGGTTTGGTTCCATAGCGAAATTTGTGTGGTAGTGAGTGCCTACAGTCTACACTGGTTCCACTAGAATAGTGACATCACTTTGTGTAGTCTGCGATCTATGTGGTAAAGTTTTGTTGGCAGCGTAATTTGAGGGGCGCTGATGCCTACAATTACACAGGTTTTGCTGTGATAGCAACGCAACCCTGGGTGTAGCTACGATCTGTGCAGTTTCCATGGCAAAAGTCGAGAGGTGCGGATGCCTACAGTTTTCTTATGGATTTCGCCGGGATGGCGACGCAATCATCATGGTAACTGCGACCCATGGATGGGGTGATGATTTTCATCGCATTTTCATAAAAGTTTTCCAAGTATTTTCACTGGGTGTTGAAAACGGGTCTACTAAGTACTTATAGATTTTCAATCCTGCGCCTGATCAACGTTTGACTGAATTTTATGAGAACAAGGATGGACTTGTTGGGACATCGAGTTATGAAAAGTATTTTTATATAAAGCTAGTTTGGTAATATTATGAAGTTTTAAAAGTATTTTAAATTGTATAATTATAAGAGTAAAGAGTTAAAATGTTTAAAGAATGATTTAATTGATAATAAACATTAAAATTAAAAATTTCGCTCCGTTCCTTTTCGAGTACGATAAGTTCTAATTGGGGGAGGAATGTGACGACCTGGATTTTTCTAGCGTCCAAAATTGAGAAATTAACCGATTTAAATTATCAGAGTATAAATATTGATTTTTATAAATCGAACAAATAAATTTCTGATAATTAAAATATTTGAATATATATATATATATATTGATTTGAAAACTATAATAAATATCGAATTATAAAATCTCTGGATATGGTAAATCTTATAGGAAAAAAATAATATATATATATATATATTCCACCATTCAAATTAAGATAAAATATATATAAATATATAGAAAAATATATATAAGCTTTATGATGTTGATAGCATATAGAAGTTTATAAATGCAAAGATATAAAAATGATGACTACAACATGTATAAATAGATATATATGATCATTAAAGTATTGTATATGTAAATATGTGTATATATGTTGTAAAAACAATGCTTATAGAAATAATAAATATCTATACATATATGTTAAGCATGTGTATATCTAAATATATAAATAAAAAGGTAAACATGGCAAAGTAAAAATATATATTACATATGTATATGTATATAAGTGTTATGGTAAACAAAGGTGGAAATGTCTATGTGAATAAATGTAAACATACACATGTATTTATATATATGATGACAAATACACATATAAGTAAATATATGTATTAAGTGTACATGTATGTACACAAGGAGACAACCTCATAAATACATATCAAATTCAATGGCAAATCAACATAATGAATCAAATCAAACACATAAAAGATCAAATCCATGAAAAATAAATCAAATCCCTTAAATTAAGGAGATCAAATCAGTTGTTTCCAAATCAAAATAACAAAAGAAAATAAAAAGTAATAGCCTGTACAAAGCTACAGGCATTCTCCTTATACAAAGGGCCTGTCTTTGCTCATATAGTTGGCATTCGAGCAAGATAACCAAATATAAAAGTAGTACATGCTGCCATTAAGAATTAGAGAAACTTAAAACCAAAAACACTCAAGCTCAAGAAAAAAAGAGAGAAGCTGTTCAAAGTGAAGAAGAAGAAAAAAACAGTGAGTAAACTCTTTTAAAATCTTTTACCTGAAAATCCTATATACGATTATATGCTTGTGGAACTTTGATAAACTCTTTATTGGTCAAGTATAAATGTTTTAAAGATCGGTTATTTTGCTTTCATCCATGGGATAGTATGGGCGGAAATACCTGGAAAGCTTAAAAGGTCATGTACAACCTCTGTTTAAAAAAAAGCAGTCATCTCTGTGCAAAGTTGTGAGAAAACTTAGCCCTTCATACTGGATATTTATATGCGTCGTTATAGTGTAAATGTGAGTTAGTGCTTTTATTTTGTCATGGGTTCATATGCATATAAGTTTATATGCTGTTATATGAGGGATTGATCATGCTGATAGTACACATAAGACTCTTCTGCTCCTTGTTTGTTTTAAAAACAGTTCGAGCCTTGATTTCAAAAATCATAATCTCTCGAACTAAGGAGTTTTAGCTAAATGGGTCAACATGGAAGTTGTTTGTATTGATCTGTACAATTTTTTAAAAATTTATAGAGCTAGATTGCATTAGGAATCGAGTGAGATATACTCTAAAATCAGTAAGAGGCCAAGGTTGAATATTTTACTTCAAAAATTGTTTTCCCCCAATCCAAAAGGAATTGCTCGACGTCGTACGTTTCGATGAAGTCGTATGGAGGAGAGGTATTTTTGGTATAAGTTCGACTCGATTTCGTGACGATGCTTGACGATCGTTAAAGGCTAGGGTTCAAGTTTTCTCCAGATCGGGGCGATGATTCGCGATTTGAGGGTTAGCGTGGTGTCCGGGGTGGAGAGCAGCACCGGCGGTAGATTTTTGAAGGGAAACGATGAAAATTCTTGTCGCACTATTTTGGGGCCTGGACGGGTTGGGGCTCTGTCGGATTTTGGGAAGGAGGTCCGAAGTGGGGATGAGGGTACGACCGTGTCGAGGAGGTGAAGGGAGATACGATGGTGGTCTTCGTTAGTCGAATTGATGGCCGGAGCTTCGTGCAAGGTGCACGCGTGTATGATATCCCTTATTGGAGATGGTTTAGGAAAGATGGAAGAAGAAGAAAAGGGGAGGGGAAAGCAAGGCAAGGCTGGTTGTGTTTTGTTGTGTTGGGCTCGGCCCAATTGATTAAGTAAGAACTTTCATTTGGAAAATAAAAGATGGATCTTTAAAAAAATAAATAAATAAAGAAAGAAAAAAGAAAAAAGAAAAAAGAAAAGAGATGGGGAAAGGAAGAATAAAGAAAATTGGAGGAAAGAAAAGTGAAAGAAAAGTAAGAGGAAGAGAAGGGAAGAAAGATGGAATTCACATATATATACTTATATGAAAAATCAACTGGAAATTTATTATCATTTAAAATCCGTAAATTTTAAAGTAATGATATTTTATAATTAGAAGGGGCATATAATTATACTATTATTTGACATAAGATTTATATTAACAATGTGAATGTCAATTGAGCGTTTAATTTGAATTAACTAGTGATAGATTATTGTGTAATTTGTAATAAAGTTGGATTAAAAATATAAATGGACTTGGTTTATTTTGACATAAAATCTGTAATAAATCCCCATATTTGATAATTGTCACCCTAAAATGGTTTATTGAAACAACTTACTTTCCTTAATTTATTACTTAGATCCGGAGAGACCGGGATCGGATAGTAGCGTTACCCGGAACCATTTTGACTTGGGGAAATTTCTTCTACCCTTTACGGTTTTGATTACAAAATTTAATAGGCGGGTATTGAATAAATTAAGTAAACTAGATTATTATAAATAAGTAGCTGTAGTCTGACATTATTACAATATTGATGGATTTTCTGAAAAGGGTTGGTTTTAATCTGATAAAACTCGTCGGATATACGAGTTACCTAGGTTTTCAAAGAAGCATTATAACTTAAGTATTTCTAGTTAAATGGGTTTACTCACGCTGGTTTCCAGCCTGACTCGGGTGTTACTTTATTGTAATGCTCGAGTTAGATCGAGTATTACAGATTTTCAGGTTAGGACGCTTTGGATCTCAGGAGACGAGCTAGATGGCAGAGACGTATTGAGTATATTCCGCTGTATTATAGGCTATTTTATTCAGTAGTTGAGGAAAAGTTATTATAACTGTCCAGATTTGTTGTACTATGATATCTTGTATGTATATTGATAGTAAAATTTCCCTTTAAACTGTCCAGATTTGTTGTACTATGATATCTTGTATGTATTATATGTATATTTTATTCAGTAGTTGAGGACAACTTCTTTAAACTGAATTACTTTATTATAAAAGATAAATTTCCCTTTATTTTCCTTTAAAATAAACATTCATTATTATATTAACTTTCCTATAAACTAATACTTCCCAAAATAATTTTAAAACATTTCCAAAAAGGTTGGAGTAAAATAGAGAAATTCAAAAGCCATTTCTAAATAAAATACCATAGAGAATTCCAAAAGTCACATTTAAAAATCGTTCTCTAAATCAAAACCAATTTCATATCCAAATAGAAAATAGTAGTATTTCCAAATACTAATGAGGCCAATGGCAACCATAGCATTTAACCAATGAGCATTACTACCTTTATCTCTAAAAAGGTTCAACTTTTAATATATATCAATGTCATATCTAATATGGCCAACTACCAAACTTTTAGCATTCAACGCTTTCTATAACAAATATATAAATGAAATTAAAATCACAGTGGAGAGGAATCTAGATTCCCCTACAAAATTCCTTGTATTTCATTTTATATGTCATTTGCTTTTCAAAATAGAAATTCAACCAAACCAAACCAATAAATCATTTAAACGTAAAAACATATAATTTATATCTACTGTATATCATATAGTATTTATTCATAGGTGAGATAACCAACCAAAATTCCAGGTGAAGCTTAAGTGTTCCAGTTTGACCTAAAATTAAACGACATTCGAGTTTAGCTTAAAATTCCACTTACTCCAAACTTGACAAAATTAATTCCAGTGCATAGATAATGCTCCTACTAGTGCAACGCAAAAGACGCATCTTGATTGGACCTCGTACGAGTGAAATATTGTTTTTATAAATTTTAATTAAATAAATAATTAAATAACTTAATTACATTACTTAAATTCAATTACCCACCCAAACTCCTTCTTCCCCAAATCAAAACATGCATACTACATCACTTGATACCCGTCCCCGCGCACCACCACACTATGATACAGAGCTACACTCTGTCGTTCGACGAACGGACTTCATCATTGCTCCTCTATTCCCGAACTCAATTCACCGACCCTAAAATCATCACACTCGATTGCCTATGGCCAATCGCAACCTGGTCACCTCACGTCACGACAAACAAAAGTCGATCCTCCCAAACGTTGATCGCATACCACAAAATCAAGGTCGCCGACTCCCCTAGCCATGAGATACACGAATCCACCCTCTATTTTCCTAACTCCGCCTTATTGATGTCCCCCTCAAACCCTAAGTCGGTTTACCATTGTTGGTCCACCGTCATCAGCGCTGCGTGTTACAACCACTCGTGGATTTGAAGATCTCTTCCTCATGAATCTCATGGATCAAATTTTATAATTTTTCATTTAGTGGATGATTTGATTTTGAATTTTTAAGATTGTGGCCATTTTATTTTTCTTATAGGAAATAGAAGTAGAATGAGAGAGAAGAGAAAAAAACATGAGGAATAGTCTTAATGTGATGGTTTGTTTATTAAATGATTTCCGGCACTTCGCTACATAACATTTCTTTCACGTACGAACCACAAAAGGCAGAAACAAAAGTACAATCGCACATAATAATGTGATATGATCACAAAAGAATAGTAAAACACACTGGCTATTTGACTATGTGAAATTTCAAAAATACCATTGTTTGCCAAAAAATACATCAAACAATAATTTAAATATTTTCAAAACTAAAAATTATGGAAAAATTCTATAAACTTATTTAAAAATACGTCATTAAAAATCGAGTCATTTTATTAAAAATTAATTTTATTGTTATTTATTAAATTTAAATCAAATGTGAATATTTAAATAAATTAAATATCACATTTGAAATGTTAAAAATTTCGGATCGTTACAGAAAATATCGGTATGACGAAATCGCATAGTTCTCTTGATTTGAGAACATTGTTGATCTTCAGTATGGAAACTCCGCTTTGATTATAGTTCAATCGTGGCACGACGTCCACCGAACGACTATAGTGGGATCTAGTGGAATCATTGGAAGTGAAACACTATTCAAGAGAGGATTCGTCTTCTCGATTATATAAGGTTAGTATCACGGTCAATTGATGTTCTCATAGTCAAAGTCTCCAACCAAAGCAGTTTGGTTAGTAATAATTGTTATTATTGAACCAAAGACTTTGTGTTTGCACTAGAAGTTGAATATGGACGATAATGGAACTTTGACCATTACCAAATTCCATAAGTCCAAAGTGATATAGTTTTGACGAAGAGAATTGATGTAAATAATTATCACTAATGGGTAACGCTTATAATAAGTAAAATTGGATTTTGCCAAAGGATGTGTAAGCGATAAATTCAGCCAAAATGTCACACCAGCAGCTAAGGTGACACATGAATGTTACTATTTGAATTTTTCAACATTAATCGCTGCCTGAATTTACACCTTTGAGTAACACAACCGAAATGATGGGTATTCCGAATCAACCACGCGATTTAATTAATTAATTATTATTGAAAATTAATTAAATTAATTAATATTTAAGAAATTTAATTATGAATTTTTATTTAATTTATTGGATGTAATTAGTATTTGTAAAGTGCTTATATAAAAGTTATAAACACGCTTATCAATATACGATGTCAGTAGAATGTTAAATTCGATTTAGACAAGATAAATACTGAAATGGGCATTACAATAAACTAATTATTGATATTTGTGAAATATTAAGTGTTAAAAATATTTCTTATTTGATTTGTTTGATTTCCATTGGTATATAATAATATGTGTATATAACAAGTTATAAACGTGTGCATCGGTATACGATGTCGATAGGAAATTCAAAGTGGAAAAGCTTCAAAATTCCAAAATTTAATCAAATAAAATTAAATAGAAAAAAGTGGTTGTCTCTTGACTGTTGAAGATCTAGATAGTGATCTATCAGATCTAGGAATTGTTCTATCATTCAAGGTGTTTCTCCAGGCTTCATCCTAAAGTAATTCTACAAATTTACATATCTTTCAATTTTGTTTACATCCCCTTAATTCTCTCTCTCCCCTCTGTTCATATGTGTGAATTTAGATTTTAATTTAAATGTCCCAAACCTCCTTCTCGAAACAAATGTATATTCTTATCATGTTGAAAAAAATCCCTTGCTATGTTCACTACTATTTGGTTATAAACAATAATAACTTCATTTATCTCTTTTTTGTATGTTTATTTATCTAGTTTATTTAACCTAGATCTAGACCTTCTTATCATGAATCTGTATATGCCTATGTCATCTAATTTTATTATTGTTATGTAAAAAAACCTAAATTTTGGAATATTCTTGCTAATAAGTCAGTTCTAATATTAGAAGATTTAGTTTTGATTGTATAGGTAACGACCTGGAATTTTACCACCTTGATTTTCTAATATTTAATAAATTTTAAATATTCAAATAATATGTTTTATAAATTAAAAATAATATGACCCTTTCAAATAATAACAAATAATGGTAAAATAGATTTGTAACAACGCATGGTTTTGCCACTTTGAAATAGGTTATTTCAACATATTTTATATAATCAATAAATGGATTTTTATTAGCAAATAAACCTATTTTAATTATTTAATAATAAAATAGTTTTTAATTTTTGTTTACCAATATAGATAGTTCAAATAAAAATAGAAAATGTGACCGAAGAACATTTTTTGAAATTTCGACTTTTCGACCATCGAAAGTCAATGGGAACGTTGTGTACACTTGCTGCATCGTGCATGCACATATATACGTGATAGGCTTAGTAATAATAAAACACTCTTATTTACATATTAACACATATTTAATTAAGCATCAAAATGGATGTGACAAATTATGTTATAAAAGACATATATATTTATACATACATATAAACACACTTATATATATACAAATGCCATGGCATTTGTATATATATAAACACACTTATATAATATACAAATGCCATGGCATACCTTAAGTACCCTACAACATAGCCTAAGAGGAGGGTAACGTGTATATGTGAGGGAGAGGGGAGGTATCGGTGCATGCATGCATGTATGTATTATTTTATTAAGTCACTTTACATATTTTAATAAATTCCTAAGCCTATAAATACCCCTCTCATTCCTACATCCACTTCTTTGTTTTCATTTACATTTTTCATGTCGAAACTCTCTTTTTGTCTTCATATATTTCAATGGCTTCCATCTCCAAATTCCTAAGAAAAAGATAGAGAAAATAGTGTAAAAATATAACTAAACACCTTCCATTCACTTTCAAACCTCTTCTCTTCACAAAGCTAACCCTGACACGTCAAAACCACCTTGGGCGGAGCCTAATTATGCACTTGGCCGAGCCCATTTGCACCATAGAAGGTCACATTAAGTCATATTTTCAAGTTAAGGTGGTTTGCTAAGAGTATATTCAAGTTCGGTAGAAGTTTGCCTTGATTTAGTGAAAGTTTGGTGAGTGAAGTCCATGTTTTTAAAACTCAAGTTACTAACTTTTTAAAGTTGTAAAATTTATGAGTTAAAATGTTGCTTAAGTATGTGGTAATGTTATATGTTGTGTATGCATGCATATATGTTGATTTGGAGTCGTTTGCTTATGCCAAAATTTGAGTAGACGATAAAGATTATACATTGAATATTAGAAAAGTTAGTTAGTATTTGTGAAGTAATATTCTTGCTTATGATTGTGCTATAATGTTATGATGTGATATTGTCTTAGAATGTTGTATTTGTTGTATATGGACTCAAGAAATGAAGGTAGCGATTCGCTAACTAAAAGCGATATAGAAATCCGCTTTTTGTCGAAAGTTTGATTTTTATTTCAAAGCGAAATGTTTTCAAGTTTAAAACATTGTTTTTGGTTTTCAAAAGTTTATTTTCATGTTTTAAAGAAGACAAGAGTTAAAAGTTAGAAAATCAAAAATTTCAAAATTTGAAATTACGGGTCTGTATAGCGACAGTCGCTATACGCGCAGTTCGGAAAATCTAACTATTTTCCTAATCTAAACTTATTTTCGCATAAAAATCTTTTTGGATATTTATAAAAGCAATTATTATAAATGATTTTGAATATTTATAAAAGGATTTTATAAATGAATTTGGGAAGTTGGAAAGTATTTTGAAATGGATTTGGATTCAAGTAAAAGAGATTTCATGAATGAAATTGATTTGATTAATAAGGATTTATCGGAAGAAATATAAAAAGAATTTGAGATCTGGGTTTCTCTAAACTGACCTTTTAAAAATGATGGTATAGAACATCCGTTCCACATTTGACACCGAGGGGATAGAGCTGAGGGTTGTCCTTACCTCCAATTTAAACAACATTTGTTTAATCCCTTTAAACATGATTGGAGATAAGAAGTTATTCACAAAAGATTTGTGTATGTACTTATTTCAGAGAGATAAGTATATGAATGTTTTAGATAAACATTTTTGAAAGAGATTTATTAAATAAAGATTTGTTTTATGGCTTAGTGGTTGCTATGGGTAAATAAATCTCAAATAGAATTGGGTGTTGTTTGTTTATTGGATTGTTAAATAACCGACTATCAAATATGGACCCTAAACATAACTTTGGAAATATCTAGGAGAAACACATAAGGTATATGGAACAATCATCTCCAATGATGCGTTTCATTTTCCTAGGACAAATGATAAGAAAATCAGTCCACTAACGGTTACAAGATGATCTCCGCTCTTAATTTGACTGCTTATTTCCTAAAGAACTGGGATTGGGTTTACCAAAAACTATCGAATGTTGTTTCGAAGTGACCGAGATAGGATATATTATATGAAAACCACTTCGATCCAACTCATGCATTTTGAAGTGAAGACATCTTGAAGATTATGAAATTGAAGACGGAGCTTTTTTAAGTGCAATGGCTGCTTGCTACTAATCCTGAGGGTGATTCCAAAATGGATGCAGTATAAGTAGTGCCTTCGGTTTGTCCATCTTCTGGACAAATTGTATGGATGAATGCTGGCATTTCGTTGTTGCTTGGAGGGCAGTGTTAGCATTCCAAGTGGGAAGTGCTATATGAAAGGTAAAATATAGCCTCAAGCCTCATCAACCGGGAAATGACAAAAATCGAGCGTGTAACATGGCCATATAGGTCGCTCCCATCAAGGTATGGACATTCCCAAATCTAGATTGATTACCTTCTACTCATGTATGCTTCGGGGCGCAAAGTGGGGTGGTCATATTTGGTACTACTAGTCAAGTGGTATGCCAGTCCTGTGTGGCAGTAGTAAAAGATGTCCTTATCAGACCTCGATGCATTTTATCTAGAGATGTACCATACCTAACCTTGTTATAGTATGGAATCCATTCTCCAATACATGCATTTATGGTTTTGATTGTAGAACCCAGTATGCTGGAATTTAATTAATGTAACAATTTCGGCTATGATTAATAAGTATTTGTACTCTAGACATTATTATGACATCAATAGATTTTCAATAGAAACGTTTTGGTTATCGTAAGATAAAAACTCGTCCGTGTTTATGTGTGGCATGGTCTTACAAGATGCCTTTGATTTAAAGGTTTTTTTTAATAAAGTTAAAGACTGACGGTTTAATCGCACCAGACTCATGTCTGACCCGGAGTTTATTTTCCCTTTTTCCTAGACTCTTTGATGCTCATATTTGAATGGGCAGCCAAGTAGTTCAGGTTTTTCCGCAGACTCATCTTGGAGGAGCTTACAGTAGGTGGCTTCATCAATAGCTAGTTATTACCTTATTTTCCACTATATTATATGTATATTGTATTTGTTAGGTAGGGATAGGCTGTTATAACTATCCTAGGCTAGAATTTGTGTTAGAATGTCCTTGATGTAACATTTTTGAAATGACTTTGTAATATATTATATTGAGTAATATATATTGTTCCGTTGCGGTGTGAGATTCTATATTGTTAGTTTCTTCTCTTTTGTTCTATCTTTCATTCTTTCACCCCTAATGACATGTCTATCGGACGACTAAATGATCGGCACACGAATACCGAGGATGTGTTAAGGTTGTCATTGGTAGTAAGAAAGGAAGATCATTACATTGGTATCAGAGTTTAGGTTATGTGACGACTGGGCAATTTCGTACCACTTGAATCGACAATAAACCACATATGTTCGATCCAAAATGCACAGAACGACGGAAAGTCATGAGATAGAAAAGAAGAGAGAAGAAGAGAAGAAAGAGAGAAGAGAGAACCAAACAAAACAATACAGAATCTCACATCGCAGCGGAAAACATATAATATCATATCAATGATCTTTACAAAACAGAAACTGTAATATCATATACATACATCCATCAGAGTTCAATAATCAATCACTAATCATCAGTTTGGACAGTTATAATAACCTGTCCTTACAATTGCTGAAAATATATACAATAATGCAACGGAAAATAAACAGATACATGTATACGACATGAAGACTTCCAGCTCTCCCGTTGAAGCTCAAAAGCACCAACTCTAAACCAGAAAATATACTCAGTCCGACCCTGTGATAACCCTGATTTTTGTGAATAATTTCATAATTTAATTTAGTTTATATTTGTTTAAAATTACATTGAAAAGATAGGAATAGGAAATTGATTTGCAGATACATGGTTTAAAACATGGACATGTGCACAAGACAGTGTACACACATGCACATAGATTTCTGTGTAATAAAATTTAGCAGAAATCAATAGATAACTTAAAATAACTGATTTAGAAATACATATGCATGAAGATAGAATTTTATCTTTAAATAAAATATGGTACAAAGAAAATAAAAGCTAAGCTGAAATAAACTTAAAATTATTTCAAGAAAGAAAAATAAAAGACTCAGGTATACATGTGTTATACATGTATACAGTCAACCAATTTCTGGAAGAAAACAGAAGTTACATGGAAATGGCATGAGTCCTTAAACAAACACTTTATCCATTTCTAGTAATTTCATTAATTTGGGAAATAAGAAGTCATGCATATAACATGACCGGGGAAACATTAAAAGGGAGAAGCTGATTTCTGAAAAGGAAGACAAGGACCACATACCCTTTTATTTTCTTGAATCAAATAGGAGGCAGGCTATGTTTTGTATGGGGTAGAACTGACATTGGGTAAATTCCATAAACCCTAGTAACAGCCAGGATTTTATATAAGGAGGCTTGGGGTAGTGAGATCATACCTATTTTGCTCCTCACCACTTAAAGAAAAAAAATATAAGACACAAACCAGAGAAAAATAGGAGAAGGCAGAAGACTAAAAGGGGTTCATAAAGCTTAGGAAGAAGAAGAATTAAGGTGAGTAACCTCACTGAAAACTTTGGCATTAAGTCCTGAATATTGAGGCAGCCTATTTGAATTAATAATTCACTTTTGCAAGTTATGTCCATTTGTATGATTTGATGATTTTGGTTTGTTAATAATCTGTTTAAGTGTAAAACCCTCACAGTGATTTATACAAAAAGATAAGAGTCATGGATTCATGTTTTAAATGTTTATCTGTGATATGGGTTAACTTTGAGATGGAGAGATTTCTTTTATAAGTTTTCTTCATAAAGTTGTTTATAAAATTCCCGGATTCATGTGGTAGATATATGGTCTGAAAATAGAAAGAAATATGGGGCTGTAACATTGTGTTGTTGCTTATGTCTCATATTGATGAAAACAAAAGAAAATGTAGGAGTGCAATGTTGTACATGTGCTGAGCTCCTATGTTTTATGAACTACCCAAATCAAAATATACTTATGGGTTAGCCAGATCTCCAAGATTAATATGAATCTGATTGGACCAGAGGTAAGCAAAGATAACTAGTAAATTACTTAGGACCATATGTGTACAACTGGATCCATTGTAACCCACAGAAAAAATGATATACAAAGAAATCACATCTGTTTTCATGATCAAATGTTTGCTTCTGAGAAAATGACTTACCCATCTCTGGATGAATACTTGTTGGTTGAATTGTTTATTTTTCTTCTGATTGAAAAGTGAGATACAGAAGGGGTTAGCACAATTATGAAAAAAGGAAAATTAACACTTAGTAATTTAACTAAGGATTTTGGATCTTAGGGCTACAAAATATAGCTTCGCAAGGGGAACATTGCAAGCTCACACATGGTATGTTTATACCCAGGGGCCTGAGTGTGCTGGGTTAACAGAGAGATGTCCCAGGCAGTGTGTGTTTAAAAAGAGAAAGTAGCTAAAGACCCTATTATACTTGATGGTGAACTATAGAAATAGGTTCAGGAGAAGCTTGGGCAAAGTCCCTGATGGCCAGTAAATTGTAAAGGGGATTTGATGACTGAATTGATGATTGCATTGATTGGCTTATGATATTTTATTGGTGAATCTTATGATTGCTTTTCTAAACTAAACCACTTGAATTATACATGACTTGTTTTGTACTGACATGAATGCACATACCACACAGAAAACATGCACAATGATGATACTGAATTCCTTAATTAATTCAAAGTATTTGAGTATAAATAAAACGTCATATAAAACCATGTTATCAGTTAGATTACTCATACCAGACAATTAGTCTGACCCTTGTGTGTTTTATGCACCATTGGGTGTCTCATGTTTATATGGGGCAGTTCATGGTGATTTTGCAGGAAAGTAGGAATGATTTGATCAGGCTTTGGATGTTTAACTACTTAAGGATTGGATGCTATTTTTAAAGGATTTTGCTGAAGTAAATTAAATATTCATGATGAACTATGTTAAGATTTTGTTTAAGTTGCTGTGAGAAACCAATGAATTGTTATTTGCTGTTTTGTAAGTGTTGAATCTATATGTATCAACTGGAACTTATGTATTTTGTTTTGAAAACTACTTTGCTAAGAAAAATGAATTTTAAGCTTCAAGAACAGTTAGGCTATAATGGTAGAAAAATCTGAGAATAAAGAATTTGTGAATTGAGTATATATCCATAGAATTGACATAAGAAAATCCATGTTTAAGTAAAGAAAAATATGGCAAAAAGGTTTTGAGTTGCCTTAGAGAAGGAACCAAAATAAAATGTGTTCTGCTGAGAAATAATGCAAACTGAATAGGGCTAACATAGCCATTTGCTTGAGCCTGGGTTAAGCCAGCACTAAAAAGTTTTGAGTCAAGTTTGTAGCTCTGTTTTATAACTCAAGTATAGGGTAGACGCAGACATTTTGTTAACAAGAAGGAAAATATATGGCACCTGAACTTCCCACAGACACACATGCACAGGAACATGCACACACACATGCACAAGCAAAGACACAGTCTATACAGTAATAAAATCATAGAAATTTATGTAAAATGAAAAGTCTGGAGACATAAAATCAATAGTCATGCATTAACCCAAGTGTACTTTGAAAATCTAGTTTTAGAAACACTATTGCTATGTAGAGAGTATTTCCTTTAAGAAATTCTCAAACAGATTTCTACTTTCAAAATCTCTGTATTCTGATTCAAGTAGAAAATGGCTTATATATCCTCATATATATATAAGTTTAAGATAATTTAAGCAAACCAATATTCTTATTGGCAGAAAGATCCTGGATAGAAGAAAATTGGAATTAAATATTTTCTTGATTAAATGGCCACTGTAAAAAAAAGAAATTTCTAAGTGGGTCATTTCATTTGGTATCAGAGCTATGTTGTTAAATAACATAGCAAAATTTTGTATGAACTTGTTTGCATTGGATGTATGGAAGTGTTGACTGCTTTGGATGGTTTGATTGTTAATGTTTACACTATTAATATCTATTATAACAGAATAGTGATAGATTAGAACGAATTAATCTGTAAAGTATTAGGCAAAACAGACTAACCTAAGTGTTATATCCATAGAGTTATGGTAAGACCCAGACATCAAAATGTAGGAACAAGTGAACCACCCAAGGTGAATGTGCAAGAATTCATGAGAGCCATAAGAGATGGAGTAGGCAACAGGCATGAAAATCCACATGAGGAACTTTCCAAACTACTCAAGACTTTTACCAATCTTGGAGGCAAAACATTTGATGGCACAGAAGGAGTTATGGGGGTTCAAAATTGGCTCAGAATTTTGGAAAGAATCATTGCAGACATGCAAGTTGAAGACCAAAGGAGGAGGCAAATTGCATCCAGGCAATTGAGAGGAGTAGCTTTGGATTGGTGGGAGGTTATCATAGCTGGAAGACCAGAAGGAGAAGTGACATGGGATCAATTTAAAGCAATGTTGGAAGGTAGGTTTGTCCCTGCATCAGCTAAGGAGTCTTTGCTAGAGGAATTCATCAAATTAAGGCAAGGGGCTATGAGTGTCACTGAGTACACTCAGAAGTTTGAATCATTGGCAAAGTATGGTGCAGTGCTCATCACTACTGAGGAGGCTAAGAATGGCAGATATATTCAAGGGTTGAACCCTAGCCTTAGTAGAGCCATGCTGCCATACAAGGACAAGACTTTTGATCAAGTTTTGGATTTGACTTTGAGCATTGAACAACATGATAAAGCTAGAGAGAATTTCAGGGCATTCAAGAATAACCAAAACAAGAAGGGAAAGGGTAAATTTCACCCTTATGATAAGAAGAAAACAGACATAGCTTCCACCAAGAAACCAGAAGAAGTCAAGGCTACTGAAATTAAGAAGAAAATCACTTGCTATAACTGTGGCCAAGAGGGGCACATGAAGAATAGATGCACAAATGTTAGGCCTACATCCTTCAATTGTCACCATTGTGGGAAGGAGGGTCACATAAAGAGGAATTGTCCAGATTTTAAGCAAGGAAAGTTAGGGGCTTTGGAAGGGAAAGGCAAGGCAGCTAAGGGATCAAGTGTTGAATAACATGGTCAAGTTGAAGGTACTTTGCTTATTCACTCAATACCTTTTGCAGTAGTGTATGATACTGGGGCTACACACTCATTGATCTCCCATGATATTGCACAATAATTAAAATTGAATTGTATGATTGTTGATAAGCCACTGTTAATTAGAAGCCCTATAGGTAGTTCATGTGTTCTGGGTATGATATGTATGCAACTAGGATTAAATATAGGAGGACATGTGTTTGAGTCAGACCTATATGTGTTGCAATATCCGGGCATAGGGATTATTTTAGGAGTTGATTGGTTGAGTAGATATAAGGCTATCATAAATATGGAGACATCCACCATATCATTGAAAGTTTCTGATGGACAAAGAATAGTTGTTCTTTGTGAGGCAAACAAAAATAGAAGTATAGCCAACCTTTCTACATTATCAAATGAAAAACCCATGCCTGCATTAGAAGAAATCTCCATAGTAAATCAATATGTTGATGTGTTTGGTGAAGTGAGGGGAGTTCCAAACCACAGACCAGTTGAGTTTTCAATCAAAATAGTTCCAGGAGCTAGCCCAGTAGTTAAAAGACCAACTAGAATGGGGCCTGAGGAGTTGATGGAGCTGAAAAACCAATTGGTTGAACTAGAAGAAAAAGGTTTTATTAGACCCAATAGCTCATCAAGGGGAGCACCAGTAGTCATTGTTAAGAAACAAGATGGATCCCTTAGGTTATGTATTGACTATAGGGAATTAAATAAAATCACAGTTAAAAATAAATATCCCTTACCAAGGATTGATGATCTCTTTGATCAATTGAGTGGTGCAAAAATATTTTCTAGGCTTGATTTAGCTTCAGGCTTTCATCAGACGAAAGTAGAAGAGGAAAGCATAAAGTATACAGCCTTTAACACAAGATATGGACTTTATGAATTTTTAGTAATGCCATTTGGCTTGACAAATGCTCCTTCCTATTTTGTTGATTTGATGAATAGGATTTTTAGAGAATACTAGGATAAGTTTGTATTGATATTTATTGATGATATACTAATTTATTCTAAATCAGTTAGAGAGCATGAAAATCATTTGCATATGGTATTTGAGAAATTGAGACAGGAAGACTTGAAAGCAAAGTTTTCAAAATGCACTTTTTTGGCAAAATGAAGTGAATTTTCTAGGTCATATTATATCAGAGAAAGGAATATCTGTAGATTCCAATAAAGTCATTGCAGTGCAAGCTTGGAAAAGGCCTACTAATGTCACTGAAGTCAGATCATTCATGGGAATGGCTGGTTATTATAGAAGATTTATAAAAGATTTTGCAAAAATCTCAATTCCATTAACCAGATTGACTAGGAAAAATCAAGTGTTTACTTGGACTGAAGAGTGTGAGAAAGCCTTTGGGAAATTAAAAGAAGCACTGGTACAAGCTCCAATTCTTAAACTACCTGAAGGAAATGAAAACTTGGTGGTGTATACTGATGCAAGTGGACAAGGGCTTGGGGCAGTGTTGATGCAACAACATCAGGTAATAGCTTATGCTTCTAGGCAGTTGAAATCAAGTGAGGTAAGGTATGCTACTCATGACCTTGAATTGGCTGCTATAGTGTATGCTATTAAGTTATGGAGACACTACTTGTTAGGAGCAAAATTTGAAGTGTATACAGTCCATAAATCACTTAAATATTTGTTTTCACAAAAAGAATTAAATATGAGGCAGCAAAGATGGATTGAACTCTTAGCCTCATATGATTTTGAAATATTGTACACACCTGGTAAGGCTAATAAAGTAGAAGATGCCCTAAGTAGACAACATGCTAAAGTGGCTAGATTAATGATAGAAGAATTTAACACTTTATCATTATTAATTGATTCAAAGATAGAAAGTGATAACATAGAAAATATGAGCTTATGCAGTGAGAATGTAGAAATGGGAAAATTAAGTTTTATTACTCTGGGATCATAATTGAAGAATAAAGTTTTAAGGCTACAAGACCAAGATCCATTTTTATTTGAAAAGAAGACTCAGATATTAAATGGTAAGGCAATGGAAGGTTTTCAGTTGAATGATCAAGGCCATTTGAAGAAAGGAAAAAGAATATGTGTTCCTGCAATTGATGAGTTGAAGCAAGAAATCTTGGATACTTAACACAAAAGAAAATATACTATACACCAAGGAAGCACAAGAATGTATCACAACCTCCAGAGAGATTATTAGTGGAGTGGTATGAAGAGTGCAGTGGCAACCTGTGTATCTAAATGTATGGTTTGCCAACAGGTGAAGGCCGAGTATCAAAAACCCTCAGGGATGCTTCAACCTTTACAAATACCATAGTGGAAATGGGAAGACATATCAATGGATTTCATTGATGGTTTGCCTAGAACTAGGAGGGGAAATGATAGTATTTGGGTAGTGGTTGATAGGTTAACCAAGTCAGCCCACTTTATACCAGTGAAATCAGAAAGAAATGCAAGTCCACTAGCCCAATTGTTTATTAAAGAAGTAGTCAGGCTGCATGGTATACCAAAGACTATAGTAAGTGATAGAGATACCATCTTCACTTCAAAGTTTTGGCAGAGTTTTCACAAGGCAATGGGGACTGATTTATGCTTAAGCACAACATACCATCCTCAATCTGATGGCCAAACAGAAATTGTGAACAAATTGCTTGAAGACATGTTAAGAGCTTGTGTATTGGATTGGGGAGGAAGTTGGGAGGATCACATCTTTTTAGCTGAATTTGCATACAACAATAGCCATCATAGTAGTATAGGCATGGCACCCTTTGAAGCTCTGTATAGGAGACCATGTTTATCACCCTCAAGTTGGCTTGAATCTGGAGAAAAAGTGGTCTTAGGACCAGAAAATGTGAAGGAGACTTCTGAAAAGATAGCTTTGATCAGAAAAAGAATTGCTTCTGCCCAAGATAGGCAAAAGAAATATGCAGTTCAAAGAAGGAAGGCAGTACAATATGATGTTGGAGATTATGTATTTATCAAAATATCACCCATGAAAAAGGTTATAAGGTTTGGGAAACAAGGAAAGTTGATTCCTAGATATATAGGGCCATATAAAATTTTAGAAAGAATAGGAACTGTAGCCTATAAGCTGGAGTTGCCAGAAGAAATGAGAGCAATGCATGATGTTTTTCATGTGTCTCAACTAAGAAGATGGGTTCATGATAAGGAGGAAATCCTAGAATCCTCTAAGGATGTGCAGATTGATCCTAGAATGATCTATGAAAAGGAGCCAGTGGGCATAGTTTCTAGAGAAACCAGGAAATTGAGAAACAAAGAAATTAAATTAGTAAAAGTGCAATGGAGTCTAGACCCAAATGATTGCACATGGGAAGTGGAGGATAAAATCAGAAATGATTATCCACAACTGTTTGATTGAATGAAAGGTAAATTTATATATATACTAATGAATGTGTTGATTGAGTATGCATTGTGATTTTTATTTTTGTATTAATATGCATAGTGTTTAGATAAGTGGTTGGATTGAGAATGGTTTTGAAATCAGAAAAATTGTTTTTTCTAAAGTAATGATACTTAAGTTAAGTATGCAAGAATTGTGAGACACAATTCCTAAAAGGAGGGGTATATGTGATAACCCTGAATTTTGTGAATAATTTCATAATTTAATTTAGTTTATATTTGTTTAAAATTACATTGAAAAGATAGGAATAGGAAATTGATTTGCAGATACATGGTTTAAAACATGTACATGTGCACAAGACAGTGTACACACATGCACACAGATTTCTGTGTAATAAAATTTAGCAGAAATCAATAGATAACTTAAAATAACTGATTTAGAAATACATATGCATGAAGATAGAATTTTATCTTTAAATAAAATATGGTACAAAGAAAATAAAAGCTAAGCTGAAATAAACTTAAAATTATTTAAAGAAAGAAAAATAAAAGACTCAGGTATACATGTGTTATACATGTATACAGTCAACCAATTTTTGGAAGAAAATAGAAGTTACATGGAAATGGCATGAGTCCTTAAACAAACACTTTATCCATTTCCAGTAATTTCTTTAATTTGGGAAATAAGAAGTAATGCATATAACATGACCGGGGAAAAATTAAAAGGGAGAAGCTGATTTCTGAAAAGGAAGACAAGGACCACATACCCTTTTATTTTCTTGAATCAAATAGGAGGCAGGCTATGTTTTGTATGGGGTAGAACTGACATTGGGTAAATTCCATAAACCCTAGTAACAACCAAGATTTTATATAAGGAGGCTTGGGGTAGTGAGATCATACCCATTTTGCTCCACACCACTTAAAGAAAAAAAATATAAGACACAAACCAGAGAAAAATAGGAGAAGGCAGAAGACTAAAAGGGGTTCATAAAGCTTAGGAAGAAGAAGAATTAAGGTGAGTAACCTCACTGAAAACTTTGGCATTAAGTCCTGAATATTGAGGCAGCCTATATGAATTAATAATTCACTTTTGCAAGTTATGTCCATTTGTTTGATTTGATGATTTTGGTTTGTTAATAATCTGTTTAAGTGTAAAACCCTCACAGTGATTTATACAAAAAGATAAGATTCATGGATTCATGTTTTAAATGTTTATCTGTGATATGGGTTAACTTTGAGATGGAGAGATTTCTTTTATAAGTTTTCTTCATAAAGTTGTTTATAAAATTCTCGGATTCATGTAGTAGATATATGGTCTGAAAATAGAAAGAAATATGGGGCTGTAACATTGTGTTGTTGCTTATGTCTCATATTGATGAAAACAAAAGAAAATGTAGGAGTGCAATGTTGTACATGTGCTGAGCTCCTATGTTTTATGAACTACCCAAATCAAAATATACTTATGGTTTAGCCAGATCTCTAAGATTAATATGAATCTGATTGGACCAGAGGTAAGAAAAGATAACTAGTAAATTACTTAGGACCATATGTGTACAACTGGATCCATTGTAACCCACAGGAAAAATGATATACTAAGAAATCACATCTGTTTTCATGATCAAATGTTTGCTTCTGAGAAAATGACTTACCCATCTCTGGATGAATACTTGTTGGTTGAATTGTTTATTTTTCTTCTGATTGAAAAGTGAGATACATAAGGGGTTAGCACAATTATGAAAAAAGGAAAATTAACACTTAGTAATTTAACTAAGGATTTTGAATCTTAGGGCTACAAAATATAGCTTGGCAAGGGGAACATTGCAAGCTCACACATGGTATGTTTATACCCAGGGGCCTGAGTGTGCTGGGTTAACAGAGAGATGTCCCAGGCAGTGTGTGTTTAAAAAGAGAAAGTAGCTAAAGACCCTATTATACTTGATGGTGAACTATAGAAATAGGTTCAAGAGAAGCTTGGGCAAAGTCCCTGATGGCCAGTAAATTGTAAAGGGGATGTGATGACTGAATTGATGATTGCATTGATTGGCTTATGATATTTTATTGGTGAATCTTATGATTGCTTTTCTGAACTAAACCACTTGAATTATACTTGACTTGTTTTGTACTGACATGAATGCACATACCACACAGAAAACATGCACAATGATGATACTGAGTTCCTTAATTAATTCAAAGTATTTGAGTATAAATAAAAAGTCATATAAAACCATGTTATCAGTTAGATTACTCATACCAGACAATTAGTCTGACCCTTGTGTGTTTTATGCACCATTGGGTGTCTCCTGTTTATATGGGGCAGTTCGTGGTGATTTTGCAGGAAAGTAGGAATGATTTGATCAGGCTTTGGATGTTTAACTACTTAAGGATTGGATGCTATTTTTAAAGGATTTTGCTGAAGTAAATTAAATATTCATGATGAACTATGTTAAGATTTTGTTTAAGTTGCTGTGAGAAACCAATGAATTGTTATTTGCTGTTTTGTAAGTGTTGAATCTATATGTATCAACTGGAACTTATGTATTTTTTTTGAAAACTGCTTTGCTAAGAAAAATGAATTTTAAGCTTCAAGAACAGTTAGGCTATAATGGTAGAAAAATTTGAGAATAAAGGATTTGTGAATTGAGTATATATCCATAGAATTGACATAAGAAAATCCATGTTTAAGTAAAGAAAAATCCGGCAAAAAGGTTTTGAGTTGCCTTAGAGAAGGAACCAAAATAAAATGTGTTCTGCTGAGAAATAGTGCAAACTGAATAGGGCTAACATAGCCATTTTCTTGAGCCTGGGTTAAGCCAGCACTAAAAAGTTTTGAGTCAAGTTTGTAGCTCTGTTTTATAACTCAAGTATAGGGTAGACTCAGACATTTTGTTAACAAGAAGGAAAATATATGGCTCCTGAACTTCCCACAAACACACATGCACAGGAACATGCACACACACATGCACAAGCAAAGACACAGTCTATACAGTAATAAAATCATAGAAATTTATGTAAAATGAAAAGTCTGGAGACATAAAATCAATAGTCATGCATTAACCCAAGTGTACTTTGAAAATCTAGTTTTAGAAACACTATTGCTATATAGAGAGTATTTCCTTTAAGAAATTCTCAAACAGATTTCTACTTTCAAAATCTCTGTACTCTGATTCAAGTAGAAAATGGCTTATATATCCTCATATATATAAGTTTAAGATAATTTAAGCAAACCAATATTTTTATTGGCAGAAAGATCCTGGATAGAAGAAAATTGGAATTAAATATTTTCTTGATTAAATGGCCACTGTAGAAAAACAAATTTTTAAGTGGGTCATTTCAGACCTGATCATTGAAAGGGGAGAACGCCCGGATCAATCTGGTAAACCAGCATGAGAAAACACACTCCACCGAATTTATTAAATTACCAAACTTTTCTTTTCAAAACAAAAGTATCCCGTAAGACACGCCCACACATAAACATGGACATGTTTTTACCTTATGATAACCAAAACATTTTATATCAAATCATTCTATATTATGATAGTGTCTATTTCACAAATAATAGCAAATATCTGAAATTGTTACCATTATTAAATTATGGGCCTAATCATTTAAGGCTATGAAAAACAAAATGGCAGGCACATATTGGAATTGGATTTCCAACATGACAGGAAACTAGTGGAAAGATCAATCTGTATCCACGGCTTACGTCCAAGACTCAGACGTCGTTATACAACAACACAAGTGGCTAAAAGGGGATACAATATGCAAATAACATCCAAGGACTCAGACTTCGCGCAACTCCGCCATGAGGCCCTTGCGTTTCTGGTACATAGGGCTCAGAACATCTGATAACCCAAATCACTACTATCCGAAATGCGAGCATACATCTGACCACATAGAATCCCATCATAACCAGGGTTTGAGGCTCGCGAGGCTACGATTACCTTTCACATATCACATATCACATCTCTGAATGCCACATTTTCATTCCACGTCACATGACTGATTTCTAGAGAAGTATAACTTCCCAAGCTCGTATGTCTCGGTAAAGGGTGTTAAGCTAAGAGTAGTTGCCTTCTCCTCCACTGACTGATATACGTTTATAGAAACCACTCTAATGTGATTTAGAAAAAATCTCCACAACGAGGAGACCACTGCTATAAATAACTCTATTGTGGGAGCGACCCAGAACATGTCAACAAGCAGTCCTCACGCTATGAAGATCCTTGGTCTTCATAAATTATCATCATTAACCTGCACTTCCGAACGCATACATTGGTCTGCAGTGGTTTTCGGATAAATCCGATCCCGGTCTCTCCGCACCAATATCAAAAAGTGGCTCTTAACCTCATACAAAAACCAAGTCACGTAGACTTATCACGGTTCCAATTTTCAAATTGTTATCCTTCGGCCAAGAAGGAAGCTCGATAGATTGGAGTAATACTCCGCACTACACGAATCAACTTCCTCAACACAAATTATAATCAAGCCTAGACAATTGGCCACGTGCTAAGTGCACGACTAATCAGTTTCCACATCAAGTGAAGGAACCGAAACTTTGCCAATAGGCATAATCTTGTACTAAAGTAATTATTAGGCCCTTTTATAATTCTTAAAAACCAAATCACTTTCCAAATATATATATTCCAAAATATCTATAAAAAGATACATACTCACAAACTTCACAAATATTCAATAATTGGAAAACATTTCCATATACTTATCTCAACGGAATAAGCATACTTATAAATCATTTAAACTCCATTTAGATATATTGATACTACACATTTATTTTAAAGGATTATTCACTATCCAAAATCGTGAATGTAATCCCTTTAAAAAAATTCAATTGAAAGGATTATTCACTTTCCAACATCGTGAATGTAATACCTTTATAAAAATTCAATTTAAAGGATTATTCACTGTCCAAAATCGTGAATTTGTAAAACATGCTCATAACTAAATTCTTAACCTTACACAATTATTATTATCAAATACCTTATAGTCAAATCGTGAAAATGAATTCACAACGTATTTGTACTTCATGTTTTATATCAAATAATTCCAATCAATCAATGATAATAAATAAACATTATCATTCCTTGATAAATATTGATAAACATGCATTTAATTATCTTACCTGACTTTAGTATCAGGTTTCAACTAATTTCCCACTTATCACTTATTTTTATGTAACATCTTATAGTAAAACTATGCGATTCTAATCACAAGATGTTCATATATTCAAATTTTATTAATCTTGATTTCATAAATATTTATAGAACTATATTTAAAAATATCAAATACTTAATTTATAAAAATGTTACTTTTATAAATCCTTAATATAAAAATCAACTTACAAATCTAATTTACAGCGTATTATATATAAACTGCAAATTTAAACAAAATAAACCATACATTCCATTTTAACTTAAAATAAACTCCTTTTCGTAATTCAAAAATACTTATAAGCACAAATACTTCGAAATTATTAAAAATCACTTTTAAACCAAAATCACTTCCATAGCATTTCAAAATACTGAAAATATGGCCCAAAACTTCTAAAGCACTAAATAAGGGGATAAACATGCAAATCAACAAATATGGCATCCAAACATATCAAGTATTATATGACACACACACACACACACACACACACACATATATATATATACATATATTTAACGATATGTGTATAACAAAATCAAACAATAGAGAGGAATCCTGTTGGATTCCCCCAACCTGTCCCCTACATCAAATATCACACGTGTAACGACCCAATTTTTCGATAAAGATTTTAGCGCGTTTACAAACCGTACGATCACACGACAACTCCGAATGCTATGAAAATTGAAATCCGATAATAATATAATATTACTGATCCAATGGAACTAGTTTCGTCGAATTCCGAGACCGTGCCTCGGAAGGCTATTTTTAAATATCGATTTAAACGATAAAATTTCAAAATGAACAAAACAGTTTCAAATTCAATTCTGAAGCTTTTATTATTTTCAGTATTATCAATATAGAATTTACAAGACTTCAAATTATTTTTAACAAGCTCAAAACTGAAAATTAAATATTATACCCAACTTCAAAATTTAAATTAAATAATTTAAGTGCCAAATAAATCCTGATATTTTGAAATTCAAGTTAAACTATCTTCAAATATTTAAAATTAATTAAATATTTCTATTTCAAATGTCTAAAATTCTGGGTCATCACAACACGTTACAACATATATACATATATCTTTAAATAAAATAAACAACGGTGGTGAGGAATCCTGTTGGATCCCTCCAACCTATAACCTGCAACTAATATGCATATGAGAATATGTGTACAATGTCTACTTCGAGGCAGACGCGCGTAGAAAGGGACATCCGCTCATACACAGGAATGTATAGGGTCTCATTTGCTCCAGTAGGCAGGAATATCAGACTACTAACTACTATAACATAACATCCAAACAATCATCAAACAACACAAAATAGATTTATTCTCACTTATATAAAAATATAAGCGAGTCAGAAAGAGTGAGTTGAACTCACTTTGATTCCAATAGCCATTGCAGTGTTTTATTTTGAATTACCTAAAATTCCTACCAGCTCCAAATCAATCCAATCTAGCTACATCACGTAGTGTTCGCGAATACGAACCCAACGCAACTTGTTTCGTCCGATTTCGACCTCGTATGTGAAAGATACACATTAATAAGTTTACACGAATTTATAATTTAATTTTACAACTTTTTTTTAATAATAAACCCTACACGATCTAGGCCGCACGTTTGCTTCAACAAATCTATCCGTGTTTTCTTTCTTCTCCTTCGCGTTCAAACTTCAGGTCAAGATAACCCACGGTCGCCATTTTTTCATCGACCATTGCTCCTTCCACATCGCACTAGAATTCGATCGGAGTGCACCACACGAAAGCTCATCACGAACTCCACCCACGCCAGAAAACCGGTCGAACTCCGTCGTCCCTTAGCCTAGAAAAACATGCACGAATGCCACGCCTTCAAACAAGAATTATCGTCGATCCACCATGTAATTTTCGATCAAAGCCGTTAAACAGCTAGATCTCACTGCCCTCTACACTTTTCATTTAGGAATCAAAGCTTGATATCGCTTGGACTAAGAGATAATCGAGGAAGAAAATTTGAGTTTACTAGCCATCGAATTTTAATGGCGGCAGCTGTGCAATTAGGGTTAGGGTTCGATAGTTTCAAGGTCCTTATATAGGCAAGTTCAAAACACTATTAACTCAAAATTATTCTGAACTCCAATCGAAACGTGCCACCAGGCATTTATAATGTTTTACTCCTATTCCGAACACAATGGAATATATATCGGGAGCCAATTCCATCGTATTTGGAAGATAGATTATCAAATCGAATTATTTTAATTAAAATTTACTTAAAAAAATTTCTACGCGTTTCAGCTTCGCACGACTAAACCGTACGTCCGATTGACACAATATTTGGAATCGTACAATAATATAACATTACAGATCCAATGAAACAAATTTCATCGAAATCCGAGACAGTTTCAAAATGACTATTTTTACACGTTAATTAAATATTAAAATTTCCAATTTCTATAAATTTACTTTTAAATCAATTTTAAAAGTCCCCTAACTCCATTCTAATTCAATTAGAATTTAATTCAACTTTATAAATCATTTTCATTTATAATAAATTCAAATCTTAATTATTTCCACAATTTCAAATATTAAATTAACAATTTAATTATCCATATAAATCATTATATTCAAAATATGAGTTATTCAACTTATAAAATTAACTTGTGAATATTTAAAATCAATTAAATATCCGAATTTCGAATACCTGAAATTCTGGGTCGTTACATTCTCCCTTACTTTAAAGAATTTCGTCCTTGAAATTACCAAGTACGAAAAAGCCATAAAATCCATAAACTTTTCAAAAACAAACCGTTAAATACTAGATTACCAACATTATTTAAATCTTTTAGCTTTTCCAAACTCCATTAGTTAAACTTCTTATAAAAACTTTTCTATGTTTTCAAATCCATACTTAGTTATTTACTAATATTATTCCAAAATCAACTAACCTCATTTCACATTACAATGCAAAACCAAAATTTAGTTATCAATTTTTTTTCGAAAATCTCAAAAATTTTCTAATGCCTTAAATTTTCAAAAAAATTCGCTATAGCCTCCTTTGCGTGGTTCGATCCGGAAAAAATCACAACATATATAATATCACAAATATACATCTCATCTTCGAGAATGAGGCATCCCACAGGGAAAAAATATAAAAGTACGATGTGTAATCCGAGATATGTACCTTATATATTATTAGCGAGCATATACGGCTAATATAGCGCGAAAGCGAGCTCCAAAATGCGAAGCATACACCATCCGCACCTAATAAACACTCAACAAACAATAAGTACACACACACACACACACACATATATATATATATATATATGGAAAGTAATATCAATATACAACATATACCAATGCAACAACTATATATGCTAATATAGCAAATGCAATTAAAAGCAACAAATTCAACCACCAAACAACTATCATCCAACTAACATCCAACAAACCAATTTCTATCCAATAAATCCATAACCAAATCAATATACATTCATTTCTCATTAGTATTAATTGAATTGGTTTTCAATTTAATCACATTTGATTCATTAAATTTAACTAACATTCATTTATTCATATTCAATTAGTTTACATTCACTCATTTACATTCAAATTTGTTCACTTTCAAATTAAACCAAATTCAATTCTATTTAAATTTACTTATTACTAATTTGAATTCAATTATTTAGCTTTCAATTTCATTAATTCAATTCCATTAATATTTAATGAATCTCTATTCAATCAACTAACATCCATCTAACAACCAATGTATAACCAAATTTATTTAATTTACACTCAAACATTCATATTTACTTCGTTTACCTTCAATTTGGTTTAACACGTTTAATTTCAATTGGTTTAATATCTAATTTAGATTGAATTCTAATATTCACATTTTTATACAACACTTCCAATGCTAATTTTATCATCACTTCTTAACTTAAGTTTAATTCAATTCTTAACAACAACATTTCTGAACCATGTTTATTCACTAATTCACCTTTTATAATTAAAGTTGAATTTCATTATATAACTCAAGTTCATATTCATTTAATTGCCTTATTTCATTAGTTCACTTTATTAATTCATTTTGATATCAAATTCAACTTCATTCAACATCACTTAAGTTATGTTCCCTTTTTTAAACATCATTTTGTTTCACTTAACTTAAATTTCAACTATAAATCCAATTCAGATTTCATTTCTTAACATTTCATAATTTACAAATCTAAATTTTTGTTTCCAACTTATTATTACAAAATTCATAAGTTATACTTATTCACTTCAACTTCCATGAATATTTATTTATGTTTGCTTTCATTCTCATTTTATAATTTCAATTCATGGTTATAGAACCACTTTACAACTTAGATTTATATTCCCTTTTATTTGATTCATCAATTCACATAATTTTAGTTCACTACTCCAATTTATGTAACTTTATCGAAGTTAAATTCTAATTTCATATTCAAATTTTGAAATTTTCTAATCACAATATTTTCTAATTATAAGTTCAAAAACTCTTGTTTCTAACTTGTTATTACTAAATGTATAAGTTATACAACATAGTTATTTAAACATTCAAATCCATATGTTATAATCACTTACCACTTAAGTTTAATTTCCATTTCAATAACTTATCCAATCCAGTTCAAATCAAATTCAATTTATTTAACTTCCCTTTAGTTAAATTTCAAACCATATATTTTATTATGCTAACTCAAATTATTTAACTTTACTAAAGTTAAATTTTTTATTTCATATTATAAGTCCAAACTCATTTCACTTATATTTATCAATTTCAAACAGGATTTTAAATTCAAATTTGTGTATCACAATAAAACTTCAATTTTCAATTTACTAATGGTAGCAAATCCATCACACAGAAACTCGAAAATGATACCGATGATGCTGTAGTCATCACCCTTATTATTTTCCAGCAACGGTAGTGAATTCAGTGCTTTATATTCTTTTAAAATCCCTTTTATATTTATAAATCACATTTATAAATCTTTTGCTTATATAATTTCACTTATTCACTTTACTTATATAAGATTCATTCCAAATTTACTTATCTTATTTAGATTATTCAAACAGCTTTTATTAACTTATATATATTTACATTTTTAAACAACCAAACAATCTACACTATAATTATTTACGAAAAGTTGTTCCTTTATATATAATAATCAAGGTAAAATTATTTCATTTACCCAATTTAAAAACAATATTATGTCGACTTGCCTCGTTTAAGTGTTTAGAAATCCATATCGATCACATGGCGTCCCACATACTGACCAGAATTCATAAACAACTCAACGGATAAGTAAACACAATATAAAACATTTTTATATCGCTAACAAATATGCGCTCATATATATAATACACTTAAGCTCAATCTAGGGTGGTACTGACCATATCTATACCGAGTACACATCAAAGCCTAGGGATATACTAAACCTAAGCTCTAATACCATGTGTGACGATCGGGCAATTCAGTAACCCTTGAATCGACAATAAACCACACATGTCCGTTCCAAAAAGGACAGATACGGAAAGTCACGAGGAAGAAAAGAAGAGAGAAGAAGAGAAGAGAAGAAAGAGAGAAGAGAGAACCAAACAGAACAATACAGAATCTCACAACGCAGCGGAAAACATATAATACCATATCAATGATCTTTACAAAGCAGAAACTGTAATATCATATACATACATCCATCAGAGTTCAACAATCAATCACTAATCATCAGTCTGGACAGTTATAATAATCTGTCCTTATAATTGCTGATAATATAAACAATAATGCAGCGGAAAATAAATAGTTACGTGTATAAGACATGAAGATTTCCAGCTCTCCTCTGAAGCACAAAAGCACCAACTCTAAACCTGAAAATATACTCAGTCTGACCCGAGCATTGAAAGGGGAGAACGCCCGTATCAGTCTGGTAAACAAGCATGAGAAAACACACTCCGCTGAATTTATTAAATTACGAAAGCTTTTATTTTCAAAACAAAAGTATCTCATAAGACATGCCCACACATAAACACGTACATGTTTTTACCTTACGATAACTAAAACATTTTATATCAAATCATTCTATATTATGATAGTGTATATTTCACAAATAATAGCAAATATCCAAAACTGTTACCGTTATTAAATTCCGGGCCTAATCATTTAAGGCTATACAAAACAAAATGGAAGGCACGTATTGGAATTGGATTTCCAACATAACAGGAAACTAGTGGAAAGATCGATCTGTATCCACGGCATACGTCCAAGACTCAGACGCCGTTATACAACAACACAAATGGCTAAAAGGGGATACAATCTGGGAATAACATCCAAGGACTTAGACTTCGCATATCCCCGCCATGAGGCTCAGACGTATCTCGTACCTAGGCTCAGAACATCTGATAACCCAAATCACTACTATCCAAAATGCGAGCATACATCTGAACACATAGAATCCCATCATAATCGGGGTGTGAGGCTCACGAGGCTATGATTACCTTTCACATATCACATATCACATCTCTGAATGCCACATTATCATTCCACGTCACACGAATGATTTCAAGAAAAGTATAACTTCCTGAGCTCGTATGTCTAGGGAAAGGGTGTTAAGCTAAGAGAAGTTGCCTTCTCCGCTACCGAATGATATACGTTTATAGAAACCACTTAAATGTGATTTAGAATAATATGTCAGACAAATGTCCATACAAGTTCGTTTTGGGACTGAACGAAACCGAAGGCACTCTCCTACTACCACTAGTAGAGAATAGTCCTTGCAATCCGAAAAATCTCCACAATGAGTAGACCACTGCTATAAATAACTCTATAGTGGGAGCGACCCAGAGCATGTCAACGAGCAGTCCTCACGCTATGAAGATCCTCGGTCTTCATAAATCATCATCAATAACCTGCACTTCCGAACGCATACATTGGTCCGGAATGGTTTTCGGATAAATCCGATCCCGGTCTCTCTGCACCAATATCAAAAAGTGGCTCTTAACCTCATATAGAAACCAAGTCCAGTAGACTTATCACGATTCCAATTTTCAACTTGCTATCCTTCGGCCAAGAAGGAAGCTTGATATATTGGAGTAATACTCCGCACTACACGAATCAACATCCTCAACACAAATGATAATCAAGCCTAGACAATTGGCCACGTGCTAAGTGCACGACTAATCAGTTTCCACATCGTCAAGGAACCGAAACTTCGCCAATAGGCATAATCTAGTACTAAAGCAATTATTAGTTTATAATTCTTATAAACCAAATCACTTTTCAAATATATATATTCCAAAATATCAATAAAAAGATACATACTCACAAACTTCACAAATATTCAATAATTAGAAAACATTTCCATATACTTATCTCAACGGAATAAACATATTCATAAATCATTTAAACTCCAGTTAAATCTATTGCTACTACATATTTATTTTAAAGGATTATTCACTGTCCAAAATCGTGAATGTGATCCCTTTATAAAAATTCAATTGAAAGGATTATTCACTGTCCAAAATCGTGAATGTAATCCCTTTATAAAAATTCAATTGAAAGGATTATTCACTGTCCAAAATCATGAATTTGTAAAACATGCTCATAACTAAATTCTTAACCTTACACAATTATTATTATCAAATACCTTATAGTCAAATCATGAAAATGAATTCACAAGGTATTTGTACTTCAAGTTTCATATCAAATAAATCCAATCAACCAATGATAATAAATAAACATTATCATTCCTTGATAAATATTTATAAATAGGCTTTTAATTATCTTACCTAAATTTAATATCAGGTATCAACTAATTTCCCACTTATCACTTATTTTTATGAAACATCTTATAGTCAAACTATGCGATTCTAATCACAAGATGTTCATATATTCAAATTTTATTAATCTTGATTTCATAAATATTTATAGAACTATATTTAAAAATATCAAATACTTAATTTATAAAAATGTTACTTTTATAAATCCTTAATATAAAAATCAACTTACAAATCTAATTTACAACATATTATATATAAATTGCAAATTTAAACAATAAAAACCATACAATCCATTTTAGTTTAAAATAAACTCCTTTTCATAATTCACAAATAATTATAAGCACAAATACTTCGAAATTATTAAATATCACTTTTAAACCAAAATCACTTCCATAGTATTTCAAAATATTGAAAATATGGCCCAATACTACTAAACACTAATAAGGGGATAAACATGCAAATCAACAAATATGGCATCCAAACATATCAAATATCATATGATACACATAGACATATATATATATAACGATAAGTGTATAACAAAATCAAACAATAGAGAGGAATCCTATTGGATTCCCCAAACCTGTCCCCTCTACATCAAATATCACACGTTACAACATATAAACATATATCTGTAAATAAAATAAACAACAGTGGTGAGGAATCCTGTTGGATCCCTCCAACCTATAACCTACAAAAAATATGCATATGAGAATATGTGTACAATGTCTACTTCAAGGCAAACGTGCGTACAAAGGGTCATCCACTCATAATGGGAACGTATAGGGTCTCATCTGCTCCAATAGGCAGGAATATATCCAACTACTAACTACTTTAGCATAACATCCAAACAAGCATCAAATTTCACAAAATAAATTTATTCTCACTTATATAAAAATATAAGCAAGTCAGAAAGAGTGAGTTGTACTCACTTTGATTACAATAGAAGTTGCAGCGTTTTATTTCGAATAAAATTAAACCAACGTTTAATTTTACCCAAAGTTCCTAGTAGCTCCAAATCAATCCAATCCAGCTCCATCACGTAGTGTTCGCGAATACGAACCCAATGCAACTTGTTTCGTCCGATTTCGACCTCGTATGTGAAAGATACACATTAATAAGTTTACACGAATTTATAATTTAAATTTACAACTTTTTTTTATAATAAACCCTACACGATCTAGGCCGCATGTTTGCTTCAACAAATCTGGCCGCGTTTTCTTTCTTCTCTCACACGTTCGAACTTCAGGACGAGATAACCCAAGGCCGCCATTTTTCCATCGACCATTGCTCCTTCCACGTCACACTAGAATTCGATCGGAGTGCACCACACGAAAGCTTATCACGAACTCCACCCACACTAGAAAACTGGTCAAACTCCATCGTCCCTTGGCCTAGAAAAACGTGCATGAACTCCACGCCTTCAATCAAGAATTGTCGTCGATCCACCATGTAATTTTCGATCATAGCCATTGAACAGCTAGATCTCACTGCCCTCTACACTTTTCATTTAGGAATCGAAGCTTAATATCGCTTGCATTGATAGATAATCAAGGAAGAAAATCAGGGTTTTCTAGCCATCGAATTTTAATGGTGGCGGTTGTGCAATTAGGGGTTAGGGTTTGATAGTTTCAAGGTCCTTATATAGGCAAGTTCAAAACACTATTCACTCAAAATAATTCCAAACTCCAATCGAAGCGTGCCGCCAGGCATTTATAATGTTTTACCCCTATTCTGAACACAATGGAATATATATCGGGAGCCAATTCCATTGTATTTGGAAGATAGGTTTTCGAATCGAATTATTTTAATTAAAATTTGCTTAAACAAATTTCTATGCGTTTCAGATTCGCACGATCGAACCGTACGTCCGATTGACACGAAATTTTGAATCGTACAATAATATAACATTACGGATCCAATGAAACTCGTTTCGTCGAAATCCGAGACAGTGTCAAAAATGACTATTTTTACACGTTAATTAAATATTAAAATTTCCAATTTCTATAAATTTACTTTTAAATCAATTTTAAAAGTCCTCTAACTCCATTCTAATTCAATTATAATTTAATTCAAATTTATAAATCATTTTCATTCAAAATAAATTCAAATCTTAATTATTTCCACACTTTCAAATATTAAATTAACAATTTAGTTATCCAAATAAATCATTATATTCGAAATATGAGTTATTCAACTTATAAAATTAACTTGTGAATTTTTAAAATCAATTAAATACTAGAATTTTGAATACCTGAAATTCTAGGTCGTTACAGGTTAAGTGAACACTTAGGGTTTGGTGGTTTAAACTCATTATAGACAAGGTCAGTAGTGCCCTAGAATGAGTTTGAGTGTAATATATATATATATATATATATATATATATATATATATAGACACACACACAAACACACACAGATATATATATATATATATATATATATATATATATATATATATATATAAGTGTGTATTTGTTAGTGAATAAAATTGTTTTGTATCATGTTTTTTGACCTGTTGAGTAGCTTAAGAATTTTGGTCGATGTGCCTAATCAACGTTATCGATAGGGATTTCTTAAACACTTGAATAAGTTTAATTGACGTAATATTGTTTTAAATTTGGTAAATGAAATAATTTTACCTAGGAATATATTTTCTATATATAAAAAAGGATAATTTTCAAAATATATGTAGTTATCTATAAGGAGAGTGGGTTAGGAGTTAATAATATTAATATTTAAATTATTAGCATTAAGGGTTTAATTAGTCAAGCTCGTCTAGTTTTGAGCATTGACTGTTATGAAATTTAATAGTAGATTTCCTTTATCCATCATGGGTTGGGTACATAGAATTTGTAGCAACATTGAATCGAACACCTTGTGAATTAAGTTTCACAATTTGACTGTAAGGCGTTCGATGATATGTAGGGTTAAAATTTTAATTTTGATACAGAAAATCTTCAGATAGTTTTATAAGATGAATTAAGAGAGATGATTTGATAAATTATAACTATTAAATGTGTTTTAAAAATGAAAAGTGTTTTGAGAATGTTAAATTCTGTGGCTTTGATAAATTCCAAATGATTTTGGGAAATAACAGTAATCTTTCTTAAGGATATTTTAAGATATCGATATTTTAAAATAAAGTTTGAGAGTAAGGTTTTCTTTGGATAGTTTTGAAATAAGTCTTGATCTATTTTGTGATGATCAGAATAATCTTCTAAGTGACAATCGAATGTTTTCTTAGGTAGATATGATGGTGCACTTAGTAAATTACCCTTTTTGTCATTGTACAATCTAGACGAGTTCAAATGTGAATGAACCCAAAGCAAGTGGATGATTTTTTTACAAACTATTTGCCTATAAATATTATTGTTTTGAGATGAAATTTGGAAAAAGAAGAAATATTTTTTACTAACTAGTTGGAGTGTCTCGAAAATGACTAAAATTGGGTAAGTGATGTGTTCGGATGACAAACACTTCTCTCTAGTATTGCTCTACTTGGTAAATGGGTATATGGTACTATTTGGTAGCACCTAGTTCCTTGACATCGTTTTGGAGTTACATGGGCTATACGTATGTTTTCAAAATGTTGTTGAAACAAAAATCTAGGTATTGTGTTCTTGGATCCCTTAAAAGGAAGAGTTTTGAAAATAAAAAGATATTTTGAAGGTGGATTAATAAATGAAGTTTTAATTAGGTTAAATTTAATAAGGAGGTCTAACAAACTTTGTTTATTTAAACTGTATCTTTTGATTTTAACATCTAGAATGTGAAGAATTATTTGATGTTATCAGGCCAGCTAATAGACATTTTTACCATAGAAGTGTCTAAGAAAAAGTAGAATTAAAAATCAGATGTTTGAATATACTCTTAGAATATAGAAGAGTATTATATAAGTTAATAAGTTTAAAAATTGATTCCAATGAAGCATGGTAGGAGAGTAGAAAGTAGTTAGATAGTAAGAATCGTTAGATCAGAACGTAGGTTGTATGAAGATCATTTCTCCTTTTCACATAGTTCTCGATCCTAGATTCGAGTATATGGCTGGAGGTGTTTTACACCATTCCGAATAAGGATTTATCACTCTATTTTTGACGGCGAGCATTGGTGAAGGTTCTTACGTGGAACCAAAAGTTATCTATCATAGTTTATGGTTGTGCAAGGAGAACAGAGGTTTCTAACTTAAGAAGTCCGATTAAAGTCCGCACTAGGAAGTGGGGTAAGTGATACTAGTTCGGAAGTGAAGTTATGTGTTCAAGTGAATGATCAAAGTCACATTTTACATAAGAATGATCTATGTACATCATATGGACTAATGAATAGTTTAAGTGTTTCTAGGAATTAGGGTTGTGGTAAAATTTTGGGGACAAGATTCTTTTAAGGGGAAAGAGTGTAATGACCCGGAAGTTTACCACCTTGATTTGCAAATATTTAATAAATTTATTATATTCAAATAATAGGTTTTCTAAATTAAAAATAATATGACTCTTTTAAATAATAACAACTGATGGTAAATAGATTTTTAACGATCCAGAATTTTTCCACGAAATAGGTTATTTATCTATATTTTATATAATCAATAAATGGATTTTTATTAGAAAATAAACCTATTTTAATTATTTAATAACGTTGATAAATAGTTTTCAAAATTTGTTTAACAATATAGATAGTTCAAATAAAAATGGAAAATATGACCGACGAACATTTTCCGAAATTTTGACCTTTCGACACCTGAAAGTCGACGGGAACATTATGCACACTTGGAAAATCATGCACGCATATATATATATATATATAATAGGATGAGTAATAAAAAAACTCTTATTTACATACTAACACATATTTAATTAAGCATAAAAATGGATGCGACAAATTGTGTTATAAAAGGAATATATATATATATATATACAATAAACACACTTATATATATACAAATACCATGCCATACCTTAAGTACCCTACAACATGGCCTAAGTGGGGGGTAATGTGTATATATGAGGGAGAGGGGAGGTATGGGTGCATGCATGCATGCATGTATTATTTTATTAAGTAACTTTATATATTTTAATATAGTGAATATTAGGCTCAGGTCCCTAATAAGTTTGAAAATACACAAAAACCCTAGTAAAAAAAAGTATGTAAATTAGGTCCCTAGAATTAACTTACTATGTAATTGCATATAATTATGCAATTATTCACTAAATAATTGTAGACATTTATGCAATTATATCCAAAAGTTGCATAAATTTATGCAATTTTTTCGGTGAATAATTGCGGAAATTTTAGCAATTTTTTTGGTGAATAATTGCGGGAATTTCCGCAAATTTTTGAAAAAATTGGGAAAATTTTTACAATTTTTTGGTGAATAATTGCGGAAATGTCTGCAATTATGCACTGAATAATTGCATAAGTGTATGCCATTATTCGTTAACTTAATTTTACGGACCTAATTTACAAAAAAAATTTTACGGGGGTTTTTGTGTATTTTGAAACTTATTAGGGACCTGTGCCAAACTGTCCCTTTAACAAATTCCTAAGCCTATAAATACCCCTCTCATTCCTACATCCTCTTCTTTGTTTTCATTTACATTTTTCATATCAAAACCCTCTTCTTGTCTTCATATATTTCAATAGCTTCCATCTCTAAATTCCTAAGAAAAAGATAGAGAAAATAGTGTAAAAATATAACTAAACACCTTCCATTCACTTCCAAATGTCTTCTCTTCACAAAGTAAACCACTATACCTTAAAACCACCTTGGGTCGAGCCTAATTATTCCCTTGGCCGAGCCCATTTGCACCATAGAAGATCACACTAAGTCCTATTTTCAAGTTAAGGTGGTTTTCTAGGAGTATATTCAAGTTCGGTAGAAGTTTTCCTTGATTTAGTGAAAGTTTGGTGAGTAAAGCCCAAGTTTTTAAAACTTGTGAGGACCCATTTCTTCGACTCTCGGAAATCTACACTAATACATCCTTGGCATTCACGTACCACAAATCCAAGTGCCGGAGAGGCGGATTCTCAAGGGTAAGAAAGAAAATAAAGACAGAACAGAATCTCACATATATTATTTCAACATATAAACTTTACAGCGAAATTTTTTAAATACATTAATCAGAGTTAAGAATCAACAGTTATATATATATATATATGTCCTTACAAAAGCGGAATACAATACTACTCAAGTATGGTGGAAACAATCTTCAAAAAATCCTTCTAACTCCATGCTCTGAACTCTTCCAGATTTATTCGAACTAAACCTGACTACCAGACCACTCGGGGAAAATTAGGACACCCAGATTTTAAGGGAAATGAAAATAAACTTTGGGTCAGTCATGGGACTGTGTGAGAAACTCAAAATACGCATTTTGAAAACAAAAGGTATCTCATAAGACCACGCCCACACATAAATACAGATGGGTTTTTACCTTATGATAACCAAAGCATTTTCTACACAAAATCATTTGATGTTATTTTTACTGACATTCTTTTGAAAACATTTGCAAGTAAACTTATTAATCTTAGCCAAAATTGGTACCATTATTAAATTTCGGATATGTTAGGCTCTAAAAACAAACTCTAATAAGGCTCATTCAGGGAATGGATTTCTATACAATGGTAGGTAATAGACTACCTTCCGTACAACACATCTCTAGAATCCTTCGCATCTGGCAAGACCGGTTATCCATATTTGGCACTCATTAATGGCTTGGATAGAAACTGAATATGACATCACCCCGGTTGTTACCGACCTATCCGAGATGTCTCATAGCATACACACCATACCCGATATATAGAGCGTTTCCTAGAAAGGTGATAACCATACCCTAATGGTTGCGAACCACATAACCTTACGGCGTACCCTGTTTTAGCCATTACTCGGTGATGAGGCCCGAGGAACCGATTACCTTTCACATAGTACATTCCACTATGAATGCCACATTGCCATTTCAAATTACACAACTGATTTCTACAAACGTATAACTCCTGAGCACATATGTCTGAAGAAAGAGTGTTAAGCTAAGAGAAGTTGCCTTCTCTACCACCAAACAGATGATACGATCATAGAGATTAATTTATGTAATTAGGAATGCAACGTTAGACATTCCTCCATACAAGTTGTCTAGGAACAGGTCAAACCGAAGGCACTCTCTTACCACATTCTGTCGGGAGTTACCCCCAGGATTAGTAGTGAGAAGCCCTTGCATCGAAGATTACAAATGAAGAACTACTGCCACATGATATGGGAAATTTCCCCTGAGGGTTAGTGACAAGCAGCCCTACATTCCATCTTCCAAATCATTTTCATGTCTTCACTTCGAATACGTAAATTGGTTCTAAGTGGTCTTCGGATAGGAATTACCCAAATCCGACCCTGGTTCTTTCAAACCAATTATTGATAAAAAGACGTTCTGTGAATAGGTAATTATTCTTTGATTGATTAATTCTTTTTATCAAAAATATCTTCTAGAGATATACATTTTTAAAACATTCATTCCGATATATATACAGAATCATTAAACCTCTCTTATCAAATCCTTTGATTACTTAAAACCCTTTTAAAATTTGATTAATTCGAAATCATTTCATTTCTTACTAAGAAAAATATTTCCAAATCATTTCATTTAAATCTTAACATAGATTTCTTAATTCAAAACCCAAAATTTTGATTGAGTTAAAACCATATTATCAAGGGTGTTAATCCTAAAATAGTAAAGATTAAGTGAGAAAAATTTGTAGTAATCATCTAATTCTATTTAATATCATTTCCCGTATTCAACAAATACTAATGGGCAGAATAACCGTGAAATCACCTTTTAAATTCCACGAATAATACGAGTTCCTTTTTCGGGCTTTAACACCAAGTATAAGAAGATTATCCCCATAAAATGCAAGTTATTTATATTTGGAAAATCATATTCTTTATACTTTGGAAAATTTTGATCCAAGTAAATCAAATTTACTATCCGCTCCGTCGGGCCAGTCCGGATAGCCAATGAGGGCAGGAAACTAGTTTTCCAAACCCAAGCCTAGACACCATCTCTCTGTCACCCATATGGCGGTCAAGTTATTTGATCGACTCTAAATCATTTAATGTTTAACCATTACATAAATCCTTCATATCACCTTAAAGTACTTTATTAATCATTTAAAAACATTTACAAATGATTTGGAAAAGAATGGTTGCGTTTAAAACCATATTTCAAAAGTTAAAGAAAAGTGCTACGGAAAGTGCTTTTTAAGCTATATTGATCAAAACGACTTTTTATCATTTGGAAATTCATTTTTATTAGTCATATCACATTTTAAAACGTGTTTAAAGATTTTTAGAATTTAATTCATATTTTTAAACAATTTTAAAATATCATTTTCAAATGAATCCTTTTATTGATTCCAAACTGCAAAACCGCGATTTTTCCAAAAACTTGTTTTACTCATTTTTCAAGATCTACGTATCGAAATCTCGATTTTCTTTCTTTTTTTGAAAATTATTGATATAATAGTTTGAAAAATTCTTATCTCGAAGAATTCCGAGCTAAATTCCATTCTATATACTTGTTTGACTTTTATGGCACGAAATCACGAACTATCGTTACGCAACGCGCCTATTTTTGACTAAATTTTCAATTACCTTTCAAACTTCATCAAAACACTTTCATACATTAATAAATCATTTCAAACTCATTTTAAAACCTTTTTAAATAGGTTGAACATTCCATATACACCAATTCATTCAATAAAGGAAAGTGATTTCCTTTGTGCTTATCGATGAGTATTTAAACGTGACTTGTATATATATTCAACAACAATATTAAACAGCCAAACTTGATGATCAAAGCATATTAAATTTCCATTGCAAACATCATGTCATAATCCAAGAATATAATATAAGTAAGAGTTTCTCACTTTCATTTTTCCCATGGGCTAGTCTAAAATCGGCTATAGCTTCGCTATGATGGCTTTAAACTCTACGGAACCAAACACTTTGGCCTTGAATGGGCTTGACCCACCCTACAATGCTTACGGCCTTGATGGTGTGAGGAGGAAGGCTCGGCCAAAGGAAGAAAGGAGGGTGGCCGTGGGTTTTATGAGGAGTTTGATGATAGTTTGAGGCGGTTTTACTAACATATATGTATTATATGGTTTTAATTTTCTTTTGCTAAATAATTTGCCATTATTTTACTAAGCGTTGAAGCCATGAAAAAAATCTTGGAATTGGAGGAGAAGATGATAAGAATGTGGTGAAAAAATATGAGAAAGTGTATGGGTATTCATAGGAGAAAACTTGGACAAATATCTAATGGTAAAATTACCATTTTGCCCTCGAGCCACATCCATCCTAGCCTCCGCTACAAGCACGGCAGCCCCCTCCTACATATGTTATGGTGATGTTAAGGTGGTGGTGGTGATGATGGCATTGAAAGGTGAGTTGTTGTTTGCCTTTTGGTTGCTTAAGTATTTAGTCTTAGGAAATTATTTTTATATTTTGTAATATATATATATATATATGTTTAAATGTACATGTACATACATACATACATACATACATATATACACACACGTTATGTTGTCCATGTGACATGTATATATATATGTACATGTATGTGCATAAGAGGATAACAACATTCTGATGACTTCGAACAACTTTTGTTCATTAAACCGTTGAAAATAGGAAAACCGATTTCCAGTTATATTTTCACTTATTAGTTAATATAAATATATTTGTAAACAAAATTTGAAATCAAATTTCTTATTATTTTAAATGAATTAAAAAGATCACATTTGAATTATAAAATTATATAAATTAATATTAATAATTATTTACAATAATTGCTATTATACCGATAAAACGATATCGATTTTTTTTCTTATTTTTTCAAATCAATTATATGTTTTTATAAAACTATTGTACATGATTTATTAACACTTTATAACCATTTAAAATTAATTATCACTATTAAAAACAATTATTTAAATAATTATAATAATTATTAAATCATTAAATCTCAATTAAATTAAATTAATTATAAGGACATTACTAACGATGTCAAAAACATATTTTATCTCCAAAAATAAAAAAATTGGTTTTATTCCATACTCTTGTTCAATTATAAAAATAAGTATATGTATCCAACTCTACATGCGATGTTTTACGATTATAGAGCTGTTTATCGATAAAAAGTTTTCGACCATTTTATCGATTTAAATCCCGATGAAAATATTTTTGTAAATATTTATTCAAAATAAGATTACTATTATTTATTATTTGTATTATCAACCTTTTATTGAAATTTTTTAAAAATATATATAACTTATCAAAGTGATAAATTTGCGGGTCGTTACAGACTTCCCCCCTTAAAAGAATTTCGTCCTCGAAATTACAATGCAAAACCCAAAGGTGTTTGCCCAAAATATTTATTTTTAAACTTACACTCATACGATGTATATAGATCGTATGTATGCAATATCCGATTCAATCTACTATTCTAATCCACAACTTTACTTCTGAACAAGTATTGATCCCCCGATCCTCTAGTGCGGACTCCGATGAGGCTTTTAGATCAGAATTTTAGTTTTCCTTGCATAGCTCTCAACAATGATAGAAAACTCAAGTATCTAACCACAAACCCTCATCAATGTTCATCGTCAAGAATCAAGCGATAAATCCTTTTTCGGATTGGTTTAAGTACCTCAAAGTTCTGCACTCGAATCTTAGATTAAATCGTGTGAGGAAATAATCCACATACTTCATATGTATTTATTGACCTTTCCAAAATTCTTATGAAAATATTTCATAAAAATTCCATCTTTTATAAAGGTATTTCTTTATACATAACCATTTTACATTTTTTATTTCCAAAGAGTTTTACTTAAAAATACATTTCCTTTCAAAATATTACTATCGTTTTATTATAACACATTTCTAAACATATCTTAATGGTTTCTAAAAAAACTCATTTTCTAAATAATTCATTAAATTACCATAAACTTCCTTTATTAGTCAGGACTTAATGTTTCTTTAATACATATATTGTAATTTCTCTTATCTTTGATTTTCTTTAGATTATTTATCTATTGATTCTTCTTTTAAGCTTTTTAATTATTTCATAATACCGATTCTTCTTCATATAATAAAAATCTTTTATTTAAATTTTCTTACTTCTTCCCAAAAATTCTTATTTAAAAGATTAATATAAATGCAAAGTTGGAACAAGCATCATATTATAAATATTCATACTTTTACATTTACCATTCCAATTTAAACTTGGGTTAAAAAGAAAACCCCCTCCCTTACATTGATATGATATAAAATACTAATCAAAATGACATCCCAGCCGAACTACTGTATAATAATAAAACTACCCGTAACTACCCTACCCCACATCTCTTTTACTCCTCTGAGTCTGAAGCTAATGGCAGGCTCCGACTCTCAAGGTCTATTGTAACTTCTACCACTCCTTCCTCATCACTTTTTAGCTCACCGTCGGCCTCATTGGCGTCCTCATCTTGTTGCATTTCTTTGACAACCCGGATTTTTCGACGTTGGATTTGGAATATTTAAATGGTTTTAAATATCGAAATTTGGATTATAAATTGAATTTTAGTATGAAAAGTTTATTTTCATTTATAAAATAAATGCAGAATTTAAATATAGCGGGTTATTGGATAATTGAATTTAATAACGGAGAATTAGTTAAAATATTTAATCTTGAGATTTAAGCTGGTTCAAAATATTTTAAAGGGCTTATAAAATTTATATTGATAGTAATAAAGGTAATAAAATTTTAAATTTGAATTTTAGGGTGATTTGTTCAGTTTTAAAAATATATCATTTAAATTGATATTTAAAAATAGCCTTCCGAGGCACAGTCTCGAAATTCGATGAAACCAGTTTCATTGGATCCGTAATATTGTATTATTATCGAATTTCAAATTTCATAGCTTTTGGAGTTATCGTGTAGCCGTACGAGATATAAATGCACTGAAATCTATATCGATAATTCAATATAATAACTGGGTCCAAAAAGCTATCTTCTCCATACGATCGAATTAGGACTCGAAGCTCTTTCCATTACGTTCGGAATAGGAGTATAACTTTATGAACGCCTAGCGGCATGCCTCGATAGGAGGTCGAGATTTTAAGTTGTGAATTCGGGACGATTTAAATTTAAAAATATAATATATATAGTGTAACGACCCAGAATTTTTGATAATTAAAATTCGAATATTTAATTGATTTTAAATATTAATAAGTGGAATTAATAAGTCGGATAATTTAAAAAAAATTCGAATATTGAGTTTAATTGGATAGTTAAATCAATAATTTAATTGTGAAATTCCAGAAATAATTTAAATCTGGATTAAATAAGAATGAAAATGATTTGTAAATTTTATTTAATCATACTGGAGTTATAGAAAGGTTATAGAACTTTTAAAATTGAATTTGGAGTTAATCTGTGAAAATCGAATATTTTAATATTTAATTATCGACTGTAAAAATAGCCAATTTTCGGACAGTCTCAGAATTGAACAAGACCAGTTCCATTGGATCCGTAATAGTTAGTTATTATCGGATTTCAATTTTCGTAGCAATCGAAGTTGTTGATTGGCCGTGGCAGCTCGAAACGCATCGATATCGTTTTAATTTTAAATCGTCGAGTTAAAATAGTCATTTTTCAAAAAGTCTCGGATTTCGACGAAACCAGTTTCATCGGATCCGTAATGTGATATTATTGTAAGATTTCAAATTTCGTAATTTTTGGATTTATCGTTTGTCCGGGGCAAGCCAAAACGCCTCGAAATCAATTTAAATCTGTTTATTTAAATTGATCGTTTAATTCCATATCTTGCACAGACGATCGAATTAGCTTTCGAAACCTGTTCCATTGTGTCCGGAACGCGGGATAAACCCCAGAAACGCTAGCTTCGGCGCGTAAATCGGAGTTCGGAAAAGTCGGATAAATAGTGTCGTTCAAAACTCTATAAATACCCCCCATTTATCACAAAAAAATAAAAAAAATAAAAACTAAGGTTAGCCGTCTCCACCCAAACGAACGGCCAGGGAAGCTCGATTCTTCTCCTCCATTTTCCTCTCGATCCAATCATTTTTAGCGAAAATTGTCAACTAGAAAAACGTAGAGGGTGACGAGCTCTCTCGATCCATACGGCTGTGATTATCATCGAAGCGTCGTAGGAGGCACAACTGGCCAGAGAAGAGGCGCCGTTCGGCCTCGTGTTGCGTGCGAACGATGGGACCGGGCTCTGCCGTATTTGGCGCGGGGGTCGGCGTGGGGTAGGGCTTCCAAACGGTGGTGCCTGATCGAATGCTAGGGGACCGGAGATGGGTGCGAAATGATGAAGTCAAACGGCGGCTAGTGGGTTACGGCTTCGTTCAAAATACTGGAGATGATGAAAGTCGCATGCGTACGATCTGGGCTATGAAATGAACGGCAGTGATGGATAAGGGCTTGTAAATAAAGAAGATTAAATTTGAAATTGAATATATTAGATTGTATTAAGTTTGTAATGCCGTAACTTTGTCATACATTATCAGAAAATTACGAAACCAGTTGCGTTGTCTTCGTTTCGTCGAGCACTTCGCTGTGCAACTGAATTGGAGCCAATTGGAGCTAGTGTAAATTTTGGATGAAATCAAACGTCTGTTTATTTTATTCGAAATAAACGCTGGAATCAGAATTAAAATCACGGTGAGATTTTTCTCACTCAAATGAAAAGTGGAATTTTCAGTTATTTATTGATTGATGATTTGATTGCTATTGGATGTGGTATTAGATATGATAGGATATATCTATATATATAGCAGTATATACATATTGGCATATGTATATATTGGATTGATGATTTCCCGCCTCGTATAGCGGATGAGACCCTATTGCGCCGTTAGTAAGCGGATTTATAAAAACCTATATACCGCGATAATTCCATACTGAAGCGGAATTGGTATTGTGCTAACATCTTTGGATGCAGGGAAACAGGTTGGAGGGATCCAACTGGACCCCTCACATTGATTGAATTTATTTCTATCGTGATATGAATCTGTGAATGATTATAGTGATGCTATACATCATATTGATATCTGGAAATTGTTTGAAAGCTAAAATTTAGCTGAATGGATGTTTTGACATCATTGGATTCCAAAAATAAACGAAATTGAATTTTTGAAATCAAAGTAGAAATTTCTAAGTGAATCAATTTTTGAAATTGAATATATTTTGAAAAAAGAAAATTTTAAAGTATAAAAAGTTAATTTTTATAATCTTATCGAATTAATTCCAGAATCAAGTGAAAATGTTAAATAAATGGATTTCGTAAAATAGTGATTATAAATTGAAGAATTTAATTTAAGAATTTGGATTTTTAAATAGACTGAAAGAAACAATTGAAATATAATTTCTTTGAAAGGAATTTATTTAGTAGTGATAAATAAAATTAGAAATCAATCTGTAATTGATTTAGTATTTGGAGAAGAACTTTGAGAAATCAGTATGGAATCTTTTATTTAAAGTTGAAAATAAATTTAGAAATCAATATTGAAATTGATTTGGTATTGAAGTTTTAATAAATGGAATTGGAATTTATAAAAGTTGGTTATAAATCCGAAATCACTTATTTTGATAAGTAAAATTTAGAAGTTAATAAAAGGAGAATTTTATAAATCAAAGTTGTTAGAAAATATAAAGGTGAATTTATAAACGTAGTTTTATAAATTCGAAATCAATCAAATTTGATGAATTTAAATATAGAGATTATTAAGAGAATTTTATCTACGATTTTGGACAGTGGATAATTTTAGAAATAAATGTGTAGAAAAGATTGAAATGTGGTTAGTGAAGTATATTCACGATTTTGGACAGTGAATATATCTTTAAGTAAAATGAATATGGTTTTGGAAAAATGATATTTGAAATAAAGTTAATTGTTTTAAAAGATGTTTTAAAACGTGTGAACTATCGAAATCATAGATTTCAACATTTATTGTTGAAATAGACGTTTTCGAAAAATAAGGAAATGATGGACTATAACACTGTTGTTATAGTAAATGATTTCCGAAAGGAAATGTTTTGATGTGGTATTGGGATCTATATATCTATTAAAATCCGAATCCCTATACTAGTGATTTTGAGTCGTCGTAACGATGTTTTACGTAACATTCGTTTTGACTCAACTAAAATGTGTTTTAAGAATGATTTCCTTAAAGAATGAATATATACTTAACTTTGATTTAAGTATATCGAATATTTTCAAGTGTTGAAAATAAATAGTTTTGTGAATTACTTATTTTAAATAAATATGGAAATGCTTTTCCAATATGAAGTGAACTGTTTAGAGATTTTATCTTTCAAAGATAAATTGAAAAGTGAATATTTGAAAATTTGTTTTCAAACGGTTAAGTGTGGAAATTTTATATCTAGTAAAGATATTTTTGAAGATAAATAATTTGGGAAATTTATTTGGAATCTGATGATGTTGCGCATCTTTATTGATAGTTAAATAACCGACTATCAATAATTACCTTTAGATAGGTATTTGTTGTGAATTGGATGAAATTGAATGCCACACTTATTTTTGAAAAATCGCTCACTATTCGGGTTAGCCGGGAAAGGACCATGGGGTCATATAACCCATTCCGAATATGTGATACGTCGTTATGAATTGCATTCGAAGACCGGTGTTGAAGACCGGATATTTTTGAAAACGAAAGGATTACCGTCGAGTTACTCTACATCGACTGATCTTCGATTTAGAGGTTTTATCACCCTTAGTGACGGGAAGTCCTGACGTGATTGAAAATTATCCGGATATGCAAGGGCTTCGTGAGAAGTGCCTTCGGTTCTGTTCGATCCCGGAACAGACTTGTATGGATTGTGTGTCTGACGTTACAATTTGAGATATAAAGCTGATTTCTTTCAAATACATTTCTGTTGGTGGCGGAGAATTTATTCTCTTAGCTTAACACCCTTCTCTGAGACGTACGAGCTCAGAGGTTATGTAGTTGAAATTTATCAGCGATATATCCCAATTTGGTAACGTGGCATACTGAGTGTTGCTGTGAAATGATCAGTGTTTGATCATTTGTGATATGATCATTTGTTTGATCTTATATCTTTGTGATCATAGGTTGATCATTTTGTTTGACCCGAAGCAGGGCTTTTTGAGAAAGCGTAGCTTTGTGGACGAGACTTCGTCGAGCCTCACACCCCGGAAATGGTCGAAACAGGAAGGATGCGGCAAGGTTCTAGGGAGTAGCGCCCCTTAGTGTATGTCATTCCTTCTGGATAAAGGTGGTATCATGGTATGGAGCCCAGATACTTAACCTCTGTGGTTACTGCATTATTTTTCTATGTGGTTTGTTGGAAATCGGGGATCCTCGGGAAGATCGGTGACGATCGGGGGATGGCATACGCGTGTCAGTAGTTACCTATTTTTGCAGAGGTAACCCGACCTTGTGTTGGCAGAGATCCGGTTAGGTTCTCGGGTCGTCTATTCCAGGGACGTACCCATCGTGGATAGGAAGTTCCTTAGCCTGACCATTTGTTGGAAATCCAAAGAAACAATACGATCTTGTACGGTTTTAGTTGTAGAACCTATCATTCACTTATGGTGGTCACCACTGTTTGGATGTAGCTATAGTAGGCATAAGTGCGGAATGCCTATGCTGGCTAAGATTAATATTATACCTTCGAAATGATTTCTACACTATGCACTAATAATAATAATATCAAAATGATTTGATTTTGCGTAGTAAGCATCTTTGACTATCATAAGAAGAAATCTCCTCCAAGTCTGCGTTTGCATTGTGTGTGTGGCGGGAGGTCTTATGGTAGTTTCATTTTCCAAAAGCATTGCGAATTTACTTTAAAATCTTTCTGTTGATTATTTTAAAGATAAATAACTGTTTTACGATCTCACACCAGTCACCATGACTGACTCGGAGTTTATTGTTCCCTTCTAAACTCTGGGTGCCCACAAATTTTCCACACGGGCAGCCTAGAGTTATGTTATCAGGATATTCTGGATATTCTGGAGCTTTGGAGATAAGCTGGAGGACGAGACGTAGTATTTGTATCTGATAGTATTTATTCCGCTGTGTATTCTGTATGAGGACAAGTTTATATAACTGTCCATTGTTGTATATTGACTCTGATGATTGATGTATATATAAACTGATATAGTTCTTTGTTTTAAAAGACTAGTAATTATCTATTGTATATTATTCCGCTGCGATGTGTAAGATTCTGATATTGTTTTCTGTTGCTGTTCTGTTGTTCTGTTGTTCTTCTTTCTTTTTCTTCTATCTTCTTCTTCTACTTTTTTCTTCTTTCTTAAAACCATAACTTTTCGGGTTTCCGGCATTCGATGGCTCAGCAGTCGATAAAGTGAGTATCGATGTTGAGTTTTCGAAAGTCGAAAATTTTCGGGATGTTACATATAGGTTGACTGGTCAAGGAGATTTTCATGTCGACTTTATTCAAATCAAATCTGCTTTTCCCCTCTAACACGCAACCCTCCTTTCCTTTCCTCTTTCCCATCTTCTTCCATCGATTTAACATCAACCGAAAGCGAGATTTGAAAAAAATAATAATAAAAATTTGATGCTTTCGTTATAAATCTCGAGTACCCTTTCATTTTTCTTCGTTCAAGAACACAGTCGAAATCGTTCGTTCTCCCTCGTTCAAATTCATTTCTTCCTAAACACTCGAACCGGCAAGTTTGTGATTGTCGGGGAAGGAGGGGAGGGGCTCGCGAGGGTCAAGGTTATTTTCTCTGGTGCGCGCGCGGCAGCGTTGAGGCGAGGTGGTGTCGACCGATTTGGGTGGTGTGGTTTTCGAAGGAGATGGCGGTGGCCGAGCCTCTCAAATCAAAAGCAATTCGAGATAGGGGTTTGTTTAGCTTTGGGAGGTGGAGCGGAGTGTGTTCGAGGGCGAGGTAGATGGATTTTGGTGTGTCGTAGTGATGTACGAAAGAGGCTGATGGAGGGTCGTCGCTTTGGCTTGTGTGTTCGAGCAGGGAGGCAGTGAGGTATAGGTGTTGTTTTTTTTAGATTAATAAATATATATATGTACATATAGGAATTAGAAAAATTATTTCAACTATAAACTGTTTTAAGGAAATTTTTTACAGTAAGGTATATATGCCATTTATTTTTCAATTTAAAGATTTACATGTATATTTGTATATATACAGTAAAGGAAAAGTATAATACAAGTATAAATATATATACACACACACACACACACATACCTATTTTAATTTAAAAGTATATAGATAAACAGAAATATATATAGGTAAGGTTTTGGGAAAAAATAAATAGGAATTATAAAATGTTGGAAGTTTATATAAAATTAGGTTTTTTTTTGAAATCTATATAGATTATTTTTATAAGTATATATGTAGTTTCAAAAATAAAATAAATATACATATATACATTTTAAATCTACAAGTTTATTTTAAAACTATGTATTTATGGTGATTAATTTATTTAATAAACTTATTTAATTATTTTAGCCACTAAAAATAATTTATTAAAGGAAAATTAGTTTAAATTAAATTATTAGTAAATTAAATTATTAAATTGTAATTAATTGTCTGATTATTCAAAATGTTAATAAACCGTATAATGTTTATACAAGGTCTAAAAATCATGAAGAAAGCAAGCCGAAATGGAAATGGGTTGCAAATAAAATAAAGGTGGGATTTTCTCACTCATTTAGATTACCCTATTTAAATTTAAATGTTAAGTTTAAATTATTGGATGCCTGACTTGATTGATAAATTTATCTGTTGGATGTTATATATATAGTACTATATATAGTAGTATTAGAGTGATTGATATATGATATTCCCACATTATATAGCGGATGAGACCCTATACGCCTCGCATAATAGCGGATGACCCTATATACCGCGATATTCCCCTCGAAGTGAGATTGGTATTTTATTTGTTGACTTACATCTGTGGATGTAGGAAAACAGGTTGGAGGGATCCAACAAGATTCCTCAAAAATATTTACTGTTTCATATATATATATATATATATATATTGATATATGATATGATGGATAAATTGATATAGATCGTGGGTGAATTGAATTAGTAAAATGTTAAATAAGATGGAAAATTTAATAAAGGAATTTAAAAGGAAATTTGAAAGAATTTATTTATATTGAAAATTTGATTTATTCTAAAGGGAATTAAGTAGAACAGAAAAATATGTTAAATAACTAGGGTTATACTTAACTATTTGAAAATTGGTTTAAGTAGAGACTTGGAAATAAAATTATATATATTAAGTGCTTGAAGAGATATTGGAATCGATAAATAGTTTTGAAATAAAATGGAGTTTTATTAAGGGAAGATTATAAAATGGAATCATAAATAGAATTTGTTATTTTAAATAAATGGGAAGCTCAAAGGAGTTTATAAATTTATAAACGGGGTTTATAAATAAGATGGAATGATATTAGTGGATATATAAAATATAAGTTGATGGTGCGAACTTATATCGGGAAATGGAACTTGTTTTGAAAAGAAACAATGGAATATATTTCAAATAAGAGAAATGGCGATTAATTTGGATATAGTCGATGTGATACGAATCAAGAGGAATTTATGAATTTAATTGGTGAATATTGGATTTTCTTAAAAGTAGATTTTCGTGTGAAACGAGTTGGAAATTTACAAATAAAGTTGCAAATGATTTTTGAAAGAAATAGGAAATAAATGAATATTTTCCAAGTGTTGAAAATCAAATGGAATGGGAAAAATATTCTAAGGATCGGGCAAGAGTAGAAATTTGTTCTATGAGAATAAAAAGGGATTTGAAAACTATTTTCAAAGTGTGAAGTATGGAAATAATATCTTGGGTAGATATTTTGAAATAAATAATATGGAAAATTATTTAAGGCCTGATGGTTACTTGTGGATGTTATTTGATAGTTAGATAACCGACTATCAATATTGGCCAATGCGCTGATCGTTTCGAAGAGACTGGGATCGGATTTAATTATCCGAAAACCACTTCTATTCGGTTTGAACGTAGCGAATGAAGACCGTGAAGATGATGAAGATTGTGATTCGATTTGCCTAGACCCAGGTCAACTTGTATGGACGAATGCTATCAAAACATCGTCATTGGAGGACGATGAGCATTCTAAGTAAATGTGTTTGTGATGCCTCACCTCTATACTCACACAAGCCAAGGACACTACTGGGTAATGCCGTCGACTAGCACAAAGAATAAGGCTATTGAGGAGCGACCATCTGTGTAATTGCTTTGTGCGAGTACCGATATGTCAGATAGAATGACTTGCATTTCACTTCAGGAGGAAATCCTACATATTAAATACAAACTCAAAGCTACTACCAGTGGCTATGCGGGCTTCGGAAACAAATATAGAAATATGCATAACACAAATCAGTCATAGATATTCATATCACAAAGGCCGAATCAGATATGAATATAACATATGAAAGTGTACATCAAAGTAGCGGTCATACAAGATCCACTACATCACAAAAGAATAGGTACAAGTGCTAGACAAAAGAATAAGTATACATCAAGGAGTCTCTATCTTGAATGTATAATAACAAAAACTACTAATCTAAAGTAATTAGCCAAAAATCAGATGATGGTCCCTGATAAGAAGTCAAGTAGAAGCACCTGAAATACCTCGGTCTGACCCGAGTATTATTTAAGAAGAAAAATAATAAACGGATCTGTTTAGCTATATATATCATATAAAATGAGAAAGGATAAGAGATATGACAAATACGTATGATAACAATAATGCCATACTTTGACAAGTATACATCAGATAACAACAAAAATCATACAATATCTCAAATATTCTCAAACACTAAAAATAATGCCATATTCTTTAAATTATTCACCATAACACAAATATTGATAGAGCTTATCAATGCATATCATCAAAATTGGTGAAACACAAATTCTAGAAATCACCAACTAGAAATCCAGAAATCACAAAGAGGGGGAGGCCTACCACAAACGGGAGCATGAAAACCCACCAACACGTGTATCACAAATGGTCCGCTATCCCATAAAATGAGCCAGAGCTCCTCCAAATAGGATATAGTCCCCCCTTGCGGACTATGATCCAAAGCTCCTCCAAACAGGATATAGTCCCCCATTGCGGACTATGAGCCAAAGCTCCTCCTATGAGCCAAAGCTCCTCCAAACAGGGTATAGTCCCCCTTTGCGGACTATGAGCCATAGCTCCTCCTATGAGCCGAAGCTCCTCCAAACAGGGTATAGTCCCCCTTTGCGGACAAAGAGACATCGCACATCGCTAGTCTAAATCACCAAAGGATCATCATTGATCGATAAGTTTAAATTACACAAAGCTTGTAAATAAATGGGTTTAGCTTCATGTCCCATAACCACTGGCTTAATTTAAATATCTGCGAACAAATTGTAGATTTCCACTCGAAAATTGTCACAAGAGTTCAATCGAACAAGTCTATGAATTAACCGACTAAGTAGCGCAAGCGTTTCATACCACTTGTTTTGCTAAGTCGTTTAATTGAATTTCTCGTATGATAGAGGTAATGTTTTGTATAGACTAATAGATTGGAAAACGGATTTAAAAACGAGCTTTATATTTAAAATAGTGTCGAAATCGTTTTAATGAAAGAGTTTTAGTATTTACTACTAGTATCGAAACCTTTGTATTTTAAAGTGACAAATCACAAAAATGATTGTAAAAACAATCAATCAACAAAAATTCACATACGACAATGTGAATCAAATCCATAAAAATCGATATCAAATCCATCAAATGGATATTCCCAAAAATCCAAAGAAAGAAGTCATTAAAGTCGATAATAAGTGAAAACAACTAACCGGATTAACAAAAATCGATTAAAATTGGAAATCCACTAAAAAAACAGCCAAAAATAGGCAAAATGAACAGTTCCAGAAGTCTGGTTGAAAATCCATACGTCTGGATTTAGGTTCTGGAAATTTTCAGAAACCTTCCAGACGTCTGAATTCTAACTAGACGTGTGAAAACTAACCAGACATTTGATAGGTTTGGACCAGACGTCTGGTCCGAGTCTTTGCATTTTTTTTCTTTTCTACCGTATATTTTTTTCATCTGCTGCCCAAACCAGACGTCTGGACCTTCCAACTAGACGTCCGGTTGCCATTTCTGGGCAACAATTTTCCTAGGCCAATGATGGCCAAAATGATTCGGAAGCGATCGGACGAGTGACGGAGGCTAGGGATTTATGCCAAGCGACAACCCAGTCCTTTAGGCTCTTCGATACACCCCAAATAACACGTCCAAATATCCAAGATAGGATCTTTAAAGATTTTGTAACAACCCGCATATCTATCGATTTTATATTTAAATATTTTATCGTTAGTCGGATGTTAGTCCGAAAAGCTACTTTTTGCATACGGTCAAATTAGGACTCGAGACCACCCCCATTGAGTTCAAAATGACGTTTGCGATCTTTTTGAGTGTAAACTTCGATATGTTTGGAGATAGTGAAATTTTCGTCACTTTTCCCACTTGTGACTTTGGTTGGGACTGCACCTTCTTAACTCAGCCCAACTCCCTCTTCTCTTCATCACTTCATCAAATACTTCAAGCTTCTTCAAAAATGGTGGAGGGAAAGAGAAATTAAAATTTCCAAGCTCGAGATCTTTATTGAATTCAGCATCAAACTCCGACTTCAAGGTGAAGAACATAGATTCAAGCTAGGGGTTGATTCTTGCTTTGCTCTTAAGCTCTCCAACATCAATTTCGTGGAAAAGGTGAGATTTTTAATCTCACATCTCGCCTATAACTGTCATTGGGTTGTTGGAAATGACTTCCTATCACTTTAGCATTAATGTTTGCAACTGGTTTGGATTGAATTGGTGAGAAACTCAAGTTTCAGTGCTGTTTGCAAATTCTGGCCCTAGGTCGTTCTGCCCTCCTTAGGTCGTCCAGGCTGCTAGCTCGCGTGTTGAAAAGTCTCCACTTTCTTAGGTCGTTCACGAGTTAGGACTTAGGTCGCTTGCGTGCTTAGGTCGTTCTGGCTTAGGTCGTAGGGAAATAAGTCGTAGGTCGAAACAGCTTTAAGTCTTAGGTCGTTGCCGACCTAAAATTCCAAGGCAAACCACTAAGTCGCTCGAATTTTGTTAAGTCTTAGGTCGTTGCCGACCTAAAATCCCCAGGAAAAACGTTAGGTCGTTACCGACCTATAATCTCCAGGCAAAGTGTTAGGTCGTTGCCGACCTATAATCCCCCAGGCAAACTTTAGGTCGCTCGCACTGGCTTATCTCGTAGGTCGTCTCCGACCTAAGCTTCTTTTCCATAAGTCGTTCGCGAGTCAAGTGTTAGGTCGTCTCCGACCTAACGCCCTCGTCACCTTAGGTCGTAGCTCGTAAGTCGCTCGACCCTGCTAAGTCTTTAAGTCGCTCGAGTTAGGTCGGCCAGTATATCTCGTAGGTCGTCTCCGACTTATCCTCCAGTTAAGTCGTTCGACCCTCTAGGTCGTTCGAGTTAGGTCGTTGGACCATTTACCTTAGGTCGCTTGACCTTAAGTCGTAGGTCGTCTCTGACCTATGCCCCACTAAGTCGCATCCCACTTAGGTCGCAGGACTCTGTAAGTCGTAGGTCGTCGCCGACCTTACACTTGGTCTTTTTAGTTCGCGATTTCCTTAGGTCGTATGACCTATTTTTCCTTAGGTCGCTGGACCGCTTGCCTTCACTAGGTCGTACCGTGACGGGGCGCTGCCCCGCACCCCGCCGTGGGTGCTGCCCCGCACCCCGCCGTGGGCGCTGCCCCCTGGACCCCCGCGACCTGACCGGGCAGGTCGAACCCCGTATTACTCTGCGTAGGCAATCTCTTCTGAAAAACATTTATCAGAATTTCTACTTTGATGGTATTGGGATTGACTTCTTTGGACTTTACTCACGTCTTCGAACGTGAATTGATTTGTTTCTACAATCGTTTTATGACTTGTCACTTTAAAGATATATGAAGGTTTCAATACTAATAGTAAATATCAAAACTCTTTCATCAAAGCGATTTCAACACTATTTTAAATATCAAAAGTTCGTTTTCTCAAACCGATTTTCAATCTACTAGTATATACAAGCCTTTACTTCACTCGAACGAGAAATCGACTTAAACGACTTAGTAAAACGGGTGGTATGAAACGCTTGCGTTCACTTCGTCGGTTAGCTCTTGGACTTGTTCGATTGAACCCTTTTTGTGACAATTTCCTAGTGAAGATTTACAGCTTGTTCGTAAATATTTAAGTTAAGCAAGTGGTTATGGGACATGAAGCTAAACTCATATATTTACTAGCTTGGTGTGATTGACACTTCCTTATGATCATGACGATCATTTTTGTGATTTAGACTAGCGATTGTGCGATGTCTCTTCGTCCGTGTGTCGGACTTGCCTTCGGGCCATCCGTGTGTTCGGAAAATTCAAATGGATGGCTTCCATGAGATAGCTTCTCGTCCGTGTGTTCGGACTTCCCCCTTTTAGTGATTTCTGGATTTCGTGTGTTGATTTCTGGGATTTGTTCTGGATTTCGTGTGTTGATTTCTGGATTTAGTGCTTCACCAACTTTTGTGGATTTCACTGATATGATATCAGTTTTTGTGTATTGGTGAATTTGTGTGTCATTACCTTTTTATGTGTTTGGATCTTTGAGAAGATTCTTGTGACATTGATTAATCCCTTGTTGATTATCATTTACATACTTATAGTAGTATGCCATCATGGTAATTATATGTTTATGCCATACCCCTTATCCTATATCATGTCATCTGATATTTATAGTTAGACTGATCCGTTTATTATTTTCTTATAAATAATACTCGGGTCATACCGAGATGTTACGGGTGCTTCTGCTTGACTTCTCTTCTGGATTACTCTGACTTTTGGCTAACTACATAGATTAGTAGTTTTTGGTTGTACACCTTTGAGATATAGACTCTATGTTATGTACTTATTCTTTTGTATAGCACGTGATGCTATTCTTTTGTATTATAGTGGATCTTTCTGACCACTACTCTGATGTACACTTTCATGTGATATATATTTATTCATATCTTCTTCCGCCTTTGTGATATGGATGTCTGTGACTGATTTCTGTTATGATTATTTCTATGTTTGTTTCCGAAGATTATATATAGCCACCGTGTGATAGCTTTGTGTTTGTATCGGTATGTCGGATTTCCTCCTTAAAAGATATGCATTCTATTCTATCTGACGTATCGGTGCTCGCACAAAGAAGTTACATGGATGGTCGCTCCTCCACAGCCTTATTCTCCGTGCTAATTGACAGCACTACATCATAGTGTTCTTGGTTAGCGTGGGTTTAGAGGTGGGGCGTCACAGATTTAGACTTCAAAACACCAAAATTTGGAAAATTCACCAACCAATTCAAAACAAAAGCAAATGAACGTGAATAGAATGCTAGGAATTCATACCTAACAGCAATGAAAACTATAGACATAGATGTGATGTAACGACCCGTATTTTTAACACTTTAAAAATACGATTTAAAATGAAAATTTTGGATAAAAAAATCCGAAGGAAATAAAATTTTGTGTTGTTAAATGTGAATTACAAGTTAAAATACAAAACTGAATTCTGGAATAACTTATTTGTAAATTAAACATGGATGTTAACTTGTAGTGAATGTAAATAATGAATTGAATTTGATTGTAAACCAAATTGGTTATGATTGTAAACAAAGAATAAATAAAATGGTTGATTCAATAATGAAAGTGTAAATCGAAATAAAAGAATTCATTTGGAATTAAATAACTTGAATTTGAATTACAATATAATTGAACGTTGAATCTAATATAATCTTTTATATTGGATTTATAATGGAAAACTGCATTGTAAAAGATTGTTAATTACTGTGAAATTAAAAATGGGATTTGTGAACAATTGAAATTTGATTTAAAAGTTAATAATTTAAAATTGGGAATTTTATATTGAAATTAAACAGTCGAATAATTTATTTTTCGAATATTGGATTTAATTAGACAATTAAATCGATAATTTAATAAGTTAAATTTCAGAAATAATTGAAAATCGAGTTGAATATGATTGAAAATGATTCGTAAAATTTTATCTTATCATATTGGAGTTATAGTAATGTTATAGAACTTTTAAAATTGAATTTAAAGTTAATTTGTGAAAATTGAATATTTTTAATATTTAATTATCAACTGAAAAATAGCCATTTTTCGAACTGTCTCGAAATTCGACGAAACTAGTTCCATTGGATCCGTAATAGTTTATTATTATCAGATTTCAAATTTCGTAGCAATCGGAGTTACCATTTGACCGTGGCAGTTGAAAACGCTTAGAAATTCATTTAATCGGTTTAATTTAAAATCGATCGTTTATTTCCATAACTCACACAGACGATCGAATTAGGCCTTGAAACATGTTCCATTGTGTTCGGAATGCGGGTAAAACATTGCGAACGCCTGTCGACACGTCTTGTTTGGAGTTCGTTTGAAAAAGCTCGTTAAAATTGAAAATAATATTAAATTAATACGGTATACGTATATATTCACGTTCGTATCAGTAAACCCTAGGCCGAGAGTCTCGTGGCCGCCACTTAACAGTTTAATGGCCGAAAACTAGTGATCTTCTCCCTCTATTTTTTCAAAATCCACACTCCGATGGAGGAAACTCCCAACTAGGAAATTGTAGAACCCCTCGTCCTCTTCACATCCATACGGTGGAGTGGCACGAAATTCGACAGGATGGCCAGAAATTGTCACCAAGTAGGCAACGTTTATTCGCGATTCTCGAGTGGTAGGGGGCGCCGAGTGCGGCGGCACGCTGGCCGTGGGTGGAGCAGGCAGCGACGCACCGGGTAGCTGTAGTGGATGGGCGTCACGGCGAAGATGGTGGTCGCGGCATGGAGGAGTTCCGTGTGTGCTTGAGTTCGTTCGTTGCCTGTAGCACGCGTATGGAAGGAAGAAGGCTTGCGTGTGGCCTTGATTTGCTGGTGGAAGATCTAACGGCTGTGATTTTCTGTGGTAAAAAAATGAAGGAAATTTGTTTTAAATTATAAATATATATATATATATATATATATATATGCAATCTTGTAAAACTCATATCTCATCCCTTCGTTATCAGAATCGGACGAAACTTTTTGCATTGGAATCGTGGTGACGAGCTCTACGTCATGGAATTGATTTGGAGACGTTTGAGGCTAACTAAAATTTCAGGTTAAATCGAACGCCGTTCGATTTGATTTGAAATTGAAAATCAAGGTGAGTGTTTTATAACGCTCACAACGTACTAAATATCTTTATGCTAGTTAAATTTGACATTATGAAGTGTTACGATTTTATTTGTCGCTGTTTGATAAAATTTAATTGTCATATAGATTGTCATCGAATTTAATGTTAGAAATTAAAAATTGACAGCCAAATTGAAATTAAAATTTAATTGCGATTAAATTACCTGATATTGATAGCTTTGAAATTGCTGTGAATTGTATTGTCTATTGGATGATTTATTTCGATGGATGCTATTGGTTGATATTTAATTGTTTGGATGTTTATTTGCTTATATATATCATGTGATACATATGACACTGTGATCGGTTAAGTGATATATATTCATCCCTAACATTTAACTGAAATAAATAATCACTTGGCCATAGGATAGAAAATTATATACGGACACCGGGTTGGCTAAATTAATTGATTTTAAAAGTTGTTTTGAAATTATTTAAATGAATTGATTTTAAGAAAAAAATCCAAATTATGGAAATTGAATTATTTTGAATTGGAGCTTGAAATGTTGGAATTTAAACTTGATAAACGAAATTGTTTAATTAATCGAAGTTTAGTTTTTAATTAAAAATTGAAATACGGCATAAATTTTTGGAAGTTGATTTGTTTTAAAGATTGGACTTTTATTCGAACTTTGAATATTTCTAGGAAAATTTATAGGAAATGATATTTCAGGTTTGAGTTTAGAATTGAAATTTGGATTCAAAAATTTGGTATTGAAAGTAAATTTGATTTAATGTTTAAATCGATATTTTGAAATTGGATTTGGAATTGAAATTAGAAATTAATTTGAAATTGGAATTTAAATTAATTTTGAATTGAAATTTAAATTCATTTGGAATTGGGATTGGAATTGGAAATTAATTTGGAATTGGAAATTGATTTAAAATTGGAAATTGAAGGTGAATGGAATTTGTTTATTGGGATCGAAATTTATATGGAATCAAAATTTATTCGAATTGAAATCGGAATTGAATCGATTAAATCGAAATGGAAATTGGAATTGATTTGGGTAGGAAATTGGGAAGTTGACCGGTTTGACTTTGGAATTGTTTTAATGAATATTTTAGTATGAATGATTTAAAATCTATATTCTTTAAATATTGAAATTATTTTGATTTTCAAACTGTTTTACTATATAAACCATTTTTTATATTCAAATTATTTTCGATTAAACTATTTAAATATTTTCTATTAAACTATTTTTAACTATTTAAATATTTTCTATTAAACTACTTTAACTATTTTGATTATTTAAACTACTTTTAAACTACTCAAAACTATTTTCTAAAATTTTCAAGCTGGTAAATAAGGTGAATTGTTTATGTTTAAATCTCGAATTTAAATACGAATTGGGTTAAATGAAGTTGCAACCTAAATTGAAATTCGAAATGATTTTGAAAACGAAATGAGATATTGAGGCGAAATGATTTTGAAATGGCTTTTATTTTTGAAGCGAATATGATATTTTTGATAATCAATGATGAATTGATTTTGAAAATTGCTGTGAATTATATTGTCTATTGGATGATTTATTTCGATGGATGCTATTGGTTGATATTTAATTGTTTGGATGTTTATTTGCTTATATATATCATGTGATACATATGACACTGTGATCGGTTAAGTGATATATATTCATCCCTAACATTTAACTGAAATAAATAATCACTTGGCCATAGGATAGAAAATTATATACGGACACCGGGTTGGCTAAATTAATTGATTTTAAAAGTTGTTTTGAAATTATTTAAATGAATTGATTTTAAGAAAAAAATCCAAATTATGGAAATTGAATTATTTTGAATTGGAGCTTGAAATGTTGGAATTTAAACTTGATAAACGAAATTGTTTAATTAATCGAAGTTTAGTTTTTAATTAAAAATTGAAATACGGCATAAATTTTTGGAAGTTGATTTGTTTTAAAGATTGGACTTTTATTCGAACTTTGAATATTTCTAGGAAAATTTATAGGAAATGATATTTCAGGTTTGAGTTTAGAATTGAAATTTGGATTCAAAAATTTGGTATTGAAAGTAAATTTGATTTAATGTTTAAATCGATATTTTGAAATTGGATTTGGAATTGAAATTGGAAATTAATTTGAAATTGGAATTTAAATTAATTTGGAATTGAAATTTAAATTCATTTGGAATTGGGATTGGAATTGGAAATTAATTTGGAATTGGAAATTGATTTGAAATTGGAAATTGAAGGTGAATGGAATTTGTTTATTGGGATCGAAATTTATATGGAATCAAAATTTATTCGAATTGAAATCGGAATTGAATCGATTAAATCGAAATGGAAATTGGAATTGATTTGGGTAGGAAATTGGGAAGTTGACCGGTTTGACTTTGGAATCGTTTTAATGAATATTTTAGTATGAATGATTTAAAATCTATATTCTTTAAATATTGAAATTATTTTGATTTTCAAACTGTTTTACTATATAAACCATTTTTATATTCAAATTATTTTCGATTAAACTATTTAAATATTTTCTATTAAACTATTTTTAACTATTTAAATATTTTCTATTAAACTACTTTAACTATTTTGATTATTTAAACTACTTTTAAACTACTCAAAACTATTTTCTAAAATTTTCAAGCTGGTAAATAAGGTGAATTGTTTATGTTTAAATCTCGAATTTAAATACGAATTGGGTTAAATGAAGTTGCAACCTAAATTGAAATTCGAAATGATTTTGAAAACGAAATGAGATATTGAGGCGAAATGATTTTGAAATGGCTTTTATTTTTGTAGCGAATATGATATTTTTGATAATCAATTATGAATTGATTTTGAAAATGTAAAAGAGCCATCGGTGTAGTAATACGTAGTTATTAAAGAGATCGGGATCGGATATGGACATACTCTCTGTCGATACCGAAAACCACTTTAATAACTAGTATACGCGGAGTGTTGATCCAGGACGAAGTGGATGGTTTGATGAACGCATTGATTGAAGAAAGAGAACGATATTGGATGACCCCTGACATGACTAAAACAGGAGCCGCGCCGGGCCATTGAGGTTCGCCACCTCTAGCGGACACACTTCTTCGATACCATGTCTATTACATTTGTGATTCGATTTGGGTGCACCCCTCGATTTTGGGAGTGTTGTTTCACGGTGTTGGTGTAGTAGCTGCTATGCCCAACATCAGTCCGGATCACGCAACTACTAGTATCCTAGTTGGTATTGCCTCATGTACCTTGTCATACTGATTATCCTATTCGCGACCACTACGATTTTGATTTGTACCTTTAGTATATGGATTGCCCTCTGGTGACTTCCGGTTTTGGGGAAATTACGGTCTTGTATATGCTCTTGGGAATATAAACTGTGTTAAGGGTGGAATGGGCCATGGCTTAACGATATTTTAATACTTTTACTTTAATGTAGACATATTATAATAGCGTATTGTACTACATAGTAGATAGTTTAACGGATCCTTGAGAGATGGAAAATCCCGTAACATCTCTTAAGTTATTGCACTCACGTTGACACTGGATAGGAGATGTCAAACCCCGTAAACATCTTTGACGCCGTCACACTCATATTTTCTTATTCGATTTGACTTACATGAGATATTTTAGTCCTGACTCGAGTGTTTTGTCTTTTCATTACGCTCGGGTCAGCCTGAGCATTTCAGATAAGGTCGAAGATCTATTTTTGAGGACGAAGATGGAGTTTGGTATTACATCATTTGTATTCTACTACCATATTATTTTTCCTCTGCATTATTGTATTATCTCTGATATGTATGTAACTCTGATTTATGATGTATAATAATAATCAAATTTATTTATTTAACAGCTTCATGAACTGTTATTTTATTATTATATCTTGTTCCTTCCGCTGCAAGATTCTGAGTTTGCTTCTGTTCTTTCTTTCCTTTTCTTATTTAACCCCAATAACCATCCGCCCTTTTGAATGGTTTAGAATCGACAGGTGTATTTGATCGTCGGTTTAAATTGTCCAAAAAGGCGGGTCGTTACAGTTGGTATCAGAGCTTAGGTTTAGCGATAACCTTAGCTTTGTGGGGTCTGACTCTTTATAAATAGGGTAGTAATACCCTATGATAAGTCGCTGAGTGTATAGGTATGAGAGAGCGTATTTGTTAGTGATAAAAATTGTTTTATACTGTGTTGGTTGATTTGTTGAGTGGCTTATGGATTCTGGTCAATACGAGTAATTAACGGCATTGATAGGGATCTCTGAACACTTGAACAGAACAATTCGACATAGTATTGTTTTGAAATTGGGTAAATGAAATAATTTTGCCCTAATTATATTTTATATATAAAGAAATAAATTTTAGAAATTATTATGATTCATCCAGTTTGTTTGGTTGTTAGAAAGGATAATATGGATGGTCATCATTAATGGGATATTGTGTTTTGATAAATAAGGTTTATTACAAAATAAATAATGATAAAACAATTTATAGAATGTTTTAAGAAAGTAAAATTTTGTAAGAATAATTTATAAATGTGACTTATAAATCAAGATAGATTTAAATTGAGAAATATTGAGTTTAAGACCCGGAGATTTTGAAAATGGTTCTCAAAGCTTTGAAGAAAAATATATAGTGATATTAGTTGGAAGATGTTTATGGAAATATTTTGAAAGGGCTTTTAAAAAAGAAGGAATGAATTTAGTACTACTCTCTTCTGTCGCTGGAAAATAATTTCGGTGATGACTGCGCAGCATCATCGACGTTCATTTTCGAGTCTCAAAGTGAAGGAAACTTATGCGAAGCTTTGCTTTGCTTCGAAACTGTTTTGAAAAATGCATTTTGGTTTAAACTTGGAAGGTATGATTTGATATATATACATTTCAAATGATTTTATTTTATTTCAAATGATTTAAAATGAACCGGGCATTTAAATTTCTAAGTCCTGTTAATTAATATTTTTCAAATTATTTGAATGAAATGTGAATAATCAGAACTTATATAATAAGAGGATTAAAAACTCTAAGCTAAAGGTTTTGAGAAACTTTAGAGTTGAAGTGTAACTCTTAAAATTGAAAAGTATTGAAAAGTAAAGAAAATTTAAAACAAGTAAAAATTTGTGAACATTCTAATTTAGTAAAATGAATCCTATAAATTGTATTGTATCAAATTGCATTCTAATAACATATAATATGACTTACCAAATGCTAAAAGTTAAAATGATGTTTTAGATATGAAATGAGATATTATACAAGTAAGCCAAACCTAAAAGTAATTGAAATATACAAGTAAGCAAAACTTAAAAGTAATTAAAATGTATATAAATGGAAATTTGGTTGTGATAAAAATGTTATATACTTAAGTATAATATGAAATGATGAATGGCTAAATGGAATGAGTAAGTAGAATTTAAGGAAGTAGACAAATGAACTAAATAATATCTTTGTAAATTTGTTATAGAATTGAATATAAATTTGCAAAGAAATTATGAAATTGAAATTTGTAGCTTTTGAGGTAATTATAAACTTAGATAAAGTCCAACTTCTTATATATGACTTTTATAGGATGGCTAATAAACTAAATTGTTGGTTAATAAAATGTTCCACAAATAAATCTGTTATTAACTGAAATTATGAAAATGAAGTACATTATTAACCGAAATTATGAAATGAAGTAAATGTAAACAAAGAATTTGGTATAGCTAAGAATAAATGGAAAATGAAATTGAATTTAATTAAAATAGTAAAATTACTTATATACTTAAGTATATTCTGAAATAATCAATGACAAAATTTAATAAATGAGTGAGCTTAAGAAAGTAGACAAATGAATTGCATATTATCTTTGTAAATTAGTTATGGAAAAAAATATAAATTGCAAAGAAATTGGAATTGAATTTGTAACTTTTGAGATAACTGTAAACTAAGAAAATAGACTTTATGGGATGACTATAAACTAAAGTGATGTTTAATAAAATGTTCCACAAATAAATTGGTTATTAACTGAAACTATGAATATGAAGTAAATGTAAACCAAAGAATTTGGTATGGCTAAGAATCAATTGGAAAGGAATTTAAAATTTTATAATGTTTAAAAATGGACTTGAGTAAGTAAATTCTATCGAATAATGTTTAAGAAATGGTAGTATTAAAGAATATACTTGGTAAAGAAATAGATACCAAGTAAATTAGGGATATGAATATTATACTATAAATCATTAACTGTAAATGAAATGAAGGTAAGCAAAAGAAATATAATATAGATACATTGTATTGAAATCTATTGAAAGGTAATACGTAAGTTGTACGAGTATTATTTTATTCGCATAACGATTTGATCCACATTCGAGCACAAAATTTTGAGATAATTTATATCGATCCAAGTTAGGATTTTTCACTCGATTTTCGACGGCGAACCCTGGATATGGATTTTTGATTTGATTCTGGAATTCTCTATCATAGTATATGGCTATGCAAGGAGAGTAACAGTTTCCAATCAAGGAACCAAATCTGAGTCCGCACTAGAGAGTCGTGTGAACGATACTAGTTGGAAGTGAAATTGTGTGATCGAATAGGCAATTAGATTTGATATTGCTCACGAATGATATATGTACGGCTTACGGACTTAATTAAAGCTAATATTAGAAATTGAAGATGCCAAATATAAAATGATTCTTTTAAATTGCATAATTGGATATCATTTGTAAATGAGATGCAGGCATTTAAAATCAAGAAAATGTGGATTGCCCGACAAAAGGTACATGTTTATTTTGTCATTGGATTTGGTGATTTTGATGAGCCACTTGGCTTTTGATTTTCTTTTGTTGGTTTGGGGCCCGTAGAGGCATTTTGTAGTAGTACCGATCGAGCCGTGCAAAGGAGACTCTGCCGAAATTTTTCGTAAATCCGAGTGTTAGAATTTTTTTTTCAAGTTTTAAATTTATAACTTGTTTTGATAACTAATTTTAAATTTAGAAAGCCGTTTGGAGTAACTTAGTGGAAGCGTAGCTATGACTTTTTAATGGAATTTCATTGTTTTATAAGTTGATAATTTTGAATAAAATATATCAGATGTTGAATTCTTTACTTAGTTTCTTTTCCCTTCTTTTTCCTTTTCGAGGATGAAAAGTTTTAAGTGGGGGAGAATGTAACGACCCGTATTTTTAACAATTTAAAAATACGAATTAAAATGAAAATTTTGGATAAAAAATTCCGAAGGAAATAAAATTTTGTGTTGTTAAATGTGAATTACAAGTTAAAATACAAAACTGAATTCTGGAATAACTTATTTGTAAATTAAACATGGATGTTAACTTGTAGTGAATGTAAATAATGAATTGAATTTGATTGTAAACCAAATTGGTTATGATTGTAAACAAAGAATAAATAAAATGGTTGATTCAATAATGAAAGTGTAAATCGAAATAAAAGAATTCATTTGGAATTAAATAACTTGAATTTGAATTACAATATAATTGAACGTTGAATCTAATATAATCTTTTATATTGGATTTATAATGGAAAACTGCATTGTAAAAGATTGTTAATTACTGTGAAATTAAAAATGGGATTTGTGAACAATTGAAATTTGATTTAAAAGTTAATAATTTAAAATTGGGAATTTTATATTGAAATTAAACAGTCGAATAATTTATTTTTCGAATATTGGATTTAATTAGACAATTAAATCGATAATTTTTTTTGAAAAGGGGTTCAAACTTTTCTATAGAGTATAAAACCAAGTCCAACAAGACAAAAGAACAAAAGCCAATAACCGGCCCGAATACAAAACAAAAGACAATACAAAGTACTCAATACATAAATATACACGTTGGGCCCAAAAACTAAACCAACCCAACACCCAATAGCAGGCCCATAGACTGGAAGCCTCCAGAACGATCCAGACACATCTCGACAGAGAAATTAATTAAATCGATAATTTAATAAGTTAAATTTCAGAAATAATTGAAAATCGAGTTGAATATGATTGAAAATGATTCGTAAAATTTTATCTTATCATATTGGAGTTATAGTAATGTTATAGAACTTTTAAAATTGAATTTAAAGTTAATTTGTGAAAATTGAATATTTTTAATATTTAATTATCGACTGAAAAATAGCCATTTTTCGAACAGTCTCGAAATTCTACGAAACTAGTTCCATTGGATCCGTAATAGTTTATTATTATCAGATTTCAAATTTCGTAGCAATCGGAGTTACCATTTGACCGTGGCAGTTGAAAACGCTTAGAAATTCATTTAATCGGTTTAATTTAAAATCGATCGTTTATTTCCATAACTCACACAGACGATCGAATTAGGCCTTGAAACATGTTCCATTGTGTTCGGAATGCAGGTAAAACATTGCGAACGCCTGTCGACACGTCTTGTTTGGAGTTCGTTTGAAAAAGCTCGTTAAAATTGAAAATAATATTAAATTAATACGGTATACGTATATATTCACGTTCGTATCAGTAAACCCTAGGCCGAGAGTCTCGTGGCCGCCACTTAACAGTTTAATGGCCGAAAACTAGTGATCTTCTCCCTCTATTTTTTCAAAATCCACACTCCGATGGAGGAAACTCCCAACTAGGAAATTGTAGAACCCCTCGTCCTCTTCACATCCATACGGTGGAGTGGCACGAAATTCGACAGGATGGCCAGAAATTGTCACCAAGTAGGCAACGTTTATTCGCGATTCTCGAGTGGTAGGGGGCGCCGAGTGCGGCGGCACGCTGGCCGTGGGTGGAGCAGGCAGCGACGCGCCGGGTAGCTGTAGTGGATGGGCGTCACGGCGAAGATGGTGGTCGCGGCATGGAGGAGTTCCGTGTGTGCTTGGGTTCGTTCGTTGCCTGTAGCACGCGTATGGAAGGAAGAAGGCTTGCGTGTGGCCTTGATTTGCTGGTGGGAGATCTAACGGCTGTGATTTTCTGTGGTAAAAAAATGAAGGAAATTTGTTTTAAATTATAAATATATATATATATATATATATATATATATGCAATCTTGTAAAACTCATATCTCATCCCTTCTTTATCAGAATCGGACGAAACTTTTTGCATTGGAATCGTGGTGACGAGCTCTACGTCATGGAATTGATTTGGAGACGTTTGAGGCTAACTAAAATTTCAGGTTAAATCGAACGCCGTTCGATTTGATTTGAAATTGAAAATCAAGGTGAGTGTTTTATAACGCTCACAACGTACTAAATATCTTTATGCTAGTTAAATTTGACATTATGAAGTGTTACGATTTTATTTGTCGCTGTTTGATAAAATTTAATTGTCATATAGATTGTCATCGAATTTAATGTTAGAAATTAAAAATTGACAGCCAAATTGAAATTAAAATTTAATTGCGATTAAATTACCTGATATTGATAGCTTTGAAATTGCTGTGAATTGTATTGTCTATTGGATGATTTATTTCGATGGATGCTATTGGTTGATATTTAATTGTTTGGATGTTTATTTGCTTATATATATCATGTGATACATATGACACTGTGATCGGTTAAGTGATATATATTCATCCCTAACATTTAACTGAAATAAATAATCACTTGGCCATAGGATAGAAAATTATATACGGACACCGGGTTGGCTAAATTAATTGATTTTAAAAGTTGTTTTGAAATTATTTAAATGAATTGATTTTAAGAAAAAAATCCAAATTATGGAAATTGAATTATTTTGAATTGGAGCTTGAAATGTTGGAATTTAAACTTGATAAACGAAATTGTTTAATTAATCGAAGTTTAGTTTTTAATTAAAAATTGAAATACGGCATAAATTTTTGGAAGTTGATTTGTTTTAAAGATTGGACTTTTATTCGAACTTTGAATATTTCTAGGAAAATTTATAGGAAATGATATTTCAGGTTTGAGTTTAGAATTGAAATTTGGATTCAAAAATTTGGTATTGAAAGTAAATTTGATTTAATGTTTAAATCGATATTTTGAAATTGGATTTGGAATTGAAATTAGAAATTAATTTGAAATTGGAATTTAAATTAATTTTGAATTGAAATTTAAATTCATTTGGAATTGGGATTGGAATTGGAAATTAATTTGGAATTGGAAATTGATTTAAAATTGGAAATTGAAGGTGAATGGAATTTGTTTATTGGGATCGAAATTTATATGGAATCAAAATTTATTCGAATTGAAATCGGAACTGAATCGATTAAATCGAAATGGAAATTGGAATTGATTTGGGTAGGAAATTGGGAAGTTGACCGGTTTGACTTTGGAATTGTTTTAATGAATATTTTAGTATGAATGATTTAAAATCTATATTCTTTAAATATTGAAATTATTTTGATTTTCAAACTGTTTTACTATATAAACCATTTTTTATATTCAAATTATTTTCGATTAAACTATTTAAATATTTTCTATTAAACTATTTTTAACTATTTAAATATTTTCTATTAAACTACTTTAACTATTTTGATTATTTAAACTACTTTTAAACTACTCAAAACTATTTTCTAAAATTTTCAAGCTGGTAAATAAGGTGAATTGTTTATGTTTAAATCTCGAATTTAAATACGAATTGGGTTAAATGAAGTTGCAACCTAAATTGAAATTCGAAATGATTTTGAAAACGAAATGAGATATTGAGGCGAAATGATTTTGAAATGGCTTTTATTTTTGAAGCGAATATGATATTTTTGATAATCAATGATGAATTGATTTTGAAAATGTAAAAGAGCCATCGGTGTAGTAATACGTAGTTATTAAAGAGACCGGGATCGGATATGGACATACTCTCTGTCGATACCGAAAACCACTTTAATAACTAGTATACGCGGAGTGTTGATCCAGGACGAAGTGGATGGTTTGATGAACGCATTGATTGAAGAAAGAGAACGATATTGGATGACCCCTGACATGACTAAAACAGGAGCCGCGCCGGGCCATTGAGGTTCGCCACCTCTAGCGGACACACTTCTTCGATACCATGTCTATTACATTTGTGATTCGATTTGGGTGCACCCCTCGATTTTGGGAGTGTTGTTTCGCGGTGTTGGGGTAGTAGCTGCTATGCCCAACATCAGTCCGGATCACGCAACTACTAGTATCCTAGTTGGTATTGCCTCATGTACCTTGTCATACTGATTATCCTATTCGCGACCACTACGATTTTGATTTGTACCTTTAGTATATGGATTGCCCTCTGGTGACTTCCGGTTTTGGGGAAATTACGGTCTTGTATATGCTCTTGGGAATATAAACTGTGTTAAGGGTGGAATGGGCCATGGCTTAACGCTATTTTAATACTTTTACTTTAATGTAGACATATTATAATAGCGTATTGTACTACATAGTAGATAGTTTAACGGATCCTTGAGAGATGGAAAATCCCGTAACATCTCTTAAGTTATTGCACTCACGTTGACACTGGATAGGAGATGTCAAACCCCGTAAACATCTCTGACGCCGTCACACTCATATTTTCTTATTCGATTTGACTTACATGAGATATTTTAGTCCTGACTCGAGTGTTTTGTCTTTTCATTACGCTCGGGTCAGCCTGAGCATTTCAGATAAGGTTGAAGATCTATTTTTGAGGACAAAGACGGAGTTTGGTATTACATCATTTGTATTCTACTACCATATTATTTTTCCACTGCATTATTGTATTATCTCTGATATGTATGTAACTCTGATTTATGATGTATAATAATAATCAAATTTATTTATTTAACAGCTTCATGAACTGTTATTTTATTATTATATCTTGTTCCTTCCGTTGCAAGATTCTGAGTTTGCTTCTGTTCTTTCTTTCCTTTTCTTATTTAACCCCAATAACCATCCGCCCTTTTGAATGGTTTAGAATCGGCAGGTGTATTTGATCGTCGGTTTAAATTGTCCAAAAAGGCGGGTCGTTACATGTGAGTTCAAAAACTCGCCTTTAAACCCAAAAACAACGAATGAGAAGCTCAAAAAAAGGAAAGATCAACTACTCTTCATCTTCAACTCTAGAAGCTCCAATCTAAGATCATAAGCAAATATTTCCTAAGTTAGGTTATAGGAAACTTCTGAAATTGGAGAGAGATTGAGATGGAGAAGATGAAGAGGATGCTTACCTAAGTTTCTCTTTGATTTTAGAGAAAGAACTTGAACTTCCTAAGAGAACTAGGGCTTAGGAATTTCTAATTTCCTTTCTTTTCCCCTATTTTTCTTTTAGGGCTTGAGTATTAGGAAATTGGAAATGAAATGAATGAAGAGTAGAGGGGTAGAGTGTGAGTTGTTATGTAGAGGAGTTGGGTTCTCTTAATGGGCTGAAACCCAAACCCAAAGCCCCAAATGAAAATATCAAAATTCTACTCAACTCCAAACATATCGATGTTTATACTCAGAAAGGTCGTAAACGCCATTTTGGACTCAATGGATGTGGTCTCGAGTCCCAATTCGACTGTTTACAAAAAGTAACATTTCAGACTTTAATCCGATTAACGATGCTATATTTAAATAAAACATTTAAATATACAATCGTGAAATATGCGGGTTGTTACAAACTCCCCTCCTTAAAGAAATTGCATCCTCGCAATACTTAAGAAGAAAATAAAAAGTAACAACCATACTAAGGCATAACAACACAAAAGAAGAAATTTTGAAATGAGAAGTTCACCTTAAGGAGCACGAGAGAGTAAATCTGGATGTGTTTTCTCCATGAATTCTCAGGATTCCCAAGAGCAATCCTTAGGATTTGAGGACCACTGAACTTTCACAAGCGGAACATCTTTATTTCGAAGGTGTTTAACCTCCGAAGCAATGATACGAATAAGATGTTGCTCATAAGTCAAATTAGGTGAAACTTCAATTTCTTCAATAACACCGGGCTCAAGAATAGAATCGGAATCCCTAAGGCATTTCCGTAGTTGAGAAATGTGGAACATGTCATGAATAGTAGAAAAGTGAGCCGATGATAAAAGGCGGTAAACCACGGAACCAATGCGTTCGGTGATGGGAAATGGACCAATATATCGAGGTGCTAATTTTTCCCGATCGACTCAAACGCACAACACCCTTCATAGGTGAAACACGAATAAACACCAAATCTCCCATAGAAAATTCTAAATTCCTTCTTCGATTATCGGCATAGGATTTCTCTCTCTTTGAGCTTCTTTCATCCCATGAAGAATAAAGTCAATCTTTTCTATAGAATCACGAATAAAATCAGGACTTAAAACCGGCTTCTCACCGGCTTCAAGCCAACACAAAGGAGATCGGCACGGCCTTCCGTAGAGTGCCTCGAAATGTGCCATACCAATACTAGATTGGAAGCTATTATTATAGGAAAACTCAACAAGAGAAATATGATCTTCCCAACTTCCACCAAAATCAAGAACACATGCACGAAGGAGATCTTCAAGAGTTTGATTCACACGCTCGGTTTGTCCATCGGACCGAGGATAGTAAGCGGTGCTAAAATTAAGATTTGTTCCCAAAGCTTTTTGAAGACCCTTCCAAAATCCTCTAGTAAATAATGGATCACGATCCCTAACAATAGAAGTTGGAACTCCATGCAATTTAATAATTTCTTTGACATAGAGTTTAGCTAAAAGAGGTATGGTCCATTTGGACCGAACGGGAAGATAATGGGTGGATTTTGTAAGTCTATCTACTATCATCCATAAGCTATCATGACCCGAACGAGAACGGGGAAGACCGTCAATAAAGTCCATGGAAATTTGATCCCACTTCCAAATGGGAATGTCCAAAGGTTGCAATAACCCACCGGGCCTTTGATGCTCCTTTACGAGTTGGCAAGTCATGCAACGCGTAATAAAGTTAACAATATTAGATTTCATTCCATCCCAATAATAAAGTCGCTTCATATCCGCGTACATTTTACTACTATCGGGATGAATGGTAAATTTAGAACGATGACAATCTTCTAAAATGTCTTTACGAAGATCACAAATATTTGGCACAATAAGTCTACCAAATATTCAAATGCCTCCACAAGCATCGATTTCAAAGTCTTTCAGACCATCAATATTATTTTTGTCTCTACAACTTTGGCTAAGATGAGCCAATTCGAGATCATGCTTTTGAGCTTCAAGAATGCGGTCTAAAAGAGAAGGATGAGCCTCATGGCTACATAAAACAAGAGATGAACATGAATTGGATTCATGATCTCGAATCTCACAAGTGGATAAAGTCTCAAGATCATTCCATTTAGATATCATCATGGAAACAACCGTTTGTTCCTTACGACTAAGGGCATCGACAACACAATTTCCCTTTCCGGGAGTATAGAGAATATCAAGATCATAAGATGCAAGGAACTCGAGCCAACGTTGTTGATGCAAATTAAGTTCCTTTTGAGAAAATAAATACTTCAAAGATTTATGATCAGTGTAGAGAACAAATTTCTCTCCCAAAAGATAATGACGCCAAATTCTAAGGGTGAAAACAATAGTTGCGAGCTCTAAATCATGAGTGGCATATCTAGTCTCGGCAGGCTTTAATTTCCTAGAAGCATAAGCGATAACACGTTCCCTTTGCATGAGAACGTCTCCCAAACCAACAAGACTAGCATCAGTATAAACAATAAAGTCTTGGTTCCCCTCGGGAATCACAAGAATAGGAGCATCGGAAAGGAGTTCTTTTAAATGATCATCTTTCCCGAAAAGCTAAGACAATCAAAATTATAATGAACTTTATGTAATCATCTTTTTAGAAAAATTTACTTTTTACAAGTCAATTTATTGTGCCTGACTGTCTCATCATAACGTTTAGGAGATTCCTATCGATAACGTTTATCAAGCACATCGACCAGAATTCTTAAAGCACTCAATGGGCAAAACAACACAAAATCATCTTCTATACGATAAACATGTCTCTTAAAAATTTTACGAATATTCTTTGCTCGTTTTAAGAACAAAATCCAATCATACTTATAAATATCTTATTAAAAAGATTTGCAAATTTTAAATTGTTGGTTTCATCCATAATCAATGAATACAAAGATGGACTCATCGAGATATTCGTAGAATACTCGATTCTTAAGATGGATGAAATAAGTTGAACAAACCGAATGACATCACGAGTCACTCATAAGAATCATAACGAGTGCGGAATGCGGTTAGTGGAATGCTACCCTCCAGAACTCGTAGCTGATGAAAACCGGTGGCAAGGTCGAGCTGAATAGACCTTAGCACCACTCAGTAGATTGCTTAGGTGGTAATCCTAAGACAAGCTCAAAAATATCAGAAAATTCACAAACTAATTGAATGAGAGAAATAACATTTTCCTCATCATGTGGGTTTAAAGAATAAAATGATGCCACCGAATTGGAATCGAAATCATTAAGAAAAATTAAAAACCTGCTTAACCGATTGAGAATGACGAAGATGGATAGTCCTTGTTATGCCGCACCTCTGTGCCCACGCTAAACAAGGACACTACGGGGTAATGTCGTCGACTAGCACGGAGAATAAGGCTGTTGAGGAGCGACCATCTGTATAATTTCTTTGTGCGAGTACCGATATGCCAGATAAAAATATAACCTTTCATCTCAAGATGAAATCCGACATACCGATACAAACTCAAAGCTACTACACAGTGGCTATATAGACTTCGGAAACAAATATAGAAATAAACATAACACAAATCCGTCATAGGCAATTCATATCACAAAGGCGGAAATAGATATGAATATAACACATGAAAGTGTTCATCAGAGTAGTGGTCAAATAAGATCCACTATAACACAAAAGAATAGATACAAGTGCAAGACAATAGAATATGTATACATCAAGGAGTCTAATCTCAAATGTATTCAACAAAAACTACTAAACTAGAGTAGTTAGCCAAAAGTCAGATGAAGGTTCCAGATAGGAAGTCATGAGGAAGCACTTGTAAAATCTTAGTCTGACCCGAGTATTATTTAAGAAGAAAATAATAAACGGATCAGTCTAGCTAAAATTATCAGATAAAATGAGATAGAATGTGAGATATGATAATAAAACGTATGATAACAAAAAGATGTCATACTATGATAAGTATACATTAGAAAACCCACAAAAGTCATACAATATCTCAAGAGTCTCAAAACACAGAAAAGAACGTCATATTCTTAATTTAATTCACAAAGCCACAAAAATGACATACATATCAATGCCAATGGTAAATGCTGGTGAAACATAAATTCCAGAAATCAATAATTAGAAATCCAGAAATCACAAAAAAGAGGATGGCCAATCCCATAAACTAAACATCGACGCACCTAGAAAGATACACCCCATGTAAAGTCTAGCATCGATACACCTAGAAAGATGCACCCCATACAAAGTCGAACATCGACGCACCTAGAAAGACACGCCCCATGCTCTAGCATCGACGCACCTAGAAAGATACGCCCCATGCATAAATGAACATCGACGCACCTAGATAGGTACGACCCATGTAATGTCTAACATCGATGCACCTAGAAAGATACACCCCATGCAAAGTCGAACATCGACGCACCTAGAAAGATACGACCCATGTATAGACGAACATCGACGCACCTAGAAAGATACGCCCCATGCCCTAACTTATTGAGCCAATTGCTCCACGAAGTAAATAAACATCGACGCACCTAGATAGGTACGACCCATGCGTAAAGTAAACATTGACGCACCTAGATAGGTACGACCCATGCGAGAAGTGAGACGAAGCTCATTAAAACAAGGAACAGTCCTCCACGTGGACAAAGAGACATCGCACATTGCTAGTCTAAACCATAAAACGATCATCATCGATCATCAAGAAGTGTCGATTACGCTAAGCTAGTAAATATAAGAGTTTAGCTTCATGTCCCATAACCACTTGCTTAACTCAAATATTTACGAACATATTGTAGATCTCCACTAGAAAATTGTCACAAGAGGTTCAGTCGAACAAGTCCAAGAATTAACCGACGAAGTAAACGCAAGCGTTTCATACCACTTGTTTTACTAAGCCATTTAATTAGATTTCTCATTCGAGTGAGGTAAAGGTTTGTATATACTAATAGATTGGAAAACGGTTTTATAAACGAGGTTGGTATTGAAAATAGAGTTGAAATCGTTTTGATGAAAGAGTTTTGATATTTACTACTAGTATTGAAACCTTTATATTTTTAAAGTGACAAATCACAAAAATGATTGTAGAACAATCAATCACCAAAATTCACATTCAAAGACGTGAATAAAATCCAAAGAAATCGATACCGAATCCATCAAAATGGATATTCCCAAAAATCACGAAGAAAATGTCATCAAAGGCGATAATAAATGATAACAACAAAAAGGGAATCACCACGAATCGATTAAAGTTGGAAATTCAAGCTCAATAGGAAAATAGACAAAAGACTGCAGATTCAGATGTCTGAAATCAAGGATTCAGACGTCTGAATCTAGAAAATAAAATATTTTCCAGAACAGAATTCAGACGTCCGAATTCTTGATTTCAGACGTCTGAAATAGGCACTTTTTAGCCTATTTCTTTTCTGGTTCAAAACGAACCAATTCGGACGTCTGAAATTTTGATTCAGACGTCTGAATGCTGGGAGAAGAAAATTCCTAGTATTCCATTCAAACGTCTGAACCATACGTTTCAGACATCTGAAACTGTTATTCAGGGCATTCCCTGAACCTAGGTCAAAATTGGCCAAACGAATACCGGAAGCGATCGATCGAGCGACAACGACTAAGGATTTATGCCATGCGACAACCCAGCCTTAACGGCTCTTCGACACGCCTCAAATATCAATGTCCAAATATCCATAAAAGGATTTTCATAGATTTTGATTTCAAAACACCAAAAATTGGAATATACACCAAATCAATCCAAACCAAAATCAATTGCACAAGAATAAGTGTTAGGAATTCATACCTAACAATCGAAGATAATTATAGACTAAGATGTGAGATAAAAATCTCACCTTTTACACAAAAACACAAGAGAGAAGCTTTGAAACAAAGGATAGACCAATTCCTCTTCAATCTCAACTCAAGAATCTTGAATCCAAGCTTTAAAAGAAGAACATTCCCAAAGTTAGGTTTATGAATTTCTGAAATTGGAAGGAGAATGAGTTGGAGAAGAAGAAGGAGATGCTTACCAATAGCTTCTCTAGAATTTGGAGATAAAACTTGGATTTGCAAAGGAAATTTGGGCTTAGGAATTTCCATTTCCCATCTCCCCCACCATTATTGCTAAAGCTTGAGTATTAGGATTTAGAAATGAAGTAATGAAGAGTTGGAGTGGAGTTGGGTTGATAAGGGGGTTAATGGGCTAAACCCAACCCAAAGCCCTAAGTGAAAAATAGCAAAATTCTACTATCTCCAAACATATCGAAGTTTATACACAAAAAGGTCGCAAACATCATTTTGAACTCAATGGAAGGGGTCTCGAGTCCTAATTCGACTGTTTGCAAAAAGTAGATTTTCGGACTAAAATCCGACGAACGATGAAATATTTAAATAAAATATTTAAATATAAAATCGATAAATATGCGGGTTGTTATAGACTCCCCTCCTTAAAGAAATTGCGTCCTCACAATAATTAAGAAGAAAATAAATAGTAACAACCATAAAAGCATATCAACATAAATGAAAATTTAAAATAAGAAGTTCACCATAAAGAGCACGAAAGAGTTAGTCCGAATGTGTTCGCTCGATGAATTCTCTGAATTCCCAAGAGAATCGGATTTTCACAAAAAGAACATTTTTATTTCGAAGGAACTCAACCCCCGAAGAAATGATGCGAATAGAATGTTGCTCAAAAGTCAAACCTAGTGAAACTTCACTCCCTTTTATAACACCAGGCTCAAGAAATCGGAAACGTAAAATCATTTCCATAGTTAAAAGACGTGGAAAACGTCAAGAATATTTGAAAATTGAGTCGGGTCAACGGCGTAGTACAATTACAATACGCCCGAGAAACTGGAAACACGAATAACTCCGAACATCGACGTAGTGCAATATCGGTACGTCCAATGAACGGAAACTCAAATAATTCGGAACACCGACGTAGTACAAGAACGATACGTCCAATGAACCGAACACCATAAAAGAACATCGGGCGCTAGTCCATATAAGAAATGAGATAAAACTCAATAAAACGAAGTATATCAAAACGTCCGATGAACTTGATAATATGATAATTCCATTCAGACATCATCAAAGAATCAACCACTTGTTGCTTATGACTAAGCGCATTGGCAACACGATTTTCCTTCTGGGAATAAAAAGAATATCAAGATCATAAGATGCCAGGAACTCGAGTCAACATGAAGTTCCTTATGAGAAAATAAATATTTCAAGATTTATGATCGAGGTGGAGAACAAATTTCTCCCCCAAAAATGATGATGCCAAACTATAAAAGCGAAAACAATAGCCACGAACACTAGATCATGAATGTCATACCTAGTCTCGATCGGCTTTAATGATTTAGAAGCACAAGTGATAGCACGTTCTCTTTTGCAAGAGAACAACATCCAAACCAATACGATTAGCATAGGTACAAACGATAAGGTCTTGGTTCCCTTCGGGAATCACAAGAATAAGAGTATCGGAAAGAAAGATTTTCTTTTAAATAATCTTCTTTCCCGAAAAGCTAAAAATTTCAAAATTACATTTATCTTTATGTAATAATCTTTATAGAAAAATTTACATTTTTACAAGTCAATATATTGTGTCTGACAGTCTCATCAAAGCGTTTAGGAAATTCCTATCGATAACGTTGATCAAGCGCATCGACCAGAATTCTTAAAGCACTTAATGGGCAATACAATCAAAAAATCATCTTCTATATAATAAACATGTTTTATTCTTTGCTTGTTTAAGAGCAAAGTCAAATTGTACTTATAAATAAATCTTATGAAAAAGATTTGCAAAATTTTAAATTTCTATTTTCATCCAAAATCAATATATACAAGAATGGAGTCATCGAGATCGTAGAATACTCGATTCATAAAATGGATGAAATAAGCTGGACAACTGAATGACATAATAAGTCATTCATAAGAATCATAACGAGTGCAGAATGTGGTAAATGGATAACTCCCGCAACTCATAGCAAATGAAAATCGATGGCAAGGTCGAGCTAAAAAGACCTTAACACCACTCAAAAGATTGCTTAGGTGATAATCCTAAGACAACTCAAAAATACCAAAAAATTCTCAAACTACATAAATGAGAAGGATAACACTTTCCTCATCATGCGGGTTTAAAGAATAAAAATTGATGCCACCAAAAATTTGAAATTGGAATCACAAAGAAAAATAGAAATCTTCTTAACATATTGAAAATGTCAAAAATGAATAGTCCACTCGAGACATAGGATATGGCTATATAAAAATTAAGTCAATCCTTACAAAAATCAATTCTGAAGCCTAACTAAAAAAAATCAGCTCGGAAAGATAAATCACATAAAATAATTTCGACATCAATAAAAAGCAAATTGAGCACTGTGGATCCACTAATCCGGATTCGCATTTCTCAAGGGAGTCATCAAGCCCAAAATATTTAAAGAAAAAGAATTGAAAAGTTCTTTTGACATAAAAATAATGAGATGAACCCATATCAAAAAGAACTTAAATAGGAAGATCACGAAATAAAACAATAGCATCAAGGATTGAATGTAAAATACCTTGACCAAGAGAAGAGTTGCTAGGAGCTTGCACTACATTGAGCTTTCCCTCCTTCCTACTTTGAAGTGTGGGACATGCAGTTATATGGTGACCCGAATTTTTGCAATAGCGACAATAAAGAGGTTTCGGACACTCCCTTGCATAGTGGTCTGCGGAACCACAATTGTAGCTTTGTCCACGACTAGAGGTAGGGGCTTTTGCTACCGGGGTTTCTTGCCTCCCCTTCTTGTAGGGAAAGGGGCCTTTGAATTTAATTGGCCTCTTCATGTTGTCGTTGATGTTCTGTTTTGCACTCACAACTTCAACATTACTCTCTCTATCAGCCTCTTCCAGACGAAGAGCGATATCAATAAGCTGATCAAATGAAACCTCGTGTTTCAGGAGTAATGGCTTCTTAAGATTCTTATTCAAGCCATAGACAAATCTCTGGTTCTTCTTCAACGGGGTGTTAATGTATTCAACCCCGTATTTAGAAAGAGATTCGAAAGATGCGACGTAGTCCGTCACAGAAGATTCACCTTGAACAAGGTCGATAAAACGCCGGGCCAAAGTTACTTTTTCAGCCTCCGGCATAAATTTCAATTTGAATCTTTCCCAGAATTGCTCCCAAGTGAGATCCACTTCAATGATTTCAGAAATAAGAAGCTCATACCAATCCAATGCTCTTTCTTGGAGCATGCTAGAAGCCACTTGGACTCGGTGGAGATCAACAAGATTCATGCGAGAAAAGATGCGGTCGCATGATCTAAGCCAAGCTTGGATTTCAATGACACTCTCGGATCCCCGGAATGGCCTTCCACCCAAATCGGTGTAATCTCTACACAAGCGTGCAAAACCTGATCTAGGATGAGTAGGCTCTGAAATGGGTCCGATAGCTTGAGCATTCTTAACAAGATCTAGAAGCTGCTATGTAGACATAAACACTCCCTCCTGAGGAGTAGTACTAGATTGACCGGCGCTGAGACGGCCAGGTCTAAGCATTTCTCTTCTCTAAGAAAGAAAGAAAAGAGAAAAAGGTTAATCTCAGAATGAATATCAAACAAACTTGATTGATAAAACAAGGAATCATAAAAGAAAATAGGATAGAACGGGTCCAATTGACTCGAATAAAATCCTAAGGCACGACTCCTAAGAAAGACTTAGGACAATGATCCTTGCTAGATTATTCTACATTGTTTCGAAGTTTGGCTCCGATACCAAGCTGTGACGCCCCACCTCTATGCCCACGCTAGACAAGGACACTACGGGGTAATGCCGTCGACTAGCATGGAGAATAAGGCTGTTGAGGAGCGACCATCTATATAATTGCTTTGTGCGAGTACCGATATGCCAGATAAAAATATAACCTTTCATCTCAAGAGGAAATCCGACATAGCGATACAAACTCAAAGCTACTACACAGTGGCTATATGGACTTCGGAAACAAATATAGAAATAAACATAACACAAATCCGTCACAGGCAATTCATATCATAAAGGCGGAAATAGATATGAATATAACACATGAAAGTGTTCATCAGAGTAGTGGTCAAATAAGATCCACTATAACACAAAAGAATAGATACAAGTGCAAGACAATAGAATATGTATACATCAAGGAGTCTAATCTCAAATGTATACAACAAAAACTACTAAACTAGAGTAGTTAGCCAAAAGTCAGATGAAGGTTCCAAATAAGAAGTCATAAGGAAGCACCTGTAAAATCTCAGTCTGACCCGAGTATTATTTAAGAAGAAAATAATAAACAGATCAGTCTAGCTAAAATTATCAGATAAAATGAGATAGAATATGAGATATGATAATAAAACGTATGATAACAAAAAGATGTCATACTATGATAAGTATACATTAGAAAACCCACAAAAGTCATACAATATCTCAAGAGTCTCAAAACACAGAAAAGAACGTCATATTCTTAATTTAATTCACCAAGCCACAAAAATGACATACATATCAATGCCAATGGTAAATGCTGGTGAAACATAAATTCTAGAAATCAATAATTAGAAATCCAGAAATCACAAGAAAGAGGATGGCCAATCCCATAAACTAAACATCGACGCACCTAGAAAGATACACCCCATGTAAAGTCTAGCATCGATACACCTAGAAAGATGCACCCCATGCAAAGTCGAACATTGATGCACCTAGAAAGACACGCCCTATGCTCTAGCATCGACGCACCTAGAAAGATACGCCCCATGCATAAATGAACATCGACGCACCTAGATAGGTACGACCCATGTAATGTCTAACATCGATGCACCTAGAAAGATACACCCCATGCAAAGTCGAACATCGACGCACCTAGAAAGATACGACCCATGTATAGACGAACATCGACGCACCTAGAAAGATACGCCCCATGCCCCGACTTATTGAGCCGATTGCTCCACGAAGTAAATAAACATCGACGCACCTAGATAGATACGACCCATGCGTAAAGTAAACATTGACACACCTAGATAGGTACAACCCATGCGAGAAGTGAGACGAAGCTCATTAAAACAAGGAACAGTCCTCCACGTGGACAAAGAGACATCGCACATTGCTAGTCTAAACCATAAATCGATCATCATCGATCATCAAGAAGTGTCGATTACGCTAAGCTAGTAAATATAAGAGTTTAGCTTCATGTCCCATAACCACTTGCTTAACTCAAATATTTACGAACATATTGTAGATCTCCACTAGAAAATTGTCACAAGAGGTTCAGTCAAACAAGTCCAAGAATTAACAGACGAAGTAAACGCAAGCATTTCATACCACTTGTTTTACTAAGCCGTTTAATTAGATTTCTCATTCGAGTGAGGTAAAGGTTTGTATATACTAATAGATTGGAAAATGGTTTTATAAACGAGTTTGGTATTGAAAATAGAGTTGAAATCGTTTTGATGAAAGAGTTTTGATATTTACTACTAATATTGAAACCTTTATATTTTTAAAGTGACAAATCACAAAAATGATTGTAGAACAATCAATCACCAAAATTCACATTCAAAGACGTGAATAAAATCTAAAGAAATCGATACCGAATCCATCAAAATGGATATTCCCAAAAATCACGAAGAAAATGTCATCAAAGGCGATAATAAATGATAACAACAAAAAGGGAATCAATACGAATCGATTAAAGTTGGAAATTCAAGCTCAATAGGCAAATAGACAAAAGACTGCAGATTCAGACATCTGAAATCAAGGATTCAGACATCTGAATCTGGAAAATAAAATATTTTCCATAACAGAATTCAAACGTCTGAATCCTAGATTTCAGACGTCTGAAATAGGCACTTTTTAGCCTATTTCTTTTCTGGTTCAAAACGAACCAATTCAGACGTCTGAAATTTTGATTCAGACGTCTGAATGCTGGGAGAAGAAAATTCCTAGTATTCCATTCAGACGTCTGAACCATACGTTTCAGACGTCTGAAACCGTTGTTCAGGGCATTCCCTGAACCTAGGCCAAAAATGGCCAAACGAATACCGAAAGCGATCGATCGAGCGACAACGACTAAGGATTTACGCCATGCGACAACCCAGCCTTAACGGCTCTTCGACACGCCTCAAATATCAATGTCCAAATATCCATAAAAGGATTTTCATAGATTTTGATTTCAAAACACCAAAAATTGGAATATACACCAAATCAATCCAAACCAAAATCAATTACACAAGAATAAGTGTTAGGAATTCATACCTAACAATCGAAGATAATTATAGACTAAGATGTGAGATAAAAATCTCACCTTTTACACAAAAACACAAGAGAGAAGCTTTGAAACAAAGGATAGACCAATTCCTCTTCAATCTCAACTCAAGAATCTTGAATCCAAGCTTTAAAAGAAGAACATTCCCAAAGTTAAGTTTAGGAATTTCTGAAATTGGAAGGAGAATGAGTTGGAGAAGAAGAAGGAGATGCTTACCAATAGCTTTTTCTAGAATTTGAAGATAAAACTTGGATTTGCAAAGGAAATTAGGGCTTAGGAATTTCCATTTCCCATCTCCCCCACCATTATTGCTAAAGCTTGAGTATTAGGATTTAGAAATGAAGTAATGAAGAGTTGGAGTGGAGTTGGGTTGATAAGGGGGGTTAATGGGCTGAAACCTAACCCAAAGCCCTAAGTGAAAAATAGCAAAATTCTACTATCTCCAAACATATCAAAGTTTATACACAAAAAGGTCGCAAACATCATTTTGAACTCAATGGAAGGGGTCTCGAGTCCTAATTCGACTGTATGCAAAAAGTATCTTTTCGGACTAAAATCCGACGAACGATGAAATATTTAAATAAAATATTTAAATATAAAATCGATAAATATGCGGGTTGTTACAGTCCTCTCGGGACATAGGATATGTGCTTCATATCGATTAAGCCAATCCATTCCAAAAAATCATTCCGAAACCTAAGTAGCAATCGGATCGGAAAGCATAATCACATAAAATAATCTCGACATCTCCACAAAGTAAACTGAGTGTTGCGGATCCAGCAATCAGATTCGCAATTCTCAATGAAGTCATCAAGCCCATAATATTTAAAGAAAAAGTAACAACAAGTTATTTCGATATAAAAGAGTGAGATGCACCCGAATCAAAAGAAATCCGAATAGGAAGATCACGAAATAAAATAGTGCCATCAGGGACTGAATGAGAAATATCTTGACCAAGAGAAGTGTTACTAGGGGCTTGCACAACCTTCAGCTTTCCCTCTCTCCTACTTTGAAGTTTGGGACATGAAGATAAAAGATGACCCAAACCTTTGCAATAGCGACAAGTAAGAGGTCTCGGACACTTATTTGCATAGTGGTCCGTAGAACTACAATTGTCGCATTGTCCACGACTAGAGGTAGCAGTCTTTGCTACCGAAGTTGCCTGCTTCCCTTTCTTGTTGGGATTTGGACTTTTGAACTTAACACGCCTCTTCTTGTTGATGCTGAAGTTTTGCTTGGCATCCACAACTTCAACATCACTTTCTTTATCGGCCTCTTCTAGTGGAAGAGTGAAATCTACAAGCTGATCGAAAGGAACTTCTAGTTTCAGAGGTAAAACCTTTTTGGGGTTCTTACTCAAAGCACAGATAAACCTTTGATTCTTTACAAGACCCAAAAGTTGTTGGGCAGACATGAATACGCCATCCAGAGAAGGACTACTGGATTGACCAGCGCTAGGACTGCCAGATATAACCATTTCTCTTCTTTAAGAAAGAAAGAAAGAAGAGGAAAAAGATTATTCTCGGAATGAATTCAAATAAACTAGATTGATAAACTTGGCATCATAAAAGAAAATAGGATAGAACGGGTCCTAAGACTCGGATAAATCCTAAGGCACGATTCCTAAGAGGGACTTAGGACAATGATCCTTGCTAGATTATTCTACATTGTTCCGAAGTTTGGCTCTGATACCAAGCTGTGACACCCCACCTCTATACTCACACTAGCCAAGGACACTACCAGGTAATGCCGTCGACTAGCACGAAGAATAAGGCTGTTGAGGAGAGACCATCTGTGTAATTGCTTTGTGCGAGTACCGATATGTCAGATAGAATGACTTGCATTTCATTTCAAGAGGAAATCCGACATAACAAATACAAACTCAAAGCTACTACACAGTGGCTATGTGGGCTTTAGAAACAAATATAGAAATAAGCATAACACAAATCAGTCACAGATATTCATATCACAAAGGCGGAATCAGAAATGAATATAACACATGAAAGTGTACATCAAAGTAGCGATCATACAAGATCCACTACATCACAAAAGAATAGGTACAAGTGCTAGACAAAAGAATAAGTATACATCAAGGAGTCTCTATCTCGAATGTATAATAACAAAAACTACTAATCCAAAGTAGTTAGCCAAAAATTAGATGATGGTCCCTGATAAGAAGTCAAGTAGAAGCACCTAAAATATCTCGGTCTGATCCGAATATTATTTAAGAAGAAAAATAATAAATGGATCAGTCTAGCTATATATATCATATAAAATGAGATAGGATAAGAGATATAACAAAAACGTATGATAACAATAATGCCATACTGTGACAAGTATACATCAGATAACAACAAAAATCATAAAATATCTCAAATATTCTCAAACACTAAAAAGAATGTCATAATCTTTAAATTATTCACCATAACACAAATATTGATAGAGCTTATCAATGCATATCATCAAAATTGGTGAAATACAAATTCTAGAAATCATTAACTAGAAATCCAGAAATCACAAAAAGGGGAAGGCCTATCACAAACGGGAGCATGAAAACTCACCAACACGTGTATCATAAATGGGTCGCTATCCCATAAAATGAGCCGGAGCTCCTCCAAATAGGGTATAGTCCCCCCTTGCAGACTATGAGTCAAAGCTCCTCCTATGAGCCGAAGCTCCTCCAAATAGGGTATAGTCCCCTCTTGCGGACTATGAGCCAAAGCTCCTCCTATGAGCCGAAGCTCCTCCTATGGGCTGAAGCTCCTCCAAACAGGTTATAGTCCGCCTCTGCGGACTATGAGCCGTAGCTCCTCCTATGAGCCGAAGCTCCTCCAAATAGGGTATAGTCCCCCTTTGCGGACAAAGAGACATCGCACATCGCTAGTCTAAATCACCAAAGGATCATCATTGATCGATAAGTGTAAATTACAATAAGCTAGTAAATAAATGAGTTTAGCTTCATGTCCCATAACCACTGGTTTAACTTAAATATTTACGAACAAATTGTAGATTTCCACTCGAAAATTGTCACAAGAGTTCAATCGAACAAGTCTAAGAATTAACCGACGAAGTAAACGCAAGCGCTTCAGACCACTTGTTTTGCTAAGTCGTTTAATTGGATTTCTCGTACGACAGATGTAATGGTTTGTATATACTAATAAATTGGAAAACGGATTTAAAAACAAGCTTTATATTTAAAATAGTGTCGAAATCGTTTTAATGAAAGAGTTTTAGTATTTACTACTAGTATCGAAACCTTTGTATTTTAAAGTGACAAATCACAAAAATTATTGTAAAAACAATCAATCACCAAAAATTCACATACGACAATGTGAATCAAATCCATAAAAATCTATATCAAATCCATCAAATGGATATTCCCAAAAATCCAAAGAAAGAAGTCATCAAAGTCGATAATAAGTGATAACAACTAACCGGATCAACAAAAATCGATTAAAATTGAAAATCCACTAAAAAAACAGCCAAAATAGGCAAAATGAACAGTTCCATACTTTTAGATTTAGGTTCTGGAAATTTTCAGAAACCTTCCAAACGTCTAAACTCTAACCAGACGTCTGGTAGGTTTGGACGAGACGTCTGGTACAAGTCTCTGCCTTTTTTTTTTTCCTTTTATGCCATATGTTTTTTTCTTCTGTTGCCCAAACCAGATGTCTGGACCTTCCAACCAGACGTCTGGTTGCCATTTCTGGGCAACAATTTGCCTAGGCCAGTGATGGCCAAAATGATTCGGAAGCGATCGGACGAGCGACGGAGGCTAGGGATTTATGCCAAGCGACAACCCAGTCCTATAGGCTCTTCGATACACCCCAAATAACACGTCCAAATATCCAAGATAGGATCTTTAAAGATTTTGACTTCGAAACACCAAAATTTGGAAAATTCACCAACCAATTCAAATCAAAAGCAAATGAACGTGAATAGATTGTTAGGAATTCATACCTAACAACAATGAAAACTATAGACATAGATGTGAATTCAAAAACTCATCTTTAAACCCAAAAACAACGAATGAGAAGCTCAAAAACAAAGGAAAGATCAACTACTCTTCAACTTCAACTCTAGAAGCTCCAATCTAAGATCATAAGCAAATATTTCCTAAGTTAGGTTATAGGAAATTTTTGAAATTGGCGAGAGATTGAGATGGAGAAGATGAAGATGATGCTTACCTAAGCTTCTCTTTGATTTTAGAGCCAGAACTTGAACTTCCTAAGAGAACCAGGGCTTAGGAATTTCTAATTTCCTTTCTTTTCACCCATTTTTCTTTTAGGGCTTGAGTATTAGGAAATTGGAAATAAAATGAATGAAGAGTAGAGGGGTGGAGTGGGAGTTCTTATGTAGAGGAGTTGGGTTCTCTTAATGGGCTGAAACCCAAACCCAATGCTCCAAATGAAAATATCAAAATTTTACTCAACTCCAAACATATCGATGTTTATACTCAAAAAGGTCGTAAACGCCATTTTGGACTAATTGGAAGTGGTCTCATGTCCTAATTCGACTGTTTACAAAAAGTAACATTTCGGACTTTAATCCGATTAACGATTCTATGTTTAAATAAAACATTCAAATATACAATCGTAAAATATGCGGTGGAGGTGCAGCAAGGCTAAGTGGGTAGCACCCAGTTTGGGAAAGGTCATCCCTGTCAAGAGTCCCTTGATCTCGGCTGTGTGGCGGTTGCTGATCCCAACCGCGGGGTGATCTTATTTGGGCTATCCAGTAAGGGGTAGTCCGGTCTTGTGTTGCAGGGGATCGGGAGTGGTCCTTGGTACGCTGATCTAGGCCAGGTACTGTGATCGGTGGTACCCCAGTAGCCCAGCCATTGTATGGAATTCATTCTCCAATAAGTGCCCGTACGGTTTTGGTTGTGCCCAACTATGCTGGAACGTGAGATGTAAGCATTTCAGTTAGATTCTATTTACTTTCTATAGACACTATTATAATATCAGACAGATTTGATAAAAATGTTTTGGTTGTTGTAAGGTAAAAACCCGACATGTTTATTTATGGCGTGGTCTTACGAGATACCTTTGTTTTAAAGGATTTTTGAAAATATAATAATCCAATTGAGTGTGGTTTTCTCACGTTGGTTTTCCAGACTGACTCGGGTGTTGTTTTACTATGATGCTCAGGTCAAACCGAGTTGAACAGATACAGGATAATATGCTATGGAGCTCGAGAGGCGAGCTGGATGACAGAGATGTACTTCCGTACTTGATTATTTTTCCACTGTGTAAGGATAAGTATTAAACACTCCAGATTTGATGTATTTGATTTGTTGTACTCTGATAATGGTATGTATATTAACAGTACAGATCTTGTATTTTAAAAGCTGTTATCATATATTATACTTTATTCCGTTGCGGTTGTGAGATTTTGATGTTGTTTTTATCTTCTTCTTCATCTACCTCTTTCTTCTTTTACCCTAGATATTCACTCTTTCATACACTTTGGGTTGAACGAGGAATAATTATTATCAACCCAAGGGGCACGGAACTACGGGTCGCTACAATTTCTCCTTCAACCTGAGGTAGCCATGGTTGATTCCATGGGACATGTCCCATGCCAACCGGTATTCCTGGGACTATCCCACCCTCCTCCAATTCTTTGAGGCCTTACACACCCTCTTCCCAAGGATTTTCGAACTCTTCGACTCCTTCTTCTGCTATTTCTTCATCGTAGCTCTCCACTTCTATGACGACCGCCCATGACCCCTGCACTGAACAAGGAAAATAGTGCGCTGTAAGGTGTGCCAGGCATCCATGGACGATCGCCAAGGTAAATTAAAACAGCAGAATCTTTCGTATTACTCACAGCGCATGGATAAAATACAATAGAGAATATATATAGTGAAGCTTCACAAAATAGAATCTCATCAATTAAGCTTCATAATAGTTGAATACAAACATCTGAATAGTTAATACATCAAGCCTCACTAAATATCACTCAGAGAATTATACAAGCAGCGGAACATCCAGTACATATAGTAAGAAAATAATATACAAGCCTCCAGCTCGTCTTCGTCATCAGCATCGTCGGAAACTAAGAACAGCACCTGTCACCTGCTACCTAGTCTGCCCATCCCAAAATGGATGAACAGCCCAAGGTAATAAGAGTTGAACATAAAACCTTGAGTCAGACAACAGTCTTAGTGAGCGGTAAATTAACTAACAACATACCAAAAGAGCATAAAGGTAAAAGGAATATGAATCCAACCCTCCCACTCCACCTCTTTCTACAGTGATAGCCCCCAGACACACTAAGCATAAATAAACATAGCAAAGCAGACATTTAAAGTAAAGCAATTATCACTCAAGTCAAGGTCGATGTTTTCCAAGCACAAACCCCCAAGGCCTAAACCAAGATCAGATAAGCACCCAGAAAATATCGCTCTTGAGACCGAATGACGATACAACCAAACATCCATGACTCTGGCTATCACTGTTATCATTGCTTCGATACCACCGTTAATTGAATGACCGGCACATTCTTTCAGTCGTCCGTCAAGGGCCGATGGTAACCCCGGTTCTAGACAGAACTTCGCACGTCGTCGCAGCCCGTGCCTAGGACTATCGAATCTGCTCAGAGTACTTGACCACCAACTGTAGTCTTTTGGGACTATCGAATCTGCCCAGCGTACTCTTGCTTTGAGCCTGCTAGAACCTTCAACAACGATGAAATCTCAGCCTTCTAGTCATCCTCCTCGACGACTATTCTCATACTAGCTCAAGCGCCTCTCGAGCCAACCATTATCCTCAAACTCGAACCCTTTCACCGAGTCATCAACATGCTTGGAATGATCCCGTCTGGATTTAACCAAGGCTATCTCACACCATGCCTCGCTTCATCTCATCATAGCAAAGCCTCATCTCAACATCATCATCAATTCTATCCATATGAGCTTCATCAACCGCCACATATGCCACGAGCAGCTTTTCCAATTCAAGAGCCTTTCCCTTAGCTTTTGAATCATCTTCGACCATCTTGTCTAAATCTGACAACTAATCAACTAATTTATAACAATCAATCAAATCCATCATTAATCCAAGTAATCAATCATGCAAACAAGATCTAAAAGCAATTATAACTAAAATGGCAATTTTGTAAATAAAGAGTCCAAATCTAACAAGCATGAAACATGCCAATATCTCTACAACTTGATGAATTAACTTGCATAGATTAACATGTAGTAAAATGGATGTCAAATCATCATGAACAATGGATCTATACTTAAGTTTAATAAAATGCATGGAAATCACTATTTTAACACAAAATCAAGCCATCAATCCGATATACTCCTTTGGATCCGTGTGAGAGATAACCACCACTCACCGAATCACCTAAACACCTCAAAGCAACACACTTCAGATCTGGACAGCGAAGGATCTAACTTGATCCGCCAAAATTCCGCTTCAAACGATGAAATCTCTCTTCGATAGATGAAGATCTTCAATCTAAGCTCTTGGATCTTCGATTTGATCTTCGATTTGGATGGAAGGAATCACAAGATTAGAGTGGAGAAAAGAAGTGAAGAAGTGCAGCACTCGAACTCTCAAAATGGCAGGACTTCGTCGCTTCAAAATCCGGATCCCAAAAAGTGAAGAAAAACCTCGAATTTATAGGCTGGAAATTCCTTAAGTCGTTCGCCCCTTAAGTCGTCCACGACTTAAGGAAACCCCACGACTTACGACTCACGACTCAGCCAATTCTACGACCTAGCACTTGCACGACTTAACCCATACACGCGACCTAACGACTTATCATAAGTCACGACCTAAATGGACACGGCCTAACGACCTAACACTAAGCCAAGTCCCAACGACTTACGACCTAACACACATATGCGGCTTAGCAACAATGCCGACCCAACGACTTAACAGAAGTCACGACCTAACACACACGCGACCTAACGACTTAACTGGAATATGACTTAATTACTCAACACTAATGCGCGACTTAGTGACAACACAAGTACGTGACCTAATGACCCAACGACCTAAGCCTCAACACTCATGCGCACGACCTAGCGACTTAATAACATAAGTCCTCACGCGACCTAACTGAGATACGACTTAACATCCACGCGACCTAACGACTCACGACTTAACACCTTTAGGTCGTCTAACGACCTAACAACACGCAGGGTCACAACGACCTAAACTAAACGACCTAAGCTATCTCCCTTAAGTCGCTCAACCGACCTATCTCCTTAAGTCGTTAGCTCGCCCAGTCTCCTAAGTCGCTACTCCTATGCCGCTAACCCTTAAGTCGCCAACTCTCTTAAGTCGCCAACTCCTTAAGTCGCTCCATTCCTTAGGTTGCCTAACCTTCTTAAGTTGGTCAATACCTTAAGTCGTCTACCCTTCTTAAGTCGGTCAAAATCCTATAGGTCGCTCCACTCTCTTAAGTCGTCCCAAACTACTGTACGACCTAAGCTACTTCACGACCTAACTCTGGATGACTTAAACTCTGAACGACTTAACAACACTAACGACCTAATAACACTGGTTACAAACATTCGATCCGTAAAAATACGGGTCGTTACATTCTCTTCCCCTTAGGAATTTCGCCCCCGAAATTCCAAACAAGAGCAATCAAAAACTATTCCACATGCCTACCATCCATAGCAATCAACAAACAATGCGTCCAATTCTAGCCTAGCATGCAGAATTCTAAAACTAGAACAAGTTACAATGTCGTGAGATGACACGACACCTTATGGCCATACCTCGAAGAGTTCAGGATGAGCTGCCTTCATCCTCTCTTCCACCTCCCATGTACAGTCGTTAACATCATCACTCCATTGTATCTTGAGCAACCTAACTACCTTCCTCCTAAGATGTTTCGTGTCAGTTTCCACAACACGAAGCGGCTTACGAGGTATCTCAATAACTGGATCAACTTCAAAATCTTCACAGCTATCTGCAGAAACTACTGTATTCGAGTCGTGCACATAATTCCGTAGATACGATACAAGAAAAACATTGTGCACACTCGACATCTTTTCTGGTAACTCCAATTTGTAGGCGAGCTTTCCAATTCGCTCGATGATCGGGAATGGTCCAACAAATCTCAGAGTCAATTTTCCTTTCTTCCCATATCGAATAACATTCTTCAGTGGAGAAATCTTCACAAAAACCATATCACCCACGTCGAATTCCAAATCCTTACGACGCTTATCGGCATAACTTTTCTGTCGGTCTTGGGCTGCCTTCATTCGTTGCCGAATGATCTCTATGCAATCTGAAGTCTGTCGAATCATTTCTGGCCCAAGTATCAGCTTTTCTCCTGTTTCTAACCAACATGTCGGAGAGTTACACGGTCTCCCATACAATGCCTCATATGGTGCCATACCAATGCTTGACCGGTAACTGTTATTATACGAAAATTCTACCAAATGAAGGTGATCTTCCCATGATCCTCTGAAATCTAAAACGCATGCTCTGAGGAGATCTTCCAAAACTCGGTAGACTCTCTCAGTCTGACCATCTGTTTGGGGATGATAAGCTGTACTCAAACACAACTCGGTTCCCAAAACTTCCTGAAAGCTTTTCCAAAATCCACTAGTGAACAATGGGTCTCGATCGCTCACTATACTCTTCAGAATACCATGGAATCAAACTATACATTTAACATACAGCTCAGCCAACTTTGATGCAGTCCTGGTTGATCGAACAGGAATGAATCTTGCACTCTTAGTCAAACGATCTATGATGACCCAAATCCCTTCATTTCTCGCTCTGGTTCTAGGTAACCCATCGATAAAATCCATCGAGATTTGCTCCCACTTCCATGTAGGAACTTCTAATGGCTGAAGCAATCCACTGGGCTTCTTCTGCTCGGCTTTTACCAACTGGCAATTCATGCACTTGGAAATAAAATTTCCAACATCCTTCTTCATACCTTCCCAGTAATAGGTTCTCTTCATATCCTGATACATCTTATTTCCACCTGGATGAATTGTCAACTTCGAGTGATGACTTTCCTTCAGAACTTCATTTCTCAATTCATCTATATCGGGAACATCTAGTCGTCCTTGCTTCCGAAGCCAACCCTCTCGATCGACCTCGAATCCTTTATCCTTCTCTGGGTCCAACCCAGATTCCAAATCACGGATAATCTTGACAATCTTATCGTCTCGCTTCTGGCTCTCGCCAATTCTTTCCACAAGAGTCGGTCCTATCGATAAGTTTTCCAACATCTCAGGTTCCAATTCACATCTGGGCCTGAAGTCAAATCCAGCCAAATACTCGAGACTCTTCCATTCTGAAAACATGGCTCCCAATCCTGCATGTTTTCGACTTAACGCATCTGCCACTGCGTTATCCTTTCCCGGAGTATAGGCTATACTAAAATCATATGATGCCAAAAATTCTAACCATCGTTGCTGCCGAAGATTCAAATCCTTTTGGGAGAAAAGATACTTCAACGACTTATGATTTGTAAACAACTCGAATCGAACTCCCAATAGATAATGTCTCCACATCTTCAGAGCAAATACAATCGCTGCCAACTCCAAATCATGAGTCGGATAATTCCTTTCATGTGGCTTCAGTTGTCGACTTGCATATGCAACAACTTTACCCTTCTGCATCAGCACTGCTCCAAGTCCAGTACCACATGCGTCGGTGTAAACCACCATCTCATCATTTCCACTTGGAATAGTCAAAACAGGAGCACTTGTCAGTCGCTCTTTCAGGATTCTGAAAGCTTGCTCACACTTAGCATCCCATCTGAATACTTGGTTCCTTTTCATCAATCCTGTTAATGGTGCAGCTACCTTGGAAAAGTCTTTGATAAATCGACGATAATATCCTGCTAATCCAAGAAAACTTCTCACATCAGATGCATTCTTAGGTCTACCCCAATCCAGGATTGCTGCTATCTTGGCGGGATCAACCGCTATTCCGCTTCCAGAGATAATATGGCCTAAGAACCTCACTTCACTCTTCCAGAAGTGACACTTCGAAAACTTAGCCTTCAGCTGATGTTTCCGTAAGATTTCCAAAACAATATGCAAGTGCATCTTGTGCACTTCTTCAGTTCTGGAATAAATAAAAATATCATCCACGAATACTAGTACGAACTTGTTCAACTGATCTCTGAACACTCTATTCATAATATCCACAAAATATGCTGGCGCATTGGTCAATCCAAACGGCATTACCATCCACTCAAAGAAACCGGATGGTGTCCTGAAAGCAGTCTTCTGCACACTATCTTTTGCCACTCTTAACTGGTGAAATCCCGTTGCCAAATCCATCTGAGAAAACAACTTGGTTTTGTGAAGCTGGTCAAACAAGTCATCTATTCTTGGCAATGGATACTTGTTCTTCTTAGTCACTTTATTCAGCTCACGATAATCCACACACAACCTCAACGATCCATCCGCTTTGGTAACAAACACAACTGGTGCACCCCATTCGGACACACTACGCCGAATGAATCCTTTCTGTAAAAGATCATCAACTTGCACCCTCAACTCTTGCTGTTCCCTAGGCGCCATCCGCCTAAGAGGCATCACAACAGGTCTGGCTCCTTCAACTAAATCGATACGAAACTCGATCTCTCTATGCGGCGGTAACCCTTTGACCTCATCAAAGACATCCTCAAATCCATTAGCGATTGGCACCGATGATAGTCCATCCCGTGGAACAACCATCGAATACATGAAGCTCATGAAGACGCCTTCCTCATGCTTACATCGTATCACAACCTTTCGCCCTTCCACATTCTCGACTGTCACCTCCAACCTTTCACAATCAACCTTTGCCACATACACCAATGCATTCAATAAAGGAAAGTGATTTCCTTTGTGCTTATCGACGTGTATTTAAACATGACTTGTATATATATTCGACAACGATATTAAACAACCAAACATGATCAAAGCATATTAAACTTCTATTGCAAACATCATGTCATAATCCAAGAATGTAATATAAGTAAGAGTTTCTCAACTTCATTTTTCCCACGGGCTAGTCTAAAATCGGCTATAGCTTCGCTACGATGGCTTTAAACTCTACGAAACCAAACTCTTTGGCCTTGAATGGGCTTGACCCACCCTACAATGCTTACAACCTTGGTGGTGTGAGGAGGAAGGCTCTGCCAAAGGAAGAAAGGAGGGTGGCCGTGGGTTTTATGAGGAGTTTGATGATAGTTTGAAGCGGTTTTACTAACATATATGTATTATGTGATTTTAGTTTTCTTTTGCTAAATAATTTGCCATTATTTTACTAAGCATTGAAGACGTGAAAACAATCTTGGAAGTAGAGTAGAAGATGATAAGAATGTGGTGAAAAAATATGAGAAAGTGTATGGGTATTCATAGGAGAAAATTTGGAACAAATATCTAATGGTAAAATTACCATTTTTCCTTTGAGCCATACCCCTCCTAGTGTGGTGACCCTCATTCTAATACACATAGATTTTTTTTTAGCATACAAAAGGAATTGACCACTAAACCCCATTTCTTCTATATTTGAATATTTATATAATTTCCAAATATTTTTCCCATGACCCTGGATTTACCAATATAATCATATCAGTGCACAAACAAATTAAGACAATTATATATTTGATGATATATAATTGTTTCCCTTTGCCATTCAGAGCTAACAAATTTGCAAAGAGAGTTTGAATCAAACAGGAAAGAAAATTCTATATGTGTTGACAACATAACCATTTATTTCTTCTCTAATTTTTTTTTTGTTTTACTGCCAGAGATACATTTTGGCAATTATAATACTTATACATTTAATATTGCAATGCACAGTGCATTTTTTTATGCTTTCTAGTCTTTCTGCCTAAATAATTTTATTAACACTAAAATGGTATTTAATTGACCTTATGATAGTTATCAAGTACTTGTATGAAATCACTTCAATAATTATACTTGCAGGCATGAACATTGGAACTAATTTCTATTTATCATTTCAGGTTGAACAATTGAAGTCTTTTTACATTTTTAAGTTTAACAAGATGCAGACTTGAGTACTTGCTGTTTTATTGAAAGTGCTTGGTGTTATTTGAGGGTTGCTTGGAGTTTTCTTTTCTTTTGTTCTGGAGACACTTATGTTCGGACGGCTAAATGTCTATCGCGTTAGAAAATAGCCGAACGAATTTTGAAATAAAAATAACCGCAAGCACACGGCGTACACTTGTAGTACGTGGCGTATACGGGTCGATCCGCATGGAATTGTTGATTTTAAATCTCTATTCAATCAAATTAAACCAAAGTCGAGTGAAAGTTAAACTAGAGAATTAGAAAATTAGCTAACTAACTAAAAGAAAAGAGATGCAAATATAAGAGTTAAATGACAATTTAGAGAATAAATCCACTCTCTAGATCATGTAGTTCAACACATATGAAATTATAATCTCTTTTTTATGGTCATTAGTGCTTTAATTGATGTGCCTATCATAAGTATGGCATATTTGTGCTATTAGTTAGCCAACATAAGCCATCAAATTTTGACACACCCCTTAAACCACTTACTAACTTTCATGAAAATTGACAATGAAAATGAAAATGAAATCTATTTTAAGTATGGTCTATTAACTATTGATTAGAAATATAGACCATCAAATTTTAATTTCAAATCACTTTCTTATGCCATAATCATATTTTGATAAAGAGGCATTTGTGTTTGTGATTGTTTAAGCATAGTCTATTTGGTGTCAACAATATAGACTATCAAATTCAAAGCAAAAACAACAATTAAACCACTTCAATCATTCTTCATTAAGCACAAAAAGAGAGCATGAATTAACAAATAGTTGAAGCTACATAATTAGAGAGCTTCATTACCCCTAAATTGAAGGGGTTTAGCCTCTCATATTTGTCATTTGATTAACAAATGTAGCTTGCAACATGAAAGAAAAAATAAAGAAAAATGAAAGCTAAATGAAAGAAAACTATTCTACTTGCATCGAAAAGAAATCTACACTACAACATGAAAGGAAATGAACATGTAATTAAAAGGAAACAATAATTAACATTGCATAAAGAGAAAAGAAGATTACATAAAATAAAAATGGCTAAGTAGCCATGAAAAGAGAAAGAGAGCTTTCTTTTATTTGATCTAAACTAAACTAAAGAGAAGGAGGCCTAAGAGAGACTAAGGGGAAGATGAGGGGTTACATGAAACATAAGGGGATTTTATACATGTGTTAAACCCTAATTCATATTTTTGGGGAATACCCAAAATACCCTCTTAGGAAGTGTGGAGGCCAAGTAATCATTAGCTTCAAATAATCCTCATTTAAGTGTACATGAAGCCATTAATTCCATAAGCAAGTGCATTAGCCTCTAATTTGTACATTAAGGTAGGTGGGTAGTTGGGGTCCTCCATTTTCTTCACTTTGAATTATTTCCATCTTCATTTGTTCTCTTAACTCTTATGCATGCATGTGTCTTCATGAAACCACTCCTATTTGAGATCAAATTCCTACACAAATATATATAAATTTCCAATTAATTTTTCTCAAATTAATATATGCACAAAAATGACCATTTTGCCCTTGGATGAAGATGAAAATGTAACGATTTGAAAATAATATGAATTTTGGTTTAAACAAGTCAAAATACCCGATATGATCATTTATTTAATTTAAATAGATTAAATATGGTGGTAAAAATATGCACATTTACGTGCACATCAACTTACACTTCATGAATTGAAATGAAATGGTTCAAGGCTACAAGAGTTTGACCCATGGCCATCTAGGCCGGCCATAGTCCCTCTTTTACCACTTGCAAACCCATATTCCTCATATTAACAAACTTCTACAAAGATCTATTCCTAACACAAGCATGTTTTTGCCTAGTTTAAATTTTCTGGAAATGCATCCATATATGTACTCAATCCCTTATTCAAAATACAATTACTTCCAGGTTTATTTCTTTCATAATTTTTTTTGAAATCAAATACACAAATACATGTTAATCACTTTTTCACTCCAGAATTCATGCACATGCCTGTACCACTTACCTGCCATGCACAAATTCATTTCTCTTGAATACCCCTACTCAAATCTTGTGAGTTCATTTTTAAATCAATCACCTTAGCTCTTTAATTTCCATAAAGTCAAAAATATAAATTCATGAAATAAAAATCAGAGATTAATATATACACATATCATATTTATATGATATGTCTATCCCCTTATTTCTCCAAATCAGACATTCATAAAATCAATAGTTAACCAAACATCATCAATAGTCTTTCATAGCAGGTTTACTTAAGTACATATTTTTAATCCAAATACTTAGAAATCTCCCTACAAGTGACTTCAATTACAACATGAAATCTGACTAATGAATTCATTACAAAGCAACTACAAATTTTAAACTGGTTTCTCTTATTTATACTAGCAGCTAATTGCCATCTTCATCCATCAAGCCAACTTCAATTTCCTGCAAGCAATTCACTGAGCTGCCCCAATTTTAATGAGACACCCAGATGATTGCAAGGGCAACCAAAAGGGTCAGTTTTCACTGGTATGAGCATTTATCAAATTTTTATACATGTTCATGATTTTTGGTGATCTTGCAATGTCTTCCTAGTTTAGCAGATTTCATACTTAGCATGTTCTTGGTTAATACCAAGTGATACAAAGACACATTCATTTATTCTAACAATACCCAGCAAACAATCAAAATAAATATATATATTTCTTGATTCATTTTTCTTCATTTCTGAATAAGTAAACTCAGATTTTTATACTCCCAATTTCACCCAGTAATTAATCAAAGCACAAAATTTAACTTGATTAATTTAACTCCATATCTGAATATTTATAATCCAGCTTTTTAAACCCCATCCCCCATTTATTTTATGGTCTTTAACTCCCTGTCAAATGAACACCATGTATGCATTGTGAAGGAAACTCCCAGGTTATTTAGTTTATTCCAACACACAAAGGCCTTAGGGTGCAATTGCACCATGCATATACTTACTCCCACCTGAAGCAAGCAAATCATTTACTAACTCCCAAATGACCAATATAATTTTCTTTAATATATCCCCCTCCAGTTTTTGCTTATTTTGTTAAAGCTTCTATTTATGAATTCAATCATAAAACTCCCAATTCATTCATGTTTCAGAAAGGCTTATCTTCTTTAATACTTTCTGGTTCAACCCCATTTATTTTCCTTATTACAGAAAATACCCCAGTTTGCCTATAGTTTTTCCCTGAGAATAGTTTAAGCATCATAGTCCTACTAACCCAGAAATTCTCCTCTAACTTATGATATGAACATTTAGTTTAATGCTTCATTATCCAAGAAATAAACATGAGCTAGATCTCTGTCTTGCTGCCTATTTCCTAAATAATTTAGATCCATACTTCATAATAAAATAGAACAGAAATGCTCAAACCATTTTAACTTTAAAACCCACATACAGATTAAAATCCCAAACAAAAATGCACAAACAAACATCCATCTCATCCATAACAAATCATTTCAGAGGTTTTAAATAACTTATAACATTTTAGGCTGCCTACAAGAGGACTTAATGCCATTGCATACAAAGGGATAAATACTCACTCTGTGTTCTCCTTTTACTAACTTAATCCCCTGAACAACAAATCCCCCAAAGTCTCAAGCTAGTGTTTCTCCTAGTTTATTTTATTTTTGTTTTGATCCCGAGAGAATGATGGATATGGTTATGTGCAGATATTTATAAAACAATTCTAGGGTTTAAGAAAAATGGGTAATTTCCTTGATGCCCTTAGATATTCATGCACAAATCATTTCCCTGTGTGGTCCTTAATTGGAAATGCACACTTTTGGTTACCTCAATTAGTTATTCGGGAATCAAGCATTTTAAACACTTCATACTATTTTCATGACTCTATTTCACTCATGCCATATGCATGTGACCCATTGTTTATTTTTATTTCTTATAAGTTTAAAGAAACTGAAAATCCCCTTTGTGTTTTCTACCTTTCTACCATTTCCATTAATCATGCATACTATCATACATAATCATGTAATGTAAAATCATTCACACTATGTTATTTGCTTGAAATAAATATAAGATATGGAAATTCTTATTTGATCCTGTATGTATATATTATTTTTCTGCCTTTAGTCAAAACAGTAGCTCCGCATACATCTTCATGTGTTAAAAAAATCACATATGTCATGCTAATTATTTCTAGCATAAATATATATATATATAAGACATTTAAACCTTTTATTGAACTTCATTTTATTCTGTCTTTAAATAAAACAGAAAACACCCCATATATTGAATATATGTATTTATATAATTCTTTGGACATAGAACTATATTTATTTTGAGTTCCAATTTTTAATCACCTTAACTACTTGTATTTTATCAAACAGAAGCTCCTATGCAAATTTTTATTTATTAACAAATTTTCTTTTCTGTTTTAATTCAATATATATATATTTTATAATTTCAGAATTTCTTAAAATAAATGTAACTTTCATTTTATTTTATTTTCTTTTAGGGTCATTACATACCCTCCCCCTTAAAGGAATTATGTCCCCATAATTTCTTTCTAAGTCTTCAAATAAAAGCACTAATCCATAGTCTGTTTTATCTCCATAACCCCATACTCACATTTTATGAAAGCAAAATATATAAAAATATTCAAAAAGCTATCATAATACTACTTAAACATACCTCTCCATCAGAAAACAAATTGGGGTATTTAGCCCTCATTTTGTCTTCAACCTCCCATGTACAATCATTGGGGTCCAAGCTCCACTGAATTTTAACCAGTTTAATCACCTTGTTTCTCAGCCTCTTTTCTTCCTTAGCAACAATCCCCACTGGCTCATTTGCATAGAGCAAGTTCTTATGAATTTGAATTTGAGTAGGTGACTCTAAAATTGCTCCTTCATCATGTACCCACTTTCTCAATTGAGAAACATGAAATACTGGATGTACACCACTCAATTCTTCTGGTAACTTAAGCTTATAGGCCATGGTACCAATTCTCTGTATGACTTCATATGGTCCTACAAATCTTGGTGAGAGCTTACCAGATTTCCCAAACCTGAACACCTTCTTCATTGGTGACACCTTCAGAAAAACATACTCTCCTACTTCAAATTCCATTGGCTTCCTCTTTCTATCTGCATAAGACTTTTGTCTTGATTGTGCTGTCTTCATCCTATGCCTAACTAACTCAATCATGTTGGAAGTTTCTTTAACATGATCTGGCCCCAATATTACACCCTCTCCCACATCCAACCAACAGGCAGGAGACATGCAAGGTCTCCCATACAAGGCTTCAAAGGGAGCCATTCCTATTGTTGACTGATAGCTATTGTTGTAAGTGAATTCTGCCAAGTGGATATGATCCTCCCAATTACCCCCAAAATCAAGCACACATGCTCTAAGTAAATCTTCCAATATTTTATTCACTATCTCTGTTTGCCCATCACTTTGAGGATGGTAGGCAGTGCTTAAACAAAGTTGAGTTCCCATTGCTTCTTGGAAGCTCTCCCAAAATCTTGAGGTGAACAAAGTGTCTCTATCACTTACAATGGTCTTTGGTATGCCATGCAATCTCACCACCTTCTTAATAAATAATTGTGCAAGCCTATGTGCATTTCTGTCTGACCTGACAGGGACAAAGTGAGCAGACTTGGTGAGTCTATCAACAATTACCCATATACTGTCATTACCTTTCTTAGTTCTAGGCAAACCATCTACAAAATCCATGGAAATACTTTCCCATTTCCACTGAGGTACCTCCAAAGGTTGCAACATGCCAGAGGGCTTTTGATAATCTGCCTTGATTTGCTGACAGGTTAAACACTTTGCCACATATTTTGCCACTGCTTGTTTCATTCTTGGCCAGCAGTAGCTCCTTTTCAAATCATGATACATTTTAGTACCACCTGGGTGTATGGTGTACTTGGTTTTGTGATGTTCATTCATGATTTCTTCCTTTAATTCTGCAAAGTCTGGTACACAAAGCTTATCATTTTTCCTCAAATATCCCTTGGGATCAATTTAAAATTCTCTGACTCAATGTTATTTAATAACATTTCTTTCTTCTCCTTTAAATTTTGATCTTGATCTTGCATGCCACCAATTTTCTCCACCAGGTTAGATTTCACTGTGATTAATCCCAGTGTACCATATTCCACCATATCACCATGTTCTTTAAAATTCACTCCATCCTTTCTATATATATCTGCCTCCCCAAGCACTGCTAGGTTTTAAAAATTCATCAATCATCAAACTTGCTAATCTAATATGATTTCTACTCAAAGCATCTGCCACTCTATTAGCTTTTCCAAGGGTGTACAAAATATCTAGATCATATGCAGCTAGAAACTCCAACCACCTTGCTTGCCTCATATTCAAATCTTTCTGAGAAAATAAATATTTCAATGCTTGATGATCTGTGAATAATTCAAATTTTTCCCCAAGCAAATAATGCCTCCAAAGTTTTAATGCAAACACTATTGCAGCTAATTCTAAATCATGAGTTGCATATTTGGTCTCATTGGGTTTAAGCTGTCTTGATGCATATGTCACCACCTTGCCATGTTGCATGAGCACTGCACCTAACCCAGACCCACTAGCATCAGTGTATACAACCATTCATTCATTTACCTCTGGGATTTGCAAGACATGAGCCTCCACCAATGCTTGCTTCAACCTTTCAAAGGCTTGATCACACTGCTTAGTCCACACATATGGTTGGTTCTTCTTTGTTAACTTGGTCATTGGCGTGGCTATTCTTGAGAAATCCTTGATGAACCTCCTATAGTACCCTGCCAAACCTAAGAATGATCTCACCTCGGTCACTGTTTTGGGTCTACCCCATGATTGAATAGCAATGACCTTGCTTGGATCCACACCCACCCCTTGCTGTGACACTATGTGTCCTAAGAATTTCACTTCATGTTGCCAAAATATACACTTTGAATACTTGGCTTTTAGTTCATGTTCTCTAAGCCTGGATAATACTAAATGTAGATGCATAGCATGATCATTTTCTGACTTTGAATAAATTAATATGTCATCTATAAATACTAAAACAAATTTATCCAAAAAGTCTCTAAAAATTCTATTCATCAAGTCTACAAAATAAGAGGGAGCATTGGTTAAACCAAATGGCATTACTAGAAATTCATATAGGCCATATCTTGTGTTAAAGGTTGTGTACTCAATGCTTTCCTCTGCAACTTTCAATTGGTGAAATCCAGAGGCTAAGTCTAGCCTTGAAAATATTTTAGCTTCATGCAACTGATCAAATAGATCATCTATTCTAGGCAGTGGATATTTATTCTTGATGGTCACCTTATTTAAATCCCTATAATCCACACACATCCTCATTGTTCCATCATGCTTCTTAACAAAGAGCACTGGGGAACCCCAACTAGAACTGCTTGATCTTATGAATCCCTTCTCTTCTAACTCTTCTAGTTGGTGTTTTAATTCCACTAACTCTTTTGGACCCATTCTATAAGGCTTCTTAATGATTGGGCTAGTTCCTGGCATTAATTTTATTTTAAATTCAACTGGCCTGTTTTGAGGAATTCCCCTCACTTCCCCAAACACATCTATATATTCATTGACTACTGGAATTTCCTCTATTTTTAATTCCTTTTGAACTTCATTAATACTCCAGATTTTATTAAAACATGCATTCTTTGTTATTTCAGTTAGAATGGTAATTCTTTTGCCTTCATTTGTCTCCAAAGAAATAGTAAGATTTTCTAAATTTAAAATTGCTTTATTTTTCATTAACCAATCCACCCCCAAAATTATCCCAATACCAGGATAATTTAAAGTATATAGATCTGAATTAAATTCATAACCCCCTATAATTAATTTCAGACCCATACACTTCATCCCTAACATACAATGACTCCCTATGGGGCTGTGTACAGTTAAGGGTTGATCAATAGAAACACAAGCAAGTGCTAACTTCTTTGTAATTTCCAGAGATATTAGTGAATGTGACGCACCAGTGTCATATATTACTGATATTGGTTGGGTATGAATAAAAATTATACCTTCAAGTTGCCCAACATTTCCAGTGTTGTTTGCTGCCAAAGCTCCCATCCTTGCTGTTCTTCTATTAGTCTCTGGGCAATCCTTCTTTAGATGACCCATCTTTGCACAATTATAGCAGCCTCCTCTGGGTATTTTAGGGTCAGGGCATTGGTTACTATAATGTCCAGCTTTTCCATAATTCAAACAATGAGTGAGTTTCTTGCTTTCAGGTGCTACTGCTCCTTCCCCCTTCTTAACTCCTTTGTTTGCCTTGTTCTTGTCATAAGGTTGCACTTTGTTCTGTCCTCCCTTCTTTTTATTGAACTTCATGTTCCTGAATTTCTCTCTGGTGGCATCATGTTGCTCAAATGAGAGAGTTAGATCAATTACTTGATCAAAGGTTTTATCCTTATATGGCAACATTGCCCTTGACAGACTGGGGTTCAAGCCTTGAATGTATCTTGCATTCTTTGCTTCTTCATTCCCTATTAACACCATTCCATACTTAGACAATCCTTCAAATTTCTGAGTGTACTCATTCACACTCATGCCTCCTTGCCTTAATTTAATAACGTCTTCTAGCAGTGTGGCCTTAGCAGATGCTGGGACAAACCTAGCCTCAAGCATGACCTTAAATTCATCCCAAGTGATGTCATTCTCTGGCCTTCCTGCTATCACCACTTCCCACCAATCTAGTGCAACCCCCTTCAACCTCCTTGAAGCTGTCTGTCTCTTCCTTTGGTCATTGACTTGCATATCTGCAAAGACTCTCTCCATAGTCCTTATCCAAGTTTGGACACCCATAGCTCCTTCAGTACCTTCAAAATCCTTTCCTCCTAAATTGGTGCATGTCTTAAGCAGTTTGGAGAGCTCCTCATGAGGGTTGTCATGCCTTGGTGCTATTCCATCTCTCAAAGCTCTCACAAAATCCTCCATATTTATCACAGGTGGCTCACGTGATGGTCCTGCACCTGTGTGATGTCTTGGTCCTACCATATTGCTATAAATATGATTTCTATGTTAGTTTGTTTACCCCCATCATTCTTGGTGTCTTTACTTTGTTTATTTTAATTATGTGCACACTGTGCATGTATCTCATGCACACACATATTTTTTTATTCAGACATAAAACAAAAGCAATCAACACCAATAATCCAAATAATGCATTCAAACATCCATATGCATACAATAATATTTACTATGTTATTTAAAACATAGCTCTAATACCAACTGTGGTGACCCTCATTCTAATACACATAGATTTTTTTTTAGCATACAAAAGGAATTCACAACTAAACCCCATTTCTTCTATATTTGAATATTTATATAATTTCCAAATATTTTTCCCAAGACCCTGGATTTACCAATATAATCATATCAGTGCACAAACAAATTAAGACAATTATATATTTGATGATATATAATTGTTTCCCTTTGCCATTCAGAGCTAACAAATTTGCAAAGAGAGTTTGAATCAAACAGGAAACAAAATTCTATATGTGTTGACAACATAACCATTTATTTCTTCTCTAAATTTTTTTTTGTTCTACTGCCAGAGATACATTTTGGCAATTAGAATACTTATACATTTAATATTGCAATGCACAGTGCATTTTTTTATGCTTTCTAGTCTTTCTGCCTAAATAATTTTATTAACACTAAAATGGTATTTAATTGACCTTATGATAGTTATCAAGTACTTGTATGAAATCACTTCAACAATTATACTTGCAGGCATGAACATTGGAACTGATTTCTATTTATCATTTCAGGTTGAACAATTGAAGTCTTTTTACATTTTTAAGTTTAACAAGATGCAGACTTGAGTACTTGGTGTTTTATTGAAAGTGCTTGGTGTTATTTGAGGGTTGCTTGGAGTTTTCTTTTCTTTTGTTTTGGAGACACTTACACTTCATGAATTGAAATGAAATGGTTCCAGGCTACAAGAGTTTGACCCATGGCCATCTAGGCCGGCCATAGTCCCTCTTTTACCACTTGCAAACCCATATTCCTCATATTAACAAACTTATACAAAGATCTATTCCTAAAACAAGCATGTTTTTGCCTAGTTTAAATTTTCTGGAAATGCATCCATATATGTACTCAATCCCTTATTCAAAATACAATTACTTCCAGGTTTATTTCTTTCATAATTTTTTTTGAAATCAAATACACAAATACATGTTAATCACTTTTTCACTCCAGAATTCATGCACATGCCTGTACCACTTACCTGCCATGCACAAATTCATTTCTCTTGAATACCCCTACTCAAATCTTGTGAGTTCATTTTTAAATCAATCACCTTAGCTCTTTAATTTCCATAAAGTCAAAAATATAAATTCATGAAATAAAAATCAGAGATTAATATATACACATATCATATTTATATGATATGTCTATCCCCTTATTTCTCCAAATCAGACATTCATAAAATCAATAGTTAACCAAACATCATCAATAGTCTTTCATAGCAGGTTTACTTAAGTACATATTTTTAATCCAAATACTTAGAAATCTCCCTACAAGTGACTTCAATTACAACATGAAATCTGACAAATGAATTCATTACAAAGCAACTACAAATTTTAAACTAGTTTCTCTTATTTATAATAGCAGCTAATTGCCATCTTCATCCATCAAGCCAACTTCAATTTCCTGCAAGCAATTCACTGAGCTGCCCCAATTTTAATGAGACACCCAGATGATTGCAAGGGCAACCAAAAGGGTCAGTTTTCACTGGTATGAGCATTTATCAAATTTGTATACATGTTCATGATTTTTGGTGATCTTGCAATGTCTTCCTAGTTTAGCAGATTTCATACTTAGCATGTTCTTGGTTAATACCAAGTGATACAAAGACACATTCATTTATTCAAACAATACCCAGCAAACAATCAAAATAAATGTATATATTTCTTGATTCATTTTTCTTCATTTCTGAATAAGTAAACTCAGATTTTTATACTCCCAATTTCACCCAGTAATTAATCAAAGAACAAAATTTAACTTGATTAATTTAACTCCATATCTGAATATTTATAATCCAGCTTTTTAAACCCCATCCCCCATTTATTTTATGGTCTTTAACTCCCTGTCAAATGAACACCATGTATGCATTGTGAAGGAAACTCCCAGGTTATTTAGTTTATTCCAACACACAAAGGCCTCAGGGTGCAATTGCACCATGCATATACTTACTCCCACCTGAAGCAAGCAGATCATTGACTAACTCCCAAATGACCAATATAATTTTCTTTAATATATCCCCCTCCAGTTTTTGCTTATTTTGTTAAAGCTTCTATTTATGAATTCAATCATAAAAACTCCCAATTCATTCATGTTTCAGAAAGGCTTATCTTCTTTAATACTTTCTGGTTCAACCCCATTTATTTTCCTTATTACAGAAAATACCCCAGTTTGCCTATAGTTTTTCCCTGAGAATAGTTTAAGCATCATAGTCCTACTAACCCAGAAATTCTCCTCTAACTTATGATATGAACATTTAGTTTAATGCTTCATTATCCAAGAAATAAACATGAGCTAGATCTCTGTCTTGCTGCCTATTTCCTAAATAATTTAGATCCATACTTCATAATAAAATAGAACAGAAATGCTCAAACCATTTTAACTTTAAAAACCCACATACAGATTAAAACCCCAAACAAGAATGCACAAACAAACATCCATCTCATCCATAACAAATCATTTCAGAGGTTTTAAATAACTTATAACATTTTAGGCTGCCTATAAGAAGACTTAATGCCATTGCATACAAAGGGATAAATACTCACTCTGTGTTCTCCTTTTACTAACTTAATCCCCTGAACAACAAATCCCCCAAAGTCTCAAGCTAGTGTTTCTCCTAGTTTATTTTATTTTTGTTTTGATCCCGAGAGAATGATGGATATGGTTATGTGCAGATATTTATTAAACCATCCTAGGGTTTAAGAAAAATGGGTAATTTCCTTGATGCCCTTTGATATTCATGCACAAATCATTTCCCTATGTGGTCCTTAATTGGAAATGCACACTTTTGGTTACCTCAATTAGTTATTTCGGGAATCAAGCATTTTAAACACTTCATACTATTTTCATGACTCTATTTCACTCATGCCATATGCATGTGACCCATTGTTTATTTTTATTTCTTATAAGTTTAAAGAAACTGAAAATCCCCTTTGTGCTTTCTACCTTTCTACCATTTCTAATAATCATGCATACTATCATACATAATCATGTAATGTAAAATCATTCACACTATGTTATTTGCTTGAAATAAATATAAGATATGGAAATTCTTATTTGATCCTGTATGTATATATTATTTTTCTGCCTTTAGTCAAAACAGTAGCTCCTCATACATCTTCATGTGTTAAAAAAATCACATATGTCATGCTAATTATTTCTAGCATAAATATATATATATATATAAGACATTTAAACCTTTTATTGAACTTCATTTTATTCTGTCTTTAAATAAAACAGAAATTACCCCATATATTTTTTTTTGGCAAGGCAAAACACCCCATATATTGAATATATGTATTTATATAATTCTTTGGACATAGAACTATATTTATTTTGAGTTCCAATTTTTAATCACCTTAACTCCTTGTATTTTATCAAATAGAAGCTCATATGCAAATTTTTATTTATTAACAAATTTTCTTTTCTGCTTTAATGCAATATATATATATATATATATTATAATTTCAGAATTTCTTAAAATAAATGTAACTTTCATTTTATTTTATTTTATTTTAGAGTCATTACACCTAGCCTCCTCTACATGCATGGCAACCCCCTCCTACACATGTGATCCTACACATGTGATGATGATGTTGAGGTGATGGTGGTGATGATGGTGTTGAAAGGTGATTTGATGTTTGCATTTTGGTTGCATACGTATTAAGTCTTAGGAAATTATTTTAATATTTTGTAATATATATATATGTTTAAGTGTACATGTGTGTGTATATGTGTGTGTGTGTGTGTATGTGTGTGTGTATGTGTGTATGTAGATATATGTTATGGTGTGTGCATGTGACATGTATAAATATGTACATGTATGTGCACAAGAGGATAACAACATTCCAATGACTTCGAATAACTTTTGTTCGTTAAACCGTTGAAAATCGGGAAACTGATTTCCGGTCACATTTTCACTTATTAGTTAATATACATATATTTGTAAACAAAATTTAAAATCAAATTTCTTATCATTTTAAATGAACTAAAACGATCACATTTGAATTATAAAACCATATAAATTAATTTTAATAATTATTTATAGTAATTGCTATTATACCGATAAAACGATATTGATTTTTTTCTTATATTTTCAAATCAATTATATGTTTCTATAAAACTATTTTAAATGATTTATTAACAATTTATAACCATTTAAAATGAATTATCACAATTAAAAACAATTATTCGAATAATTATAATAATCGTTAAATCATTAAATCTCAATTAAATTAAATTAATTATAAGGGCATTACTAACGATGTCAAAAACACATTTTATCTCCAAAAAAAATTATTTTATTCCATATTCTTGTTTAATTATAAAAACAAGTGTATGTATCCAGCTTTGTACATGAAGTTTTACGATTATAGAGCTGTTTATCGATAAAACGGTTTTCAACCATATTATCGACTTAAATCACAAGGAAAATATTTTTTAAATATTTATTCAAACTAAGATTATTATTATTTATTATCACTCAAAACAATATTATTTGTATTATCAACCTTTTATTTTAAAATTTTTAAAAATAAATATAACCTATCAAAGTGATAAATTTACGGATCGTTACATAACTCAAGTTACTAACTTTTTAAATTTTTAAAATTTGTGAGTCAAAATGTTGCTTGAGTATGTGGTAATGTTATATGTTGTGTATGCATACATATATGTTGATTCGGAGTCGATTGCTTATGTCGAAGTTTGAGTAGGCGATAAAGATTATACCTTGGATATTGGAAAAGTTGGTTAGTATTTGTGAAGTAATATTCTTGCTTATGATTGTGTTATAATTTGGATGTGATATTGTGTTAGAATGTTATATTTGTTGTATGTGGGTTCATGACATGAAGGTAGCTATTTGCTAACTAAAAGCGATATAGAAATCCATTTTTTGTCGCAAGTTTGATTTTTGTTTCAAAAAGAAATGTTTTCAGGTTTAAAAATTTGATTTGGGTTTTGTGACGCCCCACCTCTATACCCACGCTAGCCAAGAACACTACAGAGTAATGCTGTCGACTAACACGGAAAATAAGGCTGTTGAGGAGCGACCATCCGTGTAACTTCTTTGTGCGAGCACCGATATGTCAGATAGTATAGAATGCATATCATTTAAGGAGGAAATCCGACATACCGATACAAACTCAAAGATATCACACAATGGCTATATATATTCTTCGGAAACAAACATAGAAATAAACATAACATAAATAAGTCACAGACATCCATATCACAAAGGTGGAAAAAGATATGAATATATAACACATGAAAGTGTACATCAGAGTAGTGGTCAGAAAGATCCACGATAATACAAAAGATTAGCAACATGTGCTACACAAAAGAATACATCTATGAGTCGGTATCTCAAATGTATACAACAAAAACTACTAATCTAAGTAGTTTGCCAAAAGACAGAGTAATAGATCCCTGGAGAGAAGTCAAGCAGAAGCACCTGTAACATCTCGGTCTGACCCGAGTATTATTTCATAAGAAAATAATAAACGGATCAGTTTAGCTATAAATATCAGATGACATGATATAGAATAAGAGATATGGCATAAACATATAATAACCATAATGGCATACTACTATAAGTATGTAAATGATAATCAATAAGAGATTAATCAATATCACAAGAATCTTCTCAAAGATCCAAATCCACAAAAAGGTAATGACACACGAATTCACTAATGCACAAAAATTGATAAAACATATCAATGAAAATCACGAAAATTGGTGAAGCACAAATTCCAGAAATCAACACACGAAATCCAGAACAAATTCCAGAAATCAATACATGAAATCCAGAAATCACAAAAAAAGGTGAAGGCCTATCACACGAACGAGAAGCTATCTCATGGAAGCTAACCATATAATTTTTTTCGAACACACGAATTGCCCGAAGCCTTTGAACACACGAAATGCCCGAAGACCATGGGGCGCTACCCCATATATGTGAGTAGAAACATCACACAAGCGGGGTCTAGTCTCCCTTGCAGACAAAGAGACATCGCTCAATCGCTAGTCTAAATCACAAAAATGATCGTCATGATCATCAAGAAGTGTCAATCACACCAAGCTAGTAAATATATGAGTTTAGCTTCATGTCCCATAACCACTTGCTTAACTTAAATATTTACGAACAAACTGTAGATCTTCACTAGAAAATTGTCACAAAAGGTTCAGTCGAACAAGTTCAAGAATTAGCCGACGAAGTAAACGCAAGCTTTTCATACCACTTGTTTTGCTAAGCCGTTTAATTAGATTTCTCATCCGAGTGAAGTAAAGGCTTGTATATACTAATAGATTGGAAAACGGTTTAGGAAAAAGAGCTTTGTAATAAAATAGGGTTGAAATCGTTTTGATGAAAGAGTTTTGATATTTACTACTAGTATTGAAACCTTTATATTTTTAGAGTGACAAGTCACAAAATTGATTGCAGAAACAATCGGTCATAAAAATTCCCATTCGACAATGTGAATAAAATCCAAGGAAATCAGCTCAAAATGCATCAATGTGTAAGTTGATGGTGCGGCCAAGCATGCCGAGCGACCTAAGAAAGTGAAGCCGAGCGACCTAAGAAGCTAACGGCTAAAGGGGTAGCACAAGACCTAAACGGTGCGGCCTAAGGAGCTGCGCGACTTAACAGAGTCGAGCTAAGGAGTGCAAGTAGGTCAAGCGACTTAACATGGCCGACCTAAGGTATGGCGCAAACTAAGGTGCAACGACCAAACTTAGTCGAGCTAAGCAACAGGGGGATGCGACATAACCATATAAAGGCTGAGCGACCTAATGGTTAACGAGCTATGTCGCGCGACTTAAGGGATACGACCCAAGTGGCAAACGACCCAAGAGTAGAGGTCGAGCGACCTAGTGGTTGCGACCTAAAATGGCAACAGGGTCGAGCGACCTAGTGGTTGCGACCTAAAAAGGCAACAAGGTCGAGCGACCTAAGGGTTTTATTGCCAGACGAGCTAGCGGGTTACGAGCTATAGCCGAGCGACCTAAAGGTGCAGGAAGACCGAGCGACTTAAAAGGTTGAACGACCTAACAATGCAAGCAGCCGAGCGACCTAAGGATCGCGAGCGACTTAACATACTCGAACGACCTAACTGCAGGCCGACCAAAAGGAGACTAGGCTGAGCATCCAAAGGTCAAGCGACCTACGACCTAGGGGAAACGAGCTAAATGCAGGCGAGCGACCTAAGCCCAGAATGAGCAATTTGCAGGCCGAGACGTTTCCACGCGAACGAGCTAATCAAGGCAGAACGACTTAATCCCAGATTTTGCTGAAGCACACTAAAAATTAGGGTTTTTCACAATCCAATCCAAACCAAATGCAAATGCACAAGCACAAGTGATATGGAATCATTCCCAACAATCCAATGACAGTTATAGGCAAGAATGTGAGATAAAAATCTCACCTTTGCACCAAAAATCAATGAAGATGAAGCCTAAAGCAAACAAGAATCAATCCCTCTTCAATCTCAACACAAGAAGCTTGAATCCAAGGTCTTCTTCTTGAATTTGGAGTTGAATGATGGATTACAATTGAATTTGAGCTTGGAGTTTTAATTTCCCATTCCCTCCTCCATTTTTGATAAAGCTTGAATGTTAAGCAAATAGAATCAAGTTATGAAGAGAAGAGGGGGTTGGGCTGAGTTAGTAAGTTCAGTCCAAACCTAAGCCCTAAGTGAAAAAGTGGCGAAAATTCCACTAACTCCAAACATATCGAAGTTTACACTAAAAAAGATCGCAAACATCATTTTGAACTCAATGGAGGTGGTTTCGAGTCCTAATTTGACCGTATGCAAAAAGTAGCTTTTCGGACTAAGATCCGATTAACGATTAAAATATTTAAATAAAATATTTAAATATAAAATCGATAAATATGCGGGTTGTTATAGACTCCCCTCCTTAAAGAAATTGCGTCCTCGCAATATATAAGATGGAAATAAAAAGTAACAACCATAACAACATATTAACCCGAAAAGAAATTTAAAATAAGAAGTTCACCTCAAAGAGCATGAGAAAGTAATTCCGGATGTGTACGCTCGATAAATTCTCTAGATTCCCAAGAGCAATCCTTAGGATTTGAGGACCATTGAACTTTAACAAGTGGAACATCTTTATTTCGAAGTCGTTTGACCTCCGAAGTAATAATTTGAATAGGATGCTGCTCATATGTTAAATTAGGCGAAACTTCAATCTCTTCCACAACACCGGGCTCAAGAATAGAATCGGAATCCCGAAGGCACTTCCGTAATTGAGAAACGTGAAACACGTCATGCATGGCAGAAAACTGAGCCGGTAATGAAAGGCGATAAGCCATGGAACCAATACGTTCAGTGATAGGAAATGGCCCAATATATCGAGGCGCTAACTTTCCCGATCGACTGAAACGTACAACACCCTTCATAGGTGAAACACGAATAAATACAAGATCTCCCACAGAAAATTCTAATTTTCTCCTTCGGTTATCGGCATAGGATTTTTGTCTACTTTGGGCTTCTTTCATCCTATGTCGAATAAGTTCAATATTTTCTGTGGAATCACGAATAAAATCTAGACCTAAAACCAGCTTCTCACCGGCCTCAAGCCAACAAGAAGGAGATCGGCATGGCCTTCCATAGAGTGCCTCGAAAGGTGCCATACCAATACTAGATTGGAAGCTGTTATTATAGGAAAACTCAACGAGAGAAATATGATCTTCCCAACTTCCACCGAAATCAAGCACACAAGAACGAAGAAGATCTTCAAGAGTTTGATTCACACGCTCAGTTTGTCCATCAGACTGGGGGTGATAAGCGGTGCTAAAATTAAGCTTCGTTCCCATAGCTTTTTGAAGACTCTTCCAGAATCCACTAGTAAACAATGGATCACAATCACTAACAATAGAAGTAGGAACTCCATGTAATTTAACAATTTATTTGATAAAGAGTTTGGCCAGAAGAGGAACGGTTCGGTTTGACCGAACGGGAATAAAATGGGCGGATTTAGGAAGTCTATCAACGATCACCCATAAGCTATCATGACCCGAACGAGAACGGGGAAGGCCATCAATAAAATCCATGGAAATTTGATCCCACTTCCAAACAGGAATTTTCAAAGGTTGCAATAACCCACCGGCCCTTTGATGTTCAGCCTTGACAAGTTGGCAAGTCATGCAACACTTAACAAAGTTAGCAATATCAGATTTCATTCCCTCCCAGTAATAAAGTCGTTTCATATCTGCGTACATTTTACTACTACCGGGATGAATGGAATATTTGGAACGATGAGAATCTTCTAGAATATCTTTACGAAGATCGCTAATATTTGGTACAATAAGTCTACCAAATTTTCGAATGCCGCCACGCGAATCAATATCAAAGTCTTTCAAACCTTCAATATCAATTTTATCCTTAACGTTCTGGCTACGAAGAGCCAGTTCAGGATCTAGCCTTTGAGCTTCAAGAATGCGGTCTAAAAGAGAAGGATGAGCCTCGAGGCTACATAAAACAAGAGAAGAACATAAATCGGAAACACGATCTCGAATTTCACAAGTGGATAAAACCTCAAGATCATTCCATTCGGATATCATCATGGAAACAACTGCTTGTTGCTTCCGACTAAGAGCATCAGCAACTTGATTTCCCTTTCCGGGAGTATAAAGAATATCAAGATCATAAGAGGCAAGGAATTCGAGCCAACGCTGTTGACGCAAATTAAGTTCCTTTTGAGAAAATAAATATTTCAAAGACTTATGATCAGTATAAAGTATAAATTTCTCTTCCAAAAGATAATGTCGCCAAATTCGAAGGGCGAAAACGATAGCCGCGAGCTCTAAATCATGTGTGGCATATCTAGTCTCAGCCGGCTTCAATTGCCTAGAAGCATAAGCAATAACACGTTCTTTTTTCATAAGAACGGCACCCAAACCAACGCGACTAGCATCGGTATAAACAACAAAATCTTGATTCCCTTCGGGAGTAACAAGAATAGGAACATCAGAAGTTCTTTTAATTTCTGAAAAGAAGTTTCACATTTGTCCGACCTAATGTATTATCCACCTTTCTTTGTTAAGCCAGTAAGAGGGACGGCAATTTTAGAAAAGTCCTTGATAAAACGACGGTAATAACCCGCCAATCCAAGGAAGCTACGGATTTCCGTGACACTCTCAGGTCTCTTCCAATTTTGAATCGCTTCAATCTTTGAAGGATCCACTGATATTCCGGATTCGGAAATAATATGACCGAGAAACTTTACACTAGATTGCCAAAAGTGGCATTTAGAAAATTTTGCTTTTAACTGATTACTCCTAAGAGTTTCCAATACAATCCGAAGATGCTTTTCATGTTCCTCCTCGGTTTTAGAATACACAAGAATATCATCAATAAAGATGAGAACAAACCGATCGAGGAAATCTTTGAAAACTCGATTCATAAGGCCAACGAAATAAGCCGGAGCATTCGTTAAACCAAATGGCATAACTAGCCATTCATAAGATCCATAACGAGTACGGAACGAAGTCAAAGGAATACTATCCTCTGCAATACGAAGCTGATGAAAACCGGTAGCCAAGTCCAATTGTGAAAAGACTCTAGCACCACTAAGTTGATCAAACAGATCATCAATCCGAGGTAAAGGATATTTATTCTTAATAGTAAGATCATTAAGCTTGCGGTAGTCGACGCAAAGCCTAAGTGTACCATCGGATTTTTTCACGAAAATTGTTGAAGCTCCCCAAGGCGAGGAACTAGAGCGAATAAATTGCTTCGTCTCCAATTCGGATAATTGTTTGCGCATCTCTTCATTCTCCTTATTGGACATGCGATAAGGAGGACGAGTAATAGGTTGAGCTCCAGGTGTAAGATTAATTCTGAACTCAATTGCTCGCTTAGGCGGTAATCCTAAAACGGGCTCAAATATGTCAAAAAATTCACGAACGACGTGAATACGAGAAATGACATCTTCCTCATCATCATTATCATCATCACGAGGATTTAAAGAATATAAAGATGCAGCCAAAGTGAAATCCGAATCTTTAAGAATAATAGAAATCTGCTTTACAGATTGTGGGTGTCGGAGATAAATAGTCCACTCAGGACATAGGATATGAGCTTCATAACGGTTAAGCCAATCCATACCCAAAATCATTCCAAAGCCTAAATAACGCATGACATGCAAATCAGCTAGGAAAGGAAAATCACACAAAATAATCGCCACATCTTTACAAAGCAAACTAAGAGTTGCGGATCCACCAACCGGATTCGCAATTCTTAAAGAAGTCATTAAAGTAATAACACTTAAAGAAAAAGTGTCTACAAGTTCATTTGATATAAAAGAATGGGATGCACCCGTATCAAAGAGAACTCTAATAGGTTGATCATGAAATATAATAATGCCATCAAGGACAGAATGGGACATACCTTGCCCGTGAGATGTGTTGCCAGGGGCTTGAGCATCGTTTAACTTTCCCTCCTTGCCTTGAAGCTTAGGGCATAGATGCATATGATGATCTGGACTTTTACAATAGCGACAAGAACGGGGCTTTGAACACTTGTTCGCAAAATGTCCCCTAGCACCACAGTTGAAGCATTTCCCATCACTAGGGGAAAGTGTCTTTGCAGCAGGAGTTGCTTGCTTACCCTTTTTGTTGGGATAAGGACCTTTGAACTTGTTAGGCCTTTTCTTGTAGTTGAAGTTTGGTTTGGCACCCACCACTTCAACATCACTTTCCCTATCCGCCTCTTCAAGACGAAGAGCGATATCAATGATTGATCGAAAGAAACTTCTAATTTTAGAAGTAATGGCTTCTTGAGATTCTTGTTTAAGCCATAGACGAATCTTTGGTTCTTCTTCAATGGGGTGTTGATGTATTCAACCCCATATTTAGACAGTGACTCGAAGGATGCGACATAATTTGTCACAGAGGACTCACCTTGAACAAGGTCTATGAAACGTCGAGCCAATGTCACTTTCTCTGCTTCTGGTACGAATTTTAATTCGAAGCATTCCCGGAATTGTTCCCAGGTGAGATCCGCTTCATTAATTTCAGAAATAAGAAGTTCGTACCAGTCCAATGCTCTTTCTTGGAGCATACTGGAGGCCACCTGAACTCGGTGAAGATCGATAAGATTCATGCGAGAAAAGATTCGATCGCATGTTCTTAACCAAGCCTGGACCTCAATAATAGTTTCGGAACCTTTGAATGGTTTCCCACCCAAGTTGGTATAATCGTTGCACATACGTGCAAATCCAGACTTAGGATGGGTAGGTTCCTGATTAGGACCAGCTGCTTGAGCATTCTTTACTAAATCAAGAAGCTGTTGACCAGTCATAAAAACTCCATCCTGGGGAGTAACAGTAGATGGTCCAGCTCTGGGACGGCCTGGTCTAGATATTCTCTTCTTTAAGAAAGAGAAAAGAAGAAAAGTTATTCTCCAAATAAATATCAAGCAAATCTTGATAGATAAAACAAGGATTCATAAAAGGAAATAGGATGAATCGGTACGAAGACTCGAATTAAATCCTAAGGTACGACTCCTAAGTTGGACTTAGGACGATGATCCTTGTTAAGTAATTCTACATTGTTCCGAAGTTTGGCTCTGATACCAAGCTGTGACGCCCCACCTCTATACCCACGCTAGCCAAGAACACTACGGAGTAATGTTGTCGACTAACACGGAGAATAAGGCTGTTGAGGAGCGACCATCCATGTAACTTCTTTGTGCGAGCACCGATATGTCCGATAGTATAGAATGCATATCATTTAAGGAGGAAATCCGACATACCGATACAAACTCAAAGCTATCACACAGTGGCTATATATTTTCTTCGAAAACACACATAGAAAAAAACATAACATAAATCAGTCACAGACATCCATATCACAAAGGCAGAAAAAGATATGAATATATAACACATGAAAGTGTACATCAGAGTAGTGGTCAGAAAGATCCACGATAATACAAAAGATTAGCAACATGTGCTACACAAAAGAATACATCTATGAGTCGGTATCTCAAATGTATACAACAAAAACCACTAATCTAATTAGTTTGCCAAAAGATAGAGTAATAGATCCCTGGAGAGAAGTCAAGCAGAAGCACCTGTAACATCTCGGTCTGACCCGAGTATTATTTCATAAGACAATAATAAACGGATCATTCTAGCTATAAATATCAGATGACATGATATAGAATAAGAGATATGGCATAAACATATAATAACCATAATGGCATACTACTATAAGTATGTAAATGATAATCAACAAGAGATTAATCAATATCACAAGAATCTTTTCAAAGATCCAAATCCACAAAAAGGTAATGACATACGAATTCACCAATGCAAAAAAATTGATAAAACATATCAACGAAAATCACGAAAATTGGTGAAGCACAAATTCCATAAATCAACACACGAAATCCAGAACAAATTCCAGAAATCAACACACGAAATCCAAAAATCACAAAAAAAAGGGAAGGCCTATCACACGAACGAGAAACTATCTCATGGAAGCTAACCATATAATTTTTTTCGAACACACGAATGGCCTGAAGTACTTTGAACACACGAACGGCCCGAAGACCATGGGGCGCTACCCCATATATGTGAGTAGAAACATCACACAAGCGGGGTCTAGTCTCCCTCGCAGACAAAGAGACATCGCTCAATCGCTAGTCTAAATCACAAAAATGATCGTCATGATCATCAAGAAGTGTCAATCACACCAAGCTAGTACATATATGAGTTTAGCTTCATGTCCCATAACCACTTGCTTAACATAAATATTTACGAACAAACTATAGATCTTCACTAGAAAATTGTCACAAAAGGTTCAGTCGAACAAGTCCAAGAATTAACCGACGAAGTAAATGCAAGCGTTTCATACCACCTGTTTTGCTAAGCCGTTTAATTAGATTTCTCATCCGAGTGAAGTAAAGGCTTGTATATACTAATAGATTGGAAAACGGTTTAGGAAAAAGAGCTTTGTAATAAAATAGAGTTGAAATCGTTTTGATGAAAGAGTTTTGATATTTACTACTAGTATTGAAACCTTTATATTTTTAGAGTGACAAGTCCCAAAATTGATTGCAGAAACAATCGGTCATAAAAATTCCCTTTCGACGATGTGAATAAAATCCAAGGAAATCAGCTCAAAATGCATCAAAGTGTAAGTTGATGGTGGGGCCAAGCATGCCGAGCGACCTAAGAAAGTGAAGCCGAGCGACCTAAGAAGCTAACGGCTAAAGGGGTAGCACCCGACCTAAACGGTGCGGCCTAAGGAGCTGCGCGACTTAACAGAGTTGAGCTAAGGATTGCAAGTAGGTCAAGTGACTTAACATTGCCGACCTAAAGTATGGCGCGAACTAAGGTGCAAGGACCTAACTCAATCGAGCTAAGCAACAGGGGGATGCGACCTAACCATATAAAGGCTGAGCGACCTAATGGTTAACGAGCTATGCCGCGCGACCTAAGGGATACGACCCATGTGGCGAACGACCCAAGAGTAGAGGTCGAGTGACCTAGTGGTTGCGACCTAAAATGGCAACAGGGTCGAGCGACCTAAGGGTTTTATTGCCAGACGACCTAGCGAGTTACGAGCTATAGCCGAGCGACCTAAAGGTGCAGGAAGACCGAGCGACTTAAAAGGTTGAATGACCTAACAATGCAAGCAAGCCGAGCGACCTAAGGATCGCGAGCGACTTAACATACTCGAACGACCTAACTGCAGGCCGACCAAAAGGAGACTAGGCTGAGCATCCAAAGGTCAAGCGACCTACGACCTAGCGACCTACGACCTAGGGGAAACGAGCTAAATACAGGCGAGCGACCTAAGCCCAGAACGAGCAATTTACAGGCCGAGACGTTTCCACGCGAACGAGCTAATCAAGGCAGAACGACTTAAGCCCAGATTTTGCTGAAGCACACTAAAAATTGGGGTTTTTCACAATCCAATCCAAACCAAATGAAAATGCACAAGCACAAGTGATAGGGAATCATTCCCAATAATTCAATGACAGTTATATGCAAGAATGTGAGATAAAAATCTCACCTTTGCACCAAAAATCAATGAAGATGAAGCCTAAAGCAAACAAGAATCAATCCCTCTTCAATCTCAACACAAGAAGCTTGAATCCAAGGTCTTCTTCTTGAATTTGGAGTTGAATGATGGATTACAATTGAATTTGAGCTTGGAGTTTTAATTTCCCATTCCCTCCTCCATTTTTGATAAAGCTTGAATGTTAAGCAAATAGAATCAAGTTATGAAGAGAAGAGGGGGTTGGGCTGAGTTAGTAAGTTCAGTCCAAACCTAAGCCCTAAGTGAAAAAGTGGTGAAAATTTCACTAACTCCAAACATATCAAAGTTTACACTTAAAAAGATCACAAACGTCATTTTGAACTCAATGGAGGTGGTTTCGAGTCCAAATTTGACCGTATGCAAAAAGTAGCTTTTCGGACTAAGATCCGATTAACGATTAAAATATTTAAATAAAATATTTAAATATAAAATCGATAAATATGCGGGTTGTTACTGGTTTTCAAAAGTTTATTTTCATTTTTTAAAGAAGGAAAGAGTTCAAAAGTTGAAGTTTTAAAAGCTAGAAAATCAAAATTTTCAAGTTTGGAAATTACGGGTCCGCATAGCGATAGTCGTTATACGCGCAGTTCTAAAAATCTACCTATTTTTCTAATCTAAACTTGTTTTCAGTTACAACTCTTTCGAAAATGTTTTCTAACTTTAATTTAAGAATTAGAGAACAATTATTCAATTATTTATTTATTTAATTATTATTCAATTTATTAATTAATTAATAAAGGTAATTAGTACTTAATCATTTGTTAATAATGGTTTTTAATCTTAAATGTTAATTAATTAAGTTAATCATGATTTATTACTTAATTAAAGTTAATTATTAATTAAGGATTAGTTATTTATTATTTAATTAATTATTTAAGATATTTATTAATTAATTATTATTTTAAAAGGGTTTTTATTTAAATTAATCATTGATTAATGTTAATTATGTTTTTATAAGGTTTAATTACTTTTAATTAGAGTTTAATTACTGTTTAACAAGGATTTGATTTAAATTAATAAGATTTAAATTATTTTAAAATCGCTTAGAGTTTAAGTAATCAGTTTTGTTTTAAACTGTTTCTTTTCAAATTTGTTTTAAATTAAGGGATTTTTGTGTCGATTAACTTTAAGTAACCCCATATGTTGAGGAAAACTCAATGACATCTATTAGAAGAACAAAAAACATTCTGCTATTACAATTAAGTTAGACATTTACTTAAGTTGATTGATTGTTGTGTTGATCACTTATAAACCTGTTGTTATGTGAAGCCATATTAGACTAGATAAGTAAAACCAAATTAAAAGCACCATTGTGGTCGCTAAGCCTCTGTTTGATTTTTGCAAGGGCAAATATTTCATTTTCCTTTTGAAATAGTTTCAAATTTATTGCATTTTGAATAAGATATTTAAAGAATGATTTGACAAATGGTTCTATTAAAGATGTTTTTAACTAATAGGAATGGACTTTCATGCTATAAAAAAGAAGTTTTTATAATGAGTTTTATAAAGGAATTTGGAAATTTATAAAGTGCTTTGGGTAAATGGATTTAAGTTTTTAAGCGAAGAAGATTTCATAAATAAAGGAGATTTATAAAATGGATTTGTTTATTAAAGGAAGCTAAATTTATTTAAGGTTACTTAAGAAGTTTTTGAATATGAAAGGTTTATAAAAAAGTTTAATAAATGATTTTGGGTTATTTATAAATGAATTTTTGGAAAATGACTTGTTGATTCATAAAGGGAGTTTATAAAAAGGTTTGGATATTTATAAGAACTTTATATAAATAGTTTGGAAATTTATAAAAGCAATTATCATAAATGATTTTGAATATTTATAAAAGGGTTTTATAAATGAATCTAGGAAGTTGGAAAGTATTTTGAAATGGATTTGGATTCAAGTAAAAGATATTTCATGAATGAAATAGATTTGATTAACAAGGATTTATCAAAAGAAATATAAAAAGAATTTGAGATCTAGGTTTCTCTAAACTCACCTTTTAAAAATGGTGGTATGGAATATTTGTTCCACATTAAACACCGAAGGGATAGTGTTGAGGTATGTCCTTACCACTAATTTGAACAACATTTGTTTAATCCTTTTTAACATGATTTGGAAATAAGAAGTTATTCTCAAATATTTTGTGTATATACTTATGTTAGAGAGATAAGCGTAAGAATGTTTTAGACAAACGTTTTTGAAAGTGATTTATTAAATAATGATTTGTTTTTAGGCTTAGTGGTTGCTATGGATAAATAAATCATAAATAGAATTGGATGTTGTTTGTTTATTGGATAGTTAAATAACCAACTATAAAATATGGACGCAAAATGTAACTTTGGAAATATCTAGAAGAAACACGTAAGTTATATGACACAGTCATCTTCGATGATGCTGTACTGTTCGTATAAATATCATTTCGTTCTCCTAGGATAAATGATAAGGAAATCCACCACTAGCAGTTAAGAGGTGATCTCTGCTCTTATCTTTAACTGCTTATTTCCTAAAGAACCAGGGTTGAGTTTATCGAATGTTGTTTCGAAGTGATCGGGATGGGATATATTATTCGAAAACCACTTCGATCGAACTCAAGCATTTCGAAGTGAAGACATCTTGAAGATTAAGGAATTGAAGACGGAGCTCTTTTAAGTGCAATGGCTGCTTGCTACTAATCCTGAGGGTGATTTCAGAGTGGATGTAGTAGAAGTAGTGCCTTCGGTTTGTCCATCTCTTGGACAATTTGTATGGATGAATGCTGGCATTGCATTGCTGCTTGGAGAGCAGTGTTAGCATTCCATGTGGGAAGTGCTATATGAAAGGTAAAATGTAGCCTCAAGCCTCATCAACCGAGAAATGACAAAAATCGAGCATGCGGCATGGCCATGTGAGTCGCCCCCATTAGGGTATCGTCATTCCTAAATCTTGATCAATTACTATCTACTCACATATGCTTCAGGGCCCAAAGTGTAGTGATCATATTCGGTACTACTAGTCAAGTGGTAGCCAAGACTTGTGTTGCAGGGGTACAAGATGTTCTTGTCAGACCTCCGTGTATTTTAACTAGAGAAGTACAATCGAAAGGTAGTTCCTTACCTTGTCATAGTATGTAATCCATTCTCCAATATGTGCCTTTACGGTTTTGATTGTAGAGCCTAGTATGCTGGAATTCAATTAATATAACAATTTCGGCTATGATTAATAAGTATTTGTACTCTAGACATTATTATAATTTCAATGGATTTTCTATAGAAACGTTTTGGTTATCATAAGGTAAAAACCCATCCATGTTTATGAGCGGCGTGGTCATGCGAGATGCCTTTGATTTAAAGGTTTTTTTATAAAGTTAAAGATTTATGCTTTACTCACACCAGAAACATGTTTGACCTAGAGTTTATTTTCTCTTTTTCCTAAACTCTTATGTGCTCAAATTTGAATGGGCAGCCAAGTAGTTCAGGTTTTTCCGCAGATTCATCTTGAAGGAGCTTGGAACAGGTGACATCATCAATTGCTAGTTATTACCTTGTTTTCCACTGTATTATATGTATATTGTATGAATTAGGTAGGGATAGGCTGTTATAACTATCCTAGGCTAGAATTTGTATTAGAATGACTCTAATGTAACATTTTTGAAATGACTTTGTAATATATTATGTTGAGTAATATATATATTTCCATTGTGTTGTGAGATTCTATGTTGTTACTTTCTTCTCTTCTCTTATATCTTTCTTTGTTTCACTCCTAATGACATGTCTTTTGGACGATTAAATGATCGACACACAAATGCTGACGATGTATTAAGTATCGTCTTTGGTATTAAGAAAGGCGGATCATTACAGTTTACACATGAATTGCTATGTGAATAAAACTTTGAAAGATTTGCATTAACTAATCTTTGTTAAGAACATAATACGATGACTTAATTGTATTTTATTCTAAATCATTCGAAAACAAAAAAAATTAATTAAAACATAAAAGGGAAACATTAAATTAATGATTTATTCCATATTTTACAATTGTGTATAATCTAGCACTAAATCATTGTTTAATGGAAACATTCTATTTCACAAACTACATGTATATTATTTTATTTTGTTTCAAATTTTGTTTTGGTTTGTATATGTTCATAAGTTTATATATTTATTCAATATCTTTTTGGTGTATGTATTTACATTTAACTCAAAGTTTCGTTTTGTGTAAGATATGATAGTAAACTTTTAAACTACCTTAATTAGACATTATATTTATTGATTTATTGTATCTAATATAAATAAAGTCTATTTCAATTTAAACTGCTATACTAAATATTTATTATGTACGTCTATATATACATTTATATATGTAAATACATACACACACACACAGATATATATATATATATATATATATATATATATTTAAACTTTCTTGTAGAGAGGGACTCTCTTGTAGAGAGAAACTCCATAACAATGATTAGAAGGATGGGGCTCTATTTTAGAAATCCAATTCTTATGTTTACGATTAGTGTAAAGTGTAAGATTATGATGGATTCATTTATTCATAAAGTGAGGACATCTTTGATTTCTAGAAATAATTCCAAAATACTACATCTAACTTAAGTTAAGATTGCACTTTACATCATCTTCGAAAGCAATTTAACAAGATCTGGTATACACAAGACAATATTCTTTTGGAATGGTGTGATATCGTGCTTCAATGACTGCTAATGGCGATGACAAGATCGTAGTCCAGTCAATAGAGTATAACTGTGAACCCTGGTTCTATTTATTGACCCGAGTTAGTTTGGTGTTTTTGGATTTAGAGTGGAAGACGGGATTAAAGCGCTACAATCGAAGTGTTCTTATGAAGATGGCCTGAATAAGTTAAACATCTATTTCAACCACTCACGCTTTCCATAATCGCCTACCTCACAGTGATTCCAGATCTGGAATATTCTATAAGAATGAAAGGTATTGGTGAACTGTTATCTACAACGAGACAAGCAACCATGGTTACTTTCAGAGGCAATGACCAGCGATGAACAGGACTAGGACTAGGACTGCGATACAAGTCGAGAAGAAAACCACGAACCTTGGTTTTAAATCTCAATTTCGACATGGATAACCAGAGATGCAAATCGACAAAGGTGTACAGGAATGGTAGAAAATTAAAATCTGCTTGAAATCTCTTGCCGAAGCACTATATCATCAAGGAACTATCGTTTTGAACTTTTTGAGAAAAAGATAGGCACATGAGTTAAAGCAGTTAATTTTCATATGTTGCACTTACACTATACACATGGGTGCATTTGATGTGCTCATCATAATATACAATTAACTAAAGATTAAATTAAACTAACCTTAAACCATTATAATAAAACGAATAAAATTTTAAAAAGAAAATTTAGAAAAGTTCTAAATAATTTTGACTACATAGGCTCAATAAAGATCCAAAGTATATAAAAAAAATTAAAATTCATCCATTTCTCCACTGCGGTCTGGCCCTATTCCAACAATTACATCACTTTAAACTTGGCAGACTATGTACTATCCAAAATAATTCCCACTTCTAACGTCCATGTAACGGCTTTTCCTGCTACCAAACTTAGAACAAGTCCATAGCTTCTAGAATCATCTCCACTCTATCATCCCATTAAAAGAAATGAACGGTGCTGCGATTCTTCACTTCTAGGCAATGGTTGCTAAACTTAAACATTGTAGTACTCTAAATATAATATACATCATGTATGACATTTCCCAACTACTGCTCAACAACCAAGACTGAGCGACATCCGTAGACAATCATACTAAAATCACAACACTTCATTTTGACCTGAGGAATTGTCATATACATAACAAACCTTGAGTCAGAATAGAAATCTAGCTGTGAGTGTAATAATGCAATTATAATAACATACAAGGGCTGTGTTGGGTATACACACATGACATATTAATCAAAACACAATGTCACTCACTCCATACAAAACCAGCCAATTATCATCGATCAAAAATAGTGTAATCATACCAATGTTGTGTCATAATTTAAAGTGACTCTAATCAACCAAGATATCACATCCCATCCCTATTCATAAGTTAGAATCAAATCAAATTCAGGTACATTGTTTTTAGATTTCATAAATCTAATTTTATTGTTTACCCTAGTACAGTCTTTTTCAATAGCGTATCTAAATAATTAACAGTTGCACATACATTTTATAAGGTCAATATATACATACAAGAGTTATATCTCACTCTTTTCCTTGAGTTCCTAATGTGATTTCTCATTGGTAACCCATTTTGGATTCATTCTCTACTAGAGTAATTGCCTTGACAAGCATGTGCGGTCTTTTTCACCAATTACTTTCGACTTGTTGTGAGTGCACTTCACATAATCTCTTAGTTGCACTGCCTCTCCGACTACTAAAGAGGTATATGATTTATGTGTTGCAGTCTAGTAATCAATACCTCATATCGTTCTCGTCAAATGTTAAGTTTTCAACTTTAAAAAACATTTCACTCCCCAAAACATCATTTATTTCAAAACGATGGTGTATCCCAAAAGATAAAAAATAAATACTTTGTAGATGCATTTCATTTTATCTAGCAATAATGCAGTCAAAACACTTTAATTCAAACATGAAAAATCACATATTCATATCAATATCAATGGTAATAAAATTTCATATACATATCATGTGTGAAGCACACAACAAAATCCTATACTTGTATTTCTAAAATCAAATAAGTATTTAAAATCACACGTAATCACTCAAAACACACATTTCATTCGTTCAACTTGCATTTCATTCATAGCATACTTGCATAGCATTTCCTTCAATGGGATATACTCAACTTAATTATGTATCACAACTTTAAGTTTGATATATTCATCATTTGCAGCCATCCATTCATTTCAACATATCGAGCATCCATAAAATTCATCAATCATGACACATATTAAACTATAAAATATTTATTTCAAAAAGTCATGTAAAATGCTATTTATTCCTCGAAGCCTGTTGTTTTAACTTTATACTTCATATATTTAAAAAATATTCCCATATCCATCAAAATAATTTTCATCAAAATATATACAACATTTTCAACCATTCATCCCTTATGGTTTAAATTCAAATTGAACCTATATCTAAAATAAACCAACTTTATTTCATACAAGCTTTTCTAGCTTCAAAACCTATATAAAAATATTCATATTATGGATTTATCCTCAATATTTATCATATAGGATTTTAAATTCAAACTTAATTTACCTCCCATTATTTACAATTTGAAAATAGTTCAAATTCAAATTCCATAAATTTAACTTTATTTAATAAACCTTTCTCTAATTATAAAACCCATAAAAATTCTTTCTAAATAATTTAACTATTTAAAACCCCTTTTTCACTGCCATATAAATTCAAATCCATGTTTATAAATGGTGTATTGTTCCAACAGCTTCATGAACAAACAATATCAATGTAACGACCCAGAATTTTGGACCATTCGCATCCATTATAAGTGTATAGGAAGACACTCATGACGGAGTTGAATTGCTCAAAATACCGCGTTGTTAATTTAAATTTGGCAAAACTGAACATATACAGTAAATAAATAATCACATATCACAGACACAGAGTAATAATTGCAGCGGAAATAGAAGAGATAGTAGTTCATGAAGCTACTATATAAATGTATAAGTTACATCAGATTTAAACCAGATACAACGGAAGAGTAATACGATACATCAGATACAAATCAGAATACATCACTGGAATCATTGAATACTGAAAGCAGAATAGATGGCTGGATCTTCAAGCAAAGCTCCAACTTCAAAGGTGAGTCTCGAATACTGGTACACTCAGTCTGACCCGAGCGTAAAGCAAAAATACAAGACACTCGAGTCAGGATTAACATTCTTATATTAATAAATCCAACTCAAGTGAGATAGCAATTGAAATACAAGTAACTCAAAAGATGTTTGGAATAACCAACTTTTAAGGTTCCGTTAAACTATCTACTAGGTAGTAATGTACGCTAAGTAGATAATGTCTATCAGTAATATGTAAAGATATCAAAATAGCGTTAAGTCATGGCCCATTCCACCCTTAACACATTTTTATTCCCAAAAGCATATACAAGACCGTAGTTTCCCCAAAACCGGAAGTCACCAGAGGGAAATCCATATACTAAAGGTACAAATCAAAATCGTAGTGGTCGCGAATAAATGGAATACAAGTATGACAAGGCACATGAGGCAATACCCAAGGTAGTGATACTACCGTTCGCCTGATCCGGACTGGTGAGAACGCAACGCCGCAGCGCCCGCAACACCGTGAGACAACACTCCCAAAATCAAGGGTGCACCAATCGACAACAAATAATGAGTAGTTCGAAGAAGTGTGTCCACTTGAGGTAGCTAATCCTCCATTGGCCCGGCACGGCTCCTGTTTTAGTCATTTCCAATTTGACACAAGTGTCAAGGCTATCCATTATCGTTCTCTTTCTTCAGTCAACACGTACATCATTCCAACCACTTCATTCTGGATCATCACTCCGCGTATAGTTATTAAAGTGGTTTTCGGTTTAGATAGAGAGTATATCCATAACCGAATTCCGGTCTCTTTAATAACTTCCGTAATTATTTCACCGATTGGTCATTTATATATTTCAAAACCAAATCAAATTCAATTTCAATTAGAATTTGTAAACCAACATTTCATTTGTCTTTCCAAATCAATTTTCATAATTTACGTTTCAAAACTTCCAAATTATCATTTCAAAATCTTATAAATCAATTTCAATTTTTATTTAAAACAAATCAAAATTGATTCAAGTTCGAATATAAGTTTCATTTCGAAAACATTTAAATTAATTTAATCTAACCTTTAAATCAATTTAAATTCATTTATCGATCTCATTCAATATTCATTAAGTAAATTTTCCATTCAAAACAATTTCTATTAAATTTCCAATTCATTAAATCCGTTATTCAAATTCAACTTCATTATATCAAAACTTACAAATTGAATTAAATTAAATTCATCAAATCAAATTCTTTAAATTTCAAGTCTTACATTTATTTCAATAAATCGCATTTTATTTCTTATTAAAGAAATTCAATTTCACTTATTTACTCACTTAAATAATTTTCCAAAACTTAATTAATAAAGAAAACTCAATTTCAATTATTTACGAAGTAAAATCCACTTATTCAAAAGTTCAATTTTTCTTATTAAAGAATTCAATTCACATTAATCATTAAATAATTCAATCTTATTTAATTATTAAACAATACAAAACTTAATTATTAAATAATTTCCAGGTTTAATAATTTCAAACTTAATTATAATTTCAAACTTAATTCAATCATTTCAAAGTTTAATAATTTCAAACTTAATTCAATAATTTCTCAAATTAAACAACATTCTTTCATCAATTGCATTGTTAATATTTTGTTTCAGATTTTTAAATATTAACATTTTCCTTTCAAATAAAATTAAATTTTTGACTTCATTTCAAACCATGATATTTATTCAAATAAAATCTTCGTTTATTTTTAAATCAAATTATTGACCAATCGGGTTTTATTTAATTCTCTATCTTATGTCAAGTTCAATTTGGGTATTTATCATTTCAACCCGATTCCAATTCAATTCAAAATCATAGCATAACAAAGGGAACTTGCAGTGTGATAACTGGGATGGTGTCAAAGTAAATAAACAAGTCATAACAACAATCAATATCAATTCAAATAATCCCAAAATAACTGTATTAATTCGCATTGTTATTTGTACGGATTAATATAATTATTTCTAGAATCTACACTATCATTTCATGTAGATTAAAGATTATTACATTACGGTTTTCACTTGTCATCTATTACAATTTTATCCATCATCAATTTAACAACATACATTCAGTGGTTAAAAATGTAATTAAACAAATCCTACGTGTTAATAAATTTAACAGTTAAAAGGGGTCATATTATACAAATGTCATTTAATCAATTTTAACACATATGTCAAATCTAACTATCCTACGTCAATTTCAATTTCAAATTATTCACTTACATCATTAACAATTTAACGTCCAATATAAACATCAACAATCAAATCAATTATCAGCCAAACTGTATTATCATCGCATAAATAATTAACAGAAAATGGTGTCAGATGTCACAGGTGAACTGATACAGGTAATAGCATAAATAACAGTAGCATATTTCAATTTGTCATTTCAATTGAAGTCAGATTTAATAAATAAAAGAATGTAAATCGTGAGTGATTGCTCACCTTTTGAGCCTAGATAGATTCGACAATGGAATGAGTTACAACCCAAGCACGAATTCCAAAACGAAGCTAGATTGGCATGATTTGACGAACAAGCTGATAAATGGGAAATCGATAAGAACAAGATATATTGCATATAATTTATATTTTTCTAAAATCTACATTTAACTTAAACACCAATCAAAATAAAATCTATATTTATATATATATATATATATTTTAAACCAATATACAAACAAACAAACAAAATCTTTGTAGTTAAAATTCAAAACCAATGTCCTAAGAATATTAATATAAACTTGCTTTGCTAAAATAAATATACTGGCTCAAAGCAGATCACATAAACTCATTTATTTATTTTCAGTTTTAAACATATATATACTATTATACTAATTAGTATATAAGCTGCAGAGAGAATATATATATATATACATATATATATAAACCTATATATATAACAGTACAAAACTAAACTCATATACAAATATATAGACTATATATTCATAAAATGCAGACAACTACCCAAACTCACATTCCAAATATTCAACAGAACGTTCATATGCAGACAACTAATTATATATGCATAACTAAACTCACAAATATATACATCTCAGACAACCAAATATCACTCTAGTTAAATAAATGTATATTATATATATCCAAATTATAACAACATGCCTATTTCAAAACTCTACAGAATATATATTAACTAATATATATATATAAACTGACCGCATCAAAACTTACATAATATTAATAACAGACTAGCGTCCTAAACTCATAAAACTATAAAACATATATATACTGACATATATAGATTGTCACACTATTTTTTTTATATACTCAACATGTTTTGAAATTTGTACGAACTACCATAATATAAATCTAAAGTTTATAACAGTACAACAAGTATACGTACCACCACTAACATAATATATATCTAAACTAATATACATGCAGACTTATTAAAATATACCACCTATATATATACCCCTATACAAGTGCAGGCTAATTTACGAAAACATAACAATGTATAAACTGTCATGAAGGACACATAAAACTATATATATCCTTCTATAGACTTGCCACCTATATAAATATATATATTACTAACATATATTTTAAAGACAATATGTAACGGAAAAGTAAATGTTAACCATACTTTATTGACTGTATGTATATATATATACTTCAAATAAGGCATATTTATAAACTAACGCATAATTATTAATACATATATAATATGTAACTCATAAGTACCAAACAGCAATCTATAAGGGAAAAAAGTGAATCAAAATAAAGAATACCAAACTTTATACTACTACATATATTACATACAATTATTATGTTAAAGCTATAAACATATAAAAATCAAAATTTTATTGTCAACAATATATATATAACAGGCTTTATAACATACTGTGACAAACGAAATATATATATAACAGGTTTATATATATATATACCCTGATGAGCTGCAAAGAGGGAAGAGCAGAGGAGGCTTCTAGTGGTGATGGGCCATGATCGGCAGAGTCTTACGATGGAGCAGCGGCGAGTAGACGGAGGTCAGGGGTGTCAGGCTGCTCGAACGTGGGTATGTGGACGGTAGAGATGGTAGAGAGGATGAGTGGAAGATGGAGGCACACGGTGTGAGGTATTTTGGTGATGCGGAGGTCGGGTTCGGTTGGTCGGTGGAGCGGCTCAGGCGGGTTGGGTTTTGAGGCAGAGGAGGTGCTGCTCGGTGGTGAGGCGCTGAGGGGAGTTGCCGCTCGGTAGAGGATGTGGAGATGTGGGTTGAAGGGGAAGGGATGGGCGTGGGGTTTGCTGATGGGGAAAGAGGGGATGGGTTGATGTTGGTTGTTCATGGTGTAGCAGGAGAATGGATGAGGTAGATATGTTGTTGGTGTATTGGTTTGGAACAGAGAGAGGCGATGTGAGGAAGCCTCGGCTGGAAAGGCTTGGGTTACGGCAGAATTGAAGATGAAGAGAAGTAGGTAGATGAAAACAAAACTTTTTGTTTTTTTAGAAAACGAAACAGTGCAAAACTGAAGTCATAAAATGAGTAAATGAACATATTATACTGAAGAGTCACGGCTGTCTTGGAAGATTAAAAGTTAAGTAACCGTTTATTCAACTGGTGGAAAGTGATTGGTCAAGGAAAAATCAAAAAGCAAAATTTGCAGAACCGATACAGAAATTGTTTCCGTAGATTTCACTATCTCCTGGACTCTGAAACACACAAACAAATATGTTGCAGAGATCAGCACGATAAAACGATCAAAACGATATACAGATATCATGGTACGATCATCCGATCAAAAGTCGATAATCGGTACCGAAAATGCTGCTAAATTGTCGAAAATAAGATAAACGGAGCGATAGAAATCCAAATTTAACGAAACGAAGAATGACGTTTCACTCAGAAGATGATTTAGAATTTTTCTATATAAAAATATTTAGGTTTCGGAAACATTTAATTTTCATCGCTTTTTAACTGATTAAATTGAAGTGAATTTACCCGCGAAATAAACTTTCATATTTTCGGACGAAAATTTACCAGTTGCTATGTTTAACTAGACGTATTCCAAATATTAAATTTTTATTTCAAAATTTTACTGTTTAAAATTTCACAAAATTTTAACTAATTACATTATTAAAACAGTTGAAATTTACGGGTCGTTACACTCTCCCCCACTCAAAACTTTTCGTCCCCGAAAAGGAACGAGGTAGGAGAATAGAAACAACCAGAAAGAAAAATAGATTTGAAATACAAAATAACAATTAATTTAAACCATATAATTTCAAATTTAAATTAATTGATATTCAATAATTGATTTAATCTATTTGATTTCACTAAAATCAATCTCACTATTTCTAAATTCATTATCTTATTATCCAATTATCTTCAATTTACAATTTCTAAAACCATAAATTTGAATAGTCTTTTATTATAATCCTATTTTTTTCAGCAATTTAAATTCTTCTTTATTCCAAATTATTGTTAAATTTATTCTGCTTAATATATCTAATCACATATATTTAACCCATATAAATTAATTTAAAACATAAAAGTTTCGATTTAAATTAATTTACATCTATTAATTTCTTTTAAATTCAAGGTATTTTCATATGTTGATCAAATTTCAATTTATTAATTCTTTCAAAACAAATTTAATTATCTTATTATTCTATTTATCTCTATCAACATCTTATAATTAAAATTTAAGTGTATAACATTATAACCACTCAAATTTTATTTATAAGTTCAATTTATATTATATATTATCCAATTACATATTCAACTTCTGAATGATTTAGGTAAGTTGTCTTAGAATGTAGTTGAACAATATACAAATAAAAATTTTCCCAATTCAATTATTCAAGTTCAAATATTTATTCCAAAATTTAGCTTTATTTATAATTGGAAACATCCTTTAACATGATTTTTTTTTAGAATTAAATTTCCGTTTAAATTTAAACAACTTAGAGATATATATAATATATTTATATCAAATCAAATTAAATTTTAAAATAAGATACCTATATATATGTAAATCAAAATATACTGAAGAAATTCAAATCAAAATATTTTTTTCAAAACAAAACCGTAGCAAAGCTACAGAATAGTATCTCCACTTCGAAACTCGAAAATGAACGTCGATGATGCGGCCGCCCAGCGACAAAGAGAAGAGCACTGATTTCAACATTTTAAAAATTCTTTGAAAATGATTTCTACTTTCAATAATATATACTTAAAAAAAAAATTTAAAAACCAAAGTTAGAAATCACCGGAAACTAATAAATTCTCAAATTTCTGAATTAAATTCATTTCAAATTCCAAATCAATTTGTAAACCGTATTTATAAATTTATTTAGAACAATAAATGATAATAAAATATTATCATTTCAAACAAACAATTTAATTAACCTATTAAATTCCAGGAAATTTTACTTATATTTTCACAATATAATCAAACAAATTTATTTCATTTTCCAAATTTGAAAATAATATTGTGTCAGTTTGCTCTGTTCAAGTGTTTTGGAAATCCTATCGATAGCGTTGATCAGACGAATCGATCGGAAATCCAAATCAACATCAACAACTCAAACAACACAATACATAAAACATTTTTATATAAATTTACAAATACACTTCCTCGCTCGACGATACAAGAATGGATTCAAAGCAAGGATAGAGATTCAAATTTGATGGACTCAAATCAAAGAGAATTTTGATTCGAAGACAAATTCGAAAGAAAAGATAAGATAATTCAATAACAGAATCGGGAGATGGGTAAGTTTATTTAATTCACGGACAACCTTAACCGGTCGTCAGTAACTTCAAGAATAGGATCAATGCTGAATTCCGAGGTAAATCAACACTCGATCTCAAGAGATGGAATTCAGGTATAGCCTGAAATAGATAGCATCGTAAACCGAGGATATAGAAATCTCTGGTAAATCGATGCCTATTATAAAGGAGTTTTGCTCCTTTACGAATCGTTCGAAGATTAGCGAAACCGCCGATCTATTATAGATATCATTCAAAAATGGAGTTATGGTGCTCCATAATTTGAAAGAAGACGAATAGTGAAGGACACGAATGAATTTCGGAACCGAGGGGAACGTTCCAAAATTCAAAGGAATTGAGTCAAAGGAAGAGATTTGAAACTCGAAATGAAAGTGATTCTGTAAATACATTTACCCTACATGTTGAGTTTTGCCTAGAGCTACCAAAGCTCTGATACCAACTGTAACGACCCAGAATTTTGGACCATTCGCATCCATTATAAGTGTATAGGAAGACACTCATGCCGGAGTTGAATTGCTCAAAATACCACGTTGTTAATTTAAATTTGGCAAAACTGAACATATACAGTAAATAAATAATCACAGATCACAGACACAGAGTAATAATTGCAGCGGAAATAAAAGAGATAGTAGTTCATGAAGCTACTATATAAATGTATAAGTTACATCAGAGTTAAACCAGATACAACGGAAGAGTAATACGATACATCAGATACAAATCAGAATACATCACTGGAATCATTGAATACTGAAAGCAGAATAGATGGCTGGATCTTCAAGCAAAGCTCCAACTTCAAAGGTGAGTCTCGAATACTGGTACACTCAGTCTGACCCGAGCGTAAAGCAAAAACACAAGACACTCGAGTCAGGATTAACATTCTTATATTAATAAATCCAACTCAAGTGAGATAGCAATTGAAATACAAGTAACTCAAAAGATGTTTGGAATAACCATCTTTTAAGGATCTGTTAAACTATCTACTAGGTAGTAATGTACGCTAAGTAGATAATGTCTATCAGTAATATGTAAAGATATCAAAATAGCGTTAAGTCATGGCCCATTCCACCCTTAACACATTTTTATTCCCAAAAGCATATACAAGACCGTAGTTTCCCCAAAACCGGAAGTCACCAGAGGGCAATCCATATACTAAAGCTACAAATCAAAATCGTAGTGGTCGCGAATAAATGGAATACAAGTATGACAAGGCACATGAGGCAATACCAAAGGTAGTGATACTACCGTTCGCCTGATCCGGACTGGTGAGAACGCAACGCCGCAACGCCCGCAACACCGTGAGACAACACTCCCAAAATCAAGGGTGCACCAATCGACAACAAATAATGAGTAGTTCGAAGAAGTGTGTCCACTTGAGGTAGCTAATCCTCCATTGGCCCGGAACGGCTCCTGTTTTAGTCATTTCCAATTTGACACAAGTGTCAAGGCTATCCATTATCGTTCTCTTTCTTCAGTCAACACGTACATCATTCCAACCACTTCATTCTAGATCATCACTCCGCGTATAGTTATTAAAGTGGTTTTCGGTTTAGATAGAGAGTATATCCATAATCGAATTCCGGTCTCTTTAATAACTTCCGTAATTATTTCACCGATTGGTCATTTATATATTTCAAAACCAAATCAAATTCAATTTCAATTAGAATTTGTAAACCAACATTTCATTTGTCTTTCCAAATCAATTTTCATAATTTACGTTTCAAAACTTACAAATTATCATTTCAAAATCTTATAATTCAATTTCAATTTTTATTTAAAACAAATCAAAATTGATTCAAGTTCGAATATAAGTTTCATTTCAAAAACATTTAAATTAATTTAATCTAACCTTTAAATCAATTTAAATTCATTTATCGATCTCATTCAATATTCATTAAGTAAATTTTCCATTCAAAACAATTTCTATTAAATTTCCAATTCATTAAATCCGTTATTCAAATTCAACTTCATTATATCAAAACTTACAAATTGAATTAAATTAAATTCATCAAATCAAATTCTTTAAATTTCAAGTCTTACATTTATTTCAATAAATCGCATTTTATTTCTTGTTAAAGAAATTCAATTTCACTTATTTACTCACTTAAATAATTTTCCAAAACTTAATTAATAAAGAAAACTCAATTTCAATTATTTACGAAGTAAAATCCACTTATTCAAAAGTTCAATTTTTCTTATTAAAGAATTCAATTCACTTTAATCATTAAATAATTCAATCTTATTTAATTATTAAACAATTCAAAACTTAATTATTAAATAATTTCCAGGTTTAATAATTTCAAACTTAATTATAATTTCAAACTTAATTCAATCATTTCAAAGTTTAATAATTTCAAACTTAATTCAATAATTTCTCAAATTAAACAACATTCTTTCATCAATTGCATTGTTAATATTTTGTTTCAGATTTTTAAATATTAACATTTTCCTTTCAAATAAAATTAAATTTTAGACTTCATTTCAAACGATGCTATTTATTCAAATAAAATCTTCGTTTATTTTTAAATCAAATTATTGACCAATCGGGTTTTATTTAATTCTCTATCCTATGTCAAGTTCAATTTGGGTATTTATCATTTCAACCCGATTCCAATTCAATTCAAAATCATAGCATAACAAAGGGAACTTGCAGTGTGATAACTGGGATGGTGTCAAAGTAAATAAACAAGCCATAACAACAATCAATATCAATCCAATAATCAATTCAAATAATCCCGAAATAACCGTATTAATTCGCATTGTTATTTGTACGGATTAATATAATTATTTATAGAATCTACACTATCATTTCATGTAGATTAAAGATTATTACATTACGGTTTTCACTTGTCATCTATTACAATTTTATCCATCATCAATTTAACAACATACATTCAGTGGTTAAAAATGTAAATAAACAAATCCTACGTGTCAATAAATTTAACAGTTAAAAGGGGTCATATTATACAAATGTCATTCAATCAATTTTAACACATATGTCAAATCTAACTATCCTACGTCAATTTCAATTTCAAATTATTCACTTACATCATTAACAATTTAACGTCCAATATAAACATCAACAATCAAATCAATTATCAGCCAAACTGTATTATCATCGCATAAATAATTAACAGAAAATGGTGTCAGATGTCACAGGTGAACTGATACAGGTAATAGCATAAATAACAGTAGCATATTTCAATTTGTCATTTCAATTGAAGTCAGATTTAATAAATAAAAGAATGTAAATCGTGAGTGATTGCTCACCTTTTGAGCCTAGATAGATTCGACAATGGAATGAGTTACAACCCAAGCATGAATTCCAAAACGAAGCTAGATTGGCACGATTTGACGAACAAGCTGATAAATGGGAAATCGATAAGAACAAGATATATTGCATATAATTTATATTTTTCTAAAATCTACATTTAACTTAAACACCAATCAAAATAAAATCTATATTTATATATATATATATATATTTTAAACCAATATACAAACAAACAAACAAAATCTTTGTAGTTAAAATTCAAAACCAATGTCCTAAGAATATTAATATAAACTTGCTTTGCTAAAATAAATATACTGGCTCAAAACAGATCACATAAACTCATGTATTTTTTTTCAGTTTTAAACATATATATACTATTATACAAATTAGTATATAAGCTGCAGAGAGAATATATATATATACATATATATAAACCTATATATATAACAGTACAAAACTAAACTCATATACAAATATATAGACTATATATTCATAAAATGCAGACAACTACCCAAACTCACATGCCAAATATTCAACAAAACGTTCATATGCAGATAACTAATTATATATGCATAACTAAACTCACAAATATATACATCTCAGACAACCAAATATCACTCTAGTTAAATAAATGTATATTATATACATCCAAATTATAACAACATGCCTATTTCAAAACTCTACAGAATATATATTAACTAATATATATATATAAACTGACCGCATCAAAACTTACATAATATTAATAATAGACTAGCGTCCTAAACTCATAAAACTATAAAACATATATATACTGACATATATAGATTGTCACACTATTTTTTTTTATATACTCAACATGTTTTGAAATTTGTACGAACTACCATAATATAAATCTAAAGTTTATAACAGTACAAGTATACGTACCACCACTAACATAATATATATCTAAACTAATATACATGCAGACTTATTAAAATATACCACCTATATATATACCCCTATACAAGTGCAGGCTAATTTACGAAAACATAACAATGTATAAACTGTCATGAAGGACACATAAAACTATATATATCCTTCTATAGACTTGCCACCTATATAAATATATATATTACTAACATATATTTTAAAAACAATATGTAACGGAAAAGTAAATGTTAACCATACTTTATTGACTGTATGTATATATATATACTTCAAATAAGGCATATTTATAAACTAACGCATAATTATTAATACATATATAATATGTAACTCATAAGTACCAAACAGCAATCTATAAGGGAAAAAAGTGAATCAAAATAAAGAATACCAAACTTTATACTACTACATATATTACATACAATTACTATGTTAAAGCTATAAACATATAAAAATCAAAATTTTATTGTCAACAATATATATATATAACAGGCTTTATAACATACTGTGACAAACGAAATATATATATAACAGGTTTATATATATAGATACCCTGATGAGCTGCAAAGAGGGAAGAGCAGAGGAGGCTTCTAGTGGTGATGGGCCATGATCGGCAGAGTCTTACGATGGAGCAGCGGCGAGTAGGCGGAGGTCAGGGGTGTCAGGCTGCTCGAACGTGGGTATGTGGACGGTAGAGATGGTAGAGAGGATGAGTGGAAGATGGAGGCACACGGTGTGAGGTATTTTGGTGATGCGGAGGTCGGGTTCGATTGGTCGGTGGAGCGGCTCAGGCGGGTTGGGTTTTGAGGCAGAGGAGGTGCTGCTCGGTGGTGAGGCGCTGAGGGGAGTTGCCGCTCGGTAGAGGATGTGGAGATGTGGGTTGAAGGGGAAGGGATGGGCGTGGGGTTTGCTGATGGGGAAAGAGGGGATGGGTTGATGTTGGTTGTTCATGGTGTAGCAGGAGAATGGATGAGGTAGATATGTTGTTGGTGTATTGGTTTGGAACAAAGAGAGGCGATGTGAGGAAGCCTCGGCTGGAAAGGCTTGGGTTACGGCAGAATTGAAGATGAAGAGAAGTAGGTTGATGAAAACAAAATTTTTGTTTTTTTTAGAAAACGAAACAGTGCAAAAGTGAAGTCATAAAATGAGTAAATGAACAGATTATACTGAAGAGTCACGGCTGTCTTGGAAGATTAAAAGTTAAGTAACCGTTTATTCAACTGGTGGAAAGTGATTGGTCAAGGAAAAATCAAAAAGCAAAATTTGCGGAACCGATACGGAAATTGTTTCCGTAGATTTCACTACCTCCTGGACTCCGAAACACACAAACAAATATGTTGCAGAGATCAGCATGATAAAACGATCAAAACGATATACAGATATCATGGTACGATCATCCGATCAAAAGTCGATAATCGGTACCGAAAATGCTGCTAAATTGTCGAAAATAAGATAAACGGAGCGATAGAAATCCAAATTTAATGAAACGAAAAATGACGTTTCACTCAGAAGATGATTTAGAATTTTTCTATATAAAAATATTTAGGTTTCGGAAACATTTAATTTTCATCGCTTTTTAACTGATTAAATTGAAGTGAATTTACGCGCGAAATAAACTTTCATATTTTCGGACGAAAATTTACCAGTTGCTATGTTTAACTAGACGTATTCCAAATATTAAATTTTTATTTCAAAATTTTACTGTTTAAAATTTCACAAAATTTTAACTAATTACGTTATTAAAACAGTTGAAATTTACGGGTCGTTACAATCAACTATTGTGTTGTCTCAACAAACCACAAAATCAACACTTGCATATATTACTTGGATCATATTAAGCTACCATGCCTTCTAAAATCAATATATAATCACCAAAAGTAACTTGAATCAATACATTATTTCCTTTAAATCAAAAGAACAATTAACTAACTGTAAACAACTAAATTGTACTTAATTCCTAATCCATCGATTCCCTGGATTTGGTAAAGAATTGCTAACACTAGCTTGTTTGAATGATGATGGAAAACTACGTTGAATTTCTTTAGTTTTATATAAGGAAAATATAAACAAGCCTTGAATAATTATAGGCTTAGTTAAAAGGATGAGCATGGAAGAAGAGTTAAAATAGTATGACTACAAAGGATACACAAATACAAGAAGTTAAACTAACATGATTACAAAGGATAAACATGGAAGAAGAGTAAAAATAGCATGATTACAAATGATAAGCATGAAATAAGAGTCAAAACACAATTATCATGTTTAGGATAGGCTACTTAAGGGTTAAGGAATGGAGTATAAGTTAAAATAGGCTAAGGTTAAAATAGAATGACTACTTATTGGATAAGCTAGAAAATGATGGTCCAATAAGAGAGTAGAAAATTTTAAATTTTCTTTAATTAAGTATTACTTTTTGGTTTTAACAAATTTAAAATAATTTGTTTTGTTTTCGAAAAAATGCAAATTAAATCCCAAAATACATTTTTCATAATTAATAAAATTAAAGGATGTTATAGAGAGTTTTTACGTGCATTCTTAAACATTCTCCCTCTGGTCTCATCTTAATCCTTAATTATTTCAAAGATATACTATTATTGGAGCGATCAGTATACTAAAGCTGCAAAATTTATACTGAAGATACATTGACTTGTCTCTATTTTACTATTGTAAAGAAAAGGTGTTTTCCACCTATGAAAAGTCAATGGGATAGGTACATCTTACCACATGTAGAATTATAGGATTGTAAAGATGTTTTTTCACCCATGAAAAGCAAAAACTAATGGTTAATTCCTATATTTGGAGTACATGACTAGATGTAGGATTGGATATCTAAACTAGTATAGAATTCCTGGTTTCTTTTGCTCTTTACTTTTACTTTACACTTTGATTTACTATTTATGATCTACATTTGCTTCTGATTCTAATATCCTTTCAAGTAGATTATCTGTAGCAATGCAAGTTAAGTCTTAAATAGTTGACATGCACTATTCATCTCCCTTTTAGTGTATTATTGGCCTAAAGATCCATCCTGCATAAATGTTTTTGGGTATTCCATAACCCACATTTGGTATCAGAGCACACGACTTTCAAAAGATTCGTCATCTGAATTATTAAAAGGATAAATGGAGAACAATACTAGTAATACATTTTTTAATACTTTTGAAAAGGATAAATCTACTTCTAGACCACCATTTTTTAATGATACTAATTATGCTTATTGGTTTTATAGAATGAAAATATAATTATACTTAAGTGGACCAGATATTTGAAATATAACACAAATTGAATACACCGAGCCCCAAGGGATTGCACACAATGGACCATAGAAGAAAAAGAACAAGCACTCAGTAATTCAAAGGCTAGGAACATTCTATTCTGTACCCTAGATAAAAATAGTTTAACATAGCATTGGTCTACAAAAGTGCATATGTAATTTGGTGGACTTTACAAGTTACACATGAAGGAACAAGTATAGTTCAACAGACCAAAACATCAATGTTGGCTACTCAGTTTAAACTTTTTAAATGAAACAAAATGAGTCAATATTTGATATATATGCTAGATTTTAGTTTATCTTACAAGCATTAGAATCACTAGGAAAAGCTTTTTTGAAGACGACCAAGTCCAAAATATGTTCTCTTATCAATGAATGAGATCAAAATACTTTGGCCATAGAAGAAACAAATGATAGTGCTGTGAAAATAGTAGGTTGGAAATCCTATATTGTATGAAGTGCAATTGCAAGTAGAAAAAATCATGCAAATGAGAACAAGTCCCTGACATTCAATGCTACAAGCGAAAATCATGATTTAAATGACAGTGATGATGAAATCGCTTTCTTAACAAGGAAATGGAAATAATTTTGGAAATGGAAATGTTCTTAAGTACTTTGAATGTGACAAAACCTGTCAATTAAAAAGTTGTTGTTCTACTCTGAAGAAATCAAGGTACTCTTTAAATACTGATATATTTAATAATAAGAGGAAGTGAGTTTTTAATGCTACAGGGATGATTTAGTTACATAATCAAGTGAAAGCGAGCTAGAAACAGAAAATGCAAGCACATGCTTCATGGTAGACGATGACCAGGTATGGGACTCTAATAAAGAAATTATGAATGTTATAAATGACATGTGGTTATATATACTTAAAAAGTAGTATAAAATAGTTTAGCAGAAAGAGTTAGATTAAAAATGTTTAATAAGATGCTAGTTGAAGAATAACAGTGTATATAAGATGAGATGGAAAGGCTTAGTTGAGTTAATGATAGAAAGATTCTAAAATGGAAAGTTTGGAGAAACTCAAAAGTGAAAACGAATCCTTAAATTAGAGTATCTTTCAATGAAATCTAAGTTAACTTATCAAAATAACAAAATTACATCACTATATAATGTTATTCTTAACTGCAATTAGGATAGCGATAAATTAAAACAGATATTGATAAATTTAATAAGAGTAAAGAAAGTTTAGATAACTTATTATATTTGTCTAAGTTTTCAAATAATAAACATGGACTTGGATACACCCTAAGGCCTAAACCAATCAAAAATAGTATTCAAAGTACTTAATTTGTTAAGGCTACCAAGTTCAAATCTAAATCAAGAAGGTTAAAATTGAAGCTCCAAATAAATTTATTAATATATGGGCCCCTAAAGATTTAGATAATAATATAAAAGAAGAATATATACATAATTTTATTGGCAAAGTTAATTTACCTAAAGTCCATATTTTTATAGGGTATTTGTTATCCAACATTTAGACCAAGCAGCTTCCATGTGAATCTGGACGTCAAGATGAAGACAAAATGGTTCTGGAACACGAGGGCAAGCTCAATATGGCCTTGGAAGGGAACTCCATAAGTTTGAAGTCCTGTGGTGACTAAGTAAAGAACTCAATACCAAGTTCTTAACAAAAGGACTCGGTACAGAGTGGTTTTTCTTGTGCCATTTTGAGCAATTGTGTTACGATAAGGTGAAAGGACTATAAAGTGTTCATCTAAGGGCTTATATCTTAAGGAGTAGGTAAAAAACTTCAAAGCTATGCAGAGAAGGACAAGTATTGGAGAAAGTGAAACTTTTTTGATACAAGAGGTTCTCATATGCCAAAAAACTGCTCGAAGGTCGAAGTCTTGAAAATGCAAGACAAAGTGAAGGAAAAAATGATGGCTTGCACAAACCAAAACCTCTCGATACCAATTGGTTTTGTGCTACAAGATTACTTTATCTTCTTAACTATTCTCATGGATCTATATTCTTACTTGGTCTTTAGTGATCTAAAGACTCGGATGAGCGATTCTCTTATAAATAGCCATCCCAAAGCAACATTGAGTGGACTTTTAGGCCTTTCTTCTCTTCTTTTTCTAGCTCTTCACGGATCTTGTCACCTAGAGGCTTGCTCTTACTCTTCTAGACTTGAAAATGAATTGAAAAGCCTTTGTACTCATAACAAAACAATCCATAATTAGATTAAAGTGGATGTAGGCTATGGACTTTGCCGAGCCACTATAAAAAATCACGTATTTTACTGTTTTCACTGTTATTTCTACTTAGATCAGTTGGTATTCTATTTGTGTTGTACTGTTGATTTTTTTTTCACTTTGAACAAAGCTTCTCTGGAGTAAATCTAGCTTAGTACTATGGATTAAAGTGTGCAAAAGTTAGATTTAAAACCTTGTTGGTACAGACCTAAAGAAATGGCCCCTAGAAGATCTGGCAGATCTGAAGGTGTAGCTGGTAGAGAAGATGAAGCTTCCCACCGTAATAAGGAAATTAACCAACCAATAGGCGCCTTTCCAGGACCATCTATCCCTCAATATATGGTGACAAGAGTGTAGTTTGACAGGGTGATTGCCGAGTTTAACCAAGGGATGATGGATAAGCAGAAAGTGCTTCTTGACAAGATGGATGCAAGTACTGCCTTGTTGACCCAACAGTCCCAAAGGCCTATGAAAAGCAATAGAGATGTGTTACCTTCTGGTGCTGAAGAAGAGAACTTATCTACATCTAATTAAAACAAAAGAGACTGGAAGCAAATAAAATAAAAGGAAAAGACTATTGGAGCTTTGCGGAAGACCACAAGAAGAAGTGGTTGTGTGTTGGCTAACATAATAGAATTCGGTACTGACATGAATCAGGCTAGTACCGAGATGAGTGAAAGTGGCCCTGGAGTAATGTTACCTGATGTTGTCAGCTTGTTTGACAATATGGATGATTTGTAGGACATTGGCAACGACGTTGGTCATAATGTTGGAGTACAAAATGTAGGTGCTCAAAAGACCATTGCAAAACCAACCAGGCATGATAGAAGGTCCATAGAAGTGGCTCTCCTGGAGAAAGAGAGCGTAGATGTCATCAAGCGAACCAAGACTGTTTGTAGAATCAAATAATCGGGGATGTTGTCGACAGTCATTTTGCGGATCACCAGGCCATTGAGGAACATATTGCTAATATGATAAGGCAGTTGATGGAAGAAGACCAATGGAGGAAGAATGAAGAGTTGGGTTCTGCACCTAGCAGAACTCCATTCATAGAGAACATCATGCGGAAGGAATATCCCAAGGAGTTTGTAATGCATACAATGCCATTATATAGTGGAACGATGGATCCTAGGGTGCATCTATTGAAGTATGAGTGGCACATGGATGGTGCTAGAGCAATATACGCAGTAAGATGTAGGTGTTTTCCCATCTTTTTGATTGGAGTGGCTACAATGTGTTCACCTGGCTCGCATCGAGATCCTCAATGTTTGATGAAGAAGCGAAGAAGTTTATGGAGCAGTTCAGGCTCCATATTGCCCGACCAAAGGATGTAATGCCCTTGTTGATATCAATAAAGGTCCATGAGAGACTCTAAAGAGATTTTTGAGTAGATTTAATATTGTTGTAGCGAAAATAAATAAGGCAAAAGAGGATATTGTGCTAATGACATTGGTCTGGAGGATACATCTAGACATAGGCTTTGGTAAATGGTTGAAGATGAAACAACCATCTGCCATAGAGGAGTTCATCGGAAGGACAACCAATATCTATGCTTGGAAGAGGCATATATGGTTTTCCCGAGAAGGCTAGTAATGGACATCGAAGGAATTCATGCAAAGTAATGTAGCTATTATATAGAACGGTGAGAGGGTCGGTAATGTTGCTATAAATGTGAGAAATAATAGTCACAAGAAAAGAAATCAGGGCATGTGTGGTAGAAGGACTGATACCAAGAAGCCTCCGAGACATCGGAGGCCATAGGAGTATACTCCTTTGAATGACACCATGGAGAACATATACCTTACTATATAAGTAATGGAAAGGTATAAAAAGCCGCCTCGAAGGGTGGCAACATAAGCTGAATGATGCTTTGGAAAGTATTGTCACTTCCGTGACACCGACGTACAAAATACCAACGAGTGTCGTCACATAAGAGACATGATTAAAGAATTGATATGTAACAACCCGTACATCAATGGGCCTAAATTTCAATAAAAATCAAAACCCAAGTCCATCAAAGCATAGATCATTGGATTTGGTACCTGGAAATAAGCATGAGCATTATTAGAGATTGATAGAAATCTAAACTTACAGCGGAAATAATAATAGGATAAGAATACTGACTATGACTACTACCTTGGAGTTAAGGGTATTCCTTGGATAACAGATTGTCACATCAGCATCGAGCATGAGAGAAGGAAAGACTTCTCCAACAAAAAAACACATCTAGCTCCAATGATCTGTTCCTTTAAATCTATCCCGTGGGTTGTAATGAGGAGGAGGTTAGAATAATGTTCTAGTGACTGGAGAATCTATAAATTGTCTGTAACATAAATATATATCGATTATTTTCCATTTAATAGGTATGTCTATTAAATTTACCAATTCTAACATAATCTTGCATTGCACAAACAGTTACTTACCTATTATTTCCCAAGGTACAAAATACTAACGAAGCCTTATCAACCATCCAATACTTCCAAACCCATTTTCCACTTAAACTTCTAAATATGAAGCGGGCTTTTATAATCACCACAAAATACTTTTAAAATATAAATAGGCAAACTCTGCCATTTCTGACCTCAGTCAAGGTATACCCCGTCATTTAAAACCTATTCCCAAGGTAGGTTTCTAATAATGTTATCAATGGTCAGTGGGTTCTAGGTACAAAGACATCTAACCACTATTTAAGGTGATCGACATCTAATTTCCAACTTTTACCGCATCTATCGCCAATAAAATAGCAGCCATGTAAGAGATAGTACCCAAGCCTCTTAATACCTATAAAAGGACTAGGCAGACTTCTAACCATTTAATACATATATTCTAGGCAGGACTACGTGAATTAATACATATCCTCACGCGGACTCCTCACTGATACTATTGTTATTACGGCATTAGCAATGTGAGAGACTGTACCCAAGCCACTTAATACCTCATTAATAAGGATTAGGAAGACCCCTGACCATTTAACACCTATTTATAGGTAAGCCTTTGTCATTTAACACATAACCCCAAGGCAGACTCCTCACTGGTACTATCTAGCTGACATCGCTCGGAATCTCACTAGGTTACTTAAAACTTCTTTTTAAGAGAGGGGCAAACTCTTAGATCAGTCACTTAATACCTCAAACCCGAAGTGAACTCTTCCCGAGATATCCACTATCACTCTTAATTATAAATATGGAATCTCATTAGGTTAATTATTTCGGTAGGGTGGTGGGCCCTAAAATAGCCACTTAATACCTCAATACTGAAGTAAACCCATTTTGACACATCCTTATTTATTTGGAATAAACAGTGTAAATTACGAAGAATAAATCTGTACTTTACACATCTGTTAACCCCCATTTTGGCAAGGTCGTAGGTAGGCGGACTTAACTAAATTGACTACTCGTTCGTCGATGTTGGTTCATGACGGATTTAGTCAATTGGATGGATGGACGATCAAGCATGGATAATAATCATGGATCTACAGCCGGGATTCAGCATAGTTGATGGATGAAGGTTATTGGATACTTGAAACTTGGGTTTCAATGAGTCGCAAGTCTCCCTGGATTTGCTTCGAGTCGTATGGAGTCGAGCTTCGAGTTGTATGGATGATTTCTTTGAGTCTTTTAGGTGGCTCAGCATGGGCGGCTCGGCATTGGTGGCTCGGCTGTGTTGGTGGCTCGGTATAGAAGGTGGTTCGGCCTAGTTAGATCATGAGTCAGCCTTGGTTGTCGCTCGGCATTGTGGTTTGGTCAGGGAGGCTCGATGTTGTGGTTCGGTTAGGGTCGCTCGGCAAGGTGGTTCGGTTAGTGTCGCTCGATAAGGTGGTTCGGTCAGTGTCGCTCGGCAAGGTGGCTCGGCCAAATATGGCTCGGCATTTAGAAGGATAGGCCTATTCATCTGGTTCGGTCGACATTGGAGTGGATCGGGGTGGAGTGGATTGGTCATATAGGATCGGCATGGTAGATATTCTAGGCGTCTCGGTCGAGGAGTGGAGGTCAAACATGGCTCAGCATAGGCGGGTCGGCGTGTGTGGTTCGGTGAATGTGGTTCGGCTTGCCTAGGTCGGTCGTAGTGTTGAGTCTGGTTCGGCTATAGTCTTGGTGGGCCCGAATCACTCAGGAAGCCCAGCAACTCAGGTTTTGCCTATAAATACAACATGTGGAGGTTCGGGGAAGGGATCTCGATTCTGTCTCACTACATCTTATATACTAAGGCTGCTCTGCCATTTTTGTTCTAAAAACTCTGGACTGTAACTGTAATTGATTCTAACATCAATAAAAAGGAAATTTCTGGAGTGGACGTAGGCCGGAGTTAGCCGAACCACTATAAATCATGTGTTATTACTGCTTTCTTTTTAATTTTTTTACCGTTCTTCATATTTATACTCTCTACATAAACTCTATATGTGATATATAACTATGATTTGGTGCTTTCATCTGGATTTGGGTGTTAGTGACCAATTTTGGCGTTAACAACATCTCTTCCTTTTTAGTTTTATTCTTGTCATATCAAGCGCCGTCTTTTTGAATCAAAAGTGGAAAAAGTAAACAAATTTATAAACAAATGGATGTTCTCCCTACTTCTACCTACTCAAAGGTCTCGAAGCAAAGGATCGGTGCAAATCCTACTGTGATGAATAACTCTTCCAGCCTAAAAGTGGTGAAACCTTCTGCTCATTCCGGTCCAGCCAAGTGGCCTCTTGAGGGTTGAGACCATAATGGTGCGAGCAAAAACCGACAGGGTGGAAAGGTATCTTTGGCTAAGAAGTGGTCAGAGGGAGGGAATAGAGTTTAGATCTAGAGTGATGGGGCGAGATCTAATGTGCAAAACCAACACGAGGGAGAGGTGAGGCTACTGCTCCTAGGGAAAAATAGCATTGCCTAGGGAAGGAACGAAAGAGAGAGGCCGATACCTGGATAAGGAGGAGGATGGAGATTGGGTTCGTCTTGTTGAGGAAGGAGGAACGAAAGAAAGCAACTGGGAAAATTCGAATGCGACTTTTATAGGCGCATTTCAAGTTCAAGTCGTGCCAAAACTCATCACCTGGTAGACTACTCTAGGTTTACCGCTAAGTAGTCAACCGCTAGACTGGCTTTGGGTGTTAATTGAGCATAAAACTATTAAGGGTTGGATTAAATAATATAATCGTTTCGTGTCGTCTCCTTAGGTTTCATATGATTCAAAAATTCCTGTCCTCATCATGGTGATGTCGAAACCTACCTCCTAGTTCCGAACCATGCTCTAGTAATTCACAATAGTCCCAACAAAACAGTTGTGACTAACAACAATTTCAAAAATCCAAAAATATTCCAGTTTTTATTTCCTGCCTACTTCGCAAGGAAATATTTTTTCCAGTAGCTAGTGGTACAACATCACTTCAAACTACATACCCCAATAAAATTGAACATCCTTTCTATTTTGTTTGTATTTTAAAGAGAGAAAATCTGAAAAACTTGATTTTGTAAACCGAAAAATCATTGAGCTAAATATATGCCTCTTTATACTTGTTTCTAAATAATAGAAACTAAATCATACTAAAACTTCCCTTAAAAAACCAAACTTATATTTTCCAAAAATCAAAATCAGGTCTTTACTGATATATACATAAAAATTTTAAAGAATCTCAAAAATTAATCTTTTATAAACTAAAATTTCCTTAACACGACTAATGTAGTAGTATATTGTTTCTTTGAAAATTAAAATTTCAAAACTTTCCCAAAACAAAATTTTCAAAAATAAATCCTTAAGAAATGAAATCCTTTGAAAACCCTTTTTTCAATATCTAAGGCATTTCCAAAATATAATTTATAAAAATTCTCTCACAATTTTTCACCAACGAATTGACATTAATTATTCAAATAAAAATCTGGCTTGTCTTCAAAGAGGTGATCAATGAATGCATCCTAGCAAAAAACTTGCTTCCGGACAATTGCGACATATAGACTTTAATTTCCCACCCATCTAGAATAAATGTGTGTCTCCAACTAGAACTTATCATCAAATTCCAAATCACAAGGTAGCTAGAATCTTAGCTACCTTGTGATCGAATACGAATACGTTCTCTCAATTTATCTAAGCCATTACTCTATAGGAAAGTACGAATACGTTCTCTCAATTTATCCTAATTTCTATGATCAAATAACCTAGCTCTGATACAAAATGCAACAACCCAAATGGTCAGCACTTAAAGGGCGTGGCTACAAATTGTAACCCCAGACTTATTTTATGGCCAACCTCTCGCCTCTCAACTAATCCACATTATCGAGACGTGTAGGGCTAATGGCAAAGCTTTGCCATCGTTCACAATGCGAGAACCCCCTATCACGTAAGCATAAACATGCCAACAAGGTCTGATGACTGGAAAATCTAAAAACTGTCTATAACATAAATTTATAGCGGTTGGTTTCCATTTAATAGTTTTGTCTATTAAGGTTAGTAATTCTAACCTAATCTTGCATTGCACACACAATTACTCACCTACTCCAACCTAAGGTACAAAATACAAACAAAGCCTTATCATCCACCCAATACTTTCAAACCCATTTACCACTTAATACTTCTAAATATGAAGCAAGCTTCTATAATCACCACAAAATACTTTAAAAGGAGAAATTGGCAGACTCTGCCATTTAAGACCTCAATCAAAGTAGTCCTCGTCATTTTAGAACTATTCCCAAGGTGGTTTTCTAACAATGTTGTCAATGGTCGGTAGGTCCAAACTACAAAGACCTCTAACCACTATTTAAGGCTTCCGACATTTAGTGTCCAACTATTACCGCATCTATAGCCAATAAAATCGAACTATGTAAGAGACAGTACCCAAGCCACTTAATACCTTCAAAAGGACTTGGCAGACTTCTAACCATCCAATGTTTATATTATAGGCATGTCCTACGTCACTTAACATTGATCCTCAGGCGGACTCCTCACTGGTACTATCATTATTACGGCCTTATTAATATGAGAGACTATATCCAAGCCACTTAATACCTCATTAATAAGGATTAAGTAGTCCCATGATCATTTAACACCTATTTGTAAGTAGGCCTTTGTTATTTAACACCTAAACCCAAAGCGGACTCCTCACAAGTATTATCTAGCTAACATCGCTTGGAACCTTACTAAGTTACTTAATAGTTATTTTAGGAGAGAGGCGAACACTTAGACCAGTCACTTAATACCTCAAACCCGAAGCGAACCGTTCCTAAGATATCCACCATCACTTTATAAATATGGAATCTCATTAGTTTACTTCTTTCGGTAGGGAGGCGGGCCTTAAAATGGCCACCTAATACCTCAACACTGAAGTAAACCCTTTTTGAGACATCCTTATTTATTTAGAATAAACAGTGTAAACTATAGAGAATATATCTGTACATTGTACATCTCTTCCATTTTTATTTTATTGCTTGTTAAATCAAGCGTCGCCCTTTTGAATCAAAAGTGGAAAAGGTAAAAAAATATATAAAAATCAAACGGATGTTTTTCCTACAAATTAAACTATGGAAAATCTACAACTTAACACAAATTTAGGCATTAATCGAAAAATCCTATTTACACCCAAATACAGATCTGGTTACAACATTCAAATTCTAAAATCTTTGGGACTGTTTTCCAGATCTAGGTGTAGACATATTTCAAATTAAGTCCAAAACAAGAATATGTAGGCAATAGTTTTCTATACAAGCCTACAATTTACAAATAAAATCGATTTAGTCATAAAAATCAAATGTATGCCAACGAAATAGACTAAAAATCATAAACAATATATAAAATTTCCTAATCACCTTTAAAAAATGATCCAAATCTCCAGATCCGAAGTAAAACCATTGATTCATCTCCAAATCCTTTTTAATTCAAGAAATATGTATGAAAGGGTATATATATTAGAATTACAGATCTAAGAAGAGATTTGGGATTAAAAGAGAAAATAGATACAAATATACAAATATATATATAAGCTCAAATACGTGTATAGTTGATTCTCTTCTCCATTTTTTTAGATTTATATTCTTCTCCAATTTGTATGAATATAGATATAAATATCTTATTTTTATAATTTAGAAAGAAAGTGTAGAAGAAGAAATGGCAAAGCTACACTACCACCTTCAAAAAACTATGAGAAGAGGAGAGAGGGTTAGGCCTAAATTTATAAACACTAGAATAACCATAACCGTAAGATTTAAAATATTAATTCCAGACCGTTGCGGCCTAGGTTTATTACAGTTGCCTGAAGGCGATCGGTCGACCATCCATGGGGCATCAGTCGATCGATAGCAGTCGATCCGTCCCAATGACAGGTCGGCCTATGGTCCCAAGTGATTTTAATAAGCGTTAATTTATCTAATCGAGTAAGTTTCGTTCCGAATTCGTTTTTTGTTCGTAACTTTTTCATTTGGACTCCGATCGCAAAACTCCAGATAAGAAAGTTGCTTAGAATTTCACCATAAATGCAATGTTATAAGTTTTGTGGTCAAATTCCATCATTTTCACAACTTCCATTTCTGGAGCCTAATTAACTAACTAATTAAATAACTAACACCAAATTACGGGATGTTACATGATATGAAAGAATATGTTGCAGCATTATATGAGAGATCCATTGGATAGCAGGAAGGATGCTAGACCTCAAGGGCAGAATGGCCAAAGGGATCGACATGGGTCCATCGAAGAGGGGCCCAGGCAATCCGATGGTAGGATTGTGATAAATATGATAACTGAGTGGTCATATCCAGTAGAGAGGAACTGGAATGAGATGGATCGATATAGAACTTCATTGAAGCAAGTACCATAGGAGAGTTGCTTTGCCATCGAAGATGGATCTCCGACAAAATAGTCGAGGACGATGAAGGATGATATTTTGTTTCATGAAAGGGAGTCCGACAAGATCGAAGCACCAACGCCTGATCCTATGGTGATTACGGCCATTGTTGGGCCAGCTACTGTACATTGAGTGTTGATTGATAATGGAAGCTCAGTTAATATTCTGTTCAAGAGAACCTTTGATCAGATGAAATTTAGTCCGAAGGATACCAAGCCAAGTAAATCTAAGATTCAAGGATTCATTGAAGAGGCAAAGGAGCCTATCAGGACTATTGACCTATCGGTGGAGTTATGTGAAGGAGACCATATGATTGTTCGGATGCAAACGTTTATCAATGTTGTTGAATTTTCGGCTTACAATGACTTTTTAGGTCGATCGACCCTAGCTAGTTTCAAAATAGCATTGGCTTCTCAGTGTTTGATAATGAAGTTTCCAATGGAGGATGGATTTGGCACAACTCAAGGACACCGAAGTGCAGGTCATGAATGTTATGTCATTGAAAGCGCCGAGAGAGGTGAAATGATGTATGGAAAGCTCTTTGCATCAATAGTGCAGATGTATAGGAATCAAAGCCCAAGCCCTGGCTTGGGAGCCATAGAAAATTCTTTAAGCCAATGGATCCCTTGAAGGAGCCAAAGCTTGCGTTGGAAATTTTGGCGTAGCTGATGGTCAATATCCTGATCGATATGGATGATCGTACTTGGGTCCTTAAGTTCAGATCTCAGCTTAACACCAAACTGAGAAAAGAGTTGGTTGATTTCTCTAGGAAAATTTGGATTTATTTGCCTGGACACATTCAGACATGTGTGGAATATCTTCATAGATAGCATGCCATGCATTTAATGTGAACCTGAAATGCACTTCCATAAAGCAAAAAAGGCGCATTCTTAGTCCGGAGCAATCCGCTATGTTGAAAGATGAAGTGGAAAAGCTGAACGCAAAAGGTTTAATCCATGATGCCTTATACCCTGAATCAGTATAGAATCTCGTGCTAGTGAAGAAGGAAAATGGAAAATAGTGGATATGCATTGACTATTCGGACTTGAATAAAGCATGCCCAATGGACAGATTCCCGCTGCCGAAGATAGACTAGCTCGTGGACTCAATGGCCAAACATAACTGTTATCCTTTATGGATTTGTATTACGGCTATAACCAAATAATAATGAATGTTCTAGATCAGTAACATACGATTTTCATCACTGATTTGGGTGTATAATGTTATCGAGTAATGTCGTTCGATTCGAAGAACACTATATCTACTTAGCAGCGATTGGTAAATGAAATGTTTTAAAGCTAAATCGAGCAGACTATGGAAGTGAATGTAGATGATATGCTTGTGAATCCAAAGCTATCGATGAAATATATTTATGAACTTTTTGAGATGTTCGATGTGCTATGGAGGTACATAATGAAGCTTAATCCATTGAAATGTTCCTTCAAAGTCGCATTGGGGAAATTCTTGGGTTTTTTTGTGAATTAAATGGGGAATTAAGGCTAATCCTATGCATATTAATGCCTTAAAATAGGTAATGGCCCCAAGGACAGGGATGGAAATGCAGAGCCTGAAAGAGAAAGTCGTTACGCTGAGCCGATTCATTTCGAAAGCAATCAATAAATGTATACTATTCTTCGATGCCCTCAAAATGGAAAAGGGAAAGTTTTTCTAGGCAAAGGAATGCCAAGATGCTTTCCAAGAATTATTGAAGCACATGGAAAGACCATCGATCCTATCGAAGCCTTTGGACAGTAATGACTTGTTCATATACTTGCCAGTATCTGCTCATGCACTGAGTGCATCTTCGGTGTGTGAGGAGACAAAGATCCAAAGGCACATGTACTACATTAGTAAGTGGGTTACCATAGCAAAAAAGAACTATCCAAGCTTGAAAATGCTGGCATACTGCTTAGTGATTGCTTTAAGTAAATTACAACTATATTTCCAAGCTCACTCGATAAAGGTGCTGACGAATCTACCCTTAAAGAAAGTACTTCATCGACTCAAGAACTTGGGAAGATTATTAAAGTAGAATATCGAGCTGAGTTAGTATAACATAACTTACCATCCTAAAAGGGAGATAAAAGGTCAAGGCTTAACAGATTTCATCGCTGAATTTACCATTTGGGATGGAGAAGAGGAGGATGATATAGTCCAACTTATTCAATGGAAGTTATATGTAGATGGAGCTTCGAACGACATCGTTCTGGGGCAGGAGTAGTTCTCGTAACCTCAGAAGGGAGAATGATATGATACGCACTCAAGTTAGAGTTTCTAGCAACGAACAATGAGGTTGAGTATAACACATTGATAGCCATACTCAAGATAACAAAGGAACTAGAAGTCAGGACATGCAAGACACTAGAGCTATCGAATGACATTGAACACTATACAATAACTCACATTCCTAAAGAGGAAAAAACGAAAGTAGACTCACTAGCCAAGCTAGACAGTTCTGGCGACACACAGCTGATGGGATTGGTTCCTATCGTAGTATTATTGGCTTCGAGCATCAACAAGATGGATGTTAACTAGATCTTGGACCAAGGAGGTAAAAGAGTCATGGATGACTCCGATCCAAGACTATTTGCTATATGGAACTCTCTAGAATGGATGAAATGAACGATGGAAACTCCTTCGTAAGATGTAGCAATTCATAATGCAAGAAGGAGTGTTATTCCCAAAAGGATTCTCTACCTCCTTGCAGTGGAGTATCAATGAGGATTGGGTTAGGAAAATTCTCATGGATGTACATGAGGGAAGCTGCAGTGACCACATCAAAGGGAAGATGTTAGCAAAAAAATTCTTTGCTGTAGATACTTATGATCGACAATTAGCCTAGATGTCGCTGATTACACTAGACGGTGTGATGGATGTTATAAGTTTGTCAAGATTCCAAGTGCCACATCTACCAAGCTTACGCAAATGGTTAGCCCATAGCCATTGGCGGTTTGGGGAATTGATATAATCGGTGTGCTACTGATGTCGAAGGGTGGAGCAAATATTTCTATTATTGATGTGGACTACTTCACAAAGTCAGCTGAAGTGGAACTGCTAACCATGATCACCATGAAAAAAGTTATCAAATTTGTGGTAAAGAACATCATATGCAGATATAGAGTCACATAAAAAATCATAACCGATAATGGAACTCAATTTGAGAGCGTCGAGTTCAAAAATTTATATAACCGATACAAAATTAAGAAGTGGTTCTTTGTAGTAGCACACCCGCAAGTAAATGGACAAGTGGAGGCGGTGAATAAAATCATTAAATCCATCTCGAAGACCCATACCACCATGAGGTTGCCGAACGACCCATAAGTCCACGACCAGAAATACTCTATCCACTTTTGCTTACGGAGTTGAGGCTATGATTCCGATAGAACTAGAAATTCCTTCCCATCAAAGAAAACTTTATGATCCTAAGATGAATGTGGAACTTTTACTTGAGTCCCTCGACTTGGTTAAAGAGAAACTAGAATAAGCAGAACCGAAGGTAGCTGCTCACCAAAAAATAGTAGCATGACACTTCAACACTAAGGTCAGGAAATGAACCTTTGAAGTTGGGGATCTCATTTCAAAACGAGTTCTCCACGGTATGGGGACACTTGGTCCAAATTGGGAAGGTCCCTATGCGATTGAACAAAAGCTTGAAGATGGAAATTTCAAGCTAGCCACTTTGATAGGATCTCGATTCTACAAGCATGGAATAGAGAACACTTGTGATGCTATTTCATGTAGATTTATGTACTTTACTTTCTATAAATAAGCTACCCTAATAAACAGAGGGCAACATAATATGGTAGAACTTTCCATCACTTTTGTTTATAAATAAAGCTAGCTTATAGAACCAATGGAACCGTGTTTTTATAGGCTAAATCTTATGTTGTGTGATTAGTAGCGCAATCTGGTATCGCGAGATGGGTACTGACCAACTCCTTTGATCCATAATCGGGTCAAAGGAGTATAATCACAAGTGTCGATCAGATGATTCACCCTTATCCGTCGGACCTTGATTAATGCCCATATATAAGCAAAGTTAACGAGGGATGCCCAGAGTCAGGCAAACAAAGCACTAATTCTCGGAGTTAGGAATTGGTGTGCGATCTAAGTTTTAACGACCACACTTGCGGCCTGGTAGGATGGGCTTTAGCAAGGATAAGCATTGGCGTCCAATGGATACTCTCGGTCAACACCTAGAGAAAGTTGAGACTACGAGCCAATGCCTAGAGATTGGCACTCAAAACACCGGTTCCCAGAGATTGGAATCCGTGTATAATTGAAGCTTCCACGACTACATTCGTGGCACTACAGAATATGGCTGGTCGAGGAAAAACGACGATGGTCGGGGAGCTATTTAGATCAATGCTCAAAGATTGGCGAGGTCAAACATTGATGCTCAAAGATAAGCATCTGAATGATTGATCATCAAGATAAGGATCGATGAGTGAGTGGACTATCTAGCATCATACGACCCAGCAACACATGCCTAATCAATAATGTGAAACAAAAGATAATGACAAACTCGATCAAGGCCCAGAGATATGGGTGATTGAAATAAGGTGTCCAAAGGCACACACTCAGAATGTTAAAAGCTTTTGAAGTATATGATATTATTTAATTCAATTGTAGACAATCATAAATTTAATTAATTATGCTTGCTTTCGTTATCATCCACTACAAGAAGCTCCATGCCTAACATTATCTACCGTGACCTCATCCCATTGCTATTGCATATGCTGCCGACCTCCATCGCTGATCCAACTGCAGCCTCAAACTCCCTACGTCGTAAGCTTCTTAATGCCACCGATCTCGTCTCCTTCGATCAAACCTACCAATAACGCCACCGCCAACTTGAAGTGATAGATGTGGTGAACTCCAACCCCAACTACTGACGAGATGACCCACTCATCCTCCTCTACATAGTCATGCTTCCCCATTATTGTATCATCACTGTTTCACTATTGGATCGAAACGGACATTCCATATTCGTCAAATTTTCAATGCGCTTTGTGATCAATCTGTACACCCAATCGACGAACATATAGCACCATTGGATTCGTATGGTTGAGGACTATAATTTTAATATATAATATGTTCAATTTTGAACATTTTGTTTTTTGCACTTTAATTATAGAGCAATTAACTTTGGCTAATTACAATCAATAAAAATTAACTTTCTAATCATCTAGCCATGTCATACTACATCCTAATCAAGTGTATATAAAAAATTCACTTTTTTATTATTAATTAAAACGGTTATAATTTGTTTTAAAATCATTAGGGTGAATTAATATGTCTTATCAATATATACATAAATAGGATAAATCCCACTCACCGATTAGCCATGCATCTTCTCTGACCGAAGGTGAATTCCACCTACTTTACCATCTAGAAATTCATTCCCTTGAAAACGCTAAATTTATCAATAGCTTCGGTATATTTACATGGCTCTCTTCTTACTAATCGGTTCTGTATATTAATTCATTTAATTTGAAATTGATTTGGTGGATTTGGATTTGATTTTGTTTAGAGATAGATGAAGAAGAAGGAGGTTAGAGGTAAGATGTTTAGGCTAAAATATGATTAAAGAGTAGGGTTTTCATTTCTATTTATAGGCGGAAATAACACATGTTTAGCCTAAAATCTAAAAATTAATATATTATGAAAATGCCATTGGGTTTGATATGAGATGAGTGCGAATACAACTAAATCAGCCTCCTTTATGAATGCACATGTAGTGCAATCAATATGTATGCAAATATCCTAATATATGCAAATATATATTTTTATATGTATGTATATCCATACATCCATATGAAATATCTATATCAAACTGCAAGTAAACAACCACGTCTATAAACACAATCAATAAACGTGTATATAAAGGAATAATAAATAACATATACAAAAACGTCTAGCATAAATTAGATCACCTAACTATGGTTACCTATCCTAGGTTGGAATGTTTATACATAAAACCAATACGGTATAAACTAAATCGGTATAATCCAACCAAAGCAACGATAGCAACCAAAACACATCATAAGGATGTGCATACAACCAATCCTAGCATCCATTCCTATGTCAACTATCTAGCTAAAGCAACAATGCAAACAAAGAATGACCTGATGAGTAAACTAACATACAAACTAACTAAAAAAGGAACTTATTGGAAAAGAGCTCATTATGTTAAACTCAAATTGTCTCCTCAAACTTCATCTCCTCATTTTTATGCTATCACATCAAGTCATAAGACGTGGATATACCTATGGAGTATTCTAGACTCCGTCTTTACATTCACTTCATCAAGCTAACTAGGCTCTACCATAACCGTTAAATCATCAACGTATGTTCGCAAATGTGACAAAAATAATGCATGTGAACACTCATCAATTTTTCAAGAAGCCCACTCAACATGCTGACATCTCTACTCCATATACAATCAGAAAAGGCCTAAAAACTTATGGTACTAGCTTTCCTAGATTTCTCAGTAGCGGGTCCTTCACCTAAAGCTACCCACCATGAACTTTCTATGCATGCCTACCCTACATTGTTTCCATTCATTTGCTTATCATTGAGGTGTCTCTAATCATATATAATGCCCAAGTATAACTTTAATTTAAACAGACTTCACTATTGGCATATCTCCATCATCAAATACCTTGCAATCAATTCTACCACTTGCTTCTTCATTCCGAACCAATAGGAAATCATTTTAGTATCCTTTGACAAACCTCACTAAAGTCTTCCTTTAAATCCATAGGGACGACAACACGATAATAGATGGTGTCTCCCCTCTAAGTGGACTAACATTTTGTATTCTTAGGTGAACCTCATTCTCCATCACCATTTAATTTATAGATATCATAAGTGGATGATGCCTTATATTCGGTGAACACCATATTACTATAACAAACTCATAAACCAGGTTGTGCATTTTTCACTTGTTCTTCATGTGTATCGGGCACTAAAAATAAGTTATGCACATAGAGTCAATTTTTCATAAAATTGACTTAATAAAATAGATCTTTCAATCTAAGTGATGACTGAAAAGAACTAATCTTGCCACTTGGTCAAATATCTTCCAAATCACCAAATCCCATCTATTTTAAAATTGGCTTCGTACCTTTGTATGTGCAAGTCAATATATTTACTTCATCTCTTGAAACTATACAACGCTAGATACTTAAAGATAATATTAACTCTACGTGCTTGTGCAGTCCTACAAATGAACATATGGCTAGCAAAAACACATTACCTGGACAAATATAGTCATCCTCTATCAACAACTTTTTTATACAATCAATCTTTTATTATTTAACATTTTAGGAAACATTTTACCTAACTATGCTCTCATGCTTCTCACGTCTTATATAAGCGTATCCCAACCCTTAATGTAAATATATATGTTAATTTCAAAAAACATTGAATAACATATGTCTCAATAATTCAAAATAATAAGTTTAAACTTGTTATTTTGCGCTCAAGTATAAATCATCTCAGTATTATTTATTATAAAATTACTTGTTCTCTATTATCTCAAAATAGTGTATTTTTCTCAAATTGGTACTATACTTCAAAAATCATTGTTTTCAACATATTACCTTAAATATCTCAAACATACTTTTAATCCAAAAAAAAATTAGTCAAATTTCCTTCAAACCAATAATATTATTATCACTTTACATCAAAACAATAATATTTATTTAAATCATTTTTGATAACCACTTTATTATTATATAACTTAAAAATAACAACATTCTGCATTAAATCCCAAGAATCCTTTTTATTGTTATTTATATAAAAAATAGTGATAATTTATCTCAAATATGTTCATGGAAGATATCTCTTTATTATTATTATTCTCATAATACTTCTTATTTTATTACATAAATAATAATTATATTTTTTCATAAAATCCATAAAATAACCATATTTTTTTTTTAAATTTAGATTGTCTTACTAGAATCATATTACTATTTATTTAAATTCCATCTTACTAATTTAAATTCTCGGTTTAAAATAGATTTTTCATTATGGTTTCAAAATTTTCCAAAATTCAGAAATAATACCCTTATTAATTTTCAGTATAAATCCCTATATCACATATCCATAAAGTTTATTTCTCACAAGTCTTTAGAATACTAGAATATTAAGTATAAATTAAAATGTTATAGGATGTGTAATTATTTCCAAGCTCCAAGCAAATTTCAATTGAAAATATCAATAACTTTTCAATTCTATTTTTAAATAGTAATCATAGATCTTAAATTTTATTCTTCCCAAAACCAGTAAGATTTGAAAACCTTAAAATTATCCAAACCAAGTTTTAATTTCGATCATCATACATTTTTTTCTTCAAAATATATTCTTTAAATTATACTTGATGCTACTACAACTCTCATTGAAAATGTTCAATGTGCCACGACTTCATAAGCCATCTCTATTGTCGAAGTGACTGTGTCGATATTAGTGATTGATTCTCAGTCACATCGCATACCATAACTATTGTCAAAAACATGAAACTATTAAAGCACCTATGGATCACTGTCAAAGAGATAAGATATTATGCTGCATCAATAAAGGAGCATATACAATGTCGCATATGACTAAGTAGGCGAAGAGATCAATTGCAACCCACTTCGTAAGCCATCAATGAGTGTCGAAGTAACAATAGCGCATTTCATTGATGCTAAGTTCTATAAACACCGCCTTTCAATGCAAGGAGCTACACTTCATTCACAACGCCATCACTTCGAAGACATGTTACCTTAATGTACTAGATTTGCCACTCACTTATCATGATCAAAGAAGGCTTACTGACATAACCTCGAAGGTCATCAACACAACATTAAGATGACACCGCACCTCACCAGTACGTCGAGGGTATTGATTTAAAAAGGTGTCAAAGGAACACAAAGCTATGCCATGCTTCGTTAATGATCACATCGCACATCATTCTTAAACAATCACATCGAAGACGTCACATACCTGAGCAAAGCGGTGTTAATGAAGGACACCATCAATACATAAAAAGTCATCAAGAACACCGATAGTATATTTGATAGGGCCACCTTGAACCAGTGTTTTACTATATCAATGTCGCAGTGTTGTCTTTGGGTAATAACTTTGTGGGTCACTGCTAAAGCTGCTGCCGAAGTCCATACTGAAAATGTTGAAGATGTTAAAGCCGCTCGACCCCTATAAATATGGGATTAGGGGTGCCATTTTAGGGGACAAACTCTCCCATCTCATTTCTTACCTTTTCAATTTTCTAAACCCTAAATTTATTTGAGGATTTGTAGAGCCTATTCTACTATTGGAACCTTGTACACATAAGGATTTAGAAATTACACAGGTACATAACATATCATATTTTTTTAATACAAACTTGTGAATTGAATGATCTTTTGACTTCGCATAATGACTGATTGGATTTGTGACTTGCATGGCATATCTGACTTTAAACTTGTTCTAATATTGCATACATGACTTTGAACTTGTTCTAGCATAACATACTTGACTTCGCATAATGACTGATTGGATTTGTGACTTGCATAGCATATCTGACTTTAAACTTGTTCTAGTATAGCATACCTGACTTTGAACTTGTTCTAGCATAGCATACTTGACTTCGAACTTGTATTGGCCTAGCATACTTGACTTTGAACTGGTACTTGCATAGCGTACTTGATTTCGAACTTGAACTTTAATAGCATACTTGGCTTTGAATTCAAACTTGCATAAGCTTATATGACTTCGACTTTGATGACTACACTAAGCAACGCTATGGGAACTCACTTCGACTTGATGATTTCAACTGGCCTCAACAGAGCCTCTCTTTGAATTTACACTATTTTACTATAATTTTAGAGTTAACAAATTTATTCGTTAACATTTTGGCGCTAAAAGGAGGACTTGAACTTCCAACTTCGTTAAAATCCCGTATGGAATCCCCTTAGTCTGCATTGAACTACCCTAACCTGCATATTTGGGGTATAAAGAACATTCCAAACCAAGCATATCCCATTCCAAGCTAACCATCCTTAATCCTTAACACCATGCCAAATAACCATGCTAAGGTGTCCAAACAAGGGTCATTTGAACCTAGAGCAACTAGTCCCACTAATCAAGTATTTAATGATCCCAGGCTTCACGAGGAACATATGCTAAGAATCAAGGCACCGCAGATTATGAAAAGAAAGTAAAGACAAGCAAGACCTAATAACCTTGATAAATGGAGCTTGAATCCATTTCATCTAGGGCCATCACCAATTTTTGTTCTAGGAAAGCAATGCAATAGACATAAGGTCTTTTCAAAAGTAAGAAGAGAGATTCAACTTCAAGCCAGGGGACCATTTTTGAAAAAGAAATGACAAGGGATTTCAAAAAATTTACTAGAAAGTGGGAAAGTATTCTTAGCCACTCCCAAAGGCAAAATGAAACTCGAGATTCTTTGAAAAGGAAGATTGCTAAGGAAACTAAGGAACCGATCACAAACAAAAGAGTGAAATGTCATCCGAAAAGATCGCTCCTAAAATTGTCTCGACTTTCCAAAAACTATTCCCTTACTATGTCCTGTGAGAATATTTGCTTCCTAACCAAAGGTGAACTTGACTATTGGTCATCACAGAAGAAACATCCAAAGAATGAAAGGAATCTTAGAGGGTTGTACTACTACTATCATCAAGTTAATGGACATGGCACAAATCAATGTCGAAACTTGCAAGGCTTGATCAATAATTTTTTAGGGCAAGGAAAGTTGAACGAATTTGTACGAAGACATTAAATCAATCATTAGTAAAGATAGATTTCTGAACAAAATAAGTGAATCTACATAGTCCAGGAGTAAGACTGCTCTAAATAATGAAAAAACCTAAATCACTACTTAAGATGATAATAAGGGGCTAAAGCTTTTGTCTCTAGCTAACATGGCCTAGAAAAAGCACCTCCTAGAGAGGGGACGGAGTAAGCCTTTGGTCCCGTCTGAAAGGGCCTGACCAAAGTACCGAGTAAGCCTTCAGTCCCGCCTACGTGGTTGGCTATTGCATAAGCCCTTAACCCCTCATCAAAGGCCCGGTTAAGGCGCCTCCTAGAGGAAGGCCAGAGTAATCCTTTGGGCCCGTCTGGAAACAGGCCTGTCCAAAGTTTCTAAAAGCCTTCAACCCCTGCCTACACGGCCTGGTTGGAGCGCCTCCTAGAGGGAGGATAGGTAAAGTTTTGGCCTATCCAAATCACCGAACAAACCTTTAGTGCCATCTTCAATGGCCTTACTAAAGCACCTCATAGAAGGAGGTCGGGTAAGTCTTTGTTCCCGCTTAATATACTAACTAAATGCACTGGACAACATACCTAAATCATCACCTAAGTTGGTGATAAAGGATCCGAGCCAAAGTAGAGCTCCCAATCAATCAATCAATCTTCTAGAGGAAAGTCTATCAAAATCCAAGCCAAAGTAGAGCTCCCAATTAACCAATCTTCTAAAGGAAGATCTATCAAAATCAGAGCTAAGTAGTGCTCCATATCTATCAAAATTCGAGCTAAGTAGTGCTTTAAGTCAAATAAATCTACTAGAGGAAATCCACCAAACATGAGATAATTATGCTTCCTAATAAATGTAATTCTTAGTCACCAGACAAGAGATTCTAGTCTTTTTCTGTTATTTTCAGATATGGATTTATGGTCTTCTTCTATTATTTCCATATAAGGGTATCTGGTCTTACTCTATTATTGCCATATATGGATTTCTGTTCTTCCTCTATTATTGCCAAATATGGATTTCCGGTCTTCTTCTATTATTGCCAGATATGGATTTCTAGTCTCCTTCTATTATACCCAAATATGGATTTCTGGTCTTCTTCTATTATTGCCAAATATGGATCTCTGGTCTTATTGCGAGATATTGATTTCTGGTCTTCTACTATTACTAGATATTGATTTCTGGTCTTCTATTATTATTGTCAGATTTGGGTTACTAGTCTTCTTCTGTTATTATTAGATGTGGATTTCTAGACATTTTCTATCAGATAAATTCCTGGTTTTCTGTTATTAAATGTTTAACAAACTTCTTGGTCTTCTATGAGAAAGAAAATTCAAATATGAAAATTTCAATTATCTTAACAATCAGAATGTTGATTTAGGCATCAAAAGCCTGGAGTACAAAAGCAAGATAATCAGACAATTTGATTCCAAGCCACATACTCTACGTTTGAGGTAACTTTCATTCCAATACAAGTTGATTTATAACTAATGTATTACATATAAAATTACATGTACAAATAAAATCTATTTAAGGGTAGATCATTGTTAGAGCTCAAGGCTTCATGTTGACTTCTCCAAGCCCTTAGCATGTAAAGGATCTTTAATGTGGCAAATGGTCATATCCAAAATTTTCTTAAGTTTCTTTTCCTTCTTCTAAATGATATTTACGTCGTCAATCAAACCGGTCTGAGTTTTAAAAGAGCATTGGAGAGTCTTGTTAGTACCTTGCAAAGTACGAACCATACTCTTTAGCTCTTCAATCTTTTGGTTAAAATCATATTTCTCACGCTCGAGTTTTTGGACTTTGCTTTCATATTCACTAATGCATTGAGATACTTTCTCATCCCATTTCTTGCTAAAGTGCTAGATACATTCAAATTTAACCTTTCTATCCCACTTTGAGATCATTTCATCACTAAAGCCCGGAGGAGGGTTTATTAAAGTTGGTAATTCCTGACTCGCCAAAGACCGAGATCTGGTCATTCTTCCAGGAGTAGGGGTAGGAAGGTCAAATTCGCCTTCACTCGCAATGAGCTTCAACGATTAACAATAACTTTGACTCTTTATTAGATCTACTTCAGGATCACTTATTCTTTGCTGTAGTTTAGCTAGCTCAACGTCAGCATCGATTGAAAAACTGGATCCTTGAACCGTGTCAGTTCTCTTTTTCAAAGCCTCAAGCTCTTTTTCTTTTTCTTTAAGCTACTCCTCTATGCGAACAGGAATTTGTTTGTAAGTCCTAACTGTTGATTTCAATATGAAGTAATTCCTATGCCACTCCTATGCTTCAGGATTATCTAGGAGTCACAAAGTTGAGTCATCTTGAGACGATCATTTCTCTTCTACGTAGGCTAGCAACCTATCTTTAATCTTAGTAACTCGAGAAGCATCTAGAGAATCATATGTGTGCACTAACTGGGTCTCCTATTAGAAACAGGGGATACAAGAATTAATATATGAGAAACAAAATTTCCTATTGATAATGAGCAGAGTTCACAAGTAATACAAAAATTAAGTTTACATTGCAATTCTATTTTTAAGAACATTTCATCAGCATTCAAAGTTTCGAGAATGCAGCTTTGTCCTTTTCAAATGACTTAGTAGGCAATGTAAGTGTAGAATCGATGGAGGTCTTAATTCCTTCCGAGGTATAAATAAGAGGGAACAGACTAATCCTATTCCCCAATGGGTGGGCTATAAGACCACATATTATTTTGGTGTGATAAGAACAGATACCGCTGAGCAACATATTCTTTCCATCATCTACAAAGTCAAAAAAATGAGGATAACTAATGTAGACTTCTTGTAAATCTCTAAGGAAGCAACGTCTTGCCAATTGTGATGTTTTGAAAATTGAAGACTTTTCCTTCAAGCCTTTTCTTAGCTTGACAAATTTACTCAAGAGATCCCTAGAGATCAGACTGCTTGAGAGATCTTTATTCATCACGATGCATTAAAATAAACTAAGGATAAGAAAACCAAAATAATGAAAACTATAGGTAAAACAAGAAACATATCATTATTGTATAATCATTTAGGTTCATACAAAATCGATTTCTTATACATTTCAGGAAAAAAACTCTTCCTCTTGTACTTGAGCTTTTCGAGGGGAAGAGAGCTAGAAGAAAGTGGGACAGATGCCACTTTGGGAAGGTTCCAACATAACCCGGGGTGGAGATTGGACCCATATTCGTCCAAATATCAACGATGAAAGCGTCGGAGCAAACCTCCACAGTTGTCACCTAAGTATGAGAAATCTACAAATTTACCCCTATAGTAAGATTTGTACAGAAACTCCACCAGGACATTTCTATCATCAATTAGCATCCAAAAGAGGGTTATCAATTTGGAGTTCTCTTTCACGAGTATTTCCTAGTGATGATGGGCTTTCTTCATCCGAGGAGCAATTTCTCTTTCTTTGAAATATATTAACTTTGATGCACTCATAGCAAGCTTCTTGTACCTCTCAGACAATTCGTTGTATTCTTTCAATTGTTTTTCCAATTCTCTATTTAGACGATCCATATCCATTTATATCTTTTCAAGCATTACGTCATGACAATTATTCAGTTTTCTTCTTAACTAAAACAATTATTGTATTAACTAAAAGTTACTTAGCTTGAAGTATTGGGATAAAGAGATCCATACCTAAGAGAGCGAAACTAAAGATGACGAGATCTTTCAGTTAACTGTTGGCCTTGGAAAGTGCTGCCTTTATTAGGAGAATCCTTTTTTGAAGGGTCTTGCATGTCAGTAGTTTCTGTATCTTGAACAGTTGAGTCCAAGTCAGTGTCGCCAGATCCATCCCTTTCACCTGGTTGACCAGAAAGACCCATTCTGTCACCTCCCCCATCATCATCTTTGGTGTCATCGCGATCATCAACTTGGTCATCATTGTGATCATCATCATCGTTATTATCATCGCTATCATCGCCTTTTTCTTCGTTAAGATTTAGCTCTTCATCAATAGGAGCATTGTCAAATGATAGTCACTTTTCAACATCGATTTCCTCAGCGGGGAATTCTTCCTTAAGAGCCTTTTTGTCCTTTTTATCCCGAGACTGAATTTTCTCTTACACTTTTCATTTAAGGCCGGAAGAGATGGAAAGTCTAAGTCTGTGCATTTTCTAATGTTGTTGACATATGTTATATACAAAGCATCTTCATAACACTTCTCAGTAATTTTGGGAAGGGCAACATCCAGAAAGGAAGTGACCTTTTTCTTAGCATCACTAATAATGCCGTTTGAATAATCTTGAATGCTAGACTTCCTTTGCAATTGGTTTTCTAGCAGTTGATTTGCTAAGAGTTTTCCTTGGCAAGCTTAGTGTTTTCCTTGGTTATCCTCTCCAGATCTGCTTTAAGTCTGTTAGACCACTTATGGTCAGCTTCAAAAAATTTCATTTTTTTCTAATAGTTGCCCGGTATCTTTTCTGCCTCGAGGGAGGAAATTAATTTTCCTTTCTCGATTACTGCCTCATCTCTCTGCATAGTAATGTCAATCATACTATTCTGAAGCAAGGAGATCTTTTCTTTGAGCTCGAACACCTTATTGGACGGCCCTTGAGAGGCATCTTAAGGAAGAAGCATGTGCTTTCCCACCTAGAATACATAACTTGCCTAGGCTAAAATGAAATTTATAAATATAAAGTTAATCAAATGAATGGAAAAATATACCGATAGAAGTTGTTTGAGGATCAGGAAAAGGTGGTCATCAGAATAAATCGAGGATTGCGATGATCTAACAGAAGTGATTGAGGGAGATTGAATGGCAACTGGACAAGTTCCTCAAAATTCATTGATGATATTTGAGTCTGAGTCCTTGAAGGAAGAGGATCATCTCAAGAAAGAATCAGACCAAGTTTAGCACACGTGTGGCTAATAGATGTTGGGGAAATTGGAAATGTAATTTTAGGAAGGGGTTGGGAGTTTGATCTCCCTTTGGTATCTCAGTCTGAGCCTCTTTGGGCTTCTCTGGAGCTTTATCCAAATCTACTGCTTCGGGACTTGGATCAATATTTACATGCTCCATCGCATCTATGACAATGGGGGTAAATCCACTAGCAGGTTTGGACCTTTTGCCTTTTGGACAAGAAGGAACATCGATAAGAACGTCGTTGCCCATTTCTTCTTTGTCTAATTCTCTAATGGCTTGAGCAATTGAGTCTTTAAAGGAAACAGATTTAATTGGTTGAATTGGGGCTGAAACTACATCTTGACTTTTTCTCTTCTTAGAAGCAATATTTTTAACCTTTGTTTCTTTAGGAATCGCAACAAGGCCAGACAAGTCTAAAGTAAAAAGAAAATGAATCAGTTACACGCTAGCATCATGAATTCCATTTCTAATTATGATAAAACTTACTAGTAGAATCAAGATGAATTGGAGAATTAGAGGTGAAGACTTCTGATTTGTCCATTACCAATGAGCTCTTGCCTTGAGAATTGTGTTTCACCATCGGGGGTTCTCCTAGAACTTTGTGACCATTCAAAGTAATATAATATTGACATAGCTTAGCATTAGTTAGCGGTAGCATGATTATTTGATCCTCCGGATTTAATTTATTAGGGGCAGAGTCTGAAGGAAAAATACCCATTAGAAAAAGAAAAATAAACCAACACGGATAAGCAGGGAGAAGAAATTTACTAGAAGTAGAAATGTTCCCCTAAGAGACATTTAAAGAAGAAAAACCGAGTTTCCCATGTCCTCCTTCTGTTAAGACATTCTAAAATCAAACTTTTTGGATTAGGATGAATTTGGTACAGTTGATGGTCTAGTTGTTCTCCTACTTTAGCAGGGCCAACTATGTGATGAATAATTTTGGGACTAAGAGACGAGAGCCCAGCCTCTGGAGCTAAAACCTCCAAACAGGTCAAGTATGTATAGGAATTCGGTAAGAACTGGATCAGTGCAATATCCAAATGTTTCAAATACCTTAAGGGAGATCTAGGGATGGGAAGGTAGCCGATATGCTAGATATGAATGGCAAAGAAGGCAAAATATCCCTCCGGCAGGTTGTAAATGTTGTCTAAAGAGCTTGCAGGGATAGCTTCGGCCTAGTGATACCAAATTATCCAAGAATGAAATCCAATTTAGCCTGGGTAGTGATGTATGATGGATTCGTAATAATGTCTCCCTTCTTGCTAGCTAAAGGGGGAGGTTTTTGGACTCTTTCCCAGTCTTCTTAAAGGGCTTCTTACTGGATTGTTTACTCTCCATTGTCTTGTCAGGTGATAATTTTCCACATTTAAGAAATAATCATAATCATATTATCTAAAATATTAGTTACATGCAAAGTTAAAAGTTCAGTTGCCTAAGTAACCATTTATTATTGAAGTAACAAAGTACATAACAATCACTATATGATAATTCTTAAATGTCACATACTGAATTTGTTAAGGAACTTAAATTTTAATTTCGGTAGGAGAATTTCATGAAAGGAAGTTATATAGAAATTAAATGGGAACAGATATGCGACATCAATAAATTCGTGTTAATAGTGTTGGGAAACTTAAGCAATAGAATGCTAACAAATCCCATAACAATCACTAGCACAGAAATAGTAAGGTTACCGACATTGATAGATAACAGTGATGCAAATTGAAAACATGATACTTAGTTAAACAATTTTATAACATGATGAAAACAATGGCGTCGAGAGTGCCGATGTCATGTACGCTCCACTTACAATGTTAAAAGTGATTATGGAAAAGTAAAGAAAAAAAGGCTATGGCCATTAAATGGTGCTTGAAGACAAACGTCAAAAGAGTATTGTTGATAAGAATATTAATAAGAATGCCTACGAGTTAGACTAGAACGCTTATTGTCGAGGACTTCTAAGTTTTTAATCAAGGGTAGCTGCACTTCGACTTAGGCGATGAGATGCGAAATGACTCCTGTGTTATTAACCTTAATTAATTAACAAAAAGTGTTATTAACTACTGCAAAACTAGTGTCGAACCAATTAGCATCGCGCTTAATCAACCTAAATGCCTTCTTTTATTTTTATGACTACGAGTTTCTTGAGACAAGTCTATGACTTCGAGTTACTTATAGTCTTATGGTATTAATCAACAGTAATAACTATGACTTCAAGTGGTTCGATAAGCTTCACTCTAACTACTTACAATATGAAAACTTTTAGATAGCAAGATAACGAGGCAACATAAGGTTCTATTAATTTCAAAGGGAAAAACGTCATCGAGAATAATCGATGTTAATATGATGAAAGCCAATGTCGAGGCCATCCTTGTTGTTAATAAACTTAGAGTATACCAATTTTCATACCAGTATCAAATAGTATTAAACCTATCGACGAATTAAAAAACAGTGTTATTGGCTAAGTCAATATTAAGCCTTTAGGCGACTTCGTGGGTGTTACTAAAACAGGGCCAATAATAATGGGTTCGGATTTGATATGCTACCCATTTTGAAATAGGAAATCCCCAAATCGATAAATCAATACCATTAAATATTTAATCCAACATTAGGGGAGATTAACAATCACAATCAATAGAAAAACTTGGATTGTTAGAGTCAAATGATCGGATTCGATTCCTGATTCCAAAAGTAGCGAAATCCATGTTAAACCCTAGTCACGATTTTAACATAAAAATTCATCCAGACTAATGCAAGTATTGATTAAATGAAAGTTGTACCTAGGTGTAAGAAATCGCTACTAAAGAACTAGAGTTCGCAACTAATTTTTGAAAACTTGATTCTTGTTTAATTTTTTGAATTGCAGGTGAAAGAAGAAAGAAAGGCCTATATATTTATAAGAGAAAGTAAGCAAATTAGAGTCATTGCTTTGGATTCAAATTAACGGTTAAGATAAGCACGAGAAGACCAAAAGGCGGGAAATGGAGACTCTAACACTATTGACTTTAAAAGTCAATGGCTTCTCTACACTAGAGGGAGAGGGCAAATGTTACCACTACAACTCTCACTGAAGAGGTTCAATGTGCCACGACTTCGTAAGCCATCTCTATTGTCGAAGTGGCAGTGTTGATATTAGTAATTGCTTCTCAATCACATTGCATACCATAGCTATTGTCAAAGACATGAAACCATTAAAGCATTTATGGATTAGTGTCGAAGAGATAGGATATTGTGCTGCAGCAACAAAGGAGCACATACAATGTCGCATATGACCAAGTAGGCAAGGAGATCAATTGCAACCCACTTCATAAGCCATCAATGAGTGCCGACATAACCATAGCGCATTTCATTGAGGCTAAGTACAATAGACACCACCTTTTATGACAAGGAGTCACACTTCATTCACGACGTCATCACTTTGAAGACATGTCACCCTCAATGTACTGGATATGCCTCTCACTTATCATGATCAAAGTAGGCCTACCGACAATAACCTTGAAGGTCATCAACATGGCATTAAGATGACATCTTACCTCACAAGTACATCGTGAGTATTAATTTATGAAGATGTTAAAGGAACATAAATCTATGTCGCACTTCATTAATGATCACATCGCACATCATCCTTAACAAGCATATCGAAGATGTCGCGTATCCGAGCAGAGCGGTGTTAATGATGGACACCATCAATATACACGAAGTTATCAAGGCACTGACAGTATATTGGATAGTGGTACCTTGAACCAGTTCTTTACTGATGCAGCCTAGCCTGATATTAGGTCGCCTTCCATAATTCGCTCGGCCTTAAGTCGCCTGCAACCTACCGAGTTACGACCTACCGAGCTACAACCCAGTGAGTTGCAACCTAACTCTAGCGAGTTAACGACCCAAGGAATCAAGCCCAGCGAGTTAAGTCGCTCAGCCAACCGGATAAGCGACCTAACGAGTCGCGCCAAACCAATACTGCCACATTTCTTTAGGTCGCCAGCGAGCTACGACCTAACGAGCTACGACCTAGCGAGTTAGGTCGCATATGTCGCAAATCCTTAAGTTGTATGTCGCTTATGCTCATCTATGCCGCGTTTCCATATGCCGCTATCTTTAAGTCGCTCACCATGATAGGTCGCTGGTATCTCATGTTGCCCAGTCTTTAAGTCGCTCCACTTATGCCGCTATCTTCTTTAAGTCGCTGATTCCTTATGTCGCATGAAGCTGTGCTGCAGAGTACTATGAGGAGTCGTTAAATTGTTAAGTCGCATGTATGTTGTATGGTGTAAGTCGTGAGTTGTTGTAACTTGTATTGTTGATATGTCGTATCTGTTAAGTCGTGTATATGTTAACTCGTATGTCGTTGTGTAGTTAAGTCGTGAGGTATGTTGAAGGTCATGTAACAACCTAGTGATTGTATTTTCTTTGTTTGAGTCGTTAAGTCATAAGTCGACTTATGTTAAGTCGTTAAGTCGCATACGACTTATGGGAGGCGTGAGTTGTATTTGCCTATAATTAGCGGGTGTTGGTTCATTTGTAAGTAGTTGATTTTTGAATAAAATTTGGGTTTGTGCTTTGTGCCACCATTGAAATTGGAAGTTGAGTGTTATCTCCTTTCTCCACCTTCGGCATTCGAGTGCGCTCGAATCAACGATTGTTGAAGCCAATTCACGGAATCAAGTGCGCTTGATCAACATTCGAAGAATTGTAGATCTTCTCTCACGGCATCGTGCGCGATCAACGTGTCGAAGATTGCTAGAATCCGATATCTTCGTGATCAACGGATTTAAGCGTTTGGGTATTCTTAAATTCACCAATTTATCATCGATTCACCGATTATTCCCGCTAATCGTGTGAGATCCTGGACGGATTTGATTTACATCGTCGAATTCGCTTCCTTAGCTGCATTATTTGGTATCAGAGCTAGATCGCAAGAAGTTTGCATCATTTAGAGAATTGGGTTTCGAGAATTTGAAGTTTGGAGATTGGATTTGCATTGTTGAGAAGTTTGGTGTTCATCGTGTTCATCGTGAAGTTGCAACAAGTTGGGAGTTTCGATCCATATCATTTTGGGTCAAAGTTCGGAAAGTGTTTGAATTTTGCACGTTGGTTTGCGCCTTAGGTCGTGAACATTTCGCTAAGTCGTTCGGCCGAGGTAGTTGAAGTTTGGGAAGTGCGCCTTTGCATAAGTCGTGCTCAAATTGAAGTTTGGAGAGTTGCGACCTAGAGCTTGGAGGGTCGAGATTGTCCATTGATTTGTGAAAGCCATGTATCATTTTTCGTGAAGTGTTCGTGTTAACAGTGTGAAGTTTGAATTTTTGAAGATTTGTTTGAAGTTCAATCATGCCACCGAGACGAGCTCAACGTCATCGCAATGTTGATGTTTTGTATGGAAGAGAAGAGGCCGATGAAATGGAACAACGAATCAACGAGAATTTAAATGAGAAGTTGAATGAGGGGATTGGTCGATTAGAGAGAATGATGCTTGAAATGAATCAAAGTAGAAGAAGGGTTTCACCTGAATCGAGCCATGGGGGAAATAGAGTTTCACCACATTCAGATAGGGAGAGAAGAGAAGATCATGATCGTAGAAATGTTGACGATCGTGATAGGAATGTTGATGATCAAAATCGGAGAGATGTGGATGATCGTGATCGGAGGAATATAGATCGAAGGGATGTTGGTGGTAGAATTGGTGGTGGTAGAGATGTTGGTGGTCATGATCGACATCGATATGCATCAGATTTTGATGAGGAGTTTGATGGTGGTAGTGTTCATGGTCGAAATCGAAGCCAAGGAAGAAATCATTCAGAGTATGATCACAAATGGGAGTCCGGAATGAAAATTGATATTCCAGAGTTTAAGGGTGGTATGCAGGCTGAGGAATTTCTAGATTGGTTATCTAATGTTGAAGAGATATTTGATTTCAAGGAGGTTCCGGAAGACCGTCGAGTGAAGTTGGTTGCTACTAGGTTGAGAGGGAGAGCTTTGGCGTGGTGGCAGCAAACCAAACTTACACGAGAATGGATGGGGAAGTCGAAGATTGTTGCTTGGGAGAAAATGAAGAAGATGATGAAGGCTACATTCTTGCCTTACAATTATCAATCACTCATGTATCTGAGGCAAGGGACGAAGACTGTTAATGATTATGGTGATGAGTTTTATCAACTGATTGCTCGAAATGACATTATGGAGACGGAGGAACAATTGACCGCTAGGTTTGTTGGGGGTTGAGGATCCAGATCCAGGATATGGTAAATATGTTTGACCCTAGATCTGTGGCTGAAGCGCACCAGAAGGCGTTTGCTTGGGAGAAGCAGGGAAGACGAGGAGGTGGTGTGTTTCCAAGTTCCAATACTCAGAGCAAGGGTGCTAGTGGGAGTTCCAATGTTTCTAAAGCTGTTAGTAAACCAGTTGTGAATGAAGTTGCGAAGGCGAAGGTCAACAACAGTTTCAAGTGTTATAATTGCCAGGAAGTGGGTCACAAGAGTAATGAATGCCCGAAACCGAAGAGGCGAGCTATGATTGCTGAAGAGGAAGGTGAGGATGTTGATGAAGGTTATTCTAGTCCAGTTGAGGAGGATGAACAGGATATCGCGTCAGGAGATGAAGGATGTAATCTAATGTTGAGGAGATCATGTATGACACCAAAGCAGGAAGAGGAGGCTAGTTGGTTGAGGAGTAATATCTTTCAGTCGACATGCACTATACTGGGGAAGGTGTGTAAATTTGTGATTGATGCGGGAAGTTGTGACAATATCATTTCTACCGAAGCTGTGAGAAAGTTGAAGTTGAAGATGGAGAAGCATCCAAATCCTTACAAGTTAGCGTGGTTAAGGAAAGGAGGAGAGGTGAAGGTGGACAGGCGAGTTCATGTTCCATTTTCTATTGGGAAGAAGTATAAAGATGAGATTTGGTGTGATGTGGTGGAGATGGATGTTTGCCACTTGCTTTTGGGAAGACCATGGTAGTATGACCGAGCAGTGCAGCATAATGGTCGAACCAATAGCTACAGCTTTATGTTTGAGGGTACTAAGATCATTTTAGTTCCGAAGAAGAGACAGCAAGGATAGAGCAAGTCAGAAGAGATTGAGGAGCTAAAGACTTTGTTAACTTTGAAGGAGTTTGTTGAAGAAGTAGAGGAGAGTCCAGAGGTGTTCTTGTTGATTGGACATGAAGCTACTGAATCTGTTGAAGTTCCAGAGGAAGTAAAACCAGTGTTGGAAGAATTCAGAGATGTGTTTCCTGAAGAGTTGCCAAAGGAGTTACCACCGTTGAGAGATATTCAGCATCAGATTGATCTTGTGCCAGGGGCGGCATTACCTCACAGGCCACATTACAGGATGAGTCCTAAGGAGCATGAGGAACTGAGAAGGCAGGTGGAGGAGTTGTTAGAACAAGGGCGTGTTCAGGAGAGCTTGAGTCCTTGTGCAGTGCCAGCCTTATTGGTACCGAAGAAGGATGGGACTTGGCGGATGTGTACGGACAGTCGGGCTCTAAACAAGATTACTGTGAGATACAGGTTTCCTATGCCGAGGTTCGATGATTTGATTGATCAGTTGAGTGGGGCTGTTGTGTTCTCAAAGATTGACTTGAAGAGTGGATACCATCAGATTCGTATTAGACCGGGTGATGAGTGGAAGACTGCTTTTAAAACTAGGGAAGGTCTATACGAATGACTGGTTATGCCGTTTGGCTTGTCAAATGCTCCTAGTACTTTTATGAGAGTGATGAACCAGATTTTCAGACCATTTATTGGGAAGTTCGTAGTAGTTTACTTTGACGATATTTTGATCTATAGTGGGAGTATGGAAGAGCATATCCAGCATTTGCGAGAAGTGCTGTTGATTCTACGACAGGAGCAATTCTATGCAGCAACGAAGAAGTGCGTGTTCATGATGCACAGTGTTTTGTTTCTGGGAGATGTTCTGTCGAAGGAGGGTATTCAAGTGGATGAAAGCAAAGTGGAAGCTGTCATGAGTTGGCCACTGTTGGGTAGATTCTCACCACCGGTCCAAAGCTTCGCCGATCCAACCTGCTTCGCATGCAACGACCCTGCCGAACCAACTCATCCCCATGCTCTGCCGAACCAGCTCACCCCCCATGCTCTGCCGAACCAACTCATCCCCCATGCTCTGCCGAACCAGCTCACCTCCCATGCTCTGCCGAACCAGCTCACCTCCCATGCTTTGTCGAACCAGCTCACCTCTCATGCTTCGCCGAACCAGCTCACCTCCCATGCTTCGCTGAACCAGCTCACCTCCCATGCTTCGCCGGACCAGCTCACCTCCCATGCTTCGTCGAACCAACTCATCCCCATGCTTCGCCGAACCAACTCACTTCCCATGCTTCGCCGAACCAACTCACCTCCCATGCTTCGCCGAACCAACTCATCCCCATGCTTCGCCGAACCAACTCACCTCCCATGCTTTGCCGAACCAACTCACCTCCTACCACCGGACCAAGACGTGCCAGGCCAGATCACATCAGCCCAGGCCCACCAGCAGCTATATACATCCAAGACCCATGCTCCCACCCTCACTCTATAAATAGAGGGGCAGGGGTACGACAATAGGGGACAAGTTTGAGAGCTCAAGCACGGAGAGAACTTTCAAACAACTTTCTTTTACTTGTATCAAAGCTTTGTACTTGTAATCAAAACAAGAGAAGAGAAATAACATATAAAGTGGACGTAGGCACATTCTGGCTGAACCACTATAAATATGCGTGTCTTTTTACAGTTTAGCCCCTGCTTTTCATATATTTGCATAAATCACCCAAATCACTAAGAACAACATAAGATCTACTAAATCATACAACTTTGAGGTGTTTGTCCATTTTTTGTGCAAACATTTTTGGTGCTTTCACTGAGAAATCGAAGCTCGAAGCTTCAGCTTCATCCGCTTAACAAGTTTTCCTAACAGCATCGTCCGCCACTTGGAAAACATGCCTCCCAAATAGAGAAAAGATGTTAACAAAGGAAAAAACATCGCATCCAGCAGTCTTCCAGATCCAGCTGTCACGAATCAAGTAAATCGTCCTCCTCCAGCAACAGTAACAAATGAAGAACAGGCTAACCCAACCACTCCTGCCATAGAACAGCCTGCAGCAATTACTAGAGCAGATCTGGACAGAGTTGTGGTTGAAGTAACTAACCGCTTCACGTCCCAGCAGGAAGCCTTGGTGGACCATCTCATGTCACGCTTAAGGGACGCTGAAGAATCCAACCGCAACACTGAATCATGGGGCGAGTCCCAGTCTGGAGGATCTCAGAGACAACAAAGATCTTCCTTCTTCGAAGGAGCTAACTGCAGAAGTAGCCATGGTAGGAGCCGAGACCGAGCACAGCCCGAAGTTAGGCCTGAGGAAACGTTTGGTACCGAACCCAACGGGGGAGGTACCGGGCGAAGGTCAACTGTAGCTGAGCCTGTCATGCTGCCTAACCACAGAAACGCCAGTGAACGGGGCCGAGCTAGAGTCCAGCCCGAAGTTGGACCCGAGGAAGTGCTTAGATCAGAACCCAGCAGGGGGAGATCAAGGAAAGGGCCAACTGTAGCTGACCCGAGCATGCTCCCAGAAGACCAAAGGCAGCCACTGGAAAATATGAGGAATGATAGACGATACCATCCCTACAGGTCATCTGGACGGAATCAATCCCACAGAACATAACCAAACTCGTTTCTATCTGCTCCAAATTCTGATGAAAGGATGGCACGCTTATTCAGAGAGTGCGTCCAACGGGAGCAAAGAGATCGAGGGATAGGCGCTAGGGTGACCAGCCCTTTCGCCCGCAACATTGAAATTGCTATCACCCCCCGAGAATGGAAGATGCCAACAATGGAACCTTACAAAGGAACCTCGGACCCGTTGTACACTTGCAGAGATACACACAACATATGCTCATGAGTGGAGCGACAGAGGGAGTACTGTGCAAATGCTTTCCACTCTTCTTAGCAAATCTCGCTACCTCCTGGTTCTGTCATCTACCTCAGGGATCCATCAGCTCATGGGAAATGTTGAAAGAAAAGTTCATCAGCCAGTTCCGCATTCATGTGGAACAACCTAAGGATGCTTATTCCCTATCCAGTATCAAGCAGAAACCTGGAGAGAAGCTGCAGCAATACCTAACCCGATTCAATGCCGCAACGACCACAGTCCAAGATGCCGACGAGAAGCTTATCTTAATGGCCCTCTGTAGTGGTGTGCATCCGGATACTAAATTTGCTAGAAGATTGACAAAAGAAAAACCAGCTACTTTACCCGATTTTTTCTATGAGGCCGGGAAATATATGAGGCTTGAAGACGCTGCCACTAAAGGGCAGTCGGGGCGACAAAATAAGGCAGCTTACGGCAGCACGTCCGCTGTTGCAAAGGACGTTCGAAGGGATGCTTCTAGAGACAATGCTAGGGGCAAGAAGGAAGAAAAGTGCTTGTATCGGCCAGGACCGAGATTTGACGCTTATACTCCTTTAAATGAAACGATCGAAAACATCTCCCGGGACACTCAAGACGAAGTTAGATACAAACGCCCCCCGCATAAGAAGAAACCAGATATCCTAAACTTGAGAAGCTAGCCTATTGCCTACTAATCACATCACGGAAACTGCGTCACTATTTCCGATCTCATTCCATCAGAGTTCTGACCGATCAACCACTAAGGCAGGTACTCCATCGTCTCGACGCTTCTGGGCGACTACTTAAATGGTGCATTCAACTAAGTCAATATGATATCACCTACCATCCTCGCACCGCCATCAACGAACAAAGCTCGGGGGCAGGTGTGGTAATAATCACTCCCAAGGGAAATGAACTACACTATGCTATAAGGTCAGGATTCACTGCCACAAACAACGATGCAGAGTATGAAGCAGTGATAGCTAGATTAGAACTTGCCTTAGAAATCGGAGCCAATTCTTTGTGTCTTTATAGCGATTCTCAACTTATTGTAAATCAAATACTAGTAGGATTCCAGGCTCGAGAAGAACGACTCATAGCATATTTAAAGAAGACCAAGTTGCTTCTCAATCGATGGGATCACTATTTAATCAAACACATCCCTCAGAAAGCAGAACCCCTAAATAAAGTATTTTTAGCAAAAGTTATTAACTTCTTGATCAAAAAATGTTCTATGCAGGTACGGAGTTCCATTCAAAATCATATCGGACAATGGACTTCAGTTTGATAGCGAGGAGTTCGCCAACTGGTGCCAAGAGCATGGAATTCACAAAAGCTTCTCATCCGTAGCTTATTCCCAGGCAAACGGAAAAGTCGAAGCCGTCAACAAAATTCTCAAAACTCTAATAAAAAAGAAACTCGAAAAGTTAAAGGGCGCTTGGGTGGATGAACCTCCTACGGCACTATGGGCCAATCGCACGTCTTTCAGAACATCAACGGGGCATACTCCTTTTCTCTTTGGCATACGGATCGGAGGCTATGCTCCCAATTGAAACTATAGTGCCTTCCCATCGTAGGATCCACTACAACCCAGAAGAGAACGAAGAGTTCCTCCTCATGTCTTTGGATCTAATTGAGGAAAGAAGAAATGATGCAGCCCCCCAGGGCAGCAGCTCACAAGCAAAAAGTGGCAACACAATACAAATCCAAAGTCAAGCATCGTAGCTTACAGAAAGGAGATCTTATCCTCAAGCGAATCTTCCCGCGCCCCGGAGCGCTAGATCCAATCTGGGACGGACCATATGTAATTCATAAAGATCTTCGCAATGGAGCTTATATTTTGTCAACAGTGGACGGGGAGGTGTTCCAGAAGGCATGGAACATCCAACACCTTCGTCGATACTTTTCTTAACTCATACTGCCCATATGAAGTGAATTAACAAAGAGAATCAGTGGACGTAGGCATTTTCGTGTCGAACCACTTTAAAAAACTTGTCTCTTTTTAACTTGTTCCTTCATATCTTGGCTGCTTGTTAACTGTATCCTTTTCTATTGAACAAAATCCTGTGCAAATAGCATTTTCATTCAAGGCGCTCCGCAGCGCAACCTCTCCTGGACAAAACCTAACAGGTACTATGCGAATCTATGCCCTCGCCAATGAGACACTTTCGCTCCGGCATCCCTCTGCTACGGGTTAACTCATTGCTCGCGATGGCCCTTAAAGCCAACTGTAATGAGCCGATTATAAGCCACCGAGAAGGCCGACTATAGCCGAGGCAGCTCATTACGGCGTTAGGCTCGCCGGCAACTGTGAACCGACTATAAGCCCCAACATAAGGTGTGGCCAGCTAGGGGCAGTTCACAGTTGACGATCGGCACCCACGCTAGCCGGCCACAGTAAATCGAATAATACCCACGATTACGGGCCATAATGGCCCGGGTAGTTACTGTGCGCGATCTCGGCTCCGATGTGTCTTAAGTGCGGCTATGGTAAAAAAGAATTAACTCCCCGCGGAGGCGTAAGATGGGTGACAAATGTCTCCAAGACCCACAGCTAGGGAAAGTGACTACAAAACCCGTTTGCCACGAACTTAAGCACATCGAAGGCCTTCCGTGATTGGAAGTTTTACTATTTCACCTATTTCAATTTTACTTAAAAAGCTTTATAACAACCCCTAAAGTACAGGATACAGAGTAGGAAATACTCGCCAATGGGTGCAGGGACTCACAATCGGATGGCAGGGCATTCAACTGCTTTCCATGCTCGGTCATACAAGATACTCAAAACTGCAATCTACAATTAGAGCATGAAAGGCGGTATTTTCTTCTTTTGTGTACAAATACATGACTATAATTGGTTCGCACCACACGCTAACATTGCAAGTCATGAAATTATGTTTTAAACCAGAACCCAACATCAAACACAATTTAATTACAAGAATATACATAGCTATATTTCTCATACGACATGTCAAAATAACAACAAACATTCAGAAGACAACAAAATCATCTTAAGTTAAAGAATTACACGTCAAAAATAAGACTATTTATTACAAGTGGCAAATTATTACAACCTAAAGGCTACTTCACTGTTTTAAAACTAACATATACAACCCTGTCAAATCCACAAAAAGAGTCTTTCCAGGTATAATCAAGGGGCCGGCTGCATTGGAGTTTTATCCTTGTCCTGTTGACCACCTGTCCAGTCAAAGAAAGGATTCATTAGCAATAAGCAACCAAGTTAATGGAGAGACTAAAAAGGAAGACTTACCAGCACCTGCTTCTTGGCTATCCTGATCGTCGTCCTCTACTTGCACGCCTACCTCCTCAGCAGCAAGCAACCGCATACCTTCCTTCACCGCCACCATCTTTATCTGCATCGGCCTTAGCCTCCTCCAAAGCCCAAAGATAGATCTTAGCCATGACCATGGGATAATAATTCATCCAGGATAGGTTGCCCTGCTTCCAGATACGGAAGTACATGTCCTGAAGCATTTCGTCCATCATCTCCTCATTTTCCTCAAACTCCCTCATCCGGGCCTCGGAAGCCGACAACCTTTCAACGGTGGCATCTCTCTCCGATCGGTATCTCGAGCAGTCTACCAAAAGGGATTTCCGCATTGCCTCCATCTCCACCCTCACCTCTTTCCTCCTCCATGTCTTCCTCCCCCTGAGTAAGTGGACAATTGCTGGGAGAAGGACCGTCCGATCTCTTAAGTTTCTTACCTCCGACGGCTGGAGGTTTTGTGAAAGGTTTTCTCTTTCCACTCTCTGCCGCGACACCTCCCTTAGCCTGAGCAGCCGCCCTCTCCTCCGCCGTTTCCCTCAGCTTGACTACTGACTGGTGTGGAAGGATCAAGTTATAGTCCAGAAGGGTCGTGTTTCTGATCAGGAAGGTAGCTGATCTATCCCTCCCGGGGATAGCTTCTATCTCAGCCGCCGTTTGAACCAGGCGATCGGTCTCCACCACCGCAAAGCCACCTGTCGCTAGCAAAAATGAAGACGTATGAGAAGAAGCCTCGCAAACCAGAATGGAAATAAATAAAGTGTAGACTTACATCCAGAGGTGAAGCGCCTAAAAGAAACTGAGCCATCCCTGTCGAAGAACCACTCCTTCTTGAACATGCTGAATTTGGAATACAGGTCCAAGACCGGCTTGAAGGTTACAGCCGACTCCAAGCTGATGTATGGGGACCCCTTCTTATAGCCCCTCAGATTATATAAGTACCGGATCTCCCGGTTGGAAGGAGCACGACCACACTTCCTCTGAAAAATAACGAAGAGGCTCACTAGTATAGCATAGGAGTTGGGTTGAAGCTGGAATGGGGCTACCTTTAGATATGTGAGGAAGCTGGCTACCCAAGCGTTAAGAAGAGGAATGGCACCACACATGCAGTGGTATCTGCTGTAGGCAAGGTACCCTTCAGGAGGTTCGTACGGCATAACTTCTCTCCCTGGCAACAGCAAGTGCGCCCTATCAATTCCAAAAGATCGGGAAATAACATCAAGCTGCTCCTCCTTGAGGGAGCTAGGAAAGCAATCGGGCGGGGAGTTCAGAAGTTCCTAAGGGCCGTACCCATCCACTAGTGATCTCGGGGCAGGTCCGTGACGTTCTGGATTCGGCTGAGCTGGGGGCACGGCGGAGGAACCTCCTTCGCCCCCGGATTTCTTTTTGTCTGATCGAGTTTCCGCTTTACGAGACATTATCTGCAAACACAAAGAAGAACGTCGTTAGAATAGAGGAAGTAAAGGAGCAAGTGTCTGTAGTCTGAAATTTCAAGTGAAAAAATCAAGTTTATCAAGTTCATTCGGCACCCAGGGTAAAGTTCATTCGGCACCTAGAATCAAGTTCATTCGGCATCCAGAGTGAATGTTCATTCGGCACCCAGGGTAAAGTTCATTCGGCACCCAGAGTAAATGATCATTCGGCACTTAGAGTACGTAAATTCGTTCGGCAGTACTTGATTCGGTATTCTGAAGCAATTCGTCAGAGAGCTTGATTCGGCAGAAACGTTTGGTTCGGCTATCTTGAATTGGAAGGGAATAACGAGAGTATACAGCCCCTACTTATAGGCAAATATAGGATGCCGGACCAGTTGGATCGGCGCTCAGCGACCGAATAAGAGGAAACAAAGTAGGCCATACGCCAGCATATACCCCACTTTGGGGGGCAAATGTTGGGTAGATTCTCACCACTGGTCCAAAGCTTCGCCGATCCAACCTGCTTCGCATGCAACGACCCTGCCGAACCAACTCATCCCCATGCTATGCCGAACCAGCTCACCTCCCATGCTCTGCCGAACCAACTCATCCCCCATGCTCTGCCGAACCAGCTCACCTCCCATGCTCTGCCGAACCAGCTCACCTCCCATGCTTCGTCGAACCAGCTCACCTCTCATGCTTCGCCGAACCATCTCACCTCCCATGCTTCGCCGAACCAGCTCACCTCCCATGCTTCGCCGAACCAGCTCACCTCCCATGCTTCGCCGAACCAACTCATCCCCATGCTTCGCCGAACCAACTCACCTCCCATGCTTCGCCGAACCAACTCACCTCCCATGCTTCGCCGAACCAACTCATCCCCATGCTTCGCCGAACCAACTCACCTCCCATGCTTCGCCGAACCAACTCACCTCCTACCACCGGACCAAGACGTGCCAGGCCAGATCACATCAGCCCAGGCCCACCAGCAGCTATATACATCCAAGACCCATGCTCCCACCCTCACTCTATAAATAGAGGGGTAGGGGTATGATAATGGGGGACAAGTTTGAGAGCTCAAGCACGGAGAGAACTTTCAAACAACTTTCTTTTACTTGTATCAAAGCTTTATACTTGTAATCAAAACAAGAGAAGAGAAATAACATATAAAGTGGACGTAGGCACATTCTGGCTGAACCACTATAAATCTACGTGTCTTTTTATAGTTTAGCCCCTGCTTTTCATATATTTGCATAAATCACCCAAATCACTAAGAACAACATAAGATCTACTAAATCATACAACTTTGAGGTGTTTGTCCATTTTTTGTGCAAACAGCCACAACCCAAGACAATTACTGAAGTGAGGAGTTTTCATGGGTTGGTATCTTTTTATCGAAGATTCATTCCACATTTTAGCAGTGTGATGGCACTTGTAACCGATTGCATGAAAGGAAAGAAGTTCGTGTGGACAGAGGAAGCAGAGTTAGCTTTTGAGAAGATCAAGACACTTTTGACGACAGCACCCATTCTGGTACTGCCGGATTTTTTGATATTGTTCGAGTTACACACTGATGCTTCGAAGGTTGGGATTGGTGGAGTATTGAGTCAGAATGGAAGACCAGTTGCTTATTTCAGTGAGAAGTTGTCTGGAGCCAAGTTGAGATATAGCACTTATGACGTGGAGTTTTACGCAATTGTTCAAGTTGTGAAGCATTGGAGGCATTATCTGTTTCAGAAGGAGTATGTTCTTTATACGGATCATGAAGCTTTGAAACATTTGCAAGGGCAGGACAAAATCTCAGCTAGACACGCTTCATGGATCGCGTATCTGCAGCAGTTTACTTTTGTTGTAAAGCACAAATCAGGGGTGACGAATCGTGTAGCTGATGCCTTGAGCAGGAGGAATCATTTATTGACGACGATGAAGGTTGAGGTGACAGGATTTGAACTATTTCCAGAATTGTTTGAGGAAGATCCTTACTTTGCGAAGATTGTTGAGAAAGTCAAGGATGGGAGTACTGATGAGTTTGTGTTGGTAGATGGATTCTTATTCAAGGGGAATCGATTGTGCGTACCAGATTGCAGCTTGAGAATGAAAATTGTAAAAGAGTTGCATGAAGAAGGACATGTTGGTCGGGATCGCACATTGCAGTTGATTTCTCAGTCTTGTTATTGGCCCTCGATGAAGTGGGGAGTTGAAAGGTTTGTTCGAAGATGTCATGTTTGTCAAGTTTCTAAAGGGACAGCTACAAATGCGGGTTTGTATATGCCTTTACCTGTTCCTACAAAACCGTGGGTTGATGTAAGCATGGATTTTGTGTTGGGCTTGCAGAGGACTCAACGGGGAAATGATTCTATATATGTTGTGGTGGACCGTTTCTCAAAGATGGTACATTTTGTTGCTTGTAAGAAGACGACAGATGCAGTCCATGTGGCACAGTTGTTCTTTAGAGAGATCTATCGCTTGCATGGTTTACCAGAATCTATAGTTTCGGACAGGGATACCAGATTTCTGAGTCATTTTTGGCTGAGTTTATGGAAGATGGTGGGAACAAAGCTGAATTTTAGTAGTGCTTATCATCCGCAGTCGGATGGACAAACCGAGATTGTGAACAGATCGCTGAGAAATTTGTTGCGGTGTCTTGTGAAGGATAATCTGAAGAGCTGGGATGTGAAGTTATGTCAAGCCGAGTTTGCTCATAATCAAGCTATCAACTGTAGTACGGGTTTCAGTCCATTTCAGATTGTATATTCAAGCTTGCCAAAGGGACCGTTGGATTCAACGATAGTGCCACAACCGAAGGGGACAGTTAAGCGGGCTGCTGATTTTGTTGATGGGTTGACAGAATGCCATAGAATCGTTCAGGAATGATTGGAGAAGACGAATGAGAAGTATAAACGATCTGCGGATCTGAAGCGAAGAAGTGCTGAATTTAATGAAGGAGATTTAGTATATGTTGTACTAACGAAGGATCGTTTTCCAGTGGGAGCATACAATAAACTTAAAGCTCGAAAGATTGGTCCTGTAAAGATTGTGAAACGGATCAATGAAAATGCTTATAGGTTGAAGCTCCCGGAGGATGTGTACACTTCTGATGTGTTTAATGTTAAACATCTTATACCTTATTATGGAGATGAACAACCCAATGGGGTAGAACTTTTAAATTCGAGGACGATTTTTTCTCAACCAGGGGAGGATGATGCAGCCCAGCCTGATATTAGGTCGCATTCCATAATTCGCCCGGCCTTAAGTCGCCCGCGACCTACCGAGTTACGACCTACCGAGCTACAACCCAGTGAGTTGCGACCTAACTCTAGCGAGTTAACGACCCAAGGAATCAAGCCCAGTGAGTTAAGTCGCTCAGCCAACCGGATAAGCGACCTAACGAGTCACGCCAAACCAATACTGCCACATTTCTTTAGGTCGCCAGCGAGCTACGACCTAGCGAGTTAGGTCGCATATGTCACAAATCCTTAAGTTGTATGTCGCTTATGCTCATCTATGTCGCGTTTCCTTATGACCCTATCTTTAAGTCGCTCACCATGATAGGTCGCTGGTATCTCATGTTGCTCAGTCTTTAAGTCGCTCCACTTATGCCGCTATCTTCTTTAAGTCGCTGATTCCTTATGTCGCATGAAGCTGTGCTGCAGAGTACTATGAGGAGTCATTAAATTGTTAAGTCGCATGTATGTTGTATGGTGTAAGTCGTGAGTCGTTGTAACTTGTATTGTTGATATGTCGTATCTGTTAAGTCGTGTATATGTTAACTCGTATGTCGTTGTGTAGTTAAGTCGTAAGGTATGTTGAAGGTCATGTAACGACCTAGTGTTTGTATTTTCTTTGTTTGAGTCGTTAAGTCGTAAGTCGACTTATGTTAAGTCGTTAAGTCGCATACGACTTATGGGAGGCGTGAGTTGTATTTGCCTATAAATAGGCGGGTGTTGGTTCATTTGTAAGTAGTTGATTTTTGAATAAAATTTTGGTTTGTGCTTTGTGCCACCATTGAAATTGGAAGTTGAGTGTTATCTCCTTTCTCCACCTTCGGCATTCGAGTGCGCTCGAATCAACGATTGTTGAAGCCAATTCACGGAATCAAGTGCGCTTGATCAACGATCGAAGAATTGTAGATCTTCTCTCACGGCATCGTGCACAATCAACGTGTCGAAGATTGCTAGAATCCGGTACCTTCGTGATCAACGGATTTGGGTGTTTGGGTATTCTTAAATTCACTAATTTATCTTCGATTCACCGATTATTTCCGCTAATCGTGTGAGATCCTAGACGGATTCGATTTACATCGTCGAATTCGCTTCCTTGGCTGCATCATTTACTATATCAATGCCCGCAGTGTTGTCTTCGACTAACATTCTGTGGGTCACCAAAGTCTTTGCTAACGCTGCTGCCAAAGTCTATAATGAAGAATGCTGAAGATGTTAAAGGCGTCCGACCCCTATAAATATGGACCTAGGGGTGCCATTTTGGGGGAGGAATTCTTTTATCCCATTTCTTACCTTTTCAACTTTATATACCCTAAATTAATTTGGGGATTTGTTATGCTTGCTGTACTATTATAACCTTGTACACATAAGGATTTGTAAATAAAACAAGTTTATAGCATAACATATTGGCTCAATATGAATTTATGAATTGAATGATCTTTTGACTTCGCATATTGACTAATTAGACCTGTGACTTGCATAGCACATCTGACTTCGAACTTGTTCTAGTATAGCATACCTGACTTTGAACTTATTCTTGCATAGCATACTTGACTTCAAACTTTTACTGGCCTAGCATACTTGACTTCGAACTGTTAATTCTTAGCGTACTTGACTTCGAACTTGAACTTTAATTGCGTATTTGACATAGACTTCAAACTCGCATAAGGACATATGACTTTGATTTTGATGACTACACCAAGGAATGCTATGGGAACTCACTTCAACTTAATGGCTTCTACTGGCCTCGACAAAGCCTCTCTTTAAATTTACACTATTTTACTACACTTTTGGGGTTAACAAATTTACTCGTTAACAATACTTAAATAAATTTTTCAAAAATATGTTCGCTTTGGATATTTCATGTTAAATCATATCATAGAAAATCATAAACCAAATTATTTCAATTTTATATCTATTTGTTGGTCTCTAAATAATTAATATAATTTTAATTTCCAAAACTAATTTCTTTTCAAAAACTTATAAATATTTCTATTCTTGAAAATATTTAATCTCTAAGGTTCAATCCTTTATAACTTTACTGATTTAATATTAATTACTCAAAATATAATTAGATTTGAATTAACTTTGATTATTTTCTGAAATACTCATACTTCATTTTTAAAACATTATTTTACATAAATTAAAACCATTTTATCATACACACACACACACACATAAGTACATATCATTTTATTTAATAGTTAGATAATTTCAGTCATGGTTAAATAGTACTAAATGCATATACTGAAATAATAATTTTAAATTCGTTTTTGCCTACTAACTATATTCATGTCAAATTCTGAAATAATTTCTCAAATTTTAAATACTTAATCAAAGAGTGCTTTCAAGAGTTTATATTGAAAATCCTTTAATTTTCATTTGAAAATGCATACATATTAAAATAGAAATTCCACAATTTTAAAATAATATTTTTTTACATCCTCTTTTTTCTCTAAATTTAAACTCTATCCAAGGTGGTTCAATTTAACTTAGATAAATAGGCATGTAAAACAAATCTTTTTAAAATTTACTTTTACAAACAAGAAATGTTCACAAATGCGTAAAGAAAATGTAATGCTAAATTTATTTTCCTATTTACATTCAACAGTTCCTTTGTCAAAAACCAAGTGTACATAAAAATATAAGTGCAAAAAATATGCCTTATACTAAACTTTTTTTACAAAAATAAAACCTTTAAAATGTTTATGAAAAATTACCTCTTGTTAAAATTTCCCGTATTCGAAGCTTAAATATACTTATTATTTCAATAGAATAAACAAACTTCAACTTCTACGCTTTTCCATAAAATCTCAAACACTATTATTTCTAACTTTTTAGGGAAAACATTTAAATTAATTTTATTTAGTTTAGTTACTTTAATTGGAGTAGATCATAATTTACCCAAGCCTAACTATATTCTAAAAAATTATTTATGTACCTTATTATTATGTCGTATCAACATCACTATATTTTTTTCCTCATACAAAACAAGCAATCTATTCACAATTGCAAGTTGGTATAAGGACCCTCTACAAGTAATTCTATAAGGAATAAACTATAATATACGTGATGGATTTAATTTTCAACCTAAAACTGCTTTTATTCTTACTAGTTATTCAACTCATAGCTGTTTACCTTTACAAGGGATAGGCCAATAACTACCTCTGTGAGTCAAAATATATGATGGGTGGGTAAAAATTATATATATATATATATATATGTATGTATGTATGTATGTATGTATATAATATAAATAATAAAAATTACAAATACACTGTCTCATATGCCCCTTTTAAGTAGGAATTGTTTAACCTAAGCTTTGATACCATATGAAACAAACCAACACCTATGACGCCTCGATTCATGCACAATGTGACGTAGACACCGCAGAGCTTGCAGAAGGTGGATCATTTTGAGGTAAAATATATAAAATAGATCACAGAGCTATTTGTATTATTCTAACTTTTAAAATTCATAGATGAAGGAATAACATACAATAATCAATAATACAATAATCCCAAGTGAACAAAATAATGCAGTATCAAATAAACTTCACTTACAACATTTCTTTATGTTAGTAACAAAATCAGCCTAATGTTTGGCAATCTGAGATAAAATTGTCGATAGCCAATAGAAAAATAAATGCACATCTCCATCATACCATCATACCTCCCAGTACAACCGTTCCTCTCTATTGACCTATCAGGGTATAACTAAAAAGAAAAAATAATAGAGGCGGTCAAACATACGTTTGGTGAGTGAAATTCATCATATAAGTGTATAATACTATAAAACTAGTAAAACAACACTTATGCTCGAAAACCATACCTTAATTGGTGTCACCTGCACTCAACAAGTCAACTAAACACTATGCAATACTATAGTGATAGCATTTACCAAGGTCTCACTAAAATCTCTACTAGGTCTACTCATATATAGAAACAACTATGAAATGATTGAGCCTAAAGTACCAACTTTCCATCACTGTAAATGTATGCACATGACTGAGCCTAAAGTCACAACCCATATGGCAAAAACATATGCACACGACCGTCCCAAACTCCCAGCTCGTATGCCGAAAACATATGCACACGACCGAACCCAAAGTCCAAGCTCGTATGCCAATAACGTATTCACACGACTGAGCCCAATGTCCTAGCTCGTAAGTTGATAATGTATTCACATGACTAAGCCAAATGTCCCAGCTCGTATACATAAACATATGTGCATGGTCGAGCCCAAAGTCCCAGCTCGTATGCTGAAAAGGTATGCACATGACCGAGCCTAAAGTCCCACCTCGTATGCCGAAAACATACGTGACTATTAAGGTCATGTCCATGTTATACATTCCTCTAACAGTCTACAACACTATTAGGATCAATCCCAAAACTCTTAATCGCCCTATCATTTACGAAGCTACTGGATCAAGCCATAATCCATTTTCACCAAATGTCACTTGTACAACCGAGGACTAGTTTTCTCATACATGTAACCAAATGCCCTAGTAGAATTCAAATATAACGAATCTACTATAACAAAACACAATTTTGAAGTAGTCCAAAACACAGAAAACAACATACCGAAGCGTTTCTCGTCTCACCACGATCTTGATACCATGAACCACATATGAAACAGAGTTCATATGAGAAAGTTACAAGTGTTTGAAGTATACAATATTATTTAATTCAGCTGTATATAGTTTTAAATTTAATTAATTTATTTATTAAGCTTGCTTTTGTTATCTCATACTATAGGAAGCCCTGTGCCCGACATTATCTACAATGACCTCTTTCCATCACCAACATGCATGCCATCGACCTCTATCATCGAATCAGACTACAGCCTCGAGCTCCCCACGCCGTGCTCTTCCTAATGTTGTCGAACTCATGTCCTTTGATCAACTCTACCAAAAAGCCACCATCGATTTGAAGTGCTGGATCTGGTGAACTCCGATGCCTTCTAACCAATCAACTACCAAAGAGATGACCTACTCATCCTCCTCTATACAGCCGTTCTTCCCGATTGTCGTCCATTGGATCGAAACGAACTGTTCACGTTTGTCGAACTTTAGATGCATTTTCTGATCAATCCGTACACCCAATCGGCGAATTAGTACCGTCAGTGATTCGCATCATAAAGGACTGTAATTTTGATACATAATATGTCTAATTTGAAGCATTTTTTTCGTGCTTTTTAATTTAGGAGTGATTAATTTTGGTAGATAAAAATTTACTTTTTAATCATCTAGTCATGGAAAACTATATCCTAATTAGGTATATATGAAAAAAATTACTTTTTATTATCAATTACAAAATTTATAATTTGGTTTAAGATCATAGTGGTGAATTACATTGTCTTATCAATATATATACAAATAAGATGAATCCCACTCACCGATTAGCCATGCATCTTCTCTGATCCAAGATGAACTTCTTCTTCTTCATCATTGTCTAGAAATTATTTGCCATGAAAATTCAAATTTCTCTATAGATTTGGTATATTTTCATAGCTCTTTTCATAGTAATTGGTTCCATGTATTAATTCGTTTAATTTGGATTTGATGTGGTGGATTTGGAATTGATTTTGCTTAGAGATAGATGAAAAAGATGGAGATTTGAGGTAAGATGCTTAGGCAAAAGTATGATCAGAGAATAGGGTTTTAGTTTTATTTATATGTTGAAATAACACATGCTTTGCCTAAACTCTCGAAATTAATATATTATGAAAATGCCACTGGGTTTGACTTAACCTAATTTCTAACCCGTTCGACCAAATCCGGCAAGTTATTTAAGTTTTCTGACAATAAACGGCATTTTGGATGCAATGGAATAAGTCCCGAAGCCTAATTTGAGCTCTTGTAAAAATATATTATTTTTCCCTTTACTTGATATTATGGTTTTACCCTTTTTGATTTAATTATTTAATTTTGTATAAGTATGGGTGTTACACTAGACATCAACTAGGGCAGTGTGAAGTGTCAGCCTATGTAGTGAGTGTCATGTGTTTGAAGCACGGTGTGCGGATCACTCTATGTAGATAGCCCGCTTGTGTTGGAAAATGAGCTCCATTTCACGATGGATCTGTGTGTTGGATCTTACCCATCATTGTGAAGTGAACGATAATGGAACCATTGTTTGGAATGACATCGAGAATTCTTTACAGGGGCAAAAGATAGTGTTGTGACTTGAAATATTAATCGATAAGACCCATTTGGATGTCGAAGTGCATTCGACTCGACCATTCTTCGAAACTGTTTTATTGAGGCTTAGTCATTAATTCGTGCTTGACCAAAATAAAATGAGGCCTGCTACAATAGATTGTATATGTGAGAGTTCGATGCTCTTGTAAGATTAAAGTGGACCGTGGGAAACCCAAAGCATAAGTGACCGTGGCTCGAAGTTAACACTGAGTGATAAGCAAGCCATGATAAACTAGAGGTTCTTTGGTGCGAACTTCGAGTTCAACCAGGGGCTTTCCCAAGGCAACATGAATCTCGAGTTAATTAAGGTATAAAAGTGGTCGATCAAAAATCAAAACTATGACTACCTCTTGGCCGTAGTTGAACGATGATAGGACCACATATGGCGGTTGTAGCTACGACGTAGACCCAAAAAAACCATCTTAGCTCGAATGGATCTGAAAAAAGAAGAAATCATGGGAAATAATTTCAAAACCAAACTGATGAAGATTGTTATGGAGATCGCCTGAGGTAGTGGCAGTAGTTGTCATCAAAGTGGAAGAGGCTGGGGTGGCTTGATGAACGACATCGGAGTACTTGAATGGCGGTTGAAGATTTGAAATCAACAAAGAGAACAAGTCGGTGCTAGTCAAAATGAGAATGACTGAAAAAATTCTAAGTCTCGAATATTTATATGGGACTAACAACCACTCGATAATCATGTCGGTACCAATAGAAAGTTATCAGTACTTAAATGATTGAAAAAAAGGAAGAAGAAAAAAAGAGAGGAGAAAAAAAAGGAGGTACCATATCTGATCAAATCATACTACAATCTTCAAGATGATGGGAGTATCTACTTCATTGCAAGAAAAAAGATGGTACGCTTGCTTTTTGTAATAATGAATGGTTATCTTCAAAATAGATACCATGCTTCAAGGATAAGCATTGGGTACCTAGAGATTCTTGGGAAACTAAAATGATATCACCTATCTTGATCTGAAGCATGCTTTGTATTCACAAAAGCATATTTTAAGAGGCAAGCGTTATCCAGTGTTTGAACCAAGCAACTTCTAGGTGATTCTGGATAGCAAACCTATGATGAAATGGTACAAGGACTTGGGGCAAGCTTAAAATTGCTATGGAGAGTGGCTCTAAAAATCTTAAGTTAGAATGTAAAGAGGAAATGTGGTCGGTACAGACCACAAAAGTAGTCGGTACGAAAAGATTTGCTTATGGCATCTTATCATCTCTTCGACAACATGTGATGTGTTCAACGAAGGAAGTGGTATGATGAGTCGGTTCTACTAGAGAGGCCTCATCAGAATTCCAAAGCCGTGTAGAGAAAGATAGGTCCCATACGAGGCAAGGCATATTGGTGACAACATGATTTGATGGGAAAAATTATGAACGAAACCTTAACGACTTGAAGATACGGATGAGCATAAGAGAAAATATGAACTTATTCACTATAACAGGAAGACCATTGTGGTCGGTACCAATACAGTTGTGGTCGGTGCTGACATGATTTTTGGGCACAGGAAGACTTGTTCTTCTATCCTACAATTGTGGTTAGTGCAAAAGACACTCTAGTCAAGATTTGTTTATGCTATATATGAATGAACGGTTTCCAAGTGAATTGGTTCATATCTTTTTAAGTTAACTCTTACAAGTACATGAAATGACTATAAATTCATTGATTGTAATATCATGATAGCAAGTCGTAGGTGAAAGATGTAGTGAAGATTAGAAAAGCAATCAGCCTCAACTATCATATAAATTTTTTCCCTACCTAAAGAACTATAATCAATGCTATTTAATAAATTATAGCTTAACTCCATATGTAGATAACATTAAGAACATCTACAAGATTTTCATGCTTAAAGAATGATCCATTATTGCATGATAGTTTGAAATCAATTTCAAAAAAAATCTCGAGGTAATTCTTGACATTATTGCTTCAAGTTGTGCTCCATAGCCAAACTTTAGTGAATGCCTATTTATCATTTTGCTTAGCTCTAGTTATGATCCTATATATATATATATGTGTGTGTGTGTGTGTGTGTGTATGTATATAAAGTATTCTTGTAATCCTAGTCGATATCGATAGTATGCAGAATTCCTAGCAGATTACATCATAGCCAAACATTATCATTTTGTGCAATGTACTTCAGAATCGAACAGTGAAAGTCATCAACTTAAGCTGGGGAAAGATAATGATGGATTGCGTAGAGATAACTCTCATAGACATACTGGTCTTGAGATGAGGAGCTTGAGGATTGTTGCGAAGTTAGTTAACATCTTTGTCATATAACATAAGTTTTGTATACCACATGCCTTCTATCTTTTATGAATAATATTGTCTGCAAATTCTTTTCGTACACAACATAGTTATGGATGCACATCTTAGTGCATAGGATCATTTTGAATTTCTTGTTGAAGTTGCTCTTTGTCTAGTTGCGATACTATAACTGGTATTGACAAATACGAGATTGTGTTTAATTAGTGTATAGTGATTTTAAAAAATTATTACTACAAAATATTATGTAAAATTTCTTTATTATTTGATGTATCAAAAGCTTTAGTCTGGATTGCGTTTTTCTTAGAATATATGTTGATTATCAAATATGTTTATTTGTTTGTTTGTTTAATTGTATGTGCGGTGAAAGATATAATGTGTTCACTATTCTAAATGTTACAACTATAGCATTGTTCTATTGAAAACTCTAAGATATCCTTTTGTAAAGTTGTAAATAGATTAACATAGCACTTTAGCTTTCATTTAGAAGCATACAATAGCATTAAAAACAACTACTATTTAGTATCATATGATAGTGTTTTGAAATGTCTCAATTGATAGCATGTGATAGCATTTTCCAAAGCTATGATTATATGAACAAATGATAATGTTTATAAAAGTATTATGACAAATTTCAGTTTTATTAACATGTTGTTATGTAGTATTTTCTAATACATTATTCAAACCTATGGCAGTAATTTTCAAACACTTTAAAAGTAAAATTTCTGTATTATTTGATGTATCAAAAGTTTTAGTTTAGATTCCGTTTAACTTATAATGTATGTTGATTATCAAATATGTTTATCTAATGATATTGTAAGTCTCATACCTACAATAACATGATGATATATTGTAACGACCCACTTTTCCGTATAGTTCAAGCTGACAATAAACCATATATGTCCAACCCAAACTGAACTGAAAGGCAGATAGTTAGGGAAAAGAAAGAAGAAAGAAGACAAGAAGAAAAATAACAACACAAAATCTCACAGTGGAACGAATGATGTATAATATATAGCAAATCTTTACACAAAAACAAATCTGTAATATAAGTATGTTCAAATATCAATTAGAGTATACTAACCTATTTCAGCCCGGACAGTTATAACAACCTGTCCTTACAATCGCTGATAAATACAACCATGAATGCAACGGAAAAATAACCATGTACTTGAATACGTCTTTGAGCCTCCAGCTCGTTTCCTGAAGCTCCAAAAATCTCCAACTAAACCTGGAAATATGCTCGGTCTGGCCCGAGCATTATAGGAAAACAACACCCGGGTCAGTCTGGTAAAAGCAGCGTGAGAACACAATCAAATGGATTCTTAATGTTTAATAACCTTTCAAAACAAAGGTTTCTCGTAAGACCACGCGGCACTTAAACACCGATGGGTTTTTAGCTTACGATAACCAAAACCTTTTATATTAGAAAATCTAGTGATATTATAATAATGTCTAAGGCGAAAATAATAATAATCAAGTAGTTTTGATGCTCGTGAGTGTACATCACAACAATACTAGGTATATAATCGAAAATCGATAAGGCACGTTCGCTAATTTTGTAGGATTTCCATGGAGGTGCCTTCAACACTTCAAGGAACGGTCCTCCTGCAGAAGGATCAGAGATATCCTTCCGGAGCAGCATACATCCCTAGTGATGTACCATAGGAAAAACATAGCTAGTCTCTCTAAGTCTGAGTGCATTGCCCCATGCATAACAATTATAAGTGACATCTATGTGGAGCAGACTACACCCTATGGGTTTGCCAACCCTATTAGCCATGCCTCATACCTCTAGTTTTAGTTAATCCCGCTGATGAGGCTACGTCCGGCATTCCAACTCACGCACCGCTATCAAAATAGATCATGGAATCCCACATGGATTCGAATACCCAAACGGATTATGGAATCACACATAGATTCCCGCATCTCAATTAGATCTTGGAATCACACCTGGATTCTCATACCCCAACGGGTCTCGGAATTACACATGGATCCCAATATCTTAATATATCATGAATCTCCTCCATAGAACCATATATGGTTTTCGGAGTGGTTATGGGTTTGAGTCATCTCTTACGAGTACACTCTTCCATTTCCCGGGTGCTCCAGAAAACCAAATGCCGATTTCCAGAATGTTCAATAGTTGTTCTTTAGGAAATAATCAGACAATACATAAGAGCGGGGATCACCTCCTAACCGTTTAAGTGGACGAATCTCCCTATCATTTGTCCTAGAAGAGCGAAACGAGTTTATACGTACAGTATAGCACCATCGATGGTAACTGTACCATATAATCCTCATGTTTCCCCTAGATATTTCCAGAGTTAAAATCCTTCGGTGTTAAGTAGGGAATATTTCCCTACCACCAAAATTAAGAAGGATTATATATTTAGGCCAAGATTTGATAGTCGGTTATTTAGTTATCAAATAAACAAACATTCTAGACAAAGATTATATTTCCCATGGAAATCACTAAGCCTCTTAAATTAATCTTTCATTAATTTAAAATTACATTTCAAATACTTGGAAATCACTTCCATATACTTATCTTAATAAGATAAGTTTATTCACAAACCACTATATTTTTTATACTTAGAAAATATAACCATATACTTATCTCAATAGTATAAGTTTATTCACAAACCATTTCACTTTCAAAACTTAGAAGTTGAAAACTTCTAAAAATAGATATGGAAAGTACTGTTTAGTATCGAATATGGATCGCAGCTTACACAATGGTTACGTCGCTATCCCAACGAATCCACTGTAAACTATAGGCAATCCCTTCCCTTGAATTACGCCATGAATAGCAACCACATCTTTCCAAATTTCTTTATCTTATAAATATTTCCAAACCTATTTATAAAGCTTCTTTTTAAATCTTCAGTCCAATTATAAACATTCTTTATAAATCTCAAAATCCCATTTATAAAACTTCTCCTCTCAGATTTTAAAACTCATTTATAAATCCTTCTATAAATATCCAAAGCCATTTAGAAACACTTCCCATATCTAATCCAACTCATTAATAGACTCTTTAAGTCAATAAGGTCCTCTTGATAAACCATAAGTTGTTTAAAATAGCTTAAAATAATAAATTACTACTTAAACATCCTTATATTTCATTTTAATAAAATCTTATTTAAAATAATAACTTTATAATCTATTTAATAATATATTAAATTAATTTCAAACACTATTATTATATTGATAAGTTAACTTTAAAACAATATTAATATAATAACTAATAAACTTTAAAACATTATTAAAATAGTAATTAATTAACCTTAAACTAATATTAATATGAAAATTAATTATCCTTTAAATATAATTAAATAACTTAAATCAATATAATTAATTAAAAATTAAAGTATTTTTAAATCATTTTAAATAAGTAATCAAATAAATTAAAAACATTTTTAAAATAATAAATAAATAACTTTAAAATAATAATTAAACATTCATTAAGGAATAACTTTTAACAATCATAGTAATAAAGTAATTAACTTAAAACATTTTTAAACCAATTATAAATTATCCTTAAAATATTATTATTATTATTATGTTATTACCCTTTAAAATCTTATTACAAAATAATAATTATCTTTAAACCTTATAATAAAAATAATTATTCTTAAAATAACTTTCAAATCAATAATTGGCTTTTCAGATTCAAAGGAGACTTAACGATCACCATGGTACTTAAACAAGCCACCATATTATTCAGTTAAATTTTCAAGTTAATAATAGATATTTACATAATCCATGACTATGTAAATAAATCCAACACTTAACCATCATTAGCTAAAATATCATTAATTCAAAGTGGCATATCATTTACGATATATAATTAAACGTCCAAAACTATAAACTAGCAGAACGGGGATTTATTCTACCAATTAATTGTTAAATTAATATAATTAGCGGAACGGTGTTTCATTCCGCTAAATAGATGTCCAATTACCATATTCGATCCAATTTTACTCAACAGTAATTTATTTGGCTAAATAAACATCAATATTTGAAGTATATAAATTTAATCGATGTTATTATTTAAAATAACGTGATTTAAATTTCTATCTGTTTCCATATATCATAAATTCATACTTATCCAAAATTATCAACATGTTTCATTATAATGTTGTACTCATCACTACGAGTTCAATGCAAAAATCCGGGTGTCAAACGGACTTAAATCAGATGAGATATCATACTTTAAAAATCAACACTTATATTTATAAAATAAAATTTAAACCATTTGCAAATTAAATTCCCACCATAATCAAAGCCCAAAGCCCATTTGCCTAAACCCAAACCCACACAATCCATCTTCTCCGAAACAACTTCCACCTACCAGTCACACCACCATGCATGGATGTGTGCACGTGCACGTTCGTCTCCCTTCACCAACCAACGAACCAGCCTCACGCAAAAGTCCACCTTCCCAGCCTCGCCGCACTAGCCACATCACCTTGGCTTCAAACCCCTTAGAGCAAATTACGACCATAATCCTCCTAACACAACGCATAGCCTGTAGCCTTCGAACAACAATCACGACCAAAAACTGCCTCACACCGCCACCAAGCACCACCAGAACATGCGCCACTCGACCACATGCACCACCACCCTCCATCGCGGCTCCTAGACCCGCTCGAACCGAGACCGATCATCCCCTATCACCAAAAATTGAACATGACCGAGCTCCATAACCCCATGGTCGTAAACCCTAGTTTTAGCTATCCACGACAAACCAAAGCTCAAATCAAAAATCGACCACGGTCATGCCCTCCGCCTCGTTCCTAGGCTCTTCCCCGACACCTCCGATCATCCTCTCGACCACTAGTTCGAATTATTTTTTGAACGATTTGATCATCTCCTCCTCCACGATGATTCACAACCCTAAAAATACCAAACGACCACTAAAAATCATGATTCAATGATATCATCCCATCCATATCCTACGTTCGTCAATTCGTGATCGTCGAAAATGGTCATTTTCTTGACCATTTACTGTTATTTACAGATATCTCTCCAATTACTCGACGAAAATTCCTGAAACTATTTTGATATAAACTAAGGATCTAAACAAACATTTTTCGTGTTGGGACCATTTGTCGAAAATGCATATATTTGGAGGAAATGATTTTTGAAGATTCGAGAGTATAAAGTTTTGTTTACAGGAAGTGAAGAAAAAATGAGGGAGAGGTGGAACAAGCGCGTGCGCAAGCATATATATATATATATATTTAGAGCAACCGACTACACCAGCTAAGCAAACCGAATCATGAGTATGAGTTCAAATCAATATGGACAAGGGAACATCGGCGGCTGGTAGGGTGGAAAAGTAGACAAATATATAGCTATGGGGAAAATGGTGGCTGTGTGTAAGGTGCGTATGTGTGTGTTTATTTTGAAATTGAATTCTGGTACCCTGCCACAACGGATCGCGTCCGATTATGAGCCGCGATCAACAGAATATGAAATATGACCACGTATAGAATTGGAACACAATCACAAAACACAAATAAAATAGACAAGTTATTAAATTTTGTGAAGCCTCAAAATGCTAGTGTGAAGATCCAAAAACTCGGCCTTCGAAAATCGGCACCCGTACTTCAACTGTACTCAAAATGCCGTAGATTCAAACGCCGAATCTGGCTCCCCGGAGCTTATAACACCATTAAGTATAACACAGCGGAAGAAAGAAAACGAATGATATCATATACAACTCCAATGAATACAATATCCAGTATGATATACAACAATGATATCAATATGATACAACAATATCAGAGATAAATAATAATACAGCAGAAATAACAACAATGGAAGAGATCACTCCAAATGATCTACAAAAGAGAATGACTCCAACAACTCCAACATCAGCTCGAACCACCATCACGTTGCACCAAGATAAGCAACGTCAGTCGTGATCTCCAAACACTGAACTAGCTCCAACTAGCCTACTAAACCTGAATATCTGAAAACCCCAACTCTAGATTGCCCGTGTGGAAAATTGTGGGCACCCAGATTTTAGGAAAGAAACAATAAACTCTAGGTCAGTCATGGTGACTAGTGTGAGAACTAAAAATAGTTATTATCTTTAAAACAACAACAACAAAGGAAGTGGAAATATTCGCAATGCTTTTGGAAAATGAAACTACCATAAGACCTCCCGCCACACACACAATGCAAACGCAGAATTGGAGGAGATTTCTTCTTATGATAGTCAAAGATGCTTACTACGCAAAAATCAAATCATTGAATATTATTATCATTAGTGCATAGTGCAGAAAACATTTCAAAAGTATAATATTAATCTTAGCCAACATAGGCATTTCACACTATGCCTACTATAGCTACTATGTTCAATAGCAGGTTACCGCCACATTCCATAGCAGGTTATACAACTAAGACCGTACAAGACTCGTATTGTTTCTTTGGATTTCCAACAAATGGTCGGGCTAAGGAACTTCCCACTGTCAATGGGTACGCCTCTGGATGGACGTCCCGAGAAACCAACCTGGCTCTCTGCCAACACAAGGCTGGGTTACCTCTGGGTATAGGTAACTACTTCACGGCTATGCCATTCCCCGGTCCTTTGGGACCTATATCCAAGCGCTCGGTAACCAACATCACACATAATAAATAAAGTGTGTCCACATGAGTAAGTATCTGGGCTCCATACCATGATACCACCCTTTTCCAGAAGGAAATGACATACCCTAAAGGGCACGACCCTCATAACCTTGCCGCATCATTCCTGTTTCGACCATTTCCAGTCTGTGAGGTTCGATGAGGTCTCGTCCACAAAGCTACGCTTTTTCACAAAGCCATGCATTGATCACAAATGATCAATAAATGATCAACACACAGCAACACTCAGCATGCCACATTACCAAATTGGGAATATATCGCTGATAACCTTCAACTACATAACCTCCGAGCTCGTACGTCTCAGAGAAGGGTGTTAAGCTGAGAGAATAAATTCTCCGCCACCAACAGAAATGTATTTGAAAGAAATCCGCTTTATATCTCAAAATGTAATGTCAGACATGTAACCATACAAGTCTGTTCCGGGTTCGAACAGAACCGAAGGCACTTCCGAAGAAGCCCTTGCAATCCGGGTATTTACAATCCCGATCGGATTTCCCGTTACTTAGGGAATCTCTATATCGGAGCAACTTAGTGCAGAGACAATCGATAGGTTATCCTATCGTTTTCGCAAATACCCGGTCTTCAACACCAGTCTTCAAATGCAATCCATGTACGACGTATCATTATTCGGAATGGGTTATGTGACACAAAGGTCTTTTCCCGGCTAACCCGAATAGTGAGCGCAATATTTAAAAATATATGGATATTGGGATTTCAGTTAAGTCACAACTTATTACCCAAAACTTTTCTTTCAAATGGTTTAAACACATTACCATTTTTATCTTTTTACATAAAAAAAGATTCATCTCCCAAATTTCACTCAGTTTCACAAAGATTCATTCATAGATTTTCCAAATCAATTTCCATTTCAATTGGATTAACTCATTAAATCTTTAAAACAAAGATTCAACTTATAGCTTTCAAAACAATTCCATTTCGAATGGTTTAAACAAATCACCATTTTAAATCTGTTAAAAATAAATAGATTCAATTCATAGCTTTCAAAAAGAATTCATTCATAACTTGGAAAACCATTTTTCAATTCAATCTAGAAATTCCTTTAATTAAACTAGAATTTCATTTCTTATTTGAAAGCTTTTATCATTTGGAAACAAACAGCTTTCATTTCGGAAAATCTGACTCATTTATACGAGTTAAAGTTCTTGGGTTAAATTCAAATTCTCTAAACTATATTTTTAAAATGGTTCAAACCCATGTAACACATTTGTACCTTGTTTAATATTTTTAAATCATAAATCTCAACCATGGAATTCAATTCCTTATTTTGAATTCAAATTCAAATTGAATTATTAAAATTGAAATAAACTTACCAAGTTATTCAAAATAACTTTCATCTTAAAAACTCCATTTCAAAAGCTTTAACATTTAACCCAAATCCATTTCCAAAATCAATTGAAATTGAAATTTCAATTTTAAAAATATTAAATTTAAATCATCTGTGACTTAACCGATTTCCACGTGAAATCCATATTTGTGTGTGTATGGTGTAGTCCAGGGGTTTCACACAGTAGTGCAACATCATTCAATCATCACAGATCTGTAACAACCCTGTATTTTACAATTAATTTTAATTTGATTTTTCCAAATTTAAGAGCTTTATTTATGAAAAGAATAAATGTTGTTATTGTAAATATAAAAAACTTTGATTTTGTATGTGGATTTGAATTCCAAATATGACTAAATTTAATATTTCCAGAAAATGTGAATTTTGGTCAAATAGTCAAACTTTGACTTTTAACTTGAAAATTTAAAAGTTTGAAATTTATGAATTTTATCTTTTATTATAAAAATAGATTTAATAACTTGAATACTGCTTTTCGTTTCGTTGCAAACGGATTTAAATTGCAAAAGTTATACTATTTTCAATATTGTGTGTATATTGGGTTATTCAGCAATATTCTTTATTTTAAAATTATATAAATGACATTTTTATTTGATATATTTTATTCTAATTTGTACATTTATGTTATATAAAATATATTTTGGCTTTTAAATATTTTTAAAGTAAGGTAGGAATTTTTCCAGAGTTAGTAGTATTTTTCTTGCAAATTTCCATGCCCTGTTTGTAAATTTAAACATTTTTCTTTAATCCTTTTCTATTTTCTCCAATTTAATTATCTATTTTATTTTGAAAATGATAAATAAATTATTTTAATTCAAATTTTCACTTCATAATATTTTTATAATGAAGTGTATAGTTTTTCAAGACTGACAGTGATTTATTTATAATTTTTGAACACTGTTTGATATTTTTAAGTAATTTTCTTCATTCTTTTTATATTTTTCCAAAATTTATTATTTGTTTTCTCATATTTATAATTGATTTCGGTTTGTAAATTATTTTTCTGAATATTTTTGTTTATATAAAGATTAAAAAGAAAGGGAATATGAAAGATTGTAAAACACTTTGAAACTTAAGCCTTTTTTTGTCCAAACCCTTCATTTTCTTTAACTCCTCAAATTTTGCCCTAGCCATCTAAAACCCTAGTGTAGCCGCCACTTTTTGTTTCTCATCTTTTCACGTGAAAACAAATCAGCTCCTCATTTCTCATGGCTTCATCCAAAAATAGGTAATGGCCTCTCCTTCTTTTTCTTCTTTTCTCTTCATTTTCAATGATTTTTGCCATATTTCTCTTGCTTTGCTTGGCCTAACACCTCCACCATCTCCTCCACCGACCACCACCACTTCCTTCCCCACACCATCCATGACCAAACCCCCTCCTCCTCTGACCATGACAGGCCATGCACTCTTTTTGACTAAAAACCACACAAAACCTTGCACAAATCCCTTAAAACAATGCATAGCCACCACTAGTTGCAACATACCTTCGCCCACCACCTTGGACACCACCTCTACCCGCCACCACCACCTTGCTACCACCACTACACATCACCATCTCCTCTGTCCAGACCTGTAGCAAGTCATGGCCAAGCCTAGGACCTTGTAGACCGAGCCAAAGATGAACCAAAACTCCACCATATTGCATAAAACTCTTCACATGCCTATGTTGTAACTTCCCCATCATCTCTAGCTTGTAGCCGTGCATCCCTTGGTCCAAACCAGACCCAAACCATGTCCAAACCTGAACCAAAACATTCCCTAGGCCATGCAAAAGGATAGAGAAAGCAAGGCAAAAGATTTGACATTCAAATCTCTTTTCGTTTAAAAGTTATTCCATTTCAAGTGCGTTGAAATTGTGTTTGTTTTGATGTATGTTTTGGGTTGTAATACAAGAGTTGTAGCTTTGGATCTTGCTCTCCACTCAAGTCCGTAGTCTTGTCATCGTGCTTTTGTTCCATTGTGTCATTGGTTTTGATATCTCCAACACAAACAGGTGAGTTATTCTCACCAGACAATATGTACCTATATAACTGATAAACCGACACCATTTGAATCTGTAATGTATATCATCATGTTATATATGTTTATATTATTATCATATGATGTTCACACCTGTTATTACACTTATTATATCATATGTTACTATTATTTAATGTTATTCTGTTATTTATATCTGTTATCACCATTGCAAGTTCCCTGTAGATTAGAATCACTATGGGTTGAAATGATACATACCCGAACGGACTTTAGAATAGGGAAAAATCGTTATGGGCTGAAATGATAGGCCTGAATGATTTTTATTTAAATTATTTTAACTTGGGATTGCGGGTTTGAAATGATAGAACCCGGATTTTTCTTTTTTTAACTGCGGATTGAAATGATACATATCCGTATCACTTGACCTAGGTTAGAAAATTATATACAGGCCCGTGGTTATTTTATAAAGTGTTTTGAATATTTTTAAGTATTTTAAAAATATAAATTTATGAAATTTGATTTAAATAGATTTTGAAATATTTTGAATTAAAGAAATTATGATTTTTCTATGTGTTAAAAATGTAATTAATGAATGGTTTAACTGGATTTTTGAAATATAACTTAAGTTGGAAATTTGGAATTTTGGTTAAAAATGATATTTAAGTTATATAAATAAAATGGATATTAAATTTTATTTGGAAATGGTAAATATGATAATTTGATTAAATTTGAATTTAAGTGATTATTAAGTATTATTGATTTTTCTATGAATTTAAGTGGTTAAATAAATGAATGTTTAAAAGTGATCTTTTAAAATATAACTTGACTAGGAAATGTGAAATTTGGTTTTAATTAAAGGTTTAAGTTAATTAAATAAAATTATAAATTTTGTTAAATTGTGAAATGGTAATTTAAATTTGAAGTGTTAAGTCTATTTGTTGAAATGTGAAGAATTGGAACTTTTACACTTAAACTTATTAAGTAAATTGTTGAAAATTGGATTTAATTATAAGAAATTTATTGTGAAAGAAACGTGTAAAGTTCTAATTAATGAAAGAAATATGTAAAGTTTAATTTATGAAAGAAACGTGTAAAGTTCTAATTAATGAAAGAAATATGTAAAGTTTTACCTACTGAAAGAAACATGTAAAGTCTTAATTAATGAAAGAAACATGTAAGTCTTAATTTGTGTAATATTGATTTAAAATAATAAATGCCCCTTTTGTAATAAAACGTAAATTAAAACGTACATTCGATAATGTAAGTTTAATTAGTGTAATATTGATTAAATGATAAATGCTCTTTACTGTAATAGGAATGTAAGTTAAAAAGTACATTTAATATGTAAGTTTTAATTAATGTAAATGACATATTTTAATGACTAAAATAATAAAGTTTCTTTATTGTAATGATAATGTAAGTTAATAAGGTACTCTTAACTTAACATAAGAATTTTAGCATTAAATTGGATATTACAGTAACAAAGTTTATTTAACTATAAGGCTATGATAAAATGACCATGTTAAAAAATTTGTAAGTATATAAATACTTTGATTATATAAAATTTTAAATTGGGAAGTATTACATTCCAAAAATGCTATGATTCCTTAAGGTTACATTACCAAAATGCTATGATAATTTAAAGGAAGATTTCAAGTTTAATAAATTAAAGGAAATATTCAGTGATTTTGAAATTTGGGTTTTATTGAAATGATATATTATTGAATTGGTTTTTGAAATGGAAATGATATATTTTTGAATTGGTTTTGAATAGATATGTTTTGGGTTTGAAAGTATGTATTAGTTTAAAATAAATGATATGATTTTGAAATGGTTTAAAGGATGTATTTTGATTTGAAACATAAACTATTTTTAAAAGTTATAACCACGGGTTATAATAACGATTGGTTGGCAAAGAGACCGGGATCGGATATGGACATACTCTCTGTCGATACCGAAAACCACTTTGACAACCGTGTACGCGGTGGAGATTCCAGAATGAAGTAGGATGGTGGCGACGTTCTTAAGGTATGTTACGTGGACCCAACTCCCGTGAGTTGGCATAAGGTGGCTAAAACAGGAGCGATCTCGGACCAGTGAGGTAGCACCTCTTCTCGGACACATTTCTTCGATATTATACTCTTACTTGTGATTGATTAGATGGCCATCCTCCGATTTGGGAGTGTTGTTCGAGGTGGAATGGTAGTGGCTGCTATGCGTATCCATCAGTCCGTGTGCGTAATTGGTATATCTACCCTGGCATTGCCTAGTTGTGCCGTGTCACCTACCATATCGAGCTTTACTACGATTATGATTTTAAGATCCGACCGCGTTAAGGTTCTCCATCCCCTTAACGCTATTTTCTATATGATTATACATTACTTATTAGACATTATTATAATAGCGAATATTACTACATAGTAGATATTTTAACGGATCCTTAGAGGATGGGCGGTCCCAAGCATCTTCTAAGTTACTTGTACCTTTATTACAGTTCACTTGATTTGGTTTACATTATATAAGTATATATTGTCCTGACTCGAGTGTTTTGTGTTTTGCTTTACGCTCGGGTCAGCCTGAGTATTCACAGATTTGGATTTCCACCTTCTGGAGATTTGAATCGCTGGAGATTATTTGCTAGTCTTGTTCTATCAACTTCGGTTCCGTTGTTCTATTCAGCCTGTACTTGGTTATTGTATTGAGACTTCTGCTGTACTTTATTTCTTATGTTGTATCTTATGTAACTCTGATATATTTTCATACTAGCTTCATGAACTACTATTTCTTTTACTTCCGCTGCATTATTTTACTCTGTGTCTGTGATCTGTGATTATATTTATTTACTGTATATTCTGAGATTTGCCAAATTTTAATTACAACGCGGTATTTTGAGCAATTCAACTCCGGCATGAGTGTCTACCTATACACTTATAATGGATGCGAATGGTTGAAAATATCGGGTCGTTATAGTTGGTATCAGAGCTTTGGCTTTGAGGCAAAACTTATAATGTATGGTAAATTTATTTACAGAATCACTTTCGTTCGAGTTTGAATCTCTTCCTTCTGATTCGATTTCCTTTGAATTTTAGAACGTTTCCTGCGGTTCCAAAATTCATTCTTGTCCCTCACTATTCATCTTCTTTTGATTTTGGAGTATCACATAACTCCACTTCGAATGATCTTTATAGTGAATTGGCGATCTCGCCAATATTCTAATTTTCTTGTAAAGGGGTGAAAATCCTTTACAGTCAGCATTGATTCACCAGAGATTTTATCTATCCTTGGTTTAGATGCTAATATCTTTTATTATTCCAAACTCTATCTCTTAAGATCGAACGTAGATTTATCCCAGAAAAATCCACATCGATCTTATTCTTTAAGTCACGGTTGACCCGGTTAAGGTTGTCCGCGATTTACCTAAGCTTACCCATCTCTCTACTCTGTTTAACCATCTTGTCTTTTGTTTCTAAACTATCTCCAAACATTTTGAATTGTACTTGTAAATCTATGTTTTGTTTTATATATGGTGTTGTTTGAGTTGTTGATGTTGATTTGGATTTCCGATCGATTCGTCTGATCAACGCTATCGATAGGATTTCTAAAACACTTTAACAGAACAAACTGACACGATATTATTTTAAATTTGGTTAATGAAATAAAATTTTGATATATAAGTAAATTTATGAAACTTAATAAATTGATTTAAATTGATAATTTGAAATGATAATACTTGATTTATCATTTATTGTTCTACAAATGAATTTATAAATAGTTGTTTATAAATTGATTTGGGAACTGAAATGAATTTGAATCAAGAATTTGAGAATTCAAGTTTCCGATGGATTTCAAACCTTGTGTTTAAAATTTTTAAAAGGATATAATTTAAAGTATTTTTGAATAAAAAATTTGTCTCTAAAGGATTTTAAAGTTTAAAAATTAAGTGCTCTTCTCTTTGTCGCTGGAAAATAATTTCGGTGATGACTGCAGCATCATCGACGTTCATTTTCGAGTTTTGAACTGAAGAGACCGTTCTGTAGTGTTACTATAGCTTTGTTTTGAAAGATTTAATTTATTCGAATTTCTAAATATGATTTGATTTATAATATATATAGATATATGATTTAAATTGATTTGACATATTATGTACATATATTTATTTATCTCTAACTGGTTTGAAGGAAACCGGAAAATTAATTCTTAAATTTCATCTTAAAGAATAATTTCAGTTATAAAAAGAAAAATTAAATTTTTGAATAAATGATTCAAACTTGAGATAATTGAATTGGAAAGTTTTATTTGTATAATACAATTGCATTCAAATATAACTTACCTTAAAAAAAATTTTAGAAGTTAACAATGTAATTGGATAATATACAATATAAAAAGGATTTTTTAAATAAAATTTGAGTGGTTATAATAAATTTTATACACCTAAATTTTAGTTATAAAAGATTTACAGAGGTAAATAGTGAAAAAGGAATTTAAAGAGATTTTATTTAAATAACTTGATAATCAAATTTGATTTAATATGGAACCTTAAGTCTAACCTAGGAATTTTAATAATGGTTATTTCCTGAAATGAATATGTTGTATAATAAATAATGTATCTTTGAATAGATAAAATAAAATACATTGGAATTGGACATTTTGTAATAAAGTTTATTTAACTTGAATCATAGTTTAATTGATGTCTAAATGAATAAATGTGTAAAGAAATTTGATTGTTATATTTTCTATGATAAATATTTTATTTATGAAATAGATATGTCTTGAAAAATGGATAATTATGATAGTTATAATGTATTTTAACATCACTAAATTTGAAAATTGAGAATTTGGTTTTCAAATGGAAATTTTAAGTGTAACTTATTGAAGGAATATCTATTTATGAAATGGGCATTTTAAATAAAGTGTTAGGTTATTTGTTAAATGAAGAGCTAAGTAAAATAGTGAGCTTTTGACTTAATAAACGAAGCATAGTTTAATTTGGATATTCCATTCAAAAAAGTTTGTTTTAATAAGTCATAAGTTAAATGATATCCAAATGAATATTCTAGAATAAAACTGATTTGAAATATTAATATATCTACTGTAGCATTTTATAAGTGCTGCTGTTTTGAAAATACAATGTTTTGGAAGTTTTATAATTGAATGAACTTAGAAATGTTACAACTTTAAAATGAATATTATTTGACCCTGAATTAAAATGGTTTAAATAAAGATTTTTTTTAAAAGGTGTTATGATTTTCTAAGTATTATGTTTTTTTTAGAATTACATTTCCAAAGTGTTATGATTTTAGTAGTATGATTTCCAAATGATAAACATCTCTAATTTGTTATGATTTCAAAGCGTTATTGTTTCACATTTATTATCTTATTTTGTTTTTTTTTCAAACTATCTTTTGGTTGTCCTTATTTCTCTTATCTTGTTACAGAATGGGAAGGCTATTGCTTATACCAGTCTGTTTAGACATCTTTTTATAATCTTTGAAATCTTTGTTACTCATCTGGATCTGAACACTGTTTTTCCATTCATAGACCGTCGGTCAAGTGAAAGGGGTGATTCAGACTCTAGAGGATCTTTTTCGTGTTTGTGTTCTTGATTTGATCACCTCCAACTTGTTAAACTTGCCTATAAAAATAGTTATCAGGTGTAATTCCAATACTCTTATCATCTTGTCTTAATTCTATTCATTCTATCTTTTTAGGTGCTTTCCCGTACCTCGTTCCTTTTCGGGGACGAAAAATTTGAGTGGGGGAGAGTGTAACAACCCTGTATTTTACAATTAATTTTAATTTGATTTTTCCAAATTTAAGAGCTTTATTTATGAAAAGAATAAATGTTGTTATTGTAAATATAAAAAACTTTGATTTTGTATGTGGATTTGAATTCCAAATATGACTAAATTTAATATTTCCAGAAAATGTGAATTTTGGTCAAATAGTCAAACTTCGACTTTTAACTTGAAAATTTAAAAGTTTGAAATTTATGAATTTTATCTTTTATTATAAAAATAGATTTAATAACTTGAATACTGCTTTTCGTTTCGTTGCAAACGGATTTAAATTGCAAAAGTTATACTATTTTCAATATTGTGTGTATATTGGGTTATTCAGCAATATTCTTTATTTTAAAATTATATAAATGACATTTTTATTTGATATATTTTATTCCAATTTGTACATTTATGTTATATAAAATATATTTTGGCTTTTAAATATTTTTAAAGTAAGGTAGGAATTTTTCCAGAGTTAGTAGTATTTTTCTTGCAAATTTCCATGCCCTGTTTGTAAATTATAAACATTTTTCTTTAATCCTTTTCTATTTTCTCCAATTTAATTATCTATTTTATTTTGAAAATGATAAATAAATTATTTTAATTCAAATTTTCACTTCATAATATTTTTATAATGAAGTGTATAGTTTTTCAAGACTGACAGTGATTTATTTATAATTTTTGAACATTGTTTGGTATTTTTAAGTAATTTTCTTCATTCTTTTTATATTTTTCCAAAATTTATTATTTTTTTTCTCATATTTATAATTGATTTCGGTTTGTAAATTATTTTTCTGAATATTTTTGTTTATATAAAGATTAAAAAGAAAAGAAATATGAAAGGTTGTAAAACACTTTGAAACTTAAGCCATTTTTTGTCCAAACCCTTCATTTTCTTTAACTCCTCAAATTTTGCCCTAGCCATCTAAAACCCTAGTGTAGCCGCCACTTTTTGTTTCTCATCTTTTCACGTGAAAACAAATCAGCTCCTCATTTCTCATGGCTTCATCCAAAAATAGGTAATGGCCTCTCCTTTTTTTTCTTCTTTTCTCTTCATTTTCAATGATTTTTTCCATGTTTCTCTTGCTTTGCTTGGCCTAACACCTCCACCATCTCCTCCACCGACCACCACCACTTCCTTCCCCACACCATCCACGACCAAACCCCCTCCTCCTCTGACCATGACAGGCCATGCAATCTTTTTGACTAAAAACCACACAAAACCTTGCACAAATCCCTTAAAACAATGCATAGCCACCACTAGTTGCAACATACCTTCGCCCACCACCTTGGACACCACCTCTACCCGCCACCACCACCTTGCTACCACCACTACACATCACCATCTCCTCTGTCCAGACCTGTAGCAAGTCATGGCCAAGCCTAGGACCTTGTAGACCGAGCCAAAGATGAACCAAAACTCCACCATATTGCATAAAACTCTTCACATGCCTATGTTGTAACTTCCCCATCATCTCTAGCTTGTAGCCGTGCATCCCTTGGTCCAAACCAGACCCAAACCATGTCCAAACCTGAACCAAAACATTCCCTAGGCCATGCAAAAGGATAGAGAAAGCAAGGCAAATGATTTGACATTCAAATCTCTTTTCGTTTAAAAGTTATTCCATTTCAAGTGCGTTGAAATTGTGTTTGTTTTGATGTATGTTTTGGGTTGTATTACAAGAGTTGTAGCTTTGGATCTTGCTCTCCACTCAAGTCCGTAGTCTTGTCATCGTGCTTTTGTTCCATTGTGTCATTGGTTTTGATATCTCCAGCACAAACAGGTGAGTTATTCTCACCAGACAATATGTACCTATATAACTGATAAACCGACACCATTTGAATCTGTAATGTATATCATCATGTTATATATGTTTATAATATTATCATATGGTGTTCACACCTTTTATTACACTTGTTATATCATATGTTACTATTATTTAATGTTATTCTGCTATTTATATCTGTTATCACCATTGCAAGTTCCCTGTAGATTAGAATCACTATGGGTTGAAATGATACATACCCGAACGGACTTTAGAATAGGGAAAAATCGTTATGGGCTGAAATGATAGGCCTGAATGATTTTTATTTAAATTATTTTAACTTGGGATTGCGGGTTTGAAATGATAGAACCCGGATTTTTCTTTTTTTAACTGCGGATTGAAATGATACATATCCGTATCACTTGACCTAGGTTAGAAAATTATATACAGGCCCGTGGTTATTTTATAAAGTGTTTTGAATATTTTTAAGTATTTTAAAAATATAAATTTATGAAAATTGATTTAAACAGATTTTGAAATATTTTGAATTAAAGAAATTATGATTTTTCTATGTGTTAAAAATGTAATTAATGAATGGTTTAACTGGATTTTTGAAATATAACTTAAGTTGGAAATTTGGAATTTTGGTTAAAAATGATATTTAAGTTATATAAATAAAATGGATATTAAATTTTATTTGGAAATGGTAAATATGATAATTTGATTAAATTTGAATTTAAGTGATTATTAAGTATTATTGATTTTTCTATGAATTTAAGTGGTTAAATAAATGAATGTTTAAAAGTGATCTTTTAAAATATAACTTGACTAGGAAATGTGAAATTTGGTTTTAATTAAAGGTTTAAGTTAATTAAATAAAATTGGAAATTTTGTTAAATTGTGAAATGGTAATTTAAATTTGAAGTGTTAAGTCTATTTGTTGAAATGTGAAGAATTGGAACTTTTACACTTAAACTTATTAAGTAAATTGTTGAAAATTGGATTTAATTATAAGAAATTTATTGTGAAAGAAACGTGTAAAGTTCTAATTAATGAAAGAAATATGTAAAGTTTAATTTATGAAAGAAACGTGTAAAGTTCTAATTAATGAAAGAAATATGTAAAGTTTTACCTACTGAAAGAAACATGTAAAGTCTTAATTAATGAAAGAAACATGTAAGTCTTAATTTGTGTAATATTGATTTAAAATAATAAATGCTCCTTTTGTAATAAAACGTAAATTAAAACGTACATTCGATAATGTAAGTTTAATTAGTGTAATATTGATTAAATGATAAATGCTCTTTACTGTAATAGGAATGTAAGTTCAAAAGTACATTTAATATGTAAGTTTTAATTAATGTAAATGACATATTTTAATGACTAAAATAATAAAGTTTCTTTATTGTAATGATAATGTAAGTTAATAAGGTACTCTTAACTTAACATAAGAATTTTAGCATTAAATTGGATATTACAGTAACAAAGTTTATTTAACTATAAGGCTATGATAAAATGACCATGTTAAAAAATTTGTAAGTATATAAATACTTTGATTATATAAAATTTTAAATTGGGAAGTATTACATTCCAAAATGCTATGATTCCTTAAGGTTACATTACCAAAATGCTATGATAATTTAAAGGAAGATTTCAAGTTTAATAAATTAAAGGAAATATTCAGTGATTTTGAAATTTGGGTTTTATTGAAATGATATATTATTGAATTGGTTTTTGAAATGGAAATGATATATTTTTGAATTGGTTTTGAATAGAAATGTTTTGGGTTTGAAAGTATGTATTAGTTTGAAATAAATGATATGATTTTGAAATCGTTTAAAGGATGTATTTTGATTTGAAACATAAACTATTTTTAAAAGTTATAACCACGGGTTATAATAACGATTGGTTGGCAAAGAGACCAGGATCGGATATGGACATACTCTCTGTCGATACCGAAAACCACTTTGACAACCGTGTACGCGGTGGAGATTCCAGAATGAAGTAGGATGGTGGCGACGTTCTTAAGGTATGTTACGTGGACCCAACTCCCGTGAGTTGGCATAAGGTGGCTAAAACAGGAGCGATCTCGGACCAGTGAGGTAGCACCTCTTCTCGGACACATTTCTTCGATATTATACTCTTACTTGTGATTGATTAGATGGCCATCCTCCGATTTGGGAGTGTTGTTCGAGGTGGAACGGTAGTGGCTGCTATGCGTATCCATCAGTCCGTGTGCGTAATTGGTATATCTACCCTGGCATTGCCTAGTTGTGCCGTGTCACCTACCATATCGAGCTTTACTACGATTATGATTTTAAGATCCGACCGCGTTAAGGTTCTCCATCCCCTTAACGCTATTTTCTATATGATTATACTTTACTTATTAGACATTATTATAATAGCGAATATTACTACATAGTAGATATTTTAACGGATCCTTAGAAGATGGGCGGTCCCAAGCATCTTCTAAGTTACTTGTACCTTTATTACAGTTCACTTGAGTTGGTTTACATTATATAAATATATATTGTCCTGACTCGAGTGTTTTGTGTTTTGCTTTACGCTCGGGTCAGCCTGAGTATTCACAGATTTGGATTTCCACCTTCTGGAGATTTGAATCGCTGGAGATTATTTGCTAGTCTTGTTCTATCAACTTCGGTTCCATTGTTCTATTCAGCCTGTACTTGGTTATTGTATTGAGACTTCTACTGTACTTTATTTCTTATGTTGTATCTTATGTAACTCTGATATATTTTCATAGTAGCTTCATGAACTACTATTTCTTTTACTTCCGCTGCATTATTTTACTCTGTGTCTGTGATCTGTGATTATATTTATTTACTGTATATTCTGAGATTTGCCAAATTTTAATTACAACGCGGTATTTTGAGCAATTCAACTCCGGCATGAGTGTCTACCTATACACTTATAATGGATGCGAATGGTTGAAAATATCGGGTCGATCAGAATACAGAAATATAATTGATAAGCAGTACAACTATAACGCTTATCTTTTATTCACAGATCACAGATATATAAATTACAGATAATATATTACATTTATCCCAGATAAATGAACTACAGTACAGATCACACACAAATCAGAATATATCATAAAGCATCACATATCAGGGATATTAAACAATTCAACCATTCAATATAATTCAAACATCCATAGGTAGGATTAATTTTTATTATCTGATTAATTTGAATCAGATTAATTCCTATGAATAAATTTGCTAGTTATGTTAAATTAATAACCAATTAATTTTAAAACATTAAATAAATATCATTAATTAACCCTAAATTAATATTTAATCCTTAATTAATTATTCTTAGTTAGTTACAATAACTAATTTATTACTTCTTAATTAATTAATTCTTAATCACTGCATTATTTAATTAACCCTTAATAAATTACCCCATATATTAAGTAATTATCCTTTAATAAATTTCATTTATTAATCCTTCTTTAAACAATAATCTTTTAATTTCCTTTGTTAATAATTCATCATTTATTATTTAAGAACTTGATTAGTTTAAAAGATAAAACATTCTATCTTAATGAAGTAATTCACCTTGTTTCATAATCTTGTAATTAACCACCTTAACTTAACCTTTTAGTTAAATTAAAGATTCAAAACTCTTCATTCTTTAATTATCTACTTAATAACAAAATTAAGTTTAAATAAAAAATTAAAATTTTCAAAGAGAAAGGTTATGTAATAAAAACATTTTAAACTCAAATAATTTTATCTGTCAAATCTTTAATAAATTCTATCTTAATCAAAACATTAATTTTTTTTTAAAGAAATGGTTAACAAATCATTTACCCTTGATTAAGTTTAAATTTTTAAACTTGTTATAAAATCAAGATCTGGAAACTCGGCCCAAAAACTTAAATACCCAGGCCCGACTTTGAGTCTTCCCCACCAACTTTTACTTCGAGTCACACACAGACCCATCACGAGATCCAACCCGAGCATATCGCGTCTTCTCCAATCATCTCAGCAGTGCCAGATACACAAGTGCACGCGTGCACTTGTACAAGTGATCAGAGCGACTCTGATCATCGACGCCGGCACCCACAAGTCGAACTTGACCTCGTCGACGAACTCCATCACCCCGCCCCGACCAATTCGCCCAGACTCACAATCGAACACACTAGTACTAACTGGAACAGAATTTCAATCGAAAGAACCGCCTCGCCACCTTGACTCTGACCACCAGAAGCTTCGAGCTTCCAGCCACGTACTCTCCGACCTCCCTGCTATCATCTCCCAAAGCCACACGCGACTCGATCAACCAGAGAAAGAACGCAACCCATTAACTCAGCGCGACAAAATAATTAGGTTTAGATACCAAGATCGCCTACCGCCGACGCCAACGTGGTCGTTGCAACCTCCGGTCATTTTTCCCACCACCACTGTAGGCTCCTCCATCACCACGAACAACCCCGACACCCCTAGTTCATCATATCGTCGACAATTGGCCAAAATACCCATTTTGATCATCTTCGAACTGCTATTAAACCACCCCACTAAAAATCTTCAAATTCATCTTAAAAATTGTAACTTTCAATAAGGATTCAAGATATATATATGAATTCGTAAATCGTTATGTTCGAATTTTATTCAAAATTTAAATTTTGCCTGTAAAACCCATTTCTTACTCACTGTATATTCTTCCTTCTTGAAATCCATTTTTAAATTACAATTCATACCAAACAAACATATTTTGTTGTGAAAACAAAGTCTAACAATGATTAGAAAATAAGAAATTGAATTTTCTTAATAGTTTCTACCCTGTAAACTAAAACAGAGAAGAAGATGTATTCTTCATCACAAATACATGAATATATGCAGAGACACTACAAGATATATATGTTCAGATTTAAAGTAACTTAAGTTTAAATTTACTTGTTGTTTACTCACCGTTGTTTTCCAGAAAAATGAACAGAGAGCAATTGTTGTTGGAAACTGCAGTTTGAATCTCCTGTAACTTCTCCCTGCTTTTGATCTCTGGTTGTAGTTGATTTGTTTGATGTTTAAGTTGAAGTTTTTGTTTAAGTTTGAAATTATATTCACTTCAGATTCTTGGCTAAGAATGAACGAATAAAAATGAATAGCTTGATATATAAAATAAGTATACAGGGTAATGTTATATATTTTAATTTTCTTTTGTACAATTATATCAGAGACTTTCCTTCTTCTTGGCTGATGATTTCTGTTGTGATGGATTGAATTAATGGTTTGTACAACTTATATATTTGCTTTTCTTTCGGCTGATAATGTTGGATGTACTTAGAGATGCAACCCTTTAATGCATATGTACCTTAATACTTATCCTATGCTTTCATTTCGGCTGAAGGTATTAACATTGCCTTCTTTTGCAAGCTATTACACATATAATTTTTCTTTGGTTTCATACTTGTAAATATTTTTTTTGTACTTGTTCAAGCCTACATACTTATGTTCTATTGTAATATGTTGTTTAAATTTATTTATGGGTTCACTTTATATTTTTATTTATCTTATACATATATCTATTTCTATTCCCAAATTAATATGTTATTAGAATTTAATTCATACGTTTACTTCTGTTTTACAAATCTATATAATTTATCTTATATATTTTGATTCTATTTCTAACTTAATATTTATTATGATTATTTTACTTTAATATTTATTGTCTTATATTTATTTTATAAATTCAAACCATTATTAACCATCAATTCTTGTTAGCACCAAAATTGGTCACTAACCTCGTTGAGAAAGATTGTGTAGAGATATAAGTGATGAAGTTAAATTAAACAGAGAAGACAATGCTAATTTAAATGCAGAAAGTAAGAACACCAAGTTTATAGTGGTTCAGCGTAATTGCCTACGTCCACTTTGTTCAACTTTATTGATTTCCTTTATAGTTGATTACAAATACAATTCGTGAATCAAATGCTTGAGTGAAGTTGTTAAGTAGAGAAGATGAGTCTTGAAAATGGCAGAGTCTCCCCGGTGTTTTCTCTCCAAAAAAGGATCCATTTCACTATGACCATGCCCCTCTATTTATAGGCAAATATGGGCTGGACTTCTCTGGTGGGCCTGGTAGCTGAATAACTCGGTCCAAATAGTGTAAGTCCTATGCAGCGAACCAGATAGGCTGAACAACAGAATGCCGAGCCTCCCCCTTTATGTCGAACGAGGTGAGGCCGGACACTCTGAATGCCGAACATCCATTTGTACTGAATGACCTTGGATGACGAGCTGCAGGTGATTGCCGAACGAGATACATACCGGAAGAGATGTGGTGTTGAGTGAGGGATGCAGGTCGAATGAGGCTGGAATGCCGAACAGTCCGGGAATGCCGAGCGTACCTTGTAGGCCGAACGTTCATGGATGTCGAACGATTTTATGCCGAGCGTTCTTCCTTGGCCGAACGGTATTCACTACCGAACGTTTCTCGATGCCGGACGCTCCTAGATGCCGAACGTTATCCCATACCGAATGCCCTTTAGATGCCGAACGCTGTGCTCGTGCCGAATGGTCTTAACATGCCGAACGCTCATTGTTTAACTGATCGATGGGGAGGCCGAGTACTAAGTTGCCTGGTCAATTCCCCAGGAAACACTTGCCCCCCAAAGTGTATTACGTGACCGAACGTGATACGCTTTGAATTACGTATCCTCCATGCTCCGCTTCGAACCTTGGTTAAATCCTCTTGGAGATGCCTTCTCGAGAATATCAATGGCCATTCGTGTCTGATTCTGCAGAGCTAATAAGCTTTGGCTATCTGATCTAGTCTTCTCTTAATAACCCTTAGTGAGAATTCAATTTCTGTTGATCTCAAGAAGTCGAACTTTTTCAGATGTACACATGCACGTTCGGGTACATGTTCTTGCCATTGGCTCTCGGATGCATTTTATATGCTCATAAGTCGTCGCCAACTCCATCTTGCAATTCAATCGCGATTCCTTGTTTGTATTTTTTGTGAAATAAGGGTTGCAATCAGCCACTTGAGGCGTTTTCCAAACCTCTCTTCAGTACAGACTCTATGATTTTGTTCACAGCTTCAACCTATCCATTTTCAGTTATAATGGATCATGGAAGGTCATAAGGACAGATGACGTTACAGATAAAGAAGTGAATTATTTTCTTCATCTTGGCCGTGGTTAAGAGTTCTTCATCTGCTCATTTGGTGACGTAATCAACTGCTATGATGGTGTATTTCGCGCCACCTTTAGGATTGACAAGAAGATGATTTCAGTGCCCCCAAGTGGCAAACGGCTATGAACTAGCCATTTGACTAATTTCCATCGGCGGGGTTCCCGGACTTTTTGCAAACATCTTTCACTCGTTACATTGTCTAGCATGATCAACCGCATCTGGGTTGATGGTTGGCCAGTAATACCTGTAGCAGAGTATCTTCTTTATCATGGTTTTCCCCCTGATGTTATTACCGCATTCTACTTCATAGACTTTGCTCAAGATATCATTATGGGCGATATGCCGAAGCATGGGGATGGATAAACTCCTTTTGACACACGAATTATTCTTAGATGATTTGGCGTGAAGCTTTGAGGAGGATCTGTCGTTTTCCATTCCTCCGTTCAGTAAGAATTCCTCATTGTAGATAGTCTTTGATAGGAGTCAACCATGACACCTTTTCATTTTGTTCGCTGAGTACGTGTGTAATGATGTAATATGTGAAGTCGGTTAGTAGCTCTTGGACTTGGCCGAGATAAGGAGCAAGACAATGCCCCCTAGCAAGATCAACTTCCTTAAATTTGTATACTACCAATCAAGAATCACAAAAGATACGTAAAGTTTTCACTTCAAAACTTCTAGCAAGTTTGAGGCTGACAGTCAAGGCTTCATACTAAGCATCGTTGTTTGTTACAGGTAAATCGAGTTTTAGGACGTAGCAGATTGATCGTTCCTCGGGAGTCATTATCAAGCCATAACACTGATCATTGGATGCTCCATCCTCGTACATTTTCCATCTTATGGTCGGTTCTCTGCTACTCTTCAAATAGTCATCTGAGGTAGTGAATTTGGGTGTGAGGTCTGCTAATTTCCGTCCTTGGATAGCCCTTCGTGGGAAATAAGTGATATTGAATTAGCTTAGTTCGATATTCTATTTAAGTAGTCTTTCAGACGTCTCAGGTCATTGTGTGCCCTGTCGCAACGGCTGGTAGGCGTAGACGTTGATGGGGTGAGCCTAAAAGTAAGAGTGGATCTTTCATGATGAAATCAATAGAGATTGTGCTAGCTTTTGTAGCTTCGGGTTGATATCCAATGCATGGCTCGCGATAGTTAATGAAATCACATATGCATGTCAGAATGGGTCCAAGGGAAGATATCATCATTTATTCAGAAAAATTCAACTAATTCTTTTATCATCACTGCACTGAGCTGTGATCCGATATTCAGCGCCCGGAAAGGGTTGCCATGGCTGGTTGTAATGTCGACCGTCAGATTAGCAGGTGCCATCCCAGATTCTTTGAGTAAAGATGTAACTATCATAACATTCAATGTGAAATATGGTTGGGACGGCCAATGTTGATGGTTACTCTAGTCGAATCCTAGAGTCTTGTCATGAGTTATTGAGCCTAATAGCGAAGGGCTCTGAATGCTCTAATAGATTATCAGCAAATGGCCAAAAATCAGGCTTAAAAGCGCATTAAAGGAAATGTCGAGTGGGGGTCAGCCTCGAGTGGCACGCAACTGTATAGCTGGATCTTGCTATGAGTTTGAATTTTCTTGTGCATTCGAGTAACGCACTTTCTATTTAATGCATTCATGATTCTTTACCCATCCTTCGGGTTGGAGTGAAAGTCAATTGCCGATGAGCTAAGGTATCTATTTAACGATTCTATCTCTAGGCATCCTTTCGGTCGTTGCCTTGAGTAGCTGTAAGCACTATATATAAGTTTTAATACTGAGCTATTGTGGCCAGTTTTTGGATGACCATGCGTCTTCTCCCAGTCTCGGGTTGATAAATGTACTGCATGGACGGTTGAGTCTTGTCCTAGCTATGTTTATGTTTTCACCTAGACTCCAAAGACATAGAGGTGATTGGTGAATAGTCGGTTCACATTCATCTTGCTTCTCGCTCGTGCCCCCAGGTCTGGGGCATATACCGATAAGTAGGAAGGCCAGCCACGCCCGCTTTAGCTTTACTCTCTTTCCCGTTGAATCGTGGGATCATGTCAGTCGATGGGAGACTAGGTCTCGCCTATCTTGGATTTTATCGTGGTTTTTCATTCCAAGAGGAATACTTCGATGCCACGTAAGTTTCAGGGCGTAATTTGGACAGTGGATGGTCATCCACGTCCAATTTGGTTCATGCTCTGTAATCAGATCTCGGGGTAAAGTTGGCTACAAATGCAGTCGGGTTATGCTCATCCAGTTTCATACTCCTGACGAATCGAGCGAGGGTGCTGGAGAATTTTTGACCAAGTATTCACGGTTTACCCTCCTTTCCATACTCTGGGGGTCATAGTTTTTTCAAAAAACATCCGAGTCACATTCGCATGTGCTTGGTGCGGATCGACATTGACCCTTGGTCTGAGGTATGATATAGTTGGTTGCTCGTAGCTTTGGATGTCGTCTTGATTGGTTCTGTATTGAGGCCTCCCTGCAGTCGCTGCCTCAAGTTATAAAGAACGCCACGCTAGGGCTATAGTAAGCTGTCGTATTCGGCTTTTTAGTGTTTTGTACCCCTGCCCCCAGCATTGATTTGGCCAGGTCACTAGTTGGACGGTCGAACTCCATCCTCAGCGGGTTAATAATCCTCCTGTCGATCCCAGGCCGAAGTTTACGGAATAGAAAATGGTCGGAATCCACTCGCCTATTTATCGATGTTTATACACCACTCTGCATTCTGGTGACTTAGTGTTATTCTCCCTCCGGTTGACTCGCGTCCACTTTGTGTTCATGCTTCGGTCCACGCTCCAGGGACTTAGAGATTTGTCGAACGGTTTATGCTTTAGTCCACAATTCGAGACGCAGAGATTTTCGTCAATTCGTTTATACTCTAGTTCGCACTCTGGGAACTTAGAGTAATCTTGTCCGCTTCTGGGATTTAGGGATTTTTCTGAAGTTGTCTATAATCTAGTCCATGCTCTGAGGGCTGAGAGTACTTTAGTCCGCACTCTGGGGACGTAGAGGTTTTTGAGTCATTTATACTCTAGTCCGCACTCAGGGACTTAGAGTACTTTAGTCCGCATTCTGTATCCCGTTCCAGAGGGTGAGACCCCCCGGATGGCTGAGAGTTTGCCTAAACCTGGTAGATAATCCTTCTCTTTAAGATTCTTTTTAAGATTTCGAAAGTCGTTATTCTTTATGCAGGACTATTGCATTCTAATGCTTGTTTTCCATGATCTTGTGCAGGCGATTCTGACCCCGAGCCCACTCCGAGGAGCGATGACGCCAAGGGAGTGTGGAAGAAAACAAGTGAAGCCACTCACGCAGGGGAGGCTCCTGGTCCAGACGCTCAGGTGATCGGAGCGCTTGATGAAGACAAGCCTGAAACCTCCTCTCCTACTGATGGGGGTTATGAAGTAGAAATTACAGGCGCCTCTGAGCACACGTCCGAATTGAGCATGGAGGAGCGGCTCGAGAAAGAAAAGGAGGAGACGGTCAAGGTCATAGTGGAGCCCCGAGTTGTGGACTTGGACGATCCTTTGAACAAGCCGTTGAAGGTCATCCTTCCTGGCGGGTCCAAGCCCATGGAAGGCCCCCGTACTCCTTCAGTTGCTACCCCTCTATCAAAGAAGAGTACCAAGGGTAAATGCTTTAGAGAGGAGCCATCTGGAAAGAAGTTGAAGAAGCACAAGAAGTGATTACTATCCTCATTCAACAAGAGTTAGTTTAAGTCATGTAGTTATTTTCATCTATTTCCTTAGTCCTTGTAAATAGAATGTCGACCCTGAACTTTGGAGGGGTTGTAATAGAAACTCATTTCTGAATAAGATTTAGTTTCTTTTTCTGTCTTACAAAATACTCTTATTGTTCAGTTTTCTTTGTGATTGTGATTTTAATCCAAGCAGTTGTGAGTAACATAGACTTCTTAGTCCATCTTCATATAACTCGGAAACTCTTCGGGAGTCGTTGAACTTCCATTTTGTGCTTCGAGCACTTAGAATACTTTCTAGCCCATATATCAGGGATTTGACAAATTCAAGTTACTTGTGTCATAGTTCATATTCAGGGAACTTGGAGATCCGATTCGCTTATATTTGAGTTCGCACTCTGGGGAGTTAGAGTACTCCAGTTCGCATTCTGGGGACTTGGAGGTTTAAGTCGTTTATACTCTAGTCCGCGCTCTGGGGACTTAGAGTACTCCAGTCCGCGCTCTGGGGACTTGGAGGTTTAAGTCGTTTATACTCCAGTCCGCGCTCTGGGGACTTAGAGTATTCCAGTCCGCGCTCTGGGGACTTGGAAGTTTAAGTCGTTTTATACTCTAGTCCGTGCTCTGGGGACTTAGAGTACTCCAGTCCGCGCTCTGGGGACTTGGAGGTTTAAGTCGTTTATACTCCAGTCCGCGCTCTGGGGACTTAGAGTACTCCGGTCCGCGCTCTGGGGACTTGGAGGTTTAAGTCGTTTATACTCCAGTCCGCGCTCTGGGGACTTAGAGTACTCCGGTCCGCACTCTGGGGAATTGGAGGTTTAAGTCGTTTATACTCCAGTCCGCGCTCTGGGGATTTAGAGTACTCCAGTCCGCACTCTGGGGACTTGGAGGTTTAAGTCGTTTTATACTCTAGTCCGTGCTCTGGGGACTTAGAGTACTCCAGTCCGCGCTCTGGGGACTTGGAGGTTTAAGTCGTTTATACTCCAGTCCGCGCTCTGGGGACTTAGAGTATTCCAGTCCGCGCTCTGGGGACTTGGAAGTTTAAGTCGTTTTATACTCTAGTCCGTGCTCTGGGGACTTAGAGTACTCCAGTCCGCGCTCTGGGGACTTGGAGGTTTAAGTCGTTTATACTCCAGTCCGCGCTCTGGGGACTTAGAGTACTCCGGTCCGCACTCTGGGGACTTGGAGGTTTAAGTCGTTTATACTCCAGTCCGCGCTCTGGGGACTTAGAGTACTCCGGTCCGCACTCTGGGGACTTGGAGGTTTAAGTCGTTTATACTCCAGTCCGCGCTCTGGGGACTTAGAGTACTCCGGTCCGCACTCTGGGGACTTGGAGGTTTAAGTCGTTTATACTCCAGTCCGCGCTCTGGGGACTTAGAGTACTCCAGTCCGCACTCTGGGGACTTGGAGGTTTAAGTCGTTTTATACTCTAGTCCACGCTCTGGGGACTTAGAGTACTCCAGTCCGCGCTCTGGGGACTTGGAGGTTTAAGTCGTTTATACTCCAGTCCGCGCTTTGGGGACTTGGAGTACTCCAGTCCGCACTCTGGGGACTTGGAGGTTTTAAGTTGAGAGCAGTCGTATTTCCATTCTTTAATTTGTATTCATCCACTGTATCGAGGCTAATGTCGTCGAATGAACAATCGAACCACGTTTGCTCACGGAATGAGATTCTGCCCCCCAGGATGAGGGACGAAATTTGAAAAATGGACGATCGATTCTCGTCCGCTTGGTGATTATAGCTCTTCCAATCAAGTCAAGGAAGGAGGTATATGACAGATGGTTGAATCACATCCATGTTGGGTTAGATAGCCAAATCTTTTACAATTTGCTCCGTATCTCCTTCTAGAAAATAAGGATAATAGATTGTTGAGTAGACAAAGTAAGTTGCATATGTTCCAAGGTGCAGTCGTGTCCATATATTGAGAGTGATGGTTAATGAGTAGGCAGTCCACCACAACTACTTCAAGTCGGGCTTTCGAATAACCTTTTGTGTTCGAGGTAGGATTTGATGTGTAGATGAACAAATCATGTCCACTCTAGACAGATTCCGGCGTCACTGAGTTTCATGAGGGGTATCTGTATTTTGTCGAACTTTGTTCTATGACTCGATTGGAGTGGATGATCGGGCCATATTCATTCCAAGCAGTTTAGGTCTCCAAGTCAAATGTGGAGGTTGATGGATGGATGGTCGGTTGTTCGAATCGATCATAAGTTGAGCATACGAACTCGGATCATCTTGAAACTTGGAACATTGGCTTCTCTGGCTTCGATTGTTATGTCTTGTTAATCGTGGCTCGATCCAGACTCGGACAAAACCCATCGATATCCATAGTGAGCCTTTGTGTAACCGATCTCCAAGACGAACTGTCACTGGTTTCTAATCAAGTTCTTGGTGTCACGGCCTTGCCAAAAGGCGGGATGGCATTTGCCCCCCAAAGGACGTCTTGTGTAAACATAACGTGCTTTGAAAAACCACAGTCTTTCATGCTAAATATTTCCGTTCAGTTGATTGCCTGACAGTCGTCTCTTAATCGTTTCGTTGCAATCTTCTTTTAGACAAATGTTCAACTAGCATGCTTTGCTTTGGTTCTGCCCCCAGTTTTGGGGATGAGTATGGAGTTGATGTATGTTTATACTCCGTCTCGCACTCTGGGAGTACGGAGTTGAGTAGATGTTTATACTCCGTCTCGCACTCTGGAAATACGGAGTTGATTAATGTTTATACTCCGTCTCGCACTCTGGGAGTACGGAGTTAAGCGAATGTTTATACTCCGTCTCACACTCTAGGAGTACGGAGTCGATTAATGTTTATACTCCGTCTCGCACTCTGGGAGTACGGAGTTGATTAATGTTTATACTCTGTCTCGCACTCTGGGAGTACAGAGTTGATTAATGTTTATACTCCGTCTCACACTCTGGGAGTACGGAGTTAAGTAGACGTTTATACTCCGTCTCGCACTCTGGGAGTACGGAGTTGATTAATGTTTATACTCCGTCTCGCACTCTAGGAGTACGGGGTTAAGTAGATGTTTATACTCCGTCTCGCACTCTGGGAGTACGGAATTGTGCGAAGGATCGTCGTGTATCAACCCATTTTTAGCCTTGATGTGATGGCTTGCCCCCGAGCTCGAGTTTCACTTAGCGAGTGGCTGGTCGTATCGCAGCCGTTCTCTACTTGAATAAATTCCACTTGCAGGATGGAATTCATCTCTCCATGCATCGTGATGTTGTACATTGTATTTAATCCATAGCCCCAAATCAAAGGCATATGGTTGATGATGAGCAATAGAATTATTCTCGTCCAGATGTAACTCCACACGTCCGATCATGGTCTGCGTAGATTGGTTGGCAACCAAATTTGAGTACCTGGACACCTGCATCGTTTTGAAAGTAGTTTAGTTCAAGCTAGTCGTAGTTCATAGAACAATTGAAATAGAGATGGAAATAATTCAAAGAAGATTATGGTAAATCTCATTGATATGTGAAGCAGCATCCTATGCTCGCTATTTGACTCCGCCCCTGGCTCCTTTCAAAGGGATGTTGGCCGTCAACCGTCCAATTGATAATCATAGCCCTTTATTAATAGGCATCGGATATTCGCTGCCCGCCATTCTGCAGGACTTGTACATACTATTGAAGCTTTCCTTTCCAGGTCATCTTTTCGATCACGCCTCGGAGGTATTTGTAATCGCCCGTGTTAGAATCAGTGAGCATTTGGGAATATACAACATTCCCCTGATTTTCTTTAGACTTTGGTGTACTCTCTCGAGGTTGGTTTCCAGTACCACTCCGAGTCGTGAGTCTTCAAGTAGAGGTTGTCAATTGAATCTTTCAAAGAGCATGTGAGCTGAATTCTGAAGTCTTGTTTCGGCTATTGGGATCTACATCCTTAGCCAACGGGCCTTCATTGTTATTTTTCTTAGTCTGCTCCACTCCTCCTCACTTCAGTTCTGATTCATTTTGCAAAAGAAATGATCCATAGTCGTAGGAGGCTCTTTAGCTAACTAGCTGCCAAAATATATCTGGAGGTCAACTTTCCTCAAACGCAGATCAGTATGATACCCTTGTTAGAACTTAGAGCATTGGTTTGCTTGGAGTCATCTTGGCGTTTGCTAGAGTCATATCATCTATGTTCTCCAACCTTTGGGAGTACCGCTTGAATAGCGGTTGCTTGTTCGTTCCTTGATGTCGTTCGTAGGCTGCCGCTAGATCCTCTATGCCCTGGTCGATCATGGGATGTCAGGGAAGTGGATGGAATGTTCCTTTACTAAGTTGAGTTTTGAACTCATTATCCGGAGGCACTGCGCTGCGGCTAGGGTTCGGGGGGCCTGCCCCCCGAAAAAAAAAATTTTAGCCCTTTTTTTGGAAATTCGGGTCGTACCCGAAAAAGATTTTTTTTTTGGAAATAGGGGTTGTATAGGTGACCAGTGTAACTTAATTCCAGAGGTGTTCGGCATTCGTTCTCGTTCGGCACAACTGAGTCGTTCGGCATACAATATCGTTTGGCATTACAGTGGTGTTCGGCATACAATACCGTTCGGCATTACAGTGGTGTTCGGCATAGAGGAATGGATCGGCCTGGAAGATCGTTCGGCCTAGAGGTATGGTCGGCCTGGAATGGTTCGGCCAAAGTGGATCGGCCTGGAAGAGCGTTCGGCCTAGAGGTATGGTCGGCCTGGAATGGTTCGGCCAAAGTTGTTCGGCCAAGGCTGTTCGGCCAGAGTGGATCGGCCTGGAGTGGTTCGGCCAAAGTTGTTCGGCCAAGGCTGTTCGGCCAGAGTGGATCGGCCTGGAGTGGTTCAGCCAAAGTTGTTCGGCCAAGGCTGTTCGGCCAGAGTGGATCGGCCTGGAGTGGTTCGGCCAAAGTTGTTCGGCCAAGGCTGTTCGACCAGAGTGGTTCGGCCTGGAGTGGTTCGGCCAAAGCTGTTCGGCCAAGGCTGTTCGGCCTGGAGTGGTTCGGCCAAGGCTACTCGGAATTGCTGGTTGATTGCTGGGTCCTGCTTGTTGCACGCTAGCAGTCTCGTGGGCATCCATATTATGAGAAACTGACCTGGTACGTGGTCCTGCCATTGTAGAGTTATCGGTATGAACTCTGAGTAGAATCAATGGATGTCCTATCAGTGAGTCGGATCTTCCTTGGGGGATTTGTTCAATCCAGTAGCTTCAAAGCAGATCCTTGAGGTCTGAGAATTCAATTCTCAGTGAAATCACCAAAGTGTTAGCACCAAAATTGGTCACTAACCTCGTTGAGAAAGATTGTGTAGAGATATAAGTGATGAAGTTAAATTAAACAGAGAAGACAATGCTAATTTAAATGCAGAAAGTAAGAACACCAAGTTTATAGTGGTTCAGCGTAATTGCCTACGTCCACTTTGTTCAACTTTATTGATTTCCTTTATAGTTGATTACAAATACAATTCGTGAATCAAATGCTTGAGTGAAGTTGTTAAGTAGAGAAGATGAGTCTTGAAAATGGCAGAGTCTCCCCGGTGTTTTCTCTCCAAAAAAGGATCCATTTCACTATGACCATGCCCCTCTATTTATAGGCAAATATGGGCTGGACTTCTCTGGTGGGCCTGGTAGCTGAATAACTCGGTCCAAATAGTGTAAGTCCTATGCAGCGAACCAGATAGGCTGAACAACAGAATGCCGAGCCTCCCCCTTTATGTCGAACGAGGTGAGGCCGGACACTCTGAATGCCGAACAACCATTTGTACTGAATGACCTTGGATGACGAGCTGCAGGTGATTGCCGAACGAGATACATACCGGAAGAGATGTGGTGTTGAGTGAGGGATGCAGGTCGAATGAGGCTGGAATGCCGAACAGTCCGGGAATGCCGAGCGTACCTTGTAGGCCGAACGTTCATGGATGTCGAACGATTTTATGCCGAGCGTTCTTCCTTGGCCGAACGGTATTCACTACCGAACGTTTCTCGATGCCGGACGCTCCTAGATGCCGAACGTTATCCCATACCGAACGCCCTTTAGATGCCGAACGTTGTGCTCGTGCCGAATGGTCTTAACATGCCGAACGCTCATTGTTTAACTGATCGATGGGGAGGCCGAGTACTAAGTTGCCTGGTCAATCCCCAGGAAACAATTCTAATATTTATTATTATCATTTATTTCTAACCCATCTATTTAAGATTTTTAAATTCAAATCAAATATATATATATATATATATACATATATATATTATTTTCAAATTTACTCATATATGCTCAAATACATATATATTCACATATATACAATATATACACAATTTCTAAATTTAAAATGATTTAATATATTTTTATTTGGATTCGGGGAAACTCGAATCAATTTATCAATTAATTTTACAAATTTTATTCAAAAATTCAATAAATTATCAATTTAAATTTAATTAAAATTCGGGGTCGTTACAGCTAGCATTTGCCGTAAAATACGTCAAATGGAAATTTACAATTTTTCCTAACTAAAAATTATGGAAAATTTCCAAAAATTAAACTAAAAATACGTTACTGAAAATCAAGTCTCAGTTTGAAACAAATAATTTATCATAATTTAAATTCAAATTCGAATATTTAAATAAATTAAATATTCAAATTTGAAGTCCCAAAATACGGGTTGTTGCATATATAGCCTTCATAAAAGCACAATTAAGGCCTTTACCAGTGTTTTTAAAATGTTATTAAAATTTCAGATTGTTATAGTGTTGGAACATAAATTTTGAATAATGATTTAGAATAGACTGTTTGCACATGATGATCAAAATGTCACGACATTAGTGTGAGCGATGGTTAAGTTGGTAAGAGTTGGATAAGATCCAAGAACTAATACGATAGTATTGTTCCATAAGCATTGGAGTTAAGCAAATATTTTGATAGAAAAATCAAATAGTTTGATTTTTAGTCAAAATGTAGAGGAAGTGTGTGTCTACAAGAAAGAATATTAAGAATACTAAGAAATTTCTAGACTGCAAATAAAACAACATACTACTGATTGTTCACGATGACTTATATTAAATCAGTTTTAGTTTGGATGTTAATGTAGGATTTGAAAATGACATCTTTTATGACTAGCATAAAAGGATTATGGGATTATCCCAAATTATATATGTAGAGACCATATTAAAATGTTTAATATGGAGCATATGAGATTATCTGAATGATCCAATAGAAATGCTATATACATCGCCTTGAAGAGCATAGTAATGAAAGCACTAAAAATATAATTACACAAATTTATTACTAAGCTGGTGGTGATTCCCAATGTTGATTTCCCATGACATTATTTTTTGAAAATGATTTTTTATATAGATAATAAAAAAACCAGGGCTCACAAAATGTCTAGACACATACTCCAAAATTTCCACATGATAAAGGAAATTTATCAATGATGGAAAGCTATTGGTTAACAGAGTAGATAGTAATATAATATAACAAATCCGTTCACTAAGGTACTAGTCAATCAATTTCGAAATGATCAAAGAAATGAGATTAAGATTCCATAATTGACCTTAAGTGCAAGTGAGAGACTGAAAGAGTTACCGGTATGTCATACAGATAATTCTATAATTTGATACATATATCTTATTGTAACTAGGCCAACACGCAGCAGATTAAATGGATGTATTCAGAAAAAATTACCATTTTAGATTTTATTGGGCCTATGAAGTCTAGATTGATTTTGATCCAATCTAAATAATTTTATATAAAATCTTTAGTTCATTTAATTAATTTATATAAATATTTGATTTTGTATATATATATGTAATATATAAGGTGTATATGTCTATCAATACATATATACGTGTAAGTGTGCGTGCAACATATAAATATGTACATGGTTTAATGTGTCTGTATATAAGTATTAGAATTACACCACAACAGACACATAGGCCCTTATTGTTGTCCAAAATAGGTTTAAATTATATATATATATATATAATAACTATATTTAAATATTTAGTTTGTAATAAAATAATTTATTTTGAATAAATCAATAATTTTGAAATTCAAAATTCATTTTCAAAATATCCAATTTTTTAGTCAGTATAACAATTTTAAAAAAAATCCAAACCTATAGATTTAAATAAAATACATACATACATATATATATATATATTATAAAAGTAAATAAATATGTAAATAAAATAATTTATTTTGAATAAGTAAATAATTTTGAAATATCTAATTTGTTTAATTAGTGAAATAGTTAAAAACGATTAAGATCTATAGATTTAAATTAGAAAATATGTACAATATATATAATTAAAAAAATATCATAAATATATTTATATCATATAATTTCCGAAAATAAATTTTCATATACATATATTTTAATAATAATACATTAAAAGAATAAAATTAAAATCTATGTATTTAAATAAAATTCCTTATGGCCAAAAATGAAAATAAAATTATATATACATATAAAAAATTATTTTCTAAAATTCCATAAAGAATAAATTATAAATTTATAAATTAAAAATGTTAATACATACATAAAATAGTTAATACATGTTACATTAACATTAAAATATACATTTATGTATGTATATATATATATATATACTTTATATTTAAGATGAAATAAGATATATTTTGATTTTTTTTTGCTATAACTTTAATTTAAGATACATAATAAAATAATGTTGGATATATAATACATATATTTAAAAATTCTCCACTGTAGTGTGTGTATATATAACATATATATAAATATATGTATTTAATTTTATTAATTCAAACAAATAGTACTAATAGATAGTGAAATTTGTAGGTTTATGCTTATATACACATATGCATGACAATATAATTAAACAGGACAATGATTGTGAATATAAATTTGTTTGAATATATATTGATGTGACGCCCCACCTCTATACCCACGCTAACCAAGAACACTACGGTGTAGTGTTGTCAATTAGCACGGAGAATAAGGCTGTTAAGGAGCGACCATCCATGTAACTTCTTTGTGCGAGCACCGATATGTCAGATATTATAGAATGCATATCATTTAAGGAGGAAATCCGACATACCGATACAAACTCAAAGCTATCACACATTGGTTATAAATAATCTTCGGAAACAAACATAGAAGTAAACATAACATAAATCAGTCACAGACATCCATATCACAAAGGCGGAAAAAGATATGAATATATATATAACACATGAAAGTGCACATCAGAGAAGTGGTCAGAAAGATCCACGATAATACAAAATAATAGCAACATGTGTTATACAAAAGAATACATCAATAAGTCGATATCTCAAATGTGTACAACAAAAACTACTAATCTAAGTAGTTAGCCAAAAGTCAGAGTAATAGATCCCTGGAGAGAAGTCAAGCAGAAGTACCTGTAACATCTCGGTCTGACCCGAGTATTATTTCATAAGAAAATAATAAACGGATCAGTCTAGCTATAAATATCAGATGACATGATATAGAATAAGAGATATGGCGTAAACATATAATAACCATAAAGGCATACTACTATAAGTATGTAAATGAAAATCAACAAGAGATTAATCAATATCACAAGAATCTTCTCAAAGATAAAATGGGGTATCATACCCTAAACTTGTATTCATAACAAGTCAATGACACACGAATTCACCAATGCACAAAAATTGATAACATATCAATGAAAATCATGAAAATTGGTGAAGCACAAATTCCAGAAATCAACACACGAAATCCAGAAATCACATAAAAAAGGGGGGAGGCCTATCACAAGAACGGGAGCATGAAAACTCACCAACACGTGTAACACAAGAACGAGAAGCTATCTCATGGAAGCTATCCATTAAATTTTGACACACGAACGGCCCGAAGACCATGGGGCACTACCCCACATATGTGATGTAGAAACACCACACAAACGGGGTTTAGTCTCCCTTGTAGACAAAGAGACATCGCACAATTGCTAGTCTAAATCACAAAAATGATCATCATGATCATCAAGAAGTGTCAATTACACTAAGCTAGTAAATATATGAGTTTAGCTTCATGTCCCATAACCACTAGCTTAACTGAAATATTTGCGAACAAACTGTAGATCTTCACTAGGAAATTGTCACAAAAGGTTCAGTCGAACAAGTCCAAGAATTAACCGACGAAGTAAACGCAAGTGTTTCATACCACCTGTTTTGCTAAGCCGTTTAATTAGATTTCTCATCCGAGTGAAGTAAAGGGTTGTATATACTAATAGATTGGAAAACGGTTTAGGAAAAGGAGCTTTGTAATAAAATAGTGTTGAAATCGAGTTGATAAAAGAGTTTTGATATTTACTACTAGTATTGAAACCTTCATATTTTTGAAGTGACAAACCACAAAACGTTTGCTAAAGCAAATCGAATCACAAAAATTCACATTCGAAGTCGTGAGTAAAGTCCAAAGGAATCAATTCCAAAATCATCAAAGTAGAAACACTCCTGCGACCTAACGTGGCCGAGCTAAGGAATACAAGCAGGCCGAGCGACTTAAGAAAGTGAGGCTGAGCGACTCAATTGCTTGCGAGCTAGGTCAGGCGACCTAACATGATAGCGGTTTAAGGGGTGAGCGACCTAAAACATGGTCGAGTAAAGTATTGGAACGGCCTAAGGAGTTAAAGCAGGCCGAAGCGTTACGACCTAAAGTGGTGAGCGACCTATCATGGTTGCCCATGCCGAGCGACCTAACGAAACTGGTCTAACGACCTAAGTATAAAAAGGCGAGCGACCTAAAGGGAAAACAGGTCGAGCGACTTATAAAGGCAATAGGGCGAGCGACCTATAGGTAATGCGACCTTGGTTTCAAGCGACCTAAAGTGGTGAGGTCGAACGACCTAAAGGGAGTAAGGTCTAACGACCTAAAGAAATTAAAGTCAGGCGACCTAACAGAATTGAGGTCATGCGACCTAACGACCTAATGGTGCGACCTAAGTGGTACGTGACCTAAGGTGGTACGCGGCCTAAAGTGGTACGCGACCTAAAGTGTGCACGACTTAATAGGGCGAACGACCTAAGGTACTAACGACCTAAGGAGACTGACCTATTGATGGCGAGCTAGGGAACGACCTAGCGATATTTTAGATCGCCGAGCGACCTAAAGGGTAAACGGGCTAAGGCGAACGACCTAAGCCCAGAACGAGCTAAGTGCAGGCAGAGGCTTTCTCACGCGGACCAGCAGGCAAGGCAGAACGACCTTATGCCAGATTTTTGCCAAAACACTAAAATTTGGGGATTTTCACCAATCCAATCCAAACCAAAGGCAAATGTACATGCTAAAGTGATGGGAATTCGTTCCCAACAGTCCAAGATAGTTATAGTCAAGAATGTGAGATAAAAATCTCACCTTTGCACCAAAAATCAATGAAGTTGAAGCTTGAAGCAAAGCAAGAACAGTCCCAAGCTTGAATCAATGTCTTCTTCTTGAATTTGGAGTTGAATGATGGATTGCAAATGAATTTGAGCTTGGAGTTTTAATTTCCCATTCCCTCCTCCTTTTTTGATGAAGGTCCTATGTTTCGGAAATGAAGAATGAAGTTGTGAAGAGAAGGAGGGGGTTGGGCTGAGTTAGTGAATGGTTCAGCCCAAACCAAAGCTCAAAGCAAAAAGTGATGAAAATTTCACTATCTCCAAACATATCGAAGTTTACACTCAAAAAGATTGCAAACGTCATTTTGAACTCAATGGAGGTGGTCTCGAGTCCTAATTTGACCGTATGCAAAAAGTAGCTTTTCAGACCAAAATCCGACAAACGATAAAATATTTAAATAAAACATTTAAATATAAAATCGATAAATATGCGGGTTGTTACAGACTCCCCTCCTTAAAGAAATTGCGTCCTCGCAATATATATAAGATGGAAATAACAAGTAACAACCATAAAAGCATATTAACACAAAAGAAATTTGAAATAAGAAGTTTACCTCAAAGAGCATGAGAAAGTAAGTCCGGATGTGTTCGCTCGATGAATTCTCTAGATTCCCAAGAACAATCTTTAGGATTTGAGGACCATTGAACTTTAACAAGCGGAACATCTTTATTTCGAAGTCGTTTGACCTCCGAAGCAATAATTCGAATAGGATGTTGCTCATAAGTTAAATTAGGTGAAACTTCAATCTCTTCTACAACACTGGGCTCAAGAATAAAATCGGAATCCCGAAAGCACTTCCGTAATTGAGAAACGTGAAACACGTCATGCATGGCAGAAAACTGAGTCGGTAATGAAAGGTGATAATCCATGGAACCAATACGTTCAGTGATAGGAAATGGCCCAATATATCGAGGCGCTAACTTTCCCGATCGACTGGAACGTATAACACCCTTCATAGGGGAAACACGAATAAATACAAGATCTCCAACAGAAAATTCTAATTTCCTTCTTCGGTTATCGGCATAGGATTTTTGTCTACTTTGGGCTTCTTTCATCCTATGTTGAATAAGTTCAATATTTTCTATGGAATCATGAATAAAATCTGGACCTAAAACCAGCTTCTCACCGACCTCAAGCCAACAAGAAGGAGATCGGCATGGCCTTCCATAGAGTGCCTTGAAAGGTGCCATACCAATACTAGCTTGGAAGCTATTATTATAAGAAAATTCAACAAGTGAAATATGATCTTCCCAACTTCCACCGAAATCAAGCACACAAGAACGAAGAAGATCTTCAAGAGTTTGATTCACACGCTCAGTTTGTCCATCGGACTAGGGGTGATAAGAGGTGCTAAAATTAAGCTTCGTTCCCAAAGCTTTTTGAAGACTCTTCCAGAATCCACTAGTAAATAATGGATCACGATCACTAACAATAGAAGTAGGGACTCCATGCAATTTAACAATTTCTTTGATAAAGAGTTTGGCCAAAAGAGGAATGGTTCGGTTCGACCGAACGGGAATAAAATGGGCGGATTTAGTAAGTCTATCAACGATCACCCATAAGCTATCATGACCCGAACAAGAACGGGGAAGGCCATCAATAAAATCCATGGAAATTTGATCCCACTTCCAAACTGGAATTTCCAATGGTTGCAATAACCCACCGGGCCTTTGATGTTCGGCCTTGACAAGTTGGCAAGTCATGCAACACTTAACAAAGTTAGCAATATCAGATTTCATTCCCTCCCAGTAATAAAGTCGCTTCATATCCGCGTACATTTTACTACTACCGGGATGAATGGAATATTTGGAACGATGAGAATCCTCTAGAATATCTTTACGAAGATCACTATTATTTGGTAAAATAAGTCTACCAAATATTCGAATGCCGCTACGAGAATCAATATCAAAGTTTTTCAAACCTTCAATATCGATTTTATCCCTAACACTTTGGCCAAGAAGAGCCAATCCAGGATCTAGCCTTTGAGCTACAAGAATGCGATCCAAAAGAGAAGGATGAGCCTCAAGGCTACATAGAACAAGAGATGAACATAAATCAGATACATGATCTCTAATCTCACAAGTGGATAAAACCTCAAGATCATGCCATTTGGATATCATCATCGAAACAACCGCTTGTTGCTTACGACTAAGAGCATCAGCAACTCGATTTCCCTTTCCGGGAGTATAAAGAATATCAAGATCATAAGAGGCAAGGAATTCGAGCCAACGCTGTTGACGCAAATTAAGTTCCTTTTGAGAGAATAAATATTTCAAAGACTTATGATCCGTATAAAGTATAAATTTCTCTCCCAAAAGATAATGTCGCCAAATAAGAAGGGCGAAAACGATAGCCGCGAGCTCTAAATCATGCGTGGCATATCTAGTCTCAGCCGGCTTCAATTGCCTAGAAGCATAAGCAATAACACGTTCTTTTTGCATAAGAACGGCACCCAAACCAACGCGACTAGCATCGGTATAAACAACAAAATCTTGATTCCCTTCGGGAATGACAAGAATAGGAGCATCAGAAAGGAGTTCTTTTAATTTCTGAAAATAAGTTTCACATTTGTCCGACCAAATGTATTTAACACCTTTCTTTGTTAAGCCAGTAAGAGGAACGGCAATTTTAGAAAAGTCCTTAATGAAACGACGGTAATAACCCGCCAATCCAAGGAAGCTACGGATTTCCGTTACACTCTCCGGTCTCTTCCAATTTTGAATCGCTTCAATCTTTGAAGGATCCACTGATATTCCGGATTCGGAAATAATATGACCGGGAAACTTCACATTAGATTGCCAAAAATGGCATTTAGAAAATTTTGCCTTTAATTGATTGCTCCTAAGAGTTTCCAATATAATCCGAAGATGCTTTTCATGTTCCTCCTCGGTTTTAGAATACATAAGAATATCATCAATAAAGATGAGAACAAACCGATCGAGGAAATCTTTGAATACTCGATTGATAAGGTCAACGAAATAAGCCGGAGCATTCGTTAAACTAAATGGCATAACTAGCCATTCATAAAATCCATAACGTGTACGGAACGAAGTCAAAGGAATACTATCCTCTGCAATACGAAGCTGATGAAAACCGGTAGCTAAGTCCAATTGTGAAAAGACTCTAGCACCACTCAGTTGATCAAATAGATCATCAATCCGAGGAAATGGATATTTATTCTTAATAGTAAGATCATTAAGCTTGCGGTAGTCGACGCAAAGCCTAAGCGTTCCATCGGATTTCTTCACGAAAATTGCTGAAGCTCCCCAAGGCGAGGAACTAGAGCGAATAAATTGCTTCATCTCCAATTCGGACAATTGTTTGCGCATCTCTTCATTCTCCTTATTGGACATGCGATAAGGAGGACGAGTAATAGGTTGAGCTCCAGGTATGAGATTAATTTTGAACTCAATTGCTCACTTAGGTGGTAATCCTAAAACGGGCTCAAATATATCGGAAAATTCACGGACGACGTGAATATGAGAAATGACATCTTCCTCATCATCATTGTCATCATCAAGAGGATTTAGAGAATATAAAGATACTGTCAAAGTAGAATCCGAATCTCTAAGAACAATAGAAATCTGCTTAACAGATAGTGGATGTCGAAGATAAATAGTCCGCTCAGGACATAGGATATGAGCTTCATAACGATTAAGCCAATCCATACCGAAAATCATACCAAAGCCTAAATAACGCATGACATGCAAATTGGCTAGGAAAGAAAAATCACATAAAATAATCTCCACATCTCTACATAGCAAACTAAGAGTTGCGGATCCACCAACGGGATTCGCAATTCTCAGAGAAGTCATTAAAGCATCAACACTTAAAGAAAAAGTATCGACAAGTTCCTTTGATATAAAAGAATGGGATGCACCCGTATCAAAGAAAACTCTAATAGGTTGATCATGAAATATAATTATGCCGTCAAGGACAGAATGAGACATACCTTGACCGCGAGATGTATTGCCAGGGGCTTGAGCAACTTTTAACTTTCCAACCTTGCTTTGAAGCTTAGGGCATAGATGCATAAAATGATCTAGACTTTTACAATAGCGACAAGAGCGGGGCTTTGAACACTTGTTCGCAAAATGGCCCTTAGCACCACAGTTGAAGCATTTCCCATCAATAGGGGAAAGTGTCTTTGCAGCAGGAGTTGCTTGCTTACCCTTTTTGTTGGGATAAGGACCCTTGAACTTATTAGGCCTTTTCTTGTTGTTGAAGTTTGGTTTAGCACCTACCACTTCAACGTCACTTTCCCGATCCGCCTCTTCAAGATGAAGAGCGATATCAATGAGTTGATCGAAAGAAACTTCTAATTTTAGAAGTAATGGCTTCTTAAGATTCTTGTTTAAGCCATAGACAAATCTTTGATTCTTCTTCAATGGGGTGTTGATGTATTCGACCCCATATTTAGACAGTGACTCGAAGGATGCGACATAATCTGTCACAGAGGATTCGCCTTGAACAAGGTCTATGAAACGTCGAGCCAATGTCACTTTCTCTGCTTCTGGTACGAATTTTAATTCGAAGCATTCCCGGAATTGTTCCCAGGTGAGATCAGCTTCATTAATTTCAGAAATAAGAAGTTCGTACCAATCCAGTGCTCTTTCTTGGAGCATACTGGAAGCCACCTGAACACGGTGAAGATTGATAAGATTCATGCGAGAAAAGATTCATTCGCATGTTCTTAGCCAAGCCTGGACCTCAATAATAGTTTGAGAATCTTTGAATGGTTTCCCACCCAAGTTGGTATAATCGTTGCACAAGCGTGAAAATCCAGACTCAGGATGAGTAGGTTCCTGATTAAGACCAGCTGCTTGAGCATTCTTTACCAAATCAAGAAGCTATTGAGCGGTCATAAAAACTCCATCCTGGGGAGTAACAGTAGAAGGTCCGGCTCTGGGACGGCCTGGTCTAGACATTCTCTTCTTTAAGAAAGAGAGAAAAAGAAAAAGGTTATTCACCAAATGAATATCAAGCAATCTTGATAGATGAAACAAGGAATCATAAAGAAAACAGGATGAATCTGTTCGAAGACTCGAACTAAATCCTGAAACACGACTCCTAAGGTGGACTTAGGACGATGATCCTTGTTAAGTTATTCTATATTGTTCCGAAGTTTGGCTCTGATACCAAGTTGTGACGCCCCATCTCTATACCCACGCTAACTAAGAACACTACGGGGTAGTGTTGTCAATTAGCACGGAGAATAAGGCTGTTGAGGATCGACCATCCATGTAACTTCTTTGTGCGAGCACCGATATGTCAGATAGTATAGAATGCATATCATTTAAGGAGGAAATCCGACATACTGATACAAACTCAAAGATATCACACAGTGGCTATAAATAATCTTCGGAAACAAACATAGAAGTAAACATAACATAAATCAGTCACAGACATCCATATCACAAAGGCGGAAAAAGATATGAATATATATATAACACATGAAAGTGTACATCAGAGAAGTGGTCAGAAAGATCCACGATAATACAAAATAATAGCAACATGTGCTATACAAAAGAATACATCAATGAGTCGATATCTCAAATGTGTACAACAAAAACTACTAATCTAAGTAGTTAGCCAAAAGTCAGAGTAATAAATCCCTGGAGAGAAGTCAAGCAGAAGCACCTGTAACATCTTGTTCTGACCCGAGTATTATTTCATAAGAAAATAATAAACGGATCAGTCTAGCTATAAATATCAGATGACATGATATAGAATAAGAGATATGGCATAAACATATAATAACCATAAAGGCATACTACTATAAGTATGTAAATGAAAATCAATAAGAGATTAATCAATATCACAAGAATCTTCTCAAAGATAAAATGGGGTATCATACCCTAAAATTGTATTCATAACAAGTCAATGACACACGAATTCACCAATGCACAAAAATTGATAACATATCAATGAAAATCATGAAAATTGGTGAAGCACAAATTCCAGAAATCAACACACGAAATCCAGAAATCACATAAAAAAGGGGGGAGGCCTATCACAAGAACGGGAGCATGAAAACTCACTAACACGTGTAACACAAGAACGAGAAGCTATCTCATGGAAGCTATCCATTAAATTTTGACACACGAACGGCCCGAAGACCATGGGGCGCTACCCCACATATGTGATGTAGAAACATCACACAAACGGGGTTTAGTCTCCCTCGTAGACAAAGTGACATCGCACAATTGCTAGTCTAAATCACCAAAATGATCATCATGATCATCAAGAAGTGTCAATTACACTAAGCTAGTAAATATATGAGTTTAGCTTCATGTCCCATAACCACTAGCTTAACTTAAACATTTACGAACAAACTGTAGATCTTCACTAGGAAATTGTCACAAAAGGTTCAGTCGAACAAGTCCAAGAATTAACCGACGAAGTAAACGCAAGCGTTTCATACCAACTGTTTTGCTAAGCCGTTTAATTAGATTTCTCATCCGAGTGAAGTAAAGGCTTGTATATACTAATAGATTGGAAAACGGTTTAGGAAAAGGAGCTTTGTAATAAAATAGTGTTGAAATCGAGTTGATAAAAGATTTTTGATATTTACTACTAGTATTGAAACCTTCATATTTTTGAAGTGACAAACCACAAAACGTTTGCTAAAGCAAATCGAATCACAAAAATTCACATTCGAAGTCGTGAGTAAAGTCCAAAGAAATCAATTCCAAAATCATCAAAGTAGAAACACTCCTGCGACCTAACGTGGCCGAGCTAAGGAATACAAGCAGGCCGAGCGACTTAAGAAAGTGAGGCTGAGCGACTCAACTGATTGCGAGCTAGGTCAGGCGACCTAACATGATAGCGGTTTAAGGGGTGAGCGACCTAAAACATGGTCGAGTAAAGTATTGGAATGGCCTAAGGAGTTAAAGCAGGCCGAAGCGTTGCGACCTAAAGTGGTGAGCGACCTATCATGGTTGCCCATGCCGAGCGACCTAACGAAACTGGTCTAACGACCTAAGTATAAAAAGGCGAGCGACCTAAAGGGAAAACAGGTCGAGCGACTTATAAAGGCAATAGGGCGAGCGACCTATAGGTAATGCGACCTTGGTTTCAAGCGACCTAAAGTGGTGAGGTCGAACGACCTAAAGGGAGTAAGGTCTAACGACCTAAAGAAATTAAAGTCAGGCGACCTAACAGAATTGAGGTCATGCGACCTAACGACCTAATGGTGCGACCTAAGTGGTACGCGACCTAAGGCCTAAAGTGGTACACGACCTAAAGTGTGCACGACTTAATAGGGCGAACGACCTAAGGTACTAACGACCTAAGTAGACCAACCTATTGATGGCGAGCTAGGGAACGACCTAGCGATATTTTAGATCGTCGAGCGACCTAAAGGGTAAACGAGATAAGGCAAACGACCTAAGCCCAGAACGAGCTAAGTGTAGGCAGAGGCTTTCTCACGCGAACCAGTAGGCAAGGCAGAACGACCTTATGCCAGATTTTTGCCAAAACGCTAAAATTTGGGGTTTTTCACCAATCCAATCCAAACCAAAGGCAAATGTACATGCTAAAGTGATGGGAATTCGTTCCCAACAGTCCAAGATAGTTATAGTCAAGAATGTGAGATAAAAATCTCACCTTTGCACCAAAAATCAATGAAGATGAAGCTTGAAGCAAAGCAAGAACAGTCCCAAGCTTGAATCAATGTCTTCTTCTTGAATTTGGAGTTGAATGATGGATTGCAAATGAATTTGAGCTTGGAGTTTTAATTTCCCATTCCCTCCTCCATTTTTGATGAAGCTTCTATGTTTAGGAAATGAAGAATGAAGTTGTGAAGAGAAGGAGGGGGTTGGGCTGAGTTAGTGAATGGTTCAGCCCAAACCAAAGCTCAAAGCAAAAAGTGACGAAAATTTCACTATCTCCAAACATATCAAAGTTTACACTCAAAAAGATTGCAAATGTCATTTTGAACTCAATGGAGGTGGTCTCGAGTCCTAATTTGACCGTATGCAAAAAGTAGCTTTTCGGACCAAAATCCGACTAACGATAAAATATTTAAATAAAACATTTAAATATAAAATCGATAAATATGCGGGATGTTACAATTGATTAACTATATTATCATGATGACATATTAATCATAGATTATAGAATATTACCCCAAAACGTTGCCTTATATTTGCATCTTGATCAATAGACTTTCCAAGATTCGATCTTCATCCAAGCTCCTAGCTTTGCAACTACTTGGAGAACTACTTTTGATTTTTAGTTTAATGTTTACATCTGATTTTTTGGGCTAAGAGGGGTTAGAAATGGCAGCTATCATAGAGGTGAGGGAGAGCAAAATGAAATCTAAACAATGAGGGGTAATGTGGCCTTTTATAGAGAAGGTAAAGGAGATATTCTCTCCTTAGTTTACTCCTTCTCTACTACCAAATCAAGTTCAAACATTTTTAAATCTTTAGTCCCTCTCTTGCTCTCTTATAGCCAGCTCAAGATAAGGCCATATAGGCCTTAAATCATTCCAAACTGATTAGCAATTAATCACATTTAAATCCAATTTAAATGCATTTCGATATCGAATATCAATTCATGTATATATATAACTTTTATATACGCAACAGTTCCCAAAAAATACTAATTGCACCCAAAACATTAAATAAGAAAATAATTAATATTTCATAAATATTAACTAATTTAACTAATTAAAAAAATTATAAATCGATTAAATCATGTAGTTTTCCAAAGAATCTACCAATGTGGTTGTCCGATTCGAGGTGTAAATTCAGTCAGTGATTAGTATTAAACAATTCAAATGTTAGCGTTCACAGTCACCTTAGCAAGTGATGTGATAGTTTGATCAAATTTACACTTACACATTTTTTTGGTAAAATTTAATTTTACCATTTTAAGTGGTACCCAATAGTTATAATTATTTACCCCAATTCTCTTCATCAAAACTTTATCATATTAAGACATGGAATTTGGTAAATGTCAAAATTCCAATATCACACACATTCAACTTATGTATTCCAAGCACAAAGTCTTTATTTCAACGATAACAATTATTATTAACCGAACTGCTTTGGCCAGAGACTTTCACTTTGAGTTGACTACAGTTGACCGCTATACTAACCTCATATAACCGAGAAGATGAATTCTCTATTTAATAGTGTTTCACTTCCAATACTTTCACTCAACCCAACTAAAGTCATTCGATAGATGCCATGCCACAATTTAATTATAATCAAGTGGAGTTTCCACACTGAAACTTAATAGTATTCTGTAATCGAGAGAATTGTGTAATATTGTCACTTTGACATTTTTTGTTTGACTTTAGTTAAATTAACCAATAGAAAAATATCAAGTGAGTGATTCCATGGTTATCTATTTAACTATCAGTACGTAAGCCCTTGGTTCCCTTAACATACATGGGTATTACACTGCCTAATATTTAGAGAGCATTACGTACTCTATCTCAATTAATGCATCAATATCCTGTCTCGATACATCTTAACTAGGAATATTTATAACAACGTGCTTATTGTATTATGATAAATTTCTTATGATTGCAGCATATTGTAACTACTATCACAAAACACACCATTTAAGGATTTTCTACTACATATACTTTTAATAAAATAAATAATTAATATAATACATTATATCAAGTATATAATAGAAAGAAAAACTCCTTTTAGTTCGAGCGAGGTTTTTTTATAGAGTTAATAATTTACAATAAATTTTAGAATTGCCCCTAAAGCATACTCCTAACTTTAACATATCTAACTTTACAGCCAATCTTGTTAGTAATAATTGTAACACCCCGCATTTTTATATAATTAAAATAAATTTAATTGATAACTATGAAAATAGTGAAAAATGAATTTTTGTTAATGTTGGAATATGACCACGAAACTTATACCATTGTGTTCGTGGCAATTTTCTAATAAACTTCCATATACAATGTTTTTGTATGGACTTCAAACGGAGAAGTTATAGTCGTTTGATGTTTTAGCATCAGAAACAATTACATATGCAAACATGGAAATTTTATCAATTATAAACATTTACAATTAATTCATAGGATATTTATAAAAGTAGTAACAATTTATTATGTTTGTAATGAATGTAAATTATTAAGAGAATTAGATGTAAGAGGAAAAAAATAAAGGGAATAATTAACATTGTAAACAAAATCAGCTAAAAGTGCGATTAATTAATATGTGAATTAATATTGGAGATTAATATATAACATGTGTGTGTGTATCAGATCCCTCAATTTAAAGAGGTTTACATATAAAATGTAACAAATAAATGTTCAAATTCAAATCTGGATAAAAAAATATGCATATTAAATACATATGTTAATTGAATGGTGGAATTAATTGACATGCCAATTAATGAAACATTAAAATGTGTAAAATATTAATTAAGAAAATTAACTAATAGAGGTGACATGTTAATCTATTAATGGGGCTATTAGTTAGGATTGTAACGTAATCAGTAGAAAATGTCAATTAATAAGGAAAAGAAATAATATCTGACCTAGATTTGAATGTGTACATATAGGCAGTATATTGCTGCATATAAAAATTAATTGAGGGATCAATTAAGTAAAGGATTATTTAGATAATTAGTGGGATGCATCTATATACGAGAGAATGTAATGTAATTCGTTCCATCAGCCGTCACTTTCTTCATCCCTCTCTTACAGTAAACAATGGCTTCTTTCTTCATTCTTTTCTCCTATTTCTCACAAATCTTCACCAAACAAATCCAAATAAAATATATGTGAACAAAATAGAGGAATTACAACAAATTAAAGGAGAGAAGTTGTAGAACGGTGTAGTAATTTGAGAAGATAGAGATTTAAAGCTAAGGACGACAGGTGAGTGGATTATATATCTTTTACGTTTATGATATATTATCGTTAGATTCCCGTTAAATAATTTGATTCAGTATTTATTTCAGTAATTAATTATGTTAATTAGTTATGCTGAGACTGTAAATTGTATAAGAAAGCTTATATTTAATTAATATTAGGCTTGACAGTTAGGGAAAGGCATAAGCCTAAAAGTAAGAAATTTACAGTTATTTACATATATTTTAGAAGTTGAAATTTAGCCTATAAATGTTAGCTTCTTTTTATTCCTTTTTACACGAATAAATTAGTTAAAGAGAAAAATTCGCAAATACAGACTAAAATAGAAAGAACACTAGATTTACAGAAATTAGATGTAAAATAAGAAAAGCTGAAATAAAAAGAGAAAATAGAAATTTGCAGTAAATTATGCTAAAACGGGGAAAAATAAATAAAAAGGGAAAATCGAATAACTTGATTTGGAAGTAAGTGATAGATTAATTGGTTGGTTTAGAAAAGAGAATACATTTCTATAGTTTAATATTTAAAAAGATAACGATAAACGTAATTGCAAGAATAAAAGAAAGAAAAAGGGAATTGATGTAAAATAGAGAAACCACTGTATTTTGCACTATCCAAAAAGTAAAGAAATAATAAAAGATGTAACGACCCGTAAATTTCAACTGTTTTAATAACGTAATTAGTTGAAATTTTGTGAAATTTTAAACGATAAAATTTTGAAAAATAAATGTGATATTTGGAATGCGTTTAGTTAAACATAGCAACTGGTAAATTTTCGTCCGAAAATATGGAAGTTTATTTCGCGCGTAAATTAACTTCAATTTATATCAGTTAAAATTGATGATAATAAAATGTTTTCCAAACCTGAATATTTTTACATAGAAAAATTCTAATTCATCTTCTGACTAAGACGTCATTTTTCGTTTTTCCAATTCGGACTTCTTTAGCTCCGTCGATCTTATTTTCTTCGTCTTTGCTGCATTTTTCGCTAGTAGAAATTCGAATTTTCATAATTCAATCATACTACTGATATCGGTATACCGTTTTGATCGTCTAGTCGTGCTGATCTCTGCGATATGTTCAATTCTGTATTTCGAAGTCCGGTGTGCGGTACGACTCGCAAAAACGCCAGCGTATCGGTTCCGCAACCGAAACTTTTGTTTCATGCCCTTCATTTTTCTCGTGCAATCAATAGTCATTAACATTTATTTCTCCTAATTTAAGTCTCATGACGATTTATTTTCCCTAGATTCATTTAACTTTGACTGTTGTTTTCAATGTTTTATTTTCTTCATTTGTTCATATATCACTTGAAAGAAAATTAATGATATCAAAACCTTTAAACGCCAAGCAGCCTCCCTCCCTCTTTTCTCTTCACCTGTTGCTCACGCCACCCCCACACAGCACTTCTCCTCCATGCGCAGTCAACCGCAAGCACAACGATGCCTCCTACCACCCTGGCCGAGCATCATCTCTCCACTCACCGCACCATGGCCTCTCCTTCCACCGACCAAGCACCCTCATCTCCGTCCACGCCTGGACCACCGCCACACACTCGAAGTCGGCCATCACCACTCCTTTCCTCCACCATCCACGTGACCCACTCGAGCTTCCCGTCACCCACACTCCCTCCCCGAGCTTCTGAACTACCTTCCACCCCGGACTTGCACTCCCCATGCTCGGCATCCTAGTGCTGCAGCAGTTTTAGCATATAATAAGGTGTATATATGTAAGTATATATATAATTTCTGTTAGTTATAAATATATAGTATATATATGTTATACTGTTTTATAGCTTGAGCTTAACCTCATATTTTTGTGCTCTTTGTTCTTAGGGGATAAGTGTTCATTTTGATTTGGTTATATTATATAAATCTGTTATGAATTATACTATATATATATTTTTTGTTATTTGTGTATTTGTATAGTTATATATATATTATTAAATAATGCGTTTACATGATAAGTTTATGCTAGTGTTGTTGGATTCATATGTTATATCTATTCAAGTTTGCACATATTGTTATATTGTCTGCATCTATTGTTTGGTTGTATGGCCTACACATAGGTGGGTGATATATATAGCATAGACTTTTGCAGCATGCTCTATAAGCTACATTATATACACGTGTATAAGTTTTAAGGTATATAGGTATGTTTATATAAATTTATATATATGATCGGTCGAGCTTAACTTAAAGTTCATTTATAACCTGCTGTCATGTATGCATTGTTGAATATCACTTATGACTATAGTTGTAAGCCTATGTAATACGTTGTATATGTTTACAGTTTATTATGAAAAGTATTATATATGTTACGACATATATTTTGTAAAAGAAGTATTATTATATAATTTTACTATGAAGTTCGACCGTTACTATATACAGGTCTAGGAAAGTATATATCGTGGTTCCACATTTTTGTAGTACATTTTTTCGGTATAATATGAGTGGTATTTGCAATTCAGTGTATATGGACAGTCTCCTTTCCTAGTATATAAGGGTACCATATAATTTCTGCATACGGGTCTTAATTGTAGTTTGGTTCCATAATCTGCATTAAATTTCCGTAGTCTGCATATTTGTTATGTATAGGGATAAGTATATGGATTCATACATGCGTGCCTTTACATTTTGAAAGGATTATATATGGTATTAAATGAATATTGATTTTTTTTAATATTATATATTATATAAAGGGTTACTTTTGTAAAGGTTTAAAATTTTAGATTGTGTTTGGGTATTGGTTTAAAATATGGGCTAATATAATATATAAGTATGTATTTCGATCTTATGAATATGTGTTTGATTTAAACGATGATTTTGAAATGCCTATATATTTAATTTAATATGTGTTCGAAATTTAAAAATATGATTTTTTTATATATTGTAGACATATAAGTTCATTTATACCATCTATCTTCATCAATCTGGTTCTGATTCGTTATCGATTTCTGTTATCAGCTTCGTCCTTCGTCCGTCGTTCCTGTTTCTTCATCGAATTGTGTCCATCCAGTGTTGCTTTGAAATTCGTAGCTCGTTTCCTTGTCAAACCTATCTAGCCTCGGAAGGTGAGCAATCACTCACGATTAATGTTCTTTTATTTATTTAAATTTGATTTCAATTGAAACGACAATTGAAATATGTTGCAGTTAGTTATTCACACTGTTTTATATGCTATCACCTGTATCAGTTCACCTGTGACATCTGACACCATTATCTGTTAATTATTTATGCGATAATAATACAGTTTGGCTGATAATTGATTGATTGTTGATGTTTATATTGGACGTTAAATTGTTAATGTTAAAATGATAAATAGCATGCAATTGAAGTTGATATAGGATAGTTAAACGTTGAATTGGATTAGTTAAATGTGTATAATATGACCCCTTTGGATGTAAATAACTTGACACGTAGAAATAGTGTAACGACACCTTGAACCATTTAAATGTATGTTGTATAAATTGATGTGGGTTGAAATTAAATAATAAATATCAAGAGAAAAACCGTAATGTAATAATCTTTAATCTACATGAAATGATAGTGTAGATTCTAGAATTAATTATATTAATTCGCACAAACAACAATGTGAATTAATACGATTATTTCGGGATTATTTGAATTGATTATTGGATTGATAGTGATTGTTGTTATTGCTTGTTTATTTACTTTGACACCATCCCAGTTATCACACTACAAGTTCCCTTTGCTATGCTTTAATTTTGAATTGAATTGGAATCGGGTTGAAATGATAAATACCCAAAATTGAACTTTGACCTAGAATAGAGAATTAAATAAAACCCGATTGGTCAATAATTTGATTTAAAAATAAAATGAAGATTTTATTTGAATAAATAATATGGTTTTGAAACGAAGTTGGAATTTGAATTTTAATGGAAGGAAAGATTAATATTTAATAATCTGAATCAAAATATTTACATAGTAGTTGATGAAAGAACGTTGTTTAATTTGAGAAATGATTGAATTAAGCTTTGAAATTATTTAATAATTAAGTTTTGAAATATTTAATAATTAAATAAGATTTGATTATTTGATAATTAAATAAAATTTTGAATTTTTTGATAAGAAAAATTGAACTTTTGAATAAGTGAATTTTTACTTCGTAAATAAGTAAAATTGAGTTTCTTTATTAATTAAGTTTTGGAAAAGTAAATACGTGGAATTGAATTTCTTTAATAAGAAATAAAATGTGATTTATTGAATTAATGTAAGACTTGTAATTTAAAGAAATTGATTTGACGAATTTAATTTAATTCAATTTGTAAGTTTGATATAATGGAGTTGAACTTAAGTAATTGATTTAGTGAATTGAAAATTTAATAGAAATTGTTTGAATGATAAAATTTCTTAACGAATATTGAATGAAATCAACAAATGATGTTAAACTGATTTGAATGTTAAATTGAATTGATTTAAATGATTTCGGAATGAACTTGTATCCGAACTTGAATCAATATTTGAATTGTTTTACATAAAATTGAAATTGAATTATAAGATTTTGAAATGGTAATTTGGAAGTTTTGAAACGAAAATAATGGAAATTGGTTTAGAAAGACAAACGAAATGTTGATTTATAAACTCTAATTTAAATTGAAATTGATTTGGTTTTGAAATAATAACGACCAATCGGTGAATAATTTCGAAGGTTATTGAAGAGACCGGAATCGGTTATGGATATACTCTCTATCTAAACCGAAAACCACTTTAATAACTATATGCGGAGTGTGATCCAGAATGAAGTGGCTGGAATGATGTACGTGATGACTGAAGAAAGAGAACGATAATGGATAGCCTTGACACTTGTGTCAAATTGGAAATGACTAAAACAGGAGCCGTGCCGGGCCAATGGAGGTCAACTACCTCAAGCGAACACACTTCTTCGAACTACTCATTACTTGTTGTCGATTGGTGCACCCTTGATTTTGGGAGTGTTGTTTCGCGGTGTTGCGGTCGCTGCGGCGATGCGTTCTCACCAGTCCGGATCAGGCAAACGGTAGTTTCACTACCTTGGGTATTGCCTCATGTGCCTTGTCATACTTGTATCCCTATACGCGACCACTACGATTTGTTTTGTACCTTTAGTATATGGATTGCCCTCTAGTGACTTCTGGTTTTAGGGAAACTACGGTCTTGTATATGCTCTTGGGAATAAAAATGTGTTAAGGGGGATAATGGTAACGCCTTAACACTATTTTGATATCTTATATTACTGATAGACATTATCTACTTATCGTACACTACTACATAGTAGATAGTTAAATGGATCCTTAAAGGATGGTTATTCCAAACATCCTTTGAGTTACTTGTATTTCAATTGCTATTTCACTTGAGTTGGATTTATTGATATAAGAATGTTAATCCTAACTCGAGTGTCTTGTGTTTTTGCTTTACGCTCATGTCAGACTGAGTGTACCAGTATTCGAGACTCACCTTTGAAGTTGGAGCTTTGCTTGAAGATCCAGCCATCTATTCTGCTTTCAGTATTCGATGATTCCAGTGATGTATTCTGATTTGTATCTGATGTATCGTATTACTCTTCCGTTGTATCTGGTTTAACTCTGATGTAACTTATACATTTATATAGTAGCTTCATGAACTACTATCTCTTTTATTTCCGCTGCATTTATTACTCTGTGTCTGTGATCTGTGATTATATTTATTTACTGTATATGTTCAGTTTTGCCAAATTTAAATTAACAATGCGGTATTTTGAGCAATTCAATTCCGGCATGAGTGTCTACCTATACACTTATAATGGATGCGAATGGTCCAAAATATCGGGTCGTTACAAAAGAAATATCTTATAGTCACAGATTATTGTGTATAGCATTATTTAGTATTAAAATATGGAAATGGATTTTTAGTACTATTTTCGTAACCAACCAAATAGAATATAACTACTTCCTAGAATATAAGAAAATAAAGTAAAGAATTGAAGGAATAAAGTTAATTATTAGATAAGACTAGAAGCTATGAACGGAAATGTACCTAGATCTGCATTTACTGCGCAGATAATATAATAAAAGTAAAGTAGTTATTATGATAAGTAAATTTATGATAATCGGATGTAGTCCCAAGCCAAGATTGTCATATAATATAAGAGAATTAAAAAGAATTCAATATCATAATAAAAGAAGACAGACTAGAATAGAAAAGAGACGCTTGTAATTATATTTATAATGTACAGATTATAAAAGAAAATAAAAGTGGCAATTACAAGTAAAATTATAACATAGGTTATAATTAAGTAGAAGGAACGGAAAAGGCTTATTTAAGACTTAAATTAAGTTAATAAGCAAATAGAGCAGAAATAATAGAAGAGGCTTATTTTAATAAACTTAAGACTTAAATTAAGTTAATAAGCAAGATAATAGAAGTGGCCCATACCAACAGCATTCCCTTTCAGCCAAGAATTAATGGTCTCACAATAGTTAGGTGAGGTTGGGACAAGATTATGCTAATTAGGGTAAATAAGTAGCCAACAGAATAAGAAAAGTAAACTAAACGCAAAATAAAAGATTAGACTTAGGGTCTAATAAAAGGGTGAGATGCGTTTGGAGCAGCCCAAAGGATGAAGAGCCTAACGAAGCAGTTCATCACAGATTTCAGCACAGAAGGAGCATGTCCAACTTAGATATTTTGGGCTAGAGGAAGTACGAGACTTCAACGAAACATGTGGGGTACTCTAGGATGGCCCTCTGGGGTAGGCATAACGAAGCAGTCCCCCGGAGGCAGGTCTGTAGGTGTTCCATCAAAAGAGTATGCCTCGACTGATTTTTGCATGGCAGAACCATTGTAGGTAGTCAAAAGGGGGTGATGTTTGGAGTAGGATATTCGTATGTCCCAGTACTTGCAAGTAAGTTTTAATGGGCAGGACCCAAAAGGATGGTCGCATGCGGATATTGGGCCAGTATCAAAACCAATAAGCGAGTTTGGGAAAGACTATAGTTAAACCAATAGTCTAATGAACCTTTCACTATCGAGACATTAGATGAGGGGTCACAGCCAATGGGATGTTTAGATTGTTTGTAGTAGGGCATGGCCACTTAGCTCTTTAGAGGTCTTTCGATTAGTTAAGGGGTGGCTGGGTGGGGCCATAGCCACGATAAGAAAAGAGACAGACCAAATAGAATATCTTTTTGTAGGCCTAATGAGGTGGTCCTTTATAGATATAGAAAATCCCCGATCGAGTTCCGTACAGGGTAGACCTTGTTTAGCGGGATTCAGGGAGTAGACAGAACGATTACGTATAGTCCTCAAAGTACGCACCGGGTGGTACATTGTGGATGTCCGAGCATTAGTATAGGCTAGTGCGGACGTAGTTTTACATTTTCATAGTAGACAACGGAACATCTGTATCGTAGGCCTTATGAGGCAGTCCTTTATAGATGTAGTCACAGAACGCTCTAGGAGAAAGACGATGGAGTCCTTTGTGAGGAGGATACGGAAGGTACTATGGGTAGTATCTAGGACCGATGCAGTCAAGGGGCATATAGGTATATATATATATATATCAGTTATTAGGTTTTAATCTACTAGGGAGTAGATGGGCACGATTCACACACTAAGGCGAGAGTATTATAATCCCAATAAACCTAATATAACAATAAATGGAAATAAAATGGTATATGTAGAATTAAAATTAGAAGTATATAATTTGTCCATTCACCGGAACTTTAGTTCTGACCCACTCCTCATAACATCCTACATGTTAGGTAGATGGCAGAGACTTTCCAGCTTTGAGACACTTGTTTAGAAAGTGTTATTATATTGGTGAGTATTAACTTACTATTATATTTTAGTCAGTTCCGCTGTGAGATATTTATCTGAGCTCTGATATATTTGTCTTTGCCTATTTGCAGGATACCAGAAACCCAACTCGGGCTTCAGTGGGCTTGGATTTTAGTATTTTTGCGAAAAATCCAAACCCACTGGAATTCGGGTTGTTACAATAATGATGTTTGTTTTCTTTTATATACTCTGTTATATTATGATATAATTAATTAAGTAATTCATTTAAAACATATAATAAGAAAATCCTTAAATAATAGGAGGTCAGCTCCTATGGATGCCACCTAGCTACCACCTTGTTGATTCCAGCAGTAATAGCCCTCCTAGTTGATTGTCTAGCCATTTATAATCCTTTTCAAATCTTTGATCAGTTGGTTCAAGTATTTTTTAGTGAAAGAAACAAAATGTTTGAACCAAAAATGGCACAAACACCCAAGAAAAATAAGTAGAGAATTAAAAGTAAAAAAACAAATTAAAACAAGTAAGAAATGAACACATAGAGATTTATAGTGGTTCGGTAAACTCTAGCCTACATCCACTCCAAGGATTTTCTTTATTTATACCATAGATTACAATTACAGTTTGTTTGGATTAGTAAAATCCGCGAGTTACTGAAAATAATGGCAGAGTGTAGACAGGGAAGAAGAGAAAGAAAGATCCTTAGAATGAACAATCCCTTCTGTATTTATAGAGGTAGATGACCAAATATCTTGCTGAAACTTCTCCGACCGAATCCAGCCTCCAAAACCAAATCCTCTAAAAATTCTCGACCTCGGATCCCCTAGAGTTGGGGGATCGATACCAATCCCTAAATACATAGGTAGGGGTCTTGTGACTTTTTATGTTTTCTTGTCTTATTATTGGCTTCGTGTTTCCAAGGTTGTTTTGCATAGTCGCCTAGTTTTTTGGCCCAAGCTATGGATCTACAGAATGTTGAATTGCTGCTTTAGACTGTATATGGAGATTGCCAATACGATGCATACAAACTCTGGAACAACACTTAAATCAGGCTCCATGTAGCTAGAGAAGAGTGTCATAGAAGTAAGGCCACTGTGGATGTACCCTTAGGGATCGGCACCGATCCCCTATTATAACGACCTAGATTTTGGTTATTTGAAATTGGAATATTTAATTGATTTTAAATGTTAAAAATTTATTCTATAGATTTGATAACTTGAATTTCAAATAGGATGATTAATTGGATAATTTAATTTTTAAATTTAATAACTGGAATTTGCTTAAATGACCGAATCTTGGATTTTTAAGCGGGATTAAAATAGTTTAAAGGCCTATAAAATTTATATTAATAAGAATGAAAGTAAATAAAATTTTAAATTGGTTTTAAAAGGGGTTTACTTGATTTTAAAAATATCTCGTTTAAATTAACATATAAAAATAGCTTTCTGGGGCACAATCTCGGATTTCGACGAAACCATTTCCATTGGATCCGTAATAGTGTATTATTACTGTTTGGTCGTACAGGATAGAAACGGCTTGAAATTTATATCCAAAATTTAATATTATAATTCGGTTCAAAAGTTATCTTCTTCATACGATGAAATTGGGGCTTGAAACTTGTTCCATTGCATTTAGAATAGGGGTATAACATTAGAAACGCTTGGCGGCACGCCTCAATTAGAATTTGAAAATAATATCTAGATATTTTGGAATTATATATATATGTATGTATGTATGTGTGTATATATATATTTCAATGTCTTTTTAGCCGCATTTTTTTCTGTCAACTTTAGCCACCCTTGTTGACTTTCGTTTCCTTCCTCTCTTATTTATACATGTTCTCCTTTATCTTCATATGCAAGCTCAAAGAAAAGAAAAGAAGATTACAGAAACTTCAAAAGTTATTTACTCCAAATTTACTCAACAAAAAATCTTGAAATAAAATTTTAAATTCTATTTTCAGTACAAGCTTCACACTGATACACTCCTATGCGCATGCGATGGAGGATTGGGGATGGTCAACTTGCTAAGTTAAACTAGGGTTCCATATGATGGTGGATTTAGGGCGAATTTCATGAAATAGAAATTGGTTTCGAGTTAGTGGCGATGTTTAGCACCTCGTGTTGGAGTTTCTGAAGTCGTCGAGCTTTAGGGAATGGTGCAACACTTTGAAAATCATGAGTTAAGGCTCCAGGTTGCGAATGCCTTCTGGTGGTCGAGCCGCATCTGATTGGGATGATCGCGGAGAGAGTGAAGTAAGGAGTTCGCAAGAGAAATCGCTATTCAGTTTCATCGAGTATGGAGAGAGGGGGAGTGTGTGGGCATGAGAAAAAGGCTGACATTGATGTGCAGGAGATGTCGATTTAGGGGTAAATAGGAGATTTTGTAAATAGGTGAAGATTTTATTTGTTTATTTTAATTAATTTAAAAATGTTCGATAACTTATAAAATCTATAACTCATGCATACGAGGTCCAATTGGAACGAAACTTCTTGCGTTGTGATCATGATGACGAGAGCTTCGAAATGAAACTGGATTGGATGGGTTTGGAGACTATCAAAAGTTTGGGCTAAAATCGGACGTTGTTCGGTTTTAGTTCCAAATGGACGTCTCGACGATGATAGAAAATAAAGGTGAGTAAATCTCACTCATTTGGATTTCTAGTTTAATTTAAAATGGTTAAAATTAATTTATTTGGTTGATTGGATGAATTGATAAATTATTATTATCAGTTTGGATGATATATTATATATATTAGTATAGTAGTATATATTAGTAGTTGGATATATATTTCCAGCCGTTGGAGCGGATGAGACCTTATGCGCCTCACATAATAGCAGATGACCCTATATTACCGCAGTATTCCACCTCGAAGCGGGATTGGTATTTTATATGTTATCTAACATCTGTGGATGCAGGGAAACAGGTTGGAGGGATCCAACTGGACTCCTCAAAATTGTTGATTTTTAATTTCATATATAGTGATATATGATGTGTTTGGATAGTCTATGATAGATTATGATATGATTTGACTGATTGGATGCTATGGTAGCACTGGCCCTAATTTTTAATATTTTAAAACTATAAATATTTTTTTTGGATTTGAAAGAAAGTTGGAAAGTGATTTGGAAGTGAAATATTTGTATTGAATGTTGGATTAATTAAAAGGGAATTCATCTGGATAAATAAATGATTTGACTTTAAAATTTGTACTTACTTATTTCGTATTATATTTTAAATAGAGTTTTTGAAATAATAGATATAAAGGATTTTAAATAATAAATCTTAAGTGATATGTGTTTAAGAGTAAAATGTTTTAGAAATCGATATTTTGAATAGATTGGGAGAATAAATGGAATTTTGGAAAGAAATATTTAATTGGTCATACTAGATTTTGAATAAGATTTTTAATTTACGAAATGGAAGCAGAAATCGAGATTTGATTGGTTTGAAATATAGTTAGGTTATTTAAGAAATTGATTTATAAATGAGATTTAATTTAGGAATTTGATTTATAGATAGATGTTGTAATGGAAATCAATATAAGTTTGGGAAATGAGATTATTTTATTTATAAACAATGTTTATAAATAAAGTGAAATGATTATCATTTGATAAATGGGAATATAAATTCACGGTGAGAATTTATAATGAGATAGGATAATCGGAATAAAAAGAAATGGTAGATCCTATTTTTGAAATGTGGGGAAAACGTTTTGAAATTGGCAATGTGTCGATGGATTATAAATTGAGAGAGATTTATAACTAGAATTGGTTATATTGGGATTTTAAAAATATATTTTTATCGAGAAGTTAAATTTCATTTTGAAGGGAAATGCTTATTTGTTGAACTATGTAATTTAAAAACTATTTTTAGTATGGAAATAGTTCGTAAAGTTAATATTAGTTGAAAGGGATTTTAATTTTTATAATAAGCTTTTGTATATTTATTAGTTTGTTTTAAGATGAATTGGGAATGAGTTATCGATGTTTATTTAAAAGTGTTTGATATTTTAAATAATTACTTAAACATGTTTTGGAAATAATTTATTATTCTTTAAAAAAAATATTATTTTTATATCTATGATTTAAGGGTATGTGTTGGAATTTATTTATAAATACTCTCGAGATTTGATCCAGATTTATTGAATGGATGTGATTGTATAAGTGAAGTGTTATAATGGATTTATGGAAATTTGGGGAATTTTCAAAATAGTTTGACTCGAGAACTTCAGAAATGAATTTGAATTCATTATATGAAATTTTAAATTGTTAATTGGATTATAAATAGGTATAATCGATAATTTTTAGGAATGAAAAAGGGAATTAATAAAATTTTGGAAATTTATGAAATAAGTATGGAATGTTTCCGAAGTATGGAATATGAGATATGATTTTTGGGAAATAGACTTATATTTTTTCCTAAGTATTGGAATTATAGGGTTTGGAGATATTTTAGCAAAGAAATGGTTTATATAAAAATACTTCTCTAAGAAATGAATTATAAGTTGGATTGGAAATATTTCTAAGTGCTGAAAAAGTTTAAAAATTCCTGTTATTGATATAAGTATTTGAAATCGTTTTCAAATGTTGAAATATTGGAAGGTATTTGAATATATATCTTTGTAAAGATATTTTGAAATGAATATTTTGAAAGATGTATAATATGGGCTAGTGACTGCTTTTGTATGTAAATTTGATAGTTAAATAACCGACTATCAAATTTGGCCAAACTCGTTGATCGTTTTGAAGAGACTGGGATCGGATTTAATTATCCAAAAACCACTTCGATCTGATTTGTGCGTTACGAATTGTGATATCTCGAAGATAGTGGAGATGGTTATCTTGAAAGGAGATCGGTTTGTCCAGACCTAGGACAACTTGTATGGATAAATGCTATCATTGCATTGCTAGCCTAGAAGGCAGTGTTAGCATTCCAAGTATGAATGCTATTCTTAAGGTAAAACGTAGCCTCAAGCCTCATCAACCGGGAATGACTAAAACAGAGGAGATGCAGCAAGGCTAAGTGGGTTGCACCCAATTAGTGTATGTTCTCACTTTTCTAGATACCCTCGGATATATTATATTAAAATTATGGATATGGTTGTGCATGGAAAAAGAGAGCGCTCGATTAAGGGTGGGAACACCCGGGGCGATAACATATTTGGTACTATCTAGTAAGGGGTAGGCTGATCCTGCGTTGGTAGGTATCGTTAGGTACGATCTCGATACATTTTTCTAGAGGTGTATTGTGACGAGCGGTACCCCGGTAGCCCAGTCATTGTGTGGAATCCAATATCCTATATGAGCTTGTACGATTTTGATTGTATACCAAATATTGCTGAAACGTGAGATGCAAGCATTTCAGCTATTTTCTAATTTAATTTCTATAGGCACTATTATAATATCAGATGATTTTGATATAAAATGTTTTGGTTATCTTAAGGTAAAAACCCATCGTGTTTATGTGCGACATGGTCTTACGAGATACCTTTGTTTCAAAGGGTTTTGAAAATAATAATAATTCAAATTGAGTTTGTTTTTTCACGCTTGTTTTCCATACTGACTTGGGTATTATTTTATTATAATGCTCGGGTCAGACCGAGCAATACAGATTTAGGTTAGGCTGCCATGGAGCTTAGGAGACGAGCTGGGTGGCAGAGACATATTCCACGTACTTGATTATATTCCGCTGTGTGTATCAGGCTGTATAGGTAGCACTGGTGAGGATAAGTTATTATAACTGTCCAGTATTGATTTGTTGATTGTTGTACTCTGATGATGGTATGTATATATAACAATTATAGTTCTTTTTGTATAAAGATATTTTATTATCTATTATATTTTGTTCCGCTGTGATTGTGAGATTCTGTGTTGTTGTTTCTATTTCTTTTATCCTCTTCTTTTCTCTTAGTTATTCGTCTTTTTGTACCATTTGTGTCTGACAACTGTGATGAAATGTCAGCTCAAAGGGTACAAAATGGTAAGTCGCTGCACCTATGTAGGGTGAAGCACTTAGTGAATTCTAGCATATGGGATTGGTATTCTCTAGGCAAGGGATCGGTACATGTCCCACACTTAGTCAAAATAAGCATGCAAGACCAATGCCCCTTAGGCAAGGGATCGGTAGCTATCCCACATTTACTCAAATTCAGCATATGGGATTGGTATCCCCTACGTGAGGGATCGGTATTTATCCCACACTTCGTAATTTTCTGACTTTGGAATTTTTTGGGATGGTTTGCCTCCACTTTGTGGTCTTGATTGTACTTGAGTTTTGAACTTTGTAGTCATCTCTCCGAGCTTCTTGCCTCTTTAACCTCGAACATTGACTTGTTGGGTTTGTCCATATACTGCTTGGTCAAAAGGCGGGATAACAAAAACCATAAGAAACTTACTCCAGCATTTATAAATGCATTTAAAAGTCCCTGTTAAAAACAATATTGAAAAGCATAATTTTTGTAACTAGTTTTTTAACCACTTTAACAAATGACTTAAGATTTGAAATTTTATAGTAAGTACTACCCCTAGGTTACTTAAAAACTGAGGAAAGAAATCCCTAAGAATATCTTTCCAGTTTATTTATAAAAATTCTTGAAAGTAATTGATTTGGAAGTGCACTTATAACGACTATTCTCGCTTCAAACACATTCAAATATACTTTGATTCAACATACAATCTAAACATCAAGTCAAGTCCATGCCACATGTTTAAGAGGGTAATAGAAGTGATGTTATACAATATAAAGTTTTCAATTTCTTTTAAAAGTAAGAAGGGTCCAAAATTTATAACTTTAATTAGTTAATGTCACTTTACCTTTATACTTTGCACACAAAATATATACACACAATATATATTTATAAGTTAGTGAGATAACTCACTTAGATCCATGCTAAATCCAAGCACAAAGCCACGAGAATAAAGAACCACCTCCCACCATCTTCAAAATCCTAAAGATCCAACCTTTAGCACTTTCAAACAAAGGCAACATTTCACCTTGGTCCATCAAGAAAAAAGACAATTGGCCTCTACTCCTTGTCCCATTACTCATGGCCCTCTCCATGATCCCCCACTTCCTCTTACCTTCTCCCACTTTTTGCTTGCTAATTATGTTTTCCATGATGTTTTAGGTCTATGGTCAAAGTTTATAAGAGATTGGAGATGGTTTGGTCAAGACATGAAAAGGTTTAGAGAAGAATTAATGGATTATGCTTAAGCACTTCCACCAATTTTATTCTCATACTTCATTTCAAGCTTTTGTGAATTAGTGATATATTTTCTATTGTATGCATCTCCTTATATAGGCTTCAAACAATGAAGCATAAGCTTGTTCTCAACTCTCTTTCATGTCATGTAAGTCTTACCTCCCATCACTTCTCCTTTATGACTACTTAGGAGTTAAGACTTTCTATTTAAGCTTATTCTCATAATATCTTTGATGACATCATTCAAAAAGTTTATTTCCAAAAATGGTAAAAATAAATTATTTCATTTTATTACTTTCCTAAGCAAATAAGTGTATGCAAAAAAGTTTGAACAACTTATGACGAGAAAAAACTGTTTATCAATAAAACGATTTTCGATCACATTATCGATATTTTTTCAATGTATTTACTTTTGTAAATTTTTTTCCAAAAAAAGTTTACCATCATTACTTACGATTTAAAAAGGGGTTAAAAATCTTATTAAATCAATTTAATAACATTTAATCCAAGATACAAATATTTAAATAATTCAGATATTTAAATATTAAGCGTCCGAAATTCTGGATCGTTATAAAATGTCGGTACTAATACATCCATGGTATTCATGTGCCAAACACTCAAGTTCCAAAAACGCAAATTATTAGGGTAAAATAAAAAAATGGAACAAGGAAGAAGAGAATAGAACATTAGAATCTCACAAAAGAATGATAACATATAATATCAAAAGACGGTACAAACTATCATCGTAATGACCCGGAATTTTGTTGCTTTGATTTGTGAATATTTGATGAATTTTTAATATTCAACCATATGGTTTTTATTAGTTAAATAATCATTTTTAATTAATAAGTAATGGTAGGAAATTCATTTTAAAATTTTGTTTACATAAATAAATAGTTTGGAGGAAAATAGAAAATATAACCGAAAATCATTTTTTGGATTTTTGACCTTTCATTGAATGAAAGTTATCGCAATGTTATTGCACACATATGTATATACGTTTACAGATATATAAACATGTCATATGTATTTAAAAGAGAATTAGGAAAAGATAAGTATGATATGAAAATTCAAAAGTAAGAATTAAATAAAGTAAGTAAGATCGGTAAAAGTCTTCTTCTTATTTTAAGTGCATCTTTTGTGATGTGTTGAATAAGTACAAGGCATAATGAAAGAAGATGTGCTGTTGAAATTTGAGAGAAGGGTATTAGCTTACTTTTAGGAAGGGTATTTTTAGTAATTAACCACTTTCCATTTTCTATAAAAGTAATATCTCGTTTTCTTTTTCTCCTTTATTTCATTTTTCAACTTCTTACTCTCTTCTTTCCATTTCTTCATTATCATCTTCTTTGTTTCTAAAAGAAAATCATTCCAAATTTACTCCTTTTCTTCTCTAATTACTTAAACGAGCTTAGGATAATATAGCAAAGTTATCTAACGCCTTAAAAACCTTACTTTTTTTCCCCATTTTTCCTTGAAGGCCTGGGCCATGAGCAGTAGAGAGAGGGAAGAATGCTTGCATGAGCTTGGGGGGAGGTGAAGGTTTTTTTAAGTGCTCGTGTCTCATATCGATAATTCGTTGTCGCGTTTTGGTAATTTGAAAGGGAGAATCTTATTTCTGATTAGTTTAAAAGTGATAAAATGTTGTAATAATTTGGTAGTTCCTTGCTTATACTGTATGTAATATTTATGTTTCTTGCGTGGTTTTGATTCCTGCTTGAAAGAGGATAACATAAATAATCATTTTGTTGCAAAGGACAAAGACAAAGAGAATGGATGTTGAAGTGTTTTCATAGCGAATAGGTCACTACGGAAGCACGTCGAAGTATAAAAATGTTGATTTTTATTTTGGAATTATTAATTGCTAAGTATGATATGGTGAAATGGTTATGTTTGTGAAAAATGAATGTTTCTTAGTTATATTTAATTTACTTATTGTTGGTTTATTTGCAACGTTGAAATCCTATACTCATTTTTGATTATTTACTACTTGTTTTCTAATATGTTTGAAATGGTTTCTAGACTCAACTTTTATTTTCAAATCTTTAGCAAAGATATTAAAGTGGTTTAAATATAGGAAGTAATGTGGTTTAAAAGTTATTTGATTTGTAAAACAAGTTTTAAAAGTCATGGTCCGTACAATGATAGTCGCTGTGGATGCAGCATGAAAATTTCAATTTTTGTAAAGTAAAACGAATTATTTATCTTAGATATTTTGGAATGTCATTTCAAATGTGTTTTTAAGTATTTAAAAAAGAGTGTGAAGTTTTAATTATAATTATTTTAAGAATTTATTTTGTTATTTAAACAAGAGGTTCAAACTTTATTCCTTGGTTTCAAAAGTCAAGTTTTGTTAAAAGTTACTATCTTTAAAGGGATGTTTACAATACAAATTTCAAACTTGTTTTTAAAAGAATTTTAAAAGAAATTTTAAGGGATAAAGGAATCATGCATTACAACATTACTGTTGTGATAAATTTCCGATAAAAGAAAAGAGATTTTGGACTGCAACATTTTTGTTAAAGTATATGGTTTCGAAAAAATTTGGAAAGGTAGTTAAAAATAATAACAATTTGTTATTATTAATCAGGTGTTTATTTTTATAAGAAAGAAGTTGTTTTAAAGCGATTTGGAATTTATAAATTAGTAAGTTGTTTACTTTTTATAAAGAGGTAGGAAGTGGTTTGAAATTTATTAAAAAGGGTGTTTACATTATAAAGGAAAAGGTTATCTTTTTAAATCAAATTTTAAATTTCTGAACAAATGATTTTTGAAAATGTTTTAACCTGGTAATTTGAAAACAAAATCTAGAATTGAGTTTCAAAGAAAAATTTTAAATAAGTTTTAAGGTCTTTATTCCAAACAAGAGATTTCATTGTTGGTGCTACTAAGTAACAAAATAAATATGATAAAGTAGTGCTAAAATATTGACACGTTTGTGGATAGCAAGTCACCTTGTATTTAGCACTAAAAGTCGGTGAGTAGACTTTCCTCTATCCATGAGATCTAAAACTAGAGTTTCTAGGCGAGGGATAGAGAAGTTAATATGTCAGAAATGTGATAAGTATAAGAGAATGAATTTCATAAATAGGTCATGATTAATTAAGTATATGGAAGGTAATTCATCTTATACTTGACACCAAAGTCTAAGGTATGAAAACTCGTCTCTATCCTGAGAAGTAAGAATGTATGTTGAGGCAAGTGTTCTAACTTATCCGACTTTATTGTTAATTAAGGGATAGTGCTGTATGAAATCGAAAAGTTGTGATAAGTATATGATGTCCTATTTTACATATGCAAACTATACTTACACCCAAATAGTGGTTTGTCCACTATCGATAACTTACCCAGTTTTAAAATTATCAATTATTGGTTCAAAGAGACCGGGATCGAATAAGAATGAGTTATCTGAAAACCACTTTGAACCGACATATGCATTCGAATTTGAAACATCTCAAAGATGATGGAATTACAGACGAAGTTCTTTGAAGTGCAAGGGCTACTTGTTACTAATCCTAGGGATGTAGTAGAAGTAATGCCTTCGGATTGTTCATAACTTGAACAACTTGTATAGATAAATGCTGACATTGCATTGTTGCGTGGAGGGTAGTGTTATTATTCCCAGTAGGATTTTTTAAAAGGTAAAACGTAGCCTCAAGCCTTACAACCCGAGATTGACTAAAATCAAGGAAGATGCAGCAGGGCTATGTGGGTCATACCCATTAGGGTATGTTCATCAATCTTCTAGATAAATATTAATAAATTTGGTATGTGCATGTGAGCTCATGAGAAAATGTTGCAAAGAAATGGGGGTAATGACATATTTGGTACTATCCAGTTAGGGGTAGGCCAATACTGTGTTGGCAGAGGTGATATAGGTTTACCTTTGGCACATTTTCTAGAGGTGTACTCTGACAGATTGTACCTAGATGCCTTGCCATTTTATGGAACCTGTTTTCCAATACATGCCTTTATGGACTTAGTTGTATATTAAATATGTTGGAATGTAATTAACGTAACCATTTCAGCTATGTTAAATATTTATTTCAAACCCTAGGAATTATTATAATATCATTGGATTTTGTATTTGACACGGTTTGGTTATCGTAAGGTAAAAATCCATCCGTGTTTATGTATGACATGGTCTTACGAGATCCCTTTCTTTTTGAAAGGGTTTTATAAATATAACAATCCATAATATTTGAGTTTCTCACGCTGGTTTATCAGAATGATTCGGGTGTTATTTTCTTATAATACTCAGGTCGGACCCGAGTATTTTTTCTAGAGTTAGCTTTGAATAATTTGGAGCTTCAGGAGACGAGTTAGATACTTCCAAGGCATATTACCTTACTTTTATTTTTCCACTGCATTACTTGTTTATATTTATCGATATTTGTATGGACATGCTGTTATATCTACCTAGGATGATGATAGGTTAGACTCTGATTATAGAATGTATATTAAAGTTTTCTTTTGTAATGATCATTTGGATATTATATATTACTCATCATGATTTGAGATCCTATTATGTCATTTCTTTTCTTTCACCCCAAAAATTTGTCTTTTTGACACTCGAGTGCTCGACACGTAAATACCGTGGATATATTAGTGTCAACTTTTGAGGGTCGAAAAGGTGGGTTGTTACACTCACTCTATGATACAACATTTTAGAGTTACAATCCTGAGTATTATCATCAGCCTCGATAGTTATAATAGCATGTCCTAACAAATGCTGATATATACATAATAATAATGCAATGGAAATAAGAATACTATGGTAGCTGAATGAAAGCATCCACCTCGTCTCCAGAAGCTACACAGAACATCGAAGAAAACCTGCCTTTCCCAAGCTACACAAAAGAGCACCCATGGAAATAAGGGAAATATAAAACCATGAGTCAAACATAAGTCTGGCATGAAAAACTCAAGAAATATGTGTCCAATATATAACGGTAACTTTTGAGACCGTATGGATTACTATACAATTTTCCCCTCAAAAGAAATCAAACCATCAAATAAGTACATGAGGTGATAAAATAGATAACGTCTAGGGTGTAGAATATAAATCAGAAAATAGATGTGCCACATGTATACCACAACAATAATAGGTATATAATTAATACTGCTAAGGCACATTCATATATGTGTAAGTATTTCCATGGAGATCTCCTTAGATCAAGCTGAATCCAACCTCCTATACAAGGATTGGAGATATCCTTCCGAGTGTCGTATATCTCTTCATAAAATGTACCATAGGGAAGCCATAACTGGTCCACACCCGATTATGTGGCTCCGAGTATCATCCTTCTCGCATGCATCTCTGAAATTGCACTAGATGCGGAACGATATACCTTTAGGTTTGCTAAAACCCCTGGCTATGCCCTCTACTCTAGTTTCTACTATTATTGATGGTGAAGTCACGTTCAGTATCTCATCACACAAGCCTTCATCACTCGAACAGATCTCGAATCTCTCTCTGAATTCTAGCATCTTAAATAGTCCACGAATCCCCAAATGGATTCCAAAATCTCGAACAGATCTTGAATCCCCACATAGATCCTAGCATAAGCCCTGGGACAAATGTTATTTTTGTCCTCTCTCTTGGGGTCATCCACAAAATAGAAAATCCCTCAAGATAGCATTGTTAAAAATGTTAATGCTGACCTCTCCTGTAACGACCCGGAATTTTCGATCCTGAAATTTCCAGATAGTTAGAAAAGAAGAAAGAGATAGAAGAAGAAGAAACAGGAAACAAGTCACAGAATCTCACATTCGCAGCGGATCAAAATATAATATCATATAATACCATTTATACAAAGAAACTGTATCAGTTAAATTACACTTTAATACATCAGAGTTACAACATATATACAATCACTGGACATATATAATCAACATGTCTCAATATACAACAAAAATATCATAGCGGAAACACTCCATACGTTCCTGCCATCCAGCTCGCCTCTTGAGCTCCGAAACGTCCTTACCTGAAAATATGTAATACTCGGTCTGACCCGGGTGTTACTTTGATGTAATGCTCGGGTCAGACCGAGTATTACATATTTTCAGGTAAGGACGTTTCGGAGCTCAAGAGGCGAGCTGGATGGCAGGAACGTATGGAGTGTTTCCGCTATGATATTTTTGTTGTATATTGAGACATGTTGATTATATATGTCCAGTGATTGTATATATGTTGTAACTCTGATGTATTAAAGTGTAATTTAACTGATACAGTTTCTTTGTATAAATGGTATTATATGATATTATATTTTGATCCGCTGCGAATGTGAGATTCTGTGACTTGTTTCCTGTTTCTTCTTCTTCTATCTCTTTCTTCTTTTCTAACTATCTGGAAATTTCAGGATCGAAAATTCCGGGTCGTTACATCTCCCTTGGAGTTAAGCTTAGGATAGATAGTGCAACTCTATAATATTTTGCTCCACAGCAGCTTCTAGAACATAGATTTCGTATATGGCTTTGAAGTGGTTACGGTTTCTAGTCATCTCATATATGTACACCCCTCACTTATCGGAAGTTCCAAAGCTAATCAATAGATTTCTGATTAACTTAACCCTATTTCTTTCAGAAATAAACAGACAATACATAAAGGTGGAGATCATCTCCTATCCGAATGAATTTCCTTATCATTTGTCCTAAAAGGGCAAGACGAGTTTATACATATAGTATAGCATCACCGAAGATAACAGTACCACTTAAACCTCATATTTCTTCTAGATATTTATTAAGTTATAATTGGTCAAATTCAACAATAATGAGATGATCGCACATGGAAACCAAGTCTCATATACGTATCACGTTTTTGACGTTCTCAACTCACACTATCCCTCGATCAAGAGTGAAGCTGGTAGGTTAGAGCACTATTGGTTCTACACCCTACTTGAACATCAGTCTTAACTCTCAAAGATAAAACAAATCTACTTTGCCGGCTTTTAGTACTAATTACACGACTGAGTACTTTTCAAAGCTGAGTGAACACACAAAGCACGATTAAGTCACATAAGCGACTTGTAATCTACACAAAGCACGATTAGTCTACACAAGCATGATTAAGCTGCATAAGCAGCTCTTAATCCCTATTTATTTGATTAATCCTTTATTAATTAAAACTCCATTATAAATATATGTATATATATATTTAAAATACCTTTGCCAAAGATATAGACATGTATACTACTATTTCACTATTCATTTCTACTCTTTTCAGTACTTCAAAACGTATTTATATAATTATCTTAAATGGCATAAGTATATTCACAAATCATTAACAAAAATTCTTACTTCAAAACGTATAGCTAAATGGGTCAAAAACAAATGTCATTAAAACATTGTTACTACAAACCCAAAGTCAATTCATTCTTGTCATTATCTTTAAAATATCCTTTTATAAAGATATGAGTATTCACAAAGGTTAAAGACAAATGTTACTTAACCATTTTTCACTACAAATCCAATACCATTTCACTTATAATTACCTTTAAAACGTTCTTTTAAGGATCTAACTATATTATTAAGTATAATAAAAAAGGGTTAAAAACAAATATTGCTCAAACATTGTTTAATATAAACCCAAAACCATTTTATACTAATTATTACCATTAATTCAAAGATCTAAGTATATCTATACTTCTTAAACAAGGTAATATACGTTTAATTGACTTTACCAAACCACTTGTTATAACATAACTGTTACAATCCAAAAACTTCTTTTATTCTTTAATAAAAGACAACTTACTTTTCCAAACGCATATATTTACTAAAACCTTTAAAAATGATACATATATTATTTGGTCAACTTTGATAGTTGTTTAATCAACTATCTAGTTCTAAAAATGATCGCTTATGGAAATCCAAATTTGTATACTTAACAAGTTTCCGACCATCTTAACTTACTATCCCTCGGTCAGGAGTGGACCTAGGTAGATTAGAGAGCTGGTTACATCTAGGCCATGCCTAAAAACTTCATTCTTAACTCTCATGGATTAAACAAGTTTACGTTATTGGTTTTTTAGTGTTAAGTTTTGGGATTAACGACTTTCCATAAACAAGTTACACAAACAAACACTCTTACGTCACTAAGCACTCTTAAACCACTTTGTAAAACATTTGTTTATAGTTTGGAACCCTTTAAGAATGATATATATACACTAAATTATTTATAATATAAAATATTTAGTAATAAAAACAATTTAAAAGGATATTATATTACAAAAGCATTTAATATTAATAAAATAATATACTAATTTTCTAAAAACTATTTACACTATAAATATACTTTAAATACTTATAATATGGTTTAAAACATTTACCTAAAATATTACTCGAAAATACTTATTTTATAAATTATTCAAAACTTCAAAAATACATGTTTTTCCTTCTATAAAAATAAGCCTCTTACTTTGATAATTCCTAATTAATTATTAAAAATATATTAAAATTCCAAACCACTTTTAAAATACTTTAATATAAGTTGGAAAACATCATTAAAATGATTGAAGTGAAATACTTAAATTTAAAGTCATTTCAAAGAAATTTAAACTCTCAACCGAGAAGACAACACTTCCAGAATGCTGTAAAAAGAGGTACAAAGGCAAAGATAGCCTTTCATAAATGCAACAGCCAAGCACTATTAAAGAGTGCGACTTTGGCCAGTTTTGATTCCTTAATTATACTGCCATTTTTCCATATGCAAAAAAACATTTTAGCACCCAATCTTTTATAGTAACTAGTATACACATAGTTCACAAATATGACGAGATAACCCTAAGGATCTCTCTATAAAAATTCATAGAAATGCCAAACACAAGACATTTCTAAAGTGCATTTATAGTGGCTATTGCTATAAAACCACTTCCAAAATCAAGGTCGATTCAACCTATGTTCAACCAAATCCTACGTATTTTTTTTCAAGGCTATGCAACAAGTCATACAAATTCATACAAGTCCATTTAAGTCCATAACCATCATTTACATATGCCTTTTTCTTTCGAAAGCAGGAATCAAAACAAATATAAGCAATATAAATTCAAGCACAGTAAACAAACAAACACAAACATATATACATGTCATATTCATTTAAGTGATGATTTAGCCCACCAAAACCATGTACAAACCATAATCAAGCCTTAACCTTTGCAATCACTTCCTACCTCAACCAAAAGACACCACCTCTAAATCATTTTGCCTCAGCCAAGCTCCATCACCGTCCCAATGCTCACGACCTCTTGGTGTTCCCCCCTTGTACCTCCTTTATTCCACTTCCAAGTTTTTAAGAGTTGTTTTCATGTTATTCTAAGATCCTTGGCCAAGTTTGGTTTGATTTGGAGTTTGTTTGAATAAATCTGAGAAAGATTAATGGAGATAGAAATGGATTAACACTAATTAGTTTCTACCATTTTCTTAATTTCCTAGAAAGTGATTAGCCTTAACTTTAAAAGTGTATTTGTAGGCTTGTATATGAGGTCACTACCACCTGCTACCTTCCATGAAAGGTCATTAAGCAGCCTCCATGTCATATGCTACCTATCCACCTCATTTCCTTAGAAAAATATCTCTTCTTTCTTTAGCAAATTACCGTATTACCCCCTTCTAAAAGCTTCCCATATGTGGCTTAGCGCAAAATATTTTTATTCCTTATTAATGCTTTCCTAAGTATTTTATTTTAGGTACAAAAAAGTTTGAACAACTTCTGATGAATAAAAAACTGTTTATCGATAAAACAATTTTCGGTCACATTATCAATATTTCTTAAAAGTACTTAATTTCTTAAATACTTTTCTAAAGTTACCGTCTTAGTTATTAATTATAATGGGGTAAACAAGGTTACCGTCTTAGTTATTAATCAATTTAATCACATTAAATCCAAGATACAAATATTTAAATAATTCAGATATTTAAATACGAAGTGTCCGAAATTACGGATCGTTACAATAATGCATCTACCTTGGGGAAATTTCAACAAATACATGCATGTATCTTACCTTGCCTAGTTAGTATATTAATAGTACTACACATAACATCTCTACCTCAAGGAAAGCTCAACAACTAAAGAGTATGCAGTGATCTATTAACATATAAATGGTAGAGGCCAGCTTATATTAGAGATTCATAACCTTTAATATATATATATATATTTAAGTGATATCAATCTACGAACAATGTATTTCTTGTGAAATACCCACATATTCAAGTGTACGATACATCTGAAATCACCATATGCATACGCTACAAATGTATTTGTTCCTTAAACTTGAGTTGGGTTTCTTAGTATTCTACCAATATTTTAAATTCACATTATACAAGTTCAATTTATTTACAATTATTTATAATTTATCTAAATATATAATATCTTATGTAATTTATTAATTAAATTATATTCAATTAAATTATTAAATGAATTAAAAAATTTAATAAAATTATTACAAAATTCAAAAGTTTGTTTTACTCATCTTAGACAATAAAAATGAATATTAACTATAACATTTATAGTTTTATATATACACATATATCGTTATATATGTACATTTTATTTTATTAATTAACATTTAACTAAAGTTAAATTGATATAAAATTTATTAACTTTGAAAATTTATTACTATTTACCTTAAATGTTTTAAGATAAATATGCACATATCAATATTGATTTATTAATTATCTATTTAATTAATCTAATTGATTAAATAGTTAAGAAAAAAATTGAAATTAATATATTAGTTTTCCAAACAAATTTTGAAAAATATTTTATAACATTTTAAAAAATTATTTTAACTTTTAAGTTCAAAATATCTTTTAGATTTTCAAATAGATTATGAAAATTAGCCCAAGGCCAGAAAACAATTCACGCCATTATGTTGGTGAAACCTTTAGGCTTACTTCATCCTTCGAGCCAGACCAGTAGCCAAATAGTGCAGAGTACTTATTACTTAAACCCAACCTTAGACACTACCTTTCTAAATGTCATACTAAATAGGCAGGCTTTAATTAAGCAGCCCTAACATTACTAATTTATATTACATTTACCATATGACTTTGATACCAATGAAGAAACCGGCTTGGGTCACAATGGTGAATTTCAAAAAAAATTCCCATCTCATGATCATTTATTGGGCCTCTGAAGTCTGAATGTATTTTAGACTCAATCTAAAATATTTTAAATAAAATATTTACTTTTTTTAAAAAGGTTTTTAAGTTTTATATATAGGCATATCAAATACATTTATATCCAAAACACTTATATCTAGTACATTTATACACACACACACACACACACATATATATATATATTGAAATATAAATCCATATAGATATGTATATTAAAATATTATTTTAATTTTAAAATACTTGTGGATTTGTATAATATTTTTTATTTTAAAAATATAAATCCATACGGATTTATATTTAAAAGGATTTTTTAAATACACAATAATTTAGAATAGTTTGAAAAATATTTATAACTTACTATTTATATTTTGGTTTTAATTTTTTTATATGCACACATGAAAAAAATGTTTTTTAAACATATACATATATGTATGTATGTATATAACTATAAATTAATGAATTTATTTGTATGTATTTATATGTATGTATACCAACTAAAAAGTTCTAATTTTAATTTGTAAAATCGTTTTTCACCTTTTAATTTTTTTAATGGTCGAAAATAAATTCATGTGTATATATCATATGAATATATGTTTTTTTATTCAATCTAAATGTGTGTGTATGTAAATCAAACAACCAATATATACATATACATATATGTATGTGTATATATATATATGTACATACGTACGTATGTATTTAAGTATGTATAAATTCTTAATAATACATTGATCCAATTTACACATGTATGTAGATATAGATGAATGTGTGTGTGTGTAATAGTACATAATTTTGTCATAATATGAAGCTTAGGATTAGCACATAAATATTGAATGAACTCCTTTTAGATTTAATATATACTCCTCTAGAAAGTGTAGCTGACTAGAGTTGTAACGATCCGTAAATTTTAATGGTTTTAATAACGTAATTAACTGAATTTTGAGAAATTTTAAATAATTAAATTTGGAAATGAAAATTTGATATTTGGAATACGTCTATATAAACATAGCATATGGTAAATTTTCATTAAAAAATATGGAAGTTTATTTTCTTGTGTAATTTTATTTAAAATTTAAATCAATTAATATTTGATGATAATAAATTATTTCTCCAACCTAAATATTTTTATATAATAAATTTGTAATCATCTTCTGAGTGAGACGTCATATTTCGTTTCGCCAAATTTGGAATGCTATTGCACCGATCATCTTATTTTCAGCGTTTTAGCAGCATTTTTGGTACCGAATATCGACTTTTGATAGAATGATCGTATTGTTGATATCTGTGTACCATTCTGTTCATCTTGTCATGCTGATCTCCGTAGTATATTCATTTCTGTAGTTTGAAGTCTGGGATGCAACGGTAACGATGAAACAGTTTACCGTGGTGGTACCAAATTTTGACTTTACACTTTACTTGGTTTTCATAATCTTACGTGTAGCTCAAACAAACAATTAATTGCTTCAGTAAATTTCAAGAAATCAAGGGACTTGACCATTACCATTACTTTTATTTATATATTCACTCAGAATTTATGATGGTTGTTTCGTTCTCTCTCTCCACTCTCTTCATTTCCTTTCTGTTCCTTTTGAAAAAGAATTAAATTTTATATATTTGTGTTGCATGCTCCTCTACCTAACTTCGGCTACCCTCTGCCGATTCATCAGCCTGACCCAAGCGCCTAGCTCGACTCACATCACCTTCCATCTTGCACGCATCTCCTTCCTAACCACTTCCGCCTCCTCCTCTATCTCGCATACCCTCGGCCTCCCAGCGCTCCACTTTTCCTCCGGCCCTCCTCTCTTTCCCCATGTTAGTAGGAAGCCGTACCTCTTTCCCCTTCCACCTCAAGGCCAGCAAACCTCTCCACGTCGGCCTCTCCTCCCTCTCCTCCCCTCTCCAAGCAATGGCCAAGACCACCCAGCCTACCCACGGCCAGCAAGCCCAATTCTCACCGTGTCAGCCGCACCTTTCTCTTATTATATAGGTATTGTGAAATTTGTTTTAAAGTATTATTTACACACACACACATATATATATATATATATATATATATATATATATATATATTATGTTAGTGTTTATATACATATGTTGTTTATATACATTAGTTGTATGAAATATTTGTTTATATGTGATATTTATAATATATGTTATATAAAGTATATGAAAGGTTTGCATATATAAGTAAGTTATATGATCTGCTACATTATAAGTTGGCTATGTTTAAGGAATTTAAATTTGAATGTTTGCTGGGTGTGTTAGAATATATATGTTATGATCTGATTTTATATAAATATAGTATAATAATTAGGATCTGTTACTTATATATGTACTAGTTTATATGCATAATATGTCAGTGTAGCCTGTATATGAAAGTATACAGTTTTAGTATTGATTTTTCTTTATAATATAAATATATTGATATATATATATGGGTATATACTGTTTACATATAAAGGTTGTTTCCCATGTTCTTCTATGTTGACAGAAGCTTGTATATATTAGCACATGTATGCTTTGGTGACTGAAGCTATATATGTTCCATATATAATTGTTTATATATATGTTATGTATATAAGTTTGATTTTTATGTGTTTAATAGATATGGATTGGAAAATGTATAACATGAATATTTTTATTTAGTATGTGATTTAATGTTTTTTTTAAGTATTGTTTTGCTAGTATATATTTTATATAAAGTTACTGTATATGTATCCAGTTTTGAAAGTATATAATATAAGTTGTATATGATTACATATTAATTTATGTAAATGAGTATACATTAGTTGGTTTTCAAATTTATATATGGAGACTTTGTTTTATGTGTTTGAACTAAATATTAATTTGATATATATGTTTAAATTGATTATTGAATATATCTATACACACACATATATAGATATTTTCAAATGAACATACATAATATATGTAAGTATTTTACATTTTAAATAAGTATATATATATATAAGTATTTATTTCAACATATTATATATATATATATGTTTGACTTTAATATATGAGTTTTAGTTTACAGCAATAGATTTGGAATACATATATATTTAATTTAATATGTGTTTAAATTTAGAATATGACTTTATATATATATATATATATATAGTTATATATATATATGTTCACTTATACCATTGATCATCATCAATCCAGTTTTGATTTGATTTCCTCAATTCCAAGCTATCAGCTTTGCTCGTCAAATTCGCCTTCAACCTTGCTTTGCTTTGGAATCCGTGCTCGGATTCGAAACTCATCTCACTGTCGAATTTCTCTAGCCTCGAAAGGTGAGCAATCACTCACGAATAACATTCTTATATTTATTAAGTTTGATTTCACTTGAAACGACAATTGAAATATGCTGCTAAATTGCACCATTAATTATATAATTGCGGTATATGATATGCCATTATCAGTATCTATTCACCTATGAGATATGACACCATATCCCGTTGTTTATATTTTACCTAATTTATCACTAATGATATACGCCTGTGTTGATATGTTATATTTTTATCACATTTGTTCTCACTCTACAAGTTCCCTGTTAGTTAAAAAACTCCCTATGGGTTGAAATGGTACATACCCGAACGATCTTGTAGAATAGGAGAAAATCGTTATGGGTTGAAATGATAAACCCAAGCGATTTTCATTGATTTTGAATTTGGGATTGCGGGTTGAAATGATATATACCCGTAGATATTTAAATTGCGGATTGAAATGATAAATATCTGTATCACTTGACCAAAGGATAGAAAATTATATACGGACACCATTGGTCTATACTTTGAAAGTGATTTCCAAAGTTTTGAAAGGAAATATATGGTTTTAATAAATATTGATTTTTAAATATAATATATATAGGCTATTTTATACGTATAAAATCTTGATTTTAAAATAATATGTTTTGGAAATTTTAATTTATAAGTTTGTTTTGAAAATATAATTTTTAAGATTTTAATTATAATTTTATTATTTTAAAATATATAAAAATAGATTTTAAAAAAATTAATGATAAGATTTAACTTAATAAAATTAATTTAATTAGTATATAATATGTTTAAGTATTTACTTAAATTCATATTAATATTTTAAAAATAGATTTTATAACTTTAATAATAAAAGGTAAGGAAGATAAATTAATGTTGACTTGGAATTTAAATTGGTTAAAAATTGAATTTAAATAAGAATTGAATTGAACTTATTAGTTTTTTAGATTTTGAAAGATATGATTTATAACTTGATTTGATAAAAAGTGATTAAATGAATATTCTCAACTTTAAATAAAATTGAGACTGAATATTTAATATTGATTTAAATATATAAATTGGGATTTAAATAAATTGTTATTAAATGGTTAAGTGAATATATTCCAATTTGAATATAAATTAAAGTTAAACGTTGAAATATAAATGAAATTTATATATTGTAAATGTTTGAATATTTAAACTTGAATCTTTGAACTTTAAAGTTAATGGTTAAACTGGAATTGATTTAACTTGAATTTTGGAATTTAAAATGATTTGAATTGACTTGCGAAACTGGAGGAACTAGTTTTATTATATAAAGTATTTTAATATATATACTGTTTTCAATACCTAAACAGTTTAGGTTGGAACTATATTGGTTTCAAAGTGTTATGATTTCAAAGTGTTATGATTTCGAAAGTGCTATAAATTTTAAAGTGTTACGATTCTGAAAATGAATATTATTTTAAAGTGAATAATGATATTCAATTGATATGGTTTTGAAATGAATATGGTATTTTGATATGAAGTATGAACTATTTTGAAATGAAACCACGGTGTGAAATAAGTGTTTGGTTGTTAAAGAGATCAGGATCAGATATTGTCATACTCTCTTCCAATACTGAAAACCACTTTAACAACTGTGTACGTGGTGGAGATTCCAGAATGAAGTAGGGTGGTTTGGTGATGATTCCATATGGTATTTACGTAGCCCTGACTCCCGTGATTCAGCTTGATGCGGCTAAAACAGGAGCGACGCCGGGCCAAGTGAGGTCATTCCTCCGATCGGACACATTTCTTCGATAACATTCTACTGCTTTTGTGATTTGATTGAGTGCACCCTTTGATTTAGGAGTGTGTCACGAGGTAGGCGGTAGTAGCTGCTATACGTTACCACCATTCCGGATCCGCAAATGGTATATCTACCCTGGCATTGCCTCGAGTGCCTTGTCGCATGCCTTATCGCGCCTTCTATGAGTTTGTTTTGTACCGTACCTATGTGGTGTCCTCTGTGTAAACCACCGGTTTGGTGGAGCGTACGGCATTGTATAGACTACGGGTATATATAAAATGTGTTAAGGGGGATATGGGTAATGCCTTAACGCTATTTTAATACTTTTACTTTACTATAGACATATTATAATAGCGTATATTACTACATAGTAGATAGTTCCACGGATCCTTAGAGGATGGAAATCCCAACTATCCTATAACTTACTTGTATTTCAGTTGACATTTCACTTGAGTTAAATTTATTAATATATAAGAATGTTAATCCTGACTCGAGTGTTTCGTGTTTTGCTTTATGCTCGGGTCAGACTGAGTGTCACAGCATTTGAGACTCACCTTTGGAGGTTGGAGCTTTGCTTGAAGATCTTTCTTATCTATACAGCTTTTCCAATTGATTCGTTCAGGGATGTCATCTGTTTGTATTCGAGACTTTATTGTATTTGAGATATTATGTTGTATTTTATTTCAAACTATGTTGTTTATTTAGTAGCTTCATGAACTACTATTTATATTTTCCGCTGCCTATTGTTATATTACTATGTGTTTGTGATTCTGTGATTGATCTGTGATTGATTTATTTACTTTATATGCTGAGTTTTGCCAAATATAAAAATTAACAATCTGATATTTTGACCAATTCAAGTCCGACATGTGTGGATGCGAATGGTTCGAAATACCGGGTCGTTATAGTTGGTATTAGAGCTCTGGTTTAGGCAAAACTTAACATATAGAGTAAATTTAATTACAGAATCATGTTTCGTTCGAGCTTAAATTTCTTCCTCTTGGATTCGAATTTCCTTTGAATTTTGGAGCCTCTCCTCTGTTCTAAAATTCATACTTGTCTTTCCCTATTCGTATTCTTTTGATACTGAAGCATCCCATAGCTTCATTCTTTTGGGTGACTCATCCCATCGGCGGTCCCGCCAACATCTGTATGATTTGTAAAGGGGTGAAACTCCTTTACAACAGGCGTCGATTCACCGGAGATTTCTACGTCCTCGGTTTTAGATGTTGTTATTTCTGGAATAACCCGAACTGTTCTCTAGTAGACGACCCAGGTAATTATCTTCTAATCGAATGTCGATAACCCCTGGATAAGTGGGCAGTTTATCTTTTACTTGATGATCAGCCTAGTATTCTTGACTCCACCCCGATATTTAGAGATTATCCTGATATTGGGTGAAGTCATTTCTCCACCTCACAAGCGGGAAATTGAATTTCTGTATCGATCTTATTCCTGGAAATCTCGGTTGACCCAGTTAAGATCGCCCGCGATTAATATTAGTCTATCCATTCTTTCCTCTTTGTAATTCGTTTATCTTATCTCCCTTTCGAGCCTATCTTCTTAGTTGAAATTCTTTTGATTAGAATCCATCTAAATTGAATCTCTATCCTTGTTCTAAGATACCTTCTTGAATCATCCTATGAGGGAGTGTATTTGTAATTAATATAAAAATGTTTTATATTGTGTTGTTTGAGTAGTTAAGTTTGAATTTTTGAGTTTCGATCGATTCGTCTGATCAACGATATCGATAAAAAATCCCAAAAACACTTGAACAGAGCAAACTGACACAATATTATTTTCAAAATTTGCAAATGAAATAATTTTTTGTATGATTATATTTTACATATAAAGGTATAATATTTTGAAATTATATAGTTAAATAATTTGGTTGTTAGGAATGATAATGCTAGATTATCGTTTATTGTTTGTCAACTCTGCTAAATCATTTTCTATTGTTCTAAGTCATAAGGTGTTGGAATTTTATAAACATGGTTTATTTGATTTGAAAATGATATGAATTTATATTAAGAATTTGAGAATTCAATTTTCGGTATTGTCACGTACGGGAATTTTCGACTTTCGAAAATTCGACATCGATACTCACTTTATCGACTGCCGAGCAATCGAGTGCCGGAAACTCCAGTAGTGAGGGTTTTAGAAAGAAGAAAAAAAAGTAGAAGAAGAAGGAACAGAAAGAAAAAGAATAACGTCACGGAAGAACAACAGAACAGAAAACAATATCAGAATCTTACACATCGCAGCGGAATAACATATAATAGATAATCAATAGTCTTTTAAAACAAAGAACTATATCAGTTTATACATACATCAATCAGAGTCAATATACAACAATGGACAGTTTTATAAACTTGTCCTCATACAGAATACACAGCGGAATAGATACTATCAGATACAAATACTACGTCTCGCCATCCAGCTTATCTCCAAAGCTCCAGAATATCCAGACTATCCTGATAACATAACTCTAGGCTGCCCGTGTGGAAATTGGTGGGCATCCAGAGTTTAGAAGGGAACAATAAACTCCGAGTCAGTCATGGTGACTGGTGTGAGATCGTAAAACAGTTATTCTTTATAACAACAAAATAATTTTTAAAGTCAATTCGCAATGCTTTTGGAAAATGAAACTACCATAAGACCTCCCGCCACACACACAATGCAAACGCAGAATTGGAGGAGATTTCTTCTTATGATAGTCAAAGATGCTTACTACGCAAAAATCAAATTCTTTTTGATATTATTATTAGTGCATAGTGTAAAAAACATTTCGAAAGTATAATATTAATCTTAGCCAACATACGACCAGTATCGTATGCCTACTATAGCTACCATCTAAACAGTGGTGACCACCGTACGTAAATGGCAGGTTCTACAACTAATACCGTACAAGTCACGTATTGGAGTTTGGATTTCCAACAAATGGTCAGGCTAAGGAACTTCCTATCCACGATGGGTACGTCCCTGGAATAGACGACCCGAGAACCTAACCGGATCTCTGCCAACACAAGGCCGGGTTACCTCTGCAAAAATAGGTAACTACTGACACGCGTATGCCATCCCCCGATCGTAACCGATCTTCCCGAGGATCCCCGATTTCCAACAAACCACATAGATAATAATGCAGCAACCACATAGGTTAAGTATCTGGGCTCCATACCATGATACCACCTCTATCCAGAAGGAATGACATACACTAAGGGGCGCTACTCCCTAGAACCTTGCTGCATCCTTCCTGTTTCGACCATTTCCGGGGTGTGAGGCTCGACGAAGTCTCGTCCACAAAGCTACGCTTTCTCAAAAAGCCCTGCTTCGGGTCAAACAAAATGATCAACCATTGATCACAAAGATATAAGATCAAACAAATGATCATATCACAAATGATCAAACACTGATCATTTCACAGCAACACTCAGTGTGCCACGTTACCAAATTGGGATATATCGCTGATAAATTTCAACTACATAACCTCTGAGCTCATACGTCTCAGAGAAGGGTGTTAAGCTAAGAGAATAAATTCTCCGCCACCAACAGAAATGTATTTGAAAGAAATCAGCTTTATATCTCAAATTGTAACGTCAGACACACAATCCATACAAGTCTGTTCCGGGATCGAACAGAACCGAAGGCACTTCTCACGAAGCCCTTGCATATTCGGATAAATTTCTAATCACGTCCGGACTTCCCGTCACTAAGGGTGATAAAACCTCTAAACCGGAGATCAACCGATGTAGAGTAACTCGACGGTAATCCTTCCGTTTCAAAAATATCCGGTCTTCAACACCGGTCTTCGAATGCAATTCATAACGACGTATCACATATTCGGAATGGGTTATACGACCCCATGGTCCTTTCCCTGTTAACCCGAATAGTGAGCGATTTTTCAAAAATAAGTGTGGCATTCAAATTCATCCAATTCACAACAAATACCTATCTAAGGTAATTATTGATAGTCGGTTATTTAACTATCAATAAAGATGCGCAACATCATCAGATTCCAAATAATTTCCCAAATTATTTCATCTTCAAAAAATATCTTTACTAGATATATAATTTCCACACTTCAAAAATAAATCAATATTTATTTTTAAATAACTTCCCTTTCTTTTATAAATTCCATAGTGAATTTATATTTTCAAAATATCTACTGATATACGATTTTCAATCGTTTTCAAATATTCATTTTCGATTTATCTTTAAGAAGATAAAATCTCAAAACGTTTCGTTTCATTTTGGAAAACATTCCATACTTATTTAATAATAAGTGTTTCACAAATCTTTTATTTTCAACATTTGAAAATATTCGATATACTTAAATCAATATTAAGTATATATTTCGTTCTTTAAGGAAATCATTTACTATATCAACATTTGTTTGAGTCAAAACGAATGTTACGTAAAACATCGTTACGACGACTCAAAATCACTAGTATAGGGATTCGAAATTTAGATAGATATATAAATTCCAATACTATATAAAACATTTCCTTTCGGAAATCATTTACTATAACAACAGTGTTATAGTCCATCATTTCCTTATTTTTCGAAAACGTCTATTTCAACAATAAATGTTGAAATCTATGATTTCGATAGTTCACACGTTTTAAAACATCTTTTAAAACAATTAACTTCATTTCATAATATCGCTTTCCCAAAACCCTATCCATTTTATTTAAAAAAAAAAATATTCACTGTCCAAAATCGTGAATATACTTCACTAACCACATTGCAGTCCTTTCTACACATTTTATTTCAATAGAGATTCGCTATCCAAAATCGCGGATATATCTTCTATAGAAATCTTCTATATTAAATTTATCCAATTCAATCTATTTCGAATTTATAAACACAGTTATAAATTCTATTTCTATTTTAATAACAATCTCGACTTATAAATCTTCTTTTTATCAACTTCTATATTTTTACTTATCAAAATAAGTGATTTCGGATTTATAAACAACTTTTATAAATTCCAATTCTATTTATAAAAACTTCAATCCCAAATAAATTTCGATATTGATTTCAAAATTTATTTTCAACTTTAAATAAAATTTCCATACTGATTTCTCAAAAATTCTTTTCCAAATATTAAATCAATTACAGATTGATTTCTAATTTTATTTATCACTACTAAATAAATTCCTTATTTTCCTCAAATTACTCAACATCCTGTTTTTAAATGGATTCTTCAAATTGAAATCATTTTACATTGATTTCCCAAATCGTTTCAATTTACCAATTAAATCTCTAATTGGATTTCCAACTTATCTCCTTTTAAATAAATTCCTTTTTAAGAAGATAAATTTCAATTATTTCTTTCAATCTATTTAAAAATCCAGATTTTAAATTAATTTCCTCAATTTAAAATCACTATTATATGAAATTCATTTATTTAACATTTTCACTTAATTCTGGAAATAAATTCGATAAGATTTTAAAAATTAACTTATTATACTTTAAAAATTCCTTTCTTCAAAATTTCTTCAATTTCAAAAATTGATTCACTTAGAAATTTTCTACTTGGATTTCAAAAATTCAATTTCGTTTATCTTTGGAATCCAATGATGTTAAACATCCATTCAGCTAAATTTTAGCTTTTCAAACAATTTCCAGATATCAATTCAATAACATCAATAATCATTCACAGATTATCACATCACAGTAGAAATAAATTCAATCAATGTGAGGGGTCCAGTTGGATCCCTCCAACCTGTTTCCCTGCATCCAAAGACGTTAGCACAATACCAATTCCGCTCCAGTACGGAATTATCGCGGTATATGGGTTTTATAAAAATTCGCTTACTAACGGCGCAATAGGGTCTCATCCGCTATACGAGGCGGGAAATCATCAATCCAATATATACATATGCCAATATGTATATATTGCTATATATATAGATATATATCCTACTATATCTAATATCACATCCAAATAGCAATCATCAATCAATAACTGTATAAATCCATTTCAATCGAGTGAGAAAAATCTCACCTTAGCTTTTATTTTGCTTTCCAATTCAAACCGGCTTATTTTTTTGGTTCCAGTTTGTTTTCTCCAAGTTTTGACCTTGTAGAACAATGTATAAATTTATTAATATTCGAATTTAATCGAATCAAAAAATTTCGTTTTGATAGTTTTAATTAACCAATTTCTCCTTTAATAATTTATTTAACAAACATTAAATTTAAAAACTACATCTCCTTTAATAAATTAAATTTTCTAACCATTTAAATTTAAGCAAATGTTTTCTTTTATCTGCCTATCTATAAAAATCAAATAATTAAATTTTCATTTCATTTCTTTTACTGCCAGTATAAAAATTTGAAACTGTATAATATTTTCCTGATAACAAGTATTTTAATTACAATCAAATTTAACAACAAAAATTTATACCTTTCTTGACAGAATCGAATGAACCCCAAATCGCCTGAACGCTGCCACCATCGCACGCCTACGCGAGCTTGCCGTCGCGCCTCACCATCTCCAGCCGCGGTCGTCAAGGCGTCGCGCAATCCCCAACCCTAACAGCTCCCATCCCACATCGCATCACCGATGCTCGAATCCCCCACGCGCGCGAAATCCCCTTCCAGACATCACCGTTCCACCGAGAACGCCTTCAGCCTTCGATCGAACGCGAGCTTCGCGAGTTTTCCCCTGGCACTACTGCTGCCCTAGCTTGACCACACGTGTGCCACCGTGACCCAGTCGCGAGCTTCACCGCGAACGTCTCCAGTACCACGCGAACGCACACGTGGCCATCGACCATCCACACCACCTCCTTCCACGCCTCCAGGTCACCGCGATACTCATCTCCGCAAACCCTAAGGAGAGCTCGAGCTTCCTGCCCATCGCGATAATATTGAGTCGCGAGCGATTCGAACTAATTGATGCCGGGAAGAAGAAAAGATGTCGCCATTGATTTGATATTTTTTTTTTCTTTCTTCTCTGCGAATCGATTTTGAAATGGAAAATGAAAACGAGGGGAATATCGATTTAAACTAGAAGAATTTGTTTCTTGGCCATTTTCGTTTGATTTTTAAAACTGGAAAGGGGAGTATCGTTCGCCATTTTTTATTCTCAAACGAACGAACGAAAATAATTTGTTTGAAATTTTTCTCTAAATCGAAACAGAAGAAGACGTGATTCCAGGGAACGAGATGATGGTGTTTTGTACGAGAGGAGATATTTGCGTGCTGAAGTTAACAGGCTACAATGTTTTGAGTTGAGGCCAAAAGTGCTGATGTTGACCAAATACAAATTCAAATTTAAATCGAATTCGTTTTAAAACTTCAATGCGTTTATCTATCGTGTGCACACATATAAACACCGAAAAATACGATATTTGAAATCCGACAACAATTCAACGTTACGGACCCAATGGAACTGGTTTCGTCGAATTCCGAGACTGCGCCTCGGACGGCTATTTTTAAATATCGGTTCAAACGATAAAATTTTTAAACTGAACAAAACAGTTTCAAATTTAATTCTGAAAGTCCTATTACCCTCAGAATTATCAATACGAATTTTAAAAGGTTTTGAAATATTTTTCTTCAACTTTAAATTGAAGATTCAAATTTTTATTTAGCATTCAATCGATTAAATTTTAAAGTTTAATCGCAAATTTCAAAGTTATATCGGGAATTCAAATTAAATCATCGTTCAAATATTTAAAATTAATTAAATATCCTCAATTTAATTTGTTCGAAATTCTGGGTCGTTACAGGTATTTTCAAAAATTTGATTTTCAAAGTTTTGAAATTTTATTATTTGAAAGTATTTTCGAATGAAAATTTGTTTTCATAAATTTTTTAAAAGAAGTGAGTCAGTACTCTCCTCGTTTGTCGCTGGAAAATAATTTCGGTGATGACTGCAGCATCATCGATATTCATTTTCGAGTCTCGAAGGGGAGAGACCACTTAGTAGCTTTGCTACACTTTTGTGTTGGGAAATGGATTTGATTTAGATTCCCGGTGTGATTTATAAAATATATTAGTATATGTATATATTTATCTCAAAATGATTAGAAGGGGAACCGGAAATTTGATTCTTAAATTCCGTGTTAAGTTAGGGTTTTCTATTATTAAAAGGAATCAAAATTTTTGAATATTTGAAGTATTTGAAATTTAAGTTGAAAATAAACCAACTTGAAATAGTTGAATTTGAATAAAACTTATTTGTATAATACTAAATTGCATTCTAATATACATAACTTACCTAAAATATTCAAAAAGTTAAAATGTTAGGGTGTATATATAGTTAAAAGTTATACAAGAGGAAACGTAAGTAATAAATTCTTCAAACTAAAATTTGGCTTAATATAAATGTTGTAAATAAAAGAAATTTGTATAGTATTTAATTACACTCAGAACCTTAATATAACTTACCTAGAAATAGTTAAATGTGAATAGGTAATTGAATAATATACAATATAAATGTGGGCAATAAGATGTCCAAATGATATTTTGTTCAGGGAATTTATAAATAATAAATTGAATAATGAATTGAACAATAAAAAGAGAATTAATGGATTGAATAATAAATGGATATAATAAATGTTTATACACTTAATATAGGCTGTAAAATGTGTCAAGTGGAATAAATTAAATGTTATTTAAGAAAATAAATATGAAGTTAGGAATAGTTGAAATTGAGTTTTAGTGGAATCAACTTAGCTGAAGATAAATGGATAAAATAAATGAGTTAATTTAAAAATGAATTTGTTTGAAAGAAATGTTGATAAAATGAAAGAAAATCAATTTTAAATTGAATGACTATTTATTAGTTGAATAAAATAGATTAAACCAAATTATTGAATATTAATAAATTTAAACTGAAAATTTATATGGTTTTGAATTAATTGTTTATTTATATTTCAAATCTATTTTTCTTTCCGGTGGTTTCTATCTCCTACCTCCTTCCTTTTCGGGGACGAAAAGTTTTGAGTCGGGGAGAATGTAACAACCCGTAAATTTTAATGGTTTTAATAACGTAATTAACTGAATTTTGTGAAATTTTAAATAGTTTAATTTGGAAATGAAAATTTGATATTTGGAATGCGTCTATATAAACATAGCAAATGGTAAATTTTCATCAGAAAATATGGAAGTTTATTTTCTTGTGTAATTTTATTTAAAATTTAAATCAGTTAATATTTGATAATAATAAATTATTTCTCAAACCTGAATATTTTTGTATAATAAATTTGTAAATCATCTTCTTAGTGAGACGTCATATTTCGTTTCGCCAAATTTGGACTGCTATTGCACCGTTCATCTTATTTTCGGCGTTTTAGCAGCATTTTTGGTACCGAATATCGACTTTTGATAGAATGATCGTATCGCTGATATCTGTGTACTGTTCTATTTGTCTTGTCATGCCGATCTCCGTAGTATATTCATTTTTGTATTTTGAGGTCTGGGATACAACGGTAACAATGAAACAGTTTACCGTGGCGGTACCAAATTTTGACTTTACACTTTCCTTGGTTTTCATAATCTAACGTGCACCCCAAACAAACAATTAATCGCTTCAGTAAATTTCACGAAATCAAGGGACTTGACCGTTACCATTGCTTTTATTTATATATTCACTCAGAATTTATGATGGCTGTTTCATTCTCTCTCTCTACTCTCTTCATTTCCTTTCTTTTCCTTTTGAAAAAGAATAAAATTTTATATATTTGTGTTGCCTGCTCCTCTACCTAACTTCGGCTACCCTCTGCCGATTCAGCAACCTGACCCAAGCGCCTAGCTCGACTCACATCACCTTCCATCTTGCACGCATCTCCTTCCATACCACTTCCGCCTCCTCCTCTCTCTCGCATACCCTCGGCCTCCCAGCGCTCCACTTTTCCTCCGGCCCTCCTCTCTTTCCCCATTTCAGTAGGAAGTCGTGCCTCTTTCCCCTTCCACCTCAAGGCCAGCAAACCTATCCACGTCAGCCTCTCCTCCCTCTCCTCCCCTCTCCAAGCAATGGCCAAGACCACCCAGCCTACCCACGGCCAGCAAGCCCAACTCTCACCGTGTCAGCCGCACCTTTCTCTTATTATATAGGTATTGTGAAATTTGTTTTAAAGTATTATTTACACACACACACACACACACACATATATATATATATATATATATATATTATGTTAGTGTTAATATACATATGTTGTTTATATACGTTAGTTGTATTATATATTTGTTTATATGTGATATTTATAATATATGTTATATAAAGTATATGAAAGGTTTGCATATATAAGTAAGTTATATGATCTGCTACATTATAAGTTGGTATGTTTTAGGAATTTAAATTTGAATGTTTGCTGGGTGTGTTAGAATATATATGTTATGATCTGATTTTATATATATATTATAACAATTAGGATCTGTTGTTTATATATGCACTAGTTTATATGCATAATATGTCAGTGTAGCCTGTATATGTAAGTATTGATTTTTCTTTATAATATAGATATATTGATATATATGGGTATATACTGTTTACATATAAAGGTTGTTTCCCCTGTTCTTCTATGTTGATAGAAGCTTGTATATATTAGCACATGTATGCTTTATTGATTGAAGCTATATATGTTGCATATATAATTGTTTATATATATGTTATGTATATAAGTTTGATTTTTATGTGTTTAATAGATATGGATTGGAAAATGTATAACATGAATATTTTTATTTAATATGTGCTTTAATGTTTGTTTTAAGTATTGTTTGGCTAGTATATATTTTATATAAAGTTACTATATATGTATCCAATTTTGAAAGTATATAATATAAGTTGTATACGATTACATATTAATTTATATAAATGAGTATATATTATTTGGTTTTCAAATTTATATATGGAGACTTTGTTTTATCTGTTTGAACAAAATATTAATTTGATATATATGTTTAAATTGATTATTGAATATATATATATATACACACATATATGGATATTTTCAAATGAACATACATAATATATGTAAGTATTTTACATTTTAAATAAGTATATATATATATATAAGTATTTATTTCAACATATTATATATATATATATGTTTGACTTTAATATATGAGTTTTAGTTTAAAGCAATAGTTTTGGAATACATATATATTTAATTTAATATGTGTTTAAATTTAGAATATGACTTTATATATATATATATAGCTATATATATATATATATATATATATATATGTTCACTTATACCATTGATCTTCATCAATCCAGTTTTGATTTGATTTCATCAATTCTAAGCTATCAGCTTTGCTCGTCAAATTCGCGTTCAACCTTTCTTTGCTTTGGAATCCGTGCTCGGATTCGAAAATCATCTCACTATCGAATTTCTCTAGCCTCGAAAGGTGAGCAATCACTCATGATTAACATTCTTATATCTATTAAGTTTGATTTCACTTGAAACAACAACTGAAATATGCTGCTAAATTGAACAGTTAATTATATAATTGATGTATATGATATACCATTATCAGTATATGTTCAACTATGAGATATGACACCATATCCCGTTGTTTATATTTTATCTAATTTATCACTGATGATATACGCATGTGTTGATATGTTATATTTTTATCACATTTGTTCTCACTCTGCAAGTTCCCTGTTAGTTAAAAAAACTACCTATGGGTTGAAATGGTACATACTCGAACGATCTTGTAGAATACGAGAAAATCGTTATGGGTTGAAATGATAAACCCAAGCGATTTTCATTGATTTTGAATTTGGGATTGCGGGTTGAAATGATATATACCCGTAGATATTTAAATTGTGGATTGAAATGATAAATATCCATATCACTTGACCATAGGATAGAAAATTATATACGGACACCGTTGGTCTATACTTTGAAAGTGATTTCCAAAGTTTTGAAATGAAATATATGGTTTTAATAAATATTGATTTTTAAATATAATATATATAGGCTATTTTATATGTATGAAATCTTGATTTTAAAATAATATTTTTTGGAAATTTTAATTTATGAGTTAGTTTTGAAAATATAATTTTTAAGATTTTACATATAATTTTATGATTTTAAAATATATAAAAACAGATTTAAAAAAAATTAATAATTAGATTTAACTTAATAAAATTAATTTAATTAGTATATAATATGTTTAAGTATTTACTTAAATTCATATTAATATTTTAAAAATAGATTTTATAACTTTAATAATAAAAGGTAAGGAAGATAAATTAATGTTGACTTGGAATTTAAATTGGTTGAAAATTGAATTTAAATAAGAATTGAATTGAACTTATTAGTTTTTGAGATTTTGAAATATATTATTTATAACTTGATTTGATAAAAAGTGATTAAATGAATATTCTCAACTTTAAATAAAATTGAGACTGTATATTTAATATTGATTTAAATATATAAATTGGGATTTAAATAAATTGTAATTAAATGGTTAAGTGAATATTTTCAAATTTGAATAAAATATGAAGTTAAACGTTGAAATATAAATGAAATTTATATATTGTAAATGTTTGAATATTTAAACTTGAATCTTTGAACTTTAAATTTGAAATGGTTAAACTGGAATTGATTTAACTTGAATTTTGGAATTTAAAATGATTTGAATTAACTTGCGAAATTGGAGGAACTAATTTTATTATATAAAGTATTTTATTATATATATTTTTTTTTCAATACCTAAACAGTTTAGGTTAGAACTGTTATGATTTCAAAGTGTTATGATTTCAAAAAGTGTTATGATTTCAAAGTGTTACGATTTCAAAAAGTGTTATGATTTCAAAGTGTTATGATTTCGAAAGTGCTATAAATTTTAAAGTGTTACGACTCTGGGAATGAATATTATTTTAAAGTGAATAATGATATTGAATTGAAATGGTTTTGAAATGAATATGGTATTTTGATATGAAGCATGAACTATTTTGAAATGAAAGGACCACGGTGTGAAATAAGCATTTGGTTGTTAAAGAGACCGGGATTGGACATTGTCATACTCTCTGCCAATATCGAAAACCACTTTTAACAGCTGTGTACGTGGTGGAGATCCAGAATGAAGTAGGATGGTTTGGTGACGATTCCATATGGTATTTACGTAACCCTGACTCCCGTGAGTCAGCTTGATGCGGCTAAAACATAAGCCACGCCGGGCCAAGTGAGGTCATTCCTCCGATCGGACACATTTCTTCGATAACATTCTATTGCTTTTGTGATTTGATTGGGTGCATCCTTTGATTTGGGAGTGTGTCACGAGGTGGGCGGTAGTAGCTGCTAAGCGTTACCAGCAGTGCGTATCCGCAAACGGTATATCTACCCTGGCATTGCCTCAAGTGCCTTGTTGCTTGCCCTATCGTGCCTTCTACGAGTTTGTTTTGTACCGTACCTATGTCGTGTCCTCTGTGTAAACCACCGGTTTGGTGGAGCGTACCTCATTGTATAGACTATGGGAATATATAAAATGTGTTAAGGGGGATATGGGTAAGGCCTTAACGCTATTTTAACACTTTTACTTTACTATATACATATTATAATAGCGTATATTACTACATAGTAGATAGTTCCACGGATCCTTAGAGGATGGAAATCCCAATTATCCTTTAAGTTGCTTGTATTTTAGTTGACATTTCACTTGAGTTAAATTTATTAATATATAAGAATGTTAATCCTGACTCGAGTGTTTCGTGTTTTGCTTTATGCTCGGGTCAGACTGAGTGTCACAGCATTTGAGACTCACCTTTGGAGATTGGAGCTTTGCTTGAAGATATGTCTTATCTATTCAGCTTTTCCAGTTGATTTGTTCAGGGATGTCATCTGTTTGTATTCGAGACTTTATTGTATTTGAGATATTATGTTGTATTTTATTTCAAACTCTGTTGTTTATATAGTAGCTTCATGAAGTACTATTTATCTTTTCCGCTGCCTATTGTTATATTACTTTGTGTCTGTGATTCTGTGATTCTGTGATTGATCTGTGATTGATTTATTTACTGTATATGCTGAGTTTTGCCAAATATAAAAATTAACAATCTGAAATTTTGAGCAATTCAAGTCCGACATGTGTGGATGCGAATGGTTCAACATACCGGGTCGTTACAAGAGTGAATACCATTAATTACAAATAAGTTTATTTGATTCGAATTTGAGCTGGAAATGAAAGGGAATATCCCTTGAGATTTGCAGCCAAGAGAGGTAGGGGTTTGGAGGCTAAGAGTGTTCTTAAATTAAGATAGGACCTGTGGTTTATATATGCAACTAGATGGAGTAAAGGAGGAGATCTTGATCTCCTTGTTTACCTCTTTTCTGTGCCAGTTCAAAACTAAATATTTCAAACAAATGTCACCTCTCCCCTCATTAGTATGGTCGGCCATATATGGATCTACTGGACCTATGTATATTTCCAAATTCAATCAATATTATTCATTTCAAATCAATTTAAATGTTTATCGATATCGTGGATTGATATGTACATATATAACTATTATATACGTATTTTATTAAACATAATTCAAATAAATCAAATAAAATTTAATAATTAATATTTCATAAATATTAGTTAATCTAATTAATTTATAACATTTGTAATTTAATTGAATCATATGGTATATAGGATATTCAACATTGAAGTTGTGCGACTCAAAGGTGTAAATTCAATTAGCGATTAATATCGAACAATTCGAATATTTATGTTCATACGTCACCTTAGCTTGTGATGTGATAATTTGGCTGAATTTATCGCTTACACCTTTCTCAATAAAATTCAATTTCACTTTTTTGACCAGTACCTGATGATAAAGATTATTCATCATAATTCCTTTCATCAAAATTATATTACTTTAGGACATATGGAATTTGGTTTTGGTCAAAATTCCAATATCATCTATAGTGAACTTATATAATCCAAACACAAGATCCTTGGTTTAATAATAAAAATTATTATTAATCGAACTGCTCTAGCTAGTGTTATCAAAAAAATTTCCATCATATCCGAACAGACTCAAATGATTGAACTATACTAAGGAACAATGATAAAATGGATACAAACTACTTGAAAAACAAGACAAAGGTATGAAGTGGAACTTTATAAAAAATAGTTGAAAATGAGCTAAACATGATGACTTAGTGAAGCATAGGTCGAACCGGAGTTGTGCCCGAAGTAAGACCTAGGAAAAACAAAGGAGGACCCGAGTAAAAGTTGAAGGAAGAACAAACCAACTTCGAAGCTGCTTTGGGACAGGCTCGAGCCAAACTCGAAGTGAAACCTAGGAGAAAGGAATGAAAAACCAAAGCACATAGCAGTTCAAGTGAAGCTCCATACAAGCTTGAAGCAAAAGCCAACTTGGCCCGTGTCAACCACAACACAATACCGAGTTTTGGTGAACAACTCGAGTCCGAGTTGTGATGCATCGCTCAAGTTGATCCCGAGACTTTTATGGAGCAACATGTAAGCATGGCGAATATATGGAGCTATTTTCGGAGACCATTTCGAAGACCTTCATCTATAAATATGAGCGGAGGATCACATCAGAAGGACTTCTTTTCTGATCTCGATTCTGAACTATTAATGAGGATGAGTTGATAAATACACTTTTGAAAAACACTATGTTGGATTCTTGCCAAGTTGTAAGCAACAGAATTATAAAAACAGCTTTGTAGAAACATAGGAAAATCAATAGAAACCGATTAAGTGGACCTAGGTCGAAGTATTTTTCGAACCACTATAAAAATCATGTGTTCTTATTTTATTTTCTTTTATATTTTTCACATTTGATAATTTATTGGGTGCTTGTGCCATTTTTGGACCAAACATTTCGATGCTTTCATCGAGAAAACTCGAATTTAACGACTTGAAACTTGGATTGGGAGAGATGAAGAGCATCAACACGAAAAGCTATGATTAGAGGAAGTCAACAAGAATAAAGGGGCAGCAAGGAGGTGCCCTCAGGATCAAACACCCCATCTATCTATGTAACTAGAGATGAGATGGAAAGAATAATGGAAGAAATGCAAGATTTGTGGTGGCTCAACAAGATGCAATGTTGAATAGATTCTTCAGAAGGATTGGGTAGCACACAATAGCCGGAGCAGCTAGAAACTAGAATCAAAGGCCGGAAGGTGGAACTAGTATGCCTGAAAATAGAATGGAAGGAGCTAGGACAAACCCCTTGGAAACCTCACAACTCAGTTTTGACCCATGTTTACAGCTCGGTGCCAAGTCAAGGGCGCCATGAGGCATGATTGATGTTGATTTAGGATGGGATTGAGCACATCTTAGGAATGAATTTGAGCTACAGAATGAAGGTTAGAATGTAAATGCACAATAATAAGAGTTGGAGCCAGGAGTTCCTCGTAGGAACAGCGGGCAGGAGGATGGTATAGATCAAAGACTTACATTATATGGCAATGACAGAATTGCTGAGATGGTAAGACGACACTAAGAAGTGGACCTCAAGAATGAAGCTTGGAGGATGTGAATAGGAACCTATTCACCCCCAAACATCTTGTATGCAAGGAATCCATCAAATTTCAAGCTACCAGGGCTGAAGATATATGACAGATGGACAGATCCAACCATTCACTTGATGAGATACATCCAACATATGGTACTGTTGGTTGCTTTAGAAGACGTAATGGGACGATGTTTCCTATTATATTTGATAGATTTGGTAACAATGTAGTCTAGACAATTGGAGAATAGGTACATTAGCATGTGGACCAAATTGGTGGATTGGTTCATGAAACAATTCAAAGTCATACAACACGACCAAAGAATTTAACAACGATTTCGAGTGTGAAACAAGGGTCGAAGAGACACTAAAGAGTTATTTAACCATGTTTAATGTAGCAGCTATAACAGTCCATAAGCATGATCCATCAATAGTTCTAATAGTGGTGGTTTCAGGAGTCGTGAGTAAGACTGATTTTAAAATAGCTTTGGAAAGAGATCCACCAGTGGATCTAGCAGATTTTTACTATCAAGCGGAGAGATATTTGTGCTAGGAGGACGCAAAAGCTAAAGGTGCTAATGTAAACATTGTGGATGACGGTGGATCATCCAAAGTAGGATATGGGAAAGATAAACGAAAATGGAAAGCTGACAATGGCTTCGGAGGATCGAAGTGTCAAAGAAGGGAGCCTAATTTTTCCTCCTACACTGAATTGACTGAGACCTCAGAGAGGATCTATTAGCATACTAGGAGGAAAATTCCCTAACGAAAACTAGCAAAGAGAGAGCATGCAGATTGGGAGAAAAGATCTAGAAACTTTTGCCTATTCCATGAGCTAAACTGACACGAAACGACTGAGTGCAAGCATCTGTGTGATTTGATCGAAGAATGTGTTCGGAATAACCGCTTACCATTTACCACAATACATCAAAAGTTAGATTGCTGTAGCATAAACTGCACTATTATCGCATGAACGATCACCATCTAGAGCAGATGTATCTAGATGCTGCTGTGGATCTGTACCTAGAATGATTATCCCATGATTGGGACAGATTGAAGTTAGGTTTGATTTCCATACCTTGATTTTGCTTTAAATAAATGATGTAAGATGACTGCCAGGCTGCTTACTTGTATACGAGATCTCGATCGGTCCCAAGGCATGCTTTAGGTTGGAACTCTAAGAGCGATCCTTGATAGGATGAGATACTTTGTTATTTGGTAGATGCTTTGGTTAGACTTCATGGATATTTCAAAAATGATGAAACGCCAGTGGAGATTGGTTACATCTTTGAAACCGATAGATGAATTAGCTGGGCATTGTTCTACCAACTGGCGAGACGGGGCGATCGACTGTGAAGTGCAGGTTCCCTCACCAAAGAGAAGTAAATGGACTTGTACGGGATAGTGAGTCCCCTCGCAAGAGAGTGAGCGGATGGTCTGGCTCGGATGGCGAGTCCCCTCGTTGGAGAGTAAGTAGATGAACTAGCTTGGATAGTAAGTCCCCTAGCTAGAGAGTGAGAGGATGAGCTTACTTGGATATTGAGTCCCCTCATCGATGAGCGAGTGAATCTGGCTTAATCGAGATATTAGTTGTGTGATCCAAAGAGATCAGAAATTAAATTCGATATTGACTAAGTGACCTAGAGAGATCAAAAATTGGATTTGATATATGATTACAAGATCTGGAGAGATCGGAAGCTAAAAAGATGTCGAATATGTGATCTAGAGTGATCAGAAACTAGACTTTGGGATTTGAATGCCATTTAACTTTACAAAGATTTGATAATGGTTATTAGATATGTCATTGTCTCGATTCGGTTGGATTAAGTTATGATGGGATATTATGCAATACTAGACAATTTATAAGTAACATCCCAATCGGTGGCAATGTACGATGATGATTAACGATACTTGATAGCATAATTTGTGATAGTTAAATTCCGGGTGAACATCAGATGATATTAATAATGATATGTGATAGTTAAATCCCCGGCGAACATGAGACAATATTGATAGCTTGATACATGATAGTTAACTCTCGGGAGAACATGAGACGATTCTGGTTTATGATGTATGATGTGTAATATTGATAATTATACGATAATCCCAAGGGAACACGTGATGATGTTGATATTGATTTATGGTACGATAATTCAAGAAGAACACATAATGATAATAACTTGTGACTAACACTTAAGCGAGGACTTGAGTCCTTAGCTACGATGGTTCGGAACGACCTCTGATCTACGGGTGATTATGAAGGAACCGGATGATTCACCATGATTAGTCTAGTAGATAGCTAGAGAGCTCAGATGTAGATAATTTACCATCTTTGATATTTATTCTCAAACAAAGAACACCTACTATTTACAAAGCGTGCTTTGGGGGCAAAGTGTTATCGAAAAAATTTCCATGGTCTCTAAATATACTCGAATGATTCAACTAAATAAAGGATGACGATCAAATGGATACAAACCACTTAAAAAATATCGCAAAGAGATAAAGTGGAACTTTACAACTTTGCAGTTAAAGTGCTTAGCGAGCGGTGGAGGCGCAAAAAGTTATAGCGGTGATAAAGTAGGGAGATAGTAGAAAATATCAAAGGTGTAAAAAGCTTCATTACATATAAAACAAGATATTTAAATTTAATTTATTCTCATTCTCACATTATTCGTGTAGAAAAAATGAATATTGTTTAATTTTACATAACAAAATCGAAGAATACCATGGTTTATGCAAACTAAAATTGGCGACTACAATAGATTTCTAACTTACATTGAGTATTTATGCCTTCAAAATTTAGTCTTTACCCTAACTTTGTAGATTTGGTTTAAAAGAGAACTAGTCAAATCAAGCTTTGTATATTAAATGTTTCTAAAGCGGGTGCTAAAAAGACTAAATTTAGTGGCTATTGCGGAAAATAGTGTGGCTTAAAGCGTATCTACTGTTTAATAGTGCAAAACTAAAATAGCGTAGCGGTCGAAGAGTGTTATGTTGCAACGATCCGGAATTTCACCGCTTTGATTTATGAATATTTAAATTATTTTAAATATTCAAATTATAGGTTTTATAATTAAAATAATAATCTTATAAATGATAACTAGTGAATGTGAAATGGTTTTCCAAATTAGTTTATAAAAATATTTAGTTCGAAAAAATATCGAAAATGTAATAGGAAATCGTTTTCTGAATTTTTGACTTTTCATCATCTTAAAATTGTCGAAAGCATTATGAACACTAGAGTAATTATAGACACATACATTTAAGCGTAAATTAGGATTATGTAACATACTTACTTAAGTATATAAAGAGTGATAAGACTTTTTATGTAAAATAAAATATAAAACTTAAAAAGGTGTTTTAAATGAAAAGATTTCATGTGAAACATAAGTATAATTAGCATTTATGTGTGTTGGCTTAAACATGAGAGAAGGGGGCATGATTTCATGAATTACATGGTGGGAAGGGAATAAGCATGGTGAGGTGGCAACTAATGAGAGGAGGGCATGTACTAAAAGGTATTTTAGTAATTTACTAGTTGCATTTTATATAAAGGAGATTTCATAATTTCTCTTTCTCGTTTTTCTTCATTTCCATTCTTATTTTCAAAACTCAATCTTCTTCATAAACACTTCAATGGCTTCCTTAGCTTCAAAATATATAAATCATGTCTTTCCCATTTTAAAACTCTTAAAAGTCATCTAAAACATTCTCTTATCTTCCTACAACTCCACCTTTTCAAAAGAAAACCCAAACTCACCCCCTCAAGCCATGGTTGAGCATCTCATACCCAGGGCCTAATCCATTTGCTACACTTAGCCCACCAAAATCTCATTTTTCCAAAAGCAAAGCTAAGCTCTAGGTTGTTTTGCAATGTTAGTGGATGTTCAAGTTAGTTTGGTTAGCTTTAGGTGAGAAAATCTCTCCTTTTTACTTAAAGTTTTAAACTTGAATGTTGATGATATTTATTGCTTATCTTGATTGTGAAAATATGTTGGTTGTTGGGTAAATTGATGTTGATTTTAATGTGAGAATGTATTCTTGGAAATTTACCTATATGTTGATTGGTTGATCCCTTTTACATATATGCTTGCTATGTAAATACCCATGTTATAAATTGGAAAGTTAACTTAATTAAATGCGAACTATTATGGTCGCTAAGCCTCTTTCCGAACTTGTGAAGTCAAATATTTAAAAGTTTTCTTTTTTGAAAATGGTTTAAAGATTATTATTATTTTTAAATATGATATTTAAAGGATAATTAAGCAACTATTTTAGTTTAATACATTTTAAATGATTGTTTAAAACCATTATTTTGTCAATGAGATTTAAAGGTAATGAAATGAATGATATTTAAATAATAACTTGTTTATTTAAAGGTATTTTAAATAATTGATTATTTATCAAAGGAACTTTATTGAGTAGAGTTTATTAAAGAATTTTTTTAAATAAGGAAAGTCTATAAAGTGAGTTTTTTAAATTAAAACGGAGATTTTGAAATTTGGGAAGTGTTTATAAATGATTTTGGATATTTTTATAGGAAGTTTTATAAATGATTTTGAATATTTATAAAGGAAGTTTTATAAATGATTTTTAATATTTATAAAAGAGTTTTATAAATGATCTTGGAAATTTATAAAGAGATTTATAGATGAATTTGGAATTTTAGTAAAGGAGTTTTTCATAAATGAAAGAGATTTATTAAAAGGATTTATTAAAGAAATTTATAAAAGAAATTAAGGTTGGATTTCCTTTAACTGACTTTCTTAATTTCGGTGGTATGGAAATTCGAACCGCACTTAACACTAAAAAATAGTGTTTGAGGTTATCCTTATCTCCAATTTAAATAACTTTTGTTCTGATCCTTTTAATAAGATTTTGAAATAAAAAAAATTTAATAAATGTTTTGTAAATATACTTATGCCGATGTGATAAGTATATGAATATTTTAATAAATATTTTGAAAAAGAGATTTAATTAATGAATGGTTTATTTTGAGGCTTAGTGATTGCTATAGGTAATAAATCTCTAGATTGTTGTGTTTGTTTATTTGATAGTTAAATAACAGACTATCAAATCTTGACCAGTTTTGACTTAGGAAGGTAATAAGAGCTTCACGTGTTCATATAGTTTGAGTTCCATCAGGAGAACTCATTCTGGTGAAACGTCTCTAGCTTTAAGGGATATATCGGAGATCCCTTAGGGACTCTGATATAGTCCGCTTACTTTTGAGAGAATTGAGAATGAGTCAACTGGAAATTATCGGTTGTTGGCTCGGAGAGACCAAGATCGGATATTTTATCCAAAAACCACATCGAACCAGCATAAGTGTTCGAATGGAAGACATCTTGAAGATGATTGACGATGGTACTCTTTGAAGTGCAAGGGCTAGTTGCTACTAATCCTGATGGTGATTCCAAAATGGATGTAGTAGAGATAGTGCCTTCGGTTTCGTTCAAACGTAGAACGAACTTGTACGGATGAATGCTGGCATTGCATTTCTACCTTGAGGGAAATGTAAGCATTCCAAGAGGGAATTGCTAAAAGGTAAAAGCGTAGCCTCGAGCCTCACACTCCAGAAATGGATAAAATAGGGTAAATGCAGCTAGGCTATGTGAGTCGCTCCCATAAGGGTGTGTCATTACCTATCTAGATTATCATCTTATGGATTTGGTTGTGCATGAAAGCTCCTTATAAAGGTTGGGACAACCCGGGTGTTGAAATATTCGACACTACCCAATCAAGGGTAGGCTAGTCCTGTATTGGTAGGGTTGCAAAGGTAACTTCGGACCACGGTACATTTTATCTATAGGTGTACTATTTTTCGGAAGGTAGTCACTTACCTTGCCATTTGTTTGAATCCATTCTCCAATAAGTGCCTTCGGTTTTCGATTGTATACCTATTATTGTTGTGATGTACACACATTACAACAACTTGGTTATTAGTATTTTAAACCCATAGACATTATTATAATATTAACGGAATTTATAATAAAAAATGGTTTGGTTATCGTAAGGTAAAAACCCATTTGTGTTTGTGCGGCGTGGTTTTACGAGGTACCTTTTATTTTTTAAAAGGTTTTCAATTGTAGAAATCAATATGATTTGATTTAGCTTTCTCATGCTGGTTTACCAGACTGATCTGGGCGTTATTTTCTTATAATGCTCGGATCAACCCAAGCATATTTTCTAGATTTAGCTGGATGGTTTGGAGCTTTCAGGTGATGAGCTGGATTTTTCAAGACGCATTTACATATCTTATATTTTTCCATTGTATTTTGCTTTGTTCATGTCTATATTTATCAGCAATTATAAGGATATACTATTATAACTGTTTAGGCTGATAATAGGTTAGTGTAGTCTAATGATTGCATATTAATGTTTTTTTCTTTTATAAAGATCATTGTTATATTATGACAAGCACTATTGTCCCAGTGGTTAAGTGATTCGACTTTGGTGCGAGAGGTCATAAGTTCGAAACTTGCATGGCGTGATTCGAACATTTATTGTCACATGATTTGTGGTTGTCACAGTGACATGTTGTATCTAACTACCATTTCAAAAAAAAATCATTGTTATATTATGTATTTCTTGTCATGTTTGTGTGATTCTGTTTTGTCTTTTCTTTCTTTAACCCCAAGTAACTTGTCTTTCGAACACTCAAATGATCGGCACACAAATACCGAGAATGAATTAAGTGTCGTCTTTAGGAGTAAGAAAGGTAGATCATTACATAAGCTCTATAGTGGGGGTTTTGCGGGGCTTTAGCAAGGCTTTAACTAGACGGCTTTAAAAAAAAGTCAAAAATGGAGCTAAACTTCACAACTTAATAGAGCATAGGTCGGACCCGAGTTGTGCCAGATGTAAGATCTAGAAAAACGAAGGAAGGCCCGAGTAAAATTTAAAGGAAGATATAAACACGAGTATAGACCAACTTCCAACCTGCTTTGGGATCGGCTCGAGCAAAACCTAAATTGAAACAAGAGAAAGGAATGAAAAACCAAAGAACATAATAAGTTTAAGTAAAACTCGATACAAGCTTGAAGCGAAAGCCAACTTGGCTTGGGTCAACAACAACTCGGCACCGAGTTGTATTGCACAACTCGAGTCTAAGTTATGATGCATGGCTTGGGTTAATCTCGAGATTGTTGTGGAGCGACATGCAAGCGTGGAGAAAGTATGGAGCTATTTTCGAAGAATAATTTGGAGACCTTCATCTATAAATAGGAGTAGAGGCTCATTTCAAAAGGACTTCTTTTCTGATCTCGATTCTAAACTATTAATAACGATGATTGAGAAACACATTTTTATAAAACACTATATTGGATTCTTACAAAGTTGTAAGCAACCCAGTTATAAAAACAGTTTTGTAGAAATAAAGGATAACAATTAGAAATCAATTAAGTGGGCGTAGGCCAGAGTATTTGCCGAACCACTATAAAAACTATGTGTTCTTATCTTCTTTTCTTTTATAATTTTCACATTTGATATTTCATTGGGTGTTTGTGCCATTTTTGGTCGAAATAGTCGGAGATTTGACTTTGAGTTGATTATAGTTGGTCATGATACTAACCTCATATAACCAAGGAGATGAATTCTCTATTGAATGATGCTTCACTTCAAATGCTTCAACTCAGACCAAACTATAGTCGTTTGATAGACGCTGTGCCATAATTTGACTATAATCAAAGTGGAGTATCCATATTGAAGTTCAAAAGTATTTTCAAGTCAAGAGAACTATGTAGTATCGTCACTTCCAGATCTTTATTCGACCTTGGTTATATTAACCAATAGAAAACTCTCGAGTGAGTTATTCCATAGTTATCCAATAACTATCAGTATGTAACTCATTGGTGCCCCTAGCAGCCACTTCCTAATATTTGAAGAGCGTGCATACTGTAATCTTAATGAATGCATCAATATCCTATCTCAAAATTTCTTGACTAAGAATATTTAAAACAATATGCTATTTTAATATGATAAATATCTCACGATTACAGCACGTTGTACTTACTATCACAAAACAAATTTTCTATTAAATATACTTAAATTAAATAAATAATTAACATAATACAATATGACAAGTATATAATAGAAAGAAAATTACCTTTTATGTCGAACTACATTTTATTACAGAGTTAATCATTTACAATAAATTATAAAATTGCTCTTAGGACGTACTCCTTACTCTTTCAATGAATAGATTACATACACAATGACAACCCAAAAAATATGACATGAAACTATATTTGTTACATGAATGGGATAAGCCCATGATTTCCCAAGAAAACAAAAATACCCATAGCAGTACGAGTCAATTTCAAACAACCTTTCAAATACTCATACCAATCATGAAACGTTAGCATAATAGTAACCATGCTTACAATTTAGGACACTATGATATATATACTTGACACTTCAAGCATGACCATCCACTACCACCATGGATGCACACTAATAACCAAAGGCACTATGTGTAAAAGCCAATAACCAAAGGTAAAATATTAGAATGAACAATGCATGGAAAATGAAAAACCCCTAACTCATCATAACAATAACACAAGAAGTTTAACAAACATCAATGACAAGAGCCCATGCCAGCTTTTCAATACAGTTGCCATGGAGGATGTCGATGTGTTGGAAAATAGGTCAGGTAATAGCGATAGTAGATCCACCAAAACTAGTGAAATTTCAAACAAGTCCAGCTGTTATCTTTCCAAAAGCTCCAGAAATGAAATGATAGCGAAGACCCACAAACTCCAGCAACACAACCTACGCTAGAACCACGACTAGCTACAATAATGTATAAAATAACATCGTAGAACAAATGCCTCTACAATAGCCAAGCGAACATCAAGCAATTAATTTTAGGGAAACTAAGTGAAAATTAGGAATTAATGGGGCATGCTACATTGGATCAGAAACAAGGATGATGGCAGTTGTTGGAGAGGATAAAATTAAGGAGACGGAGGCGGGCAGTTATGAATGGAAATGATGTAATCTTGCAATAATAGGAAAAGCTAGGGTTACTGGAGGCGATGAAGTTTGAAAGGATGCTAGCAGAAGAGAAGGATAGTTTGTAATGAGGGGAGGAGATAAAATAGAGGCGGCTGGAAAAAAAAGTTGGAGAACCCCGGTCCCTATTGTTGCAAGGGACTAATATTTTTGGATTGTTTGTAACATTTTAGTTTAACGTTAGAGATAAAATTTCACCTTTAATTGCCAAAAATCCATATTTTTGATAAATTACAACTATAACTACTAGATATAGAACATTTAGAAAGAAATGTGATTAAGGAGTATGCTAGATATGATAACGAGAAAAGCATGCATTAAGAAGAAGAAATGAAAATAAGTATGGATAAATAGGAAATTTGTATTATTTCATGGAAGGAAATCAACTATGAATTTTTCCCCTAATTATAATTATTGATTTGACAATCCTATTTTAAGTGTGTATCTTTATTTTGATTCTTTTTTAAATAGTGCTTTTATTAGGTATATAAAAGAGAAAACTATTGCATAAACGTACGATAATGCTTAAAATATAGAAATAAAAGTTCATCACACACTAAAAACAAGTTATAAATGCACATAAAGTTAACCTTTTGCCATTATGAAAAAATATTAATATTAGTAAATATTAATTTGTGAATTCTTCTCTTAATATTAATTACTAATTTTACTATCATATCTTTTAAGTGTGCATCCTATTTATGTTGATTATTCCCTTAGTGGCACTTTTTTATTACATAAATACAAAGTGAAATAGTTATATAAACATGTTATAATGCATAATTTGTTTACAAGGAATGGCTGCCTAGTCCCCAGAATTGAAAGATGTTGGAAGAAAAGTCCCTCCCAAAAAAGTTATGAAAATTAGGACCCTATTTTTAGTTTTTAGCTAATTTATACTACTTTTGCCCCTGATTTCGATGTTGGACCGATTTTTTGGAAGGGGACAGTTTGGTAAAAAATAACAAAATAGGGACCTAATTTACATGGGTTTATGAGTAGGGACTTTTTGTGCATGAGCTTTGAGAATATGGACTTTTGGTCCAAAACCCCAAAATTTTAAGTAAAGATTTGTCAGACATTAAAATCAATTACTAAAAGCATTAAAAATTAATCCTTCACCATACTGAACATTGATATTAGTAAATATTAGTTTGTGAATTCTTCTCTTAATGTTAATTATTAATTTTGCCATTCTATTATTAAATGTGCATCTTATTTATTTTGATTCTACCTTTAAAAATTCCTTTATACTAAATAAATATAAGGAGAAAAAATTTACACAAACATACGATAATTCATAATATATAGAAGTAAAGATTTATCATACATTAAAAACAATTAATAAAAGCAGATTAACCCTTCACCAATATAAAATGAAGATACATTAATGCTAGTAAATAAACAACACTGTATCATCTTTCTGATAAAATAAAGGAAAGGGTCAAAGAGACTATTTTTAAACAAGAAAAGGGATGGTTATATGGAACTCCAGCCAATAGAAATTTTCTAAGGGAGGACATGACGTAGTGAGCTTCAACTCGCACTACTTACTAGTTTACTCTTCTTAAGAAATTTTGATAATTTTAAGGGAACTTATAGATCTAATTAATAAACAATTAAATATAACTCCAAACACAAAATTAACTTTAAAGTCGGTGGAAGCTCTAAATAGATTGGCAAAGGAGATGCAAAACAACCAATCAAACAATTCCTCAGCACACTCAACCAACAATCATCACTACAAGTAAACATGATGTTAGCCCCAAAATTGGTCACTAACACCCAACGAGAGTTTTGTGTAGAGAGATTAATGAACAAGTTAAATTGAAATAGAGGAATGCAAGCTAAATTAACTGCAGAGAATAAGAACACCAGATTTATAGTGGTTCGGCGTAACTGCCTACGTCCACTTTGAGTTTTAATCTTTATTGCTTTCACAAGTAGTTGAATACAGATACAATCCATACACTATTGACTTGAATACAAGTTTGAACTGAAAAGAATGAGTCTTGAAAATGGCAGAGTCTCCCTAGTGTTCTCAAAAAAGGTCCCTTCAACTGTGCCACTGCCCATCTATTTATAGACGAAGATAGGCTGGACTCCCTACGTAAGCCCAAGAACAAGGTACGTCGGCCCAAAGCAAGCAACTTGCGTTCACCGAGCCATGCATACATGCCGAACCATACCAATTGCATCAAACCCTTATATCTCAAGTCTCATCTTGGCCAGAATCTTGTCTTGTGCTAACTATAACTTCTGCAACTGTTGCTTTGTGGCCGGGCCAAGTAGCCGGGTAACATTTGCCCCCCTAAAGTACGTCTTATTGCATACATGACATGCTTTGAATCGAAGCAAGTTAGAGTCTCCAGAAAGAAATCAATCATGTTTCCTGAATAGTCATTATCCTTCAATTTTATCCTCCCAAAGTGTCGTATCCTTCTTCGATCGCCATGATGCTTGGTCGATTCCCAATAGTATAAATTCAGGATTGTAGTTCATCAGTGGTCATCTGTATCCGATTCTACAGGACTAGTAGGCTTCGGCTATCTAATCCAGTCTTTTCTTAATAACTTTAAGTGAAAATTCAATTTATGTTGATTTCAAGAAGTCGAATTTTTTTTTGAATATACACGTGCATGTTCAGGTACATGTTCTTACCATTGGCTCCCGGATGTGTTTTATATGTTTGTGAGTCATCACCAATTCCTTCTAGTTTAATTGGAATTCGATTGCAATTCCTTGTTTATATATATATATATATATATATATATATTGAAATATTGGTTGTAATTAGCCACTCGATGAGAGGGGACTTCAAGTTCTATGTAAATAGGGCGAATGGAGTATGGCTAATTGCGAACTCTCGGGTAGTTCTGCAATCCCATAAAGCTATTGGGAGCTCATTCACCCATTTACCTATAGCCTTTTAAAAACCTCTCTTCAGAATAGACTTTATGATTTTGTTCACAGCTTTAACTTGTCCATTTGCTTGAGGGCGAGCAAATGCCGCAAATCTCTTTTCAAAATGATGCCGACGGTAGAAGTTTTCAAATTTAGCGTTGTTGAATTGAGCTTCAAGATCGGTTATAACGGTTTGTGGAAGGTCATAATGACAGATGACGTACTGGACAGTGAAGTTGATTATTTTCTAAGTCTTGGTATTGGTTAAAAGTTCTGCATCTTCCCATTTGGTGAAGTAATCAACCGCTACGATGATGTATTTCGCACCACCTTTAGGATTGGCAAGAAGATGATGATGTCAATGCCTCTAAGTGCCAAATGGCTATGGATTAGCCATTTGAGTAATTTCCATCAGCGGGGCTCTCGAAATTTTTGCAAACATCTTGCACTTGTCGCATTGTCTAGCATGATCAGTTGCATCTCGATTGACAATTGGCCAGTAATACCCATAACGGAGTATTTTCTTTGTCAGGGTTTGCCCTTTGGTGTGATCGCTGCATTTTTCTTCATGAACTTCTCTGAAGACTTGTTTGATTTCATCATGGGTGGTACATCGAGGCATAGGAATGGATAAACTCCTTTCTACACATGACTTCTTCTTGGATGATTTGGAGTGAAGCTTTGAGGAGGATCTGTCATTTTCCATTCCTCCGTTCAGTAAGAACTCCTCATTGTAGATAGTCTTTGATAGGAGTCGACGGTGACCCCTTTTTTGGCTCTGTCTCCAATATCTAATCGATCTCCATCCGTCAATACTTGGAATATTAAGTATTTCAATCGGACAAAGTATGTCCGTTGTGTGTCCCTGAAACTGGCCAACATGGCCAGTGACTTGACTCTTTTCATTTCTTTCGTTGAGGATATGTGTAATGATGTAATATGTGAAGTTGGCTAGTAGCTCTTGGAACTGGCCGAGATAAGGAGCAAGACAATGCCCCCTGGCAAGATTAACTTCCTAACTTTGTAGGCTACCAATTAGGAATCACAAAAGATATGTATAGTTTCCACTCCAAGTTCTCTAGCAAATTTGAGGCTGGCAGTCGAGGCTTCATACTATGCATCGTTGTTTGTTACACGGGAACCGAGTTTTAGGACGTAGCAGATCAATCTTTCCTCAGGAGTCATTAACACGATTCCTGTGCCAATAATACTGATTACTGGATGCTTCATCCGCGTACATTTTCCATCTGTTGATTGGTTCTCCACTACTCTTCGAGTAGTCATCTGATGTAGTGAATTCAGATATGAGGTCTACTAATTTCCATCCTTGGATAACTATTCGAGGGAAATAAGTGATATCGAATTGGCTTAGTTCGATATTCTATTTAAGTAGTCTTTCAGACGTCTCAGGTCGTTGTATGATGCTAGCTTTTGTAGCTTCGGGTCGATATTCAACGCATGGCTCGCGATAGTCGGTGAAATCACAAATGCATGTCAGAATGGGTCCAAGGGAACATATCATCATTTATTCTGAGAAATCCAACTAATTCTTTTACCATCATTGCACTGAGCTGTGATCCGATATTCAGCAACCGGAAAGGGTCGCCATGGCTGGCTGTAATGTTGATTGTCAGCTTGGCAGGTGCAATCTCGGATTCTTTGAGTTCAGATATAACTATTCTACGTAACATTCAAAGTGAAATATGGTTGGGATGGTCAGTTGCCAACGAGCTTAGGCATCAATTTAATGATTCTATCGCTAGGCATCCTTCCGGTCGTAGCCTTGAATAGTTGTAAACACTATATATAAGTTTCAATATTGAGCTACCGCAGCCAGTCTTTGGATGATCATGCTTCTGCTCCCAATCTCGGGTTGATAAATGTACTGTGTTGACGGTTGAGTCTCGTCCTAGCTACGTTTATATTCCCACCAAAACTCCAAAGACATAGAGTCGATCGATGAATAATTGGTTCACATTCATCCTCCTTCTCGCTCGTGCCCCCAAGTCTAGGGCATATACCGATAAGTAGGAAGGCCAGCCATGCCCACTTTAGCTTTACACTCTTTCCCATTGAATCGTGGGATCAGGTCAGTTGATGGGAGGATGAGTCTTGCCTATCCTGGATTGTATAATGGTTTTTCATTCCAAGGGGAATACTTCGATGCCTCGTCAGTTTATGGGCGTAAGTTGGGTACTGGACGGTCAGCTACGTCCACTTTGGTTCATGTTCTATAGCCAGATCTCGGGGTAAAGTTGGCTCAAGTGCAGTCGGGTTATGCTCATCCAGTTTCATATTCCTCCTGGCGGATCGAAGGACGGTGCTGAAGAATTAATGACCAAGTCTTCGTGGTTTACTCTCCTTTCCACACTCTGGTGGTCATAGTTGTTCAAGGGACATTCGGGTCACATTCGTATATGCTTGGTGCGGATCGATATTGACCCTCGATTTGAGGTATGATATAGTCGGTCGCCCGTAGCTTTAGATGTCATTTCGAATGGTTCTGTATTGAGGCCTCCTTGCAGCCGTTGCCTTAAGTTGTAAAGAACTCCAAGATAGAGCTATAATGAGCTGTCGTATTTAGCTTTCAGTGATTTGTACTCCTGCCCCCAGCATTGATTTGGCCAAACCACAAGTCGGATGGTCGAACTCCATCCTTTGCAAGTTAATATTCCTCCTATCGATTTCCGGCCGAAGTTTGCGGAATAGAGAACGGTCGGAATCCACTCATCTATTTATCGGTGTTTATACGCCACTCTGCATTCTAGTGACTTAGAGTTATTCTTCCCCTGGTCGACTCGCGCCCAATTTGTGTTCATGCGTTGGTCCACGCTCGAGGGACTTAGAGATTTGTCGAATGGTTTATGCTCTAGTCCACAGTTTGGGACGTAGAGATTTTCATCAAGTCATTTATACTCTAGTTCGCGCTCCGGGGACTCAGAGTACTCTAGTCCGCTTTAGGAACTTAGAGATTTTTCTCAAGTCGTTTATACTCTAGTCCGCGCTCTGGTGACTCAGAGTACTCTAGTCCGCTTCAGGGACTTAGAGATTTTTCTCAAATTGTTTATACTCTAGTCTGCGCTCTGGGGACTCAGAGTACTCTAGTCCGCTTCAGGGACATAGATATTTTTCTCAAGTCGTTTATACTCTAGTCCGCGCTTTGGGGACTCAGAGTACCCTAGTCCGCTTCAGGGAATTAGAGATTTTTCTGAAGTCGTTTATACTCTAGTCCGCGCTCTGGGGACTCAGAGTACTCTAGTCCGCTTCAGGGACTTAGAGATTTTTCTGACGTTGTTTATACTCTAGTCCGTGCTCTGGGGCCTCAAAGTACTCTAGTCCGCTTCAGGGACATAGAGATTTTTCTGAAGTCGTTTATACTCTAGTCCGCGCTCTGGGGACTCAGAGTACTCTAGTCCGCTTCAGGGACATAGAGATTTTTATGAAGTCGTTTATACTCTAGTTCGCGCTCTGGGGACTCAGAGTACTCTAGTCCGCTTCAGGGACATAGAGATTTTTCTCAAGTCATTTATACTCTAGTCCGCGCTCTGGGGACTCAGAGTACTCTAGTCCGCTTCAGGGACTTAGAGATATTTCTGACGTCGTTTATACTCTAGTCCGCGCTCTGGGGACTCAGAGTACTCTAGTCTGCTTCAGGGACATAGAGATTTTTTTGAAGTCGTTTATACTCTAGTACGCGCTCTGGGGACTCAGAGTACTCTAGTTTGCTTCAGGGACATAGAGATTTTTCTTAAGTCGTTTATACTCTAGTCCATGCTCTGGGGACTCGGAGTACTCTAGTCCGCTTCAGGGACTTAGAGATTTTTCTGAAGTCGTTTATACTCTAGTCCGCGCTCTGGAGACTCAAAGTACTCTAGTCTACTTCATGGACATAAAGATTTTTTTGAAGTCGTTTATACTCTAGTCCGCGCTCTGGGGACTCAGAGTACTCTAGTCCACTTCAGGGACATAGAGATTTTTCTCAAGTCGTTTATACTCTAGTCCGTGCTCTAGGGATTCAAAGTACTCTAGTCCGCTTCAAGGACTTAGAGATTTTTATGGAGAGCAGTTGTATTTCCACCCGTTTGATTTGTATTTCATTTACCGTATCGAGGCTAATGTTGTCGAATGAACGATCAAATCACGTTTGCTTATGGAATGGGACTCTGCCCCCAACATCAAGGATGAAACTTTAAAAATGGACGGTCGATTCTCGTCCACTTGGTGATTATAGCTCTTCCAATCAAGTCAAGGAAGGAGGTATATGACAGATGGTTGGATCACATCCATGCTGGGGTTGGATAATCAAGTCTCGCACAATTTGCTTCGTATCTCTTTCCAGAAAACGAGGATGATGGATTACTGGATAGACAAAGTAAGTTGCATATGTTTCACGGTGCAATCGCGTCCATGTATTAAGAGCGATGGTTAACGAGTTGGCAGTCTATCACAGCTACTTCAAGTCGGGCTTTTGAAACACCTTTTGTGTTCATGGTAGGATTTGATGTGTAGATGATCAAATCATGTCCGCTCTAGTTAGATCCCAGCATCGCTGACCTCCATGAGAAGCATATGTATTTTATCAAACTTTACTTTATGACGTGAGGATTGGATGATCGGGCCACATTCATTCCAAGCCTTGTTTAGGTCTCCAAGGCAAATGTGGAGGTCGATGAATGGATGGTCGGTCATGTTGGCTTTGTGTTGGGCTCTGACCGTGAAGAGCTTTTCAATCTCTAGTCCTTGGCCCTAAATCAAAGGCACATGGTTGATGATGAGCGATCGAATCATGCTCTTCTTGATGAAACTCCACAAATCCGATTAAGGTTTGCGTGGATTGGTTGGCGCCCAACTCCGAGTACTTGGTCACCTGCATCGTTTTGGAAGAAGTTTAGTTTAAGTCGGTCATAATTTAAAGCACAATTGAAATTGAAATAGAAATAATCCGAAGAAGATTGGTATAAATCTCGTTGATAAGTGGAGCAGCATTGTGTGCTTTTCAACTTTGCCCCTAGCCCCTTCTAGCGGGATGTCGACTACCAACAGTTCAATTATTAATTAGAGTTCTTTATTGATGGGCATCCGTAGTTCCTGGCTCGCCTTTCTAGAAGGGTTGCACGTACTATTGAAGCTTTCCTTTCCGAAAAAGCTTTTCGATCACACCTCGGAGGTGTTTGTAATCGCCAGTGTTAGGATCAGTGTGCATCTTGGAATATACAACATTCCCCTGATTTTCTTTGGACTTTGGTGGACTCTCTCGAGGTTGGTTTTCAGTACCACTCTAAGTCATGAGCTTCCAAGTAGAGGCTATCGATTGAATCTACCAAAGAGCATATGAGTTGAATTTTGAGATCTTGTTTTTGTCTACTAGAATCAGTGTCCTTAGCCGATGGGCCTGCATTGTTATTTTTCCTAGTCTGCTCCACTCCTCCTCACTTTGCTTCTGATTCATTTTGTAAAAGAAACGATCCATAGTCGTAGGAGGCTCTTCAGCTAACTAGCTGCCAAAATATATCTGGAGGTCGACTCTTCTCAAACGCGATCAGTATGATATCCTTGTTAGTATTTGGAATAAATTTCTTAGAGCCAAACATTGGTTTTCTTGGAATCACTAAATTCGAAGTGCTAGGTCAGCGAAGAATGGTGCTTGGAGTCATCTTGGCGTTTGCTAGAGTCATTTCATCTATGTTCTCCAACCTTTGGGAGCACCGTTTGAATAGTAGTTGCTTGTCCGTTTCCTTGATGCCGTTCATAAGCTGCCGCTAGATCCTTTATGCCCTGGTCGATCATGGGATGTCAGGGGAGCGGATAGAATGTTCCTTTATTAAGTTGAGTTTTGAATTCACTATCCGGAGGCACTGCACTGCGGCTAGGGTCAGGGGAGTGGATTAAATTTTTTTTAGCCTCTTTTTCGAAAATTTGGATCGTACCCGATTTTTTTTTATGGGGACCGATCAGATTGTTTTTTGAGAGAGAGATCGGTATACAGTGCATGGATCGATCGGCATACTCTCGCTCGGCATACACTAGGTCGGTCGGCATAGTCCCGCTCGGCATACACTGGGTCGTTCGGCATACTCCCGCTCGGCATACACTGGGTCGTTCGGCATAGTCCCGCTTGGCATACACTGGGTCATTCGGCATACTCCCACTCGGCATAAACTGGGTCGCTCGGCATACACTGGGTCGCTCGGCACAGTCCCGCTCGGCATACACTGGGTCGTTCGGCATACTCCCGCTCGGCATACACTGGGTCGCTCGGCACAGTCCCGCTCGGCATACACTGGGTCGTTCCGCGTACTCCCGCTCGGCATACACTGGGTCGCTCGGCACAGTCCCGCTCGGCATACACTGGGTCGTTCCGCGTACTCCCGCTCGGCATACACTGGGTCGCTCGGTGTACTCCCGCTCGGCATACACTGGATCGCTCGACATAGTCCCGCTCGGCATACATTGGGTCGTTCGGCATACTCCCGCTCGGCATACACTAGGTCCCTGGGCATAGTCCCGCTCGGCATACACTGGGTCGTTCGGCATAGTCCCGCTCGGCATACACTGGGTCGTTCGGCATACTCCCGCTCGGCATACACTGGGTCGCTCGGCATAGTCCCGCTCGGCATACACTAGGTCGCTCGACATAATCCCGCTCGACATACACCGGGTCATTCGGCATATAGAGGTTTTGGAGCAATCGGTATATGTGTGCTTGCCTTGGTGAGGATTCGACCATATGAGAGATCGGCTGAATTGCCTTCAGAGGGGTGGGGGTCGGCCTTCATTCAACTTGAGTGCAAACCTCAACATCCAATCCCCAAATCTTGCGTACATCAGTGAATCCAACCCTTTCACATGAGCATAAGCACTTGCTTAACTCTAAACAAGAAACTTAGCATAGTCAAATCTTCCAAAAACAGGGGGCAGTAGACTTGGTTTCTCTGACTATGGCTATCAACTTCCTTTAGATTTCTTTAAAATCTGAGTAGAATAGGATGTTTGCTGGTAAAAAACTGGATCTATCTCGCGAATAGGGAAATCCACTAGTAGACGATGAGATCCAATCAAGCTGAGAATTCAATTCTCAGTGAAAGCACGAAAATGTTAGCGCCAAAATTGGTCACTAACACCCAAAGAGAGTTTTGTGTAGAAAGATTAATGAACAAGATAAATTAAAATAGAGGAATGCAAGCTAAATTAACTGCAGAGAATAAGAATACCAGATTTATAGTGGTTCGGCGTAACTGCCTACGTCCACCTTGAGTTTTAATCTTTATTGCTTTCACAAGTAGTTGAATACAGATACAATCCGTACACTAATGACTTGAATACAAGTTTGAACTGAAAAGAATGAGTCTTGAAAATGATAGAGTCTCCCCAGTGTTCTCGAAAAAAAGTCCCTTCAACTGTGCCACTGCCCATCTATTTATAGACGAAGATAGGCTGGACTCCCTACGTAAGCCCAAGAACAAGGTACGTCAGCCCAAAGCAAGCAACTTGCGTTCACCGAGCCGTGCATACATGCCGAACCATATCAATTGCATCAAACCCTTATATCTCAAGTCTCATCTTGGTCAGAATCTTGTCTAGTGCTAACTATAACTTCTGCAACTGTTGCTTTTTAGCCGGAACAAGTAGCCGGGTAACACATGATGTGTGTGTATATAGCACTGTACCATTGCATTGAAATTAAAGTGGTATATAAAAACGATTGAAGTAAAAAATCAACGGTAAATTGAGCTTTTGTTTTATTTATAAAAAATGTGTATTAAATATAGTCCGCTATATTTTAACCTAGCCTTTATAAAAACAAGGGAGTGGGAAATGAATTGGCCTTTTTAATAAAGTAAAAAAGAAGGCCGCCCAAAAGTAAAATCCCCCTCTCCCTTCACTTTCACATTCGCCCAAATTCCTTACCTAAATTCACTTTCATTTCACTCCAGCAGCAACAACCTCAACCACAACTCGACGCCCACTTCGATTCATGTCAGATCCCTCAAGGAATTCTTCGGTAATTTATTTACTCATCGATTTTGTTTTTGTGTTATTAATACTTAATACCGGAATCTATATACAAAAATTTATTTGTTAAACTGTTCCTTATTCGAATGAGATTTGAAATGAAATTTTCTCTATGTTTAGTTAAACTTAAAATGATTGAACTTGAATTAGAGAGCGTTCGATTATATGGAAAATGTCTCTAACTATATTGCAAGTTATTTCATGTATCAAGCTTAGTTGCTTATTTCTTCTCTTAACTTTTATTCTGGCTAATTGATGAACTCGTTGAATCATACTGATACGTATAAAACTTAGCATTGACTCATGAATATACTTCTTAGGGAAGCTACTTATGAAAGTGATGCCTCCCAAATATATACCTTCAATGACATTATAGAAAAATTTAGGATTGTTTATAACATGCTATCATTATTGGTTATGTATAATTTTACTTGTGGGAGATTTGTATAGAATATTACAAGTCATGGAATGTTTTTTTGGTGTTAGAACCTACAAACTATATGAATTTACATCTTTTACATGTCAATGCAATACATATAATGAATACCGGTGACCTTTGAACAAAATATGTTGGATGTATAAAATCTCTACTGTAAAAAATTTCTTGCTGTACCATGTAGAAGAAAATTAATAATGACGGTGGTTGATTGATTGCTTTTCCTCATCCACTTGGTAAATGGAACATTCTGATAAATGAAGCTCAATCAAGAATATACTAAAGAACCATAAATTGAGTTCAGAATATATTAGAAAATGGTTGCATGTACCGATTTCAATACCTTCATCTTATAATCTCTTGTACTCTAACGTGGTTTAGCAGTTTGTATATATGGCTATAGATTGAGAAAGAATGTGATGAAATAAACCATTTCAATTATGTTAGTTGGGCTGTTTATTTTAGTTTGCTAATGTCCATGTCTCAAATCAGTTTATCTTCACTTTTTTTGAGTCGAGTCTTCTATAAGTTTACAGCAAGAAAAGCATAACCCAATATCAAATGAAATCTGATTTCGATAACTAACCAAAATTTCATCACTAGTTTAGCACTAAATAAGCTTGTAAGAATATAAATTCATATTAGCCAGCTGCTCCGCCTGTACCACTATTTGTCTTTTTGCACTTTTCTTCATTTAACTGCCAGAATGTTCTCATAGTGATAGTATACATTCCATGTATTTGTGTTAATTTTTGACTTGTTGCAAAACGTAACAGTTCAATAATGTTGCTCATAAATCTTAGCTTGCAGGATTAGGTATACGTAGACATTTCTATATCAACTGAAAATTGAAATAATACACTGATTGGTTTACATGTAAACAAAGAATGATACTCATTGTCACCTCTTTTAATTCCTTAATCAAAACCTATCAAACACCCTAACAACTAGCATGCCAACAACAACCTATTAACTGCTAGTACCTTCTTACTAACTTTAAATTGATTTTTTTTATAATAGATGATTATAGAGACTAAAATAAAATAAAATTTAGCATTATCTATGATTCACTTGGTGTAATTTGATAATAATAATATCTTCTGTTACATAACAGTGTTCAATCTTGAGAACAACAATCCTCGTTGGAATGAAAACAAAATCATTGATTGATTCATGTTTTGAATTGTTAATGTTTGTTGAGTGATAATGAGGGAATTCAAGCTGGCAATTTCCACATACGAACACATGGCATCTTCAACTTGTTAATGGCAAGCAGACAGTGCATAAATGGATATATAACCATCATCAACCTGTCTATTTATTATCATGATGTGGGATCATTACATCTTTGCATTGATATATGTCACTGCTTAGTACTATGTGTGATATTAATTTATAGAGTATACTATTTTCCCTTAAATTCCAAAATTGTTTACTTTAACAACCGTAAATAAATCTTGTAAGTCTGTCAATGCATGGGCTGTGTTTGGACATGTCATGTGGTCTTTCACATAGAGAGGTAAAATATATAATTGTTCACATAGTGGAAACTAATAACTTAATTAATTCCGAAAGTCAGTTTTTGTTATAGGTTCCTGAGAAGTTTCAGGTTTATGTTGATTCTGCTCAGGGACCAAATACATTACAGATATTGCGAGATATTCTATGAAACTTACTTTTGTCTGAATTATACTTCCGCAATTTGTAGCATTAACACACTACAGATCATATTTAGAAACTTGACTATCTATCCGACTTGTACTTCTGTAAATCGCAGGTTTTGAAAATTTAGATTGTGCATGCATTGACAGGAGGAAGACAAAAGGAGCATGGTTTTCATGTATAGTTTTTGTTGGTTGTTTCGAATATTTCTACTCAACTGGCATTATGTATGAATGATATTAACTTACAATGTAAGAATGGTATATCAACCATGTAAGAATATGTTTTAAATATGATGTGTTTTTGCTATCAAAATATGTTTGTTTACGTGTTTTGCTATCATATTTTATTTGTGTATTTTCAAAATCTGCTGCTATTTGAAATGTCTATTCTAATATGCAAAAATGCATAATTCGGATAAAAGAAAAGATAGCCCTTATACAGCACTATTGAAAATGTGGCACAGCAAAATTTCAAGCGCTATATATTCGAATTATTAAAAGTGGATGATTACCGCTATGGAATTAGAAGAAGATGTGCTATTAAAACTTATTATAGAAAATTTCATAGCGGACGAAGTAAGGTTAATATAGCGTTTAAAGAGGCCGTATATAAAACACTGAAATTTTTTAATAGTTGTGCCAACGTGCTATAAAATGTTTGATGCAATAGCATTTTGGTTTAGTGCTATAAGATGTATCAGGGCTATTATAACATGTCGATATAATAGCGCCTACACTAATGCTATAAAAAGATATTGCAGCGTTTTTCACGCGCTATGAAAAGGTAGATCTAGTGTAGTCTAGTAATACATAAAACAAACTGAAACTAACAAAAAATAAATGCCACGGGGATTTTATAGGAGTTCCACTAATGTTGTATTAGTGTACATCCACTTTGGGGATATCCTTTATTAATATTGGAAGAGAGCCAGATTGATTGCAACAATTTTCTTTTAGAAATTGATTTTGTGGAGAGAAGAAATGAAGAAATAGCAATGGAAACTAGAACAATAAATGAAACCTTAATCGGCAATCTCTTTTTTCTAATTCTGTCATAACCTTCTCTTTATAGTACAAGAGAAATACAATGAAAAGGATGAAATTGCCTCTGATCCGAGCTTTAGAAACCATTTAGAAAACTTTGCAACATCTAATCAGTTGACTGACCATATGCAAACTATTGACTGATCCCTCCATGTCAAATCAAGCAGCATCATATAAGTCTATTGATCATGGTAATTAGTCGACTGGTTGGTCCCTGATTAATCAACTATGTTCCACTGGAAAATCTCTGGAAAACTACAAGGTATTTGACGCAGCGGCAAATAACAAAAATGGATGTAACGGTGAAAGTAGCAATCGGTGGATTGAAAATACCAAACGCCCAAATCCGTTGATCTCAAAGATACTGGATTCTAGCTATCTTCGTCACGTTGATCGCGCACGATGCCGTGAAAGAAGATCTACAATTCTTCGAACGTTGATCAAACGCACTTGATACCGTGAATTGGCTTCAACAATCGTTGATTCGAGCGCACTCGAATGCCGAAGGTGGAGATAGGAGATAACACTCAACTACCAATTTTAATGGAGGCAAGAAGCACAAACCAAATTTTATTTCAAATTCAACAACCACTTTACAATGACATCACATCCCTATTTATAGGGTTTACAACACAACACAAGACTTAAGAAAATTACAACACTTCACAATGACCTACAAAACAAACGACATAAGAAAGTACGACCTATACAATAGCGACCTAACAAACAAATACAGCCACGACTTAAGAAAATCTTGCGACCTAACTCTTCTGCTCTGCTTCGCGAATCTCGCGACCTAACTCTTCTGCTCTGCTTCGCGACTTACAATTCGAACGACCTAGGCTTCGCGACCTAAGCTGGAATTGTTTACTAGGTCATAGCTCGCTTCCATCACTAGGTCGCTGGAGCTGTTTACTAGGTTGTAGCTCGCTTCCATCACTAGGTCGCTGGAGCTCGTTATCATCACTAGGTCGCTGGCGCGACTTAAAGGCACCGTTGGGTCGTTCGCGACTTAAGGAGCGGCTTCGACTCAATGCAATTCGCGATTTAGGGAAGCGGTAGGTCGCTTGCGACTTATAGAATTCTGGAGCGGCATGTTCTTTGGGATCTAGGGTTTCGTTCGACTTCACGAGGAGGAGCGACTCGCTGGAATTAGGTCGCTAGCGACTTAAGGTGCACGATTTGTTAGGTTGGGCTACATCATCCTCCCCTGGTTGAGAAAAATTCGTCCTCGAATTTAAAAGTCCTTCCCCATTGGGTTGTTCATCTCCATAATAAGGTATAAGATGTTTAACATTAAACACGTCAGAAGTGTACACATCCTCCGGCAGCTTCAACCTATAAGCATTTTCATTGATCCGTTTTATAATTTCTACTGGACCAATCTTTCGGGCTTTCAACTTGTTATAAGCACCCACTGGGAAACGATCCTTCGTTAACACAGCATACACCCAATCACCCTCGTTGAATTCCACACTTCTTTTCTTTTTATTTGCAGCTCGTTTATACTTCTCATTCGTCTTCTCCAAACATTCCTGAACGATTCTATGACAATCTTTCAACTCATCAACGAAATCTGACGCCCGCTTAATCACTCCTTTCGGTTGTGGCACTACCGTTAAATCCAACGGCCCCTTTGGCAAGCTTGAATATACAACTTGAAATGGACTGTAACCAGTGCTTCGGTTAACAGCATGGTTATGAGCAAACTCTGCCTGACACAACTTCATATCCCAACTTTTCAAATTATCCTGCACAAGACATCGCAACAAGTTTCCCAACGATCTATTCACCACTTCCGTTTGCCCATCTATTTGAGGATGATAGGCGCTACTAAAATTCAGTTTCGTTCCAACCATCTTCCATAGACTCAACCAAAAATGACTTAGAAATCGCGTATCTCGGTCAGAAACAATGGATTCAGGTAGCCCATGTAGTCGATACACTTCTTTAAAGAACAATTGAGCAACACCGACTGCATCAGCAGTCTTTTTACAGGCTATAAAATGTGTCATTTTCGAAAACCTGTCCACTACAACATATATTGAATCATTCCCTCACCGAGTTCTTGGCAATCCCAAAACAAAATCCATGCTGATATCAACCCATGGTCTAGTAGGCACGGGTAATGGCATATACAATCCTGCATTCGTAGCTGTACCCTTGGAAACTTGACATATGTGACATCTCTGCACAAATCTTTCAACTTCTTTTCTCATAGAAGGCCAAAAATATGATTGCGAAATCAACTGCAATGTACGATCTCTGCCCATGTGACCCTCTTCATGCAATTCTTTGACAATCTTCAACCTCAAGCTACAATCCGGAATACACAATCGATTTCCTCTGAACAAGAATCCATCTTTCATCACAAAATCATCAGAACTCCCTTCCTGCACCTGATCCAGCACTTCCGCAAAATAAGAATCTGAAATAAGCAACTCTGGCAACAAATCAAATCCCACTACTTCCTCTCGCATAGTTGTCAGCAAATGATTTCTACGGCTCAATGCATCGGCAACTCGGTTAGTAACTCCTGATTTGTGCTTCACAACGAAAGTAAATTGTTGTAAATAAGCAACTCACGAAGCATGCCTTGCTGAAATTTTATCTTGCCCCTGCAAATGTTTCAAAGCTTCATGGTGAGTGTATAGCACAAATTCTTTATGAAATAGATAGTGTCTCCAATGCTTTATGGCTTGGACTATTGCATAGAATTCCAAGTCATAAGTACCATATCTCGTTTTAGCTCCCGTCAGTTTCTCACTAAAGTAGGCAATAGGATGACCCCTTTGACTCAACGTTCCCCCAATTCCAACCTTGGACGCATCAGTATTTAGCTCAAAGAGTAACTGAAAGTCCGGGTATCTAAGAATGGGCGTTGTGGTCAAGAGTGTCTTGATTCTCTGAAAAGCAGAATCAGCCTCTTCAGTCCAAACAAACTTCTTCCCTTTCATACATTCTGTAACTGGTGCCATCACGCTACTGAAGTGTGGGATGAATCTTCGGTAGAATGATGCTAAACCATGAAAACTCCTCACTTTTGTTATTGTCTTAGGCTGTGGCCAATTTCGAATAGCTTCAACTTTACTCTGATCAACTTGAATACCATCCTTCGACACAATATAGCCCAAGAATAGAATACTTGTAGTCATGAAGGTACACTTCTTCGTTGCAGCATAAAATTAATCACGTCGTAAAACCAACAACACTTCCCGCAAATGCTGTAGGTGTTCTTCAGTGCTCCCACTGTAGATCAAGATGTCATCAAAATATACCACTACGAACTTCCCGATAAATGGTCGAAAAATCTGGTTCATGACTCTCATGAATGTACTCGGAGCATTTCACAAGCCAAACGGCATCACCAACCATTCGTACAGACCCTCCCGAGTTTTAAAAGCAGTCTTCCACTCATCACCCGGTCTAATACGAATCTGATGGTATCCACTTTTCAAGTCAATCTTCGAAAACACAACAGCACCACTCAACTGATCTAACAGATCATCCAGTCTCGGCATAGGAAATTGATATCTCAACGTAATCTTATTCAATGCTCTACTATCTGTGCACATTCTCCACGTTCCATCCTTCTTCGGCACCAACAAAGCTGGCACTGCACAAGGACTCAAACTCTCCTGAACACGCCCTTGTTCCAGTAATTCCTCCACTTGTCTTCTCAACTCCTCGTGTTCTTTTGGACTCATCCGATAGTGCGGTCTATGAGGCAATGCAGCACCTGGCACCAAGTCAATCTGATGCTGTATGTCTCTAAGCGGTGGTAACTCCTTCGGTAACTCCTATGGAAACACATCTTTGAATTCCTCCAAAACTGGCTTCACTTCCTCTAGAACTTCAGTAACTTCACTGCTTTCATGCCCAATCAACATAAAAACTTCAGGGCTCTCATTTACCTCTTCCACGAACTCCTTCAAGGACAACAAAGTCTTCAATTCCTCAATCTCCTCCAGCTTGTTCTCATTCTGTTGTCGCTTCTTTGGAACTAAAGTGATTTTCATGCCTTCGAACACGAAACTGTAGCTATTTGTTCGACCATTATGCTGTACCTCCCGATCGTACTGCCACGGCCTTCCCAACAGCAAATGGCAAACATCCATGTCAACCACGTCACACCAAATCTCATCTTTGTATTTCTTCCCAATAGAGAATGGAACATGAGCTCGCCTCTCTACCTTCACTTCTCCTCCTTTCCTCAACCAAGCAAGTTTATAAGGACTAGGATGTTTCTCCGTTTTCAACTTCAACTTCCTCACAGCTTCCATTGAAATGATATTATCACAACTCCCAACGTCAATGACAAATTTACAAACCTTCCCCAAAATAGTGCACGTTGACTGAAAAATGTTACTCCTCAACCAACTCGACTCCTCTTCCTGCTTCGGGGTTAAACAAGATCTCCGTAGCATCAGATTACATCCCTCGTCTCCCGACACCTCTTCTTCCTCCTCATCACGGTGTCAATTGAGATCTTCTTCTACATCCTCATCTTCCACTTCAGCAATCATAGTTCTCTTCTTCGGTTTCAGACATTCGTTGCTCTTGTGACCCACTTCCTGGCAGTTATAGCATTTGAAATTGGTGTTGACTTTTGGTTTAGCCACTTCATGAACAACCGGCTTACTCGGTGCTTTAGGAACATTAGAACTACTACCCGCTCCTTTGTTCTGTCCTGTAGAACTTGGAAACACACCTCCCCCACGTCTACCTTGTCTCCCAAGCCAACACCTTTTGATGTGCTTCTGCCACAGATCTAGGGTCGAACATGTTCACCATATCCTGGATCTGTGTTCTAAGTCCCCCAACAAACCTAGCGGTCAATTGTTCTTCTGTCTCCATAATGTCATTTCGAGCAATCAACTGGTAGAACTCATCAGCATAATCAGTAACAGTCTTCGTCCCTTGCCTCAGGTTCTGTAATCTCTGATACATCAGTGATTGGTAATTGTAGGGTAAGAAAGTAGCCTTCATCAACTTCTTCATCTTCTCCCAAGCAACAATCTTCGACTTCCCCATCCGCTCTGTAGTAAGTTTGGTTTGCTGCCACAACGCCATAGCTCTCCCCCTCAACCTAGTAGAAACCAACTTCACTTTACGATCTTCCGGAACCTCCTTGAAGTCAAAAATTTCCTCAACATAAGCTAGCCAAGCAAGAAATTTCTCGGCCTGCATACCTCCCTTGAATTCCGGTATTTCAGTTTTCATCCCGGACTCCCATTTGTGATCATACTCCGAATGATTTCTTCCTTGACCTCGTCCTCGTCCATGAACACTACCACCATCAAACTCCTCTTCAAAATCTGATGCATATCGATGTCGATCCTGACCACCAACATCTCTACTACCACCATTTCTTCCATCAACATCCCATCGATCTACATTCCTCTGATCACGATCATTCACATTTCTATCACGATTTCGATCATCAACATTTCTATCACAATCTCGATCCACACTTCTATGATCATTATCAACACTTCTCTCTCGATTTGGATGTGGTGAAACTCTACTTCCCCCATGGTTAGATTCAGGTGAAACCCTTCTCTGATTTTGATTCATCTCCAACATCATTCTCTTTAATCGACCAATCCCTTCATTAAGCTTCTCATTAAAGTTTTCGTTAATTCTTTGCTCCATCTCATCGGCCTCTTCTCTCCCATACAAAGCATCAACGTTGCGATAACGGTTAGCTCTTCTCGAAGGCATGATCACTCTTCAACAAATTCCAACAAAAACTTCACTTCGATCTAAAAATCTTCATATCAAAACTACCCACTTGTTGAAATCTTCAAAAAAAATCACCAAACGAACAAATCTCTTCAAAATCTCGAGAACCCAATTCTCCAAATGATGCAAATCTTGCACAAACTCCAAAAATCTACGCAAACTCCTTGCGATCTAGCTCTGATACCAAATGACGCAGCGGCAAATAACAAAAATGGATGTAACGGTGAAAGTAGCAATCGGTGGATTTAAAATACCAAACGCCCAAATCTGTTGATCTCAAAGATATCAGATTCTAGCTATCTTCGTCACGTTGATCGCGCATGATGCCGTGAAAGAAGATCTACAATTCTTCGAACGTTGATCAAGCGCACTTGATACCGTGAATTGGCTTCAACAATCGTTGATTCGAGCGCACTCGAATGCCGAAGGTGGAGATAGGAGATAACACTCAACTACCAATTTTAATGGAGGCAAGAAGCACAAACCAAATTTTATTTCAAGTTCAACAACCACTTTACAATGACATCACATCCCTATTTATAGGGTTTACAACACAACACAAGACTTAAGAAAATTACAACACTTCACAACGACATACAAAACAAACGACATAAGAAAGTACGACCTATACAATAGCGACCTAACAAACAAATACAGCCACGACTTAAGAAAATCTCGTGACCTAACTCTTCTGCTCTGCTTCGCGAATCTTGCAACCTAACTCTTCTGCTCTGCTTCGCGACTTACAATTCGAACGACCTAGGCTTCGCGAGCTAAGCTGGAATTGTTTACTAGGTCGTAGCTTGCTTCCATCACTAGGTCGCTGGAGCTGTTTACTAGGTCGTAGCTCGCTTCCATCACTAGGTCGCTGGAGCTCGTTATCATCACTAGGTCGCTGGCGCAACTTAAAGACACCGTTGGGTCGTTTTCGACTTAAGGAGCGGCTTCGACTCAATGCAATTCACGATTTAAGGAAGCGGTAGGTCGCTCGCGACTTACAGAATTCTGGAGCGGCATGTTCTTTGGGATCTAGGGTTTCGTTCGACCTCACGAGGAGGAGCGACTCGCTGGAATTAGGTCGCTGGCGACTTAAGGTGCACGATTTGTCAGGTTAGGCTGCATCAGTATTGCTACAACCAATTAGTCGACAATTCATGGTCCATCAAACGACCGATGGCATGTAGCATGCTTTCCTAAGCTATTGAAAATTTTCCCACCCTTTGAACCATGATATCTTCTCCATACGAGCTCCACATCACGAACCATTGCAAAGCTCATTCAATCCTCTACATTTTCATTAATATAGTATCGCCAAATTCAACATTCTACCTCGATACTAAATCCAATCTCCACCTCAACTTAATACACTAAATGACACCAAACAATCATATCAATCTCCACTTTCATTCAACATGCAACGATCCACCTTTTTGGACAGTTTAAATCGACAACAAACCACACATGTCAACTCAAACCATTCAAAAGGGAAGATTGTTAAAGGGGTAAATAAGAAAATAAGAGAAAAGAAAGGAAAAAACAAAACACAAAATTTCATAGCGGAATGACAAAATATAATAGTCAAATAAACAGTTCATGAAGTTGTTTTACAAATAACATTTGATTACACTTTTACAATACAGATCAGAGTCATACATACAGCAGGAATAAATAAATAATGCAGCAGAACAACATGATGTAGTGGAATAAATATAATAAATAGTAATAATATACTAAATCTTCGTCTTCGTCCTCCAGAAATAAGGACTTCGACACTGAAATGCTCAGGATGACCCGAGCGTAATGAAAAGACAAAACACTTGAGTCAGAACTAAAAGATCTTATGTAAGTTAAATCAAAATAAGTAAATATGAGTATAACGGCTTCAGAGATGTTTACGGGATTTTATATCTCCTATCCAGTGTCTAACGTGCGTGCAATAACTTAAGAGATGTTCGAGATTTCATCTTCTAAGGATCTGTTAAACTATCTACAGACATAATACAATATACTATTATTATATGTCTATAGTAAAGTAAAGTATTAAAATAGCACTAAGGCGTTACCCATATCCCCCTTAACACATTTTTATAAATGCCGTAGTCTACCGTAATTCCTCCGTAAACTAGAGGGCTATCAGAGGGAACCGCATAGTGTACGACACAAACCAAACCATAGTGGGCTCGATAAGACATATGAAAAGGCACATGAGGCAATGCCAGGGTAGGATTCTACCGTTTGCACTCCTGGACTGGTGGTAACGCATATCAACTACTACCGCCCACCTCAGAACACACTCCCATAATCAAATCAAAGGTGGCCACCAAATCAATCACAAAGTAACAGATAGGGTATCGAAGAAATGTGCCTGATCGGAGGAGCGACCTCACTTGGCCCGGTATAGCTCCTGTTTTAGTCATATCAAGCTGACCCGAGAGGGTCAGGGCTGCGTTCATACCTCATACAGTAGCGTTCGCCAAACCATCCTACTTCATTTTGGATTCTCCACCACGTGCACAGTTGTTAAAGTGGTTTTCGGTGTTGGTGGAGAGTATGACAATATCCGATCCCGACCTCTTTAACAACCAAACGCTTATTTCACACTGGTTGGTTCTTTTACATTTCCAAAACCGATTCATAATTCGCTATCAAAATATCATATTCACTTCAAAATCATACCATTTTTGAAATAATATTCACTTCAAAATCATATCACTTTCGAAACCATATTCACTTTAGAAATCATCATAGACTTTAAATCATATTCATGTTCAAAGTCATAAGCACAAAATAGGTTAAACCATCATATCAAAATATTCGCATATAAATCAATTAAATCTAAATCATAACAGTTCCAACTTTAAACAGTTTGAATATTGAAAGTAGTTTATATATTGGAATAGTTATACATTAAAATAGTTTATATATTAAAATAGGTTATATATTAAAAATAGTTTATATATTAGAAATAGTTTATATATTAAAATCATTAATTTATTAAAATGGTTTATATGTTAAAAGAGTTTGCATATTAAAAGAGTTTATATCGAAAATAGTTCAAATTAGAATAGTTTCTTCCAATTTCACAAATCAATTCAAATTAACTTTAGTTCCAAAAATTCAATTCAAATCAATCTCAGTTAAACGATTTCAATTCAAAAGGCTAAAGGTTTCGATTCAAATTATCATTAAAACCCATTTCAATTTATATCGATTTCAAATCCATGTTTGAACTACAAATTTAAACCACTTCAAATTACATAGGTTTCAAAGTTTAAATATTCAAACGTTTACAATAACCCACTTTTGATAAAATTCATTTATATTTCAAAATTCAACTTTAAGATTTCAATTTTAATTCTTTAAACAATTCATTTAAACCAATTTCAATTTCAACATTTTAAAGTTTGGATTTTGAAAATAATCCAGTTCATATAAATCTAATTTTATTTCATAATACCATTTAACTGGACTCAAAATTAAGGATTTAAAATCATTTAATTTAACCAATCCAGTGTCCGTATATAATTTTCTACCTTATGGTCAAGTGATACGGATATATATCATTTCAACCCGCAATAAATTAAAATTTATAGGTATATATCATTTCAACCCGCAATCCCGAGTAAAATTCAAAATCCATAAAATCGCTCGAGTTTATCATTTCAACCCATAATGATTTTTCCATAATCTATAAGACCATTCGGGTATGTATCATTTCAACCCATAGTGATTTTCCTAACAATAACTAAGGGAACTTGTAGTGTGATAACAACATATAAATAAACATACATCCAATCATCCAAAAATATCAACAGATAAGTATTCATCACGGTCATCATTCAAATCAACCAAGGAATCACAACAATTAACTGGTTACCATTTTCTAAGTATTTAAATAACAATTTAAGTTTAATGTTAATTTAAATGGCAATTCAAATCAATAAAATTCGGTTTCAGTTAAAATGTCAAATTAAACTACCAAACAACAATTAATAAATTTCTAATCACATCATAAATTTAATTTATCTAACATAAGATAGTTTAGTATTTGTGAGTGGGTTAAAACACTCACCTTTGATTTATCGACGATTTAAAATCCAAATAAAGCCCGAAATTTTAACAGTCTCAGAATGTAGCCAAACTAGTTTTATGTTGCCTAGAATTTCGATACAATCGTAACGGAGAAAACCACGCGTGAATCCGAGCTCTTACGAGAAAGTTATGATAGTTAGAACATTTAAAAGTTTAAATTAAAATTAAAAAAAAATAAGGGCAATCATGTAATTAATCACCTCTATGAAACCCTAATCGAGCAACACAGCCCTCGAACCCAAACCCACCCGTAGCCGCCATTCATAGATAGACTGTCGCGCCACCTACAAGTGCCTTCGACCAGATCAGTATACGCCAGCATAACGTCCATGCCGAGCCGCCCCTATAGCCAAATCGCGCCACCCTCCGGCCACGCCCTTAGGCCGCCGCTGCCACTGAGATCCATGCCAATTTCGGGCGATTTAGAGCACTGTTACGACAAACGAACTACTTGGATGAGCTTACTCGTCGATCTCTATAACACCGCACCTCCCGATCGTCGTAAAATCGACGATCCACCATTGGATCGAAAACCTTAGGATGAACGGTCGAGAATAAATCATCAATTCTGGCCAAACGATGCATCAAATCTAAAAACGAATTGCTGCAGTAGATTGTGCTCGTCTAGAGCTTTCCAACGATATATAATTTGCTAGGGTTTGAAGAGTTTAAATTTTGAAATTGATTTTGAAATTGAAATTGAAATTGGGAATTAGGTTTTGACGTTCAGACTTTTGAGAAGGAGGAACATATGAGAATAAAGTACGTACAGAAATAATACGAGAGGCTGCTAGGGTTAGAGAAATAAAATCTATTTATATAGATAGATGGATAAGAATGAATGGTACAGATTGAATTGGTCGAAACGATTACGCGAACCCGAAAAGCCCGTTCCGTTTCCGAAACGAAAGTGGGTCATCCAATATATCGAAATATAGGTTTTTGATATTTTTTAAACTCAATGGAACTAGTTTCAAACCCAAATTCTATTATATATTGAAGTTAGCTATTAAAATCAGATTATATTCATTTAAATTCTTTTAATTGATTTCTACGTGTTTCTAGCTCGCACGATCAAACGACAAATCCGATCGCTACGAAACTTGAAATCCTACTATAATTCACTGTTACGGTTCCGTTGAACTAGTTTCATCGAAATCCGAGACAGTGGCCAAAATGGGTATTTTCACATTAATTAAATAAATTATTAAATTAATTTAATCACTTTTAAATTCAAATTTAATAATTAACAATTTCATCATTTCTGATTACACAGAAATTAATAATCTTTACAATACAGTTTCCATGTTAAATCTAATATTTAAGTATTACATAAATTTAACATTAAGTTACAATAGGAATAAAATTATTTTATTATAATTTAAATTCCAATTAATTCTTTTATTTTGATTTCACTCTTATTATTCGATCAACAATACCCTATGAATTTTATTAACATAAGTTTACATTTTATCACTTTCATTATTTTATGGTTATCATCTTTTACCATATTAATTATAATATTTCAATTTCATTAATTACATTAATCACCAATTTAATTCCTTATTTACAATTATAACCAATTTAACTTTACAATTATTTCAATTGATTGAAATTACATTAAAATAGTTATCAATTACATTAAATCAACATTATTAATTTACATTCTATTTATTTTTCTCATTAATAAATCATAAATTTTAATTTCTCACTATTTAATTTCAAAATCTTATTTAATTTAATAATTTTAATTATCGAAAAATACGGGTCGTTACACTCTCTCTCTCTCAAAACTTTTCGTCCTCGAAAAGGAAAGAAGGAATTAAGAACTAATGTTCTTTATTCAACTAATCAATTTATAAACACATTAAACTTACAAAATTAAGCATTTTAAATAAAATATATCAATTTATAAACGATTTAACCTTTCATATTCAAGTTTAATAAAAGTTTGAAAATATTTTCAATTTCACAAAAATTTTTTAACTCTTGAATTTGTGACGACCGCCCATGACCCCTGCACTAAATATAGAAATAGTGCGCTGTAAAGAGTGCCAGGCAGCCATGGACGATTGCCAAGGTTAAGTTAAAACAGCAGAATCTATCGTATTACTCACATCGCATGGATAAAATACAATAGAGAATATATATAGTGAAGCTTCACAAAATAGAATCTCATCAATTAAGCTTCATAATAGTTGAATACAAACATCTGAATAGACAATACATCAAGCCTCACTACATATCACTCAAAGAATTATACAAGCAGCGGAACATCCAGTACATATAGTAAGAAAATAATATGCAAGCCTCCAGCTCGTCTTCATCATCAGCATCGTCGGAAACTAAGAACAGCACCTGTCACCTGCTACCTAGTCTGCCCATCCCAAAATGGATGAACAGCCCAAGGTAATAAGAGTTGAACATAAAACCTTGAGTCAGACAACTGTCTCAATGAGCGGTAAATTAACTAACAACATACCAAAAGAGCATAAAGGTAAAAGGAATAGGAATCCAACCCTCCCACTCCACCTCTTTCTAGAGTGATAGCCCCGAGACACACTAAGCAGAAATAAACATAGCAAAGCAGACATTTAAAGTAAAGCAATTATCACTCGAGTCAAGGTCGATGTTTTCCAAGCACAAACCCCCAAGGCCTAAACCAAGATCAGATAAGCACCCAGAAAATATCACTCTTGAGACCGAATGACGATACAACCAAACATCCATGACTCTGGTTATCACTGTTATCATTGCTTCGATACCACCGTTAATTGAATGACCGGCACATTCTTTCAGCCGTCCGTCAAGGGCTAATGGTCACCCCGGTTCTAGACAGAACTCCGCACGTCGTCGCAGCCCGTGCCTAGGACTATCGAATCTGCCCAGAGTACTCGACCACCAACTATAGTCTTTTGGGACTATCGAATCTGCCCAGCGGACTCTTTCTTTGAGTCTGCTAGAACCTTCAACAACGATGAAATCTCAGCCTTCTAGTCATCCTCCTCGACGACTATTCTCATACTAGCTCAAGCGCCTCTCGAGCCATCCATTATCCTCAAACTTGAACCCTTTCACCGAGTCATCAACATGCTTGGAATGATCCCGTCTGGATTAAACCAAGGCTATCTCACATCATCATCAAAGTCTCATCTCATCATCATCATCAAATCTATCCATATGAGCTTCATCATCCGCCACATATGCCACGAGCAGCTTTTCCAATTCAACAGCCTTTCCCTTAGCTTTTGAATCAGCTTCGACCATCTTGTCTAAATATAACAACTAATTTATAACAATCAATCAAGTCAATCATTAATCCAAGTAATCAATCATGCGAACAAGATCTAAAAGCAATTATAACTAGAATGGTAATTTTGTAAATAAAGAGTCCAAATCTAACAAGCATGAATCATGAGCAATATCTCTACAACTTGATGAATGAACTTGCATAGATTAACATGTAGTAAAATGGATATCAAATCATCATGAACAATGGATCTATACTTAAGTTTACGAAAATGCATGAAATCACTATTTTAACACATAATCAAGCCATCAATCCGATATACTCCTTTGGATCCGTGTGAGAGATAACCACCACTCACCAAATCACCTAAACACCTTAAAAGCAACACACTTCAGATATGGACAGCGAAGGATCTAGCTTGATCCGCTAAAATTCCGCTTCAAACGATGAAATCTCTCTTCGATGGTTGAAGATCTTCAATCTAAGCTCTTGGATCTTCGATTTGATCTTCGATTTGGATGGAAGGAATCACAAGATTAGAGTGGAGAAAAGAAGTGAAGAAGTGCAGCACTCGAGCTCTCAAAATGGCAGGACTTCGTCGCTTCAAAATCCGAATCCCAAAAAGTGAAGAAAAACCCCGTATTTATAGGCTGAATCCTTAGTTCGTCCGCCCCCTTAAGTCGTCCACGACTTATCTCCTCTGACTTACGACCTAACAAACTCTACGACTTATCCATCCCCTTCGACCTACGACTTAGCAAGTCCTACGACTTAAACCATAACACACGCGCGCACGAACCAGGACTCAACGGAACACGACTTAGCGACTCAACACACTGCCGCATTTCCACCTAAGTCGTTTGGACGACTTAACGACTTACGACTCAACGACTTAACAGAGGTCACAACCTAACACACACGCGACCTAACAACTTAACTAGGATACGACTTAACGCATGCGCGACTTAGTGACAACACATGTACGCAACCTAATGACCCAACGACCTATCCTTAACTCGTCCACGACCTAACTTTCTTAGGTTGTTAACTCGCCCAGTCTCCTAAGTCGCTACTCCTATGCGACTAACTACTAGGTCGTTGCTGCTAGTTCTTAAGTCGCTACCCTCCTTAAGTCGCTTACTAACTTAAGCCGTTAACTCCTAAGTCGTCTACTCCTTAGGTCGTCTAAACCCTTACGTCGCCGACTCTCTTAAGTTGCCAACTTCTGAAGTCGCTCCATTCCTTAGGTCGTCTACCCTTCTTAAGTCGGTCAATTCCTTAAGTCGCTCCACGACCTAACCTCCTTCACGACCTAAGTTCCAACACGACCAAACTCCTTAGGTCTCTTCTATCTCTTAAGTCGCTCCACGACCTAAGCTACCACACGACTTAAGCTACAACACAGCTTATCTCCGAACGACCTAACTTCTACACGACTCAAGCTCTAGTCGTCTTAACCTCTGAACGGTCTAACTTATGGATGATCTAATTCTGAACGAATCAACAACACTAACGTCCTAATAACACCGGTTACAATCATTCGATCCGTAAAAATACGGGTCGTTACATTCTCTCCCCCTTAGGAATTTCGCCCCCGAAATTCCAAATAAACAAGAGCAATCAAAAACTATTCTGCATGCCTACCATCCATAGCAATCAACAAACCATGCGTCCAATTACTAGCCTAGCATGCAGAATTCTAAAACTAGAACAAGTTACAACGTCGTGAGATGACACGACACCTTATGGCCATACCTCGAAGAGTTCAGGATGAGCTGCCTTCATCCTCTCTTCCACCTCCCATGTACAGTCGTTAACATCATCACTCCATTGTACCTTGAGCAACCTAACTACCTTCCTCCTAAGCTGTTTCGTGTCAGTTTCCACAACACGAAGCGGCTTACGAGGTCTCTCAATAACTGGATCAATTTAAAAATCTTCACATCTATCTGCAGAAACTACTGTATTCGAGTCGTGCACATACTTCCGTAGATATGATACATGAAAAATATTGTGCACACTCGACATCTTTTCTGGTAACTCCAATTTGTAGGCGAGCTTTCCAATTCGCTCGACGATCGGGAATGGTCCAACAAATCTCGGAATCAATTTTCCTTTCTTCCCGAATCGAATAACATTCTTCAATGGAGAAATCTTCACAAAAACCATATCACCTACGTCGAATTCCAAATCCTTACGACGCTTATCGGAATAACTTTTCTGACGGTCTTGGGCTGCCTTCATTCGTTGCCGAATGATCTCTATGCAATCCGAAGTCTGTCGAATCATTTCTGGCCCAAGTATCAACTTTTCTCCTGTTTCTAACCAACATGTCGGAGAGTTACACGGTCTTCCATACAATGCTTCATACGGTGCCATACCAATGCTTGACTGGTAACTGTTATTATACGAAAATTCCACTAAATGAAGGTGATCTTCCCATGATCCTCCGAAATCTAAAACACATGCTCTAAGGAGATCTTCCAAAACTCGGTTGACTCTCTCAGTCTGACCATCTGTTTGAGGATGATAAAGCTGTACTCAAACACAACTCGGTTCCCAAAACTTCCTGAAAGCTCTTCCAAAATCCACTAGTGAACAATGGGTCTCGATCGCTCACTATACTCTTCGGAATACCATGGAATCGAACTATCCACTTAACATACAGCTCAGCCAACTTTGATGCAGTCCTGGTTGATCGAACAGGAATGAATCTTGCACTCTTAGTCAAACGATCTACGATGACCCAAATCCCTTCATTTCCCGTTCTGGTTCTAGGTAGCCCATCAATAAAATCCATCGATATTTGCTCCCACTTCCATGTAGGAACTTCTAGTGGCTGAAGCAATCCACTGGGCTTCTTCTGTTCGGCTTTTACCAACTGGCAGTTCATGCACATGGAAATAAAATTTCCAACATCCTTCTTCATACCTTCCCAGTAATAGGTTCTCTTCATATCCCGATACATCTTATTTCCACCTGAATGAATTGTCAGCTTCGAGTGATGACTTTCCTTCAGAAATTCATTTCTCAATTCATCTATATCGGGAACAACTAGTCGTCCTTGCTTCCGAAGCCAACCCTCTCGATCGACCTCGAATCCTTTATCCTTTTCTGGGTCCAATCCAGATTCCAAATCACGGATAATCTTGACAAGCTTATCGTCTCACTTTTGGCTCTCGCCAATCCTTTCCACAAGCGTAGGTCTTATCGATAAGTTTGCCAACATCTCAGGTTCCAATTCACATATGGGCCTGAAGTCAAATCCAGCTAAATACTCGAGACTCTTCCATTCTGAAAACATGGCTCCCAATCCTGCATGTCTTCGACTTAACGCATCTTTCACTACGTTACCCTTTCCCGGAGTATAGGCTATACCAAAATCATATGATGCCAAAAACTCTAGCCATCGTTGTTGCCGAAGATTCAAATACTTTTGGGAGAAAAGATACTTCAACGACTTATGATCTGTAAACAACTCGAATCGAACTCCCAATAGATAATGTCTCCACATCTTCAGAGCAAATACAATCGCTGCCAACTCTAAATCATGAGTCGGATAATTCCTTTCATGCGGCTTCAGTTGTCGACTTGCATACGCAACAACTTTACCCTTCTGCATCAGCACTGCTCCCAGTCCAGTACCACATGCGTCGGTGTAAACCACCATCTCTTCATTTCCACTTGGAATAGTCAAAACAGGAGCACTTGTCAATCGCTCTTTCAGAATTCTGAAAGCTTGCTCACTCTTAGCATCCCATCTGAATACTTGGTTCTTTTTCGTCAATCCTGTTAATGGTGCAGCCACCTTGGAAAAGTCTTTGATAAATCGACGATAGTATCCTGCTAATCCAAGAAAACTTCTGACATCAGATGCATTCTTAGGTCTAACCCAATCCTGGATTGCTGCTATCTTGGCGGGATCAACCGCTATTCCGATTCCAGAGATAATATGGCCTAAGAACCTCACTTCGCTCTTCCAGAAGTGACACTTCGAAAACTTAGCCTTCAGCTGATGTTTCCGTAATATTTCCAAAACAATACGCAAGTGCGTCTTGTGCTCTTCTTCAGTTCTGGAATAAATCAAAATATCATCCACGAACACTAGTACGAACTTGTTCAACTGATCTCTGAACACTCTATTCATAAGATCCACAAAATATGCTGGCGCATTGGTCAATCCAAACGGCATTACCAGCCACTCAAAGAAACCCGATGGTGTCCTGAAAGCAGTCTTCTGCACACTATCCTTTGCCACTCTTAACTGGTGAAATCCCGTTGCCAAATCCATCTGAGAAAACACCTTGGCTTCGTGAAGCTGATCAAACAATTCATCTATTCTCGGAAATGGATACTTGTTCTTCTTAGTCACTTTATTCAGCTCACGATAATCCACACACAACCTCAACGATCCATCCGCTTTGGTAACAAACACAACTGGTGCACCCCATTCGGACACACTACGCCGAATGAATCCTCTCTGTAAAAGATCATCAACTTGCACCCTCAACTCTTGTTGTTCCCTAGGCGCCATCCGCCTAAGAGGCATCACAACAGGTCTGGCTCCTTCAACTAAATCGATACGAAACTCGATCTCTCTATGCGGCGGTAACCCTTTGACCTCATCAAAGACATCCTCAAATCCAATAGCGATTAGCACCGATGACAGTCCATCCCGTGGAACAACCAGCGAATACATGAAGCTCATGAAGACGCCTTCCTCATGCTTACATCGTATCACAACCTTTCACCCTTCCACATTCTCGACTGTCACCTCCAACCTTTCACAATCAACCTTTGCCGCATACTTCCTAAGCCAGTCCATACCCAAAATAATTCCGAACCCCGCAAAGTTCAGAACAAAACAATCACAAACAAAAGAGCAATCATGACTCGATACAATCAGACCACGACATAGCATACACAGACAAGACGAACCCCCAACTGGATTAGTCACAACCAATGGCCTATCAACGATATCTGGTTCTAAACCCAACCGGCCTACAAGTTCATTACAAACAAAAGAATGCGACGCCCCAGTATCGAATAACACTCTAACTGGAACACCACATATGGAAAGAGTACCTTGAACCACCACACTCTTTCCTTTCTCTTCAGCGGTAGGAGCTTTTGAAGATGATGGAACAGCCCCCAAAGCATAAGCTTGCACAATCTGCTTGTCCTTCCGCGGTTCTGGACAATTCTTCTTAATATGCCCCGGCTTATCACAGTTGTGGCACTTCACCGGCACCTTTGGATTCTTGCATTCTCTGGAGAAATGGCCCTTCTGTTGACAATTGTAGCAGGTCACTTCGCCCTTCGGCTTCCTCTGGCCATCCTTACCCTTTTGCTGCTGCTGCTTCCTCTTCTTATTTCCACCCTGCTGTGGTTTAGACTCCTCCTTGGTAACAGCAACAATAGATCCTTCTTTAGGAAACAGATTCTCGTGCCTGAGAGCTTTCTCCACAAGCTTCTCAAATGGATCGTCCAAATGATCCACCAACTGCCTCCCAAGATAACTGTCCAAGCCTGTCACAAACTTCTCGTTCTTCTGATATGAAGATTCAATATACGACCGGGCATACTTGGACAAAGCTTCAAACTCAGAAACATACTCAAGAACTGGTCTTCCATCTTGCTTGAGCTCCACAAACTTCTTGAATAGAATAGATTTCTGAGCTGTAGAAATGAACTTAGCTTCAAATCTGGCTTGGAATTGCTCCCAAGTAATTTCTTCCTCCGGAGTATCAATGGTGATAGAGTTCCACCAATCAGAAGCTTTTCCTTGAAGCTGTCTTGATGCAAGCTTCCTTTTAGTTGCATCCTCGATTCCCAAATCACCAAAGATTCTTCTACAAGCATCTATCCATCTCTAGACTTCAATGGTTGACTCTGTCCCCAAGAAAACCTTCCCTCCAAGAGCAGTATAGTCTTTACACAGCTTAGCAAAATCCACCGATCTTGGAGCTTGAACTTGAATTCCAACATCTACTGATGGCCCCAGAGCTGGCATCCTTCTCATGATCGAAGTCATCATAGCCTCGAACATAGCAGCATAATCAGCAGCCCCCTCAGTAGCACGGCCTTCCCTAGCAGCTGGTCTCCCTCTTCGACTCATCCTTAATATCTATAAAAGAATGGATCAGCACACCTTGAGAAACAACTGCATAAAGGACTCAAATCCTTCTAAGTTACTATATTATATATAGTAATCATCCATCAAAATACAATTACTTCTCTCATACGTAGTTACGTCAGCGAGCGTTGGGTAAAATCGATTAACCAATGCTCTGATACCAAATGTGATGACCGCCCATGACCCCTGCACTGAATATAGAAATAGTGCGCTGTAAAGTGTGCCAGGCAGCCATGGACGATTGCTAAGGTTAAGTTAAAACAGCAGAATCTATCGTATTACTCACAGCGCATGGATAAAATACAATAGAGAATATATATAGTGAAGCTTCACAAAATAGAATCTCATCAATTAAGCTTCATAATAGTTGAATACAAACATCTGAATAGACAATACATCAAGCCTCACTACATATCACTCAGAGAATTATACAAGCAGCGGAACATCCAGTACATATAGTAAGAAAATAATATGCAAGCCTCCAGCTCGTCTTCATCATCAGCATCGTCGGAAACTAAGAACAGCACCTGTCACCTGCTACCTAGTCTGCCCATCCCAAAATGGATGAACAACCCAAGGTAATAAGAGTTGAACATAAAACCTTGAGTCAGACAACCGTCTTAGTGAGCGGTAAATTAACTAACAACATACCAAAAGAGCATAAAGGTAAAAGGAATAGGAATCCAACCCTCCCACTCCACCTCTTTCTACAGTGATAGCCCCCAGACACACTAAGCAGAAATAAACATAGCAAAGCAGACATTTAAAGTAAAGAAATTATCACTCGAGTCAAGGTCGATGTTTTCCAAGCACAAACCCCCAAGGCTTAAACCAAGATCAGATAAGCACCTAGAAAATATCGCTCTTGAGACCGAATGACGATACAACCAAACATCCATGACTCTGGCTATCACTGTTATCATTGCTTCGATACCACCGTTAATTGAATGACCGGCACATTCTTTCAGCCATCCGTCAAGGGCTAATGGTCACCCCGGTTCTAGACAGAACTCCGCACGTCGTCGCAGCCCGTGCCTAGGACTATCGAATCTGCCCAGAGTACTCGACCACCGACTATAGTCTTTTGGGATTATCGAATCTGCCCAGTGTACTCTTTCTTTGAGTCTGCTAGAACCTTCAACAACGATGAAATCTCAGCCTTCTAGTCATCCTCCTCCACGACTATTCTCATACTAGCTCAAGCGCCTCTCGAGCCATCCATTATCCTCAAACTCGAACCCTTTCACCGAGTCATCAACATGCTTGGAATGATCCCGTCTGGATTAAACCAAGGCTATCTCACATCATCATCAAAGTCTCATCTCATCATCATCGTCAAAACTATCCATATGAGCTTCATCATCCGCCACATATGCCACGAGCAGCTTTTCCAATTCAAGAGCCTTTCCCTTAGCTTTTGAATCATCTTCGACCATCTTGTCTAAATATAACAACTAATTTATAACAATCAATCAAGTCAATCATTAATCCAAGTAATCAATCATGTGAACAAGATCTAAAAGCAATTATAACTAGAATGGCAATTTTGTAAATAAAGAGTCCAAATCTAACAAGCATGAATCATGAGCAATATTTCTACAACTTGATGAATGAACTTGCATTGATTAACATGTAGTAAAATGGATGTCAAATCATCATGAACAATGGATCTATACTTAAGTTTACGAAAATGCATGAAATTACTATTTTAACACATAATCAAGCCATCAATCCGATATACTCCTTTGGATCCGTGTGAGAGATAACCACCACTCACCAAATCACCTAAACACCTTAAAAGCAACACACTACAGATCTGGACAGCGAAGGATCTAGCTTGATCCGCCAAAATTCCGCTTCAAACGATGAAATCTCTCTTCGATGGTTGAAGATCTTCAATCTAAGCTCTTGGATCTTTGATTTGATCTTCGATTTGGATGGAAGGAATCACAAGATTAGAGTAGAGAAAAGAAGTGAAGAAGTGCAGCACTCGAGCTCTCAAAATGGCAGGACTTCATCGCTTCAAAATCCGGATCCCAAAAAGTGAAGAAAAACCCTGTATTTATAGGCTGAATCCTTAGGTCGTCCGCCCCCTTAAGTCGTCCACGACTTATCTCCTCCGACTTACAACCTAACAAACCCTACGACTTTTCCATCCCCTTCGTCCTACGACTTAGCAGGTCCCACGACTTAAGCCATAACACACGCGCGCACGAACCAGGACTCAACGGAACACGACTTAGCGACTCAACACACTGCCGCATTTCCACCTAAGTCGTTTGGACGACTTAACGACTTACGACTCAACGACTTAACAGAGGTCACAACCTAACACACACGTGACCTAACAACTTAAATAGGATACGACTTAACGCATGCGCGACTTAGTGACAACACAAGTACGCGACCTAATGACCCAACGACCTATCCTTAACTCGTCCACGACCTAACTTTCTTAGGTCGTTAACTCGCCCAGTCTCCTAAGTCGATACTCCTATGCCGCTAACTACTAGGTCGTTGCCGCTAGTTCTTAAGTCGCTACCCTCCTTAAGTCGCTTACTAACTTAAGCCGTTAACTCCTAAGTCGTCTACTCCTTAGGTCGTCTAAACACTTAAGTCGCCGACTCTCTTAAGTCGCCAACTTCTTAAGTCGCTCCATTCCTTAGGCCGTCTACCCTTCTTAAGTCGGTCAATTCCATAAGTCGCTCCACGACCTAACCTCCTTCACGACCTAAGCTCCAACACGACCAAACTCCTTAGGTCACTTCTATCTCTTAAGTCACTCCACGACCTAAGCTACCACACGACTTAAGCTACAACACGGCTTATCTCCGGACGACCTAACTTCTACACGACTCAAGCTCTAGTCGTCTTAACCTCTGAACGGTCTAACTTATGGACGATCTAATTCTGAACGAATCAACAACACTAACGTCCTAATAACACCGGTTACAATCATTCGATCCGTAAAAATACGGGTCGTTACAGAATTCATGAAAATTTTTGGCAGAGTCTCCCTTGTACGGATAGGTCCGGAAAAATAATAATATCAACAATATCATATGTACACATCATATTTTAAAAATAAAACTTCCCAAACCATGGGATAATAATATATAATATCAAAATACGGTATGTAATCCGAGATGTGTACCTTTATCAGCATTATAAGCAAGTTAGCCTACATTTAAGCGAGCAAAAGCAATAAAATATGCGCGTGCGAGCTCCAAAACTAGCATACGCCCTTCGTACCTACTAAACACTCAACGACACATGAGATAATGTGTATAAAAGCAATACCAGCATATAGCACAACATACAATCAGTATAACAACCATAAGCAACAATATTAAACAAATTCCTAACTAATACACAACATACAATCATATATGTTTTTTTTTCATTTATTTTCAATTTATTTACAGTCAAATAATTTCTTTCAATCCATTTCATCCAATTGACCAATATTCATTTCATTAACATTTGATTGATTCAAATTCAATATATTAAAATTCAATTTATTTGTTCAATTTTTTACAATTATTTCATCCATATTTAATTGATTTACATGCAATTGACTTACTTCCCATTGTTTAACATTGGTTACAACATATAATAATTACATGCAAACAAAACAGTACGACCATTATATGCAACCAAAGAATCCATCACACATCCATAGCAACTAAAACTAATGGTTTGTCTAGTTCAGAAACCTTTCATTGTACAAGGATGATAAATAAACTATCAAGTGAACCATATGCGACAGCCTTAGGTAATTTCTTAATAGATTATTTATATGCCCCAAACAATTAGAAGTTCCTTTCCCAAGAATCTCATAAGCCAAAACAACCAAGAAATTAAATATTATTTAAGTTTGTTCTATTAGCCTCTTTTCACATTACTTACCTTTTATTTATTTTCATTCATTCAAACAGTATTATCTTTTTTTATTTCGTTCATTTACTTACATAAATTATTTTCCATTAAATTATTTAGATCATCAATAAATCAATTCTTTAAATATTATATAAGTTTCTTTGCAAATTTAATTCACGATTATTATTTACTTATAAGCTTGATTTCCATTTTAAAACTAATATTCATCAATAAATCATTTCAGTCATTTTCTTGAGTTTATAATCATTTATTTAAATAGTATTCACCTTTACTATTCAATTTAATTATTAGTATTTCAAACATTAACTTATGTTTAAAACATTTCTTGTACATCAAAATTCTTATTTATAGAAATAATTACATTGAACACTTTCATTACTTAGGTTTTACTTGTATAATATTCTATTACATATTCCTATTTAACATTGCAACTTTTAAACATTTCTGGTAAGTTATATATATGTTTTAAGGATGTAAATGAATGTTACACAAGTTTATTTTATTCATTTTTAGTTAACAAAATGTTCAATAATTACATCTTCTAAATTTTCATATCTTTTGATTTACAAGTTACAAATTTTCAATTTCTTATATTTTCATTAATCACTTAGCATCTAATTTCTTATTTTCCATTTTAGATGTTTCCAACTATTAAAATTTCACTTTGTTTCTAAACTGAAAATCATTAATTTAACAGAAACTTAAGAACTGAATACCGGATTCCATTTCAAAATCATTTTGAAATTATATATATATATATATATTCATACCTTTTATATATAAAATCATACTTATAAATTTAACATTAAGATTTATTTGTCAAAAAAAATGTGTAGTGAAGCTACTACAGTGGTCTTCCAACTTTGAAATTCGAAAATGAACGTCGATGATGTTGCGCAGTCATCACCGAAATTATTTTCCAACGATAGAAGAGGGGAGTATAGAACATATTTCCTTTTAAAATTCTTTTAAAACATTTATTTCAAATAAATCAAAATACTTCCAAATAATACTAATATTATATTCCAAAATCTTTTGAACCAATTTCAAAACCCCGGAACTCAAGTCTCAAATTTCCAATTTATATTTACAATTTATTTGTAAATCTTATTTTTGCAACCAATATTTATAAAATTTCACTTCCTAACAAACAAACATAACACATACAACCATATCCATTTACAAAATTTATTCTTTTACACACAAAATATAATGCTAGGTAAAATAATTTCATTTACCGATATTACAAACAATATTGTGTCGATCTGCCCTATTTAGTGTTTAGAAATCCCTATCGATGCCATAGCATCCTATGTACCGACCAGAATTTATAAATACTAAACAGAATAAATTAACACAATATAAAAACATTTTATAACACTAACAAATACGCTCTCTCATATACACTCAAACAACTCATTCTAGGGTATTGCTACCCTATCTCTAATGAGTCAAACCCTAGAAAGCTAAGGTTATCACTAAACCAAAGCTTTGATACCAACTGTAATGACCCACCTTTTTGGACGGTTTAAATCGACAATAAACCACACATGTCAACTCAAACCATTCAAAAGGGAGGATTGTTAATGGGGTAAATAAGAAAATAAGAGAAAAGAAAGGAAAAAACAAAACGCGGCATCCCATAGTGGAATGACAATATAATAATCAAATAAATAGTTCATGAAGCTGTTTTACAAATAACATTTGATTACACTTTTAGAATAAAGATCAGAGTCATATATACAGTAGGAATAAATAAATAATGCAGCGGAACAACATGATGTAGTGGAATTAATACAATAAATAGTAATAATATACTAAATCTTCATCTTCGTCCTCCAGAAATAAGGTCTTCAACGCTGAAATTGTAACGATCCCGAATTTTTAATAAGTTTAAATTGATAATTTATTGAATTTTTGAATTAAAATTATAAAATTAAGTGATAAATTGAAGCGAGTTTCCCCGAATTCAAGTAAATTCTATGTTAAATCAATTAAAATCTAAATATTGTGTATATCTGATTTGGATTTAAATTTCAAGTAAATGATTTGAAAATAAATATAAAAGTATATACATTGACACAAGAAAATAAATAAATGATTTAAATTTAGAATTGATGGTTAATAATAATTTGGATTTATAAATTAAATACAAGATAATAAATATTAAAGTAAAATAATCATAATAAATAGTAAGTTAGAAATAGAATCAAAATATATAAGATAAATTATATAGATTTGTAAAATAGAAGTAAACGTATGAATTAAATTCTAATAACATATTAATTTGGGAATAGAAATAGATATATGTATAAGATAAAATTAAAATATAAAGTGAACCCATAAATAAATTTAAACAACATATTACAATAGAACATAAGTATGTAGGCTTGAACAAGTACAAACAAAATATTTACAAGTATGAAACCAAAGAAAAGTTATATGTGTAATAGCTTGCAAAAGAAGGCAATGTTAATATCTTCAGCCGAAATTAAAACATAGGATAAGTATAAAGGACATTAGCATTGAATGTTTGCATCTCTAAGTACATACAACATTATCAGCCGAAAGGAAAGCAAATATATAAGTTGTACAAACCATTAATGCACGCACAAACACTTCCTATCAGCCTCCAATTTGAGATAAAAATCTCTGGCCAAAGTATAAACAAAGGATTTCCAGTACATAACAAATTATATCAACTTGTAAACTTCTTTTTATTTATATCAACTTCTCCTCATTTCAGTTCGAGCTAAGTAAACACCATTTCATACTTAAACAAAATTCAATTTAAACATCAACGAACAACAATACAACTGCATATAACCAAAGATCAAAAAGTGAAGATTTCAGCTAGCAAATTCAAACCAAGATTTCAACTTTGCAAATTTTCAAGCTCCGTTCTTTCTTCTTCATAACGGTGAGTAAACTTCATTTTTTTTTAAAACCAAATCTTCTTTTTATCATCATGCATGTGAGTTCTGATTGTAGTAATGGCTTGGGTTGTTTGCATGGATAAAATGAATGTTTGTATGGGTATATAAGTGTGTTACTGTGTGCATGTCAGTGGATACAAGTTCTGGTCTCTGGTTCTTGATTAACGGAACAAATAACCACTCAAAAATTCGAATTCTCATCATTAAAGCAATTATAGGATATAATGTTTTAAAGGAAACTTGTTTGTATGAATGTAACACCATTTTTAAAAATACTTTCAAATGAAATTATTAAATATTTCTCTGAGGAAATTGAGTTATTCAGTAAGAACAAATATATCAGAAAGTTTGATTTTCATAATTGCAAGCTTCACATATATAGTCTGATTCATGCTTAAAAACTATGATTTTTAAAAGTAAAATCAGGATTTTTAAGTTAGTATTTTGGGGGGAATTGAAAGATGAACGAAAATTGGGTTTTTACCGATTTTTAGTGGTCGCGAAGTTCAGTGGCCTCGGGTTTGTGGCTAGAGCACGCTCATGGGTTGAGGAGCTTCGGAAAATTGGTTGGAGGTTTTCCAGTTCAACGTGGTGATGGAGCGGTGTCGTTGTAGGGTTTAAGAACATGTTGGGTTTGACGATGTTCTCGGGTTTAATGCAACGTCGAGGTGGTTTCGGACTTGCTCGGAGGTTGGGGAATAGGAAGTGGAGGGTCTAGTGCAGCTTCAGGCACGAGCACGTGGGTTCAGATTGTAACGACCACGACTTTCTCTCCATAGAAAGTCGTATCGCTGATAAGAAAGAAAGGGGTGAGAAGTAGAAAAGAGAAGAAGAGAAAGAAAACAAACACAAATACTCACAGCGGAAACGAACAAAATATATTATATCACATAAATATTTCATAGTATCATATACAATACTTATCAGAGTTACATAGATTACATCATATACTAGACAGTTATAAACATCTGTCTAGTTATTACATCTCAATACAAACAAAGATCTAAACAAGATCAACACAGCGGAAACTACTATCTATATCTACAACGCTGAAGCCTCCTGCTCCATTGCTCCTCCACAATTCGTCAAGGCTAACCTGAATCCCTTGGCTACTCGTAAAAATTTGAGTACCCAAGAGTTTATAAAACAGAAATAAACAATTTGGGTCAGACATGGGTCTGGTGTGAGTAAACGGTTTAAAATTGTTTAACTTCAAAACCCTTTTGAAAACAAAGGTATCACGTAAGACTTCCCACACATAAACATGGAAAAGTTTTTACCTTACGCTAACCAAAACACTTGATAGGAAATCCAGTTATATTATAATAGGGTCTAGGGTTTTCAAGTAAAATACAGAAATAGCTGAAATGCTTACATCTCACATTCCAACATAGTTGGGCACAACTAATACGTACGGCACTTATTGGAGTTTGGATTCCATACAATGGCAGGGCTACCGGGGTACCGCCCGTCACAGTACGTGGCCTAGATCACCGTACCGAGGATCACTCCCAATCCCCTGCAACACAAGGTCGGAACATCCCTTACTGGATAATTCCCGCACAAGATAACTCACGGTTGGGATCAGCAACCGCACACACTAAGCCGAAATAAGAAGGGACTTCTAGACAGAGGTAATCTTGTCCTACTTGGGTGCTACCCACTAACCTTGCTGCACCTCCCCTGTTTTAGCCATTCCCGGTTTGTGAGGCTTGAGGTCACGATTACCTTAGAAAAGAACACATCACTTAGAATGCTCATCGTCCACCTGACGATGTGCTAAAAGCATTCAATCCATACAAGTTCGTTCCGGGTTCGAACGAAACCGAAGGCATTATCTCGTTACACTCGTTTTGGAATCACCCTCAGAGTTAACGACAATAACCCTTGCACTCTGAATCTTCATCTTCACTTGATTCACGACCTATCGTAAATTTGGATCGATGTGGTATTCGGGTCTCCAGACCTGGAAATCCGGTATACGGAAACCCGATCCCGGTCTCATCGAAATCCAAAGCGTATCTTTTAAGGCCAAGTTGTTTTAAAGGTTAAAACAAATTCAATTCATTATCTTTATACACAAAGAAAGATAATTCACAACAGATAATCAACATTATCAGATAATCCATACAATTCAACTAACATCCATAACATACAGCATATATCTCATCAGAGATATCAATCAATGCCAAGTATTCAATACTATCACTCATTCATAAGTAATGATTTATATCATCTCTAATTAATTTAAAGTGAATTAAATTAATTACTTTATTTTATAAATCCTTCTTACTTAACCATTTATTAATTAATAAATTATCCTTAACCACTTATAGTAATTAACCTTTAATTACTTCATTAATTAATTAACTAAAATTTATTAAGTTAATCAACTATATTTAATTATATTAATCCTTAATTAATTACATTAATTAATTACTTCATTTATTAATTATTATTTAATTAATCAATTCTTAATTACATCATTAATTATATTAATTAATGATCCTTAATTACAACTTAATTATTAATTACTTAATTAAATTAATTACATTAAGTAATTAACCTTTAATTAAACAACATTTATTAATCACCCTTGATTAATCTTCAATCAGTAATTAATTACCCTTAATTACTTTCATTAACTAAATTAATTACTCCTTAATTAATTTCTTAATTAATCCCTTGATTAATTATTCAAAGTAATTAACTCAAATTACTTCTATTAATAAAATCATTTATTCAACTAATTACTTCCAGTAATTATCTTATTATTTACTCCCCTAAATAATCTTACCTTAATAATTACATTAAGTAATTTATTATCAAATCATCTCTTGATTATTCTAAATTAATTAAACTTAATTAATTAATTTAACTAAATCAAATTAACTTCAATTAATTACAATAAGTAATTAATTCTTAATTACTTCCAATAAGTAATTACATTTAAACAAATTCATAAATGATTATTCTTAAATTAATTCAACTAATTAATTATCAAAATTAATCCTATTAATTCATTATTTAATAACCCATAGTTAATGACTTCATTAACTATTATTTAATTACTTTCCTTAAGTAATTAACTTATATTAATTATTATTAATCCTAAATTAATAAATCTTAATAACCAATTTATTAATCTCTAATTACTAAATTAATTAAGTGTTAACCATAACTTAATTAATATTTAATTACTTATTAATTAATTCCTAACCATTAATTAATATTCTAATTTATAATCCTTAATTACAATCTAATTAATAAATCTTAATCATTAATTAATTAGTATAAACCTTTAATTACCTATTTAATTAATCCAAATGATTAATTAATCAAATAAATTGATTATCCATTAAATTTCCTTATAATTTAAATGAACACAAATCTCTAATTTTCTTTAAAATAAAACTTTGTTCTTATTGATAATCAAGTTATCATTTACAAAGTATCTTAAATCCTTAATTATAGATTAATTAATTCAAATCATTAATTAATTAAATAAATTAAACCACTTTAATTACCTTAAAGATTTAATGATTTAAACTTTAAGATAAAACATTTCTTAACAATTGTTAAATTATCATTCATAAATACTATTGCAAATATTTATTTCAATTTCAATTTCAATTTCCATTTTAAGTTCAAACTTTAAAATGAAATCAAATTATCTTTAACCAATATGAAATTTGTAAATCATATGTTAAATAATACTTATAAAAGAAATTTTAAGGTTTTAAACCAATTTCTTTTTAATCTCAGATTATTTAAAGTATACTTTAACCTTTCAACTTATTTACAATTTTTAATTTATAAACTTTACTTATTTCCACTTTTAAGATTCAAATCAAATTTGAAATTTAAAAATTTTAAAATTCTGATTTAACTTTAATTAAATCTTCTACTACATTCCAAAACTCCATTTAAATTCAAATTCTTTAATTTCATTTAACTTCTTAAACCCTTAATAATATTAAGTCAAATTTGAATTTAAAAACTCATTTCCAAACTAGATTCAAATTCAACTTGAATATACTTTTAAACTTAGATTTTAAACCTAACTCAGATTTAAAACTAGATTTAAATCTCATTTAAAACTTTACTTCTTTTTATTTTATTTTTTTATTTTTTTAAAAATTAAACAGAGTAACAGGTTTCTGTTTAAACCTGTTACCATACTAAACCCACCCTACACAAAATCTGCTTCGAGTCACCATGCTAAAAACTCCGAGAAAACTTCCCAAAATCACGAGTAAAACTCACGTGTCCTCCTCTTCCTTTACCTAAACCTCATTATACAAACTACCTCACCAGAAACGTAGTACACCGTGCACATGCACGGTGACTTTGATCACCTCCGACCATCTTCGATGGTCGTCCCACATTGGCAACCTCCTTCACAGCCAAACAGGATCAACAGAATCACCACCAAAACTCGAAATCGAATTCGAGTTCAAACCCCCAAATCTGGAACACTGATCTCCTCAAAAACTCTAACCTGGAATCATCTCGTGCTCGAAACTCTGTCCATCGTCAGTTCTGAAACTCCGGCATCACCTACTTCTTCAAGTCAACTCCTTCCTCCCTGAAGCTCGCTGCACTCGATCGTCTCTGGTCATCGAACGAGACCAAAATAAAACCACAGCAAAATCTAGGTTTCCCGAAGAAAAACCACTACCGCATCTTCCTTGTTGAATTCCATCACCACCATCTATTTTTCCTAGCATCTACACTCACTCCTCCATCTACCAGAAGAACCCCGACCTCTCCTGTTACCCAGATGATCAGAAACACCCCAATTTCCCATTTTCATTCAAACCCAAAGTGCACCCTCAATACTCCACTAAAAATTTAGATGTTCATCTTAAAAATCATATTTTACATAATCCATTTAAGTTATGTTCCTGGAACAGCCAATTACCACATTTGTTTTATCATGTTGTTTAAATTGCTACTGTATGTTTCCTGGAGATTTGACCAGGCAACTGAGTGCTCGGCATTGGCCACTACTCGGCATGCAAGACTGTTCGGCATCCAGGAGGACTCGGCGAAGTGCGCGGCATCCAGTGGGACTCGGCATCCATAGCGTTCGACATCCGTAGTGCTCGGCGTCAGTTAGTGTTCGGCAACAACCAATGCTCAGCGCTAGCGTTCGGCATCCAGTGGAACTCGGCATCAGAGAGTGTGTCCGGCATCCAGGAGTGTTCGGCGAGGCACTTGACATCCAGGAATGTTCGGCGAGGCACTTGACATCCAGGAGTGTTCGGCGTAGTACTCAGCAGTGTTCGGCATACGAGAGCACTCGACATCAAAAGCACTCGGCATCGAGACTACTCGGCGTAGTACTCGGCAACAAGGGTACTCGGCGCCAAGTAGTGTTCGGTATCAACTGGCACTCGGCAACAACCTATGCTCAGCATCAACTAGTGTTCGGCATCCCATAAGTGCTCGGCACCAAGACTGCTCGGCATCAAGACTGTTCGGCATCAAGACTGCTCGGCATACAAGGTTGCTCGGCATACCAGAGTACTCGGCATACAAGAGTACTCGGCATCCCATGGTGTTCGGCGTAATACTCGTCATCCAGGAGACATTCAACACAACTAATCAGCACACCGTTCGGCATAGAAGGAATGGTTCGGCGGAGATCGTTCGGCGAACCTTGATCGGCATACGGCGACCACTGTACTCGGGCTGGAACGTTCGGCAATCAGCCCACTTGGGAAGTCCAGCCCATCTTTGCCTATAAATAGAGGGGCAGGGTCACAGTGAAAGGGATCCTTTTTTGGTGAGAAAATACGGGGAGACTCTGCCATTTTCAAGACTCATCTTCTCTACTTAAACACCTTCATTCAAGCATTTGATTCACGAATTGTATTTGTAATCAATCATAAAGGAAATCAATAAAGTTGAGCAAAGTGGACGTAGGCAATTACGCCGAACCACTATAAATTTGGTCTTCTTACTTTCTGCACTTGAATTAGGATTGTCTTCTCTGTTTAATTTGCTTTCATCACTTATATCTCTACACAATCTTTCTGAACGAGGTTAGTGACCAATTTTGGTGCTAACACTTTGGTGCTTTCACTGAGAACTGAATTCTCAGACCTCAAGGATCTGCTTTGAAGCTACTGGATTGAATAAATCCCCCAAAGAAGATCCGACTCACTGATAGGACATCCGTTGATTCTACTCAGAGTTCATACCAATAACTCTACAATGGCAAGACCACGTACCAGGTCAGCTTCTCTTAATGCGGATGCCCGAGAGACTGCTAGCGTACAACAAGCAGGACCTAGCAATCAACCGGCAATCCCGAGTGCAGGGATTGCCGCTCAAGAACAGACTCCAGTTGTCACCAGAGTGGAGTTCAACGACTTGATGAGGGAACTTAGGGAAAGCAGGAGACAACTGGGAGAACAGATGCAGGCTAATGCCAACCTGATGGCACAGCTCACTCAACAGCAGCAACAGAATGCTGGGGGCAATCCAGCTGCTTATTCCTCTTCTGACAGCTCAACTTCTTCTGATGAGCCGCCCAGGCGCAGACGCCGTAAGACTGAAACTGCAAGGGCAGATGCTGCTGTTCGAACAGCAGGAGACCGCGACCAAGCCAGAACTGGAAACTTCCGAACAACCGGAGTACAGGTGGAGGAGGGAGCTCCAGATCATCAAGATGTTAACAATGTTGAACCTCATGACGCACGATTGGCAGATCGCTAGGAAAGGAGGCATCAGCATGGACAGGCACGTAGAACTGACTCCAACCTCCCAGCTTCCATACAGACGCCTGATCTGACAGCCATGATCAGGCAACTGATGAAAGAAAACCAGGGCTTATCAAATGACGATTGGGGAGTGTCAAGAAGCCATACTCCGTTCACGGATGTTGTGCTGCAAGCGTCCTACCCCAAGAAGTTTAGCATGCCAACCATTCCTGCATACGAAGGAAAGACTGACCCTAGACAACATGTAATGAGGTATGAATGGATGATGGATTCAGCCAGAGCAAATGATGCCACCAAGTGTAGGTGCTTTCCGATTACTCTATCTGGGATCGCTACTATGTGGTTCACCCGACTTCCTCCGCGATCCGTATCAAATTTCGAGGAGTTGGCAAAGAAGTTTATTGAGCAATTCCGGATACACACTACACGCCCGAAGGACGTGATGTCTTTGTCAAGTGTAATCCAAAATCCCGGAGAGTCGCTGAAGGAGTACTTACAGAGATTCCACGTTGCGGCAACTGAAGTCAGTAATCCCAACGACCATGCAATTCTAATGGCTGTAATGAGAGGTGTAGATCCGGATTCTGAATTCGGAGATTGGCTGGCAGGAAAACCTCCGACTACGCTAGAGCGTTTTTACTCCAAGGCACACCAGTTCATAAGAAGAGAGGAAGCTAGGTGGGTACGACGAGACAAGGCACCGGGACCTGCCCAAGAGTCAATCAAGAGCAACATTGCTGTGAAGCAATCTGGAGACAATTCAGGGAAAGTCCAAGTCAACGTCCAGAATAAGCCTGTGCAGCCCAAAGAGTCCGGAGGAAGGAGTCAAGGAAAGAGGAAAGAAGCGGGAAAGTGGAAGTCGAGAATTCCAAGCTACAGCGAGTACACTCCGCTAAACGCCCCACTTGAGAACATTTACCTATCCACATGCAATACTTTTCAGTACAGAAAACCACGTCCGAAAGAATCAACTGAAGAACAGAAACGGACTGGGAAATATTGCCGCTTCCATGAAACCTATGGACACAACACGGAGGAATGCAGACACGACGCTATCGAGAAATTGATCAGACAAAAGAAGTTGCAAGAATTTGTGAAGGATCCGCAGGAAGGAGGACAGGGAACGTCCGACCCAGGACGTGCACCGGCTCCACGTCATCCAGAGGAACCTGCCCGGACTGTTGGAAGACTGGTTATAAATACAATTATCGGCGGACCTCATCCCGCAGATAAGAACTGGCAAGAGATGGAGCGATATGCGAGCTCCTTGAAGCATGCGGATTTCGAGTGCTGTTCAAACGTAGAGGACGGGGCCCCTGCTAAGCAGCAGCGCGTGATGACAGACGATATTGTGTTCCGAAACAGAGACGCTGATCAGATAGAGGCTCCGACCATCGATCCCATGGTCATATCTGCAACAATCGGACCAGCGTATGTAAAAAGAATTTTGATTGATTGTGGAAGTTCAGTCAACATCATCTTCAAGAAGGCATATGATCAGATGAAGCTAGAGACAAAAGACTTAAAACCATCCAAAGCTCGTATCCACGGTTTTAACGGCGCTGCGACTGATGCAGTGGGATATGTCGAGTTACCAGTTGAACTGGGACAAGGCGAGCGTCGGAGGGTACGAATTCTACCCTTTGTAGTTTTGGATGTGGACTCTCCATATAATGTTTTCTTGGGTCGGCCGGCCCTGGCTGAATTTAGGGCGGCACTAGCCCCGTGGTGCTTGACTTTGAAGTTCCCAACTGACAAAGGAGTAGGCATTGTTCACGGAGACCAAGCAGCTGGTCGTTCCTGTTATGTGGCCGAGCTCCGAGAAGCCCACCGGAGGGAAAAAGGAAAGGGTGCGGACAATCCTGTCCGCGTCCTCAACGCGAATAATTGACAAGTAGTGCCCGAGCCCTGGCTCGGGCATAGTTCTCGGATCTACGGAGATATAGATCCGAGAGACGACGATGAGAAACCCAGGGAAGAGAAGGCGGCGCCGGCTGAATTAACAATTGACATTTCGGTTAGCCGTGACGACCCTTCGCGAATACTGAAGATCGGATCACAGTTAGGCCCCGCAATGACAGAAGACCTTAGCGACTTCCTCCGAGCAAACCTTGATGTTTTTGCCTGGACGCATTCTGATATGTGTGGGATTTCTCCCGCCATCACAAGTCATATGTTGAACATAGACCCGAAATACGTCCCAGTCAAGCAAAAGAGGAGAGGAATGGATCCAGAGAGATCCGCCGCTCTTGGAGAGGAGGTGGACAAACTCAAAGCAAACGGGTTCGTCCGCGACGCCCTCTACCCGGAGTCGGTCTCCAACCCCGTGCTAGTGAAAAAGGAAAATGGGAAATGGAGGACTTGCGTAGATTATTCCGACTTGAACAAAGCATGCCCTAAGGACAGTTTCCCGTTGCCTAGGATCGATCAGTTGGTCGATTCCACAGCAGGACACGAATTATTATCATTTATGGATGCGTACTCGGGATACAACCAAATCCCAATGCATATTCCGGACCAAGAACACACCAGCTTCGTTACAAATGTCGGGCTGTACTGCTATGTAGTGATGCCCTTTGGATTAAAGAATGCTGGAGCAACTTACCAACGTCTGGTGAATCGAATGTTCAAGGACCAGCTGGGCAAAACCATGGAAGTCTATGTGGATGACATGCTCGTGAAGTCACGACAGTCAAACGACCACATTCAAGACTTAGCTGAAATGTTTAACATACTCAGGTCCTATGGAATGAAGATCAACCCGCTGAAGTGTTCTTTCGGCGTTGCATCAGGGAAGTTTTTAGGATTCATCGTCAACGCTAGGGGAATCGAAGCCAACCCAGAAAAGATCCAAGCCATTCGAGACGTACAAGCGCCCAGGACTGTAAAGCAGGTACAGAGCTTGAACGGAAAAGTGGCTGCGCTAAGTCGATTTATATCCAAGGCAACTGACAAATGCATCCCATTCTTCGACATAATAAAGAAAGGAAAGAGGAATTTTGAATGGACGTCTAGCTGCGAGGAAGCTTTCCAGAACCTGGTAAGGCATCTGGAGAGCCCACCGATGCTATCTAAACCAGTTGACCATGAGATGCTGTACGTTTACTTGGCTATATCCCCTCATGCGATAAGCGCAGCTTTGGTCCGGGAGGAGGATCGAGTCCAGAAGCCGGTATATTATGTTAGCAAGCGTTTAACGGGGGCAGAGAAGAATTACCCTAAAATTGAGAAATTGGCTTATTGCTTGGTGATTGCATCACGCAAGCTACGCCCATACTTTCAAGCGCATTCAATCGGCGTTTATACCGATCAACCCCTGAGGCAGGTACTTCAGCGACCAGAAACTTCTGGAAGATTGCTAAAATGGAACATCGAGTTGAGCCAATTCGATATCGCGTACTTACCACGGAGAGCTATCCGAGGGCAAGCGTTAGCAGACTTCATCGCTGAATTTACCATACCCATCAAACCGGACGATCACGACATCATTCCCCCCATACGATGGAAGTTATACACTGACGGTGCATCAAACGACCGTTGCTCCGGCGCGGGCGTAGTTCTTATAACTCCGGAAAACCGATCAATCTGTTATGCCCTGAAGCTCGATTTTCCGGCTACGAACAACGAAGCTGAATATGAAGCATTGATCGCTGGCTTGAAGCTTATCAAAGAACTCGGAATCAAATCGATTGAAATCTTTTGTGACTCGCAGTTAGTGGTTTACCAAGTACGAGGAGACTACCAAGCCAAAGGACGGAAACTCGCTCCGTACCTCGTTCAGGTCCAGGAACTACTATCAAATCTTGAGCGCTATGACATTTCACATATCCCGCGAGAGCAAAACAAAGAAGCCGACTTGTTGGCTAAGTTCGCGAGTACCGACGATGTTCAACAAATGGGATTGTATCCCGTGGAAGTCTTGCATGCCCCGAGTGCAGACGAGATGAAAATCGACCTTGTGTTGGAAACAGAGATCGAGAAGGACTCGTGGATAACCCCATTCAAACTGTACCTGACAACCGGGGCTTTACCAGAAAGAAGAAGCGAAAGACGACAGGTCCTTCGAAAGGCTGCGCGGTACATAATGCAGGATGGATCCATGTACCGGAAAGGGTTCTCAATCCCATTGTTACGATGCATCGCTCATGATGAAACAAAGCGAGTCTTGAGGGAAGTCCACGAAGGGGAATGCGGCGACCATACTGGGGGGCAAACGCTAGCAAAGAAGATCCTCCGCTATGGGTATTACTGGCCCACTGTAAACCGGGATGCCACGGACTACACAAGAAAATGCGACAAGTGTCAAAGATATGCAAAAATCCCGAGGGCTCCGTCAACGGAACTCACACAAATGATCAGCCCTTGGCCATTCGCGATCTGGGGAATCGATATAATCGGCTCTTTGCCTCTATCCAAAGGTGGTGCGAAGTACGCGATAGTTGCAGTCGACTATTTCACGAAATGGGCTGAGGCAGAACCTTTGGCCACTATCACCTCTAAGAAAGTCATTAACTTCGTTGTACGAAACATTATATGCCGCTTCGGTCTTCCACGCACCATCATTACAGACAACGGAACGCAATTCGAAAGTAAAGAGTTCAAAGAGTTCTGTTTGAAGTACGGCATCGAGAAAAAGTTCGCTGCCGTTGCACACCCAAAAGCTAACGGACAAGTCGAGGCCGTTAACAAAATAATCAAGTCCATACTAAAGAAGCGTCTGGAGAAGGTTGGAGGCAAGTGGGTAGATGAACTCCCGACAGCATTATGGGCATATAGGACTACCCACAAGTCCGCGACCGGCCACACTCCGTTCGCCTTGGCATACGGCTCTGAAGCCGTAATACCCGTGGAACTTGAAGTTCCATCGCACCGAGTGACATACTATGACCCCAAGACGAACCAAAACCTCTTGCTGGAATCACTGGACTGCATCGACGAAAAGCGTGAAGAAGCTGAGTTAAGGGCGGCGGCGCACAGACATCGAGTCAAGCGCTACTACGATGGCAGAGTCCGCCCAAGAATCTTTGATGTGGGTGATCTCGTTCTGAAACGAGTCTTCCCAGTACCATCACGCATGAATCCCAGCTGGGAAGGTCCATACGCCATTGAACGGAAGCTTGGAGAAGGAACCTTCAAGCTAGCGACCGTTGATGGCGCGACACTCCCCCGAGCATGGAACAATGAACATTTGCGGCACTATTACGTTTAGCATGTTTCCCTTTCTTGTTATAAGCACTATTGTTTTGTGCATGTTTCCATTCAATAATGACTTAGTTTCCTTTCGAAGTTGTAATCGAGCAATTTAGTTGATTTTCATTAATAAAGGCTTGAAGCCACATTTTCTATGAAGTTTCTGTATCTCTTAATTGAATGATAAATTACATTATTCTGTGCGGCGTACAGACTCGTACGAACGATTCCAACCTCCGAGTCCCCAGAGTGCGGAGCGGAGTACTCTAAGTCCCTAGAGCGCGGACTAGAGTATAAACGATTCCAACCTCCGAGTCCCCAGAGTGCGGAGCGGAGTACTCTAAGTCCCCAGAGCGCGGACTAGAGTATAAACGATTCTCAATCTCCGAGTCCCCAGAGTGCGGAGCGGAGTACTCTAAGTCCCCAGAGCGCGGACTAGAGTATAAACGATTCCAACCTCCGAGTCCCCAGAGTGCGGAGCGGAGTACTCTAAGTCCCCAGAGCGCGGACTAGAGTATAAACGATTCCAACCTCCGAGTCCCCAGAGTGCGGAGCGGAGTACTCTAAGTCCCCAGAGCGCGGACTAGAGTATAAACGATTCTCAATCTTCGAGTCCCCAGAGTGCGGAGCGGAGTACTCTAAGTCCCCAGAGCGCGGACTAGAGTATAAACGATTCCAACCTCCGAGTCCCCAGAGTGCGGAACGGAGTACTCTAAGTCCCCAGAGCGCGGACTAGAGTATAAACGATTCTCAATCTCCGAGTCCCCAGAGTGCGGAGCGGAGTACTCTAAGTCCCCAGAGCGCGGACTAGAGTATAAACGATTCTCAATCTCCGAGTCCCCAGAGTGCGGAGCGGAGTACTCTAAGTCCCCAGAGCACGGACTAGAGTATAAACGATTTCCAATCTCCGAGTCCCCAGAGTGCGGAGCGGAGGACTCTAAGTCTCCAGAGCGCGGACTAGAGTATGAACAGTCTCAAGTCTCCAAGTCCCCGGAGCACAGTGTCAGCAAACCAAATAAAGACAAGAGAATCATTCAAACAAGAAGAAACTGAAATTTTATTCGATAAGTCCAAAATGGGGATACAAGATCACTCCTACAAAATTCGGGCCTATACAAACTACAAGTTATGAAAGGTAGAAACTGTTACAAACTTAAGCAAAAACTTGTTGAACAAGTGCATCGATCATTTCTTCGACTTCTTCTTCTTGTCCGCCTTCGGTGTTTCCGACGACTCCTCTCCCTCACGTTTCTTCTTGGACTTTTTGCTTGCTAGAGAGACGGAGTCAGGAGTAGGAGACGGAACATCTAATGGTTTGGACCTGCCTGGGAGAATGATTTTCAAAGGTCTATTCCGCGGGTCAGTAAGTTCCAGGACTTCAGATTCAACTTTGACTTTGACCTTTCTCTTCTCCTCGTCGGCAAGACGATCCTTCATGCTCATCTCTGAAGTATGTTCAGAGGCGCCAGTGATTTTAACTTCGTCGCTTCCTTCGACCGGAGACGAGGTGTCAAGTTTGTCATCGTCAAGCGCCCCAATCACTTGAGCGTCTGGGCCGGGAGTTACCTCTGCGTGAGCAGCGTCGCTTGTTTTCCCCGCTTCCTCCTTGGCGTCATCGCTCCTCGGAGTTAGCTCAGTGTCAGAACAACCTGTGAGAAATGTAAGAAGTGGGCATTAGAACGAATAACCACTGCTGAAAAATGACGGGATCACTTCGATTTCTAAAGAAAGAAGAATCTCCTACCAGGATCAGGTTGACTGTCGGTGGCGCGCGGGGTTTCACCCTCCAGGATAGGTGACAGCACATGAACGCCAAGCCCGGGATCTTCGGGATCATAACTGGCGTGTTGCTCGAATGGATCAAGCGTCGACCGACCAGCCGATTGAGCAGCATAAGGAGCGGCAATGTGAGGAGTAGTAGTGTCGGCCTCTGATGGGCCAGCCTCGTTGTTCTTCTCTTTCGAAGGGGAAGAGCCTTTGCCATAGAGAGCCAATGCTACGGATAAATCCGATGGCTCATTCCCCCTCAGGAACTCCTTCACCAGTGCATCCTCGTCGATTTCTTCGGAGCCTGATTCGACTTTCTTGATCTTTATCAGAGTCTCCCATGCCTCAGCCAGGGATTCATGGTAGCCGTCGCCCAAGAATGTTAGGTCGCGGTGCATAAGGACGCGGGCTCCGTACTCGGCGATCAACGGGTCAAACATACTTTTGACCTCTTCCCTGCCAGTCTCTGCGGCCGCCTCAAGGCAAGAATCAAGCTCCTCCTCAGCCATTCTTTTACCCTCCTCACGGGCTTCATCCTTCAATCTCTCGACCCCGGCAAGTTCACCGTCGAGCTTTGCCTTGAGGAGCCGGGTAGCAACAATCTCATCGCAATACCGCTGTGATTCTTCCTGAGCGGCTATTTTGTCTTCTTTCTCCTTGGAGAGTTGTTCTTTCAGCTCTTTGACTTGAATAGCGAGCACGTCCCTTTCTTTTTGAACAGAGTCTTTTTCTAGGGCAAGGGCGCCGCTGCGCTGAACTGCTTCATCAAGCTCCTTTTTGTGAGCCACCTCTAAGCGAGTAACTGCCTCGGCAGTATCTTTTGCGCCTTGTTCAGCGGCTTCTAGCTTTAACTTATAAGAGGCGAGTTCTTCGTCTTGAAGTTTGATGATTTTCTTATCGCTGTCAGCCTCCAGAGTCAGACGGTCAATCTCGTGTTGACGCTCAACAGATACTTCTGATATCTTCTCCACCAAGTGCACGAATGCGTCATGTTGAACATAGACGTCATTGTTGCATGCAATGGCACTTTGCTTCACGTGCCCAGGAATGTGATGGATGGCCGGGAGGAATTTCAAACCGTCAAAACAAATCTTCGGAAACTTGGCCTTAAGGTCGACCATCTTTTCCGCAACGGTTGGGTCCACGGCAGGAGTAGGAGGAGGAGGCTTAGAGAATTCCGTTCTTTTACGCGGCTCCCGAACTTGCCTCGTACTCGATGAACTGGAATGTTGTTCTCGAGCAGCATCGGACTGATAGCCCTTCTGCAGAGACTTCTCTTTATCCGGCTCAGTTGTAGGAGGAAGATCACGGGACTGAGAAGATTGATAGTGCGCTTTCTTGCGATGAGACGATTCGCGCGGACGATTGTCCCTATCCTCATAATCACCTCGGTCCCGGCGTCTGCCCAAACCGGAATCCCGTCCGGAGTGATGAAATATTGAAGACCCCTGAAGGCGATCAAGTCCGTGGGAGCGGCCCATATCACCTGCAAAGAAGGAAGATAACAACGAATTAAGGAGAATTCACGAATTAAAAAGACTTGAAGTATGCTATGGAATGCGCGTGTGCGTGTGTGTCCTAAGTGTTCCCCCCGACGGACCCGTTCGTTTGTCTTTGCTAATCGGGGTATTATCTCTTTGAGCCGGGAGTTGAACTCCTACATTGCCTCTAGCGGGCGAGGAGAATTTGAGAGCTTCAGGATCATCGAACCCATAATTAAGTATGTCTTCGGGGATAGAGAGGTTCGAGAGACCCCTTAGAGAACTCTCCAGACGCTGTGAAGAAGCCTCTTTTTCAGGAGGGATAGGCGTAGGTTTTGAGGTGTCGCCGACTTTCTCTTTCTGAACCGTATATTTTAGCTTTTTCTTTCCCTTCGAAGGGGAGGATGACGTCTCAATATCCTGAACTTCGATTGCCGGATTTCAAGCAGGACCCACGTTCTCGCCCTGAGTGTCGGGTGCATCACCCTCTCTACGCTCGCCTTCTTCGCGCGCGACGGGAGCGCGACGCGACGACGGGCCGGCAAGTTTTTTCCCTTTACCGGATGGAGGTTTGGGAATTGTAACGCCTTCCGGAAGGCTGACCCGACGATCGGGAGCTAGTAAGCCGAATCCCGACAGCGATTCATTTGAAATGATAGTTCGAATATCTCGGTCCTCGGCCGGAAGAGCTCTAATCGCGTCGACAGCATCAGAATATCCTCGGCCTTCCGGACGCGGGTTAATACCTGAAAAGATGAAACGAAGAGTTAAGAAAAACATGACTCTCATTAAGTACGAGTAACGGTTCAGCAGAGAGACTTACTGCCTTCAACCCATCTCCTAGCAAAACCAGACGGGCATCGCACATAGAACCATTCCTGTTTGTACAGGGCGAACTTGCTGCAGGCCCCTGTCAAGATCTGGCACTTGTGATACGGCTCGAGGAAGATGAAGGAAGGGCTATCTTTCCGCCTCTTGAACATGTAAATGTATCGAATATCACCGGGGGTTGGAGGTCTGGAGAAGACAGCCATGAAGAGTAAATAAGTCTCATATAGGAACGCATGACCATTCGGGTGCAGCTGCGACGGGGCGATGTCTATATACTGCAGCACATCCCGGAGAAATAGGTTAAACGGAGGCACGCTGCCCATCCAGCACATGAACTTGTTGCAGGCCGTGTACCCGACTGGGGGCAAATGAGGACGGTCGTGTCTCGAAGGAACTAACACGTCGATAAAGGGAATTCCGTGAATGGAACATATCCGTCGCAGAGCGGCCTCGTTGATCCTCGAGGCTTGAGAATCGACCGGATTGTCCAATAAGATGGTTGACTCCAGAGCATCGGGCGCCAGATTATGAGCGGGAGAGATTGACGGGTTGGAAGCATCTGCGGCTCCTTGCTTTGCTGACGGCCCAGGCCTGTCAGATATGGTGGCAGAACTAGATTTTCCTGACATCCCGAATAAATAATGAACCTGGCTAAATGCTTGAGAAAGCTATACTTGAAAAACGTTGAGCGTTAGAATTAGCAACACGAGTTTTCCCCCCACGTGGTGTGTGAACTAGTGCGAGCAATTGTGTACAGACAATGAGAATCTAAAGGTTTTAAAGATATAATAATTAGCTTCGAATCATCGCCTTCGAAGACCGTCATCGCTGACCGTCTCAAAAAGCTTGCCTTGGGGTCGCTCGGCAGTTACATTGTTCGTCCTAAAGAAGTGTTCGGCATGTATCTTGGTTCGGATAAGTCATTGTCAAGTGTTCGGCATTGAAATTGTTCGGCATATATATGTTTGTTCGGCATTTGAATGTTGTTCGGCTTGAATTATGGCGCGACAATTGTGTTGTTCGTCCTAAGTATTGTTCGGCATATATATGTTTGTTCGGCATTTGAATGTTGTTCGGCTTGAATTATGGCGCGACAATTGTGTTGTTCGTCCTAAGTATTGTTCGGCCTAGGTATTTATATTGTTCGGCATTTTTGATGTTCGGCGAATATAATGTTCGGCAGTTATATTGTTCGGCAGGTGTGTAGCTGTTCGGCATGACAGTTGTTCGGTAATTATGTCGTTCGGTCTAAATGCTACTCGGCGTATATGTCTGTTCGGCATAAGGGTAGCGTTCGGCCTTAGACCGTTCGGCTAAGGCAGCGCTCCGCCCTCGATCATAACTCCGCCCTGCCCTTTCTCCATTCACGACGAACGACAGAGACAAGATCGCCCGGCGAAGATTACGCCGTTCGACGCCCCATCTCCCTTTTTCTTCCAATCTTGATCGGCACAAAGGAGCTAGGTCTAACTACCATGCACTGTTCGGCGACTCCGAACGTGCGAACCACTTAACCACACATTGTACACCATGTGATGAACCTAAAGATTGAAGTAATGTAATCATGGAGGGAATGGTACCTAGTTCGACGATCGAGATTGAGGAAGGATCAACTAGACTTTATGTCTGATAGAGTGGCAAGAGTCGTAAATCTCTGGGAATAACAGAAGAGAAAGCGTAAAGAGAGAATGGTGGAAGGGCGCCTGGTTATATAGAGGGAGGTAGAAGTCGAAAAGGCCATGACCGGTAGAACCGGTCAAGGTCATAGCGTTCGGCGCATAACGGTTCGGCATTGAAGCATAGCTCGGCAAGGAAGCACCGTTCGAACGCGCATGCCTCGTTCGGCATTTGGAACACGTCCGGCACACATCGATCCCACAAAAGTGGCGTCCCCGTTCGAGGTTAGCCAAGAGTTTAAGACGTGACGAAGACGTTGCGCGATTCAAAGCGTACCACGTTCGGCCACGCGATACACTTTGGGGGGCAAGTGTTTCCTGGAGATTTGACCAGGCAACTGAGTGCTCGGCATTGGCCACTACTCGGCATGCAAGACTGTTCGGCATCCAGGAGGACTCGGCGATGTGCGCGGCATCCAGTGGGACTCGGCATCCATAGCGTTCGGCATCCGTAGTGCTCGGCGTCAGTTAGTGTTCGGCAACAACCAATGCTCAGCGCTAGCGTTCGGCATCCAGTGGAACTCGGCATCAGAGAGTGTGTCCGGCATCTAGGAGTGTTCGGCGAGGCACTTGACATCCAGGAGTGTTCGGCGAGGCACTTGACATCCAGGAGTGTTCGGCGTAGTACTCAGCAGTGTTCGGCATACGAGAGCACTCGACATCAAAAGCACTCGGCATCGAGACTACTCGGCGTAGTACTCGGCAACAAGGGTACTCGGCGCCAAGTAGTGTTCGGTATCAACTGGCACTCGGCAACAACCTATGCTCAGCATCAACTAGTGTTCGGCATCCCATAAGTGCTCGGCACCAAGACTGCTCGGCATCAAGACTGTTCGGCATCAAGACTGCTCGGCATACAAGGTCGCTCGGCATACCAGAGTACTCGGCATACAAGAGTACTCGGCATCCCATGGTGTTCGGCGTAATACTCGTCATCCAGGAGACATTCAACACAACTAATCAGCACACCGTTCGGCATAGAAGGAATGGTTCGGCGGAGATCGTTCGGCGAACCTTGATCGGCATACGGCGACCACTGTACTCGGGCTGGAACGTTCGGCAATCAGCCCACTTGGGAAGTCCAGCCCATCTTTGCCTATAAATAGAGGGGCAGGGTCACAGTGAAAGGGATCCTTTTTTGGTGAGAAAATACGGGGAGACTCTGCCATTTTCAAGACTCATCTTCTCTACTTAAACACCTTCATTCAAGCATTTGATTCACGAATTGTATTTGTAATCAATCATAAAGGAAATCAATAAAGTTGAGCAAAGTGGATGTAGGCAATTACGCCGAACCACTATAAATTTGGTCTTCTTACTTTCTGCACTTGAATTAGGATTGTCTTCTCTGTTTAATTTGCTTTCATCACTTATATCTCTACACAATCTTTCTGAACGAGGTTAGTGACCAATTTTGGTGCTAACACTGTATTTCCCAATTTCTAGCATATTTCAAATCTATTTTGCTTAAATAAGATTTTAAGCTTTAATTTATACTCAAACAATCATATTATGTTTGAATTCCAGACCCTAACAATGATCAGAAAAAGAGTTTTGAATTTTGGATTATATTTCAAATTCTGTACTAAGAAACAGAGGGAAACAGGCAAATCCAAACATGCATAGACAAACACATATATATATCAGGTATTCACACTTATAAATACACATGAAAAGCACAATTTAAATCCAAGAATCACATTCAACAGATTATCACTTATTAAGCTTTTAAATAAAATGTTTACTCACCATTTTATAAGCAGAGAACAAACAGAGCAGATTATTTTCCAGGCTTTTAAATTTTGAATTCTGGAAACTGTAAACTTGAAATCCTTGCATGCTTGTAAATAGTTGAATCTTTAATTTGATTATTGTTGTGATACTTTGCATGCTTGAAAACTTGTTGCAGGCTTTTGATTTGCTTGAGAATTTTACAGGGTTTGATTTTAGTTTGAGGATTTGTTTTTCAGTTTAGAATTTCTTTGCCTTGTAGTTCTTTTGATTTTGGTTTTTAGTTTATAAGAACAGAGGAGAAAGAATTGAACTGAGAAAATAGAAGATCAGATCTCTTACTAATACATAATTATTTAAATTTAAACTTTAACTAAGAAGAGTATGCCACTTGTATTTTTAGATTGTAAAATGCTTACAAATGTCCTAATACCTTTTAATACAAATTCCCTCATGCTTACAAGTGTCTTTAACCATGTTAATATGTTTACACATATTACTTAAGTGTTTTTAAATAAATTTTATTTAATTTAAATGTAAATATAAACTTACTTTTTAAGTTACTTAATTAATAAATGTTAGTTTACCTTTAAAAGAATATATGTTAAAACTAATTATAAATATAAATAAATTCCTTATACATGTATTTTAAAATCTAGAACATTTATATAACCATTTAAAATTTAACACTTTAAAGAAAACTAGAATAAAACTTTGATTAAACCTTTTTTTTTTAAACTATCATATTTAAAATAAACAATTATCTTATATTTTGAAAACAATTGAATTAACTTAAATTATCTTTTGAAAAATATTAATTTTAAAACAAAGCTTTAAATCACAATTCATACATATATATTACAAATTTGAAAATTCATCTTTAAAACAAAACAAAAGATATTTCCATTCACAATATATATCAAATATATATTATAAATAGAATAAGATTTTATTAGCTTTAACAAACAAATCTTATTAATATTGCCAAATTAAGTATTTATTATTTACCTTTAAAAGATTAAATTAACCAATTTAAATTTAATTACATAGGATAATTATCAATCCAATTAAATTAGATTATTAAATTTATATTACCCAAAAACCCGGGATATCACATTCCTCCCCCCTTAAAATAATTTCGTCCCCGAAATTAAAAACAAAGTTAATTTAATAATCCAGCAAAGATTTCAATCTCTAACAGCAAAGCATACCTATCATCCAATTACTAACAACCATAGCAACCAATTCACCCAATCAATCAATTCTAACTATCTAGACTAAATTCTAGATAAAATTCCTCGAGTTTCCCCAAGTATATATATATACCGGAATACTCGCTCTACAAACAATCTAAACTATTAAGCTATAGATCTCCTACTCATCTAGATTTACAGAACTAAACAGACTATCAGACTACAGACGAGTCTGACTCAACTACCCAACTTCCAGAACTGCTGATTCTACAACCAAAGATAGATCAAATACGTACTTCCTCAGAGATACGTGAAACTCAATGAATTCAAGTCATCCAAATTGACAATTTAACCAAGTAGACCAATTACTTATCCAAATCAGAACACAGACGAGATCCAAACATAACTCTACTTCACAACATCAGTAGATTCCAAACTTACTTCTCCCATCCAGAGATACACTCCAAACTGCTTTCGCTGCTCAACTCTGATCTGAGGTAGAACACAAGCACAGACTGGACAACTCATTCCAGAAATAAGATTCACTGATCCATAAAGAAAACTCAGATACTCCAGCAAAACTTGAGCTGCTTCACCAACTCCATCTCTAGGAAACATCCTTCAACTAGACTGAACCACTGGTATCACTCATGGAATCCAGTCGATAAGAAAACTCAACCTTCAGATGCGGACAAACTTCTGACTTCTCTGAAGACATCCAGAAAAACTCTGACAACACAAGAGAACACTCAGCAATCACAAGTCACTTTTGCGATCAACCCAACCTATTTCCAAAGAAAAACTGTTCCTCTTTACACAATCCGAACAGCTCATACTTAACTATCCAATCCATCGAAGAAATGGATTTACTCTTACTACTTCTGAACTTCACCTTCAGAAAAACTGCTCATCCAGAAAACTTCCTGCCATCACAGAATACTCTGAGCTGCACTGCTGACACTGATGCCAAGGACTTCCTATTCCAAAGATCTTCGAGAAACTCGAACTCCAAACCAAACAGAAACACCATGCTGAACTCAGCCACAACACCGAAGCATACACACTTCCTTAATCTTGTTCCAAAGAAAACATCTTCGGGAACATCCATCGTCACTGTATCTCATCATACAGCTACTATTACCTGAGGTATCAAGGTACCATCACTCGCTTCTGTTCAACCGACAGATCCAACCTTACTCATCCAAACTTCAAAGATAAACTCCGAACCTTTAAAAGGTTTCCTTCAGAGATCGATGAAATCCTTTACCATAGCAAAGCTTACTCGAGACGGTATTAGGTCTACAGTCTCGACAGATACACTTCCAACCTCAATACTCAGACTCCAACCATTGGTAGTCGTGTTACACACACCACTACCCTATCTACCTTTATATCCTATATTGGAAAACCCGAACAGGTAACCCAACAAATAGGTAGAAATATATATATATATATATATATATATATATTTAAAATGGTACTTTTTATATAGAAATTATTTCTGGGTAAAATTATTTCATTTACCTCTTTAAAACAATATTGTGTCTGTTGGCCTGGTTCAAGTGTTTAGAGATCCCTATCAATAACGTTAGCTACTCGTATTGACCAGAATCCATATACCACTCAACCGATCAATTAACACAATATAAAATCATTTTTATATAACTAACAATTACGCACTCTCAAGATAGACACCACTTCAGAGCCTAGGTATTCACTCTACCTACTGCTCTGATATTCACTTAACCAAAAGCTTAGGCATTCGCTCAACCTATGCTCTGATACCACTGTAACGACCACGACTTTCTCTCCATAGAAAGTCGTATCGCTGATAAGAAAGAAAGGGGTGAGAAGTAGAAAAGAGAAGAAGAGAAAGAAAACAAACACAAATACTCACAGCGGAAACGAACAAAATATATTATATCACATAAATATTTCATAGTATCATATACAATACTTATCAGAGTTACATAGATTACATCATATACTAGACAGTTATAAACATCTGTCTAGTTATTACATCTCAATACAAACAAAGATCTAAACAAGATCAACACAGCGGAAACTACTATCTATATCTACAACGCTGAAGCCTCCTGCTCCATTGCTCCTCCACAATTCGTCAAGGCTAACCTGAATCCCTTGGCTACTCGTAAAAATTTGAGTACCCAAGAGTTTATAAAACAGAAATAAACAATTTGGGTCAGACATGGGTCTGGTGTGAGTAAACGGTTTAAAATTGTTTAACTTCAAAACCCTTTTGAAAACAAAGGTATCACGTAAGACTTCCTACACATAAACATGGAAAAGTTTTTACCTTACGCTAACCAAAACACTTGATAGGAAATCCAGTTATATTATAATAGGGTCTAGGGTTTTCAAGTAAAATACAGAAATAGCTGAAATGCTTACATCTCACATTCCAACATAGTTGGGCACAACTAATACGTACGGCACTTATTGGAGTTTGGATTCCATACAATGGCAGGGCTACCGGGGTACCGCCCGTCACAGTACGTGGCCTAGATCACCGTACCGAGGATCACTCCCAATCCCCTGCAACACAAGGTCGGAACATCCCTTACTGGATAATTCCCGCACAAGATACCTCACGGTTGGGATCAGCAACCGCACACACTAAGCCGAAATAAGAAGGGACTTCTAGACAGAGGTAATCTTGTCCTACTTGGGTGCTACCCACTAACCTTGCTGCACCTCCCCTGTTTTAGCCATTCCCGGTTTGTGAGGCTTGAGGTCACGATTACCTTAGAAAAGAACACATCACTTAGAATGCTCATCGTCCACCTGACGATGTGCTGAAAGCATTCAATCCATACAAGTTCGTTCCGGGTTCGAACGAAACCGAAGGCATTATCTCGTTACACTCGTTTTGGAATCACCCTCAGAGTTAACGACAATAACCCTTGCACTCTGAATCTTCATCTTCACTTGATTCACGACCTATCGTAAATTTGGATCGATGTGGTATTCGGGTCTCCAGACCTGGAAATCCGGTATACGGAAACCCGATCCCGGTCTCATCGAAATCCAAAGCGTATCTTTTAAGGCCAAGTTGTTTTAAAGGTTAAAACAAATTCAATTCATTATCTTTATACACAAAGAAAGATAATTCACAACAGATAATCAACATTATCAGATAATCCATACAATTCAACTAACATCCATAACATACAGCATATATCTCATCAGAGATATCAATCAATGCCAAGTATTCAATACTATCACTCATTCATAAGTAATGATTTATATCATCTCTAATTAATTTAAAGTGAATTAAATTAATTACTTTATTTTATAAATCCTTCTTACTTAACCATTTATTAATTAATAAATTATCCTTAACCACTTATAGTAATTAACCTTTAATTACTTCATTAATTAATTAACTAAAATTTATTAAGTTAATCAACTATATTTAATTATATTAATCCTTAATTAATTACATTAATTAATTACTTCATTTATTAATTATTATTTAATTAATCAATTCTTAATTACATCATTAATTATATTAATTAATGATCCTTAATTACAACTTAATTATTAATTACTTAATTAAATTAATTACATTAAGTAATTAACCTTTAATTAAACAACATTTATTAATCACCCTTGATTAATCTTCAATCAGTAATTAATTACCCTTAATTACTTTCATTAACTAAATTAATTACTCCTTAATTAATTTCTTAATTAATCCCTTGATTAATTATTCAAAGTAATTAACTCAAATTACTTCTATTAATAAAATCATTTATTCAACTAATTACTTCCAGTAATTATCTTATTATTTACTCCCCTAAATAATCTTACCTTAATAATTACATTAAGTAATTTATTATCAAATCATCTCTTGATTATTCTAAATTAATTAAACTTAATTAATTAATTTAACTAAATCAAATTAACTTCAATTAATTACAATAAGTAATTAATTCTTAATTACTTCCAATAAGTAATTACATTTAAACAAATTCATAAATGATTATTCTTAAATTAATTCAACTAATTAATTATCAAAATTAATCCTATTAATTCATTATTTAATAACCCATAGTTAATGACTTCATTAACTATTATTTAATTACTTTCCTTAAGTAATTAACTTATATTAATTATTATTAATCCTAAATTAATAAATCTTAATAACCAATTTATTAATCTCTAATTACTAAATTAATTAAGTGTTAACCATAACTTAATTAATATTTAATTACTTATTAATTAATTCCTAACCATTAATTAATATTCTAATTTATAATCCTTAATTACAATCTAATTAATAAATCTTAATCATTAATTAATTAGTATAAACCTTTAATTACCTATTTAATTAATCCAAATGATTAATTAATCAAATAAATTGATTATCCATTAAATTTCCTTATAATTTAAATGAACACAAATCTCTAATTTTCTTTAAAATAAAACTTTGTTCTTATTGATAATCAAGTTATCATTTACAAAGTATCTTAAATCCTTAATTATAGATTAATTAATTCAAATCATTAATTAATTAAATAAATTAAACCACTTTAATTACCTTAAAGATTTAATGATTTAAACTTTAAGATAAAACATTTCTTAACAATTGTTAAATTATCATTCATAAATACTATTGCAAATATTTATTTCAATTTCAATTTCAATTTCCATTTTAAGTTCAAACTTTAAAATGAAATCAAATTATCTTTAACCAATATGAAATTTGTAAATCATATGTTAAATAATACTTATAAAAGAAATTTTAAGGTTTTAAACCAATTTCTTTTTAATCTCAGATTATTTAAAGTATACTTTAACCTTTCAACTTATTTACAATTTTTAATTTATAAACTTTACTTATTTCCACTTTTAAGATTCAAATCAAATTTGAAATTTAAAAATTTTAAAATTCTGATTTAACTTTAATTAAATCTTCTACTACATTCCAAAACTCCATTTAAATTCAAATTCTTTAATTTCATTTAACTTCTTAAACCCTTAATAATATTAAGTCAAATTTGAATTTAAAAACTCATTTCCAAACTAGATTCAAATTCAACTTGAATCTACTTTTAAACTTAGATTTTAAACCTAACTCAGATTTAAAACTAGATTTAAATCTCATTTAAAACTTTACTTCTTTTTATTTTATTTTTTTATTTTTTTAAAAATTAAACAGAGTAACAGGTTTCTGTTTAAACCTGTTACCATACTAAACCCACCCTACACAAAATCTGCTTCGAGTCACCATGCTAAAAACTCCGAGAAAACTTCCCAAAATCACGAGTAAAACTCACGTGTCCTCCTCTTCCTTTACCTAAACCTCATTATACAAACTACCTCACCAGAAACGAAGTACACCGTGCACATGCACGGTGACTTTGATCACCTCCGACCATCTTCGATGGTCGTCCCACATTGGCAACCTCCTTCACAGCCAAACAGGATCAACAGAATCACCACCAAAACTCGAAATCGAATTCGAGTTCAAACCCCCAAATCTGGAACACTGATCTCCTCAAAAACTCTAACCTGGAATCATCTCGTGCTCGAAACTCTGTCCATCGTCAGTTCTGAAACTCCGGCATCACCTACTTCTTCAAGTCAACTCCTTCCTCCCTGAAGCTCGCTGCACTCGATCGTCTCTGGTCATCGAACGAGACCAAAATAAAACCACAGCAAAATCTAGGTTTCCCGAAGAAAAACCACTACCGCATCTTCCTTGTTGAATTCCATCACCACCATCTATTTTTCCTAGCATCTACACTCACTCCTCCATCCACCAGAAGAACCCCGACCTCTCCTGTTACCCAGATGATCAGAAACACCCCAATTTCCCATTTTCATTCAAACCCAAACTGCACCCTCAATACTCCACTAAAAATTTAGATGTTCGTCTTAAAAATCATATTTTACATAATCCATTTAAGTTATGTTCCTGGAACAGCCAATTACCACATTTGTTTTATCATGTTGTTTAGATTGCTACTGTATTTCCCAATTTCTAGCATATTTCAAATCTATTTTGCTTAAATAAGATTTTAAGCTTTAATTTATACTCAAACAATCATATTATGTTTGAATTCCAGACCCTAACAATGATCAGAAAAAGAGTTTTGAATTTTGGATTATATTTCAAATTCTGTACTAAGAAACAGAGGGAAACAGGCAAATCCAAACATGCATAGACAAACACATATATATATCAGGTATTCACACTTATAAATACACATGAAAAGCACAATTTAAATCCAAGAATCACATTCAACAGATTATCACTTATTAAGCTTTTAAATAAAATGTTTACTCACCATTTTATAAGCAGAGAACAAACAGAGCAGATTATTTTCCAGGCTTTTAAATTTTGAATTCTGGAAACTGTAAACTTGAAATCCTTGCATGCTTGTAAATAGTTGAATCTTTAATTTGATTATTGTTGTGATACTTTGCATGCTTGAAAACTTGTTGCAGGCTTTTGATTTGCTTGAGAATTTTACAGCGTTTGATTTTAGTTTGAGGATTTGTTTTTCAGTTTAGAATTTCTTTGCCTTGTAGTTCTTTTGATTTTGGTTTTTAGTTTATAAGAACAGAGGAGAAAGAATTGAACTGAGAAAATAGAAGATCAGATCTCTTACTAATACATAATTATTTAAATTTAAACTTTAACTAAGAAGAGTATGCCACTTGTATTTTTAGATTGTAAAATGCTTACAAATGTCCTAATACCTTTTAATACAAATTCCCTCATGCTTACAAGTGTCTTTAACCATGTTAATATGTTTACACATATTACTTAAGTGTTTTTAAATAAATTTTATTTAATTTAAATGTAAATATAAACTTACTTTTTAAGTTAATTAATAAATGTTAGTTTACCTTTAAAAGAATATATGTTAAAACTAATTATAAATATAAATAAATTCCTTATACATGTATTTTAAAATCCAGAACATTTATATAACCATTTAAAATTTAACACTTTAAAGAAAACTAGAATAAAACTTTGATTAAACCTTTTTTTTTTAAACTATCATATTTAAAATAAACAATTATCTTATATTTTGAAAACAATTGAATTAACTTAAATTATCTTTTGAAAAATATTAATTTTAAAACAAAGCTTTAAATCACAATTCATACATATATATTACAAATTTGAAAATTCATCTTTAAAACAAAACAAAAGATATTTCCATTCACAATATATATCAAATATATATATTATAAATAGAATAAGATTTTATTAGCTTTAACAAACAAATCTTATTAATATTGCCAAATTAAGTATTTATTATTTACCTTTAAAAGATTAAATTAACCAATTTAAATTTAATTACATAGGATAATTATCAATCCAATTAAATTAGATTATTAAATTTATATTACCCAAAAACCCGGGATATCACACAGATGATCTGAGGTGGCGGGACAAGGAGGTTTTTGGGTGATCGGTTCGTCCTAGTGGGTTTCGTTTTTCTCGATCTCGATTTTGGAGGTCGATGCGATTTATGGGTGGTCGTATAAGTCGAGGTGGTTGTCGCATCCATGTTGATGACCGGAGCGTGGATCGGAGTTGGCCAGAATGTGTGTGCACGTGCACGTTCACGTTGAAGTCTAGGATTGTTTAGGCTTTGGGGAAGAAGGGTTCTAGCTCGGGTTGATCTTGAGTTGATTTCGTGAATGTCTCGAAGTAGCAGGGATCGTGAGTGACTCGGTGATTTTGATTGGTATGCTCGGGTTTTTTTTTGGTATTTAACTCGGGTTGATTTTGATAGTGTTCAAGTTTCAGATTTTTAAATAAACTTGTTTTAGACTTTTTGTTTTAAAATTTTATGTAACCTTATTTTTCAAAGGTTTATTTTTAAATAAACTTAATGTTGAAATTAAGGAGTTAATCATGAAGACCAAATGTTTTATTTAATTAACTCAAAGATCTAAGTTGATTTATGGATTGATAATGATTTTTGTTTCAAAGATTAAAGGTTTTTAAAATTTCATTTATTGTTAATGATAATTTAATAATTAGAGATTAATTTATGGGTAATTAAAGATTAATTAACTTGTAATTAAAATGATTAATCTAAGATTAATTACTTTGGAGAAGTAATTAAAGAAATTTAAATAGTTAACGAAGATCATTAACTTGAGATTAATAAATAATTAATTAATGTGATTAATTGTAACAATCAATTGGATTGAATTAATTAATGATAATCATTTATGAAATTGTGTAAGTGTAATTACTTAATATAAGCAATTAAGGAATTAATCATTCAGTATAATTAATTGAGTTAATTGGATTAGTTAAAGTTAACTAGTTAAGTTAATTAATCTAGAATAATCACTTGATAATTTTGGAAATGTAATTACTTAGAGAAGTAATTAATAGATAATTACTGAATGTAATTAATTGAATGATGGCTAGTAACTTGAGTATAATTATTTGTTAATGATTAAAGAATTAATTAAAGATTGTGATTAATTAAGATTAATTTAATAATTAAAGATTAATTGATTCATTGATTAAGAATGATTAGTTAATAATTAAAGGTTAACAAATAAATGATGAAAGGGAAATTATTTCAAATAATTTGTAATTAACTTATGTTAATTAACCCGGATTAATAATTAATACATCTGATTTAAATAAATCAGTTGATTAATAAGTTTATCTGTGAATGTTTGGACCTGATAGAATGCTTCGAATTGGTTGATATCCCTTATGTGTGATGCTTTGTGATATATCCTAATTTGTGTTGTGATCTGTAATTTATTTATTTGGGATGAATGTAATTTATTATCTGTGATATATATATATATATATATATCTGTGATCTGTGACTAAAAGATAAGCGTTATAGTTATACCGCTTATCAACTATATTTCTATATTCTGATCTGTGATGATTGAATGATGTTGCACTACTGTGTGAAACCCCTGGACCACACCTTTACACACACAAATATGGATTTCACGAGGAAATCAGTTAAGTCACAGATGATTTAAATCTAATGTTTTTGAAATTGAAATTTTAATTTCAATTGATTTTGAAATTGGAAATTGGGGTTTAATATGAAAAGCTTTTGAAAGGAGTTTTAAAGATATTTTGAATATCTTGAATTTTAAATAATTCAATTTGAATTTGAATTCAAAATAAGGAATTGAATTCTATGTTGAAAATTATGGTTTAAGAGTGTTATACAAATTATAAATGTGTTTTTATAGGTTTGAACCATTATAAAATATTGTTTGGGGAATTTGAACTAACCCAAAGATTCAACTTGTATAAATGAGATCGAATTTTTCTGAAACGAAAACTATTTGTTTTCAAATAATAATAGCTTTCATTTTAAGAAAGGATTTCTAAATTGTGTTGAAAGGTTTCAAGTTTGAAATGGAATTGAAATGTTTTGAAAACTATGAAATGAGTCTTTAATTCAAAGACCGGACGAGTTAATCCAACTTGAAATGGAATTGTTTTGAAAGACTATGAATGAATCTTTGGAAACGAGTTTTGAAAGCTATAAGTTAAATCTTGATTTAAAGATTTAACGAGTAAACCTATTTAAATGGAAATTGTTTTGAAATCCATGAATGGATCTTTGTGAATGGGGTGAACTTTGTGAATTGAATCTTTTTGTTTAAAAGATTGGAAATGGTAATTTGGTTTAACCATTCGAATGAAAAGTTTTGGGCTTTAAGCTGTGATTTAACTGAGACCCCAGTATCCATATGATTTTTAATTGCGCTCGTTATTCGGTTTAGCTAGGAAAGGACCTTTGTGTCATATAACCCATTCCGAATAAGTGATACGTCGTATATGGATAGCAATTGAAGACCGGTGGTGAAGACCGGGTATTTGTGAAAACGATAGGATAACCTATCGATTGTCTCTGCACTGGGTAGCTCCCGGTATAGAGATTTCCTAAGTGATGGGAAATCCGATCGGAATTGTGAATACCCGGATTGCAAGGGCTTCTTTGGAAGTGCCTTCGGTTCCGTTCGATCCCGGAACAGACTTGTATGGATGTGTGTCTGACATTACACTTTGAGATGTAAAGCTGGTTTCTATCAAATACATTTCTATTGGTGGCGGAGAATTTATTCTCTTAGCTTAACACCCTTCTCTGAGACGTACGAGTTTAGAGGTTATGTAGTTGATGGTTACTAGTGATACATTCCTAATTTGGTAATGTGGCATACGAAGTGCTGTTGATCAAAGCGTGGCTTTGTGAAAAAGCGTGGCTTTGTGAAAAAGCGTAGCTTTGTGGACGAGACTTCGTCGAGCCTCACAACCCGGTAATGGTCGAAACAGGAATGTTGCGGCAAGGTTTTTTAGGGGTCGCGCCCCTAGGGTATTTCATTTCCTTCTGGATAAAAGGTGATATCATGGTATGGAGCCCAGATATTTTACCTATGTTGATGCTGCAAATCTATTATACTTTGTGGTTGTTGCTTTGTGATCGAGGTACCTCGGATAAAGGTCGGTAACGACCGGGGGATGGCATAGCTTGTGTGTTAGCTACCCAGTTACAGCTGTACAGTGTGAGATAGCGTTGGCCTTGTGTTAGCAGAGATCCAGTTAGGTTCTCGGGGACGTCCTTCCAGAAACGTTCCATTTCGGTGTAAGGAAGTTCCTTTGCCTGACCATTTGTTGGAAATCCAATTTCCAATACGAACCCTATACGGTATTAGTTGTAGAACCTGCCATTTACTTATGGTGGTCACCACTGTTTAGATGGTAGCTATAGTAGGCATACAATAATGGTTGTATGTTGGCTAAGATTAATATTATACTTTCGAAAGGTTTTCCTACACTATGCACTAGTAATAATATCGAATGATTTTGCATAGTAAGCATGTTTGAATATCATATAATAAAAAATCTCCTCCAATTCTGCGTTTGCATTGTGTGTGTGGCGGGAGGTCTTATGGTAGTTTCATTTTCCAAAAGCATTGCGGGTTTCAATGTTTAAAATTCTTTTGTTGTTGTTTAAAGATAAACTGCTTTTGTGACTCACACCAGTCCCACGACTGACTCGGAGTTTATTGTTCCTTTCCTAAAATCTGTGTGCCCACAATTTTCCATACGGGCAGTCTAGAGTTGGGCTTTTTAGATAGTCAGGTTTAGTAGACTAGTTGGAGCTAGTTCAGTTCATCGGAGATCAGGACTGACGTTGCTTATCTTGGTGCAACATGATGGTGGTTCGAGCTGATGTTGGAGTTGTTGGAGTCATTCTCTTTTGTAGATCATTTGGAGTGATCTCTTCCATTATTGTTATTTCCGCTGTAGCATTGTATCATATCTCTGATATTACTGTGTATTATTAATATCATTGTTGTGTATCATTCTGGATATTGTATTCATTGGAGTTGTATATGATATCATTGACTTCTTTATTCCGCTGTGTTGTTATACTTAATGTGTTATAAGCTCCGGAGTGCCAGATTCGACGTTTGAATCTGCGACATTTTGAGTACAAGTGAAGTACGGGTGCCGATTTTCGAAGGCCGAGTTCAGGGCCTTTACAGAAATGCTCAGGCTGACCCGAGTATAATGAAAAGACAAAACACACAAGTCAGAACTAAAAGATCTTATGTAAGTTAGATCAAAATAAGTAAATATGAGTGTAACGGCTTCAGAGATGTTTACGGGGTTTTAAATCTCCTATCCAGTGTCTAACATGCGTGAAATAACTTAAGAAATGTTCGGGATTCCATCTCCTAAGGATCCGTTAAACTATCTACATACATAATACAATACGCTATTATAATATGTCAACAGTAAAGTAAAGTATTAAAATAGCATTAAGTCATTACTTATATCCCCCTTAACACATTTTTATAAATGCCGTAGTCTATACAGTACCGTAATTCCACCGTAAACTGGAGGGCTATTAGAGGGAACCCCATAGTGCACGACACAAACCAAACTTGTAGTGGGCTCGATAAGGCATATGACAAGGCACGCGAGGCAATGCCAGGATAGGATTCTACCGTTTGCACTCCCGGACTGGTGGTAACGCATAGCAGCTACTACCACCCACCTCGGAACACACTTCCATAATCAAATCAAAGGTGGCCACCAAATCAATCACAAAGTAACAGATAGGGTATCGAAGAAATGTGCCCGATCGGAGGAGTGACCTCACTTGGCCCGGTATAGCTCCTCTTTTTGTCATTTCAAGATGACCCGAGGGGGTTAGGGCTGCATTCATATCTCATACAGTAGCGTTCGCCAAACCGTTCTACTTCGTTCTGGATTCTCCACCACGTGCATAGTGGTTAAAGTGGTTTTCGGTATTGGCAGAGAGTATGACAATATCCAATCCTGGTCTCCTTAACAACCAAATGCTTATTTCACACCGGTTGATTCTTTTACATTTACAAAACCGATTCATAATTTGCTATCAAAATATCATATTCACTTCAAAATCATACCATTTTCGAAATAATGTTCACTTCAAAATCATATCACTTTCGAAACCATACACTTTCGAAATCATCATTTACTTTAAATCATATTCATGTTCAAAGTCATAACCACAAAATAGGTTAAACCATCATATCAAAATATTCGCATATAAATCAATTAAATCTAAATCATAACAGTTCCAACTTTAAACAGTTTGAATATTGAAAGTAGTTTATATATTGGAATTGTTATACATTAAAATAGTTTATATATTAGAAATAGTTTATATATTAAAATAGGTTATATATTAAAAATAGTTTATATATTAGAAAAAGTTTATATATTAAAATAGGTTATATATTATAAATAGTTTATATATTAGAAATAGTTTATATATTAAAATCATTAATATATTAAAATGGTTTTAATGTTAAAAGAGTTTGTATATCAAAAGAGTTTATATCAAAAATAGTTTCAAATTAGAATTGTTTCTTTCAATTTCACAAATCAATTCAAATCAACTTTAGTTCCAAAAATTCAATTCAAATCAATCTTAGTTCAACGATTTCAATTCAAAAGGCTAAAGGTTTCAATTCAAATTCTCATTAAAACCCATTTCAATTTATTTCGATTTCAAAGCCATGTTTGAACTACAAATTTAAACCACTTCAAATTCAATAGGTTTCAACACTACTAGAAAAAAGCTAAATACCGACGGAGGGGTGCGACGGCTTCCGACGGGCCATCGGCGGCCGTCGGAAGCCGTCGGAAATTATCGAACTACAGGCTCAGCCGAGCCTTCTTCCTCCTCACTTTTCATACAAAAATATTAATCCCTAAATCCCCAAATCTCTTCCCCAAGCTTCCAATCATCAATTTCGAGCATTCGGATCCTCCCCGGCTGCATAATCAACGTCTATTGCTCTCCAGCTAAGGTATAATCTCTTATTTTCGAGAAAAATTGAGTTTTTACCCTAATTCTAGATTTGCATAAATTGATAAATTAGGGCTAATTGGTGATTGAAATTGTTTCCAATTGTGTTATAATAATTTCTAGCATTCCATGATATACCTATTTCATCTTTTATCGTGAAATTGTGAAAAACATGTATAATTTGGGCTTGTTAGTGTATATGGAAATCGTTGTATATGCCTTGGTTGTACCATTGTATATGTGTGTAGCGCTGCTATCATTGTATTGTGTTAGTTGGACTAAGATAAAATGAATGCATGAGCTAGGAATATTATATTGTGCACGTATTGACTTATGCAACAAAAAAAATGCGTCGAACGAGCCTTAAGTTGATGGAATACGTCGAATAAATGTGTTAAATTAAAATATTTTTTTGTAAATGTGAACAGTTAGTAAAACTGTATTTTTCGGTAAAATGCGCACATTTAATTAACTAATGTCCCTTAGACAGTTTTTGGCCCCGTCTGACGAATGTTGTACATGATCGTTATATAAATAGTCGTTTTTTTCAAAAAACGACCATTTATATTCATCTGGTACAATGTTTGTTGGATTTGTCCCTATATTGGACAAGTTATGAACACAGTAAGCATTTACATTTTGTATACTACTTCGTCTCAAACGGTTCATAAAATTTCGGCCTAACTTTTCTTTTTTGTTTCCTACGTACACGCATTTGTGTACAATGTAGGGAACAAAAGGGAAATGCTGCCGAAATTTTGTAGAATCGTTTGAGACGAAGTAATATACGAAATGTAAATGCTTACTGTGTTTGTAATGGGAAGTAGGATACCTGACCATGGAAAAAAAAATTTATACAATTTTTTATAGCGATACGTTAAAAAATAAAATGTGCCATATTTAAAAATATTTTTAAATTTGTGAAGTTGTTCTTTAAATTCAAATATTATACGACCATGAAAATAATCTTTTTCGAATTTGTATTCTTGAAAATAAATATTAAATTTTGAACTTCTAATTTTCTCAAATAGGAAAAATGATTGATTATTTTGTTGATCGGAGGAGAGGGATGTACCAAATAAAAGGACTGAGGGGCTCAATAAAAGAAGATTTTTATAATGGTATAAACGTGTTTGTTGAATTCGCTTTAAGTAATAACGGAAACGATCCAGAAATTCATTGTCCGTGTAGTAGGTGTAGACATTTGAAGTATTTGTTACCAGATATTGTGAAAGTTCATTTGTGCAAAAACGGTTTCGTACCCGAGTATTATGTTTGGGATCGGCATGGAGAAGTTGTAGCAAATACTTCTGTAGAGTCTGAAAGTGTCGTTAACGAAATAGTTAGGACGACCCGTATAGAAAATATGGTCGAAGATGCAGCACAATCAATGTTGAAGAACCAAATATTGAAGCAAAAAAATTTATGATTTACTAGATGCTGCTAAGAAACCTATTTGGGATGGTTGTAAAAGCGGCACTCAACTGTCAGTAATTGCAGAATACATTGCGATGAAGTCAAAATACAACATCACTGAAGCTGGGTTTACGGCTGTTATACAAGCTGCAAAAAGCCATATGCCGCCCGATAATCTAATGTGTGAAAATCACTATGAAGTTAAAAAACTTATGTCGGCTTTTGGTTTACCTTATCAGAAAATAGATACATATTTAAAAGGCTGCATGTTGTTTTGGAAAGAAGACGCAAACCTTAGAAATTGTAAAATTTGTAACCAGGAGAGATACAAACCAAGAAAAAAGAAGGGGAAGGAAGTTCCGTACAAGCGTATGCATTACTTACCCATAACTCCATGACTTCAAAGATTATATGCATCTTCTGTAACTGCATCTAATATGTGATGGCATAGTGTGAGAACGGAGGAAGAGGGTACGTTGACACATCCGGCCGATGGAGAAGAATGGAAGCATTTCGATAATACGTATCCAAATTTTGCAGCGGAGAGTCGAAATGTTAGATTAGGATTATATACGGACGGTTTTTCTCCATTTTCTCAATTTGGTTCGAAATATTCATCCTGGCCCATTATCGTCACACCATATAATTCACCTACATGGATGTGTATGAAAACGCAATATATGTTTCTTACTATTCTCATTCCTGGCCCAGACGATCCGACATAGAGTGCATATGGCAGGATGTCCTAGTATGTATATTTTTCTGTTTTCCATTTTAATCTGTTTTTGTCGTTTTTCTACTATTTATCGTTTACAGTGTAATCTTTTTTTTTTTACTTTTTATCGTGAAACACAGGCTGAGATAGACATCCAGACAAACGATATGCTGCTGGCACGAGGATACTGGATGAAGAAGATGCGTAAGAACTATAGAGACACGATATCTGAAATTAAGAAATCCGGTACGAAACCACGGTGGATAGGGGAGAGCGTATGGCAAGCATGGTTGGGATACTGGGAAACGGACGAGGCAAAGGCAAGTATACTAAATTATTTTGAATTATTAATTTGACGTGATTGAAAAATAATGTATCAAATTTTGAATGTACAGGCAGAGTCGGATAGAAACTCTGCAAACAGAAATAAAAATCCCGTCACTCATTGCGGAGGGTCGAAGTCATTTCAGCAGTATCGGCAGGAGTTGGTAAATTTACTGAATGATAATTGTAAATAGTTTATGCTATATAATTTTAAATGTATAAAAATTGTATGTAAAAATCAACTTCAGGAAGCTGAGGCACATGGTCCCGTGGGCTATATGGACGTGTTCACTCGTACGCATGCTGTCGAGCATGTAACTCCGGACGGAACTGTTTCGTATACATGGCAGGACGATAAATCCAGCAAGAGCCTTGTAAGCATATTTCATTTTATGCAGTATTAGTAATTGTTCTGCTTATTAAAATATAATGAAATAAGATATGATGTTATTAATTTGTTAATGCAGGAAAATTTATGGAGCAGCGCCAGAAACTTCTTGCTGATACGGGTCGAGAACAGCTGACGACTGATGAGGAGGATGCTATTAGTGAGTCCGTTATGGATCCAGCAGAGCATGGTAGACGATACAGATTTGGCAATCAAGTGGTAAATAATTTATTTTACTGCTAATTTGATAATTAAGTCATAATTAATTAAATCGTAGGGATTTATACAAGCATCTTGTACCCAAAACCCCACGCCTCTCCCAATAAATGTTTAATTTACTAGTTTTAAGTCATTTGACTTTCATTAGGACAATTATTCCCGTAATGTCACTATGGCCTATCAATAGGCCATATGATTGTGTGTTAGAATTACAGCTAAAATTCGCATACCTGCAAATACACTTACAGAGATCGCACAGCTAAATTAAATATTTATTGCAGGCCAGCAGTTAGAGACGGGGTCGGCAGACTAGAGCTTAGATCGATCTAGCAGAGATCGAAGATTTGCGGGCTAGAGTGGCCCAGCTGGAGGAGCAGAACCGCCGACAGGCCATACAGACCACACAGTTGCTAGACCAGCATATCACCGAGTACATGCAGCAGTATGGTGGCCGCTTCCCTTCCTCTGCTGGCTCTGGATCTGGAGGAGAGTGATTGATTGCTTGCTTTTTCAGGTATATTTTTTTAAGTTTTATATGATTTGGTAGACGGTGGAGGTAGTTGTTGATTTTTGTATGATTATGTTTGATACACTTGGTTATGTGGTTGTATGATGATGTGGATGTTGATGATTTTGTGTTATGTTGTGTATGTATGACATGGTAGAATACTTGTTGTTGGGGTTGTTGTGAATGTTGGAATGGTTATGTATATTATGTATTTTATTTTGATGTAATTTGGTATATTTGTGGTTTTGATTAATTTTGTGTAGTTTGGGTTTTGATATTTGGTTGGTATATTGTATATTGGATTGTGTAGTATTGCTAATAGTTTTTGAAAGAGAAATGTGGATGGAAGGGTACATTTGCAGCTGTAATAAAAAAACATCAGATTTCCGACGGTTTCTGACGGCTTCCGATAGTTTACAGGTACGATATTTCCGACGGCTTCCGACAGCCTGTAGAACATTTTTGTCGATGGTTTCCGACGGGTCCCGACACGTGTCGGAATCCATCGGAAGCCGTCAGGAATATGTACGGCGACTTTCGTCGGAAGCCGTCGGAAGTACTGCTCCCCGACGACGTCTGTTCCGACGGCTTTTTCCGACGACCGCCGACGGTTTTCAACCGTCGGAAATCACTGTTCTTCTTGTAGTGCAAAGTTTAAATATTCAAACGTTTACAATAACCCAATTTTGATAAATTTCATTCATATGACAAAATTCAACTTTAAGATTTTTAAATTCTTTAAACAATTCATTTAAACCAATTTCAATTTCAGCATTTTAAAGCTTGGATTTTGAAAATAATTTAGTTCATATAAATCTAATATTATTTCATAATATCATTTAACTAGATTCAAAATTAAGGATTTAAAATCATTTAATTTAACCAATCTGTCGTCCGTATATAATTTTCTACCCTATGTTCAAGTGATACAGATATATATCATTTCAACCCACAATAAATTTAACTTTACGAGTATATATCATTTCAACCCGCAATCCTGAGTAAAATTGAAAATCCATAAAATTGCTCGAGTTTACCATTTCAACCCATAACGATTTTTCCCTAATCTATAAGACCATTTGGGTATGTATCATTTCAACCCATAGTTATTTTCCTAATAATAACTAAGAGAACTTGCAGTGTGATAACAACATATAAATAAACATACATCCAATCATCCAAAAATATCAACAAATAAGCATTCATAATGATCATCATTCAAATCAACCAAGGAATCACAACAATTAACTGGTTATCATTTTTCAGGTATTTAACTAACAATTTAAATTCAATATTAATTTAAATGGCAATTCAAATCAATAAAATCCGGTTTCAATTAAAATGTTAAATTAAACTACCAAACAGCAACCAATAAATTTCTTATCACATCATAAATTTAATTTAGCTAACATAAGATAGTTTAGTATTTGTGAGTGGGTTAAAACACTCACCTTTGATTTATCGACGATTTAAAATCCAAATAAAGCCCATAATTCTAACAGTCTCAGAATGTCGCCAAACCAATTCCATATTGTCTGGAATTTCGATACGTTCGCAATGGAGAAAATGACGCGTGAATCCAAGCTCATATGCGAAAGCTATGACAGTTAGAACATTTAAAAGTTTAAATTAGAATTAAAACAAAATAAAGGCAATCATGTAATTAATCACCTCTCTGAAATCCTAATCAAGAGACACAGCCTCAAACCCAAACCCACACGTATCCGCCTTTCGTAGATTGACTGCCGCACCACCTACAAGTGCCTTCGACCAGATCAGCATACGCCAGCATCACGTCCATGCCGAGCCACCCCCATAGCCACTCGCGCTACCCTTCGGCCATGCCTTGAGGCTGCCGCCGCCGTTGAGATCTTTGCCAATTTCTGACGATTTGGAGCACTGTTATAATAAATGAACTACATGGATGAGTCCTGCTTGTCGATCTCTAAAACACCGCACCTCCCGATCGTCGTAAAATCGACGATCCACCGTTGGATCGAAAACCCTAGGCTGAACAGTCGAGAATAAATCATCAATTCTGGCCAAACGATGCATCAAATTGAAAAACGAATTGCTGCAGTAGATTGCACTCGTCAAGAGCTTTCCAACGATATATAACTTGCTAGGGTTTGGAGAGTTTTAATTTTGAAATTGATTTTGAAATTGAAATTGAAATTGGAAATTAGGTTTTGACGTTCAGACTTTTAAGAAGGAGGAATATATGAGAATAAAGTACGTACAGAAATAATATGAGAGGTTGCTAGGGTTAGAGAAACCCAATTTATTTATATAGGTAGATGGATAAGAACGAATAATATAAATTGAATTGGTCGAAACGATTACGCGAACTCGAAAAGCCCGTTCCATTTCCGAAACGAAAGTGGGTCATCCAATATATCGAAATATAGGTTTTCGATATTTTTTAAACTCAATGGAACTAGTTTCAAATCCAAATTCCATTGTATATAGAAGTTATCTTTTAAAATTAGATTATATTCATTTAAATTCATTTAATTGATTTCTACGCGGTTCTAGCTCGCACGATCAAACGACAAGTCCGATCACTACGAAACTTGAAATCCTACAATAATTTACTGTTACGGATCTGTTGAAATTGGTTTCATCGAAATCCGAGATAGTGGCCAAAATCAGTATTTTCACATTAATTAAATAAATTATTAAATTAATTTAATCACTTTTAAATTCAAATTTAATAATTAACAATTTTCATCATTTCTGATTACACAGAAATTAATAACCTTTACAATACATTTTCCATGTTAAATCCAATATTTAAGTATTACATAAATTTTAACGTTAAGTTACAATAGGAATAAACCTATTTTATTATAATTTAAATTCCAATAAATTCTTTTATTATGATTTCACTCTTATTATTCGATCAACAATACCTTATGAATTTTATCAACATAAGTTTACATTTTATTACTTTCATTATTTTACAGTTATTATCTTTTACCATATTAATTATAATCTTTCAATTTCATTAATTACATTAATCACCAATTTAATTCCTTATTTACAATTATAACCAATTTAACTTTACAATTATTTCAATTGATTGAAATTACATTAAATCAACATTCTTAATTTACATTCTAATTATATTTCTCATTAATAAATCATAAATTTTAATTCCTCACCATATTTAATTTCAAAATCTTATTTAATTTAATAATTTTAATTATCGAAATTTACTGGTCGTTACACAGTCTTACTAAAAGGCAATCACCATCACACATTTACTCTTCAACACCTAAAAGAATATACTCCCCAAACCATCCCACCAGGTGGAACCTAGAACTTCAACAAGCAAACTAAGTTCGAGCAATGCTCGAACTTCCTAACTGACAATGCCACAGTCAACATATATGTCGCATTACCCTTTGTGTGTACTTTTCGATGATAAACAAACATATCTTCATCCATGGAAACTAGAAAAGACTCTCTCACGTTAATGTGCTTCGTTTGAGAGCTAGATTTCATGTTTTCTACCGAATGAATAACGCTTTAGCTATCATAATGCACATCAAGAGTATCATGCACAATTCCCAAGTCACACACTAAATTCTGCAAATAAAGCGCCACTTTTGTTGCTTCAACCACCACAATCAACTCCGCTTACATGGCCGAAAGAGAAACCATGATTTATAATCTGGATCTCCAATTAATGGTCATGCCACCAAAAGTAAACATAAGACCATGATTAGAAGTCCCCTATGGTATCTCAAGGTAACTATCATGGCTTCCTAATGCGATTTACTTAGATTATCCATATAACGACTAAACACCTCAATGGTGTTTGCAATATCAGGAGTTATTGCACCACTGCATACATCAAACTACCAATCACACTTGCTTATGGCACCCTTGCCACATAAGCCTTGTCCTCCTTCAAAATTGGTGAATCCTTTGACGAAAACTTCATATGCAAAGGTAATGGTGTACTAACTACCTTTTCCTTGTCTATGCTAAAGTAAGAAATCATCTTCTTAATATATGCATTTTTATTTAGTTTCAACTCGCATCTCTTTCGATCCTTAACAATTTCCATACCCATTATTTTCTTTGCCACACCAAGATCCTTTATGTCAAATTCCAATTTTAAACTAGATGTTAACTTGTTGATTTCAACCTTGTCTTTTGAAGCTATGAACATATCATTGTAAAGACCCACTAATTTATCAATTTGACAAATTATATTTACTTTCAAATATAAGTTTTTTTACATAGATTATGTTATCTTAAACAATAAACAATAATGGTAGCCTTATGTTGAATAAATATTTACAAAAATATATACTTTGGAAAAATATCGATAAAATGACTCAAAACCGTTTTATCGATAAATAGCTCTATAATCATCAGAAATCACGCAATGAGCTGGATACATACACTCATTTATCCATATAAACAAGAATATGAAATAAAATTATTTATTTTATTTTTGGAAAATAAAATGTATTTATGACATAATCAAAAATGACATCATATGTAATAATTGATTTATTAATTTAATGATTTAATAATTATTATAATTATTCAAATAATTGTTTTTAAATAATAATAAATCATTTTAATTAGTTATATAGTGAAATAAATTATTTATATTAGTTTTGTAAAGATATAAATTTGATTTGAAAATATAAGGAAAATTGATATCGCTTTATTGATATAATAACACTTATTGTAAACAATTATTTAATATGATTTATATGATTTTATAATTCAAATCGTGATCATTTTAATTCATTAATAATGATACGAAATTAGTTTTCAAATTTTTTTACATTTTTATGTAATTTAATTCATAAGTGAAAATGTGACCAGGAATTGGCATTTCGATTTTCAACGGTTTAACGAATATAAGTTGTTCAAAGTCGTTGCAACGTTGTTTGTTCTCTTATGCACATACATATACATGCCATTACATGTCAGATGCACACATATCCATACATATATATATATATATATATATATATATATATATATATATATATTTACCATTTACATTTATGTTTACATAAAGTAAAAATCAAAATATCATGATATTTTTACAAAGTCAAAAAAAGCAAACTTCACTTCACACTTACACACATCAACTCACACACAAGGAGGCACATGGGGAGGCTTAGCCGTGCACTAGTGATGGGAAGGGGAGGGTGTGGGCAAGGGAATTTTGGTCCATGCACATTTGAATATTTATTTTCAAATTTTTTCTATAAATACCTATTCACGTTTTAAACACCATTCTTCATCTTCTTTCTCCTCACTTTCAAGCTTTTCAATGGCTTCTTGTCTTAGGACATTTATGAAGAAACATAGTGGAAAAAGAAATTAAATTAAAATAGTGTATATATATATTATCAAATCCACTTCAAAACAAGCTCAAATCACTCCTCTCCACCTCCCAAACTCACGGCCACCATCTCCATCACCATTTGCTGAGTGCTCCACCTCTTCCATTCTTAGGCCGTGGCTTTCCAAAGGTCCCGGGCTTGATTCCATAAGCTTTGATTCGATCGTAGCGAAGGTATGGTCCGTTTTCATAACCCAATAGCTAATGAAAGTGAGAAACTATATATATATATATGATATATTGAATGATATAGATATGCTTGTTTATGATGTTTGTTTACCATGTTTGAATATGATAATATGGATGCTTGGTTGTTGAAATGGTTCACGTTAAATACACATTGAATTTCATGAAGGAAATCACATTCCTTTAATTAATGAAATGATGTATATGGCATTGGTAAACCTCTTTAAAATAGTTTAAAATGATTTAGAAATGTTTTATAAACATTTAAAAGTGTTTCGACAAAGGTTGGAAAAGAATATGAATATTGAGTTAAAATAGGGGCATCGCGTAACGGCTGTTCGCGATTTCGCACCGTAATAGTTTAGATCCATTTATACGATGGAATCATAGTCGGAATTCTTTGGAATAAGAATTTTACAAACTATTATAATCATAGTTTTCAAACAAAAGAAAAGGATCAAGATTTCATTTACTAGATTTTGAAATATGAGCAAATAAAGTTTTTAAAATAATCGCGCTTTGGCAGTTCGAAAACCAAAGCGATAAATTCTTTAAAGTGCATATTTTTAATTCTGTAAAAATATGGAATAAATTATATAATATATTAAAATATTTTAAAAGAAACTTGAATTATAAAAATGGATTTCCAAATGATGGAAAAGTTCATTTGATCAAAGAAGCTTTAAAAATACTATTTGTAGAACTTTTTGCAGCAGTTTTAATAACTTATACAATTTACAGTTTTAATTTAACTATTCTTTCCTGAATCTTCTATAAACGTTTTTAAATAGATAAATAAGTTTTTTAAAAATAATTTGGAGGTTTTATAATTATTTTAAAAGAGTTTAAATAAATGATTAGAAGAAAACTATCATAAATAAATGATTTTGTTAGCACCAAAATTGGTCACTAACCTCGTAGAGAAAGATTGTGTAGAGATACAAGTGATGAAAGTAAATTAAACAGAGAAGACAATGCTAATCTAACTGCAGAAAGTAAGAACACCAAATTTATAGTGGTTCAGCGTAATTGCCTACGTCCACTTTGAGGTTAAACTTTATTGATCTTCTTTATAGTTGATTACAAATACAATTCGTGAATCAAATGCTTGAATGAAGTTGTTAAGTAGAGAAGATGAGTCTTGAAAATGGCATAGTCTCCCCAGTGTTCTCTCTCCCAAAAAAGGATCCATTTCACTGTGACCCTGCCCCTCTATTTATAGGCAAATATGGGCTGGACTTCCCAAGTGGGCTGGATAGCCGAACGCTCCAGCCCCAGTACAGTGGTCGCTGTATGCCGAACCAGGTGTGCCGAGCGCCCTGATGCCGAACAGTCCCTTCTATGCCAAACGATGTGGTTGATGTTTGGGAAGTGCAGGATGTTTGTCAGTCGAAGCCGAACGCTCTTCTAGATGCCGAGTACTCTTGTTGCCGAGTACTCCTGATGCTACCGAGTACTACGCCGAGTACTCCTGTATGCCGAACTCCAGATGCTGCCGAGTTCTCCTTGATGCCGAGCGCTCTTGTATGCCGAGCAGTCTTGTATGTTGAGCACTCTCGTATGCCGAGCAGTCTTGATGCCGAGCACTCTTGTATGCCGTGCACTCTTGCTGCCGAGCGCTCTTGTATGCCGAGCTGTCTTGATGCCGAGCACTCTCGTATGCCGAGAAGTCTTGATGCCGAGCACTCTTGTATGCCGAGCACTCTTGCTGCCGAGTATTGGTTGATGCCGAGCGCTCTGTATGCCGAACATTATGGATGCTGTGTACTTCGTCGAGTATTCCTAGATGCCGGACATTCTATGACGCCGAGTTCCACTAGGAAGCCGGGTACTTCGCCGAACACTCCTAGATGCCGAGTACTCTCTGACGCCGAGTGCTACCTGATGCTGAGCACTGGTTGCCTGGTCAAATCTCCAGGAAACACTTGCCCCCAAAGTGTATCATGTGACCGAACGTGATGCGCTTTGAATCCGGTTCAATTTCCCTTGATGCTGCCTTCTCGAGAATGCCTGTAACGGAGGTGTGTGGCGAACGTGGCCTGGATGCCGAACGATACGTTCGAAGCCGAACAATCCTCGTGTGCCGAACATTACTCTGCTATGATGCCGAACACTCCGGTATTGACCGGTTCTACCGGGTATAGCCTTTTCAACTTCTACCTTCCCCCTATATAACCGCTCCTCTTCTTCTTCTCCCCTTTTACTTTTTACTTCTACCGTTCTTGCAATTCTGTCCAATCGTCCGAATTCGAGACTTAACTACACCATCTCAATCTCCGAACTGCAAACTTAGGTATCTTTCCTCGTACATTCAAACGAGATGTTCGAACGATGTCGCGTAGAAGGTTTTTGTGTAGCTCGTCTGTATTGCCGAACGACATAGCGAGGAAGAATGATTAGGAGTATGTCCACTTATTGTCTTAGCTTCTTCGTGTCGAACCGAAGTTAAGGGGAAGAGGATCGAATGAAGGTGTTAGAGGAGGTAAAGGTGCTGTTCGCTGCTTCGGCGTATGTCGTCATGCGCCGGTCGGTGGAATGGGAAGCTACCGAGCACTACCTTGGCCGAACAATCCCAGGCCGAACGCTTACCAACATGTCAAACTATAATTGAGCCGAACGAAGTAAAGCCGAACAATACCCAAATGCCGAACAACTGACATGCCGAACATTGAATTCAGCCGAACAATCCTTAGGTCGAACCCTGACTTTAGCCGAACAAAACAATTGCCGAACATTCCTTAGTCCGAATAATGTCTTTAGCCGAACAATACAATTGCCGAACATACCTTAGTCCGAATAATGTCTTTAGCCGAACAATACAATTTCCGAACAATCCTTAGGTCGAATAATGTCTTTGGCCGAACACTTGACGATGACTCAACCGGACAAACATACATGCCGATCTATTCTTAGGACGAACAATGCAATTGCCGAACAACATTTAAATGCCGAACAGTTATAAATGTCAAATTAGACTTAAGCCGGATACTTTACAAATTACATGTTTCCTAGATCTGGAACTGTAACCACCACCAGGCGGGCTCTTTGAGACGGTCAGCGATGACGGTCTTTGAAGGCAACGATTCGAAGCTCATTTTTATATCTTTGAAATCTTATTGCTTGTACACAATTGCTTGCACTAGTTCACACACCACGTGGGGGGAAAACTCGTGTTGCTAATTCTAACGTTCAACGTTTTTTAAGTATAGTTCTCTCAAGCACTTAGCCAGGTTCGTTATTTATTTGGGATGTCGAGAAAATCTAGCTCCGCCACTATATCCGACAGGCCTGGGCTGTCATCAAGGCAAGGAGCCATTGATACTTCTAATCCGTCGACTTCTCCTGCTCATAACTTGGCACCTGATGCTCTGGAGGCAACAATCTTACTAGACAATCCGATCGATTCACAAGCGTCGAAGATCAACGAAGCTGCTCTGCGATGGATATGCTCCATTCATGGGATTCCTTTCGCCGACGTGCTAGTTCCTTCGTGACACGACCGTCCCCATCTGCCCCCAGTCGGGTATACTGCCTGTAACAAGTTCATGTGTTGGATGGGCAGCGTGCCTCCGTTCAACTTATTTCTCCGGGATGTACTGCAGTACATAGACATAGCTCCGTCGCAGTTGCACCCGAACGGCCATGCATTTCTATATGGGACTTACTTACTTTTCATGGCCGTCTTCTCCAGACCTCCAACCGCCGGTGATATCAGATACATTTATATGTTCAAGAGACGGAAAGACAGTCCTTCCTTTATGTTCCTCGAGCCATACCACAAATGCAGATCTTGACAGGGGCATGTAGTAAATTCGCATTGTACAAACAGGAATGGTTCTATGTGCGCTACCCTTCCGGTTTCGCTAGGAGATGGGTTGAAGGCAGTAAGTCTCTCTGCCGAGTCACTATTCATATTTGATCGGAGTCATGCTTTTCCTAACTCTTCATTTCATCTTTTCAGGTATCAACCCGCGTCCGGAAGGCCGAGGATATTCTGAGGCTGTTGAAGCCATTAGAGATCTTCCTGCTGAGGATCGAGACATCCGGACTATCATTTCAAATGAATCGCTGTCGGGGTTTGGCTTGCTAGCCCCTGGTCGTCGGATCAGCCTTCCAGAGGGTGTCACCATTCCCAAACCTCCGTCTGGTAAAGGGAAAAAACAGGCTGGGTCGTCGTCGCGCCGCACTCCCGATACGCACGGAGAAGGCGAGCGCAAAGAAGACGAAGCTCTTGAGACTCAGGGCGAGAACGTGGGTCCCGCTTGGAATCCGGCAATCGATGTTCAGGATATTGGGACATTATCCTCCCCTTCGAAGGGAAAGAAGAAGTTGAAATATACAGTTCAAAAGGAGAAAGTTGGTGGCACTTCAAAAGTTACGCCTACCCCGTCTGAGAAAGAGGCTTCTTCGCAGCATCTGGAAAGTTCCTTGAGGGGTCTATCGAACCTTTCTATTCCCGAAGACATACTTAATTACGGGTTTGAAGATCCTGAAGCCCTCAAATTCTCTTCACCCGCGAAAGGCAATGCAGGAGTTCAACTCCCGGCCCAAGGAGATACCACTCCGATTAGCAAAGATAAACGAACGGGTCCGTCGGGGGGAACACTAGGACACACACGCACATGCGCATTCCATAATATACTTCAAGTCTTTTTTCCTATCTCGTGAATTTCCCTTAACTCGTTGTTATCTCCATTCTTTGCAGGTGATATGGGGCATTCTCACGGACTCGATCGCCTTCAGGGCTCTTCTATATTTCATCACTCTGGACGAGATTCTGTTTCAGGCAGATGCAGGGACAGAGGCGACTATGAAGATAGGGACAATCGCCCCCGTGAGTCGTCTCACCGCAAGAAGGCACACTCTCAATCTTCCCAGTCCTGTGATCTTCCTCCTCCAACTGAGTCGGATAGGGAGAAGTCTTTACAGAAGGGTTATCAATCTGATGCTCCTCGAGAACAACATTCCAGTTCATCGAGTACAAGGCAAGTCCGAGAGCAATGGAAAAGAGCGGAATTCTTAAAGCCTCCTCCTCCTACTCCTGCGGTGGACCCAACTGTTGCGGAAAAGATGGTCGATCTTAAGGCCAAGTTTCCAAAAATTTGCTTCGATGGTCCGAAGTTCCTCCCGGCCATTCATCATATTCCCGGGCATGTGAAACAGAGTGCCATTGCCTGCAATAACGACGTCTATGTTCAACATGACGTGTTTGTGCACTTGGTGGAGAAGATCTCGGAAGTATCCGTTGAGCGTCAACACGAGATTGATCGTCTGAATCTAGAGGCGGACAGCAATAAGAAAATCATCAAACTCCAAGACGAAGAGCTCGCTTCGTATAAGTCGAAGCTGGAAGCCGCTGAACAAAGCGCAAAAGATACTGCAGAGGCAGTTACTCGTTTAGAGGCGGCTCACAAAAAAGAGCTTGACGAAGCAGTCCAGCGCAGCGGTGCCCTCGCCCTAGAAAAAGACTCTGTCCAAAAAGAAAGGGACGCGCTCGCCACCCAAGTCAAAGAGCTGAAAGAATTACTCTCCAAGGAGAAGGAGGATAAGGTAGCTGCTCAAGAAGAATCACAACGATACTGTGATGAGATCGTTGCTACCCGACTCCTGAAAACAAAGCTCGATGACGAACTCGCTGGGGTTGAGAAAATGAAGGATGAGGCCCGTGAGGAGGGCAAAAGAGAGGCTGCGGAGGAGATTGATTCTCGCCTCGAGGCGGCCGCGGAAGCCGGCAGGGAAGAGGTCAAAAACATGTTTGACCCGTTGATTGTTGAATATGGAGCCCGCGTCCTTATGCATCGTGACTTAACATTCTTGGGCGACGGCTACCTTGAGTCCCTAGCTGAGGCCTGGGAAAGCTTGATAAGGATCGCGAAGATCGAGTCGGGTTCCGAAGAGGTTGATGAGGAGGCCTTGGTGAAAGAGTTCCTTAGGGGGAATGAGCCATCGGATTTATCCGCAGCATTGGCACTTTACAGCAAAGGCTCTCCCCTTCCAAAAGAGAAAGATGATGAAGCTGGCCCGTCTGGGGCCAATATTACTGCTCTTCATACTGCTGCTCAGTCCGCTGTCCAATCGGCCGGTCGGCCGACACTTGATCCATTCGAGCAGCATGTCGGTTATGACCCCGAAGACCCCGGGCTCGGTGCTCATGTGCTATCACCCATCCTGGAGGGTGAAACCCCACGCGCCATCGATAGCCAACCGGAACTTGGTAGGAAATTCTCCTTTCTCTAGAAGTTGAAAGATCCCGTCTTTTTTCAGCAGTGGCTAATCGTTCTAACGCTCATTCTCTATGTTCCCGTGCAGGTTGTTCTGACGCCGAGCCAACTCCGAGGAGCGATGACGTCAAGGAGGAGGCTGGGAAAACAAGTGACGCTGTCCACATGGGAGTACTCCCCGGTCCCGATGCTCAGGTGATCGGGGCGTTGGATGATGATAAGCTCGACGCTTCATCTCCTGCCGAAGGGGACGATGAAATTGAAATCACCGGCGCCACTGAGCATACCTCGCATATGAGCATGAAGGACCGCCTTGCCGAAGAGGAGAAGAAAAAGGCCGAGGTCAAAGTTGAACCTGGAATCCTGGAACTTACCGACCCGCGGAACAGACCTTTGAAAATCATCCTCCCGGGCAGGTCCAAACCGCTAGATGTTCCGTCTCCTACTCCTGACTCCGCTTCCTTAGCAAGCAAGAAGTCCAAGAAAAGGCATGAGGGAGAGGAGTCATCGGAAAAGACGAAGGAAGACAAGAAGAAGAAATCGAAGAAATGATCGATATACTCGTTCAACGAGCTTCTTGCTTAAGTCTTGTAATTGCTTTTATCTTCCGTAGCTTGTAGTTTGTATAGACATGTCTGAATTTTGTAGGAGTGATCATGTAATCCCATTTTGAATTTATCGAATAAAGTTTAGTTTCTTTTTGTTTTAATGATTCTCTTGTCTTTCTTTGGTTTGCTGACTCTGTGCTCCGGGGACTTGGAGACTTGAAACCGTTTATACTCTAGTCCGTGCTCTGGGGACTTAGAGTACTCCGCTCCGCACTCTGGGGATTCGGAGATTTGAAATCGTTTATACTCTAGTCCGCGCTCTGGGGACTTAGAGTACTCCGCTCCACACTCTGGGGATTCGGAGATTTGAAATCATTTATACTCTAGTCCGCGCTCTGGGGACTTAGAGTACTCCGCTCCGCGCTCTGGGGATTCGGAGATTTGAAATCGTTTATACTCTAGTTTGCGCTTTGGGGACTTAGAGTACTCCGCTCCGCACTCTGGGGATTCGGAGATTTGAAATCGTTTATACTCTAGTCCGCGCTCTGGGGACTTAGAGTACTCCGCTCCGCACTCTGGGGATTCGGAGATTTGAAATCGTTTATACTCTAGTCCGCGCTCTGGGGACTTAGAGTACTCCGCTCCGCACTTTGGGGATTCGGAGATTTCAAATCGTTTATGCTCTAGTCCGCGCTCTGGGGACTTAGAGTACTCTGCTCCGCACTCTGGGGATTCGGAGATTCGTAATCGTTTATACTCTAGTCCGCGCTCTGGGGACTTAGAGTACTCCGCTCCGCACTCTGGGGATTCGGAGATTTGAAATCGTTTATACTCTAGTCCGCGCTCTGGGGACTTAGAGTACTCCGCTCCGCACTCTGGGGATTCGGAGATTTGAAATCGTTTATACTCTAGTCCGCGCTCTGGGGACTTAGAGTACTCCGCTCCGCACTCTGGGGATTCGGAGATTTGGAAATCGTTTATGCTCTAGTCCGCGCTCTGGGGACTTAGAGTGCTCCGCTCCGCACTCTGGGGATTCGGAGATTTGAAATCGTTTATACTCTAGTCCGCGCTCTAGGGACTTAGAGTACTCCGCTCTGCACTCTGGGGATTCGGAGATTCGTAATCGTTTATACTCTAGTCCGCGCTCTGGGGACTTAGAGTACTCTGCTCCGCAATCTGGGGATTCGGAGATTTGAAATCGTTTATACTCTAGTCCGCGCTCTGGGGACTTAGAGTACTCCGCTCCGCACTCTGGGGATTCGGAGATTTGAAATCGTTTATACTCTAGTCCGCGCTCTAGGGACTTATAGTACTCCGCTCTGCACTCTGGGAATTCGGAGATTTGGAATTGTTTATACGAGTCCGTACGTCGTACAAGATAATGTAGTTCGTCATTCAATGTTCCATGCTCGGGGGAGTGTCGTGCCATCAACGGTCGCTAGCTTGAATGTTCCTTCTCCAAGCTTTCGTTCAATGGCGTACGGACCTTCCCAGCTGGGATTCATGCGTGATGGTACCGGGAAGACTCGTTTTAGAACGAGATCACCCACATCAAAGATTCTTGGGCGGACTCTGCCGTCGTAGTAACGCTTGACTCGATGTCTGTGCACTGCCGCCCTTAATTCAGCTTCTTCACGCTTTTCGTCGATGCAGTCCAGTGATTCCAACAAGAGGTTTTGGTTCGTCTTGGGATCATAGTATGTCACTCGGTGCGACGGAACTTCAAGTTCCACGGGTATAACGGCTTCAGAGCCATATGCCAAGGCGAATGGAGTGTGGCCGGTCGCGGACTTGTGGGTAGTTCTATACGCCCATAATGCTATCGGGAGTTCATCTACCCACTTGCCTCCAACCTTCTCCAGACGCTTCTTCAGTATGGACTTGATTATTTTGTTAACGGCCTCGACTTGTCCGTTAGCTTTCGGGTGTGCCACGGCGGCAAACTTCTTCTCGATGCCATACTTTAAACAGAACTCTTTGAACTCTCTGCTTTCAAATTGTGTCCCGTTGTCCGTAATGATGGTGCGCGGAAGGCCAAAGCGGCATATAATGTTTCGTACAACGAAGTTAATGACCTTCTTAGAGGTGATTGTGGCTAAAGGTTCTGCCTCAGCCCATTTTGTGAAATAGTCGACTGCAACTATCGCATATTTCGCGCCACCTTTGGATATAGGCAAAGAGCCGATTATGTCGATTCCCCAGATCGCAAATGGCCAGGGACTAATCATTTGTGTGAGTTCCGTTGATGGAGCCCTCGGGATTTTCGCATATCTTTGACACTTGTCGCATTTTCTTGCATAGTCCGCGGCGTCCCGGTTTACGGTGGGCCAGTAATATCCATAGCGGAGGATCTTCTTTGCTAGCGTTTGCCCCCCAGTATGGTCGCCACATTCCCCTTCGTGAACCTCTCTTAAGACCCGCTTTGTCTCATCATGAGCGATGCATCGCAATAATGGGACTGAGAATCCTTTTCGGTACATCGACCCATCCTGCATTACGTATCGCGCGGCCTTTCGAAGGACCTGCCGTCTTTCGCTTCTTTTTTCTGGTAAAGCCCCGGTCGTTAGGTACAGTTTGAATGGGGTTATCCACGATTCCTTCTCGATTCCTGTTTCCAACACGAGATCGACTTTCATCCCGTCTATGCTCGGGGCATGCAAGACTTCGACGGGATACAATCCCATTTGTTGCGCATCGCCGGTACTTGCAAACTTAGCCAATAAGTCGGCTTCTTTGTTCTGTTCGCGCGGGATATGTGAAATGTCATAACACTCAAGATTTGATAGTAGCTCTTGGACCTGAACGAGGTACGGAGCAAGCTTTTGTCCCTTTGTTTGGTAGTCCCCCCGTACTTGGTAAACCACCAATTGTGAGTCACAAAAGATTTCGATTGATTCGATTCTGAGTTCTCTGATGAGCTTCAAGCCAGCGATCAGTGCTTCATATTCGGCTTCGTTATTTGTAGCCGGGAAGTCGAGCTTCAGGGCATAACAGATTGATCGGTTTTCCGGAGTTATGAGAACTACGCCCGCGCCGGAGCAACGGTCGTTTGATGCACCGTCGGTGTATAATTTCCATCGAACGGGGGGAATGATGTCGTCGTCATCCGGTTTGATGGGTATGGTAAACTCAGAGATGAAATCCGCTAATGCTAGCCCTCGGATGGCTCTCCGCGGTAAGTATGCGATATCGAATTGGCTCAACTCGATGTTCCATCTTAGCAATCTTCCAAAAGTTTTCGGCCGTTGGAGTACTTGCCTCAGGGGTTGATCGGTATACACGCCGATTGAATGTGCTTGAAAGTATGGGCGAAGCTTTCGTGATGCAATCACCAAGCAATAAGCCAATTTTTCGATTTTAGGGTAATTCCTCTCTGCCCCTGTTAAACGCTTGCTAACATAATACACCGGCTTCTGGACTCGATCCTCCTCACGAACCAATGCAGCACTTATCGCATGCGGGGATACAGCCAAGTATACGTACAACATCTCATGGTCAACTGGTTTTGCTAGCATTGGTGGACTCTCCAGATGCCTCACCAGGTTCCGGAATGCTTCCTCACAACTAGACGTCCATTCAAAATTTCTCTTCCCTTTCTTTATGATATCGAAGAATGGGATGCACTTGTCAGTTGCCCTAGATATAAATCGACTTAGCGCAGCTACTTTTTCGTTCAAGCTTTGTACTTGCTTTATAGTCCTGGGCGCTTGCACATTTCGAATAGCTTGGATTTTTTCTGGGTTGGCTTCGATTCCCCTAGCATTGACGATGAATCCCAAAAACTTCCCTGATGCGACGCCGAATGAACACTTCAGAGGGTTGATCTTCATCCCGTAAAACCTGAGTATGTCGAACATTTCAGCCAAGTCTCGAATGTGGTCGTTTGACCGTCGTGACTTCACGAGCATGTCATCCACATAGACTTCCATCGTTCTACCCAGCTGGTCCTTGAACATCCGATTCACTAAACGTTGGTAAGTTGCTCCTGCGTTCTTCAATCCAAAGGGCATCACTACATAGCAATACAGCCCGACATTTGTAACGAAGCTGGTGTGTTCTTGGTCCGAAATATGCATCGGGATTTGGTTGTATCCTGAGTATGCGTCCATGAATGACAGCAGCTCGTGTCCTGCAGTGGAGTCGACCAACTGATCGATCCTAGGCAGCGGGAAACTGTCCTTAGGGCATGCTTTGTTCAAGTCGGAATAATCTACGCAAGTCCTCCATTTCCCATTCGCCTTTTTTACTAGCACGGGGTTGGATACCCACTCTGGGTAGAGGGCGTCGCGGACGAACCCATTTGCTTTGAGTTTGTTCACCTCCTCTCCGAGAGCGGCGGACCTCTTCGGATCCATTCCTCTCCTTTTTTTGTTTAACTGGGACGTATTTCGGATCTATGTTCAACATATGACTCGTGATGGCGGGAGAAATCCCACACATATCAGAATGCGCCCAGGCGAAAACATCAAGATTCGCCCGGAGGAAGTCGCTAAAGTCTTCAGTCATCTCGGGACCAAGCTGTGATCCGATTTTCAGAATTCGCGAAGGGTCGTCGCGGCTAACTGAGATGTCAATTGTTAATTCAGCCGGTGCCGCCTTCTCTTCCCTGGGTTTCTCATCGTCGTCTCTCGGGTCTATATCTCCGAAGATCCGAGAACTATGCCCGAGCCAAGGCTCGGGCACTACTTGTCAATTATTCGCATTAAGGATGCGGACGGGATTGTCCGCAACCTTCCCCTTCTCCCTCCGATGGGCTTCTCGGAGCTCAGCCACATAACAGGAACGACCAGCTGCTTGGTCGCCATGAACAATACCTACTCCTTTGTCAGTTGGGAACTTCAAAGTTAAACACCACAGGGCCAATGCTGCCCTAAACTCAGCCAGGGCCGGCCGGCCCAAGAAAACATTATATGGAGAATCCACATCCAAAACTACGAAGGGTAGAATTCGCACCCTCCGACGCTCGCCTTGCCCCAGTTCAACTGGTAACTCAACGTACCCTACGGCGTCGGTTGCTGCGCCTTTAAAGCCGTGTATACGAGCCTTGGACGGTTTCAGGTCTTTTGTTTCTAGTTTCATTTGATCGTAAGCCTTCTTGAAGATGATGTTGACTGAACTTCCACAATCAATCAGAATTCTTTTCACATATGCTGGTCCGATCGTTGCAGATATGACCATGGGGTCGATGGTCGGAGCCTCTATCTGATCAGCGTCTCTACTTCTAAACACAATATCGTCTGTCATTATGCGCTGCTGCTTAGCAGGGGCCCCGTCCTCCGTGTTCGAACAGCACTCAAAATCTGCATGCTTCAGGGAACTTGCATATCGCTCTATCTCTTGCCAATTCTTATCTGCGGGGTGAGGTCCGCCGATAATTGTATTTATGACTAGTCTACCTACGGTTCGGGCAGGCTCCTCGGGATGACGCGGAGCTGGTGCACGACCAGGGTTGGACGTTCCCTGTCCTCCTTCCTGAGGATCCTTCACAAATTTTTGCAATTTCTTCTGCCTGATCAACTTTTCAATAGCGTCGTGTAGGTGTCTACACTCCTCCGTATTGTGCCCATAAGTCTCATGGAAGCGACAATATTTCCCGGTCCGTTTTTGTTCCTCGGTTGATTCTTTCGGACGTGGCTTTCTGTATTGAAAAGTATTGCAGGTGGATAGGTAAATGTTCTCAAGTGGCGCGTTCAGCGGAGTATACTCGCTGTAGCTTGGAATTCTCGACTTCCACTTCCCCGCTTCTTTTCTTTTCCCTTGACTCCTTCCTCCGGACTCCTTGGGTTGCCCAGGCTTGTTCTGGACATTGACCTGGACCTTACCCGAGCTGTCTCCAGATTGCTTCACAGCAATGTTGCTCTTTATTGATTCTTGGACAGGTCCTGGCGCCTTATCCCGTCGTACCCACCTAGCTTCCTCTCTTCTTATGAACTGGTGTGCCTTTGAGTAGAAACGCTCTAGCGTAGCCGGAGGTTTTCCTGCCAGCCAGTCTCCAAACTCTGAGTCTGGATCCACACCTCTCATTACAGCCATTAGAATTGCATGGTCGTTGGGATTACTGACTTCAGTTGCTGCAACGTGGAATCTTTGCAAATATTCCTTCAACGACTCCCCGGGATTTTGGATTACACTTGACAGAGACATCACGTCCTTTGGGCGCGTAGTGTGTATCCTGAACTGCTCAATAAACTTCTTTGCCAACTCCTCGAAATTTGATACGGATCGCGGAGGAAGTCGGGTGAACCACATAGTAGCGATCCCAGATAGAGTAATCGGAAAGCACCTACACTTGGTGGCATCATTCGCTCTAGCTGAATCCATCATCCATTCGTACCTCATGACGTGCTGTCTGGGGTCAGTCCTCCCTTCATACGCAGGGATAGTAGGCATACTAAACTTCCTGGGGTACGCCGCTTGCAACACAACATCCGTGAACGGAGTATGACTTCTTGACACTCCCCAATCATCATTCGATAAACCCTGATTTTCCTTCATCAACTGCCTGATCATGGCTGTCAGATCTGGTGTCTGTATGGAAGGTGGAAGGTTGGTGTCTGTTCTACGCACCTGTCCATGCTGATGCCTCCTCTCCTGGCGATCTGCCAATCGTGCGTCTTGAGGTACGACATCGTTAGCATTTTGATGATTCGGGCCTCTGTCCTCCATCTGTACCCCGGTCCTGAAGTTTCCAGCTCTTGCTTGGTCACGGTCTCTAGTTGTTTGAACAGCAGCTTCTGCTCGTGCAGCATCAGTCTTGCAGCGTCTGCGCCTGGGAGGTTCATTAGAGGAAGTTGAACTGTCAGATGAAGAGTAAGGAGCGGGATTGCCCCCAGCATTCTATTGCTGCTGTTGAGTGAGTTGTGACATTAGGTTGGCGTTAGCTTGCATCTGCTCTCCTAGTTGTCTCCTTCTTTCCCTGAGTTCTCTCATCAAGTCATTGAACTCTATTCTGGTGACAACTGGAGTCTGTTCTTGAGCGGCAATTCCTGCACTCAGAATCGCTGGTTGATTGCTAGGTCCTGCTTGTTGCACACTAGCAGTTTTGTGGGCATCCGCATTATGAGAAGCTGACCTGGTACGTGGTCTTGCCATTGTAGAGTTATCGGTATGAACTCTGAGTAGAATCAACGGATGTCCTATCAGTGAGTCAGATCTTCTTTGGGGGATTTGTTCAATCCAGTAGCTTCAAAGCAGATCCTTGAGGTCTGAGAATTCAGTTCTCAATGAAAGCACCAAAGTGTTAGCACCAAAATTGGTCACTAACCTCGTAGAGAAAGATTGTGTAGAGATACAAGTGATGAAAGTAAATTAAACAGAGAAGACAATACTAATCTAACTGCAGAAAGTAAGAACACCAAATTTATAGTGGTTCAGCGTAATTGCCTACGTCCACTTTGAGGTTAAACTTTATTGATCTTCTTTATAGTTGATTACAAATACAATTCGTGAATCAAATGCTTGAATGAAGTTGTTAAGTAGAGAAGATGAGTCTTGAAAATGGCAGAGTCTCCCCAGTGTTCTCTCTCCCAAAAAAGGATCCATTTCACTGTGACCCTGCCCCTCTATTTATAGGCAAATATGGGCTGGACTTCCCAAGTGGGCTGGATAGCCGAACGCTCCAGCCCCAGTACAGTGGTCGCTGTATGCCGAACCAGGTGTGCCGAGCGCCCTGATGCCGAACAGTCCCTTCTATGCCGAACGATGTGGTCGATGTTTGGGAAGTGCAGGATGTTTGTCAGTCGAAGCCGAACGCTCTTCTAGATGCCGAGTACTCTTGTTGCCGAGTACTCCTAATGCTACCGAGTACTACGCCGAGTACTCCTGTATGCCGAACTCCAGATGCTGCCGAGTTCTCCTTGATGCCGAGCGCTCTTGTATGTCGAGCAGTCTTGTATGCCGAGCACTCTCGTATGCCGAGCAGTCTTGATGCCGAGCACTCTTGTATGCCGAGCACTCTTGCTGCCGAGCGCTCTTGTATGCCGAGCACTCTTGTATGCCGAGCAGTCTTGATGCCGAGCACTCTCGTATGCCGAGCAGTCTTGATGCCGAGCAGTCTTGATGCCGAGCACTCTCTTATGCCGAGCAGTCTTGATGTCGAGCACTCTTGTATGCCGAGCACTCTTGCTGCCGAGTATTGGTTGATGCCGAGCGCTCTGTATGCCGAACATTATGGATGCTGTGTACTTCCCCGAGTATTCCTAGATGCCGGACATTCTATGACGCCGAGTTCCACTAGGAAGCCGGGTACTTCGCCGAACACTCCTAGATGCCGAGTACTCTCTGATGCCGAGTGCTACCTGATGCCGAGCACTGGTTGCCTGGTCAAATCTCCAGGAAACAGATTTAATCATGGCTCTAAAAGCCGATGAGTTGATTCGATTTTTCTATTCGTAAGATCCGGATGTGGGGTGCTTAAATTAAGAAAATTTTCATGACTAACCAGTGCCTTGGCTCAACTGGCATCTTTCTTGGGCGAGGAATAGATAAGGTCGAAATGTTGAAAAAGAATCAAGTATAAAAGATTCAAATTTACAAATTTAATACAACTTGGTTTGTATAGAAATAATCATCTTATACTTGGTATTAAATTCCGAGGAGGGAGCCAGTATTATCTATGTAAAGTTAAAAAGTGGTTCCACCTTTATTCGATGGATAGTAAAGGTTGAATATGGAATTTGGTATCGAGTAGAATTAGTATAAATTCCGTCGACCCTTTTTACTCAATAAGGTTTTGCAATGTGATTTATGAGAGATGATTTTAACTTGGTATTTCCAAAGTTAAAGAGAGGTTTAATGATCCATATATACTGGAAAAGAATACAATTTAAAGATTTATATCTCTAAAAGAAATATTTTATTTGATTAAAGATATTGATGAATGAAATGATAATCACCCTCGAACTTAGCATCTTTTATCGATGATTTGTTCGAAGGAACGGGGATCGGATTTGGGTGATTCCTATCTGAAAACAAGTTCGAACCAATATATGCATTCGAAGTGAAGACACGGAATGATAATAAATTAGAAGATGGAATAAAGGGCTGCTTGTCATTGACCATCGGGGGAAATTTCCCATAACATACATATATATATATACATATATATATATGGTAGTAGTATCTTCTTTTGATATTCGATGCAAGGGCTACTCGCTATTAATCCTAGGGTTTTTTCCCGATAGGATGTATTAGGACAGTTCCTTCAGTTTGTCTTGTTCCTGGACAACTTGTATGGACGAACTTCAGACATTGCATTTCTAAAATGCACGTAGATTGATTTTTACAAAAGTACATCTGCTTGGTGGTGTAGGAGGTAACTCTCCTATATTGAACACCCTTCTCTAAGACGGCTGAGCTTAGAGGCTATATTTTTATGGAAATCAGTAGCGCGTTGTTAGAAATGGCAATGTGGCATTCTAATAGATTGGATGATTCTATGCAAGGTAAAACGTAACCTTAAGTGTAACAACTCGCATATTTATCAATTTTATATTTAAATATTTTATCGTTAATCGGATTTTGGTCCGAAAAGCTACTTTTTGCATACGGTCAAACTAGGACTCGAGACCACCCCCATTGAGTTCAAAATGATGTCTGCAATCTTTTTAAGTGTAAACTTCGATATGTTTGGAGATAGTGGAATTTTCGCCACTTTTTCACTTTGGCTTTGGTTTGGGCTGAACTTACTAACTCAGCCCAACCCCTTCCTTCTCTTGATACTTCATTTCTATTTGCATATACATTCAAGCTTCTTCAAAAATGGTGGAGGGAATGGGAAATTAAAACTCCAAAGCTTTAATCTTCATTGCAAATCAACCATCTACTCCGAATTCAAGTGAAGACATTGATTCAAGCTTGTTGTTGTCCTTGTTTTGCTTCAAGCTTCATCTTCATTAGTTTTTGGTGCAAAGGTGAAATTTTTATCTCACATCTTGCCTATGACTGTCATTGGACTGTTGGGAATGATCCCCTATCACTTGTGCGCATGCATTTGCATTTGCATTTGGTTTGGATTGAATTGGTGAAAAACCCAATTTTTAGTGTTTTGGCAAACTTTTGGGCTTAGGTCGTTCGGCATTGGAGAAGACAGGCCTGCAAATCTTCGTTCTGGACTTAGGTCGTTCGCATGTGGTAGGTCGTTCGACATTAGGTCGTTAGGCAATGGCTCGTTCCACATTAGGTCGCATCCCTGGCCCGTTTGCTTTAGGTCGCTCTGCTGCTAGCTCGCAACCATTTAGGTTGCTCGCATGCTTAAGTCATACCTTTTTAGGTCCTTTGGCCTTAAGCCGTTTGCAGTTAGGTCGTTCGACCTTATATGCTCACATTAGCTCGTTCGGAGTTAGGTCGTTCGCCCCTTAGCTCATACTTCCTTTCACTACGCCATAAATGGCCTACTGCAACACAAAAAAAATGTTGGCTCAGGCCCGAAAAATGTTGCCATAGGTCTATGGCAACACTTTTAGGGTGATGCAATTTTTGCCGTTGCCTTAGACCTCAAAGGCAACATTTTGACTATCTAAGGCAACATAAGTAATATTGTTGCAATAGAACCCTATTTGGGTCTATGGCAACACCCATAGGTATCTGTAGCAATATTCCAAAATGTTGCTATAGATATGAACTTTTTGAATTTGTGGGGCCCACAATGTAGAGCATATTTGATTTTTTAATAAAAATAAATATTTATTTAATAAAATGCTATTACACAGAATTTGATATTTAAATAGTAATTTATTTAAATAAATATTTTATTTCAACATTTGAAATAGTACAAATTCCTGACTCCACTATTTTACAATTCAATGATATATAACACCGATATTCACATATACAGATATTCCTCACTACATCACTCAGTTCACTCATTACATATGCAGTTTCAATTTATACAGACACCGACACTGACAAATATATGTCGAGCCGAAGGCGAGCCGAGAAGCGGGTCCGGGCGCAGCGCCGGCGGGGGTCCGGGGCACCGCAGTCCCGGTGGGGATCGACCTTTTTTGGAAGTGGGCACCGCCCGATTCATCCGATTTTGGAAGATCGAGCCTTCTTTGAAACCTGTCTTCAGCTCATGCATTCATACACTCATGCACATTTGATTTGACTCTGTCTTCAAGCTTGTATCCAGCTGTCCAGTCTTCAATACCTGTCACATATAATTCAAAAGCAGTAATCTGGAAAATAATATTTAACTCAAACAGAAAATGAAAATATTTTTGTTATAATATTTGCCTCAGGTATTTGGGTTGTTTCTTTTCATAAGTGCATAAGCCAAACATGAATGCAACACATGGATACAAGGACATGACACAAGGTCAAACCCGAGTCATCGACTGGATTCAACTCAGGGCCAAGCAACCAACAAAACAAACAAGAACCAGGTCCAACAAAATATAGACAAGCCAGTGCAAGAACACAGCAGTACACATAGGCAGCCCATCAAGCAAAAACAGTGAATGCATCAGGCATGTACAAGAGAAACATAGGCAGTAATATGATATACAGAGGACTTGGAGCACCAGTTCATGTTCTGGTTTAACAAATGCAGCAGAAAGGAGCTAACAAGCTCAGACCATACATCATCGCAATCCAACATACCAATACATCATCGCAATCCAACATACCAGATTTATCAAAGTCCAACAGAAAGATTAAACCCGAGATTATAGGAAATAAAGCCTATAAATAAATCCCAATTCATCATCGGCAAAAGCATGCGAGTGTAACCAAAATCGAGAATAATCAAGTAAACTAGAAGGCATAAAACATACCAAATAATATCACATCGCACCCGACGACGAAGTCAAAGCAATTCGAGCAATCAATCAAGGAATTGAAACTGGTTTTATGATTGCTGGCCAATTTGAAAATTTAAGCGGCATTCTCTCAAACAAGAAATCTGCGTTTGACATCTTCCTTGAATCCGAAAATGGTACTTTTTGAAGCAATCGAGCAAAGCTTCATCAGAATCGAACTTCTTCTGAACATTGGCGAGAAAGATTCAAGCATCAGATCTGGTCGAAGTATCATAAATTGCCAACCCTGCCATCACGAAACCACCAGATTCGAGGAACAGTGGTTGAGCCACAACTATCGCCGACGTATCCTCCTCGATGGGTCCGTTAAGGCAGATGACGCGCTCTTTGAGAAGCCGGGAAAAGATATCGCAGGCACGCTGGCCACGGGATGTGTGCTCGATGACCATCGGAATCAGGTTGTAGAAACGGCGGTGGGGTAGTGGAGTTTTGTTGGGGGCTGCGGTTGGTAGGATTTGGGAGAGGTTGCGTATCGACATGTAGGCAACAGCAGCGAAATTGGGGGTGAGAACGAAATGGGAACGAAAATATGATTTGGAAATTAGGGATTTGGAAATTGGGGATTTGGATTTGGAAATTAGGGGTGAGAACGAAATGGTATGAACAGTAAAGCGGGAAAACGAAAAATTAGGGCAAAATGTAGCGGTGATCCATGTTAACAATCAGATTAAATGTAGACCGTTGGATCGTATTCACACGGATTGCTAATTTTATTAATTTTTTAATTTGAAAACATCTATAGCAACACTATATAAAAATGTTGCATCGTGTTACACTTGTTTAGCTAGAGCAACACATTTTTATGGCTAAGGTAACACTAAAAATACAACGTTGCAGTAGGACCAAAATTTTATAGCTATCGCAACATTTTAGCTGGCAACACCTTGCAAAAATGTTGCAGAAGGTCATTTATGGCGTAGTGTTTAGGTCGTTTGTACCTTAGGTCGTCGCCCTATTAAGTCGCGCACATTTTAGGTCGTGTACCATCTTAGGTCACGTACCATCTTAGTTCGCGAACCACTTCGGTCGCGTATCACTTAGGTCGAAACCATTTAGGTCGCTGGGCCTTTTTATCCTTAGGTCGCATGACCTCATTACTTTAGGTCGCAATCACTAAGTCGCTCGACCTTATCACTAGGTCGCTCGGCACGTACAACTTTGTTAGGTTGCTCACTATTTTTGGTCACAACATTTCGGCCTGCTTTAACTCCTTAAGTCGCTTGCAACTTAGGTCGGCTTCGTTAGGTCGCCATCACCTTAGGTCGCTCGGTCTGCTTGCAGTTTTTACCTCAGCTATGTTAGGTCGTACATCACTTTAACTCGGCCACCTTTGGTCGCACGGGCGTTCATACTTTGATGGTTTTGGGATTGATTCCTTTGGACTTTACTCACGTCTTCGAATGTGAAATTTTGTGATTCGATTTGTTTCAACAATCGTTTTGTGACTTGTCACTTTAAAAATGTGAAGGCTTCAATACTAGTAGAGAATATCAAAACTCTTTCATCAAAGCGATTTCAACACTATTTTACTACAAAGCTCTTTTTCTCAAACCGTTTTCCAATCTACTAGTATATACAAGCCTTTACTTCACTCGGATGAGAAATCGAATTAAACGACTTAGTAAAACGAGTGGTATGAAACGCTCGCGTTCACTTCGTCGGTTAGCTCTTGGACTTGTTCGATTGAACCCTTTTGTGACAATTTTCTAGTGAAGACCTACAACTTGTTCGTAAATATTTAAGTTAAGCAAGTGGTTATGGGACATGAAGCTAAACTCATATATTTACTAGCTTGGTGTGATTGACACTTCTTGATGATCATGATGATCATTTTTGTGATTTAGACTAGCAATTGTGCGATGTCTCTTTGTCTACGAGGGAGACTAAACCCCGTTTGTGTGATGTTTCACCATCACATATGTGGGGTAGCGCCCCATGGTCTTCGGGCCGTTCGTGTGTCAAAATTTAATGGATAGCTTCCATGAGATAGCTTCTCGTTCATGTGTTACACGTGTTGGTGAGTTTTCATACTCCCGTTCTTTTGATAGGCCTCCCCCTTCTTGTGATTTCTGGATTTCTTGTGATAATTTCTGGAATTTTTGTGCTTCACCAATTTTCGTGATTTTCATTGATAAGCTTTATCAATTTTTGTGCATTGGTTAATTTTTGTGTCATTGACTTGTTATGAATACAAGTTTAGGGTATGATACCCTATTTTATCTTTGAGAAGATTCTTGTGATATTGATTAATCTCTTGTTGATTTTCAATTACATACTTATAGTAGTATGCCACTATGGTTATTACATGTTCATGCCATGTCTTTTATTTTATACCATATCATCTGATATTTATAGCTAGACTGATCCGTTTATTATTTTCTTATAAATAATACTCGGGTCAGACCGAGATGTTACAGGTGCTTCTGCTTGACTTCTCTTTAGGATTATTCTGACTTTTGGCTAACTACATAGATTTGTAGTTTTTGGATGTACACATTTGAGATATAGACTCTATGTTGTGTACTTATTCTTTTGTATAGCACATGTTGCTATTCTTTTGTATTATCGTGGATCTTTCTGACCACTACTCTGATGTACACTTTCATGTGTTATATATATATATTCATATCTTTTTCCACCTTTGTTATATGGATGTCTGTGACTGATTTATGTTATGTTTATTTCTATGTTTGTTTCTGAAGATTATATATAGCTACTGTGTGATAGCTTTGAGTTTGTATCGGTATGTCGGATTTCCTCCTTAAATGATGTACATGCTATACTATCTGACATATCGGTGCTCGCACAAAGAAGTTACATGGTTGGTCGCTCCTCAACAGCCTTATTCTCCGTGCTAGTTGATAGCATTACACCGTAGTGTTCTTGGCTAGCGTGGGTATAGAGGTGGGGCGTCACAGCTTGGTATCAGAGCCAAACTTCGGAACAATGTAGAATAACTTAACAAGGATCATCTTCCTAAGTCCAACTTAGGAGTCGTGCCTTAAGATTTAAGTCGAGTCTTCGAACCGACTCATCCTATTCCCTTTTATGTATCCTTGTTTTATCTATCAAGATTTGCTTGATATTTACTTGGAGAATAACTTTTCTTCTTTTCTCTTCCTTAAATGAAGAGAATGTCTAGACCAGGTCGTCCCAGAGCTGGACCATCTACGATTACTCCCCAGGATGGAGTTTTTATGACCGCTTAACAGCTTCTTGATTTAGTAAAGAATGCTCAAGCAGCTGGTCCTAATCAGGAACCTACTCATCCTAAGTCTGGATTTGCACGTTTGTGCAACGATTATACCAACTTGGGTGGGAAACCATTCAAAGGTTCCAAAACTATTATTGAGGTCCAGGCTTGGTTAAGAACATGCGATCGAATCTTTTCCTGAATGAATCTTGTCGATCTTCACCATGTTCAGGTGGCTTCCAGTATGCTCCAAGAGAGAGCACTGGATTGGTACGAACTTCTTATTTCTGAAATTAATGAAGCAGATCTCACCTGGGAGCAATTCCGTGAACGCTTCGAATTAAAATTCGTACCAGAAGCAGAGAAAGTGACATTGGCTCGACGTTTCATAGACCTCGTTCAAGGTGAATCCACTGTGACAGACTATGTCGCATCCTTCGAGTCACTGTCTAAATATGGGGTTGAATACATCAACACCCCATTGAAGAAGAACCAGAGGTTCGTCTATGGATTAAACAAGAATCTCAAGAAGCCATTACTTCTAAAATTAGATGTTTCTTTCGACCAACTCATTGATATCGCTCTTCGTCTTGAAGAGGCTGATAAGGACAGTAATGTCGAAGTGGTGGCTTCCAAACCAAACATCAACAACAAGAAAAGGCCTAACAAGTTCAAAGGTCCTTATCCTAACAAAAAGGGTAAACAAGCAACTCCTGCTGCAAAGAAATTTTCCCCCAGTGATAGGAAATGCTTCAACTGTGGTGCTAAGAGCCATTTTGCGAACAAATGTTCAAAGCCCCGCTCTTGTCTCTATTGTAAAAGTCCAGATCATTTTATGCATCTATGCCCTAAGTTTCAAGGCAAGGAGGGAACGTTAAACGTTGCTCAAGCCCATGGCAACACATCTCGCGGTCAAGGTATGTCTCATTTTGTCCTTGATGGCATTATTATATTTCATGATCAACCTATTAGAGTTCTCTTTGATACGGGTGCATCCCATTCTTTTATATCAAAGGAACTTGTCGATACTTTTTCTTTAAGTGTTGTTGCTTTAATGACTTCTTTAAGAATTGCGAATCCAGTTGGTGGATCTGCCACTCTTAGTCTGCTTTGTAAAGATGTCGAGATTATTTTGTGTAATTTTTCTTTCCTAGCTGATTTGCATGTCATGCGTTACTTAGGCTTTGGAATGATTTTGGGTATGGATTGGCTTAATCGTTATGAAGCTCATATCCTATGTCCTGAGCGGACTATTTGTCTTCGACATCCACTATCTGTTAAGCAGATTTCTATTGTTCTTAAAGATTCGGATTCCACTTTGGTTGAATCTTTATATTCTTTAAATCCTCGTGATGATGATAATGATGATGAGGAAGATGTCATTTCTCTTATTCACGTCGTTCGTGAATTTTCCGACATCTTTGAGCCCGTTTTAGGAATACCACCTAAGCGAGCAATTGAGTTCAAAATTAATCTAATACCAGGAGCTCAACCTATTACTCGTCCTCCTTATCGCATGTCCAATAAGGAGAATGAGGAGATGCGCAAACAATTATCCGAGTTGGAGATGAAGCAACATATTCGCTCTAGTTCCTCGCCTTGGGGAGCTTCAGCTATTTTCGTAAATAAGTCCGACGGTACACTTAGGCTTTGCCTCGACTACCGCAAGCTTAATGATCTTACTATTAAGAATAAATATCCTTTATCTCGGATTGATGATCTGTTTGACCAACTTAGTGGTGCTAGAGTCTTTTCACAATTGGACTTGGCTACCGGTTTTCATCAGCTTCGTATTGTAGAGGATAATATTCCTTTGACTTCATTCCGTACTCGTTATGGATCTTATGAATGGCTAGTTATGCCATTCGGTTTAACGAATGCTCCGGCTTATTTCGTTGACCTCATGAATCGAGTTTTCAAAGATTTCCTCGATCGGTTTGTTCTCATCTTTATTGATGATATTCTTGTATATTCTAAAACCGAAGAGGAACATGAAAAGCATCTTCGAATTGTATTGGAAACTCTTAGGAGCAATCAATTGAAAGCAAAATTTTCTAAATGCCACTTTTGGCAATCGAGTGTGAAGTTTCTCGGTCATATTATTTTCGAATCCGGAATATCAGTGGATCCTTCAAAGATTGAAGCGATTCAAAATTGGAAGAGACCGGAGAGTGTGACTGAAATCCGTAGCTTTCTTGGATTGGCAGGTTATTACCGCCGTTTCATAAAAGACTTTTCTAAGATTGCCGTGCCTCTTACTGGCTTAACAAAGAAAGGTGTTGAATACATTTGGTCGGACAAATGTGAAACTTCTTTTTAGAAATTAAAAGAACTCCTTTCTGATGCTCATGTTCTTGTTATTCCCTAAGGGAATCAAGATTTTGTCGTTTATACCGATGCTAGTCGCGTTGGTTTGGGTGTCGTTCTTATGCAAAAAGAACGTGTTATTTCTTATGCTTCTAGGCAATTGAAGCCGGCTGAGACTAGATATGCCACACATGATTTAGAACTCGCGGCTATCATTTTCGCCCTTCGAATTTGGCAACATTATTTTTTGGGAGAAAAGTTTATACTTTATACTGATCATAAGTCTTTAAAATATTTATTTTCCCAAAAGGAACTTAATTTGCGTCAACAGCATTGGCTCGAATTCCTTGCCTCTTATGATCTTGATATTCTTTATACTCCCGGAAAAGGAAATCGAGTTGCCGATGCACTTAGTTGCAAGCAACAAGCGGTTGTTTCCATGATGATATCTGAATGGAACGATCTCGAGGTTTTATCTACTTGTGAGATTAGAGATCGTGTCTCCGATTTATGTTCATCTCTGGTTTTATGTAGCCATGAGGCTCATCCTTCTCTTTTAGACCGCATTCTTGAAGCTCAGAGGCTAGATCCCGAATTGGCTCTTCTTAGCCAGAATATTAGGGATAAAACCGATATTGAAGGTTTGAAAGACTTTGATATCGATTCTCGAGGCGGCATTCAAAAATTTGGTAGACTTATCGTGCCAAATATTAGAGATCTTCGTAAAGATATTTTAGAAGATTCTCATCGTTCCAAATTTTCCATTCATCCCGGTAGCAGTAAAATGTACGCAGATATGAAGCGACTTTATTACTGGGAGGGAATGAAATCCGATATTGCTAACTTTGTTAAGTGTTGCATGACTTGCCAACTTGTTAAGGCCGAACATCAAAGGCCCGGTGGGTTATTGCAACCGTTGGAAATTCTAGTTTGGAAGTGGGATCAAATTTCCATGGATTTTATTGATGGCCTTCCCCGTTCTCGTTCGGGTCATAATAGTTTGTGGATGATTGTGAATAGACTTACCAAATTTGCCCATTTTATTCCCGTTCGGTCGAACCGAACCGTTCCTCTTCTGGCCAAACTCTTTATTAAAGAAATTGTTAAACTGCATGGAGTTCCTACTTCTATTGTTAGTGATCGTGATCCATTGTTTACCAGTGGATTCTGGAAGAGTCTTCAAAAAGCTTTGGGAACGAAGCTTAATTTTAGCACCGCTTATCACCCCCAGTCCGATGGACAAACTGAGCGTGTGAATCAAACTCTTGAAGATCTTCTTCGTTCTTGTGTGCTTGATTTCGGTGGAAGTTGGGAAGATCATATTTCACTCGTTGAATTTTCCTATAATAACAGCTTCCAATCTAGTATAGGTATGGCACCTTTCGAGGCACTCTATGGAAGGCCATGCCGATCTCCTTCTTGTTGGCTAGAGGTCGGTGAGAAGCTGGTTTTAGGTCCAGATTTTATTCGAGATTCCACAGAAAAGATTGAGCTTATTCGACATAGGATGAAAGAAGCCCAGAGTAGACAAAAATCCTATGTCGATAATCGAAGAAGGAAATTATAATTTTCTGTCGGGGATCTTGTATTTATTCGTGTTTCCCCTATGAAGGGTGTTGTACGTTTCAGTCGATCGGGAAAGTTAGCGCCTTGATATATTGGGCCATTTCCTATCACCGAACGTATTGGTTCCATGGCTTATCGCCTTTCATTACCGGCTCAGTTTTCTGCCATGCATGTAGTGTTTCACGTTTCTCAATTACAGAAGTGCCTTCGGGATTCCAATTCTATTCTTGAGCTCGGTGTTGTGGAAAAGATTGAAGTTTCGCCTAATTTAACTTATGAGCATCAGCCTGTTCGAATTATTGCTTCGGAGATCAAACGACTTCGAAATAAAGATGTTCCGCTTGTTAAAGTTCAATGGTCCTCAAATCCTGAGGATTGCTCTTGGGAAACTAGAGAATTCATCGAGCGAATACATCCGGACTTACTTTCTCATGCTCTTTGAGGTAAACTTCTTATTTCAAATTTCTTTTGCGTTAATATGCTTTTATGGTTGTTACTTTTTATTTCCATCTCATATATATTGCGAGGACGCAATTTCTTTAAGGAGGGGAGTTTGTAACAACCCGCATATTTATCAATTTTATATTTAAATATTTTATTTAAATATTTTATTGTTAATCGGATTTTGGTCCAAAAAGCTACTTTTTGCATACGGTCAAATTAGGACTCGAGACCACCCCTATTGAGTTCAAAATGATGTCTGCGATCTTTTTAAGTGTAAACTTCGATATGTTTGGAGATAGTGGAATTTTCGCCACTTTTTCACTTTGGCTTTGGTTTGGGCTGAACTTACTAACTCAGCCCAACCCCTTCCTTCTCTTGATACTTCATTTCTATTTGCATATACATTCAAGCTTCTTCAAAAATGGTGGAGGGAATGGGAAATTAAAACTCCAAAGCTTTAATCTTCATTGCAAATCCAACATCTACTCCGAATTCAAGTGAAGACATTGATTCAAGCTTGTTGTTGTCCTTGTTTTACTTCAAGCTTCAACTTCATTAGTTTTTGGTGCAAAGGTGAGATTTTTATCTCACATCTTGCCTATGACTGTCATTGGACTGTTGGGAATGATCCCCTATCACTTGTGCGCATGCATTTGCATTTGGTTTGGATTGAATTGGTGAAAAACCCAATTTTTAGTGTTTTGGCAAAATTCTGGGCTTAGGTCGTTCGACATTGGAGAAGATAGGCCTGCAAATCTTCGTTCTGGACTTAGGTCGTTCGCATGTGGTAGGTCGTTCGGCAGATAGGTCGCTCCACTATTAGGTCGTTCGACATTAGGTCGTTAGGCAATGGCTCGTTCCACATTAGGTCGCATCCCTGGCCCATTTGCTTTAGGTCGCTCTGCTGCTAGCTCGCAACCATTTAGGTCGCTCGCGTGCTTAGGTCATACCTTTTTAGGTCGTTTGGCCTTAAGCCGTTTGCAGTTAGGTCGTTCGACCTTATATGCTCACATTAGCTCGTTCGGAGTTAGGTCGTTCGCCCCTTAGCTCGTACTTCCTCTAGGTCGTTTGTACCTTAGGTCGTCGCCTTATTAAGTCGCGCACATTTTAGGTCGTGTACCATCTTAGGTCGCGTACCATCTTAGGTCGCGAACCACTTCGGTCGCGTATCACTTAGGTCGAAACCATTTAGGTCGCTAGGCCTTTTTACCTTTAGGTCGCATGACCTCATTACTTTAGGTCGCAACCACTAAGTCGCTCGGCCTTATCACTAGGTCGCTCGGCACGTACAACTTTGTTAGGTCGCTCACTATTTTTGGTCACAACATTTCGGCCTGCTTTAACTCCTTAAGTCGCTTGCAACTTAGGTCGGCTACGTTAGGTCGCCATCACCTTATGTCGCTCGGTCTGCTTGTAGTTTTTACCTCGGCTATGTTAGGTCGTACATCACTTTAACTCGGTCACCTTTTGTCGCACGGGCATTCATACTTTGATGGTTTTGGAATTGATTCCTTTGGACTTTACTCACGTCTTCGAATGTGAAATTTTGTGATTCGATTTGTTTCAACAATCGTTTTGTGACTTGTCACATTAAAAATGTGAAGGCTTCAATACTAGTAGAGAATATCAAAACTCTTTCATCAAAGCGATTTCAACACAATTTTACTACAAAGCTCTTTTTCTCAAACCGTTTTCCAATCTACAAGTATATACAAGCCTTTACTTCACTCGGATGAGAAATCGAATTAAACGACTTAGTAAAACGAGTGGTATGAAACGCTCGCGTTCACTTCGTCGGTTAGCTCTTGGACTTGTTCGATTGAACCCTTTTGTGACAATTTTCTAGTGAAGACCTACAACTTGTTCGTAAATATTTAAGTTAAGCAAGTGGTTATGGGACATGAAGCTAAACTCATATATTTACTAGCTTGGTGTGATTGACACTTCTTGATGATCATGATGATCATTTTTGTGATTTAGACTAGCAATTGTGCGATGTCTCTTTGTCTACAAGGGAGACTAAACCCCGTTTGTGTGATGTTTCACCATCACATATGTGGGGTAGCGCCCCATGGTCTTCGGGCCGTTCGTGTGTCAAAATTTAATGGATAGCTTCCATGAGATAGCTTCTTGTTCATGTGTTACACGTGTTGGTGAGTTTTCATACTCTCGTTCTTGTGATAGGCCTCCCCCTTCTTGTGAATCTGGATTTCTTGTGATGATTTCTGAAATTTTTGTGCTTCACCAATTTTCGTGATTTTCATTGATAAGCTTTATCAATTTTTGTGCATTGGTGAATTTGTGTGTCATTGACTTGTTATGAATACAAGTTTAGGGTAGGATACCCTATTTTATCTTTGAGAAGATTCTTGTGATATTGATTAATCTCTTGTTTATTTTCAATTACATACTTATAGTAGTATGCCACTATGGTTATTACATGTTCATGCCATGTCTTTTATTTTATACCATATCATCTGATATTTATAGCTAGACTGATCCGTTTATTATTTTCTTATAAATAATACTCGGGTCAGGCCGAGATGTTACAGGTGCTTCTGCTTGACTTCTCTTTAGGATTATTCTGACTTTTGGCTAACTACATTGATTTATAGTTTTTGGATGTACACATTTGAGATATAGACTCTATGTTGTGTACTTATTCTTTTTTATAGCACGTGTTGCTATTCTTTTGTATTATCATGGATCTTTCTGACCACTACTCTGATGTACTGTAACGACCCGTAAATTTCAACTGTTTTAAAAACGTAATTAGTTGAAATTTTGTGAAATTTTAAACGATAAAATTTTGGAATATAAATTTGATATTTGGAATGCGTATAGTTAAATATAGCAACTGGTAAATTTTCGTCCGAAAATATGGAAGTTTATTTCGCGCGTAAATTCACTTCAATTTAATCAGTTAAAAAGCGATGAAAATAAAATATTTTCGAAACCTAAATATTTTTACATAGAAAAATTCTAAATCATCTTCTGAGCAAGGCGTCATTTTTCGTTTTTCCAAATTCGGACATCTTTGACTCCGTCGATCTTATTTTTCAGCGTTTTTCTTGCATTTTCCGTAGTAGAAAATTCGAAATTTTATAATTCAATCATATCACCGATATCTTTATACCGTTTTGATCGTCTCGTCGTGCTGATCTCTACGGTATATTCAAATTGTAAATTTCGAAGTCGGTAAGACAACGAAATCTACGGTACGATTTTGTATACCGGTATCGTATTTGAGTCTCTCATCTTCTGTGTGACTTTCCACTTTCATTTTGCACACGAATAGGCACTAGCTTTTAAAAATTTCAAATCTTTGACTGTTGCGCTTTTCAAAGTAACGCTCTTTTCTTTTCTGGTTGCTATTTCCTTTATAAAGCCTGACACATCTCTTCACCTACCTCTCCTCTAAAAAGTAAATTTATAAAATACATCTGCATCATTTTTCCTTTCACCTTCTCGAATTGAAGCATGCTCAAACGTAGGAACCTATCACCATCGCCCTTCCCCTTCATGCTCTCGCCACGACCCAACCCCCTGGCCACCTCCGCCATGCAGTCTTCAACCATCCAGCCCAAACCCACTTCACCTCGGCCATCACTACAACCCGACCCCACCAGAAAACTCGCCCACACAGCCTTCGACCGTACCCTGCCCTCTCTCTCTTCCGCATGGCCTCACTAGACCCACTTCCTCCACATAGTCACAGCACTCGGCCTCTCCAACGACCACATTAGCTCCGCCTACATCAGCGCCCGTTTTCCCTCGTCCTTGCCTGACCGCATCCACACTATCTCTATACCCATGCACATCTTCCTTCTCTTTGGTTATATAAAAAAAAACTATATATATAAGTCATGTTCTTATATGCAAGGACAGAGAAGGCTATTGCTTACCCTCTCCTTCACCATTTCTCTTGGCCGAGCCACCGCCTCCTAATGTCGAAACTGTTAGTTCTTTTCTGTAGTATGTTTGTATATATATATATATATGCATATATATATATATATCTATCTGTTGCTATATTTATGAAAGTTTGAAAAACTATTTTGAGTGTTCTTATATATATAAATCGGCAATCTATGTATATTTTGATTCGTGTATTTATTTTGAACTTCTTATTTTTTTTTTTTGATTCGAAGGATAACAAACATGCCGACCTGTTTTGTTTATAAACTATATGTATATGTCCTCAGTTTCTATAGTTTATATATCATTTAAGAATATAAGTTATATTGATTTTATTATATTATATGATAAAGTTTGTCAGGTGGTTCTATAATTATATATAAAGTAAGAAAAGAGAGAAATATAGTATGCGTAAGTTTATAAATATATATGCTGGTGTGAACATATGTCTGCATGTAGAAGAGTTATATAAGAAAGTATATGTATAAAGTTATGTTGATATTTGGTAGTTGAATGCTTTATATAGTATAAAGTTGTCCTATGTATATCTGTACAGTCTGTAAAAGTTATATTTATATAAACAATGGTAGGTTCTAGTTTATATAGTATAGGATTTGTTGTACATATTCTATTATATTATAGTTTATTATGTAAAGGGAAGTGTACGTAAGGGTATGCATAGAGATGTATTTAGCAGGCACACATTTCTTCAACCCAAAACAATGTCTGCCACATATGTGAGTCATTATATATAGGTAGTTTTGATTTCAGGATGCCTATAGATTTTATAATATAATATAGACTGGTATTTCGGTTTTGATATGAATAGATTTTTTTTTATACATATGCGTTTAAAATTTTATTGACTTTCAAATATTTTTTTTTAAATGCGTGTTTTGATTTAAACATTGATTTTGGAAGAGTGTAATAAATAATAATAATATAATATACTCTTTATTTCAACTATATCAAGCGGATTCTGATTAATTTCATCAACTCCTTATCTATCAGCTTTGCCCGTCGAATCCGTGTTCCGCTTACTTCGCTTTGAGATTTGTTGCTGGATCTGTCGATGGTCTAGATCGTGATTCAAATCGTAGCTTGTCGTGTTATCTATTCTCTCTAGCCTCGAAAGGTGAGCAATCACTCATGATTAACGTTCTTTTATTTATTAAATTTGATTTCAATTGAAACGACAATTGAAATATGCTGCTGTTAGTTAATTACACTGTTATATATGCTATTACCTGTATCAGTTCACCTGTGACACCTGACACTATTATCTGTTAATTATTTATGCGATGATAATACAGTTGGCTGAAAATTGATTGATTGTTGATGTTTATATTGGACATTAAATTGTTAATGTAAATTGATAAATAGTATGAAATTGAACTCGATATAGAATAGTTAAATGTTTAAAATTGATTAGTTAAATTTGTATAATATGACCCCTTTAACTGTTAAATTTATTGACATGTATGATTTGTTTAATTACACCTTGAACCACTGAATGTTATGTTGTTAAATTGATGATGTATGAAATTGTAAACAGATGACTTGTGAAGAACCGTAATGTAATAATCTTTAATCTACATGAAATGATAGTGTAGATTCTAGAAATAATTATATTAATTCGCACAAATAACAATGCGAATTAATACGGTTGTTTCGGGATTATTTGAATTGATTATTGGATTGATATTGGTTGTTGTTATTGCTTGTTTATTTACTTTGACACCATCCCAGTTATCACACTGCAAGTTCCCTTTGTTATACTTTGATTTTTGAATTGAATTGGAATCGGGTTGAAATGATAAATACCCAAAATTGAACTTTGACCTAGGATAGGAAATTAAATAAACCCGATTGGTCAATAATTTGATTTAAAAATTAAAACGAAGATTTTATTTAAATAAATAATATGGTTTTGAAATGAAGTTGAAATTTGAATTTTTATGAAAGGAAAATGTTAATATTTAATAAATATGAAACAAAATATTAACAATGTAATTGATGAAAGAATGTTGTTTAAATTGAGAAATTATTATAATTAAGTTTGAAATTATTAAACTTTGAAATGATTTAATAATTAAGTTTGAAATTATAATTAAGTTTGAAATTTTTAAACTTTGAAATTATTTAATAATTAAGTTTTGAATTATTTAATAATCAAATAAGGTTGAATTATTTAATGATTAAATTGAATTGAATTCTTTAATAAGAAAAATTGAACTTTTGAATAAGTGAATTTTACTTCGTAAATAATTGAAATTGAGTTTCTTTATTAATTAAGTTGTTGGAAATTTATTTAAGTAAGTAAATAAGTGAAATTGAATTTCTTTAAGAAGAAATAAAATGTGATATTTTGGAATTAATGTAAGACTTGTAATTGAAAGAATTGATTTGACGAATTTGATTTAATTCAAAATTGTAAGTTTTGATTTAATGAAGTTGAACTTAAGAAATGGATTTAATGAATTGGAAATTTAATAGAAATTGTTTTGGATGATAAAGTAACTTAACGAATATGGAATGAAATTGATAAATGAAGTTAAATTGATTTGAATGTTAAATTAAATTAATTTAAATGATTTCGGAATGAAACTTATACGAACTTGAATCAATATTTGAATTGTTTTAAAGGAAATTGAAATTGAATTATAAGATCTTGAAATGGTAAATTGAATGTTTTGAAACGTAAATTATTGGAAATTGGTTTTGAAAGACAAATGAATGTTGATTTACAAATTGTAATTGAAATTGAATTGATTTGGTTTGAAATATATAAACGACCAATCGGTGAAAAAATTACGAAAGTTATTAAAGAGACCGGGATCGGTAATGGATATACTCTCTATCTAAACCGAAAACCACTTTAATAACTATGCGCGGAGTGATGATCCAGAATGAAGTGGTTGGAATGATGTACGTGATGACTGAAGAAAGTGAACGATGATGGATAGCCTTGACACTTGTGTCAAATTGGAAATGACTAAAACAGGAGCTGTGCCGGGCCAATGGAGGATTAGCTACCTCAAGTGGACACACTTCTTCGAACTACTTATACTTGTTGTCGATTGGTGCACCCTTGATTTTGGGAGTGTTGTTTCACGGTGTTGCGGGCGCTGCGGCGTTGCGTTCTCACCAGTCCGGATCAGGCGAACGGTAGTATCACTACCTTGGGTATTGCCTCATGTGCCTTGTCATACTTGTATTCCATTTATGCGCGACCACTACGATTTTGATTTGTACCTTTAGTATATGGATTGCCCTCTGGTGACTTCCGGTTTTGGGGAAACTACGGTCTTGTATATGCTTTTGGGAATAAAAATGTGTTAAGGGTGGAATGGGTCATGACTTAACGCTATTTTGATATCTTATTATTACTGATAGACATTATCTACTTAGAGTACATTACTACCTAGTAGATAGTTTGACGGATCCTTAAAGGATGGTTATTCCAAACATCCTTTGAGTTACTTGTATTTCAATTGCTATTTCACTTGAGTTGGATTTATTGATATAAGAATGTTAATCCTGACTCGAGTGTCTTGTGTTTTTGCTTTACGCTCGGGTCAGACTGAGTAGTTCAGCTTTCGAGACTCACCTTTGGAGTTGGAGCTTCGCTTGGAGATACAGCTATCTATCCAGCTTTCAGATATTCGATGATTCCAGTGATGTATTCTGCTTTGTATCTGATGTATCATATTACTCTTCCGTTGTATCTGGTTCAACACTGATGTAACTTATATATTTATATAGTAGCTTCATGAACTACTATCTCTTTTATTTCTGCTGCAACTATTACTCTGTGATTGTGATATGTGATTATTATTTACTGTATATGTTCAGTTTTGCCAAATTTAAATTAACAACGCGGTATTTTGAGCAATTCAACTCCGGCATGAGTGTCTACCTATACACTTATAATGGACGCGAATGGTGCAAAATGGTGGGTCGTTACAGTTGGTATCAGAGCTTTGGTAGCTCTAGGCAAAACTTAACATATAGGGTAGATGTATTTACAGAATCACTCTCATTTGAGTTTCAATCTCTTCCTTTGACTCGATTCCTTTGAATTTTGGAACGTTCCCCACGGTTCCGAATTTCATTCGTGTCCGTCACTATTCGTCTTCTTTCGATTCTGGAGCACCCCATTACTCCATTTTGAATGATATCTATAATAGATCGGCGGTCTCGCCAATCTTCGAATGATTCGTAAAGGAGCAAACTCCTTTACAATAGACATTGATTTACCGAAGATTTCTGTATCCTCGGTTTACGAAGCTATCTATTCCCTGCTATACCTGAATTCTATTTCTTGAAATCGAATGTCGATTTACCTCGGAATTCTACACCGATCTTATTTTTGAAGTTACGGACGACCTGGTTAAGGTTGCCCGTGAATTAAATAAACTTATCCATCGCCTTATTTTGTTATTTAATTATCTCGTCTTTGTTTCAAACCTATCTTCGAATCGAAATTCTCTTTGATTTGAGTCTATCAAAAATTTTAATCTCTATCCTTGCTTTGAAATCCATTATTGTATCTTTAAGTGAGGAAGTGCATTTGTAAATTAATTTTAAAATGTTTTTATATTGTGTTGTTTGAGTTGTTGATGTTGATTTGGGTTTTCGATCGATTCGTCTGATCAACGCTATCGATGGGATTTCCAAAACACTTGAGCAGAGCAAACAGACACAATTTCGTTTTCAACTTTGGTAAATAAAATAAAGTTTGAATGATTATATTATGAAATTTAATTGTAATGAATCTGTTGTCAAAAATGATAATATTTGATTTTCATTTATTGTTTGGAAAACCATAGATTATTCTAATATGATAAACAAATAAAATTATAGAACATGGTTTAAATTTTAATTTGGAATTCAAATGTATTTAAATCAGGAATTTGAGAATTTAAATTTTTGGGTGATTTCAATTTGGTTTTAAGTTTTAAAGTGTATAGTATTTAAAATATTTTCAAATAGAAATCGTTTTCAAAGAATTTCAAATATTGAAATAAGTGCTCTTCTCTTTGTCGCTGGAAAATAATTTCGGTGATGGCGGCCGCATCATCGACATTCATTTTCGAGTTTCGAAGTGGAGATACTATTCTGTAGCTTTGCTACGGTTTGTTTGAAAAAGATATTTTGATTTGAATTTCTTCAGTATATTTTGATTTACCTATATATGGGTATCTTATTTTAAAATTTAATTTGATTTGATATAAATATATTTTATATATCTCTAAATTGTTTAAAGATAATCGGAAATCTAATTCTTAAATTTTGTTAAAAGATGATTTTAATAAATAAAACCAAAATTTGGAATAAATATTTAAACTTGAATAATTGAATTGAGAAAATTTTATTTGTATATTGTTCAACTGCATTCTAATACAACTTACCTAAATCATTTAGAAGTTGAATATGTAATTGGATAATATATAAGATAAATTGAATTTATAAATAAAATTTGAGTGTTTATAATAAATGTTCTACACTAAATTTTGATTATAAAGATGTTAATAGAGTTAGATAGGATAATAAGTAAACTCAGTTAATAATGAAATAAATTTGTTTTGAAAGAATTAATAAATTTGTTTTGAAAGAATTAATAAATTTGTTTTGAAAGAATTAATAAATTGAAATTTGATCAAATACCTTGAATTTAAAAGAAATTAGTAGATGTAAATTAATTTAAATCGAAACTTTTATGGTTTAAGTTAATTTATATGGGTTAAATATATGTGATTAGATATATTAAGTAGAATAAATTTAAAAATAATTTGGAATAAAGAAGAATTTAAATTGTTGAAAACAAATTATGATTATAATAAAAGACTATTCAAATTTATGGTTTTAGAAATTGTAAATTTAAGATAATTGGACAATAAGATAATGAATTTAGAAATAGTTGAGATTGATTTTAGTGAAATCAAATGGATTAAAATAATTATTGAATATCAATTAATTTAAATTTGAATTTATATGGTTTAAATTAATTGTTATTTCGTATTTCAAATCTGTTTTTCTTTCTGGTTGTTTCTATTCTCCTACCTCGTTCCTTTTCGGGGACGAAAAGTTTTGAGTGGGGGAGAGTGTAATGACCCGTAAGTTTCAACTGTTTTAAAAACGTAATTAGTTGAAATTTTGTGAAATTTTAAACGATAAAATTTTGGAATATAAATTTGATATTTGGAATGCGTATAGTTAAATATAGCAACCGGTAAATTTTCGTCCGAAAATATGGAAGTTTATTTCGCGCGTAAATTCACTTCAATTTAATCAGTTAAAAAGCGATGAAAATAAAATATTTTCGAACCTAAATATTTTTACATAGAAAAATTCTAAATCATCTTCTGAGCAAGACGTCATTTTTCGTTTTTCCAAATTCGGACATCTTTGGCTCCGTCGATCTTATTTTTCAGCGTTTTTCTTGCATTTTCCGTAGTAGAAAATTCGAAATTTTATAATTCAATCATATCACCGATATCTTTATACCGTTTTGATCGTCTCGTCGTGCTGATCTCTACGGTATATTCAAATTGTGAATTTCGAAGTCGGTAAGACAACGAAATCTACGGTACGATTTTGTATACCGGTATCGTATTTGAGTCTCTCATCTTCTGTGTGACTTTCCACTTTCATTTTGCACACGAATAGGCATTAGCTTTTAAAAATTTCAAATCTTTGACTGTTGCTCTTTTCAAAGTAACGCTCTTTTCTTTTCTGGTTGCTATTTCCTTTATAAAGCCTGACACATCTCTTCACCTACCTCTCCTCTAAAAAGTAAATTTATAAAATACATCTGCATCATTTTTCCTTTCACCTTCTCGAATTGAAGCCTGCTCAAACGTAGGAACCTATCACCATCGCCCTTCCCTTTCATGCTCTCGCCACGACCCAACCCCCTGGCCACCTCCGCCATGCAGTCTTCCACCATCCAGCCCAAACCCACTTCACCTCGGCCATCACTACAACCCGACTCCACCAGAAAACTCGCCCACACAGCCTTCGACCGTACCCTGCCCTCTCTCTCTTCCGCATGGCCTCACCAGACCCACTTCCTCCACATAGTCACAGCACTCGGCCTCTCCAACGACCACATTAGCTCCGCCTACATCAGCGCCCGTTTTCCCACGTCCTTGCCTGACCGCATCCACACTATCTCCATACCCATGCACATCTTCCTTCTCTTTGGTTATATAAAAAAACTATATATATAAGTCACGTTCTTATATGCAAGGACAGAGAAGGCTATTGCTTACCCTCTCCTTCAACATTTCTCTTGGCCGAGCCACCGCCTCCTAAAGTCGAAACTGTTAGTTCTTTTCTGTAGTTTGTTTGTATATATATATATATATATATATCTATCTGTTGCTATATTTATGAAAGTTTGAAAAACTATTTTGAGTGTTCTTATATATATAAATCGGCAATCTATGTATATTTTGATTCGTGTATTTATTTTGAACTTCTTCTTTTTTTGATTCGAAGGATAACAAACATGCCGACCTGTTCTGTTTATAAACTATATGTATATGTCCTCAGTTTCTATAGTTTATATATCATTTAAGAATATAAGTTATATTAATTTTATTATATTATATGATAAAGTTTGTCAGGTGGTTCTATAATTATATATAAAGTAAGAAAAGAGAGAAATATAGTATGCGTAAGTTTATAAATATATATGCTAGTGTGAACATATGTCTGCATGTAGAAGAGTTATATAAGAAAGTATATGTATAAAGTTATGTTGATATTTGGTAGTTGAATGCTTTATATAGTATAAAGTTGTCCTATGTATATCTGTACAGTCTGTAAAAGTTATATTTATATAAACAATGGTAGGTTCTAGTTTATATAGTATAGGATTTGTTGTACATATTTTATTATATTATAGTTTATTATGTAAAGGGAAGTGTACGTAAGGGTATGCATAGAGATGTATTTAGCAGGCACACATTTCTTCAACCCAAAACAATGTCTGCCACATATGTGAGTCATTATATATAGGTAGTTTTGATTTCAGGATGCCTATAGATTTTATAATATAATATAGACTGGTATTTCGGTTTTGATATGAATAGATTTTTTTTTATACATATGCGTTTAAAATTTTATTGACTTTCAATTTTTTTTTAAAATACGTGTTTTGATTTAAACATTGATTTTGGAAGAGTGTAATAAATAATAATAATATAATATACTCTTTATTTCAACTATATCAAGCGGATTCTGATTAATTTCATCAACTCCTTATCTATCAGCTTTGCTTGTCGAATCCGCGTTCCGCTTACTTCGCTTTGAGATTTGTTGCTGGATCTGTCGATGGTCTAGATCGTGATTCAAATCGTAGCTTGTCGTGTTATCTATTCTCTCTAGCCTCGAAAGGTGAGTAATCACTCACGATTAACGTTCTTTTATTTATTAAATTTGATTTCAATTGAAACGACAATTGAAATATGCTGCTGTTAGTTAATTACACTGTTATATATGCTATTACCTGTATCAGTTCACCTGTGACACCTGACACTATTATCTGTTAATTATTTATGCGATGATAATACAGTTGGCTGAAAATTGATTGATTGTTGATGTTTATATTGGACATTAAATTGTTAATGTAAATTGATAAATAGTATGAAATTGAACTCGATATAGAATAGTTAAATGTTTAAAATTGATTAGTTAAATTTGTATAATATGACCCCTTTAACTGTTAAATTTATTGACATGTATGATTTGTTTAATTACACCTTGAACCACTGAATGTTATGTTGTTAAATTGATGATGTATGAAATTGTAAACAGATGACTTGTGAAGAACCGTAATGTAATAATCTTTAATCTACATGAAATGATAGTGTAGATTCTAGAAATAATTATATTAATTCGTACAAATAACAATGCGAATTAATACGGTTGTTTCGGGATTATTTGAACTGATTATTGGATTGATATTGGTTGTTGTTATTGCTTGTTTATTTACTTTGACACCATCCCAGTTATCACACTGCAAGTTCCCTTTGTTATACTTTGATTTTTGAATTGAATTGGAATCGGGTTGAAATGATAAATACCCAAAATTGAACTTTGACCTAGGATAGGAAATTAAATAAACCCGATTGGTCAATAATTTGATTTAAAAATTAAAACGAAGATTTTATTTGAATAAATAATATGGTTTTGAAATGAAGTTGAAATTTGAATTTTTATGAAAGGAAAATGTTAATATTTAATAAATATGAAACAAAATATTAACAATGTAATTGATGAAAGAATGTTGTTTAAATTGAGAAATTATTATAATTAAGTTTGAAATTATTAAACTTTGAAATGATTTAATAATTAAGTTTGAAATTATAATTAAGTTTGAAATTATTAAACTTTGAAATTATTTAATAATTAAGTTTTGAATTATTTAATAATTAAATAAGGTTGAATTATTTAATGATTAAATTGAATTGAATTCTTTGATAAGAAAAATTGAACTTTTGAATAAGTGAATTTTACTTCGTAAATAATTGAAATTGAGTTTCTTTATTAATTAAGTTGTTGGAAATTTATTTAAGTAAGTAAATAAGTGAAATTGAATTTCTTTAAGAAGAAATAAAATGTGATATTTTGGAATTAATGTAAGACTTGTAATTGAAATAATTGATTTGACGAATTTGATTTAATTCAAAATTGTAAGTTTTGATTTAATGAAGTTGAACTTAAGAAATGGATTTAATGAATTGGAAATTTAATAGAAATTGTTTTGGATGATAAAGTAACTTAACGAATATGGAATGAAATCGATAAATGAAGTTAAATTGATTTGAATGTTAAATTAAATTAATTTAAATGATTTCGGAATGAAACTTATACGAACTTGAATCAATATTTGAATTGTTTTAAAGGAAATTGAAATTGAATTATAAGATCTTGAAATGGTAAATTGAATGTTTTGAAACGTAAATTATTGGAAATTGGTTTTGAAAGACAAATGAATGTTGATTTACAAATTGTAATTGAAATTGAATTGATTTGGTTTGAAATATATAAACGACCAATCGGTGAAAAAATTACGAAAGTTATTAAAGAGACCGGGATCGGTAATGGATATACTCTCTATCTAAACCGAAAACCACTTTAATAACTATGCGCGGAGTGATGATCCAGAATGAAGTGGTTGGAATGATGTATGTGATGACTGAAGAAAGTGAACGATGATGGATAGCCTTGACACTTGTGTCAAATTGGAAATGACTAAAACAGGAGCTGTGCCGGGCCAATGGAGGATTAGCTACCTCAAGTGGACACACTTCTTCGAACTACTTATACTTGTTGTCGATTGGTGCACCCTTGATTTTGGGAGTGTTGTTTCACGGTGTTGCGGGCGCTGCGGCGTTGCGTTCTCACCAGTCCGGATCAGGCGAACGGTAGTATCACTACCTTGGGTATTGCCTCATGTGCCTTGTCATACTTGTATTCCATTTATGCGCGACCACTACGATTTTGATTTGTACCTTTAGTATATGGATTGCCCTCTGGTGACTTCCGGTTTTGGGGAAACTACGGTCTTGTATATGCTTTTGGGAATAAAAATGTGTTAAGGGTGGAATGGGCCATGACTTAACGCTATTTTGATATCTTATTATTACTGATAGACATTATCTACTTAGCGTACATTACTACCTAGTAGATAGTTTGACGGATCCTTAAAGGATGGTTATTCCAAACATCCTTTGAGTTACTTGTATTTCAATTGCTATTTCACTTGAGTTGGATTTATTGATATAAGAATGTTAATCCTGACTCGAGTGTCTTGTGTTTTTGCTTTACGCTCGGGTCAGACTGAGTAGTTCAGCTTTTGAGACTCACCTTTGGAGTTGGGGCTTCGCTTGGAGATCCAGCTATCTATCCAGCTTTCAGATATTCGATGATTCCAGTGATGTATTCTGCTTTGTATCTGATGTATCATATTACTCTTCCGTTGTATCTGGTTCAACACTGATGTAACTTATATATTTATATAGTAGCTTCATGAACTACTATCTCTTTTATTTCCGCTGCAACTATTACTCTGTGTCTGTGATCTGTGATTATTATTTACTGTATATGTTCAGTTTTGCCAAATTTAAATTAACAACGCGGTATTTTGAGCAATTCAACTCCGGCATGAGTGTCTACCTATACACTTATAATGGACGCGAATGGTGCAAAATGGTGGGTCGTTACATGTACACTTTCATGTATTATATATATATTCATATCTTTTTCCGCCTTTGTGATATGGATGTCTGTGACTGATTTAGGTTATGTTTATTTCTATGTTTGTTTCCGAATATTATATATAGCCACTGTGTGATAGCTTTGAGTTTGTATCGGTATGTCGGATTTCCTCCTTAAATGATGTGCATGCTATACTATTTGACATATCGGTGCTCGCACAAAGAAGTTACATGGTTGGTCGCTCCTCAACAGCCTTATTCTCCATGCTAGTTGACAGCATTACACCGTAGTGTTCTTGGCTAGCGTGGGTATAGAGGTGGGGCGTCACATTAAGCCTCGCTCCCGGGAGTGACAAAAACAGGGTAGATGCAGCATGACTATATGGATTGTCCACAGTAGGATATGGTCATCACCTTTCTAGATCACTCTCTATATATCAGCTATGTTGTATATGCTATGAGAGCTCTCAGATAGGTCGGGAACGATCGCGGTGATGTCATATTCGGTGCTATTTAAGTTTAAAGTAGGCCGGTTCTGTGTTGGTAGAGAACCATTTGTTGGTGCCCCTATGTAATTTTCTAGAGATGTACTATTGGAAGGTAGTTCCTTGCCTTTTCATTGTATGGAGTCCATTCTCTAATATGAGCCTTTATGGTTTTAGTTGTAAACCTATTATGCTGTCGAATTTAACAGGTGTAACAATTCCACCTATGATTAATATGTTATTTGAAAGTGTTAACATCAATCTTCACTTCAACCTTGTCGAAACCATAAAGAATATAAAAGAGCAATTCACAAGGAACGATAGCATTAACAAAACCTTTCAAAAAAGTCGAAGGGATGCTTCAGCAAAAAGTTAGATGAGCCGAGCACTTTCGAAGAGGTCGAAAGGTGACAGAGGCACCCTTTCGCTTCAGTGAACCCCTTTCAAAACAGTAACTTCTGCGTGCATAAAGGAGTTTCAAATATGGTAAAGGTACCTTTCGAAGGCAATAGATAACAAGCTTCCGCATGTGTGCCAAGCCTTTTCAAATGATTGGTTTCGTCCTCATTTACCTTCCCCAGAAGAATGTTTTGACCAAAGCTACCCCTTCGAAAGCATATATTAGCCTTTCGAATTGGTTGAAACCATCCACACTTATAAAGGAAAATTACATGAGTTCAATGTAATTTCCTCATACACTAAAAGATGGGATTCCACACTAATTAGAGAGGATGCTTTCGAATTGTATCTTCTGTAGCTAAGCTTTTTACAATGCTTCAACTCATTCGAAGCCCACAAAGTACACGTTTCGACAGCATCGAAAGCCAACATCCTTTCCAACTTACATGGCACATTAATAGCTAGGTAAAGAGCGCTCCTATACCTTTCAATGGAGTCAAAAGCACCCAAGTTTCACTCAAAAGTGGAGTTGGAAAGGCATCCTAAATGCAATAGCGATGAAAGGTCTTCAAATCCCTCTTTCGACTAAGTCGAAAGGACTAATGCGAAAGGTGATCAACTAGTGCCTATAAAGAAGACCCTATGGGTCTTATTCTGGGGATTCGATCTTATTCAGTTACTACTTGTTCTTTCTTGAATTTGTAAACCATAATTCTAAAATTAAATTGGGGATTTTACTTCTTTGTGTTACTTAAGCTTCTAGTAATAAAGGAAAATATTATCAAAGCAAGTATATGGTATTTCTAGATATATTAGGCGTTCTAATGTTTCTACGTAATTCTGATTAAGGATTTCTTGTATCAATGTGATCAAAAGGCTACCTTTCGATGGAGTCGAAACCCCTCTAATTCAACTACAACCCTTAAATCATTAGAACCTAACCTCAAGCCACCTTGACCACTTCGAAAGGAAGTTTCGGTAGGATCCTAGGCCAATTCAACTAGTTCGAAAGGTATTTTCTAAAGAGATTCAAGTGTCTCGACCACTTCGAAAGGTTGTTTAGAAAGGGTTTCGATTGGCGCAACCTTTTTGAAAACTGGACTTAAAGGAGATCTAAATCACTTAGATTGTTTGGATAAAGGGATTCAAAAGGTATAAACTATCTTCATCTGTTTGAAAGGCGGTTTCGAAAGGCTCACTTAAACTTTGAACTTTGCTTTGGGGTGTTGACAAGTTTTATTGTTAACATTTTTGGCGCTAGGAGGGCTCGAACCTCCGCCATTGTTGAACTCCCAACTTTATTTTCCTCTAACCCCATTCTATGCCAAGCTTACCTGTTTTAGACTTTATGCCACCATGCTTAGTAAAATTGAAATGTCCGAACAAGGATCCTCTGAGCCATATTTAATTGGATTCTCCAATAGAACAATTAAAGATTCTAAACTACATGACGAGAAAATGTTGAGCTTGGAAGCTTTAAGGATCATAAAAGAAAAGAGAGCCGAATCTTATGACCCAAACAAGTGGAGCTTAAACCCCTTTCACATTGGTCCCACATCTATCTTTGCCTTAGGGGGAACAAAAGATAAGATTAATAACTTGTTTGATCGAATGAAGAAGATAATTCAACCCTATACCAAAGGCATTATCTTTGAAGAGGGGGATAATGGCTGATTACTACAACTTTGCATAAAAATGGTATCAAGCAACAAGTGGGACATTGCCTACATGTGATCTTCAAAAGGTTTTGAAAAGGAAATTGGTCGTTGAAGGTGAAGCTTCAGAATCAAGCAATAAAAAATCTAGAAACCATCCTCAAAAGACAAGCTTTAAGTCGAGACTCCCTAAGGAATGCAATCTGACTACATCAATTGAGAATGTTTATTTGCTAACCAAGGAGGAACTCAACTATTGGTTACCCCAGAAGAAAAAGCCTAAATATGAAAGGAATCGGGGAGGATCCTACTGCCACTATCACATGATGAATGGGCATGAGACAAATCAATGTAGAGCACTTGAAGGAATGGTGATCAATTTTTTCAGATAAGGCAGAACCAATAGATTTGTAAAGAGATCATAGTCGAATTCAATAAAGCACCACTTTTCTAAGAAATATCTACATGGTCGGGAGTTGAATTCTCCTTAAATTTGGAAATTACCTTAAACGGTTAAAGCCTTTGTTCGCAAAGAGTTAGCCAGGTCAAAGCGCCTCCTGGAGGGAGGTTAGAGTAAGCCTTATCCACGCCATGCTATGGCCAGATTAAAGCATCAACAAGCCCTTGACCGCGCCATGCTATGGCAGATCAAGGCACCCCAAAGGGAGAACGGAGTAAACCCTTGGTCCTGCTATGTTATGGCCTGGCCAAGGCACCGAACAAGCGTTCAGTCCCACCATGCTATGGCCCGGCTGAAGCACCTTCTAGAGGGAGGTTGGAGTAAGTCCTTTTTCCCACCACGCTATGCCCTGGCCAAGGCACCAAACAAGCCTTCAGTTCCGCCTATAAGGCCTGGCTGGAGCACCTCCTAGAGGGAGGTTGGGTAAGTCCTTGGGTCATGGTTATGCATAAGCTAACCGAGCGCACTAGACAACAACTGACTAAGATGTCCAAGCCCGAGAAGCAGCATATCAAACAATGACAACATACGAAGCCTAAGGGGTGGCACATGTTGAAAGAATCCAAATACAAAGAGTGGTACAGAACAAAAGGCTCAAATAAGAATCTATGGTCTTTGACTAATTTCCAAAAGAGGATTTTGGACTTCACTTATTAACACCCGAATCTGGGCTTCGGGTCTCTTACTATTAATTTTTGAACTTCACCCATTAATGCCCAAACTTGGGCTTTGGGATCTCTTTTATTGAGACGTCTATCATGGATTTCTGGCTATCATTCTTTAATACCCAAATTTGGGTTTCAGGTCTTTTAACTTTTGAATTTCATTCATTAATGCCCGAGTTTGGGTTCTAGAGAAATTGATATTGAGATCTTTATGAATTTCTAATCTTTAATTAAACACGAGATCTATCATACTTATACTCGAATCTGGGTCGCTGGACTTCTACTACTAATTTTTAGGAAGCACTTGTTAACACCCGAACTTGGGTTTCAGATCTTTTATTATAAAGATTCCTAATCTTCAATGATTTATTTCCAGATGATGATTTATGGACTTTTATTAAACAATTATTCTTTGTCTTTTTTCAGTTGTTTCTAAGAGAGGAATTTCTGAACTCCTATAATAAATGTCGGAACTGGATTTTTGGCTCTCTATTATTAATTCTATAATTAGATTTTTGATCTTCTATTAACATATTTAGAGTCAGATTCCTGGCCTTCTCTCATCATTACCAAAGTTGGATACTAAGATATTTAGCCATATCCAATAATAGAATTTCTTCTCACTTATTATCATTACTTTCACATGATGATCTATTTACTTTCATTACTTAGATTTTTGAATTCTTAATACCATCACTAATAATGTGAACAAATACCGAATATGTTATTGCATAGGTGGAAAATAAATGATAAGAAATGATGTCTACTTTGAACTTTTTAGGAAAACGAGATCGGTAAGATTGAATGGACCAGCAAATACAAAAACCATAGTCCAAGCTGTCAGAAAGCAGATTCAAAGACAACATTGTAAGAAAAGACTACAAACCAGGTGATATTTACATAATTTACATAATTATTTACAAGTATACAGCACAATCGAAAATTTTATAAATCCTGGACAACTTTATCTAGATTATCAGCAATTAAAGGATCGACAGTATGTCAAATTTCTATACAAAGAATCTCTTTAAGCTTCTTTTCCTTTTTCTTTATTTCATCGGCATCATCAATGGATTCAATACGAGCCTTTAAAGCATGGTTGAAAACTTTGTTGGCACCTTTAAGTGTTTTGTTTTGCCTTTATAAATCGGCAATGTGCTTTCGGAGAAGATACATTTCATGCTCAAGTTTTTGAATTCTAGCCGCATACTCATTAATGCGATGTGAATATCTCACTTTCTGCTGGTCATCAAAATATCTCATCATTTCAAATTTGACCTTCCTGCACCATTCTCCTACTGCCTTCTCATTTAAACTTGAGGGAGGGTTTGCCATAGTAGGAAATTTTTGAACTGCAAGAGATGAAGACCTTATTGATTTTACGACAGATGAGGTGATTGGTGAAGTCGGTAAATAAATATTTGGAATGTTGTCCCCCATGATAAATTCCAATGATTTGCACTGAGCTTGACAATCTTTTAATTCAATCTCCAAATCGCTTATCTACTGAAGAAGCTCAGACATCTTATGATCAAAATCAATCGAAGGATTTGATTTAATTTGGGGCTTCAATATGGAAATTATTTCATTCTTATTCTTGATGTCCCTTCAAGACCGGCGATTTGATCATTATGGTTTCTAACAATTTTCTTTTGAAGCAAAAATCTCCTGTGCTATTCCAATGCTTCAACATTGCCTTGAAAACGAGTAGGCAGAGGATCCTTAAGTAGACGCCTTTTTTCAACATCCACATCAACCCATCTCTGATGCTAGTAAAATGAGATAAGGAATCCGATCAGAGTGGTGTGATAGCTAACTTTGAGTCCTATTTAAAAAAAACAAAGTCAAGACTCAAATAACCAATCTCTTTTATTACAATAATAGAGATTACAACTCAAGATGAAATAAAACAAAAAAGTACAATCTCATTGTTATAATCAAATACTTGTTTTATTACACTTAAAATTGAGAAACAACATTTTTGCTTTGTTAAAAGAATTAGATGAAAGAGTAACTTTCGAATCGAAAGGGGCATTAAATCCTTCCGGGTTAATAACTGGAGGATATTTGCTATAGTCCCGTTCCCCGGCAGAAGGACTATCATGACCGCATATTAACTTGGTATGATATGTTCGAATTTTCTTAAGAATCCTTTACTTTTCTTTGCCAAAAAATCAAAACTAAGGCGGGGATTTTGCATATAAAGCCTTTGAAGATCTCAAAGAAAGCAATATCTTGCCAATTTTGAGGATTTCAAAAGCGAGGCCTTTTCTAAATAGTCTCATCTTAATTTGACATATTTGCTTGCTTAAATAATCTCTATTAATAGGACTGCTCGAGAGACATGTACTCTGTAATAACGTAACAAAATACAACTAAGTACAAAAGGAAACTAATATGGAAAATTCACATTACATAATTACAAATGTTCATATGGTTCGTACAAAACTGATTTTTTGAATAACTTGAAAATAAATTTATCCTTATAATATTTTAGTTTTTCCATAGGGAATTCACGAGGGATTGATTTGACTCATGGTAAATTCCAACAAGCCCCCAGATGTGGGTCGGATCCAAATTCATCCAAATATCTCCTATGTAAACATCTAAGTAGACCTTCGCTAAAATCACCCAAGTATGAAAAATCTATGGTTGGATGTCTGCAATAAGCTTTGTATAAAAAGTCCACTAGAATATCATTGTCTTCAATCAACATCAAAATAGTGTTATAAATTCTCCATTCTCTTCCAAGAGCTTGTCATATCAAAGACACGCCCTTTTCAGTCGGGATGCAGCTTCTTGATCTTTAAAAGATGCTAATATTGCGACGCTCTTATTAAGCTTATAATACTTGTCAGAGAGTGCATTATGTTATTTTAGTTGTTTATCTAACTCCCTATACAAGCTATTTATTTCCGCTTGTTTTCTTTCAAGCTTGGTTTTATAAAGTTGAATGGATTTTTTCTTTATCTAAAATAAAAAGATATCAACTATTGTTATCTTGGAAGTGAAAGCCATTTAGACAAAGAATCTCATACCTAAGAAATAGGAATTAAAGTTTGTGGGGCCTGCTTTTTCCCTTCCCGTTCTCCAACATCAATATTAGTGTCTTCTTCGTGGAGGTCAAAAGGTTCAGGAAGCTCAGTCTGGCTTGTTTCACGACTACTAGGATCAGGGTTAACTTTTTCTGAAGCCCCGGGGATATCATCGCCATCCTCTCCATGAGCACCGGCATAACCACCTCCATTACCACCTGAACCTTGACCTCTATCTTCATTGTCAGGGCTATCATCATCATTGCTGCCTTCCTCTGCGATGATTTCATCATTCTCATCATCTTCTTCCTCGTCCGAGTCAGAATCATCTTCTGTAAGAGGAGCATCAAAAGATAAGAGTTTAGCGGCATTAATTTCCTCTCGCTCTGGAACCTCGATCCCTTTCTCTATCTCTTTGATTTTATCCATAAATCTTTTGACTAGAGCAGGATCGAGTGAGGGGAAGCTTAAGTCTGGACACTTTTCGATGTTGTCAGAATAAGCAAGCATAAGAGCGTACTTGTAAGAATTCATGATGATGTCATTGAGGGAAGTAATCAAAAATTGCTTCACCTTTTGCTTGGCTTAAGAAATGGTATTAATGGCTATTGTTAAAGAATTTTTCTTCTTCCTCAGCTTCTTCTTGAGAGAGGATTGTTTAGCAACCATCCAAGCCTTCTTATCCTCGGACTCTTTTAAAGCCATTTTTGAAGCCAAGTTCTCATCAAGTAGGACTTGTTTTGCTTTCCTCTCCTTAGAAATGATGGATTTCGCTTGAGCAAGAGAGACACCCAACCTTTATTGTTCCTTCACCGCATTATCTTTAGTAGTGAAAGGGAAGTAATTTGGCTATTCAAAGTTGAGATTTCTTCTTGAAGCTTAGATGCCTCAGCGGAAGACTTTGAAGCACTTTCCTAAAGAGAGTACCAGCTTTTAGAAATCTAAAAGGAAAGGTACAGCATGAGTTAAAATTCGGTAAGAAACAAGTAATAAGAAGGGCAAGTAATATGAAACATGCCAGAAGTTGTTGCTCAATTAGAGAGCGACAATGTCCTATCGAGTCAGGAATATAAGAAGATGGATAAATGGAAGTTGTAACGACCCGTATTTTCACGGATCGAAAAGTTCGTCAAATCTGGAGTTTTAGCATTTTTGAGCCATTTCAGATTTTAGGCAAATTTTGCCTAAGTCATAAGTCGTTCACGACTTAGCATAAGTCGTAAGTCGTATACGACTTAGGAGATGGGAATGACCCAGGGCTTGGGGATAGGCTGTTTGTACGACCTAAGGAGATAAGTCGTAGCTGGGCTAAGTTAGTAAGTCGAAGTTAACTCGGCAAGTGTTAAGTCGTAGGTTGTGAGACGTTGCCGAGTTAAGGGATAGACAACCTAAGGAAGTGACCGACTTAAGGTATGGTGGACGACTTAAGGTTTTGACCGAGTTAAGTGTTTAAGTCGTAGCCAAGTTGAGTCGTGGCCGTGTTAAGGAGAATGCTAAGTCTTAAGTCGCGAGATCACTAAGTCGTAGCATGTTAAGTCGGAGGCCCTGTTTAGTTATGAGTCGTAAACTGGGGGTTTTGTTAAGTCGTAAGTGGTGAACGACTTATGAGTGTGTTAAGTCGTAGATGACTTAGGTGTTTGTTTGTTGAGTCGCATCCCAGCAAGTTGTTAAGTCGTGAGCTCTGTTTTAGTTAAGTCGCGTGTTGGCATAAGTCGTTAGGTCGTATAGGATGGTTAAGTCGAGCACTTGTTAAGTCATAAGTCGGCATAGCAGTAAGTCGTATGCTCTTATGTTAGGTCGCTGAGGATTTAAGTTGTGGCATTGTTAGGTCGAAAACCACCCTTGTTGGTTAAGTCGTCCAGACAAGTGTTAGCTCGTTGCATGTGTTTCGATAAGTCGTAAGTCGTCTAACCTGTTAAGGCGCGTGCGCATTAAGTTGTAGACAGGGTTCGTATATGCGCATGTGTTGAGTCGGAGGTTGCTAGGTCGGCAGAGGCTTAGGTCGTGAGTCGGAGACGACTTAAGGAGATAGCCAAATTTCGACTTAAGGATTTTCGGCTATAAATAGGGAGAGTTTCTCTTCATTTTTGGGATCCGGATTTTGAAGCGACGAAGTGCTGCCATTTTGAGAGCTCGACTTCTACACTTCTTTACTTCTTTTCTCCACTCTAATCTAGTGCTTCCATCCATCCAAATCGAAGATCAAGATTGAAGATTCAAGAGCTTAGATTGAAGATCTTCATCTTTTCAAGAGAGATTTCTTCGTTTGAAGCGGATTCGTGATAGATCAAGCTTGATCCTTAGCTGTCCGGATCTGAAGCGTGTTGATTTGGGTTTGTTTAGGTGATTTGGTGAGTGGTGATTATCTCTCACACGGATCCAAAGGGGTATATCGGATTGTTGGCTCGATTTGGTGTTAAAATAGAGATTTCCATGCATTTTCTTCATCCAAAGTGTAGATCCACATAGATCCATTGTTCATGATGATGTTACATCCATTTTATCATATGTTAACCTATGCAAGTTCATTCATCAAGTTTGTAGAGATATAATCCATGTTTTCATGCTTATTGGACTTTCAACTCTTTAATTATGAAAATGCCATTATTGTTATAATTGTCTACTTAGATCATTTTTGAATGCTTGATCATTTGGATTAATGTTTGATTTGATTGATTGTTATGAATTAGATGATTGATGATTAGATTTAGACCGAAGACGATTCAAAAGCTAAGGGAAAGGCTCTTGAATTGGGAAAGCTGCTCGTGGCATATGTAGCGGGATGATGAAGCTCTTATGCATAGATTTGATGATGTGATGTTGAGATGAGGCATCGCGAGGATGTGATGAAGCGAGACAATCATGTGATGAAGACTTGGTCTAATCCAGACGGGATCATTCCAAGCATGTTGATAACTCGGTGATATGATTCGAGTTGAAGATAATGAATGGATATGAGAATAGTCGTCAAGGAGGATGACTAGGAGGCTTGGATAGCATCGTTGTTAAAGGTTCTAGCATGCTCTAAGCAAGAGTACGTTTGGGCAGATTCGATAGTCCCAACGACTAACTGTTGATGGTCGAGTACTCTGGGCAGATTCGATAGTCCTAGGCACGGGTTGCGACGACGTGCGGGAGTTATGTCTAGAACCGGGGTTTCCATTAGCCCTTGACGGACGGCTGAAAGAATGTGCCGGTCATTCAACTAACGGTGATATCGAAGCAATGATAACAGTGATAGCTAGAGTCATGGATGTTTGGTTGTATCGTCATTCGGACTCAAGAGCGGTATTTTCTGGGTGCTTATCTGATTTAGGCCTTGGTACTTGGAAAACATCGCCCTCGACTCGAATGATTATTACTTTACTTTAAATTGTATGCTCTGCTATGTTGCTTCTGTTTAGTGTGTGTCTGGGGGCTATCACTGTAGAATGAGGTTGGAGTGGGAGGGTTGTATTCCTATTCCTTTTCCTTTATGCTCTTTTGGTATGTTGTTAGTTAATTTACTACTCACTAAGACTGTTGTCTGACTCAAGGCTTTATGTTTTAATTCTTATTGCCTTGGGCTGTTCGTCCATTTTTGGGACGGGCAGACTAGGTAGCAGGTGACAGGTGCCGTTCTCTTCTCACGATGCTGATATCGAAGACGAGCTGGAGGGTTGCATATTATCTTCTTATTATATGTACTGGATATTCCGTTGTTTTGTTTTCTCTGAGTGTCATGTAGTGAGGCTTGATGTATTGGCTATTTGGATGCTTGTATCCAACTACTATGGAGTTTTATGTGATGACATTTTGTTCTGTAAAGCTTCACTATTCATATGTTCTATTGTATTTTGTCCATGCGCTGTGAGTAATACGATAGATTCTATCATTTTAATTTACCTTGACAATCGTCCATGGTCGCCTGGCACACTTTACAGCGCACTATCTCTAGATTCGGTGCAGGGGTCATGGGCGGTCGTCACATTTGGTATCAGAGCATTGGTTAATCGATTTTACCCAACGCTCGCCGTCGTAACTACGTATGAGAGATGTAATTGTATTTTGATGGATGATTACTATATATAATATAGTAGTTTAGCAGTAAGTTAGTCCTTTATGCAGTTGTTTCTCTAGATGTTCTGATCATTCCTTTTTATAGATATTGAGAATGAGTCGAAGAGGGAGACCAGCTGCTAGGGAAGGCCGTGCTACTGAAGAGACTGCTGATTATGCAGCCATGTTCGAAGCTATGATGACTTCGATCATGAGAAGGATACCAGTTCCGGGGGCGGTAGTTGATGTTGGAGTTCAAGTCCAAACTCCGAAACCAGTGGATTTTGCTAAGTTGTGCAAGGATTATACTGCTCTTGGAGGAAAGGTTTTCTAGGGAACAGAATCAACTATCGAAGTCCAGAGATGGATAGATGCTTGTAGAAGGATCTTTGGTGATTTGGGAATTTATGATGCAACTAAGAGGAAGTTGGCATCAAGGCAGCTTCAAGGGAGAGCCTCTGATTGGTGGAACTCTATTACCATCAATACTGCGGAGGAAGAGATTACTTGGGAGCAATTCCAAGCTAGATTTGAAGCTAAGTTCATTTCTACAGCTCAGAAGTCTGTTCTGTTCAAGAGGTTTGTGGAGCTCAAGCAAGGTGGAAGATCTGTTCTTGAGTATGTTTCTGAGTTTGAAGCTTTGTCCAAGTATGCTCGGTCATATATTGAATCTGCTTATCAGAAGAATGAGAAGTTTTTGACAGGCTTGGATAGTTATCTTGGGAGACAGCTGGTGGATCATTTGGACGATTCATTTGAGAAGCTTGTGGAGAAAGCTCTCAGGCATGAGAGTCTGTTTCCTAAGGAAGGATCTGTTGTTGCTGTGACCAGGGAAGAGTCTAAACCCCAGCAGGGTGGAAATAAGAAGAGGAAGCAGCAGCAGCAGAAGGGTAAGGATGGCCAGAAGAAGCCGAAAGGCGAGGTGACTTGCTACAATTGTCAGCAGAAGGGCCATTTCTCTAAGGATTGTAAGAATCCGAAGGTGCCAATGAAGTGTCACAACTGTGACAAGCCAGGGCACATCAGAAAGAATTGTCCAGAACCGAGGAAGGACAAGCAGATTGTGCAAGCTTATGCTTTGGGAGTTGTTCCGTCGTCTTCGAAAGCTCCTACTGCTGAAGAGAAAGGAAAGAGTGTGGTTGTTCAAGGTACTCTCTTCCTATGTGGTGTTCCAGTTAGAGTTCTGTTTGATACTGGAGCGTCGCATTCGTTTGTTTGTAATGAACTCGTAGGCCGGTTAGGTTTGGAACCGGATATTGTTGATAGGCCATTGGTTGTGACTAATCCAGTTGGGGGTTCGTCTTGTTTGTGTATGTTATGTCGTGGTCTAGTTGTATCGAGTCATGGTTGCTCTTTTGTTTGTGATTGCTTTGTTCTGAACTTTTCGGGGTTCGGGATTATTTTGGGTATGGACTGGCTTAGGAAATATGCGGCAAAGGTTGATTACGAGAGGTTGGAAGTGACAGTCGAGAATGTGGAGGGGCGAAAGGTTGTGATACGATGTAAGCATGAAGAAGGCGTCTTCATGAGCTTCATGTATTCGCTAGTTGTTCCATGGGATGGACTGTCATCAGTGCCAATCGCAAATGGATTCGAGGATGTCTTTGACGAAGTCAAAGGGTTGCCGCCGCATAGAGAGATCGAGTTTCGTATAGATCTAGTTGAAGGAGCCAGACCTGTTGTGATGCCTCTTAGGCGGATGGCGCCTAGGGAACAGCAGGAGTTGAGGGTGCAAGTTGATGATCTTTTGCAGAAAGGATTCATTCGGCGTAGTGTGTCCGAGTGGGGTGCACCAGTTGTGTTCGCAACCAAGGCAGATGGATCGTTGAGATTGTGTGTGGATTATCGTGAGCTGAATAAGGTGACAAAGAAGAACAAGTATCCATTGCCGAGAATAGATGACTTGTTTGATCAGCTTCACGAAGCCAAGGTGTTTTCTCAGATGGATTTGGCAACGGGATTTCACCAGTTGAGAGTGGCTAAGGATAGTGTGCCGAAGACTGCTTTTCGGACACCATCTGGTTTCTTTGAGTGGCTGGTAATGCCGTTTGGATTGACTAACGCACCAGCATATTTTGTGGATCTTATGAATAGAGTGTTCAGAGATCAGTTGAACAAGTTCGTACTTGTGTTCGTGGATGATATTCTGATTTATTCCAGAACGGAAGAAGAGCACAAGACGCACTTGCGAATTGTTTTGGAGATCCTACGGAAGCATCAGCTGAAGGCTAAGTTTTCGAAGTGTCACTTCTAGAAGAGTGAAGTGAGGTTCTTAGGCCATGTGATTTCTGGAAATGGAATAGCGGTTGATCCCGCTAAGGTGGCAGCAATCCAGGATTGGGTTAGACCTAAGAATGCATCTGATGTGAGAAGTTTTCTTGGATTAGCAGGATATTATCGACGGTTTATCAAAGACTTCTCCAAGATAGCTGCACCGTTAACAGGATTGACGAAGAAGAACCAAGTGTTCGGTTGGGATGCTAGGTGTGAGCAAGCTTTCGGAATCCTGAAAGAGAGATTGACGAGTGCTTCGTGTTTTGACTATTCCTAGTGGGAATGATGAGATGGTGGTTTACACCGACGCATGTGGTACTGGACTTGGAGCAGTGCTGATGCAGAGGGATAAAGTTGTTGCGTATGCAAGTCGACAACTGAAGCCGCATGAAAGGAATTACCCAACTCATGATTTGGAGTTAGCGGCGATTGTATTTGCTCTGAAGATGTGGAAACATTATCTATTGGGAGTTCGATTCGAGTTGTTTACGGATCACAAGTCATTGAAGTATCTTTTCTTCCAAAAGGATTTGAATCTTCGTCAGCAACGTTGGCTAGAGTTTTTGGCATCATATGATTTTGGTGTAGCCTATACTCCGGGAAAAGGTAACGCAGTGGCAGATGCGTTAAGTCGAAGACATGCGGGATTGGGAGCCATGTTTTCAGAATGGAAGAGTCTCGAGTATTTAGCTGGATTTGACTTCAGGCCTAGATGTGAATTGGAACCTGAGATGTTGGCAAACTTATCGATAAGACCTTCTCTTGTGGAAAGGATTGGCGAGAGCCAAAAGCGAGACGATAAGCTTGTCAAGATTATCCGTAATTTGGAATCTGGATTGGATCCAGGAAAGGATAAAGGATTCGAGGTCGATCGAGAGGGTTGGCTTCGGAAGCAAGGACGACTAGTTGTTCCCGATATAGATGAATTGAGGAGTGAAGTTCTGAAGGAAAGTCATCACTCGAAGCTGACAATTCATCCAGGTGGAAATAAGATGTATCGGGATATGAAGAGAACCTACTACTGGGAAGGTATGAAGAAGGATGTTGGAAATTTTATTTCCAAGTGTATGAACTGCCAGTTGGTTAAAGCCGAACAGAAGAAGCCTAGTGGATTGCTTCAGCCATTAGAAGTTCCTACATGGAAGTGGGAACAAGTGTCGATGGATTTTATCGATGGATTGCCTAGAACCAGAACGGGAAATGAAGGGATTTGGGTCATTGTGGATCGTCTGACTAAGAGTGCGAGATTCATTCCTGTTCGATCAACCAGGACTGCATCAAAGTTGGCTGAGTTGTATGTTAAGTGGATAGTTCGATTCCATGGTATTCCGAAGAGTATAGTGAGCGATCGAGACCCATTGTTCACTAGTGGATTTTGGAAGAGCTTCCAGGAAGTTTTGGGAACCGAGTTGTGTTTGAGTACAGCTTATCACCCTCAAACAGATGGTCAGACCAAGAGAGTCAACCGAGTTTTGGAAGATCTTCTTAGAGCATGTGTTTTGGACTTCGGAGGATCATGGGAAGATCACCTTCATTTGGTGGAGTTTGCATACAACAACAGTTACCAGTCAAGCATTGGTATGGCACCGTATGAAGCATTGTATGGAAGACCGTGTAACTCTCCGACATGTTGGTTAGAGACTGGGGAAAAGCCGTTACTTGGGCCAGAGATGATTCGACAGACTTCAGATTGTATAGAGATCATTCGGCAACGAATGAAGGCAGCCCAAGACCGTCAGAAGAGTTATGCCGATAAGCGTCGAAAGGATTTGGAATTCGACGTAGGAGATATGGTTTTTGTGAAGATTTCTCCATTGAAGAATGTTATCCGATTCGGGAAGAAAGGAAAATTGACTCCGAGATTTGTTGGACCATTCCCAATCATCGAGCGAATTGGAAAGCTCGCCTACAGATTGGAGTTACCAGAGAAGATGTCGAGTGTGCACAATGTTTTTCATGTATCATATCTACGGAAGTATGTGCACGACTCGAATTCAGTGGTTTCTGCTGACAGCTGTGAAGATTTCGAAGTTGATCCAGTCGATCGAAGACCTCGTAAGCTGCTTCGTGTTGTTGAAACCGACACGAAACAGCTTAGGAGGAAGGTAGTTAAGTTGCTCAAGATACAATGGAGTGAAGATGGTAACGACTGTACGTGGGAGGTGGAAGAGAGGATGAAAGCAGCTCATCCTGAACTCTTCGAGGTATGGCCCTAAGGTGTCGTCTCATCTCACGATATTGTAACTTGTTCTAAGTCTTAGAATTCTATACGCTAAGCTAGAATTGGATGCATGGTTTGCTGATTGTTATGGATGGTAGGCGTACAGAATAGTTTTGATTGCTTTGTTTGCTTGGAATTTCGGGGGCGAAATTCCTAAGGGGGAGGGAATGTAACGACCCGTATTTTCACGAATCGAAAAGTTCGTCAAATCTGGAGTTTTAGCATTTTTGAGCCATTTCAGATTTTAGGCAAATTTTGCCTAAGTCCTAAGTCGTTCACGACTTAGCATAAGTCGTAAGTCGTATACGACTTAGGAGATGGGAATGACCCAGGGCTTGGGGATAGGCTGTTTGTACGACCTAAGGAGATAAGTCGTAGCTGGGCTAAGTTAGTAGGTCGAAGTTAACTCGGCAAGTGTTAAGTCGTAGGTTGTGAGTCGTTGCCGAGTTAAGGGATAGACAACCTAAGGAAGTGACCGACTTAAGGTATGGTGGACGACTTAAGGTTTTGACCGAGTTAAGTGTTTAAGTCGTAGCCAAGTTGAGTCGTGGCCGTGTTAAGGAGAATGCTAAGTCTTAAGTCGCGAGATCACTAAGTCGTAGCATGTTAAGTCGGAGGCCCTGTTTAGTTATGAGTCGTAAACTGGGGGTTTTGTTAAGTCGTAAGTGGTGAACGACTTATGAGTGTGTTAAGTCGTAGACGACTTAGGTGTTTGTTTGTTGAGTCGCATCCCAGCAAGTTGTTAAGTCGTGAGCTCTGTTTTAGTTAAATCGCGTGTTGGCATAAGTCGTTAGGTCGTATAGGATGGTTAAGTTGAGCACTTGTTAAGTCATAAGTCGGCATAGCAGTAAGTCGTATGCTCTTATGTTAGGTCGCTGAGGAGTTAAGTTGTGGCATTGTTAGGTCGAAAACCACCCTTGTTGGTTAAGTCGTCCAGACAAGTGTTAGCTCGTTGCATGTGTTTCGATAAGTCGTAAGTCGTCTAACCTGTTAAGGCGCGTGCGCATTAAGTCGTAGACAGGGTTCGTATATGCGCATGTGTTGAGTCGGAGGTTGCTAGGTGGGCAGAGGCTTAGGTCGTGAGTCGGAGACGACTTAAGGAGATAGCCAAATTTCGACTTAAGGATTTTCGGCTATAAATAGGGAGAGTTTCTCTTCATTTTTGGGATCCGGATTTTGAAGCGACGAAGTGCTGCCATTTTGCGAGCTCGACTTCTACACTTCTTCACTTCTTTTCTCCACTCTAATCTAGTGCTTCCATCCATCCAAATCGAAGATCAAGATTGAAGATTCAAGAGCTTAGATTGAATATCTTCATCTTTTCAAGAGAGATTTCTTCGTTTGAAGCGGATTCGTGATAGATCAAGCTTGATCCTTCGCTGTCCGAATCTGAAGCATGTTGATTTGGGTTTGTTTAGGTGATTTGGTGAGTGGTGATTATCTCTCACACGGATCCAAAGGGGTATATCGGATTGTTGGCTCGATTTGGTGTTAAAATAGAGATTTCCATGCATTTTCTTCATCCAAAGTGTAGATCCACATAGATCCATTGTTCATGATGATGTTACATCCATTTTATCATATGTTAACCTATGCAAGTTCATTCATCAAGTTTGTAGAGATATAATCCATGTTTTCATGCTTATTGGACTTTCAACTCTTTAATTACGAAAATGCCATTATTGTTATAATTGTCTACTTAGATCATTTTTGAATGCTTGATCGTTTGGATTAATGTTTGATTTGATTGATTGTTATGAATTAGATGATTGATGATTAGATTTAGACCGAAGACGATTCAAAAGCTAAGGGAAAGGCTCTTGAATTGGGAAAGCTGCTCGTGGCATATGTAGCGGGATGATGAAGCTCTTATGCATAGATTTGATGATGTGATGTTGAGATGAGGCTTCGCGAGGATGTGATGAAGCGAGGCAATCATGTGATGAAGACTTGGTCTAATCCAGACGGGATCATTCCAAGCATGTTGATAACTCGGTGATATGATTCGAGTTGAAGATAATGAATGGATATGAGAATAGTCGTCAAGGAGGATGACTAGGAGGCTTGGATAGCATCGTTGTTGAAGGTTCTAGCATGCTCTAAGCAAGAGTACGTTTGGGCAGATTTGATAGTCCCAACGACTAACTGTTGATGGTCGAGTACTCTGGGCAGATTCAATAGTCCTAGGCACGAGTTGCAACGACGTGCGGGAGTTATGTCTAGAACCGGGGTTTCCATTAGCCCTTGACGGACGGCTGAAAGAATGTGCCGGTCATTCAACTAACGGTGATATCGAAGCAATGATAACAGTGATAGCCAGAGTCATGGATGTTTGGTTGTATCGTCATTCGGACTCAAGAGCGGTATTTTCTGGGTGCTTATCTGATTTAGGCCTTGGTACTTGGAAAACATCGCCCTCGACTCGAATGATTATTACTTTACTTTAAATTGTATGCTCTGCTATGTTGCTTCTGTTTAGTGTGTGTTGGGGGCTATCACTGTAGAATGAGGTTGGAGTGGGAGGGTTGTATTCCTATTCATTTTCCTTTATGCTCTTTTGGTATGTTGTTAGTTAATTAACTACTCACTAAGACTGTTGTCTGACTCAAGGCTTTATGTTTTAATTCTTATTGCCTTGGGCTGTTCGTCCATTTTTGGGACGGGCAGACTAGGTAGCAGGTGACAGGTGCCGTTCTCTTCTCACGATGCTGATATCGAAGACGAGCTGGAGGGTTGCATATTATCTTCTTATTATATGTACTGGATATTCCGTTGTTTTGTTTTCTCTGAGTGTCATGTAGTGAGGCTTGATGTATTGGCTATTTGGATGCTTGTATCCAACTACTATGGAGTTTTATGTGATGACATTTTGTTCTGTAAAGCTTCACTATTCATATGTTCTATTGTATTTTGTCCATGCGCTGTGAGTAATACGATAGATTCTATCATTTTAATTTACCTTGACAATCGTCCATGGTCGCCTGGCACACTTTACAGCGCACTATCTCTAGATTCGGTGCAGGGGTCATGGGCGGTCGTCACAGAAGTAAATGAGGGAGAATTCAAAATTGACTATACCATCATCTCAAAATCATTTGGATAGACTGGTGATGGGGGTCTAGAGGGGTTCAACTCCTGAGAAGGAGTTGAAATGCCCAAATCCTTTTGCATCTATTCGATGACGCTAGGAGAATCAGACATGACAATGCGGGACATGAGGTCATCCTTTGAAAGAGTCATTTTGGATTGATCAATAGGAGCTTCAAGAGTAGGACCCTCTAGAGTTTTTCCTACATCAACAGTTTCACCTTGTTTTAAAGGAGGAAAAGATTGGACTTCAGCTAATTCAGTTTTCTTAAGAGAAGGACCTACCGTAGTCATTCCACTCAATTTCCTTTTTGCAATCATCCTTGACCTTGCAATGGCTTGGGTCAGAGCCGAATCACTAGATTCAAAAGTTGGAGGAAGTGGATCTTTTGTGGTTAATTCAGAGGGGGGAGCAACCGCTAGAATCCAAAAAGCATAAGTTAGCAAAGTAATCTAAATGGTAAGATGACAGCAAATTATACACGATACATTTAAGCTTACCAGGTTGATCCGGACAAATTGAAGACATAGGAGAATTTTTTTTGGGATCACCCAAAGACAGGAAACACTTGCTCTTAGAAGTGTGTTGGACAAGAGGGGTTGTTTGAGAACTCTTTGACCAGTGGGAAGGAGGGAATGTTTCCGAAGATTGTTTGGCGTCAGTAGTGTAAGTCTATTCCTGATGCTACTCGAAGCAGCGGTCAATAGCTTCATGATTCTCTTACCCTCATTGTTGTGATCTTTAGGAGCAGGACCTAATAAGGAAACATAATTTAGCAAAAGAAAGTAATTTAATAAAGATGAAAATTATGATCAACTTACGAGGAGAAGAGAAGACTCCGCTAATATTTGGAAAATATTTGACATAAATGAACCGCGTATCTCAGTGTCCGAACTTATTTACTCCCTCTGAAATTAGTTTCTTATTAGGGTTAGCCCTAAAAATTTGGCTATTAAGATTTCTAAGCTTGACTGAGCGCACTAAGTAATTGAGAATTCCAGCGCTTAAAGAAGGAATGCCTGATTCCAAGGCAAGAGCTCTAGGGAGATAAGACAAGTATATACATTTGGTGATAGTTGAATAGGTTCTATGCCGAGGTGATTCAGGAATCTAGATAAGAAATCCGGGAATTGAATAAAGCAGCCATGCCAGACGTGGATGGCAGTAGAAGCAATATATCCTTTGGGGGGATTCTGGATAGTATCACTATCACCAGGAGGAATAGCTTCCACTCCTGTGATTCCGAAGTCATTGAGAGTGGCATCAACCTCACCTTGAAAAGATATCATAGATTGTCTTGAGATGGCTTTAACTTTTTTTGGTGAAGATTCTGGTTCTGGAGATATATCCTTTTAAGGTTTCTTGGAAGTCTTTTTTAAACCCATGATCCTGTCAGGTGAAACCATTTCATTAAAATTTATAATTTGTTTTCATTATTAACACCTTTAGAAGATGTAAAAAACCTATTGCAATAGTTCAAATATCCACCAAGGTCTATAATTCCATATCTTCGAAAGAGTGTTAAAGTTAATTTGAATCATGAAATTCATTAAGCTTGGGGATAAATGGAATAAAACACCTAAACACACCCTTTGACAATGTCGGAAGCCCAGGAAAATTTTACTATCAGTATGTATAACTAACCATACAGTACTACTTTGAATATATATATATATATATATATATATATACTGTTAGAACTATAAACAACAATCCACAATCAAGCTAAATAAACCCTTCAAACAATGTCAAAACCCACATATTTTATTTTACTCAAAGAATATGAATATTGCTGAAACACTATACTTTCATTAAGCTGAAAGACTTGGATCCAAGTGATTTTAATACCCATGAAGGGGCATTGGAACATTTTGATAGTGCTTATATTAATAAAATGATAGTAATATTCCTGTTGGTTATAATGGGTCTCGAATAAGTGAAAGGGGGAAGTAGAGTTCCGAAAGCATACAAACAACTAGGCTTGTCTCAATTTGGGAGGTTTTGATCAAGTCGAAAGACTTGATAAGGTTTTCAACTTTAATAAAAAAATACAATATTTTCCATTCAGTTGATGATAGGAAGTATAAATTTCTAACTTTTAACAATTCCTAAAGTAAATCAAAATTAAGCATGTAAATAATTAATTTTAATCATCCACTTCATTAATTAGTCTTAATTAATCATAAACAGTAATTAACAATTTGTAATTAGTTATCTTAATTAATTACTTCTTAATTAATTATATTAACCTTGATTGATTAATCTAATTAATTAATCTTTAATTACTTCATTAAGTAATTATTAATCAATTTAAATTAACAGTTAATCCTTAATTTATTACTTTATTAATTAATTACCATTTTAATTAATTACCCTTAGTAATTATCCTCAAATTAATCACATTCCTTAATTAATTAATCACTTTAATTACTTAACTAAATAATTAAGTAATTAACTTTTAATTACTTACATAAGTAATTATCTTCTAATTACTTCCATTAATAATCTTGATTACTTTCTTAATTCATTACTTAACAAATAAGTAATTCCATTTCTAAATAATCCTTAATTCAATAAGAAAACCATTTATCTTAATTAATCTCTCTACTTATTAACAAATCATATTTTTAATTAAGTATTCTTAAGTTCATGTCAAATTAATTTAACATAACTATCATAAAAATTAAATCATTTAAATTAATCAAACTTTAATAACTTGAAATTAAACTATTCAATTTGGTTTACAAAATTATAACTTAAACTTTCTTTGGAAATAAGGTATTTAGAAATCAAATTTAAATTTAAAATAATTACTTTCAAAAACAATTATCTTAAGCCCTTTTTTAATTTGAGAATAGATTCAAATAACATTTATAAAGTTTGATTTATATTTATTTTAAAACCACAAGTTTTAACTTTGTAAATTTGTTTCTTTTATAAACTTGAACTTGATTTTATTTATTCATGCAAAAGTTTAATTTGCAAACTTTATCTCAACACAGTACTACCCAGAAACAACAATCCAGAAACAAACAACCCAAACTATACTCGAGTAACTTTACTTTTCCCAGTTCACCCCTGTTTACTTCGAGTAAACTCGAGTCTTCCCCCGAGCAAAACTCAAAACCCCTCACACTCAACTCTGCTTCGAGTCGTGACACAATCTACACGAGACTTTCCCCGAGTTCCCCTTCTTCCCCAAACCCAAACAATCCCAGGCACCCAACGTTCACGTGCACGTGCACGTACACCGCCAACTCCGACCATCATATGTCATCGCGGCGATTCTCGATGATCACAGCTACCCACGCAACCAATCTCAAGAACCCAGAATCCAAAAATTCTTTTGCAAATCGAAATCGAGCATCTCTGTCGAACTTTGAAAATGCCATGGCCAGAAACTGCTGCCGTCTCGTTGCCTCAGATCTCGAGATCACCTTTCCCTTTCACCCAAGCTTCGCCACTACTCCAGCCAGCTTTTACACCTATCGCGATCGTGCTCGATGCGTCACCCTGGTCGAACAAAGCTCGACAACATCAACGACAAAACCCACTACTAAAACCCTAAATCTCCCTTGCCTGTCCACCACAGTCGTCAGAAAAATCTGTCGACATTTTTCCCTTAATCCATAACATTCAAGCAAGCTTCAATCAAAAATCTAGCTTCAAACATCACTTGAATCTTCGGCAATTCACCAAGGTTCCCAAATTGAACAAAACCCAAATTCATAAGAATTTCTCAACTAAAATTTACAATATGCATATTAAAATTCACGATTTCCTATCGTGATTACATGCATGCAATCCAAATTGGAAATTAAAGTAGTTGATTTTTTTTTTTACAAAAACTTAGTTTCACTGTTGTTTTAAAGATTTCAATATAAATATTTATTTTAAACATCTGGAATGATTTTAGTAGTGGAATCACATGATTCTCAATCATTTATTGTTTGCAAATTACAGATTAACAATGAATAAAGAATGAGATATTAAATTTAAAGAAGGAAAAACCAAAACTGTTAACAACAGAACCTATTTTCTTGTTTACAGGTATTCTAAACCAAACATGCATTTATATCAAGGCATTTTCTATAAACATTTATATCATTTCATCACAAGCAACTAAGTTCAAATCCCAAGTTTCAAACTATTTTTAAAATAAATATTTACTCACCAGAAATTAGAACAGAGAACAGAAACTTGTTTCCAGGCTGATGTTCCAGACTGCTATTTGTTTTGAACTTGCATTTCTATTTGCTTGTTGGATTTGAACTTGCTGTTTGATTTCCATTTAGCTATTGATCTTGTATTACTGTTTTGAGGAGATTTTGAAACTACTGTTTGAATTTTGCCTTGAGTTGAGGTACTGTTTTTAGCTTGCAATTTCTTCTTCAAGTTTGCATTTCCAGATTTTCATTTCTGTGATTTCCATTTCCAGTTTTTTTATCTTTTCTTTGAATTTTAGCTTTGAATTTATTTTAGTAGAGAAAGAAGAAGTGAAGATAGTTAGAGCTGAAGAAAGAAATGCCAGATCTCTTTTCTATATTTTTCTTTTAAAAAAAATATTTTAAACTTAAATTATCAAAGAGAAAATAAAGCCACTTGTCTTCTTATGTGTTTATTAGCTTACACATATACATTTATTTTTACAAATGTCTTCAACCCATTTTAATATACTTACAAGTGTTAATTCTTGTTTTACTAATTTATTTAAGTCATATATGTGTATTAATGAAATATTTATATGTAAAATGTATTTATATATATATTTATCATATTTCTATTTAATTTATATTTATATATGTATGTTTTTAAATCTATACATATTTTAAATTATTCTTATTCATGTATAATTATAAAAGAAAGAGTATTTATTCTTTATTTAAATCTTTTCTAATGTTTTATACAAAGTTATGTATCATTTCTTTTAAACTTTCCTATGTATATTTACAAACCATTATAGTTTAAGAAATTTTAAAAGAGAGCATAATAAATCCTTTATTAAATCTTATTTTATTTATCATGCCTTTTAAATGAATAAATATTTATCTTTAGAGTTTTTAAAATACATAGTTAACTTTAAATAACTTTTGAAAATTTATTATATTGGATTCAAACCCATTCTTCAAATGACAATATATATATATATATACACACACACTCATATACTTGAAAACTTATAAATTCCAACTTTATAGAGTTTTGCATATATCTATTTATAATATTCATCCAGATATCGGTATTTCTCCCTAATTTAAAATCAGTTGATCATCCAATTAACAGTTGTTCAAAATCTGGGTTATCACATTCCTCCCCCCTTAAAAATCTTTTCGTCCTCGAAAAGGAACGAAGCAAGAATTTTATTATAATGTTGATTATTAGTTAAATTATTCCCTAGACATCTTAACTCTTAACTCTTTTTATTTAAATTTTTTCAAAACATTTTAAAAATCTACATAATATTATCTATAAAAAATACTTTTTATAATTCGATGTTTCAACAAGTCCATCCTTGTTCTCACAGAAATTCGGTCATACGTTGATCAGACGTAGGACTGAAAATCTATAAGGACTTAGCAAACCTGTTTTCAACACCCAGTGAAAATATTGGAAAATAATTTATGAAAATATAGAAAACATTTTTGAAATCGAGGAAATATCTTTGGTGAGAATGCTCTGGAAATCATCACCCCCATCCATGGTCACAGTTACATCACGGGTTACGTTGCCATCGCAGCAAAAGTCCATGTAACTGATGACAGCATGGAACCCACAACAGATCGCAGTTACATCCAGGGTTACGTTGCCGTCGCAGCAAAAGTCCATGTAACTGTTGGCTCTCAGCGGCACACACGATTTCGCTGTCAAAATGAAACTTCTCCCACATAGGTCGCAGTCTACCGATATAAAATCAAACGCAGACTGTTGGCTCTCAGCGGCACAAATGACTTTCGCTATGTTACCATAGTGTCACTGTCTACCGATATAAAATCAAACGTAGACAGTTGGCTCTCAGCGGCACACATGACTTTCGCTATGGTCTGCAGTAGATTGCAGTGACATTGAGTCAAATTGTTGTCACAGCATAACTCAAATGCCTCTGTGGGCACCAGCCCCTCGACTTTCGCTACACAAATAATCCTCAGGAACTAGTTTTGTCCGGACTCCTCACAGGATCAACTTTAGAATCCCTCCTTGGGGTTAAAGTCGAGGGGCTGGTGCCCACAGAGGCATTTGAGTTATGCTGTGACAACAATTTAACTCAATGTCACTGCGATCTACTGCAGACCATAGCGAAAGTCATGTGTGCCGCTGAGAGCCAACTGTCTACGTTTGATTTTATATCGGTAGACTGTGACACTATGGTAACATAGCGAAAGTCGTTTGTGCCGCTGAGAGCCAACAGTCTGCGTTTGATTTTATATCGGTAGACTGCGACCTATGTGGGAGAAGTTTCATTTTGACAGCGAAATCGTGTGTGCCGCTGAGAGCCAACAGTTACATGGACTTTTGCTGCGACGGCAACGTAACCCTGGAGTGTAACTGCGATCTGTTGTGGGTTCCATGCTGTCATCAGTTACATGGACTTTTGCTGCGATGGCAACGTAACCCGTGATGTAACTGTGACCATGGATGGGAGTGATGATTTCCAGAGCATTCTCACCAAAGATATTTCCTCTATTTTCAAAACTATTTCTATATTTTCATAAATTATTTTCCAATTATTTTCACTGGGTGTTGAAAACGGGTTTACCAGGTACTGATAGATTTTCAGTCTTACGCCTGATCAACGTATGACCGAATTTCTGTGAGAACGAGGATGGACTGGTTGAGACATCGAGTTATAAAAAGTATTTTTATATAAAAAAAAAACTATTTTGATAATATTATGTAGATTTTTTAAAAAAATGTTTTGAAAAATTTAAATAAAAAGAGTTAAGAATTAAGATGTCTAAGGAATAATTTAACTGATAATCAACATTGTAATAAAATTCTTGCTTCGTTCCTTTTCGAGGACGAAAAGATTTAAAGGGGGGAGGAATGTGATAACCCGGATTTTTCGGACATCTATTAACTGAAAATTAACTGGATTGAATTAATAAAATTCTGATATATATATATGGATAGGTATATAGATGAATTTGATTTATAATAAATGCTTATTTAAATCTCCTGTTATAGTTATTGAAAATTCGATAATACTTGTTTAGTGACCTTCTTTTATAGTTATTCAATTTGGCAAAAATTTATCTTTTACAAATAAATATATTTTATATTATAATGAATATGTATATATGTATATTGTAAATAAGGCTTGTTATGGTTTAAATTCAAATATTAATTTTCAAAGCTATTAAAGATAAATTCTATATTTTACAACAACAAAGATATCATATGTATATATGTGATTATTTATTTAGTATAATTAGATTTCGAATCATTTTCTTTAAAAAAATGTATACATATATAAACATAAGAATATGATTCATAAATTAAAATGAAGTAGGGGTTTAAAACATAATTTATAAATTAAATATAAAAATGAGACAAGGATTTAAACATAAAAATACAAGTTTGTGCCAAATGTTTAATAAGTAAAATATAAATTACAAGTGTAGGCTAAAGGAAATAGATAATTTAACAAGTGTCAATTTTTTTTAACAACTTATTTTATTTTCTTTTATATTTTTATAAACCACAATTTAGTTTATATATACATCTATCCTTGCTCTTTCCTTTCTTTTTCCTATCTTCATTTTACAAATTCAAGGAAACAAACCTGTAACATTTCAAAAACCAGAAAAGAACAAAGCCTGTAAACAAATTCAGTAAAAACTAAATCAAGGTTCAATCTATCTTCTCTGCAAATTCAAGGTTAAGGCAAAACAAATTCAAGCTTAAGCCAAGAATTCAAGTAAATCAATCTTCCAAGAGAATCAATTTCAAAGTTTTCTTCTGCAAGTTTCAAAATTTCAAAGAAATCAAAGCTTCCCAGTTTCCAAAAGTTTAATATCTGAGTTTTAAAATCTCTGCACATCATAAACCAAGTGAGTAAACTTCACTTTTATAGCTAAGTCTGTTTTATATTCTGAGGCATAATGAAGTAATGTGTGAGAATGTTTTGCATGAATGTATGAATATGCTTGCATGTATATAAGTATGAAGTTCTGTGTGCATGTCTGAGTTTGATTGAGCATGTCTCTGTTTTGTTTAAAACAAACCAAAAACTCACTCAAATTTCAATTCCTCTTCATATGAACTATATTGGATTATGGTGTTTAAAGGAAAAATGATTGTATTAGCTAAATCTTGTTTTTAAAAATGTTCATAAGTGAAATTAGAAATTAATTAACTGGGAAATAAGAAGTTACAGTAAAAAATCAAAAACAATCCAGAAATTCGACTTTCATATTTTCAAGACTTTCGTATATAATCTGATTCGTTTTTAATAACCATGAATTTTAAAGAAAGAATCAAGATTTTTAGTGAAGTATTGATCGAGAAATCAGAGGATGAACGGAATTGGTACTTTTGATAATTGCTGGTCATCGGCGTGACAAGGAAGGTCATGGTCACGGCTGGAGGAAGCCTAGGGGACGGGGATTCATGGAAAAATGCTCGCTAAATTTTTAGTTGATCGTGGCGATGGCGCGGCGAGGATCTAGGGTTTAAACCCAGCTTTTAGTCGATCGTGTTCTCGAGGCAATGGCCTCGTCAACGTCGAATCGGGCTCGACCGGGGCTGGTGAAATCGGAGCATGGATCGTTGACGAAGAGGTGAGAGTGAAGGCGAAGGTTCAGGTGGCCTGAGGCGACGGAGCAAGGCGATTAGGTTGATCGTAGTGGTGTTTCAGGTTTGGTCGAATAGCTCGTTTGCGAGTTCGTCGTCGATTCGGGTTGCTGGGTGGCCTGGGGGTTCGAGTCGATCGTCGACAAGTTGTGGAGGATGGCAGAGTTGATCGGAGTTCGTCTGATGGACTGTGCATGTGCACAGGTATCATGTATATATCTAGAGGTAATTGTGATGTTTTGGGAAGACGAAGTTTACTCGAAGTGGAACTGGGTTTGACTCGAAGAAAAAAGGAAAATGTAGGTTACTCGAAGTTGGACTCGGGTATTCCAAACATTTGGCTCGGGTTTTAGTTGAATTGAAGTAAGCAAGTTTTAATTTAAAAGAAATAACAAGTTTTAAAGTTTAAAACTTAATCAAGATTAAATAATTTATTAACCATTTCTTTAAAATAATTAATGTTTAATTAAGATGGAATTTATTAAAGGCTTGAAAAATAATTAATGTTTAACTTAAGGATTTTAGTTAAGTGGTTAATGATAATTAATTATAAGATTATTAAACAAGGTAAATGATAATTAAAGAAATCAAGATAAAATGTTTTATCTTTTAATTAATTAAGATCTTATGTTATTAATGATTTATTAATGAATATAAGTAATTAAAGGATAATTACTTGAAGAATAATTACTTAATTAAAGATTGATTAAGGTTAATTAAGTAAAATTTAAGGTTAATTAATTTAATGCTTAAGGTTAATAAATTAATGATTAAAGGTTAATTAATTTATGATTAAAGGGTTAATTAATGGTTAAAGGATAATTAATCTATGTAATTAATTAGAGAATTAATTACTTAATGTAATGATTAATTAATTAATGTAATTAATTAAAGAATAATTAAGTAATTAAAGGTTAATTAATTAATGAAAGTAATTAAGAGTTAATTAATTAATGAGTTAAATTAAAATGATTATTAATTATGTGAAATTAATCTTTCTTATGGATGGTTAAATTGTATTGAATATCTTTGATTGTTATTGACTCTGGTATGTACTTTGTAATGTTCTGTGATATGAAATGTTTTGTTGAACTATGATTAATATGAGTTATTTATCTGTAATGGAATTGTTGTGGGAATATGACATTCTGAAGTTAAATTGAATTGTTTAAACTTCAACAACTTGGCTTAAAAAGATGGAATTGAATTCGAAGAGACCGGGATCGGATATCAGCGATATCCGGAACCACTTCGATTAGTAATATATAATTCTTTATAGATTTGATATGTGAAATCAATAGGCCGGTTTGGGATAATATGGACCATTTAAACTAAGTTGGATACTTAGATATTGTTTTGTGAAAATAAGTGTTGATTATATAAGTTGTTTACTTGTAGTAAAGTACGAGTTACCCCGGGTTTAAATAAGTTCTATGGGTTGAAATTTCATGTTAGATGAGTTTACTCACGCTGGTTTCCAGCCTGACCCGGGTGTTACTTTGATGTAATGCTCGGGTCAGACCGAGTATTACAGATTTCCAGGTAAGGACGTTCTGGAGCTCAGGAGGCGAGCTGGATGGTAGGAACGTATGGAGTGTATTCCGCTGTGATATATTATAGTTGTCCAAGACATGTTAATTCTAACTGTCTAGTATATTTGTGAATGTTGTAACTCTGATGTATAAAAATGTAATTAACAAATACAGGTTTTCTTTGTATAAATGCTATTATTTGTTATTATATTTAATCCGCTGCGAATGTGAGATGTTGTGTTTTCTGTTCTTCTTTCTTCTTTCTGTTTCTTTCTTCTATCTCTTTTCTTTTTCTCCTAACTATCTGGAAATCTAAAACTTTCCTTTTGACCACATGTCAAAAATCTCAGAGATAAAGGTCTAAAAGTCGAGTGCAAAATGACCCATTTTCGAGAAGAATTTGTAGTTTTTCAAGCTTCCCGAATTTCAAAGTGCGTCAAGTTTTCAAAAGATTTCCAGTGAGTAAACGTTTTTTTTAAAGTCAAGCTTTAAACTTTTATATGTTGGTTGATTTATGGCTTGGTTTGATAGTTGAAATCTTAGTTTATTATGTGATTGCTTGTATGTGTACATTGGTTGTATGTGATGGTAATTAGACTTGAAGTTGAAATTTAAATATGGTATCATTCGGCAAGTTGTAAACTTTGTTATACGTTATGAGCTTGCTTATGTTTTGGTTGTTTCATGTGTATGTTGGGATTGACATGATTATAAGTTAGGTTGCTAGGATGGATGTCACTTTGATTTGGTTTCCGATGGAGAATCCTCGTATGGAAGAAAGATACATACTTTGGTTTTAAATCCAAATCGTTTTAAAGTTAGTGAATGGAAAGTTTGTGAGCAATATTAGTACTTGAAATTACGGGTATCCATAGCGATAGTCGTTATGGATGCAGTTTCGCGTTAAAAATTTGATTTTTGAAAAATTTGATTTTTAAACTTAAAAGTGTTTGTAAATGTTTTATAAACTTAATTATAATGTTTTAGAAAATTAATTAAGTTTTAATTACTTAAGTTTTTAATAATTAATAATTAATTAAGGATTAAACATGGTTTGATAATTATAATTAAGTGAAGATTAGTTATTAATTAATTATCTTTTAAAGTTAAGATTTATTTTAATTAAATTATTAATTAAGTTAATTAATTTTGAAATGAATTATGAGTTAATTAAATAATTTGTTTTTAATTTATAATTAATTAAATATAGGATAAACTATTGATTAATTATTAATAAAGTATTAATTATTTTTAATTATAAATCATTAAAGGTTTTTATTTATAATAAATTATTTATTGAAGGTTTAATTTATTATTTAATTTTAATTAAAGATTACTCAATTAATTAATTGAGATTAATTAATATTTAATTATTAATAAAGGTTTAATTAATGATTAATTTGGGTTTTATTAATAGTTAATTATTATTTAATTATTTAATTAAATTAAGTTAAGTTTTAATTAAAATTAATTATGATTTAAATAAGCATTTAACTTATAATTAGTTATTTTAAAAAGGGTTTTAAAGTTTTAAACCTTTGGTTTTAAAACGTAAATTGTTTTAAGGTACTTCTTTTTCCAAGATGGTTTTGAATACAAGTCATTCAGGTGTTGATACTATTAAGAAACCATATTATTCTGATGAGTTATGATGTAGATTATTGGATTTATTTATGTGGACATGTGTTAGCAAAATAAATCCCCATTTTGCTATAAATTGTTTGTTTGTTGATTGTTTGTTGTTTTTGTATGGGCAAGTGTTAGCAGAATAAATCCCCATTCTGTTATAAATTGTTTGTTTGTTTGATTGTTTGTTTGTTTTTTTGTGTGGACATGTGTAGCAGAATAAATTCCCATTCTGCTATTAATGGATTGAATTGTTTGGACATCTGTTTAGCAAGACAAATCACCATCTTGCTATAATGTTATTTGGACATGTATATGCTAGTTAGTTCATATTGACATGTTATTCCCTTATTGGATGTGAGTTGTATTTACATACATGTTGACCTATGTAAATAACTGATAAGTGAATTGGAATTGAATGATAACTTATATTAGTACCATTGGGATTGTTGAGCCTCTTTTTGAAATTATAAAGTGTGTTTTTGAAATAACCTAAATTCTTTGATCAATTTGGGTTTAAAGTTTATGTAACGACCGGATATTTTCAACCATTCGCATCTACATATGTCGGACTTGAATTGCTCAAAATGTCAGATTGTTAATTTAAATTTGGCAAAACTCAGCATATACAGTAAATAAATCAATCACAGAATCTCAGACACAGAGTAATATAATAATGCAGCGGAATAGATAAATAGTAGTTCATGAAGCTACTATATAAACAGTAGAGTTTGAATTAAAATTCAATAGAATATCTCAAATATAGTGATGACATCTCTGAACAAATCAACTAGCAAAGCTGAAAGCTGAATCGATAGTTGGATCTCCAAGCGAAGCTCCAAACTCCAAGGGTGAGTCTAAATTGTTGTATCACTCAGTCTGACCCGAGCATATAGCAAAACACAAAACACTCAAGTCAGGATTAACATTCTTATATCAATAAATCCAACTCAAGTGAAATATCAACTGAAATACAAGTAACTTAAAGGATGTTTGGGATAACCATCCTCTAAGGATCCGTGGAATTATCTACTATGTAGAAATATACGCTAATAACAACCAAACGTCATTATAACACCGTGGTCATTTCAAAGTAATTTATACTTCAAAACCAAAAATATTATTTCCATCTCAAATATATATATTTCCAAATTATAGCACTTTCAAAACTAAATTGATAATTTAATATATATCTTATTTTAACATCATTATTATTTAGTTTTGAAATATTCACTTAATAAATCCATTATCATTTAAATAACCTTAAATTACATTAAACTAAATATTTCCTTCGATTTGTTTAAACTTGAAATATCCATTTAATCACTTTAAATCAAAATCAAGTTATAAAATCATATCTTAAAACCCTCAAATTCAATAAGTTTCTAATCGATTTAATTAAACAAAATTCTTAATTAAATACAATTTCGAATAAATTCAAATTTATCATTCTAACCTTAACTTATAGAATCATTATAAAAATCTATTTTTAAAATAATTTTTTTAAAATAAATACTTAACCATATTGTATTTTACTAAATTTAAAGCTTATTAATAAATTTATTTTGTATTAAAACTTATTCATATACATAGTATTTTCAAATTTAAATAAAACCATATATATTTCCTTTCAAAACCATAGAAATCATTTTAAAATATTTATATATAGACCAACGGTGTCTGTATAAAATTTTCTATACTATGGTCAAGTGATACGGATATTTATCATTTCAATCCGTAATTTAATTTATATACGGATATATATCATTTCAACCAACAATCCCAAATTCAATGCAATCAAAATCGCTTGGGCTTATCATTTCAACCCATAACAATTTTCTCCTATTCTACAAGATCGTTCGGGTATGTATCATTTCAACCCATAGGGAATTCTATACTAACAGGGAACTAGCAGAGTGATAACAGATATAAAAATAGTAATGTAACATTTCAACAACAGAGATATATCATCGCTAACAAATTAAATAAACAATAGGATATGGTGTCATATCCCACTGGTGAACAATTTCAGATAATAGCATATCATATCTAGCAATTATAAAATTAACAGTTAAATTTAGCAGTATATTTTAATTGTCGTTTCAATTGAAATCAAATTTAATAAATATAAGAACGTTAATCGTGAGTGATTGCTCATCTTTCGAGGCTGGAGATATTTGACGATGAAATGAGTTACGAATCCAGGCACGAAATCATAACAAGGCAAGATTTGAACTCGAATCGACAAACGAAGTTGATAATTAGGAATTAATGGAAAAGAATTAGAATCATCCTGATATAACTAAAACAAAATATATATTATATCCATATATCTATTTTCTAAAATAATCATAAAATTTTAGACTCATTCTTAAAATTATATATATATATATATATATATATTTCTAAAGGAAAACCCAATTATCAATTTTTATTATAAAAGTCAATACAAACAATTTATTATAATATACAGATAAATTATACCCTTTTAAACAACTTTATATATATAAATATATACCAACAACTTTTATACTAAACTTATATGAAATAGTATATATACTTTCAAACAGATAATAAAATTTACATATGGCAAGCAGGCTAGACACAACATAGATAAACTTATATTTTAAACTCCATACTTTACATATATATATATATATGATTTTTCCTGCTAAAACTTATATACTGACACACAAGAACTAACATATAGGCTATAACTATAACTATATATATAACATACACTTTATACAAGATGCTGTACCTATGTATTTTACAGTAACTTATATATATGTATTCGTTCATAAAACTCACATAGAGAAACATATATATATATATATCATACATTTAAACCACAGTATCAACATATATATAAAACAGTATATATATATATATATTACTTAGCAAGTATGCTAATATATAAACAAACTTATATAACTTTAAAATAAAAATATATGTAATACTTACATTTATATACCTTAAAATTTAAAAACCCATACTTACACAACATTCCCAACACACACGTATAATGAAATATAAACGTAATACATGAAATATAAACAAATCAAGTTATAGAAATATCTTTTTATATATTAGTTTTCATAAAGTAGCTGAAGTGGCTGGTTTTAACTATATAAAGCTATCACAAGACAAACAAAACAAAACCCAAATATACATTATAACCGATATATACATATATCTATATATACATATATATATATATATATCAAAACAATACAAAAATACATAACCAGAGGAGAAAATGGCACGGCAGAGGCCAAGAGGGTGGAAGAAGTTGGCTGCGTTAGATCGGCATGAGGCAGGGAAGATCTGGCGAAGGTCGGCCATGGTGAAGCGTAGTTGACGAAGGCCAGCGGAGGGGTAAGAAGCAAGAGGAGAAAGGGTGGTCTCGGCAGTCGCGTTGAAGGTGGGTTTGAAGTGGATCGGAGATGAAGTCGGGGCGAGAGAGAGGCGAAGGGGTTTTGGGCTGCGCATGTGGTTATGCGTGGGGAGGTTTAAGGAGGAAGAGGCCGAAGCTTGGCCTAAGCATGGTGGGTGATTGGGAAGTTGCTAGAGCAGGTTACAGAAGTTTGATAAAACTTTGTATACTATTATATATTTTCTTCCTTTATACTGAGAATGAAAACAAAGAGGAAGGGAAATGGACCATTGTAAAATAAATAGAATTGATGGCAATGGTAATAGCTGGCTACAGATAATAATGAAGAGATATATATAATTTATATTTTTGTTTCAACGGTAGAGCGGAAATGACGGAGAATTTGAAAGGGACATAAAGTGAATATATGTGAAAGTTAATGCAAAGGCAACGGTCACTGAAGCTAGAGTTAGCTAAAATTTAAAGCAATAAATTTTGTTGTTTGGACAACACGTCATGAGTTTGAAAAGGCAAGGAAACAAAAGGCCACGGATCCGGTACCAATACGGTAATCGGTTTCGCGGATTCCGCTATTTACCAGACTTCAAAACACAGGATTGAATATACCTCAGAGATCAGCATGACGAAACGATCAAAATGGTATACAGATATTAGTGGTACGATCATCCGATCAAAAGTCGATATCGGTACGAAAATACTTCTATTTCGTCGAAAATAAGATCGACGCAGCTATAACAGTCCAAATTTTGAGAAACGAAATATGACGTCTTGTTCAGAAGATGATTTACAAATTTCCTATTTAAAAATATTCAGGTTTGGAAAAATATTTTGTTACCATCAATTTTTAACTGATTGAAATTAATATAGAATTACATAATAAAATTTACTTGCATATTTTCTGATGAAAATTTACCATTTGCTATAATAAAATAGACATATTTCAAATATCAAATTTTCATATAATTACGTTATAAAACTATTAGAATTTCCAGGTTGCTATACTGACACTGATATACGTTGCTATCCCGTACGGAAAAATCCAAACGGAGCTAGAAAAGTCCGAATTTTGCGAAACGGATTACGTAGACTTACTCAGAGTGTTCTAAATAAATTTTCTCATGTTGACATATTTAGGTTTCGGAACACTTTTAAATTCAACTGTTATTAACTGATTTAAACTGAATTTCTAGCGACTGATAGAACATCTATATTATTCGACGAAAATTGGCCATTTGCTATGTCCAGATGGACGCATAGCAAATATCAAATTTCCATCATAAAATTCTATTGTTTGTTTTAAATGGTAGATTTCAGTTTATTATATTCAATAAAATTCACCTTTATTTAATTTCATATAAACTATATTTCAAATTAATATAATTGAATATTCATTAGTTTATAAACTCTAGTTCCTTAATTAAAATGCTAATATTAACTAATGCAGTATTAAATTCTCAACTTCTCAATTTCTGAATCATTTAACTAATTAAGCCTTATTAAATTAAAATTTATATTTCTTTCCTTTTATGAAAAATCCAATTATACTAAATTTTATTAACAAATTAATTTCAATAAGTTGATATGTAAGATGAACAAAACCAAGACTAAAATTTAAATAGGTTTGAATACATAATTATACATTTATTGTTTACAAATAGATTAGAAGTTAATTTACAATTAAAACCCAATTCCAGTTAATCATACATTTATTTCATGCTTTACACAATATTAAATCTATCCAATTAAACTTTGTATTAAACCATACGTTTGAAATCGCATAAAATAGTTGTCCCTTTATTAAATCAAAACAGATGTTACAATTCAAAGTAAATTTTATTTAAAATCCTAAATTTATAATTTCTTACCGTATTAAATTCTAAATTTTGAATTTTCTTCTTTCTTGAAAAATACGGGTCGTTACACTCTCCCCCACACAAAACTTTTCATCCTCGAAAAGGAACGAAGATAGGAGAAAAAGGTAAGCAGAATAGATAAAGCTGAGCAGATAAGGTAGATTCAAAAGAATAGTATCAGGCATGCAAAATTAATTTAAAACCACAAAATTTCAATTTCAAATGTTAATACAAAATTTCTTTGTTGAAAATACTTTTATTATAAAATACTTTTATATCGAAACAAATTTTCCTTTCGAAAATACTTTTATAACTCGATGTCTCAACAAATTTATCCTCGTTCTTGCAGACTCTGGCCATGAGTTGATCAGGCGCAAAGCTAGAATTCTCCAAGTACTTAGTAGACCTGTTTCAACACCTAGTGAAAAATACTGGAAAAACTTTCAAAACCGATATGGAAAGTACAATTCAAACAATTCAACCGAACCAAACCATGGATCGTAGATACACAATGGTTACACTTGGGTCCCCTAGGAAACATCCGTACCTGTAAGCCGTCACGGACTTGCGAATTTCGCCATGATAACAAAAAAAACTATAGACCGCGGATACACAATGGTTACGCCTGGATCCCCAGGAAACATCCGTACCCTTTAAGCAATCTCTGCCTTGCGGATTACGCTACTAAAACGACCATAGATCGCAGATACACAATGGTTACGCCTGGATCCCCCAGGAAACATCCATACCCATAGGCCGTCACGGCCCTGCGAATTACGCTATGCAGTTGAGTTCGTAAGACCATGGGTAACGCCATGGAATTCGAAGGACACTCGAGTATCATATCCGAAAAACCCAAATCAGAGAGAATAATATCGATAGAATGAATCCTAAATGTGGCCACAAAGAGGATATCAAGCAGAAGGCACATTCCATATCTTTACTTTGAAAGTATGTATCATATAGTACCCTTTCAAATCAATTTCAAATATCATACTTATATAAATTCCATTATATATAAGATTTCATTTTCAAATCGAATACTTTCCAAAATCAAAAGTATATCAAATCACACTTATATAGACTTCGATTATATAAGATTTCGCTTTTCAAATTGAGTATCTTTCCAAATCAATAGTTTTCGAATCAACTTCATACTTATACAAATCAATTTTATATAAGTTCGATAACTCCCAAATCAAGTATTTAGTAAAACAAGGTTCTCAATTTCAATTCGTTTCAATATCAGTTCAGTTTAAAAATCATATACGATTTCACGAAATTATTTCTTCCAAATTAAATATCTTCAGTTTCAAAGTTTCCAAATAACACTACTACAAAACAGGTCATTTGCATCGGTTGTTCACCCCCCTGTTGCATCAGTTCTACAACCGATGCACATGCAACCGATGTAATAAACTAATTTTTTTTGCACCGGTTGTAAAACCGATGCAAATAGTCATCTTTTGCATCGGTTGTCGGTAAAAACTGATGCAACATAAGATCTTTGGCTTAAAACCAGTCCCTTATATTGCACCGGTTGACCGTAACAACCGATGCAACAAGGCATTTTTTGCATCGGTTGTTACTGTCAACCGGTGCAACATTATGGCAATTGGCTTTAAAAAGTCTCCTATTTTGTATCGGTTATTTCTAGATTATTGCATATCATAACAAAACAATTATTGCATGAAATATTATAGTCATTTAAAATCAAATTGGACGACAAATACATATTGAATAAGGTAATACCAAATAAATATATTTCACTTATAGTGTTCATAATCCATATAAAATAGTGATTCATACATTCACTACAATTCAGATCTTTAGTACAAGTAATATGTCTAGATTGTTAAGTACCCTAATACACCAACGCTTCCACCATCATTCTCAACAACTACTTTGATCCAAAACAAGAACCTGAGTTAAAATAATAGATATGAGGTCAATGAAAAAAATGTATTTGAAGTTAAGTATTCAATACCGAGTCGCTAGCCTTGAATAAACAGATGAACAAAATTGCATATGTAGCTCATAAAATAAATCAAGTATAACTATACCTTCCACTGTACCAACGTATCAACAGCAACATCAAATATTTCACTGCAATTTTCAACAAATTCAAACATCATTTCCTTCTACCATATCATTTCCTTCCACCATATCCCGCTACCTATCATCAACCTTCCACTGTCACCCTACCACTGCTGCTACATTGTCTACTGCTTTACATTGCCTGCCTGACTCTGATCATCTTCCTCCTGCCTACAGCACTCCACACTGACAGCCACTCAACTGCATTTCATCACTGCCTATCACCAGATCCCTTCATTTATATCAAAACTGCTCCTACATACCCACTGCTACATCAAACTATACTACATACAGTTCCACACCATCACCAGTTCAACTAACAGTTGCCACATTCTCAAAATACTCACTGTCATACTTCAAAACCACATCATCACATAACCAGTTCAAACATCAACCATAAAACCACCCAACATCACCACAAAACTGACTACTTCCATTAATTCAACTGTTCGACCTCATTGCCATTTCATACCACTATGTTACATAACCTGCCATACTTCAACACTGACTGCTACTTCAAACTCACCACTGCCCTGAACATCAAACCAAACACATGATTACTTCTGCCTACTACCATCATTCAAAACATACTGTTACAACAATCACAATAGTTACAACAGTCACAACTGTCTTACAAACAACCCTACAACCCTCTCTCCTCTTATCATATTGCACTACTGATCATCATCACAACACAATCCCCTGATCAAACCACTTCAACATCTCCATATCACTGCCATAATTGCTACCTTGCTCGCCCATCAACACCTGATCCTCCCCTCCTCTCTGTGACAAATTCTGCCATACCACTAAAACCATATAGCTTCCTTCATTCCACATAGCCAACCTTACTTCATCTCCTCCTATATCACTACAATCCATTCACCATTCTACTTGCTTCACCACAACATCCTCTGTCACAACATATACAAGTTTACACCCCTGCCATTCTCCATTTGCTTAACTGCAATCAAAACATTACTGCCTTAACCTCCCCACAGCTATAACAGCAACCTCTTCACACAAAAAATTAGTGCTCATAAACATACATTCACCAGTGCTTCAAATTCTTTCAACCGCTACTAGAAATTCATTACCCCTACCGCTACAATACTTCCTCCACTAACCTGCTCCATCAAAATTACAGCCTAATCATCTGCAACTCACTACATATACCCATCGAAAACTACATTGTCAATCTCTTCACCAAAACTACTGACTATTAACAAATTACTCAAAGTGTATCAGTAAAAGCAGTCCATCCAGCCACTTGCAAACAAATTCCTTCCACTGTAGTGCCTTGCTTCGACCACCAAATTACACTGTCAAGCATCCTTTGCTATAAACTACATACTGCTCCATCCCCCCAGCTTGCCATCCACTACAGCAACCAATTCATCCAAAGTCCCCAATCCCCTCTAACCAGCAACCTCGTTGATCACCACTGCAAATCACAACCAACTGCTACCCAAATCACCATCTGCTACCCAAACCGCCTCCATCACAAGTATTTGCGTTAGCTTTATAAATAGACCATATGGGAAAATAAAACAGCTGAAAGTGGACAAATAACTATATAACTATACTACAGTGGAGATTTATGCAATGATATCTTATTGAGTGAGAAAATCAAAGATAGAGAGTGTTTGTTAGATGATGGAAAATATAACATCACTTTTCTATGAAAATATCTACTGCAAGTACGTGGAATATTTGGAAGCAGTAGACTTCGCTATAATACCTATAGTGGCAGAATGGAATAGGAATTGAAAAGAGTTAATTTACAGTATTAGGCTTCAAATATTCAAAATTCGCAGCATAGTTAAATTGCTAGATTATAAGACAGTGTGATGTTCATATGACAGGATGATGTGAAACACAGAAAAATAATCAGACAAAAAGATGTGTACATACCAGATCCACTGCCACAAAGGAAAGCAAGCCCTTAACCAACAAGCTTTTGTTTTAAAAATAACTGAAATAAAGGCACAGTTCATTAGTGGGGAATATATTTCCAGGGAAACAGTCCATGGGAGAGAAAAAAATTAGCACACAAAATACACAAAGCATCATATAGCAATATAGTTTGATTTAGAAATAATGACAATGTTACCTCGAAACCAGAAAAGGCATTGCGAGCTCTTAAGTCGACCGTGCTTTTTATCGTCGCATCATTGACAGAGCAAAGAAATGCATCTGGCTATAGCGAACAATTCATAAATGGGAAACAACTTTCTTAAAGGTGAAAACTGAAGACATTGTATTATAAAGAAATGCTAACCATATATGCAGCGACAACAAAAATAACTTACTGGTCAAACAATGTCAGATACATGAGACACTGTGGTTTCTTATGCAGCTCCAAGATAAAGCACACGTGCACTAGGCTTCTAATCAAAGGACATAAAACTCAGAATAATCATTACAAGACAAGCATAGTTAAATAAAAAAAAAGCATCTAAACAAGAGGTAAATCAAAAGATAGTTATCAATTACTCTGAGGATCCAATGCATATAATTGTTACAGAAAACTAAGGATAGACTTTATATTTGGAGGAGGAAGAACCTTACAATATAAATCCTATCAAAGCCACTTAAAATAGCTGCAGCCAGCTTTGATCTAAACGTATTCCAAACCCTATATTCAATCTTTGTTCCATCCTCATTCTGCAATTCCAAAGAAAATAAAAATAAATAAATAACACACATTATGTCCCTTAAACACTGGTACAAGCTAACATAAAGAACTATTAAAACCTGCTACACACATTATACAATATCCCAACATACAAATCATGTATTCATTGCAATTCAGAGACAAATGACACGGTTAAGGCGAATAAAAAACCTAAAAGCGACTAATAAGTACCTACACGTATATATGTTTTTCACCACACAGACTCTCCCCAGCAACCATATTTTTAGTGCAGAGAGCATCTTCCTTGCCTTTGGCAATGAAAACCCAATCGTGCTTATGCGGCTGAACTACAACCTTGTTTCCTCCTTTCATTCCTCCACCACAACCACCTCCGCGGCCCCTACCTCCTCTTCCTGCACCGCACCCACCTGCTCCTCTGCCTCTTCCATTTATAAAGATAAGACTGAGTATTTATATACACAAAATATGTTTTCATTTAAGAATAAAAGTGATATTTGAATGGATTGAATGGGAAAGATGGAAAGGGGGAGAGGGATTTAGGGTTTTTGGAGTGAAGGACGAAAAGAACGCGGTGAAAATGAGAGGGAATCATTTAGCGCTAACTTTTCATCAAAAATTTCAACGTGGGAATAGTATTTTTGCACCGGTTGTAAATAAAACTGACGCAACTAACACTATTTGCATCGGTATATTTTCTTCGGTTGTCGATGATAACCGATGCAAATTGTATTTTTGTACTATCTACTGCTTTTCACATACCAAATGCATCGGTTGTTAAAACGTAACCGATGCAAATACTTCTATTTGCATCGGTTGTGGTAACAACCGATGCAAATGAGGCGAAGCAACATGCGTATTTTGTACTAGTGTAATAGGTTTAGAAAATAATCCAAGTTTCGAAATCAACATAATTTAGGTCAAACGAATTCATTTCCAAAATCATCATATAAATACTGGATTTTCAATTCCAATCTATTTTTCAAAACCAAATATTTTCCTAAAAATCAATTATACCCAAAATGATTACCAAGTTTACAACCATCCCTTTAAAACCTTTAAACTCTTTATTTCTATTTGAAAGATCAAATTTACCCTTTTGAAAATTATTATTATTATTATTATTATTATATATATATAGTTTTATAAAAGATGTTACTAAGTTAAAAACATTTAAAACTAAATTTTATTCAAAACATTTCAAAACTAAATTTCATATTAGTATAATTCAAAATAGTCTTATTCATTAACTTAACAAAACAGTTACAAACTTATTTAAATCATATTACTTCATACTTAAACATACAAAACTAAACTTATATACTTTATCAAATAATTTATACCTTTTGAAATTCCCTTAGCTTTGAAAATTAAACCTTGATTTGGAAGTATTCGAACATTCAAAATAGTCGGAGAAATCAAATTTCCAATCCAAGAGTTGGAAATCAGCAACTAATCAGTAAATCAATTTCGAAAGATAGGGTTATACCGAATCAAATCCAAAACTCGAGGACTGATCACCAGGATTACTTTAAATTGTTTCAAATATAAATACATATATCTTTTGAATATCAAATCATACTTCGGAATTTGAAATCAAAATTGGTTTCACAAAATCAATTGCATAGGAAAGCTACTAAAGTGGCCTATCCCTCACTCTGAAACTTGAAAATCAATGTCGATGATGCGTGCACTCATTACCGAAATTATTCTCCAGTGATATAAGTGAGTTCTGGACTTCTATTTTCTTGAAAACTTCTTTGAAATTTCTTCGAAATCATTGAAACTCATTTGAGGTCATTTGAAACATTTCTTATTCGGAAAATACTTTCAATCGTATCATTATATATTTTCAAAATCTTAAAACAAATTTTCAAAATATCGGAGTTTAATCTCTAAAATTTCCAATTTAAAACCCTTCAGTTATAAATCATTTTTATATAAATCAATTCCTTATATTATTTTTAAAATTTCAAATCCTTTCAAAACTTTAAATCCTCGTTCTAAAAGGGTATATAATCCTTATCGAAAACATTTTCACTTTTATATATATAATATAATCATACTTATCAAAATAATAATTTCGATATATAAACAATTTCTAAAATACAAACAAACCTGATTTTCAAAGGATGATTCAAGAATGGATTTCAAAACAAAGATAGAGATTCAAATTAGAGGAACTCTAATTAAAATAGAATTCTGATTCGAAGATAGACTCGTACGAAGATGAGATGATTAAATTACAAAATAGAAGATAGATATACTTATATAAATCACGGGCGACCTTAAACGGGTCAACCGTGACTTCAGGAATATGATCGATGCGGGATTCTAAGGCAAATCGACATTTGATCACCAGAGATTTAATTCGGGCACAACAAAAGATAGCAGCATTGTAAACCGAGGATACAAAATCTTCGGTGAATTAATACTTGTTGTAAAGGAGTTTTCACCCCTTTACAAATCATTTAGTGGAGCTATGGGATGCTCCAGGATAAAAGAATTTGGATAGGGGAAAACAAGAATGGATTTTGGAACCGAGGGAAACGTTCCAAAATTCAAAAGAAACTGAGTCAAAGAGGAAGAGATTCAAGCTCGAACAAAAGTGGTTCCGTAACTAAATCTACTTCATATGCTAAGTTTGGCCTAAAAACCAGAGCTCTGATACCAACTGCAACGACCGGATATTTTCAATCATTCGCATCTACATATGTCGGACTTGAATTGCTCAAAATATCAGATTGTTAATTTAAATTTGGCAAAACTCAGCATATACAGTAAGTAAATCAATCACAGAATCACAGACACAGAGTAATATAATAATGCAGCGGAATAGATAAATAGTAGTTCATGAAGCTAATATATAAACAGCAGAGTTTGAATTAAAATACAACAGAATATCTCAAATACAGTGATGACATCTCTGAACAAATCAACTGGAAAAGCTGAAAGCTGAATCGATAGTTGGATCTCCAAGCGAAGCTCCAAACTCCAAGGGTGAGTCTAAATTGTTGTATCACTCAGTCTGACCCGAGCGTAAAGCAAAACACAAGACACTCGAGTCAGGATTAACATTCTTATATCAATAAATCCAACTCAAGTGAAATATCAACTGAAGTACAAGTAACTTAAAGGATGTTTGGGATAACCATCCTCTAAGGATCCGTGGAATTATCTACTATGTAGAAATATACGCTATTAATAACCAAACGTCATTATAACACCATGGTCATTTCAAAGTAATTTATACTTCAAAACCAAAAATATCATTTCCATCTCAAATATATATATTTCCAAATTATAGCACTTTCAAAACTAAATTGATAATTTCATATATATCTTATTTAACATCATTATTATTTAGTTTTGAAATATTCACTTAATAAATCCATTATCATTTAAATAACCTTAAATTACATTAAACTAAATATTTCCTTCGATTTGTTTAAACTTGAAATATCCATTTAACCACTTTAAATCAAAATCAAGTTATAAAAACATATCTTAAAACCCTCAAATTCAATAAGTTTCAAATCGATTTAATTAAAAAAATTCTTAATTAAATACAATTTCGAATAAATTCAAATTTATCATTCCAACCTTAACTTATAGAATCATTAAAAAAATCTGTTTTTAAAATAATTTTTTTTAAATAAATACTTAACCATATTGTATTTTACTTAAATCAAACTTTACTAAATTTAAAGCTTATTATTAAATTTATTTTGTATTAAAACTTATTCATATACATAATATTTTCATATTTAAATAAAACCATATATATTTTCGTTCAAAACCATAGAAATCATTTTAAAATATTTATATATAGACCAACGGTGTCTGTATAAAAATTTCTATCCTATGGTCAAGTGATACAGATATTTATCATTTCAATCCGTAATTTAATTTATATACGGATATATATCATTTTAACCCACAATCCCAAATTCAATCCAATCAAAATCGCTTGGGTTTATCATTTCAACCCATAACGATTTTTTCCTATTCTACAAGATCGTTCAGGTATGTATCATTTCAACCCATATGGACTTCTATACTAATAGGGAACTTGCAGAGTGATAACAGATATAAAAATAATAATATAACATTTCAACAACAGAGATATATCATCGCTAACAAATTAAATAAACAATAGGATATGGTGTCATATCCCACAAGTGAACAATTTCAGATAATAGCATATCATATCTAGCAATTATAAAATTAACAGTTAAATTTAGCAGTATATTTCAATTGTCGTTTTAATTGAAATCAAATTTGATAAATATAAGAACGTTAATCATGAGTGATTGCTCACCTTTCGAGGCTAGAGATATTTGACGATGAAATGAGTTACGAATCCAGGCATGAAATCATAACAAGGCAAGATTTGAACTCGAATCGACAAACGAAGCTGATAATTAGGAATTAATGGAAAAGAATCAGAATCACCCTGATATAACTAAAACAAAATATATATTATATCCATATATCTATTTTCTAAAATAATCATAAAATTTTAGACTCATTCTTAAAATAATATATATATATATATATATTTCTAAAGGAAAACCCAATTATCAATTTTTATTATAAAAGTCAATAAAAACAATTTATTATAATATACAGATAACTTATACCCTTTTAAACAACTTTATATATATAAATATATACCAACAACTTTTATACTAAACTTATATGAACTAGTATATATACATTCAAACAGATAATAAAATTTACATATGGTAAGCAGACTAGACACAACATAGATAAACTTATATTTTAAACTCCATACTTTACATATACATATATATATACAAGTATGGTGGCACGTCCGTTGGACGTGTGCAAAGAAGGAAGTGACGTAGTTTGTCTTTGTTAAAAACACCGTTTGTAAGATTTTTTGGATCATACAGCATGATTTGAAGTATACATAATGTTGCATGTATTTATGTATATACATTGACAAAAATCAATTATTAACCAAAAAGAAAATGAGACTAAGTTATTTTTGAAAATAGTAAAACAGGATAATGAAAGTGATAAACTATCATACAACATAATGTAACACATTTACATACAGTAATGGAAAACACTTATCTACTTTCAATTTTTTGAGTTTCAGTCATCAACCATGTGCTTTATAGCCTTTTGTATTCCGTATAGCTTTATAGCTGTTTGTCCTCTTCTGTCAACAGGAACGTTGACATTTTTTGCAATAGAATAATACATATGTATTAATATTACTTTGTTTAAAAACATTTTTTTTTAAATATAATTAATAGCCTTTCGCAGAAAGTTGCCTTATTTTAAATGGCAGTAATGGCCACTTTCATTATTATCTCTTCATTTGTGTTAATTGTTATCATCTAAATTGTCAAACTTTGCATGCCAAGACTTACTAATAAATTGAAAAGTAGATTTTATAATTCAAATAAAACGCATCAGTATCAAAGCATAGCATCTTTTCTTTAAACTATCAAATTTCATGTAAAATGCTCATAAGCAAAAGAAATACAGCTAATTACGTTACACTTTCTTCTTTTATATTTCCCGTAACTTTCTTCAACTGGAGAAAAAAAAGAAAGAAGAGAAACTGCTAAGTTTATATAATTCAGAAACGACAGCTAAAGTAAAAGACAATAAAAGGAGCGATTGTCTTTATAAAAAGGATTTGCCATTGTAGCTAGCAGTCATGTGCTCCTTGAAGCAACAAATATTAATCTAAAAGAAATACAGCTAATTGATTAATTAGAGGTATAATACATGCCTCGTTTATTCACGTGAATTAGCAGCTATCACAATCACTGTTCCATGTGACCCAACTTAGCCTTCTTCTTTAGCCCCTTATTTTTAATTAATCAATCACCCTTTATCCATGGATTAAATATTTAGACATGTTATTAGCATCTTTTTCATCACTGGAATGGTTTGTTTGTTCGTAGGTGGTGTAGATCTGAGACCAAACTGCGCGTTATAGGTTCCCAAAATTACCATGAATCATATTCTTCGTTTAGTAAAGTATAAAATGTCAAAACTTGAATTCAAAAAATAAATAGTAGTGGAGACTAATATATGCTTTTATGGCTTGGTTAACTTGTGCAGTACAGTGTGGCAAACAAAGTTCATGTGTCCTTTTGCATTTTCAAGATTAAAGTAAGAAATCATTAAATTAGGGGAAGGAATTATGTGCATGGCTTGTTCCGTGTAGAGTAGAGATGCATTTATTAATTAGCGTATAAATCAACAATGATAAGAATATATATATAAATATAATATGAAAATGAATAGCAAGTAATGGATGGATGGAACCCAGGTCATCTGCGTTGGTGTGAAAAAGAATGCGAAGTTAAAAATGGTCCCAATGTAGATCGATTGTATGGTCCCAACATCCACTCCATACCACTTCACATACAACAAACAACCAACTTCACATACAACGGTCATCCACTTCTGCCTACTTACCCAAAATTACTGCAAATATCCCTTTGCCACCATTTCTACTTCATCCTGACATCACCACCTCTGCCAGCCTCCACAGCAACAACAACATTGCTTGCTCTTCACCTTCTCCACCTTTGACATCCTCAACAACAAAACACCCCACAGTCAATGACCTCAAAACTCCACAACCCAAACAGCAACCTCCCCACTACAAACCGTTACACACTTTACCGCCTATCCATACATAACATCATCATCTCGCTTCATCTCTATCCATCCATAACACCATAACATTTCACTGCAAACTCCACATTCCTGTCCATCTCTAATCACTGCCATTTCAACTTTTTCCATCTATCACTTCTGCCCATCAGCTAACTGCCACTACGGCTATCATCTGCATCAGCTACATCACTGACCACCATCTTGCAGTACTTCTGCCTAGCTACTTCATCAACAAAACCAACAACTACAACTCCTCTGTAATTTCAGCCACCAAACTTCGCCACCATCATCTGTTGCATATCATCACTGCCTTATTGTGAAAAATAATGCGAAGTTAAAAATGGTCCCAATGTAGACCGAGCCTATAAAAGTGCTTGGTAAGGAACGCACCATCCACAATTTGATAACATCTTCTTTTTCTTCATAGCTCTTTGTATCTTTGTTTCTTTTCATGGTTTTCTTGGTTTCAATGGGATGTCACAGATGTTCTAAATGCTTTCTTAATGGATCAGCATAGATTTTCTTTAAACATGCCTGCATGGACAATAGTTTCAATCAATAAATAAGTTAACTTGGAGTATCGTGACTATATGTACTTCTCAAATTGCATAGTTCATAGCTAGACAGATAACCATTTTGATTATTATTATTTTTCTTTTTATATTTTAACTAAAGGTATGATGATTTAATATCATTCAAGGTCATAGATCAATAGGTTTATGAGTACTAAACTAATGTTCTAGGATAAATTTAATCAACTCATTTGATTTTAAAATATGAACCACTACGAAATACCAAGTGGTTGATAATTTGGCATTGTTCATGCAGCAACACCTATTGGTGATTGTAGGAAGTGGGAAAATTATAAAAAGATAAAAAGAAACAACCTAATTCACAGATGATATTAATGTTCATATCCACCACACAAAAAACTATGTTAAAAACATATATTAAATGCTAAATGGAGTGTACCTTTGCTTTGTATATTTGAAGGACAATCAATGTTGTTCCCGACTCCATTTCAGACTATATATATTTTTTGTTATGTTACTTCATTCTTTAATAATGATTTCCATTTTAAAACATTCTTAACATCTGCTTTAACAGTTTGAACGTAAACATATCTCTTCAGCAAGATTCTCGATTTGAGGTTCTTCTCCTCCAATCTTAGCTCTATCTATTGCACTTCTTTTCCGAACTTTTGCTAGCTCCCAAGTGCAAACCACTATAATAGCCTGTAAAGAAGAGAAAGAAGATTAGTATCCAACTTAGAATATAAGTACACCTAATTTCAACTTAGTTATTCTCTCCATCTTTAGTAAGTTTGTATGAAAAAAAATAACATGGATAAGTAATATATTTTTAATAAATATATATATAAACTTAATGTACACAACAATTTAAGAAAAAAAACAATCAACCTGAATACAACAAATTAAAGAAATGTTGAAAATCAATAAGAGGATGCATTTTTAATCTAACGCATGGTATATGACCTTATATATCAACCATTCCATGTTCTTTTCTTAATGTTTTCGTTTATTTTCATATTCATATTTCATTTTTTTCTCATGCAAGTCATATGATTTTACATACCGTTTGTTCCATTTTTCAATTTTTGAAATAACATAGTGTGATGTTTGTAGTTGAAAACCATGAATATATATTATACAAATATGCAAAACTTCAATAAGTAAAATTATAGAATGATGATGAGTTCCATTAACTTGGTAAACAACATTAGTGGTAATGATAATTTTGATTTATAAAATCAGTAATCTACTAAATATAATGGATCTAACCATAATTCTGTTAATTATCTAGTAAATAAATGATTAAAGATAATGCATCGAATCATTGATTTCCTTCCATTGAAGAATACACACTTAAATATAGTTTTTGTAAGGGCTTTAATAAGTCAATTACTAAATAAAGAAATATTTCAAAAATATGATATCTAGAGCCCTTACATGGGAAGGTAAAATGAAGAAAACCTGCTTTGATTAGTTTCTAAGAGTACCAAAAAGTAGCCAAATCTAAATTCCACATCACGCTTATCTGATTTATTGTGGTGTCAAATACAGAATCTACGTCACAATTATAATTATTATTTTACAGTTAGCTAATAGAATACACAGTGAATCATATTAGTAATCAATTTTTGGTACATGCAACATAAAATATTATTAGGCTTCACTTTTCAAGTATATGCTTTACATCAAGTTATATTATGTCAGCAACCCTTTAACGCAATAGGAGCAGGTACACGTATTCTACTCGTATTAATGCCAACCTAAACCCCACATAATAAATTATGAATGAATGTACTAATAATAGTATAAGCGAAACAGAGAGACTCAGAATGAGTTTACCTCTGCACCAAGTCCAAATCGAGCTCCATCATAGAAACGTGTGCCTGCATTATGGAAGACAACAACACTGTCCTGCATTTCCAGACCTGCATATCATCTCAGAATTATTTATCTTCTTTTGCTATTGGAATGGATGTGGGAAACTTTAGTTGGTTGGAAATTTTAGAAATCATGGTTTGTTAGTTACCATAAAACATAATGTAGTTTAATACAGAAGAAGATTCATAGGTCATAAAAAACAAAGAAAAGATGTAAATCAAACTTTAATAAACAGCGCCAACCTTTTCTCCTTCAATTAAATACTTTTTTGTGGAAGCCCTCCGTTGCTTTTCAAATTCATAGCGATCAATTTAATCATTGTGGTTCGACATGCAGTTCAATTTTCAAAACTATGTATACGACGAAGGTCCATGAAAATGAAACCAAAGTACAGTGGGGTTATGATGACTGTCCAGTTAGGTCCCCTCACTGACTAAATTTGCTAGGTCTATCTTCACCACCTCTCTAGTTTCAACATGAACTGCTTAACTTTTCATGATGGAGTAAGTCCATAAATGCATCTTATAATATGAATGTAAACATAAGAAATAAGATACTGGGATGCCATAAAATTATAGGTTCCCAACCATAAAGAATCTTTAAAAAAGTGGTGGAAATTTATCTCATACTTACAATTTGAGTTGAAATCCCCAACCAATAAGTCCAATTTTCTTTACAAATCTTCATAGATGCACATGGCTACAAATGAAACAAATCTCCTCCTCCATTTACAGTATTCTGCTCGTTTGAAACAACTTTACTTGATAAAACTCATCACAAAATAGCAATAATTAAATAGAGCAAAAATCATTACATTATTTAGTTATTTGAACAGTAAAAAGTGGTCTTCATTACTACTATTGCAATAGAACTAAGTTAGAGAAAGGAATAAACAAAATTATAATCTTTAAATCAACTGTGGTATACCTGTAAATAGATTTACATCACAAATCTCACCATGCTAGCTCTAACAACCTACAGAAACAAAGATCCAACATAATTCAGAAAGTTTTAGTGGTATATTTAAGTCAATGGATAAAATGAGGGTGAAGAAAGTAAAAAATGCAGGAATGAGATCAAGATACTTAAATTTAATTAGTACGGTATTCAGTTTTTGGCCCTACTACTGCTTACCTAATGTTGAGTACACTTTCGAGGCAGTGGCATTATCCTAAAACGTGGCAATAATCCGACGAATGGATAACTCGAATTACATAGGTAAATGGAGTCGACCGCTTCATCCAAAACTCAGATGAATAAGACCGACCGCCTCATCCAAAACTCCAAACAATACCGTCATTCATACTCTTTTTCTTCATTAGAACGAAGCCCTATCTCTTCCCAAACTCATTTTCGTCCAAATTCTTTTGCTTTCCAAACTTGATGTTGTCCGCTTCTTGTTCATCAATCATGGAGATTGATCTGATTCTTCGTGATGCCATGAAATTGCTGTAAGTTTGAAGAAAGTTAAAGTTATGGTTTTTCAGTGAAGCAGATGAGGATTAAATTGAAGCAATTGATTGATTAAGAAGTTAGAATCACCTTTGAAGAGAAATAAAATAAAGATAGATGGGGGAATGCAGAAGAAAAGTTGGAGTCGGTTGCTGTTTGTGGGGAAATGGGAACGTGGATTTCCACTCAACACGATGAGTACATGGATGTCAAAGACTAAAATGTACTGCAACAGATTTTGTTGCTATAGATCATGGATGGGTATTTTTGGAAATGCCAAAAAGGCTTCACTTTGACCGCTTTGACCAGGGTTTTGCATTATAGTATAGATATGTAACAACCCGCATATTTATCGATTTTATATTTAAATATTTTATTTAAATATTTCATCGTTTGTCAGATTTTAGTCCGAAAAACTACTTTTTGCAAACAGTCGAATTGGGACTCGAGATCACCCCCATTGAGTCCAAAATTACGTTTGAGATCTTTTTGAGTGTAAACTTCGATATGTTTGGAGTAAGTCGAATTTTGCTACTTTTTCTATTGGGTTTTGAGTTTGGGTTCAGCCCACTAGCCAACTTAATACCCCAAACTGAAACCCCCCTCTTCATTCACTCCCTCTTCCTCCACTTTTCAGTTCTAAGAAGATTAATGGAGGAGAAGAAAAAGAATTAAAACTCCAAGCCCTAGTTTCTCTTGCAATCTCAAATTCTTACTCCAAATTCAAAGAGAACCCATTGGTAAGCTTCATCTCCTTCTTCTCCAACTCTTTCTCTTTCCAATTTCAGTTTATTTCCTAAACCTAAATTTGGGAAATGCTTGTTTTGATCTTAGTTGGAGCTTCTTATGTTGAGAGTGAAGAGTAATTGCTCTTGACATTGCTTCAAAGCTTCTTCTTCATTTGTTTGGGTTCAAAGGTGAGATTTTTATCTCACATCTAAGTCAATAATTATCTTCGATTGTTAGGTATGAATTCCTAACACTTATCCTTGTGCAATTCCTTAGTCAATGTTGCTCGACCGATCGTTATCGATGTCGTTTGGCCATTTTTTGGCCTAGGTTCAGGGAATGCCCTGAATAACAGTTTCAGACGTCTGAATCAAAATTTCAGACGTCTGAATTGGTTCGTTTTGAACCAGAAAAGGAATAGGCTAAAAAGTGCCTATTTCAGACGTCTGAAATCTAGGATTCAGACGTCTGAATTCTGTTTTGGAAAATAGTTTATTTTCCAGATTCAGACGTCTGAATTCTTGATCTCAGACGTCTGAATCTGCTGTGTTTTGCCTATTTGCCTTTTTAGCTTGAATTTCCAACCCCGTATAACTCTACGTAGGCAATCTTATCCGAAAACCATTCAACAGAACTTCTTACTTTGATGGTTTTGGGAATTGATTTCTTTGGATTTTATTCACGTCTTCGAATGTGAACTTTTATAATTGATTGTTTCTACAATCACTTCTATGACTTGTCACTTTAAAAATATAAAGGTTTCAATACTAGTAGTAAATATCAAAACTCTATCATCAAAACGATTTCAACTCTATTTTCAATATCAAACTCGTTTATAAAACTGTTTTCCAATCTACTAGTATATACAAACCTTTACCTCATTCGTATGAGAAAATATAATTAAACGGCTTAGCAAAACAAGTGGTATGAAACGCTTGCGTTTACTTCGTCGGTTAATTTATGGACTTGTTCGATTGAATCTCTTGTGACAATTTTCTAGTGCAGATCTACAATTTGTTCGTAAATATTTGAGTTAAGCAAGTGGTTATGGGACATGAAGCTAAACTCTTATATTTACTAGCTTAGTGTAATCGACACTTCCTTATGATCATGATGATCATTCTTGTGATTTAGACTAGCGATTGAGCGATGTCTCTTTGTTTGCGAGGTTAGACTAGACACCATTTGTGTGATTTCGATTCACACATATCTCTTTATCTTCAAGGTTAGTCTATACCTCATTGGTGTGATTTCGATTCACACATATTGAAACTCTTGTGACAATTTCCTAGTGCAGATCTACAATCTGTTTGTAAATATTTGATTTAAGCAAGTGGTTATGGGACATGAAGCTAAACTCTTATATTTACTAGCTTAGTGTAATCGACACTTCTTTATGATCGATGATGATCATTTTATGGTTTAGACTAGCAATGTGCGATGTCTCTTTGTCCATGTGAAGGACTGTACTTCATTTTATTGAGCTTCGACTCAATCAGGAGGAGCTTTGGCTCAAAGTCCGCAATGGGGGACTATACCCAGTCAGGAGGAGCTTCGGCGCAAAGTCCGCAATGGGGGACTATACCCAGTCAGGAGGAGCTTCGGCTCATCAGGAGGAGCTTCGGCTCAAAGTCCGCAATGGGGGACTATACCCAGTCAGGAGGAGCTTCGGCTCATCAGGAGGAGCTTCGGCTCAAAGTCCGCAATGGGGGACTATACCCAGTCAGGAGGAGCTTCGGCTCATCAGGAGGAGCTTCGGCTCAAAGTCCGCAATGGGGGACTATACCCAGTCAGGAGCTCCGGCTCATTTTCATAGGATTGGCCATCCTCTTTTCTTGTGATTTCTGGATTTCTCATTGTGATTTCTGGAATTTTATGTTTCACCACCTTTTCAGTTGGCATTGATATGTATGTCATTTATTGTGGCTTGGTGAATTAAATAAAGAATATGACATTCTTTTTATGCTATGAGATTCTTGAGATTTTGTATGACTTTCGTGATTTTATAATGTATACTTATCACAGTATGACTTTATTGTTATCATACGTTTTATTATCATATCTCATATTCTATCTCATTTTATCTGATAATTATAGCTAGACTGATCCGTTTATTATTTTCTTCTTAAATAATACTCGGGTCAGACTGAGATTTTACAGGTGCTTCCTCATGACTTCCTATCTGGAACCATCATCTGACTTTTGGCTAACTACTCTAGTTTAGTAGTTTTTGTTGTATGCATTTGAGATTAGACTCTATGTTGTGTACTTATTCTTTTGTGTAGCACGTGATGCTACTCTTTTGTATTATCGTGGATCTTTCTGACCACTACTCTGATGTACACTTTCATGTGTTGTATATTTATTCATATCTTCTTCCGCCTTTGTGATATGGATGTCTGTGACTGATTTATGTTATGTTTATTTCTATATTTGTTTCCGAAGATTATATATAGCCACCGTGTGATAGCTTTGTGTTTGTAACGGTATGTCGGATTTCCTCTTTAAAAGATATGCATTCTATTCTATCTGACATATCGGTGCTCGCACAAAGAAGATACACGGATGGTCGCTCCTCAACAGCCTTATTCTCCGTGCTAATTGACAGTACTACCTCGTAGTGTTCTTGGTTCGCGTGGGATATAGAGGTGGGGCGTCACAAGATATATATATGTATGTATGATTTGCCCTGCTAAAACTTATATATTGACACACAAGAACTAACATATAGGCTATAACTATAACTATATATATAACATACACTTTATACAAGATGTTGTACCTATGTATTTTACAATAACTTATATATATGTATCCGTTCATAAAACTCACATAGAGAAACATATATATATATATATATATATATATATATATCATACATTTAAACCACAGTATCAACATATATATAAAACAGTATATATATATATATATTATTTAGCAAGTATGCTAATATATAAACAAACTTATTTAACTTTAAAATAAAATATATGTAATACTTACATCTATATACCTTAAAATTTAAAAACCCATACTTACATCAACATTCCCAACACACACGTATAATGAAATATAAACGTAATACATGAAATATAAACAAATCAAGTTATAGAAATATCTTTATATATATTAGTTTTCATAAAGTAGCTGTAGTGGCTGGTTTTAACAATATAAAGCTATCACAAGACAAACAAAACAAAACCCAAATATACATTATAACCGATATATACATATATCTATATATACATATATATATATATCAAAACAATACAAAAATACATAACCAGAGAAGAAAATGGCACGACAGAGGCCAAGAGGGTGGAAGAAGTTGGCTGCGTGAGATCGGCATGAGGCAGGGAAGATCTGGCGAAGGTCGGCCATGGTGGAAGCGTAGCTGACAAAGGCCAGCGGAGGGGTATGAAGCAAGAGGAGAAAGGGTGGTCTCGGCAGTCGCGTGGAAGGCAGGTTTGAAGTGGATCGGAGATGAAGTCGGGGCGAGAGAGAGGCGGAGGGGTTTAGGGCTGCGCGTGTGGTTATGCAAGGGGTGGTTTGAGGAGGAAGAGGCCGAAGCTTGGCCTAAGCATGGTTGGTGATTGGGAAGTTGCTAGAGCTGGTTATAGAAGTTTGATAAAACTTTGTATACTATTATATATTTTCTTCCTTTATACTGAGAATGAAAACAAAGAGGAAGGGAAATGGATAATTGTAAAATAAATAGAATTAATGGCAATGGTAACAGCTGGCTACAGATAATAATGCAGAGATATATATAATTTATATTTTTGTTTCAACAGTAGAGAGGAAATGACGGAGAATTTGAAAGGGACATAAAAGTGAATATATGTGAAAGTTAATGCAAAGGCAACGTCACTGTAACGACCCTGAATTTTGAACAAATTAAATTGAAAATATTTAATTAATTTTAAATATTTGAACGGTAATTTAATTTGAATTCCCGAATATAACTTTGAAACTGGCGATTAAATTTTAAAATTTAATCTATTGAATTGAATAAAATTTTGAATCTTTAATTCTAAGCTGAAGAAAAATATTTCGAAAGCTTGTAAAATTTATATTGATAATATTGAAAATAACAGAAGCTTCAGAATCGAATTTGGGAGTGAATTGTTCAGTTTGAAATTAAATCGTTCGAATCGAATTTAAAAATAGCCGTTCGAGGCGCAGTCTCGGAATTCGACGAAACCAGTTCCATTGGGTCCGTAATATTGAATTATTACCGAATTTCAAATTTCGTATTAAACGGAGTTGCCGTGTGATCGTACGATAGGCAAACGTATTGAATCTTTATCGAATTTAAATTTAAAATTTAAATTTTAAATAATTAGTCAACATACACACGTTCATCCCTTCAACCCCGCCTTAATTTTCGCCTAAACACACGATACAAAAATCGTGTAACCCATGCTCTTTCAATTTTAAAATAACCATTATCCTTCGTCAGTTCAAATCAATTCACAAACGAAATAAAAATGGTAGATGATAAAGAAAAAATTGCGAATCTATGTCTCCCCTCCTCAAATTAAAACTGCGTGCCTTCTTCCCCTTTTATTTTCAATCGTATTCGAAAAAATTATATACGAAATCAGAAATCGAATTCGATTTTTAACAGAGGCCGCTGTTCGCGAATCATTCATCGCGAGTTTGTCGTCGTGATTTGCGGGGGGTAGGGCGTGCGACTACGAGGCGTTCGCGAATTCGAAGGGGAGGATGAAGGCGTGCGGCGACGTGGTCGCTGATGTGAGCGCGACTGGAGGGGATTCGCGAATCTCGTGGAGCAGTTCGTATCAATCGAAATTGATGGTGGGCGACGCGATCTGGATGGGTGGCAGCGGCGATTCAGGGATATGCTTGGAAGCTTGCGATCGAGTAAGGGGGGCTCGTGTTGAGGTCGCGATTGAAGGAGGAGGGCGACATCTCGAGGCGATGTCTGGTGGCACTGGCGAGTAGATGGGTGGTCAGCGGCAGACCGGTGGTGGAGTTTGGGTTCATCGAGGGTGTTTTCGAGTTTGAATTCGCAGTGAGGTATTAAGCATACTGCAGTTTTTTTGTTCTTCATTTTCCATCCTGATTTAATAAATATAAATATATATGTGTGCATATATATAAAGATAAAAGAAATTAAATTCTATAAGGTTTAAAATAGAAGCTTTTTAATAGACAGTTTAAAGAGGATAATGAATACAATTTACTAGTTTGTATTAAGATAATTTATTTAGGTGATTACCTCGTTCAAATTACTTATAAAAATTATTTTAGTTTCTAGGAATTATTTATCTTAGGAAAATTAGTTAAAATTTATTATTAAGTAATCGGAGAAGTAATTGGTTGTGTAGGGTAACTAATTAAATGGTAGTTAACTGTTTGACTGTTTTGAATATTGATAAATTATCTAAATTGTTATACAAGGTCGAATAAAGTCAAGGAAACAAATTGGATTCGAAAATGGGATTGCAAAGATAAATAAAGCTAAGGTGAGATTTTTCTCACTCGATTTAAAAGTGGATTTTGCAGTTATTGATTGTTTGATTGCTGTTTGTATTAGATATAGTAGGATATATATCTATATATAGCAATATATACATATTGGCATATGTATATATTGGATTGATGATTTCCCGCCTCGTATAGCGGATGAGACCCTATTGCGCCGTTAGTAAGCGGATTTTTATAAAACCCATATACCGCGATAATTCCGTACTGGAGCGGAATTGGTATTGTGCTAACGTCTTTGGATGCAGGGAAACAGGTTGGAGGGATCCAACTGGACCCCTCACATTGATTGAATTTATTTCTACTGTGATGTGATAATCGGTGAATGATTATTGATGTTATTGAATTGATGTCTGGAAATTGTTTGAAAGCTAAAATTTAGCTGAATGGATGTTTGATATCATTGGATTCCAAAAATAAATGAGATTGGATTTTTGAAATCAATATAGAAATTTTTAAGTAAATAAATTTTTAGAAGTTGAATAATTTCGAAGAAAAGAATTTAAAAGTATAAAAGCTGATTTTTATAATCTTATTGAATAAATTCCAGAATAAAGTGAAAATGCTAAATAAATGGATTTCATAAAACAGTGATTATAAATTGAAGAAATTAATTTAAATTTGGATTTTTAAATAGATTGAAAGAGATAAAGAAATTTATTTTCTTTAAAAGGAATTTATTTAGAAAAGAAATAAGTGGGAAGTCCAATTAGAAATTTAATTGCAAATTGAAACGAATTTGGAAAAAGAATGAAATTTATAGATGTATAAATTGTGAAGTTAAAAAGGATGAAATTTATAGATGTATAAATCGGGAAGTTAAAATGAATGAAATTGTAGAATAGAAGATTTATAAGAAATTAACTTATAGATTGGATTTTTGCCTTCAAATGAAATATTGATCAAATTTGTTAATAAAGGAGATTTACAAATCGAAGTTGTTATAAAGTAGGAATAGAATTTATAAACGTTGTTTTATAAATTCGAAATCAATTGAACTTGATAAATTTAAATATAGAAGGTTATTAAAGTAGATATATTCGCGATTTTGGATAGCGAATTTCTATTGAAATGAAAATGTGTAGAAATGATTGGAATTGGGTTAAATGAAGTATATTCACGATTTTGGACAGTGAATATATTTTTAAGTAAAAATGGTTATGTTTGGGAAAGCGATATTATAAATGAAGTTAATTGTTTTAAAAGATGTTTTAAAACGTGTTAAATATCGAAACCATAGATTTCAACAATTATTGTTGAAATAGACGATTTCGAAAAATAAGGAAATGGCGGACTAAAACACTGTTGTTATAGTAAATGATTTCCGAAAGGAAATGTTTTATATAGTATTGGGATTTACATATCTATCTTAAAATTCGAATCCCTATACTAGTGATTTTGAGTCGTTCGTAACGATGTTTTACGTAACATTCGTTTTGACTCAAATAAATGTGTTTAAAGAGAATGATTTCCTTAAAGAATGAATATATACTTAATATTGATTTAAGTATATCGAATATTTTCAAATGTTGAAAATAAATGATTTGTGGAATACTTATTTTTAAATAAGTGTGGAAATGCTTTTCCAATATGAAATGAACTGTTTTGAGATTTTATCTTCAAAGATAAAAAGAAATGTGGGAATTGATTTGAAATTGTTTTCAAACGGTTAAGTGTGGAAATTCTATATCTAGTAAAGATATTTTTGAAAATAAATAATTTGGAAAATTATTTGGAATCTGATGATGTTGCGCATCTTTATTGATAGTTAAATAACCGACTATCAATAATTACCTTGAATATGGTATTTGTTGTGAATTGGATGAATTTGAATGCCACACTTATTTTTAAATAATCGCTCACTATTCGGGTTAGCCGGGAAAGGACCATGGGGTCGTATAACCCATTCCGAATATGTGATACGTCGTTATGAATTGCATTCGAAGACCGGTGTTGAAGACCGGATATTTTTGAAAACGGAAGGATTACCGTCGAGTTACTCTACATCGGCTGATCTCTGATTTAGAGGTTTTATCACCCTTAGTGACGGGAAGTCCGGACGTGATTAGAAATTTATCCGGAAATGCAAGGGCTTCGTGAGAAGTGCCTTCGGTTCTGTTCGATCCCGGAACAGACTTGTATGGATTGTGTGTCTGACGTTACAATTTGAGATATAAAGCTGATTTCTTTCAAATACATTTCTGTTGGTGGCGGAGAATTTATTCTCTTAGCTTAACACCCTTCTCTGAGACGTACGAGCTCAGAGGTTATGTAGTTGAAATCTATCAGCGATATACTCCCAATTTGGTAACGTGGCATACTGAGTGTTGCTGTGAAGTGATCAGTGTTTGATCATTTGCGATATGATCATTTGATTGATCTTATATCTTTGTGATCATAGGTTGATCATTTTTGTTTGACCCGAAGCAGGGCTTTGTAGAAAGCGTAGCTTTGTGGACGAGACTTCGTCGAGCCTCACACCCCGGAAATGGTCGAAACAGGAAGGATGCGGCAAGGTTCTAGGGAGTAGCGCCCCTTAGTGTATGTCATTCCTTCTGGATAAAGGTGGTATCATGGTATGGAGCCCAGATACTTAACCTCTGTGGTTACTGCATTATTTTTACTATGTGGTTTGTTGGAAATCGGGGATCCTCGGGAAGATCGGTGACGATTGGGGGATGGCATACGCGTGTCAGTAGTTACCTATTTTTGCAGAGGTAACCCGGCCTTGTGTTGGCAGAGATCCGATTAGGTTCTCGGGTCGTCTATTCCAGGGACGTACCCATCGTGGAAAAGGAAGTTCCTTAGCCTGACCATTTGTTGGAAATCCAAAGAAACAATACGAGCCTTTACGATTTCAATTGTATAACCTGTCTCCTCAGGAGGCAACTATAGCAGGCATAATATAATGTACCTATGCTGGCTAAGATTTATATTATACTTTCGAAATGTTTTCCACTATGCACTAATAATAATATCAAGAAGAATTTGATTTTGCGTAGTAAGCATCTTTGACTATCATAAGAAGAAATCTCCTCCAAGTCTGCGTTTGCATTGTGTGTGTGGTGGGAGGTCTTATGGTAGTTTCATTTTCCAAAAGCATTGCGAATTGACTTTAAAAAAAATTATTTTGTTGTTTATTTTAAAGAATAACTGTTTTACGATCTCACACCAGTCACCATGACTGACTCGGAGTTTATTGTTCCCTTCTAAACTCTGGGTTCCCACCAATTTCCACACGGGCAGTCTAGAGTTAAATTATCAGGATATTCTGGAGCTTTGGAGATAAGCTGGATGACGAGACGTAGTATTTGTATCTGATAGTATTTATTCCGCTGTGTATTCTGTATGAGGACAAGTTTATATAACTGTTCATTGTTGTATATGACTCTGATGATTGATGTATGTATAAACTGATAGTTCTTTGTTTTAAAAGACTAGTAATTATCTATTGTATATTGTTCCGCTGCGATATGTGAGATTCTGATATTGTTCTGTTTTCTGTTCTGATGTTGTTCTGTGTTGTTCTTCTCTTCTTTTCTTCTATCTTCTTCTTCTTCTGCCTTTTTCTTTTTCTTAAAACCCTCACTATTGGAGTTTCCGGCACTCGATTTCTCGGCAGTCGATAAAGGGAGTATCGATGTCGAATTTTCGAAAGTCGAAAAATCCGGTATGTGACAGCGTGGTATCAGAGCATATGGTTAAGCGACAACCCTGCTCTGTTGGGTGTTACTCATTAGAGATAGAGTCAGCAGTACTCTAGAATGAGTTGAGTGTAATAATAGATATGAGCGCGTATTTGTTAGTGAATATAAAAATGTTTTATATTGTGTTTGCTTATCCGTTGAGATGTTTATGAATTTTGGTCGGTATGTGGGACGCCATATTATCGATAGGGATTTCTAAACACTTAAACGAGGCAAGACGACATAGTATCATTTTAAATAGGGTGAATGAAATAATTTTGCCCAAAACTATTTTTGTATAAGAAAAGAAATGATTTTCTATGAATTATCATAGTATATGGATGTTTGGTTGTTAGGAAAGTGATAATATTGAAATGTTATCATTATTATATGAAATTGAATACGAAATGGAAATTGTAACTCCAAAGTTAAAAAAATAAATTCACATACGAATGAAATTTAAGAATATAAATTATAAATGTGAATTGTAATTTAAAACGGAATTCCAGAGAAGTTTTTGAAAATGTTTTGAAAAGAATTTGAAAATTTTGGTGATTTGGAAAGTTTAAATTCTTTTTGATTTGAAAATGAATTTCAAAGGTTTTGAAAAAATGTTCTGAAGAGATGAAAGCTCTAAACTCTTTTCGGTCGCTGGAAAATAACTTCGGTAATGACTGCAGCATTATCGATGTTCATTTTCGGGTTTCCAAAAGAGAAATTGCTGCCAAGTTGTTTTAAATGAAAGTTGTTTGGAAAATTGAGTTTTGTTTTGAAAATTCAAAAGATAAATTTGAATTGTTTTCAAAATGGTTTTGAAAGGTTGAAAAGACTCTGGCATACTTAATAAGAATATTTATGGAATATTATTGAATTGATAACTTATACAAATAGAAATTGTTAATGCAAAATATGTAAATGTGATTGGAATTAAAGTTCATTAACAAATGAAATCTATAAATGTGAATTGAAAGTATAAGGAAATAAATTCATATATGAATAAAATGGTGGATATAAATTGTAAAAGAATTTATAAATAAAAATAAAATTCCTTAATGAAATGGAATTGTGAATGTGAATGTGTAAATGATTGTATAAATCAAGATGTAAATAAATTGATAACTTATAGAATATTTGAAATCTGATTGGAATGAAATTCAAATTGAAGACGAATAAATTAGTAAATAAAACTAATTTAGAATAGTATAGTTATCAACTAAAGATAAAAGATGAGATTGAATTCAAATGGAATTTTTGAAATGTAAAATTGAACGAAAAAGAATATGTAACTTCAATAGCGAATTTAGAGATGATATAAGCGATTTATATTGAAAATTTTGTAATAGAATTTGCAAAATGATTTGAATATGTGTAACTAGATATTATGGCTAGTAGGACATACAGGTGTTATAAAAGGAATTGGAATTGAATTGCAAAGATAAATTTGAATTGCTCGACAAAAGGTAAGTATTTCAATTCGAATATGAGATTTGATGACTTATTTCTCTAGCCGCTTGGCTTTTTCTTTTTCTTTTTGAAATCTGAGAGTCCGTAGGGACGTTTTGTAGTCGTACCGTATTAGCCGCGCAAAGGAGACGCTGGCGAAATTTTTCGGAAATTTAGGGTGTTAGAAAATTTTTGAGAAATTTTGAAAGTTTAAAATTTGAATTTAAACTCGAATTTGAATTTTGAAGAAAACAATGATGTTTGAAAACTATGAAAGGTTTAGAAATTTAGTTGAATTGATAACGAATCTTTAGTAGGAAGATTTGTTTTGGAAAATTTGATAAAACTATTAGATGTTGGAAAAATAGTAGACGAGTTAAGGACCTTTCTTTCTAACTTGTAATTTCGGGACAAAATTCTTTTAAGGAGGGAAGTCTGTAACGACCCTGAATTTTGAACAAATTAAATTGAAAATATTTAATTAATTTTAAATATTTGAACGGTAATTTAATTTGAATTCCCGAATATAACTTTGAAACTGGCGATTAAATTTTAAAATTTAATCTATTGAATTGAATAAAAAATTTAATCTTTAATTCTGAGCTGAAGAAAAATATTTTGAAAGCTTGTAAAATTTATATTGATAATATTGAAAATAACAGAAGCTTCAGAATCGAATTTGGGAGTGAATTGTTCAATTTGAAATTAAATCGTTCGAATCGAATTTAAAAATAGCCGTTCGAGGTGCAGTCTCGGAATTCGACGAAACCAGTTCCATTGGGTCCGTAATATTGAATTATTACCGGATTTCAAATTTCGTATTAAACGGAGTTGCCGTGTGATCGTACGATAGGCAAACGCATTGAATCTTTATCGAATTTAAATTTAAAATTTAAATTTTAAATAATTAGTCAACATACACACGTTCATCCCTTCAACCCCGCCTTAATTTTCACCTAAACACACGATACAAAAACCGTGTAACCCATGCTCTTTCAATTTTAAAATAACCGTCTTCCTTCGTCGGTTCAAATCAATTCACAAACGAAATAAAAATGGTAGATGATAAAGAAAAAATTGCGAATCTATGTCTCCCCTCCTCAAATTAAAACTGCGTGCCTCCTTCCCCTTTTATTTTCAATCGTATTCGAAAAAATTATATACGAAATCAGAAATCGAATTCGATTTTTAACAGAGGCCGCTGTTCGCGAATCATTCATCGCGAGTTCGTCGTCGTGATTTGCGGGGGGTAGGGCGTGCGACTGCGAGGCGTTCGCGAATTCGAAGGGGAGGATGAAGGCGTGCGGCGACGTGGTCGCTGATGTGAGCGCGACTGGAGGGGATTCGCGAATCTCGTGGAGCAGTTCGTATCAATCGAAATTGATGGTGGGCGACGCGATCTGGATGGGTGGCAGCGGCGATTCAGGGATATGCTTGGAAGCTTGCGATCGAGTAAGGGGGGCTCGTGTTGAGGTCGCGATTGAAGGAGGAGGGCGACATCTCGAGGCGATGTCTGGTGGCACTGGCGAGTAGATGGGTGGTCAGCGGCAGACCGGTGGTGGAGTTTGGGTTCGTCGAGGGTGTTTTCGAGTTTGAATTCGCAGTGAGGTATTAAGCATACTGCAGTTTTTTTGTTCTTCATTTTCCATCCTGATTTAATAAATATAAATATATATGTGTGCATATATATAAAGATAAAAGAAATTAAATTCTATAAGGTTTAAAATAGAAGCTTTTTAATAGACAGTTTAAAGAGGATAATGAATACAATTTACTAGTTTGTATTAAGATAATTTATTTAGGTGATTACCTCGTTCAAATTACTTATAAAAATTATTTTAGTTTCTAGGAATTATTTATCTTAGGAATATTAGTTAAAATTTATTATTAAGTAATCGGAGAAGTAATTGGTTGTGTAGGGTAACTAATTAAATGGTAGTTAACTGTTTGACTGTTTTGAATATTGATAAATTATCTAAATTGTTATACAAGGTCGAATAAAGTCAAGGAAACAAATTGGATTCGAAAATGGGATTGCAAAGATAAATAAAGCTAAGGTGAGATTTTTCTCACTCGATTTAAAAGTGGATTTTGCAGTTATTGATTGTTTGATTGCTGTTTGTATTAGATATAGTAGGATATATATCTATATATAGCAATATATACATATTGGCATATGTATATATTGGATTGATGATTTCCCGCCTCGTATAGCGGATGAGACCCTATTGCGCCGTTAGTAAGCGGATTTTTATAAAACCCATATACCGCGATAATTCCGTACTGGAGCGGAATTGGTATTGTGCTAACGTCTTTGGATGCAGGGAAACAGGTTGGAGGGATCCAACTGGACCCCTCACATTGATTGAATTTATTTCTACTGTGATGTGATAATCGGTGAATGATTATTGATGTTATTGAATTGATGTCTGGAAATTGTTTGAAAGCTAAAATTTAGCAGAATGGATGTTTGATATCATTGGATTCCAAAAATAAATGAGATTGGATTTTTGAAATCAAAATATAAATTTTTAAGTAAATAAATTTTTAGAAGTTGAATAATTTCGAAGAAAAGAATTTAAAAGTATAAAAGCTGATTTTTATAATCTTATTGAATAAATTCCAGAATAAAGTGAAAATGCTAAATAAATGGATTTCATAAAACAGTGATTATAAATTGAAGAAATTAATTTAAATTTGGATTTTTAAATAGATTGAAAGAGATAAAGAAATTTATTTTCTTTAAAAGGAATTTATTTAGAAAAGAAATAAGTGGGAAGTCCAATTAGAAATTTAATTGCAAATTGAAACGAATTTGGAAAAAGAATGAAATTTATAGATGTATAAATTGTGAAGTTAAAAAGGATGAAATTTATAGATGTATAAATCGGGAAGTTAAAATGAATGAAATTGTAGAATAGAAGATTTATAAGAAATTAACTTATAGATTGGATTTTTGCCTTCAAATGAAATATTGATCAAATTTGTTAATAAAGGAGATTTACAAATCGAAGTTGTTATAAAGTAGGAATAGAATTTATAAACGTTGTTTTATAAATTCGAAATCAATTGAACTTGATAAATTTAAATATAGAAGGTTATTAAAGTAGATATATTCGCGATTTTGGATAGCGAATTTCTATTGAAATGAAAATGTGTAGAAATGATTGGAATTGGGTTAAATGAAGTATATTCACGATTTTGGACAGTGAATATATTTTTAAGTAAAAATGGTTATGTTTGGGAAAGCGATATTATAAATGAAGTTAATTGTTTTAAAAGATGTTTTAAAACGTGTTAAATATCGAAACCATAGATTTCAACAATTATTGTTGAAATAGACGATTTCGAAAAATAAGGAAATGGCGGACTAAAACACTGTTGTTATAGTAAATGATTTCCGAAAGGAAATGTTTTATATAGTATTGGGATTTACATATCTATCTTAAAATTCGAATCCCTATACTAGTGATTTTGAGTCGTTCGTAACGATGTTTTACGTAACATTCGTTTTGACTCAAATAAATGTGTTTAAAGAGAATGATTTCCTTAAAGAATGAATATATACTTAATATTGATTTAAGTATATCGAATATTTTCAAATGTTGAAAATAAATGATTTGTGGAATACTTATTTTTAAATAAGTGTGGAAATGCTTTTCCAATATGAAATGAACTGTTTTGAGATTTTATCTTCAAAGATAAAAAGAAATGTGGGAATTGATTTGAAATTGTTTGCAAACGGTTAAGTGTGGAAATTCTATATCTAGTAAAGATATTTTTGAAAATAAATAATTTGGAAAATATTTGGAATCTGATGATGTTGCGCATCTTTATTGATAGTTAAATAACCGACTATCAATAATTACCTTGAATATGGTATTTGTTGTGAATTGGATGAATTTGAATGCCACACTTATTTTTAAATAATCGCTCACTATTCGGGTTAGCCGGGAAAGGACCATGGGGTCGTATAACCCATTCCGAATATGTGATACGTCGTTATGAATTGCATTCGAAGACCGGTGTTGAAGACCGGATATTTTTGAAAACGGAAGGATTACCGTCGAGTTACTCTACATCGGCTGATCTCCGATTTAGAGGTTTTATCACCCTTAGTGACGGGAAGTCCGGACGTGATTAGAAATTTATCCGGAAATGCAAGGGCTTCGTGAGAAGTGCCTTCGGTTCTGTTCGATCCCGGAACAGACTTGTATGGATTGTGTGTCTGACGTTACAATTTGAGATATAAAGCTGATTTCTTTCAAATACATTTCTGTTGGTGGCGGAGAATTTATTCTCTTAGCTTAACACCCTTCTCTGAGACGTACGAGCTCAGAGGTTATGTAGTTGAAATCTATCAGCGATATACTCCCAATTTGGTAACGTGGCATACTGAGTGTTGCTGTGAAGTGATCAGTGTTTGATCATTTGCGATATGATCATTTGATTGATCTTATATCTTTGTGATCATAGGTTGATCATTTTTGTTTGACCCGAAGCAGGGCTTTGTAGAAAGCGTAGCTTTGTGGACGAGACTTCGTCGAGCCTCACACCCCGGAAATGGTCGAAACAGGAAGGATGCGGCAAGGTTCTAGGGAGTAGCGCCCCTTAGTGTATGTCATTCCTTCTGGATAAAGGTGGTATCATGGTATGGAGCCCAGATACTTAACCTCTGTGGTTACTGCATTATTTTTACTATGTGGTTTGTTGGAAATCGGGGATCCTCGGGAAGATCGGTGACGATCGGGGGATGGCATACGTGTGTCAGTAGTTACCTATTTTTGCAGAGGTAACCCGGCCTTGTGTTGGCAGAGATCCGGTTAGGTTCTCGGGTCGTCTATTCCAGGGACGTACCCATCGTGGAAAAGGAAGTTCCTTAGCCTGACCATTTGTTGGAAATCCAAAGAAACAATACGAGCCTTTACGATTTCAATTGTATAACCTGTCTCCTCAGGAGGCAGCTATAGCAGGCATAATATAATGGTACCTATGCTGGCTAAGATTTATATTATACTTTCGAAATGTTTTCCACTATGCACTAATAATAATATCAAGAAGAATTTGATTTTGCGTAGTAAGCATCTTTGACTATCATAAGAAGAAATCTCCTCCAAGTCTGCGTTTGCATTGTGTGTGTGGTGGGAGGTCTTATGGTAGTTTCATTTTCCAAAAGCATTGCGAATTGACTTTAAAAAAAATTATTTTGTTGTTTATTTTAAAGAATAACTGTTTTACGATCTCACACCAGTCACCATGACTGACTCGGAGTTTATTGTTCCCTTCTAAACTCTGGGTGCCCACCAATTTCCACACGGGCAGTCTAGAGTTAAATTATCAGGATATTCTGGATATTCTGGAGCTTTGGAGATAAGTTGGATGACGAGACGTAGTATTTGTATCTGATAGTATTTATTCCGCTGTGTATTCTGTTTGAGGACAAGTTTATATAACTGTCCATTGTTGTATATGACTCTGATGATTGATGTATGTATAAACTGATAGTTCTTTGTTTTAAAAGACTAGTAATTATCTATTGTATATTGTTCCGCTGCGATATGTGAGATTCTGATATTGTTCTGTTTTCTGTTCTGATGTTGTTCTGTGTTGTTCTTCTCTTCTTTTCTTCTATCTTCTTCTTCTTCTGCCTTTTTCTTTTTCTTAAAACCCTCACTATTGGAGTTTCCGGCACTCGATTTCTCGGCAGTCGATAAAGGGAGTATCGATGTCGAATTTTCGAAAGTCAAAAAATCCGGTATGTGACAACGTCACTCAAGCTAGAGTTTGCTAAAATTTAAAGCAATAAATTTTGTTGTTTGGACAGCACGTCATGAGTTTGAAAAGGCAAGGAAACAAAAGGTCACAGTTCCGGTACTGATACGGTTACCGTTTTCGCGGATTCCACTGTTTACCGGACTTCAAAACACAGGATTGAATATACCGCAGAGATCAACATGACGAGACGATCAAAACGGTATACAGATATTAGTGGTACGATCTTCCGAACAAAAGTCGATATCGGTACGAAAATGCTGCTATTTCGTCAAAAATAAGTTCGATGGAGCTATAACAGTCCAAATTTTGAGAAACGAAATATGATGTCTTGTTCAGAAGATGATTTACAAATTTTCTATGTAAAAATATTCAGGTTTCGAAAAATATTTTGTTACCACCAATTTTTAACTGATTGAATTGAAATAGAATTACACAATAAAATTTACTTACATATTTTCTGATGAAAATTTACCATTTGCTATAATAAAATAGGCGTATTTCAAATATCAAATTTTCATTTAATTACGTTATAAAAATATTAAATTTTCCGGGTTGCTACACTGACACTGATATACGTTGCTATCCCATACGGAAAAATCCAAACGGAGCTAGAAACGTCCGAATTTCGCGAACTGGATTACGCAGTCTTATTCAGAGTGTTCAAAATAAATTTTATCATGTTGGCATATTTAGGTTTCGGAACACTTTTAAATTCAACTGTTATTAATTGATTTAAACTGAATTTCTAGCGACCGATAGAACATCTATATTATTCGACGAAAATTAGCCATTTGCTATGTCTAGATGGACGCATAGAAAATATCAAATTTCTGTCATAAAATTCTATTGTTTGTTTTAAATGGTAGATTTCAGTTTATTATATTCAATAAAATTCACCTTTATTTAATTTTAAATAAACTATATTTCAAATTAATACAATTGAATATTCATTGGTTTATAAACTCTAGTTCCATAATTTAAATGCTAATATTAACTAATGCAGTATTAAATTCTCAATTTCTCAATTTCTGAATCATTTAACTAATTAAGCCTTATTAAATTAAAATTTATATTTCTTTCCTTTTATGAAAAATCCAATTATACTAAATATTATTAACAAATTAATTTCAGTAAGTTGATATGTAAGATGAACAAAACCAAGACTAAAATTTAAATAGGTTTGAATACATAATTATACATTTATTGTTTACAAATAGATTAGAAGTTAATTTACAATTAAAACCCAATTCCAGTTAATCATACATTTATTTCATGCCTTGCACAATATTAAATCTATACAATAAGGAGACAAGAATGGATTTCAGAACAAGTGGGAGCATTCTAAAATTCCAAGGAAACCGAATCAAGGAGGAAGAGATTCAAGCACGAACGAAAGTAATTCTGTAATTAAATCTACTACATATGCTAAGTTTTGCCTAAAACCAGAGCTCTGATAACAACCGTAACATCCCGCTATTTTCAACCATTCGCATCCGCACATGTCGTACTTGAATTGCTCAAAATATCAGATTGTTAATTTAAAATTTGGCAAAACTAAGCATATACAGTAAATAAATAAACCACAGAATCACAGACACAGAGTAATATAATAATAATGCAGCGGAATAGATAAATAGTAGTTCATGAAGCTACTATATAAAAAACAGAGTTTGAAATAAAATACAACAGAATATCTCAAATACGGACTGTTGACATCTTTGAACCAATCAACTGGAAAAGCTAAAGGCTAAATCGATAGTTGGATGTCCAAGCGAAGCTCCAAATTTCAAAGGTGAGTCTCAAATGCTATATCACTCAGTCTGACCCGAGCGTAAAGCAAAATACAAAACACTTGAGTCAGAATTAACATTCTTATATCAATAAATCCAACTCAAGTGAAATATCAACTGAAATACAATTAACTTAAAGGATGTTTGGGATAACCATCCTCTAAGGATTCGTGGGACTATCTACTATGTAGAAATATACTTTATTAACAACCAAACGTCAATATAACACCGTGGTCATTTCAAAATAATTTATACTTCAAAACCAAAATATCATTTCCATTTCAAATATATATTTTTCCAAATTATTGCACTTTCAAAACAAAATTTATAATTTCATATATACCATATTTTAACTCCATTATTATTTAGTTTTGAAATATTCACTTAGAAAAATCCATTATCATTTAAATAACCTTAAATAACATTAAACTAAATATTTCCTTCGATTTATTTCAAACTTGAAATATCCATTTAATCACTTTAAATCAAAAATCAAGTTAGAAAATCATATCTTAAAACCCACAAATTCAATAAGTTTCAAATCAACTTAATTAAACAAAAAAAATCTTAATTAAATACAATTTCGAATATATTCAAATTATCTTCCCAACCTAAACTTATAAAATCATTTTAAAGATATATTTTTAAAAATACAATTTTTAAATAAATACGTATACATATTATATATAAATTAAATCAAACTTTATTAAATTAAAGCTTATTATTGAATCTACTTTATATTAAAACTTATTTATATATAAAATATTTCATATTAACTAAAACCATATATATTCCCTTTCAAAACCATAGAGACCATTTTCAAAACATTTATATATATAGACCGACGGTGTCTGTATAAAATTTTCTATCCTATGGTCAAGTGATACTGATATTTATCATTTCAATCCGTAGTTTAAATATCTACGGGTATATATCATTTCAACCCGTAATCCCACATTCAATTCAATGAAAATCGCTTGGGTTTATCATTTCAACCCATAACGATTTTCTCCTATTCTACAAGATCATTCGGGTATGTATCATGTCAACCCATAGGGAATTCTACACTAACAGGGAACATCAGAGTGATAACAGATATGATAATAATAATAACAGGCATATATCATCAATAACAATATAATATAAACAAACATGATATGGTTTCATATCTCACAGTTGAACAATTATAGATAATAGCATCTCATATTTAAATTGTCATTTCAATTGAAATCAAATTTAATAAATATAAGGACGTTAACCGTGAGTGATTGCTCACCTTTCGAGGCTGGAGAGATTCGACAAAGAAATGAGCTACGAATTCCAAAGCAACGCTAGATGGACACGAATTCGACGATCAAAGCTGATAAATAGGAATTTGACGAAATCAAGTCAGAACTGGATCAATGGAGATTGGATATATAAGTAAATTGATATAGATATAACATATAAAATTATATATATACAAAAAAAATCAATACCCAAATTTCAACACATATTAAATTAAATATATATGAATACACGTTTTCAAAAATCATTGTTTAGATAAAAACTCAGATATTAAAGTCAAACATACATATATTTATATAACTTATAAAATATATAACCCAGAACATATATGTATACACACTCTATAGCACAGACCAACCGAATATAGTTTGTAAACTTAAAATTTATGTTATACTTCAAATCTGAAATACTCAAACTATATTGAAGTTATTATAAAACTTATATATATATACATACATTCTTCACGCAAATACTTTTAGAAACACAAATTGATATTGACATTATATAAACATTTTGAATATATTACACACCCATAACCATATTAATTTTAAACACATATAAAAATGAAACAAAATATTTATAATACCCTTTAAATCAAAACAGACAGATGATAAAAACTATACTATAAGCCAATACATTTATAAACAAAAACTTGACACATATATATATGAAATGTACCACCTTTATAACTAATAGTTGATAAAATCTATAAACTCGTATAACTCTTATAAACCGTATAACTTTAAACTATATAAACTAACGTATTTCTATAAACAAATAAGCATTTGCAAACGCCAATTATATATATAAGCAGTATACCTAAATACATCTGCGACAACCCTGAATATCATATATATATATATATACACTATTCCAAAACAAAATATGTACATATATATTAAAACCCGAATTCACTTATACATACCCATAGCTGATATATAATAGTATAAACAATTAAAACTAATATATATACTTTACTAAAAGGTTACAAATATCTGAATCAAAACATATATAAACACTTTATAAGCAAAATATAGATAACAGTAATCTACAAAATATAAGTAGTATACTTATATTCTTTATAAACAAAATATATTTGTATATTGACTATAAAGGAAATTTACAAACAAAACTTTATAAGCTCGCCTATACAAATGTATATATAATTAATCTGACTTGCATATAACATATAACTTTATTAAAAAAACAATTTAGCATATATATATATATATGTAAATCAAACTAGGGCAGTTAGAAAATAACTAGTATATACAAAAGCATTGCAGGCTATATAAATAAATAAACATGTAATTTGTATATATAGAATTCAATAGATAATATGTATAAGTTATAATATATATATATATATATATATATCTTTACCAAAGTATGAGGCTCGAAAAGTGAAGCGATTGATGATGAGAAGCTGGTGCGTGGATGCCGACCAACTGAGGCAAGGGGAGGTGCGGCTCGAGGAGGCACGCAAAGATGCAGCTCGGGTTCGGTTGGGTGGTCTTGGGTGGCGCGCCTGCGGGAAGAAGAGGCGGAAGTGGATGCGTTTGTCGGGTTGTGTTGGGTAGCGACCAAGGCCGGAGAAGGTGGGGTGTGCCAGGTCGAGGGGAGTGGTTCGGTTGTCAGGTGGTGGGGTTGGCCGATTGTGGAGAGAGGAAGAAGATGAGCAGTGGAAGCAAGATTCAACAAGACAGAAAGAAGAAGAATGAACAGGCTAAAAAATGAATGCAACTTAAAATAAATAAACCAGCAAAACAAATTTATGTTGAAATAGAGGAACTCAAAACGCTGGATTCAAGGCTAATAATAAAACCGATGACCGTTGGTTTTTAACCAGTGTAAAATTTGAATGGTCACGAAACACAGATTGACTCGAACGGGTATCGATACGATTGACCGTTTCACGGTTTCCGTGACGTACCGAACTTCAAAACACAGAATTGAATATACCGTAGAGATCAGTACGACGAGGCGATCAAAACGGCATACAGATACTAGTGGTACGATCATCCGATCAAAAGTCGATATCGGTACGAAAATGATGCTATTTTGTCGAAAATAAGATCGACGGAGCAATAACAGTCCAAATTTGAAGAAACAAAATATGACGTCTTAGTCAGAATATGATTTACAAATTTTCTGTATAAAAATATTCAGGTTTAGAAAACATTTTGTTATCATCGATTTTTAACTGATTGAAATAGAATTACACAATAAAATTTACTTGCATATTTTCTGATGAAAATTTACCATTTGCTATATTAAAATAGACATATTCCAAATATCAAATTTCATTTAATTACATTATAAAACTATTAAAATTTCCGGATTGTTACACTGACACTAATATACGTTGCTATCCCGTACGGAAAAATCAAAACGGAGCTAGAAACGTCCGAATTTCGCGAAACGGATTATGCAGTCTTATTCAAAGTGTTCTAAATAAATTTTCTCATGTTGACATATTTAGGTTTCGGAACACTTTTAAATTCAACTGTTATTAACTGATTTAAACTGAATTTCTAGCGACTGATAGAACATCTATATTATTCAACGAAAATTTGCCATTTGCTATATCTAGATGGACGCATAGCAAATATCAAATTTCCGTCATAAAATTCTATTGTTTGTTTTAAATGGTAGATTTCAGTTTATTATATTCAATAAAATTCACCTTTATTTAATTTCCAAAATAAACTATATTTCAAATTAATATAATTGAATATTCATTGGTTTATAATTTCTAGTTCCTTAATAAAAATGCAAATATTAACTAATGTAGTATTTAAATTCTCAATTATTGAATCGTTTAACTAATTAAGCCTTATTAAATTAATATTTATATTTCTTTCCTTTTATGTAAAACCCAATTATACTAAATTTTATTAACAAATTAATTCCAATAGTTTGATATGTAAGATGAGCAAAAACCAAGACTAAAATTTAAATAAGTTTGAATACATAATTATACATTTATTTTTTACAAATAGATTAGAAGTTAATTTACAATTAAAACCCAATTCCAATTAATCATAAATTTATTTCATGCTTTACACAATATCAAATCTATCTAATTAAACTTTTATTAAACCATACGTTTGAAATCACATAAAATAGTTGTCACTTTATTAAATCAAAATCAGATGTTATAATTCAAAGTAAATTTTATTTAAAATCATAAATTTTTAATTTCTTATAGTATTAAATTCTAAAATTTGAATTTTCTTCTTTTTCAAAAAATACGGGTTGTTACACTCTCCCCCACTCAAAACTTTCGTCCTCGAAAAGGATCAAAGACAAGAGAAAGAGGTAGGTAGAATAGATAAATCTGAGCAGATAAGGTAGATTCAAAAGAATAGTATCAGGCATGCAAAATTAATTTAAAACCACAAAATTTCAATTTCAAATGTCAATACAAAATTCCTTTGTTGAAAATACTTTTAAAATAAAATACTTTTATATCGAAACAAATTTTCCTTTCAAAAATAATTTTATAACTCGATGTCTCACAAGTTCATCCTCGTTCTTGCAGACTCTGGCTATGCGTTAATCAGGCGCAAAGCTAGAATTCTCAAAGTACTTAGTAGACTTGTTTCAACACCCAGTGAAAATACTGGAAAAACTTTCAAAACTGATATGGAAAGTACAATCCAAACAAATCAACCGAACCGAATCATGGATCGCAGATACACAATGGTTACGCATGGGTCCCCCAGGAAACATCCGTACCTGTAAGCCGTCACAGCCTTGCGAATTTCACCATGATAACCAAAAACATATAGATCGTGGATACACAATGGTTACGCCTGGTGTAACACCCCACTCCGAGACCCACATTAGCAAAGAGTATTACAAGGTAACACCGTCTGCTAATGCAGAGAATAGAGCTGGTTAGGAGCGACCATCTATAGCCTTGTCTTAATTATCTATTGAATATGCCGACAATGCCACTTCCTACTTAAATGGATCGACATATCCAATAAATATTTAATACAAAGCCATAGGTGGCTGAGGATCTATCAGAATAAAATATAACAACTCAAATGTAATACACATCACAGAACAGTAAATCATCACATACTTTTACACATACACAGATACATCACAGAGTTTACAAAATGGTACATGTCAAGTGGTAAAGCGAACTACAATATACAGATGAGCCAATGGAATACATATCAGAGTTATAGACAAAAAGGACTACACAAAAAGCTATGACAAAAAAGAGCTAGCGGAGTAGTCCATGCGGAAGCAAAAGAGGCTAAGTCCAAAGTACCTAACCTGAAACATCTCGGTTTGACCCGAGTATAAAATACACGGGTCAGTCTAGATAAACAAATCAGTTAGATAAAGTAAATGATAATGAACATACAAGATCATAAAGTGCCACAATCATCTCCAAAAGAGATATCTAAATCATCTACCATAAGATGAATCAAAACGAGCCACATATCATCGGCAATTCAAATAACAAAGGATATCATATCCCAAAACAAGGAACAATATTACTCCCACTTGGGAGATATTCCAAAACCCGCCATATCGGCAATCATAAGCATTAGTGGAAACATATCCAAAAATCAATGCAACATAGCAAAGAATAGTGCCCCCGTAGGCAATATAAATTTCCACGGGGTAGTCGCACTCATATCGTGTGGTTCCATGTAACCATTGCCGAAAGGCGCTACTCAAGGGAAATATAATAATAAAGCATCAGAAAGTCGCACGTGCTAGGACCAGAGTCTTTATGCCAAGTACTGTTGATTTAGTGGTATCATACGCCCAGGGGCGATACACACGAAGGCTCTACTCCCACATAGGAGCAGTTGTCCACATAGACAAAGCCAATATAATACTCCCACATAGGAGTAATTGTCCACATAGACAATCAATGACCCACATAGGTCCAGTACTGGCCGCCGAAGCTAATGTGTCATAAACTCTTGGAGAGGAACCCGAAAAATGTTAACGTGAGTCCCATACCCCACGTTCGCACTAAACGGTTTACTAACCGTTAGTCAATTTCACACTCAAAGCAGTACAAAGTTCACCTCATCTCATCGGTAAACCAGACCCAAGGGTCAAAACGGTCAAACGAATAGATTATGAATTAACTGAAAAGATAAACGCACATGTTCATTGCACGTGTTTTATTTAATCATTTAATTTTCCTCCCTCTTTGCTCGAAGTGCAAAGTTGTGTGTGTTTTAAATAGAAATTTTTAAATTGGAGAAACGAGTTTTTAGTACAATTTAAAAGGAGCATTTTTATAAAAACCCGTGTACGAAGTCAAAAGGGATCATCAAAGTAAAAAAGGGATAACAACAAATTGGATCGACACGAATCGATCGAAATTGGAAAACCAAGGCAAAACAACAAATGGGCTGAGACAAGCAGGTCAGTCGACTGAACCAGTGGGTCAGTCGACTGGCCCAGAGCCTGGAAACATTTTGTTTCCAGGTCAGTCGACTGACCCAGGGTGTTAGTCGACTGACACAGGGCAAGGAATATTTGTTCCCCCAGGTCAGTCGACTGAACCCAGAGGTCAGTCGACTGATACAGGGGCAGAACGTTTTCTGCTCCTGGTTCAGTCGACTGAACCTGCTTCCTGGGCAGAATCAGTCTAGCTCCAATTGGGGCAATTGCAAAAACACGTAACGAGAGAGACGAGCGAGCGACTATGACCAAGGACTTACGTCAAGTGACAATCCAGCCTTGTGTAGCCCTCCGAAGCACACCGCTAACATGTCCAAACATCAAAGATTGGATTTTCACAAAAATTGGATTCCAAAACCAAAAATTGGACAATTCACCGAATCGATCCAAATCGAACACAAATGAACATGAATTGATGTTAGGAATTCTTACCCAACAACAACAAAAGCTATAAGCCTAGATGTGAGTTCAAAAATCTCACCTTTAAACTCAAAAACAAAGATGAGAAGCACAAACACAAGGAGAAGATCAATCACTCTTCTCTTCAATTCTACAAGCTTCAATCTAAGATCAAAACAAGTATTTTCCTAAGTTAGGGTTTAGTAATTCTCTGAAATTAAAGAGGAGAAGAGATGGAGAAGATGAAGATGGAGCTTACCTAAGCTTCTTTTGGAATTTGGAGTAAGAATTGGAGTTTTGCAATTGAATCTAGGGCTTGGAGTTTCTAATTCCTCTTCTCTTCCCCCATTTTCAGTTGTGCTAAAGAAAATGAAATGTAATGAGAATGAATGGAGAAGAGAGGGCTGAGTTAAGGTATAGAATGGGTTGGGTGAAACCCAAACCCAAAAGCCCACTAGAAAATAGCAAAATTCAACTTACTCCAAACATATCAAAGCTTATACTCAAAAAAGTCGCAAATACCATTTTGGACTCAATGGAAGTGGTCCCGAGTCCTAATTCGACCGTTTGAAAAAATTAGTTTTTCGGACCTTAATCCGATTAACGACGTTATATTTAAATAAAATATTTAAATATAAAATCGTAAAATATGCGGGTTGTTACAGATCTCTCCTCCTTAACAAAATTGCATCCACGCAATTCCTGGAGAAGAATTTGCAACAACTACATACATACAACCAAGAAGACAAGAAAAATAAGCTTGAGATAAAAAGATATTCTCACCATCACAAAGCAAAGATAGAAAACCCGGATAGGATCGCTCGATAAACTCTCTGGTTTCCCAGTACAGTCATTGGGATTAGCGGACCATTGAACTTTAATGAGCGGCACATCCTTGTTCCGAAGGTGTCTCACCTCCATGGCAAGTACGCGAATAGGCTGATGTACAATAGATAAATCTAGTGAGATCTCAAGCCCTTGCAAATCAGGGGAATCGATAACAGAATCCGATTCTCGAAGACACTTCCGAAGCTGAGAGACGTGAAACAGGTTGTGAACTCCGGATAGATGAGCTGGAAGCGAAACTCTATAAGCCACAGGGCCAATACGTTCAGTAATAGGAAATGGTCCCACAAAGTGAGGAGCCAATTTCCCTGTCACACTGAAGCGCATAACCCCTTTCAAAGGAGAAACATGAATAAAGACGAGATCACCAACCGAGAACTCAAGAGGCTTCCTACGATTATCCGCGTAGGATTTTTGGCGGCTTTGTGCCTCTTTCATTCTCTGACGAATAAGAAAAATCTTCTCAGAAGAATCATGAACAAAATCCGGGAAAAGAATAAGCTTCTCCCCAGATTCCAACCAACAAGAAGGTGATCGACATGGCCTTCCGTATAAAGCTTCGAAAGGAGCCATACCGATACTGGACTGAAAACTATTGTTGTAGGAGAATTCTACAAGGGGTAGATGATCCTCCCAACTACCTCCGAAATCAAGAATACAAATACGGAGAAGAACTTCCAAAATACGATTCACCCGTTCAGTCTGTCCATCAGACTGTCAAAAACTTGTTCGACGACGAAAATTCTATCGGTTTAGAATACCGTCGAACGAATTAATATTAAAAATAACCGCAAGCGCACGGCGTACACTTGTAGTACATGGCGAATACGGGTCGATCCGCAGGGAATTGATGATTTTAAAATTCTATTCAATCAAATTAACCAAAGTTGAAAATGTGATTAGCTACAAATGTAGAAAACTAGCAAAAAAAAATTGATAAAAATATGAGAGTGTGAAGGCAATTTAGAGATAATTCCACTCTCTAGATCATATAGTTCAACCAAATATGAAATTATGATCTCTCTTTTTTGGTCATAAGTGAATTTAAATGAGGTGTTTATTATAAGTATGGCTCATTTGTGCTATTAATTAGCTCAACATAAGCCATCAAACTATAACACAACCTTTAAACCACTTACTACTCTCATGAAAATGAAAACAAAGTTGAAAATGAAATCTATTTTAAGTATGGCCTATTAACTATTAATTAGAAATATAGACCATCAAATTTGAATTTCAAATCACTTTCTTATGCCATAATCATATTTTGATGAAGAGGCATTTGTGTTAGTGATTATTTAAGCATAGCCTATTTGGTGTCAACAATATAGGCTATCAAATTCAAAACAAAAACAACAAATTAAACCACTTCAAGCATTGTCATTAAGCACAAAAAGAAAGCTATATTATCAAAATGTTGAATCTACATGATTAGAGGCTTCATTACCCCTAAATTGAAGGGATTAGCCTCTCATATTTGTTATCAAAACAACAAATGTAGCTAGCAACATGAAAGCAAAAAGAAAGAAAAATGAAAGCTAATGGAAAAGAGAAGCTAATTAACAAGAATTAAAACTAATCTACTTTGCATGAATGTAAACTACACTACTAACATAAGAAGAGAAGAAGCATGTAAATAAAAGAGAATTAACATTGCATAAAAGAAAGAAAAATTACATGAAATAAAATGGCTAAGTAGCCATGGAAAAAGAAGAGTGAAAAGCTTTGATTTATTTCCTAAGCTAAAAACTAAGTAAGAGAGACTAAGAGAGGAGGAGGTTACATGAACATAATGGGTTATTTATACAAGCATGAAACCCTAATCCATAATTTAGGGAATGCCCAAACTACCCTCTTAGGAAGTGTGGAGGCCAAGTAATCATTAGCTTCAAATAATCCTCATTTAAGTGTACATAAAGCCATTAATTCCATAAGCATGTGCATTAGCCTCTAAATTTTACATTAAGGTAAGTGGGTAGGTAGGGTCCTCCATTATCTTCACATTGAATTATTTCCATCTTCATTTGTTCTCTTCACTCTTATGCATGCATATATCATCATGTAACCACTTGTAAAATTCACCAAATTTCCTACAAAACAACATAGAAAATTCCAAGTAAATTTTCACAATTTAATAAATGCATAAAAATGACCATTTTGCCCTTGGATGAAGATGAATATGTGACAATTTGAAATAATTTGAATTTTGGTTTAAACAAGTTAAAATTCCCGATATGATCATTTATTTAATTTAAATAGATTAAATACGGTGGTAAAAATATGCATATTTACGTGCACATCAACTGTGGATGATAAGCTGTGCTGAAATTAAGCTTTGTTCCTAAAGCTTGCTGAAGACTCTTCCAGAAATGACTGGTGAATAAAGGATCACGGTCACTCACAATCGAACTAGGAACACCGTGAAGTCTCACGATTTCCTTGATAAACAACTTAGCCAAAAGAGAAGCAGTCCTATTAGATTTAATAGGAATAAAATGACCAGATTTGGTGAGGCGATCAACAATAACCCAAATGCTAGAATGGCCCGATCTCGTATGAGGTAGGTCATTAATGAAATCCATCGAAATCTGATCCCGTTTCCACAATGGAATCTCTAGAGGCTGAAGGAGACCAGAAGGGCGCTGATGTTCAGCTTTAATACGTTGACAAGTCACGCAATTGCTCACATAACTCGCTACATCGCGCTTCATGCCTTCCCAATAATAAAGGAGATGCATATAGGCATACATCTTACTACTGCCGGGATGAATAGTATACTTAGACCGATGACAATCATGAAGAATGTCATGCCTAATCACAGAATCAGAAAGCACAACAAGATGGTCCTTCTTGCGAAGACACCCATGAAAATCAATGCTGAAATCCCGCAACGCCTCATCACGGGGTTCAGTCTCACAAAGCTGAATAAGATGCACAAGATCAGGATCACGCCGTTGAGCATCGGCAATACGATCCAATAAAGAGGGTCGAGCTTCCAAACTGAATAATACTACCTGAGAATCAGAGGATGGAGCTCGATCACGAATATCATAAAAAATATAGTCTCAAGAATATCCTATTCGACAAGCATCATAGAAACGACAGCCGAATGTCTATGACTAAGCGCATCAGCAACACGATTACCCTTACCAGGGGTATACTGGATATCAAAGTCATAGGAGGCAAGAAACTCGAGCCAACGCTGTTGCCTCATATTGAGTTCCTTCTGAGTGAACAAATACTTCAAGGATTTATGATCGGTATAGAGAACGAAGCGCTCGCCTAACAAATAGTGTCGCCAAATCTTCAAGGCGAAGACAATGGCGGCTAACTCAAGATCATGAGTGGCATAGAGAACTTCATTCGGACGCAGTTGCCTAGAAGCATAAGCAACTACCCCATCCTTCTGCATAAGCACGGCACCGAGAGCACTACCACAAGCATCGGTGTAGACAACAAGATCATGATTCCCCTTGGGAACCACAAGAATAGGAGCATTAGTGAGAAGTTCCTTCAATGTCTGAAAGGAAGCTTCACACTTGTCGGACCAAATATAACGAATGCTTTTCCGAGTAAGGCTGGTGAGAGGAAGCACAACACGAGAAAAATCCTTAATGAACCGACGGTAATAACCCGCCAATCTAAGGAAACTACGAATCTCATGAACATTCTCAGGCCTCTTCCAATTTTGAATAGCTTCGATCTTTGAGGGATCGATAGAGATGTCGTCGGAAGATACAACATGGCCTAAGAACTTAACCTTATTCTCCCAAAAATGGCACTTGGAGAATTTGGCTTAAGCGGATGGTGACGAAGAGTACTCAATACAGTTCTCAAGTGATTAGCCTGCTCAGCTTCAGACTTAGAATAAACAAGAATGTCATCAATGAACACAAGGACGAACTTATCGAGATATTCCCGGAATACTCGATTCATAAGATCAGCAAAGAAAGCAGGAGCGTTCGTCAAACCGAACGGCATAACGAGCCACTCGAAAGAACCATATCGAGTGCGAAAAGTTGTAAGGGGTATGTTATCTTCCGCGACTCAGAGCTGATGAAAACCAGTGGCAAGGTCGAGCTGAGAGAATACCTTAGCGCCACTCAATAGATCGAACATATCATCGATCCTCGGCAAAGGATACCTATTCTTGATGGTCAACTCGTTAAGCTTGCGATAGTCAATGCAGAGCCTAAGAGTTCCATCGGACTTCTTTACGAAGACGACCGCGGTACCCCACGGTGAAAAACTGGACTGAATCAACTGCTTGGACTCAAGCTCAAAAGGCTGCTTCTTGAGTTCCTCATTTTCTTTTGTAGACATCCTCGTGGGAGGACGGCCAACTGGCTTCGCGCCTGGAATGAGATCAATGCGGAACTCGATCGCCCGCTTGGGTGGCAAACCCGAAACCGGCTCAAAAACATCAGAGAAGTCACAAACAATCGGAATACGAGATATATCATCATCATCTCGTTAGTCAAGAGAATGTAAGGCCATTTCGGAATTATCCACATTCTGAAGAACAAGTGATAGTTGAGTAGACGAATCTGGATGTCGAAGATATAAAATTCTTTCGGAACAAATAATCCTGGCATCGTATCTCACTAACCAGTCCATACCCAAAATCATATCAAAATCCAAATAAGAAATAACGTGCAGATTCGCACGAAAAGAAAAGCCACATAAAACAATCTCAACATCATCACAAAGCATGCTAAGGGTTGCGGATCCCCCAATAGGATTTGCAATCCTCAACGAAGTAACCAAACAAGAAACATCCAAAGACAAATCATCGACGAGCTTTTTCTGTACGAAAGAATATGAAGCTCCCGTATCAAAAAGAACTCGTATACTACGGTCATGAAATAAAATAGAACCTTCCAAAATAGATGGAGATATACCTCTGGGCTGAGAAGGACCTCCAGAAGCCTTAGCAACATAAAGGTTGCCAGCCTTAGCACTAGCAGGAGCAGTAGGGCAGGTCGAAACACGGTGACCTTCCTTCTTGCAAAAATGACAGAAGAGAGGCTTAGGACAAGCTCGAATCATATGATCAGGAGAACCACAATTGAAACACTTCCGAATGGAAGGTGTTCCAGCAGAATGAGAGTTAGAACCAGATTCAACGGGCTTCTTCTTCTTGGAAGGAAGAAATCCCTGCTTATGAAATGGAAACTTCTTCTTATTGGGGTTCTTGCGAACCTCAACATCATCACCACTATCACACTCCTTCTCGAAGGCCTCGAGATGAAGTGCCGAATCAACCAACTCCTCAAAAGAAAGCTTAATCTGGAGCATCAAAGACTTCTTAAGATATTTGTTAAGACCAGAGACAAACTTCATATTCTTCTTATAAGAAGTGCTAATGAATTCAAGACCATACTTAGATAAGGCCTCGAATGATGCAACATATTCAGAGACGGAAGACTTCCCTTGCTTCAACTCAAGGAAGCGACGGGCTAATAAAACATTCTCAGATTCAGGAACGAATTTGAGTTCGAAGCGTTCTCGGAACTGAGTCCAAGAAAGAACAGACTCATCAAGTTCAGCTATAAGAAGCTCGTACCAATCAAGAGCACGCTCTTGCAATAAGCTAGAAGTTATAAGAACTCGATCATGGTCAGAAAGATCCATGCGAGAGAAGATACGTTCGCATGTGCGAATCCAAGCTTGGACCTCAAGAACGGACTCGGAGCCTTTGAATGGCTTTCCACCAAGACGAGAAAAATCACTGCACAAGCGTGCAAAGGCAGACTTGCGCGGAGGAGATGCACGAATAAGAGCTGGAGGCTGAGTGCTCCTAAACAACTCCAAGAACTGATCGGCCGATATATAAACACCGTCCGGATGCGAGCCATTGGATTGCCCAGCATCCGAGCGTCGTCCTTGGCCTCTTCCGACCATAAGCTGAAAGATAAGATAAGAAAACGATTATCACAAGGTAGATATCATTAATTCAAATATTGAATACTACGGAATAAAAATGCATTCCTAGACGTATTCCCAAAATTCTATCTACCCCAAAGGCATGGTGATTCAAAGATTCGTAACATTCGTACAACACTTTAATGTACCGTAATATGTGTCTCTGTTCTATGTTTATCATATTTTGTTCTGAACTCAGCTCTGATACCAAGCTGTAACGCCCCACTCCGAGACCCACATTAGCAAAGAGTATTACAAGGTAACACCGTCTGCTAATGCGGAGAATAGAGCTGGTTAGGAGCGACCATCTATAGCCTTGTCTTAATTATCTATTGAATACGCCGACAATGCCACTTCCTACTTAAATGGATCGACATATCCAATAAATATTTAATACAAAGCCATAGGTGGCTGAGGATCTATCAGAATAAAATATAACAACTCAAATGTAATACACATCACAGAACAGTAAATCATCACATACATTTACACATACACAGATACATCACAGAGTTTACAAAATGGTACATGTCAAGTGGTAAACCGAACCACAATATACAGACGAGTCAATGGAATACATATCAGAGTTATAGACAAAAAGGACTACACAAAAAGCTATGACAAAAAGGAGCTAGCGGAGTAGTCCATGCGGAAGCAAAAGAGGCTAAGTCCAAAGTACCTAACCTGAAACATCTCGGTCTAACCCGAGTATAAAATACACGGGTCAGTCTAGATAAACAAATCAGTTAGATAAAGTAAATGATAATGAACATACAAGATCATAAAGTGCCACAATCATCTCCAAAAGAGATATCCAAATCATCTACCATAAGATGAATCAAAACGAGCCACATATCATCGGCAATTCAAATAACAAAGGATATCATATCCCAAAACAAGGAACAATATTACTCCCACTTGGGAGATATTCCAAAACCCGCCATATCGGCAATCATAAGCATTAGTGGAAACATATCCAAAAATCAATGCAACATAGCAAAGAATAGTGCCCCCGTAGGCAATATAAATTTCCACGGGGTAGTCGCACTCATATCGTGTGGTTCCATGTAACCATCGTCGAAAGGCGCTACTCAAGGGAAATATAATAATAAAGCATCAGAAAGTCGCACGTGCTAGGATCAGAGTCTTTATGCCAAGTACTGTTGATTTAGTGGTATCATACGCCCAGGGGGGATACACACGAAGGCTCTACTCCCACATAGGAGCAGTTGTCCACATAGACAAAGCAAATATAATACTCCCACATAGGAGTAATTGTCCACATAGACAATCAATGACCCACATAGGTCCAGTACTGGCCGCCGAAGCTAATGTGTCATAAACTCTTGGAGAGGAACCCGAAAAATGTTAACGTGAGTCCCATACCCCACGTTCGCACTAAACGGTTTACTAACCGTTAGTCAATTTCACACTCAAAGCAGTACAAAGTTCACCTCATCTCATCGGTAAACCAGACCCAAGGGTCAAAACGGTCAAACGAATAGATTAGGCATTAACTGAAAAGATAAACACACGTGTTCATTGCACGTGTTTTATTTAATAATTAATTTTCCTCCCTCTTCGCTCGAAGTGCAAAGTTGTGTGTGTTTAAAATAGAAATTTTTAAATTGGAGAAACGAGTTTTTAGTACAATTTAAAAGGGGCATTTTTATAAAAACCCGTGTACGAAGTCAAAAGGGATCATCCAAGTCAAAAATGGGATAACAACAAATTGGATCGACACAAATCGATCGAAATTGGAAAACCAAGGCAAAACAACAAATGGGCTGAGACAAGCAGGTCAGTCGACTGAACCAGTGGGTCAGTCGACTGGCCCAGAGCCTGAAAACATTTTGTTTCCAAGTCAGTCAACTGACCCAGGGTGTCAGTCGACTGACACAGGGCAAGGAATATTTGTTCCCCCAGGTCAGTCGACTGAACCCAGAGGTCAGTCGACTGATACAGGGGCAGAACGTTTTCTGCCCCTTGGATCAGTCGATTGACCTACTGGTACAGTCGACTGAACCTGCTTCCTGGGCAAAATCAGTCTAGCCCCAATTGAGGCAATTGCAAAAACACGTAACGGGAGCGACGAGCGAGCGACTATGGCCAAGGACTTACGTCAAGCGAGAACCCAGCCTCGTGTAGCCCTCCGAAGCACACAGCTAACATGTCCAAACATCAAAGATTGGATTTTCACAAAAATTGGATTCCAAAACCAAAAATTGGACAATTCACCGAATCGATCCAAATCGAACACAAATGAACATGAATTGATGTTAGGAATTCTTACCCAACAACAACAAAAGCTATAAGCCTAGATGTGAGTTCAAAAATCTCACCTTTAAACTCAAAAACAAAGATGAGAAGCACAAACACAAGGAGAAGATCAATCACTCTTCTCTTCAATTCTACAAGCTTCAATCTAAGATCAGAACAAGTTTTTCCTAAGTTAGGGTTTAGGAATCTTCTAAAATTAAAGAGGAGAAGAGATGGAGAAGATGAAGAATGAGCTTACCTAAGCTTCCTTTGGAATTTGGAGCAAGAATTGGATTTTTGCAATTGAATCTAGGGCTTGGAGTTTCTAATTCCTCTTCTCTTCCCCCATTTTCAGTTGTGCTAAAGAAAATGAGAATGAATGGAGAGGAGAGGGCTGAGTTAAGGTATAGAATGGGTTGGGTGAAACCCAAACCCAAAAACCCACTAGAAAATAGCAAAATTCAACTTACTCCAAACATATCGAAGCTTATACTCAAAAAAGTCGCAAACGCCATTTTGGACTCAATGGAAGTGGTCCCGAGTCCTAATTCGACTGTTTGCAAAAAGTAGCTTTTTGGACCTTAATCCGATTAACGACGTTATATTTAAATAAAATATTTAAATATAAAATCGTAAAATATGCGTGTTGTTACACCTGGAGCCCCCAGGAAACATACGTACCCTTTAAGCAATCTCTGCCTTGCGGATTACGCTACTAACACGACCATATATCGCAGGTACACAATGGTTACGCCTGGATCCCCTAGGAAACATCTGTACCCATAGGCCGTCACGGCCCTGCGAATTACGCTATGCAGTCGAGTTCGTAAGACCATGGGTAACGCCATGGAATTCGAAGGACACTCGAGTATCATATCTGAAAAACCCAAATCAGAGAGAATAATATCGATAGAATGAATCCACAATGTGGCCACAAAGAGGATATCAAGCAGAAGGCACTTTCCATATCTTTACTTCGAAAATATGTATCATATAGTACCTTTTCAAATCAATTTCAATATAAATTCCATTATATATAAGATTTAATTTTCAAATCGAATACTTTCCAAAATCAAAAGTACATCAAATCACACTTATATAGACTTCGATTATATAAGATTTCGCTTTTCAAATTGAGTACCTTTCCAAATCAATAGTTTTTGAATCAACTTCATACTTATACAAATCAATTTTATATAAGTTCGATAACTCCCAAATCAAGTATTTAGTAAACAAGGTTCTCAATTTCAATCCGTTTCAATATCAGTTCAGTTTCAAAATCATATACGATTTCACCAAATTATTTCTTCCAAATTAAATATCTTCAGTTTCAAAGTTTCCAAATAATAGGTTTAGAAAATAATCCAAGTTTCCAAATCAACATAATTTAGGTCAAACGAATTCATTTCCAAAATCATCATATAAATACTGGATTTTCAATTCCAATCTATTTTTCGAAACCAAATATTTTCCTAAAAATCAATTATACCCAAAATGATTACCAAGTTTATAACCATCCCTTTAAAACCTTTAAACTATTTATTTCTATTTGAAAGATCAAATTTACCCTTTTGAAAATTGTTATTATTATATATATATATATCTAGTTTTATAAAAGATGTTACTAAGTTAAAAAAAATTAAAACTAAATTTTATTCAAAACATTTCATAACTAAATTTCATATTAGTATAATTCAAAATAGTCTTATTCATTTACTTAACAAAACAGTTTCAAACTTATTTAAATCATATTACTTCATACTTAAACATACAAAACTAAACTTATATACTTTATCAAATAATTTATACCTTTCGAAATTCCTTAGCTTTGAAAATTAAACCTTGATTTGGAAGTGTTCGAACATTCAAAATAGTCGGAGAAATTAAATTTCCAATCCAAGAGTTGGAAATCAGCAACTAATCAGTAAATCAATTTCGAAAGATAGGGTTATACCAAATCAAATCCGAAACTCGAGGACTGAACACCGGGCTTACTTCAAATCGTTTCAAATATAAATACATATATCTTTCGAATATCAAATCATACTTCGGAATTTGAAATCAAAATTGGTTTCACAAAATCAATCGCATATCAAAGCTACTAAAGTGGCCTATCCCTCACTCTAAAACTAGAAATTCAATGTCGATGATGCATGCACTCATCACCGAAATTATTCTCCAGCGACATAAGTGAGTTCTGGACTTCTATTTTCTTGAAAACTTGTTTGAAATTTCTTTGAAACCATTGAAACTCATTTGAAGTCATTTGAAACATTTCTTAGTTGGAAAATACTTTCAATAGTATCATTATATATTTTCAAAATCTTAAAACCAATTTTCAAAATACCGGAGTTCATTTCCAATTTAAAACCCTTCAATTATAAATCATTTTTATATAAATCAATTCCTTATATAATTTTAAAAATTTCAAATCCTTTCAAAACTTTAAATCCTCGTTTTAAAAAGGTATATAATCCTTATCGAAAACATTTTCACTTTTATATATATAATATAATCATACTTATCAAAATAATAATTTCGATATATAAACAATTTCTAAAATACAAACAAACCTGATTTTCAAAGGATGATTCAAGAATGGATTTCAAAACAAAGATAGAGATTCAAATTAGAGGAACTCTAATTAAAATATAATTCTGATTCGAAGATATGCTCGAACGAAGATGAGATGATTAAATTACAAAATAGAAGATGGATATACTTATATAAATCGCGGGCGACCTTAACCGGGTCAACCGTGACTTCAGGAATATGATCGATGTGGAATTCTAAGGCAAATCGACATTTATTCGCCAGAGATAGAATTCGGCATAGCAAAAGATAGAAGCATCTAAACCGAGGGTATAGAAATCTCCGGTGAATCAATGCCAATTGTAAAGGAGTTTCACCCCTTAAAAAATCATTCAAAGATTAGTGGGATCGCCGATTTTTATAGAGACCATTCGAAGTGGAGTTATGGGATGCTCCAGAATCAAAAGAATACAAATAGGGAGACAAGAATGGATTTCAGAACAAGTGGGAGCGTTCCAAAATTCCAAAGAAACCGAATCAAGGAGGAAGAGATTCAAGCATGAACGAAAGTAATTCTGTAATTAAATCTACTACATATGCTAAGTTTTGCCTAAAACCAGAGCTCTGATACCAACTGTAACATCCCGCTATTTTCAACCATTCACATACACACATGTCGGACTCTAATTGCTCAAAATATCATATTGTTAATTTAAAATTTGACAAAACTAAGCATATACAGTAAATAAATAAATCACAAAATCACAGACACAGAGTAATATAACAATAATGCAGCGGAATAGATAAATTGTAGTTCATGAAGCTACTATATAAACAACAGAGTTTGAAATAAAATACAACAGAATATCTCAAATACAGACTGATGACATCTCTGAACCAATCAACTAGAAAAGCTGAAGGCTAAATCGATAGTTGGATGCCCAAGCGAAGTTCCAAACTTCAAAGGTGAGTCTCAAATGTTGTATCACTCAGTCTTACCCGAGCGTAAAGCAAAACACAAAACACTCGAGTCAGGATTAACATTCTTATATCATAAATCCAACTCAAGTGAAATATCAACTAAAATACAATTAACTTAAAGGATGTTTGGGATAACCATCCTCTAAGGATCCGTGGGACTTTCTACTATGTAGAAATATACGTTATTAACAACCAAACGTCGTTATAACACCGTGGTTATTTCAAAATAATTTATACTTCAAAACCAAAATATCATTTCCATTTCACATATATATTTTTCCAAATTATAGCACTTTCAAAACAAAATTTATAATTTCATATATACCTTATTTTAACTCCATTATTATTTAGTTTTGAAATATTCACTTAGAAAAATCCATTATCATTTAAATGACCTAAAATTACATTAAACTAAATATTTCCTTCGATTTATTTCAAACTTGAAATATCCATTTAATCACTTTAAATCAAAAATCAAGTTAGAAAATCATATCTTAAAACCCATAAATTCAGTAAGTTTCAAATCAATTTAATTAAACAAACAAAAATTCTTAATTAAATACAATTTCGAATATATTCAAATTTATCTTCCCAACCTTAACTTATAAAATCATTTTAAAGATCAATTTTTTAAAATACAATTTTTAAATAAATACGATACGTATTATATATAAATTAAATCAAACTTTATTAAATTAAAGCTTATTATTGAATTTACTTTATATTAAAACTTATTTATATATAAAATATTTCAATATTAACTAAAACCATATATATTCCCTTTCAAAACCATAGAGACCATTTTCAAAACATTTATATATATAGACCGACGGTGTCTGTATAAAATTTTCTATCCTATGGTCAAGTGATACGGATATTTATCATTTCAATCCGTAGTTTAAATATCTACGGGTATATATCATTTCAACCCACAATCCCACATTCAATTCAATGAAAATCGCTTGGGTTTATCATTTCAACCCATAACGATTTTCTCCTATTCTACAAGATCATTCGGGTATGTATCATGTCAACCCATAGGGAATTCTACACTAACAGGGAACATCAGAGTGATAACAGATATGATAATAATAATAACAGGCATATATCATCAATAACAATATAATATAAACAAACATGATATGGTGTCATATCTCACAGGTGGACAATTACAGATAATAGCATCTCATATATAACAATTAAATAGTTAACAGTTAAATTTAGCAGCATATTTAAATTGTCGTTTCAATTGAAATCAAATTTAATAAATATAAGGACGTTAATCGTGAGTGATTGCTCACTTTCGAGGCTGCAGAGATTCGACAAAGAAATGAGCTACGAATTCCAAAGCAATGCTAGATGGACACGAATTCGACGACCAAAGCTGATAAATACGAATTTGATGAAATCAAGTCAGAACTGGATCGATGGAGATTGGATATATAAGTAAATTGATATAGATATAACATATAAAATTATATATATACAAAAAAATCAATACCCAAATTTCAACACATATTAAATTAAATATATATGTATGCATGTTTTCAAAAATCAATGTTTAGATAAAAACTCGGATATTAAAGTCAAACATACATATATTTATATAACTTATAAAATAAATAACCCAGAACATATATGTATACACACTCTATAACACAGACCAACCGAATATGGTTTGTAAACTTAAAATTTATGTTATACTTCAAATCTGAAATACTCAAACTATATTGAAGTTATTATTAAACTTATATATATACATACATTCTTCACGCATATACTTTTAGAAACACAGATTGATATTGACATTATATAAACATTTTGAATATATTACACACCCATAACTATATTAATTTTAAACACATATAAGAATGAAATAAAATATTTATAATACCCTTTAAATCAAAACGGACAGATGATAAAAACTATACTGTAAGACAATACGTTTATAAACGAAAACTTGACACATATATATGAATTGTACCACCTTTATAACTAACAGTTGATAAAATCTATAAACTCTTATAACTCTTATAAACCGTATACCTTTAAACTATATAAACTAACGTATTTCTATAAACAAACAAGCATTTGCAAACACCAATTATATATATAAGCAGTATACCTATATACATCTGCGACAACCCTGAATATCATATATATATATATATACTATTCCAAAACAAAATATGTACATATATATTAAAACCCGAATTCACTTATACATACCCATAGCTGATATATAATAGTATAAACAATTAAAACTAATATATATACTGTACTGAAAGGTTACAAATATCTGAATCAAAACATATATAAACACTTTATAAGAAAAATATAGATAACAGTAATCTACAAAATATAAGCAGTATACTTATATTCTTTATAAACAAAATATATTCGTATATTGACTATAAAGGAAATTTACAAACAAAACTTTATAAGCTCTCCTATACAAATGTATATATAACTAATCTGACTTGCATATAACATATAACTTTATAAAAAAACCAGTTTAGCATATATATATATGTGTGTGTGTGTGTAAATCATATTAGGGCAGTTATAAAATAACTAGTATATACAAAAGCATTGCAGGCTATATAAATAAATAAACATGTAATTTGTATATATATTATTCAATAGATAATATGTATAAGTTATAAAATATATATATATATATATATATATCTTTACCAAAGTATGAGGATCGAAAAGTGAAGCGATCGATGATGAGAAGCTGCTGCGTGGATGCCAACCAACTGAGGCAAGGGGAGGGGCGGCTCGGAGGAGGCACACGGAAATGCAGCTCGAGCTCGGTTGGGTGGTCTCGGGCGGTGCGCTTGTGGGAAGAAGGAGCGGTAGTGGATGCGTTTGTCGGGTTGTGTTGGGTAGCGGCCAAGGTCGGAGAAGGTGGGGCATGCCAGGTCGAGGGGAGTGATTCGGTTGTCAGGTGGTGGGGTTGGCCGATTGTGGGGAGAGGAAGAAGATGAGCGGTGGAAGCAAGATTCAACAAGACAGAAAGAAGAAGAAAGAACAGGCTAAAAAAATGAATGCAACTTTAAATAAATGAACCAACAAAACAAATTTATGTTGAAATAGAGGAACTCAAAATGCTATATTCAAGGCTAATAATAAAACCGATGACCGTTGGTTTTTAACCAGCGTAAAATTTGAATGGTCACGAAACACAGATGGACTCGAACGGGTATCGATACGATTGACCGTTTCACGGTTTCCGTGACGTACCGGACTTCAAAACACAGAATTGAATATACCGTAGAGATCAGTACGACGAGACGATCAAAATGGCATACATATATTAGTGGTACGATCATCCGATCAAAAGTCGATATCGGTACGAAAATGCTGCTATTTTTTTGAAAATAAGATCGACGGAGTAATAACAGTCCAAATTTGAAGAAACGAAATATGACGTCTCAGTCAGAATATGATTTACAAATTTTCTGTATAAAAATATTCAGGTTTGGAAAACATGTTGTTACCATCAATTTTTAACTGATTGAAATAGAATTACACAATAAAATTTACTTGCATATTTTCTGATAAAAATTTACCATTTGCTATATTAAAATAGACGTATTCCAAATATCAAATTTCATTTAATTACATTATAAAACTATTAAAATTTCCGGGTTGTTACACAGACACTGATATACGTTGCAATCCCGTACGGAAAAATCCAAACAAAGCTAGATACGTCTGAATTTCGCGAAATGGATTACGTAGTCTTATTTAGAGTGTTCTAAATAAATTTTCTCATGTTGACATATTTAGTTTTCGGAACACTTTTAAATTCTACTGTTATTAACTAATTTAAACTGAATTTCTAGCGACTGATAGAACATCTATATTATTCGATGAAAATTTGCCATTTGCTATGTCTAGATGGACGCATAGCAAATATCAAATTTCCGTCATAAAATTATATTGTTTGTTTTAAATGGTAGATTTCAGTTTATTATATTCAATAAAATTCACCTTTATTTAATTTCCAAAATAAACTTTATTTCAAATTAATATAATTGAATATTAATTGGTTTATAATTTCTAGTTCCTTAATTAAAATGCTAATATTAACTAATGCAGTATTTAAATTCTCAATTTATGAATCGTTTAACTAATTAAGCCTTATTAAATTAAAATTTATATTTCTTTCCTTTTATGTAAAACCCAATTATACTAAATTTTATTAACAAATTAATTCCAATAGGTTGATATGTAAGATGAGCAAAAACCAAGACTAAAATTTAAATAAGTTTGAATACTTAATTATACATTTATTGTTTACAAATAGATTAGAATTTAATTTACAATTAAAACCCAATTCCAGTTAATCATAAATTTATTTCATGCTTTACACAATATCAAATCTATCCAATTAAACCATACGTTTGAAATCACATAAAATAGTTGTCACTTTATTAAATCAAAATCAGATGTTATAATTCAAAGTAAATTTTATTTAAAATCATAAATTTTTAATTTCTTACCGTATTAAATTCTAAATTTTGAATTTTCTTCTTTCTCGAAAAATACGGGTCGTTACAGTTTATGAATGATTTCATGTTATTTTATAAAGTTATTTTTAACTAATATCTTATTTATCAAAGGGCTTTTACTAAAGAGTGTACTTAAAGTGGTTTACAAAAGATATGTTGAAAATGATATTTTATAAAGGATTTATAAAGGAGTTTTATAAATATTTTTGAATTAAATGAGATTTTATAAACCATTGTAGAGATTTAAAATCTAGTTTGGAAATTATAAGAGGTTTGAAATGTGAAGTGAAACTTATAAAAGTATTTTTATAAGGAATAAGTGAATGTGTTTTATAGTAAAAGATGTTTCGGGAAGGGAATTACTTGGCCATTTAGTATGAAATTTTGAAGGAGGAAAGTTTTCCAAAAGCTTTTAAGTATAAAATGGATGTAAGGGGTTTGGGGAAAAGTGTTTTAGAAAAGATCCTTTGATAAAGTTTTATAAAGTGATTTTATTAATTAAAGATTAATTAATAAAGGCTTAGAGGGTATCATATGGAATTGAATCGATGTTCGATTGTTTGTTTATTTGATAGTTAAATAACCAACTATCAAATCTGGACCAAAACGTAACTTTAGAAATATCTAGGAGAAACATGGAAATTATATGGTACAGTTACCGTCGATGGTTCTATACTGTACGTATAAATTCGTGTCGTTCTTCCGGGATAAAGGATAAGGAAATCCGTCCATAAATGGTTAGGACGTGAACTCTGCTCTTATCTTTATTTGTTTATTTCCTAAAGAAACGGGGTTGAGTGTACCGAAATTATCGATAGTTGTTTCAAAGAGACCGAGATCGGATATGTTATCCAAAAACCACTTCGATCCAATGAATGCGTTTCGAAGTGAAGACATCTGGAAGAGCATAGAATCGAAGATAGAGATGTGAAGTGCAAGGGCTAATCACTACTAATCCTGAGGGTGATTCCAAAATGGATGTAGTAGGAATAGTGCCTTCGGTTTCGTTCAGACCCAAAACAGACTTGTATGGATGAATGCTATCAGCACATTGTTATTGGAGGGCAATGAGCATTCTAAGTGTAAATTCCTTTGAAAGGTAATCGTAGCCTCAAGCTTCATTAACCGGGAATGACTGAAAATCAGGGGAGATGCAGCAAGGCTAAGTGGGTCACACCTATTAGGGTATGTTGTCACCCTTCTAAATACATCTACATATTTATGGATTGATTGTGCATGAGATCTCGATAAAAAGGGTTGCAAAGCAACCAGGGTGATGACATATTAGGTACCATCCAGTAAGGAGTAGGTCGGTCTTGTGTTGGTAGGGATCGATAGGTTCGATCTCGGTATATTTTCTAGACATATATCATGATAGTGGTATCCAGTGCCTAGTCATTGTATGGAATCCATTCTCCAATATGCGCCATACGGTTTTGATTGTGCCTAACTATGTTGAAATGTGAGATGCAAGCATTTCAGCTATTTTAATATTTTACTTTGAGTATTTAGACATTATTATAATATCAATGGATTTGATATAAAAAGTGCTTTGGTTATCGTAAGGAAGAAACCCGCCCGTGTTTATGTGCGGCGTGGTCTTACGAGATACCCTTGATTTTATAAAGAGTTTTCAAAGTAATAATTAAACTGTTTGAATTTACTCACACAAGACCCATGTCTGACCCGAAGTTTTATTTTCTTTCCCTAAAACTCTTAGGTGCCCAAATTTTCACGAGTAGCCAAGTAGTCCAGGTTTCTTACGGATGCATTTTAGAGGAGCTTGGAGCAGGTGGCTTCAACGATAGCAAGTTATGATTTTGTTTCCGCTGTATTATATGTATCTTGCATCAGTTATGTAAGGACAGGCTGTTATAACTTTCCAAGGTTAGAAATTGTATCAGTATGACTCTGATGTATCGGTTTTGAAATGACTTTGTAAAATATTATGTGATTAATATATGTTATTCTGTTGCGTTGTGAGATTCTGTGTTTTTGTTCTTAGTTCTTCTATCTTCTACCTCTCTTCTTTCACCCCTAACAATCCGTCTTTTTGTTCAATTTGAGTTGACATGTGCGGTTTATTGCCAGCTTAAACTGTATAAAAAAGTGAGTCATTACAAATACATAAAAGCTACTCCATGATTTGCTATTCACTTATGCATGTTTATTGGTAAAGCCTTGTTATTTATATAAGAAAGAATAGTTGTGTTCATTTTATATCTGAATCTTGTATATTCTTAATATTTTTCATGGTTTCCCGTTTGTGTCATCATTTCCTTGATGTGAAATTGTCAGAAATCTGATGTTCTGTATTGCTTTCTCACATTGTTAGATCTATCGTATTGGTTACTTGGAAAAGATTTAAATGTTTGGAGGCGAAGGAGAATCATTGCTAATGATAGTATAGGTTAATAAACCCTATTAAATAGAGGGGCTGGTGCCCACAGAGGCATTTGAGTTATGCTGTGACAACAATTTAACTCAATGTCACTGCGATCTACTGCAGACCATAGCGAAAGTCATGTGTGCCGCTGAGAGCCAACTGTCTACGTTTGATTTTATATCGGTAGACTGTGACACTATGGTAACATAGCGAAAGTCGTTTGTGCCGCTGAGAGCCAACAGTCTGCGTTTGATTTTATATCGGTAGACTGCGACCTATGTGGGAGAAGTTTCATTTTGACAGCGAAATCGTGTGTGCCGCTGAGAGCCAACAGTTACATGGACTTTTGCTGCGACGGCAACGTAACCCTGGAGTGTAACTGCGATCTGTTGTGGGTTCCATGCTGTCATCAGTTACATGGACTTTTGCTGCGATGGCAACGTAACCCGTGATGTAACTGTGACCATGGATGGGAGTGATGATTTCCAGAGCATTCTCACCAAAGATATTTCCTCTATTTTCAAAACTATTTCTATATTTTCATAAATTATTTTCCAATTATTTTCACTGGGTGTTGAAAACGGGTTTACCAGGTACTGATAGATTTTCAGTCTTACGCCTGATCAACGTATGACCGAATTTCTGTGAGAACGAGGATGGACTGGTTGAGACATCGAGTTATAAAAAGTATTTTTATATAAAAAAAAAAACTATTTTGATAATATTATGTAGATTTTTTAAAAAAATGTTTTGAAAAATTTAAATAAAAAGAGTTAAGAATTAAGATGTCTAAGGAATAATTTAACTGATAATCAACATTGTAATAAAATTCTTGCTTCGTTCCTTTTCGAGGACGAAAAGATTTAAAGGGGGGAGGAATGTGATAACCCGGATTTTTCGGACATCTATTAACTGAAAATTAACTGGATTGAATTAATAAAATTCTGATATATATATATGGATAGGTATATAGATGAATTTGATTTATAATAAATGCTTATTTAAATCTCCTGTTATAGTTATTGAAAATTCGATAATACTTGTTTAGTGACCTTCTTTTATAGTTATTCAATTTGGCAAAAATTTATCTTTTACAAATAAATATATTTTATATTATAATGAATATGTATATATGTATATTGTAAATAAGGCTTGTTATGGTTTAAATTCAAATATTAATTTTCAAAGCTATTAAAGATAAATTCTATATTTTACAACAACAAAGATATCATATGTATATATGTGATTATTTATTTAGTATAATTAGATTTCGAATCATTTTCTTTAAAAAAATGTATACATATATAAACATAAGAATATGATTCATAAATTAAAATGAAGTAGGGGTTTAAAACATAATTTATAAATTAAATATAAAAATGAGACAAGGATTTAAACATAAAAATACAAGTTTGTGCCAAATGTTTAATAAGTAAAATATAAATTACAAGTGTAGGCTAAAGGAAATAGATAATTTAACAAGTGTCAATTTTTTTTTAACAACTTATTTTATTTTCTTTTATATTTTTATAAACCACAATTTAGTTTATATATACATCTATCCTTGCTCTTTCCTTTCTTTTTCCTATCTTCATTTTACAAATTCAAGGAAACAAACCTGTAACATTTCAAAAACCAGAAAAGAACAAAGCCTGTAAACAAATTCAGTAAAAACTAAATCAAGGTTCAATCTATCTTCTCTGCAAATTCAAGGTTAAGGCAAAACAAATTCAAGCTTAAGCCAAGAATTCAAGTAAATCAATCTTCCAAGAGAATCAATTTCAAAGTTTTCTTCTGCAAGTTTCAAAATTTCAAAGAAATCAAAGCTTCCCAGTTTCCAAAAGTTTAATATCTGAGTTTTAAAATCTCTGCACATCATAAACCAAGTGAGTAAACTTCACTTTTATAGCTAAGTCTGTTTTATATTCTGAGGCATAATGAAGTAATGTGTGAGAATGTTTTGCATGAATGTATGAATATGCTTGCATGTATATAAGTATGAAGTTCTGTGTGCATGTCTGAGTTTGATTGAGCATGTCTCTGTTTTGTTTAAAACAAACCAAAAACTCACTCAAATTTCAATTCCTCTTCATATGAACTATATTGGATTATGGTGTTTAAAGGAAAAATGATTGTATTAGCTAAATCTTGTTTTTAAAAATGTTCATAAGTGAAATTAGAAATTAATTAACTGGGAAATAAGAAGTTACAGTAAAAAATCAAAAACAATCCAGAAATTCGACTTTCATATTTTCAAGACTTTCGTATATAATCTGATTCGTTTTTAATAACCATGAATTTTAAAGAAAGAATCAAGATTTTTAGTGAAGTATTGATCGAGAAATCAGAGGATGAACGGAATTGGTACTTTTGATAATTGCTGGTCATCGGCGTGACAAGGAAGGTCATGGTCACGGCTGGAGGAAGCCTAGGGGACGGGGATTCATGGAAAAATGCTCGCTAAATTTTTAGTTGATCGTGGCGATGGCGCGGCGAGGATCTAGGGTTTAAACCCAGCTTTTAGTCGATCGTGTTCTCGAGGCAATGGCCTCGTCAACGTCGAATCGGGCTCGACCGGGGCTGGTGAAATCGGAGCATGGATCGTTGACGAAGAGGTGAGAGTGAAGGCGAAGGTTCAGGTGGCCTGAGGCGACGGAGCAAGGCGATTAGGTTGATCGTAGTGGTGTTTCAGGTTTGGTCGAATAGCTCGTTTGCGAGTTCGTCGTCGATTCGGGTTGCTGGGTGGCCTGGGGGTTCGAGTCGATCGTCGACAAGTTGTGGAGGATGGCAGAGTTGATCGGAGTTCGTCTGATGGACTGTGCATGTGCACAGGTATCATGTATATATCTAGAGGTAATTGTGATGTTTTGGGAAGACGAAGTTTACTCGAAGTGGAACTGGGTTTGACTCGAAGAAAAAAGGAAAATGTAGGTTACTCGAAGTTGGACTCGGGTATTCCAAACATTTGGCTCGGGTTTTAGTTGAATTGAAGTAAGCAAGTTTTAATTTAAAAGAAATAACAAGTTTTAAAGTTTAAAACTTAATCAAGATTAAATAATTTATTAACCATTTCTTTAAAATAATTAATGTTTAATTAAGATGGAATTTATTAAAGGCTTGAAAAATAATTAATGTTTAACTTAAGGATTTTAGTTAAGTGGTTAATGATAATTAATTATAAGATTATTAAACAAGGTAAATGATAATTAAAGAAATCAAGATAAAATGTTTTATCTTTTAATTAATTAAGATCTTATGTTATTAATGATTTATTAATGAATATAAGTAATTAAAGGATAATTACTTGAAGAATAATTACTTAATTAAAGATTGATTAAGGTTAATTAAGTAAAATTTAAGGTTAATTAATTTAATGCTTAAGGTTAATAAATTAATGATTAAAGGTTAATTAATTTATGATTAAAGGGTTAATTAATGGTTAAAGGATAATTAATCTATGTAATTAATTAGAGAATTAATTACTTAATGTAATGATTAATTAATTAATGTAATTAATTAAAGAATAATTAAGTAATTAAAGGTTAATTAATTAATGAAAGTAATTAAGAGTTAATTAATTAATGAGTTAAATTAAAATGATTATTAATTATGTGAAATTAATCTTTCTTATGGATGGTTAAATTGTATTGAATATCTTTGATTGTTATTGACTCTGGTATGTACTTTGTAATGTTCTGTGATATGAAATGTTTTGTTGAACTATGATTAATATGAGTTATTTATCTGTAATGGAATTGTTGTGGGAATATGACATTCTGAAGTTAAATTGAATTGTTTAAACTTCAACAACTTGGCTTAAAAAGATGGAATTGAATTCGAAGAGACCGGGATCGGATATCAGCGATATCCGGAACCACTTCGATTAGTAATATATAATTCTTTATAGATTTGATATGTGAAATCAATAGGCCGGTTTGGGATAATATGGACCATTTAAACTAAGTTGGATACTTAGATATTGTTTTGTGAAAATAAGTGTTGATTATATAAGTTGTTTACTTGTAGTAAAGTACGAGTTACCCCGGGTTTAAATAAGTTCTATGGGTTGAAATTTCATGTTAGATGAGTTTACTCACGCTGGTTTCCAGCCTGACCCGGGTGTTACTTTGATGTAATGCTCGGGTCAGACCGAGTATTACAGATTTCCAGGTAAGGACGTTCTGGAGCTCAGGAGGCGAGCTGGATGGTAGGAACGTATGGAGTGTATTCCGCTGTGATATATTATAGTTGTCCAAGACATGTTAATTCTAACTGTCTAGTATATTTGTGAATGTTGTAACTCTGATGTATAAAAATGTAATTAACAAATACAGGTTTTCTTTGTATAAATGCTATTATTTGTTATTATATTTAATCCGCTGCGAATGTGAGATGTTGTGTTTTCTGTTCTTCTTTCTTCTTTCTGTTTCTTTCTTCTATCTCTTTTCTTTTTCTCCTAACTATCTGGAAATCTAAAACTTTCCTTTTGACCACATGTCAAAAATCTCAGAGATAAAGGTCTAAAAGTCGAGTGCAAAATGACCCATTTTCGAGAAGAATTTGTAGTTTTTCAAGCTTCCCGAATTTCAAAGTGCGTCAAGTTTTCAAAAGATTTCCAGTGAGTAAACGTTTTTTTTAAAGTCAAGCTTTAAACTTTTATATGTTGGTTGATTTATGGCTTGGTTTGATAGTTGAAATCTTAGTTTATTATGTGATTGCTTGTATGTGTACATTGGTTGTATGTGATGGTAATTAGACTTGAAGTTGAAATTTAAATATGGTATCATTCGGCAAGTTGTAAACTTTGTTATACGTTATGAGCTTGCTTATGTTTTGGTTGTTTCATGTGTATGTTGGGATTGACATGATTATAAGTTAGGTTGCTAGGATGGATGTCACTTTGATTTGGTTTCCGATGGAGAATCCTCGTATGGAAGAAAGATACATACTTTGGTTTTAAATCCAAATCGTTTTAAAGTTAGTGAATGGAAAGTTTGTGAGCAATATTAGTACTTGAAATTACGGGTATCCATAGCGATAGTCGTTATGGATGCAGTTTCGCGTTAAAAATTTGATTTTTGAAAAATTTGATTTTTAAACTTAAAAGTGTTTGTAAATGTTTTATAAACTTAATTATAATGTTTTAGAAAATTAATTAAGTTTTAATTACTTAAGTTTTTAATAATTAATAATTAATTAAGGATTAAACATGGTTTGATAATTATAATTAAGTGAAGATTAGTTATTAATTAATTATCTTTTAAAGTTAAGATTTATTTTAATTAAATTATTAATTAAGTTAATTAATTTTGAAATGAATTATGAGTTAATTAAATAATTTGTTTTTAATTTATAATTAATTAAATATAGGATAAACTATTGATTAATTATTAATAAAGTATTAATTATTTTTAATTATAAATCATTAAAGGTTTTTATTTATAATAAATTATTTATTGAAGGTTTAATTTATTATTTAATTTTAATTAAAGATTACTCAATTAATTAATTGAGATTAATTAATATTTAATTATTAATAAAGGTTTAATTAATGATTAATTTGGGTTTTATTAATAGTTAATTATTATTTAATTATTTAATTAAATTAAGTTAAGTTTTAATTAAAATTAATTATGATTTAAATAAGCATTTAACTTATAATTAGTTATTTTAAAAAGGGTTTTAAAGTTTTAAACCTTTGGTTTTAAAACGTAAATTGTTTTAAGGTACTTCTTTTTCCAAGATGGTTTTGAATACAAGTCATTCAGGTGTTGATACTATTAAGAAACCATATTATTCTGATGAGTTATGATGTAGATTATTGGATTTATTTATGTGGACATGTGTTAGCAAAATAAATCCCCATTTTGCTATAAATTGTTTGTTTGTTGATTGTTTGTTGTTTTTGTATGGGCAAGTGTTAGCAGAATAAATCCCCATTCTGTTATAAATTGTTTGTTTGTTTGATTGTTTGTTTGTTTGTTTGTGTGGACATGTGTAGCAGAATAAATTCCCATTCTGCTATTAATGGATTGAATTGTTTGGACATCTGTTTAGCAAGACAAATCACCATCTTGCTATAATGTTATTTGGACATGTATATGCTAGTTAGTTCATATTGACATGTTATTCCCTTATTGGATGTGAGTTGTATTTACATACATGTTGACCTATGTAAATAACTGATAAGTGAATTGGAATTGAATGATAACTTATATTAGTACCATTGGGATTGTTGAGCCTCTTTTTGAAATTATAAAGTGTGTTTTTGAAATAACCTAAATTCTTTGATCAATTTGGGTTTAAAGTTTATGTAACGACCGGATATTTTCAACCATTCGCATCTACATATGTCGGACTTGAATTGCTCAAAATGTCAGATTGTTAATTTAAATTTGGCAAAACTCAGCATATACAGTAAATAAATCAATCACAGAATCTCAGACACAGAGTAATATAATAATGCAGCGGAATAGATAAATAGTAGTTCATGAAGCTACTATATAAACAGTAGAGTTTGAATTAAAATTCAATAGAATATCTCAAATATAGTGATGACATCTCTGAACAAATCAACTAGCAAAGCTGAAAGCTGAATCGATAGTTGGATCTCCAAGCGAAGCTCCAAACTCCAAGGGTGAGTCTAAATTGTTGTATCACTCAGTCTGACCCGAGCATATAGCAAAACACAAAACACTCAAGTCAGGATTAACATTCTTATATCAATAAATCCAACTCAAGTGAAATATCAACTGAAATACAAGTAACTTAAAGGATGTTTGGGATAACCATCCTCTAAGGATCCGTGGAATTATCTACTATGTAGAAATATACGCTAATAACAACCAAACGTCATTATAACACCGTGGTCATTTCAAAGTAATTTATACTTCAAAACCAAAAATATTATTTCCATCTCAAATATATATATTTCCAAATTATAGCACTTTCAAAACTAAATTGATAATTTAATATATATCTTATTTTAACATCATTATTATTTAGTTTTGAAATATTCACTTAATAAATCCATTATCATTTAAATAACCTTAAATTACATTAAACTAAATATTTCCTTCGATTTGTTTAAACTTGAAATATCCATTTAATCACTTTAAATCAAAATCAAGTTATAAAATCATATCTTAAAACCCTCAAATTCAATAAGTTTCTAATCGATTTAATTAAACAAAATTCTTAATTAAATACAATTTCGAATAAATTCAAATTTATCATTCTAACCTTAACTTATAGAATCATTATAAAAATCTATTTTTAAAATAATTTTTTTAAAATAAATACTTAACCATATTGTATTTTACTAAATTTAAAGCTTATTAATAAATTTATTTTGTATTAAAACTTATTCATATACATAGTATTTTCAAATTTAAATAAAACCATATATATTTCCTTTCAAAACCATAGAAATCATTTTAAAATATTTATATATAGACCAACGGTGTCTGTATAAAATTTTCTATACTATGGTCAAGTGATACGGATATTTATCATTTCAATCCGTAATTTAATTTATATACGGATATATATCATTTCAACCAACAATCCCAAATTCAATGCAATCAAAATCGCTTGGGCTTATCATTTCAACCCATAACAATTTTCTCCTATTCTACAAGATCGTTCGGGTATGTATCATTTCAACCCATAGTGAATTCTATACTAACAGGGAACTAGCAGAGTGATAACAGATATAAAAATAGTAATGTAACATTTCAACAACAGAGATATATCATCGCTAACAAATTAAATAAACAATAGGATATGGTGTCATATCCCACTGGTGAACAATTTCAGATAATAGCATATCATATCTAGCAATTATAAAATTAACAGTTAAATTTAGCAGTATATTTTAATTGTCGTTTCAATTGAAATCAAATTTAATAAATATAAGAACGTTAATCGTGAGTGATTGCTCATCTTTCGAGGCTGGAGATATTTGACGATGAAATGAGTTACGAATCCAGGCACGAAATCATAACAAGGCAAGATTTGAACTCGAATCGACAAACGAAGTTGATAATTAGGAATTAATGGAAAAGAATTAGAATCATCCTGATATAACTAAAACAAAATATATATTATATCCATATATCTATTTTCTAAAATAATCATAAAATTTTAGACTCATTCTTAAAATTATATATATATATATATATATATATATTTCTAAAGGAAAACCCAATTATCAATTTTTATTATAAAAGTCAATACAAACAATTTATTATAATATACAGATAAATTATACCCTTTTAAACAACTTTATATATATAAATATATACCAACAACTTTTATACTAAACTTATATGAAATAGTATATATACTTTCAAACAGATAATAAAATTTACATATGGCAAGCAGGCTAGACACAACATAGATAAACTTATATTTTAAACTCCATACTTTACATATATATATATATATATATATATATATATGATTTTTCCTGCTAAAACTTATATACTGACACACAAGAACTAACATATAGGCTATAACTATAACTATATATATAACATACACTTTATACAAGATGCTGTACCTATGTATTTTACAGTAACTTATATATATGTATTCGTTCATAAAACTCACATAGAGAAACATATATATATATATATATATCATACATTTAAACCACAGTATCAACATATATATAAAACAGTATATATATATATATATATATTACTTAGCAAGTATGCTAATATATAAACAAACTTATATAACTTTAAAATAAAAATATATGTAATACTTACATTTATATACCTTAAAATTTAAAAACCCATACTTACACAACATTCCCAACACACACGTATAATGAAATATAAACGTAATACATGAAATATAAACAAATCAAGTTATAGAAATATCTTTTTATATATTAGTTTTCATAAAGTAGCTGAAGTGGCTGGTTTTAACTATATAAAGCTATCACAAGACAAACAAAACAAAACCCAAATATACATTATAACCGATATATACATATATCTATATATACATATATATATATATATATCAAAACAATACAAAAATACATAACCAGAGGAGAAAATGGCACGGCAGAGGCCAAGAGGGTGGAAGAAGTTGGCTGCGTTAGATCGGCATGAGGCAGGGAAGATCTGGCGAAGGTCGGCCATGGTGAAGCGTAGTTGACGAAGGCCAGCGGAGGGGTAAGAAGCAAGAGGAGAAAGGGTGGTCTCGGCAGTCGCGTTGAAGGCGGGTTTGAAGTGGATCGGAGATGAAGTCGGGGCGAGAGAGAGGCGAAGGGGTTTTGGGCTGCGCATGTGGTTATGCGTGGGGAGGTTTAAGGAGGAAGAGGCCGAAGCTTGGCCTAAGCATGGTGGGTGATTGGGAAGTTGCTAGAGCAGGTTACAGAAGTTTGATAAAACTTTGTATACTATTATATATTTTCTTCCTTTATACTGAGAATGAAAACAAAGAGGAAGGGAAATGGACCATTGTAAAATAAATAGAATTGATGGCAATGGTAATAGCTGGCTACAGATAATAATGAAGAGATATATATAATTTATATTTTTGTTTCAACGGTAGAGCGGAAATGACGGAGAATTTGAAAGGGACATAAAGTGAATATATGTGAAAGTTAATGCAAAGGCAACGGTCACTGAAGCTAGAGTTAGCTAAAATTTAAAGCAATAAATTTTGTTGTTTGGACAACACGTCATGAGTTTGAAAAGGCAAGGAAACAAAAGGCCACGGATCCGGTACCAATACGGTAATCGGTTTCGCGGATTCCGCTATTTACCAGACTTCAAAACACAGGATTGAATATACCTCAGAGATCAGCATGACGAAACGATCAAAATGGTATACAGATATTAGTGGTACGATCATCCGATCAAAAGTCGATATCGGTACGAAAATACTTCTATTTCGTCGAAAATAAGATCGACGCAGCTATAACAGTCCAAATTTTGAGAAACGAAATATGACGTCTTGTTCAGAAGATGATTTACAAATTTCCTATTTAAAAATATTCAGGTTTGGAAAAATATTTTGTTACCATCAATTTTTAACTGATTGAAATTGAAATAGAATTACATAATAAAATTTACTTGCATATTTTCTGATGAAAATTTACCATTTGCTATAATAAAATAGACATATTTCAAATATCAAATTTTCATATAATTACGTTATAAAACTATTAGAATTTCCAGGTTGCTATACTGACACTGATATACGTTGCTATCCCGTACGGAAAAATCCAAACGGAGCTAGAAAAGTCCGAATTTTGCGAAACGGATTACGTAGACTTACTCAGAGTGTTCTAAATAAATTTTCTCATGTTGACATATTTAGGTTTCGGAACACTTTTAAATTCAACTGTTATTAACTGATTTAAACTGAATTTCTAGCGACTGATAGAACATCTATATTATTCGACGAAAATTGGCCATTTGCTATGTCCAGATGGACGCATAGCAAATATCAAATTTCCATCATAAAATTCTATTGTTTGTTTTAAATGGTAGATTTCAGTTTATTATATTCAATAAAATTCACCTTTATTTAATTTCATATAAACTATATTTCAAATTAATATAATTGAATATTCATTAGTTTATAAACTCTAGTTCCTTAATTAAAATGCTAATATTAACTAATGCAGTATTAAATTCTCAACTTCTCAATTTCTGAATCATTTAACTAATTAAGCCTTATTAAATTAAAATTTATATTTCTTTCCTTTTATGAAAAATCCAATTATACTAAATTTTATTAACAAATTAATTTCAATAAGTTGATATGTAAGATGAACAAAACCAAGACTAAAATTTAAATAGGTTTGAATACATAATTATACATTTATTGTTTACAAATAGATTAGAAGTTAATTTACAATTAAAACCCAATTCCAGTTAATCATACATTTATTTCATGCTTTACACAATATTAAATCTATCCAATTAAACTTTGTATTAAACCATACGTTTGAAATCGCATAAAATAGTTGTCCCTTTATTAAATCAAAACAGATGTTACAATTCAAAGTAAATTTTATTTAAAATCCTAAATTTATAATTTCTTACCGTATTAAATTCTAAATTTTGAATTTTCTTCTTTCTTGAAAAATACGGGTCGTTACACTCTCCCCCACACAAAACTTTTCATCCTCGAAAAGGAACGAAGATAGGAGAAAAAGGTAAGCAGAATAGATAAAGCTGAGCAGATAAGGTAGATTCAAAAGAATAGTATCAGGCATGCAAAATTAATTTAAAACCACAAAATTTCAATTTCAAATGTTAATACAAAATTTCTTTGTTGAAAATACTTTTATTATAAAATACTTTTATATCGAAACAAATTTTCCTTTCGAAAATACTTTTATAACTCGATGTCTCAACAAATTTATCCTCGTTCTTGCAGACTCTGGCCATGAGTTGATCAGGCGCAAAGCTAGAATTCTCCAAGTACTTAGTAGACCTGTTTCAACACCTAGTGAAAAATACTGGAAAAACTTTCAAAACCGATATGGAAAGTACAATTCAAACAATTCAACCGAACCAAACCATGGATCGTAGATACACAATGGTTACACTTGGGTCCCCTAGGAAACATCCGTACCTGTAAGCCGTCACGGACTTGCGAATTTCGCCATGATAACAAAAAAAACTATAGACCGCGGATACACAATGGTTACGCCTGGATCCCCAGGAAACATCCGTACCCTTTAAGCAATCTCTGCCTTGCGGATTACGCTACTAAAACGACCATAGATCGCAGATACACAATGGTTACGCCTGGATCCCCCAGGAAACATCCATACCCATAGGCCGTCACGGCCCTGCGAATTACGCTATGCAGTTGAGTTCGTAAGACCATGGGTAACGCCATGGAATTCGAAGGACACTCGAGTATCATATCCGAAAAACCCAAATCAGAGAGAATAATATCGATAGAATGAATCCTAAATGTGGCCACAAAGAGGATATCAAGCAGAAGGCACATTCCATATCTTTACTTTGAAAGTATGTATCATATAGTACCCTTTCAAATCAATTTCAAATATCATACTTATATAAATTCCATTATATATAAGATTTCATTTTCAAATCGAATACTTTCCAAAATCAAAAGTATATCAAATCACACTTATATAGACTTCGATTATATAAGATTTCGCTTTTCAAATTGAGTATCTTTCCAAATCAATAGTTTTCGAATCAACTTCATACTTATACAAATCAATTTTATATAAGTTCGATAACTCCCAAATCAAGTATTTAGTAAAACAAGGTTCTCAATTTCAATTCGTTTCAATATCAGTTCAGTTTAAAAATCATATACGATTTCACGAAATTATTTCTTCCAAATTAAATATCTTCAGTTTCAAAGTTTCCAAATAACACTACTACAAAACAGGTCATTTGCATCGGTTGTTCACCCCCCTGTTGCATCAGTTCTACAACCGATGCACATGCAACCGATGTAATAAACTAATTTTTTTTGCACCGGTTGTAAAACCGATGCAAATAGTCATCTTTTGCATCGGTTGTCGGTAAAAACTGATGCAACATAAGATCTTTGGCTTAAAACCAGTCCCTTATATTGCACCGGTTGACCGTAACAACCGATGCAACAAGGCATTTTTTGCATCGGTTGTTACTGTCAACCGGTGCAACATTATGGCAATTGGCTTTAAAAAGTCTCCTATTTTGTATCGGTTATTTCTAGATTATTGCATATCATAACAAAACAATTATTGCATGAAATATTATAGTCATTTAAAATCAAATTGGACGACAAATACATATTGAATAAGGTAATACCAAATAAATATATTTCACTTATAGTGTTCATAATCCATATAAAATAGTGATTCATACATTCACTACAATTCAGATCTTTAGTACAAGTAATATGTCTAGATTGTTAAGTACCCTAATACACCAACGCTTCCACCATCATTCTCAACAACTACTTTGATCCAAAACAAGAACCTGAGTTAAAATAATAGATATGAGGTCAATGAAAAAAATGTATTTGAAGTTAAGTATTCAATACCGAGTCGCTAGCCTTGAATAAACAGATGAACAAAATTGCATATGTAGCTCATAAAATAAATCAAGTATAACTATACCTTCCACTGTACCAACGTATCAACAGCAACATCAAATATTTCACTGCAATTTTCAACAAATTCAAACATCATTTCCTTCTACCATATCATTTCCTTCCACCATATCCCGCTACCTATCATCAACCTTCCACTGTCACCCTACCACTGCTGCTACATTGTCTACTGCTTTACATTGCCTGCCTGACTCTGATCATCTTCCTCCTGCCTACAGCACTCCACACTGACAGCCACTCAACTGCATTTCATCACTGCCTATCACCAGATCCCTTCATTTATATCAAAACTGCTCCTACATACCCACTGCTACATCAAACTATACTACATACAGTTCCACACCATCACCAGTTCAACTAACAGTTGCCACATTCTCAAAATACTCACTGTCATACTTCAAAACCACATCATCACATAACCAGTTCAAACATCAACCATAAAACCACCCAACATCACCACAAAACTGACTACTTCCATTAATTCAACTGTTCGACCTCATTGCCATTTCATACCACTATGTTACATAACCTGCCATACTTCAACACTGACTGCTACTTCAAACTCACCACTGCCCTGAACATCAAACCAAACACATGATTACTTCTGCCTACTACCATCATTCAAAACATACTGTTACAACAATCACAATAGTTACAACAGTCACAACTGTCTTACAAACAACCCTACAACCCTCTCTCCTCTTATCATATTGCACTACTGATCATCATCACAACACAATCCCCTGATCAAACCACTTCAACATCTCCATATCACTGCCATAATTGCTACCTTGCTCGCCCATCAACACCTGATCCTCCCCTCCTCTCTGTGACAAATTCTGCCATACCACTAAAACCATATAGCTTCCTTCATTCCACATAGCCAACCTTACTTCATCTCCTCCTATATCACTACAATCCATTCACCATTCTACTTGCTTCACCACAACATCCTCTGTCACAACATATACAAGTTTACACCCCTGCCATTCTCCATTTGCTTAACTGCAATCAAAACATTACTGCCTTAACCTCCCCACAGCTATAACAGCAACCTCTTCACACAAAAAATTAGTGCTCATAAACATACATTCACCAGTGCTTCAAATTCTTTCAACCGCTACTAGAAATTCATTACCCCTACCGCTACAATACTTCCTCCACTAACCTGCTCCATCAAAATTACAGCCTAATCATCTGCAACTCACTACATATACCCATCGAAAACTACATTGTCAATCTCTTCACCAAAACTACTGACTATTAACAAATTACTCAAAGTGTATCAGTAAAAGCAGTCCATCCAGCCACTTGCAAACAAATTCCTTCCACTGTAGTGCCTTGCTTCGACCACCAAATTACACTGTCAAGCATCCTTTGCTATAAACTACATACTGCTCCATCCCCCCAGCTTGCCATCCACTACAGCAACCAATTCATCCAAAGTCCCCAATCCCCTCTAACCAGCAACCTCGTTGATCACCACTGCAAATCACAACCAACTGCTACCCAAATCACCATCTGCTACCCAAACCGCCTCCATCACAAGTATTTGCGTTAGCTTTATAAATAGACCATATGGGAAAATAAAACAGCTGAAAGTGGACAAATAACTATATAACTATACTACAGTGGAGATTTATGCAATGATATCTTATTGAGTGAGAAAATCAAAGATAGAGAGTGTTTGTTAGATGATGGAAAATATAACATCACTTTTCTATGAAAATATCTACTGCAAGTACGTGGAATATTTGGAAGCAGTAGACTTCGCTATAATACCTATAGTGGCAGAATGGAATAGGAATTGAAAAGAGTTAATTTACAGTATTAGGCTTCAAATATTCAAAATTCGCAGCATAGTTAAATTGCTAGATTATAAGACAGTGTGATGTTCATATGACAGGATGATGTGAAACACAGAAAAATAATCAGACAAAAAGATGTGTACATACCAGATCCACTGCCACAAAGGAAAGCAAGCCCTTAACCAACAAGCTTTTGTTTTAAAAATAACTGAAATAAAGGCACAGTTCATTAGTGGGGAATATATTTCCAGGGAAACAGTCCATGGGAGAGAAAAAAATTAGCACACAAAATACACAAAGCATCATATAGCAATATAGTTTGATTTAGAAATAATGACAATGTTACCTCGAAACCAGAAAAGGCATTGCGAGCTCTTAAGTCGACCGTGCTTTTTATCGTCGCATCATTGACAGAGCAAAGAAATGCATCTGGCTATAGCGAACAATTCATAAATGGGAAACAACTTTCTTAAAGGTGAAAACTGAAGACATTGTATTATAAAGAAATGCTAACCATATATGCAGCGACAACAAAAATAACTTACTGGTCAAACAATGTCAGATACATGAGACACTGTGGTTTCTTATGCAGCTCCAAGATAAAGCACACGTGCACTAGGCTTCTAATCAAAGGACATAAAACTCAGAATAATCATTACAAGACAAGCATAGTTAAATAAAAAAAAAGCATCTAAACAAGAGGTAAATCAAAAGATAGTTATCAATTACTCTGAGGATCCAATGCATATAATTGTTACAGAAAACTAAGGATAGACTTTATATTTGGAGGAGGAAGAACCTTACAATATAAATCCTATCAAAGCCACTTAAAATAGCTGCAGCCAGCTTTGATCTAAACGTATTCCAAACCCTATATTCAATCTTTGTTCCATCCTCATTCTGCAATTCCAAAGAAAATAAAAATAAATAAATAACACACATTATGTCCCTTAAACACTGGTACAAGCTAACATAAAGAACTATTAAAACCTGCTACACACATTATACAATATCCCAACATACAAATCATGTATTCATTGCAATTCAGAGACAAATGACACGGTTAAGGCGAATAAAAAACCTAAAAGCGACTAATAAGTACCTACACGTATATATGTTTTTCACCACACAGACTCTCCCCAGCAACCATATTTTTAGTGCAGAGAGCATCTTCCTTGCCTTTGGCAATGAAAACCCAATCGTGCTTATGCGGCTGAACTACAACCTTGTTTCCTCCTTTCATTCCTCCACCACAACCACCTCCGCGGCCCCTACCTCCTCTTCCTGCACCGCACCCACCTGCTCCTCTGCCTCTTCCATTTATAAAGATAAGACTGAGTATTTATATACACAAAATATGTTTTCATTTAAGAATAAAAGTGATATTTGAATGGATTGAATGGGAAAGATGGAAAGGGGGAGAGGGATTTAGGGTTTTTGGAGTGAAGGACGAAAAGAACGCGGTGAAAATGAGAGGGAATCATTTAGCGCTAACTTTTCATCAAAAATTTCAACGTGGGAATAGTATTTTTGCACCGGTTGTAAATAAAACTGACGCAACTAACACTATTTGCATCGGTATATTTTCTTCGGTTGTCGATGATAACCGATGCAAATTGTATTTTTGTACTATCTACTGCTTTTCACATACCAAATGCATCGGTTGTTAAAACGTAACCGATGCAAATACTTCTATTTGCATCGGTTGTGGTAACAACCGATGCAAATGAGGCGAAGCAACATGCGTATTTTGTACTAGTGTAATAGGTTTAGAAAATAATCCAAGTTTCGAAATCAACATAATTTAGGTCAAACGAATTCATTTCCAAAATCATCATATAAATACTGGATTTTCAATTCCAATCTATTTTTCAAAACCAAATATTTTCCTAAAAATCAATTATACCCAAAATGATTACCAAGTTTACAACCATCCCTTTAAAACCTTTAAACTCTTTATTTCTATTTGAAAGATCAAATTTACCCTTTTGAAAATTATTATTATTATTATTATTATTATATATATATAGTTTTATAAAAGATGTTACTAAGTTAAAAACATTTAAAACTAAATTTTATTCAAAACATTTCAAAACTAAATTTCATATTAGTATAATTCAAAATAGTCTTATTCATTAACTTAACAAAACAGTTACAAACTTATTTAAATCATATTACTTCATACTTAAACATACAAAACTAAACTTATATACTTTATCAAATAATTTATACCTTTTGAAATTCCCTTAGCTTTGAAAATTAAACCTTGATTTGGAAGTATTCGAACATTCAAAATAGTCGGAGAAATCAAATTTCCAATCCAAGAGTTGGAAATCAGCAACTAATCAGTAAATCAATTTCGAAAGATAGGGTTATACCGAATCAAATCCAAAACTCGAGGACTGATCACCGGGATTACTTTAAATTGTTTCAAATATAAATACATATATCTTTTGAATATCAAATCATACTTCGGAATTTGAAATCAAAATTGGTTTCACAAAATCAATTGCATAGGAAAGCTACTAAAGTGGCCTATCCCTCACTCTGAAACTTGAAAATCAATGTCGATGATGCGTGCACTCATTACCGAAATTATTCTCCAGTGATATAAGTGAGTTCTGGACTTCTATTTTCTTGAAAACTTCTTTGAAATTTCTTCGAAATCATTGAAACTCATTTGAGGTCATTTGAAACATTTCTTATTCGGAAAATACTTTCAATCGTATCATTATATATTTTCAAAATCTTAAAACAAATTTTCAAAATATCGGAGTTTAATCTCTAAAATTTCCAATTTAAAACCCTTCAGTTATAAATCATTTTTATATAAATCAATTCCTTATATTATTTTTAAAATTTCAAATCCTTTCAAAACTTTAAATCCTCGTTCTAAAAGGGTATATAATCCTTATCGAAAACATTTTCACTTTTATATATATAATATAATCATACTTATCAAAATAATAATTTCGATATATAAACAATTTCTAAAATACAAACAAACCTGATTTTCAAAGGATGATTCAAGAATGGATTTCAAAACAAAGATAGAGATTCAAATTAGAGGAACTCTAATTAAAATAGAATTCTGATTCGAAGATAGACTCGTACGAAGATGAGATGATTAAATTACAAAATAGAAGATAGATATACTTATATAAATCACGGGCGACCTTAAACGGGTCAACCGTGACTTCAGGAATATGATCGATGCGGGATTCTAAGGCAAATCGACATTTGATCACCAGAGATTTAATTCGGGCACAACAAAAGATAGCAGCATTGTAAACCGAGGATACAAAATCTTCGGTGAATTAATACTTGTTGTAAAGGAGTTTTCACCCCTTTACAAATCATTTAGTGGAGCTATGGGATGCTCCAGGATAAAAGAATTTGGATAGGGGAAAACAAGAATGGATTTTGGAACCGAGGGAAACGTTCCAAAATTCAAAAGAAACTGAGTCAAAGAGGAAGAGATTCAAGCTCGAACAAAAGCGGTTCCGTAACTAAATCTACTTCATATGCTAAGTTTGGCCTAAAAACCAGAGCTCTGATACCAACTGCAACGACCGGATATTTTCAATCATTCGCATCTACATATGTCGGACTTGAATTGCTCAAAATATCAGATTGTTAATTTAAATTTGGCAAAACTCAGCATATACAGTAAGTAAATCAATCACAGAATCACAGACACAGAGTAATATAATAATGCAGCGGAATAGATAAATAGTAGTTCATGAAGCTAATATATAAACAGCAGAGTTTGAATTAAAATACAACAGAATATCTCAAATACAGTGATGACATCTCTGAACAAATCAACTGGAAAAGCTGAAAGCTGAATCGATAGTTGGATCTCCAAGCGAAGCTCCAAACTCCAAGGGTGAGTCTAAATTGCTGTATCACTCAGTCTGACCCGAGCGTAAAGCAAAACACAAGACACTCGAGTCAGGATTAACATTCTTATATCAATAAATCCAACTCAAGTGAAATATCAACTGAAGTACAAGTAACTTAAAGGATGTTTGGGATAACCATCCTCTAAGGATCCGTGGAATTATCTACTATGTAGAAATATACGCTATTAATAACCAAACGTCATTATAACACCATGGTCATTTCAAAGTAATTTATACTTCAAAACCAAAAATATCATTTCCATCTCAAATATATATATTTCCAAATTATAGCACTTTCAAAACTAAATTGATAATTTCATATATATCTTATTTAACATCATTATTATTTAGTTTTGAAATATTCACTTAATAAATCCATTATCATTTAAATAACCTTAAATTACATTAAACTAAATATTTCCTTCGATTTGTTTAAACTTGAAATATCCATTTAACCACTTTAAATCAAAATCAAGTTATAAAAACATATCTTAAAACCCTCAAATTCAATAAGTTTCAAATCGATTTAATTAAAAAAATTCTTAATTAAATACAATTTCGAATAAATTCAAATTTATCATTCCAACCTTAACTTATAGAATCATTAAAAAAATCTGTTTTTAAAATAATTTTTTTTAAATAAATACTTAACCATATTGTATTTTACTTAAATCAAACTTTACTAAATTTAAAGCTTATTATTAAATTTATTTTGTATTAAAACTTATTCATATACATAATATTTTCATATTTAAATAAAACCATATATATTTTCGTTCAAAACCATAGAAATCATTTTAAAATATTTATATATAGACCAACGGTGTCTGTATAAAAATTTCTATCCTATGGTCAAGTGATACAGATATTTATCATTTCAATCCGTAATTTAATTTATATACGGATATATATCATTTTAACCCACAATCCCAAATTCAATCCAATCAAAATCGCTTGGGTTTATCATTTCAACCCATAACGATTTTTTCCTATTCTACAAGATCGTTCAGGTATGTATCATTTCAACCCATATGGACTTCTATACTAATAGGGAACTTGCAGAGTGATAACAGATATAAAAATAATAATATAACATTTCAACAACAGAGATATATCATCGCTAACAAATTAAATAAACAATAGGATATGGTGTCATATCCCACAAGTGAACAATTTCAGATAATAGCATATCATATCTAGCAATTATAAAATTAACAGTTAAATTTAGCAGTATATTTCAATTGTCGTTTTAATTGAAATCAAATTTGATAAATATAAGAACGTTAATCATGAGTGATTGCTCACCTTTCGAGGCTAGAGATATTTGACGATGAAATGAGTTACGAATCCAGGCATGAAATCATAACAAGGCAAGATTTGAACTCGAATCGACAAACGAAGCTGATAATTAGGAATTAATGGAAAAGAATCAGAATCACCCTGATATAACTAAAACAAAATATATATTATATCCATATATCTATTTTCTAAAATAATCATAAAATTTTAGACTCATTCTTAAAATAATATATATATATATATATTTCTAAAGGAAAACCCAATTATCAATTTTTATTATAAAAGTCAATAAAAACAATTTATTATAATATACAGATAACTTATACCCTTTTAAACAACTTTATATATATAAATATATACCAACAACTTTTATACTAAACTTATATGAACTAGTATATATACATTCAAACAGATAATAAAATTTACATATGGTAAGCAGACTAGACACAACATAGATAAACTTATATTTTAAACTCCATACTTTACATATACATATATATATACAAGTATGGTGGCACGTCCGTTGGACGTGTGCAAAGAAGGAAGTGACGTAGTTTGTCTTTGTTAAAAACACCGTTTGTAAGATTTTTTGGATCATACAGCATGATTTGAAGTATACATAATGTTGCATGTATTTATGTATATACATTGACAAAAATCAATTATTAACCAAAAAGAAAATGAGACTAAGTTATTTTTGAAAATAGTAAAACAGGATAATGAAAGTGATAAACTATCATACAACATAATGTAACACATTTACATACAGTAATGGAAAACACTTATCTACTTTCAATTTTTTGAGTTTCAGTCATCAACCATGTGCTTTATAGCCTTTTGTATTCCGTATAGCTTTATAGCTGTTTGTCCTCTTCTGTCAACAGGAACGTTGACATTTTTTGCAATAGAATAATACATATGTATTAATATTACTTTGTTTAAAAACATTTTTTTTAAATATAATTAATAGCCTTTCGCAGAAAGTTGCCTTATTTTAAATGGCAGTAATGGCCACTTTCATTATTATCTCTTCATTTGTGTTAATTGTTATCATCTAAATTGTCAAACTTTGCATGCCAAGACTTACTAATAAATTGAAAAGTAGATTTTATAATTCAAATAAAACGCATCAGTATCAAAGCATAGCATCTTTTCTTTAAACTATCAAATTTCATGTAAAATGCTCATAAGCAAAAGAAATACAGCTAATTACGTTACACTTTCTTCTTTTATATTTCCCGTAACTTTCTTCAACTGGAGAAAAAAAAGAAAGAAGAGAAACTGCTAAGTTTATATAATTCAGAAACGACAGCTAAAGTAAAAGACAATAAAAGGAGCGATTGTCTTTATAAAAAGGATTTGCCATTGTAGCTAGCAGTCATGTGCTCCTTGAAGCAACAAATATTAATCTAAAAGAAATACAGCTAATTGATTAATTAGAGGTATAATACATGCCTCGTTTATTCACGTGAATTAGCAGCTATCACAATCACTGTTCCATGTGACCCAACTTAGCCTTCTTCTTTAGCCCCTTATTTTTAATTAATCAATCACCCTTTATCCATGGATTAAATATTTAGACATGTTATTAGCATCTTTTTCATCACTGGAATGGTTTGTTTGTTCGTAGGTGGTGTAGATCTGAGACCAAACTGCGCGTTATAGGTTCCCAAAATTACCATGAATCATATTCTTCGTTTAGTAAAGTATAAAATGTCAAAACTTGAATTCAAAAAATAAATAGTAGTGGAGACTAATATATGCTTTTATGGCTTGGTTAACTTGTGCAGTACAGTGTGGCAAACAAAGTTCATGTGTCCTTTTGCATTTTCAAGATTAAAGTAAGAAATCATTAAATTAGGGGAAGGAATTATGTGCATGGCTTGTTCCGTGTAGAGTAGAGATGCATTTATTAATTAGCGTATAAATCAACAATGATAAGAATATATATATATAAATATAATATGAAAATGAATAGCAAGTAATGGATGGATGGAACCCAGGTCATCTGCGTTGGTGTGAAAAAGAATGCGAAGTTAAAAATGGTCCCAATGTAGATCGATTGTATGGTCCCAACATCCACTCCATACCACTTCACATACAACAAACAACCAACTTCACATACAACGGTCATCCACTTCTGCCTACTTACCCAAAATTACTGCAAATATCCCTTTGCCACCATTTCTACTTCATCCTGACATCACCACCTCTGCCAGCCTCCACAGCAACAACAACATTGCTTGCTCTTCACCTTCTCCACCTTTGACATCCTCAACAACAAAACACCCCACAGTCAATGACCTCAAAACTCCACAACCCAAACAGCAACCTCCCCACTACAAACCGTTACACACTTTACCGCCTATCCATACATAACATCATCATCTCGCTTCATCTCTATCCATCCATAACACCATAACATTTCACTGCAAACTCCACATTCCTGTCCATCTCTAATCACTGCCATTTCAACTTTTTCCATCTATCACTTCTGCCCATCACCTAACTGCCACTACGGCTATCATCTGCATCAGCTACATCACTGACCACCATCTTGCAGTACTTCTGCCTAGCTACTTCATCAACAAAACCAACAACTACAACTCCTCTGTAATTTCAGCCACCAAACTTCGCCACCATCATCTGTTGCATATCATCACTGCCTTATTGTGAAAAATAATGCGAAGTTAAAAATGGTCCCAATGTAGACCGAGCCTATAAAAGTGCTTGGTAAGGAACGCACCATCCACAATTTGATAACATCTTCTTTTTCTTCATAGCTCTTTGTATCTTTGTTTCTTTTCATGGTTTTCTTGGTTTCAATGGGATGTCACAGATGTTCTAAATGCTTTCTTAATGGATCAGCATAGATTTTCTTTAAACATGCCTGCATGGACAATAGTTTCAATCAATAAATAAGTTAACTTGGAGTATCGTGACTATATGTACTTCTCAAATTGCATAGTTCATAGCTAGACAGATAACCATTTTGATTATTATTATTTTTCTTTTTATATTTTAACTAAAGGTATGATGATTTAATATCATTCAAGGTCATAGATCAATAGGTTTATGAGTACTAAACTAATGTTCTAGGATAAATTTAATCAACTCATTTGATTTTAAAATATGAACCACTACGAAATACCAAGTGGTTGATAATTTGGCATTGTTCATGCAGCAACACCTATTGGTGATTGTAGGAAGTGGGAAAATTATAAAAAGATAAAAAGAAACAACCTAATTCACAGATGATATTAATGTTCATATCCACCACACAAAAAACTATGTTAAAAACATATATTAAATGCTAAATGGAGTGTACCTTTGCTTTGTATATTTGAAGGACAATCAATGTTGTTCCCGACTCCATTTCAGACTATATATATTTTTTGTTATGTTACTTCATTCTTTAATAATGATTTCCATTTTAAAACATTCTTAACATCTGCTTTAACAGTTTGAACGTAAACATATCTCTTCAGCAAGATTCTCGATTTGAGGTTCTTCTCCTCCAATCTTAGCTCTATCTATTGCACTTCTTTTCCGAACTTTTGCTAGCTCCCAAGTGCAAACCACTATAATAGCCTGTAAAGAAGAGAAAGAAGATTAGTATCCAACTTAGAATATAAGTACACCTAATTTCAACTTAGTTATTCTCTCCATCTTTAGTAAGTTTGTATGAAAAAAAATAACATGGATAAGTAATATATTTTTAATAAATATATATATAAACTTAATGTACACAACAATTTAAGAAAAAAAACAATCAACCTGAATACAACAAATTAAAGAAATGTTGAAAATCAATAAGAGGATGCATTTTTAATCTAACGCATGGTATATGACCTTATATATCAACCATTCCATGTTCTTTTCTTAATGTTTTCGTTTATTTTCATATTCATATTTCATTTTTTTCTCATGCAAGTCATATGATTTTACATACCGTTTGTTCCATTTTTCAATTTTTGAAATAACATAGTGTGATGTTTGTAGTTGAAAACCATGAATATATATTATACAAATATGCAAAACTTCAATAAGTAAAATTATAGAATGATGATGAGTTCCATTAACTTGGTAAACAACATTAGTGGTAATGATAATTTTGATTTATAAAATCAGTAATCTACTAAATATAATGGATCTAACCATAATTCTGTTAATTATCTAGTAAATAAATGATTAAAGATAATGCATCGAATCATTGATTTCCTTCCATTGAAGAATACACACTTAAATATAGTTTTTGTAAGGGCTTTAATAAGTCAATTACTAAATAAAGAAATATTTCAAAAATATGATATCTAGAGCCCTTACATGGGAAGGTAAAATGAAGAAAACCTGCTTTGATTAGTTTCTAAGAGTACCAAAAAGTAGCCAAATCTAAATTCCACATCACGCTTATCTGATTTATTGTGGTGTCAAATACAGAATCTACGTCACAATTATAATTATTATTTTACAGTTAGCTAATAGAATACACAGTGAATCATATTAGTAATCAATTTTTGGTACATGCAACATAAAATATTATTAGGCTTCACTTTTCAAGTATATGCTTTACATCAAGTTATATTATGTCAGCAACCCTTTAACGCAATAGGAGCAGGTACACGTATTCTACTCGTATTAATGCCAACCTAAACCCCACATAATAAATTATGAATGAATGTACTAATAATAGTATAAGCGAAACAGAGAGACTCAGAATGAGTTTACCTCTGCACCAAGTCCAAATCGAGCTCCATCATAGAAACGTGTGCCTGCATTATGGAAGACAACAACACTGTCCTGCATTTCCAGACCTGCATATCATCTCAGAATTATTTATCTTCTTTTGCTATTGGAATGGATGTGGGAAACTTTAGTTGGTTGGAAATTTTAGAAATCATGGTTTGTTAGTTACCATAAAACATAATGTAGTTTAATACAGAAGAAGATTCATAGGTCATAAAAAACAAAGAAAAGATGTAAATCAAACTTTAATAAACAGCGCCAACCTTTTCTCCTTCAATTAAATACTTTTTTGTGGAAGCCCTCCGTTGCTTTTCAAATTCATAGCGATCAATTTAATCATTGTGGTTCGACATGCAGTTCAATTTTCAAAACTATGTATACGACGAAGGTCCATGAAAATGAAACCAAAGTACAGTGGGGTTATGATGACTGTCCAGTTAGGTCCCCTCACTGACTAAATTTGCTAGGTCTATCTTCACCACCTCTCTAGTTTCAACATGAACTGCTTAACTTTTCATGATGGAGTAAGTCCATAAATGCATCTTATAATATGAATGTAAACATAAGAAATAAGATACTGGGATGCCATAAAATTATAGGTTCCCAACCATAAAGAATCTTTAAAAAAGTGGTGGAAATTTATCTCATACTTACAATTTGAGTTGAAATCCCCAACCAATAAGTCCAATTTTCTTTACAAATCTTCATAGATGCACATGGCTACAAATGAAACAAATCTCCTCCTCCATTTACAGTATTCTGCTCGTTTGAAACAACTTTACTTGATAAAACTCATCACAAAATAGCAATAATTAAATAGAGCAAAAATCATTACATTATTTAGTTATTTGAACAGTAAAAAGTGGTCTTCATTACTACTATTGCAATAGAACTAAGTTAGAGAAAGGAATAAACAAAATTATAATCTTTAAATCAACTGTGGTATACCTGTAAATAGATTTACATCACAAATCTCACCATGCTAGCTCTAACAACCTACAGAAACAAAGATCCAACATAATTCAGAAAGTTTTAGTGGTATATTTAAGTCAATGGATAAAATGAGGGTGAAGAAAGTAAAAAATGCAGGAATGAGATCAAGATACTTAAATTTAATTAGTACGGTATTCAGTTTTTGGCCCTACTACTGCTTACCTAATGTTGAGTACACTTTCGAGGCAGTGGCATTATCCTAAAACGTGGCAATAATCCGACGAATGGATAACTCGAATTACATAGGTAAATGGAGTCGACCGCTTCATCCAAAACTCAGATGAATAAGACCGACCGCCTCATCCAAAACTCTAAACAATACCGTCATTCATACTCTTTTTCTTCATTAGAACGAAGCCCTATCTCTTCCCAAACTCATTTTCGTCCAAATTCTTTTGCTTTCCAAACTTGATGTTGTCCGCTTCTTGTTCATCAATCATGGAGATTGATCTGATTCTTCGTGATGCCATGAAATTGCTGTAAGTTTGAAGAAAGTTAAAGTTATGGTTTTTCAGTGAAGCAGATGAGGATTAAATTGAAGCAATTGATTGATTAAGAAGTTAGAATCACCTTTGAAGAGAAATAAAATAAAGATAGATGGGGGAATGCAGAAGAAAAGTTGGAGTCGGTTGCTGTTTGTGGGGAAATGGGAACGTGGATTTCCACTCAACACGATGAGTACATGGATGTCAAAGACTAAAATGTACTGCAACAGATTTTGTTGCTATAGATCATGGATGGGTATTTTTGGAAATGCCAAAAAGGCTTCACTTTGACCGCTTTGACCAGGGTTTTGCATTATAGTATAGATATGTAACAACCCGCATATTTATCGATTTTATATTTAAATATTTTATTTAAATATTTCATCGTTTGTCAGATTTTAGTCCGAAAAACTACTTTTTGCAAACAGTCGAATTGGGACTCGAGATCACCCCCATTGAGTCCAAAATTACGTTTGAGATCTTTTTGAGTGTAAACTTCGATATGTTTGGAGTAAGTCGAATTTTGCTACTTTTTCTATTGGGTTTTGAGTTTGGGTTCAGCCCACTAGCCAACTTAATACCCCAAACTGAAACCCCCCTCTTCATTCACTCCCTCTTCCTCCACTTTTCAGTTCTAAGAAGATTAATGGAGGAGAAGAAAAAGAATTAAAACTCCAAGCCCTAGTTTCTCTTGCAATCTCAAATTCTTACTCCAAATTCAAAGAGAACCCATTGGTAAGCTTCATCTCCTTCTTCTCCAACTCTTTCTCTTTCCAATTTCAGTTTATTTCCTAAACCTAAATTTGGGAAATGCTTGTTTTGATCTTAGTTGGAGCTTCTTATGTTGAGAGTGAAGAGTAATTGCTCTTGACATTGCTTCAAAGCTTCTTCTTCATTTGTTTGGGTTCAAAGGTGAGATTTTTATCTCACATCTAAGTCAATAATTATCTTCGATTGTTAGGTATGAATTCCTAACACTTATCCTTGTGCAATTCCTTAGTCAATGTTGCTCGACCGATCGTTATCGATGTCGTTTGGCCATTTTTTGGCCTAGGTTCAGGGAATGCCCTGAATAACAGTTTCAGACGTCTGAATCAAAATTTCAGACGTCTGAATTGGTTCGTTTTGAACCAGAAAAGGAATAGGCTAAAAAGTGCCTATTTCAGACGTCTGAAATCTAGGATTCAGACGTCTGAATTCTGTTTTGGAAAATAGTTTATTTTCCAGATTCAGACGTCTGAATTCTTGATCTCAGACGTCTGAATCTGCTGTGTTTTGCCTATTTGCCTTTTTAGCTTGAATTTCCAACCCCGTATAACTCTACGTAGGCAATCTTATCCGAAAACCATTCAACAGAACTTCTTACTTTGATGGTTTTGGGAATTGATTTCTTTGGATTTTATTCACGTCTTCGAATGTGAACTTTTATAATTGATTGTTTCTACAATCACTTCTATGACTTGTCACTTTAAAAATATAAAGGTTTCAATACTAGTAGTAAATATCAAAACTCTATCATCAAAACGATTTCAACTCTATTTTCAATATCAAACTCGTTTATAAAACTGTTTTCCAATCTACTAGTATATACAAACCTTTACCTCATTCGTATGAGAAAATATAATTAAACGGCTTAGCAAAACAAGTGGTATGAAACGCTTGCGTTTACTTCGTCGGTTAATTTATGGACTTGTTCGATTGAATCTCTTGTGACAATTTTCTAGTGCAGATCTACAATTTGTTCGTAAATATTTGAGTTAAGCAAGTGGTTATGGGACATGAAGCTAAACTCTTATATTTACTAGCTTAGTGTAATCGACACTTCCTTATGATCATGATGATCATTCTTGTGATTTAGACTAGCGATTGAGCGATGTCTCTTTGTTTGCGAGGTTAGACTAGACACCATTTGTGTGATTTCGATTCACACATATCTCTTTATCTTCAAGGTTAGTCTATACCTCATTGGTGTGATTTCGATTCACACATATTGAAACTCTTGTGACAATTTCCTAGTGCAGATCTACAATCTGTTTGTAAATATTTGATTTAAGCAAGTGGTTATGGGACATGAAGCTAAACTCTTATATTTACTAGCTTAGTGTAATCGACACTTCTTTATGATCGATGATGATCATTTTATGGTTTAGACTAGCAATGTGCGATGTCTCTTTGTCCATGTGAAGGACTGTACTTCATTTTATTGAGCTTCGACTCAATCAGGAGGAGCTTTGGCTCAAAGTCCGCAATGGGGGACTATACCCAGTCAGGAGGAGCTTCGGCGCAAAGTCCGCAATGGGGGACTATACCCAGTCAGGAGGAGCTTCGGCTCATCAGGAGGAGCTTCGGCTCAAAGTCCGCAATGGGGGACTATACCCAGTCAGGAGGAGCTTCGGCTCATCAGGAGGAGCTTCGGCTCAAAGTCCGCAATGGGGGACTATACCCAGTCAGGAGGAGCTTCGGCTCATCAGGAGGAGCTTCGGCTCAAAGTCCGCAATGGGGGACTATACCCAGTCAGGAGCTCCGGCTCATTTTCATAGGATTGGCCATCCTCTTTTCTTGTGATTTCTGGATTTCTCATTGTGATTTCTGGAATTTTATGTTTCACCACCTTTTCAGTTGGCATTGATATGTATGTCATTTATTGTGGCTTGGTGAATTAAATAAAGAATATGACATTCTTTTTATGCTATGAGATTCTTGAGATTTTGTATGACTTTCGTGATTTTATAATGTATACTTATCACAGTATGACTTTATTGTTATCATACGTTTTATTATCATATCTCATATTCTATCTCATTTTATCTGATAATTATAGCTAGACTGATCCGTTTATTATTTTCTTCTTAAATAATACTCGGGTCAGACTGAGATTTTACAGGTGCTTCCTCATGACTTCCTATCTGGAACCATCATCTGACTTTTGGCTAACTACTCTAGTTTAGTAGTTTTTGTTGTATGCATTTGAGATTAGACTCTATGTTGTGTACTTATTCTTTTGTGTAGCACGTGATGCTACTCTTTTGTATTATCGTGGATCTTTCTGACCACTACTCTGATGTACACTTTCATGTGTTGTATATTTATTCATATCTTCTTCCGCCTTTGTGATATGGATGTCTGTGACTGATTTATGTTATGTTTATTTCTATATTTGTTTCCGAAGATTATATATAGCCACCGTGTGATAGCTTTGTGTTTGTATCGGTATGTCGGATTTCCTCTTTAAAAGATATGCATTCTATTCTATCTGACATATCGGTGCTCGCACAAAGAAGATACACGGATGGTCGCTCCTCAACAGCCTTATTCTCCGTGCTAATTGACAGTACTACCTCGTAGTGTTCTTGGTTCGCGTGGGATATAGAGGTGGGGCGTCACAAGATATATATATGTATGTATGATTTGCCCTGCTAAAACTTATATATTGACACACAAGAACTAACATATAGGCTATAACTATAACTATATATATAACATACACTTTATACAAGATGTTGTACCTATGTATTTTACAATAACTTATATATATGTATCCGTTCATAAAACTCACATAGAGAAACATATATATATATATATATATATATATCATACATTTAAACCACAGTATCAACATATATATAAAACAGTATATATATATATATATATATTATTTAGCAAGTATGCTAATATATAAACAAACTTATTTAACTTTAAAATAAAATATATGTAATACTTACATCTATATACCTTAAAATTTAAAAACCCATACTTACATCAACATTCCCAACACACACGTATAATGAAATATAAACGTAATACATGAAATATAAACAAATCAAGTTATAGAAATATCTTTATATATATTAGTTTTCATAAAGTAGCTGTAGTGGCTGGTTTTAACAAAATAAAGCTATCACAAGACAAACAAAACAAAACCCAAATATACATTATAACCGATATATACATATATCTATATATACATATATATATATATATCAAAACAATACAAAAATACATAACCAGAGAAGAAAATGGCACGACAGAGGCCAAGAGGGTGGAAGAAGTTGGCTGCGTGAGATCGGCATGAGGCAGGGAAGATCTGGCGAAGGTCGGCCATGGTGGAAGCGTAGCTGACAAAGGCCAGCGGAGGGGTATGAAGCAAGAGGAGAAAGGGTGGTCTCGGCAGTCGCGTGGAAGGCAGGTTTGAAGTGGATCGGAGATGAAGTCGGGGCGAGAGAGAGGCGGAGGGGTTTAGGGCTGCGCGTGTGGTTATGCAAGGGGTGGTTTGAGGAGGAAGAGGCCGAAGCTTGGCCTAAGCATGGTTGGTGATTGGGAAGTTGCTAGAGCTGGTTATAGAAGTTTGATAAAACTTTGTATACTATTATATATTTTCTTCCTTTATACTGAGAATGAAAACAAAGAGGAAGGGAAATGGATAATTGTAAAATAAATAGAATTAATGGCAATGGTAACAGCTGGCTACAGATAATAATGCAGAGATATATATAATTTATATTTTTGTTTCAACAGTAGAGAGGAAATGACGGAGAATTTGAAAGGGACATAAAAGTGAATATATGTGAAAGTTAATGCAAAGGCAACGTCACTGTAACGACCCTGAATTTTGAACAAATTAAATTGAAAATATTTAATTAATTTTAAATATTTGAACGGTAATTTAATTTGAATTCCCGAATATAACTTTGAAACTGGCGATTAAATTTTAAAATTTAATCTATTGAATTGAATAAAAATTTGAATCTTTAATTCTAAGCTGAAGAAAAATATTTCGAAAGCTTGTAAAATTTATATTGATAATATTGAAAATAACAGAAGCTTCAGAATCGAATTTGGGAGTGAATTGTTCAGTTTGAAATTAAATCGTTCGAATCGAATTTAAAAATAGCCGTTCGAGGCGCAGTCTCGGAATTCGACGAAACCAGTTCCATTGGGTCCGTAATATTGAATTATTACCGAATTTCAAATTTCGTATTAAACGGAGTTGCCGTGTGATCGTACGATAGGCAAACGTATTGAATCTTTATCGAATTTAAATTTAAAATTTAAATTTTAAATAATTAGTCAACATACACACGTTCATCCCTTCAACCCCGCCTTAATTTTCGCCTAAACACACGATACAAAAATCGTGTAACCCATGCTCTTTCAATTTTAAAATAACCATTATCCTTCGTCAGTTCAAATCAATTCACAAACGAAATAAAAATGGTAGATGATAAAGAAAAAATTGCGAATCTATGTCTCCCCTCCTCAAATTAAAACTGCGTGCCTTCTTCCCCTTTTATTTTCAATCGTATTCGAAAAAATTATATACGAAATCAGAAATCGAATTCGATTTTTAACAGAGGCCGCTGTTCGCGAATCATTCATCGCGAGTTTGTCGTCGTGATTTGCGGGGGGTAGGGCGTGCGACTACGAGGCGTTCGCGAATTCGAAGGGGAGGATGAAGGCGTGCGGCGACGTGGTCGCTGATGTGAGCGCGACTGGAGGGGATTCGCGAATCTCGTGGAGCAGTTCGTATCAATCGAAATTGATGGTGGGCGACGCGATCTGGATGGGTGGCAGCGGCGATTCAGGGATATGCTTGGAAGCTTGCGATCGAGTAAGGGGGGCTCGTGTTGAGGTCGCGATTGAAGGAGGAGGGCGACATCTCGAGGCGATGTCTGGTGGCACTGGCGAGTAGATGGGTGGTCAGCGGCAGACCGGTGGTGGAGTTTGGGTTCATCGAGGGTGTTTTCGAGTTTGAATTCGCAGTGAGGTATTAAGCATACTGCAGTTTTTTTGTTCTTCATTTTCCATCCTGATTTAATAAATATAAATATATATGTGTGCATATATATAAAGATAAAAGAAATTAAATTCTATAAGGTTTAAAATAGAAGCTTTTTAATAGACAGTTTAAAGAGGATAATGAATACAATTTACTAGTTTGTATTAAGATAATTTATTTAGGTGATTACCTCGTTCAAATTACTTATAAAAATTATTTTAGTTTCTAGGAATTATTTATCTTAGGAAAATTAGTTAAAATTTATTATTAAGTAATCGGAGAAGTAATTGGTTGTGTAGGGTAACTAATTAAATGGTAGTTAACTGTTTGACTGTTTTGAATATTGATAAATTATCTAAATTGTTATACAAGGTCGAATAAAGTCAAGGAAACAAATTGGATTCGAAAATGGGATTGCAAAGATAAATAAAGCTAAGGTGAGATTTTTCTCACTCGATTTAAAAGTGGATTTTGCAGTTATTGATTGTTTGATTGCTGTTTGTATTAGATATAGTAGGATATATATCTATATATAGCAATATATACATATTGGCATATGTATATATTGGATTGATGATTTCCCGCCTCGTATAGCGGATGAGACCCTATTGCGCCGTTAGTAAGCGGATTTTTATAAAACCCATATACCGCGATAATTCCGTACTGGAGCGGAATTGGTATTGTGCTAACGTCTTTGGATGCAGGGAAACAGGTTGGAGGGATCCAACTGGACCCCTCACATTGATTGAATTTATTTCTACTGTGATGTGATAATCGGTGAATGATTATTGATGTTATTGAATTGATGTCTGGAAATTGTTTGAAAGCTAAAATTTAGCTGAATGGATGTTTGATATCATTGGATTCCAAAAATAAATGAGATTGGATTTTTGAAATCAAAATAGAAATTTTTAAGTAAATAAATTTTTAGAAGTTGAATAATTTCGAAGAAAAGAATTTAAAAGTATAAAAGCTGATTTTTATAATCTTATTGAATAAATTCCAGAATAAAGTGAAAATGCTAAATAAATGGATTTCATAAAACAGTGATTATAAATTGAAGAAATTAATTTAAATTTGGATTTTTAAATAGATTGAAAGAGATAAAGAAATTTATTTTCTTTAAAAGGAATTTATTTAGAAAAGAAATAAGTGGGAAGTCCAATTAGAAATTTAATTGCAAATTGAAACGAATTTGGAAAAAGAATGAAATTTATAGATGTATAAATTGTGAAGTTAAAAAGGATGAAATTTATAGATGTATAAATCGGGAAGTTAAAATGAATGAAATTGTAGAATAGAAGATTTATAAGAAATTAACTTATAGATTGGATTTTTGCCTTCAAATGAAATATTGATCAAATTTGTTAATAAAGGAGATTTACAAATCGAAGTTGTTATAAAGTAGGAATAGAATTTATAAACGTTGTTTTATAAATTCGAAATCAATTGAACTTGATAAATTTAAATATAGAAGGTTATTAAAGTAGATATATTCGCGATTTTGGATAGCGAATTTCTATTGAAATGAAAATGTGTAGAAATGATTGGAATTGGGTTAAATGAAGTATATTCACGATTTTGGACAGTGAATATATTTTTAAGTAAAAATGGTTATGTTTGGGAAAGCGATATTATAAATGAAGTTAATTGTTTTAAAAGATGTTTTAAAACGTGTTAAATATCGAAACCATAGATTTCAACAATTATTGTTGAAATAGACGATTTCGAAAAATAAGGAAATGGCGGACTAAAACACTGTTGTTATAGTAAATAATTTCCGAAAGGAAATGTTTTATATAGTATTGGGATTTACATATCTATCTTAAAATTCGAATCCCTATACTAGTGATTTTGAGTCGTTCGTAACGATGTTTTACGTAACATTCGTTTTGACTCAAATAAATGTGTTTAAAGAGAATGATTTCCTTAAAGAATGAATATATACTTAATATTGATTTAAGTATATCGAATATTTTCAAATGTTGAAAATAAATGATTTGTGGAATACTTATTTTTAAATAAGTGTGGAAATGCTTTTCCAATATGAAATGAACTGTTTTGAGATTTTATCTTCAAAGATAAAAAGAAATGTGGGAATTGATTTGAAATTGTTTTCAAACGGTTAAGTGTGGAAATTCTATATCTAGTAAAGATATTTTTGAAAATAAATAATTTGGAAAATTATTTGGAATCTGATGATGTTGCGCATCTTTATTGATAGTTAAATAACCGACTATCAATAATTACCTTGAATATGGTATTTGTTGTGAATTGGATGAATTTGAATGCCACACTTATTTTTAAATAATCGCTCACTATTCGGGTTAGCCGGGAAAGGACCATGGGGTCGTATAACCCATTCCGAATATGTGATACGTCGTTATGAATTGCATTCGAAGACCGGTGTTGAAGACCGGATATTTTTTAAAACGGAAGGATTACCGTCGAGTTACTCTACATCGGCTGATCTCTGATTTAGAGGTTTTATCACCCTTAGTGACGGGAAGTCCGGACGTGATTAGAAATTTATCCGGAAATGCAAGGGCTTCGTGAGAAGTGCCTTCGGTTCTGTTCGATCCCGGAACAGACTTGTATGGATTGTGTGTCTGACGTTACAATTTGAGATATAAAGCTGATTTCTTTCAAATACATTTCTGTTGGTGGCGGAGAATTTATTCTCTTAGCTTAACACCCTTCTCTGAGACGTACGAGCTCAGAGGTTATGTAGTTGAAATCTATCAGCGATATACTCCCAATTTGGTAACGTGGCATACTGAGTGTTGCTGTGAAGTGATCAGTGTTTGATCATTTGCGATATGATCATTTGATTGATCTTATATCTTTGTGATCATAGGTTGATCATTTTTGTTTGACCCGAAGCAGGGCTTTGTAGAAAGCGTAGCTTTGTGGACGAGACTTCGTCGAGCCTCACACCCCGGAAATGGTCGAAACAGGAAGGATGCGGCAAGGTTCTAGGGAGTAGCGCCCCTTAGTGTATGTCATTCCTTCTGGATAAAGGTGGTATCATGGTATGGAGCCCAGATACTTAACCTCTGTGGTTACTGCATTATTTTTACTATGTGGTTTGTTGGAAATCGGGGATCCTCGGGAAGATCGGTGACGATTGGGGGATGGCATACGCGTGTCAGTAGTTACCTATTTTTGCAGAGGTAACCCGGCCTTGTGTTGGCAGAGATCCGATTAGGTTCTCGGGTCGTCTATTCCAGGGACGTACCCATCGTGGAAAAGGAAGTTCCTTAGCCTGACCATTTGTTGGAAATCCAAAGAAACAATACGAGCCTTTACGATTTCAATTGTATAACCTGTCTCCTCAGGAGGCAGCTATAGCAGGCATAATATAATGGTACCTATGCTGGCTAAGATTTATATTATACTTTCGAAATGTTTTCCACTATGCACTAATAATAATATCAAGAAGAATTTGATTTTGCGTAGTAAGCATCTTTGACTATCATAAGAAGAAATCTCCTCCAAGTCTGCGTTTGCATTGTGTGTGTGGTGGGAGGTCTTATGGTAGTTTCATTTTCCAAAAGCATTGCGAATTGACTTTAAAAAAAATTATTTTGTTGTTTATTTTAAAGAATAACTGTTTTACGATCTCACACCAGTCACCATGACTGACTCGGAGTTTATTGTTCCCTTCTAAACTCTGGGTGCCCACCAATTTCCACACGGGCAGTCTAGAGTTAAATTATCAGGATATTCTGGAGCTTTGGAGATAAGCTGGATGACGAGACGTAGTATTTGTATCTGATAGTATTTATTCCGCTGTGTATTCTGTATGAGGACAAGTTTATATAACTGTTCATTGTTGTATATGACTCTGATGATTGATGTATGTATAAACTGATAGTTCTTTGTTTTAAAAGACTAGTAATTATCTATTGTATATTGTTCCGCTGCGATATGTGAGATTCTGATATTGTTCTGTTTTCTGTTCTGATGTTGTTCTGTGTTGTTCTTCTCTTCTTTTCTTCTATCTTCTTCTTCTTCTGCATTTTTCTTTTTCTTAAAACCCTCACTATTGGAGTTTCCGGCACTCGATTTCTCGGCAGTCGATAAAGGGAGTATCGATGTCGAATTTTCGAAAGTCGAAAAATCCGGTATGTGACAGCGTGGTATCAGAGCATATGGTTAAGCGACAACCCTGCTCTGTTGGGTGTTACTCATTAGAGATAGAGTCAGCAGTACTCTAGAATGAGTTGAGTGTAATAATAGATATGAGCGCGTATTTGTTAGTGAATATAAAAATGTTTTATATTGTGTTTGCTTATCCGTTGAGATGTTTATGAATTTTGGTCGGTATGTGGGACGCCATATTATCGATAGGGATTTCTAAACACTTAAACGAGGCAAGACGACATAGTATCATTTTAAATAGGGTGAATGAAATAATTTTGCCCAAAACTATTTTTGTATAAGAAAAGAAATGATTTTCTATGAATTATCATAGTATATGGATGTTTGGTTGTTAGGAAAGTGATAATATTGAAATGTTATCATTATTATATGAAATTGAATACGAAATGGAAATTGTAACTCCAAAGTTAAAAAAATAAATTCACATACGAATGAAATTTAAGAATATAAATTATAAATGTGAATTGTAATTTAAAACGGAATTCCAGAGAAGTTTTTGAAAATGTTTTGAAAAGAATTTGAAAATTTTGGTGATTTGGAAAGTTTAAATTCTTTTTGATTTGAAAATGAATTTCAAAGGTTTTGAAAAAATGTTCTGAAGAGATGAAAGCTCTAAACTCTTTTCGGTCGCTGGAAAATAACTTCGGTAATGACTGCAGCATTATCGATGTTCATTTTCGGGTTTCCAAAAGAGAAATTGCTGCCAAGTTGTTTTAAATGAAAGTTGTTTGGAAAATTGAGTTTTGTTTTGAAAATTCAAAAGATAAATTTGAATTGTTTTCAAAATGGTTTTGAAAGGTTGAAAAGACTCTGGCATACTTAATAAGAATATTTATGGAATATTATTGAATTGATAACTTATACAAATAGAAATTGTTAATGCAAAATATGTAAATGTGATTGGAATTAAAGTTCATTAACAAATGAAATCTATAAATGTGAATTGAAAGTATAAGGAAATAAATTCATATATGAATAAAATGGTGGATATAAATTGTAAAAGAATTTATAAATAAAAATAAAATTCCTTAATGAAATGGAATTGTGAATGTGAATGTGTAAATGATTGTATAAATCAAGATGTAAATAAATTGATAACTTATAGAATATTTGAAATCTGATTGGAATGAAATTCAAATTGAAGACGAATAAATTAGTAAATAAAACTAATTTAGAATAGTATAGTTATCAACTAAAGATAAAAGATGAGATTGAATTCAAATGGAATTTTTGAAATGTAAAATTGAACGAAAAAGAATATGTAACTTCAATAGCGAATTTAGAGATGATATAAGCGATTTATATTGAAAATTTTGTAATAGAATTTGCAAAATGATTTGAATATGTGTAACTAGATATTATGGCTAGTAGGACATACAGGTGTTATAAAAGGAATTGGAATTGAATTGCAAAGATAAATTTGAATTGCTCGACAAAAGGTAAGTATTTCAATTCGAATATGAGATTTGATGACTTATTTCTCTAGCCGCTTGGCTTTTTCTTTTTCTTTTTGAAATCTGAGAGTCCGTAGGGACGTTTTGTAGTCGTACCGTATTAGCCGCGCAAAGGAGACGCTGGCGAAATTTTTCGGAAATTTAGGGTGTTAGAAAATTTTTGAGAAATTTTGAAAGTTTAAAATTTGAATTTAAACTCGAATTTGAATTTTGAAGAAAACAATGATGTTTGAAAACTATGAAAGGTTTAGAAATTTAGTTGAATTGATAACGAATCTTTAGTAGGAAGATTTGTTTTGGAAAATTTGATAAAACTATTAGATGTTGGAAAAATAGTAGACGAGTTAAGGACCTTTCTTTCTAACTTGTAATTTCGGGACAAAATTCTTTTAAGGAGGGAAGTCTGTAACGACCCTGAATTTTGAACAAATTAAATTGAAAATATTTAATTAATTTTAAATATTTGAACGGTAATTTAATTTGAATTCCCGAATATAACTTTGAAACTGGCGATTAAATTTTAAAATTTAATCTATTGAATTGAATAAAAAATTGAATCTTTAATTCTGAGCTGAAGAAAAATATTTTGAAAGCTTGTAAAATTTATATTGATAATATTGAAAATAACAGAAGCTTCAGAATCGAATTTGGGAGTGAATTGTTCAATTTGAAATTAAATCGTTCGAATCGAATTTAAAAATAGCCGTTCGAGGTGCAGTCTCGGAATTCGACGAAACCAGTTCCATTGGGTCCGTAATATTGAATTATTACCGGATTTCAAATTTCGTATTAAACGGAGTTGCCGTGTGATCGTACGATAGGCAAACGCATTGAATCTTTATCGAATTTAAATTTAAAATTTAAATTTTAAATAATTAGTCAACATACACACGTTCATCCCTTCAACCCCGCCTTAATTTTCACCTAAACACACGATACAAAAATCGTGTAACCCATGCTCTTTCAATTTTAAAATAACCGTCTTCCTTCGTCGGTTCAAATCAATTCACAAACGAAATAAAAATGGTAGATGATAAAGAAAAAATTGCGAATCTATGTCTCCCCTCCTCAAATTAAAACTGCGTGCCTCCTTCCCCTTTTATTTTCAATCGTATTCGAAAAAATTATATACGAAATCAGAAATCGAATTCGATTTTTAACAGAGGCCGCTGTTCGCGAATCATTCATCGCGAGTTCGTCGTCGTGATTTGCGGGGGGTAGGGCGTGCGACTGCGAGGCGTTCGCGAATTCGAAGGGGAGGATGAAGGCGTGCGGCGACATGGTCGCTGATGTGAGCGCGACTGGAGGGGATTCGCGAATCTCGTGGAGCAGTTCGTATCAATCGAAATTGATGGTGGGCGACGCGATCTGGATGGGTGGCAGCGGCGATTCAGGGATATGCTTGGAAGCTTGCGATCGAGTAAGGGGGGCTCGTGTTGAGGTCGCGATTGAAGGAGGAGGGCGACATCTCGAGGCGATGTCTGGTGGCACTGGCGAGTAGATGGGTGGTCAGCGGCAGACCGGTGGTGGAGTTTGGGTTCGTCGAGGGTGTTTTCGAGTTTGAATTCGCAGTGAGGTATTAAGCATACTGCAGTTTTTTTGTTCTTCATTTTCCATCCTGATTTAATAAATATAAATATATATGTGTGCATATATATAAAGATAAAAGAAATTAAATTCTATAAGGTTTAAAATAGAAGCTTTTTAATAGACAGTTTAAAGAGGATAATGAATACAATTTACTAGTTTGTATTAAGATAATTTATTTAGGTGATTACCTCGTTCAAATTACTTATAAAAATTATTTTAGTTTCTAGGAATTATTTATCTTAGGAAAATTAGTTAAAATTTATTATTAAGTAATCGGAGAAGTAATTGGTTGTGTAGGGTAACTAATTAAATGGTAGTTAACTGTTTGACTGTTTTGAATATTGATAAATTATCTAAATTGTTATACAAGGTCGAATAAAGTCAAGGAAACAAATTGGATTCGAAAATGGGATTGCAAAGATAAATAAAGCTAAGGTGAGATTTTTCTCACTCGATTTAAAAGTGGATTTTGCAGTTATTGATTGTTTGATTGCTGTTTGTATTAGATATAGTAGGATATATATCTATATATAGCAATATATACATATTGGCATATGTATATATTGGATTGATGATTTCCCGCCTCGTATAGCGGATGAGACCCTATTGCGCCGTTAGTAAGCGGATTTTTATAAAACCCATATACCGCGATAATTCCGTACTGGAGCGGAATTGGTATTGTGCTAACGTCTTTGGATGCAGGGAAACAGGTTGGAGGGATCCAACTGGACCCCTCACATTGATTGAATTTATTTCTACTGTGATGTGATAATCGGTGAATGATTATTGATGTTATTGAATTGATGTCTGGAAATTGTTTGAAAGCTAAAATTTAGCAGAATGGATGTTTGATATCATTGGATTCCAAAAATAAATGAGATTGGATTTTTGAAATCAAAATATAAATTTTTAAGTAAATAAATTTTTAGAAGTTGAATAATTTCGAAGAAAAGAATTTAAAAGTATAAAAGCTGATTTTTATAATCTTATTGAATAAATTCCAGAATAAAGTGAAAATGCTAAATAAATGGATTTCATAAAACAGTGATTATAAATTGAAGAAATTAATTTAAATTTGGATTTTTAAATAGATTGAAAGAGATAAAGAAATTTATTTTCTTTAAAAGGAATTTATTTAGAAAAGAAATAAGTGGGAAGTCCAATTAGAAATTTAATTGCAAATTGAAACGAATTTGGAAAAAGAATGAAATTTATAGATGTATAAATTGTGAAGTTAAAAAGGATGAAATTTATAGATGTATAAATCGGGAAGTTAAAATGAATGAAATTGTAGAATAGAAGATTTATAAGAAATTAACTTATAGATTGGATTTTTGCCTTCAAATGAAATATTGATCAAATTTGTTAATAAAGGAGATTTACAAATCGAAGTTGTTATAAAGTAGGAATAGAATTTATAAACGTTGTTTTATAAATTCGAAATCAATTGAACTTGATAAATTTAAATATAGAAGGTTATTAAAGTAGATATATTCGCGATTTTGGATAGCGAATTTCTATTGAAATGAAAATGTGTAGAAATGATTGGAATTGGGTTAAATGAAGTATATTCACGATTTTGGACAGTGAATATATTTTTAAGTAAAAATGGTTATGTTTGGGAAAGCGATATTATAAATGAAGTTAATTGTTTTAAAAGATGTTTTAAAACGTGTTAAATATCGAAACCATAGATTTCAACAATTATTGTTGAAATAGACGATTTCGAAAAATAAGGAAATGGCGGACTAAAACACTGTTGTTATAGTAAATGATTTCCGAAAGGAAATGTTTTATATAGTATTGGGATTTACATATCTATCTTAAAATTCGAATCCCTATACTAGTGATTTTGAGTCGTTCGTAACGATGTTTTACGTAACATTCGTTTTGACTCAAATAAATGTGTTTAAAGAGAATGATTTCCTTAAAGAATGAATATATACTTAATATTGATTTAAGTATATCGAATATTTTCAAATGTTGAAAATAAATGATTTGTGGAATACTTATTTTTAAATAAGTGTGGAAATGCTTTTCCAATATGAAATGAACTGTTTTGAGATTTTATCTTCAAAGATAAAAAGAAATGTGGGAATTGATTTGAAATTGTTTGCAAACGGTTAAGTGTGGAAATTCTATATCTAGTAAAGATATTTTTGAAAATAAATAATTTGGAAAATATTTGGAATCTGATGATGTTGCGCATCTTTATTGATAGTTAAATAACCGACTATCAATAATTACCTTGAATATGGTATTTGTTGTGAATTGGATGAATTTGAATGCCACACTTATTTTTAAATAATCGCTCACTATTCGGGTTAGCCGGGAAAGGACCATGGGGTCGTATAACCCATTCCGAATATGTGATACGTCGTTATGAATTGCATTCGAAGACCGGTGTTGAAGACCGGATATTTTTGAAAACGGAAGGATTACCGTCGAGTTACTCTACATCGGCTGATCTCCGATTTAGAGGTTTTATCACCCTTAGTGACGGGAAGTCCGGACGTGATTAGAAATTTATCCGGAAATGCAAGGGCTTCGTGAGAAGTGCCTTCGGTTCTGTTCGATCCCGGAACAGACTTGTATGGATTGTGTGTCTGACGTTACAATTTGAGATATAAAGCTGATTTCTTTCAAATACATTTCTGTTGGTGGCGGAGAATTTATTCTCTTAGCTTAACACCCTTCTCTGAGACGTACGAGCTCAGAGGTTATGTAGTTGAAATCTATCAGCGATATACTCCCAATTTGGTAACGTGGCATACTGAGTGTTGCTGTGAAGTGATCAGTGTTTGATCATTTGCGATATGATCATTTGATTGATCTTATATCTTTGTGATCATAGGTTGATCATTTTTGTTTGACCCGAAGCAGGGCTTTGTAGAAAGCGTAGCTTTGTGGACGAGACTTCGTCGAGCCTCACACCCCGGAAATGGTCGAAACAGGAAGGATGCGGCAAGGTTCTAGGGAGTAGCGCCCCTTAGTGTATGTCATTCCTTCTGGATAAAGGTGGTATCATGGTATGGAGCCCAGATACTTAACCTCTGTGGTTACTGCATTATTTTTACTATGTGGTTTGTTGGAAATCGGGGATCCTCGGGAAGATCGGTGACGATCGGGGGATGGCATACGTGTGTCAGTAGTTACCTATTTTTGCAGAGGTAACCCGGCCTTGTGTTGGCAGAGATCCGGTTAGGTTCTCGGGTCGTCTATTCCAGGGACGTACCCATCGTGGAAAAGGAAGTTCCTTAGCCTGACCATTTGTTGGAAATCCAAAGAAACAATACGAGCCTTTACGATTTCAATTGTATAACCTGTCTCCTCAGGAGGCAGCTATAGCAGGCATAATATAATGGTACCTATGCTGGCTAAGATTTATATTATACTTTCGAAATGTTTTCCACTATGCACTAATAATAATATCAAGAAGAATTTGATTTTGCGTAGTAAGCATCTTTGACTATCATAAGAAGAAATCTCCTCCAAGTCTGCGTTTGCATTGTGTGTGTGGTGGGAGGTCTTATGGTAGTTTCATTTTCCAAAAGCATTGCGAATTGACTTTAAAAAAAATTATTTTGTTGTTTATTTTAAAGAATAACTGTTTTACGATCTCACACCAGTCACCATGACTGACTCGGAGTTTATTGTTCCCTTCTAAACTCTGGGTGCCCACCAATTTCCACACGGGCAGTCTAGAGTTAAATTATCAGGATATTCTGGATATTCTGGAGCTTTGGAGATAAGTTGGATGACGAGACGTAGTATTTGTATCTGATAGTATTTATTCCGCTGTGTATTCTGTTTGAGGACAAGTTTATATAACTGTCCATTGTTGTATATGACTCTGATGATTGATGTATGTATAAACTGATAGTTCTTTGTTTTAAAAGACTAGTAATTATCTATTGTATATTGTTCCGCTGCGATATGTGAGATTCTGATATTGTTCTGTTTTCTGTTCTGATGTTGTTCTGTGTTGTTCTTCTCTTCTTTTCTTCTATCTTCTTCTTCTTCTGCCTTTTTCTTTTTCTTAAAACCCTCACTATTGGAGTTTCCGGCACTCGATTTCTCGGCAGTCGATAAAGGGAGTATCGATGTCGAATTTTCGAAAGTCAAAAAATCCGGTATGTGACAACGTCACTCAAGCTAGAGTTTGCTAAAATTTAAAGCAATAAATTTTGTTGTTTGGACAGCACGTCATGAGTTTGAAAAGGCAAGGAAACAAAAGGTCACAGTTCCGGTACTGATACGGTTACCGTTTTCGCGGATTCCACTGTTTACCGGACTTCAAAACACAGGATTGAATATACCGCAGAGATCAACATGACGAGACGATCAAAACGGTATACAGATATTAGTGGTACGATCTTCCGAACAAAAGTCGATATCGGTACGAAAATGCTGCTATTTCGTCAAAAATAAGTTCGATGGAGCTATAACAGTCCAAATTTTGAGAAACGAAATATGATGTCTTGTTCAGAAGATGATTTACAAATTTTCTATGTAAAAATATTCAGGTTTCGAAAAATATTTTGTTACCACCAATTTTTAACTGATTGAATTGAAATAGAATTACACAATAAAATTTACTTACATATTTTCTGATGAAAATTTACCATTTGCTATAATAAAATAGGCGTATTTCAAATATCAAATTTTCATTTAATTACGTTATAAAAATATTAAATTTTCCGGGTTGCTACACTGACACTGATATACGTTGCTATCCCATACGGAAAAATCCAAACGGAGCTAGAAACGTCCGAATTTCGCGAACTGGATTACGCAGTCTTATTCAGAGTGTTCAAAATAAATTTTATCATGTTGGCATATTTAGGTTTCGGAACACTTTTAAATTCAACTGTTATTAATTGATTTAAACTGAATTTCTAGCGACCGATAGAACATCTATATTATTCGACGAAAATTAGCCATTTGCTATGTCTAGATGGACGCATAGAAAATATCAAATTTCTGTCATAAAATTCTATTGTTTGTTTTAAATGGTAGATTTCAGTTTATTATATTCAATAAAATTCACCTTTATTTAATTTTAAATAAACTATATTTCAAATTAATACAATTGAATATTCATTGGTTTATAAACTCTAGTTCCATAATTTAAATGCTAATATTAACTAATGCAGTATTAAATTCTCAATTTCTCAATTTCTGAATCATTTAACTAATTAAGCCTTATTAAATTAAAATTTATATTTCTTTCCTTTTATGAAAAATCCAATTATACTAAATATTATTAACAAATTAATTTCAGTAAGTTGATATGTAAGATGAACAAAACCAAGACTAAAATTTAAATAGGTTTGAATACATAATTATACATTTATTGTTTACAAATAGATTAGAAGTTAATTTACAATTAAAACCCAATTCCAGTTAATCATACATTTATTTCATGCCTTGCACAATATTAAATCTATACAATAAGGAGACAAGAATGGATTTCAGAACAAGTGGGAGCATTCTAAAATTCCAAGGAAACCGAATCAAGGAGGAAGAGATTCAAGCACGAACGAAAGTAATTCTGTAATTAAATCTACTACATATGCTAAGTTTTGCCTAAAACCAGAGCTCTGATAACAACCGTAACATCCCGCTATTTTCAACCATTCGCATCCGCACATGTCGTACTTGAATTGCTCAAAATATCAGATTGTTAATTTAAAATTTGGCAAAACTAAGCATATACAGTAAATAAATAAACCACAGAATCACAGACACAGAGTAATATAATAATAATGCAGCGGAATAGATAAATAGTAGTTCATGAAGCTACTATATAAAAAACAGAGTTTGAAATAAAATACAACAGAATATCTCAAATACGGACTGTTGACATCTTTGAACCAATCAACTGGAAAAGCTAAAGGCTAAATCGATAGTTGGATGTCCAAGCGAAGCTCCAAATTTCAAAGGTGAGTCTCAAATGCTATATCACTCAGTCTGACCCGAGCGTAAAGCAAAATACAAAACACTTGAGTCAGAATTAACATTCTTATATCAATAAATCCAACTCAAGTGAAATATCAACTGAAATACAATTAACTTAAAGGATGTTTGGGATAACCATCCTCTAAGGATTCGTGGGACTATCTACTATGTAGAAATATACTTTATTAACAACCAAACGTCAATATAACACCGTGGTCATTTCAAAATAATTTATACTTCAAAACCAAAATATCATTTCCATTTCAAATATATATTTTTCCAAATTATTGCACTTTCAAAACAAAATTTATAATTTCATATATACCATATTTTAACTCCATTATTATTTAGTTTTGAAATATTCACTTAGAAAAATCCATTATCATTTAAATAACCTTAAATAACATTAAACTAAATATTTCCTTCGATTTATTTCAAACTTGAAATATCCATTTAATCACTTTAAATCAAAAATCAAGTTAGAAAATCATATCTTAAAACCCACAAATTCAATAAGTTTCAAATCAACTTAATTAAACAAAAAAAATCTTAATTAAATACAATTTCGAATATATTCAAATTATCTTCCCAACCTAAACTTATAAAATCATTTTAAAGATATATTTTTAAAAATACAATTTTTAAATAAATACGTATACATATTATATATAAATTAAATCAAACTTTATTAAATTAAAGCTTATTATTGAATCTACTTTATATTAAAACTTATTTATATATAAAATATTTCATATTAACTAAAACCATATATATTCCCTTTCAAAACCATAGAGACCATTTTCAAAACATTTATATATATAGACCGACGGTGTCTGTATAAAATTTTCTATCCTATGGTCAAGTGATACTGATATTTATCATTTCAATCCGTAGTTTAAATATCTACGGGTATATATCATTTCAACCCGTAATCCCACATTCAATTCAATGAAAATCGCTTGGGTTTATCATTTCAACCCATAACGATTTTCTCCTATTCTACAAGATCATTCGGGTATGTATCATGTCAACCCATAGGGAATTCTACACTAACAGGGAACATCAGAGTGATAACAGATATGATAATAATAATAACAGGCATATATCATCAATAACAATATAATATAAACAAACATGATATGGTTTCATATCTCACAGTTGAACAATTATAGATAATAGCATCTCATATTTAAATTGTCATTTCAATTGAAATCAAATTTAATAAATATAAGGACGTTAACCGTGAGTGATTGCTCACCTTTCGAGGCTGGAGAGATTCGACAAAGAAATGAGCTACGAATTCCAAAGCAACGCTAGATGGACACGAATTCGACGATCAAAGCTGATAAATAGGAATTTGACGAAATCAAGTCGGAACTGGATCAATGGAGATTGGATATATAAGTAAATTGATATAGATATAACATATAAAATTATATATATACAAAAAAAATCAATACCCAAATTTCAACACATATTAAATTAAATATATATGAATACACGTTTTCAAAAATCATTGTTTAGATAAAAACTCAGATATTAAAGTCAAACATACATATATTTATATAACTTATAAAATATATAACCCAGAACATATATGTATACACACTCTATAGCACAGACCAACCGAATATAGTTTGTAAACTTAAAATTTATGTTATACTTCAAATCTGAAATACTCAAACTATATTGAAGTTATTATAAAACTTATATATATATACATACATTCTTCACGCAAATACTTTTAGAAACACAAATTGATATTGACATTATATAAACATTTTGAATATATTACACACCCATAACCATATTAATTTTAAACACATATAAAAATGAAACAAAATATTTATAATACCCTTTAAATCAAAACAGACAGATGATAAAAACTATACTATAAGCCAATACATTTATAAACAAAAACTTGACACATATATATATGAAATGTACCACCTTTATAACTAATAGTTGATAAAATCTATAAACTCGTATAACTCTTATAAACCGTATAACTTTAAACTATATAAACTAACGTATTTCTATAAACAAATAAGCATTTGCAAACGCCAATTATATATATAAGCAGTATACCTAAATACATCTGCGACAACCCTGAATATCATATATATATATATATACACTATTCCAAAACAAAATATGTACATATATATTAAAACCCGAATTCACTTATACATACCCATAGCTGATATATAATAGTATAAACAATTAAAACTAATATATATACTTTACTAAAAGGTTACAAATATCTGAATCAAAACATATATAAACACTTTATAAGCAAAATATAGATAACAGTAATCTACAAAATATAAGTAGTATACTTATATTCTTTATAAACAAAATATATTTGTATATTGACTATAAAGGAAATTTACAAACAAAACTTTATAAGCTCGCCTATACAAATGTATATATAATTAATCTGACTTGCATATAACATATAACTTTATTAAAAAAACAATTTAGCATATATATATATATATGTAAATCAAACTAGGGCAGTTAGAAAATAACTAGTATATACAAAAGCATTGCAGGCTATATAAATAAATAAACATGTAATTTGTATATATAGAATTCAATAGATAATATGTATAAGTTATAATATATATATATATATATATCTTTACCAAAGTATGAGGCTCGAAAAGTGAAACGATTGATGATGAGAAGCTGGTGCGTGGATGCCGACCAACTGAGGCAAGGGGAGGTGCGGCTCGAGGAGGCACGCAAAGATGCAGCTCGGGTTCGGTTGGGTGGTCTTGGGTGGCGCGCCTGCGGGAAGAAGAGGCGGAAGTGGATGCGTTTGTCGGGTTGTGTTGGGTAGCGACCAAGGCCGGAGAAGGTGGGGTGTGCCAGGTCGAGGGGAGTGGTTCGGTTGTCAGGTGGTGGGGTTGGCCGATTGTGGAGAGAGGAAGAAGATGAGCAGTGGAAGCAAGATTCAACAAGACAGAAAGAAGAAGAATGAACAGGCTAAAAAATGAATGCAACTTAAAATAAATAAACCAGCAAAACAAATTTATGTTGAAATAGAGGAACTCAAAACGCTGGATTCAAGGCTAATAATAAAACCGATGACCGTTGGTTTTTAACCAGTGTAAAATTTGAATGGTCACGAAACACAGATTGACTCGAACGGGTATCGATACGATTGACCGTTTCACGGTTTCCGTGACGTACCGAACTTCAAAACACAGAATTGAATATACCGTAGAGATCAGTACGACGAGGCGATCAAAACGGCATACAGATACTAGTGGTACGATCATCCGATCAAAAGTCGATATCGGTACGAAAATGATGCTATTTTGTCGAAAATAAGATCGACGGAGCAATAACAGTCCAAATTTGAAGAAACAAAATATGACGTCTTAGTCAGAATATGATTTACAAATTTTCTGTATAAAAATATTCAGGTTTAGAAAACATTTTGTTATCATCGATTTTTAACTGATTGAAATAGAATTACACAATAAAATTTACTTGCATATTTTCTGATGAAAATTTACCATTTGCTATATTAAAATAGACATATTCCAAATATCAAATTTCATTTAATTACATTATAAAACTATTAAAATTTCCGGATTGTTACACTGACACTAATATACGTTGCTATCCCGTACGGAAAAATCAAAACGGAGCTAGAAACGTCCGAATTTCGCGAAACGGATTACGCAGTCTTATTCAAAGTGTTCTAAATAAATTTTCTCATGTTGACATATTTAGGTTTCGGAACACTTTTAAATTCAACTGTTATTAACTGATTTAAACTGAATTTCTAGCGACTGATAGAACATCTATATTATTCAACGAAAATTTGCCATTTGCTATATCTAGATGGACGCATAGCAAATATCAAATTTCCGTCATAAAATTCTATTGTTTGTTTTAAATGGTAGATTTCAGTTTATTATATTCAATAAAATTCACCTTTATTTAATTTCCAAAATAAACTATATTTCAAATTAATATAATTGAATATTCATTGGTTTATAATTTCTAGTTCCTTAATAAAAATGCAAATATTAACTAATGTAGTATTTAAATTCTCAATTATTGAATCGTTTAACTAATTAAGCCTTATTAAATTAATATTTATATTTCTTTCCTTTTATGTAAAACCCAATTATACTAAATTTTATTAACAAATTAATTCCAATAGTTTGATATGTAAGATGAGCAAAAACCAAGACTAAAATTTAAATAAGTTTGAATACATAATTATACATTTATTTTTTACAAATAGATTAGAAGTTAATTTACAATTAAAACCCAATTCCAATTAATCATAAATTTATTTCATGCTTTACACAATATCAAATCTATCTAATTAAACTTTTATTAAACCATACGTTTGAAATCACATAAAATAGTTGTCACTTTATTAAATCAAAATCAGATGTTATAATTCAAAGTAAATTTTATTTAAAATCATAAATTTTTAATTTCTTATAGTATTAAATTCTAAAATTTGAATTTTCTTCTTTTTCAAAAAATACGGGTTGTTACACTCTCCCCCACTCAAAACTTTCGTCCTCGAAAAGGATCAAAGACAAGAGAAAGAGGTAGGTAGAATAGATAAATCTGAGCAGATAAGGTAGATTCAAAAGAATAGTATCAGGCATGCAAAATTAATTTAAAACCACAAAATTTCAATTTCAAATGTCAATACAAAATTCCTTTGTTGAAAATACTTTTAAAATAAAATACTTTTATATCGAAACAAATTTTCCTTTCAAAAATAATTTTATAACTCGATGTCTCACAAGTTCATCCTCGTTCTTGCAGACTCTGGCTATGCGTTAATCAGGCGCAAAGCTAGAATTCTCAAAGTACTTAGTAGACTTGTTTCAACACCCAGTGAAAATACTGGAAAAACTTTCAAAACTGATATGGAAAGTACAATCCAAACAAATCAACCGAACCGAATCATGGATCGCAGATACACAATGGTTACGCATGGGTCCCCCAGGAAACATCCGTACCTGTAAGCCGTCACAGCCTTGCGAATTTCACCATGATAACCAAAAACATATAGATCGTGGATACACAATGGTTACGCCTGGTGTAACACCCCACTCCGAGACCCACATTAGCAAAGAGTATTACAAGGTAACACCGTCTGCTAATGCAGAGAATAGAGCTGGTTAGGAGCGACCATCTATAGCCTTGTCTTAATTATCTATTGAATATGCCGACAATGCCACTTCCTACTTAAATGGATCGACATATCCAATAAATATTTAATACAAAGCCATAGGTGGCTGAGGATCTATCAGAATAAAATATAACAACTCAAATGTAATACACATCACAGAACAGTAAATCATCACATACATTTACACATACACAGATACATCACAGAGTTTACAAAATGGTACATGTCAAGTGGTAAAGCGAACTACAATATACAGATGAGCCAATGGAATACATATCAGAGTTATAGACAAAAAGGACTACACAAAAAGCTATGACAAAAAAGAGCTAGCGGAGTAGTCCATGCGGAAGCAAAAGAGGCTAAGTCCAAAGTACCTAACCTGAAACATCTCGGTTTGACCCGAGTATAAAATACACGGGTCAGTCTAGATAAACAAATCAGTTAGATAAAGTAAATGATAATGAACATACAAGATCATAAAGTGCCACAATCATCTCCAAAAGAGATATCTAAATCATCTACCATAAGATGAATCAAAACGAGCCACATATCATCGGCAATTCAAATAACAAAGGATATCATATCCCAAAACAAGGAACAATATTACTCCCACTTGGGAGATATTCCAAAACCCGCCATATCGGCAATCATAAGCATTAGTGGAAACATATCCAAAAATCAATGCAACATAGCAAAGAATAGTGCCCCCGTAGGCAATATAAATTTCCACGGGGTAGTCGCACTCATATCGTGTGGTTCCATGTAACCATTGCCGAAAGGCGCTACTCAAGGGAAATATAATAATAAAGCATCAGAAAGTCGCACGTGCTAGGACCAGAGTCTTTATGCCAAGTACTGTTGATTTAGTGGTATCATACGCCCAGGGGCGATACACACGAAGGCTCTACTCCCACATAGGAGCAGTTGTCCACATAGACAAAGCCAATATAATACTCCCACATAGGAGTAATTGTCCACATAGACAATCAATGACCCACATAGGTCCAGTACTGGCCGCCGAAGCTAATGTGTCATAAACTCTTGGAGAGGAACCCGAAAAATGTTAACGTGAGTCCCATACCCCACGTTCGCACTAAACGGTTTACTAACCGTTAGTCAATTTCACACTCAAAGCAGTACAAAGTTCACCTCATCTCATCGGTAAACCAGACCCAAGGGTCAAAACGGTCAAACGAATAGATTATGAATTAACTGAAAAGATAAACGCACATGTTCATTGCACGTGTTTTATTTAATCATTTAATTTTCCTCCCTCTTTGCTCGAAGTGCAAAGTTGTGTGTGTTTTAAATAGAAATTTTTAAATTGGAGAAACGAGTTTTTAGTACAATTTAAAAGGAGCATTTTTATAAAAACCCGTGTACGAAGTCAAAAGGGATCATCAAAGTAAAAAAGGGATAACAACAAATTGGATCGACACGAATCGATCGAAATTGGAAAACCAAGGCAAAACAACAAATGGGCTGAGACAAGCAGGTCAGTCGACTGAACCAGTGGGTCAGTCGACTGGCCCAGAGCCTGGAAACATTTTGTTTCCAGGTCAGTCGACTGACCCAGGGAGTTAGTCGACTGACACAGGGCAAGGAATATTTGTTCCCCCAGGTCAGTCGACTGAACCCAGAGGTCAGTCGACTGATACAGGGGCAGAACGTTTTCTGCTCCTAGTTCAGTCGACTGAACCTGCTTCCTGGGCAGAATCAGTCTAGCTCCAATTGGGGCAATTGCAAAAACACGTAACGAGAGAGACGAGCGAGCGACTATGACCAAGGACTTACGTCAAGTGACAATCCAGCCTTGTGTAGCCCTCCGAAGCACACCGCTAACATGTCCAAACATCAAAGATTGGATTTTCACAAAAATTGGATTCCAAAACCAAAAATTGGACAATTCACCGAATCGATCCAAATCGAACACAAATGAACATGAATTGATGTTAGGAATTCTTACCCAACAACAACAAAAGCTATAAGCCTAGATGTGAGTTCAAAAATCTCACCTTTAAACTCAAAAACAAAGATGAGAAGCACAAACACAAGGAGAAGATCAATCACTCTTCTCTTCAATTCTACAAGCTTCAATCTAAGATCAAAACAAGTATTTTCCTAAGTTAGGGTTTAGTAATTCTCTGAAATTAAAGAGGAGAAGAGATGGAGAAGATGAAGATGGAGCTTACCTAAGCTTCTTTTGGAATTTGGAGTAAGAATTGGAGTTTTGCAATTGAATCTAGGGCTTGGAGTTTCTAATTCCTCTTCTCTTCCCCCATTTTCAGTTGTGCTAAAGAAAATGAAATGTAATGAGAATGAATGGAGAAGAGAGGGCTGAGTTAAGGTATAGAATGGGTTGGGTGAAACCCAAACCCAAAAGCCCACTAGAAAATAGCAAAATTCAACTTACTCCAAACATATCAAAGCTTATACTCAAAAAAGTCGCAAATACCATTTTGGACTCAATGGAAGTGGTCCCGAGTCCTAATTCGACCGTTTGAAAAAATTAGTTTTTCGGACCTTAATCCGATTAACGACGTTATATTTAAATAAAATATTTAAATATAAAATCGTAAAATATGCGGGTTGTTACAGATCTCTCCTCCTTAACAAAATTGCATCCACGCAATTCCTGGAGAAGAATTTGCAACAACTACATACATACAACCAAGAAGACAAGAAAAATAAGCTTGAGATAAAAAGATATTCTCACCATCACAAAGCAAAGATAGAAAACCCGGATAGGATCGCTCGATAAACTCTCTGGTTTCCCAATACAGTCATTGGGATTAGCGGACCATTGAACTTTAATGAGCGGCACATCCTTGTTCCGAAGGTGTCTCACCTCCATGGCAAGTACGCGAATAGGCTGATGTACAATAGATAAATCTAGTGAGATCTCAAGCCCTTGCAAATCAGGGGAATCGATAACAGAATCCGATTCTCGAAGACACTTCCGAAGCTGAGAGACGTGAAACAGGTTGTGAACTCCGGATAGATGAGCTGGAAGCGAAACTCTATAAGCCACAGGGCCAATACGTTCAGTAATAGGAAATGGTCCCACAAAGTGAGGAGCCAATTTCCCTGTCACACTGAAGCGCATAACCCCTTTCAAAGGAGAAACATGAATAAAGACGAGATCACCAACCGAGAACTCAAGAGGCTTCCTACGATTATCCGCGTAGGATTTTTGGCGGCTTTGTGCCTCTTTCATTCTCTGACGAATAAGAAAAATCTTCTCAGAAGAATCATGAACAAAATCCGGGAAAAGAATAAGCTTCTCCCCAGATTCCAACCAACAAGAAGGTGATCGACATGGCCTTCCGTATAAAGCTTCGAAAGGAGCCATACCGATACTGGACTGAAAACTATTGTTGTAGGAGAATTCTACAAGGGGTAGATGATCCTCCCAACTACCTCCGAAATCAAGAATACAAATACGGAGAAGAACTTCCAAAATACGATTCACCCGTTCAGTCTGTCCATCAGACTGTCAAAAACTTGTTCGACGACGGAAATTCTATCGGTTTAGAATACCGTCGAACGAATTAATATTAAAAATAACCGCAAGCGCACGGCGTACACTTGTAGTACATGGCGAATACGGGTCGATCCGCAGGGAATTGATGATTTTAAAATTCTATTCAATCAAATTAACCAAAGTTGAAAATGTGATTAGCTACAAATGTAGAAAACTAGCAAAAAAAAATTGATAAAAATATGAGAGTGTGAAGGCAATTTAGAGATAATTCCACTCTCTAGATCATATAGTTCAACCAAATATGAAATTATGATCTCTCTTTTTTGGTCATAAGTGAATTTAAATGAGGTGTTTATTATAAGTATGGCTCATTTGTGCTATTAATTAGCTCAACATAAGCCATCAAACTATAACACAACCTTTAAACCACTTACTACTCTCATGAAAATGAAAACAAAGTTGAAAATGAAATCTATTTTAAGTATGGCCTATTAACTATTAATTAGAAATATAGACCATCAAATTTGAATTTCAAATCACTTTCTTATGCCATAATCATATTTTGATGAAGAGGCATTTGTGTTAGTGATTATTTAAGCATAGCCTATTTGGTGTCAACAATATAGGCTATCAAATTCAAAACAAAAACAACAAATTAAACCACTTCAAGCATTGTCATTAAGCACAAAAAGAAAGCTATATTATCAAAATGTTGAATCTACATGATTAGAGGCTTCATTACCCCTAAATTGAAGGGATTAGCCTCTCATATTTGTTATCAAAACAACAAATGTAGCTAGCAACATGAAAGCAAAAAGAAAGAAAAATGAAAGCTAATGGAAAAGAGAAGCTAATTAACAAGAATTAAAACTAATCTACTTTGCATGAATGTAAACTACACTACTAACATAAGAAGAGAAGAAGCATGTAAATAAAAGAGAATTAACATTGCATAAAAGAAAGAAAAATTACATGAAATAAAATGGCTAAGTAGCCATGGAAAAAGAAGAGTGAAAAGCTTTGATTTATTTCCTAAGCTAAAAACTAAGTAAGAGAGACTAAGAGAGGAGGAGGTTACATGAACATAATGGGTTATTTATACAAGCATGAAACCCTAATCCATAATTTAGGGAATGCCCAAACTACCCTCTTAGGAAGTGTGGAGGCCAAGTAATCATTAGCTTCAAATAATCCTCATTTAAGTGTACATAAAGCCATTAATTCCATAAGCATGTGCATTAGCCTCTAAATTTTACATTAAGGTAAGTGGGTAGGTAGGGTCCTCCATTATCTTCACATTGAATTATTTCCATCTTCATTTGTTCTCTTCACTCTTATGCATGCATATATCATCATGTAACCACTTGTAAAATTCACCAAATTTCCTACAAAACAACATAGAAAATTCCAAGTAAATTTTCACAATTTAATAAATGCATAAAAATGACCATTTTGCCCTTGGATGAAGATGAATATGTGACAATTTGAAATAATTTGAATTTTGGTTTAAACAAGTTAAAATTCCCGATATGATCATTTATTTAATTTAAATAGATTAAATACGGTGGTAAAAATATGCATATTTACGTGCACATCAACTGTGGATGATAAGCTGTGCTGAAATTAAGCTTTGTTCCTAAAGCTTGCTGAAGACTCTTCCAGAAATGACTGGTGAATAAAGGATCACGGTCACTCACAATCGAACTAGGAACACCGTGAAGTCTCACGATTTCCTTGATAAACAACTTAGCCAAAAGAGAAGCAGTCCTATTAGATTTAATAGGAATAAAATGACCAGATTTGGTGAGGCGATCAACAATAACCCAAATGCTAGAATGGCCCGATCTCGTATGAGGTAGGTCATTAATGAAATCCATCGAAATCTGATCCCGTTTCCACAATGGAATCTCTAGAGGCTGAAGGAGACCAGAAGGGCGCTGATGTTCAGCTTTAATACGTTGACAAGTCACGCAATTGCTCACATAACTCGCTACATCGCGCTTCATGCCTTCCCAATAATAAAGGAGATGCATATAGGCATACATCTTACTACTGCCGGGATGAATAGTATACTTAGACCGATGACAATCATGAAGAATGTCATGCCTAATCACAGAATCAGAAAGCACAACAAGATGGTCCTTCTTGCGAAGACACCCATGAAAATCAATGCTGAAATCCCGCAACGCCTCATCACGGGGTTCAGTCTCACAAAGCTGAATAAGATGCACAAGATCAGGATCACGCCGTTGAGCATCGGCAATACGATCCAATAAAGAGGGTCGAGCTTCCAAACTGAATAATACTACCTGAGAATCAGAGGATGGAGCTCGATCACGAATATCATAAAAAAATATAGTCTCAAGAATATCCTATTCGACAAGCATCATAGAAACGACAGCCGAATGTCTATGACTAAGCGCATCAGCAACACGATTACCCTTACCAGGGGTATACTGGATATCAAAGTCATAGGAGGCAAGAAACTCGAGCCAACGCTGTTGCCTCATATTGAGTTCCTTCTGAGTGAACAAATACTTCAAGGATTTATGATCGGTATAGAGAACGAAGCGCTCGCCTAACAAATAGTGTCGCCAAATCTTCAAGGCGAAGACAATGGCGGCTAACTCAAGATCATGAGTGGCATAGAGAACTTCATTCGGACGCAGTTGCCTAGAAGCATAAGCAACTACCCCATCCTTCTGCATAAGCACGGCACCGAGAGCACTACCACAAGCATCGGTGTAGACAACAAGATCATGATTCCCCTTGGGAACCACAAGAATAGGAGCATTAGTGAGAAGTTCCTTCAATGTCTGAAAGGAAGCTTCACACTTGTCGGACCAAATATAACGAATGCTTTTCCGAGTAAGGCTGGTGAGAGGAAGCACAACACGAGAAAAATCCTTAATGAACCGACGGTAATAACCCGCCAATCTAAGGAAACTACGAATCTCATGAACATTCTCAGGCCTCTTCCAATTTTGAATAGCTTCGATCTTTGAGGGATCGATAGAGATGTCGTCGGAAGATACAACATGGCCTAAGAACTTAACCTTATTCTCCCAAAAATGGCACTTGGAGAATTTGGCTTAAGCGGATGGTGAAGAAGAGTACTCAATACAGTTCTCAAGTGATTAGCCTGCTCAGCTTCAGACTTAGAATAAACAAGAATGTCATCAATGAACACAAGGACGAACTTATCGAGATATTCCCGGAATACTCGATTCATAAGATCAACAAAGAAAGCAGGAGCGTTCGTCAAACCGAACGGCATAACGAGCCACTCGAAAGAACCATATCGAGTGCGAAAAGTTGTAAGGGGTATGTTATCTTCCGCGACTCAGAGCTGATGAAAACCAGTGGCAAGGTCGAGCTGAGAGAATACCTTAGCGCCACTCAATAGATCGAACATATCATCGATCCTCGGCAAAGGATACCTATTCTTGATGGTCAACTCGTTAAGCTTGCGATAGTCAATGCAGAGCCTAAGAGTTCCATCGGACTTCTTCACGAAGACGACCGCGGTACCCCACGGTGAAAAACTGGACTGAATCAACTGCTTGGACTCAAGCTCAAAAGGCTGCTTCTTGAGTTCCTCATTTTCTTTTGTAGACATCCTCGTGGGAGGACGGCCAACTGGCTTCGCGCCTGGAATGAGATCAATGCGGAACTCGATCGCCCGCTTGGGTGGCAAACCCGAAACCGGCTCAAAAACATCAGAGAAGTCACAAACAATCGGAATACGAGATATATCATCATCATCTCGTTAGTCAAGAGAATGTAAGGCCATTTCGGAATTATCCACATTCTGAAGAACAAGTGATAGTTGAGTAGACGAATCTGGATGTCGAAGATATAAAATTCTTTCGGAACAAATAATCCTGGCATCGTATCTCACTAACCAGTCCATACCCAAAATCATATCAAAATCCAAATAAGAAATAACGTGCAGATTCGCACGAAAAGAAAAGCCACATAAAACAATCTCAACATCATCACAAAGCATGCTAAGGGTTGCGGATCCCCCAATAGGATTTGCAATCCTCAACGAAGTAACCAAACAAGAAACATCCAAAGACAAATCATCGACGAGCTTTTTCTGTACGAAAGAATATGAAGCTCCCGTATCAAAAAGAACTCGTATACTACGGTCATGAAATAAAATAGAACCTTCCAAAATAGATGGAGATATACCTCTGGGCTGAGAAGGACCTCCAGAAGCCTTAGCAACATAAAGGTTGCCAGCCTTAGCACTAGCAGGAGCAGTAGGGCAGGTCGAAACACGGTGACCTTCCTTCTTGCAAAAATGACAGAAGAGAGGCTTAGGACAAGCTCGAATCATATGATCAGGAGAACCACAATTGAAACACTTCCGAATGGAAGGTGTTCCAGCAGAATGAGAGTTAGAACCAGATTCAACGGGCTTCTTCTTCTTGGAAGGAAGAAATCCCTGCTTATGAAATGGAAACTTCTTCTTATTGGGGTTCTTGCGAACCTCAACATCATCACCACTATCACACTCCTTCTCGAAGGCCTCGAGATGAAGTGCCGAATCAACCAACTCCTCAAAAGAAAGCTTAATCTGGAGCATCAAAGACTTCTTAAGATATTTGTTAAGACCAGAGACAAACTTCATATTCTTCTTATAAGAAGTGCTAATGAATTCAAGACCATACTTAGATAAGGCCTCGAATGATGCAACATATTCAGAGACGGAAGACTTCCCTTGCTTCAACTCAATGAAGCGACGGGCTAATAAAACATTCTCAGATTCAGGAACGAATTTGAGTTCGAAGCGTTCTCGGAACTGAGTCCAAGAAAGAACAGACTCATCAAGTTCAGCTATAAGAAGCTCGTACCAATCAAGAGCACGCTCTTGCAATAAGCTAGAAGTTATAAGAACTCGATCATGGTCAGAAAGATCCATGCGAGAGAAGATACGTTCGCATGTGCGAATCCAAGCTTGGACCTCAAGAACGGACTCGGAGCCTTTGAATGGCTTTCCACCAAGACGAGAAAAATCACTGCACAAGCGTGCAAAGGCAGACTTGCGCGGAGGAGATGCACGAATAAGAGCTGGAGGCTGAGTGCTCCTAAACAACTCCAAGAACTGATCGGCCGATATATAAACACCGTCCGGATGCGAGCCATTGGATTGCCCAGCATCCGAGCGTCGTCCTTGGCCTCTTCCGACCATAAGCTGAAAGATAAGATAAGAAAACGATTATCACAAGGTAGATATCATTAATTCAAATATTGAATACTACGGAATAAAAATGCATTCCTAGACGTATTCCCAAAATTCTATCTACCCCAAAGGCATGGTGATTCAAAGATTCGTAACATTCGTACAACACTTTAATGTACCGTAATATGTGTCTCTGTTCTATGTTTATCATATTTTGTTCTGAACTTAGCTCTGATACCAAGCTGTAACGCCCCACTCCGAGACCCACATTAGCAAAGAGTATTACAAGGTAACACCGTCTGCTAATGCGGAGAATAGAGCTGGTTAGGAGCGACCATCTATAGCCTTGTCTTAATTATCTATTGAATACGCCGACAATGCCACTTCCTACTTAAATGGATCGACATATCCAATAAATATTTAATACAAAGCCATAGGTGGCTGAGGATCTATCAGAATAAAATATAACAACTCAAATGTAATACACATCACAGAACAGTAAATCATCACATACATTTACACATACACAGATACATCACAGAGTTTACAAAATGGTACATGTCAAGTGGTAAACCGAACCACAATATACAGACGAGTCAATGGAATACATATCAGAGTTATAGACAAAAAGGACTACACAAAAAGCTATGACAAAAAGGAGCTAGCGGAGTAGTCCATGCGGAAGCAAAAGAGGCTAAGTCCAAAGTACCTAACCTGAAACATCTCGGTCTAACCCGAGTATAAAATACACGGGTCAGTCTAGATAAACAAATCAGTTAGATAAAGTAAATGATAATGAACATACAAGATCATAAAGTGCCACAATCATCTCCAAAAGAGATATCCAAATCATCTACCATAAGATGAATCAAAACGAGCCACATATCATCGGCAATTCAAATAACAAAGGATATCATATCCCAAAACAAGGAACAATATTACTCCCACTTGGGAGATATTCCAAAACCCGCCATATCGGCAATCATAAGCATTAGTGGAAACATATCCAAAAATCAATGCAACATAGCAAAGAATAGTGCCCCCGTAGGCAATATAAATTTCCACGGGGTAGTCGCACTCATATCGTGTGGTTCCATGTAACCATCGTCGAAAGGCGCTACTCAAGGGAAATATAATAATAAAGCATCAGAAAGTCGCACGTGCTAGGATCAGAGTCTTTATGCCAAGTACTGTTGATTTAGTGGTATCATACGCCCAGGGGGGATACACACGAAGGCTCTACTCCCACATAGGAGCAGTTGTCCACATAGACAAAGCAAATATAATACTCCCACATAGGAGTAATTGTCCACATAGACAATCAATGACCCACATAGGTCCAGTACTGGCCGCCGAAGCTAATGTGTCATAAACTCTTGGAGAGGAACCCGAAAAATGTTAACGTGAGTCCCATACCCCACGTTCGCACTAAACGGTTTACTAACCGTTAGTCAATTTCACACTCAAAGCAGTACAAAGTTCACCTCATCTCATCGGTAAACCAGACCCAAGGGTCAAAACGGTCAAACGAATAGATTAGGCATTAACTGAAAAGATAAACACACGTGTTCATTGCACGTGTTTTATTTAATAATTAATTTTCCTCCCTCTTCGCTCGAAGTGCAAAGTTGTGTGTGTTTAAAATAGAAATTTTTAAATTGGAGAAACGAGTTTTTAGTACAATTTAAAAGGGGCATTTTTATAAAAACCCGTGTACGAAGTCAAAAGGGATCATCCAAGTCAAAAATGGGATAACAACAAATTGGATCGACACGAATCGATCGAAATTGGAAAACCAAGGCAAAACAACAAATGGGCTGAGACAAGCAGGTCAGTCGACTGAACCAGTGGGTCAGTCGACTGGCCCAGAGCCTGAAAACATTTTGTTTCCAAGTCAGTCAACTGACCCAGGGTGTCAGTCGACTGACACAGGGCAAGGAATATTTGTTCCCCCAGGTCAGTCGACTGAACCCAGAGGTCAGTCGACTGATACAGGGGCAGAACGTTTTCTGCCCCTTGGATCAGTCGATTGACCTACTGGTACAGTCGACTGAACCTGCTTCCTGGGCAAAATCAGTCTAGCCCCAATTGAGGCAATTGCAAAAACACGTAACGGGAGCGACGAGCGAGCGACTATGGCCAAGGACTTACGTCAAGCGAGAACCCAGCCTCGTGTAGCCCTCCGAAGCACACAGCTAACATGTCCAAACATCAAAGATTGGATTTTCACAAAAATTGGATTCCAAAACCAAAAATTGGACAATTCACCGAATCGATCCAAATCGAACACAAATGAACATGAATTGATGTTAGGAATTCTTACCCAACAACAACAAAAGCTATAAGCCTAGATGTGAGTTCAAAAATCTCACCTTTAAACTCAAAAACAAAGATGAGAAGCACAAACACAAGGAGAAGATCAATCACTCTTCTCTTCAATTCTACAAGCTTCAATCTAAGATCAGAACAAGTTTTTCCTAAGTTAGGGTTTAGGAATCTTCTAAAATTAAAGAGGAGAAGAGATGGAGAAGATGAAGAATGAGCTTACCTAAGCTTCCTTTGGAATTTGGAGCAAGAATTGGATTTTTGCAATTGAATCTAGGGCTTGGAGTTTCTAATTCCTCTTCTCTTCCCCCATTTTCAGTTGTGCTAAAGAAAATGAGAATGAATGGAGAGGAGAGGGCTGAGTTAAGGTATAGAATGGGTTGGGTGAAACCCAAACCCAAAAACCCACTAGAAAATAGCAAAATTCAACTTACTCCAAACATATCGAAGCTTATACTCAAAAAAGTCGCAAACGCCATTTTGGACTCAATGGAAGTGGTCCCGAGTCCTAATTCGACTGTTTGCAAAAAGTAGCTTTTTGGACCTTAATCCGATTAACGACGTTATATTTAAATAAAATATTTAAATATAAAATCGTAAAATATGCGTGTTGTTACACCTGGAGCCCCCAGGAAACATACGTACCCTTTAAGCAATCTCTGCCTTGCGGATTACGCTACTAACACGACCATATATCGCAGGTACACAATGGTTACGCCTGGATCCCCTAGGAAACATCTGTACCCATAGGCCGTCATGGCCCTGCGAATTACGCTATGCAGTCGAGTTCGTAAGACCATGGGTAACGCCATGGAATTCGAAGGACACTCGAGTATCATATCTGAAAAACCCAAATCAGAGAGAATAATATCGATAGAATGAATCCACAATGTGGCCACAAAGAGGATATCAAGCAGAAGGCACTTTCCATATCTTTACTTCGAAAATATGTATCATATAGTACCTTTTCAAATCAATTTCAATATAAATTCCATTATATATAAGATTTAATTTTCAAATCGAATACTTTCCAAAATCAAAAGTACATCAAATCACACTTATATAGACTTCGATTATATAAGATTTCGCTTTTCAAATTGAGTACCTTTCCAAATCAATAGTTTTTGAATCAACTTCATACTTATACAAATCAATTTTATATAAGTTCGATAACTCCCAAATCAAGTATTTAGTAAACAAGGTTCTCAATTTCAATCCGTTTCAATATCAGTTCAGTTTCAAAATCATATACGATTTCACCAAATTATTTCTTCCAAATTAAATATCTTCAGTTTCAAAGTTTCCAAATAATAGGTTTAGAAAATAATCCAAGTTTCCAAATCAACATAATTTAGGTCAAACGAATTCATTTCCAAAATCATCATATAAATACTGGATTTTCAATTCCAATCTATTTTTCGAAACCAAATATTTTCCTAAAAATCAATTATACCCAAAATGATTACCAAGTTTATAACCATCCCTTTAAAACCTTTAAACTATTTATTTCTATTTGAAAGATCAAATTTACCCTTTTGAAAATTGTTATTATTATATATATATATATCTAGTTTTATAAAAGATGTTACTAAGTTAAAAAAAATTAAAACTAAATTTTATTCAAAACATTTCATAACTAAATTTCATATTAGTATAATTCAAAATAGTCTTATTCATTTACTTAACAAAACAGTTTCAAACTTATTTAAATCATATTACTTCATACTTAAACATACAAAACTAAACTTATATACTTTATCAAATAATTTATACCTTTCGAAATTCCTTAGCTTTGAAAATTAAACCTTGATTTGGAAGTGTTCGAACATTCAAAATAGTCGGAGAAATTAAATTTCCAATCCAAGAGTTGGAAATCAGCAACTAATCAGTAAATCAATTTCGAAAGATAGGGTTATACCAAATCAAATCCGAAACTCGAGGACTGAACACCGGGCTTACTTCAAATCGTTTCAAATATAAATACATATATCTTTCGAATATCAAATCATACTTCGGAATTTGAAATCAAAATTGGTTTCACAAAATCAATCGCATATCAAAGCTACTAAAGTGGCCTATCCCTCACTCTAAAACTAGAAATTCAATGTCGATGATGCATGCACTCATCACCGAAATTATTCTCCAGCGACATAAGTGAGTTCTGGACTTCTATTTTCTTGAAAACTTGTTTGAAATTTCTTTGAAACCATTGAAACTCATTTGAAGTCATTTGAAACATTTCTTAGTTGGAAAATACTTTCAATAGTATCATTATATATTTTCAAAATCTTAAAACCAATTTTCAAAATACCGGAGTTCATTTCCAATTTAAAACCCTTCAATTATAAATCATTTTTATATAAATCAATTCCTTATATAATTTTAAAAATTTCAAATCCTTTCAAAACTTTAAATCCTCGTTTTAAAAAGGTATATAATCCTTATCGAAAACATTTTCACTTTTATATATATAATATAATCATACTTATCAAAATAATAATTTCGATATATAAACAATTTCTAAAATACAAACAAACCTGATTTTCAAAGGATGATTCAAGAATGGATTTCAAAACAAAGATAGAGATTCAAATTAGAGGAACTCTAATTAAAATATAATTCTGATTCGAAGATATGCTCGAACGAAGATGAGATGATTAAATTACAAAATAGAAGATGGATATACTTATATAAATCGCGGGCGACCTTAACCGGGTCAACCGTGACTTCAGGAATATGATCGATGTGGAATTCTAAGGCAAATCGACATTTATTCGCCAGAGATAGAATTCGGCATAGCAAAAGATAGAAGCATCTAAACCGAGGGTATAGAAATCTCCGGTGAATCAATGCCAATTGTAAAGGAGTTTCACCCCTTAAAAAATCATTCAAAGATTAGTGGGATCGCCGATTTTTATAGAGACCATTCGAAGTGGAGTTATGGGATGCTCCAGAATCAAAAGAATACAAATAGGGAGACAAGAATGGATTTCAGAACAAGTGGGAGCGTTCCAAAATTCCAAAGAAACCGAATCAAGGAGGAAGAGATTCAAGCATGAACGAAAGTAATTCTGTAATTAAATCTACTACATATGCTAAGTTTTGCCTAAAACCAGAGCTCTGATACCAACTGTAACATCCCGCTATTTTCAACCATTCACATACACACATGTCGGACTCTAATTGCTCAAAATATCATATTGTTAATTTAAAATTTGACAAAACTAAGCATATACAGTAAATAAATAAATCACAAAATCACAGACACAGAGTAATATAACAATAATGCAGCGGAATAGATAAATTGTAGTTCATGAAGCTACTATATAAACAACAGAGTTTGAAATAAAATACAACAGAATATCTCAAATACAGACTGATGACATCTCTGAACCAATCAACTAGAAAAGCTGAAGGCTAAATCGATAGTTGGATGCCCAAGCGAAGTTCCAAACTTCAAAGGTGAGTCTCAAATGTTGTATCACTCAGTCTTACCCGAGCGTAAAGCAAAACACAAAACACTCGAGTCAGGATTAACATTCTTATATCATAAATCCAACTCAAGTGAAATATCAACTAAAATACAATTAACTTAAAGGATGTTTGGGATAACCATCCTCTAAGGATCCGTGGGACTTTCTACTATGTAGAAATATACGTTATTAACAACCAAACGTCGTTATAACACCGTGGTTATTTCAAAATAATTTATACTTCAAAACCAAAATATCATTTCCATTTCACATATATATTTTTCCAAATTATAGCACTTTCAAAACAAAATTTATAATTTCATATATACCTTATTTTAACTCCATTATTATTTAGTTTTGAAATATTCACTTAGAAAAATCCATTATCATTTAAATAACCTAAAATTACATTAAACTAAATATTTCCTTCGATTTATTTCAAACTTGAAATATCCATTTAATCACTTTAAATCAAAAATCAAGTTAGAAAATCATATCTTAAAACCCATAAATTCAGTAAGTTTCAAATCAATTTAATTAAACAAACAAAAATTCTTAATTAAATACAATTTCGAATATATTCAAATTTATCTTCCCAACCTTAACTTATAAAATCATTTTAAAGATCAATTTTTTAAAATACAATTTTTAAATAAATACGATACGTATTATATATAAATTAAATCAAACTTTATTAAATTAAAGCTTATTATTGAATTTACTTTATATTAAAACTTATTTATATATAAAATATTTCAATATTAACTAAAACCATATATATTCCCTTTCAAAACCATAGAGACCATTTTCAAAACATTTATATATATAGACCGACGGTGTCTGTATAAAATTTTCTATCCTATGGTCAAGTGATACGGATATTTATCATTTCAATCCGTAGTTTAAATATCTACGGGTATATATCATTTCAACCCACAATCCCACATTCAATTCAATGAAAATCGCTTGGGTTTATCATTTCAACCCATAACGATTTTCTCCTATTCTACAAGATCATTCGGGTATGTATCATGTCAACCCATAGGGAATTCTACACTAACAGGGAACATCAGAGTGATAACAGATATGATAATAATAATAACAGGCATATATCATCAATAACAATATAATATAAACAAACATGATATGGTGTCATATCTCACAGGTGGACAATTACAGATAATAGCATCTCATATATAACAATTAAATAGTTAACAGTTAAATTTAGCAGCATATTTAAATTGTCGTTTCAATTGAAATCAAATTTAATAAATATAAGGACGTTAATCGTGAGTGATTGCTCACTTTCGAGGCTGCAGAGATTCGACAAAGAAATGAGCTACGAATTCCAAAGCAATGCTAGATGGACACGAATTCGACGACCAAAGCTGATAAATACGAATTTGATGAAATCAAGTCAGAACTGGATCGATGGAGATTGGATATATAAGTAAATTGATATAGATATAACATATAAAATTATATATATACAAAAAAATCAATACCCAAATTTCAACACATATTAAATTAAATATATATGTATGCATGTTTTCAAAAATCAATGTTTAGATAAAAACTCGGATATTAAAGTCAAACATACATATATTTATATAACTTATAAAATAAATAACCCAGAACATATATGTATACACACTCTATAACACAGACCAACCGAATATGGTTTGTAAACTTAAAATTTATGTTATACTTCAAATCTGAAATACTCAAACTATATTGAAGTTATTATTAAACTTATATATATACATACATTCTTCACGCATATACTTTTAGAAACACAGATTGATATTGACATTATATAAACATTTTGAATATATTACACACCCATAACTATATTAATTTTAAACACATATAAGAATGAAATAAAATATTTATAATACCCTTTAAATCAAAACGGACAGATGATAAAAACTATACTGTAAGACAATACGTTTATAAACGAAAACTTGACACATATATATGAATTGTACCACCTTTATAACTAACAGTTGATAAAATCTATAAACTCTTATAACTCTTATAAACCGTATACCTTTAAACTATATAAACTAACGTATTTCTATAAACAAACAAGCATTTGCAAACACCAATTATATATATAAGCAGTATACCTATATACATCTGCGACAACCCTGAATATCATATATATATATATATACTATTCCAAAACAAAATATGTACATATATATTAAAACCCGAATTCACTTATACATACCCATAGCTGATATATAATAGTATAAACAATTAAAACTAATATATATACTGTACTGAAAGGTTACAAATATCTGAATCAAAACATATATAAACACTTTATAAGAAAAATATAGATAACAGTAATCTACAAAATATAAGCAGTATACTTATATTCTTTATAAACAAAATATATTCGTATATTGACTATAAAGGAAATTTACAAACAAAACTTTATAAGCTCTCCTATACAAATGTATATATAACTAATCTGACTTGCATATAACATATAACTTTATAAAAAAACCAGTTTAGCATATATATATATATGTGTGTGTGTGTGTAAATCATATTAGGGCAGTTATAAAATAACTAGTATATACAAAAGCATTGCAGGCTATATAAATAAATAAACATGTAATTTGTATATATATTATTCAATAGATAATATGTATAAGTTATAAAATATATATATATATATATATCTTTACCAAAGTATGAGGATCGAAAAGTGAAGCGATCGATGATGAGAAGCTGCTGCGTGGATGCCAACCAACTGAGGCAAGGGGAGGGGCGGCTCGGAGGAGGCACACGGAGATGCAGCTCGAGCTCGGTTGGGTGGTCTCGGGCGGTGCGCTTGTGGGAAGAAGGAGCGGTAGTGGATGCGTTTGTCGGGTTGTGTTGGGTAGCGGCCAAGGTCGGAGAAGGTGGGGCATGCCAGGTCGAGGGGAGTGATTCGGTTGTCAGGTGGTGGGGTTGGCCGATTGTGGGGAGAGGAAGAAGATGAGCGGTGGAAGCAAGATTCAACAAGACAGAAAGAAGAAGAAAGAACAGGCTAAAAAAATGAATGCAACTTTAAATAAATGAACCAACAAAACAAATTTATGTTGAAATAGAGGAACTCAAAATGCTATATTCAAGGCTAATAATAAAACCGATGACCGTTGGTTTTTAACCAGCGTAAAATTTGAATGGTCACGAAACACAGATGGACTCGAACGGGTATCGATACGATTGACCGTTTCACGGTTTCCGTGACGTACCGGACTTCAAAACACAGAATTGAATATACCGTAGAGATCAGTACGACGAGACGATCAAAATGGCATACATATATTAGTGGTACGATCATCCGATCAAAAGTCGATATCGGTACGAAAATGCTGCTATTTTTTTGAAAATAAGATCGACGGAGTAATAACAGTCCAAATTTGAAGAAACGAAATATGACGTCTCAGTCAGAATATGATTTACAAATTTTCTGTATAAAAATATTCAGGTTTGGAAAACATGTTGTTACCATCAATTTTTAACTGATTGAAATAGAATTACACAATAAAATTTACTTGCATATTTTCTGATAAAAATTTACCATTTGCTATATTAAAATAGACGTATTCCAAATATCAAATTTCATTTAATTACATTATAAAACTATTAAAATTTCCGGGTTGTTACACAGACACTGATATACGTTGCAATCCCGTACGGAAAAATCCAAACAAAGCTAGATACGTCTGAATTTCGCGAAATGGATTACGTAGTCTTATTTAGAGTGTTCTAAATAAATTTTCTCATGTTGACATATTTAGTTTTCGGAACACTTTTAAATTCTACTGTTATTAACTAATTTAAACTGAATTTCTAGCGACTGATAGAACATCTATATTATTCGATGAAAATTTGCCATTTGCTATGTCTAGATGGACGCATAGCAAATATCAAATTTCCGTCATAAAATTATATTGTTTGTTTTAAATGGTAGATTTCAGTTTATTATATTCAATAAAATTCACCTTTATTTAATTTCCAAAATAAACTTTATTTCAAATTAATATAATTGAATATTCATTGGTTTATAATTTCTAGTTCCTTAATTAAAATGCTAATATTAACTAATGCAGTATTTAAATTCTCAATTTATGAATCGTTTAACTAATTAAGCCTTATTAAATTAAAATTTATATTTCTTTCCTTTTATGTAAAACCCAATTATACTAAATTTTATTAACAAATTAATTCCAATAGGTTGATATGTAAGATGAGCAAAAACCAAGACTAAAATTTAAATAAGTTTGAATACTTAATTATACATTTATTGTTTACAAATAGATTAGAATTTAATTTACAATTAAAACCCAATTCCAGTTAATCATAAATTTATTTCATGCTTTACACAATATCAAATCTATCCAATTAAACCATACGTTTGAAATCACATAAAATAGTTGTCACTTTATTAAATCAAAATCAGATGTTATAATTCAAAGTAAATTTTATTTAAAATCATAAATTTTTAATTTCTTACCGTATTAAATTCTAAATTTTGAATTTTCTTCTTTCTCGAAAAATACGGGTCGTTACAGTTTATGAATGATTTCATGTTATTTTATAAAGTTATTTTTAACTAATATCTTATTTATCAAAGGGCTTTTACTAAAGAGTGTACTTAAAGTGGTTTACAAAAGATATGTTGAAAATGATATTTTATAAAGGATTTATAAAGGAGTTTTATAAATATTTTTGAATTAAATGAGATTTTATAAACCATTGTAGAGATTTAAAATCTAGTTTGGAAATTATAAGAGGTTTGAAATGTGAAGTGAAACTTATAAAAGTATTTTTATAAGGAATAAGTGAATGTGTTTTATAGTAAAAGATGTTTCGGGAAGGGAATTACTTGGCCATTTAGTATGAAATTTTGAAGGAGGAAAGTTTTCCAAAAGCTTTTAAGTATAAAATGGATGTAAGGGGTTTGGGGAAAAGTGTTTTAGAAAAGATCCTTTGATAAAGTTTTATAAAGTGATTTTATTAATTAAAGATTAATTAATAAAGGCTTAGAGGGTATCATATGGAATTGAATCGATGTTCGATTGTTTGTTTATTTGATAGTTAAATAACCAACTATCAAATCTGGACCAAAACGTAACTTTAGAAATATCTAGGAGAAACATGGAAATTATATGGTACAGTTACCGTCGATGGTTCTATACTGTACGTATAAATTCGTGTCGTTCTTCCGGGATAAAGGATAAGGAAATCCGTCCATAAATGGTTAGGACGTGAACTCCGCTCTTATCTTTATTTGTTTATTTCCTAAAGAAACGGGGTTGAGTGTACCGAAATTATCGATAGTTGTTTCAAAGAGACCGAGATCGGATATGTTATCCAAAAACCACTTCGATCCAATGAATGCGTTTCGAAGTGAAGACATCTGGAAGAGCATAGAATCGAAGATAGAGATGTGAAGTGCAAGGGCTAATCACTACTAATCCTGAGGGTGATTCCAAAATGGATGTAGTAGGAATAGTGCCTTCGGTTTCGTTCAGACCCAAAACAGACTTGTATGGATGAATGCTATCAGCACATTGTTATTGGAGGGCAATGAGCATTCTAAGTGTAAATTCCTTTGAAAGGTAATCGTAGCCTCAAGCTTCATTAACCGGGAATGACTGAAAATCAGGGGAAATGCAGCAAGGCTAAGTGGGTCACACCCATTAGGGTATGTTGTCACCCTTCTAAATACATCTACATATTTATGGATTGATTGTGCATGAGATCTCGATAAAAAGGGTTGCAAAGCAACCAGGGTGATGACATATTAGGTACCATCCAGTAAGGAGTAGGTCGGTCTTGTGTTGGTAGGGATCGATAGGTTCGATCTCGGTATATTTTCTAGACATATATCATGATAGTGGTATCCAGTGCCTAGTCATTGTATGGAATCCATTCTCCAATATGCGCCATACGGTTTTGATTGTGCCTAACTATGTTGAAATGTGAGATGCAAGCATTTCAGCTATTTTAATATTTTACTTTGAGTATTTAGACATTATTATAATATCAATGGATTTGATATAAAAAGTGCTTTGGTTATCGTAAGGAAGAAACCCGCCCGTGTTTATGTGCGGCGTGGTCTTACGAGATACCCTTGATTTTATAAAGAGTTTTCAAAGTAATAATTAAACTGTTTGAATTTACTCACACAAGACCCATGTCTGACCCGAAGTTTTATTTTCTTTCCCTAAAACTCTTAGGTGCCCAAATTTTCACGAGTAGCCAAGTAGTCCAGGTTTCTTACGGATGCATTTTAGAGGAGCTTGGAGCAGGTGGCTTCAACGATAGCAAGTTATGATTTTGTTTCCGCTGTATTATATGTATCTTGCATCAGTTATGTAAGGACAGGCTGTTATAACTTTCCAAGGTTAGAAATTGTATCAGTATGACTCTGATGTATCGGTTTTGAAATGACTTTGTAAAATATTATGTGATTAATATATGTTATTCTGTTGCGTTGTGAGATTCTGTGTTTTTGTTCTTAGTTCTTCTATCTTCTACCTCTCTTCTTTCACCCCTAACAATCCGTCTTTTTGTTCAATTTGAGTTGACATGTGCGGTTTATTGCCAGCTTAAACTGTATAAAAAAGTGAGTCATTACAAATACATAAAAGCTACTCCATGATTTGCTATTCACTTATGCATGTTTATTGGTAAAGCCTTGTTATTTATATAAGAAAGAATAGTTGTGTTCATTTTATATCTGAATCTTGTATATTCTTAATATTTTTCATGGTTTCCCGTTTGTGTCATCATTTCCTTGATGTGAAATTGTCAGAAATCTGATGTTCTGTATTGCTTTCTCACATTGTTAGATCTATCGTATTGGTTACTTGGAAAAGATTTAAATGTTTGGAGGCGAAGGAGAATCATTGCTAATGATAGTATAGGTTAATAAACCCTATTAAATAGAGAAAGGAAACGGATACAAGGTCAATTTTATACAGTATCCTTTCAAAATAGAATTGCAACATCATGTTGAATTTATATGCACAAAACTCGGTAGAGAACTTGTGAAATTCCTGACAACTGAAGTTGAGGTATCAAGAAGGCATTGTAGCAAGCATGGAAGCATCTACCTTGTTAGAGGCGTAATTAGGTAATCTTTTCTTTAATTGTTCGCATTCAAACTCCATGAATACTTGATATTGTATTCATGTAGCTGTATTAACCAGGAAGTTTTTTTGTGTATAGTTCTTATAGACATATCAGACATCTAGCTGTATACATCAAAATTATTTTTAAAAAAGTGAACATTGTTCTGGAGTTGGTCTACTGACTAAAAGATTTTTGAGCTAATTTTCAACTTACGTTTATTCTTTTTAATTTTTTTAAAAGTATGTTTTACTCCTTAGTTAAGCTAACCCGCAAACCCCTTGATAATGTGTTTTGCTTGGGCTTTTCTTTTTAAAGTAGCACCAGAAGTATTATAGTATATTGGATGTATGTACTTATAATGATTCCAGAACATATGTCTCACAGTGTTAAAACTAAGAACAACCTGCATATATATATTTTCTTCCATCAACCTCATTTTTTTGGTTTCTTTGGTTGTGTCACTTTATTTTCGCATTTGGTTGATGATGTGGTTTGACATTTATGCTTCATTTGATAACATGAATTAGTTATAGTTTTACTTCAATTTAATAATAATAATAATAATAATAAATACGACTACTAAGTTTTGTTAAAATTAAACAAGTTTTATAAAATTAACTAAGTTTAAGTAAACTAAATTTTATGAATAATAATAATATAACTAATGTAACAAAGTTCTATAAATGATGATGATGATGAATTAGCTAAGTTTATAAAAATTAACTAAGTTTATAATAATAATAATAATAATAATATAATTAAGTTAACTAAGTTTATAACAAAGTTTTATAAACAATATGATGATGATGAACTAACTAAGTTTATAAAAGTTAACTAAGTTTTATAAATAATATTAATAAACAACACCAAACATATTACAATTTCCACAGTAATGTTAATTAAAAATGTGACATTTGTATTAAATTATTGTTCCAAGCATTGAATTTAGACGGGTTGGATGATGGCTCATGTGAGAATGATATGCTAGAGCAAGTGATTTGAATGTAGTTGTATATGATTGATATGGTGGTTTGGGCGAAATGTGTGTTTCTTCTTTGAATGTGTTAAAATCAGATAATAAGCGGTAGTTGTTTCAATTTGATTCAGATACATGCAAAATAATTAGTTTACAGGTACGATAAATGTAGCAAACTGGAATTTTCGATCCTCGAAAATCGACATTAATATGCTCACAGTATAGCATGCCGAATATCCAAGTGCCGGAAAAATCGATTGCTAGGGGTAAAGAAGAAGAAAGATAGAAGAAGAAGAAAACAATAACAAAGATTCTCACAATCGCAGCGGAACAATATATAATTGATAAATACATATCTTTATACAAAAAGAAACTATAACTGTTAATATACATATAATCATCAGAGTACAACATTCAACAAATCAATATGGACAGTTATTATAACTTATCCTCATCGTCTATACAGTCTGACCCACACAGCATAATATAATCAAGTACGTGAAATACGTCTGAAATTCTCCAGCTCGTTTCCTAAGCCCCATAGCATCCTAACCTGAATTTGTAATACTCGGTTTGACCCGAGCATTATAATAAAATAACACCCGAGTCAGTCTGGAAAACCAGCGTGAGAATACACACTCAATTTGAACTACTACTGTTATCAAAAATCCTTTTGAAAACAAAGGTATCTCGTAAGACCACGCCATACATAAATACGACGGGTTTTTCCTTACAATAACCAAAACCATTTATATCAAAATCATCTGATATTATAATAGTGTCTATAGAAAATAAACTAGAAAATAGCTGAAATGCTTGCATCTCACGTTTCAGCATAGTTAGACACAATCAAAACCATATAGGCTCGTAGTGGATATTGGATTCCATATAATGACTGGGCTACTAGGGTACCACCATAATATACCTCTAGAAAAATGTACCGAGATCATACCTAACGATCCCTGCCAACACAGTACCGGCCTACCCCTTATTGGATAGTACCGAATATGTTATCACCCCGGGCATTCCCACCCTAATCGAGCGCTTTCTTTTCCATGCACAACCATATCCACGATTATAATATATTCGAGGGTATCTAGAAAAGTGATAACATACCCTACTTGGGTGCGACCCACTTAGCCATGCCGCATCTTCCCTGTTTTAGTCATTCTCGGTGGATGAGGCTTGGGTCTGAACAAACCGAGTCTCCAATATCACCGTCTTTATTGACTTCAGAATATCATAATTCGTAACGGATAAATCAGAATGAAGTGGTTTTCGGATAATTAAGTCTGATCCCGGTCTCTTCGAAACGATCAACGAATTTGGCCAGATTTGATAGTCGTTTAGTTAACTATCAAACTTCACACAAACAGTCACAAGGCCCATTTTGAAATCTTCCAAAAACATTTACTTCAAAATATCCGTACAAAGTTATCTATTCAAATCTCTTCTAGTAATTCAACACTTGAAAACAATTCCAAAAACTTATATTCATAACATGATATTTTCAAATAATATTTTACTTCAACACTTAGTGAAATATTTCCAAATTCGATTTATAATCTATTACTTAGAAAAAAAATATCTCTATATAAATCCTTCGTCGCTATAATATTCCCAAAACCTTTCATTCTAACACTTAGGAAAATATTATAAAGCTATTTTCCAAAATCATTCTAATATCAATACTTAGGAAATATTTCATAACTTATCTCATAATTCTTCGGAATTTATATTAATTCCTTTTACATTTTCCAAAATTGATTATACTTACTTATAATCTCGTCTATCCATTTATGACTTCTTTATGAACTCAAATTCAATCTCGAAGTTCTTGTTTCCAACATTTCGGAAATTTCCTTAAGTTCCTGGAATTTCATTATAAGATTTCCTCTTATAAAATCACATCTATTAAATAAACCCCATTTACAAATCTCGAGAGAATTTATAAATAAATTCCAATAATTCCACATCCCTCTATATATATGATAAGTATTTTTAAAAAATGATAATTTATTTTGAAAACAAGTTTAAGTAATTATTTAAAATATTAAAACACTTTAAATAACATCGATAACTCATTTGCTATTTCATTTTTAAATAAACTAATCAATTTACAAAGCTGATTGTAAAAATTAGAATTCATTTCAATAAATATTAAATATTTGAATAACTAACTTTCCCGAAATATCTTAATATAATAATAGTTTTTAAACTACATAATTTGATAAATAAAAATCCTTTTCTGAAAAACAAACTTACATTTTGAAGAAAATCTATTTTTAGAATTCCAACACAGTCAATTTTATACTTATAAACCTCTCTCGATTTATTATTTCCAATTTCACAACTATTTCCAAGTTCCAAAGTAGAATCCATTATTTATCTCTAAATCGATTTCCATATTCCATTTTAAATTCACACCGTGTATTTATATTCCAAATTTATCAAATGATAATCATTCCACTTTATTTATAAACATTGTTTTAACTTTATAAACTCATTTCTAGTTTGTAACCAATTTATATTACTAAAATCCATTTCTAAATCGATATCTATTTAAAATTCCATTTGGAAAATAAATTTCCCAATAAATCTACCTACAATTCCAAATCTATTCAAAATTCAATTTCAAATTCTATTTAAAATCTTACGACATATTAACATCTATTGTTCCAAATTCCTTGTATAAATAAATTTCAAAAATATTTATCTGAACCACTTTACAAAATACTTAAGTGAATTCCAAATCAAATCTTTTATTTAATCCAAACCCATTTCTTATTCAATATTCAAATTTCCATATACATATTTTTATTTCCAAAAATCACTTTTGAATACCTTTTTAAAATTCAAAATATTATTTACGGTATTTAAAATACCAAAATTTAGGCCAGTACTACTACACTATCCAATATATAAAATCACACAACAAATCCATAACAGATTATCCAACCACATCATATATCACTATATATGAAACAAATCAATATATTCTTGAGGAATCCAGTTGGATCCCTCCAACCGGTTTTCCTACATCCACAGATGTTATATAACACAAAATACCAATCCTGCTTCGAGGTGGGATATCACGGTAATATAGGGTCATCCGCTATTATACAAGGCGCATAGTGTCTCATCCGCTCCAACTGCGGGAAATATATCCAACTACTAATATATATACTAACATATATATATATAATATAACATTCAACTAATAATAATATATCAATTCAACCAATCATCCAATAATTATTTTTAATTATTATAAATTAAACTAGTCAACCAAATTGAGTGAGATTTACTCACCTTGATTTTTTTATTTGCCAAATGCTCATTTTAGATTAAATCGAACTACCATTCGATTTAACCTAAAATTCCAGTAATCTCTAATCGACTTCGAATAAATTCCAGAATGTAGATTTTTCAGCTACGAATCCAACGAGGCTGATTCTAAAATTTTTGGACCTCGTATGAATAAATTATGAATTTTATAAATATCGATAATTAAAATGCAATTAACAAAATAATAAGATAATTAATAAAATGAAATAAACTAACCTTCCTCTTCCCACTACGTTCCAGCCACACGCGAAACAACCCAACTCCACACGACCAATTCCCTCACCGTGCGCAACCCTAAACGACCGGAGCTCCATCGGAGCCACCATCACGAACGCCTCCATGACTGCACTACCTAGCCCCACTGCACAAGCCACTAGAGCAGCTTCCCCTCTGATCATCTCGTGCATGTGATCGACCGCTACCACAAACCAATGGCGGCTCCTTCCCACCACTATCACCGCTCCAGTCGCGCCTCCACAATCGCTGCTGTTCCGGTCCCATGCCACGTCGCCGCTCGTGTCTCGCGCTCGCGATTTGTTTTTTCATACGAATGGATTTTGATATTTTTTTTGAAAGAAGAGGAAGAAGGAATTCATGATTTTAAAAGAAATGAAGGCGACTGATCAGGCATAAGTCGGCTTGTACGTGGCTAGGGTGGCTCGAGGCTACGATTTGAAATTTTATAATATTATTAAATTTTCAAAATATTTCATTTTCGCACCTTAAAATCCTGAACCCCTATCGAGGCATGAAGCCTGGCGTTAATAATGTTATAATACCCCTATTACGAACTCAATGGAATAAGTCGCGAGCCCCAATTCGATCATACGTGGAAGATAGCATTTTGAACCCAGTTATTTAATAAAATTTCAATATTAATTTCAACGCGTTTCTATCTCGTACGACCAAATGGTAACTCCAAACGCTACGAAATTTGAAATCCAATAATAATACACTATTACGGGTTCAATGGAACTAGTTTCGTCGAATTTTGATATCATGCTCCGGATCGCTATTTTAACGTGTCGACTAAATCGATGATTTCAAAAATTGGCGAAATCACTTGGAATTTCAGTTTTTAAAAACTTATTTAACTCCATTCTAATTCAAATAAAATTTATATCAACATTAGAAATTGTTTTCGATTCATATTCAATTCAAATTTCTATTATCCACCATTTCCGTATTACGATATATCGTTATATTTGAAATTTAAATTCATTCGATAATTTCAACCAAAATCCCTTCATATTCAAAAATCAATTTATATTCCAAATCTAATATTTAAAATCATTTAAATATTCAAAATCAAACGATGGAAAAATCCGGTTCGTTGCATTCTTCCCCCTTAAAAAAATTCGTCCTCGAAATTTGCTAAGGTAGGACGAATGATCCAACCCATTATTTTTCAAAAAAACCCACTTAGTTAACTTGCTATTTCACTTTCCTAATTCCTTTAATTCCATACAAAACATTTAGTTTCCATTTCTAAACCAAAATCCTTTATTTCAAATACAATTCGGAATCAAATTTTTGGTTAACAAAAATTTTTCAAACATCGTAAATTTCCGAAATTTTTTGGCAGTGTCTCCCTTGTACGGAGAGCCTTTTGAATATGACAAAAATGATAAAAATATTTACATCTGCTCTCATGGCCGGAAATCATAATATATATACATGTCAATATTTTTATTTTTCGTGCTAAATTCGTAAGCGTACCTTATTTTAGCGTTATTAAGCGAGCGAGCTTACTTTATATGCAATTTCACAACCCAAATCTAGTCCAATGGTCTTCTTGTATCTGTACTTACTTAAATAAATCCCATCAATTTCATATATATGAAATTTAATAACTTTACATCCCTTTAACTACTTTAAACACATGATTTCATAACGCCAACATAGTATATCATGTATTTTAGAAGGTACATGCAAATACAGGGTTCCAACATTTAGTTATTCACTTCAAATTAAATTTATACGCCATTTCATTCAATTCCAAATGATTCACATACCATTAATTATCATTCTATTTATATTTATACCCAACAAATTCATATAGATTTCAAATTGATTCAGAATCAATTTATTCACTTTCCATTGATTCACAAAATTTTGTTTACTTTCGTTTACGTCAAACGAAAAAATTTCCATACTATTTGGTGATATTCATTAATAAAATAACCACTTCAGCTTATAAACCATCTAAATTGATTCTAAATCAATTTATCAACTTTCTATTAATTCACATTCAATATATTCACAAAATCTTGTTCACTTCATTTTGTATTAACGGTGTTACATTCCATGTCAATTCGTATTTAATCCATTCACTAATTTAATATTTCATTTCATTAATCTATTCCAAATCTTATCTGTCAACCTTTTTGATCTATATTCAATTTATTCACATCTAGGTTGAATGTCCATTATTATCACTTAAGTTGAATTCATTTTATTTATAGTTCAGGCCATTTCCATTAATTCCAATTTTATAAGCTATACAAACTCATTTATTTACATCTTTACTAAATTTATACTTGGGTTCATAAACCATTCAATAATTGAAACTTATAGTTATATATCCATTTTACAATTCAAAATTTATATTCAATTCAATTTGGTATGGTTCAAGTCTAATTAAATTTTATTCGACTTATCCGAAATTAAATTTCAATTCATACAATTCATTTTAACTTACTTAAGTTAAAATTCAAATTCAAATTTCACACTTTCCTTTCTTATTTATACCATTCTCAATTTATAAGTTCAAAACCTTTTATATAATGTTTTCACACATTATTTGGATGAAATTCCATGATTTAAACACCTAAATTTATTTCAAATCATTTTGAAATCTTATAAATATATATCCCTTTTGTTTGAACAAACCATCCTTTAGAAATTTCAAAATCAACTTGGTTTTATCCAAAACAAATTCCTTCGGAATTTCTAAAACAACACTTATTTTTCAACAAAAATCTCCATATCAAATTACTACGGTAGTAATCCGTCACTTAGAAACTCGAAAATGAATACTGATGATGCTGCAGTCATCATCAAGATTATTTTTCCAGCGACTGTAGTGAGTTCAGTGCTTTACCACTTTCAAAATCCATTTTTAAACCCCATTTAAAACAATTTTTATTCCAATTTTAAGCATTTTCCATTCCAAAAATAATATCACCATCATTTATTTCAAAACGCCTTGGAAAACATTTCCAAAAATCTCAAGGATTTTAAGTTTCCAAATCCTGGTTTGAATCCATTTTTAATTTTTACTTATATGCATAATTCCATACTTATACAAACTTAATTTGATTGGATAAACCATTTCCAATTTTTATAATTTTATTAGAATTATAATAACAACAACCAAACACACCAATATACTATAATAATTTTAGAAAATTATTTCTTTTATATCAAAATATAATTTGGGTAAAATTATTTCATTTACTCCATTTCAAAAACAATATTATGTTGAATAACTCTATTCAAGCGTCTAGAAACCCCTATCGATACAGTTGTATGGACTGTGCCGACCAAAGTTCATTAGTCACTTAATAAATCAACCAACACAATATAAAGCATTTTATATTCACTAACAAATACGCACTCATATCTATTAATATACTCACACTCATTCTAGAGTACTACTGACACTATCTCTAATGAGTAATCGCCACCAAAGCTAAGGTTCTCGCTTAACCTTCAGCTCTGATACCAAATGTAGTGAACCGAAATTTTTGACCTTCGAAAATCGACATCAATATGTTTACTGTATAGCATGTCGAATATCCAAGTGCCAAAAAAATCGATTGCTAGGGGTAAAGAAGAAGAAAGATAGAAGAAGAAGAAAAAAATAACAAAGATTCTCATAATCGTGGAAAAACAATATATAATAGATAAATACAGATCTTTAAAAAAAATAAACTATAACTGTTAATATACATACAATCATTAGAGTACAACAATCAACAAATCAATATGGACAGTTATTATAACCTGTCCTCACTAGTGCAATCTATATAGCCTAACCCACACAGTGGAATATAATCAAGTGAAATACGTTTGAAATCCTCCAACTCATCTCCTGATTCCCATAACATCCTAACCTGAATCTATAATACTCGTTCTGACCCGAGCATTAAAATAAAATAACACCCGAGTTAGTCTGGAAAACCAGCATGAGAAAACACACTCAATTTGAATTACTACTGTTATCAAAAATTCTATTGGAAACAAAGGTATCTCGTAAGACCACGCCACACATAAATACGACGGGTTTTTACCTTACGATAACCAAAACCATTTATATCAAAATCATCTGATATTATAATAGTGTCCATAGAAAATAAACTAGAAAATACCTGAAATGCTTGCATCTCACGTTTCAGCATAGTTGGGCACAATCAAAATCGTATAGGCTCGTAGTGGATATTGGATTCCGTATAATGACTGGGTTACTGGGGTACCGCCCACCATAGTACACCTCTAGAAAAATGTACCGAGATCGTACCTAACGATCCCTGCCAATACAAGACCGACCTACCCCTTACTGGATAGTACCGAATATGTTATCACCCCGGGTGTTCCCACCCTAATCGAGAGCTCTCTTTTCCATGCACAACCATATCCATAACTATAATATATCTAAGGGTATCTAGAAAAGTGATAACATACCCTACTTGGGTGCGACCCACTTAGCCCTGCCTCATCTGCCCTATTTTAGTCATTCTCAGTTGATGAGGCTTGAGGCTACGTATTACCTTAAGAATAAAATTTATACTTGGAATGCTAACAATGCCTTCTAGGCAACGATGCAATGATAGCATTCATCCATACAAGTTGATCTGGGTCTGAACAAACCGAATCTCCAAGATCACCGTCTTCATTGACTTCACGATATCACAATTCGTAACGTACAAATCTGATCGAAGTGGTTTTTGGATAATTAAATCCAATCCCAGTCTCTTCGAAACGATCAATGAATTTGGCCAGATTTGATAATCGGCTATTTAACTATCAAGTTTCACACAAACAGTCACTAGGCCTATATTTAAATCTCCCAAAAACATTTACTTCAAAATATCCTTACAAAATTATATATTCAAATCTCTTCTAGTAATTCAACACTTGAAAACAATTCCAAAAACTTATATTCATAACATGATATTTCAAATAATATTTTACTTCAACACTTAGTGAAATATTTCCAAATTTTATTTATAATCCATTACTTAGAAAAAAAAATATCTCTAAATAAATCCTTCGTCGCTATAATATTCCCAAAACCTTTCATTTCAACACTTAGGAAAATATTATAAATCTATTTTCTGAAATCATTTCTAATATCAATACTTAGGAAATATTTCATAACTTATCTCATAAATCTTTGGAATTTATATTAATTCCTTTTACATTTTCCAATATCTATTATACTCACTTATAATATCGTCTATCCATTTATAACTTCTTTATGAATTCAAGTTCAATCTCAAAGTTCTTGTTTCTAACATTTCGAAAATTTCCTTAAGTTCCCAGAATTTCATTATAAAATTTCCTCTTATAAAATCACATCTGTTAAATAAACCCCATTTACAAATCGAGAGAGAATTTATAAATAAATTCCAATAATTCCAAATCCCTCTATATATATAATAAGTATTTTTAAAGAATAATAATTTATTTTGAAAACAAGTTTAAGTAATTATTTAAAATATTCTTTAAATAACATCGATAACTCATTTCCTATTTCATTTTTAAATAAACTAATCGATTTACAAAGTTGATTATAAAAATTAGAATTCATTTCAATAAATATTAAATATTTGAATAACTAACTTTTCCAAAATATCTTTAATAATAGTTTTTAAACTACATAATTTGATAAATAAAAACCCTTTTCTGAAAAACAAACTTACTTTTTGAAGAAAAAACTATTTTTAGAATTTCAACACAGCCGATTTTATACTTATTAACCTCTCTCGATTTATTATTTCCAATTCCACAACTATTTCCAAGTTCCAAAGTAAAATCCATTATTTTCCTCTAAATCAATTACCATATTCCATTTTAAATTCACACCGTGAACTTATATTCCAAAATTTCAAATGATAATCATTCCGCTTTATTTATAAACATTGTTTTAACTTTATAAACCCATTTACAGTTTATAACCAATTTATATTACTAAAATCCATTTCTAAATCGATTTCTATTTAAAATTACATTTGGAAAATCTATTTCCCCATAAATTTAACTACAATTTCAAATCTATTAAAATTCGATTTCAACTCCATTTATAATCTTACGACATATTATTAAAATCTGTTGTTCCAAATTCCTTGTATAAATAAATTCCAAAAATATTTATCTGAACCACTTTACAAAATAATTAAGTGAATTCCAAATCAAATCTTTTATTTAATCCAAACCCATTTGTTATTCAATATTCCAATTTTCATATACATATTTTTATTTCCAAAAATCACCTTTGAATTCCTTTTTAAGATTCTTACTTATGGTATTTAAAATACCAAAATTTAGGCCAGTGCTACTACAACATCCAATATAACAAATCACACAACAAATCCTTAACAGATTATCCAATCACATCATATATCACTATATATGAAACAATTCAATATATTTTTGAGGAATCCAGTTGGATCCCTCCAACCTGTTTCCCTGCATCCACAGATGTTATATAACACAAAATACCAATCCCGCTTTGAGGCGGGATATCGCGGTAATATAGGGTCATCCGCTATTATGCAGGGTGCATAGTGTCTCATCCGCTCAAACGGTGGGAAATATATCCAACTACTAATATATATACTAATATATATATATATATAATATAAAATTCAACTGATAATAATATATCAATTCAACCAATCATCCAATAATTAATTTTAATTATTATAAATTAAACTAGTCAATTAAATTGAGTGAGATTTACTCACCTTGAATTTTTTTATTTGCCAAATGCACATTTTAGATTAAATCGATTAAATTGAACTGCCGTTCGATTTAATCTAAAATTCCAGTTATCTCTAATCGACTTTGAATAATTTCTAGGTTGTATATTTTTCAGCTACGAATTCAATGTGGCTGATTTCAAAAATTTTAGACCTCGTATGAATAAATTATGAATTTTATAAATATCGATAATTAAAATGTAATTAACAAAATAATAAGATAATTAATAAAATAAAATAAACAAACCTTCCTCTTCCCACTACGTTCCAGCCGCACGTGAGACAACCCAACTCCACGCGACTGATACCCTCACCGCACGCAACCCTAGACGACCGGAGCTCCATCGGAGCCACCACCACGAACGCCTCCACGATTGCACTACCCAGCCCCACCGCGCAAGCCACCAGAGCAGCTTCCCCTCCGATCATCTCGTGCATGTGATCAACCACTACCGCAAACCAACGGCGGCTCCTTCCCATCGCTATCACCACTCCAGTCACGCCTCCACACTTGTTGCCGCTTCGGTCCTATGCCACGTCGCCACTCCCGATTTGTTTTTTTTCATACGAATGGATTTCGATTTTTTTGAAAGAAGAGGAAGATGGAATTTGTGATTTCAAAAGAAATGAAGGCAGTTGGTCAAGCATAGGTGGACTCATACGTGGCTAGGGTGGCTCGAGGCTACGATTTGAAATTTTATAATATTATTAAATCTTCAAAATATCTCGTTTTCGCACCTTAAAATCCCGAACCCCTATCAAGGCATGCCGCCTGGCGTTTCTAATGTTATACCCCTAATCCGAACGCAATGGAATAAGTCTCAAGCCCCAATTCGATCATATGTGAAAGATAGCTTTTTGAACCCAATTATTAAATAAAATTTCAATATTAATTTCAACGCGTTTCTATCAGTACGACCAAACGGTAACTCCAAACACTACAAAATTTGAAATCCGATAATAATACACCATTATGGATCCAATGGATCTGGTTTCGTCGGATTTCGAGACTGTGCCCAAGATCGCTATTTTAACACGTCGATTAAATCGACGGTTTCAAAAATTGGCGAAATCAATTGAAATTTCCATTTTTTAAAAACTTATTTACTCCATTCTAATTCAAATAGAATTTATATCAACATTAGAAATCATTTTTGATTCATATTCAATTCAAATTTCAATTATCGACCATTTCGTATTACGATAATCGTTATATTTGAGATTAAATTCATTCTATAATTTTAACCAAAATTCCTTCATATTCAAAAATCAATTTATATTCCAAATCTAATATTTAAAACCGTTTAAATATTCAAAATCAAACGACAGAAAAACTGGGTATTTACAATAAATGTCCTTGTAGACCTCCTCTTCCAAATTTGTAAGTGTAACATTTTGGTTTTGCTTCTCATTTCTTACAACATGTTAAATAATATCATTTATCATTTATAACAATGTTCTAATTTATTGCTAGAAATGTTTTAGAGAACCATTTTATTGGAGAGTTTGGACTCATTTAGGCCATTTACTTTGTCTATGCTTCCTCCCTTGAAGAGGATAAAGAGTTAGGTTTCACTCTTTAAGTGCACAATGATTTGTAATTTGATTATGGATTTTATGTAAACGTGGTTATTTTGTTTAAAGTATTTTAATTGAGGTATTTGTGTATCATATTGCATTATGTGATTAACGTGTTTTCGGTTGTTTGAATGTGATAATTATATGAGTGATTGTTGGTTTTATACTGAAATATGTTAATTATTACTATATATAATATATATGTTGTGAAAAAAATAAAGTGGAAACTGAACAAGCCACCACAATGAGGGAAACCTGCACAAAAAATCAACAATTTTTAGCAGCCTTTGTTAAACGCTACCAAAATATATATGCTCGCAAACAAAAAGCGCTACTAAAATATTTTCTTCTAGTAGTTGGTAGCATTTTCCAAACGTTACAATAAAGATTTTTAGTAGCATTTATAGTGGCGTTTCTTAAAACGCAACAGAAAAGTTTATATTTTTAGTTGCATGTTTTTTAACGGCGTTTTCTAAAATGCTACCATAAGTTATGGTAGCATTTTTTGTATGCCACCAAAAATACATTTTTCGTGCGCCACCAAAAATACATTTTTTGTGTAGTGATTTTGATTTTATTTTTCTAAAATTCAAATAGAGTTTCCATGCCTAAGAACTCAAAGTGTATGGTTGTATGAAGATGTTAAGAGACAAATTTGAGTTAAATCAAAGAAGAATTTTAGAAGATATTTCTATGTGATATTTAACAGAAACTAAGACTTTATAGCTTATAGAGAACTTCTTGTATCTTTGTCTATGAAGTGCTTATATTACATTTGTCTCGAGTCGAATATATCTTTAATTAGCTCGATTCCATTCTTCATATATATATATATATATATATATGTTTGTATATATGTATGTATATATGTATGTATATATGTATCTTTCATTTGCTTAATTTCATTCATCGTGTGACAACCCGAGATTTTTGAATATTTGAAATTGTAATATTTAATTGATTTTAAATATTTAAAAGTTGATTTCTAACTTGAATTCAAATATCACTATTTACTGGACAGTCTAATTATTGAATTTAATAATTGGAAATTGGGTAAATTGCTGAATCGGGAATTTTAAGCTTATTAAAAATAATTTGAAGGCTTGTAAAATTTATATTGATAATACTGAAGATAATAAAAATGTTAAAAGTGAATTTATTAGTGTTTTGTTCAGTTTTAAAAGTATATCGTTTAAATTAACATTTAAAAATAGCCTTCTGAAGCACAGTCTCGGAATTCGACGAAACAAGTTCCGTTGGATCCGTAATAATGTATTATTATCGGATTCCAAATTTTGTAGCGTTTGGAGTTAACGTGTGGTCGTACGGTAGATAAACGCGCTGAAATCTATATCGAAAATTCAATAAAATAACTGGGATCAAAAAGCTATCTTCTCCATACGATCGAGTTAGGACTCGAAATCATTTCCATTGCGTTCGGAATAGGGGTATAACATTATAAACGCCTGGCGGCACGCCTCAATAGGAGATTGAGATTTTGGGTTACGATTTTGAGACATTAGAAATTTAAATTTAAATATATATATATAATTGTTGACTGGTCAAAACTTATCACATCAGAACTTTTTCAATATTTCAAATCACTATTTACCAGCCTTAACCGACCCGCAACGTTTCCTTTCCTTCTCTCAATCAGTCCAAAGTTTATTCAATATCCCCGACCTCCTTAGTTTCTAAAGCCACGAATGAAGGGTCAAATTCGTTTAAAAAAAATGGCGGAAGCAAAACAAATTCAAAATTGAATTCATTATACAATATATATATATAGTTTAATCGCGGCCTATCTCTACCTTCCATCCCAATCGAACCGAATCCCTAATTTTTGTCTTCGTTCTCGAAAAAGAAAGAGGGGGATCGAGGAGGGAAACTCGCGAGGGCGGTGAGGCCTGTTGTTCGATGAGGGTTGTCGTCAGCGAGTTTGGTGTGAGCAACGGTGAGAGCAAGGAGCGCGCGATGGTTCTAGGGATGAGGGGTGAACGAAGACGAGGTGCTGTGACATTTGTTTGGGATGGGATGTTAGGTGATGGCGCTTGCGAGTAGGATTTTGGTTAGGATGGTGGGAACGACGTGTTCTGGAGGCTCGCGTTCGAGTGGAGAAGCTTGCGATGAGGTTGCGGTGGCGACAATGGTGGTCTGGTCGAAGTTTAGCGGTAGCGAACGGGGAGGGCTTGAAGCTCGGGCACGGGAAGTTAGCAGTGAGGTATAGAGTAGTTTATTTTAATTGAATTAGTTTAAGTTAAATTATTAGATTCAGTTAAGATTTATTAAATGGAAAATGTATTTACAGTAAGGTGTAGACATTTATATATATATATATATAAGTTTGAAAGAAATTTAATATATATATGTATATACGTACTGAACATAAAATATATATGGTTTGAACAGAGAAAAAAATATAGAGAGATTAGATTTTAAGCTAAAAGTAGGATAAAGTTTGTATTTTAAGATTTTTATTTAATTTTACAAAAAATATATTATATTATAAATTAAAGAATAAGAATTTTTACAGTAAAGGGAATTGCTATTTCATTATTACAGGGAAGAAATTTAAAAGGTAAATATGTATACACACGTTTTAACTTACAGTTTAATTTTAAAATAATATATTATGGAGATTAATTTGTATAATTAACTTATTTAATTATTTTAGTCACTAGAAATATTTTATTAAAATAAATTAGGTTAAATTAAATTATTGGTTAACTAAATTTATCAAATGGAAAATTATTTGTTCGATTAGTTCAAATATTAATAAATCCTATAATGTTTATACAAGGTTTGAAAACGTGAAGAAAACATGCCGGTTTGGATCGGATTGCAAAAAAAAATCAAAGGTGAGTTAATCACACTCATTTGGATTATGTTTAAATTTAAATAGAAAATTTAAATTATTGATGGATTGCTTGAATGGTCTGGATGTGGTAGTTATTTATAGTAGTATATATAGAATATATTGGAGTGATTGATTTTCCCGCATTATATAGCGGATGAGACCCTATGCGCCGCATAATAGCGGATGATATGAATATAACCCCATATACCGCGATATTCCACCTCGAAGTGGAATTGGTATTTTATATTGTGCTAACATCCGTGGATGCAGGGAAACAAGTTGGAGGGATCCAACTGGATTCCTCAAAAATATTGTGTAACGACCCAGAATTTTGAACAAATTAAATTGAGAATATTTAATAAATTTTAAATATTTGAACGATAATTTAATTTGAATCCCCGATCTTGCATTTGAAGCTGACGATTAAATTATAAAATTTAATCTATTGTAAGTTGAATTAAATTTGAATCTTCAATTTTAAGCTGAAGAAAAATATTTCGAAAGCTTTTAAAATTCGTATTGATATTACTGAAGATAACAGAAGCTTCAGAATCGAATTTAGGAGTAAATTGTTCAGTTTGAAATTTAATCGTTCGAACCGATATTTAAAAATAGTCAATTTTCAAACAGTCTCGGAATTCGACGAAACCAGTTCCATTGGGTCCGGAATATTGAATTATTGTCGGATTTCAATTTTCGTATTTTTCGGTGTTGATATGTGACCATACGATGTGAAAACGCGTTGAAATAAAATGAAATTCAATTTAAAAATTTAAATTTTGTAATTGGTCAACACATCACCTCGTTATCCCCTATAAACACGCCTTAAATCACGACAGTAAATCGTGCAAACAATGCTGCGTTCAATTTTAAATACCTCCCCCCTTTCTCTTCAGTAAACAAAATGAACGAAAGAAATAGAATACAAATCAATGGCCGCTCGATCGAATTTCCTTACCTCCCTTCTTCAAAATTCACGAAATCAAAAACAAAATAAAAAAAAGGCGTCCTCCTTTGATTTCAGTTCGAAACCCCTAGCTTAAATTCACGAAATCAATGGGAGCTCGCGCGCGTGTACGAGTGGGAGGGAGCAACGATGGCGAGGAGGTTCGTCAATAGGGGAATCGAAGCTCGCGATGACTGGAGGAGCTCGCAAGCAAAGAGGGCCGTAGGCGATGCGATGGCGACTCGTTCAATTTCACAAATGGCGGCAAGCGGCGATTTAGGGCATCGGGTCGCGATGTCACGAGGTAGTGGGGGGCCGCGGCATTTAGGCAGGTGGCGAGGATCGCGATCGCTGGTGAGCGCGAGCAGACTGGAAGGCGACTCTGGTGTTGGTGGCGACTGCGAATGTCTGGGGAGTCGGCGAACAGGGTCGGGTTCAAGCCGTGTTCTGGCGACGAGATGAGTTCGAACTGTAGCCTTTGGGTCTCGATAAACTCGTCAGTTAGGTAATCAATTTATTAGTTTATTTTCAATAAACCTAGGTAAATTTCTTTTGGATGAAAAGTCGATAGTAAATTACTGCTTGTGTTTACAGTAAAACAGAAAATTTTATATATATAAGAATTTTATAAAGATAAGATTTTTATAGCTTATTTTTATAAGCAGTTAGGAATAAATTAAATAAGTATATAAGTAAAATGTTTGAAATATTTTATATAGTATTGGATATAGCAGTTAGTTAATTAATTTGAAATTAGAAAAAGAAAAGGGGATATATTTATATCTAAGTTTTGGAAGTATAAACTGTTAATGTAAAACAGTAATAAAATAGATAATATATATATAAGTTAATATTGATCACAGTAGAGGAAATAGCCATTAGATATATATAGTTTTAAAAATATTTATAGTAAAGGAAGAAATTTTATATAGATTAAGATTTGAAGAAGGAAAATTTATTACTGTTTTATTTTCAGAAAAATAAAAATAGAAATGTATTATTGACTTATCTAAAATTTATTTAAGTTACTAAAAAAAAAAGGGAAATTCGATTTAATTTAATAAATTGATAAGAGAAAGTTTGTTAATAAAAATAATTTGGCTAATTTAATTTACCTAGTAGGAGATCATTGATTTGATTTGTTCAAATATTAATTAAATTGTATAATTGCTTATACAAGGTTAAACTGTGAAGAAATAAGTTGGATTCAAAATGGATGCAAAATAAAAAGCTAAGGTGAGATCTTCTCACTCAGATTTAATTTTGAATTGCAGTTATTGATTGTGTTGATTGCTATTTGATGTGCTATTAGATATTATAGGATATATATATATATATAGCAATATATACATATTGGCATATGTATATATTGGATTGATGATTTCCCGCCTCGTATAGCGGATGAGACCCTATTGCGCCGTTAGTAAGCGGGTTTATAAAAACCTATATACCGCGATAATTCCGTACTGGAGCGGAATTGGTATTGTGCTAACGTCTGTGGATGCAGGGAAACAGGTTGGAGGGATCCAACTGGATTCCTCACCAGTATTTATTTATTTACAGATATTGATGAATATTCTGTTATCATATTGATATATGATATTGACTGTTGTGATGGACTAATCGATGCTGTTGCATCATCGGATTCAGTTTTGAAAAGTAAAAATAACGACTTTTAATTTAAAAGGATTTTTAAAGTGATTTGTAGAAATATACGTTTTATTGAAAATTTTGAATTGGTTTATTTTAAATAAATAAATGTTAAAATTTTAATGTTAGTAAAATTGTGATTTTTGTGAAATACGACAAAAATGTTATTTTTGAAATAAACAATTGATAAGGATTATGAAATAGTTTAAATTGGAATTGTTGAAGTATTTTAAACAATTCATATAAAAAGATTTATAAAAATTTATATTTTTATAAATTAAGAATATTGGAATTTTGAAATGAGTTTATTAAGTGTTAAAGTCAAATAAAAATGGATTCCATAAGTGGATAGAAATTTATAGATTTATAAATTGTGAAGTTATTAAATGAATAGATTTTGTAAAACAAAATGATTTATAAGCCATTATCTTGTAAATCGGATTTTGACATTTAGATGAGAAATGAATAGATGTTGTAAATAAATGAATTATAAGTTCTTAACTTATAATATATACTTCCGGTATATAATTGAGATATATAAGTTGAATTGGATAACTTAGAAATCGAAGTTTTATAAATAGAAATGGGATTTATAAACATTGTTTTATAAATTAACATTGAAGTTATTAAAGGAGATATATTCGTGATTTTGAACAGCGAATTATCCTTTAAGTTAAATGTGTAGAAATGATTGAAATGGGGTTAAGTAAATTTTATTCACGATTTTGGACAGTGAATATATGGTTAAGTAAAATGGATTCATTTTTGAAGAAGGAATATTTTAGAAATGAAGTTAAACATTTTAAAGATGTTTTAAATGTGTTATAAATCGAAAGCATAGATTTCAACATTTATTGTTGAAATAGACGTTTTCGAAGAATAAGGAAATGATGGACTATAACACTGTTGTTATAGTAAATGATTTCCGAAAAGAAATGTTTTTGATGTAGTATTGGGATTCATATATCTATCTACATTCCGAATCCCTATACTAGTGATTTTGAGTCGTCGTAACGATGTTTTACGTAACATTCGTTTTGACTCAAATAAAATGTGTTTAAAGAGAATGATTTCCTTAAAGAATGAATATATACTTAATATCGATTTAAGTATATCGAATATTTTCAAATGTTGAAAATAAATGATTTGTGAAATACTTATTATTAAATAAGTATGGAATTGCTTTTCCAATATGAAATGAACTGTTTTGAGATTTTATCTTTTAAAGATAAATTGAAATGTGGAAATTGATTTGAAATTGTTTTTCAAATGGTTAAGTGTGGAAATTTTATATCTAGTAAAAGATATTTTGGAAGATGAAATAATTTGGAAAATTATTTGGAATCTGATGATGTTGCGCATCTTTATTGATAGTTAAATAACCGACTATCAATAATTACCTTTAGATAGGTATTTGTTGTGAATTGGATGAATTTGAATGCCACACTTGTTTTAAATATACGCTCACTATTCGGGTTAGCCGGGAAAGGACCATGGGGTCGTATAACCCATTCTGTGATATCCTGGGAATTTGGACAATATCAATTTAATAATCTATATTTAAAAATTAAATTGATTTGTTGATCTTTGTAATAAATTTGAATTAATTTAATAATCTAATTAAATAAATATTTAATTAGTGATTTATCTTTTAAAAGTTTAATAGAATGATTTCTATTTATATATATATAAGTGTATATATTGTAAATAGATGAGTTGATCTGAATTTAACAAATGAAATTATGTTTACAAATTTCTAATATTTTGGGTAATTTGGAAATCATGATTTAATTTAATATTAAGCTTTTTAATAAATAACTATAGGGTTTTAAAATACATAAGATAAATGTTTAATTGTTAAAATAGATTTTTAGCTTAAGTTCAAATTTGAATAAAAGATTTGTTTTATTTCTTTACTTGATATATATGATTTTAAAATAGAAGTAATTTATAATCTCCTTTATAAATTATTTAAAATAGTCAAATTTGATATTTTCAAATAATAATTTTAATACTTTGTTTTATAAATATGAATAGACTTTGATAAAATAGAATTGTTATTTTAAATGGTAATTATATATGTATATATACATTTAGGTAAGTATTTATAAATAGCAAACTAATATAAAAGCTTTTATTCACATTTAAAAATAAATAAAAATGTATTAATTACTTAAAAGACAAATGTCACTATATTAAAGCTTAAATAAAACATGTGTTAAGCAATAGATTAAACAACATGACAAATGTCATCTTTAATTTTATTTTTCTTTTATTTTGGTAAATCACAATTTCTACTTATATAAACAATGCTTTCTCTTTCCATTCTTTTTCTTTTTCAAAAACTAAGAAACTTCAGCTGAAAATATAATCTTAAAACAGATCTGTAACTCATTTTCTTTTCTATCCTCTTCAATTCAAAACCAAGAAGAACTCAAACAATCTCTCTAAAAACCAAATCTGGAAACAATCTTTAGTCTGCAAAGCTCTTCTTAAATCTGAAATCAACTCCTCAAAACCAGATCAAAACCTGGAAATCATTTTCCAAGATCAAAAATCAAAACAATGAATTCATTTCTTAAAACTGGAAACAAGCCTGTTCTTCTTCAACCTGAAATCAAAACAGAGAAGCAGGATCATTTCAGCTTGCATGCAATTCTTTCCAACCTGAGGTGCAGACAGAAGCAAGCAGGATTTCATCTGTAAATTAAAGCTTCAAGTTTTAAAAGTTTTCACAAACAAAGACAAATTCCAGCAACTAAATCTCTTAAGGTTTTCAAGCTTTTCAAAAAAATCTGGAGGCTCTGCTTCTTTTAAAATCTGGTGAGTAACTTAGATTTTAAAAACAGAAAAATTTGATTTGTGTGGTAAAATATCTGAAGTAAAATTGTGGTGCATGTTTGAAATTATGTATGCTTGTTTGTTTAGATCTAGTTACATGTATATATGAATGAAGATACTATGTGTATGTTGGTTGTATCAGTTGATCATCTCTGTTTAAAGTTCTCAGTTTAAAAATTTAGATCTAAATTCCAATTCTCCCAAACTAAATCTCTGTAGAACTAAGATTTCAAACAAAAGTTGTTTGTTAAGTCATGAGGTAAAGTTTAAAATTTTAACCAAGTTAAAATAAACTTGAATGTCTCTGAAAATGTAAAAGGTACAGAGCAGCTAAATATATGTAAAAAAAAAAAATTCAAATATCATGATTTGTTGTTTCAGACTTAGGATCTGAAACATCATCCTAAAATACGAATTTTAAGCCTAGAATCAGAAATTTTAGTTTGAAGAGGAGTGTGCAGTTCTGGTTTGACCAGAGGATGGAAATTTGGGTATTTCTGGAAATCTATTTGATCGTAGGGGTCGGGACTTTCAATGTTGATGGAGGAAGGATCGGAGATTAGGGGAAAATTGCTGGAATGTTGATCAGAGCACTGTGATGAAGGTGGTGTTTGAATTCTGTTCTTAACCCTAGTTTTAACTAGGTCTAGTATTTTGATTGGTTTGTCTTCCCCATTTGATCGAGTTCAACTATGTTCTAGGAAATGAAAGTAGGCGTGTAGAGGAGGACTTGGCCGGAATTTCAAGGCTGCTGGTGGTCGGAGGAGAAAGGATGAAGTTGTTCCAGGCTTTACATTCTTGTTCCAGGTTGGGTTGAATGCTCGAATTCGAATTCGAGTGAAAATCAATGAAATTTGGGTTTAGTTCGTCAGAGGATGGGATTGCCGACTTGTGAGGATAAACGTTGATGGTCGGAAGTGGCGGCGTCGTGGGTGCAGGTGCACGGTGCAGTTTTGTTTTCCAGGTGATGCCTGGAATGAAAGAGGAAGGGTACTCGAGATTTCTCGAGTCAATTGCATGTGTTACCCGAAGCATTGTGGGTTTTGACTCGAAGCTTTTGAAGGTGGGTTCGAGTCATATGAATGGTTACAGGTTTTAAGAAACCTGTCAGTTTAAAATTTTTAAATGAATTCAAGATGGAAAGCAAAGATTTAAACTAGTTTTAAAATCAGTTTAAGTATAGATTCAAATCTAAATTTAAATCCTAGTTTGAAATAAAAAGAAGTTTTTTTTTAAATTTAAATGTTTTAAACAATTTGAATGTTAAAAATGTATTTTAGAATAATTTGGATTTAAAATAAAGATGGTTTTAAACTCTTGTAAATTCCTTTTATAAGGTTAGTGTGACTTTAACATATGATTGTAAAAAAGGTTTGTAAATGTTTGGTTTTTAAAACTTCGTTAAAGTTAAATTGTCTTCATTTTAAATCTTAAATTAAAATGAAATTTAAATGTAAATTTAAAGGTAATTTGGTTTAAATGCTTTATTAATGATATTTTAATCATTAATAGGAATAAAGTGTTATCTTAAAGATAATTAAGATTTAATGATATGGGATAAAATAAATTATTAAGGTAATTAAAAATAATTAATCAATTTAATTAATTTATGACTTGGGTTAATAAATTAGTAATTAAGGGTTTAAAACTTTATTGATGAAGGATTAATTAAATTAATTTAAAGGTTAATTAATTTGAATTAAGGATCATTAATTTTTAAGTTAATGGTTAGAAATAAAATTATTAAGGTAATTAAGGTTTAATTAAGTTATTGTTAAGAACTTAATTAATTAATTAATTAGAGATTAATTTATTAATGATTAAAATTAATTAAGTTGTAATTAATAATGGTTAATGTTTAATTATTTTAGAAAGGTAATTAAAATAATTAATAGTTAATGTAGATCATTAACTAAGGATAATTAATTAATGTGATTAATTTTGATAATTAATTAGATTAATTAATTTAAAAGATAATCATTTGTGAATTGTTTTACTTAATGGAAGTAATTAAGAAATTAATTACTCATTGTAATTAATTGAGTTTAAATTGATAAGTTAAGTTAATTAATTTAGTTTAATTAATTTAAGATAATCATTTAATGATTTGTATAATTACTTAATGTAATTTAAGGAAGTATAATTACTTAGGAAAGTAATTAATGGGTAATTACTGATATAATTAACAAAGTAATTAAGGATAGTTAATTACTTAATGGAAATTAATCAAGGGATTAATTAAGAAATTAATTAAGGAATAATTAATTTATTTTAAGAAGTAATTAAGGTTAGTTAATTGCTGAATGTGATTAATCAATAATGATTAATAATTATGGTTTAATTAAAGATTAATTACTCAATGTAATTAATTTAGATAAAGTAATTAATGATAAAATGTAATTAAGGATCATTAATTTATATAATTATGATGTAATTAAGAATTGATTAATTAAGTAATAATTATAAATGAAGTGATTAATTAATGTAATTAATTAAGGAGTAATGTAATTAATTATAGTTAATTAATAAAAGAAGTAATTAAAGGTTAATTACTATAAGTGGTTAAGAATAATTAATTTGTATAATTAATTTAATACTAATTACTTGAATGTAATTAAATAATTAATCAAGGATGATTAATTAAATTGAATAATTGGATGATGATGGATTAATTGATTGATAATTAATTAATAATGATTAAGCAGGATTTATAGATGTAGTAATTAATTTAATTTACTTTAAATTAATTAAAGATGAAATAATTAATTTAATTCATTTTAAATTAATTATAGATGGTGATAAATAAATCATTGCTTATGAATGGATGATATTGTGTACCTTGAATGGTTTGAGATCTCAGATATGAGATAATAGATATTGTATGATTTGGATGCTTTGGTTGCATAATGATATGAATCATCTGCTTATAATGATAATGTTGATTATCTATTGTGAATCTATGAATTATCTATCTGTGTGTAAATAGATAGTAGAATTGGATTGTTTTAACCTTTAAAACAACTTGGCCTTAAAAGATACGTTTTGGATTTCGATGAGACCGGGATCGGGTTTCCGTATACCGGATTTCCAGGTCTGGAGACCCGAATACCACATCGATCCAAATTAACGATAGGTCGTGAATCTCAAGTGAAAATGAAGATTCAGAGTGCAAGGGTTATGGTCGTTAACTCTGAGGGTGATTCCAATACGAGTGTAACGAGATAATGCCTTCGGTTTCGTTCGAACCCGGAACGAACTTGTATGGATTGAATGCTTTCAGAACATCGTCAGGTGGACGATGAGCATTCTAAGTGGTGTGTTCTGATTTAAAGGTAAATCGTAGCCTCAAGCCTCTTCAAACCGGGAATGGCTAAAACAGGGGAGGTGCAGCAAGGTTAGTGGGTAGCACCCAAGTAGGACAAGATTATCCCTGTCTAGAGGTCCCTTCTTATTATTCGGTTGAGTGGGCAGTTGAATTGCAACAACTGCTGGGATATCTTGTGCGGGAATTATCCAGTAAGGGATGTTCCGGCCTTGTGTTGCAGGGGATTGGGAGTGATCCTCGGTACGGTGATCTAGGCCACGTACTGTGACGGGCGGTACCCCGGTAGCCCTGCCATTGTATGGAATCCAAAATCCAATAAGTGCCGTACGTATTAGTTGTGCCCAACTATGCTGGAATGTGAGATGTAAGCATTTCAGCTATTTCTGTATTTTACTTGAAAACCCTAGACCCTATTATAATATAACTGGATTTCCTATCAAATGTTTTGGTTATCGTAAGGTAAAAACTTTTCCGTGTTTATGTGCGGGAAGTCTTACGAGATACCTTTTCTTTTCAAATGGTTTTCAAAGTTAAGCAACTTTAACCTGTTACTCACACCAGACCCATGTCTGACCCAAGTGTTTATTTCTGTTTTATAAACTCTTGGGTACTCAAATTTTTACGAGTAGCCAAGGGATTCAGGTTTAGCTTTGACGAGTTATCTGGAGGAGCAATGGAGCAGGAGGCTTCGGCGTTCGTAGATATAGTATTCCGCTGTGTAGATCTCTGTGATAGTGTTTGTATTGTATTTGAGTTGTAATGTCTAGACAGATGTTTATAACTGTCTAGTATGTGTTGTATAATCTGTGTAACTCTGATAATCGTTGTATATTATGTAATACTTTTGTTATTAATATAATTTATTCGTTCCGCTGTTGAGATTCTGTTGTTGTTCTTTCTTTCTTCTCTTCTTTTCTACTTTCTCACCTCTTTCTTTTCTTCAAAACGATGCGTCTTCCTGGACGTAGGATGGCGGGTCGTTACAGTGGTATCAGAGCATTAGGTTGAGTGAATACCTAGGCTCTGGAGTAGTGTCTATCTTGAGAGAGCGTATTTGTAATTTTTATATAACTATATATATATTTATTTCTACCTATTTGTTGGATTACCTGTTCGGGTTTTCCAAATTAAGTTATAAGGGTAGATGAGGTAGGTTGTGTGTAACACGACTACCATTGATTTGAGTTTGAATGTTTGGAGTTGGAAGTGTATTTGTTGAGACTGTAGACCAAATACCGTCTCGAGTGAGCTTTGTTGTGGTGAAGGATTTCATTGATCTCCGAAAGAACTGTTTAAGGTTCGGAGTCAATCTTTGAAGTGCAGTTGGATGAGTAGAGTTTGGATCTACCAGTTAAGCAGAAGCAAGTGATGTATCTTGGTAACTTCTGGAGGAAGTAGTTGTATGATGAGATACAATGACCATGGATGTTTCCGAAGATGTTTTCTTTGGAACAAGTTTAAGGAGTAAGTCTGCTTCGGTGTTGTGGATGAGTTCAGCATAGCGTCTCTGTTGGAGGTTCGAGTTTTTCGAAGAGCTTTGGATTAAGAAGTCCTTGGCATCTGTGGCAGCAGTGCAGTTCGGAGTGTTTTGTGTATTAGCAGGAAGTTTTCTGGCTGAGCAGTTTTTCTGAAGATGGAGTTCAGAAGTAGCAGAGTATGTCCATTTCTTCGATGAATTGGATAGATAAGTGTAAGCTATTCTGATTTGTTAAGAAAGAATAGTATCTTTGGGATACTGGACTGGGATTGATCGCAAAAGTGACTTGCGACAGTTTGAGTGATCTTTGAGTTATTGAAGATTTTTCTGGATGTTTTCATGAAGTCAGAAGTTGTCCGCATCTGGAGATGAGTTTTCTTATCGACTAGATTCCAGGAGTGGTACCGGTGGTTCAGCCTAGTTGAAGGATGTTTCCTAGAGTTAGAGTTTGATGAAGCAGTTCAGGATTTGATGGAGTATCTGATTTTTCTTTTTGGATCTGTTGAATCATTTTTCTGGGATAAGTTATCCAGTCTGTGCTTGTGTTCTTCATCAACATTCTTATCTACTTCAGATCAGAATTGTGCAGCAGAAGCAGTTTGGGAATGTATCTGTTGTCTTTTCCGGATAAGAGAAGTAAGTTCAGTCTTTTGATGTTTGAGGAGTAGAGTTGGTATACTTGGTTGTTGAGTCAGACTCGTCTGTAGTCTGATATCCTGTCTAGTTCTATAGATCTAGATGAGTAGGAACTCTGTAGCTTCGTAGTTTAGATTGTTTGTAGAGCGAGTATTCCGGTATATATATATACTTGGGGAAACTCGAGGAAATTTTATCCAGAATTTTGTCTGGATAATTAGAATTGTTTGATTGGATGATTGTTTGCTATGGTTGTTAGCATATGATTGATAATATATGCTTGTTAAATCTTGAATGGATTATTAAATTACCTTTGTTTTAAATTTCGGGGACGAAATTATTTTAAGGGGGGAGGAATGTGATATCCTGGGAATTTGGACAATATCAATTTAATAATCTATATTTAAAAATTAAATTGATTTGTTGATCTTTGTAATAAATTTGAATTAATTTAATAATCTAATTAAATAAATATTTAATTAGTGATTTATCTTTTAAAAGTTTAATAGAATGATTTCTATTTATATATATATAAGTGTATATATTGTAAATAGATGAGTTGATCTGAATTTAACAAATGAAATTATGTTTACAAATTTCTAATATTTTGGGTAATTTGGAAATCATGATTTAATTTAATATTAAGCTTTTTAATAAATAACTATAGGGTTTTAAAATACATAAGATAAATGTTTAATTGTTAAAATAGATTTTTAGCTTAAGTTCAAATTTGAATAAAAGATTTGTTTTATTTCTTTACTTGATATATATGATTTTAAAATAGAAGTAATTTATAATCTCCTTTATAAATTATTTAAAATAGTCAAATTTGATATTTTCAAATAATAATTTTAATACTTTGTTTTATAAATATGAATAGACTTTGATAAAATAGAATTGTTATTTTAAATGGTAATTATATATGTATATATACATTTAGGTAAGTATTTATAAATAGCAAACTAATATAAAAGCTTTTATTCACATTTAAAAATAAATAAAAATGTATTAATTACTTAAAAGACAAATGTCACTATATTAAAGCTTAAATAAAACATGTGTTAAGCAATAGATTAAACAACATGACAAATGTCATCTTTAATTTTATTTTTCTTTTATTTTGGTAAATCACAATTTCTACTTATATAAACAATGCTTTCTCTTTCCATTCTTTTTCTTTTTCAAAAACTAAGAAACTTCAGCTGAAAATATAATCTTAAAACAGATCTGTAACTCATTTTCTTTTCTATCCTCTTCAATTCAAAACCAAGAAGAACTCAAACAATCTCTCTAAAAACCAAATCTGGAAACAATCTTTAGTCTGCAAAGCTCTTCTTAAATCTGAAATCAACTCCTCAAAACCAGATCAAAACCTGGAAATCATTTTCCAAGATCAAAAATCAAAACAATGAATTCATTTCTTAAAACTGGAAACAAGCCTGTTCTTCTTCAACCTGAAATCAAAACAGAGAAGCAGGATCATTTCAGCTTGCATGCAATTCTTTCCAACCTGAGGTGCAGACAGAAGCAAGCAGGATTTCATCTGTAAATTAAAGCTTCAAGTTTTAAAAGTTTTCACAAACAAAGACAAATTCCAGCAACTAAATCTCTTAAGGTTTTCAAGCTTTTCAAAAAAATCTGGAGGCTCTGCTTCTTTTAAAATCTGGTGAGTAACTTAGATTTTAAAAACAGAAAAATTTGATTTGTGTGGTAAAATATCTGAAGTAAAATTGTGGTGCATGTTTGAAATTATGTATGCTTGTTTGTTTAGATCTAGTTACATGTATATATGAATGAAGATACTATGTGTATGTTGGTTGTATCAGTTGATCATCTCTGTTTAAAGTTCTCAGTTTAAAAATTTAGATCTAAATTCCAATTCTCCCAAACTAAATCTCTGTAGAACTAAGATTTCAAACAAAAGTTGTTTGTTAAGTCATGAGGTAAAGTTTAAAATTTTAACCAAGTTAAAATAAACTTGAATGTCTCTGAAAATGTAAAAGGTACAGAGCAGCTAAATATATGTAAAAAAAAAAAATTCAAATATCATGATTTGTTGTTTCAGACTTAGGATCTGAAACATCATCCTAAAATACGAATTTTAAGCCTAGAATCAGAAATTTTAGTTTGAAGAGGAGTGTGCAGTTCTGGTTTGACCAGAGGATGGAAATTTGGGTATTTCTGGAAATCTATTTGATCGTAGGGGTCGGGACTTTCAATGTTGATGGAGGAAGGATCGGAGATTAGGGGAAAATTGCTGGAATGTTGATCAGAGCACTGTGATGAAGGTGGTGTTTGAATTCTGTTCTTAACCCTAGTTTTAACTAGGTCTAGTATTTTGATTGGTTTGTCTTCCCCATTTGATCGAGTTCAACTATGTTCTAGGAAATGAAAGTAGGCGTGTAGAGGAGGACTTGGCCGGAATTTCAAGGCTGCTGGTGGTCGGAGGAGAAAGGATGAAGTTGTTCCAGGCTTTACATTCTTGTTCCAGGTTGGGTTGAATGCTCGAATTCGAATTCGAGTGAAAATCAATGAAATTTGGGTTTAGTTCGTCAGAGGATGGGATTGCCGACTTGTGAGGATAAACGTTGATGGTCGGAAGTGGCGGCGTCGTGGGTGCAGGTGCACGGTGCAGTTTTGTTTTCCAGGTGATGCCTGGAATGAAAGAGGAAGGGTACTCGAGATTTCTCGAGTCAATTGCATGTGTTACCCGAAGCATTGTGGGTTTTGACTCGAAGCTTTTGAAGGTGGGTTCGAGTCATATGAATGGTTACAGGTTTTAAGAAACCTGTCAGTTTAAAATTTTTAAATGAATTCAAGATGGAAAGCAAAGATTTAAACTAGTTTTAAAATCAGTTTAAGTATAGATTCAAATCTAAATTTAAATCCTAGTTTGAAATAAAAAGAAGTTTTTTTTTAAATTTAAATGTTTTAAACAATTTGAATGTTAAAAATGTATTTTAGAATAATTTGGATTTAAAATAAAGATGGTTTTAAACTCTTGTAAATTCCTTTTATAAGGTTAGTGTGACTTTAACATATGATTGTAAAAAAGGTTTGTAAATGTTTGGTTTTTAAAACTTCGTTAAAGTTAAATTGTCTTCATTTTAAATCTTAAATTAAAATGAAATTTAAATGTAAATTTAAAGGTAATTTGGTTTAAATGCTTTATTAATGATATTTTAATCATTAATAGGAATAAAGTGTTATCTTAAAGATAATTAAGATTTAATGATATGGGATAAAATAAATTATTAAGGTAATTAAAAATAATTAATCAATTTAATTAATTTATGACTTGGGTTAATAAATTAGTAATTAAGGGTTTAAAACTTTATTGATGAAGGATTAATTAAATTAATTTAAAGGTTAATTAATTTGAATTAAGGATCATTAATTTTTAAGTTAATGGTTAGAAATAAAATTATTAAGGTAATTAAGGTTTAATTAAGTTATTGTTAAGAACTTAATTAATTAATTAATTAGAGATTAATTTATTAATGATTAAAATTAATTAAGTTGTAATTAATAATGGTTAATGTTTAATTATTTTAGAAAGGTAATTAAAATAATTAATAGTTAATGTAGATCATTAACTAAGGATAATTAATTAATGTGATTAATTTTGATAATTAATTAGATTAATTAATTTAAAAGATAATCATTTGTGAATTGTTTTACTTAATGGAAGTAATTAAGAAATTAATTACTCATTGTAATTAATTGAGTTTAAATTGATAAGTTAAGTTAATTAATTTAGTTTAATTAATTTAAGATAATCATTTAATGATTTGTATAATTACTTAATGTAATTTAAGGAAGTATAATTACTTAGGAAAGTAATTAATGGGTAATTACTGATATAATTAACAAAGTAATTAAGGATAGTTAATTACTTAATGGAAATTAATCAAGGGATTAATTAAGAAATTAATTAAGGAATAATTAATTTATTTTAAGAAGTAATTAAGGTTAGTTAATTGCTGAATGTGATTAATCAATAATGATTAATAATTATGGTTTAATTAAAGATTAATTACTCAATGTAATTAATTTAGATAAAGTAATTAATGATAAAATGTAATTAAGGATCATTAATTTATATAATTATGATGTAATTAAGAATTGATTAATTAAGTAATAATTATAAATGAAGTGATTAATTAATGTAATTAATTAAGGAGTAATGTAATTAATTATAGTTAATTAATAAAAGAAGTAATTAAAGGTTAATTACTATAAGTGGTTAAGAATAATTAATTTGTATAATTAATTTAATACTAATTACTTGAATGTAATTAAATAATTAATCAAGGATGATTAATTAAATTGAATAATTGGATGATGATGGATTAATTGATTGATAATTAATTAATAATGATTAAGCAGGATTTATAGATGTAGTAATTAATTTAATTTACTTTAAATTAATTAAAGATGAAATAATTAATTTAATTCATTTTAAATTAATTATAGATGGTGATAAATAAATCATTGCTTATGAATGGATGATATTGTGTACCTTGAATGGTTTGAGATCTCAGATATGAGATAATAGATATTGTATGATTTGGATGCTTTGGTTGCATAATGATATGAATCATCTGCTTATAATGATAATGTTGATTATCTATTGTGAATCTATGAATTATCTATCTGTGTGTAAATAGATAGTAGAATTGGATTGTTTTAACCTTTAAAACAACTTGGCCTTAAAAGATACGTTTTGGATTTCGATGAGACCGGGATCGGGTTTCCGTATACCGGATTTCCAGGTCTGGAGACCCGAATACCACATCGATCCAAATTAACGATAGGTCGTGAATCTCAAGTGAAAATGAAGATTCAGAGTGCAAGGGTTATGGTCGTTAACTCTGAGGGTGATTCCAATACGAGTGTAACGAGATAATGCCTTCGGTTTCGTTCGAACCCGGAACGAACTTGTATGGATTGAATGCTTTCAGAACATCGTCAGGTGGACGATGAGCATTCTAAGTGGTGTGTTCTGATTTAAAGGTAAATCGTAGCCTCAAGCCTCTTCAAACCGGGAATGGCTAAAACAGGGGAGGTGCAGCAAGGTTAGTGGGTAGCACCCAAGTAGGACAAGATTATCCCTGTCTAGAGGTCCCTTCTTATTATTCGGTTGAGTGGGCAGTTGAATTGCAACAACTGCTGGGATATCTTGTGCGGGAATTATCCAGTAAGGGATGTTCCGGCCTTGTGTTGCAGGGGATTGGGAGTGATCCTCGGTACGGTGATCTAGGCCACGTACTGTGACGGGCGGTACCCCGGTAGCCCTGCCATTGTATGGAATCCAAAATCCAATAAGTGCCGTACGTATTAGTTGTGCCCAACTATGCTGGAATGTGAGATGTAAGCATTTCAGCTATTTCTGTATTTTACTTGAAAACCCTAGACCCTATTATAATATAACTGGATTTCCTATCAAATGTTTTGGTTATCGTAAGGTAAAAACTTTTCCGTGTTTATGTGCGGGAAGTCTTACGAGATACCTTTTCTTTTCAAATGGTTTTCAAAGTTAAGCAACTTTAACCTGTTACTCACACCAGACCCATGTCTGACCCAAGTGTTTATTTCTGTTTTATAAACTCTTGGGTACTCAAATTTTTACGAGTAGCCAAGGGATTCAGGTTTAGCTTTGACGAGTTATCTGGAGGAGCAATGGAGCAGGAGGCTTCGGCGTTCGTAGATATAGTATTCCGCTGTGTAGATCTCTGTGATAGTGTTTGTATTGTATTTGAGTTGTAATGTCTAGACAGATGTTTATAACTGTCTAGTATGTGTTGTATAATCTGTGTAACTCTGATAATCGTTGTATATTATGTAATACTTTTGTTATTAATATAATTTATTCGTTCCGCTGTTGAGATTCTGTTGTTGTTCTTTCTTTCTTCTCTTCTTTTCTACTTTCTCACCTCTTTCTTTTCTTCAAAACGATGCGTCTTCCTGGACGTAGGATGGCGGGTCGTTACACATTCCGAATATGTGATACGTCGTTATGAATTGCATTTGAAGACCGGTGTTGAAGACCGGATATTTTTGAAAACGGAAGGATTACCGTCGAGTTACTCTACACCGACTGATCTTCGGTTTAGAGGTTTTATCACCCTTAGTGACGGGAAGTCCGGACGTGATTAGGAAATTATCCGGAAATGCAAGGGCTTCGTGAGAAGTGCCTTCGGTTCTGTTCGATCCCGGAACAGACTTGTATGGATTGTGTGTCTGACGTTACAATTTGAGATATAAAGCTGATTTCTTTCAAATACATTTCTGTTGGTGGCGGAGAATTTATTCTCTTAGCTTAACACCCTTCTCTGAGACGTACGAGCTCAGAGGTTATGTAGTTGAAATTCATCAGCGATATATCCCAATTTGGTAACGTGGCATACTGAGTGTTGCTGTGAAATGATCAGTGTTTGATCATTTGCGATATGATCATTTGTTTGATCTTATATCTTTGTGATCATAGGTTGATCATTTTGTTTGACCCGAAGCAGGGCTTTTTGTAGAAAGCGTAGCTTTGTGGACGAGACTTCGTCGAGCCTCACACCCCGGAAATGGTCGAAACAGGACGAATGCGGCAAGGTTCTAGGGAGTAGCGCCCCTTAGTGTATGTCATTCCTTCTGGATAAAGGTGGTATCATGGTATGGAGCCCAGATACTTAACCTCTGTGGTTACTGCATTATTATTATCTATGTGGTTTGTTGGAAATCGGGGATCCTCAGGAAGATCGGTGACGATCGGGGGATGGCATACGCGTGTCAGTAGTTACCTATTTTTGCAGAGGTAACCCGGCCTTGTGTTGGCAGAGATCCGGTTAGGTTCTCGGGTCGTCTATTCCAGGGACGTACCCATCGTGGAAAAGGAAGTTCCTTAGCCTGACCATTTGTTGGAAATCCAAAGAAACAATACGAGCCTTTACGATTTCAATTGTATAACCTGTCTCCTCAGGAGGCAGCTATAGCAGGCATAATATAATGGTACCTATGCTGGCTAAGATTTATATTCTACTTTCGAAATGTTTTCCACTATGCACTAATAATAATATCAAAAATGATTTGATTTTGCGTAGTAAGCATCTTTGACTATCATAAGAAGAAATCTCCTCCAAGTCTGCGTTTGCATTGTGTGTGTGGTGGGAGGTCTTATGGTAGTTTCATTTTCCAAAAGCATTGCGAATTGACATTAAAGTTTTCCTGTTGTTAAATTTAAAAATAACTGTTTTACGATCTCACACCAGTCACCATGACTGACTCGGAGTTTATTGTTCCCTTCTAAACTCTGGGTGCCCACAAATTTCCACACGGGCAGCCTAGAGTTATATTATCAGGATATTCTGGATATTCTGGAGCTTTGGAGATAAGCTGGATGGCGAGACGTAGTATTTGTATCTGATAGTATTTATTCCGCTGTGTATTCTGTATCAGGACAAGTTATATAACTGTCCATTGTTGTATATTGACTCTGATGATTGATGTATGTATAAAATGATATAGTTCTTTGTTTTAAAAGACTAGTAATTATCTATTGTATATTATTCCGCTGCGATGTGTAAGATTCTGATATTGTTTTCTGTTTCTGCTCTTGTTCTGTTGTTCTTCTTCTTTCTTTCTTTCTTTTTCTTCTATCTTCTTCTTCTTCTATTTTTTTTTTCTTTTTCTTAAAACCATAACTTTCCGGGTTTCCGGCATTCGATTTCTCGACAGTCGATAGAGTGAGTATCGATGTTGAATTTTCGAAAGTCGAAAATTTTAGGGATGTTACATTTGGTATCAGAGCATATGGTTAAGCGACAACCCTGCTCTGTTGGGTGTTACTCATTATAGATAGAGTCAGTAGTACTCTAGAATGAGTTTGAGTGTAATAATAGATACGAGTGCGTATTTGTTAGTGAATATGAAATTGTTTTATATTGTGATGATTGGTTGGTTGAGTGGTATATGGATTCTGGTCGGTATTGTCCGTACAACTCTATCGATAGGGATCTCTAAACACTCGAATAGAACAATTCGGCACAGTATTGTTTTAAGTAGGGTAAATGAGATAATTTTGCCCAAAACTATTTTTGTATAGAAAAGAAATGTTTTTCTATAAAGTACTATGATATATGGTTGCATGGTTGTTAGAGTTGATAATATTAAATTATTATCAATGAAATTTAATAAGAAATTGAAATCGTAACTCCAAAGTTAAGAGATAAATCCATATACCAATGAAATTGTAAGAATGTAAATTATAAATGTGATTTGAAATTTAAACGGAATTCCAGAGAAGTTTTGGAAATGTTTTGATAAGAATTTGAAAATTTTGGAAATTTGGAAGTTTAAATCTTTTTGGATTTGAAAATGAATTTCAAAGGTTTTGAAAAGTATTTGGAGAGTTGAAAGCTCTAAACTCTTTTAGGTCGCTGGAAAATAATCCTGATGATGATGGCCACATCATTAGAATTCATTTTCGGGTTTCCAAAAGAGGAATTGCTGCCAAATTGTTTTGAATGAAAGTTGTTTGGAAAATTTGGATTTTGTTTTAGAAAGTTCAAAGGATGATTTGAATTGTTTTCAAAATGGCTTTGAAATGTCGAAAAGACTCTGGAATACTATAAAAATAAGTGGATAACTTATACAATTTGAATTTTGATTGAATAAATTTAACTTAAGGAATTTTAAGTTGAATTAAAGTAAGTATAAGTTATATAACTTATAAAATGAGAAATAAAATAGTAACCAAAGATTTGAAAATAAATTCGTTTGACAAATGAGAATTATTAATGTGAAATTGAATGATAATGAATTCATATATGAATAAAATTGTAAATATGAATTCGTAAGTGAATAAAACTAGAATTGAATTTGATTATGGAAAATGAAGTGAAGTATTAAACTAAAGTTAGTAAGTAAAGCTAATTGATTATTGACCAAATGAATAAGATTTGAACGAATTAAATTCAATGATTATAAATGAAGATAAATTGAACTTAAATAAAATTGAAATTGTGAATTAAATTCAAATGAATGTGAAATGTAAAATTGAAGATAATGGATATAACTTCAATAGTGAACTAAAGATGATATAAGTAGTTTATATTGAAATTTTGTAATTGAATGTACGAAATGGTTTGAATATATGCAACTAGATATAATGGCTAGTAGGATATACAGGTGTATAAAGGGATTGGAAAATTTATTTCACAGATAAATTTGAATTGCTCGACAAAAGGTACGTATTTGAATTATAATATGAGTTTTTGATGATTTCTCTCTAGCCGTTTGGCTTTTTCTTTTTCTTTTTGAAATCTGAGAGTCCGTAGGGACGTTTTGTAGTCGTACCGTATTAGCCGCGCAAAGGAGACGCTGGCGAAATTTTTCGAAAATTCCGAGTGTTAGGAAATTTTTGAGAAAATTTGGAAGTTTAAATTTGAATTTAAACTCGAATTTGAATTGAGAAGTAAACAATGTTGTTGGAAACCTGTAATTGAAGTTGAAAAACTAGTTGAAGTAATAACGAATCTTTAGTAGAAGATTTGTTGTGATAGATTGATAAAAACTATTGGATTGTGAAAAATAGTAGACGAGTTAAGGACCATTTTTCCTGACTTGTAATTTCGAGGACGAAATTCTTTTAAGGAGGGAAGTTTGTAACGACCCAGAATTTTGAACAAATTAAATTGAGAATATTTAATAAATTTTAAATATTTGAACGATAATTTAATTTGAATCCCCGATCTTGCATTTGAAGCTGACGATTAAATTATAAAATTTAATCTATTGTAAGTTGAATTAAATTTGAATCTTCAATTTTAAGCTGAAGAAAAATATTTCGAAAGCTTTTAAAATTCGTATTGATATTACTGAAGATAACAGAAGCTTCAGAATCGAATTTAGGAGTAAATTGTTCAGTTTGAAATTTAATCGTTCGAACCGATATTTAAAAATAGTCAATTTTCAAACAGTCTCGGAATTCGACGAAACCAGTTCCATTGGGTCCGGAATATTGAATTATTGTCGGATTTCAATTTTCGTATTTTTCGGTGTTGATATGTGACCATACGATGTGAAAACGCGTTGAAATAAAATGAAATTCAATTTAAAAATTTAAATTTTGTAATTGGTCAACACATCACCTCGTTATCCCCTATAAACACGCCTTAAATCACGACAGTAAATCGTGCAAACAATGTTGCGTTCAATTTTAAATACCTCCCCCCTTTCTCTTCAGTAAACAAAATGAACGAAAGAAATAGAATACAAATCAATGGCCGCTCGATCGAATTTCCTTACCTCCCTTCTTCAAAATTCACGAAATCAAAAACAAAATAAAAAAAAGGCGTCCTCCTTTGATTTCAGTTCGAAACCCCTAGCTTAAATTCACGAAATCAATGGGAGCTCGCGCGCGTGTACGAGTGGGAGGGAGCAACGATGGCGAGGAGGTTCGTCAATAGGGGAATCGAAGCTCGCGATGACTGGAGGAGCTCGCAAGCAAAGAGGGCCGTAGGCGATGCGATGGCGACTCGTTCAATTTCACAAATGGCGGCAAGCGGCGATTTAGGGCATCGGGTCGCGATGTCACGAGGTAGTGGGGGGCCGCGGCATTTAGGCAGGTGGCGAGGATCGCGATCGCTGGTGAGCGCGAGCAGACTGGAAGGCGACTCTGGTGTTGGTGGCGACTGCGAATGTCTGGGGAGTCGGCGAACAGGGTCGGGTTCAAGCCGTGTTCTGGCGACGAGATGAGTTCGAACTGTAGCCTTTGGGTCTCGATAAACTCGTCAGTTAGGTAATCAATTTATTAGTTTATTTTCAATAAACCTAGGTAAATTTCTTTTGGATGAAAAGTCGATAGTAAATTACTGCTTGTGTTTACAGTAAAACAGAAAATTTTATATATATAAGAATTTTATAAAGATAAGATTTTTATAGCTTATTTTTATAAGCAGTTAGGAATAAATTAAATAAGTATATAAGTAAAATGTTTGAAATATTTTATATAGTATTGGATATAGCAGTTAGTTAATTAATTTGAAATTAGAAAAAGAAAAGGGGATATATTTATATCTAAGTTTTGGAAGTATAAACTGTTAATGTAAAACAGTAATAAAATAGATAATATATATATAAGTTAATATTGATCACAGTAGAGGAAATAGCCATTAGATATATATAGTTTTAAAAATATTTATAGTAAAGGAAGAAATTTTATATAGATTAAGATTTGAAGAAGGAAAATTTATTACTGTTTTATTTTCAGAAAAATAAAAATAGAAATGTATTATTGACTTATCTAAAATTTATTTAAGTTACTAAAAAAAAAGGGAAATTCGATTTAATTTAATAAATTGATAAGAGAAAGTTTGTTAATAAAAATAATTTGGCTAATTTAATTTACCTAGTAGGAGATCATTGATTTGATTTGTTCAAATATTAATTAAATTGTATAATTGCTTATACAAGGTTAAACTGTGAAGAAATAAGTTGGATTCAAAATGGATGCAAAATAAAAAGCTAAGGTGAGATCTTCTCACTCAGATTTAATTTTGAATTGCAGTTATTGATTGTGTTGATTGCTATTTGATGTGCTATTAGATATTATAGGATATATATATATATATAGCAATATATACATATTGGCATATGTATATATTGGATTGATGATTTCCCGCCTCGTATAGCGGATGAGACCCTATTGCGCCGTTAGTAAGCGGGTTTATAAAAACCTATATACCGCGATAATTCCGTACTGGAGCGGAATTGGTATTGTGCTAACGTCTGTGGATGCAGGGAAACAGGTTGGAGGGATCCAACTGGATTCCTCACCAGTATTTATTTATTTACAGATATTGATGAATATTCTGTTATCATATTGATATATGATATTGACTGTTGTGATGGACTAATCGATGCTGTTGCATCATCGGATTCAGTTTTGAAAAGTAAAAATAACGACTTTTAATTTAAAAGGATTTTTAAAGTGATTTGTAGAAATATACGTTTTATTGAAAATTTTGAATTGGTTTATTTTAAATAAATAAATGTTAAAATTTTAATGTTAGTAAAATTGTGATTTTTGTGAAATACGACAAAAATGTTATTTTTGAAATAAACAATTGATAAGGATTATGAAATAGTTTAAATTGGAATTGTTGAAGTATTTTAAACAATTCATATAAAAAGATTTATAAAAATTTATATTTTTATAAATTAAGAATATTGGAATTTTGAAATGAGTTTATTAAGTGTTAAAGTCAAATAAAAATGGATTCCATAAGTGGATAGAAATTTATAGATTTATAAATTGTGAAGTTATTAAATGAATAGATTTTGTAAAACAAAATGATTTATAAGCCATTATCTTGTAAATCGGATTTTGACATTTAGATGAGAAATGAATAGATGTTGTAAATAAATGAATTATAAGTTCTTAACTTATAATATATACTTCCGGTATATAATTGAGATATATAAGTTGAATTGGATAACTTAGAAATCGAAGTTTTATAAATAGAAATGGGATTTATAAACATTGTTTTATAAATTAACATTGAAGTTATTAAAGGAGATATATTCGTGATTTTGAACAGCGAATTATCCTTTAAGTTAAATGTGTAGAAATGATTGAAATGGGGTTAAGTAAATTTTATTCACGATTTTGGACAGTGAATATATGGTTAAGTAAAATGGATTCATTTTTGAAGAAGGAATATTTTAGAAATGAAGTTAAACATTTTAAAGATGTTTTAAATGTGTTATAAATCGAAAGCATAGATTTCAACATTTATTGTTGAAATAGACGTTTTCGAAGAATAAGGAAATGATGGACTATAACACTGTTGTTATAGTAAATGATTTCCGAAAAGAAATGTTTTTGATGTAGTATTGGGATTCATATATCTATCTACATTCCGAATCCCTATACTAGTGATTTTGAGTCGTCGTAACGATGTTTTACGTAACATTCGTTTTGACTCAAATAAAATGTGTTTAAAGAGAATGATTTCCTTAAAGAATGAATATATACTTAATATCGATTTAAGTATATCGAATATTTTCAAATGTTGAAAATAAATGATTTGTGAAATACTTATTATTAAATAAGTATGGAATTGCTTTTCCAATATGAAATGAACTGTTTTGAGATTTTATCTTTTAAAGATAAATTGAAATGTGGAAATTGATTTGAAATTGTTTTTCAAATGGTTAAGTGTGGAAATTTTATATCTAGTAAAAGATATTTTGGAAGATGAAATAATTTGGAAAATTATTTGGAATCTGATGATGTTGCGCATCTTTATTGATAGTTAAATAACCGACTATCAATAATTACCTTTAGATAGGTATTTGTTGTGAATTGGATGAATTTGAATGCCACACTTGTTTTAAATATACGCTCACTATTCGGGTTAGCCGGGAAAGGACCATGGGGTCGTATAACCCATTCCGAATATGTGATACGTCGTTATGAATTGCATTTGAAGACCGGTGTTGAAGACCGGATATTTTTGAAAACGGAAGGATTACCGTCGAGTTACTCTACACCGACTGATCTTCGGTTTAGAGGTTTTATCACCCTTAGTGACGGGAAGTCCGGACGTGATTAGGAAATTATCCGGAAATGCAAGGGCTTCGTGAGAAGTGCCTTCGGTTCTGTTCGATCCCGGAACAGACTTGTATGGATTGTGTGTCTGACGTTACAATTTGAGATATAAAGCTGATTTCTTTCAAATACATTTCTGTTGGTGGCGGAGAATTTATTCTCTTAGCTTAACACCCTTCTCTGAGACGTACGAGCTCAGAGGTTATGTAGTTGAAATTCATCAGCGATATATCCCAATTTGGTAACGTGGCATACTGAGTGTTGCTGTGAAATGATCAGTGTTTGATCATTTGCGATATGATCATTTGTTTGATCTTATATCTTTGTGATCATAGGTTGATCATTTTGTTTGACCCGAAGCAGGGCTTTTTGTAGAAAGCGTAGCTTTGTGGACGAGACTTCGTCGAGCCTCACACCCCGGAAATGGTCGAAACAGGACGAATGCGGCAAGGTTCTAGGGAGTAGCGCCCCTTAGTGTATGTCATTCCTTCTGGATAAAGGTGGTATCATGGTATGGAGCCCAGATACTTAACCTCTGTGGTTACTGCATTATTATTATCTATGTGGTTTGTTGGAAATCGGGGATCCTCGGGAAGATCGGTGACGATCGGGGGATGGCATACGCGTGTCAGTAGTTACCTATTTTTGCAGAGGTAACCCGGCCTTGTGTTGGCAGAGATCCGGTTAGGTTCTCGGGTCGTCTATTCCAGGGACGTACCCATCGTGGAAAAGGAAGTTCCTTAGCCTGACCATTTGTTGGAAATCCAAAGAAACAATACGAGCCTTTACGATTTCAATTGTATAACCTGTCTCCTCAGGAGGCAGCTATAGCAGGCATAATATAATGGTACCTATGCTGGCTAAGATTTATATTCTACTTTCGAAATGTTTTCCACTATGCACTAATAATAATATCAAAAATGATTTGATTTTGCGTAGTAAGCATCTTTGACTATCATAAGAAGAAATCTCCTCCAAGTCTGCGTTTGCATTGTGTGTGTGGTGGGAGGTCTTATGGTAGTTTCATTTTCCAAAAGCATTGCGAATTGACATTAAAGTTTTCCTGTTGTTAAATTTAAAAATAACTGTTTTACGATCTCACACCAGTCACCATGACTGACTCGGAGTTTATTGTTCCCTTCTAAACTCTGGGTGCCCACAAATTTCCACACGGGCAGCCTAGAGTTATATTATCAGGATATTCTGGATATTCTGGAGCTTTGGAGATAAGCTGGATGGCGAGACGTAGTATTTGTATCTGATAGTATTTATTCCGCTGTGTATTCTGTATGAGGACAAGTTATATAACTGTCCATTGTTGTATATTGACTCTGATGATTGATGTATGTATAAAATGATATAGTTCTTTGTTTTAAAAGACTAGTAATTATCTATTGTATATTATTCCGCTGCGATGTGTAAGATTCTGATATTGTTTTCTGTTTCTGCTCTTGTTCTGTTGTTCTTCTTCTTTCTTTCTTTCTTTTTCTTCTATCTTCTTCTTCTTCTATTTTTTTTTTCTTTTTCTTAAAACCATAACTTTCCGGGTTTCCGGCATTCGATTTCTCGACAGTCGATAGAGTGAGTATCGATGTTGAATTTTCGAAAGTCGAAAATTTTAGGGATGTTACATATTGAAATTTATTTTCATATTCAGTTATGTGGTTTATTTGATAATTTGTGATAGATTTTATTTAAAATTGAAAGTATTGAATGATAAGGTTTGCTGGACATATTTTGATATTTTAAGATGTCTGAAATAATAAGATTGGATTTTTGAAGAAAATTAAAAGAGAGAATTTTAAGTAAAATAAATATAGTGAATTTGGATAAATTTAAAAGAATGAATTTGGGGAAAAAGGGAAAAGTTTGATTTTAAAACCCGATTTAAATAAATGCCGAAATATGGGAAGAATAGAGATTTTGAATAAATGCGAATTAAAGGATTTTAAAAATATGGACTTAAGCGATACTGATTTGGAGTACAAAGAATTTATTGTTAAATTCAAGATTTAAAATGAGTGGAGAAAATAAAGGGAGAATTTTGAAATAAATGGTGAAATTGATATTTTCAGTTTTAAATAAGGTTTTAAATCATAATTAAGAAGTTAATATGGAATTAATGGATTTTGGAATTGATTTGGATAAGTCGAGAATAAATTTTAAAGGGAATTTAATTCAGAGAATTGATTTAAAAAATCGGTTAAGTGTTTTGTGACAACGATGTAAGAAAATGAGATTGTGAAATTAATAAATGGGGTTTATAAATAAAGTGAAATATTTATCAGTGGATAATCTTAAAGTATAAATTCACGGTGGGAATTTATAAAGAAAGGGTGATTTGTTTAAAACTAAATATTGGTTTATTTTTAAAAGTATGGAAAGAAAATTTATGGGATTGGGACTTAAATTAATCTGTAAATAAATCGAGAAGGATTTATAGATGGTTGGACGGGTTATATTGGTGTGGGAAGTGTATTTCCGGAAAATCTAAAGTATATTTTCAAAGGAAGGTTTTTAAGTATACGTTAGAAGTTTTAAAAGTGTTTTAAAAGAATGTTTTAGAAAATTTATTATTTAGTTGTTTTTTTTAAAATTTGTTGAAGTAAATAGTAATTAAGTAAATTATAGTAGTCAATTATTTTTAAATGTTAAACTTGTATTATGATTTTTTAAAAGGATAATTATTAAATATTTATATTTTGTAAAATAACATTTGTTATTAAAAGTGGTTTTGGCTTAAGTTTTACTTGGCGAAATTTATTATAAAGTTTCATAAACATTATTTTGAATAAAGTGATGTAAGTGGTTCATGTTAAATGTTTAAGTGAATATTTTGGATGGAGTGATTTAAATTATTCGAAAATCTAAAGTATTAAGACTTGGCGATTTTCAGGGGAAACAAAACAATTGGTGAATGAGTGTTTGAATTGGTAGTTAAATAACCGACTACCAATATTGGCCAATGCGCTGATCGTTTCGAAGAGACCGGGATCGGATTTAATTATCTGAAAACTACTTCGATCCGGTTTGAACGTTTGCGAATGAATACCATGAAGAAGATGAAGACGGTGATTCGGTTTGTCCAGACCCAGGGCAACTTGTATGGATGAATGCTATCAGACCATCGTCAGGAGGATGATGAGCATTCTAAGTGAATGTGTTCTAAAAAGGTAACGCATAGCCTCAAGTCTCATCAACCGGGAATGGCTAAAACAGGGGAGGTGCAGCAAGGCTAAGTGGCTAGCAACCAATTAGGGTAAGGTCATCCCTGTCTAGATGTCCCTTTTTGATTTCGGCTTAGTGGCGGTTGCTGATCCCAACCGCGGGGTGATCTTATTCGGACTATCCATTAAGGGGTAGTCCGTTCTTGTGTTGCAGGGGGTCGGGAGTGATCCTCGGTACTCTGATCTAGGCCAGGTACTGTGACGGGCGGTACCCAGTAGCCCTGCCATTGTATGGAATCCAATCTCCAATAAGCGCCTGTACGGTTTTGATTGTGCCCAACTATTGTTGGATCGTGAGATGCAAGCATTTCAGCTAGATTCTATTTTACTTTCTATAGACACTATTATAATATCAGACGGTTTTAATAAAAATGCTTTGGTTATCGTAAGGTAAAAACCCGGCATGTTTATTTGTGGCGTGGTCTTACGAGATACCTTTGATTTCAAAGGATTTTGAAAACTTTAATAATTCAATTGAGTGTGTTTTCTCATGCTGGTTTTCCAGACTGACTCGGGTGTTATTCTATTATAATGCTCGAGTCAGACCAAATATTACAGATACAAGATAGGATGTTGTGGAGCTCAGGAGACGAGCTGGATGGCGAGACGTATCACACGTACTTGATGTATATTCCGATGTGCAGTGTAAGCTGTATAGTCAGCTTTTGTGAGGACAAGTTGTTATAACTGTCCAGTTGTGTGCTATGGATTGTGTTGTACTCTGATGATTGTAAGTATTATACAGTTACAGATTCTTTTGTATAAAAATATGTTGTTATATATTATATGTTGTTCCGCTGCGATTGTGAGATTCTGATGTTGTTTTCTATTTTCTTCTTCTACCTCTTTCTCTTTAACCCTAATGGTTTGTAATTCCGACCATTTTGAGTTAAACTGATGGGAATATTGTCGACTCAAAGGGGTACGGAATTGCATGCTATTACAGTCGTATCAGAGCCGAAGGTTAAGCGAGAACCTTGGCTCTGGTGGGGATTACTCATTAGAGATAGAGTCGGTAGCACTCTAGAATGAGTTTGAGCGTATTAACAGATATGAGCGCAAATTTGTTAGTGAATATAAAATTGTTTTATATTGTGTTGATTGGTTTGTTGAGTAGTTTATGGATTCTGGTCAATACGAGTAATTAACGTTATTGATAGGGATCTTTAAACACTTGAATAGAACAATTCGACATAGTATTGCTTTAAAATGAGGTAAATGAAATAATTTTGCCCAAAGTTATTTTCGTATATAAAGGAATAATTTTCAGAAATTATATATAGTTATGTATATGGTTGCTTGGTTGTTAAGGAATGATAATATTAAGTTATTATCATTGTGTTGTGCAAATTGAGTAAAAGTTGAACTTATAACTAAAGGTTAAGAGAAATAATCATATAACAGAATGGAATTTGTAATGTGAATTATAGATGTGATTTATAATTGAAATGGGATAAAAATCCAGGGTAATATTTGAAAATAGATTGAAAGAATTTGAAATTTGAAATTTTGAGAAAAATTTAATTTCTTTTGAGTTGAAAATGATTTTCAAAGGTTTTAGGGAAAATAATAGTGATATTATTTGGGAAATATTTTTGAATTGGATATGGAAATCTGGTGAGATTTGGATTTAAAAATATTTGGAAAATGTTTTGAAGAAATGAAAGCACTAAACTCTTTTCGGTCGCTGGAAAATAACTCTGATGATGATCGCGACATCATCGGTGTTCATTTTCGAGTTTCCAGAAGAGGAATTGCTACCAGAATGTTGAAGTTTTAGTTTGGGAAATCTGTTTTGATTTTGAAATACCAAAGGATTTTGGATATAATTGATTTCAAAAATGTTTTTGAATGTTTAAGAAATTGTTAAGACTCTGGAAGTTTAATTAAAAATGTTTATGGAATATAAATGGGTTTGATAACTTATAAAATTTGAAATTTGTTAGAATAAAAATTTAACTTGAAGAAGAGTTAAATTAAAGCAAGTGTGAAAACGAAATAAGTTAGAAAGAAATCCAATTGGATGAAGTAAATTAAAGCGATTAGTGAATGGGATGTAAATAGTTGGAAAACTTATGAAAGTTTAAAAGTTTGAATGGAAATGGAAGGTAACTAAATCAAGTTAAATAAATGTAAATTTTAAAGAAAAAGTCTAAGTAGACTAAGTAAAATGGGCATTGAAATAAAATTTATTAAGTTGGAAATAAATTTGTGAATGAACAAATGAATTTACATTTGTAAGTAAATGGGATTGAAACTGAATATTGGAATTTAATTTGAATTGTGTGAAATGGGAAATTAGTCAAGTTGGACTAAATAAAACAAAGTATTGAAATTAAAATTAGTAAGTAAACTAATTGATGAATGGAAATTGAATATTGGGATGATATTTAATTTAAATTGTGTAAAGTAAAGCGAAGATTGAAGAATTAGTTCGAAGTGGACTAAAAATAATAGAAGTTTGGAAATAAAAATGGTTTGAGATATGAATAAATTAGTAAGTGGAACTAATTAAAGAAATGATTAATTAAATATGGTTTGAGATAAGGCGAATAGAATTCAATATTTAAAAATGAAAGGTAAACTGAATTCAAAGAGAATTGAAATGTAAATTGAATAAAAGTGGATATAAAGGCTTAAAGTGATAAGGTGAAAATAAATATAAGAAGTATATAAAATATTTATACTAGACTTAAGAAATGGATGGTGGAATTCTTAAGTAAATTTGGAATTGAGAAAAATACTAAGTAGGTATTTGAATGAAAATTGAGTAAAAGTGTGTGAAATAATAAGTGTGAATAAGTGAATGGAAATCAAAATAAATGTGAATAAAAAGAGAATTGATATAATTAATAATCAATTGAGATAAATACGTTGGATGTACGTATGTTATTTTATTCGCATAGCGATTTGATCCAGATTCGAGCACAGAATTTCGAGATATTTATATCGATCCGAGTTTGAATTTTTCACTTGATTTTCGACGACGAACCCTGGATATGGATTTTTGATTGATTCTGGAAATTCTCTATCATAGTATATGGCTATGCAAGGAGAATTGCAGTTTTTGATCAAGAAACCAGATCTGAGTCCGCACTAGGAAGTCGGGTGGACGATACTAGTTCGGAAGTGAAGTTGTGTGATCGAGTGAGCGATCGGATTTGATATTGCGTACAGATGATATATGTACATCATATGGGCTTGAATGAAATAGATATTGAAAAATTTGTAAAGAAGTGAATAAAGGATTTTGAATCCTGTGATTAGATACTATTGCTAAATAGGATACAGGTATTTAAAAGCAAAAGGAAAATTGGTTTTGATTTCAGAAGATAAATTTGAATTGCCCTACAAAAGGTATGTATTTAAATTGGCATATGAAATTTGATGATTTTCTGATCTAGCCACTTGGCTTTTGTTTTCTTTTGAAATTTGAGGCCCGTAGAGGCAATTTTGTGGTTGTTCCGATCTAGCCGCGCAAAGGAGACGCTGGCGTAATTTTGATAGTTTAAAATTTGGTTTAAACTATAATTTGAATTATTGAGGGAATAATATTATTTGGAACTTATGGGTAGGTTTGGGAAGTTAGTAAGGGTAATAGTGTGTCCTTAAGAAAAGATTGTTTTTGGGAAGTGGTTAAAAACTATTGGTTTTAGGAAAATAGTAAACGGATATCAGACCATTCTTCTTAACTACCAATTTTGAGGACGAAATTCTTTTAAGGGGGAAGGAATGTGACGACCCGAGATTTTTGAATATTTGATATTGGAATATTTAATTGATTTAAAATATTTAAAAGTTGATTTCTAACTTGAATTTCAAATATCACTATTTACTGGACAATCTAATTATTGAATTTAATAATTGGAAATTGGGTAAATTGCTGAATCGGAAATTTTAAGCTTGTTAAAAATAATTTGAAGGCTTGTAAAATTTATATTGATAATACTGAAGATAATAAAAATGTTAAAAGTGAATTTATTGGTGTTTTGTTCAGTTTTAAAAGTATATTGTTTAAATTGCCATTTAAAAATAGCCTTCCGAGGCACAGTCTCGGAATTCGACGAAACTAGTTCCATTGGATCCATAATAATTTATTATTATCGGATTTCAAATTTCGTAGCGTTTAGAGTTAACGTGTGGTTGTACGGTAGATAAACGCGCTGAAATCTATATCGAAAATTCAATAAAATAACTGGGTTCAAAAAGCTATCTTCTCCATACGATCGAGTTAGGACTCGAAATCTTTTCCATTGCGTTCGGAATAGGGTTATAACATTATAAACGCCTGGCGGCACGCCTCAATAGGAGATCGAGATTTTGGGTTACGATTTCGAGACATTTAGAAATTTAAATTTAAATATATATATAATTGTTGACTGGTCAAAACTTATCACATCAGAACTTTTTCAATATTTCAAATCACTATGTACCAACCTCAGCCGACACGCAACGTTTCCTTTCCTTCACTCAATCAGTTCAAAAGTTTATTCAATATCCCCGACCTCCTTAGTTTCTAAAGCCACGAGCGAAGGGTCAAATTCGTTTAAAAAAATGGCGGAAGCAAAACAAATTCAAAATTGAATTCTTTATAAAAATATATATATATAGTTTAATCGCGGCCTATCTCTACCTTCCATCCCAATCGAACCGAATCCCTAATTTTTGTCTTCGTTCTCGAAAATGAAAGATGGGGATCGAGGAGGGAAGCTCGCGAGGGCGGTGAGGCCTATTGTTCGACGAGGGTTGTCGTCGGCGAGTTTGGTGTGAGCAACGGTGAGAGCAAGGAGCGCGCGATGGTTCTAGGGATGTGGGGCGAACGAAGACGAGTGCTGTGACATTCGTTTGGGATAGAATGTCAGGTGATGGCGCTTGCGAGTAGGGTTTTGGTCAGGATGGTGGGAACGACGTGTTCTGGAGGCTCATGTTCAAGTGGAGAAGCTTGCGATGAGGTTGCGGTGGCGACAATGGTGGTCTGGTCGAAGTTTAGCGGCAGCGAACGGGGAGGGCTTGAAGCTCGAGCACGGGAAGTTGAGCAGTGAGGTATATAGTAGTTTATTTTAATTGAATTAGTTCAAGTAAAATTATTAGATGCAGTTAAGATTTATTAAATGGAAAATGTATTTACAGTAAGGTGTAGACATTTATATATATATATATATAAGTTTGAAAGAAATTTAATATATATATATATGTATATACGTACTGAACATAAAATATATATGGTTTGAACAGAGATTAGATTTTAAGCTAAAAGTAGGATAAAGTTTGTATTTTAAGATTTTTATTTAATTTTACAAAAAATATATTATATTATAAATTAAAGAATAAGAATTTTTACAGTAAAGGGAATTGCTATTTCATTATTACAGGGAAGAAATTTAAAAGGTAAATATGTATACACACGTTTTAACTTACAGTTTAATTTTAAAATAATATATTATGGAGATTAATTTGTATAATTAACTTATTTAATTATTTTAGTCACTAGAAATATTTTATTAAAAGAAATTATGTTAAATTAAATTATTGGTTAACTAAATTTATCAAATGGAAAATTATTTGTTCGATTAGTTCAAATATTAATAAATCCTATAATGTTTATACAAGGTTTGAAAACGTGAAGAAAACATGCCGGTTTGGATCGGATTGCAAAAAAAAATCAAAGGTGAGTTAATCACACTCATTTGGATTATGTTTAAATTTAAATAGAAAATTTAAATTATTGATGGATTGCTTGAATGGTCTGGATGTGGTAGTTATTTATAGTAGTATATATAGAATATATTGGAGTGATTGATTTTCCCGCATTATATAGCGGATGAGACCCTATGCACCGCATAATAGCGGATGATATGAATATAACCCCATATACCGCGATATTCCACCTCGAAGTGGAATTGGTATTTTATATTATGCTAACATCCGTGGATGCAGGGAAACAGGTTGGAGGGATCCAACTGGATTCCTCAAAAATATTGAAATTTATTTTCATATTCAGTTATGTGGTTTATTTGATAATTTGTGATAGATTTTATTTAAAATTGAAAGTATTGAATGATAAGGTTTGCTGGACATATTTTGATATTTTAAGATGTCTGAAATAATAAGATTGGATTTTTGAAGAAAATTAAAAGAGAGAATTTTAAGTAAAATAAATATAGTGAATTTGGATAAATTTAAAAGAATGAATTTGGGGGAAAAGGGAAAAGTTTGATTTTAAAACCCGATTTAAATAAATGCCGAAATATGGGAAGAATAGAGTTTTGAATAAATGCGAATTAAAGGATTTTAAAAATATGGACTTAAGCGATACTGATTTGGAGTACAAAGAATTTATTGTTAAATTCAAGATTTAAAAAGAGTGGAGAAAATAAAGGGAGAATTTTAAAATAAATGGTGAAATTGATATTTTCAGTTTTAAATAAGGTTTTAAATCATAATTAAGAAGTGAATCTGGAATTAATGGATTTTGGAATTGATTTGGATAAGTTGAGAATAAATTTTAAAGGGAATTTAATTCAGAGAATTTATTTTAAAAATCGGTTAAGTGTTTTGTGACAACGATGTAAGAAAATGAAATTATGAAATTTATAAACGGGGTTTATAAATAAAGTGGAATATTTATCAGTGGATAATCTTAAAGTATAAATTCACGGTGGGAATTTATAATGAAAGGGTGATTTGTTTAAAAATAAATAGTGGTTTATTTTTAAAAGTATGGAAAGAAAATTTATGGGATTAGGACGTAAATTAATCTGGAAATAAATCGAGAAGGATTTATAGATGGTTGGACGGGTTATATTGGTGTGGGAAGTGTATTTCTAGAAAATCTAAAGTATATTTTCAAAGGAAGGTTTTTAAGTATACGTTAGAAGTTTTAAAAGTGTTTTAAAAGAATGTTTTAGAAAATTTATTATTTAGTTGTTTTTTTTAAATTTGTTAAAGTAAATAGTAATTAAGTAAATTATAGTGGTTAATTATTTTTAAATGTTAAACTAGTATTATGATTTTTAAAAAGGATAATTATTAAATATTTATATTTTGTAAAATAACTTTTGTTTTTAAAAGTGGTTTTGGCTTAAGTTTTACTTAGGGAAATTTATTATAAAGTTTCTTAAACATTATTTTGAATAAAGTGATGTAAGTGGTTCATGTTAAATGTTTAAGTGAATATTTTGGATGGAGTGATTTAAATTATTCGAAAATCTAAAGTATTAAGACTTGGCGATTTTCAGGGGAAATAAAACAATTAGTGAATGATTGTTTGAATTGGTAGTTAAATAACCGACTACCAATATTGGCCAATGCGTTGATCGTTTCGAAGAGACCGGGATCGGATTTAATTATCCGAAAACCACTTCGATCCGGTTTGAACGTTTGCGAATGAATACCATGAAGAGGATGAAGACGGTGATTCGGTTTGTCCAGACCCAGGGCAACTTGTATGGATGAATGCTATCAGACCATCGTCAGGAGGACGATGAGCATTCTAAGTGAAATGTGTTCTAAAAAGGTAACGCATAGCCTCAAGCCTCATTAACCGGGAATGGCTAAAACAGGGTAGGTGCAGCAAGGCTAAGTGGCTAGCAACCAATTAGGGTAAGGTCATCCCTGTCTAGATGTCCCTTTTTTATTTCGGCTTAGTGGCGGTTGCTGATCCTAACCGCGGGGTGATCTTATTCGGACTATCCAGTAAGGGGTAGTCCGGTCTTGTGTTGTAGGGGGTCAGGAGTGATCCTCGGTACTCTGATCTAGGCCAGGTACTGTGACAGGCGGTACCCCAGTAGCCCTGCCATTGTATGGAATCCAATCTCCAATAAGCGCCTGTACGGTTTTGATTGTGCCCAATTATTGCTGGAATGTGAGATGCAAGCATTTCAGCTAGATTCTATTTTACTTTCTATAGACACTATTATAATATCAGACGGTTTTAATAAAAATGCTTTGGTTATCGTAAGGTAAAAACCTGGCATGTTTATTTGTGGCGTGGTCTTACGAGATACCTTTGATTTCAAAGGATTTTGAAACCTTTAATAATTCAATTGAGTGTGTTTTCTCACGCTGTTTTTCCAAACTGACTAAGGTGTTATTTTATTATAATGCTCGGGTCAGACCGAGTATTACATATACAGGATAGGATGCTGTGGAGATCAGAAGACGAGCTGGATGGCGAGACGTATCACACGTACTTGATGTATATTCCGCTGTGCAGTGTAAGCTGTATAGTCAGCTTTCGTGAGGACAAGTTATTATAACTGTCCAGTTGTGTGCTATGGATTGTGTTGTACTCTGATGATTGTAAGTATTATACAGTTACAGATTCTTTTGTATAAAAATCTGTTGTTATATATTATATGTTGTTCCGCTGCGATTGTGAGATTCTGATGTTGTTTTCTATTTTCTTCTTCTACCTCTTTCTCTTTAACCCTAATGGTTTGTAATTCCGACCATTTTGAGTTGAACTGATGGGAATATTGTCGACTCAAAGGGGTACGGATTTGCGGGCTATTACACATCGAGTATCTTGTATATCTTATTATAGCATCTTTCCAATTTATTTGAGAATTACGCACAATTTAAAGAAAATTTAGTAGTAACATTTATACAGTTGTTGTCATCATAATCAATACCTAGGATATTAACAATAATTACATTTATTTATATATATGAACCTAATATTTTGTTTCAAAATTTTATTACGTTAACGACTAAATAATCAAGCTTATCAAAGGGAAAATAAATAAACCAGAAAAACCATAGTAGGTATTATGATTCAAATTGTTTTGGTTTTAAAACTTATCGGCTCGATTGTATATATTGAATTGTTGATTTGGTTTTAATATTTGTTAACGGTTTCAGACCACACCAACTATTCTCTTATGACTATATTTTACTTACAATTCCCTAATTAAATGTGTGATTCAAGCATCCTTTATGATTTAGTTACAATTGGGTTTGAACTTTTAGATTTACATCCTAGAGATAAAATATCACTAATTTTATGTACTGAATTAAATCGAAATCGACTCAAAACATAGTCCTACTTTTTTTACCTTTACCCATTTTTGTTCATCTCTCGATCTTGTAATGGTTCATGAGGACCTATTGAATAAAATAATCATTTATGCAAGACTTAAATACCTTAGTTTTTTCTATATAATCGCATAATGGTATGTTATCATCTTATTATTTGATTTCTTCCATCAATTCATGCAGATAACCGTGGTACCATTTTTTATTCATAATTATTTGTATCCATCTTCTAAAATATATCAATCATCGGAAAGCTTTGTTGCAAAATCAATTTTAAAATAAAATAAAAAATATAAGAACTTATAGCACAGTTTAGTAAACCCTGCATAAATATTGAATTATTAATTAAATCTCACAGTATATTTTGTGTACTTGGTTTCATTAGCCTTATGCACTGACTCTTAAGCTACTACTCCTCACTGTTAACATCAAATCTATGTCTAAATGAATACATTGAATGAACAATATAAAAAACTGACAGTTGAACAATTTTTGTAAGCTTCATTATTTACTGTCATCATTTTGTTATTTTTCCTTGAAAATTTAAAATCTTGAACGCATGGAACAAACTAATGTCGGCGTGCATATAATACTCAAACACAAGTGTAAATAATAAAGTAAATCCTGCCCTGAAATGTCCAACTGTAAGTATCAAAAAGCATAGTCACATGACAATATGTAAAATAAATATTTCCAAAGGGGAAAAAACAGCGCCAAAGGAAAATTAAATTAAAATTAAATCTTAGTTAACACTGTAAACAATGACTAAAATATTAAACTATGTGAATGGAAAAAGTAGACAAATTATTAAATTTCTAAGTCGCAATGTATAAATATTCATTACTGCTTAGAATATAAAATTTATAGTTTAATAAAATTAATAGAAATAGTAGCAATTTGAAAATATTTAGTTAGGGTACATATTGCAGTCTTGAAAATCAATTCAAAATAAAGTTCAACTCTCAAATTATTATTTTAATATTGAAATACTAATTGCATTTTTTCCCAAAAAAATAAAACATTTACTATATGTATAATTATGGTAAGTATTAAGGTTTTTCCTACGAAAAGAAGATAAGCTTATATGTTATAATACTATATGTAGAGTTACGAATAAATAAGTTGAAAACTAAAACTACTTATTTCAAGAATGATATGTGTGTGTATTTGTGTACGTGTGTGTAGAGAGAGGGAAGGGAGCAAAATAAGGAACTTTATAAAACATTCAAAACAAAACCGTATAGGGAGACAAAATTTACTACATGAGTATTGATTTCTATATTTGTCCTTTAAAGTTTAAAAGGAATTATTGCCCAAATTGAAATCAAGTTAAAATGCTCAAGGTTATAAAATTCTCATTATTCATGCTTTGGACATTGAAATTACATTAGAGGATTAGAATCCAAAACATTGCATCTAAAAATACAAACACAAACCAACATGGCGAATGTTTTGATAGATCTAATGTAACGACCCTAGATTTTAATTTAATTTAAATTAATGATTTATTGAATTTTTGAATTAAATTGAGTAATTAAATAAATTTTTGGATAAAAATTTGTAAATTTAATTAGAAAATTGGAGCCAGTTTCCCCGTATTCAAATATGAGTGAATTTGAAAATAATAAATATGTAGATATATTTGACTTGAGTTTACATTGTAAATAAATAATTGATAATAATATTAAATATTAAAAATTGATGGTTAATAATAATAATTTGAGTTTACAAATTTAATATAAGATAGATAGATAAAGTAAATACATTGGATAAAATCCAATAACAAATTAAATTTAGAAATTTATCTATAATTCAAAAAAAATGAGAAACACATATGCAAATAAGGTAAGTGTGAACATAAGAAATAAACAAGGTACAAAATGTGGTCAAGCATGTATACTTGCAAACTGATAAAACATAAACAATGAAAGATGCAGGCAAGTAAAAAGTATATAAATAAACAAAGTAAACAACTTCAACAAAATGTACCGCCAAAATATGCATTTGTACAAAGCAAATTAATGAAGCCATCACAAGATTTCTATCAGCCGAAGTGAAGAAAAATTTATAAATGGGTACAAGGCAAGTAATATATACTTTAACAATTGAGACTTGCAGGCAAAGAAAAGAGATAAGTATAGGATGAAACATCAAGTACAAACAACATTAAATGCTCTCATTTCTTGGCAGCCAACAAGGTCTATTCGAATTGCATAAAAACTTCTTTCAGCCTCCATTTTTATAAAAATCTCTGATATAGATTGTACAAAATATTATACCCAGTAAAACTTCTCTTCTTTATATCAAAGCCTTTCTCAATTCACTTCAGTTTCGTTCATCTACTTCTGGAGAGAAAGCTTAAACAAAACTTCATTTTAAAACAACTCTACAAACCAGATTTATCAAAGAATAAAGGAGAAGCTTCAACTTGAAAATTTCAAAGCCTGTTCCAACATTTTTTCTCTGTTCTGTTTTCCTGGGAAATAAGGTGAGCAACTTTAATTGTTCCTTTAGACCTCTTTATTCTTTTATCTGTGAGTAACACTTTTATCTAAAAGAAACTTAAGCACGTTTTGGTTGTTTGATCTCTTCTAGAAACAATATTGTCATGCGTATATTTACAAGTACATATATGTGAATAGATGAAAGGTTTTGTGCATATCTGTTACTGTGATGTGTCTGTTCTATTTCCAGACTCAAAAATTTGCAAAACAAAATACTATCTGATGATCTAATTATTTTTAAACTTAGGATTTAAAGTGGAAAGATGTTTGTTTAGTATAAACAAAAGTTTAATAAATTATTCAAGTCGAAATAATTGGTAGTATGTCTGGGAACAAAGTTTACAGTGAGATTCTTATTTAAGTCAAAAATTAAAACATGTAGATTTCAGTTTCCAGGATTATAATTCGAATACATTAACAAAACCATGATTTTTGAAACAAAAATTACAATTCTTAGTGGATGGGGTTAAGTGCAATTCGAAGTTGAACTGGGAATGGGATTTTATCGTTTTCTGACGATCGGTGGTCACTGAGTTCTCGCGGTTCCGTGGAGACGTGGAGGGATGAACGGAGAATCGAGGAAAAATGGTGGATGGGGGTGCAGTGCCTTGTGGAAGCGGCGGCGAGTAGATTTTCTCAGGTGACCTAGTTTTGGAGGGTCGACTATTTCGGGTTCACCCACCCAATTGGATGCATCGAGTTCGACGCAAGTTTGTGGGGAGGTAGAGGGGAGATAGGCGAAGAGATGGCCAGAGTTCGGTGGCGAACGGTGGTCGGAGGGACGAGTGCGACGTGTTGCCAGGTTTGGGTGAGTTCATGTCGTTGTGTAACATCCCGAAAATTTTCGACTTTCGAAAATTCAACATCGATACTCACTTTATCGACTGCTGAGCCATCGAATGCCGGAAACCCGAAAAGTTATGGTTTTAAGAAAAAAAGAAAAAGGTAGAAGAAGAAGATAGAAGAAAAAGAAAGAAGAACAACAACAGAACAAGATCAGAAACAGAAACAGAAAACAATATCAGAATCTCACATTCGCAGCGGAACAATATATAATAGATAAATGAATAATCTTTAAAACAAAGAACTATATCATTTTATACATACATCAATCATCAGAGTCAATATACAACAATAGACAGTTATATAAACTTGTCCTCATACAGAATACACAGCGGAATAAATACTATCAGATACAAATACTACGTCTCGTCATCCAGCTTGCTTCCAAAGCTCCAGAATATCCAGAATATCCTGATAACCTAACTCTAGACTGCCCGTGTGGAAATTGGTGGGCACCCAGAGTTTAGAAGGGAAACAATAAACTCCGAGTCAGTCATGGTGACTGGTGTGAGATCGTAAAACAGTTTATCTTTAAAATAAATAGCAGAGAATTTTAAAGTCAATTCGCAATGCTTTTGGAAAATGAAACTACCATAAGACCTCCCGCCACACACACAATGCAAACGCAGAATTGGAGGAGATTTCTTCTTATGATAGTCAAAGATGCTTACTACGCAAAAATCAAATTCTTTTTGATATTATTATTAGTGCATAGTGTAGAAAACATTTCGAAAGTATAATATAAATCTTAGCCAGCATAGACATTCCGAACTATGCCTACTATAGCTACCATCCAAACAGTGGTGACCACCATAAGTGAATGGCAGGTTCTACAACTAAAACCGTACAAGGCTCGTATTGTTTCTTTGGATTTCCAACAAATGGTCAGGCTAAGGAACTTCCTATCCACGATGGGTACGTCCCTGGAATAGACGACCCGAGAACCTAACCGGATCTCTGCCAACACAAGGCCGGGTTACCTCTGCAAAAATAGGTAACTACTGACACGCGTATGCCATCCCCCGATCGTAACCGATCTTCCCGAGGATCCCCGATTTCCAACAAACCACATAGATAATAATGCAGCAACCACATAGGTTAAGTATCTGGGCTCCATACCATGATACCACCTCTATCCAGAAGGAATGACATACACTAAGGGGCGCTACTCCCTAAAACCTTGCCGCATCCTTCCTGTTTCGACCATTTCCGGGGTGTGAGGCTCGACGAAGTCTCGTCCACAAAGCTACGCTTTCTACAAAGCCCTGCTTCGGGTCAAACAAAAATGATCAACCTATGATCACAAAGATATAAGATCAAACAAATGATCATATCACAAATGATCAAACACTGATCATTTCACAGCAACACTCAGTATGCCACGTTACCAAATTGGGATATATCGCTGATAAATTTCAACTACATAACCTCTGAGCTCGTACGTCTCAGAGAAGGGTGTTAAGCTAAGAGAATAAATTCTCCGCCACCAACAGAAATGTATTTGAAAGAAATCAGCTTTATATCTCAAATTGTAACGTCAGACACACAATCCATACAAGTCTGTTCCGGGATCGAACAGAACCGAAGGCACTTCTCACGAAGCCCTTGCATATCCGGATAATTTCAATCACGTCAGGACTTCCCGTCACTAAGGGTGATAAAAACCTCTAAATCGGAGATCAGCCGATGTAGAGTAACTCGACGGTAATCCTTCCGTTTTCAAAAATATCCGGTCTTCAACACCGGTCTTCAAATGCGATTCATAACGACGTATCACATATTCGGAATGGGTTATACGACCCCATGGTCCTTTCCCGGTTAACCCGAATAGTGAGCGCTAATTCAAAAATAAGTGTGGCATTCAAATTCATCCAATCACAACAAATACCTACTCAAGGTAATTATTGATAGTCGGTTATTTAACTATCAATAAAGATGCGCGACATCATCAGATTCCAAATAATTTTCCAAATTATTTATCTTCAAAAATATCTTTACTAGATATATTATTTCCACACTTCACCATTTGAAAACAATTTCAAATCAACTTCCACATTTCAATTTATCTTTAAAAGATAAAATCTCAAAACGGTTCATTTCATATTGGAAAAGCATTCCCATACTTATTTTAAAAATAAGTAATTCACAAATCATTTATTTTCAACACTTAGAAAATATTCGATATACTTAAATCAAAATTAAGTATATATCTCATTCTTTAAGGAAATCATTCTTTAAACACATTTTATTTGAGTCAAAACGAATGTTACGTAAAACATCGTTACGACGACTCAAAATCACTAGTATAGGGATTCGGAATTTAGATAGATATATGAATCCCAATACCATACAAAAATATTTCCTTTCGGAAACCATTTACTATAACAACAGTGTTATAGTCCATCATTTCCTTAAATTCCTCGAAAACGTCTATTTCAACAATAAAAGTTGAAATCTATGTATTCGATACTTATCACGTTTTAAAACATCTTTTAAAACAATTACTTCATTTCTGTAATATCGCTTCTTAAAAAAATAAATCCATTTTACTTAACAATATATTCACTGTCCAAAATCGTGAATATACTTCACTAATTACATTTCACTATTTTCTACACATTTTTTTCAAGAATCACCCACTGTCCAAAATCGTGGATAAAATTCCCTTAATAATCTCTATATTTAAAATCAATCAAATTTGATTTATTTTCGAATTTATAAAAACAACGTTTATAAATTCGATTTCCATTTTCTAACAACTTTGATTTATACATCTTCTTTATTAACAAATTCGAATTATACTTGATATAAATATCACAAGTTCATATTATAAGTTAATAACTTATCATTCATTTTCAACTTCACAATTTATAAATCTATAAATTTCATTCACTTACGGATTCCATAATATTTCATTTTTATCACTTATAAAAACTCATTTTATAATTTCAACATTCTTAATTTTGTAGATATTAATTTCATAAATCTTTTATATGAACCGTTACAGAAATTCAAAAATCTCAATTTAAACCATTTCATAAATCAGTCAACTATTTATCCCAAAAATCACTTTAAAAACCCTTTTAAAGTAAAAGTCGTTATTTTTTTTTTTTTAAACTTGAATTCGATGATGCAACACATCAATTAGTCCATCACAACAGTCAATATCATATATCAATATGATAACAGATCTATATCAATATATCTGTAAATAAATAAATACTGGTGAGGAATCCAGTCGGATCCCTCCAACCTGTTTCCCTGCATCCACAGACGTTAGCACAATACCAATTCCGCTCCAGTATGGAATTATCGCGGTATATAGGTTTTATAAAAATATCCGCTTACTAACGGCGCAATAGGGTCTCATCCGCTATACGAGGCGGGAAATCAATCAATCCAATATATACATATGCCAATATGTATATATTGCTATATATAGATATATATCCTATTATATCTAATATCACATCCAATAGCAATCAAATAAATCAATAAATAACTGAAAATTCCACTTTCATTTGAGTGAGAAGATCTCACCGTGATTTTCATTCTGATTTCAGCGTTTATTTTCGAATAAAATTAAACACGCGTTTAATTTTACCCGAAATTCCAACTAGCTCCAAACGACTCCAAATCAGTTGCATCGCGAAGTGCTCGACAATACGATCCCATCGCAAGTTGTTTCGTAATTTTCTGATAATGTATGAAAGAGATATCATATTTTAAAGTTTATACAATTTATATAAATCAATTTCAATATAAATTTTCTTTTATTTCTTTAACCTTCAGTCCATCACAGCCATAGATTTCAAACAATCAGATCGTGGCCGTTACTTCATGCTTCTCCTCCCACACGCGCGCTCCAGCTAAAACGCACGCCATCGAACCCATATGCGTTCGATTAGGGTTACGTGCCGCCACCTCCATCGACCTCCAGACCCCATCTTATCACCACCGTACGAAGCGCCTTGCTCCCCCTCACCCACGCCCCAAGTGCGGCTGGGTTCGGTCTACCCTAGCTCCCCCTAGACGAGCACGAACGCGACGACTTTGAACGCAAATTGCCAGCGATCGGTAGCTTCGATTCCGATCATATCCGTTGAATATCTTCGTCTCGTTGGCCTCTAGATTTTTGTAGTTGGAGATTTCCTGTGAATGTTTATAAATTGGGAGATCGGAGGTAAAGAACGCGAGAGCTTCCTTGCCGTTCATTCTATGGTGGCGGCTGCTGTTTATAACCCTAGCTCTCTTTTTTTTTTTTTTTGTGAAGAATAATGGCCTATTTATAGAAGTTTGAACGACACTATTTATCCGACTTTTCCGAACTCCGATTTACGCATCGAAACTGTCGTTTCTGGGGTTTATCCCGCGTTCCGAACGCAATGGAACAGGTTTCGGAAGCTAATTCGATCGTCTGTGTGAGATATGACAATAAACGATCAATTTAAATTAAACCGATTTAAATCGATTTCGAGGCGTTTTAATTCGTACCGGACAAATGGTAAATCCAAAAATTACGAAATTTGAAACCATGCAATAATATCACATTACGGATCCGATGAAACTGGTTTCGTAGAAATCCGAGACTTTTTGAAAAATGACTATTTTAACTCGACGATTTAAAATTAAAACGATATCGATGCGTTTCGAGCTGCCACGGTCAAATGACAACTCCGATGGATACGAAAATTGAAATCCGATAATAACTAACTATTACGGATCCAAGGGAACTGGTCTCGTTCAATTCTGAGACTGTTCAAAAATTGGCTATTTTTACAATCGATAATTAAATATTAAAATATTCAATTTTCACAAATTAACTCCAAATTCGATTCTGAAAGTTCTATAGCCTTTCTATAACTCCAGTATGATTAAATAAAATTTTCCAAATCATTTTCAATCACTTTAAACTCGATTTACAATTATCTCTGGAATTTCACTATTTAATTTATCGATTTAATTATCCAATTAAATCCAATATTCGAGAAATAAATCATTCGACTTCTAAATTCCATTTATTAATATTTAAAATCAATTAAATATTCGAATTTTAATTATCAAAAATTCTGGGTCGTTACAAACTTCCCCCCTTAAAAGAATTTCGTCCTCGAAATTACAAGTTAGGAAAAAATGGTCCTTAACTCGTCTACTATCTTCTCAAATTCAAATAGTTTTATCAATTTTCAATTCATCAAAACAAATCTTTCTATTAAAGATTCGTTATCATTTAATCTCGTTTTCACACTTCAATTATAAGTTTCAAACAACATTGTTTAACTTCAAAATTCAAATTTAAGTTTAAATTCAAATTTCAATCTTTCAAATTTTCTCAAAAATTTTCTAACGCCTTAAATTCTCGAAAAATTTCGCCATAGCCTCCTTTGCGCGGCTAATACGGTACGACTACAAAACGTCCCTACGGACTCTCAGATTTCAAAAAGAAAAAGAAAAAGCCAAGCGGCTAGAGAAATAAGTCATCAAATCTCATATTCAAATTTAAATACATACCTTTTTCGAGCAATTCAAATTATCTTCAAAATTAAAATCCCAATTCCTTTACACCTGTATATCCTACTAGCCATAATATCTAGTTGCATATATTCAAACCATTTCGTACATTCAATTACAAAATTTTCAATATAACTGCTTATATCATCTTTAAGTTCGCTTTTGCAGTTTCATATTCATTTTCATTCAATTTCACATTTCAAATTTCATTTGAATTTAATTCACAATTCCAACCTTATTTGGATTCTATTTAACTTCTGAATATTGAATTTTATCAATTATCTTTCATTCACAACTGCATTATTTTAAATTAGTTTCATTTACTAATTTATCACAAATTGTAATTCACTTTATTCAAATTTGTTTTCAACATTCAGTTTCAATTCCAGTTTTATTCTTTCGTTCATTCCCAAAATTTATTTTCAATCCACTATTTTGGTTTATAACCACCTATATTAAACTGGATTTCAAATTTCATACGAATTTTAATTCATCTCAAACCATATTAATTTGTCATTTCTTTAATTAGTTTCAATTACTAATTTTATTTCAATACATTACTTTACAAATTCGAAATGAATTTTTCAATATTCAATTTACTTTCATTAAATTGATTCACCTATACTTGCTTTAATTTTAACTTCATTATTTAAGTTAAATTTATTCTATCAAAATTCAAACTGTATAAGTTATCAACTTAGTATCATTTCATAAATATCTTTAATATAGCATTCCAGAGTCTTTTCAATCTTTTTCAAAACCATTTTTGAAAACAATTCAAATCATCCTTTGAATTTCCAAAACCAAAACCCAAATTTTTCAAACAACTTCTATTTAAAACAATTTGGCAGCAATTTCTCTTTTGGAAACCCGAAAATGGACACCGGTGATGTCGCGATCATCATCAGAATTATTTTCCAGCGACCGAAAAGAGTTTAGAGCTTTTCATCTCTTCCAAAATACTTTCGAAATCCATTTTCAGATCAAAAAGATTTAAACTTTCCAAATCTCCAAAATTTTCAAATTCTTTTCAAAACCTTTCCAAAAACTCCTCTGGAATTCCGTTTTAAATTACAATTCACATTTATAATTTACATTCTCAAATTTCATTTGTATGTGAATTTTATTTCTTAACTTTGGAGTTATGATTTCAATTTCTTACTTAATTCCAATGGGAATAATTTAATATTATTACTTCTAGCAACCATGCAACCATATACTATAGTAATTCATAGAAAAACATTTCTTTTATATACAAAAATAGTTTTGGGAAAATTATCTCATTTACCCTATTCAAAACAATACTGTGCCGAATTGTTCTATTCGAGTGTTTAGAGATCCCTATCGATAGAGTTGTACGGACAATACCGACCAGAATCCATATACCACTCAACAAACCAATCATCACTATATAAAACAATTTTATATTAACTAACAAATACGCACTCGTATCTATTATTACACTCAACTCATTCTAGAGTACTACTGACTCTATCTCTAATGAGTAACACCCAACAGAGCAGGGTTGTCGCTTAACCATATGCTCTGATACCACTTGTAACGGACTACCGTCGGCGGCCACCGGTAGGCTTTGCAACCATCCCAGTCCCACCGTGGCTTACACTGGCACCTCGCATTTACTTTTACGGCCAGCCTCTCGACTGTCACGGCCTCCGCCTAACCAACCCATCCCACTCAGGGACATGTAGGGGTAAGAGTCTCCCGTTCGCCACCAAACCGCGAAGCGAGAACCCCCTATCATGCTGTAATATAGCAAATGCGATCCATAACGACGTATCACATATTCGGAATGGGTTATACGACCCCATGGTCCTTTCCCGGTTAACCCGAATAGTGAGCGCTAATTCAAAAATAAGTGTGGCATTCAAATTCATCCAATCACAACAAATACCTACTCAAGGTAATTATTGATAGTCGGTTATTTAACTATCAATAAAGATGCGCGACATCATCAATTCAACATCGATACTCACTTTATCGACTGCTGAGCCATCGAATGCCGGAAACCCGAAAAGTTATGGTTTTAAGAAAAAAAGAAAAAGGTAGAAGAAGAAGATAGAAGAAAAAGAAAGAAGAACAACAACAGAACAAGATCAGAAACAGAAACAGAAAACAATATCAGAATCTCACATTCGCAGCGGAACAATATATAATAGATAAATGAATAATCTTTAAAACAAAGAACTATATCATTTTATACATACATCAATCATTAGAGTCAATATACAACAATAGACAGTTATATAAACTTGTCCTCATACAGAATACACAGCGGAATAAATACTATCAGATACAAATACTACGTCTCGTCATCCAGCTTGCTTCCAAAGCTCCAGAATATCCAGAATATCCTGATAACCTAACTCTAGACTGCCCGTGTGGAAATTGGTGGGCACCCAGAGTTTAGAAGGGAAACAATAAACTCCGAGTCAGTCATGGTGACTGGTGTGAGATCGTAAAACAGTTTATCTTTAAAATAAATAGCAGAGAATTTTAAAGTCAATTCGCAATGCTTTTGGAAAATGAAACTACCATAAGACCTCCCGCCACACACACAATGCAAACGCAGAATTGGAGGAGATTTCTTCTTATGATAGTCAAAGATGCTTACTACGCAAAAATCAAATTCTTTTTGATATTATTATTAGTGCATAGTGTAGAAAACATTTCGAAAGTATAATATAAATCTTAGCCAGCATAGACATTCCGAACTATGCCTACTATAGCTACCATCCAAACAGTGGTGACCACCATAAGTGAATGGCAGGTTCTACAACTAAAACCGTACAAGGCTCGTATTGTTTCTTTGGATTTCCAACAAATGGTCAGGCTAAGGAACTTCCTATCCACGATGGGTACGTCCCTGGAATAGACGACCCGAGAACCTAACCGGATCTCTGCCAACACAAGGTCGGGTTACCTCTGCAAAAATAGGTAACTACTGACACGCGTATGCCATCCCCCGATCGTAACCGATCTTCCCGAGGATCCCCGATTTCCAACAAACCACATAGATAATAATGCAGCAACCACATAGGTTAAGTATCTGGGCTCCATACCATGATACCACCTCTATCCAGAAGGAATGACATACACTAAGGGGCGCTACTCCCTAAAACCTTGCCGCATCCTTCCTGTTTCGACCATTTCCGGGGTGTGAGGCTCGACGAAGTCTCGTCCACAAAGCTACGCTTTCTACAAAGCCCTGCTTCGGGTCAAACAAAAATGATCAACCTATGATCACAAAGATATAAGATCAAACAAATGATCATATCACAAATGATCAAACACTGATCATTTCACAGCAACACTCAGTATGCCACGTTACCAAATTGGGATATATCGCTGATAAATTTCAACTACATAACCTCTGAGCTCGTACGTCTCAGAGAAGGGTGTTAAGCTAAGAGAATAAATTCTCCGCCACCAACAGAAATGTATTTGAAAGAAATCAGCTTTATATCTCAAATTGTAACGTCAGACACACAATCCATACAAGTCTGTTCCGGGATCGAACAGAACCGAAGGCACTTCTCACGAAGCCCTTGCATATCCGGATAATTTCAATCACGTCAGGACTTCCCGTCACTAAGGGTGATAAAAACCTCTAAATCGGAGATCAGCCGATGTAGAGTAACTCGACGGTAATCCTTCCGTTTTCAAAAATATCCGGTCTTCAACACCGGTCTTCAAATGCGATTCATAACGACGTATCACATATTCGGAATGGGTTATACGACCCCATGGTCCTTTCCCGGTTAACCCGAATAGTGAGCGCTAATTCAAAAATAAGTGTGGCATTCAAATTCATCCAATCACAACAAATACCTACTCAAGGTAATTATTGATAGTCGGTTATTTAACTATCAATAAAGATGCGCGACATCATCAGATTCCAAATAATTTTCCAAATTATTTATCTTCAAAAATATCTTTACTAGATATATTATTTCCACACTTCACCATTTGAAAACAATTTCAAATCAACTTCCACATTTCAATTTATCTTTAAAAGATAAAATCTCAAAACGGTTCATTTCATATTGGAAAAGCATTCCCATACTTATTTTAAAAATAAGTAATTCACAAATCATTTATTTTCAACACTTAGAAAATATTCGATATACTTAAATCAAAATTAAGTATATATCTCATTCTTTAAGGAAATCATTCTTTAAACACATTTTATTTGAGTCAAAACGAATGTTACGTAAAACATCGTTACGACGACTCAAAATCACTAGTATAGGGATTCGGAATTTAGATAGATATATGAATCCCAATACCATACAAAAATATTTCCTTTCGGAAACCATTTACTATAACAACAGTGTTATAGTCCATCATTTCCTTAAATTCCTCGAAAACGTCTATTTCAACAATAAAAGTTGAAATCTATGTATTCGATACTTATCACGTTTTAAAACATCTTTTAAAACAATTACTTCATTTCTGTAATATCGCTTCTTAAAAAAATAAATCCATTTTACTTAACAATATATTCACTGTCCAAAATCGTGAATATACTTCACTAATTACATTTCACTATTTTCTACACATTTTTTTCAAGAATCACCCACTGTCCAAAATCGTGGATAAAATTCCCTTAATAATCTCTATATTTAAAATCAATCAAATTTGATTTATTTTCGAATTTATAAAAACAACGTTTATAAATTCGATTTCCATTTTCTAACAACTTTGATTTATACATCTTCTTTATTAACAAATTCGAATTATACTTGATATAAATATCACAAGTTCATATTATAAGTTAATAACTTATCATTCATTTTCAACTTCACAATTTATAAATCTATAAATTTCATTCACTTACGGATTCCATAATATTTCATTTTTATCACTTATAAAAACTCATTTTATAATTTCAACATTCTTAATTTTGTAGATATCAATTTCATAAATCTTTTATATGAACCGTTACAGAAATTCAAAAATCTCAATTTAAACCATTTCATAAATCAGTCAACTATTTATCCCAAAAATCACTTTAAAAACCCTTTTAAAGTAAAAGTCGTTATTATTTTTTTTTTTAAACTTGAATTCGATGATGCAACACATCAATTAGTCCATCACAACAGTCAATATCATATATCAATATGATAACAGATCTATATCAATATATCTGTAAATAAATAAATACTGGTGAGGAATCCAGTCGGATCCCTCCAACCTGTTTCCCTGCATCCACAGACGTTAGCACAATACCAATTCTGCTCCAGTACGGAATTATCGCGGTATATAGGTTTTATAAAAATATCCGCTTACTAACGGCGCAATAGGGTCTCATCCGCTATACGAGGCGGGAAATCAATCAATCCAATATATACATATGCCAATATGTATATATTGCTATATATAGATATATATCCTACTATATCTAATATCACATCCAATAGCAATCAAATAAATCAATAAATAACTAAAAATTCCACTTTCATTTGAGTGAGAAGATCTCACCGTGATTTTCATTCTGATTTCAGCGTTTATTTTCGAATAAAATTAAACACGCGTTTAATTTTACCCGAAATTCCAACTAGCTCCAAACGACTCCAAATCAGTTGCATCGCGAAGTGCTCGACAATACGATCCCATCGCAAGTCGTTTCGTAATTTTCTGATAATGTATGAAAGAGATATCATATTTTAAAGTTTATACAATTTATATAAATCAATTTCAATATAAATTTTCTTTTATTTCTTTAACCTTCAGTCCATCACAGCCATAGATTTCAAACAACCAGATCGTGGCCGTTACTTCATGCTTCTCCTCCCACACGCGCGCTCCAGCTAAAACGCACGCCATCGAACCCATATGCGTTCGATTAGGGTTACGTGCCGCCACCTCCATCGACCTCCAGACCCCATCTTATCACCACCGTACGAAGCGCCTTGCTCCCCCTCACCCACGCCCCAAGTGCGGCTGGGTCCGGTCTACCCTAGCTCCCCCTAGACGAGAACGAATGCGACGACTTTGAACGCAAATTGCCAGCGATCGGTAGCTTCGATTCCGATCATATCCGTTGAATATCTTCGTCTCGTTGGCCTCTAGATTTTTGTAGTTGGAGATTTCCTGTGAATGTTTATAAATTGGGAGATCGGAGGTAAAGAACGCGAGAGCTTCCTTGCCGTTCATTCTATGGTGGCGGCTGCTGTTTATAACCCTAGCTCTCTTTTTTTTTGTGAAGAATAATGGCCTATTTATAGAAGTTTGAACGTTACTATTTATCCGACTTTTCCGAACTCCGATTTACGCGTCGAAACTGTCGTTTCTGGGGTTTATCCCGCGTTCCGAACGCAATGGAACAGGTTTCGGAAGCTAATTCGATCGTCTGTGTGAGATATGACAATAAACGATCAATTTAAATTAAACCGATTTAAATCGATTTCGAGGCGTTTTAATTCGTACCGGACAAATGGTAAATCCAAAAATTACGAAATTTGAAACCATGCAATAATATCACATTACGGATCCGATGAAACTGGTTTCGTAGAAATCCGAGACTTTTTGAAAAATGACTATTTTAACTCGACGATTTAAAATTAAAACGATATCGATGCGTTTCGAGCTGCCACGGTCAAATGACAACTCCGATGGATACGAAAATTGAAATCCGATAATAACTAACTATTACGGATCCAAGGGAACTGGTCTCGTTCAATTCTGAGACTGTTCAAAAATTGGCTATTTTTACAATCGATAATTAAATATTAAAATATTCAATTTTCACAAATTAACTCCAAATTCGATTCTGAAAGTTCTATAGCCTTTCTATAACTCCAGTATGATTAAATAAAATTTTCCAAATCATTTTCAATCACTTTAAACTCGATTTACAATTATCTCTGGAATTTCACTATTTAATTTATCGATTTAATTATCCAATTAAATCCAATATTCGAGAAATAAATCATTCGACTTATAAATTCCATTTATTAATATTTAAAATCAATTAAATATTCGAATTTTAATTATCAAAAATTCTGGGTCGTTACACGTTGGGTTCCAGGTTAGGTAGTATACTCGTTTTCGATTCCGTGGTTATCTGATGGAGTTAGGTGGTTGCGACCGAAGCTGGGGATGGTTTGCGACTTGCTCGAAGTTTCGGCGATGACCAGTGATGGTCGGAACTCCGGTGCACGTGCACGAGAATTTTCGTCTGCACTGGGAAATGGAGGTTTGGAGGAGAAAGGGGCGACTCGGGGACGTACTCGAAGTAAATGATGGATTGTCTCGAGGGGAGGAGTGTACGCGAGTGTCTTAGGGTTGAACTCGGGAAAAACGTGAAAATGCTCGGGTTTCACTCGAGTCTGTCTCGAGAATTGGTGTTTTGGGCTCGGAAACATTTTGTTCCTGTTTTAAACTTACCCAGATTTTAAACTAAAATGAATTGGGCTTCAAAATTCTTTTAAAATTCCTTTTATAAGGTATGTATTACTTTGACGAGTAATTACAAGGTTCACTAATTTGATTTAAGCTTATAAAATAAATTGGTATTTATTTTAAACCTTGAAAAGAAATTGGATTGAATATAAATGTTTTCGATATATCTATAAGTGATAATGAAATCATTAATGAAAATAAATTTATCTTAAGTAAATGAAAATTTGATGAATTGTAATTCATTTATTTGCTAAGATAGTTAATCATGATAATTAATGATTTGTATTAATTAAAGTAGTAATTGTAAGTTTAAAAATAATTAAGTAAAGTAAAGTTGATTTAATTAAGGCATAATTAATTGGTACTTATGAATCATAAACTAGACTTCTAATAAATGATTGAAATTAATTAATTGTAAATAAGAACTAATTAAGTTACAGTTAGTACTTAATAAACTAAATAATTAGGATGCATTAATTAAAGGTAAACCAATGGTTTAAAAGAGTAATTAATCAAATTGATTGGTAACTAATTAATAATTATAATGGAATTCATAAGTAATAGATCTGATTGGAATTAATCCGATAATTAACTGACCTTACTTGTGAATGTTTAGGTCCTATTGAATGATTGAATTACTTGATATCCCTGATATTTGATGCTTTGTGATATACCCTGATTTGTGTTTTAATCTGTGATGTATTTTATCACTTGTGATATTTATATATCTGTGATCTATGCCTAAACGATAAGCGATATAGATTATATCAATTATCAACTATATTTCTGTATTCTGATCTGTGATGATTCATCGTGTTGCACTATTGTGTTAAACCCCTGGACCACACTTATTACACACAAAAAATATGGATTTCACGTGGAAATCGGTTAAGTCACAGATAATTTAAATTTGATGTTTTGAAATTGAAATTTTAATTTCAATTGATTTTGAAATTGGAAATTTGGGGTTTACAAAGAAAAGCTTTTGAAATAGAATTCCAAATATTAAAGTTATTTTGAATAACTTAATCGAGTTTTGAAAATTTAAATAATTTGATTTAAATTTGAATTCAAGTTTGAAATTAAATCTATGATTTGGAAACTAGGGAGTAAAGATGATATAAATGTGTTTATATGAATTTAAACCATTTTAAAAGTATAAGTTGGGAATTTGGATTTAACCCAAGAACCTTAACTCGTATAAATGAATCAGATTTCCAAATTGAAAACTGTTGTTTTCAAAGAATAAAAGCTTTTAGATAAGAAATGAAATTCCAATTTAGGTAAAGGAATTTCAAGATTTAATTGAAAAATGGTTTTCCAAGTTATAAATGAATTCTTTTCGAAAGCTATGAATTAAATCTGTTTATTTTTAACAGATTTAAAATAATGTTTTGTTAAACCATTCGAAATGAAATTGTTTTGAAAGCTATTTGTTAAATCTTTGATTTAAAGATTCAACGAATTAATTAAATTGAAATGGAAATCGATTTGGAAAATCTGTGAATGAATCTTTGTGAAATTAAGTGAATTTTGTGAATTAAATCTTTTTGTTTAAAAAAGATTAAAATGGGAATTCGTTTAACCATTTGAAAGAGAAAGTTTGGGTTTAAATTGTGACTTAATTGAAATCCCATTATCCATTTGTTTTTGAATATTGCGCTCACTATTCGGGTTAGCCGGGAAAAGACATCTGTGTCATATAACCCATTCCGAATAGTGATACGTCGTATATGGATCGCATTTGCTATATTACAGCATGATAGGGGGTTCTCGCTTCGCGGTTTGGTGGCGAACGGGAGACTCTTACCCCTACATGTCCCTGAGAGGGATGGGTTGGTTAGGCAGAGGCCGTGACAGTCGAGAGGCTGGCCGTAAAAGTAAATGCGAGGTACCATTGTAAGCCACGGTGGGACTGGGATGGTTGCAAAGCCTACCGGTGGCCGCCGACGGTAGTTCGTTACATTTGGTACCAGAGCTAAGGTTGAACTTTAGCTCAGGAGTATAACACGTTAAGTAGCTCATTAGAGATAGAGTGAAGTAAACTCTAGAATGAGTAATTCTCAGATATCCGTCTGAACGTCTCAGTAAATTCTCTTACTATCCACTGATAGTAGATATGAGTGCTAGAAGAAGACGAGATAGGGGACAGGGTAATACGACTATAAATGGTCAATATCCTGCGACAGTGGAAACAATCTTTCTTACCAATTTTCTTTGATTCGTTTCCAAATTCTTTTGATTGCTTCATATCAGCTACAAGAAGAAGTTTCGGTGTGATGATGGCTCTACGAACCGTTGTAGGAGATTCTTATTTCGTATCTTCATCGACTTCTTATCAGCCTTTGGATTTAAACCTTAATGAATTTGAAATTGGAATTTTAAATTGAATTAAATTGACTAATAAAATATGAGGGTAAATTGAATTGAATCAATTAAAACGATATCGTTTAAAACCGAATTTGAAATTCTATTGTAATTTCTTTTGAATACCGAAGTCTGAAGAGGGACAAATTGGTATGTATTCTGAGATATTCCGACTTGAGTTTGGAATTCATATCGTAAGTTTGAGAAATTATAGGAGATCGAATCTGTCTATCTTTGTATTTGTTTTCGTACCTGCGAATTTCGAGGACGAAATTCTTTTAAGGGGGGAAATTTGTAACGACCCTAGATTTTAATTTAATTTAAATTAATGATTTATTGAATTTTTGAATTAAATTGAGTAATTAAATAAATTTTTGGATAAAAATTTGTAAATTTAATTAGAAAATTGGAGCGAGTTTCCCCGTATTCAAATATGAGTGAATTTGAAAATAATAAATATGTAGATATATTTGACTTGAGTTTACATTGTAAATAAATAATTGATAATAATATTAAATATTAAAAATTGATGGTTAATAATAATAATTTGAGTTTACAAATTTAATATAAGATAGATAGATAAAGTAAATACATTGGATAAAATCCAATAACAAATTAAATTTAGAAATTTATCTATAATTCAAAAAAAATGAGAAACACATATGCAAATAAGGTAAGTGTGAACATAAGAAATAAACAAGGTACAAAATGTGGTCAAGCATGTATACTTGCAAACTGATAAAACATAAACAATGAAAGATGCAGGCAAGTAAAAAGTATATAAATAAACAAAGTAAACAACTTCAACAAAATGTACAGCCAAAATATGCATTTGTACAAAGCAAATTAATGAAGCCATCACAAGATTTCTATCAGCCGAAGTGAAGAAAAATTTATAAATGGGTACAAGGCAAGTAATATATACTTTAACAATTGAGACTTGCAGGCAAAGAAAAGAGATAATTATAGGATGAAACATCAAGTACAAACAACATTAAATGCTCTCATTTCTAGGCAGCCAACAAGGTCTATTCGAATTGCATAAAAACTTCTTTCAGCCTCCATTTTTATAAAAATCTCTGATATAGATTGTACAAAATATTATACCCAGTAAAACTTCTCTTCTTTATATCAAAGCCTTTCTCAATTCACTTCAGTTTCGTTCATCTACTTCTGGAGAGAAAGCTTAAACAAAACTTCATTTTAAAACAACTCTACAAACCAGATTTATCAAAGATTAAAGGAGAAGCTTCAACTTGAAAATTTCAAAGCCTGTTCCAACATTTTTTCTCTGTTCTGTTTTCCTGGGAAATAAGGTGAGCAACTTTAATTGTTCCTTTAGACCTCTTTATTCTTTTATCTGTGAGTAACACTTTTATCTAAAAGAAACTTAAGCACGTTTTGGTTGTTTGATCTCTTCTAGAAACAATATTGTCATGCGTATATTTACAAGTACATATATGTGAATAGATGAAAGGTTTTGTGCATATCTGTTACTGTGATGTGTCTGTTCTATTTCCAGACTCAAAATTTTGCAAAAAAAAATACTATCTGATGATCTAATTATTTTTAAACTTAGGATTTAAAGTGGAAAGATGTTTGTTTAGTATAAACAAAAGTTTAATAAATTATTCAAGTCGAAATAATTGGTAGTATGTCTGGGAACAAAGTTTACAGTGAGATTCTTATTTAAGTCAAAAATTAAAACATGTAGATTTCAGTTTCCAGGATTATAATTCGAATACATTAACAAAACCATGATTTTTGAAACAAAAATTACAATTCTTAGTGGATGGGGTTAAGTGCAATTCGAAGTTGAACTGGGAATGGGATTTTATCGTTTTCTGACGATCGGTGGTCACTGAGTTCTCGCGGTTCCGTGGAGACGTGGAGGGATGAACGGAGAATCGAGGAAAAATGGTGGATGGGGGTGCAGTGCCTTGTGGAAGCGGCGGCGAGTAGATTTTCTCAGGTGACCTAGTTTTGGAGGGTCGACTATTTCGGGTTCACCCACCCAATTGGATGCATCAAGTTCGACGCAAGTTTGTGGGGAGGTAGAGGGGAGATAGGCAAAGAGATGGCCAGAGTTCGGTGGCGAACGGTGGTCGGAGGGACGAGTGCGACGTGTTGCCAGGTTTGGGTGAGTTCATGTCGTTGGGTTCCAGGTTAGGTAGTATACTCGTTTTCGATTTTGTGGTTATCTGATGGAGTTAGGTGGTTGCGACCGAAGCTGGGGATGGTTTGAGACTTGCTCGAAGTTTCGGCGACGACCAGTGATGGTCGGAACTCCGGTGCACGTGCACGAGAATTTTCGTCTGCACTGGGAAATGGAGGTTTGGAGGAGAAAGGGGCGACTCGGGGACGTACTCGAAGTAAATGATGGATTGTCTCGAGGGGAGGAGTGTACGCGAGTGTCTTAGGGTTGAACTCGGGAAAAACGTGAAAATGCTCGGGTTTCACTCGAGTCTGTCTCGAGAATTGGTGTTTTGGGCTCGGAAACATTTTGTTCCTGTTTTAAACTTACCCAGATTTTAAACTAAAATGAATTGGGCTTCAAAATTCTTTTAAAATTCCTTTTATAAGGTATGTATTACTTTGACGAGTAATTACAAGGTTCACTAATTTGATTTAAGCTTATAAAATAAATTGGTATTTATTTTAAACCTTGAAAAGAAATTGGATTGAATATAAATGTTTTCGATATATCTATAAGTGATAATGAAATCATTAATGAAAATAAATTTATCTTAAGTAAATGAAAATTTGATGAATTGTAATTCATTTATTTGCTAAGATAGTTAATCATGATAATTAATGATTTGTATTAATTAAAGTAGTAATTGTAAGTTTAAAAATAATTAAGTAAAGTAAAGTTGATTTAATTAAGGCATAATTAATTGGTACTTATGAATCATAAACTAGACTTCTAATAAATGATTGAAATTAATTAATTGTAAATAAGAACTAATTAAGTTACAGTTAGTACTTAATAAACTAAATAATTAGGATGCATTAATTAAAGGTAAACCAATGGTTTAAAAGAGTAATTAATCAAATTGATTGGTAACTAATTAATAATTATAATGGAATTCATAAGTAATAGATCTGATTGGAATTAATCCGATAATTAACTGACCTTACTTGTGAATGTTTAGGTCCTATTGAATGATTGAATTACTTGATATCCCTGATATTTGATGCTTTGTGATATACCCTGATTTGTGTTTTAATCTGTGATGTATTTTATCACTTGTGATATTTATATATCTGTGATCTATGCCTAAACGATAAGCGATATAGATTATATCAATTATCAACTATATTTCTGTATTCTGATCTGTGATGATTCATCGTGTTGCACTATTGTGTTAAACCCCTGGACCACACTTATTACACACAAAAAATATGGATTTCACGTGGAAATCGGTTAAGTCACAGATAATTTAAATTTGATGTTTTGAAATTGAAATTTTAATTTCAATTGATTTTGAAATTGGAAATTTGGGGTTTACAAAGAAAAGCTTTTGAAATAGAATTCCAAATATTAAAGTTATTTTGAATAACTTAATCGAGTTTTGAAAATTTAAATAATTTGATTTAAATTTGAATTCAAGTTTGAAATTAAATCTATGATTTGGAAACTAGGGAGTAAAGATGATATAAATGTGTTTATATGAATTTACACCATTTTAAAAGTATAAGTTGGGAATTTGGATTTAACCCAAGAACCTTAACTCGTATAAATGAATCAGATTTCCAAATTGAAAACTGTTGTTTTCAAAGAATAAAAGCTTTTAGATAAGAAATGAAATTCCAATTTAGGTAAAGGAATTTCAAGATTTAATTGAAAAATGGTTTTCCAAGTTATAAATGAATTCTTTTCGAAAGCTATGAATTAAATCTGTTTATTTTTAACAGATTTAAAATAATGTTTTGTTAAACCATTCGAAATGAAATTGTTTTGAAAGCTATTTGTTAAATCTTTGATTTAAAGATTCAACGAATTAATTAAATTGAAATGGAAATCGATTTGGAAAATCTGTGAATGAATCTTTGTGAAATTAAGTGAATTTTGTGAATTAAATCTTTTTGTTTAAAAAAGATTAAAATGGGAATTCGTTTAACCATTTGAAAGAGAAAGTTTGGGTTTAAATTGTGACTTAATAGAAATCCCATTATCCATTTGTTTTTGAATATTGCGCTCACTATTCGGGTTAGCCGGGAAAAGACATCTGTGTCATATAACCCATTCCGAATAGTGATACGTCGTATATGGATAGCATTTGAAGATCGGTGTTGAAGACCGGATATTTTCAAAAATGAAAGGACAACCTGTCGAATGTCTCTGCACTGGGTAGCTCCCGGTATAGAGATTTATATCACTCTTTTGTGACGGGAAGTCCGGACGTGATTGAAAGTTATCCGAAATTGCAAGGGCTTCGTGAGAAGTGCCTTCGGTTCTGTTCGAACCCGGAACAGACTTATATGGATACATGTCTGACATTACACTTTGAGATATAAAGCCGATTTCTTTCAAATGCATTTCTGTTGGTGGCGGAGAATTTATTCTCTTAGCTTAACACCCTTCTCTGAGACGTACGAGCTCAGAGGTTATGTAGTTGAAATTTATCAGCGATATATCCCAATTTGGTAATGTGACATGCTGAGTGTTGCTGTGTGATGATCAGTGTTTGATCATTTGTGATATGATCATTTGTTTGATCATTTATCTTTGTGATCATAGGTTGATCATCTGTTGACCCAAAGCGTGGCTTTTTGAAAAAGCGTAGCTTTGTGGACGAGACTTCGTCGAGCCTCACAACCCGGTAATGGTCGAAACAGGAATCGTGCGGCAAGGTTTTCAAGGGTAGCTCCCCTAGGGTATGACCATTCCTTCTGGAAAAGGGTAGTATCATGGTATGGAGCCCTGATACTTACTCATGTGGATACACTTTCTTTATGATGTGTGATGTTGGTTATCGAGCGCTCGGATAAAGGTCCCAAAGGACCGGGGGTGGCATATCTGAGGTTTCTTTTATCCCTTGGGAAAAGGGGTTGTCGGCCTTGTTTGGCAGAGAACAGTTGGTTCTCGGAACGTCCCGCCAGAGGCGTTTCTTTCGTGGAATAGGAAGTTCCTTAACCTGACCATTTGTTGGAAATCCAAACAAAACAATACGAGCCCTGTACGGTTTTAGTTGTATTACCTGCCATGGAATGTGGTGGTAACCTGCTATTGAACATGGTAGCTATAGTAGGCATAAGTGCGAAATGTCTATGCTGGCTAAGATTTATATTCTACTTTCGAAATTGTTTTCTACACTATGCACTAGTAATAATATCAAATGATTTGATTTTGCGTAGTAAGCATCTTTGACTATCATAAGAAGAAATCTCCTCCAATTCTGCGTTTGCATTGTGTGTGTGGTGGGAGGTCTTATGGTAGTTTCATTTTCCAAAAGCATTACGAATTGACTTTAAAATTCTCTGCTATTTGTTTTAAAGATAAACTGTTTTGTTGCTCACACCAGTCCCATGACTGATCCGGAGTTTATTGTTCCTTTCCTAAACTCTGGGTGCTCATAATTTCCTACACGAGCAGTCTAGAGTTTGGTTTTTCAGATAGTAAGATTAGTAGGTTATCAGGAGCTAGTTCAGTCTTTGGATCGGACTGCACTTGCTTATCTTGGTGTATCGTTATTGGGAGTTCAAGCTATTTATGGATTAGTGCTTTGAAGATGGAGATTATCCGCTGCTGATGTTATCGTTTTCTTTTCCGCTGCTATTTGTTGTATCATATCTCTGATGTATATTGATATTCATTATATCATTCTGTTGTATCAGATATTGTATATCAATGTATTATTCATTTCTTCCGCTGTGTTATTTACTTAACTGTGTTATAAGCTCCGGCGACTCGGATTTGAACGCTCGAATCTACGACATTCGAGTACGATGTAAAGTATGGATGTCGATTTTCGAACGCGAAAATCTGGGACGTTACATCTAAAAGCAAGTTGAAATGGCCATTTTAATACAGCCAAACTAGGAAACCTGGAAATTACATTTAAAATACATGTTTCAGAACATATCAAATATGAAGTAATTCAAAATCTAGGTTAGCACTAATATAAAACTTAATTTTTTTATCTCAACCAAAACTTTATCCCACAAACAATTTAGGCCATGCTATAAAACATTGAAAGTGTTTTAATAGTCCAAACACAAAGTGGTTAAAGAATTCACCTCAATTCAAGATGGCACAACATAATTTGGCACATGTTTCACAACATACCAAATAAGAAGAAAAAATTCAAAATATAGGTTAGCTTTAATATGAAATTAATTTGTATTCTCAACCAAAAAATTATCCAATAAACAATTTAGGCTAGGTTTTAAAGCAAGTGAACCATGAATTAAAAAGGCTAGAATTTAGAATTATTGAGTTCAAAAGTTGATATCCAAATTCCCAACTTATGGCTTTTTAAAGTAGAAGCATAGGTTGAGAAAGAAGATTAACTATAAAATGGCGAAATAATCCAATAATACTTTTCCTATATAAAATTATTTGAAAATTTTAGACTAACCCAAAATTGAAAATACGAAGAAGTTCAGAAAATAAATTTTAAAACATTCCTAATTTACAACAAAAACTTTGAAAATAGCCTCTAAATTGAATAAAAATATCAAACAAAGTGTCATTAAACAATTTATCTCAATTCAATATATAACATAATAGAAATGAGTTAATCAATCCACACATAAAGCGGTTAAAGAAATCTAAAAAAAGGTATAATATATTGGTTAATGAACATATCTGAACCACAAGTGATTATCAAATTAGAGACGACAATGAGATAATTTGTGATCGTACTAAGGAAAAGAATAAAATCCATAAGTTGGGATTATAAACGAAGCAAAACTGAAATAATTTGAAGAGTGGATTACCTACAAGGAATTGGTGTAGTGGCAAACAAAGGAGAAAAAGCATAGCCAATATGAAAGGAGCTTATAAACATGGATGGAGATGAGAAAAAACCATGGAGCTAAAGAGGATTTTGTGCTAAATGTTGTGCATCTAAAGCCCCACGAAAGCCCCGCTATAGCACATAACACTCTTCAACTGCTACACCTTTTTAATTTAGGGCTATTAAATAATAGATCAGCTTTAAGCGCTAGTATTTTAATATAAAAAAGTTGATTTGACTAGTTCTTTTTTAAATCAAATCAACAAAGTTTGGTAAAGACACGACTTTTAGGCATAAGCAAACAATATAAGTTAGAAATCTATTATGATGAACAAAAATGGACTGTATTATCGTGATATTCTTCGGTTTTGTTATATAAGATTAAATAATATATTTTTTCTACACAAATGATGTAAAAATGAGAATAAATTAAATTTAAATATTTGGTTTTATATTTAATGAAGATTTTTGCATCTTTGCTATTTTCCGCTATATCCCCCTTTATCCCCACTATAACTTTTTGTACATTCAGCGCTATAACTTTCAGCAAGTCCAAATAGCTAAATACGTTAATCGTTCAAATATGGAAAACGAGGTAAATGCAAGATTAGGTTTTTTCCATTCAAAATCAAAACAATGTGTTGTGAATTTTTCAAATCAATTCATACCCACAATAATTTAATCACAGAACTTTATCAACAAACAAATTGTTTCCCTTAAAAAAAACTAACACAAACAAGTTATCAGATAAATACTAAATAACAATTAAGTTGTCGGATAATGGTGCAAATTTTTTATATATAAAAGTGCCAAAAATTGATTTAATTTATGCCTTAACAAAAACCATAATAATTAGCCATGAGCGCACGACGTATATTTCCAAGGTCATGGAACTATGAGTCTAATTCATAAAGAATTTGAAATTAGAATTACATTGTTTATTTAAATTATAAGGTGCTTGACATTATCAAATGATTTGGAGTTTTTATTTTGATCATGCAAAGATGATACATGAAATGTGGAATATATCTAGAATTAAATGGGTGAACCTGAACTAATTTCGAACTTAGGAATTATCTTCAAACAATGACGTGTTTTCAAAAATCAATTTTTCTGAAAGAGCAATACGAAACAAACTCAATATTTTTATCAATATCTTCATGAATAAAATTAACTATCTGTCAACAATCATTGTCTTAGGCGGGAAGACATCTTGGTTCGACTATTGCTAGAGGCAGGGCCAGCACCAGGGTAAGGCGAGCAAGACGGCCGCCTAGGGCAACCGACCCGGCAGGGGCAACAATTCCGGCGGTGGCTTGGTTATGTATTATGATTACTAAAATATGTTTGTATGTTAACTTTTATAATTCAAGTTGTAGCCTAGTGGTTGTGTCTCCTTTCCTTGTCTGGGGCAACCCAGGTTCGATCCTGGCAAGATGTTTTTAATTTTTGTCTGGGGCAACAGTTGTGTTTGGACCGGCACTGGCTAGAGGCGCAGGGTTTGACCTTCTAGCGCATGTAATAACCATATTCCAAAAGAACAATATCTCTTGATCAAAGTACATTCCAACTACGAATTCAAATGAATTCAGATCTCCTTCTATCATTGGATTGAAGTATATTTCAACTTCAATCACTATCTTAATATAACTCTATCTCGCAATAGTTAGAAAAGGTAGCGCCAAAATGGATATTAGGCATGAGTCAAAAAGAAAATTAATACAAGTAAAAGGGTTATTGAATCTAAGAAGGACTGACAAAAACAATAAAAAAATATATAAGGGGAGAATAACTTAATATTGACAACTTTTAAGATTTATTAGTAGTGTTTAAAAGATTCAACCCAACAACGGTTCGATTATTCAATTTTGAGATGAAAGAAAATCTAATGTAAGAATACAAACGGCCGGTTATTCAATTTTTTATATAATATAATGGATTAGATGTATATAAATATTAATATGACTTTTTATATCTGATTTGAATCCACAAAAGAACAATTCATCAATAGAAGATAAAGATAGTACAGTTACAATGGTGCGTAAATGTCCATTCAACGCTCAGATGTTAAAGTGTCAACAATCTCTTTGATCTTCATCTTTGATTCGACTCTATAGTCCGAATCCAAATAATAGTTATTTTCACTTTTCTCATAAGTTATTTTATTGTCCATGTAATCTGCACAAGTTCATAAACATTAAGGACTTGACACATAACAAGTCGAGTCATAATTATTCTAGAAACAAATTGCGAAATGTTAAAGCACATTAACTACTTAACTACTTTAAGTATGGAAATAATAGGTCCTAGTAAATTAGCAAGTCCAAAAGGCTAAATACACTAATTGTTCAAATATGAAAAATAGGGTAAATGCAGGACTAATTCTTTTTTCCTTTTAAAGCCAAAGGATTTGTTGTGAATTGTTTATGTCAACTGTGACGCCCCACCTCTATACTCACACTAGCCAAGGACACTACGGGGTAATGCCATCGACTAGCATGAAGAATAAGGCTGTTGAGGAGCGACCATCTGTGTAATTGCTTTGTGCGAGTACCGATATGTAAGATAATTTAACTTACATTTCATTTCAAGAGGAAATCCGACATATCAAATACAAACTCAAAGCTACCACACAGTGGCTATGAGGCCTTCGGAAACAAATATAGAAATAAACATAACACAAATCAGTCACAGACATTCATATCACAAAGGCGGAAACAGATATGAATATAACACATAAAAGTGTACATCAAAATAGTGGTCAAACTAGATCCACTACATCATAAAAGGATAGATAAAAGTGCAAGGCAAAAGAATAAGTATACATCAAGGAGTCCCTATCTCAAATGTATACTAACAAAAATTACTATGCTAAAGTAGTTAGCCCTAAAGTCAGGTGAAGAACCCTGATAAGAAGTCAAGCAGGAGCACCTGAAATACCTCGGTCTGACACGAGTATTATTTAAGAAGAAAATAATAAACGGATCAGTCTAGCTATAAATATCAGATAAAATGAGATAAGATAAGAGATATGACAAAAACGTATGATAACAATAATGCCATACTGTGACAAGTATACATCAAATAACAATAAAAATCATACAATATCTCAAATCAACTCGAAACACCAAAAAGAATCACATTCTTTAAATTATTCACCAAAACACAAATATTGATAGAGCTTATCAATTCAATCCACGAAAATTTGTGAAACACAAATTCTAGAAATCCAGAAATCACAAAAAGGGGGAAGGCCTATCACAAACGGGAGCATGAAAACTCACCAACACATGTATCACAAATGGGTCGTTATCCCATGGTCGCTAACCATAGAGCCGGTGCCATAGCGTAGTACAGCGAACGCCCGAGGAACCAGAAACTCAAATAATCCAGATAATCGACGTAGTACAACGTTACGCCCGATGAACCAAACTCAAATAATCAGGAACAACGACGTAGTACAGCGAACGCCCGATGAACCTGAACACAAATAATCCGGAACATCGACGTAGTACAGCGAACGCCCAATGAACCAAACTTAAATAATACGGAACAACGATGTAGTACAGCGAACGCCCGATGAACCTAACTCCAATAAGCCGAAACAATGACGTAATACAATGTTACGCCCGATGAACCGAACTCCATAAAACCATAGGTCGCTAGCCTATAAAAAATGAGACGAAGCTCCATAAATCGGGGTACAGTCCCCCACGTGGACAAAGAGACATCGCAAATCGCTAGTCTAAACCATAAAATGATCATCATCGATCATCAAGAAGTGTCAATTACACTAAGCTAGTAAATAAATGAGTTTAGCGTCATGTCTCATAACCACTAGCTTAACTTAAATATTTGCGAACAAATTGTAGATTTCCACTCAAAAGTTGTCACAAGATTTTCAATCGAACAAGTCCAAAAATTAACCGACGAAGTAAACGCAAGCGTTTCATACCACTTGTTTTACTAAGCCGTTTAATTAGATTTCTCATACGAATGAGGTAAAGGTTTGTATATACTAATAGATTGGGAAACGGTTTTATAAATGAGCTTTGTTATTGAAAATAGGGTTGAAATCAACTTTGTGAAAGAGTTTGAATATTTACTACTAGTATAGAAACCTTTGTATTTTAAAGTGACAAATCACAGAAATGATTGTAGAAACAATCAATCACCAAAATCCACATTCGACGACGTGAATTAAAACCACAAAAATCGATACCGAATCCATCAAAATGGATATTTCCAAAAATCTCGAAAAAGAATTCTTCAAAGTCAATAAATGATAACAACAATCTGGATCATCAAAAATCGATTAAAAATTGGAAATCCACAGAAAAATTGCCTAAATTAGGCAAAAATGCAATTTCCCAGATTCAGTCGACTGGACCCTGAAGTCAGTCGACTGATTCAACGCTAGGAAACTCTCTGTTTTCCAGTTTCAGTCGACTGAACTCAAAGTTCAGTCGACTGACACATGCCTGGAAACACTCGGTTTCCAGGCTCAATCGATTGAACTCAGAGTTCAGTCGACTGACACAGGGACCAGGAATTTTCTGGTTCCAGGTTCAGTCGACTGAACTTAGAAATCAGTCGATTGAATCTGCAAACTTCAGTCTTCTCAGCCTAGCCCAACCAAGGGCAAAATCCAAACAAATTGTGATCGGACGAGCGATGGGCGCTAGGAGATTATGCCAATCGGCAACCCATCCCTATAGGCTCTTCGATACACCACCAAAAACATGTTCAAACGTCAAAACTAGGATTTTAAAATATTTTGACTTCAAACCACCAAAAATTGAAATATTCACCAAATCAATTCAAATCAAAAGCAAATGAACATGAATAGATGTTATAAATTTATACCTAACAACAATGATAGCTATAGATGTAGATGTGAGTTCAAAAACTCAGCTTTTCAACCCAAAACAACAAATGAGAAGCTTTGAAATCAAAAGAAAGATCAACCACACTTCAACTTCAACTCTACAAGCTCCAATCTAAGGTTACAACGAATATTTCCTAAGTTAGGTCATAGGAAATTTCTGAAATTGGAGAGAGATTGAGATGGAGAAGAAGAAGAGGATGCTTACCTAAGCTTCTCTTTGATTTTGGAGCTAGAAATTGAATTTGCAAAGGAAACTAGGGCTTAGGATTTTAGTTTCCAATCTCTTCCCCCATTTTTACTAAAGCTTGAAGTGTTAGGAAAATAATAGAATGAATGAAGAGGAGAGGGGGTGGAGTTAGGATATAAGATGAGTTGGGTTAGTGGGCTGAAACCCAAACCCAAGCTTAAAGCCCTAAGTGAAAATGTCAAAATTCTACTCAACTCCAAACATATCGATCTTTATACTCAAAAAGGTCGCAAACACCATTTTGGACTCAATTGAAGTAGTCTCGAGTCCTAATTCGACTGTTTGCAAAAAGTAGCTTTTCGGACTTTAATCCGACTAACGATGCTATATTTAAATAAAATATTTAAATATACAATCATAAAATATGCGGTTGTTACAGACTTCCCTCCTTAAAGAAATTGCGTCCTCGCAATACTTAAGAAGAAAATAAAGAGTAACAACCATAAAAGCATATCAACACAAAAGAAAATTTGAAATAAGAAGTTCACCTTAAAGAGCACGAAAGAGTAAGTCCGGATGTGTTTGCTCGGTGAATTCTCTAGATTCCCAAGAGAAATCCTTAGGATTTGAGGACCATTGAACTTTCACAAGAAGAACATCTTTATTTCGAAGGCGTTCAATCTTCGAAGTAATGATACGAATAGAATGTTGCTCATAAGTCAAATTTGGTGAAACTTCAATTTCTTCAATTACACCGGCTCAAGAATAGAATTGGAATCGCAAAGGCATTTCCGTTGTTGAGAGACGTGGAATACGTCATGAATAGCAGAAAATTGAGCTGGTAATAAAAGCGATAAGCCACGGAACCAATACGTTCGGTGATGGGAAATGGACCAACATATCGAGGTGCTAACTTTCCCGATCGACTGAAATGCACAACACCCCTCATAGGTGAAACAAAAATGAACACCAATAAAATCTGGACCTAAAACCAGCTTCTCACCGGCTTCAAGCCAACACAAAGGAAATCGGCATAGCCTTCCGTAGAGTGCCTCGAAAGGTGCCATACCGATACTAGATTGGAAGCTATTATTATAGGAAAACTCAACAAGAGAAATATGATCTTCCCAACTTCAACCAAAATCAAGAACACATGCACAAAGAAGATCTTCAAGAGTTTGATTCACACGCTCGGTTGGTCCATCGGATTGAGGACGATAAGCGGTGCAAAAATTAAGCTTTGTTCCCAAAGCTTTTGACGACCCTACCAAAAATCCACTAGTAAAATAATGGATCACGATTGCTAACAAAAGAAGTAGGAACTCTATGCAATTTATCAATTTCTTTGACATAGAGTTTAGCCAAAAGAGGTACGGTCCAAAAGAGAAGGACGAGCCTCAAGGCTACACAAAATAAGAGATGAACATAAATTGGATTCACGATCTCGAACCTCACACGTGGATAAAGTCTCGAGATCATTCCATTCGGATATCATCATGGAAACAACCGCTTGTTGCTTACGACTAAGGGCATCGGCAACACGATTGCCCTTTCCAGAAGTATAAAGAATATCAAGGTCATAAGATGCAAGGAACTCGAGCCAACGTTGTTGACGCAAATTTAGTTCCTTTTGAGAAAATAAATACTTCAAAGATTTATGATCTGTGTAGAGAACAAATTTTCTCTCCCAAAAGATAATGTCGCCAAATTCTAAAAGCGAAAGCAATGGCCGCGAGCACTAGATCATGAATGGCATATCTAGTCTTGAGAAGCTTTAATTTTCAAGAAGCATATGTGATAACACGTTCCCTTAGCAAATGAATGACACCCAAACCAATACGACTAGCATCGATACAAACAATAAAGCCTTGGTTCCCTTCGGGAATCGCAAGAATAAAAGCATTGGAAAAGAGTTCTTTTAATTGATCCTCTTCCCCGAAAAGCTAAGACATTCAAAATTATAGTTCACTTTGTGTAATCATCTTTTTAGAAAAAAAAATTTACTTTTTTTACAAGTCAATTTACTATGTCTGACTGTCTCATCATAGCATTTAGGAGATTCCTATCGATAATGTTGATCAAGCACATCGACCAGAATTCTTAAAGCACTCAATGGGAAAAATAACACAAAATCATCTTCTATATGATAAGCATGCCTCTATAAAATTTATAAATATTCTTTGCCCGTTTTAAGAATAAAATCCAATCATACTTATAAATATCTTATTAAAAAGATTTGCAAATTTTAAATTGTTGTTTTCATCCATAATCAATAAATACAAGGATAAACTCATCGAGATATTCGTAGAATACTCAATTCATAAGATGGATGAAATAAGGTAGAAGGTTCGTTAAACCGAATGACATAATGAACCACTCACAAGAATCATAACGAGTGCGGAATGCGGTAAGTGGAATGCTACCCTCTGCACTCATAGCTGATGAAAACCGGTGGCAAGGTCGAGCTGAAGAGACCTTAGCACCACTCAATAGATTGCTTAGGTGATAATCCTAAGACAAGCTCAAATATACCGGAAAATTCACAAACTACTTGAATGAGAAAAATAATATTCTCCTCATCATGTAGGTTTAAAGAATAAAATGTTACCACCAAATTTGGAAATCAAAATCTTTAAAAATAATAGAAATCTGCTTAACAGATTGAGAATGTCGAAGATATATAGTCCGCTCAGGACATAGGATTCATAATGATCAAGAAAATCCTTTCCCAAAAAAAAATCAATCTCGAAGCCTAAGCAACGCATAACATGCAAATCGGCTTGAAAAGAATAATCACATAAAATAATCTCGAGATTTTCATAAAGTAAACTAAGTGTTGCGGATCCACCAACCGGATTCGCAATTCTCAGTGAAGTCACCAAGCCCATAATATTTAAAGAAAAAGAATCAACAAGGTCTTTTGATTTAAAATAATGAGATGAACCCAATCTACAAGAACTCGAATAGGATAATCACAAAGCAAATTAATGTCATCAAGGATAGAAGGAGAATTACCTTGACCAAGAGAAGTGCTAGTAGAGGCTTGCACAACCTTCAGCTTTCCCTCTTTCTTGTTTGGAAGTTTGGGGCATGAAGATAAAAGATGACCCAAACCTTTGCAATAGCGACAAGAAAAAGGTTTCGAACACTTATTTGCATAGTGGTCCGTAGAGCCACAATTGTAGCATCGTCCATGATTAGGGATTGGAGTCTTTGCTACCGAAATTGCCTGCTTCCCTTTCTTGTAGGGATTAGGACTTTTGAACTTAATATGCCTCTTCTGGTTGATGTTGAAGTTTTGTTTGGCATCCATAACTTCAATATCACTTTCTTTATCGACCTCTTCTAGTCGAAGAGTGATATCTACAAACTGGTTGAAAGGAACTTCTAGTTTCAGAGGTAAAACCTTTTTGGGGTTCTTACTCAAAGCATAGATAAACCTTTGATTCTTTACAAGATCCAAAAGTTGTTGGGCATACATGAATACGCCATCCAGAGAAGGACTACTGGATTGACCAGCGCTAGGACTGCTAGATCTAACCATCTCTTCTTTAAGAAAGAAAGAAAGAAGACGAAAAAAGTTTATTCACAAAATGAATATCAAACAAACTTGATTGATAAAACAAGGCATCATAAAAAGAAATAGGATAAAACTGTACGAAGACTCGAATTAAATCCTATGGCACAATTCCTAAGAAAGACTTAGGACAATGATCCTTGCTAGATTATTCTACATTGTTCCGAAGTTTGGCTCTGATACCAAGCTGTGACGCCCCACCTCAATACTCACACTAGCCAAGGACACTACGGGGTAATGCCGTCGACTAGCACGAAGAATAAGGCTATTGAGGAGCGACCATCTGTGTAATTGCTTTGTGCAAGCACCGATATGTCAGATAATTTAACTTACATTTCATTTCAAGAGGAAATCCGACATATCAAATACAAACTCAAAGCTACCACACAGTGGCTATGAGGCCTTCGAAAACAAATATAGAAATAAACATAACACAAATCAGTCACAGACATTCATATCACAAAGGCGGAAACATATATGAATATAACACATAAAAGTGTACATCAAAATAGTGGTCAAACTAGATCCACTACATCACAAAAGGATAGATACAAGTGCTAGTCAAAATAATAAGTATACATCAAGGAGTCTCTATCTCAAATGTATACTAACAAAAACTACTATGCTAAAGTAGTTAGCCCAAAAGTCAGGTGAAGAACCCTGATAAGAAGTCAAGCAGGAGCACCTGAAATACCTCGGTCTGACCCGAGTATTATTTAAGAAGAAAATAATAACGGATCAGTCTAGCTATAAATATTAGATAAAATGAGATAGGATAAGAGATATGACAAAAACGTATAATAACAATAATTCCATACTGTTACAAGTATACATCAAATAACAACAAAAATCATACAATATCTCAAATCAACTCGAAACACCAAAAAGAATCACATTCTTTAAATTATTCACCAAAACACAAATATTGATAGAGCTTATCAATTTAATCCACAAAAATTGGTGAAACACAAATTCTAGAAATCCAGAAATCACAAAAAGGGGGAAGGCCTATCACAAACGGGAGGATGAAAACTCACCAACACATGTATCACAAATGGGTCGATATCCCATGGTCGCTAACCATAGAGCCGGTGCCACGACGTAGTACAACGAACGCCCAAGGAACCAGAAACTCAAATAATCCAGAACATCGACGTAGTACAACGCTACGCCCGATGAACCAAACTCAAATAATCAAGCACAACGACGTAGTACAGCGAACGCCCGATGAACCTGAACACAAATAATCCGGAACATCGACGTAGTACAGCGAACGCCCGATGAACCAAACTTAAATAATACGGAACAACGACGTAGTACAGCGGACGCCCAATGAACCGAACTCCAATAAGCCGAAACAATGACGTAATACAACGTTACGCCCGATGAATCGAACTCCATAAAACCATAGGTCGCTAGCCTATAAAGAATGAGACGAAGCTCCATAAATCGGGGTACAGTCCCCCACGTGGACAAAGAGACATCGCAAATCGCTAGTCTAAACCGTAAAATGATCATCATCGATCATCAAGAAGTGTCTATTACACTAAGCTAGTAAATAAATGAGTTTAGCTTCATGTCCCATAACCACTGGCTTAACTTAAATATTTACGAATAAATTGTAGATTTCCACTCAAAAGTTGTCACAAGATTTTCAATCGAACAATTCCAAAAATTAACCGACGAAGTAAACGCAAGCGTTTCATACGACTTGTTTTACTAAGCCGTTTAATTAGATTTCTCATACGAATGAGGTAAAGGTTTGTATATACTAATAGATTGGAAAACGGTTTTATAAACGAGCTTTGTTATTGAAAATAGGGTTGAAATCATCTTGTGAAAGAGTTTGAATATTTACTACTAGTATAGAAACCTTTGTATTTTAAAGTGACAAATCACATAAATGATTGTAGAAACAATCAATCACCAAAATCCACATTCGACGACGTGAATTAAAACTACAAAAATCGATATCGAATCCATCAAAATGGATATTTCCAAAAATCCCGAAAAAGAAGTCTTCAAAGTCAATAAATGATAACAACAATTCAGATCATCAAAAATCGATTAAAAATTGGAAATCCATACAAAAATTGCCTAAATTAGGCAAAAATGCAATTTCCCAGATTCAGTCGACTGATTCAACGCCTAGAAACTCTCTGTTTCCAGGTTCAGTCGATTGAACTCAGAGTTCAATCGACTTACACATGCCTGGAAACGCTCGGTTTCCAAGCTCAGTCGACTGAACTTAGAGTTCAGTCGACTGACACAGGGACCAGGAATTTTCTGGTTCCAGGTTCAGTCGAGTGAACTCAGAAGTCAGTCGACTGAATCTGCAAACATCAGTCTTCTCAGCCTAGCCCTACCAAGGGCAAAATCCAAACAAATTGCGATCGGACGAGCGATGAGCGCTAGGAGATTATGCCAATCGGCAACCCAGCCCTATAGGCTCTTCGATACACCACCAAAAACAAGTTAAAACGTTAAAATTAGGATTTTAAAAGATTTTGACTTCAAAACACCAAAAATTGAAATATTCACCAAATCAATTCAAATCAAAAGCAAATGAACATGAATAGATGTTAGAAATTTATACCTAACAACAATGATAGCTATAGATGTAGATGTGAGTTCAAAAACTCACCTTTTCAACCCAAAACAACAAATGAGAAGCTTTGAAATCAAAAGAAAGATCAACCACACTTCAACTCTACAAGCTCCAATCTAATATTACAACGAATATTTCCTAAGTTAGGTCATAGGAAATTTCTGAAATTGGAGAGAGATTGAGATGGAGAAGAAGAAGAGGATGCTTATCTAAGCTTCTCTTTGCTTTTGGAGCTAGAACTTGAATTTGCAAAGGAAACTAGGGCTTAGGATTTTAGTTTCCAATCTCTTCCCCCATTTTTACTAAAGCTTGAAGTGTTAGGAAAATAATAGAATGAATGAAGAGGAGAGGGGTGGAGTTAGGATATAAGATGAGTTGGGTTAGTGGGCTGAAACCCAAACCCAAGCCCAAAGCCCTAAGTGAAAATGTCAAAATTATACTCAACTCCAAATATATCGATGTTTATACTCAAAAAGGTCGCAAACACCATTTTGGACTCAATGGAAGTGGTCTCGAGTCCTAATTCGACTGTTTGCAAAAAGTAGCTTTTCGGACTTTAATCCGACTAACGATGCTATATTTAAATAAAATATTTGAATATATAATCGTAAAATATGCGGGTTGTTACATCAACGCTTACCAGCAATAAATTAATCATAAAATTTTATTGACAAGCAAATTGTTTCCCTTAAAAAAAATTAACACAAATGAGATATTAGATTTAAGTTATCGGACAAAGGTGCAAAATTTTGATATACTATTGTGCCAAAAATTGACATGATTTATGCATTAACAAAAACCATGATAATTATAACAACAAGCGCACGACATATGTTTGCAAGTTCATGGAACTACTAGTCTAATTCATAAAGAATTTGAAATTATATTTATATTGTTTACTTAAATTCTAGACATGCTTGACGTTATCGAATGATTTGGAGTTTTTATTTTGATTATGCAAAGATAAAACATGAAATATGGAATATATCTAGAATTAACGGGTGAATCTAATCTAATTTCGAACTTTATAAATGTCTACAAACAATGACGTATTTTCAGAACAATTTACTGTGGAAGAGCAATGTAAAACAAACCCACACTGGTTTTTATCAATACCTTTATCAATAAAATTAACTATCTGTCACCAATTATTGTCTTAAGCGGAAAGACATCTAGAATCGACTGTTGTTAGAGGCGTGGGGTTCGATCCCCTAGGTAATAACCATATTCCAAACGAACAATATCCCTATATCAAAAGTACATTTTCAACTACGAATTTGAATGAATTCAGATCTCCTTCTATCGCTGGATCAAAGGTACATTTCAACTTAATTCACTCTCTTAATATCACTCTATCTCGCAATAGTTAGAAAAGGTAGCACCAAAATGGATTTTAGGCACGAGTTAAAAGGAAAATTAGTAAAAGTAAAATAATTATTACACATAAGAAGAAATGACAAAAACAATAAACAAAATATATAAGGGGAGGATAATCTAATATTGAAAATTTCAAGATGTAATAGCACTGTATTAAAGATCCAATCCAACCACGGTTCAGTTATGGTGAACCTTAAACTTTGGAGTAGTATGTTTTGGAGATTGAAAAAAAATCTTACACATGCATGCCAATGATCGAACCTCAAAACCTTGAAACCGACCTCATTGAACCGTGCGCCTCTCGAAATTTGAAAAAAGATCTCAGTATCACATTTCTCATTTTCTCAGATAATCAATCTTACACGAAAAAAGGGTCTAATTAATTTTAGCCACCAAAGTTAAGTATCGATTAATCTTCGACTTTAGATGATGAAAGACAATATTAGCACCCATTTAGCAACAAACGAATAAATCAAGCATTTGTTATCTTAAAAAAATTAGAAATATACACCTTTGCACTATTCAAACTTTCTATTATCAAATATTTAAAAAAAAAATTATATCGATATATTAATTGTAATCACTTAAATTATGATATTAAATTAAATAATTTTACATTTAAATCAAATAAATTAAGGATAATAATCTCATCGATTAAACCATCAAAAACCTTTTTTTTTTGAAAATGGGTAAATGGGCCAAGCCCAGATTGATACAAATAAAAAGAAAAGAAGGAAACGGGTATCAGCTAAGAAACCCGAAACCAATAAACAATCAAAAACCTTTAACTATTCGTCAATGCGGTTATGGTTCCATTCGCGGTTCCATCTAATACAATACTTTTATTAGCGTTGCATATTTCTGCAGGTTATGAGGTTACTCTCGTTTTATAAAAAAATTCGACCCCCTTTTTGTTCCCATTCACAGAATTTGATTCCTCTCCCTGTTGACTCGTAATCCAACTGTCCTCGTTCTTCCTCCTATGTCCTTATTTACTTTTCCAACTGATTCGTTTATCCCCGCCTCTCCAACTATCCCTTTTCATTCTACTTCCTAAACCCTAATTGTTATCGTTCGACAGTCCATAATTTTAAAGACAAGGCACCAATTCAAAAAACTTGCATTTGTCATCTTCTAGTAATTTATCGTGACTAATACGTGAATTGTTGAATTAGGGTTTCGGAATTGAGATAACATAGAAAAATAAATTTGCATAATGAAAAGAATTGCTTAAAAGAGAAAGAAGAGAAGGAGAAGAAATAAGGTAATGATAAATTGATGATTGTATATTATTAATAAGGGAAGAAAGATCAACGATTTGATTCTGTATTTGATAAACAAACTGATTCAGAAAATTAGAAATTTTATCTTTTTCAATCCCAAGGGCCTGATATTAGAGTTGTTTTTCTATTAGCATTCCCTTAGCAATAGTGCATTACTGGATCTATATACTGTAATTCTAGTAATGTGATAATGACCGTTTTAATACTGTTTCAGCTAACGTCTATACTTTGCACCAATCGTTTTATGAATGATTTGTTTATTCTCATGGGGAGTTATCTCTTCTCTGCACACTTTCAAAGTGACATTCTGTACGTATGTTCAGAGAATCTAATTCAAATATCAATTCTAATATCATATTTTAGATAATTATTTTGTGATATCAACGAGAATACCTTTTCTAATGCAAGCACCCAAACATTCCACACATGATAATCCATCAAACAAGAACTTAGCATAACAATAAACAAGCTGCTTTGCTTATCACATAACAGATCCCAGAAAAATGCCGAAAATAAGAATAAAGAAGAAGAAGAGATGCAACAGTTTAATATAATATATAAGGTCCTTACAAAGAAAATAATTGTGCTATTTTAACCTTTTAAGGGGTAGATTCTTCTTCATGATGTATTTCTTCGGTTCTCTTATAATGACAAATCAGATGAACATCAATTGCACACCACAAAATGGACATTTGTAAGAGGATCCTTTTTTACCTAAACCTTGAGCTTTTCCAATAATGGGGGTGGATACATTTTTCCTGTTAAATCCACCTAAAAAGTGAATTTGTGGGTCGCATGATGAAAGATTGGCTGAAACTGAATAGTCTATGACCTGGAATTTCTCAGTTAGAATTGCAGAAAATTTATTTTCTTCCAACAAAGGTATGCTTGGTTGCTCTACTGCAAAGGAATAAGATTCTGGATCATCTAGGAAACCATTGATATCAAAGTCACCCATCGAAATAATTTAAGAGATTGACTGTATCATACTAGTGAAGGATATAATATAATTTATAAGCTTGCTGGATGATATAGCCAATGAATTCAACAATGTATTGTTCGTGTATAATTGAAAAGGCAAGTGTTTTTTGCCATGTATAGTTAACGTTATAGCATTAAATTTATTCATAAGTACATTTCCAACTATGAAAAGAAGAATGTATGCTATTTTATTGCTATCAGTCATGCAAGGAATGAGGATATATGGCATCAGATTTATCCAAATATAATCTTGAATTAGAGGAAAATAGTAAATGTAATTAAATAGCAGATACATGTAACATGTATACAATATACATGCACCCTTGTTGTCTGTGTGTTTTTATATAAAAAAAATTAAAACTATGTCCGCTTTTCATCATAAGAAATCAATATTGTATACTAGCATAATGGATTTCCTAACTTTGCACGTACTGCAGATGTTTAAAGTATTATAACTTTGGTAAGAGAAAAATGTTTGTCATAAATATAAACGAAACTAATTAAACTGAAAAATAGTTTAGGAATGCAGGTCAATATTATTAGAATTAACGCGATTGTAGGTTAATAGCAAGTGGTGTCGTATTTGGTAGAGAATTAGAGTATAATACTAGCATGATCTCATGCGTTTTAGCAAAATTGCCTTCATTTTAATTAACATGGCGAGATTAGCATGGTGGAGAACTCATGGCGGAATTAGCTCACCTTTGAAACTACAGAAATAGACGTGTTTTAAGCACATTTTTACTAAACTATCAATTGTGATAGCAACAGCAGATGTATTTTTGGTCAGTTAATGCACGAGTTACACCTTAATTAATTCAAGGAATGAATTCGTGATTCCTCACCAATTACTTTGTATCCAAATTTGTGATTCCTATCCTTATCAAATCTATCCCATTCATTTTGAACTTGATATCACTAATGAATTTTATTATAAATAATAAATGATTAAAATTTTGTTGGGCACATGACAAATACAAGATGGGCCGGGTTTTCAACTTCTTATTTCTCTCAAATCAAAATTAATTTGCATTTAATGTTGATAAAATCCTGACCCGATGGGTTTGACGTTAAATTTTATAAAGTTCATTAGGGGGAAATTAATACTAACATATTTGAAACAATCACCGAGTTCTTTAGCCTGGAAAAATTCTAAAAAGATGTAACCATCCATTTCTAACTCTAGTGCCAAAGGTAAAAGTTCCCAATGGACTAGAGGATTACAGACCAATAGCATGTTGCAATTTTATATATAAAATAATTTCAAATATTTTGTATAACAGAATGTAAGTATTTTTGAAATACTTAATTTTAGAAAATCAAAGTGCTTTTATACCTGGTAGGCTTATTTCAGAAAACACTTTGCTAGCACATGAGTTGATAAGAAATTTTAATACTAGAAATAGAAACCTTTATGTGTATAAAGATGGACCTTCACAAAACTTTTGACAAAATTAATAGGCAATTTATAATACATATGATGCTGCAAATGAGATTTTATGATAAATCTTGTGCGTTAGTTAATGAATGCATAAATAATGTAACATACTCGGTGACTGTTAATGGATCTCTCAAGGGTTTTATACATAGCAATAGGGGAATTAGACATGGAGACTCACTTTCTCCTTATTTATTTATCATTGTTATGGATTCTTTCTCAATATTACTAGAAATTGAGCAAATAAATGGAAATATCAAACAAATAAATAGAACCAAACCTTCTATTTTGCATTTATTATATGCTGATGAGCTATTGTTGTTTTTAAATGTAGATTTACAAAATGGCAGGACAATTATCACAAATTTTAGGTTAAAATGTAAATGATTGCAAAAATAAAGTATCCTTTAGTAAAGGCTGGACAAGAAAGGAGGAAATTCCAAGTATTTTAAAATTTAAGGAAGGTAGTCTACAAGTCAAATATTTGGATTTGCCACTAAGTATAAACCAGATTAATGACAGAGATTGCACAAGGTTACATGACATAATTTAAAACAGAATAAGAGATGGTTTAGCAAATTGTTGTCATTACGTGGAAGACTAGAGCTAACATATTGTAACGACCCGTAATTTAATCGCTTTTAAATTTCAATATTTAATATATTTTTAAGTAATTAATTAATAAATATTATAATACAAATAAAACTCTTTTAGTAATAACCGATGACGGTGAAATAATTTTCAAAATTTGTTTACAAAAATAATTAATCCAAAGAAAAATAGAAAATGTGACCGAAAATCGTTTTCTAAACTTTCGACTTTCAATGCCTAAAAGTTATCGGAAACGTTGTGTACATTATGGTTAACATTTACACCTGCATTTACTAAATAACATAAGTTTGGTTAGTGATAATAAGTGGTAGATATTTATTTACTTAAGTGAAAAGGAAGTAAATGTGACTTTTTATTCAAAATTTAAATAAAAATGAAATAAAGAGGAAACGTCATACTTCATTCACATTTTAGTACAATGTAATGTAAAACATGGTGGACAAAAAGGGGCTTTCATATGTCGCGTGTGCGTGTGGGATGGGTAAGGAGGGAAGGTGATGATGTGGATCATATTGGGTGGAGGGTATGTAAGTAAGGCTATTTTGGTAATTCACACATTTCACTTTTTATAAAATCAATTCTCTTTATTTTATTTCTCATTTGACATTTCATTTTCTTATTTTCTAAACACCCATTTTCTTTTACAAGCTTCTCAAAGCATTCATCCATGGCTTCATAAGTTTCAAACTTGAAAAAAAAATCCATTATTTTCATCTCTTCTTTAAGTAAATTTACTAAGAACATTTCTCTCTTCTCTAAATCACTTCATTAACCAAAACAAGACCCATACTTCCTCAAAACAATCATATCCGAGCCCATTTCCTTCATAGTCGAACCATATAGGTCCCTATAAGGCTCCAAAATTCCATATGTTACAAGTTAAAGCTTAGATCTAGTGTCGATCGAGAGTTTGGTGATAGTCCAACTTAGTTTGGTTACTTTTTGGTGAGTAAATTTCACCTTTTTAAATAAAATTTTGACCATTACTATGATAATGGAAATACTTGTTATTTGTTTATGTTTGTATGTGTTAAATATATTGGATGTATTGGCTAATTAACCACCTTAAAAAGTTAACATCTTGATGATTAGTTGGAAAGTTATGTTTTTGTTTACAAGTGTTGATCTACATGTTGTATAAGTTGCTATTTACTTTTGTATATATGATCATGCTATACTATGTGATACTTGGATAAATAAATGACATGTGAAAAGCGTTTAAGGAAATGTCCGTATAGATATCAGCACTTTTGAAACCAACATGTTTTTTTTGGAATCTTTGGTTTTAAAACTTTTGTTTGGGTTTTACAACATTAATTAATTGCTTTATTAGTGATGGATATATAAATTTAGTTAATCATTTTAATAATGAAGGTCCAAGGTTAATTAATTATTTTAATAATGATATTTTAAATTTAATTAATCATTTTAAATAATGACGATTAAGGTTAATTAATTATTTAAATAATGAAGTGATTAAGATCAATTAATAATTTTCTTAATGATGTTTTAAAATTAATTAATTATCTTAACTAATGATGTTTAAGGCAAATTAATTTTTCAATTAATGATGTGCTAAATTTAATTAATCATTTTTTAATGATATTTTAAGACTAATTAATCACTTTAATAATAATGTTTTAAATTTAATTAATCATTTTAATAATTATGTTTAAGGGTTACTTAATTATTCTAATAATGATGTTTTAAATTTAATAAACATTTAAATCAAGGACGATTAAAGTTAATTAATCATTTTAAATAGTGTTGTTTTGAAGTAATTAATCAGGATTAAAGCTAACTAATTATTTTAAATAAAGATGTTTGAAATAATTAATCATTGACTAAAGCGGATAAATCATTCTAAGTAATGATATTGAAGAAATTGATCAGTTTTAAAAGTTACTAAATCTTTTGTTATAATTTTCAAAATGGGGTTTTGGACCAAAGGTCCCTATTTTCAAAGCTCATGCACAAAAAGTCTCTGCTCATAAACACATGTAAATTAGGTCCCTATTTTGTTATTTTTTACCAAACTGTCCTCTTTTAGAAAATCGACTTAGCATTCTTTTCAGGGGCAAAAGCGGTATAAATTAGCCAAAATCTAAAAATAAGGACCTAATTTTCATAACTTATTCGGGAGGGACTTTTCTTACATCATCTTTCAATTACAGGGCTTGACAGCGATTCCTTGTTTCAAAATTATTATTTGAATTGTGAAATCCCAGCACAAGTTTGGTTTCCATTATCTGATATCGCTTATATGTAAAGGATTTAGTCATACTCTTAACACTAAACGTCGAGGCAGGAACTCGTTTCTATCTCGAAGATTAAAAATATCGTCAAGGCAATGCCTAGAGGTAACACCACCTCAACTTGCCGAGCTTCATTTTTAATCGAGGGATGGGACTTATTTGGAATCGACGAGTGGTGGTAAGAATATGAAATTTAATTTTCATTACAGTCATTTTTAATTATCTCCGATAGTTGATTTATTAACTTTTGGATTCAGCTTTCTCCATTGTGTATCATCAGTCTAAGACGATTAGTTGCTCATCTGAGCATTGTTATCCTTTGTCGGAAATGATTAAAACTTGAAAGCGAGTGGACGTTAAGCTATGTGGGGTTGCTTCCATTAGGGTAACTTCACATCTACTCTAGATTTGGATCGGTTATATGTGCACTAAGATATGAAATACTTGGATTCTTGGTAAAGTTGAAAGGGACGTTTGTCTTGTATATTTTCAAGAGGAGTAATAGGAGAAAATGACCCTCCGAAGTATATTGTCTAAAGGTATGTTTTCGATCGAGGGGTGTACCCTCTTAGTCATTTGTTGAAAAATATCCCTTCTCCTTTCCTTTGATTCCAAAATTTTAAATTTACCTCTTTCTTAATTGCATCGGGTAGTGTTGTGAACACTTCGCGATGTTTAATTATTTGTATCCAATGTTGTGATTGGATGTTGTTATTATGAAAAACCTGTTCCGTAGTTGACGGTGTGGTCTTACGCATTTTGTTTATTTCCACCATTTTTTTAGAGTTTTTGCTCATACCGGACTTATTGTCTGACCCAAGTAGTTTATTTTCTCTAAACTCTCAGATACTCAATTTTATTTGAGTAGTTCGAGAGTAGCAGGTTTTCTTTGAGCTCTTTGAAGACAATGGACGCACAGGAGACTCCTTTACCTATCTAGTTATCTATTTCCACTGTATGTTTATGTATGTATTTTGTATAAGAAAGTGTAAAGGCAGAATGTATAACTGTCTAGTCTAATAGTTGTAGTACTTCTATGTAACTCTGATAATTCCATGTTAGGAGTAACCTAATGTACTATATTATTGTTGTATTATATGTGACCGTTCCGATGTGAGACTTTTTTGTTTTGTTCTGATATGTTCTTTTATTTTTCTCCACAATAGTTCATTTTTCAGATTCTTGGGCAATGGCATATGAACACCGAGATTGTGTTAGCCGAGATACATTGACTCTTGATGATGTCAAGACGGGTCCTCTTAGTGAGAAGTTGCGGGATCAAATGAAGGAGTTAGGTGATGGGGGTAGTGGTGCTAGTAATGGTCATGGTTTGTTTGTGGAGAAGGAGAGGTATGTGAAGAAGGAGAACCGAGGGCGTTCTAAATCAAGGAACCCAGGTTGGAGAGGAAAGTCGAAGAAAAGAAAAGGCAAGTGCTATATTTGCAAGAAGCCCGGTCATTGGAAGAATGAGTGTCCGGAAAAGGAGAAGGCAAAGAAGGAAGTAGCATCTTCATCTGTAGCGGTGGAGAGTGGAGTTGGTGAGGGAGATGTAGATGTTTTGTCGGCGGTAGCACCGGATGTTTCGGGTAGCGATTGGGTGCTCGATTCGGGGGCGTCTTATCATATGACGCCAAATTGAAATTGTTTTTCTTCTTACATCGAAAAAGAAGGAAATTTAATTGTTATGAGAAATGGTGCTATTTGCAAGTCGAAAGGCATTGGTTCCGTACAAATTCGGATGTTTGACGGAGTGGTTTGTACTCTCACTAATGTACGCTATGTTACGGGACTTGGAAGTCTCTTATCTCTTTAGGGCAGCTGGATTCTTTAGGCTGTAAGATCACTATTGAGAGTGATAGCTTGCGGGTTTCGAAGAGGGAGCTTGTGGCGATGAAGGGTGCTAGGACTCATGGTATTTATTTTCTTCAAGGAGTGACTGTGGAAGGCGAAACTTGTATAGGAGTTGATAGTTCTCGTGGCTTGGATGCGACTAGGTTGTGGCATTTGAGGTTAGGTCATGTCTCGGAGAGAAGTTTGGACGTTCTTCGGAAGAGGGAGATGATCGATGGAGAAAGTTTCAACAAGTTAGAGTTTTGCGAAGAATGCGTCATGGGGAAGCAAACTAAAGTTTCATTCGGTGAGGGAAAGCATGATTCGAGAAGTTTTCTTGAGTATGTTCACACGGATGTTTGGGGACCGACACTTGTAGCTTCTTTGGGTGGAGCTCGCTATTATATTTCTTTCATAGATGACTTTTCTCGAAAAGTTTGGGTGTATGTAATGAAGGCCAAGTCGAAGGCATTTGCAAAGTCCAAAGCATGGAAGGCTCTTGTTGAAAATGAGAGTGGAAAGTCTTTGAAGGTTCTATGGTCTGACAATGGCGGAAAGTATGTTTTCGGAGAATTTTTGGAGTTTTGCAAGCATCATGGTATTCGGAAGCATTTTACTACACCTGGAGATCCGCAGTCGAATGGTGTTTCGGAGAGGATGAATCGTACTCTACTTGAGAAAGCTCGATGCTTGAGATTGACATCGGGTTTGGCTAAGGGATTTTGAGTTGAAGCTTTGTCAACCGCAGTGCATATTATTAATCGAATTCCGTGCTCAGCTATAGGTAACAAAATTCCGGAGGAAGTGTGGAAGAGAAAGAGCATTGACTTGAGTTATCTTCTTGTGTTTGGTAGTCCTGTTTATGTGCATGATTCGGGAAATGATAAGCTTGAACCTAGAGCTTTCAAGGGGATTTTGCTTGGCTATACGGATGGAGTAAAAGGCTATCGGATTTGAAATCCGGAAACGAAGAAGGTAGTGAATTCTTGTCATGTTACTTTTGATGAGTCGGCGATGTTCAAGGAGAATGGAAGCTTATCGGATGTTCCGGACATGGTTCATGATGAATCAAAGGAGAAGGAAATTATTTCCACATTTTGTCCAAGGAGTAAAGAGAGTAGAGTAGTTGGAGATGCTTGCGAGGAGATAGAGGTTGATGTTACATCACATAGTCCACAGGGTGCTTCTAGTAGTGTTGGTGATGTGCATGATTCTAGAGAAGATTCGGTTCAAGGTGGAGCTGAAGGGAGTTTGGGTGATGGTATTGCTACTCGGGTTGGTCGTCGTAATATAAGGCCACCTGAAAGATATGGTGATTAAAACTATCTTAACTTTTGTGATAATTTGGACTATGCTCTTCATGTAGTCCAAGATGAGCCGATGGACCTTGATGACGTCATGAAGTCGAGTGATGGCTCGAAATGGATTTGTGCCATGGAGGAAGAGATGCAATCATTGTTGAAGAATCAAACTTGGGATTTGGTTCCACTTCCTAAAGGAAACCATGCTATTGGGTGCAAATGGATATACAAGGTGAAAAACGATGAAAGATACAAAGCTAAGCTAGTGGCTAAGGGGTCACAAAGGAAGGGAAAAGGAGTATGATGAGATATTCGCACCGGTTGTGCGCCATACTTCTATCCGGATATTACTTGCTATAGTTGTTATTCACGACTTGAAGTTGGAGCAACTTGATGTGAAAACCGCCTTCTTGCATGGTGACTTGGATGAAGACATCTACATGGAGAAACCGGAAGGTTCTGTTGTGGATGGTAAGTCAAATTTGGTTTGCAAGTTGAAGAAATCACTATATGGATTAAAGTAATCGCCTAGACAATGGTACAAGAGGTTTGATCATTTTATGCTTGAAAATGGTTTTGATAGAAGCATCAAGGATGCTTGTGTTTATTTCAAGAAGTTGAGAAATGATTGTTGGGTGTATTTACTCTTGTATGTGGACGACATGCCCATTGCTTCTAAGGATAAGAATGAAATCAACAAACTGAAACTGAGTTTGAAATCGGAGTTCGAAATGAAGGATCTTGGAGAAGAAAGAAGGATATTGGGCATGGAAATTGTACGGGATCGAAAGCATTTTGAGTTGAAACTAACTCAAAAGGAATACATTGAGAAAGTGCTTTGCCGGTTTAGCATGGAGAATGCAAAGACGTCAAATACATCTTTACCTTTGCATATGAAGATTTCGAGTAAAGGATCACCTATCTTGGAGGAAGACAAGGCTTATATGGCAAAGGTGTCATATGTTAGTGCGGTTCACTACAACAAAATCAACATTTTACAACGGTGAAAAACCGTTGTAAATGACCTATTACAACGGTGAGTGCACCGTCGTATTATAAGAAGTTGTAATAGACTAAAATCTTTTACAACTGTGTTCCGATGTTGCAATTAACCGTTGTGATATATCCTATTACAACTGTTATTTTCCGTTGCAGTTAACATTTTTACAACAGTTAATAATTGTTGTCGACATGTAACAATATCGTAATGTAGCAGGTATAACAACTACGGTATAACCGTTGTAGTAATCTCTGCTACAACTGTTACCCACCCTTGTGATTTCTTATGTTTTAAAACTTTTTACGATATAATTGACGGTTACGATTTAAATCCAAAAAAAAATATTTACATGCAGCAAGTATTCACATATTAATAATCATAGAATTCACATATTGATGCAGCAACTATAACCGAATCGGATTCATTCACATGCTATAGTGTAACACATAACCCAAACAATTCAAAAAAATATCACATAATCCAGACTAGTATTTAGGCTCAAGTAATGTAGATGGTTATAAATACATTTAGTATATGTACATATAGAAACACACATAGTAGTTTTTTTTTCTTTTTCTTTTTCAGGGACAGCCTCACCTCAGATGGCCAGCAATGATGACCACCTGCAGCTTTCTTGATCCAGCAGTAGCCCTCAGTTCTCCTTCAACATATACAACATTCCAAGCTGCACTTCACTTCATTTATCCCTGAAACATATCGACCTGAAGCACAAAACAGAGACCTATTAAGTTTCCAGTCTCTTCAATATATAATCACAATAAACTTCATGTTCTGTAAACATTTTTGTCAAAAACTCAGTATAACTGAGTGTGTGTCATAATTCTTGAGGAGTAACTATAAATTGTAGGGAGTAAACGCAAGAGGTCAAAAGAAACAATAGACGTTGTAACAAAAGAAACAATGATCACCCAATTTAAAGGAATGCTTGCCTACAGTTCTACTGAGCTCTTCTGGAATTGCTTTAAAGATCCCAAGGACAGGGATTTCCTTTTTAAAGTTTTCCTGAAAACCAATAGACTAATCAACGAATATGCAGAGTGCATCCTTTGCAATTCATTACAAGGCATAAACCTTCCACTAATTCCAGGCTCCATACCAAAAATATTATCCATAGGCCCTTTGATCTCCCACAACCAACTCGCAAAGCAAGTCAGTAGTTCCTGGCCCGAAGACTCAAACTACGTTACATGGCTCGATGAACAACCTCACAAATCAGTCATTTACACGGCTTTCGGTAGTCTTGCTTCTATGACTAAACATCAATGTTGTATGGAACTTCAAAACACGAACGCCATTTACCAAAACGCCATCTGCCAAAACACGATCAGTGACAAGAGATGCATAATGACTGAACGAACTGCATAGTATGACAAAAACTGTAGTAAGGAAAATCACATGGCAACCTCACTGTTGAGTTAACTCAAAACACCAGTCGTAGTCTGAGTCTTCCAAAATATGTAATTCAAACTGTATAAACAAATGCCATCTTATATGCCAGCTCATATGATTCTGGATGAATTCTTGTGTCATCCAATAGATACATTGTCTCGCCGGTTGAAGATGCAGCCCCACTCCACCGAATGCTTAGAAACCCCACCGAGTTGACAAATTCTTCCTTTTTCAGAATGCCCATTAGTGTATGCTTTCTTTTAAAGATGGAACATGCTCTAGTGTATGCTCTCTGTAAGGCAGAAGCTTTACGAGGTTCAAGACCATATATGAATTGTAATGGAGAGAAATGCCACTGGTAGGTTGCTGCTAAATTTATATTAATGCCAACTTGGTTGATTGCATCTATCATTATTTGTTCAATAATTTCATATTTCTCGTCACTTGTGAGGAAATGGTCTTGAGGACACAGTTTCCAAGATAAAATTTCTTTACCAGTCCCACATAGTGTGGCTATCATAACCAAAGGGTTTTGAAGGTAGCGCCCAAGAGCCACAGCACGTTTTACGATGCCTTGATCAAAACATTACAACATGTTCTATTAAACGTGTGCATAAGCATGTGAAATATAAGTTCATAGTCGTATTTTTACCTGATTGACCAGGAAGCTGGTCAGAAGAAAGACAAGAATTCTCATAAAGACGAGGTAAAGACTCATCCCCAAAAACAACATTAATGCTTGCCTCTTGATTGAAATCTCCAGAAGTATCTTACACCATATTAGAAATAACCTTATATACAAAATCACAGCATGTATCAGTATTAAAAAAGAGTATTTATAATGCAATACATGTTTGTTTTCAAACTGAAATCATGGTAGAGTCACTCATCGTTTACAAAAATCTTTAAAAAATATTATTTAGATCCCATTTTAAATTAATTCTCTCCGAATATGATTTGATTCTCAAATTGCGATTCAAAACTCAAATTAAAGAAAGAACGAGAGAAAAGTTAAACTCTAAGTCTAGATATAGATTAAATTCAACCATTGAATCGATTTCAAACATATAAAATATTACCGTGAAAGTAAGGATTAATGCGTTCACGTACCTAAATGTCGTTTAGTTATCTACATAGATTAAATTTTCTAATGTACAAACATGTATACTCATCAAAATATGAACCTTTGAATCTAGGAATCACGATTTAAATCCAGTTTCAATTTAATATTCGAACTTAAAGATCTATGATTTCAATCTCATTTTGTCAACATTGGTGTCATTCACTTATATAACATTAAGAAAAGATGATAAAATTATAAATGTGGTTTGAAGGGAAAAAATATATTCTATTTACATCCTACATAACATAAACAAGGTTTTAAATATCGGATTTCGGTAACGTTTCGTCTCGGAATTTTTACACAAGTTATCTCGTATCGGGGGAGATCTCGGACAAAATGAGTACATATCGAATGTACATCTCGGGTCTTATAATGCATTTCGTTTACACATAATGAATGAAAGAAGAAGAAAAATCAATTTGCATGTCGTTTACAAATCATCGAGAATACCTCAAACTTTCTACATTGGTCTGACTCCTTTAGCATAATAGATTTCTAGTAGATCTTTAAGTTGAATCTATGCCAAATAAAGAGCGTATAGTGACAAAAAATAAATAAACAACAAAAAAATAAAAAATATGTCCAAAAATTAATAGTTAGGACTGTTACCTCAGAGATGTCATCTTTTAGCAATCTACAAGACATGTTTGCAGTTCCTAAGCAAATAACATGTGGTTTGTGAGGACTAATAAATTTCAATAAACGCTGCTGATCAAGTTGCCTACGCTGTCGCTCATTTACATCTTGAGACCGCAAGCTCAAAGAACCAGCAAATAATACATCTATCAAGTCTCCTGAAGAATCTAACATAACAAAAGTAGTAGCAGGCTTTCCAAAGCCATCGGGTCCCCAGCAGCATGCCATGACCCTTAAACCCGACTCATCTTGTTCAGCATTATTGCTCTCTTTTTTCTGACATGAAGCAACTGAAACCTTATTCCATAAATAGCTTCCATAATCCATAAGCAACCAATGTCTGCTTTATCAATACCAATGTCTCATAACAGCAATCCTGTTTTTAGTCCATTAAAATATCAACATTATTCAAATTAGTACGAGATCACCTAGCTTGACACTTGATATATAAATCCTATCCAATTCTAAATATGATTTAGGCATTATAATTACAAAACCACACAAATTTCTTCTTCCTAAACCCTAATTCTCAAATCAAACAAAGAACCTCAAACAAATCGTAACAAATAAAAAAATTGATCAATAACCGAACCTAAACCAACTTCAAAAATACAAATTTGCAATTGCATATCAAACCTTAATGTGAAGAGTGCCGCTTCGTAACTCCAATTTGCACTTATTATGGAACTCCATCCAAGCTTCGTTCTGGTAAAAGCAAGCGCCTTTCCACTCCAGCGTAGAATTTGGGGAGGAAATGACGATGACAAAAGTTGGAAGAAGATTGATGGTGCTGCGAAGAGTAATCAGAATCGGCCAAGAGATTTGTCTGAGGAGAAGAGGGAGAAAGTCGAAAGGGTGAAACGGAGATTTCAAGGGAGATTCCAAGGCGATGTTGTAGAAGAAGAGAACGTGTCTTAAGCGGTGAATGAAAAAGGATTCTTTTGCCCTGGGGTAGAAGAGGACGTGTCTTAAGCGGTGAATGAATAAGGAGGAGTGAATACACGAAAATTTTAGCAGGAAATGAAAATTGAAGCGGAAGGAAAATGAAAATATTAGGGCAAAAAAGAAAGACAACCGGCAAAAAAGAAGTGTTGTTGAAGGTAAGTTTATTACAACTTTCTGAAAGAAAAAAAGTTGTAAAAAACCTCTATTACAACTGGCAAATTGTGACAGTTGTAATATGATCGTTTTGTTGTAGTGGTTGGAAGTCTAATGTATGTTATGGTGTGTACAAGGCCCGATATTGCAAATGCCGTCGGAATGGTTAGTCGATATATGGCTAATCCGGGGAAATCGCATTGGGAAGCTGTGAAGCTTATATTGAGATACCTTAGAGGCACATCATCTCATGGTCTTGTTTTTTGCGGTAGTAAGGCGATGGATTGCAAGTTGGTTGGTTATTGTGATTCGGACTACGCCGGTTATAGGGATCGTAGAAAATCAACTTCCGGATATGTCTTCACACTTGGGGGTACAGCCATAAGTTGGAGATCTAGATTGCAGACCGTAGTTGCTTTATCCACTACGGAGGCGGAGTTGATAGCCGCGGTGGAGGCGGCAAAGGAGGCACTCTATTTGAAGCGATTGTTATGTGACTTGGGATTCGAGCATGATAGTATTGATGTTCGATGTGATAGCCAGAGTGCTATTCATTTGGCAGAGAATTTGGCGTTTAGCTCACGGACTAAGCATATTGAGGTGAGAGAGTCATTTCTAGTAGCCATGGATGAGGATAAGCAAGTATATCTTCGGAAAGTGCACACAAAGGATAACGCGGTGGACATGTTCACTAAGGCATTGCCGGTTGGAAAGTTCGAGCATTGCTCGAACTTGATTCGCTTGGAGAAGTGCTAGGTGCCACGGGGTGGCACGGTCAAGGGAGAAGCTTGGTGGTAGATGAGGAAGAGTATCAGTGAGAGATTGAGGTTCTACCTTATTGGTAAGTGCTAGTCTTTGGAGAGATGGATTAGGATTTGGATGCTTTCAACATTTCATTAGCGGGCGGGGGCTTTGTCTGAGCTCGTTGGTGGAGTGCAATGGGTGGTGGCTTTGCCAGAGCTCATTGGGAAAGCATTCATGTTTGGTTGAAGGTAGAAGAGATAGTCGGTGTTATCGGTTGTTGTTGATGGTATGGTACCATTAGAGTTGGAGATGGATATAGTGTCGAGGTGGAGTGTTAAATTATGGCAACACTATATGGAGAATTGTAGAGGTCGGAAGTAGCTTCGCAACGGAGAAAACAGTTCGCAAATCGGAGTTCGGAGGTGGAAGTTATAAAGGAAAAGACGAAGTGGGCTGAATTGATACAACTCAGACGTCTGGCAAAAAGGGTCAGACGTCTGAATCTGGACAGAAATGCTTCCAGAGCTTTCTGTCAGACGTCTGACCAAATGGTCAGACGTCTGAGCTGAAGCGAACATTTTCCAATGACTTCAATCAGACGTCTGACCATTTTGGCCAGACGTCTAAGGCGTTTTTCTGCCTGTTTTTTCGTACGGACTTGGCGTGAAATTTGTTATATCTGCAGGGGCAATTTCAAAACATTGCCTAGGATTTCTATTCTCCTATATAAGCTAGCTTCAGGTTCCAGATCGGAAGAGGGTGGTGTGTGCAAGCGACTGCAAGGGATTAGCCTCCACTAATTAGAGTTTATCAAAACCTAATTTTCTTCAATTCTCTTCTCCACAAATCAATTTCTAATTAGAATTTTGATCATTGTATTCAATCTCTTGTACTCTTCTCATCGATATTAATAAAGCTCTCTCTTAAAGTGGATGTACACTAACACAACGTTAGTGAAACCACTATAAATCGATGTGTGATTTACTTTTCGTTATTGCTTTGATTTTTGAATTGCTTGTTTAATTAAGATTGTGATTGCTTTTGGATTGGTTGAGATTGAAATTGTGTTATTGATTGGTTGTTTTTACACTTCTTACCACGATCCCGTCTTCCGCTGTGCTTGTAGGGTTTCGATTTGAGTGGTCTCCAGTAGGAATCCCGCTCCAACACTATTTTCTTAATAGCTTTTTATTTGATTATATGCAATTCGTTTCTATTTGGTAGAAGTTAATAGTATTATGGTGTAGTAAATATGAGTTAGAGGAGAGCGGAATTAAGTTCTTAGAGCAAATCGAGTACAATACCGTTTTTTCTTTCTTTCAATATTCCTTCCATCAGTAATAATAGGATTAAATATTCAGTTAAAGTTACCCGGGATGTCTATTGAACAGAGGCACGTATTTGGAAATAATTAGAATGGCGTGACTCATGTTGACATTAGTACCCAACTTAAAATAAGAAAATTGTATGCATTTAATGAACAGACGCCTAATAAAAGCCTGTATAACGTGCAACGTGCATCTGGAGTGAATTTTCTACTATTGAATTAACTAGGTTGAATTTTCTATTTTCGAATCAGTCCTGCCTATGCCATAGCTGATCTCATCAAAACTGTTTGAGAAGCTCTTAGTATAATTAAGTTGATGAATGTTAGTTGTGGCTCGCATTGTAAATGGAGTGGGTTAAATTGAACAGGTTAAAAGTCCCACATCGCAGAAAATTTTAAATAATTGTGATATATATATGGGATTGGTGACACGTCACACTGAGAATTCTTTTTGTTATAATGTCTTGCCAAGACCAGATTATATGCTCAATGGAGACGATGGAGGGATGTTCAATCGGGACGTCAGCATGAGAGACTTTGATCGTTGACTCCGGCTAGACACGGTGAAGCGAACGCGTACGATACGACTGAAAAACAATAAACAAGGTTCAATGAGGTAAATTGCATGTTTACCCAATTACCAGTAAAAAACAGACATAATTTCATATTCTTAAACTTCTAAACCATTAAATACAAACACTAAATAAAACCACATTAAAAGCATTATCTACACTGCATTTTGATATTTGAGGTTTTACATGAACATTGAAATACCGACTTCATGTTTCTGGAAGCATCATCTGATTTCCAACATAGCATCATGAAATCCTCCTCTGCATGAGTTTTGATGATCCTGCAGGCTCATCATGCAAAGGCTTGTCCATGCTCAAAGGAGGACTTACTGTTCAAAAATTAGGGCCAGCTCAACTTTATTTTGAGGTAATAAACTCAGGGTTGATGCACATTCTTGTAGAAAATAAGTCTATTTGATTTATAACATAACGTGTGCAGGAAAAAAAAAAGGAAGAAATTAATTTAAAAGACAAAGATTTGTATTTTTTTGCCTTAAAGACACAACCTCAATATTTTTACCACAAGGACAAACATTCTCTTAGAAGTTATTCATAAGAACAAACATTTTCCAAAATTATTCATAAGGACAACAAAACTGCTACCAAGCTAAAAACTGATACCTAAAAACTGCTATCGATAACTACAAACTGATACCTAAAAACTGCTATCGATAACTACAAACTGATACCTAAAGAAAGTTGTCCTTCTGAATAAAATATTGAAGGCCTGTCTTGAGGCAAAAACGTTGAGAAATTTTGTTCTTGACAATAATTTCCTGAAAAAAAAACCATTTCATGTATTATATTGACTCTGTAAAAATTTACTGAAATATTATTGATATCACGAAACTGTATAACAAATTTGATTATCTATCAGAGCTTTCTAAATACTAATATTTGCTCATTTTTATGTTGTAGAGGAATAACCCGGTTGTTGAATTGTGGGTGGGAAGTGTTTCTCTGCAACCGCTCTCGCAAGAAGAGTGGAGACCTCATCAAACTGATAGCATTTCTAAGGTATACATAAATATCATTTGAGGAAGAAAGCTACTTTTCACTAAGAGTACAAAAGTACCTTAAATGGTAGCCCGGCTCAAAAGACAAAAACATTATTATGTCAATGAAATATGTAAGGGTCCAATCCCAACGATGATAGTAAATTCTTCTGCTAACAAACCAAAGTAAATATTATGGGGTATATTCCGTCAGTAGTCAATATACGATGTTTGATTTAACTGACAGCAAAGAAATTAGTAATGCAGGCATTCTTTTGTAGTCACCCTTAATGCCCATGAAAATCTACTTATACATTCGTTTCGCTACGCACTAGATTTCGCTGCATGTTTTTCATTCAATTCAGCTTGAATACATGCTTGGCTAGGTGCTGCACCTACAATGGCACCCTTCTCCATGCATTTATCCATCTATTCAATGATATATCAATAAAAAGCGGGATATATCAAGTATAGAAAGATGGATTTCTTACGTGGCCACATGTAGTGACGTTTGGCTACTCTCTTTGGCTTTCTATCTTGCTGCACTAGCTCTTCTTAAGAAACGAGAAAGGCACTGCATTCGTCTGCATAACCATTTTATTACACAAATTTTACCTCTTTACTTTGTTTTTCGTAAAAAAAGAAAATCTTTTTGGCAGGGGTAAACTCTTTCAAAAGATCAATGAACTCTGGACCATTAATGAAGTCATGCGAGATGGAATGGCCAGAGAGAAGTGAGAAAGAGAAACTGTTAACGAAGAAGAAGACAAGGAAGATATTGAGATGAAAGTGCTGATGAAGGTGATAAGAGGGAAAGAAGAAAAGGAAATCGGTAAGAAATATTTAGAATATGAAAGCAATGAAAAAGAAGAAAGTGACGAAGAGGAGGAATTATGTGGTAAAGGCGGCGATAGTGAATTTTTTGATGATGAATGGGTTCAATGTGATGAATGTTGGGAATGGTTTCATGGAAAATGTGGTCATATGGAACGTCAAAAGAAGAAATTGTAGTGCATTGGCTGCAGAAGAAAAGGAAAACAAAGTTGACAGCCAGTTTGCTTTAATTTTAAGACATTTTACATGCTTAATTTTTCATGGTATTTAAATCACTGGACAGGCTTAGTAGTCTATTTAATTCTTACGTTTTTCTTTAGATTATGTTTTCAGACATCATGCAATCAATTGATGTTTGATACATCTGTACATATGACATTTGGAAGAACTACTGTAAAAAATTTCTGTTTAAATTTTTTTAGCAATTAGTAATTGCAAAGACTTGGGTAATGTAATATTGGTAGAACTATGTGTGATATAATCATTCAATTAGTATATATTTTTTATGTGTTGTTTATATATTGTCTATATATATTTTTAATTCGACAAGAACAATTTACTTTTGTTTTGGACGCAAGTATAGAAATCTCAATTGGTGTTGTGGATTTTCAATTCGAAACATATAGAAGGTGTTGTTGATTTTCAATTTGAAACATTCAATAATTATTGCCGATAATCAACTTAATTAAATCAACCGTTAAGTATTGCAGATTGTCAATTTGAAACACTTCATATGGTTTTTAATTCGTTAATCTGCAACATCCACTGAATGTTTTAATTAATCAATACACGCAATAGGTGTTTCAATAATCCGCAACAATACTAATCTACAACACTTGTAAAGTGTTACTACAACTTTAGCAACATTTTATTGCCTTTTTAAATTGGTCTATATTCAATGTAATGAGTGTAGTATTGTCACTTCGAGGTTACATTAACCAACAGAAAATTCTCAAGTGATTCATTCCATAGTTATTCAATAACTATCATATGTAACACATCGGTACCCCTAGTAGCCATAATTAACACACTGCCCAGCAATACTTGAAGAGCGTTACGTATCATAGTCTCACAGAATATATCAATTTCTTGGCTTGAAACATCATGACTATAAATATTTAAAACAATATGTTCTTTTAATATGAAAAACATCTAATGATTACAACACATTGTAATTACTATCACAAAACAAATCATTTAAGAATTTTTTATTAAGTATACTCAAATTAAATGATTAAGTAACACAGTACAGCATGACGAACGATATTTTATTGTAGAGTTAATAATTTACAATAAATTACAAAAAATTTCCTAGAGTGTCCTATTAACTCTATCCGTAAATTAATTACATTCACAATGACAACCCAAAAACCATGACATGAAACCGGATATGTTACATGAACGGGACAAGCCTAGGATTTTCCGAGAAAATACAAATAACCATAGCAAAACGAAATTGATTTCACACAACCTTTCAGGTACTCATTCCAATGAAGAAACATTAGCATAAAAGTGACCATGCTTACAGTTTATGACACTATGACATATACGCTTGACACTTCAATCATGTCCGTCTACTGTCACCATGGATCCACACTAATAATCCAAGGCACTAAGTACAGAAGCCAAAAACCAAAGGCAGAACAATAAAACGAACAAAGCAGGCAAAGTGAAAGCCCTAACTCAGCATACCAATAGCACAAGAAGTTTGACTGACATCAATGACAAGAGCCCACGCCCATTGTTTAAGAGCATCCCCAATCCATATATGATGTATTTTCATCTAAATCTACATGGCAAAGGTTACTACACATTGTTAAGAGAATGTGGAAATACTTAACATTCATGAATTAAGTTTATATCCAATGCAAAAGTGTAGACACACAAAAAAATGCTTAGGTGTAATTTTCTAATAATTAGAAGAAAAAATATTTTAGTTAATATCCACTGGTGGAGAGAGAAAAAATGACGTGTCATGTGGAGTTGAATGTCTAGAAGTAGACATTGGAAAAGACAATGTCAAGTAGTTTTTCAATTACATGAACAAAAAACATTAGCATTAAAGACAACATTTTAATAGAAAATGTTAAATAATGACGTGGCATTCAAATTACAATGAGTTCACACTAGGGTTGAAGATGCTCTAATACAGTCGCCAAAGTGGATGTCGATGTGTTGGAAAATAGACCAGATAATCGCGCTAGTAGATCCATCAAAACCAACGAAAGTTCAAAACAAGTCCAACCGTTATATTACCAAAAGCTCCAGAAATAAAATGATAGCGAAGAACCCACAAAGTCCAGCAACACAACCTACGCTTGAACCACCACTAGCCAACAATAACGTACAGAAGAACGTCATAGAACAAATGCCTCTACAACAGACAAGCCAACATCAAGCAAATGATTTCAGGGAAACTAGGCGAAAATTATGGGTTAGTGGGGCTAGCTACGTTTGATCTGAAACAAGGATGGTGGCAGTTGTTGGAGAGGTTGAAAATTGAGGAGATAGGGGTAGGAAGTTATGAAATGGAAAAGATTTAATCTTGCAATGATAGGAAAATCTAGGGTTACTGGAGGCGGGGAAGATTGAAAGGATGCTAGCAGAAGAGAAGGGTGGTTCGTAAAAAGGGGAGGAGATAAAATAGAGGCGACTAAAAGGAAAGATAGGGGATCATGATCCCCGTTATGGCTGTTATGGTAATGGTTACCGTTACCATTTCACAAATACCGTTACCGTATCATTTTTACTGGTAAACGAAAATTGCTTACCGTTACCGATAGGCTGATATACCGAAGACTGGTATACCGATAATCTGGTAACCGTTACACTGGTAATGGTAAATTACTGTTTTTCTAAAAAAGATTCGTAATATAACACGTATTTATACCATAACGGTGCTTCATTATACAATTTATAGTGTTACTTAATAAAAGACATAAATGGGAAAGAATTGAAGTGTATTTAACATTATTTCATCTGGTTAATAAACTAAATTTAATTATTTATTTGGTTCTAAATGCCTATAATAAAACATGTTACATGAATATACATGTATTATAAATTGACTGGTAAAATTACCGTTACCGCTGATATTGAAGAAATGTTACCGATGATTTACCGTAGAAAATGGTAAATTTATCGTTACCATACCGATTAAACTGGTATACTGATTTCACTCGAAAATGGTAACCGATTGGCTGGTAATGGTATGGTAATGGTAAATTTACCGTTACCATAACGGTCCTAATCCCCATTGTGCAAGGGACTAATATTTGTGGATTGTTTGTAACATTTAAGTTTAGTGTTGGAGATAAAATTTCATTTTAAAGGGCCAAAAATCCATTTTTTTTTAAGTTACAACTATAACTACTAGACGTAGAATATTTAAAAAGAAATGCAATTAAGGAGTATTATAGATATGTTAGTGAGAAAAGCATGCATTACAAAAAAAGAGAATGAAAATAAGTACGGATAAAATAGGAAATTTATATTATTTCATGGAAAGAAATCAACTATTTATTCTTCCCTTAATGCGAATTATTGATTTGAGAATCCTACTTTTAAGAGTGCACTTTTTTTTGTTCTTTTTTAAGTAGTGCTTTTGTATTAGGCATATAAAAAGAGAAAAGTGTTGAACAACATACGATCATGCCTAAAATATAGAAATTTCACACACCAAAAACAATTAATAAAAGCATATAAAGTTAACCTTTACCAATATGGCAAAACATTAATATTAGTAAATATTAATTTGTGAATTCTTCTCTTAATATTAATTATTAATTTCACTATCCTATCATTAAGTGTGCATCTTATTTACGTTGATTCTTCCTTTAGTGGCACTTTTATATTACATAAATACAAAGTGAAATAGTTATATAAACATGTGATAATGCATAAAATATTTAAGTAAAGATTTTTTATACATTAAAATCAATTACAAAAGCATTAAAAATTAACCCTTCACTAGTATGAATGTTATTAGTAGATATAAATCTGTGAAGTCTTCTCTTAAAGGTAATTATTAATTTTTCCATTCTATTATTAAGTGTGTATCTTATTTATTTTGATTCTACCTTTAGAAATCCTTTTATATTAAATAAGTCCAAAGGGAAAAGTTACACAAACATATGATAATTCATAAAATATAGAAGTAAGATTTATCTAAAAACAATTAATAAAAGCAGATTAACCCTTCACTAATTTTCTTTTGATACAAATGTATGTATCACCCAAGGGTCATATAGCCCCCCCCCCCCCCCCAACACACACTCACACACACAAATACACACACACATAATAACAGCCATAAAGGTTTGGTAAGTAGCCCATCAATTTTTAAGGTGGACCGTCCATCCCCACAAAACATTGAAGCATAGGTGTGAAGCATAAGCGCCTTAACGGCTATTAATCATAAACTACAAGCACCATAACACTTAAGACTCAACAATACAAAGACATGTGCCCCATAGACTGCAATTCCAAAAGGAAATAGTGCGGCAACCCAAATTCCAAACATTGCCTAGAACGAATCTACTTGAATTTGCTAATGGGACAAAAAAGGAAGCCAGTAAATTCCAAAAGAAGACGATCTTCAAATTCAAGTGTCCAAATATTGCATCAAACGGACATATAAACGGCCAATAACTCCATTCTCATAGAATTGATCAAGCAAAGAGAGCGACGGAGGAAGATGAACTCCAGCATGCACACCAAAACATCATCCAGTATGCTCATGAAGCACAACAACACACATCAGAAGACTCACACCGGCTGCTCGAAATGATCCCTATGGAGTAAAGGCGAGGATGAAAAGAGGCCATGCTAAGGTCAGAGGAAGTCATTAAAGTGGAGAACACCATTTCACCCAATTAGATCAAACATTACAAAGTAGGAACTATAACACATGCAACATGATGCCCAAGCACAGACCCAACTCAACATACATGGCTACGAAAAAGCCTCACCAACCTATTACCAACAAATAAAAGCACAACTAACACCTATACAAAGCATATGACCACTACGCCATACCCAATAATATAATCAAACCAAAAATATAACACCGACCCAAATGCATATCTCAACAACAAATAGATTCTAAATGAATACCAACCTAGAAAAACTCCCAAATTCGACAAGGCAACATGCCCAAATCACAATTCCAAACTAGCAAGCAAAAGTTCATACCTTCATAAATGAGTAGCATAAAGCGCAATGGTAAAATTGACATGCCAACAGGGTTGAAGAAAAATCAGAACCACAATAAGCCCCACACATACATTGAAAGATGAACCATAACCAGTGATAGAGGAAGACTCCTTCATTGCAGCGGCAATCACAAAGGATTCACTCAGTTGAAGTGAAGCCTCGATGAATCGGGGTACTCGGAACTGGCAGGACAACATTCCAGAAAGCCACGTCACTATAAGACCCTGGCTATGCCCAATCACCCAGTAACCAGGGAGAGTAATGATGCAAATCCTACTTTTGCATTTCGCTACTGCGACGAGAAGAAGAATCGATGAAGCACACTATACTAGGAGGAGGCGGAAGTAGCAAAATACAAAGACCTAGTAAATGAAAAGGGGAAGCAAGAAATCAAGGGAATTATTCTTGTGGCAATAAAGAAATCTAGGTAAGATAAAGAACACAGTGGAGAGGAAATAGGTAGTGGGAGAAAGAGATGAAAAGTTATTGAGGGGGAAGGGAAGTGGCAACAGATGGAAAAGGGAGAGCACTTCAGCAATATGAAACAAAGATACATTAATACTAGTAAATAAATGACACTGTATCGGCTTTCTAAAAAAAATAAAGGAAAGGGTCAATGGGACTTTATTTTTAAATAAGAAAGGGACGAGTATACTGGACTCAAGCCAATATAAACTTATTAAGGGGAGGACATGGCGCACTGAGCTTCAACCTGCATTATTTGCTAGTTTACCTTTCTTAAGCAATTTTGATAATTTTAAGGGAACTTATAGATCTAATTAATAAATAGTTAAATATAACTTTGAACACAAAATTAACCCCAAAGTCAACGGAAGCTCTAAACGAACTAGCAAAGGTAATGCAAAATAACTAATCAAACAATTCCTCAACCCAACACAACCGATAATCACAATAATACAGAGAACAAATAGAACTAATAGAAAATAAATGACATTGAGATTTTATAGTAATTCCACTAATGTTGTGTTAGTGTACATCCACTTTGGGAAGATCCTTTATTAGTGTTGGAAGAGAGTGAGATTGAATTCAAAAAATTTCTTCTAGAAATTGATTTTGTGGAGAGAGGAGATGAATTAGTAATGGAAAGTAGAACAATAAATGAAACCTTAACCGCCAATCTCTATTTCTAAATCTATCCTAACCTTCTCTTTATAATACAAGAGAAATACAATGAAAAGGATAAAATTTCCCATGATCCAAGTTCAGAAAACTTTGCAGCAGCTAATCGGTCGATTTACCATATGCAAACTGTTGACTGATCCATCTATGTCAAATCAAGCAGCTTCATATAAGTCAACTAATCGTAGGCAATTGATTGACTAGTTGTGACCTGATTAATCAATTGTATTCCCCCTAAAAACTCTTAGAAAACTACAAGGTACAGCTATAATCAATCAGTTGACAATTCATGGTCCATCAATCGACTGATGACATGCAGCATGCTTTTCCTGGTTATTGCAAATATTCCCACCCTTCAAACTGTGATATCTTCTCCATACGAGCTACATATCATGAACCATTGCAAATCTCATTCAATCCTTTATAGTTTCATTAATATAGTCTCGCCAGATTCAATATTCTACCTCAATATTATATCTATTCTCTACCTCAATTTGATACACCAAATGACACCAAGTAATCATATCAATCTCCACCTTCATTCAACAACTGTCTCAACAAAGGGTAATCACCATTTCACATCTACTATTCAATAAATAAAAGAATCTACTCCCCAAACCATCCCACCATGTGGAACCTAGAACTTCAACAAGTGAATTAAGTTCAAGCAGTGCTCGAACTTCCTAACCGACAATACCATAGTCAACATATCCATTGCAGTATCCTTTATGTGTTCTTTTCGAAGATGGATAACATATCTTCATCCATGGAAACTAGATAAGGCTCTCTCACATCAATGTGCTTCGTTCGAGAGCTAGACGCCATGTTTCCATCTAGATGAATAATACTTTAGTTATCACAATGCACACCATGACTATCATGCACAAATCCTATTCACACACTAACCTATGCAAATAAAGTGCCACCTTTGCTGCTTCAACCACTGTAATCAACTCTGCCTCTGTGGTTGAAAGAGCCACCATGGTTTGCAATATTGATCTCCAACTAATGGTCTTGCCACCAAAAGTAAACACAAAACCATGAAAAGAAGTCCACTTATGATATCTCAAGATAACTTTCATGGCTTCCCAATGCAATTTACTCTGATTATTGTAACGACCCTAATTTTTAGTAACATTCTTTAGGACATTTAATTAGTTAAATTAAATAAAATGATGTAAATGATTAATGGATTGAGCTTTGTGTAATTAGAAGGTAGTCATGCCATTTAAACAAATGAACTATGGAAAAATGAAACATAATAAGTTAGGGTAGTTGATAAGGGCAATATAGGAATAAGTAACATTCTTATGCCCTAAACCCTCACTCACGTTCATTATTCACGTTCACAAACAAAAATAAAATATTAGAGGCCGACCACCATTAGACAAAGATAGAAGAGGAAAAGCTAAAGATCAAGAGGAAGATAAATCAAATCCAAGATCAAATCTCAACTCCTTAATCACAAAGATAAGGTGAATAATAGGTTACATCTCATATTTTTGATGTTTTTGGTTTCTAGATCAGACCCGAATATTTTTTCAAAGTATATTACCATATTTTTTATTGTTAAAATGGATATATATATATATGCTTGTTGATGATTCATGCTATTTCATATAGATTTTATGATGAGTTTTAATGTGAAAAACCTATTAGATGACATCCAATTACCTTGCGTTTTTAATATAAGGTTAGAAATGATATTTTAGAGATGGGTTTCAATTTTCATAATTTTCAAAATTGATATGGATTTATTATTAATTTTCTAGTGCGGAAAACAGATAATTGAGTTTAAAATTAGTTACGGCTATTTTATATATGTTTTGGGTTGGAAATTTAAATATGTTAGAAAACATGTTAAAGATGATTTATGGAAATTTTTGTAGAATTTTCCTAAGTGCTTTAATAAGTATTTAAAATTATTTAAGGTATGAGACTTAAATGTTTTATATATTTATATAAGAAGAAAGGGCATTTTGTAAATCTTTTAAACTATTTACTTCTGAAATTTCGACAGCACTTTTAGAAAAGAATTTGGAAAAGAAATCAGCAACCAATCATATGTTGACAAATAAGAAGGTTAGTTGGAAAGAAATTACTTTAAAAAGAAAGAAAACATTTTTTGTATGCTTTTGCCGTTCACCACTTTCGACACCTGCCTTTCGACTAAGTACTTCCACCTCCATCTCCATCGAAACCAATGCGCGTGGTATCAAAGACTTGGTAAGTAGCGAATTGGACATAGGTGAAAGGTATATAGTCGAAACAATGGGTTCCGAGGGGGTCGAAACCTTGCCTTGCTTTTAAAAGAAAATGCACCTGTTTTGCTTTCAAGAACAGTGCTTTCGATTAAATGGTTTTTATAACAACCCGCATATTTTACGATTGTATATTTAAATGTTTTATTTAAATATAGCATCGTTAGTCGGATTTAAATCCGAAAAGTCACTTTTTGCAAACAGTCGAATTAGGACTCAAGACCACTTCCATTGAGTCCAAAATGGCGTTTGCGACCTTTTTGAGTATAAACATCGATATGTTTGGAGTTGAGTAAAATTTTGATATTTTCATTTAGGGCTTTGGGTTTGGGTTTCAGCCCACCAACCCAACATAATACCCTAACTCCACCCCCTCTCCTCTTCATACATTCTCATTTCCTAATACTCTCTAACTAAAGTAAAAATGGGGGAAGAGAAAAGAAATTAGATATTCCTAAGCCCTAATTCTTTTAAGTAAAATCAACTTCAATTGAACCTCAAGCATTCTACTAGCCGAGCCTCCCCGCACAGCAGGCCTAGCGGCTGTCACATACCGAAATTTTCGACTTTCGAAAATTCGACATCGATACTCACTTTATCGACTGCCAAGAAATCGAGTGCCGGAAACTCCAATAGTGAGGGTTTTAGAAAGAAGAAATAGAAGAAAAGATAAAAGAAGAAAGAAGAAGAACAACAGAAACAGAAACAGAAACAGAACAATATCAGAATCTCACATCGCAGCGGAACAATATATAATAGATAAATCAGTAATCTTTTAAACAAAGAATTTTATCAGTTTATACATACATCAACAGAGTCAATATACAACTCAATACAACAATGGACAGTTATATAACTTGTCCTCATACAGAATACACAGCGGAATAAATACTATCAGATACAAATACTACGTCTCGTCATCCAGCTTATCTCCAAGCTCCAGAATATCCAGAATATCCTGATAATATAACTCTAGGCTGCCCGTGTGGAAATTGGTGGGCACCCAGAGTTTAGAAGGGAAACAATAAACTCCGAGTCAGTCATGGTGACTGGTGTGAGATCGTAAAACAGTTTATCTTTAAAATAAACAACAGGAAAACTTTTAATGTCAATTCGCAATGCTTTTGGAAAATGAAACTACCATAAGACCTCCCGCCACACACACAATGCAAACGCAGACTTGGAGGAGATTTCTTCTTATGATAGTCAAAGATGCTTACTACGCAAAAATCAAATTCTTTTTGATATTATTATTAGTGCATAGTGTAGAAAACATTTCGAAAGTAGAATATAAATCTTAGCCAGCATAGACATTTCGAACTATGCCTACTATAGCTACCATCCAAACAGTGGGGCGCCACCATAAGTGAATGATAGGTTCTACAACTAAAACCGTACAAGTCACGTATTGTTTCTTTGGATTTCCAACAAATGGTCAGGCTAAGGAACTTCCTATCCACGATGGGTACGTCCCTGGAATAGACGACCCGAGAACCTAACCGGATCTCTGCCAACACAAGGCCGGGTTACCTCTGCAAAAATAGGTAACTACTGACACGCGTATGCCATCCCCCGATCGTCACCGATCTTCCCGAGGATCCCCGATTCGCAATAAACCACATAGATAATAATAATGCAGTAACCACAGAGGTTAAGTATCTGGGCTCCATACCATGATACCACCTTTATCCAAAAGGAATGACATACACTAAGGGGCGCTACTCCCTAGAACCTTGCTGCATTCGTCCTGTTTCGACCATTTTCGGGGTGTGAGGCTCGATGAAGTCTCGTCCACAAAGCTACGCTTTCTCAAAAAAGCCCTGCTTCGGGTCAAACAAAATGATCAACCTATGATCACAAAGATATAAGATCAAATAAATGATCATATCGCAAATGATCAAACACTGATCATTTCACAGCAACACTCAGTATGCCACGTTACCAAATTGGGATATATCGCTGATAAATTTCAACTACATAACCTCTGAGCTCGTACGTCTCAGAGAAGGGTGTTAAGCTAAGAGAATAAATTCTCCGCCACCAACAGATATGTATTTGAAAGAAATCAGCTTTATATCTCAAATTGTAACGTCAGACACACAATCCATACAAGTCTGTTCCGGGATCGAACAGAACCGAAGGCACTTCTCACGAAGCCCTTGCATATCCGGATAATTTCCAATCACGTCAGGACTTCCCGTCACTAAGGGTGATAAAACCTCTAAATCGAAGATCAGTCGATGTAGAGTAACTCGACGGTAATCCTTCCGTTTTCAAAAATATCCGGTCTTCAACACCGGTCTTCAAATGCGATCCATAACGACGTATCACATATTCGGAATGGGTTATACGACCCCATGGTCCTTTCCCGGTTAACCCGAATAGTGAGCGATTATTCAAAAATAAGTGTGGCATTCAAATTCATCCAATTCACAACAAATACCTACTCAAGGTAATTATTGATAGTCGGTTATTTAACTATCAATAAAGATGCGCAACATCATCAGATTCCAAATAATTTTCCCAAATTATTTTATCTTCCAAAATATCTTGACTAGATATAAAATTTCCACACTTAACCGTTTGAAAACAAATTTCAAATATTCACCTTTCAAATTATCTTTAAAAGATAAAGTTTCAAACCCTTCGTTTCATATTGGAAAAGCAATTCCATACTTATTTAAAAATAAGTATTTTACAAATCTATTTATTTTCAACACTTGAAAATATTTGATATACTTAAATCAATATTAAGTATATATTCATTCTTTAAGGAAATCATTCTCTTTAAACACATTTATTTGAGTCAAAACGAATGTTACGTAAAACATCGTTACGACGACTCAAAATCACTAGTATAGGGATTCTAAATTTAGATAGATATATAAATCCCAATACTATATAAAAACATTTCCTTTCGGAAATCATTTACTATAACAACTGTGTTATAGTCCACTATTTCCTTCTACTTCTCGAAACGTCTATTTCAACAATGAATGTTGAAATCTATGTATTTGATACTTATCACGTTTTAAAACATCTTTTAAAACGATTAACTTCCTTTATAATATCGCTTTCCCAAACATAACCATTTTTTCAATAATATATTCACTGTCCAAAATCGTGAATATACTTCAATAACCAAATTTCGATTTTTTCTACACATTTATTTCAAGAATTACCCACTGTCCAAAATCGTGGATAAAATCCCCTTTAACCTTTTAATTTATCAAATCCAATTGATTTCGAATTTATAAAACAACGTTTTTAAATTCTATTTCTATTTTCTAACGACTTCAATTTAATAAATCTTCTTTATTAAAAATTCGATCAATATCCCATTTAAAGGCAACAATCCAAGTTACAAGTAAATTTCTTATCAGTCTTTATTTCTACAACTTCATTCATTTTATAACTTCATTCATTTTATAACTTCATACTTTATAAATCTATAAACTTCAAATCTTCACAATCTATAATTCTATAAATCTCATGTCTTCACAATTTATAATTCTATAAATTTCTAACACTTATAGAAACTCGTTTTAAAATTCCAATACTTTTAATTGATAAATATCAATTCTGTACATCTTTTATATACATCATTTTTAAATAATTCAAAAGAAATCCAACTTAAACTATTTTATTTATCACTTGACTATTTATTTCAAAATCACCTTTCAGGTATATTTCACAATTTAAAATTTTCATAACTTTAAATTTATAACATTTATTTATTTAAGATAAATAAATTCCAAAATTTAATAAATCGTATACTTTCCAAAAATCACTTCAAAATCCCTTTTAAAGTAAAAATCGTTTATTTTTAAACTTTAAGATTGAACCCGATGATGCAACGCATCAATTAGTCCATCACAACATCAAACATCATATATCATCATATGATGACAGAATATATATCAACATCTGTAAATAAATAAATACAGTTGAGGAATCCAGTTGGATCCCTCCAACCTGTTTCCCTGCATCCAAAGACGTTAGCACAATACCAATTCCGCTCCAGTACGGAATTATCGCGGTATATAGGTTTTTATAAATCCGCTTATTAACGGCGCAATAGGGTCTCATCCGCTATACGAGGCGGGAAATCATCAATCCAATATATACATATGCCAATATGTATATATTGCTATATATATAGATATATCCTAAAATATCTAATATCACATCCAATATAGCAATCAAATCAATCAATAAATAACTGCAATACAGAAATTTATTTTGAGTGAGAAAAAAAATCTCACCTTAGCTTTAATTTGCAATCCCTTTTTCCATCCAGTTTGTTTTCTCGATTTAGACCTTGTATCAAACAGTTTTATACAGTTTATCAATACCCGAAATAAATCGAATAATAAATTGCCATTTGACAATTTTATTTTTAATTCACCAGTAATTTTATTTTAACCCGGTTTTCTTTAGATAAATTTATTCAACCAAATTTCTTTTAAATGAATCTGTTTAACTAAAAATTAAATTTAAGACTAAATTTCCTCTAACAAATTATTTTAAGTGACAAATTTTCTCCTACCAATTTATTTCTAATTGAATCGAATTTCCTTTTAAATAAAATCTTTTGGTATCAAAATAACTTAAATTACCAATTCAATAAGTATATTTATTACTTTCAAAATCTTATATATGTAAACTATTTTTCTGTTTTGCTGTATATACATTTTTTTTTCATTTCACAGTAAACTTTCTCTTTAATACCAATCTTTGGTAAACTAAAAATTAAACAAGTTAATAAAATAAATAAATCACCATAGCTATTATTTTTTTTGTTATCATTATTATTTTTTTCTGCATATATAAATATTCAAACATTTAAAAATAAAATTACCTCACTGTCGCAATCAAATGTACGCGACCCCGATCGAATGTCACCGGAATCCTCCTTCGCGAAGTTCGTCGCGACCTTCGCTGAACCCAGGCATCGCGACCCCCTTGCTTAGCATCTCGAGGTCGAACTCGAGCTCCTCTCGCGTGTGTGAGCGTACGCCGCTGCCAGCTCGACATCGAAACCACGCCGATCTTCTCGAATCCACTGCCATTACCCAGGTCGCCGCCTACGCGCTTCCACGAAACCCCCCTATCCAAACGAGACGCGCGATTTTTGCTGAAGACGAGGGTAACTCGCAGCTTCCACGCGAGATCATCGCGAGCCGCTTCACTCCAGATCGCAACGCGCTATTCGCCGAGCCCAAGTCGAAGTCGACGAGCATCTCTCTGCCATTTTTCTCGAAAGGGTTTGGTTTGATTTCGAAATTGAAGAGGAGGTTTTATTCTCTTCGGCCATTGTTTTCGTTTTGAGCGAGACATTGTTTTCTTTGATTTTGAAACTGGAGAGGGAGATATGGTTTTACACGATTCTATTCGCGATTGCAGGCGCGATTTTAGGCATGAGATAAGGGAAAGGTATCGTGATTGTCTGCGTGGTGGAAAGGAGTGAATGTGTTACAGCTGACCAACTTTTAAATTTAAGTTCGAATTAATTTCAACGCGTTAAATTTCCGTATGCTCTCATATCAACTTCGAAAATTACGAAAATTGAGATCCGGCTAAAATTCAATGTTACGGATCCAATGAAACTGGTTTCGTCGAATTCCGAGACTGTTTGAAAAATGACTATTCTATAAATATCGGTTCGAACGATTTATTCAAAACTGATCAAATCGATTTCAATTTCGATTCTGAAGCTTCAATCATCTTCAGTATTATCATTGCGAAATTTAAAAGCTTTTGAAATATTTTTCTTCAGCTTAAAACTGAAGATTCAAATTTTTATCCAGTTCAATAGATTAAATTATAAAATTTAATCGCCAATTTCTGAATTATATTCGGGATTCAAATTAAATCATCGTTCAAATATTTTAAGATAAATTAAATATCCTCAATTTAATTTGTTCAAAATTCCGGGTCGTTACAGACTTCCCTCCTTAAAAGAATTTCGTCCTCGAAATTACAAGTTAGGAAAAGTGGTCCTTAACTCGTCTACTATTTTTCAACATCCAAATAGTTTTATCAAATTTATCAAAACAAATCTTTCTACTAAACATTCGCTATCATTCAACTAAATTTCTAACTTCAATTTTAAGTTCAAACAACATTGTTTACTTCTCAATTCAAATTCGAGTTTAATTTTAAATTTTAACTTTCAAAATTTTTCAAAAATTTTCTAACGCCCTAAATTTCCGAAAAATTTCGCCAGCGTCTCCTTTGCGCGGCTAATACGGCACGACTACAAAACGTCCCTACGGACTCTCAGATTTCAAAAAGAAAAAGAAAAAGCCAAGCGGCTAGACCAGAAATCATCAAAAACTCATATTATAATTCAAATACGTACCTTTTGTCGAGCAATTCAAATTATCTGTGAAATAAATTTTCCAATCCCTTTACACCTGTATATCCTACTAGCCATTATATCTAGTTACAGCATTCAAATCATTTTGCAAATTCGATTACAAATTTTCAATATATACTTCTTATATCCTCTTTAAATTCGCTATTGAAGTTACATATTCAATTTCGTTCAATTTTTCATTTCACATTCATTTGAACTTATAATTCACATTTTCAATTCTATTGGAATTCAATTTATCTTCATTTATAATCATTGAATTTTAATTCGTTCAAACCTTATCCATTTGGTCAATAATCAATTAGCTTCACTTACTAACTTTCAGTTTAATACTTCATTTATCAAATTCAATTCCAGTTCTATTTACTTTCAAATTCAAAATGAATTTTAACATTCAATTTCATTTTCTAGCACTTGCAATCGCAATTTATTCATTCATTCACTAATTCATTCGTTTTTCAATTTGAATTTCGTTCTAATCAAATTTCAATATTCTATAAGTTATCAACTTATTAATATTTCGTAAGTATTTTAAATAGGATTCCAGAGTCGTTTCAACTTTTTCAAAACCATTTGAAAACAATTCAAATTATCCTTTTAATTCCCAAAGCAAAATCCAAATTTCCAAACACTTCCATTTAAAATAATTTGGCAGCAATCCCTCTTTTGGAAACCCGAAAATGAACATCAATGATGCCGCGGTCATCATCGAAGTTATTTTCCAGCGACCGAAAAGAGTTTAGAGCTTTTCATTCCTTCAAAATACTTTTCAAAATCTTTGAAATCCATTTTCAAATCAAAAAGATTTAAACTTTCAAATCTCCAAAATTTTCAAATCCTTTTCAAAACATTTCCAAATACTTCTCTGGAATTCCGTTTCAAATTACAAATCACATTTATAATTTATATTCTCAAATTCTACTTGTATATGGATTCATTTCTTAATTCTTTATTTTTGATTTCAATTTCATATATAATTTTCACATATATATCAATGATGATACTTAACATCATCACTCCCTAACAACCATGCATCCATATCATAAAAATTTACAGAAAATCGTTTCTTTTCTATACAAAAATAGTTTTGGGTAAAATTATTTCATTCACCCTATTTTTAAAACAATACTATGTCGTCTTGCCTCGTTTAAGTGTTTAGAAATCCCTATCGATAATATGGCGTCCCACATACCGACCGAAATTCATAAATATCTCAACGGATAAGCAAACACAATATAAAACATTTTTATATTCACTAACAAATACGCACTCGTATCTATCATTACACTCAACTCATTCTAGAGTACTGCTGACTCTATCTCTAATGAGTAATACCCAACAGAGCAGGGTTGTCGCTTAACCATATGCTTTGATACCACTTGTCACATACCGAAATTTTCGACTTTCGAAAATTCGACATCGATACTCACTTTATCGACTACCGAGAAATCGAGTGCCGGAAACTCCAATAGTGAGGGTTTTAGAAAGAAGAAATAGAAGAAAAGATAGAAGAAGAAAGAAGAAGAACAACAGAAACAGAAACAGAAACAGAACAATATCAGAATCTCACATCGCAGCGGAACAATATATAATAGATAAATCAGTAATCTTTTAAACAAAGAATTTTATCAGTTTATACATACATCAACAGAGTCAATATACAACTCAATACAACAATGGACAGTTATATAACTTGTCCTCATACAGAATACACAGCGGAATAAATACTATCAGATACAAATACTACGTCTCGTCATCCAGCTTATCTCCAAGCTCCAGAATATCCAGAATATCCTGATAATATAACTCTAGGCTGCCCGTGTGGAAATTGGTGGGCACCCAGAGTTTAGAAGGGAAACAATAAACTCCGAGTCAGTCATGGTGACTGGTGTGAGATCGTAAAACAGTTTATCTTTAAAATAAACAACAGGAAAACTTTTAATGTCAATTCGCAATGCTTTTGGAAAATGAAACTACCATAAGACCTCCCGCCACACACACAATGCAAACGCAGACTTGGAGGAGATTTCTTCTTATGATAGTCAAAGATGCTTACTACGCAAAAATCAAATTCTTTTTGATATTATTATTAGTGCATAGTGTAGAAAACATTTCGAAAGTAGAATATAAATCTTAGCCAGCATAGACATTTCGAACTATGCCTACTATAGCTACCATCCAAACAGTGGGGCGCCACCATAAGTGAATGATAGGTTCTACAACTAAAACCGTACAAGTCACGTATTGTTTCTTTGGATTTCCAACAAATGGTCAGGCTAAGGAACTTCCTATCCACGATGGGTACGTCCCTGGAATAGACGACCCGAGAACCTAACCGGATCTCTGCCAACACAAGGCCGGGTTACCTCTGCAAAAATAGGTAACTACTGACACGCGTATGCCATCCCCCGATCGTCACCGATCTTCCCGAGGATCCCCGATTCGCAACAAACCACATAGATAATAATAATGCAGTAACCACAGAGGTTAAGTATCTGGGCTCCATACCATGATACCACCTTTATCCAAAAGGAATGACATACACTAAGGGGCGCTACTCCCTAGAACCTTGCTGCATTCGTCCTGTTTCGACCATTTTCGGGGTGTGAGGCTCAATGAAGTCTCATCCACAAAGCTACGCTTTCTCAAAAAAGCCCATCTTCGGGTCAAACAAAATGATCAACCTATGATCACAAAGATATAAGATCAAATAAATGATCATATCGCAAATGATCAAACACTGATCATTTCACAGCAACACTCAGTATGCCACGTTACCAAATTAGGATATATCGCTGATAAATTTCAACTACATAACCTCTGAGCTCGTACGTCTCAGAGAAGGGTGTTAAGCTAAGAGAATAAATTCTCCGCCACCAACAGATATGTATTTGAAAGAAATCAGCTTTATATCTCAAATTGTAACGCCAGACACACAATCCATACAAGTCTGTTCCGGGATCGAACAGAACCGAAGGCACTTCTCACGAAGCCCTTGCATATCCGGATAATTTCCAATCACGTCAGGACTTCCCGTCACTAAGGGTGATAAAACCTCTAAATCGAAGATCAGTCGATGTAGAGTAACTCGACGGTAATCCTTCCGTTTTCAAAAATATCCGGTCTTCAACACCGGTCTTCAAATGCGATCCATAACGACGTATCACATATTCGGAATGGGTTATACGACCCCATGGTCCTTTCCCGGTTAACCCGAATAGTGAGCGATTATTCAAAAATAAGTGTGGCATTCAAATTCATCCAATTCACAACAAATACCTACTCAAGGTAATTATTGATAGTCGGTTATTTAACTATCAATAAAGATGCGCAACATCATCAGATTCCAAATAATTTTCCCAAATTATTTTATCTTCCAAAATATCTTGACTAGATATAAAATTTTCACACTTAACCGTTTGAAAACAAATTTCAAATATTCACCTTTCAAATTATCTTTAAAAGATAAAGTTTCAAACCCTTCGTTTCATATTGGAAAAGCAATTCCATACTTATTTAAAAATAAGTATTTTACAAATCTATTTATTTTCAACACTTGAAAATATTTGATATACTTAAATCAATATTAAGTATATATTCATTCTTTAAGGAAATCATTCTCTTTAAACACATTTATTTGAGTCAAAACGAATGTTACGTAAAACATCGTTACGACGACTCAAAATCACTAGTATAGGGATTCTAAATTTAGATAGATATATAAATCCCAATACTATATAAAAACATTTCCTTTCGGAAATCATTTACTATAACAACTGTGTTATAGTCCACTATTTCCTTCTACTTCTCGAAACGTCTATTTCAACAATGAATGTTGAAATCTATGTATTTGATACTTATCACGTTTTAAAACATCTTTTAAAACGATTAACTTCCTTTATAATATCGCTTTCCCAAACATAACCATTTTTTTCAATAATATATTCACTGTCCAAAATCGTGAATATACTTCAATAACCAAATTTCGATTTTTTCTACACATTTATTTCAAGAATTACCCACTGTCCAAAATCGTGGATAAAATCCCCTTTAACCTTTTAATTTATCAAATCCAATTGATTTCGAATTTATAAAACAACGTTTTTAAATTCTATTTCTATTTTCTAACGACTTCAATTTAATAAATCTTCTTTATTAAAAATTCGATCAATATCCCATTTAAAGGCAACAATCCAAGTTACAAGTAAATTTCTTATCAGTCTTTATTTCTACAACTTCATTCATTTTATAACTTCATTCATTTTATAACTTCATACTTTATAAATCTATAAACTTCAAATCTTCACAATCTATAATTCTATAAATCTCATGTCTTCACAATTTATAATTCTATAAATTTCTAACACTTATAGAAACTCGTTTTAAAATTCCAATACTTTTAATTGATAAATATCAATTCTGTACATCTTTTATATACATCATTTTTAAATAATTCAAAAGAAATCCAACTTAAACTATTTTATTTATCACTTGACTATTTATTTCAAAATCACCTTTCAGGTATATTTCACAATTTAAAATTTTCATAACTTTAAATTTATAACATTTATTTATTTAAGATAAATAAATTCCAAAATTTAATAAATCGTATACTTTCCAAAAATCACTTCAAAATCCCTTTTAAAGTAAAAATCGTTTATTTTTAAACTTTAAGATTGAACCCGATGATGCAACGCATCAATTAGTCCATCACAACATCAAACATCATATATCATCATATGATGACAGAATATATATCAACATCTGTAAATAAATAAATACAGTTGAGGAATCCAGTTGGATCCCTCCAACCTGTTTCCCTACATCCAAAGACGTTAGCACAATACCAATTCCGCTCCAGTACGGAATTATCGCGGTATATAGATTTTTATAAATCCGCTTACTAACGGCGCAATAGGGTCTCATCCGCTATACGAGGCGGGAAATCATCAATCCAATATATACATATGCCAATATGTATATATTGCTATATATAGATATATCCTAAAATATCTAATATCACATCCAATATAGCAATCAAATCAATCAATAAATAACTGCAATACAGAAATTTATTTTGAGTGAGAAAAAAAATCTCACCTTAGCTTTAATTTGCAATCCCTTTTTCCATCCAGTTTGTTTTCTCGATTTAGACCTTGTATCAAACAGTTTTATACAGTTTATCAATACCCGAAATAAATCGAATAATAAATTGCCATTTGACAATTTTATTTTTAATTCACCAGTAATTTTATTTTAACCCGGTTTTCTTTAGATAAATTTATTCAACCAAATTTCTTTTAAATGAATCTGTTTAACTAAAAATTAAATTTAAGACTAAATTTCCTCTAACAAATTATTTTAAGTGACAAATTTTCTCCTACCAATTTATTTCTAATTGAATCGAATTTCCTTTTAAATAAAATCTTTTGGTATCAAAATAACTTAAATTACCAATTCAATAAGTATATTTATTACTTCAAAATCTTATATATGTAAACTATTTTTCTGTTTTGCTGTATATACATTTTTTTTTCATTTCACAGTAAACTTTCTCTTTAATACCAATCTTTGGTAAACTAAAAATTAAACAAGTTAATAAAATAAATAAATCACCATAGCTATTATTTTTTTTTGTTATCATTATTATTTTTTTCTGCATATATAAATATTCAAACATTTAAAAATAAAATTACCTCACTGTCGCAATCAAATGTACGCGACCCCGATCGAATGTCACCGGAATCCTCCTTCGCGAAGTTCGTCGCGACCTTCGCTGAACCCAGGCATCGCGACCCCCTTGCTTAGCATCTCGAGGTCGAACTCGAGCTCCTCTCGCGTGTGTGAGCGTACGCCGTTGCCAGCTCGACATCGAAACCACGCCGATCTTCTCGAATCCACTGCCATTACCCAGGTCGCCGCCTACGCGCTTCCACGAAACCCCCCTATCCAAACGAGACGCGCGATTTTTACTGAAGACGAGGGTAACTCGCAGCTTCCACGCGAGATCATCGCGAGCCGCTTCACTCCAGATCGCAACGCGCTATTCGCCGAACCCAAGTCGAAGTCGACGAGCATCTCTCTGCCATTTTTCTCGAAAGGGTTTGGTTTGATTTCGAAATTGAAGAGGAGGTTTTATTCTCTTCGGCCATTGTTTTCGTTTTGAGCGAGACATTGTTTTCTTTGATTTTGAAACTGGAGAGGGAGATATGGTTTTACACGATTCTATTCGCGATTGCAGGCGCGATTTTAGGCATGAGATAAGGGAAAGGTATCGTGATTGTCTGCGTGGTGGAAAGGAGTGAACGTGTTACAGCTGACCAACTTTTAAATTTAAGTTCGAATTAATTTCAACGCGTTAAATTTCCGTATGCTCTCATATCAACTCCGAAAATTACGAAAATTGAGATCCGGCTAAAATTCAATGTTACGGATCCAATGAAACTGGTTTCGTCGAATTCCGAGACTGTTTGAAAAATGACTATTCTATAAATATCGGTTCGAACGATTTATTCAAAACTGATCAAATCGATTTCAATTTCGATTCTGAAGCTTCAATCATCTTCAGTATTATCATTGCGAAATTTAAAAGCTTTTGAAATATTTTTCTTCAGCTTAAAACTGAAGATTCAAATTTTTATCCAGTTCAATAGATTAAATTATAAAATTTAATCGCCAATTTCTGAATTATATTCGGGATTCAAATTAAATCATCGTTCAAATATTTTAAGATAAATTAAATATCCTCAATTTAATTTGTTCAAAATTCCGGGTCGTTACAGCGGCCTTCTCCCCCGTCAAGACAAGGTAAGTCAATCTCGGCCCATCTTTCATCGGTCGGTCGACTCTTTCTCTAGCCTGCTCCCAACCCAGCTCCAGGTCAGCTCGCTTGCTCAAGCATCTCTCCCTCAGCCATCTCCCGACCGGCATAGCTTGAGACTGTCTCAAGGATGGTTCATCATTGATCCAGCTTCGGTACTACCACCTATGACCTGCAGTCCATCCCGTCTCACCCGGCTCGATGTGCCCTTGGTTCTTGTCGGTTCGCCTTCTTCCTTATGGCCTTAACAGACCATCTCAGCCCATCCTTCCACCAAGGCATGTAGGATATAAGTGACAAGATGTACCTATTTCTGACAAGAAGTGTGTTCCATTTTCTAAAAGCGTATTGTAAGTACAAGCGTAGGTAATGCAAAGCATGCTAGAGCATGCTCCTGGTATAGTTCTCCTATTGACCTTCATCTTAGCCATGCATTCATTCCTTTCGCCAGTTTCCTCCAATCGGTCCAATCAACTAGATAAATGGCCAGACGCGCTTCACACCAGTTTTTCAACATGATCTTAATCAACCAAGCACTAGTTCAACTACTATATGAACCCATGCATGGCCACTTCAAAGGGGTTGGGCCTCCGATGGTGGGGACCCAAAAGTAGATCCTTCGGTGGAGGGGAACTCAAGGTTGGAACCGGGCTAGCCCGTAGTAGGTAATTGGCTAAATTTCATTTTTTAATCTTTTTGGATCTTCACTAGGCCTATGTAGTCAAAACTTATTTCTAACTTTTCTAAATTTTATTTCAGATAAAATCAATATTTAATTTAATTAATAAGTTATGTTTTATTTAATATAGATTGAATTATTATATATATATATATATTTGTGTGTGCATCATAGACACATATGTGTGAACGTGCAAGTGCAGCATAGTAATGTGTGTACGATTTGACATACCTGTTTATTGATGTTGGGATTTACACCGCAGTAGACATGTTGGCCCCTCTTATATACAAATATATTATATAAATGTATATATGTTATTATATAAATAAAATACATATTTATATAATTTTATATATTATAATGTAAATATTTAAGTAATACAATTGTTTAAACATTACGTTTATAATTAAATTGTAAAATACTTTAAATATAATATACAAATAGATTTGAATGGATATATAAAATTATTGTATATATATATATTTCAAAAATGGATATACAAATATTATTGCATATAATATACATATACATATATATATATATACTCTTGTAAATATACTATCATGTATACATTAATAATTAAAAGCTATGTAAATGTCATAATTGCTCTAGGCCGTGTTAATATATATATATATATATATATATTTGGATTTAAATAGGTATTTAATTTTTTTTGTATGATAAATATTTAAATACTATTTTTTTAAATTTCGAAAAAAATAAGCAATATACATTTATAATATCTTATATTTTTATTTTATATTATTTATAGATATACATATTATTTTATTAATTGTAATATCTAATTTTAAATAAAATAAAAGTGCGTATATATATAGTTGAATAAAGTATACACTTTTTTTAAAATCCAAGAGTATATATAAGTTAATAATTTTTTTATAAAATATAAAATGAATTTTATATATTAATTTTCTAGTGTATTAATTTTTAACTAAATGAATTAATTGAAAAAAATTATTTTTATTTTGAATTTTTTTATACCGTGAGCAATATGATGATAAACATATGCAAAAAAGTTATTTATTTATACACACATATATTCGACCATCCAAATGTGACAACATATCGATATACAGATTCGTCATAATTACTAACTAATAGATATATGATACAATAAATAAATTTAGCATTAATAAATTAAAGATACACCTTTCACCAAATTCTAGTATGAACATGTTAAAACAAAGAGCAGAACTTCTTGAATCCAATTCTAAGTCCAGAAGTTGTTAGCTACCGAACAGTTTTACCACCGACAATCAAATTGACTTTTCATTTGATGTTTGAATTTCGGGGCTTTAGAGGGGGTGGCTGGCCTGGAATAACAGCAAGAAGTGAGGCTAAAGGCATCTCCAAAGTGAGGGTTAGAGGGATTATATAAGAGAGAGACCGAGGAGTGAAATGAGGATCAAGATCCCCATGTTTCTCTTACCATTTCTTTCTCTTTTGAATTCAAAATTCCTCCCTATCTATCCATCTCACGAGCGACCATTTTCTGCCCTATAGCCGCATAAACCAAACCCCAATTAGGCCTTAAAACTATTTCAAGCCTGAACATATTTATTGCATACAAATCCAATTTAAACATGTAACGATATCGTATATCGATTAGTGTTAAATGACTATTATATGCATACTATTTAGTATTGTTCAACACACATCAAATAAAAAATTTATAATTAATATTCATTAAATATTAATGAATTTATAATAGTTATAATTTGATTAAATCAGGTGGTAATAGCAGTATTCAATGTTTCAGTTGAGTGACTCTTAGGTGTAAATTTGGTTAGCGATTACTATCGAACAGTTCGAATATTAACGTTCGCACTTCACTTAGCAGGTGATGTGACATTATGACCAAATTTATCATTTACTTGGTTTTGGTAAAAGCAATTTTACTTCATCAAGTGTTACCCGGTAATGACAATTATTTACACCAATTCTCTTCACCAAAACTATATCATTTTGGATTTATGGAATTTGGTAATGGTCAAAATTGCAATATCTTCCATGTTCAACTCTATAGTCCAAAAACAAAATCATTGGTTCAATAATAACAATTATCATTAACCAAACTACTCCGGTCAGTGATTTTGACTTTGAGTTGACTTCAGTTGACCGTGATACTAATCTCATATAACCGAGGAGACAAATCCTCTTTTGGATAGTGTTTCACTTCCAATACATCCACTCGACCCAACTATAGTCGTTCGATGGATGTCATGCCACGATTTAAGTATAGTCGAAGCGAAGCTTTCATATTGAAGATCAACTATATTCTCAGTCAAGAGAACTATAAATTAGTCATATCAATATTTTCTATTTGACCTTAGTTATACTAACCAACGGAAAACTATCGAGTGAATTAATCCATAGTTATCCAATAACTATTAGTACGTAACCCCTTGGTACCCCCCAACAGTCATGAGTAATACTCTACCAAACATTTGGAGAGTGTTACGTACTCTAGTCTACACAGATGTATTGATATCCAGTCTTGATACATCTTGACTAGGAATATCTAAAATGATGTGTTTATTATATTGTGATACAGTAATCATGATAACAACTATTTGTAATTACTATCACAAACACATAATTTATAGATTTTCTATTAAATATATTGTAATTAAACTTTTAATTATTTATAACACGTTATAACAAATACATAACAAGAAGAAAACACCTTTATCACGAACGAGAACTAAATATAGGGTTAATAATTTACAATAAATTACAAAGTTGCCCCTAGGGCATACTCCTAATGATATCAACCTCCCACTTGCACTTAGGGCCAATTGTGGAATCTTATCCCATTCCTTTGATCAACTTCTCGAGAACCGACCGACTTTGACACTTAGTGAATGGATCTACTATATTGTCCATGGTATCTATCCTTAGTATCATAACCATTTTCTCCTCAAAGAATTCTCTAGATGAAGTGGAACTTATGAAGAATATGTCATGACTTCTTATGTGCTCAGGAATATTTGGTATCTATATTGTTGCATCGTTGTTACAGAATGATGCCATTATATTCTCGATATCGGGAATCACTCCAAGCTCTCTTAAAAACTTGCACATCCAGATTGCCTCTTTAGCTACTTTATTGAGGGCGATGTACTCAGCCTCCATCATTGAATTAACTACTATTTCTTGTTTGGAACTTTTCCAACTGATGGCACCATCGTTAAGCATAAAAACATAACCATTTGTCGATTTACTATCATCAACATTGCTTTGAAAGCTAGAGCCAGTATACCATTTCATAAGGAGTTCTTCATTCCCTTATATAAGAAATAAGTCTTGTGTAATTCTTAAATCCTTCAGTATACATTTTATTGTTGTCCAATGCTTTTCTCTATGATTAGACTAGTATTGACTTAGACATCCTAATGTGTATGCCATGTCTGATCTAGTACATTGCATACATTATGGATCCTATGGCTGAAGCACAGGGAATCATCTTCATACATTCTTTCTCCTCATCAATATGAGGAGCATCCTTCTTAGAAAGGACGATTCTAGACTGCATTGGTACATTTCCACGCTTGGAATTCTCCATACTTAACCTTTTCTGTCTGGTGTCTACGTATAGGGATTGGGATAATCCCAGTAGTCTTTAAGATCTATCTTTATAGATCTTTATACCTAGTATATAGGTTGCTTCTCCCAAATTCTTCATGGAGAAGTTCTTGTAAAGTCATGCTTTCACTAATTGCAATAACGAAGTGTCATTGCCAATCAACATAAGACCGTCGACATATAGCACTAAGAATAAGATAGCGTTGTCCTATTCCTTTCTATATATGCACACTTCCTCTATGTTCTGATAAAAACTAAACTATTTGATTACCTTATCAAAACACTTGTTCCAACTCCTTGAAGCTTGTTTGAGTAGATAAACGGACTTTAACAACTTGCAAGCCTTACACTCACTCCTACTGCTACAAAAACCTCGGGTGTGACATATTGACGGTCTCTTCTAAATCACCATTTAGAAATGCCCTCTTTACATCCATTTGACATGTTTCATAGTCATAGAATGCAGCAATGGCTAGCATAATCGGAATGGACTTAGGTATGGCAACGAACGAAAGGTTTCGTCATAATCAACACCTTAAATTTGAAGAAATCCTTTCACAACTAGCCTTGCCTTATAAACCTATACTTCCTAATCTACATTTAGCTTTTTCTAAAATTTCATTAACAATTGATGGGTTTTATCCATACGGGTATGTCAAACAAAATCCACAATTTTTTTTCGTACATGGAATCCATCTCTGATTTCATCATTCCAAGCCAGAGTGCAGAGTCTTTACTCTGTTGTGCTTGTTGGAAAGATAGAGGAATGTCATCATCTAAGACATAGTCTTCCTTTTTACCATCCATGAGAAAACCATGGTATCTCTCTAGTGCATGAGATTCCCTACTAGACCTTCTAATAGGTTGCATGTTTCGTATACGGGTGAACTTGGTTCTTCCATTGGTTCTAGCTTAGTGCTAGCATCTGGGATCTCATCCAAGTCCAGGACCTCATTATTAATTTCCTTTGACAAAAATACCTTTTTCGAAAAGATAACGTGATAAGGAACAATAACTTTTTGTTCTTCGGTATTGTAAAATATATTTCACATTGAGTTTTTGGGATATCCTATAATTTTACGTGGTATTGACATTGCCTCTAGTTTATTCGGACCAAAGTTCTTAACGTTGGTCAGACAACCCCACACCTTCAAATACTTGAGTTAGGATTTCTTACCTCACCACATCTTATGCAATGTTTTAGACATAGATTTAGTGGGAAATAAGTTCAACATATGTGTTTCAGTTTCCAGCTCATGTCCTGAATAAGACAGAGGTAACTCAGTCTTACTTATCATGGAACAAACCATACCTAATAGTGTTCGGTTCCTTTGTTCCGACATAACATTATGTTGTTGAGTATACGGTGGAGTAACCTGAGAGATAACGTTGGTGTTCAGATCTGATGTACGCACCTCCTCAATCAGATCAAAGATTTTTATCTTTCAGTTTTTCTAATTTCGACTAATTCTTATACCCAATAAATTTCTTATAGACATTAGATTTGTTTATAAGATATAAATATCATAGTCTCAAGAAATCATCAGTGAAGGCAACAAAGTAAGAACAATCATCCTTGGTGATACACGCATTTGGCTACGTACATCACTATGTACTAATCCTAAGAGTTCATCAACTTTTTTATTGCTCCCACTGAAGGGGTGCTTTGTCATTTTACCTTTGAGACATGACTCATACATGTCAAACTATTCGGAATTAAGTGATGGGAGAAACCCTTCGGTTTTCAGTTTATGCAGTCATTTCTCACAAATAGGACCTAGCCTACAATGCCAAAAATAATTATCATTTATATTGTTAGAAGAATTACTCATAGAACAAACATAATTTGTATTGATTGCATAAATTCCATTTTCAAGAACACTACCGTTGACTTTATTTCCATTTAAACTAATGTTCATAACATTATTCGCAATGCGAAATACATAGCTGGTCTCAGACAATTTAGAAACAGACATGATTCCACAAATAAATTCTTTTGCCAAATAGCAATTATTTAATATCAATACAACACCACTTGGCAAACATAAATGATAACCTTTTACTGCTATTGCATCTATGATAGATCCATCGGCAACCTGGAGCCTCATCTCTTCTTTTTCCACGTAGTGACAGTTCCTAAGCCCTTGTAAAGAATTACATATATGAGTCATAGATCCAGTATCTAAAACCAAGGACATTTTATTGATTGCAAAAAAAAAATTGAATCATAAATATACCTGACGGAGCTGTAGAACCATTATGCTTTCTTTGTTTAACAATCTATAGGTACTCGAGACAGTTCCTTTTCTAGTGGCCTTTCTTATGGAAATGGTGACATTCACAATTGTCATCGGTCTTCTCATTCTTTTTATTCTTCTTACCTTCTCTTTTTCACTTCTTCGAACTCTTCAAAGATGACGCTCCTCCCTTAACAGCAAGCATGACCCCTTGATCCTTCAATTGTGACTCGACCGACCTCAGCATATTAAGGAGCTCCGTGCGATTCACATTTAGTTGATTCTAATCATAATTCAGTATGAATGGTTCATACTGAGGGTAAGTGAACCAAGGATCAAGTCTACCTGCAACTCGTTGCTTATCATCATGTCCAATTATGAATGCCTATAAATATAGCCCTTCATCATTAGGACATAATCGTCTAACTTCCTTTTGCATTTTGGTGTTGAACAATTTCTTAGTAATCTCGTACCTCATGGAATGAGATTGCTCACCAAACAATGCCTTCGGACTATTGAATATCAAATGGATAGACATGGTTTCATGCTGCCTTTACAATGGCTTGTCTAATGTAGACAACACGAAAACCTGGGTGATTTCTAGGTTAGCGACCCACTTATTATAAGAAAGATGCATTTCAGGGTAGTGTTATCAACGTGTCTGGTCATAGAAGTACAGGTAACAAACGACCAAAGACGCTCATATGTCAATGCTATCTTTATAACTGGCAACCAATAGACATAGTTGTTTGGTCTAGTTAGTTTGTCAATTTCATTAAACATTCTTGGAGTTAACATTTTCTACAAGTTCTTATTGGTAAATTATTAGGACAATATCACAGTAGATGTTCTTATATTATTAGTAAGGTTAAACATTATGTTTCATTTTACTAATAAGCACCCACTAGTCATTTATGTTTTTCCAATCCTAAGTCAAAACGTAGAAGTCTTTCAACTTTATTAGTAGGTGTTAGGACTCGTCTGTCTTGGAATTTGACATTGAGTTTGTCCAATAAGTCATAGTTCCACAAACGATGGATAGCTCCTTATCGGCTGTACCATATACATCTCCTAACCATGGTACATTGTCCTAATTTCACTTTGACCTTGAGTTTGCTCAACAAATCAAAATGAAAATATTCATTCGTACCTACCATATCATAATGACCTAAGTATAGTATATGTATCTTAAATTTGCTCGACAAATACATATAGTTATCTTACCTCGTCTATTCAATATATTAATAATACTACACAAGACATCCTTATCTTAAGTTTGCTCAATAACCAAGAGAGGAACTCAAATGGCTAAAGGGAGGATGAGATAATTCTATAAATTTAGTTCCTGATGGTCTAAACAGATGCTTCAACAAACACTGCATATTATATATCGCATTTGTGCTTCCAGATGGTTTTCAATGCAATATGATTGTCAATGTTGAACAAAGAAGGTTCAGAGACAGATCCGATGATCATGAAACAACGCATGAGAAGGTATGTTTCAAATCTAGGTTTGAATACAGAATCTTAGATCTTTCGATATTACTTAAAATTCGAGTTTAGTACATCTACAAATCCTAGAAATTCTTGCTGCTCCCAAATTGCCGCATATAAATTAAGGCAGGAAGGCAATATCGTCATTTTCAATAGCAATTTAACAAGATCTGGGTAAAACAAAGACATGAATTTTGGGATGGATCTGGGTTTTTAGGGCTTCCAACGACTACTACTGACCATGACAATGATTACTATCCAAACAATGAAGTGAAAATCATGAACCTTGATTTTCTATAAATCGATCCTAATTTAAAAATGGTGATTAGAGACCCAGATCGACATTGGATTCGTAGAGGATGACTAAAACATTCAGATAAAGTATCCTATGATGGCAGTTCTGATGACGTTAGCTACGGCGAGAAGTAAAGATGAGCGGCTACAGGAATACGAGAACGTAGGAGAACCCTACTCGCATGAGTGGAAGTTTCGTGACTACAAAGTCACGTGAGATGGTCATACGAACATGTATCATCTTATATCAAAGAAAAAGCTGCAATGGATTCGAAAGTTAAAACAGGCCTGCTTCTGAATTGGAAAATTTTCTACTAGGCTCGGCTTTTAACAATTTTTAGACGACGACTATGAGTATAAAAGAAGAATGCAAAATGGTTAATTCAATGAGGTATTGTGATTTAATGTTGGAAGAAATAAATTTTATGATTAAATAATAAGAATGTAATTGGATTAAAATATAATAGTATTAATTTAAGGTAATTTATAATTGCTTTTAATGAAATTCCAATTAATTGAAATGATTAAAAAGTTATAATTGGATATAGATTGTAAATAAATTATAATAAGGTGTGTATTAATTGATAATTGGATTTAAAAGTGTAATTGACAATTTAAATGTTGTATTAAGTAAATAGTATGTAATAAATTGTAATTGAATAAAATTAGTGTTGTGATAGTCATTATAACACTTGTAGTGAATAATAAACTTATAGATGTGACTAAAAGTTAATGGTGACAATTATTATATGTTACCTATTTATTTAGTTTGTTAAATTAAATTTGAAATCAATTGCAATTAATTCACTAAATTAGTGCAGTTAGTGTAGATTAAATTGATAATTGTAGAATATTGATTCAATATGATGTAACCCAATGTAAATCTTATTCATAATATGAAAATTGATTGAATAAAAAGAATTGAAAGCAAGTTGATCAATTTATTGGAATTTAAGCTATAATAAATGGATTTATTGCAATTAAATGTAATTAATTACTATGTTAATGAAAACTAAGATGATAATGGTAGAATGTTATTGTAACAAGATATAAACAAAGGTTAACTATGTTTGTGGAGTAATAGTTGATTGAATAAAAGACTGAAATCAAATTTAAAACAATTTATTGGAATTTAATTTTAATTAGTGGGATTTAATTACAGTTGAAATTGAACATTGTAATCAGTAAAATATTTAACACTGAATCGACATGTAAATTTGTTTTGAATTATTATAAATGTCTAAGTGATCAAAAATGATGAAATTTGTTGATTACCAAATTCTAATGGAAAAAGTGATTTAATTAATTTGATATTAATTTATTTAATTAATGTGAAAATAGCCATTTTGGCCACTATCTCGAATTTCGATGAAACCAGTTTCATCGAATCCGTAACGGTGAATTATTGTAGGATTTCAAGTTTCGTAGCGATCAGACTTGTCGTTTGATCATACGGGCTTGAAACACACAGAAATCAATTTAATTAAATTCAATTGAAATCAATTTGAAATAAGCTGATTTTAAGCTAACTTCTTCAAACGATGGAATTAGTACTTGAAACTGTTCCATTGAGTCTAAAATTATCAAAAACATCTATTTTGATATATGGGATGACCCACTTCCGTTCCGGAGATAGAACGAGCTTTTGGGTCGTGGTTTTCGTTTTAGTCCAAATCAAATCTAGTCCATTCATTTCTATTTCTGATCTACCTATATATATCCTGTCATAAACCCTAGCTATTTCTTATTCCTCTATTCTGTATGTGCATTTCCTATCTATCTCCTTCTTTTCAATGGCAGAAACAAAATCAAACTTGCAAACCCCAATTCAATTTCAAAATTTAAATTCCACAAAACCATATCGAATTATATATCGATTCGAAGCTTTCGATGAGCGCAATCCATTGCTACTGTTCGTTTTTCGATTCGAGTAATCGTTATGCCAAAATTCATCGAAGAAGTCTAGACCATCCATTTCTAGGGTTTGGACGCATTCTGAGACTGTTCAAGTTTGGAGCTTATTTTGGATTTCAAATCGATTTGAATCCAAAAGTGAGTCTTTTGGCCGACTCATAATTACTAAATTATCTTATATTAGTTAAATTGAATTTATGATATGATTTGAAATTGATTGGTTGATGTTTGGTATATTTAAATTGTCATTCTAGTTAAATTTAACTTTTATTGCATTTAATCATCGGTTAATTTAATATTGAATTTAAATTATCAATTTAATACCTGTTATTGATGATCAGTTATCTATTGATGTTTATTGATTGATTTGGATGATGATTGTGATGAATGTTTGATTGTTGACATTGGAGGACTGGATGTTGTATTTTATATTGTTATAACACTGCAAGTTCCCTATGGGTTGAAATGATACATACCCAAATGATCTATAGATTAGGGAAAAATCGTTATGGGTTGAAATGATAGACTCGAGTGATTTATGGATTTTTATAAAATTCGGGATTGCGGTTTGAAATGATATATAACCATAAAATTTTGAACTATTGATTGAAATGATAAATATCCATACCACTTGACCATAGAATAAAAAATTATATACGGACACCGGATTGGTTAAATTGAATGATTTTTAATTCTTAAAATTTTGAATTTAGTTAACTAGCATTTTGAAATCAAAATTGATTAATATAAACTGAATTATTTTCGATAATCCAAGCATTAATGCTGAAATGGGAATTGATTTGATGAATTGTTCAAAAGATTTAAATTGTAATTTCAAAGTTGAAGTGTCAAATATAAATGAATTTATCGGAATTGAGTTATCGGAAAAGTTTGGATATAATTTTGAAATCTATTTTAATCAATTTAAACTAATTCAACTTATTTTAGTCTATTATAACATATTTAATCCAATTTAATCTAATTTACCTATTTTAAACTAATTAAATTTATTTAATCTATTTTAAATCTATTTATTTTAATTTAAATCTATTTAATCTATTTTAAATTTATTTAAGTTGTTTAAACCTATATAACATAATTTAAATCTATTTAACCTATATTTAATCTATTTAAATCACTTTAAATCTATTTAAGTCTATGTTTAATCTATTAAAATCATAAAATCTAATTAAATCAAATTTAAATCTTTTTAAACTATTTTTATCATTTAAACTATTTTAATCTATTCAAACTTTTTTTAAACTATTAAAACTATTCATGACTATCTAAACTATTTTCTAAATGTCAGACTATGTAAAGTTGAAGTGTTTATATTTGAATCCTTAATGATGATACAACCTAAGTTGGATTTGAAATTGATACCTTTTTATGAAATGACATATTTGAGTAAATGTGATGACTTTGGAACGAGGATTTAATTAACCTATCTTATCGATAAATTCAAAAGTGAATATGATTTGAAAGTGAATATGATTTGAAAGTGAATATGATCTTTGAAATTGAATATAGCTTTGAAAGTGAAAATGATTTCGGAAGGGATATGAGTTGAAATCGAATATGATATTTTGATATAAATTGTGAATTGACTTTTTGAAATATAAAAGAACCATCCGGTGTGTAATAAGCGTTTGGTTGTTAAAGAGACCGGGATCAGATATTGTCATACTCTCTTCCAATACCGAAAACCACTTTAACAACTGTGTACGTGGTGGAGATTCTAGAAATGAAGTAGGATGGTTTGAAGAACGATTTCTGTATGAGGTATTTACATAACCCTGACTCACGTGAGTCAGCTTAGATGTGACTAAAACAAGAGCTATACCTGGGCGAAGTGAGGTCATTCCTCCGATCGGACATACTTCTTCGATACCATATTATGACTTTGTGATGATTTGGTGGCCACCCCTTGATTTTGATTATGGGAGTGTGTTCCAAGGTGGGCGGTAGTAGCTGCTATGCGTTACCACTAGCCCATTTCTGCAATTGGTAAATCTACCCTCGCATTGCCTCGAGTGCCGTGTTCACATGTCCTAGAGTGCCTTCTACGAGTTTGTTTTGTACCGTGCCTATAGGGTGTCCTCTGGGTAAACCACCGGTTTGGTGGAGCCTACGGCATTGTATAGACTACGGGAATATATAAAATGTGTTAAGGGAGATATAGGTAACACCTTAACACTATTTTAATACTTTACTTTATTGTAGACACTATTATAATAGCGTATTGTACTACATAGTAGATAGTTTAACGGATCCTTAGGAGATGGAAATCCCAAACATCTCTTAAGTTACTGCACTCACATTAGACACTAAATAGGAGATGTCAAACACCGTAAACATCTCTAAAGGCGTTACACTCATATTTATTTATTGTTGATTTAACTTACATAAGATCTTTTAGTTCTGACTTGAGTGTTTTGTCTTTTCAATTCGCTCGAGTCAGTCTGAGCTTTTCAGTTTATCGAAGACTGCTTTTTGGAGGACGAAGACGAAGATATAGTACTGTTATTATCTGTTTTATTTATTCCGCTGCATCATTTTGTTCCGCTGCATTTATTTATTTATTCCTATTTTCTGTAACTCTAATTTTTTGTTGTAAATGAATAATCAAATGTATTTATAAAACAGCTTCATGAACTGTTATGTGATTATTATATTTTGTCATTCCACTGCGAGATTCTGTATTTGTTTTACTTCTTTCTCTTCTTTTCTTATTTACCCCATAACAATCTGCCCCTTTGAATGGTTTGTGTCTGACGTGTGTGTCTTATTGTCGATTTAGACCATCCAAAAAGGCAGGTCGTTATGGTTGGTATCAGAGCAAGGTTTAGCAATAACCTTAGCTTTGTGGGGTTTGACTCATATTAAATAGGGTAGTAATACCCTAGAATGAGTCGCTGAGTGTATATATACGAGAGAGCGTATTTGTTAGTGTTATAAAATGTTTTTATATTGTGTTAATTTGTTCCGTTTTGTATTTATAAATTCTGGTCGTTACATAGGACGATATGGCATCGATAGGGATTTCTAAACACTTAATAGGGCAAACCGACACAATATTGGTTTTGAAATATAGGTAAATGAAATAATTTTGCCTATAATATATTTTTGTATATAAATTAATAAATTTTATAAATAATATAGTTGGGTGTAATATGTGGTTTGGTAGGTAGAGAAATTTTATAAATACTGATTGAAAAATAAGATTTACAAATAAAACAAATATAAAGTGAAAACTTTAGACTTAAATTCTGGGATTTTCGAAATTTCTTTCAAAGGGTTTTGGAATATAATATTAGTAGTATTTAGAAGTATTTTCTGATATGAATATTTCAATATGATTTGAAAGAAATGTTTTAAAGGAATTTTGGAATGAAATAAGTTTGTATTCCCCTCTTAGTCATTGGAAAATAATTTCGATGATGAGTGCATGCATCATCGACGTTCATTTTTGAGTTTCAAAGTAGGAGGACCGTTGCAGTAGTTTACTACACATTTGTTTTGATAAATAAATCTTAATTTCAAATTCCAAATATGATTTGATATGTATAAAAGATATGATTATATATATATTATTTTAAAATAATTGAAAAGGAATCCGGTTGTTTAGCTCTTAAGTTCCTATAAATTTGAAACTGAAATTATTGCAATAAATGGAATCTTGACTATATTAATAATTGAAAACTTCTAAAAGGAAAATAAGAAATTTGATGTTAAAATGATTAATGAAATAGATAAGAAACTGAAATTTTGAAACTATAAATAAAAAGGAAATGAAAATAAGAGATGGTAACTATTGAACATTCGTTAACTAAATATATAAGAGAAACTTGGGTAATATTCAATTGCATTCTTAAGACATATATATAACTTACCAAAATGTTAAAAGTTGAAATGTTAATGGGAATATGCAATAGAATATTATACAAGTAAAACTTGAATTTTTTTGAAAGTGTTTAATGGAATTACTTCTATAAATAAGAATTATAATGTTATAAATTGTTATAAACTGAAGTTAATAGTTTGAAACACTACTAATTAAATGTAATAAAAGTGAATAATGTAAGAAAATGATTATAAACTTTGGTTAACATTTTTAAGCTATTTATAATCAGATTGAATGGAAAAGGTGAACACTGTAAGTAAATAATTATAAACTTGAATTAATATTGAAGCCATTTAAAATTAAAATGAGTATTATATAAATTGAATGATTATAACTTCAAAGAACATTGGAAATGATTTTGAAATGGAGTTAATATTCAATAGTACTTTATATAAAAGAAATGAATGTGAGAAAAAAAGAAGAGAAATATCTATTAATGGTGAATTAAATTGTAAAGAAACTTACCTAATAATATATAATCCAATAATTGAAATAAAATAACTTATTTAAGCAATGAATGTAAGGTAATAAAATGAAAGGAAAATGACATTGTATGAATAAAGGAGAAATGAAATCTTGTAAGTAATAACGAATGTAAATTAATGAAAATAAACATTATATGAATGAGAAAATAAAAGTAAATGATGAAAAGAAAAAGGAAAATGAAAAAAAGAGGAAAATAAACTAAATTGTAAATATGAAGTAAACTGAAATAAGATGTATACAATACTTCAATAATGAATTCATTTATGATCCAAATAATTGGAATGGATATAACTTATGTAAGTAAAGAATGTAAATTAATAAAATAAGCCTTATATGAATGAATGAGAATTAAATCTTTGCAAGTAATGAACGTGAATTAAAGAAAATCATTGTATGAAACAAAATGAAAAATAAATGATGTGAAAAAGATCAATAGAGTAAACTTAAAAATGTGATGAATTCTTTGTTTGTTGGACTTATGGATTGGTTGGGAAAGGATACTTCTATTTTGTATAGAGATGTATGAATAATCTATAAAGTTTTATTTACGACTGTTGAGTGTATGGATTACTTCATAGTTTATTTATCATTTTATATGATTAGAGGTTTCTAAACCCGAACAAACCAATCGTTAGTTACTATGGATGAAAAATTGATATTTTGACTGTATGTGATGATTGTATGATTTGTTTGTAAGAAATTGTTGTTATGTGGTGTGGTTTTGTTGTTATTTGTTGAAACAATTTAAAATATTTCTCTTTTATATAATTATTAACCTCTTTTGGATTACATAAGTGAAATACAGGCTATGGAAGTAATTGCTACTGCTTTTGGTTTCATAAAAATAAGCGTTGTTTGCTCGACAATTAGGTACGTTCTCGGATTACGGTTTTCTAGCGGTATTATATTATTTTTTCCCGTGGTTTGGGATATATTATTTTGAAATATGATATATATATTGTTATTATTGATATTATTATTTCTCCCAGACCTCTCCGTACAAAGGAGACTCTGTCGAAATTTTCCGTGAAATTTTGGATTTAGAAAATATTGTGAAATGTTTTTCAAACTTTTTTTAACTTAAATATAAAGGATTTAATTGTTATAAATTGATATATTTTATTTAAATTATTTAATTATGTAAATTAATTATTTATAAATTTAATATTTTGAATAATATATATTAATTTCTTAATTCCTTCTTTTTCCTTTTTGAGGACGAAAAGTTTTGAGTGGGGGAGAGCGTAAAGACCCGTAATTTTCGATAAATTAAAAATGGTTAATTTAATGAGATTTTGTGATTTAATGTTGGAAGAAATAAAATTTTGTGATTAAATAATAAGAATGTAATTGGATTAAAATGTAATAGTATTAATTTAAGGTAATTTATAATTGCTTTGAATGAAATTCCAATTAATTGAAATGATTAAAAAGTTATAATTGGATATAGATTGTAAATAAATCATAATAAGGTGTGTATTAATTGATAATTGGATTTAAAAGAGTAATTGACAATTTAAATGTTGTATTAAGTAAATAGTATGTAATAAATTGTAATTAAATAAAATTTGTGTTGTGATAGTAATTATAACACTTATAGTGAATAATGAACTTATAAATGTGACTAAAAGTTAATGGTGACAATTATTATATGTTACCTATTTATTTAGTCTGTTAAATTAAATTTGAAATCAATTGCAATTAATTCACTAAATTAGTGCAGTTAGTGTAGATTAAATTGATAATTGTAGAATATTGATTCAATAAGATGTAACCCAATTTAAATCTTATTCATAATTTTACAATTGATTGAATAAAAAGAATTGAAAGCAAGTTGATCAATTTATTGGAATTTAAGCTATAATAAATGGATTTATTGCAATTAAATGTAATTAATTACTATGTTAATGAAAACTAAGATGATAATGGTAGAATGTTAGTGTAACAAGATATAAACAAAGGTTAACTATGTTTGTGGAGTAATAATTGATTGAATAAAAGACTGAAATCAAATTTAAAACAATTTATTGGAATTTAATTTTAATTAGTGGGATTTAATTACAGTTGAAATTGAACATTGTAATCAGTAAAATATTTAACACTGAATCGACATGTAAATTTGTTTTGAATTATTATAAATGTCTAAGTGATCAAAAATGATGAAATTTGTTGATTACCAAATTTTAATGGAAAAAGTGATTTAATTAATTTGATATTAATTTATTTAATTAATGTGAAAATAGCCATTTTGGCCACTGTCTCGAATTTCGATGAAACCAGTTTCATCGAATCCGTAACGGTGAATTATTGTAGGATTTCAAGTTTCGTAGCGATCAGACTTGTCGTTTGATCATACGGGCTTGAAACACACAGAAATCAATTTAATTAAATTCAATTGAAATCAATTTGAAATAAGCTGATTTTAAGCTAACTTCTTCAAACGATGGAATTAGTACTTGAAACTGTTCCATTGAGTCTAAAATTATCAAAAACATCTATTTTGATATATGGGATGACCCACTTCCGTTCTGGAGATAGAACGAGCTTTTGGGTCGTGGTTTTCGTTTTAGTCCAAATCAAATCTAGTCCATTCATTTCTATTTCTGATCTACCTATATATATCCTGTCATAAACCCTAGCTATTTCTTATTCCTCTATTCTGTATGTGCATTTCCTATCTATCTCCTTCTTTTCAATGGCAGAAACAAAATCAAACTTGCAAACCCCAATTCAATTTCAAATCAATTTCAAAATTTGAATTCCACAAAACCATATCGGATTATATATCGATTCGAAGCTCTCGACGAGCACAATCCATTGCTACTGTTTGTTTTTCGATTCGAGTCTTCGTATTGCCAGAATTCATCGAAGGAGTCTAGACCGTCCATTTCTAGGGTTCAGATCCAGCGGTGGATCTTCGTCGTTGCGTTGATCAGATGGTATGGACCTGTAGAGGGAGTTGAGCAGGCCCTAAAGGTGGCCTTCGTTCATCGTGATATGGTCGGAGTTTGCCAATCTCGGCGTTTCTTTCAGGCGGCGGCGGTTTGGCTCGGAGGAGCCGGAGGTGGCGGCTGCTTGGGCGAGGGTGCGGCTTGGCGAGGGCAGGCCGATGGCGTTGCCTGATCGAGGTGGCGTCGCTTCTGGTGGCTGTGGTGAATGCTTGAAGTACGGCGGCTGAATGTTAGGGCTCATACGAGTGAACGATGCAATTAGGGTTTTGCAAGGTGAATATAATTACTATTCTGCCCTTGTATTTGTTTTAAATTTAATTTAAATATTTGAACGTTATAACAACCATAACTTTTCCGTACGTGCTCGGATTTGGACGTGGTTTGTTTCGTTGGGATCGTATCGAAATTTTGGAGATTTTGACGCTGGTTTGGATGAATTCTGAGACTGTTCAAGTTTGGAGCTTATTTTGGATTTCAAATCGATTTGAATCCAAAGGTGAGTGTTTTGACCCACTCACAATTACTAAATTATCTTATGTTAGTTAAATTGAATTTATGATTTGAAATTGATTGGTTGATGTTGGGTATATTTAAATTGTCATTCTAGTTAAATTTAACTTTTATTGCATTTAATCATCGGTTAATTTAATATAATTTAAATTTTCAATTTAATCCCTGTTATTGATGATCGGTCATCTATTGATGTTTATTGATTGATGTGGATAATGATTGTGATGGATGTTTGATTGTTGACATTAGAGGACTGGATGTTGTATTTTATTTTGTTATAACAGTGCAAGTTCCCTATGGGTTGAAATGATACATACCCGAACGATCTATAGATTAGAGAAAAATCGTTATGGGTTGAAATGATAGACTCGAGCGATTTATGGATTTTTATAAAATTCGGGATTGCGGTTTGAAATGATATATAACCGTAAAATTTTGAATTGCGGATTGAAATGATAAATATCCGTACCACTTGACCATAGGATAGAAAATTATATATGGACACCGGATTGGTTAAATTGAATGATTTTTAATTCTTAAAATTCTGAATTCAGTTAACTGGCATTTTGAAATCAAAATTAATTTATATAAACTGAATTATTTTCGATAATCCAAGCGTTAATGCGGAAATTGGAATTGATTTGATGAATTGTTCAAAAGATTTAAATTGTAATTTAAATGTTGAAGTGTCAAATATAAATGAATTTATCGAAATTGAGTTATTGTAAATGTTTGGATATAATTTTGAAATCTATTTTAATCAATTTAAACTAATTCAACTTATTTTAATCTATTATAACATATTTAATCCAATTTAATCTAATTTACCCATTTTAAACTAATTAAATTTATTTAATCTATTTTAAATCTATTTATTTTAATTTAAATCTATTTGATCTATTTTAAATTTATTTAATCTGTTTAAACCTATATAACATAATTTAAATCTATTCAACCTATATTTAATCTATTTAAATCACTTTAAATCAAATAAAATCTATTTAAGTCTATGTTTAATCTATTAAAATCATAAAATCAAATTTAAATCTTTTTAAACTATTTTTACCACTTAAACTATTTTAATCTATTCAAACTATTTTAAACTATTAAAACTATTCATGACTATCTAAACTATTTTCTAAATGTCAGACTGTGTAAAGTTGAAGTGTTTATATTTGAATCCTTAATGATGATACAACCTAAGTTGGATTTGAAATTGATACCTTTTTGTGAAATGACATATTTGAGTAAATGTGATGACTTTGGAACGAGGATTTAATTAACCTATCTTATCGATAAATTCAAAAGTGAATATGATTTGAAAGTGAATATGATCTTTGAAATTGAATATAGCTTTGAAAGTGAATATGATTTCGGAAGGGATATGAGTTGAAATCGAATATGATATTTTGATATAAATTGTGAATTGACTTTTCGAAATATAAAAGAACCATCCGGTGTGTAATAAGCGTTTGGTTGTTAAAGAGACCGAGATCAGATATTGTCATACTCTCTGCTAATACCGAAAACCACTTTAACAACTATGTATGTGGTGGAGATTCCAGAAATGAAGTAGGATGGTTTGGCGAACGATTTCTGTATGAGGTATTTACGTGACCCTGACTCTCGTGGGTCAGCTTAGATGTGACTAAAACAGGAGCTATACCTAGGCCAAGTGAGGTCATTCCTCCGATCGGACATGCTTCTTCGATACCATATTATGAATTTGTGATGATTTGGTGGCCACCCCTTGATTTTGATTATGGGAGTGTGTTCCGAGGTGGGCGGTAGTAGCTGCTATGCGTTACCACCATCCCGGTTCTGCAATTGGTAAATCTACCCTGGCATTGCCTCGAATGCCGTGTTCACATGCCCTAGAGCGCCTTCTACGAGTTTGTTTTTTACCGTACCTATGGGGTGTCCTTTGGGTAAACCACCGGTTTGGTGGAGCCTACAACATTGTATAGACTACGGGAATATATAAAATGTGTTAAAGGGGATATGGGTAACGCCTTAATTCTATTTTAATACTTTACTTTATTGTAGACACTATTATAATAGTGTGTTGTACTACATAGTAGATAGTTTAACGGATCCTTAGGAGATGGAAATCAACATCTCTTAAGTTACTACACTCACGTTAGACACTGGATAGGAGATGTCAAACCCCGTAAACACCTCTGATGCCGTTACACTCATATTTATTTATTGTTGATTTAACTTACATAAGATCTTTTAGTTCTGACTCGAGTGTTTTGTCTTTTCAATTCGCTCGGGTCAGTCTGAGATTTTCAGTTTATCGAAGACTGCTTTGTGGAGGACGAAGATGAAGATATAGTACTATTATTATCTGTTTTATTTATTCCGCTGCATCATGTTGTTCCGCTGCATTTATTTATTTGTTCCTATTTTTTGTAACTCTGATTTTGTGTTGTAAAAGAATAATCAAATGTATTTATAAAACAGCTTCATGTACTATTATGTGATTATTATATTTTATCATCCGCTGTGAAATTCTGTATTTGTTTTACTTCTTTCTCTTCTTTTCTTATTTACCCCATAACAATCTGCCCCTTTAATGGTTTGAGTCTGACGTGTGTGTCTTATCGTCGATTTAAACCGTTCAAAAAGGAAAGTCGTTACAGGTTGCATGATTTTTCTTATCCAAAGATAACAAAGGCTTCACGTGCTAATGATTGTATGAAATATCCATCGACTGTGTGTACCTAATTAAGTTTGTTTTTAGATTGACATATGTATAATTAGGTGACTCAACAAGGGTTGAGTAGTATGTAATGGTGTAATATGTATTGTAATATATCTTATATGAATAATAAAGGAACCCATTTTAAATATATGTGTGTGGGGGGGGAGGGGGGGTAGAGGATAACATTATATTAAAGATTCATAATCTTTAACATATTGTATTGTAAGATATCGACTTATGGAACAATGTATTTCTTATGGAAATACCCTCGCGATTTAAGTGCCGGACACATCGGGAATCACATATATTTACATTTACGTACGTATTTGTTCCTTAAGTCTATTTAGGGTTTTAATAACGCTCCACCTTTAGTTTAAACATTTATATAAAATAAGTTTTATTATTATATAACTTTTATATTTTAATTGACTTATATGATTATCTTATGTATAACATTGTATTAATTAAATCATATTTAATTAATTTTAATAAATTAATACTTTAATTAATTGTATATTATTCAATCTTAACCTATTATTGAATATTTATATACTATAACCTTTACAGTGATACACATATTATATGTATTTTGATTTATTAATTAAATTTTAATTAATTTATTTCAATTCTATTAATTTCGAAAATTATTTTATATACATACATGTATACTTATATTGTCTCAAACGTTTCAATACAACATCACATATATCACTATATATTATACATGCATATATATATATATATTATTTAATTAATCTAATTCTTTTATTAATCTTATTAACAAAATTAATTTTGAAATTAACATATATTATTTTCAAACACTTTGAAGATTTTCTCTATGTTATAACTTTTATAATATATGTGTGGTATTTTAAATTTAACTTTTAAATTTAACTTTTAAATTTAAAAGCAATATTTTTTGATTTTTTAAAACGATTTTGAAAATTAGCTCAATGCCCAAATCAAATTGGGTCTTTTCTATTAGGGGAAATCTTTAGGCTCATATATCTATTCGGGCCAGGTTCGTAACTAGGTATGGAAGAGTACTTGATTGCACAAACCATATCCTTCAGCACTATCATTCTAAACACCCTAATATTTGGATTGTAAGCTTAATTAGTTGGCCCTAACATGATGAATTTAGACCGCATAGGCCATTGGACTCCAATACCATTATTGGAACTAGCCAGCCTATAATGAGGTAATCCGATAAATTTCAATTTGTTTTACCTTTTTGGATTTTCATTGGGACTATGTAATCTAAATTTATTTAGAACTTTTCTAGATTTTATTTTAGATAAAACCAATATTTTATTCAATTAATAAATAATGTTTTATTTAATATAGTTAGAATTTTATATATATATATATATATGTGTGTGTGTGTGTGTGTGTGTGTGTGTTTGTGCGTATGTGTGTGTGTGTGTCATATACTCATATGTGTGTATATGCAAGTTTAACATAGTAACGTGTATGTGGTTTGATATACCCCTGCATAAATGCCGAGATTTATACCACAACGAATATGTTAGCCCCACTTGTATGCAAGTATGTTGTCTAAATGTATGTGTGTTTATATACTATACTATAAATAACATATTTATATAATTGTATATATATTATAATGTAATATTTATAATAATAAGATTTCAATAATACACTTGTTTTAAATATGTATGTGTATAACTAAATTGTAAAATATTTTAAATATTAATATACAAAATAGATTTGAATAAACGTGTAAAATTATATATGTATATATATTTCGAAAATAATTCTTTTATTAGTTATAATTTAAAATCATGCATATATATATATATAAACTTGTAGTTATATTATCATATATATATATACAAGTATGGTGGCACGTCCGTTGGACGTGTGCAAAGAAGGAAGTGACGTATTTTGTCTTTGTTACAATTATAATATTATGAGAGATTATAGTAATGTTTTCGTTAATTACGTGCACAAGAGGGACTAGCAATAAAAATACCGTTGTACGATTTTTTGGATCTTACAAAATGACTTTGACGTGTAAGTAATGTTGCATTTTTATGCATGTACATGCACATATCAACCATTTATCAAAACGTAAATGAGACTACGTTATTTTAGAAAATGATTAAATATGTAAAGAAAGTAATCAACTATTACTCAAGTGGGTATAGCTAAATTGGTACACAAATTAACTATATTTTTTAACCTTTAATAGTCAAATACAATCCTATCTGATGAATGTTAATGTAACGACCCGTATTTTTACGGATCGAAACATCGTAAGACTATTGTCATTAGGTCATAATGTTGTTAAGTCGTCTAGGGTTTAAGTCGTTCGAAGCTTAAGTCGAGTAGAATTAGATCGAGAATGACTTAAGAGAATGGAGCGACTTAAGAGAATTGACCGACTTAAGGTAATAGGCGACTTATAGAAACTGGCGACCTAAGGAGTTTGGGATAGGTCGTATAGGAGATAGGTCGTGGGATAAGCTTAGGTCGTGAGGTAGGATAGGTCGAGTGAACGACCTAAGTATTGGAGCGACCTATAGGAAAGGCAGCAACCTAAGAGAGTTAACGACCTAGCAGTTAGGTCGCATAGTGGTTTAGGTCGTGTGTTAGTTTGGAGCGACTTATAGGATGTTAGCGACCTAAGGGAGATGCGAGCTAAGGAGTATACACCTAGTGGAGTGGAGCGACTTAGTAGTAAGGTCGTTGGACGACTTAAGGAGTTAAGTCGTATCCTGGCTAAGTTAGTAAGGTCGCAGGTTTGTTAGGTCGAAGACGACCTAAGATTAGTTAGGTCGCGTCTTAGTTAAGTCGTAGGTCATAACTCTGTTGAAGTGGTTAGGTCGCGAGGAAGTATCTGCGTTAGGTCGCTGGGTTTTGCTTGAGTGTTAGGTCGTGAGCGACCTAGGAGTTGAGTTGTTAAGTCGTATCTTGTTGAGTCCTGATTCGCGCGCGCGTGTGCTATGGCTTAAGTCGTAGGTCGGAGGAACTGTTAGGTCGTAAGTCGTAGTGGCTTTGGTTGTTAAGTCGGAGGTTGGTAGGTCGTGGGTTCTTAGGTCATGGACGACCTAATTCCGAGTGAACGACTTAAGGAGAATTTCAGCTATAAATACTCGTCCATTTCCTCACTTTTTGGGATCCGGATTTTGAAGCGACGAAGTGCTGCCATTTTGAGAGCTCGACTTCTACACTTCTTCACTTCTTTTCTCCACTCTAATCTAGTGATTCCATCCATCCAAGTTGAAGATCAAATTGAAGATTCAAGAGTTTGGATTGAAGATCTACATCCATTGAAGTGAGATTTCATCGTTTGAAGCGGATTGGTGATAGATCAAGTTAGATCCTTCGTTGTCCAGATCTGAAGTGGGTTTCTTTTTGAGGTGTTTAGGTGATTTGGTGAGTGGTGATTATCTCTCACACGGATCCAAAGGAGTATATCGGATCGTTGGCTTGATTTTGTGTTAAAGTAGTGATTTTCATGCATCTTTGTAAACTTAAGTATAGATCCATATAGATCCATTGTTTATGATGATTTGACAGCCATTTTACTAAGTGTTAACCTATGCAAGTTCATTCATCAAGATTATAGAGACATTGCTCATGTTTTCATGCTTGTTAGACTTTGGACTCTTTATTTACGAAATTGCCATTATTGTTATAATTGTCTATTTAGATCCTATTTGAATGCTTGATTACTTGGATTAAGGTTTGACTTGATTGACTGCTATGAATTAGATGATTGATGATTTGATTTAGACAAGTTGGTCGAAGATGATTCAAAAGCTAAGAGAAAGGCTCTTGAATTGGGAAAGCTGCTCGTGGCATATGTAGCGGATGATGAAGCTCTTATGCATAGATTCGATGATGATGATGTTGAGATGAAGCTTTGCGAGGATGTGATGAAGCGAGGCATGATATGAGATAGTCTTGGTCTAATCCAGACGGGATCATTCCAAGCATGTTGATAACTCGGTGAAATGGTTCGAGTTAAAGGATAATGGTTTGCTCGAGAGGCGCTTGAGCTAGTATGGAAATAGTCGTCGAGGAGGATGACTAGAAGGCTGAGATTTCATCGTTGTTGAAGGTTCTAGCATGCTCAAAGCAAGAGTACGTTGGGCAGATTTGATAGTCCCTGAAGGCTAATGATTGATAGTCAAGTACTCTGGGCAGATTCGATAGTCCTAGGCACGGGTCACGACGACGTGCGGGAGTAATGTCTAGAACTGGGATTTTCCATTAGCCCTTGACAGACGGCTGAAAGAATGTGCCGGTCATTCAACTAACGGTGATATTGAGGCAATGATAACAGTGATAGCCAGAGTCATGGATGTTTGGTTGTATCGTCATTCGGTCTCAAGAGCGGTATTTTCTGGGTGCTTATCTGATCTTGGTTTAGGCCTTGGGGGTTTGTACTTGGAAAACATCGCCCTTGACTCGAGTGGTAATTGCTTTACTTTAAATTGTATGCTCTGTTATGTTTGCTTCTGCTTAGTGTGTCTGGGGGCTATCACTGTAGAAAGAGGTGGAGTGGGAGGGTTGTATTCCTATTCCTTTTCCTTTATGCTCTTTTGGTATGTTGTTAGTTAACCGCTCACTAAGACTGTTGTCTGACTCAAGGCTTTATGTTTTAACTCTTATTTCCTTGGGCTGTTCGTCCATTTTGGGACGAGCAGACTAGGTAGCAGGTGACAGGTGCTGTTCTTGCTTCCAACGATGCTGATGACGAAGACGAGCTGGAGGCTTGCATATTATTTTCTTACTATATGTACTGGATGTTCCGCTGCTTTGTATAATTCTCTGAGTGATATGTAGTGAGGCTTGTTGTATTGACTATTCAGATGTTGTACTCAACTATTATGAAGTTTTATTGATGACATTCTATTTCTGTGAGGCTTCACTATATATATATTCTATTGTATTTTGTCCATGCGCTGTGAGTAATACGATAGATTCTGCTGTTTTAATTTACCCTGACAATCGTCCATGGTCGCTTGGCACACTTTACAGCGCACTTTCTCTAGGTTCAGTGCAAGGGTCATGGGCGGTCGTCACATTTGGTATCAGAGCATTGGTTAATCGATTTTACCCAACGCTCGCTGACGTAACTACGTATGAGAGACGTAATTGTATTTTGATGGATGATTACTATATATAATATAGTAGCTTAGTAGAGTTTGAGTCCTTTATGCAGTTGTTTCTCTAGGTGTGCTAATCATTCCTTTTTATAGATATTGAGAATGAGTCGAAGAGGGAGACCAGCTGCTAGGGAAAGTCGTGCTACTGAGGGGGCGGCTGATTATGCTGCTATGTTCGAAGCTATGATGACTTCGATCATGAGAAGGATGCCAGCTCCAGGGCCATCGGTGGATGTTGGAGTTCAAGTTCAAACTCCAAAGCCGGTGGACTTTGCTAAGTTGTGTAAGGATTATACTGCTCTTGGAGGAAAGGTTTTCTTGGGAACAGAATCAACTATTGAAGTCCAGAGGTGGATAGATGTTTGTAGAAGGATCTTTGGTGATTTGGGAATTAAGGATGCAACTAAGAGGAAGTTAGCATCAAGACAGCTTCAAGGGAGAGCTTCTGATTGGTGGAACTCTATCACCATTGATACTCCGGAGGAAGAGATTACTTGGGTGCAATTCCAAGCCAGATTTGAAGCTAAGTTCATTTCTACAGCCCATAAGTCTGTTCTGTTCAAGAAGTTTGTGGAGCTCAAGCAAGGAGGAAGACCAGTTCTTGAGTATGTTTCTGAGTTTGAAGCTTTGTCCAAGTATGCCCAGTCGTATATTGAATCTTCGTATCAGAAGAACGAGAAGTTTGTGACAGGCTTGGACAGTTATCTTGGGAGGCAGTTGGTGGATCATTTGGACGATTCATTTGAGAAGCTTGTGGAGAAGGCTCTTAGGCACGAGAATCTGTTTCCTAAGGAAGGATCTGTTGTTGCTGTGACCAGGGAAGAGTCTAAGCCCCAGCAGGGTGGAAACAAGAAGAGGAAGCAGCAACAGCAGAAGGGTAAGGATGGCCAGAAGAAGCCGAAAGGCGAGGTGACCTGCTACAATTGTCAGCAGAAGGGCCATTTCTCTAGGGATTGTAAGAATCCGAAGGTACCGATAAAGTGTCACAACTGTGACAAGCCAGGGCATATTAGGAAGAATTGTCCGGAACCGAGGAAGGACAAGCAGATTGTGCAAGCTTATGCTTTGGGGGTTGTTCCATCATCTTCTAAAGCTCCTACCGCTGAAGAGAAAGGAAAGAGTGTGGTGGTTCAAGGTACTCTTTTCCTATGTGGTGTTCCAGTTAGAGTGTTGTTTGATACTGGGGCGTCGCATTCGTTTGTTTGTAGCGAACTTGTAGGCCGGTTGGGTTTAGAATCGGATATTGTTGATAGGCCATTGGTTGTGACTAATCCATTTGGGGGTTCGTCTTGTTTGTGTATGTTATGCCGTGGTCTGATTGTATCGAGTCATGATTGCTCTTTTGTTTGTGATTGCTTTCTTCTGAACTTTGCGGGGTTCAGAATTATTTTGGGTATGGACTGGCTTAGGAAGTATGCGGCAAAGGTTGATTGTGAGAGGTTGGAGGTGATAGTCGAGAATGTGGAGGGGCGAAAGATTGTGATACGATGTAAGCATGAAGAAGGCGTCTTCATGAGCTTCATGTATTCGCTGGTTGTTCCACGGGATGGACTGTCATCGTTGCCAATCGTTAATGGATTCGAGGATGTCTTTGACGAGGTCAAAGGGTTACCGCCGCATAGAGAGATCGAGTTTCGTATAGATCTAGTTGAAGGAGCCAGACCTGTTGTGATGCCTCTTAGGCGGATGGCGCCTAAGGAACATCAGGAGTTGAGGGTGCAGGTTGATGATCTTTTGCAGAAAGGATTCATTCGGCGTAGTGTGTCCGAATGGGGTGCACCAGTTGTGTTTGCAACCAAAGCGGATGGATCGTTGAGGTTGTGCATGGATTATCGTGAGCTGAATAAGGTGATTAAGAAGAACAAGTATCCATTGCCGAGAATAGATGACTTGTTTGATCAGCTTCACGAAGCTAAGGTGTTTTCTCAGATGGATTTGGCAACGGGATTTCACCAGTTGAGAGTGGCTAAGGATAGTGTGCCGAAGACTGCTTTTAGGACACCATCCGGTTTCTTTGAGTGGCTGGTAATGCCATTTGGATTGACTAACGCGCCAGCATATTTTGTGGATCTTATGAATAGAGTGTTCAGAGATCAGTTGAGTAAGTTCGTGCTAGTGTTCGTGGATGATATTTTGATTTATTCCAGAACTGAAGAAGAGCACAAGACGCACTTGCGTATTGTTTTGGAAATCTTACGGAAACATCAGCTGAAGGCTAAGTTTTCGAAGTGTTACTTCTGGAAGAGTGAAGTGAGGTTCTTAGGCCATGTTATCTCTGGAAATGGAATAGCGGTTGATCCCGCTAAGGTGGCAGCAATCCAGGATTGGGTTAGACCTAAGAATGCATCTGATGTGAGAAGTTTTCTTGGATTAGTAGGATATTATCGATGGTTTATCAAAGACTTCTCCAAGGTGGCTGCACCATTGATAGGATTGACGAAAAAGAACCAAGTATTCAGATGGGATGCTAAGTGTGAGCAAGCTTTCGGAATCCTGAAAGAGCGATTGACAAGTGCTCCTGTTTTGACTATTCCAAGTGGGAATGATGAGATGGTGGTTTACACCGACGCATGTGGTACTGGACTTGGAGCAGTGCTGATGCAGAAGGATAAAGTTGTTGCGTATGCTAGTCGACAACTGAAGCCGCACGAAAGGAATTACCCGACTCATGATTTGGAGTTAGCGGCGATTGTTTTTGCTCTGAAGATGTGGAGACATTATCTATTGGGAGTTCGATTCGAGTTGTTTACAGATCATAAGTCGTTGAAGTATCTTTTCTCCCAAAAGGATTTGAATCTTCGGCAGCAACGTTGGCTAGAGTTTTTGGCATCATATGATTTTGGTATAGCTTATACTCCGGGAAAAGGTAACGTAGTGGCAGATGCGTTAAGTCGAAGACATGCAGGATTGGGAGCCATGTTTTCAAAATGGAAGAATCTCGAGTATTTAGCTGGGTTTGACTTCAGGCCTAGATGTGAATTAAAACCTGAGATGTTGGCAAACTTATCGATAAGACCGACTCTTGTGGAAAGGATTGGCGAGAGTCAAAAGCGAGATGATAAGCTTGTCAATATTATCCATGATTTGGAATCTGGATTGGATCCAGAAAAGGATAAGGGATTCGAGGTCGATCGAGAAGGTTGGCTTCGGAAGCAAGGACGACTAGTTGTTCCCGATATAGATGAATTGAGGAGTGAAGTTCTGAAGGAAAGTCATCACTCGAAGTTGACAATTCATCCAGGAGGAAACAAGATGTATCGGGATATGAAGAGAACCTATTACTGGGAAGGCATGAAGAAGGATGTTGGAAATTTTATTTCCAAGTGCATGAACTGCCAGTTGGTAAAAGCTGAACAGAAGAAGCCAAGTGGATTGCTTCAGCCATTAGAAGTTCCTACATGGAAGTGGGAACAAATATCGATGGATTTTATTGATGGGTTACCTAGAACAAGAACGGGAAATGAAGGGATTTGGGTCATTGTAGATCGTTTGACTAAGAGTGCAAGATTCATTCCTGTTCGATCGACTAGGACTGCATCAAAGTTGGCCGAGTTGCATGTTAAGTGGATTGTTCGATTCCATGGTATTCCGAAGAGTATAGTGAGCGATCGAGATCCATTGTTCACTAGTGGATTTTGGAAGAGCTTCCAGGAAGTTTTGGGAACCGAGTTGTGTTTGAGTACAGCTTATCACCCTCAAACAGATGGTCAGACCGAGAGAGTCAACCGAGTTTTGGAAGATCTTCTCAGAGCTTGTGTTTTGGATTTCGGAGGATCATGGGAAGATCACCTTCATTTGGTGGAATTTTCATATAATAACAGTTACCAGTCAAGCATTGGTATGGCACCGTATGAGGAATTGTATGGAAGACCGTGTAACTCTCCGACATGTTGGTTAGAAACAGGAGAAAAGTTGATGCTTGGGCCAGAGATGATTCGTCAGACTTCGGATTGCATAGAGATCATTCGACAACGAATGAAGGCAGCCCAAGACCGTCAGAAAAGTTATGCTGATAAGCGTCGTAAGGATTTGGAGTTCGACATAGGTGATATGGTTTTTGTGAAGATTTCTCCACTGAAGAATGTTATTCGATTCGGGAAGAAAGGAAAATTGACTCCGAGATTTGTTGGACCATTCCCGATCATCGAGCGAATTGGAAAGCTCGCCTATAGATTGGAGTTACCAGAGAAGATGTTGAGTGTGCACAATGTTTTTCATGTATCGTATCTACGGAAGTATGTGCACGACTCGAATACAGTGGTTTCTGCTGATAGCTGTGAAGATTTTGAAGTTGATCCAGTCGATAAGAGACCTCGTAAGCCGCTTCTTGTTGTGGAAACCGACACGAAACAGCTTAGGAGGAAGGTAGTTAAGTTGCTCAAGATACAATGGAGTGATGATGATAACGACTGTACGTGGGAGGTGGAAGAGAGGATGAAGGCAGCTCATCCTGAACTCTTCAAGGTATGGCCCTAAGATGTCGTGTCATCTAACGACATTGTAACTTGTTCTAAGTTTTAGAATTCTGCATGCTAAGCTAGAATTGGATGCATGGTTTGTTGATTGCTGTGGATGGTAGGCATGCAGAATAACCTTTGTTTGCTCTTGTTTGTTTGGAATTTCGGGGGCGAAATTCCTAAGGGGGAGAGAATGTAACGACCTGTATTTTTACGGATCGAAACATCGTAAGACTATTGTCATTAGGTCGTAATGTTGTTAAGTCGTCTAGGGTTTAAGTCGTTCGAAGCTTAAGTCGAGTAGAATTAGATCGAGAGCGACTTAAGAGAATGGAGCGACTTAAGAGAATTGACCGACTTAAGGTAATAGTCGACTTATAGAAACTGGCGACCTAAGGAGTTTGGGATAGGTCCTATAGGAGATAGGTCATGGGATAAGCTTAGGTCGTGAGGTAGGATAGGTCGAGTGAACGACCTAAGTATTGGAGCGACCTATAGGAAAGGCAGCGACCTAAGAGAGTTAACGACCTAGCAGTTAGGTCGCATAGTGGTTTAGGTCGTGTGTTAGTTTGGAGCGACTTATAGGATGTTAGCGACCTAAGGGAGATGCGAGCTAAGGAGTATACGACCTAGTGGAGTGGAGCGACTTAGTAGTAAGGTCGTTAGACGACTTAAGGAGTTAAGTCGTATCCTGGCTAAGTTAGTAAGGTCGCAGGTTTGTTAGGTCGAAGACGACCTAAGATTAGTTAGGTCGCGTCTTAGTTAAGTCGTAGGTTGTAACTCTGTTGAAGTGGTTAGGTCGCGAGGAAGTATCTACGTTAGGTCGCTGGGTTTTGCCTTAGTGTTAGGTCGTGAGCGACCTAGGAGTTGAGTTGTTAAGTCGTATCTCGTTGAGTCCTGATTCGCGCGCGCGTGTGCTATGGCTTAAGTCGTAGGTCGGAGGAACTGTTAGGTCGTAAGTCGTAGTGGCTTTGGTTGTTAAGTCGGAGGTTGGTAGGTCGTGGGTTCTTAGGTCGTGGACGACCTAATTCCGAGTGAACGACTTAAGGAGAATTTCAGCTATAAATACTCTTCCATTTCCTCACTTTTTGGGATCCGGATTTTGAAGCGACGAAGTGCTGCCATTTTGAGAGCTCGACTTCTACACTTCTTCACTTCTTTTCTCCACTCTAATCTAGTGATTCCATCCATCCAAGTTGAAGATCAAATTGAAGATTCAAGAGTTTGGATTGAAGATCTACATCCATTGAAGTGAGATTTCATCGTTTGAAGCGGATTGGTGATAGATCAAGTTAGATCCTTCGCTGTCCAGATCTGAAGTGGGTTTCTTTTTGAGGTGTTTAGGTGATTTGGTGAGTGGTGATTATCTCTCACACGGATCCAAAGGAGTATATCGGATCGTTGGCTTGATTTTGTGTTAAAGTAGTGATTTTCATGCATCTTTGTAAACTTAAGTATAGATCCATATAGATCCATTGTTTATGATGATTTGACAGCCATTTTACTAAGTGTTAACCTATGCAAGTTCATTCATCAAGATTATAGAGACATTGCTCATGTTTTCATGCTTGTTAGACTTTGGACTCTTTATTTACGAAATTACCATTATTGTTATAATTGTCTATTTAGATCCTATTTGAATGCTTGATTACTTGGATTAATGTTTGACTTGATTGATTGCTATGAATTAGATGATTGATGATTTGATTTAGACAAGTTGGTCGAAGATGATTCAAAAGCTAAGAGAAAGGCTCTTGAATTGGGAAAGCTGCTCGTGGCATATGTAGCGGATGATGAAGCTCTTATGCATAGATTCGATGATGATGATGTTGAGATGAAGCTTTGCGAGGATGTGATGAAGCGAGGCATGATATGAGATAGTCTTGGTCTAATCCAGACGGGATCATTCCAAGCATGTTGATAACTCGGTGAAATGGTTCGAGTTAAAGGATAATGGTTTGCTCGAGAGGCGCTTGAGCTAGTATGGAAATAGTCGTCGAGGAGGATGACTAGAAGGCTGAGATTTCATCGTTGTTGAAGGTTCTAGCATGCTCAAAGCAAGAGTACGTTGGGCAGATTCGATAGTCCCTGAAGGCTAATGATTGATAGTCAAGTACTCTGGGCAGATTCGATAGTCCTAGGCACGGGTCACGACGACGTGCGGGAGTAATATCTAGAACCGGGGTTTTCCATTAGCCCTTGACGGACGGCTGAAAGAATGTGCCGGTCATTCAACTAACGGTGATATTGAGGCAATGATAACAGTGATAGCCAGAGTCATGGATGTTTAGTTGTATCGTCATTCGGTCTCAAGAGCGGTATTTTCTGGGTGCTTATCTGATCTTGGTTTAGGCCTTGGGGGTTTGTACTTGGAAAACATCGCCCTTGACTCGAGTGATAATTGCTTTACTTTAAATTGTATACTCTATTATGTTTGCTTCTGCTTAGTGTGTCTGGGGGCTATCACTGTAGAAAGAGGTGGAGTGGGAGGGTTGTATTCCTATTCCTTTTCCTTTATGCTCTTTTGGTATGTTGTTAGTTAATTTATTGCTCACTAAGACTGTTGTCTGACTCAAGGCTTTATGTTTTAACTCTTATTGCCTTGGGCTGTTCGTCCATTTTGGGACGGGCAGACTAGGTAGCAGGTGACAGGTGTTGTTCTTGCTTCCAACGATGCTGATGACGAAGACGAGCTGGAGGCTTGCATATTATTTTCTTACTATATGTACTGGATGTTCCGCTGCTTTGTATAATTCTCTGAGTGATATGTAATGAGGCTTATTGTATTGACTATTCAGATGTTGTACTCAACTATTATAAAGTTTTATTGATGACATTCTATTTCTGTGAGGCTTCACTATATATATATATTCTATTGTATTTTGTCCATGCGCTGTGAGTAATACGATAGATTCTGCTATTTTAATTTACCCTGACAATCGTCCATGGTCGCCTGGCACACTTTACACCGCACTTTCTCTAGGTTCAGTGCAAGGGTCATGGGTGGTCGTCACAGTTAAACTGCATAATTTGTACTTAAAAGCTCACTTATGTGCTTACATAGTTATTTATTGATTTATTTTAGATAAGTGCTATAATTTCTGAAAGCTAGGGCATGGGATGATGTAGGAGGATTGGAAGTCAAATTGAACTTAATCTTAACTCTTTCTCTTCCCTTTATTCCGCTTCATATCCAAAATGGACTGCAGGTTTCAAATCTTGTAGTTTTTAACTTTTAAAATTTTGAAGGTCATATCCAAAATGGGCTGTAGGTTTCAAATCTTGTAGTTTTTAACTTTTAAAATTTTGAAGGTGTAATCAACTATTATTTTAAGATAAAAGGAACAAAATTTAAAAGCATTTAGTTTTATTTATTTCATAGATATTCAAGTGCAAATAGAAATTTCATCAGCTAAATTACAAATAAAATGTAATGGACTCAAGAAGATTTTAGATGCACCAAAGATGTGCAACTTAACGTTTCCAAGAAAATTCTGAGAATTCCTACTAAATTGAAGACGTAAGATTTAAATATAAAGTTTTTTATTTTGTCTTTATTTTCCAAATTTAACATATTCGAATATCATAACACTGAAAAAAGAAACAATAATACTACCGCATGTTAATTTTCACTAACTTCATTAGTACCGCTCAGCAATAGAAAAAAAAATATACACAATCATATGAGCATAGTACTGCAATATCAATCAACCTCCAATGATTAAAATAGGCTAAAGTATTTTAAAAAAACATAAATAAAAATGTCCATTGAAATATATCATCTTAATAGTCAAAGTACATGACATACTTTATCTTCTAACCATTTTTCTGGGTCTTCTCTGGCACCATCCTCTTCAGTTGGTTCACTTTTTGCATGCTAGTCTTCATCTGCTGTAAATAACTTATTGTCCTACACAACCAATTGATCCACTCAGGTGAAACATGCCTAAAGCTGAAATATTTGTTATTTGAATCAATTTTCAAGAATCTGAGCCTTCACTCCTTCTATTTTTCTTCTTCTTTGTCTTGTCACAGCCTCGTTTTCATCATTGTGATTTTCCATTTTTCTCAGGGAGAAATCAACCTGAGAATGACACTACCACTTCACAAAATTATGAAAAATAACATTATGATATAAGTACCTCAATTGCTTAATTAAGAAATAAAAGATGATATTGACTTTTCTAAAATAGATATGTTCCTTGTGACATTTGAATAACCAAATAAAAGTAGCTAGCTATTACAACCGAGAGAAGAAAAAGAACAATGCCAAATGTTTACAGTAAATAGAATAACCAAATGCAGCTACTTGAATAAGCAACTATAATGCATTAACGAAAAAAATATATAAATACTACGCATTAAGTGGCGAGCGATCATGGGCTGAGGCAAACACAAAAAAATTTCAATTCCTTCTTACCACACGTCCAACGGACGTGCCATCATCCTTATGTATTTAAAACAGACACGAACGGTAAGCCAACTAACTGTTTCATATACTGACTGCCTGATTGGTTGGGTATAGGAAAGCCATGGTTGCAGGTTGGGTATAGTAATGGGATTGGTCATACTAAATCCAATATTTGAAGAACCGTACAACAAAAGGAGCAAAAAGCCAAAAACAGCACTTATAAGTTTGAAAGTAAAAACACAATTGCAGATAAATATTAAGAATTGGTAAGGCTCAAAGATCCCTAATGAAGTAAATTTAGTGCAATTCACCTTGAATTGCGCATGTTCATTCTTCAAAGTTTCTTGAAGAATAACTATGCTGCTTGATTCAGATTCATTTGAAGAACTTGAATTGAGTTTACTCTCTGCAATCTGATGCAACTTATTGTGTATCTCGGTAAATAGCAGTTCAGCTATTTTCGCAACCTATTGTAATCAAGGTATAGCATTTTATTAGAAGGAGAATAATAAAATGCGTTTGATGACTAATTAAGTATGCAATAAACCTCATCAACATCTTTCTGAGTCCAGTCTTGATATTGATAATTAAAGTCCAGTTTTGAAGGTGGCAGATATACTGAGTGAACATTAATAGATGCATGCCGGAAGCAAGCAACTATTCTTCAAAATCTAATTAAGTATTTAAAGAACGACAGTTAGTATATACACGCTCATACAGATTGATAAGTGATAACATTAATATGTGCATTACGTGGAGTTTTAATTAAGTGAATGTAGACTTTTGTTTATGTTAACTACCCATGCTAGCAATGTAGAAGTTAAACCTCTACCATTGCAGCAAATGTAAGAAGTCATGAGGACAATTGGAATTTATTCAAAATTTCCAACAGATTTAATCATCAAGTAGAAATTATACTACTTGCAGAAAATGAAATCGATAATATAGGATGTCCAGAAACAGTAACTTCAAGGAAATGAAGGATGAACATACAAATTACATATCTATTTTTAACCAAAATAAGTACCTATAAATCTATACATGATATATTTTTAACTTCAGTCTCATGAAACACCTTGCATTTTCGAAATCATTCATTAGTCACTTTATATTTGCAACCCAAGCGTATACAAAATTCAGTGTTCACAAACCATATAAATGTAATTCTGTTTTTACAACACCCTGTATGTGTTTAAAACAACATACGTGAACCTATATATTCTCAAAAACTTACTTGTACGAAATTGATACTTTTAAAAACTATCATATATTCAAAGCTTATAGATGTTAGAAAATTATAAGTTTGAAGCCATATATATAAGGTCCGTATATTTGAAAACTATTGTATATATATTCAAAACTTTGCATTTTCAAAAACTTAGTACATTTGAAATCGCAGATAAGACCCATATGTCTCATATGTTTTAAACTTTGAACAGTCATCTAAATTCATGCATATAAGAAACTGTATCCATTTAAAACTTCTTATATACTTAGGACTTGCATTATGCAACACTGACATGTATTCCAAATATACAGAACATTATATTTTAGGAACCCAATTCTATATATTTAAAGCTTTTAGCTTTTGAGACTCAGTGTATACAAAACTGCAGGTGTACACATCATACATAAACCAAAATAGGAGTAAACTACTTTTTTCTCTAACAGTGGTTTGTTTTAGGCTAGTTGAATATTTTTTACAATTCAGAGATGCTATTGTAATCACAAAAGTGAATATTTTACCTTGAATGGTGGTTGAATTGCCATATTTGATATTTCATCCAACCTTTTCCTCAACTTGAACCAATTCATACAAACATCTCTGACATTCCATCAACTGCCACAATTGGACTGAATACCTAAAAATATTCAAAAAAAAAATCCATAAAGCTAATGAAAATGAAAATAAAAATTGAGCTTTAGTGAAACCGTATAATTTCAGATCGGTAGTTACCTTCTAAGTACAACTGCAGTCGTTTTCTTTGTCGAATTCTACAAACCTTGGAAGTCGTTTGGTAGGCTTCTTCTCAGATCCGACTTCAGTTGGGGAGTAACTATCAACATACACTGAAAATAAAAAGCATATTAATTATAATGGTTGATAATTAATAACAGCGGTACAAAATCATCGAACCCTTTTTTTGATTACTCAACTTGAATCCGTTTATTCTCAGGCGACGAAGTGATGTCGAAGGGAACTTTAGCAAATACAGAAGTCAGATCGCAAGGAACGGGGCAAAATAGAACCATTTTCGATCTCCTCATTTAAATTCTACGAACATCTTACTTCCCACTAATCCAGCTTTTCGACATAGGCTTGGGTTGAACAGTAATAGGGTCATCTATGTCAAGCGGATGCAAATAAACAACTGCAGCAGTTTTATAGGAAAGTATTCAGATATAAATGAACAACTGCATCGGTAGTTTTTCAATATCCTGACTAATTAACATGATCGCTTTTACCTAATACTGCTTCTATTTCATTCATCAGATGCGGCTGAGATATCAAAAGACAAACATCACATACGCAATCATGCATGATTGATGAAACTGGTCGAAAATAGAACCCAATTCATGGTCTAAAGTTGACAAATATTTGTGTTGTTTTACTGTTTTGAAAAATAGGTTTGGTTTCAGTATGAAAACATAATATTTGAAATATAAGAGGAAAAAAATTAAAAAAATTCAATCAAATTAAAATAATTCAGATGCAACATATCTACTTCCTTCATCAATATCAGTTTAATCATCCAACCATCAGGTGAGGTACAAATACTAATTTCTCATTTAATAAAGCAAAGTGCAATATCTACTACATTTCAGAAAAGCTAAATGTTCCATCAAGCAGTGAAACCTTACATGAGGAAGGGGGAAAAATAGAGGTTCATCGGCGGAGGAGAAAGTCTTCGTCTTCGTCGCTCTCGGCTTTTTAGGCGCCGGCGGACGCGTGAGTTGTGGGTTCAGCAGGTGATCTTCGGATGTCGGTGTGCTGCATCCTGAATCGTTGCCTGGTTTCGAAGACTTTGTTGCTGTCGGCTTCAAATTGGGTAAATGGAGTCCTAAAAGGAAAAAAGACGTTGGCAAATCGTCTTCTACCCTTAGCCGGCAATCGCAAAATAGATGAGGAAGCCGTGACAATAGCACGCAACTGCTTGAGTCGTAAGTCGCCGAGAGTTGATAGATGAGGTAATGAACGGTTTTCTGTCTTCGGATTCTTTAGGGTTAGGGGGAAGAAAAAGTTGAAGCGGGGTTGAAATGGAATATGGCAACTGCTTTGAGAACATGGTGGAAGGAAGAAAGACGGTAATAGCCTCATTTTATGCTAACTGTCGTGGGTGGTAGAGGACATTTTGGGTAATGCAAAAAAGGCTTCACTTTGACCGTTTGACCCAGGGTTTTGCATTATAGTATAGATATATCAATAATTAAAAATTGTGTAAATGTCATAATTGCTCTCGGCCAAGTTTTTTTAAATTTTGTTTTGGATTTTAAACATTTAAATAGGTATTTAATTTTTTATTCCTATATGGAAAAGTACTTAAATATTTTTTTAATTCCAAAAAAATCTATAATATACATTTATAAAATTTTATATTTATATTTTATATTATTTATAAATATACATATTAATTTATTAATTGTAAAAGCTAATTTTAAATTAAATAAAGTGTGTAAATATATTAATAAAATATATGGTTAAATTTTTTTTGAGAATATATATAAGTTAATAAATTTTTTATGAAATCAAAACATATTTTATATATTAACTTTCTGGTGTATTAATTTTAATTAAAGGAAATTAATTATAAAATTTTATTTTATTTTAAAAAAAAAATTCGTAAGCAATATGATGACAAACATATATAGTTTTTTTTATTTATGCACACATATATCTAACCATCCAAATGCGATATCATATCGATATGCAGATTTGTCATAATTGCTAACTAACATATACGTGATATAATAAATAAATTTAGCATTAAAATGTCAAAGATATACCTTTTGCCAAAGCCTAATGCGTACACATTGAAACAAAGAATGGAACTACTTTAATCCAATTTCAAGTCCAGAAGTTGCTAGTTATTAAGCAGCTTTACCACCAATGATCAAATCGACTTTTAAGTTGATGTTTTGATGTTTGAATCTTGGGGCTTTAAAGGGGTGTGCCCGGCTTGGAATACCATAAAAAGAGAGGCCAAACTCATCTCCAACTTGTGGGTTAGTGGGATTATATAAGAGAGAGACCACGGAGTGAAATGAGGATCGAAATCCCCTTATTTCTCTTACCATTTCTTTGACTTTTGAATTCAAAATTCATCCCTCTCTAGCCATCTCATGGCCGACCCTTTGCTGCCTTATAGTTTCCTAAACCAAGCCCCATTTGGGCCTCAAAACTATTTCAAGCCCGAACAATATTTTTCGCATTTAAATCCAATTTAAACGTGCATTGATATCGTATATTGATTAATGTTTATATAACTATATATGCACAGTATTTAATATTGTTCAACACATATCAAATAATTTTTTTATAATTAATATGTCATAAATATTAATTAATTTAATTAATTTATAACAATTATAATTTAGTTAGATCAAGTGGTAATATGAGTATTCAATGTTTCGGTTGTGTTACTCTTATGCGTAAATTTGATCAGCGATTAATATTGAATAATTCGAGTATTAACGTTCACACTTCACTTAGTAGGTGACATGAAATTACGGCCAAATTTATCGCTTAGTTTTGGTAAAATCCGATTTTATTTTATTAAGCGTTACCTAGTAGTAACAATTATTTACATCAACTCTCTTCGTCAAAACTATATCATTTGGACTTACGGAATTTGCTAATGGTCAAAATTTCAATATCGTCCATATTCAACTTTATATTCCTAAAACAAAGTCCATAATTTAATAATAAAAATTATCACAAACCAAATTATTCTGGCCAAAGATTTTGACTTTGAGTTGACTTCAATTGACTATGATATTCACCTTATAACTGAGGAGATGAATCCTCTCTTAAATAGTAATTCATTTCCAATACTTCCACTCGATCCAACTATAGTTGTTCGATGGACATCATGCCATGATTTAACTATAATTAAAGCAGAGCTTTGATATTGAGGATCAACAATATTTTTAAGGCAAGAAAACTGTGTAAATTAGTCACATTGATATTTTTTGTTTGACCTTGGTTATATTAACCAATAAAAAACCATTGAGTGAGTGATTCCATAGTTATCCAATAACTTTCGGTACGTAACCCCTTGGTGCCTCTAACTGTCCTGAGTAATACTCTGCCCAACATTTAGAGAGCATTATGTACTTTAGTCTTAACAGATGCATCGATATCTAATTTTGATACAATTTGACTAGGAATATAAATGATGTGTTTATTATATTATGATACAGTAATCATGACTACAACTATTTGTAATCACTACCACAAATACACCATTTATGGATTTTCTATTAAATATATTTTAATTAAACACTTAATTATTTATAACACATTATAACAGATATATAATAGAAAGAAAACACATTTTATTACGAACGAGAATTGATTACAAAGTTAATAATTTATAATAAATTACAGAATTTCTCTTAGAGCATACCTCTAACTCTATCACCTGAAAGGTTAAAACCCAAATCCGCCACTCAAATCCCTTGATACAGCAGCTCCGTGAGATTACCAGCTTCATTAGTCTTAGATAATCACCTTTTTGGTATTCTCTTGTAATTTATTGTAATTGTAAAGAACCCTATAACAAGAAACTTCACAGTGGAGGCAGCTTCGTCGAACCACTTCACCTCTTATGTCATTTACCTTTAAATGATTTTTTCCCCTATTTTTCCATCATCAAGCCTAGTGATTAGTAAGTAACATTTGTTCTTTATAAAGCATTCTCATAACTTCGAGATCGACGTAAAAAATATCGTTAACACTTACACTTAATTAGAGAGTTGTAAGTAAAATACAATCACAAGCAAATAGTTGGTGTAGTTTGAAATCTTTAAAAAATATTAAAACCAAATCAAGAACTCAATATATAAAATCGAGAGTTTCAAAATCAAGACGATTAAATTGTAACTAACTGCTTTGGTTTTTTTGTTTTATTAGTTTGTCCTTAGACAAGCGTGATTGTTTAGTTGCTAACATAATACAATTTCAAACAAATAATTAGGTTCATATCTATATATATATATAATATGATTATTGTTAATACCTTAAGTATTGGTTGATGACAATAAACATATAAATGTTGCTACTAACTTTTCTTCAAGTTGTGCATAATTCTTAGATAAATTATGAAGATACTGTACGGAGATATATAAGATACTTAATAAACGAAATCAAGCAAATGAAAGATATATGTGAAGAATGGAATCATGCGAATGAAAGTTATATTTGATTCAAGATAAATGTAACACAAGCACTTCAAAGACAAAGACACAAGAAGGTGTCCTATTAAATATAGAGTTTTAGAATTCAATTAAAGATCCCATAAAAATATCATTTGAAATCATTCATTCATTTAGTTCAAGTTCATCTCTTAGCATTTTCACATAACCCTATACTTAGAGTTCTGAAGCATGGAAGCTCTATTTGAATTTTAGAAGAAGAAAACCAAAATTGCACTATGTATGTTGACATATCCTCTTGCTCTATGTCGACGCAGAGGTAGTTATTTGTTTTTAAGAAAAAAACTCGAATGAAGATATTTTGCATCAAATCTTCACCAGCAGTCATATCCTTTCATCCTCTAATTAAGGACGCTTGAAAAGGGAAATTTCATCATTAATTTATTAATTCTCTCTTACATATAAATCTATGAGAAAAACTCCTTAATTCGCTACCACTTTCTTTGAAAAATCCACACTCGTTCACCTATATTGTTCAAGGATTTGCAAACCATGAAAAATTAGAGGGTCTGTATTTAAATTCTCAATAATTCTCTCTTTGGTCTCATCCTATTCCTTATCGATTTCAAAGATATAGTGTTTTTAGATGTCTATAGGATTATTATACCGAAACTGCAATAATTTGTATTGAAGATACATCGACTTATATCTACTTTTAATAAAGAAAAGCCGTTTTTTCCACACACAACACCAAATAGGGCATTTTCCAACGCTTTTTCATTGTCAATTTGCAACGGTTATTACCGTAACTAATTGCTAACGGTTATTTCCGTTGGAACGTGTTGCAATGGTTATTACCGTTACTAAATATGGTAATTTCGTAAATTTATGAAACTTAAGTGGACAGAATAGTAATTTCCCTTCTATTTTTCCTAATCCCACTTCGAACGGTTACGTTTTCCCATTTCATTGCTCCTCCCCTCTTTTAGTCTAGGGTTACGGCCTCCACATCGTTCAAGCGCCGCTTCTGCCTCGTTTAGCAACCACTTGGTTTTGTCACTTCCTCCGCATCGTTCAGGAGCAGCTTCCCCCTCGTTTTGATACCACCTGATTTTGTCATCGCCTCCGCCTGATTTTGTCACCGCCTCCTCCTCGTTTGTCATCCTCTGCCTCATCCAATCAAAGTCTAGCGTTTCTGGTTGCTATTTGAATTTCGATTCAGGTATATTTATTTCAGTCTTCTTCATTTTAGCTTTTTAACATTAATGATAAACGTGTTCAACTATTGCTTTTAATTGTTGTTTTAAATTGTAGACAAGTTTCAAATTGCTGACAAGTTTTTTAAGTTACGGTAGTGAATTTACATGAATTGGTAAATTATTCTTTTTGGAATTTCATCAATTTTTTATGTTCTGTTTATACATCACTCAACCATGTAGAATTTGAGACTCCATTGTATTTTCCATTGAATCGATTGTTCATTTTCTATCCAAACTTTGCATCTTTCTTAGTACATAATCTACATCTTCGAAACCAATATACAATCGTTTATCAAAGAGCTGCCATACCAGTTCCAGTTTAATTATAAAGTGAAAGTATATTTTACCTAAATTTGTTCCATACACTGATTTTTGATGCATGCATACACTATTTTTTGATCCAATCTTAAAACCGCATGGATATAGTAAGTGAAGGATTAATACAAATGCGGTTGGCATACACTTCAAAAGTTCCTTCTCTTTAATTGTTGTCGTTCGTCTAAGTTTTGCGGCTTAGGCAAATGTGGAGGCCCCAAAATTATATAAGATCAAATGGAAAAAAATAATCAAGTTAGTATGTTAGCATGGCCTGTTAAAATGTATATTAGCTAAGAATGGACTGAGACAATGCTCACTTATCATCTCTTACGTTAGTTTATAAAGAAATTGAATAGTCTTTACAGTTAATAAGTGCACTTATTAAGATTAGTTAAGGTAGTTAACCAAAAGTAGCGATAGTTAAGATGATTGGAAAACATACGTAGACAATTTGCTAGCCTCTTGTAAAATTTGCTTTATCTCCTGTCGCAGCTGAGTTTGTTTTCTACTGCTTGACCCTCTCTAACAAAATTTGGATAATCTAACTTAGCAATTTAAATAATGCAACTATTTTAATACATTAATAATAAGCCATAGTAAAAGTTATATGTCTTGCAAACAATGATGATAAAGAGTCCATCTGCTGAATTTGATTAGTTGGAAATATTGTCAATGTACAACTACAAAGAAAATCTACACTACATAGTAAAAATTCAGCTGCGGCAAAGATCAATCCAAATTCACTGAAGTTTAGATACATGTATTTTCCTCAAAATCATTAGCTATGTCAACTGTAGCAATTGTGATAGTTATATAGTTAACCCTTCCTTAAATGCATGTTAATGTGATACAAGCATGCAAATTCCAACAAAACATGCTTGTATGATGCAAGTGTAAATGATGTTATAAGAGCAATGTTAACCTTACAGTTTTGATTATGACTGTGGTAATATACTCTTATAATTGATTAAGAAATGCAGCCTCAAAGTATAACTTCATCTGTCTATTTTGTTAAGATGCTTTGTATATGTTAACCCGCCTTTTGGCAAGGCCGTGGACAGACGGATTTAACTTAAACAACTTCACAACTATCGAGACTAAAGTATGATGGGTTCGGTTTAAAATGATGATAGGCAGTTTGGCAGATGACGTTCGACATTGGGATGGTTCGGCGTTGAAGGCTGTTCGGCATAGAGAGATCGTCGTTCGACATAGAGGGATTGTTCGGCACTGAACGAGTGCTCGGCATTAGAAGGAGTGTTCGGCATAAATCTTGTTCGGCACTGGGCGAGCGTTCGGCATAGAGAGTTCGTCGTTCGGCATTAGATGGAGCGCTCGGCATTAACCAACGTTCGGCATTTGGAGACGTTCGGCATTAGATGGAGCGCTCGGCATTAACCAACGTTCGGCATCTGGAGACATTCGGCATTGGATGGATCGTTCGGCATCAAGGAGACGTTCAGCATTGGATGGATCGTTCGGCATCAAGGAACGTTCGGCATTGGATGGATCGTTCGGCATCAAGGAGCGTTCGGCATTGGATGGGTCGTTCGGCATACCTCACCTCGCTCGACATTGCACCTCACACCTCCATATCTCGCACCTCCATACTCCGCATCTCCATACCTCGCACCTCCATATCTTGGTACCTCGCACCTCCATACCTCGGTACCTTGCACCTCCCAACATTCGACATGAGGAGATCGTTCGGCATTCACACCTTGTTCGGCATCTATGGTTCGGCATATGGAGACCACACCATTTGGGCTGAGGTACTCGGCTACCAGGCCCACCAGGGAAGTCCAACCCATCTTTGTCTATAAATAGAGAGGCAGAGGCACAGTAAAAGGGGATCTTCTTTCTGCTCTCTTACTTTCTCTTTTCTAAGGCTAAGGCAACTCTGCCATTTTGTAACTGTAATCGATTATTACAGCAATAAAAAGCAAACTTCTGGAGTGGACGTAGGCTGGAGTTAGCCGAACCACTATAAAATCTGTTGTTCTTTACTGCTTTCATTTCAGTTTTAACTGTTCTTCACATTATTACTCTCTACATGCATTCTATCTCTGAGCTGTGATTGGTATTTGGTGCTTTCATCTGGATTTGGGGGTTAGTGACCAATTTTGGCGCTAACACTTTGGTGCTTTCACTGAGAATTGAACTCAGGAATTTTGGAGTTAGGAACTTGGATCTTAGAAAGCAATGGCAAGACCACCAACGAAGAGGCAAGCAGTGGAAAGGAGCAATCAGGAAGGAAGTCAAGCGGCATCTTCTGGAGCTGGAGAGGGTCATGCATCCATCTACATAACTCGGGACGAGATGCAAGTGATGATGAATTCTATGCAAGAGCAGATGATGAAACGGCAAGAGGAGATGATGAAGGCTCTTCTTAGGCAATTTGGACAACCAGGAACTGCAGTTGCTCAAGATCGTGGAGCTGGACCAGAGGAACTCAACCAACGGACAGATGGAGTGAATCAGCAGGGGGCAGCTCCCAATCAAAAAACAGTTAACAATCTAGATGGACCTAGACTCGGGGGCACACCACCAGGTGATGTTGGACCAGTTCATGGAGGGATACCGGATAACGCTACGCGGCCTGGCATCGATAGGAATACAGGAGTACGTGATGAAGAATATGTGCCAGAATTTCCTCGGGGACTTGGGGGGCAGTCTGGATTGGTTGGAAACACTGGATTGGCTGACATTATCAGGCGGACTAATCGTGGAGGTCTGACGAACAGGGATTCAGAGGGAGTTAACAAAAGTCCGTTTACCCGGAACATCGGGACAGCTAGGAATCCGTCCGATTTCAAACTACCCACTCTGGAAGTATACGACGGAAAGACGGATCCCACCGACCACTTGATGAGGTACACTAGGCATATGGAAGTGTTGGGGGCAACGGAGGAGGTTATGGCCCGATGTTTCCCCCTGTACTTAACTGAAATTGCTGCCATGTGGTTTAGACAACTGGAGGATGGATCCATTGGAACATGGACAGAACTGGTGGACAAGTTCTTAAGTCAGTTTCGAGTTCACATAAAAAGGCCAAAGAACGTGATGACGCTAACGTCAGTCAAACAGGGGGCAGATGAATCGCTCAGGACATTCTTAACTCGGTTTAATGCAGCAGTTGCTTCGGTGGATCGTCCAGATCCATCAATGGTTCTGATGGCTGCGGTATCAGGAGTCAGAGATAACTCGGATTTCATAGTATCATTCGTACGGGACCCACCGTTGGATCTTGGGGAATTCTTTCATGAAGCTGAAAGATTTCTTCGACAAGAGGATGCATGTTTGGACATGAGGTCAAAGGAAGTAAACATGACTAAGGATGGAGGACAACCCGACGAAAGCTCGGGTGGGGGCAAGGATAAAGGGAAAAGGAAGCGCTGGGGAGAACCAAAGTTCTCCACTTACACAGGATTGAACGCAACGTTAGAGCGGATTTTCTTAGATACTCGAGATCGCCTTCCCTATCGAAGGCCATCGAGGAGGGAACCCACAGAACGTGAAAGGGCATCAGGAAGGCACTGTCTTTTTCATGACCTGGACGAGCATGACACTAACAGCTGCCGGCATTTGAAGGACATAATCGAGGAGCATATAAGGAATGGTCAGTTGCGACAGTATGTCGGAACTCGGAATGCGGCGGTGGAACAGGAGCAGCCACCGCCTGCCTTGAACGACGAGGGCATGAGGCCCAGGAATGGTGGCCGATTGGTCATCAACTAATCTTGATGGTTTGGAATAAGTAACAAACTCCGGGCAAACGGTTAATTCACTTACTCATGTACGGAGTCGGAGATAACCCTCAGGCATGCTCTGAGATGATGGCTTACCGAAACGCCCGGGTTTGCGAAATCTGTTTTTTCCTTTGACTTGGACATTTGCTTTTTCTGGTTTGGTTTTGGAGTTTGGTTTGAACTCCTTGTTTTGCTCGTTTTCTGGTTTGAATTCTGGTTTGAATGTTTGTTTTTCGGATTGGATTTTGATTGGATTTTCTCTGGATTTTGGCTTAAAGGTCGTCGAGTATGGACTATGCTCGGCAAGGGTCTGAAGAGACCAGGATTCGGCCTAGGACTTAGGCCATATATTATTGGTTACTATTTTAGGTCGTCGAGTATGGACTATGTTCAGCAAGGGTCCGGAGTGACGAGGATTCGGCTTAGGACTTAATCCACGGCATTCTTCGACGTTCAGGGACACTGAACCATGAACACCATGGAATTACTTAACGTAGGTCGTCAAGTGTGGATTGCGCTTGGCAAGAACCCGGAGAGGTTACAGATTTGGATATTGGCTATGAATAGTTAAGGATTCGGACAAGGACCCGAAGCGGTCCCGGATTTGGATATCGACCCGGAGAGGTCATGGATATGGTTATAGGTTATTGGATATGGATGGATTGGAACTCGGTAGTCGGGTTCAGATGGATGTGGAATTGGGTAAGGACTTGGTTACTGGATAAGAATCAGACATCGACTCGGAACAGTCGCGGAAATGGATCAAGATATGGCCGTGGTACTCGGATAAGATGGCTTGGTAATGGATTGGGTTATGAATCGGAAAGTATGGATGTGGATAACATACATACTTGGGATATTGGACTTGAGGCTATTCAAAACACACCTTTCACAACAAGGCATGTTTTGGGGGGCAAGTGTTAACCCGCCTTTTGGCAAGGCCGCGGACAGACGGATTTAACTTAAACAACTTCACAACTATCGAGACTAAAGTATGATGGGTTCGGTTTAAAATGATGATAGGCAGTTTGGCAGATGACGTTCGACATTGGGATGGTTCGGCGTTGAAGGCTGTTCGGCATAGAGAGATCGTCGTTCGACATAGAGGGATTGTTCGGCACTGAACGAGTGCTCGGCATTAGAAGGAGTGTTCGGCATAAATCTTGTTCGGCACTGGGCGAGCGTTCGGCATAGAGAGTTCATCGTTCGGCATTAGATGGAGCGCTCGGCATTAACCAACATTCGGCATCTGGAGACGTTCGACATTAGATGGAGCGCTCGGCATTAACCAACGTTCGGCATCTGGAGACGTTCGGCATTGGATGGATCGTTCGGCATCAAGGAGATGTTCGGCATTGGATGGATCGTTCGGCATCAAGGAGCGTTCGGCATTGGATGGGTCGTTCGGCATACCTCACCTCGCTCGACATTGCACCTCGCACCTCCATATCTCGCACCTCCATACTCCGCACCTCCATACCTCGCACCTCCATATCTTGGTACCTCGCACCTCCATACCTCGGTACCTCGCACCTTCCAACGTTCGACATGAGGAGATCGTTCGGCATTCACACCTTGTTCGGCATCTATGGTTCGGCATATGGAGACCACACCATTTGGGCTGAGGTACTCGGCTACCAGGCCCACCAGGGAAGTCCAACCCATCTTTGTCTATAAATAGAGAGGCAGGGGCACAGTAAAAGGGGATCTTCTTTCTGCTCTCTTACTTTCTCTTTTCTAAGGCTAAGGCAACTCTGCCATTTTGTAACTGTAATCGATTATTACAGCAATAAAAAGCAAACTTCTAGAGTGGACGTAGGCTGGAGTTAGCCGAACCACTATAAAATCTGTTGTTCTTTACTGCTTTCATTTCAGTTTTAACTGTTCTTCACATTATTACTCTCTACATACATTCTATCTCTGAGCTGTGATTGGTATTTGGTGCTTTCATCTGGATTTGGGGGTTAGTGACCAATTTTGGCGCTAATAGTATATATCTGTTTATTATCTTTTTACTTTTTTTATATCAGGATATCGTCAAGTGTCCTAAGAAAGTATAATAACAAAATTTTGTCTGTATGCTTTGTTAATAAATTTTAGCACCGTACTGTAGTGATACTAGCCTAATTAGTCTCATCTACTAGTTCACTTGACGTTTTGAATCTTATATTTCTTATAATTTAGGATACAGTTCAACTGCTTCTACTCTTCAAATCCTAAACATACTGGAAGTGGAAGAGAATTGTGTAATAAGAAACTCATTGAAATTGAAATATGTTCTGCTAGAATACCACATACTAAGTTTATATGTACTTCAAAATAAAATATCTGAATGACAAAAAGCAGTTAAAAACAAAATACTTGTTTACGTGGTTTTAGAGTTGATGTTTCTTTTTCCCTCTATCCTCCTGTAAATAAATGTAAGGCAGTGCTTTATTATTATGATACAATGAGCGCTATTTGGACACATACCGTAGGAAAATGTGGGACCCACCTCTTAAAAAGTGTCCTTTAAATATTCAGCATCTCTCTGGAGTGAACAAGCACACCTCAAAGTGCGCATATATTAAGTTCCACAACCGTGATAGTACCAAAGTTTCAGATATAAAAGAAAACACAACAAACGTACACACATTCTATTTTCCTTTTGAAAAAAGAACTCAGCCTTTTGCTTTCTTTTTCTTCTACAATGGCTTTCCACTTGTTAATGGTAATTGTTGCTTTACACGCGGTAATCTCACCACTAACAGTAACTTCATCTGTCACATATGATCATGATCAATTATTATCAATGGGCAGAGAAGAATTCTCATTTCTGGTTCTATTCATTATCCAAGAAGCACCCCCGAGGTAGAATGCAGTTTCTTGGTTTTCTACATTTCGCTCATTTATGTAATTATTGTGACCAATAACTGATTTTGATTAAATGGACGTTTTTTTTAGATGTGGCCTGATCTGATTCAAAAGGCAAAAGACGGTGGTTTGGACGTTATACAAACTTATGTATTCTGGAATGGGCATGAACCTTCTCCTGGCCAGGTATGCAATTTACAAAGTTTGAAAATTTCTCTTTATGTAGATTACTTCTGCAATTGATTTTTTTTTGGGTTTCCTGTTAGTATTATTTTGGTGGGAGTTTGATTTGGTGAGATTTATTAAGCTAGCTAAGCAAGCTGGATTATATGTTCATCTTCGCATTGGACCCTACGCTTGTGCAGAATGGAATTTTGGGTAAAGATATTAACTTTCGTGGATTTATTTATTTTTGAAAAAATAATTTTAGATTTAATTTACTAATTATGTTGGTTCAAATTTGATTTACAGGGGATTTCCTGTTTGGCTGAAATATGTTCCTGGTATCAGTTTTAGAACTGATAATGGCCCTTTCAAGGTTAAAACATTCTTATTTATTCAGTACTCTTAATTATCATATATTTTTTAACTAGGTTTTAATGCTAGTATTGTTGATAAAACAGGCTGCAATGGCGAAGTTTACATATAAAATTGTGTCCATGATGAAAGCAGAGAGATTGTATGAATCGCAGGGCGGTCCTAATATCCTCTCTCAGGTACAATACTATCCACAGATAATTATCCAAACATATAACTGAGATTACCGCATGTACACTATTGCGTATAATTACTGTTCTGGTCAGATTGAAAATGAGTATAGACCGGTAGAATAAGGAAACATCTCATGAGATAATCATGGGGGCTGGATTAATAAGGAAGATTTGGAAATTGTTGTTGTTGTAAGGACCCAACCATTTTCAACCGGATTGATAAAATTTGGTTATGCATTTACATCTTTTATTACTCATTATTTATGTACAGGATCATAATATAGTTCATAATTTGTATGTCTATATGTATATTTCACACGTTTGTCTTAATCTAATATATTATTTTGAAAAGAAACGGTATGATATTTTCATATTTATTGTTAAAGCATTTGATGCGATTCAAACGATGTATTAATATTTATTGCATTATTAAAGTGACTCCAAATTAAAAAAAGGGGGTGGTATGGTGGGGGTTTTGGAGGAGAGTTGGTTTTTTTCAATATAAGACAAATAGAATAATATGAATAGAATAATGAATATTTATCCCCTATAACCTCTATAATATAAATAGAATAATATGAATATAGGGTTAACATTTATTATACCTTCTCCATTAGTAAGGACTTTCCAACAAACTGCTGGCTATACAATACTTTTCATTTTTCATTTCCATAATTTGGACATTTTAATTTTCTGTTACAATTGGTGCATTATCACTTCTTGCTGAAACAAGGTACATGTTGCATATGCGATAAGCATACACAACAAAACTGTAATATAAAATCATGTCAGATATTAATCTCATTTTTCTCTTCTATGGAAATAGACTATCAAGCTTGGGAAGGTTGCAAGCCTCATAAATGCAGACAATATTGACTCATCAGTGCTTATAACAACGAAAACTCTCACGGTATTCTTTACTCAAAGCACATCCATCATTACACTACAAAATTTTGGTTTACAGTGCACCAACTTTAATCAATTTCATCTTTGCTAATATGATATATGTGCAATAGGGAAATATATAAAGATGGTGTTAGGGTGTTGGCCAGGGGTGTCGATCTGATTCAGTGGCCAATTCATATTAAGGTAAGTTTATGATTAATGAAGATGTTTAGTTCTTTAGATTCTATAATGCCTGCTTACACTACAAAAAAGTACATGGATAAAAATAAATTTCGTAGTATGTAGGGTTTGAAAGTTTTTAACATGTTTATAAACGAAGCACACTCATGCATCATCGTCTATTAGGCGCTGGTACTATAACATGTTTATTAACTAAAGTCAACATTTGGGCCAAGCAAAATTAATTTTGAAATGATATTTTTTATTGGTATTATATTGCTTAAAGCTGTACTGTTTAACCGTGTTAGAAACTTAGAAGCTTGAAATTAGAGTTAAATTTGTGTCAGAAGCATGTTCAAGATTCAAATCACATCTCAAAAATTTCTCAAATATTTATCAGTTCCTAAATTACTATTTTTTTACATTTAAGTGGTTTACAAGTTACACATGTTGACTACAATTAAATTCACATTAACCGAACTTTAAATCAAAATTCAATTACGATTAATTAAACTTTAATTAAAATTAAACTACTCGTTTTTTATCGCTAACTTAAAAAGGAAATTTGTGCTTATGCAAATTTGGAATGCACAAGTATAAATTTGTGCTTATGCAAACTTTTTATCACTACTCGTATTCACATTAACTGTCGTATAAGTGACCAAGCTCTAATGGATACAAATAATTGAATAAAACATTAGATGAAGGAAGTAATGAGAAAAACCTTTGAAAGCGTTCTTGTTATTGTGAGTTAGAAGGATAGAAAGAGTGAAAGAATTATTTTTTTCATAATTTAAAATACACCATGAATTAAGGAATAGTAAGATGAACAGAAATTAGACATGAAGAATAAATAAGAAGTGAAAGAAAATAGCATGTTAAATTAAGTTACCTGTTGTATAAAAGGAATAAATATGAATAATTAAGGAATAAAATGGCTATGCGAACTTTTTTGGACAAATAAAATGAACATAACCTTACACTTATCAAGTGCTCTGGCTGACATAATTATGTATAATACCTATGTTAAGTTTTCTAATCTCCACAAATTAAAAAGGATAATTTGGAAAGATATAGCACCAGAAATATTATTTGCTGAGCTAAGAAGCACTGCTATCCCGGATTGCGTCTGTCTAGAGGATATAACATGGGTTATTCATCTTCATCTCTCAAAACTTTACACATAAGTTCATGTGGAAGTATGAAAATTGTAATTAATAATGACGTGGACCCACAAGTTTTAACTTTTCCTTCACTTGAGGTGTTCCATTTGTACGGTATGGATAAATTGGAAAAAATAGCTATCCATTCTTTTGCTTTTCCACAACTTGAACAATTGCATATTATGGGCTGTCCTTTATTGAAATCACTCCCGCTTGAGGTTAAAACAACCCATCAACTTAGAAAAATCAGGGGATTTAAAAAATAGTGGAAAGAGGTTGAATAGGAGGATGATAACTCTAGGTCTCACTTCAACCAATTTTTCAACCAAGCTCCGTAGTGAAGTTTGTAGAGTTTCTTTGAATAAAGATTGTTTGGAGAAGGTGGAATGGAATATTTGTTGTGTATATATTTGATAATCTACACTTTATAATATCTGCCTGAGTATAGTATGTTCAGTGCATATATAGGTATTGTTTTTTTATTGTATATTTGTGTTGACAGGGCTTGTTGAGCTGTTGCTGTACATGGTGAAGAGTGGCATGAGCATGATGATCAATTGTTGAGGGTGCACTGATTGATGGTGTAAATTATAAAAACATACATATTAGTTACCTGACATATTAGTTACCTGCAATATGATATATTGGCTCTATTAATTTTAGTATCATTTTTTTCCAAAATTTATCCTCTACTTTTGAAATATTCTCCTTAATTGTGAGTTTTATGGCAATTCTAATGCTTGATGTATTTCCGTTGTAGATATCGACAGTGCATCCTTTGCTGCAGTTTTCAGAAACTACCGGTTTTCCAACAAGTCATCGTCCAAATGTAACAAGTACTAGTAAAATTCGACATGAGTTGATTAGTTACCCTTTATACTCTTCATTGACATCAAAATTGTTATCCAATGAAGCTTTCCTTCTATTCGATTTATAAACTAAGCATTGTTTCTGCATATGCAGGCTTTAGTAGAAGCTGCAGAAGAAAAAAAAATCAGAAGCAAGTAAAATTTGGCTGAGTTAGTTGATGGAAGGTTTTGTAATTTGGTTGGAAAGCGGCATTCGTGGTTTGTAATCTTTTAGACGTTTTGTACTAGTAAAAATTCAAAGTTATCATGAACTTTGTAGAAGATATGAAGTATTTAATATGTATGATGTTTGTTTTGAAATTTGGTGCAACAGATTTGAAATTTGGTTACATGTTTGTCATTAATATAAATTTGAATTTGTATCATAAATGAAATCTTTTTGATGTCTGTTGTTACATGATATGGTTCAACAAAACCAAATTTGTATTTATAAATTTGAATTTCTATTATAAATGAAATCTATATTTTAAATGAAATCTGTTTGATGTTATAAATGATGTATTTTAGTAGCATATTTACCAACGGTTATAACTGTTGGTAAATACATTATATACCAACGGTTATAACCGTCGGCAAAATGGAAATTCCCAACGGTTATAACCGTTGGCAAAATGAAAATTCTCAATGGTTATAATCGTTGGGAATATGAAAATTCCCAACGGTTATAACTGTTGGGAAATATGTTGTAGATTTTGTCACGTACCTATTTGTAACGGTTATAAGCGTTACAAATTTGATTTGCAACGGTTATAACCGTTGTGAATTGACAATTCTGGTGTTGTGGCAAGTGGAAAGTTAAGAGGAGGTGCATCTTACAACCCGTGGAATTGTATGATTGTAAAGATACTCTTGCCACCTATGAAAAGCAAGAAGTGATAGTGGCATTCTGCACGGAGAGTACATAACTGGATATAGAATTGAATATCCAAACCAGTATACAATTGCTGGTGTCTTTTACTCTTTACTTTACACTCAACGTTTATTAGTTATTATCTATAAGTGCTTCTGATTCTATCACCCATTTAAGTAGATTATTCTTAGAATTGCAAGTTAATTTTTAAATAGTTGACATACTATTCATCTACCCCCTATTGTATTAATGGCCTAAAGATCCATTTCGCATAAATGTGTTTGGGTACTCCATAACCCACATTTGGTATCGGAGCACACGATTTCCAAAAGATTCATATATGTGTTCTTGAAAAGATAAATGACCAGTAATACTAGTAACACATTTTTTAAATACTTTTGAAGAGGATTAATCTACTGCTAGACCACCATCTTTTAATCATAGTAACCGAGCTTATTAGCCTTGTAAAATGAAAAAATATTTTTGTAGCCAAGTGGATTAAACCTACAAAAGTGTGTATGAAATTTGGAGGACTCTACACACTCATACTTCAGGATTAGCCATTTAGCCCAGTTACTATGGCCCGGTTCATCCACTCTACACACTCATACTTCCCAATCGTCGTACCATCGCAATTTTACTATGGTATCGAAATGAACAATCCACGTCTGTTAAACTTTTGACTCATTTTCTAATCAATCTATACGTCTAATCAACGAATAAACACCACCAGTGGATTTGTGCCTTCAAGACTATAATGTTGATATATAATATATATCACTTTTGTGTTTTGCACTTTCTAATTAGAGAGATATCAAACTTTGTTTAATTACAATTAAAAATTCATTTTTAGTCATCTAGACATGGCATATTACATCTTAATTATGGTTGAACACAATTTAATGCGATTAGTATTGATTTCATCATTTCTAATTTGATTTAAGACCATAAAAGCTGAATTACCACGTCTTACCAATATATACCGAAATAGGAAGAGTCTCGCTTACCAATATATTACCACGTCAATCTGATAAGAATCCTCCTTCTACTTGCTGGCTTAATGTGATTTCTTTCTTGATTCATCTCGATTTGTTTCAAAGTTGCTTGCTTTGTAATGTATAATTACTACTCTTTGGTTTAATTTGGAGTTGGATTGATATTTTTTCAGAGATTTAATGAAGAATGTGATGGGAATTAATGGTAAGGTGTTTAGGTGAAAATATAATTACAAAATATGGTCTGCATCTCTATTTGTAGGCTAGAAATAATACTTATTTGGGTTTAAATTTCGAAATCATTGTATTACGAAAATGCCAATGGGTTTGACTCTTTCTAATTTTTGACCTCTTAACTAAATTACGTAATTTATATATATTTTCTGACTGTAAACGACATTTCAGACAAAATGAGATAGGACTTGAAGCCTAATTTCTGCTCTTGTAAAAAAATTATATTTTACCAATTATATAAAATTACGATTTTACAACTTTTTAATTTAATTGTTTAACTACCTAAAATTAGGGTGTTATAATTAACTTATTAAATTATTAGAAGAAAGATAACACTGCCATAACCATTGGATTTACATGATCTATGTTCGTGCATTTGCAAGTGCAAGGCGTGGGTAAATGTGTGTTTGAGGTGATTCATCATCGCATTTTCCATCATGTAGTTGCATGGATTTGGTTTGAATTTACATAGGGTTGGTCTTGATGCTATCAATTTTCCATTCTTTTAGGTCAAAATAGTTTTTACATTTTGCTAATAAATAAATCAATTGGTCAAAGTGATTGTTAGGGTTGACTCGGTTGGTTGATGGTTTTGACTACACAATTAACATTCACAAGTTCAAACTCCAAAATCGATAGCCTATTGGCAGTAATTAATCAAGTTCAAATAAAACTAATTAATTGGTTAAGGGATGGTATAATTGTCCTTTTATGCCTTTCTATATGAGGATTTTGACAGAAACTTCATATAGGAAGTCCCGTTAGAATAATTGTCACTCTTCATACTCCGTTAATCAATTTTTTACACGTCAATTCTTGTTCATCTCTTTTACTTGCAAACGCTACTTTGCAAAAAGATGCATTTAATTTTTGAAAACAGTCGATCTTCTTTCATTGATCAAGCAAATGCGTCTCAAGGAAATGCTGAAGAGAAGGTTCCATCACTTTATTAAACATAAGGATTTTTTTCGATTTGGACCACTTTTGCAAACTTATTATGCAAATAGGCCATTTACAAAATTAATTACAAATGTAGGACATTTTTGGCCAACTTAGCGTCACGCTGGCTAAAAGTGTACAGACGGCATTTCAAATGCCTCTTGTATTTTTTAAGTAAACATAGGTGGCACAATTTGAGATAGCGCCCATTGGCTCGTTTTGAAATAACGTCAACTATGTTTTAATATGTGTTGTTTTGTATAAGCAAGCAGGCACTTGTCGAAATGTCGCCTTTATGCATTTTGAAATAAAATAGTGTCCACACTCCTAATCTTGTAAAAACAATAGTTTTCCCCTCTCTTTTTCACTCTAACTTTATCAAACTTCTATCAAAAAACACAATACCCTCCCTCTTTTCTTTTGCATAAATCTCTTACTATTTGCATAAAAAAACAATCTAAATTTGTGTTTGAATAGATCTAGTTCAAGAATAACAACATCTTCTTGCTTTGGGTTAATCAAGGTTTCGTTTTGTAAACCCTAATTTTTTTAATTGGATTATTTCCATAATTGTAAATGAAAGTTTGTAATATTATATTCATTGCTATTGTAGAATGACTTCTAATTTTGTTTCTACTATTTGCTATTTTGATAGTGAGTTGTTATTGATGAAAAAATATATAAAAAGTATGTTGGTGGTTCTTATAAACTGGCAAAAGTTCATAAAGCTCTAACTTAGAACAATTGAATGAATCGATTTACAAAGCAACGAAGATAAAATCAAAGGAGTTTGATATTGATCTAGTTTGCAATTGACATACCTTTTTCGAATTTAAAGCAATAAAAATTGGTGATGATGATGGCGTTGAATTAATGTTTTCTGGCATATCTAAATCCATAAAGTTGCTTGTTGGGAAACCTAGAAGATTGCTAGTAGAACAACCTATGCCGCCACCCGTAGTTAACTATGGTATTGAAGATTATTTTAGTACGGTGGAGACCATAAACACTGCTTAAGAAATTGTGTTTTCTAGTTACAGTAATCTACCTATGAATGTAGCGAACTATGGACAGTAAGAAATGTTCTTCGGATATCATTCTTTTATGAATTATCAACAAAGAGTACAATTTAACTATTCATATCCGACCAGAGATAGTTTTGCATGTATGAGTCAAAGGTAACACATATTTACTAATCTTCTTATATCATATCATATTATATCCATAGTACTAGAGTTGATACAAAATTTTATTCTTCATGTATAGCTTTATTCCACAACATACGATGCAGAATAGTGCTGGACTATCGAACAATCATATGTATTGTCCAATGCTGCACTTACAAATATCCAAGCGAATAAAACAATCAACATAATAAATTTTTAATTAACCTTTTAAAGTGTATTGTCTAATTGCCTTCAATCCATTCAGTTAACATTTTAAAGTGTCCCACACTTAATTAATTAAATTTCCCTTAGGCAATTCTTGCAATTAAATCGCTTTAATAATTTAATTAATAATGTCTATATATTATTAATTGAATTTAGTTTAGTTTAAATTAATTTCTCTGATTATGGACCCTTTAAAATATGGATGGTACAAGCAGTCTTCATAAAAGAAAGTGAATGCATGATAATTCACCCTTATTGGATAACCGTTCGACAAAGAGGGGAGTGTTGAGTGGCTCGTGTTGTCCTTGGCGGAGTAGGCCAGCAGTCCACAAATAAGGAAATGGGCACATGATAACTCATCCTCATTGGATAGCCTATAGTGTTTGCGGTCCACGTCATGGAAGAGAGCGCTGAGATGCTAAAACATGGAGGATAACGTTCTGGTAAGAATGGGAGCGTTGAGTGGCTCGTGCTGTCCTTACTGGAGTGAGTCGGCCCCTAACGGGGCAGAGTGGTGTAGCCCGTACCTACTGGACAACCTCGGTTGTGTTGGATAGAACTAACTCTAAAGTCTTTATATATTCTTCACAAAAGATTTATTACAATTTCAGCATTACAATTGTGGCTTACATTCATATTGTGATAGACTCAGAGATGCCTTGTGTTCTAAGTGCAGGATGTGTCTGTTCCATCCGGGCGAGAGAGGCAGTAAGCACCATTTGATAAGATGGCGTTGATGACATAGAGTCCCTCCCGATTCAGGCCAAGCACTCCATCGATTGGGTTTTTTGTGTTTGCGAACACCCCACGTCGAACTAGATCACCGACAATGAATTACCGGAGCTTCACTATGGGATTTTACTGCTTGGCTATCTTTCTTTTGTAGGCTTTAGTGCGGAGTTCAGTTTTAGCTCTTCGTTCTTCTGGGATGTCGATCCCGAGCTTGAGTAATTCGTCGTTTTCTTCATTCTCATAGGTGAGGCGCCTAGGGGAGGGGATATCTACCTCAATGGTTAACATGGCTTTGTACCCATAATAAAGCAAGAAGGGAGTATGGTCGTTTGAAGTGCGGTTGGAAGTGCGATGACCAAAGGATGAGTGGTAGTACATCGGTCTAGATTCCCTTGGCCTTTGTAAGGCGCTTCTTGAGTGTTGATTTGATTGTTTTATTTTTTAAAAAATCTCAATCAGGATAGTGGGTTATTAAAAAATATCCAAGCGGTCATAGTTGCGTTAACCCAGCAGTTAACTCTAATCACAAGCAAACAACATCTAATTTTTGGTTTCGAAAATAATGCCTTTTGTAAAAGTGGATTTGAACATAACAAAATGGAAGGGTGTAGGTTGTTAATGGAAGAACGACTGTTTATTAAAATTGGTTATATGAAAGCGTGGAGAGCTTTGTGTAAGGCAATAGAACAGATTTACGGTGATTGGATAGAATCCTATACCAATCTACGACAGTATTTTGTTGAAATTGCTAGAACGAACAATGGTAGTGTTGAACAAGTAACAACCGATGAGTATGGAGATTTTGATTGAGCTTTTTAGGCTTTTGGGCCTTATATTGACGATTTTTTACACTGTCGGCTTTTGCTTTGCATTGATGATACACATTTGTATGAAAAAAACAAAGGTACCGTTTTGCAACCGCTGTAGATGCGAATGATCGGTTTTACCCTTTGCTTATGCAATTGTTGAGTCAGAATCATGTGATAGTTGGATTTGGTTTTTTACTTGCATGTGAAGGTTCATTCACAATGTTAGCGATCGACGTGTTAATTTCATTTCTGATAGAATGAAAGGAATATCGACAGCGTTGGAAAGCAACTGGAAATTAACTCATAAGCATATATTTTGTTTTAGACATTTAAAAACAAATTTTCAAGCCGCGTGCTTTAGAGACAAACGGTTGACAGATTTATTTTATGCTGCAACATGTGCTTCAAAATGTTTATGAGGTAATAAAATGTAGCTAACGCTACCCCAATTGCACCAACTATGTTTACTTTAAAAAAATATACGATGTTTGAAATGGCATCGGTATATCAGCGTGGCGCTGAGTTGGCCAAAGTGATTTATATTTGTAATTAATTTTGTAAATGATCTATTTGGGCAATATGCTTGCAAAAGTGGCTTAAAAAAAATCCTAAACATACTGATACATTACCGTCCATAAACCCAATTAACACACATTCATGTTCTTTAAACACCCAAGTTCATATCACAGTAACACCAATTAACAAACGACATCAAAGCTAAACATTGAAGCCAACAATCAACCACCAACACCTTAAGAAAAAAATCAAAATCAAAATAAAAATAAAAAGGGCAAACTCAATTTTAACACAGGCATATACCCATCTTCACTCTTCATCAATAGCAGTCAATCTCGGCCTCCATCGACCACCCTTAAACAACCTACACCTGAACCTCATCGACCCAAACCTCCTACTCCGGCACGGATACTCTTCAACTCCTCGCCTCAAACTCCCAACACCGCTTCCATTTCCCACTTTATCGTTCACCAAATTAGGCGGAGAACATACGAACAGATCTTTCAATTTTCGATGACTCGTCAACAATCCTTCGTTCAATTCCAACTTCCTATAATCCACGTTTCGATTTCTCCGGCTTAAAAAGAGTCGATTGAACAAGCTCGAGAGCGTCATCTTTTCGTGAAAGCTGAAGCATGAAGGTGCTAAATCCGAACAACGTGGATTTGGTGGGCTTGTAGTCGATGCTGTAGTGCAGCATTTGTAAGGTAGGCGCTTGAACTCTTTCATTTGTAAGGTGAGAAGAGAATGAGATGAGGAGATGAGTGCTTCGAGTCCTTTTTTTTTTATGTGTGGTTTGAGGTTTGTCTTTTGTTTAATTAGCTTGAGAATGAGGCAAAGTGGTTTTAGAATCACCTACTGAACGAAACAGGTAATTTGAAAGCGAGTCGGGTTTGTTCATTAAATTTTGGACCCGTTTTTAGCCTTTTTTGGTTCTTATGTAGCGTCTTATATGGTAATCTAAATCTGCGGATCATAGCAAAGATGAAACGGAAAAGGAATGAGCAGGGTTAAAAACTTAGATTTATTGTCCGCTGGTGCGGCACAGTGGAAATGAGACTTGGGTTCTGGTAAAAAGACCCAGGTTCGATTTCTACCATGCGCTTCTCTATCCTATATAAATTTACCCGGGGGTATGGAGGCTTGGATCAGCGGACGGCTTTATTATACCCTCCTCAGAAGTTTACCGGTCCGTCGGTTTCTCCTGGATTTCAAAAAAAAAAAAACTTACATTTATTTGGAACGATGGAAAAGCAGGGGTGTGCTTTAGGCCACATGGGGATGGGTAAAGAAAAGTGGGTATGTCATGATTTCACTTTTGGAGCTAAAGATCACTAGACCAAGCAGGACATGGAATCTTTATGGTAATCTGATCACTACAAGCTAGCGAAGGACGAACAAACATCTCATTCCAATTAAAAAACTGAACAAAATACGTGCTTGTCATCTATAGCTTAATAGATAATACGTTAAACGGTGAAGTGTATTTCAATATGACGGATTTTAGATATAGATTTAACATTAGGACGAGCATACGTAAATTTAAGTTGTTAAATATGGTTATCTATAATAGATGCAAGGATAACTAAACATTTGAGTATAAACCTTTAAGGAGTACAAAAATAATCTTAGAATTGCATCTAGGACGTCGGATCTTGGTTTTAAAATGTATTGTCTGAACTTGACAAAACTCGATCCGTCTAAAACCGAGACCCAACAGATCTATCTGCATTCTCTAATTGTTTCCTCTCCTAATATTGTTTGAGTTTAAGTTTAATACCACTTTTAAGTATTTAAAGTGTCATATTCGTCTATTCTCATTTTAAGTATTCTCTTGTACTCATTGCATATCAACCATTAATTTCTCTATCTCTATCTACACTTTCTATATTAATTTTGTGGACCCCACGTATTACTGAAGTAATCATAATGAATGGACGTGATTCAATAGGAAACATGGTGCCATAGAAATTGAGAATAGAGGAATTGAGCTGTTAGAGGAGTTTGTTCTTGAGATAAAATGCGGGGGCAGTGGCACACTATGCTCAGTAGCTTGAACGGTGCCTCATTTTTTTGCTTTCTTTGTTATTTGATCGATTTACCACTGAAAATGGTTTGTAGGATGGGTTTTGGCCATTTCCAACAATAATTTGGTTCACTTGAATTTCCCCTTAAAAAAACTAGACTAACAAGCTCAACATTCAACAACCAACCAACCAATCGTCTCATTATAATAATAAAATCAATTAAATCAAATAATTCAGAATGAAATAAAATAACAAAGTGAATTTCTTTATATCAAGGTTCGAGATCTCGATTATGGGTTCGGTTTCGGTCTTTTGTAATTTTTGGAATCCGATATAATTCGTAAATTTCAGGAATTTTGTTATTGTTTTAGATTTCGTTATTTATTTTTTATATAATTAAATATATATTTGTTTAATTTATTGAAAATGCATAATTTATCTTTAATCGAAAAATAAGACTCAAAAGAAAATTATTGATTAATTATAAATATGTACACACTAAAAATGTTTAGTGATTACTTTATTTTCAACTTTGTTTAATACACTATTTATATATTTCATTATTTTCTATGCTTCCTATGTTAAAATTTCATAGTTTGAATAGTCATATATGCAAGGGTGGAACCAGGGGTAGGATTAGACTCAACTAGGTTGTAGCCCACCCCTAGATTCAAGGGCGGACTCAGGGTAGGCTCAACCGGGCTATATCTCACCCTTGGATTTGAGGTTATAAGCGAAATATATTAAAAAATTTGAGTTTGAATAAATATTCTACTTCAAAGAAAGATGCCGATTCAATTAGAAACACAAAGCATGATTAAATATGATACATGCCAAAAGGAAGAGGTGCAAGAAAATTTGGCAAAAAAACAGAAATCTAGAGCACAAATTAAATATAATGCAAGAAAATGGAAAGCATGATTAATCATCTTGTATTATATTCAACAACCAAACATCATGTCAAAAGCTGAGATGATTGAGTAAAATAAAATAAAAAGCACCATTAATGCCATTAAGTAATAAAGGAACTATGTTTTTAAGATTTAAAAATGGATCAGATTATGTATCATACCGTTCCTTATTAGTGATAACGGTAAGGAATTGTACATCGCTTCTTACATAATGTAACATACTGCATATTTTTTTCACAAAATTTCTTAAAAGAACAATAAAATAATCTAAAAGTAGGAAGTAAGAAAAAAAGTAGGGGAAAGAATTCATGAAGAAACAAAAATAATTATATATATATATATATATATATGATATCCTCTTTATAATGCAAGTAATTGCTGCAATATGCATGTAGAATATCTTGATAACATATTTCATCACAAATATGGATATAACATATTTCATCACAAATGCGGATCCAACATAATGTTCCTGAGGAAAATATAGCCCCTCACATGATGAATTCTTGGATCCACCCTTGCATATGTTTGAAACTCAAACTAATTCCTTTTTGAGTTTCTTGAAAAAAAGTTAAAGTTCAATAATTTCTTTTATTGAGCTGAAGTTTTTTTTGGTTTTATCTTGAAATTACTAAAACCAAAATAGAACGACCGAAATCTCGGTGTATCGTTAAAACCTCAGAACTTGCATTTTACATTTTGAAAATGAAAAAGTAGTCCATTTAAACTACCTCATTTCACTTTTACCCAATTCAAATTCTCCAGATTTTTTCCTATTTTTTCCCCATTTTTTAAAACTTATAATTTAAAATAACATCATGTATTCTGAAGGACCAACTATAGGAATGTTTTTTTTATAACAAGAGTAGTACCTTAGTACAAACAGAGCACTCATTTTGATATGTTAGAGAATCGAACCCATGATCTCCAGAACCTTTGACATCCAATCATGAGAATGTTCCATTAATAAATTAAATAAATTAATTCAATTTAAAAAGTAAAATTAGCTACTCAACTAATATTTTATTATCAAAGGGAGCAACATTCATAAATCGGTTAGTTGAACTAAATATTGGGTAATTAATAAATATGCAATGAAATAAAAATATGGAGAATAAAAGGTTAATTATGTTAGCAATTTTCAATCATATAGGTTAAATTTTATTAAGTGAAGTGGTGTGGATATTAATGTGGTAAGGCATGTGAAAGAATTAATAGATTAGAAAAGGGGGAGCCCAAAGCCCATGATATTAAACCCTTGTATTTTTAAACCACTATATTTTCTTCATTCTAATTCTCAAAACAAAGCTAAAATAAATGCAAAGGTGCGACCATCATTTTTCTAAGGGAGAAAGGGAGAATTATATAAAATACCAGTTTAGCTTTCAAATTTTCAAAATGGAAAAGAAACAATCAATCTTCTTCATTTGGATAAGTAATGTCATAATACTTTTCCATTCCTACCTTATTAGGTTCGCATTTGATTATTATATCATGATGTTTTTATTGATAAAAAACACAATTTTTTTATGTTTGAACAAATTTAAATGAGATTTAGCGAGAAATGGTATAACCAATGATCAAGTTAAAGGAGATACATGAGTTAATTACCTCAAACAACTTAAATTTTTAGAAAGGCGTTTTAAATTTCATATTTTGTCACAAGTTAATTAATTTTTATGAATTTTCTTAGGTGAAAGTAGATAATTTCAATTGTAAAATAATGTTAATATATACGAAAAATTAACATTATGATCCAAACTTTTTACTAGAGATAAAGAAACATGTCTATGGTTCGCTTTGAATTTTCAAGAATTTTCCCATGAAATTTGTAATTAGTATGAATTAAATGGTCATGCAATGAATGACCATAATTAAGTAGTTAATTAAATAGTTAACTAAATTTAAATGTTAACAGAGATAATTACCAAGCATGATTTTCTTTACTGTTGTAGTTTTCAAATAACAAACGGGAATGCTTCCAGTGTTAAGATTAATTAAAAAAAGATTTCCAGCATAACTATACCAGTGGTTAGACGCTCTGCTTTTGTAAGAACCTGATTTTTCGGCACTCGGATGTCGACACTAAATACATCCACGGTATTCATATGCTGAGCACCCAAGTGCTAGAAAGACAAAAAGTTAGGGTAAAATAAAAAGAAAGAAATGGAACAGGAAAGAGAGAACACAACATCAGGATCTCACAACGGTACGATAATATATAATACTAAAAGAACAATACAAATGGTAATTCTGAATACAGAAGTATCAGATATATTAAAACCTAAGTACTATCATTAGCCTGGACAGTTATAACTGTCTGCCCTCACAATGCTGATATATACAATACATAAATGTGGCGGAAATAAGAATACTACTAAAGGTAATCATCCAATTCTTCTCCATAAGCTCCAAAGCATCTATAGCTAAACTTGTAAACATACAAGGGGCTGACCCGAGCATTATAAGAAAATAACATCCGGATCAGTCTGGTAAACTAGCGTGAGAAAACTTATAAAACATGAAACAGGTAACAGTAATCATTGAGACCGTACAAATTTCGGTTACGGTTTTTTCCTTAAAGAAACCAACCATTCATTAAGTTTAATATAGTGATATGATAGATAATGTCTAAGGTGTATGATATAATCATATCAAATAGTTGTGATGCTTACATTGGTCACACCACAACATATTTAGGTTGCATTTAAAACCCTTAATGTGCGTTCGCATAATGGATTTTTCCATAGAGATCTCTTCGGTCGACGTTGGATCCAATTTCTTGCACAAGGGTCAGAAAGTACCTTCAAGTGACATATATCTCTAGATAAAATATACCTTTAAGTAAACACCTACGACCCAACATCCGAACATAAACATGAACAACGTGGACCAAATATCATCAACTCCTACCGACCAACAATTGATAAGTATCTTTAGATATGGAGTTGATAATACTCTGAAATGGGTTGCTAACCCCAGGTTGTGCATCCTACTCCTTTTTTAGTCATTTCCGACGTCAAGGTTGCGTTCGGTGTCTTTCCCACGAGTCTTTATCACTCAAACAAAACCTAAATCCCTAAATGGATTCCCACATCTTGAACTGATCATGAATCCCTACATGGTTTCGAGCATCTTGAACAGATCTCAAACCTCCACATAGGTTCCTCGAATAAGTCCTACATTGAATGTACTCCTCATGATAGACAGTCCCACACGATAGCATCATTTGAAATGTTAATGATGATCTCTCCTTTCGACTTAACCTTAGGATTGACAATTCAACTCTATAACATTGCACTTCACAACCGCTTTCAAAACATAGAACTCCTATACTAGTTTTGGAGTGGTATTCGATAAGTAAAACACTTATCGATCCCGGTCTTTCAAAACTAATTCGATGAATTTTCGATAAACTCAATTTCGGTTCTTTCAAAAGTAAGTAAAAGCTAGAGACGTTTTGTACCAATACTCCTCTTCGGTGGTTTTTATTGGTATTAAATCACAAAGCCTTCCGATAACTTCTTAAGTCAATATTAGGTCAAGTTCGATAATCGACTAATCAATTATCTAATAAACAATTGTTTATACAAATCACGGTTGATACGCTTAACTCGTTTCCGATATTCCAACTTAACCATTTCTCATTCAAGAGTGAAGCCAGGTAAGTTAGGGCACTGGTTGCATCAAAACCTTGTCTAGACACTTCATTCTTGAATCTCACAAATAGATAAGTCTACCTCGTCGGCTTTTAGTGTTAAGTATAATATTAAATATTTCCATAAACAATAAGAAATCAATACGATTAACACATTTTCGACATTTTGCGACTTACTATTCCTCGGCCAGGAGAAAATCCCGATAGGTTAGAGCTTTATTGCTCCATCCCTACTCAACATCTATCTTAACTCTTACAAATAGATAAGTATTACTTCGTCGGCTTTTACTGTTAAGCATAGGCAATTACTTTTCAAATAAGCAATCAAATAATTAACCATTTGGCCACTAAGCAATTCTAACCCCTTTTCAAAAACATTTGTATATACTTTTAAAATACTTGAAAGTACTTATAATAGGTTTGAAAACATTTATCCAAAATATTACTTGAAAATAGCAAGTTTACAAAATCCCTTAAAAACTTGAAAACGACATGTTTTCAATATATTTTAACAAAATATTCCTCCTTTAAAATTCACAACTAAATCTCACAAATTCAAAAATATCTCAAACCACTTTTGAAATACTCTAATATGAGTTAGTAAACACTTGTAAAAAGAATAAAACAAAATACTTAAATTTAAATATCTTTTCAAACCTTTAAAATCCAAAAATCAAGGCTAAACGGGGCGGTTTTGTCGAAGTTTTGGCTACTTTTCGAGATGTTACTTAACTTTTTACTATCCAAGCTTTTAATAGCAACAAACATATATATAAAACATTATAAATATGGCAGGAGACCCCTAAGGATCTCTCTACAAAGTTCTATAGAAACTGCCAAAAATATGGCAAATCCAAACTTCATCTATAGCGACTATCATTGTAAGTGCCCTTTCAAATCCGGGTCCAATCTAAACCAAAGTCCATCTATAACCTATGTGCTTTATTCAAGGCCTATTCACAAGTCATACAAGTCCATTCAAGTTCATTCCAAGCTTGTTCAGTCCATATATATGGATCACATATGTCACTTACTTTTAAAGTAAGAATTCAAACCAATGTTTTAACATAAGTTAACAACAATTCAATCAAAATATATATAATCAACACAACATATGTATGTGTTGTATTTTAATTCAAAGTGAGGTGTTAACTCACCTTTAATCCAACAAACAACCAAGATCCAAGAACCCAAGCCTAAATTAAACCTCCTTTCCTTCTTTCTCTTCTTGCTTTTGCCTTGCTTTTGCCCCCTCCTTCTCTTATATTGTTCACAGCCTATGCTCCTAGGATGAGTGTGGCTTTGGTTCTTCAAGATTTGGCATGGTGGAAGGTGTTAATATTGTACTAAGCCTTATGGAAAAGTTTAAAGTGGTTTGGAGTTGATTTGCAACAATTTTCTTTAGAACATAAGAGATAAAGAAGATGAAAAGCCATTGATTTTTCTCACTTAAGCTTTGTGAATTTGTGATTCTAACTCTATGGTCTGCCTCTCCTTATATAGGCACAAGAATAATTCTCTTGAAGTTTGCATTCACCCCTACCATGCCTTGGAAGCTTCACCTCCTATCACTTCTTCTTTGAACCACTTCTTCTTTATACTAATTACCATTATACCCCTCTCATTATAATATCTCTTATCCATTAGAAGCTTCAGAATATTCCAAGTTTTATGAAGAGAAGAGTGTGTTAGTTAGTTGCTAATGTGTTCATTTAATCATTAGACAAGTGCACAAGAGTTCGAATAACTTATATTGATTGAAAAGTTGTATACTAATAAACCGATTTTCGGTCATATTATCGATTTTTCTTCGAAGAATATATTTTTGTCAATAAATTGCAAAAACAAGTTTCTTATCATTATTAATTAATTGAATAATGTCTAACAAGATTATAAAATCATATTTATAATATTTAATTATATTTCAAAAAGTTTCGATATTCGAAGACGAAATGTTCAGATTTCAGGGTCGCTACATTTTCTTCCACTTAGAATATTTCGTCCTCAAAATTCAAACAAGAACGATAATCATAGGAGATGGAAGGACAAGATATATACATACATACATACATATATATATAACATACTGCCGAAACTATATACAAACTAAACTGCAAACCAAAATGCATACTAGGTGACTCCACCTTAAGCAGTGACTACACTGCAATAGATATACGATACTAAGATAAGAAGGAAACCCTAGTCTATAAGCACTCCGGGTAGAACTCCTTTAAACTGTCATTCAACTTCTTTGTACCATTCCAAGCATCCTTGCCCTACGATACTTCTAACCTTAACAAAGGAATAAGCACATAAATACTCAAATAGCATTCACAACATTAGCAACCAATGCTTATGGTTTGCTTAGATTCAAAACTCTCCCATCGTCCAAAGATGATAAACAATCTACTAAGCATACCTTACGCTCAATAGCCTCGGGTCATTACTTAGATGATAATTCATTCTACCTCATAACGAATCAAAAAGTCATCCTCTAAACTCTTCATAAGCCAACAAACGCAGTATATAAATGCACTAAAGCCCGTCTGATGCACATGAACTATCTGTATGCAATATCCAATCTGATCACTTACTCGATCACATAGATTTCACTTCCTAACTAGTATAGATCACTTTACTTCACTAGTGCAAACGCTGACTTGGTTCCTTGATTAGAAACCTCTGTTATCCTTGTATAGCAATATACTATGATAGAAAACATCGGGATCATATCAAGAACCCGTATCAAGTGTTCACTATCAAGAATCAAGTGAATAATCCTTGTTCGAACCGGTGTAAACCACCTCAAAAACATATACTTGAATACTGAATCAAGAATAGTCATGCGAATAAAGCAGTCTACATACAACTTACGTATTTATCCTATTGGTTTCATAACTACATCAATTCCTTCTTAATCACATTCATTTAAACAATTAGTACGTCTTCAATACTTAAACCGCTTATGAACCATTTCATAAAGCATGACTTCAAGTTTATCCACATTTTATAACTTAAGTTTATACTTGTATAATACTCCATTACATCCTAAAAGTATATATAAAACATCATTTTTTTACTTAACAAGGATGATCTACAATTTAAAATTATTTCAACTTACTACGTTCTCAATTCAAGTGTTATATAAACTTAACTTTATATTTTCAAAACCACTTAATTACGGATTCTAAAACAACTCGGAAGTCCTCAACTATCCAAAACCGCCTAAAAATTCCATTTCATTTTAATAATGAAAACTATTAAACAACATATCATATCATGATGCACATACCATACTTTCCTAATGCATAGGCTATATGTGTCCGTGAAATAACTTAACAAGAAAACTTTAGAACTAAACATCGATTTTAATTTCAAATCATTTTGCAATATTATATGCATATAACCTTTGTATATCAAATCATACTTTTGGGATTTAAATCAAATTCGTTTTACCAAAACAACTTTGTAGCATCTCACACTTAGAAAATCGAAAATGAACGCCGATGATGTTGTAGTCATTACCGAAATTATTTTCAAGCGATAGAACCGAGTTTAGTACATCCAAACCATACTCTTAGTGCTTAACCAATATCATTTTAAAATGGTATCAAATACTTCGTATAATAATACTAAGTATCATGATCTTAATTTTCTAAACCAACTTCCCCAAATATTTAATTTCAAATAATACTATATTATTTTTGCTAAAGTTCTAAAAATCATTTTAAAAAATACCGGGATTTAAGTTCTCAAATTATCTATTCAAATCCTTTTTGTTTATAAATCATATTTTGATAACCATACTTTATATAAAATTACTTATATAAAATTATTTTCATAAATTTTTATTTCCAAAATATTCCGTCTTTCCTTTTTGATTATAGTAAACATCTTTTACTAAATTTTAACTCCTAACCCGACATTATCATCGAATGTCGTTTAGTCAAATCATGAAACTTAATTCACAAGGTGTTCGTTCAATGTATCCTCAATTACTGTCTACCCAACCCATGATGTAGAAAGGTAACGTTGCTCATAAATTGGTTGAGCACAAATCGACGACAAATAATAGTCCATGTTCCTAACATGCCGAGCATGACTAAACAATCACGATTACAAGATATTGAACTTTGATAAGCACTAATATCAAGCCAAACACGAATAAGTAAACCATAAACATATGTTATACCCTCAAGAATCTATTTCCCCTTCGCAGCTGCAGAAGTGGAAGGTGCTGAAGCAAGTGCAAAAGCTCTAGACTATTGTCCTATCTGAAGCATCAGAGAACTCTTAATTATATGACCTGGTTGATGGCAGTTATAGCAAGTCCTCGATCCCAACTATGCCTTGGCTGCCAATGACTCAAACTTTTGTACCTTAGAAATCGGTTTCTCAACTGCTTGTCCTCCTCCTTCTATCTTACAATCTTTAGCAAAGTGGCTCTTCTTCCCATACCGATGGCAAATAAGGTTGGACATGTAGTTCAACTGTTGAAACTTTCGCTCCTTGTTTTTGGTTGGTGCAGATATAGATGGCTATGGAGCCAAAGCTTCGAACCAAAAAGCCATACTTATAACATTCTTGAATGCTCCTTAGATATGATCCGTTATTTCCTTACATATCAGGTTGCATAAACTAATCTAAGACTGGACTTCGATGATAGTCTTGGTGCCATTGAACCTCTTTCTGCCCAATATCTCAAACCTGAGCAATATCGAAGCAAAGTCTTTCTATGGCCCAACCTACACCACTCCTACTACATCTCTCTCAGTATTAAAAGCTCTGGTACTCATAGTTCTTACTACCTAATCAACACAGAATAGCTTTAGGAAACTAAAGGATAGAGTTACTCAAAGAAGAGATTCTAAGAAAGATATATTCCTAAAGAATAATTTAAAATCTAGTTTTCAAAATACAAATACGTTCTTGTGCAATACACTCGACCCATTGTAGGGTGTGACTTACCCTATATCTAATAAGCCATACCCAACCAAAGCCAAGGTATTCGCTCAACCTCGGGCTTTGATACCAAATGTAACGACATGACTTTTCGACTCTCAAATGTCGACACTAAATACATCCATGGTATTCATGTGCTGAGCACCCAAGTGCTAGAAAGACAAAAGGTTAGGGTAAAATATAAGAAAAAGAAATAGAAAAAGAAAGAATGAATACAACATCAGAATTTCACAATAGAACGAAAATATATAATATCAAAGGAAAAGTACAAAGAGTTACTCTGAATATAGAAATATCAAAGTTACTAAAACCTAAGCACTATCATCAGCCTGGACAGTTATAACTGCATATCCTCCCAATGTTGATATATACAATACAGAAATGCAGCGGAAATAAGAATACCGAGGAAGGTAATAATCCAGCTCATCTCCATAAGCTCCAAAGCACCCGTTGCTAAATCTGGAAACATACACGAGGCTGGCCCAAACATTATAAGAAAATAACACCCGGATTAGTCTGGTAAACGAGCATGAGAAAACTTATGAAACATGAAATATGTAATAGTAACCATTGAGACCATACAGATTTAGGTTACGGTTTTTCCCTCAAAGGAACCAACTATTCATTGAGTTTAATATAGTGATATGATAGATAATGTCTAAGGTGTAGGATATAATCATATCAAATAGCTGTGATGCTTACATTGGTCACACCACAACATATTTAGGTTATATTTAAAACTGCTAAGATACACTCACATAATGGATTTTTCTATGGAGATCTCTTCAGTCGACACCGAATCCAATCTCCTGCACAAGAACAGTAAATACCTTCAAGCGACGTATATCTCAAGATAAAATAGATAAAATATACCTTTAGGTAAACACAAGTGGCCCGATATTCGGACATAAACATGAATAACGTGAACCAAATATCATCAACTCTTGCCAGCCAACAATCGATAAGTATCTCTGGATATGTAGTTGATAATACCTTAAATGGGTTGCTAATCCTAGGTTGTGCATCCTCCTCTCTTTTTTAGCTATTTCCGATGTCAAAGTTATGTTCGGTATATTTCCCACGAATATTCATCACTCGAACAAAACATGAATCCCAAATGGATTTCCACATCTCGAATGGATCTTGAATCACTATATGGATTCAAGCATCTTGATTAGATCTCAAACCTCCACATAGGTTCCCCGCATAAGTCCTCTGACGAATGCTAACATCTCCCTTGGAATACTCCTCAAGATAGTCAGTCCCACACGATAACTTCGTTTGAATGTTAATGCCGATCTCTTCTTTAAACTTAACCTTAGGATTGGCAATTTAACTCTATAACTTTTCACTTCACAACCGCTTTTCAAACATAGAACTAATATACTGGTTTTGGAGTGGTATTCGATAATGTTGGGGGCGTTTCATCAACAGCAAACAGGGCATCACCGAGCCAAGCAAGGAAGAGCCAAAGCCGGACCAGCACGCCATCCAACCCACCTGATACCGGACCAAAACCAAGAAAACACTTTCTCCAACCACCGAACCATTTACGTCCGGGCTAACCACCGAACCAGCTTGCCTCCCACCTCGTTGCCGAATCAACTCCAACCACCGAACCAAGCTCTTCACCGGACCAGAACCACCGAACCACTCATCACCACTCTTCACCGGACCAGAACCACCGAACCACTCGTCACCACTCTTCACCGGACCAGAACCACCGAACCAACTCCTACCCCAACCATCTCCGAACCAAGTAATGCCGAACCAACGCTACCAGGCCCGACCACACCAGCCCAGGCCCACCAGCAGCTATATACATCCAAGACCCCTGCCTCCAGCCTCACTCTATAAATAGAGGGGTAGGGGTACAACAATGGGGGACAAGTTTGAGAGCTCAAGCACGGAGAGAATTTTCAAACAACTTTCTCTTACTTGTATCAAAGCTTTGTACTTGTAATCTAAACAAGAGAAGAGAAATAACATATAAAGTGGACGTAGGCACATTCTGGCTGAACCACTATAAATATGTGTGTCTTTTTACAGTTTAGCCCCTACTTTTCATATATTTGCATAAATCACCCAAACCACTAAGAACAACATAAGATCTACTAAATCATTCGATTTTGAGGTGTTTGTCCATTTTTTGTGCAAACATTTTTGGTGCTTTTACTGAGAACTAAACTCAAGAGCTTCAGCTTCATCCACTTAACATTTTTCCTAACAACGTCGTTCGCCACTTGGAAAACATGCCTCCCAAACAGAGAAAAGATGTTAACAAAGGAAAAAACATCGCATCCAGCAGTCTTCCAGATCCAGCTGTCACGAATCAAGTAAATCGTCCTCCTCCAGCAACAGTACCAAATGAAGGACAGGCTAATCCGACCACTCCTGCCACAGAACAGCCCGTAGCAATTACTAGGGCAGATTTAGACAGAGTTGTGGTTGAAGTAACTAACCGCTTCACGTCCCAGCAGGAAGCCTTGGTGGACCATCTCATGTCACGCTTAAGGGATGCTGAAGAGTCCAACCGCAACACTGAATCGTGGGGCGAGTCCTAGTCTGGAGGATCTCAGAGACAACAAAGGTCTTCCTTCTTCGAAGGAGCTAACGGCAGAAGTAGCCATGGTAGGAGCCGAGATCGAGCACAGCCCGAAGTTAGGCCTGAGGAAACGTTTGGTACCGAACCCAACGGGGGAGGTACCGGGCGAAGGTCAACTGTAGGTGAGCCTGTCATACTGCCTAACCACGGAAACGCCAGTGAACGGGGCCGAGCTAGAGTCCAGCCCGAAGTTGGACCCGAGGAAGTGCTTAGATCAGAACCCAGCAGGGGAAGATCAAGGCAAGGGCCAACTGTAGCTGACCCTAGCATGCTCCCAGAAGATCAAAGGCAGCCACTGGAAAATATGAGGAATGATAGACGATACCATCCCTACAGGTCATCTGGACGGAATCAATCCCATAGAACAGAACCAAACTCCTTTCTATCTGCTCCAAATTCTGATGAAAGGATGGCACGCTTATTCAGAGAGTGCGTCCAACGGGAGCAAAGAGATCGAGGGATAGGCGCTAGGGTAACCAGCCCTTTCGCCCGCAATATCGAAATTGCTATCACCCCCGAGAATGGAAGATGCCAACAATGGAACCTTACAAAAGAACCTCCGACCCCATTGTACACTTATAGAGATACACACAACATATGCTCATGAGTGGAGCGACAGAGGGAGTACTGTGCAAATGCTTTCCACTCTTCTTAGCAGATCTCGCTACCTTCTGGTTTTGTCATCTACCTCAGGGATCCATCAGCTCGTGGGAAATGTTGAAAGAAAAGTTTATTAGTCAGTTACGCATTCATGTAGAACAACCTAAGGACGCTTATTCCTTATCCAGCGTCAAACAGAAACCTGGAGAGAAACTGCAGCAATACCTAACCCGATTCAATGCCGCAGCAGCCGCAGTTCAAGACGCCGATGAGAAGCTTATCCTAATAGCCCTCTGTAGTGGTGTGCATCCGGACACTAAATTTGCTAGAAGGTTGACCAAAGAAAAACCAGCTACTTTATCCGATTTCTTCCATGAAGCCGGGAAATATATGAGGCTTGAGGATGCTGCCGTTGAGGGGCAGTCAGGACAGCAAAATAAGGCAACTCACAGCAACGCCCCTGCTGTGGCAAGGGACGTTCAAAGAAATGATTCCAGAGACAATGCTGGGGGCAAGAAGGGGGAAAAGCGCCTATATCGGCCAGGACCGAGATTCGACACCTACACTCCTTTGAACGAGACCGTCGAAAATATCTTCCTTGCCACCCAAGGCGAAGTTAGATACAAACGCCTACCATACAAGAAGGAATCAGATAACGCGCAGAAGTCTGGAAAGTTCTGTCGCTTCCACGAATCTCATGGGCATGATACCAATGAATGCCATCACCTCCGGGACTTGATTGAGGAACACATCGAAAGGAAGAAACTGGAACGCTATGTAAAAGGTCAAGACAGGACTCCAGCTCCTGCCAATGAGAACCCAAGGCTACCCTCATCGAAGATCGGCAGAGGAAACCGCAACACTAGCAGCTCTAGTCAAGAGAAGATAGTGGTCCATACCATCTCGGGAGGACCACACATCGCAGACAGAAGCTGGAAAGAGATGGAAAGATATGGAAAGTCGCTTAGAGACAATAAAGACTGTGTCAATTCGGTTATAGAAGAGCGCCACCCGAAGCGGAAAGAAAGTGATGACATCACATTCGGTAAGCGTGACCTAGAAGGAAGGCAATCCCTCACATGGATCCCATGGTTATCTCTGCCCGGCTCGGTCCCGCCGAAGTCTACCGAATCCTAGTAGACACTGGAAGCTCAGTAAACATCCTGTTCAAACATGCATTCGACAAAATGAAGCTATCAATGAAGGATGTATCTCCCTGCGATAAACCACTACACGGTTTCACTAGGGATGCAAAGATACCCCTCGGGCAACTGGACCTCTTTGTTGAGATTGGAAGCCATCCCCGCTCCGTTGTACGGAAACAGACGTTTTTGCTAATAGAAAACCATTCGGCCTACAACGCCTTCTTAGGAAGGCCAACCTTGTCTGACTTCCAAATTGTCCTAGCCCCATGGTGCCTAAAGATGAAATTTCCAACGGACAATGGAGTAGGGGAAATAGAAGGAGACCAGGACGTTGCTCGAGACTGCTATGTGACTGAACTTCGCAACAACCACAGGAAGGATAAAGGGAAGGGTGTAGAGGTTGCCCTCTGCACGAAAAGTCTAGAAGCCTAGCAACTAAAGAAAGTCCCTCCTCTTCGATATACCAGCGACCCTTTCAATGAATTAGACCCTAGGGACAAAGAGGAGGAGGCCACCGCCGAGCCTGCAGAGGCTATGGAGTTTGTATCTGTAGACAAGCACGACTCAAGTAGACTATTGAAAATTGGGTCCTAACTAAAAGCAGAGTTGAAGGAGCAACTCATCGATTTCCTCCGCCACAACTTGGATGTATTCGCATGGTCACACGCTGACATGACCAGGATCTCCCCCGACGTAGCATGCCACGTACTAAACATTGATCCTACCAAGGCGCCCGTAAAACAAAGAAAGAGAAGTATGGGGGCAGAGCGATCAGCAGCCCTCGATGAAGAAGTAAAGAATCTGTTCGCCAATGACTTCATACGAGAAGCCATCTACCCGGAATGGATCGCTAACCCGGTGCTGGTAAAGAAGGCTAATGGGAAGTGGCGAACATGCATTGACTTTTCCAACCTAAACGATGCCTGCCCAAAGGATTGCTTCCCACTTCCCCGAATCGACCAACTTGTAGACAGCACAGCCGGGCACGAGCTCTTATCTTTTATGGACGCATACTCAGGATATAACCAAATTCCTATGCATGCTCCTGACCAAGACCACACTAGTTTCATCACCGACCGGGGTTTATACTGCTATAAGGTAATGCCTTTCGGACTTAAAAATGCAGGAGCCACCTACCAGCGCCTCGTCAACAAGATGTTTGCAGGGCTAATAGGACAAACTATGGAAGTATACGTGGATGACATGCCGGTAAAGTCAAGGAAAGCCGACGGTCACGTAAGCCACCTAGGCGAGATGTTTCAAGTACTTCGCCAGTATGGAATGAAGTTGAATCCTCTAAAATGCTCCTTCGGAGTATCATTAGGAAAGTTCTTAGGATTCATTGTCCATGCCAGAGGGATTGAAGCAAACCCTGATCAAGTCCGAGCGCTAAGGGATATCAAGATACCTTCCACTCGAAAGGAAATGCAAAGCCTGAATGGAAAAGTGGCCGCCCTAAGCCGATTCATCTCCAAAGCAACGGACAAGTGCATCCCCTTTTTCGAAGCTCTAAAGAAAGACAAAGGAAAGTTCGAATGGACTAACGAATGCTTAACCGCTTTTCTTAACTTAATCGAACACCTCCAGAAGCCACCGGTACTCTCAACCCCAAGCGAAGGCGAAGAATTATACCTATACCTTGCTGTGTCATCTCACGCCCTGAGCGCTGCCTTGGTAAGGGAAGACAACCGCTCGCAGCGGCCAGTTTACTTCGTCAGTAAGAGGTTTACGGGGGCAGAAGTCAGATATCCTAAACTTGAGAAGCTAGCATACTGTTTGCTAATCACATCACGGAAACTGCGTCACTACTTCCAGTCCCATTCCATCAAAGTTCTGACCGATCAGCCACTGAGGCAGGTACTCCATCGTCCTGACACTTCTGGGCGACTGCTTAAATGGTGCATTGAACTAAGTCAGTATGATATCACCTATCACCCTCGCACCGCCATCAAGGGCCAAGCCATGGCTGATTTCATTGCAGAATTCACTACCAACAAAGATAAGGAGCAATTGGGAATAGCAGAAGACATCAAGTGGAACCTCTTTGTGGATGGTGCATCAAACGAACAAGGCTCGGGGGCAGGTATGGTAGTAATCACTCCCAGGGGAAATAAGCTGCACTATGCTATAAGGTTGGAGTTCGCTGCCACCAACAACAATGCAGAATATGAAGCAGTGATAGCTGGATTAGAACTTGCCATAGAAATCGGAGCCAATTCTTTGTGTCTTCATAACGATTCTCAACTTATTGTTAATCAAATACTAGGAGAATTCCAAGCTCGAGAAGAACGACTCATAGCATATTTAAAGAAGACCAAGTTACTTCTCAGCCCATTGGACCACTACTTAGTCAAACACATCCCTCGGGAAGAGAACCAAGAGGCCGATGAGTTGGCAAAGCAAGCAAGTGTGAGAGACAGCGCCATCTTTGGAGCAGTAACCATCTCAAAGCAACTAACCCCAAGTTTTGAGCAAGTGAATCTGATAGCTGCAACCGAAGAAGCAACTTGGATGACTCCCATCCGAGACTACCTACAAAGCGGCACACTACCCAACGGGCGTAACGAAGTCAAGAAAATCTTGAGGAAAGCTTCCCGCTACACAATACAAGAAGACATCCTCTATCGGCGTGGATTCTCTAACCCGTTATTAAGGTGTGTCGCTGGGAGGGAAGCCAAGGAAATCTTATCCAACATTCATCAGGGAAGCTGTGGAGATCACACCGGAGGACAAACATTAGCAAAAAAGATACTCCGATATGGATATTTCTGGCCCACCTTAAGCAAGGACGCCTTAGATTTCGTCAAAAAGTGTGACAGATGCCAGAAGTTTGCTAAGATTCCGCGGCTACCAACAACTGAGATTACTCAAATGACCAGCCCTTGGCCCTTCGCAATATGGGGAATTGACTTAATCGGCAAGCTACCAATGGGCCGAGGCGGGGCCAAATATGCTATAGTGGCAGTCGACTATTTCACCAAATGGGTGGAAGCGGAACCTCTGAATAAGGTATCTTCAGCAAAAGTTATTAACTTCTTGATCAAAAATATTCTGTGCAGGTATGGAGTCCCACTCAAAATCATATTAGACAATGGACTTCAGTTTGACAGCGAGGAATTCGCCAACTGGTGCCGAGAGCATGGAATTCACAAAAGCTTCTCATCCGTAGCGTATCCTCAGGCAAACGGACAAGTCGAAGCCGTCAACAAAATTCTGAAAACTCTAATCAAAAAGAAGCTCGAAAAGTCAAAGGGCGCTTGGGTGGATGAACTCCCTACGGCACTGTGGGCCTATCGCACATCTTTCAGGACATCAACGGGGCATACTCCTTTCTCTTTGGCATACGGATCGGAGGCTATGCTTCCAGTTGAAACCATTGTGCCTTCCCATCGTAGGATCCACTATAACCCAGAAGAGAACGAAGAAATCCTTCACATGTCTTTGGATCTAGTTGAGGAGAGAAGAAATGACGCAGTCCTTAAAGCAGCAGCCCACAAGCAAAAAGTGGCAGCACAATACAACTCCAAAGTCAAGCATCGTACCTTACAAGAAGGGGATCTTATCCTCAAGCGAATCTTCCCTCGCCCCGGAGCACTAGATCCAATCTGGGATGGACCATATGTAATTCATAAAGATCTCCACAATGGAGCTTATATTTTGTCAACAGTGGACGGAGAGGTGTTCCAGAGGGCATGGAACATCCAACACCTCCGTCGATACTTTTCTTAACTTGTACTTCCCATATGAAGTGAATTAACAAAGAGAATCAGTGGACGTAGGCCTTTTCGTGCCGAACCACTTTAAAAAACCTTGTCTCTTTTTTAACTTGTTCCTTTATATCTTGGCTGCTTGTTAACTTTATCCTTTTCTGTTGAACAAAATCCTATGCGTATAGCATTTCCACCCAAAGCACTCCACAGCGCAACTTCACCTGGACAAGACCTAACAGGTACTATGCGAATCTATGCCCTCGCCAATGAGACACTTTTGCTCCAGCATCCCTCTGCTGCGAGTTAACTCATTGCTCGCGACGACCCTTAAAGCCAACTGTAATGAGCTGATTATAAGCCACTGAGAAGGCCGACTATAGCCGAGGCAGCTCATTACGGCGTTCGGCTCGCCGGCAACTGTGAACCGACTATAAGCCCCAACATAAGGTGTGGCCAACCAGGGGCAGTTCACGGTTGACGATCGGCACCCATGCTAGCCGGCCATAGTAAATCGAATAATACTCACGATTATGGGCCATAATGGCCCGGGTAGTTACTGTGCGCGATCTCGGCTCCGATGTGTCTTAACTGCGGCTGTGGTAAAAAAGAATTAACTCCCAACGGAGGCGTAAGATGGGTGACAAATGTCTCCAAGACCCACAGCTAGGGAAAGTGACTACAAAGCCCGTTTGCCACGAACTTAAGCACATCGAAGGCCTTCCGTGATTGGAAGTTTTACTTTTTCACATATTTCAATTTTGCTTAAGAAACTTTTCTCCTATCCTCTGTAACAATCCTTGAGTACAGGGCACAGAACAGGAGACACTCACTAATAGAAGAGGATACTCACAGCAAGATACAGGACCACATCCCTTACTCGGTCACACAGGATATTCAAAGCTGCCATCTACAAGCAAAATATAAAGGGCGGTATTTCCTTCTTTCATATGTAAACACATGACTATAATTTATTCACACCCCACGCTAACATTGCAAGTCATGAAATTATGTTTTAAACAAGAACCTGACATCAAGCACAATTTGATTACAAGAATATGTATAGCTATATTTCTCATACAACATTCAAAAGACGACGAAATCGGCTTAAGTTAAAGAATTACACGTCAAGAATAGAGCTATTTATTACAAGTAGCAGAAATTACAACCTAAGAGTTACTTTACTGCTTTAAGACTAACATATACAACCATGTCAAGTCCACAAAAAGAATGTTCCAGGTCTAATCAAGGAGTCGGCTGCGTCGGAGTCTTACCCTTATCATGTTGCCCACCTGTCCGGTCAGAAAAAGAATTCGTTAGTGATGAGCAACCAAGTTAATGGAAAGACTAGAAAGGAAGACTTACCAGCATCTGCTCCTTGATCAGCTTGATCATCATCCTCCGCTTGCACACCTGTCTCCTCAGCTGCAAGCAACCACATGCCCTCCTTCACCGCCACCTTCTCCTCCTTGGTAAACTGGGCGGTAACAGCATCCATCCTAAAGGCCATTCCACCCTCCTTATCTGCCTTAGCCTGGGCCTCCTCTAGAGCCCTGAGATAGATCCTAGCCATAACCCGAGGGTAATCATCCATCCAGGACAAGTTACCCTGCCTCCAAGTACGGAAGTACATATCCTGGAGCATCCCCTCCATCAGCCCCTCGTTCTCTTCAAACTCCCTCGCCCGGGCCTCGGAATCCGAAAACCTTACGACGGCGGCATCTCTCTCCAATTGGTATCTCGAGCAGTCAGCCTGAAGGGATTTCCGCATCGCCTCCATCTCCTCCCTCAACTTGGCTTGAGCAAGCTCTGCAGCCTCAAGCTTCCCAGATAACTCCTCTATCTGCTCAAGATCCGCTTTCCGAACCTCGTCCACCATGGCAATGGCCATATCGATCCGTTCCTTGCAAGAAGCCTCCATTTTCCGCAGTTCGGCCCGGCTGGCCTCTTCCATAGTTTTCTTTAGACGTCCGGAGGCGGTCTCGTGCTGAGAGATCTGGATGTCCTGATCAGCAAGTTGCTTGGCCTGGTCGGAAACCACTAACCGCAGTCTTATGTTGGCACTCCCAATTTCCTCCCCGGCCTTGACCAATCGGGCATGATGCCCCATCAACTTCCTGGTCTCCTCAGCAACCCGGTCGATATTTGCTTTAGCTTCGTTCCCCATAGCGACAACCCGAGTAGTAAGCAAATCAAGGTCTAGGGATTTGACCTCATCAAGCACCTTTACCATAGGGTTGCGAGGAAGAAGGTGCTCACCGGTAACCTCGTCAAAGGAAATATCATGAGAACTTGGATCCAGATCAGGATGACCCGCAAATGGATTACGAGCCAAGCCAGGACGATCAATCTGAGTAACGGTAGGATTTTCAAACGGGTGCGAAGAGGGCACGAACTCAGTATCCTCCTCCGTGATATCATGAAGAGGCTGAATTGGGGGCTGAGGACCAGGTGAAGGCTCGGATAGGGAGCGACTCCTCTTTCTCTTTTGAATATCCTCTCCAATAACCTCGAGAAGGGGACGGTAGCCAACTACATCCCCGGAACGGTTGGTCGGAGGCTTCGGCTTGGCGGAAGCTTTGGAGAGCTTGTATTGTTCAAGCCTGTGCCGAAGATCTGAGGTCTTGGCCGTTTTACCTGCTCCTGATATGAAAATCAAGTGTCACCAACAGGTATTGAGCCATCATTCAAGAATTAAAATTGTAAAGTGAAATTCACCTTGAACCGCCGAAGTTGCTTCAGTAGAGGCGCTCCCGGAAGATAAATCAACGTCGGTCCCAACTTTATCGGCTCTCTTAGATTTCTCCGTCCCCTCCAGACCTTCGAAGGCTTGGCGGAAAGCGTCATCCGTCCACTCTTGAATCTCGCCTACTTGCCCAGAAGACAATGTCCCGACACCGTCGCCACCTCCGGCGCCTTCTCCTCCATCTTCGCCTTGCTCCTCCTCCACCTCTCCCTCCTTTGGGATATCTGGACATGAGCTGGAAGAGGGACCGTCAGACTTTTTGATCTTCTTCCCCCCGGCAACCGGATGTTTCGGAAAGGGCCTCCTTTTACTGCTCTTCGACTCGGCCCCTTCTTTAGCTTGAGCAGCCTTCTCTTCAGTCGTGTCCCTCTGCTTGACCATGGACTGCTGTGGAAGGATCAAACTGTACTCCAAGAGTGTAGCGTTCCTGATCAGGTAGGCAGCTGACCTATCTCTCCCAGTAATAGCTTCTATTTCTGCTGCCGTCTGAACCAGGCGGTCATTCTCCACGACCGCAAAACCACCTGTCGCTAGCAAAAAATGAAAACACATAAGAAAGAGTATTGCAACCAGAACGGGAATTAAAAATAAAGCTTTGACTTACATCCGGAGGTGAAGCGCCGAATAGAAACGGAGTCATCCCTGACAAAGAACCATTCCTTCTTGAACATGCTGTACTTGGAGTATAAATCCAGGACCGGCTTAAAAGTTACGGCCGATTCCAAGCTGATGTATGGAGACCCCTTCTTGTAACCTCTCAAGTTGTACAAATACCGGATCTCCCGGTTGGAAGGAGGACGCCCATATCTCCGTTGGAAGATGACAAAGAGACTCACCAGAATGGCATAAGAGTTGGGCTGAAGCTGGAATGGAGCTACCTTTAGATATGTGAGAAAGCTGACTACCCAGGCGTTGAGAAGTGGGATGGCACCGCACATGCAATGGTATCTGCTGTAGGCAAAATATCCTTCGGGAGGATCATACGGCATCACTCCCGCATCGGGCAATAACATGCGTGCTCGGTCGATCCCGAAGGAGCGAGATATAACATCGAGTTGCTCGCCCTTAAGTAAGCTAGGGAAGCAATCATGAGGCAAGTTAAGAAGTTCCTGAGGGCCGTATCCATCCACTAATGATCTCGGGGTGGGCCCGCGATGGACAGGTCCTGGCTGAGCTGGGGGCACGGCAGAAGGCTCTTCTCTGTCATGAGATCTCTTTTTCTCTGATCGGGTTTCTACTTTGTGAGACATTTATCTACAACACCAGAAAAACATATTGTTAAAACAGAGGATATAAACAAGCAAGTACATGTAGTCCGGAATTTCGCTCGTGATATGAAAAATGAAAAAATCAAGTGTATGAGGTTCATTCGGCACCCAGAATACACGTTCATTCGGCTATCCAGCTCTCAATCTCATTCAGCGGTCATTCGGTAATTCAAATGAAAAAAAAATCGTTCAGTGCTCAGAATCCTCATGCTCATCCAGTGATCCAAGAACGACAGTTCATTCGGCACTCGGAATACATAGAATCATTCGGTAGTTTAAAAACGTAAAGGCCGTTAGGAAAAAGAAGGCTATATCACCTGATTCGGTATTCTAATACAATTCGGCAGAGAATTTGATTCGGCAGGGATACTTGGTTCGGTTATCTTGGATTGGTAAGAAGTAACGAAGGTGTATAGCCCATATTTATAGGCAAATATCAACAGCCGGACCAGTCGGTTCGGCATTGGAGACCGGATGAGAATGTCCATAATTAATGACCTAAAACAAAGCACGCCATGTACACACACATGCCCTGCTTTGAGGGGCAAATGTTGGGGGCGTTTCATCAACAGCAAACAGGGCATCACCGAGCCAGGCAAGGAAGAGCCAAAGCCGGACCAGCACGCCATCCAACCCACCTGATACCGGACCAAAACCAAGAAAACACTTTCTCCAACCACCGAACCATTTACGTCCGGGCTAACCACCGAACCAGCTTGCCTCCCACCTCATTGCCGAATCAACTCCAACCACCGAACCAAGCTCTTCACCGGACCAGAATCACCGAACCACTCATCACCACTCTTCACCGGACCAGAACCACCGAACCACTCGTCACCACTCTTCACCGGACCAAAACCACCGAACCAACTCCTACCCCAACCATCTTCGAACCAAGTAATGCCGAACCAACGCTACCAGGCCCGACCACACCAGCCCAGGCCCACCAGCAGCTATATACATCCAAGACCCCTGCCTCCAGCCTCACTCTATAAATAGAGCGGTAGGGGTACAGCAATGGGGGACAAGTTTGAGAGCTCAAGCACGGAGAGAATTTTCAAACAACTTTCTCTTACTTGTATCAAAGATTTGTACTTGTAATCTAAACACAAGAAGAGAAATAACATATAAAGTGGACGTAGGCACATTCTGGCTGAACCACTATAAATCTGCATGTCTTTTTACAGTTTAGCCCCTGCTTTTCATATATTTGCATAAATCACCCAAACCACTAAGAACAACATAAGATCTACTAAATCATTCGATTTTGAGGTGTTTGTCCATTTTTTGTGCAAACAGATAAGTAGAACACTTATCGATCCCGGTCTCTTCAAAACTATTTCGATGAATTTCCGGTAAACTCAATTCTGGTTTTTTCAAAAGTAAGCGAAAGCTAGAGACATTTCATACCAATACTCCTCTCCAAGGGTTCTTACTGGTATAAAATCATGAAGCATTTCGATAACTTTTTAAGTCAATATTAGGTTAAGTTCGATGATTGACCAATCGATTATCTAGTCAAAACAATTGTTAATACAAATCACGATTCGTACACTCAACTCGTTTTCGACATTCCAACTTAGCTATTCTTCATTCAAGGCTGAAGCCAGGTAAGTTAGAGCATTGGTTGCATCAAAGCCTTGCCTAAACACTTCATTCTTGAATCCTACAAATAGATAAGTCTACCTTGTTGGATTTTAGTGTTGAGTATAGTATTAATGATTTCCATAAACAATAGGAAATCAACACGATTAACTCGTTTTCGACATACTATTCCTTGGTCAAGAGGAAAGCCCGGTAGGTTAGAGCTCTATTAATTCGATCCTACTCGACATCAATCTTAACTCTCACAAATAGAAAAGCCTTACTTCGTCGGCTTTTTGTGTTAAGCATAGTTAATTACTTTTCAAACCCCTTTTCGAAAACATTTGTATATACTTTTGAAATACTTGAAAGTACTTATAATAGGTCTTAAAGCATTTATCCAAAATATTACTTGAAAATAGCAAGTTTACAAAATTCCTTAAAAACTTGAAAACGACATGTTTTCTATATATTTTAACAAAATATCTATCCTTTAAAAATTCACACTAAATCTTAAAAATTCATAAATATCTCAAACCACTTTTGAAATACTCTAGTATGAGTTAGTAAACACTTGCAAAAAAATGAAACAAAATACTTAAATTTAAATATCTTTTCAAACCTTTAAAGTCCAAAAATCAAGGCTAAACGGGGCAGTTTTGCACTAGTGATGTTTTGGCCGAGATGTTACATAAATTTTTACCATTCAAGCTTTTAATAGCAAAAAAACATACATATAGAACAATATAAATATGAAGAAAAACTCCTAAGTTTCTCTCTACAAAGTTCCATAGAAATCGCCAAAAACAAGGCAAATCTAAACTGTATCTATAGCGACTATCGCCATAAGTGCACTTTTAAATCTGAGTCCGATCTAAATCAAATTCCATCTATAATTTATGCGCTTTGTTCAAGGCCTAGCACAAGTCATACAAGTCCAATCAAGTCTATTCCAAGTTTTTTTAAGTCCATATACATGGATCACATATGTCACTTACTTTTAAAATAAGAATTCAAACCAATGTTTTAACATAAATTAACAACAATTTAATCAACATATATACAATCAACACAATATATGTATGTGTTGTATTTTCATTCAAACTCACTTTTAATCCAACAATCAACCAAGATCCAAGAACTCAAGCCTAAACCCAAGCTAGCAACCTCCTTTCCTTCCTTCTCTTCTTTCTTTTGCCTTGCTTTTGCCCCCTCCTTCTCTTATATTGTTCACGGCTTATGCTCCTAGGGTGATTGTGGCTTTGGTTCTTCAAGTTTTGGCATGGTGGAAGGTGTTCTAATATTGTACTAAGCCTTGTGGAAAAGTTTGAAGTGATTTGGAGTTAATTTGCAACAATTTTCTTTAGAACATAAGAGATGAAGAAGATGAAGAATCCATTGATTTTTCTCACTTAAGCTCTGTGAATTTGTGATTATAACTCTGCGGTATGCCTCTCCTTATATGGGCACAAGAATGATGCTCTTTAAGCTTGCATTCACCCCACCATCATGCCATGGAAGCTTCACATCCCATCACTTCTCCTTTATGCTAATTACCACTATATCTCTCTCATGATAATATCTCTTATCCATTAGAAGCTTCCAGAACATTCCAAGCTTTATGAAGCGGAGAGTGTATTAATTAGTTACTAATGTGTTCATTTAATCATTAGACAAATGCATAGAAGAGTTTGAACTATCGATTGAAAAGCTGTTTACCGATAAACTGATTTTCGATCACATTATCGATTTTTCTTCGAAGAATATATTTTTGTAAAAATAATTTAAAAAAAGTTTCTCATTGTTATTAATTAATTAAATGATGTCTAACAAGGTTACAAAACCATATTTATAATATTTAATTAAGTTTCAAAACGCTTCGATATTTGAAGACGAAGTGTTCGAATTTCGAGGTCCATACAGCTTTGGTCCATAAGATCATAGGTTTGAATCCTACGTAGCACGTATTTCAGACCATTGGAGATTTCTGACTTGTAGAATGTTATATGCTACTACCTTTAAAAACTGATATGAACATTTTTGTTAAAGGCTAAAACTTACTAGATTTGGGAGTGGATGCTAACATCACCATTTTCGGTACTCACACTATTAAACAAGGAATGATAATAGCATAAACCAATAGGATGCTTATCACATAGCACCATTGGAAGTACATTGACCCCATTAGTAAAAATGATTAGTCCCTGTCGTGTAACCGAGGGTGTAACATACCATATTTTGAAGTGATCTGGTTATAGGAATGTTATATTAAACTAGTTAATTAATTAATTTATATAATAAATTTAATTTCACAACAACTAACTTGATTAATAAAGAGAGTGATAGTTAGATGGTTAACTAAATTAAACATCGTGTAATTAATTGCGATGCACCAAAATAAAAATATTGAGAATGAAAAATTAAAATTTATAAGTAATTTTCGAATATAGTTTGACCTTTATGAAGTAGAATGATGTGGATAGTTTTTAATGTGGGATGTTAAGGAATTAGGCTAATTCTATTTAGAGACATGATATTTCTAAGTAGCCCCCTTGAACATTAAAAAAATTTAGGTACAAAATTGCCCTTATGTTATTCACCCATGGTTTTACCTCTCGTCATATTTTCCTTCTTCTATTCCTATTATCCAAGAAACCTAAATTTAATTTGGGTAAATTCTCAAATCTTGTTCTTAAATCGATAGTTATGATGATGATAATACAAATATAATGGAAACAAAAGAAGTAAAACTTGAATTTCATGTTGTTTTAATTTATTTAAGTTTAAAAATTCACAGTTTAAAGAAGAGGTAAAACTTGAATTTTACGTTGTTGCGTGATTTTGCTAGGGTGGTTTTTTCTCCGGTAGAATCCTTTTGCGAAATTGATTTTTGCTATGGAAGGGTATTAAGGTAAAATTTAACAATAAAATTGTAACGACCCAGATTTTTGAACAATTTATAATTTAATATTGGAATTATTTAAATATTTAAATCGTGGATTTAATACAGATAAAAATTATTTTGAAAGGTTATTTAAATTTTGTTTAAATAAGAATGATATAGAAAGCTTTTGATTCTGAATTAAAAATGATTAAACCGGTTTAATAATAATTCACTTTAATTAACGTGTGAAATTATCATTCTGGGCACTGTCTTGGATTTTGAAGAAACTAGTGTCATCGGATCCGAAATAATGAATTGTTATACGCCATCGAGTTTCGTGCTGATCAAACATACCGTATGGTTGTGTGGGCTCGAAATGCATACCAATTGATTTTAGGAATTAAATATAAAATAATTTGATTTGAAAAGCTAACTTCTATATATGATAGAATTGGGTCCCAATACTAGTTCCATTGTGTTCGGAATGGGGTAATCAGCTAGGAACGTTAGTGAGCACGCCTCATTTGGAGTTCAAGATTTTAGGGGTGAATAGTGTTTGAAAATATTCTATATAAGAACCTCACTATCTTTGTTTTCCAAAAACCCAACTCTAACCCTATCCTCATCCAATGCCCGTGGTTGATAGGCACCTCTAGGGCCCGTTTCAGGCAATGGTCCCAACTAGAGGAATGTTCATAAGGATGAGTGGAGTGTTGTGAATGGTTGGATCATCGTGGATCATGGCGAAGCGGTGGTGAAGTCACGATGAACATTGCGACTAAGGTTGGAATTTCATCGTCGTCATTGCTCGTAGGGGGGCAGTGTTGAAGGGAAGTTGGAGAGGGGGACGTGGGCTCTAGTCTAGTGGAGTTTGGTGGCGAATGGTTGATTGTGGCGGCATCGAGGCAGAGATGAACGTCGCCGATGTTGTGGCTCTCATTCTCAATCGTGGGGCCATCACAAGCGAGAAAGGCGGTGGTGGAGGACTCGTACGAGTTGGGGATAGCCTTAGTGAAGAGGGTGGCGGCGTGAAATCGTCTGAGGTGGCGATAACAATTGAAGAGAATCGTGACATCGAAGTTGAATGTGCGGCTTGAGTTAAGAGATAGGTAATTTAGTTAATTACCTTAATTAATTAATGTTAATTATCATTTAATTATCTCTAAGTTCTAATGATTGTATCTTACTCATACGATGTCCGATCGAGGCGTCGTTTTTTCCGTTGCGTTTGCATTGGGATTATCTACCCAATGGAATTGGATTTGTCGAGTTTGGAGCTAACGGGAATTTTAGTCAAAATTGAACGACGTTCGATTTTGGACTATTCAGAAAGGCAAAAGTGTTAACTAGAGCTTGAGTGAATTTTACTCACTAGTTAATTATATATTATTATAAATAATTGTTGTTGTATTGAAAATATAAACTGTATAACGAACACTGCAAGTAATTACTTTTGGACCCTACCTTGTTTTGTAAAACAAGTGAAACATTAAATTGTAGTATAATCTCCCTTTTGATTATGTATACATGTATCGTGGCCCAAACACACTATTTACATGTTTGATACTTCTTTGTGAAAAGTGATAGTGCATTATAAATATTTGAAACAATTTAGTCGTTACAAACGTGCTTTGAAATCCGTGATAACCGACATATGTTAAATTGGATAAATTGTAGGAAATTGTAGAAATATATACATACATATATATTGGGTTGTTCTATACATAGTTTTGTGTGTAAGGCATAAATGGAATTGGTTTGGACAATTGTGGAATTTGGAAATGAAAGTTATAAATGTTAGAAGCAAAATTGTCACAATGGATGCACTTTGAAATCACTGTGACCTGCGATTTTTATGTTAACTTTGTAAGACATCCTAAGGATTATTTGTATTACAATAAGTAATGATAGCGTACTTATTATCGGGAAATAGGAAGGTTTAAATATATTTCTGGAAATCAATTGTGGATTTACAAAGTGATGGTTTTAAATTATAAAATAGGTTTTGCATGGTGTTTTAAATAAAGGTTTTAAAATATGTATGAAGTACTTTGAAAGTATATTTTAGTGTATATATATATATGGTTTTAGAAGTTATTAAAGATTTTAATAAAGATTTTTAAAAGGATTTTATATTATAATATTTTACAACTGGTTTATAGTATTTCATTAAATATCTTTGTTTTATAAATAAATTAGTATATGTAAATTTATATCTTTTTAAAGTATTTTAGTATATTTAGAAGTTTTAAAAAGGAAGTTTAATATTTTGTAAAGGGATCTAAAAGGAGTTTTTGGATTATAACACTTATGTTATAATGGATTGTTTTATAAATTGATTTAAAAGGAGTTTTGGGATTATAACACTTATGATATAATGAATTGTTTTATGGATTGATTAAAAAGGTATATAACCTTGTTTAATAAGTAAAGCTATACTTGGAACATTAAATGGATGTTTTAATGTAAATGGCAAGTACAAAAGTGATTTTGGGTTTATAGTATCGTTGTTTGTGCAACATCAGTTTTAACTCATTAACTATACCTTTGAAAAGTAATTAGATCTTCAAAATGGAGTTTTAAAGATAACGGAATAATAAAGTGCATTGGGGTTTATCGTAAACATTGTTTTAGCAACATTTGTTTTTAAATCCTTGGATAATATTTTAAAGTGTTAAAATATTGTTAAACGAGTTTGGAAAATACTTATATCTTTAATAATGGAATTTTAAAGATAATAACTAGTATGATTTGGTTTTGAGTTTGTTGTGGAAAATGACTTAGTAACATTCGCCTTTAATCCATTGTTATTTGGCATTCTAGCTTGGCTATATTGAACTGATTGCTCGAGTTAGATTCGACTGCCATCAAAGCCGATGACTCCAGAGTGATAATTGCAGGGCCCGGAAGTCAAGTACATATGATTATACGAAGTTAAGATTGAATGGGATTGATAGAGGGGTAATGTATAATGTTTGAAATATGAAATACGGATCAACACATAGGAGGGATCGGCGTAGATTGGCTCCAACAAGAGGGATCAGCATGTTTCAAGGTACAAGAGAATTCATGTGGAAAACAATCAATATCTCAAGATTTACAAGTCCAATACCTATGAAATTTGAGCAAGATATAAGGACCCTAGGGAACCAACCCTAGGGATCGCACATCAAATGGACAAGGTTGGAGAGATCGGTATATATCCCTTGGAAGGGATCGATAGAAAGATGTATACAAGCCATGTTGAATCAAAGATTAAGAAATAAATCGAACTCCAATGATTCAAATGACATAAAATTTGGATTCTGAACATATTTTTGTATGAGGAAGCCACCATTGGGATCGCTCCCCAAAATTCGACCAGAGAAGGGATCGGTACCGATCCCTCCTATTTGGGAATTGGGCATAGCGTTTCCTCTAGTCACCCCATATGGTTTAGAAGGTCCTTCAACTGAGATTTCAGAGAGATATTTGGTCGTCTTCATCTATAAATACTGGGTTGATGGTTCATTCTGAGGATTTTTATGCTGCTTGTTACTCTAGACTCTGTTGCAACCAAGTGCTAACTTATTTCTAATATTGTAATCAGATTCAAAAGTGATTAATAAAGGATAATCTTCAAAGTGGATGTAGGCATACAATGCCGAACCACCATAAATTTCTGTGTCTTTTATTACTGCCTATTCTTTGTTGCTTACTTATTCATCCACTCAGTTTAATTTTATTTTTCTTCACTTACTTCTCTACAAAAACTATTCTTGGTTGTTTGTGACCATTTTAGGTGCAAACATTTTGGTTCTTTCACTGAGAACCTTGAATCTCAGTTTATTAGGATCCCTTTGTTGCTATTGGATTGGATAAATCCCCAAAGGAGAACTGCAGTTATCTTCAAGGAGTTGCACATACTACTCAGATTTGCAAAAATCTAAGTGAAGTTATCGACAATGGTGAGGAACACTAGATCTACTTCTCAGAATGCGGAAGGAAATGAGAACGCTAGCATCTAGCAAGGAGGCTTAAGCAATCGACCAATGGATGTGAATGCCGAACCAGTTGAAGTTTATAATCCCACTAATTCTATTACAAGAGATGAATTTCATAATCTAATAAGAAAGCTGATGGAGAGCCTTCGAAAATTAAATCAATAGATTCAGACCAATATCAACTTAATGAACCAACTCAATCAGCAACAACGAGGGAAAGTTAGGAGGGACCCCACTCTTTACTCGACATCAGATAGTTATAGCTCATCGAAAAAGTATCACAGACATAGACATCGTAGAACAAACGAATATCACGCAGGAACTTCGGGGTGTAAACCGGCAGACCAACGTGGTCTGCTAGGATCGATCGGTGCCGATCCCTCCCGCAAAAGAGGGAATCAACCCATGCATCATAGGAATCAAGTTGGAGCTGCTTCAGTTGGTTTGGATGCCGGAGTTCAATTAAATGTTGACCAAATGCTTCCCCGGAGTGACGATGAAGTGAATTTACAAGATATACACTGGGAAGATGGTGGAACGACACATAGACATCGACCGGACCATACACGTGAGGTGGAGCACAACCACCGCTTGGCACCAAGTATCCAAACGTCGGACTTATCGGTTATGGTCAGAAAGTTAGTGAGAGAGAGCCAGGGCTTGACAAACGATGACCGGGGAATCTCGAGAAGCCATACCCGTTCACTGATTATGTTCTACATGCGGAGTATCCAAGGAGGTTTAACATGCCGTCGATGCCTGCCTATGAGGAAAAAATCGACCCGAGACAACACATCATGAGCTGATGGATTCTGCACGAGCGAATGATGCAACAAAGTGTAGATGCTTTCCCATAACTCTCTTTGGAATAGCAATGATGTGGTTCATGAGGTCACCCCCATGATCAATTTCTAGATTCAATAATTTGGCAACAAGGTTTGTGGAGCAGTTCCGAATGCACGCAAACTCGCACCAAGAATGTAATGTCCCTGTCCAGTGTAATCCAGGCTCCAGGAGAATCGTTGAAAGATTATTTGGAAAGATTTCATATAGCTGTTACGGAAATCAGTAATCTAAATGACTATGCAATATTGATCGTCGTGACGAGAGGGATAGATGTAGAATCCGGCTTTGACAATTAGTTAGCCGGCAAGCCACCTGCAACATTGGAACACTTTTATACAAAGGCGGCTTAGTATTTGAGAAAGGAGGAAGCCTGGTCCTCCAAGAAGAAGAATGTTGCAGGACCGAGCAAAGAGGGAGTATAGAGTAATATTGCAGTAAAGCAGTCTGATGATAGCTCTGGAAAAGTTCAAGCAAACGTCCAATATAAGCTGAATCAACAAAAGAAAGGTGAAGATAGGGGCCGAGTACGAAAGAGATATTCTGGAAGAGGGAAGCCTAGGATTCCAATGTACGATACTTACATACCATTGAATATGTCCTTGGAGAATATCTATTTGTCTACCTACAATACCATGCACTACAGGAAGCTTCCTCCAAAAGAATCAATAGAGAAGCAGAAACAAACCGGAAAATATTATCGGTTCCACGAATGCTATAGACATGGCACGAATGAATGCAGGCATCTCAAGGATATTATTGAAAAACTTATTCAAGAAAGGAAGTTGCAGCGATTTTTTAAAACCCCGCAGGATGGTGGATAGGGGATATCTGATCCCAACCAAGGACAAGCACCGCATAGGGCTCAAGAGCCTGTATGAACTGGTGGGAGATTGGTAATAAATACAATTGTCGGAGGACCATATTCGAAAGATGAGAGTTGGTATGAAATGGAGTACTATACTAGCACGTTTAAGCATGTGGATTTTGAATATTGTTCGAACACAAAAGAAGGAGCTTCGGAAAACAACAACGTACGATGGTGGATGATATCGTGTTTAGAAACAAAGATGCAGACAATGTAGAGGCTCCGACGATCGACCCAATGGTCATTTCGACCATGATCAGCCCTGCTTTGGTGAGAAGGATATTGATTGATTATGGAAGTTTTGTAAATATAATGTTCAAAAAAGCCTATGATCAAATGAGGTTGGAAGCCAAGGACTTGAAGCCATCGAAAGCCCGTATACATGGTTTTAACGGTGTTGCAATTGAAGTCCTAGTTATGGTGAATTACCTGTAGAGTTGGGAGAAGGTGACCGTATGAGAGTGCGAATCTTGCCATTGGTTGTTTTGGATGCTGACTCTTCTTACAACGTTTTTCTAGGCCAATCGGCCCTAGCTGAATTCCTGGAAGCCCTTGCCCCATGGTGTTTGGCCTTTAAGTTTTCGACAGATAATGGTGTTGGAGTTGTTCATTGTAACATCCTCCATTTGGAGGTCCAAAACTAACGGCTACGGATGCTGCAATCATCCATAGCTATTAATCCTCGGTGACCAAATACGGTAATGTTAGATAAATTGATATACCAGAAACACATGGATACGGAAAAAGCTTAAAAGTTTTAAAACAACTTTTACATTCCATTCCATAAACTCCATTTCAACATTCTTTACATAATCTCATAACGTTAACCACGTTTAGAAAAATATAATTATTATAATATACTTTAAGAGCGACATATGAAGATGCCCTCTTGGTGATCAGAGTATATAATAGGCAATAAACAACTATGCCTTAACAAAACAACACAACGGAATCATATGGGAGAGAATTCAAATAACTACAGGCCTCCTGCATGACTTCGGAAGCTTATTCGTCTTAAGAGATAGCTGAAAACCTCAAATCTCAACCTACTCAAAATCAATTAAGTACCCGAGAGTTTAAGGGGAAAACATAAACTTCGAGTCAGACATAAAGCCTAGTAGGAATAATAATCTACCATCTTAAATCATTTAGATATCTAGTGTGACCACGCCGCTTAGTGTAACGGGTTTCCCCTCACTAGTATCTTAAAAAAATTTATAAACCATTTTCTGTGCTCCTGCATCCACAATGGTTAAATCAATTTAAAACATCATTCTGTGATGATATGCAAAACAATTGAATCAATTCTGGGTTACCCATCCCCATTCATTTTGACTATCTGTCATAGTTATAGTTTCTAGAATTACTATTAACCTAATAGTTTTCATGGGCTGAGTAATAACCGATTAAACTTTACGAACTCCCTGTCAACGTATATAATTTTCATGGGATCACTATGAATCTATTGGTAATTCCAATATCATTTTCTTATATCCTAGTTTTCATGGGCTGACAAGGAACCTATTGACTAACTGTCAATATCTTTCTTTTACCTTAGTTTTCATGGGATAACTAAGAACCTATTGACTATCTATCAATATTTCATTTTCTTATCCGGATGTAGTTTTCATGGGCTAACTATAAACCTATCTAACTGACATCTTTAATTATACATAGTTTTCATGGACTAACTATGAACATATTGGCCCTTGCTAATATCATTTCCTTTAAACAGTTTTCATGCGCTTACTGTGAACCTGTTGGCCCCTGCTAATATCTTTTATTTATATTCACTACTGGGTCAACCTAACTGGTTATTCTACCTTTTTCCAATGTACCGATTTGAGCTCATTAAAAAGTGAATATATACATATATGAAGAAGTAATTATAATAAATTGGTTAATCCCTTTAACCCATTTAAACTTCTTCAAAAAACTTCATTTCAAATTACTTTGTTCATTAATATGCCATGGTTTTGCTTTTAAATGAGATTGGGTTATATGTTTTGAAAACGATACTTTCGAAATCTTCGAAACCTTGTTTTCTACCTTACCGGATAGCCTTCTTCGAAAGCATATATCTCTTTTCAAAACATTAGACTCCTGCGTTTTAAAATACTTTAAAATCCTTCTTTCGAAACCTTTCGAATATAATAAAGTGTTACTTATTAATTATTAGAATCATAGCTTCGAAACCATTTGAAGTATCTCTTCCTAAAATATTGAATGTCCCCATTTCATCGTCATTGGGTTTACCTTTAAAAATATTATTTGGGTCAAAGTAAATATAAACGAAAGTATCTCTTTTGAAACCATTCATTATCATATAAAAATGTTAGGGAATTTATGATGGTGTCGAAACCATCCCTTTCGACAGAGTCGAAAGCATATATTTAAAATACTAAAGGATAGCTTCAAAACCCCTTCCGAAGCCATTGCCGTCGAAACCCATAACCCTTTTGAAAGCATTTAGGAAGTGGCTTACTATAGCTTTAAAACAAATAATACCTTTCGACAACATTGATGACTTCAATACACTCGAAAGATAAAAGAATCAGCGGCACGGCTTCGATTGTGTCGAAACCCCTTCTTTCGAAAGCATTGATTTATAATTAAAGGAACTCCTTCAAAACCCCTTTTTCTTTTAAAACAAACATAGCAACCTCTTCGAAGGCCATTATAAAACTTCTTCCGATACATATCGACTAAGTCGAAAGCTTAGTAAAACAAAGGTAGGCACTTAACTTTTTAAAACAAACTAAGGTATCAACTCCATCAGAAGCATGCTTTCGACACCATACCTTCCGCCTTTCTCCAATCCACTACGTACCACCTAGATGATACACTGTGTATTGGTTGTGGCTTAATGGGCCTTCGACTTTGTCGAAGGTGAAAGGTACTCTTAATAGTGGCGGAACCTGTTTTTCCGAGTTAAATGTCAAATTAAGCAACTTATCTCAACTAACCTGGGTACGTGTAAACTTCTTATTGGTCGCCTTAACTTTTCCCATGATTTTCAAAACTAACCGCCTTATTATTTTGGATAAGTATCAAGCTTAGAATTTTATAGGTAAAACCTTCCATTGCAAATATAATTAAATCATTTGATCCTCTTCTCAAAATAATTTAATTTGTGTATCAAATCACTTAAGAAAAATCCCTAGAAATCACTGAAATTCACTTTGATCACGTTATATAACATATCAAAATTTCAAACCCAAATTCTCAATATATTTTCTGAAATAAATTTACAAACCCAACGTGCTATATTTTCATTCAAAAATTCATAATAATCTTTCCAAAGCTTGGAAAATTATCAAACTTAAAACCCAACTCTAGAATCATGTTTTGCATGACATATAATTTTTCCATGGCATTTAGACATTAATATCACACGGTTTTGATCTAAAACCATATGAACCATCATTTAAACAATCTTTATTAAATTTAAACAAACCATAATTCAAACATATCATCATTAAACATCATATATTCAGCAAATAAAGATGGAAATTATTATTCACCTTTATCTTTAATAAGGAAAGTGGATTGAGATGAGTTTGATTCCCCCTTCTTTAATTCTTTTTCTTTTCTTTGAATTTTCTCTTCTTCTCTTCTTGTTAATGGCCGACTTCTATACTTTACTTACATTTTTATTTTTATTAAAATGAATATGAGTCTCAATCGCTTAGGAGGTAAACATATATATAAGGGTAAAGTTAGGTGTAACTATATCCCATTATACCCTTACATAATTTAATTAATCTTTAAACCATTTTTTAGCCCAATTAAATTAATAAGCACGACCACTTAATTTTATTCAAACCTCAATCCCCTTATCACTTAACATTTATATTATATTTAATTTATCTAATTAAATATCATAAATAATGTTATTTAAAAATTAGGGATGTCATAGGCTCCCCTCCTTAAAGAATTTTGTCCTCGAAATTCTATAAGGACTAAATACTAACCATAGAAATCATCTGTAACAACATCTAACAACCATACTAGTCTATCTGACTAGTGATCATCTATATAAATCTAATATAGACATACCCTTAAAGCAGATCATGATAAGTATCTTGAATCCTGTCCTCTGTCGCTCAAGTATTGTCTTTCTCGTTGCCACTCCACTGAACTTTCACCAACATGACTATCTTGGATCTCAATCTTTTCTCATCCTTCACCACAATCTGAACTGATTGTCTAACAACTGTCAAATTAGGCTCTACTACCAACTCATCTAACCCTGTCGGAGGAATAGTAGTTTCTGGATCACGCACATACTTCCAAAGTTGAGATACATGGAATACATTATGGACACCTGCCATATTACCCGGCAACTCAACTCCATATGCGAGCTTTCCAATCCTCTCTATAAAAGATGAATATGTGACAATTTGAAAATAATTTGAATTTTGGTTTAAACAAGTTAAAATACAAAATATGATAATTTATTTCATTTAAATATATTAAATATGGTGGTAAAAATATGCACATTTACGTGCACATCAAATACCCCCACACTTATCTTTTTATTCGTCCTCGAATAAACTAAAAACTAAGATAAATCCGTTTTCATAGGAAATACGATTGCATTGAGCGTATGCAACAAGCCGTTAAACCTCTGGATGTCCCCAGTAGGACGAGTGTTGTCTCGTGTGGGTTTTCAGCGAATACTACCCACAAAATCCAAATGCGATATGAAAATATTTATAAAATGCAAGATTTATTTACAAATTTGTGAATGAAAGTTTTCGAAAATATTTACAAATGAAGGATTTACTTTCAAATTGACACGAATAAGTTAAATACAGGTTTTGTATATTATCGGTTAAATTTAAGTCCTTTTACTTGTCAAAATTTCCAACAAAAAATCAAGTTATCATAGCAAATAAACAATAGTTTAACTCGTTGTTTTGGTTGATAACACAATGTAACTATGAAATGGATCCTTAGTTGATTATCAAAGTTTATCAAAGTGGTATTTTCATTTCTTTTTAATAACAAGTCAAATCAAATAAGTAAAAATAGTGCTAGGATTTCAATTGCTTACTCTCTCATTATTTGCAAGAAAAATTACACACCTAGCTCAGGTAAAATAAGGCCAGATATACCACCCGTGCACTGCCTTTCGAGATTATGTGAGGGGAGTACAGAGCATGGCGAGTGCACACATTTTCGTGCATACACTTATCGACCATAGGTGGTTTTTATTAAGTTTGTTCTCTTTTTTTTATATGTGTTCCATACATGCATAACCGTGAGGACTTTTAAATGGTAAGTAATTCACCTATGCATAACTGTGAGGACTTTTAAATGAGAGTGAATACTTTGGATGTTAATTATTTTTTAAAGAGAGAGAGTGTTTTGCAAAATCATCTTAGCACCATTTAACTTAGAAGACAAAAAAAATGTTATATCCTTTACTTTAAATCAACCACTTTTTAAAACAAAGATTTTCAATGAGCATATATTTCATAATTATCACATATGAATATTCCTATATGCTAGTTAAACTATCATTAGTTATAATCAAACTTCATTTTTATTTTTGTTAAGACAAATAAATTTTCAAAATTTATAATTTAATTAACCAAAACCGTATATTTATCTTATGGTGTTTCTTTAAAAATAAATCAAAATGCTTAAAAATATTTTTTTTTTGAGATTTTTTGTTTTTTTTGGGTTTTGAAAAGAAAATATAAAATAAATTATGAAAAATCAAAAAGAAGATGAGCCTCCCCCCTCCCCACACTTGATTTTAACTGTGTCCCCACAATCAACCCAACTGGAAAGAGAAAAATAAAACAAAAATAAAAATATGACCTTTATTTAAATGAAAATGAAAAGATGGTTATTTACAAGACATCGGAAAATATGATGTTAAAGAGTAAATGAACCGGTCTTCCAAAGACCGATTCATTTGTCTCGCCAAGTGTGCGAGACACAGCTTGAGCGCAGAAAACCAAATCATATAAGATTGCAGAGTTGAATAATGATTTGGAAAAATGAATGTCGTTTTATTAAAAATCGTACGAGTTGTTTTATTTTCAATGATTTTTGGGGTTGATAAAACGATTGATTGAAGTTTAAGTTTATTTTCATCAAATTGAAATTCGAGTTTGTCATTGAAAACTTCTTTTGAATTACCGATTTCAAAATCAAAATGGTGATCGACATCTTCCCCTTCAGAATTCAACAACTCGTCGTCAAAAAGTTCAAAGAAATCCTGTTTATTAAATTCGTCTTCCTTTGTTGGATTATCAACAACTTCTTTGCATATCTCAAATTCAAAATCCATAGTTGTTGTATTTAAATTTTTGGAATCGAAAAAAGGAAGGTCGAATTTTAAATTTGGTTCCATACCCTCGAAAGAATTGAAATCTGTTAACTCCCTTTTTGCAACGACTTACGAGTTGAAAAGCTTAAAGCCTGTGTACTCAACGACTCACGACTTAATTGCTAAGAAGGAATCTACGGCTTGAACGACTTACGACCTACCGGGTTAAGCAGCTTGCGACCTAGGGGAACTTCGCGACTTAGCTACTCAACGAGTTAAAGGCTCTATGATTTGAGAAGGTTTCGACTTAGCATGCTACGACTCATAAAGTTAACTCTTCTACGACTCAACGAAACAAGCTTTCTACGACTCATGGTCTTACGAGATAAGCTTGTTACGACTCATGGTCTTACGAGATAAGGAGTATACGACTCATGGTCTAGACGGTTCAGCGAGTCAAGGTCTATACGAGTCATGAAGTCTTACGACTCATGAAGTCTTACGACTCATCAGGTTCAACGAGTCATGGAGATTTACGACTCATCAGGTTCAACGAGTCATGGAGATTTACGACTCATGAGAACTGGCGACTCATGAGGTCCTACGACTCATCACTCTTACGACTCATGAGGATCTGCGACTCATGAGAACTGACGACTCATCAGGTCTGTACGACTCATCAGGCTTACGACTCATCAGGTCTGTACGACTCATCAGGCTTACGACTCATCAGGCTTACGACTCAAGAGGACCTCACGACCTAAGGACATCACAACCTAACAATGTACGAGTTAAAGTGCCTGCGAGTTAAGGAGTCTGCGACCTAAGATGTCTACGACCTAGGACTCAATGACTTAACTTGCCCAGCGACCTAAGGCTACAGAAGACCTTGCGACCTAAGGCTACAGGAATGTCACGACCTAAGGGAAGTCGCGACCTAAGGAAGCTTGCGACCTAAAGACTCCGCGACCTAGTAGTGTTGCGACCTAAAGGCTACGACCTAAGGAAGATTCCGAGTTATGAAATGCTCCGACTTAAGAAGGTTCCGACCTAACGGGTTACGACTTAGTGGGTTTACGACTTAAAGGCTGCGAGTTAAGGTCTTACGAGTTAAGGTCTGATAAGTCGGCTACGACTTAATACTTGTCAAAGACAGCCACAGGATGGGCCCAGAACAACCCAATCCCTTAACTCGTCACCGACCTAACCCTATCCCTTAACTCGTCACCGACCTAACCCTATCCCTTAACTCGTCACCGACCTACCCTAAGTCGGCTACGACTTAAAGACTTAGAGAAATTTCCTAAGTCCAAATCAGCTCCTATAAATACCCCATCACTTCCAACTTGGAGAGGACTTTTTTGCCATTCATTTCTCCAAGCGCCGTTACGCTGTCAAAGCCTCCTCTCATTCAGCAATCAAGGATCTTCAAGCATTCGAGACACTACATCAATCTTTGGGAAGAGCTCCTTACATCCAACACGGATTCGTCGAGTTTCATCATCAAAGATCGAGCTAGTGGTCAAGAGTGTTTTCATGATCAAGTTGTATTGTATTTTGAAGGATATTGTATCAAATTGTAACCGAATCAGCAATAAAAGACTATAAAGTGGACGTAGGCTCAATTACGGGCCGAACCACTATAAATCTGTTGTTCATTTACTGCTTTTTTCTGCTTTTTTCTGCTTATATTCTGTTCCCGTACCAACGGGTGGTGCTTTCACAATTCAACCTCACACACCGGGTGTTAGCGTTCACTTTTTACCGTTAACATTTTGGTGCTTTCACTGAGAACCCAACCCAGGCGATCATCCACCGTTGCTTCGCGAAGATTCATAAAAAGAACCTCTCTTTAAAAACCAGATCTGAAATAATGGCTCCTGGAAGAAGAGGTAGACCTATCAGATCCGGAAATGCTCACGAAGGAACTTCCGCTTCCCCAATAACAGACCAAGCAACTCCAACCGTTGGGGTCACCAGGGCTGAATTGGATGACGCAGTTTCTGGATTATACCAACAAATTGAAACTCAAAACGCTTTGATGATGGATAGATTAACTGCTCTGCTCGGGGTAAATCGTCAACCAGAAAACCATCGAACTACTCTTCCTGAAATGCCACCTTTCCAAGCTGATGGTTCTATGCCGCAACCAACTTGTCATGAGCATATGCCCGGGCAAAATTCCGAGGGAAGAACTAATACTTGCCCGGAGGTGTCTTTGAACAATAAAGAGTACCTGTCTGAAATGGTTGGCCGCATCATGAAAGAGAGCATGCAAAGGGAAGAGGATGAGGCTGACTGGGGATTTGCGCCAAGCAGAACTCTGTTTACTGAAAGGATCCTAAGAGCGGAGTTTCTAAGGAAATTTGCACCTCCTACTATCCAAGCCTATAGGGGAACCAGTGACCCTAATCATTTCCTCTACAAGTACGATTGGCATATGACTGGTGCAAGAGCGTCAGACGAGATCAAGTGTCGATACTTTCCGGTATACCTAGAAGGTGTGGCTTTACTTTGGTTCACAAAGCTTCCAGTTCGGTCTGTAGATAAGTTCTCCGACTTAACGCAAAAGTTTAAAGAACAGTTCAGATTGTATGCTTCAAAAGCTAAGGATATAATGTCACTGTCTAACCTTGAACAAGCGCCCGGAGAATCAATCAAATCTTTCTTGAGCCGTTTCAACATAGCTTTGGCCGAGGTAGAAAATGCAGAACCACGCATGATCCTGACTTATTTGATGCGAGCCATTGATAAATCGAGTAAATTTGGGATATGGCTAAAGATGAAGGAACCAAACTCACTTGATAAATTTTATAAAAAGGCCGACGAGTTCATTCGCCTTGAAAGCCTTTCTACGACGTCGAAGGTGGTTGCTGCCCAGACTGATAATGACAATGTCCCACCTAAGAAAAGAGAATCTGAAAGTCAGAAAAGGGAGAATGAAGGAGGAAAAAGCCAGGGAAATGAAAAGAAACCTCGCCGCTTTAATCCTTCGGACTTTACTCCTTTAACTGATACACCAAGAAATATCTTTTTTGCAACAAAGGACGTTGTCAGGTATCCTAAGACACCTGAGATGACGAGAGGGGCAAAGCGTAATGGAAAATTCTGCCAATTTCACAATCAACCTGGCCATGACACTGACCAATGTCGCCAATTAAAGAAGGTGATTGAAGAATTGCTAGAGCAGGGTAAACTCCAACAATACGTTAAAAGAAGCGGAGTCGATCCAACCTCATCCACTCGGGATCAACAACACCGTACCCATCAATCCGACTCTCACAACAACACTGCAGTGCAAGATTCAGAAAAGCTTGTCATTAATGCTATCACAGGGGGACCATACCCAGCAAGCAGAAGTCGGGATGACTACTAATTACCCACAAAACTGCGGCTGGGGCATCTCCCACTTTCTCTGGCATAAAAATCCAAAGGCTATGAATCAAGCACAAATGGAAATCCAGCTTGGAGATTCTGAAACAACAATAGCTAGCATTCATTTTTACTTAACTGCATTGCTTGAATTTGTAAAGATAATGATGGATGTGTAACTTCTGCATTGTAAACCGCTGAGAAATCAGCATGACTCAATAATGAAAAACTATGCATTGTGTTTTCTATTATAAAATGCCTGTTATATTTCGATGTGTAAATACTCTAAATGTATTGCTAAAATATCGATCTAATACTGCAGGTCATTAAAGCAAAGCTCACCCATCACAAAGCTAAGCGAGCCTTACAAATCATTTATTAAAGCAAATTTCAAGCAACAAAAATTTCAAACTCAAATCCTATACAAGAGGAACTTCACATAAAAAGTTGACGGCTCCACTATGTCAAGCCCTCGTTAACTGGTTGCGATCGTTGATATAAAAAGACATCCAACCAAATAACTTGCGTTGACTCTTTGGAGTCATTCAACAGTGAAGTCTACTTCTTCGGATAAAGCGATTTACTTGCAAAAGAAAGGAACACGCGCTTGGAAACGATGATAAAGGATCGCAGATTGGCGGATGATGATACAACATGAGCGAACAAACATGGAAGCAGCCAAAGGGAGGTATGCCTCTCAACAGGAAAGCAGGTAGATCCACTAAAGGGATACCTTCCCAAGCAGAAGGAATAAGACCCTCGCTAACTGATTGTGATGCATCCGATCAGGAAGCTTGTGTCCATCCCATGGATCTACTTGCCCCTAAGACGCAACCTTCCTGGCACACCAACCAACTGATGCTCCTTCCCAAGGGTCAACAAAGCCCTCTAACGAGGCACGCCAATAAATGGAGAGCTTTCCTCAATCAAAAAGATCGGTGGGACTACCAAAGGGGCACCTTGTTAATTGATTGCGATCGTTTGTACAAACAAACATCCAATCAAACAACTTACGCCTGTCCCGTGGACCCCTCCGACCATGAGAAAGTAACTTCCAGGCAATCACAAGCCCTCTTCGGAGGCACAAGCCCTCTTCGGAGGCACAAGCCCTATTCGGAGGCACAAGCCATCTTCGGAGGCAAAAGCCCTTTTCGGAGGCACATTTCACCCGTGTAGAAGTGCAAAATGCTTCTCTTCGGAGACCCACTTCACCAGTGATGAAATACTAAAAAGCCCTTTTCGGAGGCACATTTCACCCGTGTAGAAGTGCAAAATGCTTCTCTTCGGAGACCCACTTCACCAGAGATGAAATGCCAAAACTGCTTCTCTTCGGAGACCAAAACTGCTTCTCTTCGGAGACCAAAATCGCTTCTCTTCGGAGACCACAAGACCTCTTCAGAGGCGTACTTCACCTTGCTTGAAGTACCAAAAATAAACCCGTTACTGGGGCACAAAAATCAAAACCTTCTTCAGAAGCTCATTTCACTGTGCAGGAAAATTCACTTTCAAACAAATAAAAGTGATCATTCCCAGAAGTCGAAGTGTTCTTCAGGAAGAAAAAGAAAATAAAAATTTCTCCAAAGACAAGATATACTCTATTAAAAGCAGAATAATTCTTCCCTGAAAAAGTGGAAAGTTATTCTCTAAAATAAGAGTATCGGTCTTGTAAAAGCAAGAAATATTACAATATACTTGTGGTATGGGAGCAGCATTATACAATTCAGTTACAGTAATAAAAGTAATATACAAGCGACATACCACAAGTTCATTGCAATATCACGTAATAAAGATGTGGAGTAAATGCGTTCTTGAAACACAGACAAAAAGTTTGTACAAGTGAAAAGAATCGTTTACTCTACACTTCAAATGAAAAACAGATGTACTCCTACATACACAAGGATTTGTACAAGAAAAATATCTATTTATTTCAACACTATGAGAAATTTTTTACATTGTACAGGTTACAAAAAGAAGCGGAGACCGGTATCCGCACAATCCCCGGTCAATACAAAAAGCAGAAAATGCAAAATCAAACTCATTTCCCCTTCTTCCCACCCTTGGAGTTTTTACCCGGCCTGGTAATTAGCTTCGTAGGCCGTATCGGAGAAGAAGGAGAAAGAGACTCAGCCGGATCAATCTCTACCTCATCCCCAGCAGCAGAAGAACTCTTCTTTCCTTTCTTCGAAACCACACGTTTCCCCTTCTTCTTGGAAGAAGACTCACTCCCCGGAGCAAGAAATGTAGAAAGCTTTGTGTCATAATCAAAAGACTGCTCCGGGGTCTTCTCGCTATCCTCCAGACCTTCTGCCTTCTGTTCTTTGGAAGCAAGTGGTTCGTCTAAACCTTGAAGGGCTGCTATTGGTTCTTCCTGTGAACCTGGTTGAGAAGCTGGAAGAGATATAACTTGAGAAGGAGGAGGAACGACAGCTGAAGAAGGAAGAATTGGTGCAGTTTCCGGCACGACTGCTGCATAATAAAAGAAATCAAAATCAGTATTCTCCGAGAAAAAAGAAGACCGTGAATCGTCAAAGTTACCTGGAGAAGCCGGTTTAGCGAGATCAATCTCAAATTCCCGAGCTTGGAAGTCCTTCATTGCCTCTTCCTCTGTAGGGGTGGTTACAGTTTCTTTGTCAACCTTAGCGGGAGGCGTGGAATGAGAACTAGAGCCAGCAATATCCGCATAAGCTAAAGCCGAAGTATAAGCAGGAGCAATAGGAGGTGTTTCTTTCTCAGGAAGCTTCTCTCCCGTCGCCTCGGCCCGCACTCGGATAAGCTGCTCTTTTCCTTTGGCAAGGGCAGCGCGATCGCTCTCACTTAAGTAGGTAGCTTGAAGATCTGTTTCAGAATATCCGGCACCACCAAATAAGTCAATGATTGCCTCCCATACTTCCGCTAAGGTGACTTCATATTCTGGTCCCAAAAATGAAAGGCTCCCACGCCCCAGGACACAATGCATATAAAAGTCGAACAGAGTCGCGTCAACGGTGGCTATGGTCGCCTTATGGGATTCTTCGGCTGCAGCTTTACCAGAAAGAACTTCATCACGTTCTCTTTCAGCCTTCAGTAGCAGAGATTGCAGTCTTATAATTTCTAAATCTTGAGAGCTGACTTTCTCTCGAAGCTGAACAGCATCATCCCGGTATTTTCTTGTAACCTGCTGTTCTGCTTCGAGTTTCACCTCAATATCTCTCTGAGCAGCATGGGCGTCTCGAACTTGTTTTTGAAGCATTTCTTCTTTCTGAGAATAAGAGGTGGAAGAAGTAGCAAGCTCTTTTTTAAGTCTTTCAACTTCAGCTTCGAGCTTCACATAACCATCGCTAATGCTTTTCATCTCCGCGTCATGCTGCTTACGCCATTTGTCCCACTCGGACTTATCATTCTCCATGGTCATCATCGCCTCAAGGTTCATATGGTTGACCCTTTGAAGTTCATCAACCAGCTTCTGCCATCCAGACATTCTTTCGATGTCAAGTTTCACAGCATCGACATTTTTCAGCATCGCCTGCTTATCAATGTGAACCAAATCCAAATCAAAACGCACTCCTTTCAGACACCAATTCGGAAATCGGCTCTGGAGTGTGGGAGGACCATCTCCAGCTTGGTACTGTGGCCTATTAATGATTGTCTGGATGTCAGATTCCTTAAGGGCAGGGAACCGGAGGATGTATTAGGAGGAATAGAAGCGGTAGTCTTTTCCAAGATATTAGATGTATCTTTCTCGTCAAGTCTGACCCGTTTGCTGGACTCATCGGAAGTATGACTCTTCCCCCTATCATCGTAAGATTTCCTCTTATAAGGGTCATCACTTCTGCGGGAAGAGTCACGTCGCTCGTCCCTATTCCCATAGTATTCCTCGTCTTCTCTCCGGCGACGCTCTTCATGAGCTCGCCTCTTGTGAGCCTTTCTGGCAGCCCTCTCCTCATCAGTTTCCTTCACAGCACCGATATAACTCCTAAAGTCATAAGCCTCACGGCTTCCGTAACGCTGGAATTTGTTGTAGTAAGAGCCGCTTCGCCCCATCAGAGAACCTGAAATTGAAGAAAAAGACCAGTTTTAGAAATCCTCAAATTGAAGAAGCTAAGTGCATATAAGTCCCAAAATACTAAGTGTGTGTGATGTGCAAACTACGGGCATCAAACTACAAACCACTTTTGGGTGTAGAAATGGCAATAAGTTGTGTGGAAGGCGTTGTGGTTTGTTGCAAAGAAGAAGTTGCTTCGACAACAGGAGGGACCACTTTAGAAACATCATCTTTAAAAAGCTCCTGAGAGGTTATCATGATGTCGCTTAGACTATCAAAAGTATCATCGCCATGGTGCAGGGGAGAATTCTCTTTTTCAACTTCCACCTCAGCCGTCTTTTCAAGAGTGTGAAGATTTTCCTCCTCTTCAACAACCGGGGCAAGTGCTAACTTACTGGACGGTCCAGCAATGTCGGTAGAAGTAGAACACTTTACCAATGAAGTCTCAGCGGTAAGATTTTGCTGCAAAAGTTCTCTAGCAGGGACAGGGGCATCTGACTCCTCAGCAGGAGAATCAGGGACTTCATGTGGCTGAGTGGAACGGGAAGGATGTAAGAGTCCAAATTCGTGGAGGAACTCATCTCTAAATAGAAATTGAACACTCCTCTCCTCAACCGGCACGGCCATAAGCCTCTCAAAGGTAGTCTTGTGACGAGATTCCCTAGAGGGGGAAGGAAGTGCTGAAACAGTAGAAAAAGAAGTTAACACTTGACAATTTGGACTTCAAAGAATTTAGAAAAACACAGGGAAAAGATAGATAATCGTACTTCCCACTCTCCAAATGGCGTAAAATCCCGGGGGACAACGAACAAAGAAAAACTAGCTCAGAAACCCAGGAATGCTTTCGGGAAGACCAATAATCAGTTTACGATTCCTGGCACTCCTTACAACTGTGATAGAGGGATGGTCTTTGGTCTTTGTAAATGAGCATAGAAAGCAAATTTCTCCAAAACTGGGGAAACGGTCCAGCATTCTCCTAAAAAGCACACACAGTCCCAGCAGGATGGCGTAGCCATTAGGATGAAGTTGAAAAGGGGAGATAGATAATCGAAGGAGAAGTTCTCGGAGACAGTCATTAAACGGGGGAATCGCTCCACTCAAGCACATTTGGCGGTTCACTGCGATGAAGCCGTGAGGCGGCCTATCAGCAGTGTCATTTATTCCAGGGAGCAAAGCGTCAGATTCAGCGATGCCAAACTGGGTGCATAGTTGACGGAAGACTTTATGACTCAGAGTGGTAGGAATCCTTTCCGGGGGATCGTTCAGCGAGGTAGCAATTGGAAAAGCTTCTCCAGCTGATTCCAAATCTTCTTGATGGGATGCCATTCTACACAATCAGCCGAATGTTCAAAAGTGAAGGTGCACGTTTCCTAAAAGTGTAAAGTGCTGTGCAAAACTAATGAAAATAAGAAAAAGCAAGTATAACTGGAATTAAACTAACTGACAATCAGTCGATTACGAGATTTCAAAACTTGTTAATACTCAAGTGCAGTGTTAATGCAGACAAATCAGTTTTAGTTAACCATTACGATTCTGCTTTAATACTTCATTTGAGTTGGTTATTGTGTAGCATTTCACTCATACAGTTCATTTAATTTTAATCTTTATCAACTAATCTGTCATCCGATATGGGCAGTCGGTGGCAGTATATTCGTCCCAGTTTTTTGTAAATGTTATAACAGGCAGTTAGAATTATTGACAATCTATAAAAGAGTGCAACAAAATTCAAGAGTCCAAAGTTCAAACAACTCAAGTCTTAGCATTCAAGGCAGTGGGAAATTTGCTCAAGTTCTAACTCGATCACAACTTAGCGTGGGGCAGATTTTCCTAAGTCCTAACTCGTTCACGGTCTAAAAGATATGCCATGAATCAAGTTGAGTCGTAACTCTCCAATCGTACCACACATTCAAGCAAAGTGAACAAGTGCTAAGTCGCGAACGACTCAAATGGTTCCTACGAGCCAGGGTTAACTATTCTCTAAGTCATAAGTCGTGGGGATTAAAAGGGGACTTCAATTCCCTAAGTCGTAAGTCGTAACTCGGCTACGACTCAAAGCTTGGTTGCTGTAAGTGATAAGTCGATCCAGAATTTAGTCCATCTGACTCCTGACTCGTTTGATCCCTAACTCGTTAGCCATATATCCATCCAACTCCTAACCCTTAACTATCCAACCCGTTAACCCATTCACCGGTTAGCTTCTTCGTCAACCCTATTTCTAAAACCACCACAGATCACAAATCATTACAATCCATATCAAGCCACCTTAATTCCATGAATATCCTACACAGTAGTATTCGCAAGGACCGAGGGAAGAATTCATGGAGAAAGGTCGATAGCAATGGTCAGCGATTGGGAAAAGGGAGAAGACGCTTACACGATGTAACTGGAAGTGGTTGGAGGTAAATCGAGTCGAAATCGCCTTTGGAAGCTTGAGATCTTGTTAATGGCAGATACGACTTAAAGCATAAATGAAACAGGTGAAGGAGAAGAGAGAACGACCTAAGCTATTTATGCCCTGGGACAGTGAAAGGTGAATCGACATATCTGACTTACGACTTATACTAAGTCGTTCGCGACCTACGACTCATCTTAAGTCGGTCACGATCTAGCGCACTCGTCAAGAAGCGAGCTAAGGAAAATCGAAGCACACGACTTACGACTTAAGACGTATACTTCGAGGGGCAAATGTTAACTCCCTTTTTGCAACGACTTACGAGTTGAAAAGCTTAAAGCCTGTGTACTCAACGACTCACGACTTAATTGCTAAGAAGGAATCTACGGCTTGAACGACTTACGACCTACCGGGTTAAGCAGCTTGCGACCTAGGGGAACTTCGCGACTTAGCTACTCAACGAGTTAAAGGCTCTATGATTTGAGAAGGTTTCGACTTAGCATGCTATGACTCATAAAGTTAACTCTTCTACGACTCAACGAAACAAGCTTTCTACGACTCATGGTCTTACGAGATAAGCTTGTTACGACTCATGGTCTTACGAGATAAGGAGTATACGACTCATGGTCTAGACGGTTCAGCGAGTCAAGGTCTATACGAGTCATGAAGTCTTACGACTCATGAAGTCTTACGACTCATCAGGTTCAACGAGTCATGGAGATTTACGACTCATCAAGTTCAACGAGTCATGGAGATTTACGACTCATGAGAACTGGCGACTCATGAGGTCCTACGACTCATCACTCTTACGACTCATGAGGATCTGCGACTCATGAGAACTGACGACTCATCAGGTCTGTACGACTCATCAGGCTTACGACTCATCAGGTCTGTACGACTCATCAGGCTTACGACTCATCAGGCTTACGACTCAAGAGGACCTCACGACCTAAGGACATCACAACCTAACAATGTACGAGTTAAAGTGCCTGCGAGTTAAGGAGTCTGCGACCTAAGATGTCTACGACCTAGGACTCAATGACTTAACTTGCCCAGCGACCTAAGGCTACAGAAGACCTTGCGACCTAAGGCTACAGGAATGTCATGACCTAAGGGAAGTCGCGACCTAAGGAAGCTTGCGACCTAAAGACTCCGCGACCTAGTAGTGTTGCGACCTAAAGGCTACGACCTAAGGAAGATTCCGAGTTATGAAATGCTCCGACTTAAGAAGGTTCTGACCTAACGGGTTACGACTTAGTGGGTTTACGACTTAAAGGCTGCGAGTTAAGGTCTTACGAGTTAAGGTCTGATAAGTCGGCTACGACTTAATACTTGTCAAAGACAGCCACAGGATGGGCCCAGAACAACCCAATCCCTTAACTCGTCACCGACCTAACCCTATCCCTTAACTCGTCACCGACCTAACCCTATCCCTTAACTCGTCACCGACCTACCCTAAGTCGGCTACGACTTAAAGACTTAGAGAAATTTCCTAAGTCCAAATCAGCTTCTATAAATACCCCATCACTTCCAACTTGGAGAGGACTTTTTTGCCATTCATTTCTCCAAGCCCCGTTACGCTGTCAAAGCCTCCTCTCATTCAGCAATCAAGGATCTTCAAGCATTCGAGACACTACATCAATCTTTGGGAAGAGCTCCTTACATCCAACACGGATTCGTCGAGTTTCATCATCAAAGATCGAGCTAGTGGTCAAGAGTGTTTTCATGATCAAGTTGTATTGTATTTTGAAGGATATTGTATCAAATTGTAACCGAATCAGCAATAAAAGACTATAAAGTGGACGTATGCTCAATTACGGGCCGAACCACTATAAATCTGTTGTTCATTTACTGCTTTTTTCTGCTATTTTCAGCTTATATTCTGTTCCCGTACCAACGGGTGGTGCTTTCACAATTCAACCTCACACACCGGGTGTTAGCGTTCACTTTTTACCGTTAACAAAATCCAACTCAATTACCGTATTTTCAACAACTTCGTTAAGATCTTTATTTTCAATTTCAAAAGTTGTTATTTGAAAATCGTCGATTAGGGTAAAAGGTGGATTATCGTTTGACTCGTCACACATTGGGATTTGGTTTTGTTGTTCATGTAATATTTTGAATATTTCAATCAACAAATTCATGTGATCATCGTAAATTTTGTTCATTTGCTCAACAAAATCAAATTTGTAATTATTAACTAGAAAATTTTCACTTTGAAGTTGCTAAGGACAAAAGTTTTCAATTGTATCATGGTCGAGATTATTCCCATTGCCAAAATTATTTGAAAATTTGTTTACATTTTCGTTTCGGTTTTGAAATTCATTTTGAAGTTCGAAATTGAATTGGCATGGGTTATACTCGAAATCATTTGAATTTTGAACTGAATTCAAATTTTGACTATTTTGAAAACTTTGACTCGAGTTATCGCACAAATACGAATTACACAAATCATTTATCATTTGATTTTGTTGTGTAGAGATTTCAAGTAAAGACGAAATGCTATTTTCAAGGTTTGAGGGTTGGTCGTTATTTTGAAAACTTTGTGGTGCAAAATCCGAATCGTTTGAACAATAGTTGTTAAAATATCCATACAAATTTGGAGTGAAATCATATAAATGATATTGATTTTCACAACTAAATTCAAGTGAGTAAGGAAAAGGAAACTCGGACATTTTCAAGAATTCTTTTTTTGGTTTTTTTTTATAAAGGAAAAATATTTACAAATAAAATTTATTTTTTCAAAATGGAAAATTGATTTTTTTTGTTTTGTATTTTGGTTTTTCATTTTTTTTTTGTTTTTGAAAAGATTTTTTTTTGGATTTTTGTTTTTCTAAATTTATTTTTTGATTTTTGAAATTTCAAAGGAAAAGGATTTACAAATTTCAAAGAAAAAGAAAAGGAATATTTACAATTTTTTTTAGTTTTGGATTTGTATTTTTTTTAAATATGCATGAACTAATGCAACTAAATAAATGCAAGGGTCTAATTACAAATTATTTATCCTCAGTTAACCCAAAATTGTATAATCACACTTTGTCTTAAATCAACAAGATAGTTCTCAGCCAGGTAACGGGCAGGAGTTATCGGTGCACCACGAATCACCGTAGCAATGCAGCCGAAGGTTTAAGTACCTTCAGAGAAACATTTCAGTATGGTATTTACGAATCACCGTAATAAATATAGCTGATTATTGTTCTGTCGTAGCCTAGACATCAAGAAATTAAATTGTCGAAAGAGGACAAATTGTCAATATACAATTAAGTGTTATCGATGTCAAACCATTATTATTAGCAAATTCTAAGATGAAATGAAAAGCAGAAATTAAACATGTATTAACAATGCAACTACGAATGAAATTTGTTTTTTTATAAAGTGCAAATGCAAGCAACAAACAATGCAATTCAAATAAAACTAGAAATGAAAGCAGCAAAAAAAAAATTTGAGCTAGCAAGCAGAGCAATTTATTTTGGCAAGCGAAGCAAGCAACTTTTTTTTTGGCAAGCACTACTTCGTTTTGATTTCCTGGTTTGGCAACCTGAAAAGATATACAAAATTCATTTTTTTGGAGAGACAAAACAAAACCAGTTTCCTCTTTTTTTTGTACAAAGAGAGAATTAAATAACCAAAATAAAAACTTAAATTAGACTTTAAAAAAAATCCTCTGGCCCAAAAAAAAAAGAAACCCAAACCCACAAATTAAAGGAAGGCCCAAACCCGCAATTATCCCTGGTACCCAAAAAGAATTCTCAACGCACTGAAACGCAATTAAACGCAAAGTAAAAAAAATTCAATCTCAATTCACTGATACCACAAACTAAAAAAATTCGATCTTCACTTAAACGTGGTTCTCCAATCTCAATTCACAATCAAAATTTGACTCGGGGGGCCATTCGATGATCGAAGAGGGTGGTGAATGCTCGCGATTGGGTTTGTTTGCTATGGATGTTCGATTGTAGTCGAGTTCAATTGAGTGGGTGTCGCGAGTTCGATTGAGTGGGTGTCGCGAGTTTTTCAGGAAAGTTATTCTTGGATTGCGATTGATTGGCGATGTCGTGGTGAAGATGGTGAATCGATGGTCATTGTTCTATCGGCCAGTTGAAGTAGTGCTTCAGGTTGAAGGTGATTAGCACAATGGAGTCAGTGAATTGCAGTTGTGAAATGGTTTGTTTGAGAAAGGCAGCAGTGATGTGTGGTTTTTTATGATGTAAATGGAGATGTTCAGCACAGTGGAGGATGGATTGGTTGTTGTAGGTGTACACAAAGGCACTATATTGAAGGTTGTTGTGTTGGAGGTTGGAAAGATGTACAGGGAAAGTTGACTGTAGTAAGGTATTTTGAGCAGTGATGACTGTTCAAGGGGATGTGGTATGCACTGATGGTGGAAGTGCAAACTGATGATGGTGTGGTAGTTAATAATATGGTAAGGTCAGGGAGTAGAGTGAAAAGTGGAGATTGAAGATGATGTTAGAATTGGTTATGGGTTTGTGATGTTATTAACTGTGTTGAAGTTTCTGGTTTAGTGAAGTGGAGGTTGCGTTGGGTGAACGGTGATGAGGATGATGGTCACGATTTTATTGTGTGAACGATGGTTTGGTGAGTAAATGGTTTGATGAGGATATGATGGGTGAACTGAAGTGTAATAGATGGTGGAGTATATGCAGCAGTGAGAAGATGAGGGGAAAAGGCAATGTTTTTGTTGCAGGTGGTAGCACTTACGGTGGCAAGCAGTTGGGTGATGATGTTTGTCAGTTGGAATTCAGGTGGGTGGGTGGACGATTTGGCAGAGGAGGAATGTAGTATTATAGTGGTGTGGCAATGGTTTGCACTGTGCTGGTTGTATTTAGGAGATGGTTTGGATTGTTGGAGTGCTGGGTGGTCAGAAAATGGTTTAGCAGCAGTACTGTGTTGTTGGTATGGAAAGGTGAATGTTTGCGAAGTGTCGAAGTACTGGCAGGAGATCGTTGATATGTAGATGATATGGAGTGATGTAGGGTGTTAGGCAAGCAAGTGTTGTATTGAAGTGATGTTTGTAGAAGGGTGAAACTGACTCTGTTGAAGTGTTGTTGACAGAGGTAGTGATTGTTTGTTGCTTGTATATACAGTCGGGGGGGGGGGGGGGGGGGGGTTTAGTTGCTGGTCGTATGGATGGTTATGGCGGATGCAGCAGTCTTGTTTGTTGAAGCAGTGATTTGTGTGCACTTTGGTAATGACAGGGTTTGTTGCAGGAGTCTTGTTTGTTGAACTTTGGTAATGACAGGGTTTGGTAATGATAAGAAGATGGTTGAAGCAAGGAGATGCAAGTGCGTTGCTTGATGGTGGAAAGTTGCTGGAGAGGAGTATGACGTTGAATGATGATATGGGGAGAGAGACCTTTGAAGAGGAAGTGTGGGCGATTCAGGTGATGAACTTGTATGCTGGTGATGACAGTATGTTGAGCAAGAAGTAGTTGCAGTTGAGTGTTGAGTCAGTTGAGTGTTGAAAAATGTATGTTGAGTGCAATTTGGTTGTAATGACTGAGTTAGAAATAGAAATGGAATTGTTTTGACACTGAAACGCATAGTGCAGCAGTGTAAAAAAAAAAATTTAAAAAAAAGGAAAAAGAAAATGGAAGCAATCTAAATCGAAAAAGAAAATGCAAAGGTATATAAATGTAAATTTAAATGAATTTTTTTTTCTGAAATGTGTATGTTTTTTTAATAGAAATGCAAATGGAAAATGAAACTAGAAAACAAGAAATGCACACAAACAAATGCAAACAACAATCACACAAATACATAATTTTTTTCAAATGTAACAAACACATAAGATAAAATACACAAAAATCAAACAAAAAATAATTCGAAGAATAAAAATTAAAATTGAAGCAAATTTCCCCGGCAACGCCGCTAAAACCTTGTTCGTCGATCGAAATTCTATCGGATTAGAAAACCGTTGAATGAATTTATAATAAAAATTACCACAAGCGCACGGCGTACTATCGTAGTACGTAGCGAGTATGGGTCGATCCGTATGGAATTGTTAATTTTAAAAATCTATTCAATCAAATTATACCAAAGTAGAGATAGTGTTAAGCTAAAAATGTAAGAAACTAACAAAAAGAAAGTGATAAAAATATGAGAGTGTGAAGGCAATTTAGAGGCAATTTTCACTCTCTAGATCGCATAAATCAACAAAATGAAGTTATGATCTCTCTTTTCTTGTCATTAGTGTAATTAGTTGATGTGCTTATCATAAGTATGGTATATTTGTGCGATTAATTAGCTCAATATAAACCATCAAACTATAACACAACCACTAATACACATTTACTCATGAAATATGACAATAAAGTTGAAAGCAAAATCTATTTTAAGCATGACCTATTAACTATTATTTAGAAATATAGGCCATCAAATTTTAATTTCAACAATCACTTCATTACCATCATCATATGTAGATGAAGAGGTAATTATTGTTTGTGATTGTTTAAGCATAGCCTATTTGGTGTCAACAATATAGGCTATCAAATTCAAATCAAGAACAACAAGTTAAACCACTTCAAATGTTTCATTAAGTACAAAAAGAGAACATAAACATCAAAATATTGCATCTATATACTAGAGAGCTTCATTACCAGCAAATTGAAGGGATTAACCTCTCATATTTATTATCATTTCAACAAATGTAGCATGCGACATGAAAGAAAAAGAAAAGGAAAAGGGAGCAAAGTAAAGGAAAAACTAATCTAATTGCATAAATGTAAATCTACACTACTAACATGAAAAGAAAAGAGCATGTAATAAAAGATAACATGAATTAAATTGCATAAAAAAATTACATGAAATAAAAATGGCTAAGTAGCCATGAAAAGAAAGAGAGATCTCATTTTATTTTTGATCTAAACTAACTAAGAGAAAAAAGGCTAAAAGAGACTAAAGAAGATAGGAGAGGGTTACATGAAACATAAGGGGTATTTATACAAGTTTAAAACACTAATTCACTTTTTTGGGAACTACCCTGTGCAGTTAAAGCGTTTGGCAGAGTCAATGCGGTGGAGGTGCAAAAAGTCATAGCGGGGATATAACGAGGATATAGCGGGATATAGCAGATGACTCTAGAATAACATATAAAACTCGTACTTAATGTTTTTACAAATATATAAATGGTAATTAAATGAAAAATTGACATTCAATTGAATTATAATTAATACATAAATAATTTTAAATAAAAACATATGCAAATATATTGTAAATAAACGTAAAACAATTATATAACATAATTGAATTTAGTAGAATATTAGAGTATTTTCATTTCTGAAAATATATTAAAAATTCAATTAATTTCATAATTTTTATAATATATAAATGTCATTTTTTAATTCATTTCTTTTAAAGAAGATATAGCAGAAATAACGAAATATAGCTGGAATAACGGGATATAGTGGAAATAGTGGGGCTTAAAGTGGAAAGGCTATATTTGGGGCTATATGGAAAAATCGTAGCGGTAGAAATCCGCTATGAGATATAGCAGGGTTGCAGCGGGGCATTAACTGCATAGGAACTACCCAAAATACCCTCTTATGAAGTATGGTGGCCAAGTTATCATTAACTTCAAATAATCATCCATTAAGTGTGCATGAAGATTTAATGACCTTTTAGCATGTGCATTAGCTCCTAAGTGTACATTAAGGTAGGTGGGTAGGTGGGGTCCTCCATAATCATCACTTTGAATTATTTTCATCTCCATTCCTTTGTATTCACCCTTGTGCATGCATATCTTCATGAAGTCACTTGTAAAATTCACTAAAATTCCTGCAAAACAACATAGAAAATTTCAAGTAAATTTTCACAAATTAATAAATACACAAAAATGACCATTTTGCCCCTACATGAAGATGAATATGTTGAAAATAATTTGAATTTTGGTTTAAACAAGTTAAAATATCCAATATGATCATTTATTTAATTTAAATATATTAAATATGGTGGTAAAAAATATGCACATTTACGTGCACATCAAATGGGATGTGTAATTTTTACTCTTATCCCAACACCATGTTTTAATGTCGTTTTCATTATCAGTTTTATATAATTCTAATTTTGCACAAAGTAAAGCAAACTTCGATAAAGTATTTCCTACTAATGCATGTTAAAACTAAATTCCCAAGAAAATCCAAGTTTGGTTTAAATATTCCGAAATCAACACGTTTTCAAAATTACAAATATCATAAATTTCTCTAAATTTTACTTTAAGGGGAATAATTGATATCCAACAATCATGCCAAAATGAAGTGTTATTCCCCGAATGTATTACGATATTAATTCCTTGTTTATAAATATAAAAACCATTTATTGTTGATTTCCAAAAGTGAGAGATATTATTTATATTACTAGTGGATTAATTGTGTGCAAATTATATGTGCCTCCATACCATTGATTCGATATTATTTCTATTCATATTGAATTTTCATTATTATCATTGAATTTCCATAGTCATTTTCCTAATAAAGACATATTTATATAATGTAAATTTATAATTCATAGTCCTCCTTCATCTTTAGACTTACATATTCCTCGTTTAACTAAACACATTGTGCTACTATTAGGTTAACACCACTCCATAAAAAAATCTCTCCTGATTTTATTATTTTATCGATTACCCATTTTGGAAAACGATAAAACGACATCCAGTATATAGGTAGTGTTGATAAAACAGAATTAATAACAACTATCCTACCCGCCCTCGATAAATATTTACCATTCCATTTGGATAATTTTTTATTAATTTTGTTACTTATTGTTAACCAATCATTGTGTTTAAATTTTGTTGGTCTTATCAAAAATCCTATGTGTTCCATGGAAAGTTTCACAATTTTACAATTCAATGTACAAGCAACTCGGTTTTCTACCTTATCTATGTCATTTAGTACTAATAAGGAACTTTTATCAACCTTCAATCCAGAAAGTAAGTCAAAATTGTATAGAATAAACTTAAGCGTTATAATGTGTCTAGGTAAATGGGAAATAAAGAGCATAGTATCATCCGCAAACTGAAGAACGAAGAGGCTATTAACGAAGTCTCGTTTCTTATATTGTCTAAAATCTCGTTATTAGTAGCTAATTTGATAATCCTAGCAAAAACATCGATAACTAAATTAAACAAAAGAGGTGACAATAGGTCGCCTTGCTTAAGTCTGCTTCAGTCCGCGTTTTGATTTGAATTTATTTTCTAATATACCAATAACCATGGTACTTGAATTTTTGGTCTAAGTAGAAAACATAATCCAACTCACACATCTAACACTGAAGCCCCTAGCCACTAATAAATCTTTAAGAAAATTCCAATCTATTGAATCAAAGGCTTTTGTAAAATCAAGCTTTAGAAGAACACAAGTGATGTTTTTTACTACAATTAATAAATTCTTGAAATATCAAAACCGCATCTGTAATTTTTTTACTTTTGATAAAGGCGGTTTGTGTATTATCAATTAAATCATTCGTTAGTATTTAACCTATTAGATAAAACCCTAAAAATAATTTAAGAAAAATTTAATATTGAAATAGGGCTAAAGTCTTCCAACCCATTCGTTTCTACTTTCTTTTGTGGTAAAATTACATTGGTGAAATTAAACCTATCTAGTTGTAGTAAATTCTCATAAAATTCATTAGACATTATAATTACATCATATTTTACAACATTCCAAAAAATTCATAAAATAAAATAGAAAATCCATCATTACCAAGCAATTTTCACTAGGCATATCCTTTATAGCGCTCAAAATCTCCTCTTTCATAAATCGGTTATCCAATGCGTCTAAATCAATCATAGTTTCCTTAGGATACATATCATTCCATTTAGCCCTAATCCTATGCCCTTTCTTGCTTCTAAAATTTTCTTTATAATAATTAGTAAACGCGGTACTTAATTTCTTTTGATCAAAGATCTCAACATAGTTAGTTAAAATAGAATAAATGGTATTACTACGTTAAAAAATTTGGTATTTTTTATCCCCCCATCTATCCATTGGACCTTAGATCTTTGTTTTCACATCATTTCCTCTTTAATAGTAATTTTATTTGATTCTTCTTTTAAATTAGAAAGAACATTTTTTTTAATGATATATTTGAATTTCTAGTTTCTTCTATTCTATTTACCATTAAAATCTCGTTTAGTAATTTATCATTTTTAATTCTAATGTTGCCAAAGACATCTTTATTCTATTTTTTATGAAAAATTCTTACTCTCTAAGTTTACTTACAAATATTTTGACTATGTTTCTTAAAAATCTATAATTATAATTACACATAGAAAACCATTTATTTGTAATTAAATATGTAAATTATTTTCTAACAACCACGTCTTTTTAATTCTAAAGATTTTATTCCCACCAATTTGGTTAGCGTAAGATAAAACAATAAGGTCGTGATCCAAGTAAACACTTGGAAGTCCAATGACCTTACATCTAAAAATCTGTCTTCAACTTCACTATAAATATAAAAAACCTATCTAAAAGTGCCATTAAAGGGTCATCCTTATTATTCGACCAAGTGAAGCTTCTATTATTTAATTTTAATTCAATTAAAATAAAACTCATAACAAACTGATAAAATTCCTCCATAGTGGTAAAGTCACCTTCTCTAGGAGAGTACTCACCTAAAAATCTAGTGAAATTGATTCCCCAATTGTTATCCATGGACCAGGAGTGAGTGATCTAAAGTTAAGATACTTGCTCCAAAGAACCCATCGATCAATCTTAAAACTCGGTCCATAAACATTTAAGTAAATATTTGAGGAACTTATACACATACGCACGCGCGTATGTATGTATTTACATTAAACAAAATATTTGATGAAATCAATATATATATATACATGGTACATATAAATCTCAATATCTACTTATGTATATATTAACCATGTCATCGCATTTATATCATATCATCAAGTTACACCATTATCATCATCGATGTATATAAGATATGTTTATACACACATGTTATATTTAATAAAGATTAATTAAATAAAAACAAAATAATCAAATAAAATATGATTTTATTTAAAACAATAATATTAGATCTAGTATTAAGTATTAGATTTCATAGGACAACCAAGATCCAATTAAGAAAAATATTAAAATTAACTCATTTCACCCGATGCGAACTAGCCAGATCCAACAACGATCACTTATGATATATGATAAATAAACAAAACTATGAATTTTTTTAAAGTGGGTATAATTTGAGTGGAATCTCGAGCGAGTATGCTTTTATCTAAGATATCAAAGGGATTTAAAGTGGGACGTAATATATAACCAATTATAATGAATGAGATGCACCACAAAACTTATGGGCTTCGGGATTAAGAGAGCTTTAGGGGCTATTTGCTAGAAAAGTGGTTCTTGTCTTCATGGTATAACCCTAGTTGTGCTTGAGTGCGCAACCACTCTTAAGTGGGTAAGTGTGGCCTAAGATGGTGTAATCCCCTAAACTATGTTGCATGAGAATTAAAAGAGAGATGGTAACTAAAGAAAAGGCAATTATCATGCATGAATTAATGAAATTAACTAACACATTATTATGATTCTTGGGTGACATTGTAAATGATTTATGATCGAATGTTGAGATTGATGTTAAAGTAGAACATTTTTATTAACTTCTGAAAATTAAATTGTTAATATCTCATTTACATATTTATAAGATATAATATGTTATGAAGACGATGTTTATGCTATGATAGCGAAGGGAAAACATGTTGTGTTATATGGCGTGGTCTTGCAATCAAATATATTATGATTTTTTAACATGTACTTTATACTAAAAGCAAATAGGGATTACAATTTATAGCATGTAGAGAATAGAAGATGGTAGGAGTGTTAAACATAAATCATACTCAAAAACCATCATATGTTCCCTAAATACCTCTGAAGAACAAAAACAATGCAAAAACACAAGAAAAAGCACAAAAGCAACAGCCATGCAAGACCAAACCAGCTAAGGTTTATATCCTACCAAATATTACAACATCATTCAATATTTAATTTTACACCCATGCAAGAATTCATGGTGTCCAAAGTGCTTATCCTTCCCTCAAAGCTCAACGAAGATGATAGTTATCTCATACCAGTGAGTAGATCCACCGCTACTTACCCTTTATGAAGTCAGTGTTGTTGCTTACATTTCCTAAGAGAATACCCGTGATTGTCTTTGTTTGTTTCATTTTCTTACCTTTTGACATTAACTATGCTACCATATTTTGCCACATAGGGTTATCGATCACATTATCGGGTATTGTTGCAGTAAATTTGAAAGTGATTTCTTCCTACCGATGTTTCCTGGTCTAGTTTGACCTAGAATATGTTCCAATGTGACCATCAGAGAGCAGAGGGAGGTTCTAGATTGCGAACACTTTTCCTGAATATCCGCTATAGTCTTATCATCATTCTAATATGAGATATGACTTTGGAATTCATTGATTGTGTAACCATTGTTTGCAACTAATTTGTGTTTGTAACCATTGTTTCCATGCATTTCAAATCCATATCACGTGCATAATTTTGGTCTGATGTGTTAGAGTCTCGCCGAGGTGATTTAGAAGTTGGTGACTTGTTTTAATCTGGTCTAATGTCATTTGTGTCAGTGTATAGCTGTACATGACGCTATCTGCTGTCATCATTAGCATGATTGTTGTTGTCATTCATTTGTCTAAAATTAGTTGTAGTTGTTTTCGCCACCCATGTTTTTTTAAAGGTACAAAGTTTCAATAGATGACCAAAGCAGCTGATGGGACTCCATTCGTATTCAACAGATTGGGTAAACAAATCATTGTTTTCATTCACAATGTAGATTTCACTTGAAAATTTAAAATCGTTAGTAATTTCCACTAAGACCCTTGCGTAAGAAATTTTTATCATACTTTTAGTATAGTGATCCATTTTTAACAGATTACCTAAAGGTGATGCAATTTTACTAATTCTCTCTTCTAACCAAAATTCTAGTTTAAATCTTGAATAGTCTGTAGCATCTCTTTTGAGAGACTAAGCTCTGGAGACCATCTTTTCATGATCATCATTTTCTTATCGTAGAAGTACAGACCTCCTGCTAATATCCTTTCACAATCTTCCTTGTCTTCAAATTTGATAACATAAAATCTATTTTCCTTAATGTGAAAAAAAGTTTTTTTGGTGGCCAGATGCTTTAAATGTACGATCGAAAATATTGGTAATACGAGGTTGAGTCAACCACGTATATAACAATAGAGTTTTCCTAATATTTTCTAGCTGTATCTACCACCGAATTCGTCATTCGTACATAAGTTCTCTGGTTGAATTCTATAGTGTTATAAAATTTTAAATGAGTAGAAACTGGGATATCTTCCTCTATGATGATGGCCTTCAATGTTCTTGTAGTTTTCGTTTCCTAAGATTTTCATATGGCTTTGGAGTTGCTGCTTTGGTTTGTGGAACCGTCGGAACCCTAGCCTTGGCTCTGCTCTGATGGGAGAAGTGGATTGGAAATCCATGCGATTCAGAATATATGTGATATGGCTTCCATGATTCATCTATTACTCGCTTAAGGTTTTGCTTCTAGAAATTCGTTGTTGTTGGATCATGCAACTGGGCCTGAGTTTTCTTTTAGTTGCACCTTGATAAGATTGGAGTAAAACCATCTCCATTTGAAGCTACAAAATTCTTTGGTAGAACGAGATCAAGTGGGGCTGGAGGGACAAAAGGAAGAGGCTGGAAAGAAGGAGGGAGTTGGGGTTTGAGGAGGCTGCCATTGAAATGGTGGCTTGGGTTTTTGGAAATCCAATATTCGTGTAATCAATAATATATTATGTTCTAAGGAGACTTATATAGTTCACATCGGACTATTGTTTGAGTCATTATTTATTATTGTTTTCCTCTTAAATTCACGGGTGCTCTTTTAAGTAGATTGAGTTTATGAACTTTAGGTTTGATATATTGTTTTTGGATTAACAAATAAAGAATCTGAACATGATGATGGAGACCTAGATATTTAACTTTCCGTTGTGTACTTAACCAGGATATATAACTGGTTGGATGATGTGTGACATCTTCACATATCGACACATTGTACAGACTTATGTTTCCATTATATTTAACCCTAAGTAAGAGATGATTTGAGCTAAAATTTTAAAATCATGTGAAACTATGTGTATTTAGTTGCTCTATTTACTTATATGTTGTGTGTGTGCGCACTGATATTATTTTACTATGTACGTTTTTTTTTCACCTCAAAATTGGAGATATTACAACAATGCTATTCAAATCGTTCTAGCACTAAAATAAGAACATGACATGGGTCCTCATCGAATGAATCACGCCAACATAAAGCTCTTCAACTAGCCTCTATAGTTGATATGCTCATCTCAAGCACCTAAGCTTTGCACCGATAGGATTGCGCTTCCTCGTACCAATTATGAGGTCCAAACAGATAGTGTTATTACTCTTCAGCAATTCAGCTAGCATCTGTAGCTTTAGCATGTAAGATGTTGTACTCTATTGTTAAGAAAATAATCATCCAATCATATTTTTCGATATTTCGATGGAACGTACGGTGGATCCACGAGAACACTGAAAAATAGAAATAGGGGATTTGTACCCCTACTATTAAATCCGATGGGCTCATCTCAAGGTTCCGTTTGTGATTTCTCTAATTATAGCCTCATCAAGTATGCTAAACCACATGCTTTAGTAAATTAAATTCTAGGAACCATCTAGGTGTCCGTGTCATTTTCAACAAACGAATATGTCAATCCATGTTGCTCTCATTTAGTTATTTGTGTATTAAAAGGATAGTTACAAGTACGAAAGAAAAACAAACCTTTGATAAAGGCATTTGTATTAAAACTTTCGTACAAACGTCATGCAATTTGTCATGTGTATTAAAAAAGTGTAGTGTTAAGTTCATCGCGAGTGTTTACGAATACTATAAAAAATAAAATAAAACCCAATAAAACGTGTGTTATCTAATACCAAAGTCTTTTTATAGGGCAATCAAGCACCGCGCAAGCTCTTTTTAAACGGCGAACGACCGCCAACCAACACTGTTTTTCAGCAGTTCGATGGCTGATGGCCGTGGAAAACGGTATTAATCGGCAGTTGTTCGCCGTGCAAAATAAAATCGAAATCGATATTTTTAGTATCCATTTAAAATGTTGGTATTAGAAAGAACATAAATAAAATTGTATGGTATTTTTTGTAATGTTACTCATAAACACTTTTTGAGGTGCCTTGGCATCATGTCTAAAAAGAAAAACTTTTATTAGATAAATCAGAATATGTTTTGTCAGTCTGCCCTCCACCGCACAGAATAATCTATTTTTTCCGAAACCTATGCAATCAGCATGCTGAAATTATTCCATGTACTTCCTTTAAAAGCAGAAATAAAAATGCGAGTGTAGCTTACGTAATAGTTGTGTAATAAAAATGATACGGTACATATTCATACGCCCCCTTAAACATGGAGAGTTTACTCCAAACCACGTCGATTCACCTGTCTTTTTATGCATTTTGTTTCCATTCACAGTTTGTTTGCTTTTCATTATTTTCACTTTCTACTTTTAAGTGATTCCCACTTTTAACAATATTTTCTTTTAGAGCAAAACTTCGCTCCGCATTGTGTTCTTCTGAATACAGCCACACACTGAGTGATCTTCATTCATATTTCAATACATTTTTTTTGCTAGGATGAGAAATTGTGCCAACATTGGTTATGCCATTGACGTTGCTCGATAGCATGAAAAAGTACGCTGCATCATCTTACAATGTGCAAATAAAACCATATATACTGGAAAATGGTTTAAAAAAACTACCAATAACAATTTTTTTTTCCTTGCAGTGTGAGCTAGTTCAGTTCTACTGCTGAAAGTTTCGACTCTAACCAAGCCACAACAATTGCTAGCAAATAGGATCGGTTATGTTATTACGAATCAGCTTCTACAATAATTTGAGAGTTCAAACATTAGTATGTTCCACAAACCTTACAGAATACCATAATATTACATACCTTCCATAATGGTTTGAGCTTAAAAAGATGATATTCTGAAATGTTCATCAAAGGTCATGGCTGATATTCAAAAACTAAACATATTTGGTTCCACGTTATATCTTGTCATAAAATAAATCATGAATTAAAAAGTATTGTTCTACGTTTCTAAAATAGAGGAGATTTGGGTTCAACTAGCCATATATTTATAAGCTAGAGAAGAGCATGACACTACTTCCTACAACATGGCTATTAAAGCTGTTGTTGTTATTATTGATCAAAACATACATAAAATTTACAACAAAAATGGCAGACCTTTCATAACATATCTATATATATATCACAAGGAAACTCTACTTACTACCAAAAATAAGAGACGTCAAGTACTAGTGTTAGGCGTAGTAGACCTACTGGACCATCTCTCTGTTACAGAATCAGGCGAAAATGGCACAACGTTCTTCAACAACTTAGACTCCTCCTTCACCGGACTATCAACAACAACGCTATCAGCATCAACTTCACCCTTTATACATCTCAAAATGTCGAGGACTTCCTTAATACCTGGCCTCATCTCCCCATCCGACTGCAAGCACCTGAACGCCAGCTCTGCAACCTGATTAACCATCCTCCTGACCTCCGAATCATCCTTGTACCCCAAGTCCGGATCCACCAGCTCCCCGATTTTGGAATTCTGAATCTTCGTGATCGCCATGTTTGCAAGGTTAATCTCGTGCCTGTGCCTGCTGATATCGACAGCAGGCTTGGACGATATGAGTTCGATTAATACAACTCCAAAGCTGTACACGTCGCTCTTGTCGGTGAGCTGGAAGCAGAGGTGGTACTCGGGGTCGACGTAGCCGGGGGTGCCCTGCGGGGCGGTGGAGACGTGGGTGGCGTCGAGGGGGAAGAGCCGGGAGAGGCCAAAGTCGGCTACTTTGACCTGGAAGTTGTTGTCAACGAGGATGTTGGTGGTTTTGATGTCGCGGTGGATGATCTGAGGCTCGACAGAGTGGAGGTAGGATAGGGCTTCGGCCGTTTGGATGATGATGGACAGGCGGGTGGGCCATGGGAGACCGGGTTTGGATGTGAGGGACCCATGGAGGTGGTCCGCTAAGGTTCCGTTGGGGATGTACTCGTAGACGAGGAGGAGCTCCCGGCTGTGACGGGAGGTGCAGCCGTACAGGGTCACTAGGTTCTGGTGGCGCAGGCGGGAGAGGATCTCGACTTCGTTCATGAATTGCTCCAGTCGGCGGTAGTTGTTTTCGTATAGACGTTTCACTGCTACTGTTCTTCCATCTCGGAGTTTACCTAGAAAAATAAAAAAATAAACCATTTTAGAATGGTACAAGCAAAATTAAATTTGCATTCGTCTCGAATGAGAAGACTGAATTGTGATTAGTTTCATAATCCAAACTATATATATTTCAAAACCAAGATCGACTTGGTTGCTAAACATACCACCATACCAAACATACTACACTTCGCCTATAACGAAAAAATTCAAATAACATGATATTACATTTGAGCAGGTTTCATGGGAACAATTTCATTATATGAGAGAGAAAATGTATAAATTTAGCAGTTAAATAATTGTTATTTTTTCAGATGAACGTTATTGAATAAAAATACCTTTGTAGACCGTACCAAAGCCGCCATCGCCAAGCTCTCTAGATTCATGAAATCCATGAGTCGCCTCTTCAAGCTCATCATAAGTGAATATATGAGTATTGTAATTAGGTTCTCCTGCCTCAGGATCCATTTTAGAAGATAATATCGAAGAAGCAGTTTGTGAAAGGAGGTTTGATGAGTTAGCTTTCAGCTTTTTCTTTTTACGGACGCATAAGAATAGAACAATACATGTTCCAAGGAGGAGGGCTCCTCCAAGGCCACAAACTGTTAACCGAGGGCAACATAAGCAAAATTCTGGAAGATAAATGAAAATAAATGAAGTAATTTACTTACCAACTCCAATGACAGCTCCCCGATTCTTTTTCTTCTCTGCGGCACAAAAATTAGACAAAAAGATTAATACAAATGAAAATAAAATTATAATAACGATACAGTAACATCGGTATTACCAGACTAGAAACTGAACTTAATCATACATCCCTTCAGGTTAAATATAATAGAAAACACTTCAGAGTTTGTAAACCCCATATTAGTATGCATAAGTTATACCAAAGCAACCCAATGTAAACGATCGTATTGGTAATGGTGGTCCTAAGTTGAAGCTATTTAATAGTCTGGATATCAGCTCCAGTTTAATAACGGGCCTCTTTAGCGCATTATATGACCATCAGGACATCAAACAGCCAACACATAATCTAGGTATAGTCGCAGCATCATTATCGGCTTAAACTCGTGACATTTTGTCTTCCACTAATTTTTACCACTGGACCACTAAGTTGGGTTAAACATAATTTTCTATTCATAAGAACTAACTGTGATATTCCAAATTATCTGCTCTTGTAAATTACGAGGTTTGGTGGTTTATATTTAAAATTTAATGTCTATATTCTCAAAGTTCATGCACAAAAGTGTATATTCATAAATCCAGGTAAATTAGATCTCTGTTTTGTAATTTTTTATCAAACTGTCCGCTTCTAGAAAATTGGTTCAGCATTGGAATTAAATGCAAAAGTAGCATAAATTAGCCAAAAACTAAAAACAGGATCTAATTTTCATAGTTTTTTTGAAAGGGACTTTTTTTCCATTATCTTTTAATTCTGGGGAGTTGTCAGCCATTCCTGGTTTAAGAAAACTTATTAATAAAAACCATCAATTTCATGATTTGATGGTTTAAAAATATTGGAAGAACCTCTGCTTTTAATGATTAATAATAGCTAAAATAGAAGACATGTTTCCCATGATATCCAAGGATCAATCAGTTTAGTACTAAGTACCAAAAGGAATATAAATAACTAATCTACGTAACTGTTACTGCTAGGATTCGAGAAAGCAGACACAGAACCAAAAGGACGGAACGAAGGCATTATACGGTTGAATCCTAATCAGAGTAAACACCCTCAGTACTCCTATGAAAAAATTATCCCAAGCATCAAAATGGTTTCTAGTTGGATGCTATTATGAGAGAATGATATAAAATACTCACCAAGATCATCTGGAACACAACTTTTATAATGGTTTCGATCAGGACAAATACACATGAAACCATTATATGATTCATCGTATCCACACTGTCCATGACTTTTTTCACACTCTTCACATTGATTTGCAGACCAATCTAGAAGAAACCCATAATTTACTGCCCTCAAATAATTACTAATATTACCACCCATGTAACCTGCAACGAACGTATAGGCAGCGGCAGAGCCACACATCTCAGGATATCTCCGATCAGTGTCCCATACTGCATATCTGGTAACAGCACTAGAATTACAATTGATCTTGTGGTAAGTAGATGGTGGTTTAGAGCAGTTGTATAAGAAAGTAAGCTTCTTGTTGGCATGGCTGATATTGAAAACCATCAGATCGAAATAGAGTTGTGGCAAATACGCAAATCCACATGTGAGAGTGAGGCCAGAAAATGTTTCATTAGCAACTAAAACCGATCGGTTCTCATAGAAGATATTTTTAACTTGTAATGAATAATGAGTTGCAAGAACCAATGTTTGGTTTTTACAACTGAGTCTAAAAGATGGAAACCCACAGTAAGATAGTTGGTCTTTTTCTACCCAAAATGGGAACGTTATGTTTTTAACATTTCCACAGTGTGCCGGTGCACAATTCAACGCTGCTTCCTTATAAAAGGGCGATTCATAAGCAGAAGATAGAGAAATAAGAATCAACAATGAAAGAGAATAAATGAGAACTAGGTTCATTAGAGATAAAGGAACATAAAAAGGTTGCAAAGTTACAAAGAGGGGAAACGTATACAATATTGTGAAGAAGGCAGCATGAAAGAGGTGTAATAAACTAATATTTGTGGAGAAATTGACTTGGTAAACTCAACGACCCGCGTTAGAATACTTTAAAGTCATGTTGCTGAAGGTTCAAAGAGGCTAACTATGGTCAAAAAAACCATAAAAGAAGTTTGAAGGGTGTAGCATATGAATGGAATATGTGAGGGCAATCTTGGGAATTCATAGAAAAGTAGTGCTCTTTTCTTTCTTGTGTCTTATGCGTGGAACCAACAGCTAGTACAAAGGCAGGATAAGATGGCGATGGAAGTGCTGAATCCTGACTCTGCCATCAAGTTGAATATTATTTTCTATTGGTCTATATTTTTACACCAAATTCTGGGTTTATTCCTAATGGTTCGTAATTAATAAGTGGGACATGGCCAGTGGAAAATTGCTGTGTTTCAACATAATGTGTTATAAATATTAGTAGGACCTAAACCATAGTAGTACCAAAATATCAATCCAAACGACAAAAGTTAGAATATGTTTTATATGCCTGTACTTAAGACATGAACTGATGAGCATTCAACATAACCAGTTAATTCTTCTGGCTTAAACTCAAAAACGATTATTCTAACTGGGAAAAAAAACACCATTAGATACATTTTGACAGTAGAAGCTTTCTGACGGAGATTTCTTTAAAAAGAGAAAGATTGGTGAGGCAACAGCCACAAATTTAGCGATATGAAAGATAACGTCTCTTAGAAAAATCAACTATGATGCAATAAGTCCCTAAATTAAAACTGGTTATGATAAAGCAAGGCTAAACTACTGGACAAGTATAGCTACAACAGATTAAGAACCTATTATTTATTATGAATCAATCTGACAAACAACAACCATAATTTTGATTAGTACTCTAGTCTTTATATACGAAAAATAAACATGATATGTGAAGTGTGACATAAGCGTCATACTATAGTTTGTAATATTATCCACAAAAACATCTTCTCAAAGTAGAAATTGACTCTTAAACTATAAGTTTACAAACAATTGGACCTAACATAACTTAAATGGTATTGTATCACTGTTAGTACAAATAATATCATTGTTAAGGATGTACACAGCAAAGCTCCAACCAAATGGGTAACAAATATTCTGCCATTGATAAGGTTGCTTAATAGAACAACAGTAAATCAGTAAATGTATAAAATAAAGGAATCAGAAGTAGTAATTTGCAGTTATGCCAATTTCTTTGATTGAACAATAATCAAATGGCACGAAAAACCCTTCGGGGCTGTAAAAATTAGAGATATTTAAGATAAAATATTGTCAAGACCCGTCTTACACGTATTCATACACTAAAGCATGCTTTTAGCGGTAAATCAGTAAACATCTATTTTACTGAGATATAGCCAAATATGCTTTCACCGATTAGCAATCTGTCACCCAACAAAAGATGAGAAAAACTGAAAAAGCTATTAACATTTTCAAGCAAAACCCACTTATTAAGGTAGTGGTCAGTAATCAATATTAAATTAACCAATTATTCAAAAACATTATGTGAAATCAACAGTCAGGCTGCAAAGAGTTTTAAGTTTTTAACAAAACAAGTATCCAAACGAGCATGAACAAAAAACAAAACAGAGGAATGTCCCGTGGACATATCGAATTTTGGATTGTATATCTAATGATATTGAGATCGATCCAATGACAACTAAGGAAAAACAATTGTAGACTAAATATAAGCATGTCTTACTGTATATGCAGTTTTTGTACTTTCTATTTTGATATTTCAGTCCTAAACCATATACAGATGCGTAAAACTCATAGTTCCCCAAGTATCATGTTCCTATAATCATGTAAAATCCAAATAATTTGCTTTGAAATCCCGTATAAAATTTGATAGTTACGGTCCAACAATCAAATCAATTCCCAGCCATATATAAATGAACATTGAATCTCTCTAAGGGTGGGCAGTGCTGAAACGTGTACCATACAAACTTTGATCTCAGTCCTAAAATTCCATCTACATAGATCAATAACACTAAGGAAAAAAAGAGAGGAAAAGAAGAGAGAAGGACATACTGTCACAGCTTCCATCCTTTCTAACAGTGCCACCAGAACAATAGCATGCCAATGAACCCTTCTCATCTGTGTAGCATGTTCCATTTGTATCCATACACTTATTGCAGAACGTGTCATCCAGTTTCCAACTCAATTCGAAACCTTTTAACAATACCCCCATAAAATCTTCTATATACATATAGCTATTTTTCAAGTTAACCACAAAAGCTTGATTTATGGGAATGATGGCCACTGACTTGCATTTATTCCGAACACCATCTTGCACATCGCTTGCAAAATTATAATATGCCTTATATCGTGAATCCCAAGCCGGACAGGTAGTACTTCCAAAATTATTGTAACGTAAAGAAAGATCAGATGAGCAGTTCATCAAAATCATGAGGTTAACATCATTTGAACTGTAACTGAAAGGGGAAAGGTTTACACCAGTGTTCGTGAATATGGAATCACACGCCTGACCTTCGACATAATAAAAGGATGTATCACTTACACCAAGCAGACGATGTGTGTGATCGATGTAGTTCACTTTATAATCCTTATTGCTAACATGGGTTACTAGTGATTTATTCTCAGACGTGCATGAGAGTTCAAATTCAGGACGACCACAATAGCGAGGACTTGTTTTTAGCCGAAAAGGATAGTAGATGTCATAGATTTTATTTCCACATTTATATCCAAATGAATCACAAAGTGAGAAATTTTTTTCCTTGGATTCGGAATCATATGTTGATACAGTGGAGGAAGAGAAAAGGATAAACAAGAGAAAGAGAAAGCAAGATATTGTCATGGCACTCCTTTAGATCTAGAAGAAGAGGAAGGAAAACGGAAATGAATATGAAGGAATACTAATGTAGAAAGTTTAAATAAAGTGTCAAGGCTTTGAAATTTTCAACTATAGTAGTTGATTCCTTAAGGAAGGTAATAGAGGACAAAAGCAAGTAATTTCCATATGACTTCTGCGTTATGGATGAAACAGAAAATGAAAATGTATAATTTTCCCTAATGAAAAAGAACATACTATACTAATAGAAAAGGAGACTGCTACCAGCAGTCACAAAGGGGGTTTAGTAAAGGGATAGTTAAGGATTTAAAATACGAATTAGCATCAAAATATCAAATATGTTCATAGTTAGGCTGCATTCCTGGACATCTGAAAACGTTAACTTTGAGTGTTTGACAAATTTTTGAAATTAGCGTATTGAAAGGAGAATTTGACTGTTTCAAGATGAACGAATAAACTGGACTTAAAAATCAAGTCGAATGGAAACCATTTAAGTCAGATGTAAGTTTTAATTACGATTCTTTTGTAGAAATAAAAATTTACCGAAGTAACATATGTCTACGAGTGAGCAATATTCTTCAAACCAAATAAACAAACCAACCAAACCAGTTTATTTCGCTAGGTTTGGTTTGGTTTTAAAACTAGATTCATTTAAAATCGGCCTATAAAAATAATTAGTTCAACTATCGGTTTACACAAAAGTGGACTTTTATTATATTGTCAAAATTATGTTATAATGATTTTTTATACTAGTTTAATGGTTTAAGTAAATTTTATTTATCGTATATGTGCCAAAATTACTATTAAAAAGCATAAAACACTAAATAAGAATACTTTAATCATATATTTATGTTTTAGTTTCAAGTACAATTGATATTCCAAACATTAAAGATGAACCATTTTTAGTTCGGTTAAACCAAAAAATCTACCAAATCAAAAACTTAATTCGTTTGATTTGGTTTTCATCTTCATTGACTTTAGTTCGGTTCAATAATTTACATCATCAAACTAATAAAACCAACCAAACGCTCACTCCAACATAGTACCTTCCTTTGGCAGGACGCTGCGCTTAAATTCGTGTAGTTGAAGTTATGTTGTTTATTGATAATTGTTAAATTGATTTATTTTTTAATTATTATCAATCCTTAATATTTAATAATTAATTAAAAAATTATTAATAGTGAATTTAAAAAAAAATTATTAGTAATTAATTAAATAGTTTTTTTAATCAATGCTCCCATCGCTTATCTTTGGTATAGAGATGTTAAATGATCACATTACTCTTGAATAATTACAACTAAAAATAAAGTTTTTTCGTTGCTTAACCTTTTGCATTTTTTATTAATGAGAAAACGGTTTTATGCAATGCTTATTTATTGTAATTGACAGGCTCAAAAAGAGATGGGAATTGAAAGTTGATTTTTATTTTTCTCTCTTTTTTAATAAAAGAATACAAAATTGGCAGAAAACAAAAATCATCTTCTTCATCTTTTTCTCATCACAAATTTTTCTACAATAAAATCAATTTTCAAATATATTCAAAACTCTTGGACGGTGACTTCTACAAATATTCAAATCCTTCAACCTTGAGTGCACAAGTATGAAAGATCGTTGTGTTAACCTTGAAGAATGGCAATTATCGATTGCACCATAGTCATGTTGAATTTCGCTTTCAAGGCAGTAACCTCGTTCACGACACAACTTCTATCACTTTCTCTTTATTGTCCCTATCCATCAATTTTCCAACAATTAGTTTTTTCAGTAATACCGTGGAAATGACTTTTTATCAAATCATTCAAACCCAAAAACATGAACTTGTTTGTATAGCTGTAATTTTCCAAACTGACCTAAACTATAATTTATGTACTTGTTTATTATTGAATAAAATAGTTTGATGCCAAATGCATTTCCTTAAATATCGTCCAGGTTTTCCAGATAGTCTCTTAAAGAACCCAGCTTTTCAGAATAGACCTAGAACTGAAAGATTAAAAGTACCTAAGAACCGCATTAACAAAAGAATTGAAAAGGTTGCTTAAAAATTCAATGTATACTATAAACCTGTTCTCAACACTCATAAATAAAAAGGAGAATAAAAAGCAAAGGTTGGTCATAAAAGTAGTTTTCAACAGAACATAAGTTTATAAGTCCTGAATACATGAGATCGACTATATTAGTTGATTAAACAGTAAACAAAGGAATGAAGGGATGAAAGCAACGTTTTAACTTTGAGCAGAAAATATTAGGTAATTGTACAGGAATATTAGCGTGTGAAAATTGGATGCATGAAGACAATGATATTTTTACAGAAGTATATATTAAGAAAAGAACAATTGAAAAAAGCAGTCCTCTTAATTTTGTACATAATAGTTACAAGTAAATCAGTTTGATTGGCAAACAGAAAATATGAATTAAAGAGATTGTGAAATATGGAACAAACTAATGCTCATAAATGAATAGTGTTTGTGACAAAAGTTGGACAAACACCAGAATAGATTGAAGTAGAAAATAAAATGAAAGAAATTAAATGGAAACGAGATAAAACGACACACAACAATTTATACTGGTTCGGCTAAACTCTGACCTACGTCCACTTGAACTTTGTTAATAAATTTATGGGATTTTACAGATCTTGATTTTACAACTTGGTGCTCATAACTTGGTAAGAATCTAGCAGAGTAAAAAAGTAAAATTATAAAACAGAAAAATGTTCTTGAAATAGTGTCATTCTCTTTTTATTTATAGACGTAAATCAACGAAATAGGCTCTGATATTGACTACTCACGTTCTTCATGTTCAGGAAGAAGATCATGGTCACGTTCATAGGTTGCGTGTCAACTCGATATCGAGTTGGGCTTCACAACTCGATGTCGAGTTGTCGCTTGTAGCAATTTTGGGCTTCAGTCTTTGATCTCGTGTTTCCTTTGATGGAAAGCATGTGATCTATCTCTTCTTGTTCAATGTTGTGCTAGTTGGTTCTTCTAGAAAGTGACCAGCTTCTCTTAACTTGTGAATAAGGTTCCATATCGTTTTTCAAGCTTTGGTTGAATTTTTACTTTTTAAATTATAGTTCTGGATTTCTAGCTTACTGTCCGGCCATTCAATGGTTCTGACTCGTCTAAATATGATCTGGTTCAAAGGTATGATAACACTTGTCCTTCGAAGTATGCCCTATTGCAAACAAAGTATGTTTTGGATCGAGACAAACTGTCGATTTCGAAGTCTGCTTTGATTTGATGCTACTAGTTTTCGAACTTTTACCACAGATCGATGCCTCCTATCTGGATCATCATGTCACTTTGGACAACTTTTGGATTCACATCTCTTGAGTAGAATAAAAGTTGAAGCTTGCGGTTCGAGTTCGTTGCCGAGACTTTGGAAGCTTTGGAAGTTCCTTCTTTAAATTGGTCGGATAGAGTTCTGATATCTGAAGTTTTCATTCCCTTGCTTCATAAACCCCACTTTATATTTTCTTTTCTTCCTTGTTTTTATAAATTCACAGTTTGGTACTGATACATTAACCTTGGATCGACACCTAAATTTTTATCTATACTTCAGCGCGATCCTATACTTAACCCATTCGACCCTTTTTCATTTCTTCACTTGTGCATTTCTTCTTATTCCAGTACTTACAAACTTGAGCTCCCCATTGTCGAACCGTAGAATCGCCATCAACCTTCACCGTCCCCAACTATTCTCGAAATCGTCAACCATTTCTGACATCGTCAGTCGCTAGTAACGCCACCACTGCTTGTCTCGATAGCATTAGCTTAACTTTGAACCCAATCAATTCGTTCTCAAAGTGATTTAATATTCACTTGATTTCTTCATCTTTGTTACCGCAACCGTTGTTGTTTTAAATCATAGGTGGGTGGCGCTGCTTTGGGTTCGCCAACGTTGGCCGTAGGTTGTCGTTCTCCACTCGACCATACTTTGAAACTCTAGATTTCCTCCCCTTGGATTGATAGCCAAACTGGGAGTTAGAAGAATTTTGGAAATGTTTTCAAAATTGACTTGGTTTTGAGAAACTAGGGTTGACTCGAAGCAAACGCAAGAATTTCCTAAGCACGACTCGAGCCACTCACTTGTGCAACTTACTTCGGGTCGGCTTTAGGTCATACTCGGGTAGGACTCGTGCTTTTTTGTAACCAGTAATTTTTTCAAAAATTCTGTAAGTTTAATAAGGAGCGGGGAAGTAGAATATTCAAACGACTTATGGCCGAGTGGCATTCGATGATTGTGCTCATTGGAACGGCTTTAGATAACGGTCGCACTGAACGCGCTCCGGCATTTGAATGGACTTTCCACCACTGCTTTAACTTGACACTTCATTTCGGTGTTCCTACAAAGAGAAATTCTGCGTTGCTCCGGACAATGGTTCTGTTATCGTAAATCATATGATAACGGATAAAATCCGACTCACGGTTCCATTACGTGACGACGCTTGTTTGTCAGCATGAGCAAGCTATCTACACAGTGTGTTTATATTCACCGTGCTCTAAGCATCGAATACACACTGCATAGATTAGATAGTGCATTATTCCCCCTATCAATGTATAAGATCGGGTCGGTCAACAAACATTAACATCTGTTCGTTCTTATTGCATTGGTTGTACAAGGTTTTATGCATTAGTTGTACATGATTTTAGTTCAACATGAGAATTACAAATAATTTCTACCTGACCTTGTTCATTTGTGAAGTTTTCAATAGCTATGGATCATTGACGCTTCTCGCGTATTTCAGCGATGACTGCAGGTCCATCTACATCAAATGTAGTTCAACCAGCGATAGAATCGGATTCATACTTTGCCTCAACATCTTAAATGCAATCTACTTCATCATCCTTTCATCCTCAACCACCTCGTCGTCCAGTGAGGCAATCTCTGAAGATTATTCCTTTCATAACAGCGGGCGAAAAGTTTGTTGGAATTGCCCCCAATGTTGATCTCGGAGGTTCCATCATTCTCGATAACCCATCACACTCCCTGGCATCCAAACTTGATAAGGTAGCTATCTTAAGAATTTGCGATTGTCACGATATCTCTGTTGAAGAAGTTCTTGTTCCGAAGCCCTATCAACAGGCTCACAACCCGCTGAAGGTTATACCGCAAACAGTCGGTATATGTGATTATCTGAATGTGTCTAACCATTCAATCACTTCATCCGGGTCATGCTTCAGTACATGAGTCTTGCTCATGTTAGCTCCATCCGAATAGCTACGCTCCGTTGAACAGTATGTACATAGTTTTTCTACATCATTTGGCCAAGGTTTCAACACTAGAGGAGATTCGGTACTTGTATGCTTTTAAGACATGAAAGGGAAGTCCCTCTCTTGTCTATTTGGAACCATCTACGGGCTGTCGAGTCATCCGGAGAATAAACTTAGCTATTTCAAAAGAGAATATTTCGTTATGTGGTTTCCTCCCGGGTTTGCCCAGAAATGGTTATATGGACGTATGTTTTACTATCATATGTGATTTATAATATGTTAACTCATCGGAGTTATTAATTCTCTTATTTTTATGGATTTCAGATATTTCAAGAAGGCCTGACAGCTCAGCCTTAGCTGGTATATTTCGACGCTTGCTTGCCATTCCCGCAGAAGAACGGGAGATGAGGTACCTGTTAACTAATGATAGAATGTGGCAGTTCAACCTTTTAGACCGCAATTGTAGCCTAGGACTCACTCCGACTGTCCATGAAGGTGCTTAGCATGCTGCTGGAGTTGAAGAAAATGTAGATATTACCCCCGTCTAGGATCCCCAAGTCAATAAGAAGAGAATACGTGAGGAGATAGAGATGTGGACATCACCGTGGAAGATGGTGATGGTAACAATAAAGATATAGATCTTAGCAACAAGTCAGCTGATGATACAGGCGACGACGATCAGGTTCCGCTCATTCCTTGACAGCCAAAATTAAAGATAATCCCATCTCGCTCATCTTCACAGCCACCACGGTTCTCCGTAGCAGAAGAGATACCGATCTCTCCATCTGGAGATATATATGGATCGTTTAGGAGTATAATAGATGAAATAACTTCTTTCGATCTCGGTAACATCAGCATTTGTGACATCGATTCTCCTGTTCATTTGCCTATTGATTTGCTTGCAACTGGCACGGGGGAGATGATCCCCGTGAGCAAGCTTCAAAACCACGGTTCGTAGGAGGCACTAGGACACATCAACACCGCACAACACTTCAACTCACTGCATGTTTACACTACACGTGTTATCTATTGATTTTCTTGACATTAATATATTTGTACTTTATTTTCACACTCCATGGATCACCAACATCTTTTCGATGAGCTTCAGAGCTTCGAAGGCGGATATAAAAGGCTTGGTGCATCGCGCCATCATTGTGAATCGTCTCACGAGTCTAATTCAAGTAGGCACCACAAGAGGGAACATGGAAGGCAGGACAAAGATTATAGGCGCTTCGATAATCGCCAAGGAGGATATGGCAGGACATCACCTTCTCAGCGCAGATCCTGCTCTCCGTTGCCAGATAGCATGGATAGATATTCAACGAGGCTTGATCATGTCTCCTCGATCCAATTCCCAACTGCTCCATCTTCGATTCCACCTGCAACACAACCAATGGTGTCGTCTCACGTGCCCTGATGTTCTAAATAGCCATCTAGGGTTGTGTCTTTTGACAATTCTAAGAGAAGGCCCGACAAAGAGAAACTTCCTGTTTCTGTTTCGGGTTCAAAGGCTGAGATTGTTTTGAACCCACATCTCCCTACCATGAAGCAGGCCTTCCCGAAGATTTGCTTTGATGATGTCAGGTTCGTTCCTCACCTGAAAGACATTCATCAACGTATCGGGCCCGAAGTTCTGGCTTGTGTGGGTGACGTATATGATTAATATAACAAGTGGAAGAGGCTAGCGGAGGCCATCTCTGAAGTGAGTTATGTGAAAACGATGGCCCTTCGTGGGAAAGAGCAGATTGAAAAAGATAAATGTGTTATCGACAATCTTGATAAGGAAGTTAAACGGCTCAGGGCTTCGTTGGCGGATGTCGAAACGAAGTTGGAAGAGAAAACAAAATCTTTTGAGGAGCAATCAAAGAGCCAAAGGATCAGGTCGAGGCTGCTCATCATAAGAGCTACAACCTTACACAGGAAAATGAAAAGCTCCGGAAGATTAACGAGGAACAAGGTTCAGAGATTCAAAAGTTGAAAGAGGCTTAGAATAAGAAAAAGGATGGTGCTCTTACTCAAGCCTGGGAATATTGCAACGAGCTGGTAGATGCTCAAGTGGCAAAAGAAGAGGCCAAGGCCTTGGTGAAAAGAATCGATGACTAGGTTAAGGCTGTTAAAGACCGAGTCAAGTCTGAAAGCGAGCCTATTCTTGTTCGCTTTTATGCAAACATTGTCAAGTTCGAGAACTTGAGATGGCTAGACGGGTACCTAAGGCTTTAGCTATGGTCCGGGAAGGGATACTAAGGCAAGAACGAGAGCACTCCATTGGAGCGAAAATTGATGAAGAGGAGTTAAAGCTTGACCCCTTGGAAGACGAAGACATAGTAGCACTCGAGACTGGCAGGCTCCTTCTCACATCTGAAGTTGTTCTCGAACTAATGCGTCCACCGGGGCCCTGTCTGAACCCAGGTCCAAAGATTTGGGCGAAAGTTCCACTTCCGTTCCTCAGGGACCTATGGCAGATACTTTAATGCAAATGGCACGTTCATCTGGTGCCACCACCTCTTCCATGTCGAGGCCACAGACCATTGAGCTTGTTATCCCATTTTGTTACTTCTATGACTTCCAATGTTGTTTCGGGCATTTTAACTACTCTAACGTCTTCTACTGACATACAATATAATCCTGAGCAAGCTAGTTATAATGAATGGAGCCGTTTTCAAAGCTACCTATCTTATCCCCCATCATGGAGGGAGGTTTAGCAGGAACTCCATCGCATATGACCTCTGCATCCCCCGAAGGTATATCATTAACTTCCCTTGTATTCAAGATGACACATGACTTCAATTGATGTTTCTAATTTCTAATTTTCTTTTTTTATTTCTGGTCCACATGTTATTGCCCTCCCGTCCTCCTCGATTTTAGGGAGACTTGTCTTTGGGCATACAAGGTACAATGATCGAATCAATCATTGTGTCCACCCTTATTCCAATTCCAGCCTCTTTAGTGGGTACTACTCCTGGTCCCGATGTTAAAATGATCCACGCTTTGGATGAAGAGGCCACGGATGATCCTATTGTGGCACAGGGGGAAGAAGACATTGTTATCACTGAGGGCCATTGAACATTCATCTGGTCCTTCACTGCAGGAGGAGAAGAAACTGCAAACCATAAAGCTCAAATACATCAAGAAGGAAAAGTTAGATAACATTCCTTCTCTATCAATTTCACCGCCTATACCACTTATCTTTATCCCTGCTTCTTCCCCTGCCTTCGGCAGCGTCCAAGTTGATGCTTCCGAGTCTCCAAGGAGCAACTATGATTGGAATTTCGACCTTAAATGCCTACCTGAGGGAGGTAAAGGTGGAAAGTTTGGCAAGAGGCACACTGCACATTCTTTCGAGGAAAGAAAGGACAAGAAGAGGAGGAAGAGAAAGAATGTCTAGTTGACGTCTCTATTAGGTTGTCGTTTTTTTGTTTGTTTAGCTTTCAATCCATGTACATAGGTTGCTTTTGTGCGGGCACAACCCCGTTTTTGTTTGCAAGATTTATTAATTGTAAATAAAATAGTTCTTTTCAAATCTCTATTTCACTTGCCTATGTACTTAGCTTGTTTATGTTGATTGCAATTGCATTTGATTTTAAACAACATTACTATTCGCCGTAACTACGTACATGCAAACAACATCTTAGCATCGCTTGGTTGGTTTCGTAGTTTGCTCAACTTATCTTTAATCAGGTTCCATTTGACCAGGGATAAAGTCAGATTTTTACTTCAGTCCCTGTATCCGGGAAGTAACGCTCTGGATGCCTATCTTTGGACATCGATACTCGATCGTGCCTAACTCTAGACGTCGATCATTTTCTGGCTAGGAGGCTCAACCTTCTACTGTGTCCTATCTTTGGAACCCGATGGGTAATATGCCTATCTTTGGATATTGCAGGTAGACCCTACCAGTCTCTGGGCTAAGGTCTGAAACCTCGCCTATCTTTGGGCGAAGGTCAAAGGGTATGAACATATGGCGCATCGTCATGATCTATTCTAGTGTGTTTATACTCCTTCGTTCTGATTATGAATCAAAGGAGTTTGTTGACATCTGTTTCTGGGTATCTAAAATAATTATACTCCCATGTCTTACTCATGGAATGGGAGTCCATTGACACCTATCTTCGAGTATCTATAAACTTGCATTTTCAAAACGCAGAGCATTTAATTTTGGTGTTATCTACAGCATAAGGTTGGGCTAATGAGAACACAGCTTCATCGATCCCCAAAGCCAATTCATTTTATATTCACAAGAATGGCAGACTCTGTCTTGTTACATCAAATCCTAATTAGGTATTTGCAAAGATACAGTCAAGCGAAATAGCATCGTAAGTGTTCGTTATTCCACATCCTTGAAAGTGAGATTCCGTCAACAGCTCCCAGCTTTAATGTTCCATCTTCAAGATTGTGCTCAATGGCAAACGAACCTTCCTAGTTTGGGCCCATGTTCACTGGACTAGGAAAGATCCATTTAAATACGAGCTACCGTTTCTGATGAGCAGCAATCCTTAAATCAGCTGCTTCACACTTCTCATAAATCATATCGAGGTGTTCGAGCAGGAGTTTCTCATTCGTCTTGGAATCATAGTGAATCTTTCGATGAGAAGGCACCACCAATTCAATTAGAATCATGGCCTCTGATCCGTAGGCCAAGGCGGATGGAGTATGGTCGATTGCAGATTTATGGATCGTTCGATAAGCCAATATTGCTAAAGGTAATTTATCGACCCACTTGTCTTTCGTAAGTCGTTTCTTCATTATGGACTTGATGATCTTATTCACCATCTTTACCTATCAATTCGCCTGTGGAAGTGCTACTGCTCTTTTCAATTCGATACTTGTTGCAGAAATTCTTAAATTTGACACTATCGAATTGGGTATCATTATTGGAAATAATGGTTTATGGAATCCCAAATCGACAGATAATGTTTTTGACTACGAAATTGATCACCTTATTCATTATGATCATGACAAACGGTTCCGCTTAAGTCCATTTTGTAAAGTAATCGACTGCAACTATGGTATATTTCGCTCTGCCTTTGGACATTGGTGGCACACCAATGATGTCAATCCCCCAAACTGCACATGGCTATGGGCTGACTATTTGTATGATCTCTATAAATGGGGCTCTAGGAATCCTCGCAAATCTTTGGCATCTATCACACCTCTTGGTGCAATCATCCATATCCCGGTTGATTGTTGGCCAAAAATATCTGTAACAAAGAATCTTTCTTACTAAAATATGTTCCCGTGTGTGATCGCCATAGACTCCATGCACATCCGCAAGAATCCTTATGGCTTCTTCATTGGCGACACACCGCAGCAGAGGAGCTGAGAATCCTCTCTTATATAATACTCCTTCTTGAACAATAAATAGCGGAACTTTGTGCAGAAGTTTTCTTTGTTCGTTCCTTCCATTCGGGAGAGTCCCTTTCAGCAAGTACTCCTTGATCGAAGTCATCCATGATTCCTTTTCAACCTCGACCTCCAAGATCTAATCAATATCCATCCGGTCAATGCTCGGAGCCAATAATACCTTCACCGGAATCAATCCCATGAGTTGTGCATTCCTAGAGCTAGCTAACTTGGCTAATGAACCAGCCTTCGCATTTTCCTCTTTAGGAATGTGTGCTATCGTATAGTACTCGATATCATTCAACAGTTTCAAAACCTTTGTCAAGTAAGGGGCTAGGCTCGCTCACTTAGCTTGAAATTCTTTCTTCACCTGGCAGACCACCAATTGAGAGTCACTGTATACATGCAATGTTTTGACTCCCAATTCTTTTGCTATTTTAAGCCCCGCGATGAGTGCTTCGTACTCAGTTTCGTTGTTCGTTGCGGAAAACTCAAGTTTCAACGTAACCAATTGATCGTTCCTCGGGGGTAACCAAGATTACTCCTACCTCTGAGGAACGTTCATTGGATACTTCATCCGTATATAACTTCCACTGAGCGTTCCGCTCCACGCCTTCCTCTCTTTCTTCATTCCGGGTGGTAAACTCGGCAATGAAGTCAGTTAATGCCTATCCTTGGATCGTCCTCCTGGGATAATAAGATATATCGTACTAACTCAATTCAATATTCTAGTTCAACAACCTTTTCGAAGTCTTGGGTTAGTGCAGCACCTGTCTTAAGGGTTGATCAGTCAGCACTTTAATTGGATGAGCTTGAGAGTAGGGACATAGCTTTCTCAATGCAATCAACAAGAAGTAAGCTAGCTTTTCTAATCATGGATAATTCCTTTCTACTCCAGTTAACCGCTTGCTGATGTAATACACTGGCATTTGAATCCTAGCTTCTTCACGTACTAGGGCAGCACTTAATGCGTTAACAGATACTTTCAAGTAAACAAATAAGTCTTCTCATTCCAAAAGCTTTGATAAAATGGGTGGTCTCTACATTTGATAAAGTAAGGCATGGAAAACATCCTGACGGTCCTGTGTCCATGCAACCTTTCACTTCTCCTTTTTGAGGGCAATAAAGAATGACACACATATATCTATCGCTTTCGAGATAAATCGGTTCAATGCTGCTACCTTTCCGTTCAAGCTTTGCATCCCCCACTTTGTTTCTGGGGATTTGACATCTCTCAGTGCCTTAATCTGCTTCGAACTGGCTTCCATGCCCCTTGAGTTTACTATGAAACCCAAAATTTTTCCTGATGCAACTATAAATAAACATTTTAGTGGATTGAGTTTCATTATGTATCTTCGGAGTACGTCAAACATCTCTGGCAGGTCTTGCAGGTGGTTCACTGATCGCTGTCACTTCACCATCATATCATCCACATAGACCTCCATTGTGCGTCCGATCTGATTTTTGAACATCGAATTCACCAATCTCTAATAGGTTGCTCCTGCATTCTTCAGACCAAACGGCATGATGCAGTAACAATACAATCTTAGATCGGTAATGAAGCTAGCTTGTTCTTTATATAGAACATGCATTGGCATCTGGTTGTAACATGAATTAGCGTCCATGAACGACAATAATTCGTGTCTGGCTGTTGAATTCACTAGCTGGTCAATCTTCGACGGCAGGAAGCTATCGTTTGGGCACGCTTTATTCAAGTCTGAATAGTCGATGCATGTCCATCATTTTTCATTAGCCTTCTTGACCAGCATTGGATTGGATACTCATTCGGAGTATAGAGCATCGCGGATAAAGCCATTGGCCTTCAGCTTATCCACTTCTTCTTTTAGCGCAGCGAATCGCTCCGGACCCAAGCCGCATCGCTTCTGCTTCACAAGAGGACATTTGGGGGTTTACATTCAATGTGTGGCACGCTATCTCCGACCATATTCCACACATGTCAGAATTCGTCCAGGAAAACATATCCAATTTTTCTCGGAGGAACCCTGCCAACTCCTTCTTCATCTTCATACAAAGTTGAGATCCAACCTTTAGGACCCATGTAGGATCATCTTGATAGACCGAGCTGTCGATCATCAGCTAAGCTGGTGCCGCCCTTGCATTCTCTGGCTCTTTTTTCGGATCCATTGATTTGCAGAATTTACCATGCTGACCGAGCCATGAATTAAACGGTGGTTGCTATGCATCACTCGACTTGACGCAGAGTCTTTCCTGCATTCTTTCCGTTTTCATGCCAGCTCTGCGACATAGCATTCCCGACCTACACTCTGGCCACCTTAGATGACTCATACCCCGTTCTCCGTGAGAAAATTCATGGTTAAGCACCATGAGGCTAGTGCCACCCTAAAGCTAGCGAGGGCCGATCGGCCCAAAAAGGCGTCATACGCAGAATATGTATCTATCACAACGAAGGTTACAACCCACACTCTCTTGTGGTTACCTTCACCCGATTCCACCAACAAATCAATACACCCAACATGCTCTACAGTCTCTCCGGTAAATCCCTGAATCTGGGACTTGCATGGCTTCAGATTCTGACCATTCATCATCATTTTGTTGTAAGTTTCTTAAACAAATATTTACTGAGCTCCCACAATTGATGAGAACTCGCTTCACAATAGCCGCCGCAATCATGGCTGTTATCACCAAAGGGTCAAGCGTCGGCGATTTCACCCGGTCAGCATCACGATTCCTGAATACAATATCATATGTCATCGTCCTTAACTGCTTCGTCGAAGCTCCATCTTCGACGACAAAGCAGCTCCCCTGAACCATGTGCTACAAAGAACATCCATACATTTTCATCTCATTCCGGCTCTTCTCAGCTGGATGAGGTCCACTAGTGATCGTATTAATGACAAGTCTTTTTCCAAGCTACCTAGGTTCATCCTCACTAGGCCCAGCCTAGCCCTGTTGAAGCATCTACCCCTGGGGTTGAACATTTCCTTACCCGCCATCCTACAGAGCTTTCACATACTACTAAAGTTTTTTTTTCGAACCAGGTCTTCAATTATATTCCGCAGATGTCTGCATTCATTAGTATTATGTCAATGTGTTTCGTGGAAGAGATAGTACCTCCCAAACATTTTTTCTCTCGGTTGACTCCCTCCAAGACAGCTTTATCTTGAGTCGCAAGGTAGATATTCTCAAAAGTATCATTTAACGGTGTGTAATCTTCGTGTTTTGGGAATCTCTGACACTTCTTGAAGTCCAATTTTCTACCTCCATTACCCTAATCACCTCTCTTCTGGTTGTTATTCCTGTTTTCAACATTAACAATGACATTTCTGGCACTCTCACCTGTCTGTTTCACAACAACATTACTTTGAACCACCTCAATAAATTGCTTTCCAACATCCTTTTCAACGATTGTATCTGCCTCTTCCAAGCGCATATGTTGGATCATTTTTCTATAGAATTCTTCCATGGTTGGTGGAGGTTTTATTTCAACAATCTACCAAAGTCTGTTTCTAGATGAATCCCTCTTATCAAAGCCATCAACGCAATGTCCTCCTTAGCATTGCTTACTTCAGTCACCGCCGTATTAAACCTACTTAAGAAATATTTCAGAGACTCCTTAGAATTCTAAAAAAGGTTAAATAAAGACATCATGTCTTTTGAATGGGTAGCATGAAATCTAAGCTGCTCTACAAATCTTCTAACCAATTGATCAAACGAGGATATGAACCTCGACAGAAGTTGAGCGAACTACATCATAGCTACAACTTCCAAGAATATCGAAAAACACCAACATCTAACAACATCGGTAGTTCTAACCGTATCCATATGTCATTCATATTTCAACAGACTCGGGTCATTCGTCCCATTGTAAGACGACATCATAAGCATGGTGAATCTCCTAGGATACTCCTCCCATAATATCTTCTCGATGAACGGGTTCCTACTAGGAGAAAAACTCCAGTTATCATTACTTCTATGATAGTCTCATTCACCAATCTTCTCACCATATCAGCTAAAAACTCTGGCTCAATTGGACCAGTTGAAACGCGATCATCATGCTTGCCCCGAGTGTTTGGCTCTGCAAACGGTCTCCGTTAGTTCCATGATATTTGGTCCTCCTTTCTCTAGAGGAACCGTTCATTCAGTCGATCGGATTCTATGATTCCTATGCGACGGATCAACAATGGTCGTCTGAACTTCAGCATTTCAGCCTCCAACCGCAGGGCATCAACATTACCAACTCATGCAAGCCAATCAAAACTTCATCATTTATGACTCGGTTGTAGTGATCAGTACCGATTTGTAGAGGGGGATCAGCACCGAGTTGCGCCCTACCAACTTGAGTCTTGCTAGCTCCAACTTTCGAAGTCCCGACTTCTTTCCTCTTCATTTTCTACTTTCCATCTCTATAGTTTCTGCCTGACGAGGAGGAACTACCTTCTTCTAAATCAGACAATGACAACTCCTTTCTGTTCTTTCTACGACCTTAGGATAGTTAGGTCATTAACTCTACATTTTCTTTCATCTGCTTCATAGCATTCTGACTTTCAAGTAGCTTTTCGTTCGTCTCTTTCATCATCTTATCCAAATCAACCTTGATGATTATTTCTAATGCACTCTAAATTTCAACAGTTTCGGACGGATTGGTTTCCTCTCTATGCTGGGAGCCACCATTATCTGCATCATTAGTGGGCTTGGACATAGTGGACTTTACCTTAGTGTTCCTTAGTGCCATTGATTTGGTAGATCCTATGACCGATTTATGGAAATCCAAGTAACCACGGATCTTCTAAGAAGAACTAGTAGATATACTTTGTGGATTATAGCAATCCAAAGGTTGAAGATAGATCTAAATAGAAAGAAATTGGAGTACTCTTAATGAAAGCACCAAAATGTTAATGCAAAAAGTTGAACAAACACTCGAATAAATTGAAGTAGAAAATAAAATGAAGAAATTAAATGGAAAACAATATTAAACAACACAAATTATAGCGGTTCGGCTAAACTTTGGCATGCGTCTACTTGAACTTTATTAATGATTTTCTTAGATTTTACAGATCATGATTTTACAGTTCGATGCTTACAACTCAGTAGGAATCCATCAGAGTAGCAGAATAAAATCAGAAAATTCAAAAAACAAAAAATAATCTCGAAATAGTGCTCTTCTTCTTCTATATATAGACGTAGATCAGCGAAACAGGCTTCGATATTAGCTATCCACGTTCTCCACATTCAGTAGGAGGTTTAGGAAGAAAACTGTGGCCACATTAACAATTAGCGTGTCAACTCAGTATCGAGTTGGGCTTCATGACTCAGTGCCAAGTTGTCACATGTAGCAATTTTGGGCTTCGGTCTTCGATCTCTTTCCTTTGATGGAAAGCACGCGACCAATCTCCTCTTGTTCAACGTTGTGCCACTTGGTTCTTCTAGAAAGTGACCAGCTTCTCTTAACTTGTGGGTAAAGTTCCAGATCATTCTTTGAGTTTTGTTGAATTCCGACTTTCCAAGTTATAGTTTTGGATTTCTGGCTTACTGTTCGGCCATCCAATGGTTCCGACTCGTCAAGATATGGCATGCTTCAAAGGCAGGATAACACTTTTCCTCCAAATATTTAATTTCGAGATATTTAAGATAAAACATAGTGATATTTAAGATAAAACATAGTTTAAGCCATGTCTTACACGTATTCATACACTAAAGCATGCTTTAGCCTGAAAATCATTAAACATCTATTTTACTGAGATATAGCCAAATATGCTTTCACTGATTAGCAGTCGGTCACCCAACAAAAGATGAGAAAATTTGTAAAAGATGTTAACATTTTCAAGCTAAACCCACTTATTATGGTGGGCAGTAATCAATGTTAAACTAACCAATTATTCAAAAACATTGCGTGAAACACCAATGGTCAAGCTGCAAAGAGTTTTAAGTTTTTAACTAAACCAAGCATCCAAACGAGCATGATCAAAAAAGATAAAGGAGGAATATCCCCTATGGAATTTTTGATAGTATATCTAAAGATCTTGAGGTTGATAACTAGGGAAAAACAATTGTAAAGTAAATATAAGCATGTCTTACAGTATATGTAATTTTTGTTCTCTTTCTATTTTGATATTTCAGCCCTAAACCTGTACCGATGTGTAAAACTCTTAGTTCCCCAAGTATCATGTTTTAAAACCCAAATAATTTGCTTTGAAATCCAGTATAAAATTTGGTGGAAATTAGTGACATATTCCTGTTTTCTAAACTTATTTGTTTTACATACTTCTCTTTTAGAACCTATTTTCTACATCCATCTTATTGACTTTTTTTACTTATCCTGTTTTCATATTTAAAAGCGGTCACTCCGACGTGTATTGCGGCGGTTATGAGTTATGAATGCATATCCTAAGAGCGCAATTTAAAGTTAGTAAAATTACCCATATATCCCCGTGAGTTTCACCTTTTTGAAAAAAAATAGGAATGTAATTTATAAAAGTAAATAGAAATGGAGATAATGCTAATTTTTAATAATCATAACAATGTATGCCAAAATTTCTCTAAAATTTGATAGGTACGATCCAACAATCAAATCAATTCCTAGCCATATATATATGAACATCGAATCTCCCTAAGGGTAGGCAGTGTTGAACTTGTACCAGATAAACTATGATCCCAGTCCTAAAATCCAATCTACGTAGATCAATAACACTAAGGTAAAAAGAGAGAAGGACATGCTATTTTCAACACAGCATCCATCGTTTCTAACAGTGCCACCAGAACAATAGCATGCCAATGAACCCATCTCATCTTAGTAGCATATTCCATTTGTATCCACACACTTGTTGCACAACGTGTTATTCAGTTTCCAACTTAATTCTAAACCTTCTAACAATACCCCCATAAAATCTTCCATATAACCATTTTTTCAAATTAACCACAAAAGTCTAATATATGGGAATGATGGTCACTAACTTGCATTTATCCCAAACACCATCTTGTACGTCACTTGAAAAATTATAATATGCCTTATATCGTGAAGCCCAAGCCGGACATGTAATGGTTGTTGGGACGGGATTCCAACTGGAGACCACTCAAATCGAAACCCCACAAGCACAGCGAAAGACGGGATCGTGGTAAGAAGTGTAAAAACAACCAATCAATAACACAGTTCCAATCTCAACCAATCCAAAAGCAATCACAATCTCAAACAAGCAATTCAGAAATTAAAGCAATAATGAAAAATAAATCACACAGCGATTTATAGTGGTTCCACTAACGTTGTGTTAGTGTACATCTACTTTAAGAGAGAGTTTTTATTAATATTGATGAGAAGAGTACAAGAGATTGAATACAATGATCAAAATTCTAATAAGAAATTGATTTGTGGAGAAGAGAATTGAAGAAAATTAGGTTTTGATAAACCCTAATTTGTGGAGGCTAATCTCTTGCAGTTGCTTGCACGCCCTCCCAGATCTGAAACCTTAAGCTAGCTTATATAGGAGAATAGAAACCCTAGGCAATGTTCCGAAATTGCCCCTACAGATATCACAAATCTTCATGCCAAGTCCTCACGTGAAAAACAGGCGGAAGCCGCCTCAGACGTCTGGCCAAAATGGTCAGACGTCTGACTTAAGTTACTGGAAAAGTTTCGCTTCAGCTCAGACGTCTGACCAGTCTGACTCAAGGCTCTAGAATCAATTCTGCACAGACTCAGACGTCTGACCCATTTGGTCAGACGTCTATCCTAACTCTCTGGAACAGGTCTGGTGCAGATTTGCTGAAGCGCCAGACGTCTGACCATTTTCCTCAGACGTCTGACCCTGCCAATTCAGCCCACTTCACCTTTTCCCTTGTAACTTCCACCTCCGAACTCCGATTTGCAAACCGTTTTCTCCGTTACGAAGCTACTTCCGACCTCTACAATTCTCCATATAGTGTCGTCAAAATTTAACACTCAACCTCGACACTATATCCATCTCCAACTCCAATGGTACCATACCATCAACGACAACCGATAGCACCAACTATCACTTCTTCTACCTTCAACCTAACATGAATGCTTTCCCAGTGAGCTTCGGCAAAGCCGCCGCCCATTGCACTCCACCAACGAGCTCAGGCAAAGCCTCCGCCCGCTAATGAAATGTTGAAAACATCCAAATCCTAAGCTATCTCACCAAAGACTGGCACTAACCAAGAAGATAGAACCTCAATCTCTCACCGATACTCTTCCTCATCTACCACCAAGCTCCTCCTTTAACCGTGCCACCCCGTGGCACCTAGCACTTCTCCAAGCGAATCAAGTTCGAGCAATGCTCGAACTTCCCAACCGGCAATGCCTTAGTAAACATGTCCACCACGTTATCCTTTGTGTGCACTTTTCGAAGATATACTTTCTTATCCTCATCCATGACTACTAGAAATGACTCTCACCTCAATGCTTAGTCCGTGAGCTAAATGCCAAATTCTCTGCCAAGTGAATAGCACTCTGGCTATCACATCGAACATCAATACTATCATGCTCGAACCCCAAGTCACACAGCAATCGCTTCAAATAGAGTGCCTCTTTTGCCGCCTCCACTATGGCTATCAACTCCGCCTCCATAGTGGATAAAGCAACTACGGTCTACAATCTCGATCTCCAACTTATGGCTGTACCCCCAAGTGTGAAGACATATCCGGAAGTTGATTTCCTTCGATCCCTATCACCGGCGTAGTCTGAATCACAATAACCAACCAACTTGCAATCCATCGCCTTACTACCGCCAAAAACAAGACCATGAGATGATGTACCTCTAAGGTATCTCAATATAAGCTTCACAGCTTTCCAATGTGATTTTCCCGGATTAGCCATATATCGACTAACCATCCCGACGGCATTTGCAATATCGCGTCTTATACACACCATAGCATACATTAGACTTCCAACCGCACTAGCATATGACACCTTTGCCATATAAGCCTTGTCTTCCTCCAAGATAGGCGATCATTTACTCGAAAGCTTCATATGCAAAGGTAAATGTGTATTTGACGTCTTTGCATTCTCCATGCTAAACCGGCAAAGCACTTTCTCAATGTAATCCTTTTGAGTTAGTTTCAACTCAAAATGCTTTCGATCCCTTACAATTTCCATGCCCAATATCCTTCTTGCTTCTCCAAGATCCTTCATTTCGAACTCCAATTTCAAACTCAGTTTTAGCTTGTTAATTTCATTCTTATCCTTAGAAGCAATGAGCATGTCGTCTACATACAAGAGTAAATACACCCAACAATCATTTCTCAACTTCTTGAAATAAACACAAGCATCCTTGATGCTTCTATCAAAACCATTTTCAAGCATAAAATGATCAAACCTCTTGTACCATTGTCTAGGTGATTGCTTTAATCCATATAGTGATTTCTTCAACTTGCAAACCAAATTTGACTTACCATCCACAACAAAACCTTCCGGTTGCTCCAAGTAGATGTCTTCATCCAAGTCACCATGCAAGAAGGCGGTTTTACATCAAGTTGCTCCAACTCCAAGTCATGAATAACAACTATAGCCAGTAATATCCGGATAGAAGTATGGAGCACAACCGGTGCGAATATCTCATCATACTCTTTTCCCTTCCTTTGTGCAAGTTCCTTAACCACTAGCCTAGCTTTGTATCTCCCATCGTCTTTCACCTTGTATATCCATTTGCACCTAATAGCACGGTTTCCATTAGGAAGCGGAACCAAATTCCAAGTTTGATTCTTCAACAATGATTGCATCTCTTCCTCCATGACACAAATCCATTTCGAGCTATCACTCGACTCCATGATGTCATCAAGGTCCATCGGCTCATCTTGGACTACATGAAGAGCATAGTCCAAATTATCACAAAAGCTAAGATAGTTCCAATCACCGTATCTTTCGGGTGACCTTATAGTACGACGACCAACCCGAGTAGCAATACCATCACCCAAACTCCCTTCAGCTCCACCTTGAACCGAATCTTCTCTAGAATTATGTACATCACTAACACTGCTAGAGGCACCCTGTGGACTATGTGATGTAACATCAACCGCTACCTCCTCGTAAGCATCTCCAACTACTCTACTCTCTCTGCTCCTTGGACAAAATGTGGAAATGATTTCCTTCTCCTTTGATTCACCATGAACCAAATCCAGAACATCCGATGAGCTTCTATTCTCCGTGAACAATGCCGACTCATCAAAAGTAACATGACGAGAATTCACTACCTTCTTTGTTTTCGGATTCCAAATCCGGTAGCCTTTTACTCCATCCGTATAGCCAAGCAAAATCCCCTTGAAAGCTCTAGGTTCAAGCTTATCATTTCCTGGATCATGCATATAAACCGGACTACCAAACACATGAAGATAACTCAAGTCAATGCTCTTTCCCTTCCACACTTCCTCCCGAAATTTGTTACCAATAGTCGAGCACGGAATTCGATTAATAATATGCACTGCGGTTGACAAAGCTTCAGCCCAAAATCCCTTCACCAAACACGATGTCAATCTCAAGCATCGAGCTTTCTCAAGTAGAGTACGATTCATCCTCTCCGCGACACCATTCGACTGCGAATCTCCAAGTGTAGTAAAATGCCTCTGAATACCATGATGCTTGCAAAACTCCAAAAAAATCTCCATAAACATACTCTCCGCCATTGTCGGACCTTAGAACCTTCAAAGACTTGTCACTCTCATTCTCAACAAGAGCCTTCCATGCTTTGAACTTTGCAAATGCCTCCGACTTGGCCTTCATTACATACACCCAAAATTTCCAAAAAAGTCATCTATAAAAGAAATATAATAGCGAGCTCCACCTAAAGAAGCTACAGGTGCCGGTCCTAAAACATTCATGTGAACATACTCAAGAACCTTTCTCGAATCATGCTTTCCCTCATCGAATGAAACTTTAGTTTGCTTCCCCGTGACGCATTCTTCGCAAAACTCTAACTTGTTGAAACTTTCTTCATCGATCATTTCTCTCTTCCGAAGAACATCCAAACTCCTCTCCGAGACATGACCTAACCTCAAATGCCACAACCTAGTCGCATCCAAGCCACGAGAACTATCAAATCCTATACAAGTTTCACCTTCTACAGTCACTTCTTGAAGCAAATAAATACCATGAGTCCTAACACCCTTCATCACCACAAGCGCCCCTTTCGAAACCCGCAAGCTATCACTCTCAATAATGATTTTACAACCTAAAGAATCCCGCTGCCCCAAAGAGATAAGAGACTTCCTAAGTCCGGGAACATAGCGCACATTAGTGAGAGCACGAACCACTCCGTCAAATATCCGAATTTGCACAGAACCAATGCCTTTCGACTTGAAAATGGCACCATTTCTCATAACAATTGAATTTCCTTCTTTGTCGATGTAAGAAGAAAAACAATTCCTGTTTGGTGTCATATTATAAGACGCCGCCGAATCGAGCACCCATTCGCTACCCGAAACATCCGATGCTACTGCCGACAAAACATCTACATCTCCCTCACCAACTCCACTCTCCACCGCTACTGATGAAGATGTTACTTCCTTCTTTGCCTTCTTCTTGTCCGGACACTGATTCTTCCAATGACTGGGCTTCTTACAAATATAGCACTTGTCTTTTCTTTCCTTCGACTTTCCTCTCCAACCGGGGTTCCTTGATTTAGAACGCCCCCGGTTCTCCTTCTTCACATACTTCTCCTTCTCCACAAATAAACCATGACCACTACTAGCACCACTACTTCCATCATCTAACTCCTTCATTTGATCCTGCAACTTCTCGCTAAGAAGACCTGTCTTGACATCATCAAGAGTCAATGTATCCCGGCTATAGATCAAACTGTTTGAGAAACCTGTATAGCGGTCTGGCAACGAACACAACAATATCATCGCCTTTTGCTCTTCCTCAATCTTTAAATCTACCGCCTTCATCTTCATTAGCAAATCATCAAAAGTATTCAAGTGCGCCTTTAGCGAAGTACCTTCCTTCATCTTATAGGTGAAGAACGTTTGCAATAAGGTCAAACGATTTGTCAGTGACTTCTTCATATACAACTCCTCCAACTTGTCTCAAATACCCTTAGCGGTTGTCTCACCACTAATTTCAGAGATAACATTCTCTCCCATAGCAAGTTGAAGTGTAGCGAATGCCCACTCTTCCATCTCCTCTCTCTCAACATCCGAGATGTCCGCTGGCAATAAATGTGTGTCAAACACTACCCGATGGACCCGATTCCTCCTTAGAACCGCTTTCATCTTCCATTGCCATTTTTCAAAATCATTATCTCCATTCCACTTGTCTATTACCAATTGTGATCCTGAAGCTGCGTACGATCCACGTACATAAGGAGCTACTCCACTTAGAGTACCCATTGAGGAACTACTTGAGTTACTACTTGATTCAGGCATTTCTACGACCACCTACCAACACCAATGCTCTAATACCAAATGTTGGGACGGAATTCCAACTGGAGACCACTCAAATCGAAACCCCACAAGCACAGCGGAAGATGGGATCGTGGTAAGAAGTGTAAAAACAACCAATTAATAACACAGTTCCAATCTCAACCAATCCAAAAGCAATCACAATCCTAAACAAGCAATTCAATAATCAAAGCAATAATGAAAAATAAATCACATCGAATTATAGTGGTTCCACTAATGTTATGTTAGTGTACATCCACTTTAAGAGAGAGCTTTTATTAATATTGATGAGAAAAGTACAAGAGACTGAATACAATGATCAAAATTCTAATAAGAAATTGATTTGTAGAGAAGAGAATTGAAGAAAATTAGGTTTTGATAAACCCTAATTTGTGGAGACTAATCTCTTGCAGTTGCTTGCACGCCCTTCCAGATCTGGGACCTGAAGCTAGTTTATATAGGAGAATAGAAACCTTAGGCAATGTTCCGAAATTACCCCTGCAGATATCACAAATCTTCACGCCATGTCCTCACGTGAAAAACAGGCGGAAGCCGCCTTAGACGTCTGGCCAAAATGGTCAGACGTCTGACTTAAGTTACTGGAAAAGTTTCACTTTAGCTCAGACATCTGACCATTTGGTCAAACGTCTGACTCAAGGCTCTGGAATCAATTCTGCACAGACTCAGACGTCTGACCCATTTGGTCAAACGTCTGACCTAACTCTCTGAAACAGGTCTGGTGCAGATTTGCTGAAGCGCCAGACGTCTGACCATTTTCCTCAGACGTCTGACCCTGCCAATTCAGCCCACTTCACATTTTCCCTTATAACTTCCACCTCCGAACTCCGATTTGCGAACCGTTTTCTCCGTTACGAAGCTACTTCCGACCTCTACAAGTCTCCATATAGTGTCGTCAAAATTTAACAATGGTTCCAAGATTATGGTATAGTAAAGAAAGATCAGATGAGCAATTCATCAAAATCATTAGTTTGACATCATTTGAACTGTAACTAAAGGGGGAAAGGTTTCCACTGGTGTTCGTGAATATGGATTCACACAACCGACCTTCAAAGTAATCAACAATGGATATATCGGATACACTAAGCAAATGATGTGTGTGATTGATGTAATTCACTTTATACTCCTAACTACTAATATGGATTACTAGTGATTTATTCTCAAACATGCATGAGAGTTCACTTTAGGGTGACCACAATAGGGAGGACTTGTATCCAGCCGAAAAGGATAGTAGACATCATAGGTTTGATTTCCACATTTATATCCATATGACTCACAAGGTGAGAAATCTTTTTTGTTGGATTCAGAATCATATGTTGATACAGTGGAGGAAGAGGAGAAGATAAACAAGAGAAAGAGACAGCAAATATTTCCATACCACTCCTTTGGATTTAGAAGGAGAAAAAGGAAATGAATATAAAGAAATACTAATGTAGAAAATTGTAAATAAAGTGTCAATGCTGTGAAGTTTTCAACTAGGGTAGTTGATTTCTTAAGGAAGGTAATAGAGGACAAAAGCAAGTAGTTTCTTTATCATTTCCGCATTATGGATGAAGCAAAACAAAAAAAATTATATATTCCCAGACGAAAGAGAACATAGTATAGTAATAGGAAAGGAGGCTGCTAACAGTAGTCACAAAGGGACTTGTTTGGTGAAGGAATAGTTAAGGATTTAAAATATGAATTAGCTTCAAATTATGAAATAATTTCATACATAGACCCCGTTCCCAAACATCTGAAGCGCTAATTTTAAGTATTTAGTAGAAATTATGCCCGCGTAAAAGGCAAAGACGTAACTTTTACATTAGTTTATTTGAGATGAGGGTTTCGCCACTTCAAAATGAAATGGATAAACTGAACGCACACATCAAGTTGAACCTAAACCATTTATGTAATTTTTAATTGTGATTCTTTTGTAAAAATAGATCACTGCATATATTTGATCCAATAATTGGAATTACTTTAAACTTTTATAAATAGGCGGGTTATTGGAATGTGCATGGAGAATGCTCACTGTATTAGAGCTTTATGGATTGAGATATTTTCTCAATTTTAATTTTTTTTATTGTAATCTATTGGAGAAGTTAATAAAATTCATTTTAAGGAAATTATTCGTGTATTGTTTTTCTTCACTTATTATCTCTTCTTAGATCTAATTATGTAGGGATTCTTGAAATAGCCCTAACAGTTGATATCGCAATCTACAACACAGACTTGTTTGAAAAGAGTTTGGTTATGGAGAAGGTAGCTGTTGAAAAACTTAGTGAGAGAAATTGCAGGCTATGGAAGGCGAAGATAAAGGATTTTCATATGTCAATGATCTTGAAAAATCATTAAAGAACAAAGGTGAGAAACCTAGTGGTATAACTGAAGCAAAGTAGAAAACTCAAGATAAGAACATTGTGGCTGCTATTCAGTGTTTTTTTGAGAATGCGGTGTTTTATATTATTGCTAATTAAACAAATGCTTATGCAATTTGAAAAAAATTGAAAGAAATTTACGCGAAGATCTCTACAATAAACAAGGTTCATTTTATGAGTAGATTGGTAAATTTAAAGTTTAAGAAAGGTTGGTCAATTGAAGAACATTTTAATAACTTTCAAGCAATTGTGAATCAATTGACGGCATGAATTACAAGACACAAGTTTTGATTTTGATTAGTTCATTACCGAAAAGTTGAAAAACACTTGTGGTTGCATTAAACAACTCGAATTCTTATGGAGATGCTTTAATGACATCGGTAGTTCGTATATTTCTTAATGAGGAGATGTGAAAGATGAATCTAATGTAAGGAAAGGATAAGAAAGGTATGGAATATAGAAATCCGATCGAGGATGTATATCTTGCAAGGAGGAATAACATTCCAAATTTAAAAAGACGATCAATTAAATCAAATGTGAAAAGAGAATCCATATGTTATTAATGTGAAAAACCCGATCAGTTGTGATTTTGCAATAAGCTTAGGGATAAGAAGAGGATGAAGACCTTGAAAGAATACCAAAAGAAACACAAGGATAATAACAACAGTGTGGTGCATTTTGATGAGGAATTTGATGACAACGTCCTATTTGTGTTTGATTTAAGGTTTGTTTTCACATATACAATCAAAAGGAAGCATTTATTGATTATGAAGAGCAAAATGCCAAGGTAGAAACTGATGATGGTGAAGATTTCCATATTAAGGGCATAAGTTCAGTTCAGTTGAAGATATATGACGGTAGAGTGGTGAAGCTAACAAAAGTTATTAGACACATCCCAGAAATTAAGAAATCTTGTTTCACTAAGACGATTAGAAGGAAAAGACTGCAATATTTCAACTCGAGATGAAGTTACGAGGTTTGGAAGGGTCATACAGATATGCTTCATGCAAAATGGGAAAGCGGTAACATATATAAATTGCTTGAAAAAACGATGGAGAATGAAGGGTATTCTCAAAGTGGCGTTGAGAGGCAAATCTGTCTAAATCAAGTTTGAGCCAACAACGGAAAGCCGCAAAGTGCATATGGAGGCTTTTAGGTATTACAAACATTTCTAATTCATTGATGATGTGCATGTTCGATTGGGGGGCTTGCATAATTGGAAGGTTTGGAGGTTAGTTAAGTTTTTTTTAGAATAGAGAAATTTGTTTCTGTGGTTGTACTGACTGTATTTTTGTCAACCTCGAAATTGCACAACGAAAAGCAAATGTTGCTTGCTAATCGTTCAGTTTAAAAACTAAAATGAACATTCAAATGGGTAAATGACACAAGATATAGAATGGTTCGGTATGGCTGTCTATACCACTGTGAATTCATCCTATTATACGACATTCTTACAATTACAAAGAATTATAAGTGATATACAACAAGATAAAAGAGGTTGTTCAAGACTAAGGATGCAGCTAACCTTGAGGGTTTGTTGAGCTTCGGACTGTAGACATTGAGCTGCTGTTAGAATCTATCGCTTGATGTTAAGCTGAGGATGCAGGATCATGTGTGACTGATTGAGCATTCAAATAAATCGACCCTTAGCAGATGCATCATTAACCAAATAGACGACCCTTGACGGGTGACGATCAACCACCAAATAGTCGACCCAAGACGTGTGGCGACCAACAATCAAATAGTCAACCCTTGGTGGGTGACAACCAAGGATCGAATAGCGGAGCCTTGGCAGGTGGCGACCAACAGCCGAAGAGTCGACCCGCCGAAGAGTCGACCCTTGATGGGTGGTGACCAACAATCGAATAGTCAACCCTTGGCTGGTGGCGACCAGTCGATCCTAGGCGGGTGACGACAAACAAACGAATTGTCGACCCTTGGCAGGTGACGATTAAAAACCGAATAGTCGACCCTACGCAAATGGCGACCAACAACCCCTTAGAATTTGTCATGTATGGGGTATTTATAGTGGTTGAAACTAATGTTGGAAAGACTGAGATGAGGCCATAAAACCGACCGAAAATGCATTGCGCCGTAGATCTAATTAATATGGAACAGTTGGCGAAGTGAATGGAGTCAGCACGAAGGTCATCATCAATAGGGAAAACCATGCTATGCCCATACTGTTCAGGTAATGTTCATACATAGTGGCAGCATGTTGCACACCATGGTGTGTCAAAAGAGGACACACTTGGTTGTACTTCTTTGTCGGTCTTGCCCGTATGCTAATGTGGCGAGGCGAACCAGGCAAGCCGGCTTTCCCCAAGGATATGGAAAGAGGTGGGAAACCGCCGGGAGAAGTGCTAAAGGAGCGGGCCGAGTCGGGTAGGTTTGGCTGCACTGCTCAGAATGATACGGAGGCCAACTATAAGGTTGATTGCGGAGGCTACATCAAAGCCGGGTTGTTAGGCCGTGCCCAAGAAAATCTATTGTCGCGTTGATCGGCGGACGGACCGAGTGAGGTCCTCGAGTAGATGGGTTGTCTGGGAGACAACTAGTCATAAGAAGGGGATCGAACGATGTGGCCATGCCGAGTAGCGCGGATGCCTTGCCTTGCTTGACGAGCTAACTGTTGGTCGTTGCTTCGAGGTGCATTGGCCGATGGCCGATCTGAAGTGCCATGGAGAGGACGGACCGACAGAGGTCCAACCTGAACGACGGTCGAATGAGACTTGCTGGTCTGTTTCTGATTCTCGACTGGCTTGTGTTAGACTGGTTTGGGCCTAGGCCTGTCCGGACCGAAACGGGTTAAACTAAGAAACCTTGATTATCATATCTTCTTATTTACAAAAAATTTGAATAACGGCTTGTTTTGGTGATTGCTTGAAGTATGGAGTTGTCGATGAGTTTGGATAACTTTACAAAAATACAGTATCAAGGTGTAGATTGTCAGAGTTGATGATGCTATATTTTCAAGTCGAAGTAGAAAGGCGCCATGTGGAGATGCAGAGAAGACGAAACGGAGAAGAGACGAAGGAGAAAAATTGTAGCAAAGTCTGTGGCACAGGCTGCAGACTTCCAGTCAACCGGTAGAATCTACCAGTCAACCGGTGGAATTTTCAATCGACTGGACCGGCAAATTTTGGAGAAGATTGGTTGGAAATTTCAAAGACAATTGCTCACTTTTAGGGTATTTTAGAATTTCCATCGTAGATCTCTGCATATGTTTGATCTAATGATCGTGATTACTTTAGACATCTATAAATAGGCTTATATAGGGGAATATTGTAATGTGTGTGAAGAAGAGTTATTGTATTAGGGTTTTGGTGGGGTTTGAGATTTCTTTTTAATTTTAAGGTTTTTTTACTTTGTAATATCTTGGATGAATTAATAAAATTTGTTTGAAAGAAATTATCTGCACTTTGTTTTTCTTCATTTCTCATATCCTGTCAATTCTAATGTATGTATCCTCGGAACAGCCCTAATAACTTACTGCAATTTAAGAGAAAAATTGTGATAATAAGAAGTGGCTGAAACGACAAATCATAAATGAAAGGAATGAAAGCGATGTTTGAACTTTCAACAGAAAATGTTAGGTAATTTGTGAAGGGATGTTAGCGTGTGAAAATTGAATGCATAAAGACGATATTTTTACAGAAGTACATATTAGAGCATCTCCAACAGCTGATTGGATATTACAAAATGTAATGTGCACCCGTTTTGCCTTCGAACAGAGTGCAGAAATCTCAATAGTGTGGATTTTGGGGTCGGAAGTTTGGAGATTCAGGATTGTGATGGACGCTTGTTTACAGGCGCTTGTTCAACAGACGCTCAATGTTCAGGCACTTGTTCAACAAGCGCTTGAAATATATATTTTATAAATCTTTAATGTCGGACGCTTGTTCAACAGGCTTCTGAACATCAGGTGCATGTTAAACAAGCGCCTAGTTACATTCTGTTGGGGAAAATAGCCGATTGCAAAATTCAAGTACACATTTTGTAAAATGTATACCCATATTTGTTGGAAATGCTCTTAAGAAAAGAAGAGAGTTGGAAAAGGCGGTCCACTTAATTTCGGTCATAATAGTCTACAAGTAAATCAGTTTGGTTGGTAAATAGAAAACCTGAATAAAAAAGAATTGTGAAATATGGATCAGATAAATGAAGAGGAAAACGATTCTACAACCATCAATTTGAAGATGTTGCTAGTTTAAACTTTCATGTCAGACGAAACCGGCTGTTAAAATTGTTAAGAGATTTTTCCTTATTTTCACCTATTGTATCTCCTATTATTGTTCATATTATGTTGGCTTTCTATTATATAATAAGGGTAGATCGATTTTTTATTGTTCTTTATTTCTAGATCTGTGATTATAATTAACTCTTCATGCTAAGGGTTAAGCAATCGAACTCTTCATTTTATTTGTCATAATAAAAGCCTAACCTTCACCCTTTTTGTTTATTTCTTATTCTTCTTTCAATTCAAGTTTGTTTATGCTATTGAGTAACAAAAATGTCATCACACTTTAGTTTGTATGATCTCTATTTCCAACTTTCTTATAACAGGTCAAAATGGTAAAACCTCCATAGAATGGTGTAAACGTGACATGCTAAAAGGAAGAGTCAGATTATATCATAGTTTAGAGCAACTCCAACAAAGGATAGGATCTCACATAATCGGAGATCTGCACCGAAAAGCAACTCCAACAAAGGTTCAGAAATTCGTATAGTGTGGAAATGGGGGGCAACAGTGTGAAGATTTTGGATCTATTGAGGCGCCTGTTAAACAGACGCCTGGAAACCAGGCGCTTGTTGAACAGGCGCCTCAATATGAGGCGCCTGTTCAACAGGCGCCTTTAATCCCCCGTGTTCAAAAGAAGTCAACAGGAAGTCAACAGACGCCTGTTCAACAGGCTTCTGGTCTTCAGGCGCCTGTTCAACAGGCGCCTGACCTCATTTCTGTTGAAGAAATGAGGCCTCCAACATTTTGGAGTGTGGAAAATCCAATTTCCACACTCCAAACTGTTGGAGATGCTTTTAGAATCTAGACAAATGCGTACTGGTTTTCGCAGACATGCAAGCACCATTTTTGCTAGTGTAGCCATCTGAGCAAAGCAACCAAATGGAACTGTGTTGTTAGTGTAGCATATCCCGTTAAACTCAACAAGTCGTTCAGAATAACTTTAGTTATTGGAATATACACCATTGTGGTGCAATAATACCATATATTCAGAATATCTTTGATACAGATCATAGGGGCAAGAAGAACTACTCGGACATGAGATATTACCCAAAAAAAATAAAAAAATTCCTCCTGGTGAAATCAGTTGAGCTAAGCAATAATCAATGTAGATTTTGAAAATAAAATTACCGTTACTGCAGTTGAAGATTGAAGAGTTAAAACTTGTGTTGGTGAACTTTGAAGTACATAATCGATTAGAAAAGTCAAGTTTTAAAAAATCCAGCTCAGCTACATGAAGGAGGCTATTAGTGTAGTTGATTGTTTTGACTACAAACTTTTTCTCATAGAATGAAGTAATAAGTCTCGTGTTATCATCAGAAGAGGATAGCAAATAGCCTGAGAGACCACAACACTCATGAATTGTGTTCAATCGAATGGGATAATAAATTTCAACCTTCAGCTGTTGCATGGATTAATGATAGTCAAGCAGTGTGAGTAATCTATAGCATCCAAACAGTAAACCGATACCTATGGTTTAGCAAAAACACCGAAAATAATCAGGAGTACAAATTGAAGCACTGTTGTGGACATTGATAGTCTAAGAGTATAAATTGAAGCACTGTTGTGGACATTGGTAGTATAGCAGCCACACAAAAGCAGAGCAAGAGAGTTTAGATGAACAAATAAAAGAAAGGGTAAAAGAGTGTTGGATTAAAAAAAGGCAAAAGGAGATGAGGTTGTTGAGCATTTAGAGAATAATCTTAATTGTTTCTTGGGTAAACTTGTCAAGAAACGAGTGTCTGCTTCTAATATGAATTAGGAATGGGATTGAATAAAAACAGAATGGTATTATATCTTCTTGCTGTGTACACCACAAAAACTGATTTATTTTTTTTCCTAGAAACAGAACCTTCTGATAGAGGACAAAAACCGACATAAGAAGTACTTAGTTATGAAGTTGCACTATACTGATGAAGATAACAAAAGATACATCTAATAGTTGGCCTTTTTCCTAGCAACATTCCACTTATCTAAGCCTTGTAGACCTAAGACAAAAAAGCGTTGAAAATGTTTTGATATTAAGTGAATTATTAAAAATTGGAATAAGTGTATATGACTCTCTAGCGAATAGCCCATGTTGCAGGACTATAGAAAAAAATCAACACTTCTGTTTGGATATCACTCATTTCGGGCTTATCAACAAACAGATGAATGGATTTAAGAGATGGATAGATCATGATTGAAAGAAAAGAAAAATCAGCATATCAGATGAACAAAGATTAAAACAATTTGATCTAAAACATTGTATCCAATGGAAGAGATGATAAAAAACATGAAGACTTCAACCATTTCTCCAAAAAAATACCACTAAGCGCAATTACTTAAATAACAATGAGTTAACATTTTCCCTCTTTTATTTCAGTTTCTATCATAAGTTCGTGATGTTGAAGCAAATGTAATCTACCAATACGGAAACCATGTCCTAAGACAACCAAATTATAACATAATTATATAAGGATATGTAACAGGAGTTTAGAGAATAGGGTGGAGGCAACCTCCTGAACAAGAACTGGAAGAAAGAAAGAAGTAGAGATATGAAAGGAAATTGTATTCTTATTCAAATTGCCTCCGTTACATCCATATACACGTGTATTTATACAGAACGAATACAAAAAAAGAGCACGTGCTATGCACATGTTAGCTGTATCCTATTACATTCCTTCCTCCTTATTAAAAGTTTTGTCCTCAAAACAGAAAACTACACAGCTGAATTGCTCAATTCACAAACAACAATTTCTCTCACAACTACTCTATTACAAAATTAGGATATTTCGCTTCAAACTCCACAGCAGGCTCCCAAGTAGCTTCAGACTCTGAATATCCCTCCCACTGCACTAAGTACTGCACTTGAGCTTGATTTCTATGCTTCACCATTTTCCTGTCAATAATAGCAGCAGGAATCAACAAGACATTGCTATCATGTCCTTGGTACATTGCTAGAATATGCACCACATTAGGCAATGCTCCTCTAACTTTCTTCAACTGTGATACATGGAAGATTGGATGAATCTGCGCATCCTCAGGCAACTTCAACTTGTAAGCAACTACCCCAACTTTCTCTATTACTTGAAATGGACCAAAAAACTTAGCTCCAAGTTTTTCATTCAAAGCATGTTTAACTATCTTTTGCCTATAAGGCTGCAGCTTTAACCATGCCCAATCTCCTACCTGAAAGCTCATGTCTGTTCTATGCTTATCAACTTGCATTTTCATCCTATCTTGTGCCCTCCGCAAATGAAACTTCAGCAGTCTAACCATTTCCTCTCTTCTACACAACGACCTATCCACTGCTTCTACTTTAGTTTCACCAGGCATGTAAGGTAAATGAAGTGGAGGTGGCTGATTATACACAATTTCATAAGGAGTTGATTGAATAGATGTATGAAAATTTGTATTGTACCACCACTCGGCTAAAGGAATCCATAAACTCCAATCTTTAGGGTTCTCACTACACATACACCTCAAAAATGTTTCCAAGCATTTATTTACCACTTCAGTTTGCCCGTCAGTTTCAGGATGATATGAAGACGATAGCAGCAAATCAGTCCCTTGAATACTGAACAAAGCTTTCCAGAAATTACTTAAAAATACAGGATCCCTGTCACTTACTATAGATCGAGGCCATCCATGCAGTTTGAACACTTGGTCCAAATACAATTGAGCTACATCCATTGCTGTATATGGGTGAGACAAAACAGCAAAATGAGCATATTTGCTAAGTCTATCCACCACTACCATAATGACGTCCTTGCCTTGAGATTTTGGCAATCCAGAAATGAAATCCATGGAAACATCTATCCATACCTCTTGTGGAATAGGTAATGGTTGTAACAAACCTGGATGAGCAACATTTTCATGTTTATTAGCATGGCATACTAAACAATGTCTCACAAAACTGCTTATAAATTTTGACATTCCTCTCCAATGAAATAATGCTTTAACTCTCTTCAATGTAGCATCTCTTCCCGAATGTCCCCCTTGATGTGAAGAATGTAACCACTCTAAAATAGATTTCTTTAGATCATCATTAGGCCCTATCATTATCTTTCCCTTCCTCCTCATCAACCCATCAGCCAATGAAAAGTCATGTATTCTTTCCCCTTGACTCAACTTACCCAATAATTGCTGAAAATTTAGATCAAGCTTGTAGCTTTCCTTAATGAGATCGCTCAAATTTGAATTTATAACAGATAAAGCCATGAACAACACCTCTGATCCAGTAACTCTGGATAATGCATCAGCTACCACATTTTCACTCCCACTTCTATACTGAATTTCATAATCAAAACCCATAAGTTTCGAGAGCCAAAACTGCTGAAAAAGGGTAGAAATCTTTTGCTGTAATAACCACTTCAAACTTTTTTGATCAGTTTTTATTATAAACTTTTGGCTAGACAGATATTGTTCCCACTTCTGTACTGCAGTTACAACAGCAAGCAATTCCTTTTCATACACTGAAAGTCTTTGCCATCTTGGACCCAGAGACCTGCTCATAAAAGCCAAAGGATGCCCTTCCTGAATTAACACAGCACCAATACCAACATTGGATGCGTCGGTCTCCACAATAAAAGGTTTTGAAAAATCAGGTAAAGCCAATACTGGTGTTGAGCTTAATGCCTCTTTCAAAACATTCAATGCTTGTGTTGCCACATCTGACCACTTAAATTCTCCTTTCTTCAAGAGTTGTGTTAAAGGCTTACTAATCCAAGCATAATTCCTCACAAATTTTCTGTAGTAGCCTGCCAGTCCCAAAAAACTCTTCAACTCTTTAACATTCTTAGGTATTGGTCAATTCTTAACTGCTGCAATCTTTTGAGGATCTGTTTCTACTCCCTTTCCAGAAATGAAGTGACCAAGATATTCCACTTTATCAATTGCAAATGAACATTTACTCTTCTTTGCAAACAACTGATGCTCCTTCATAAGCTGAAAAACTGCTTGCAAATGCTTTTCATGATCTGTCAAGTTAGGACTGTATACTAGGATGTCATCAAAGAAAACTAATACATACTTTCTCAATAAAGCTTTGAAAATATTATTCATCCAAGACTGAAATGAGGCTGGGGCATTAGTCAAGCCGAAAGGCATGACTAAGAATTCATAATGTCCATTATGAATCTTAAATGCAGTTTTATACATGTCATCTTTGTGTACCCTTAACTGATGATATCCAGATCTCAAATCAATTTTACTGAAAACAGTTGCTCCAGCCAATTCATCTATGAGTTCATCCACCACAGGGATAGGAAATTTATCCTTAACAGTTTTCTTGTTCAACTCTCTATAGTCAATACAAAGTCTCCATGATCCATCTTTTTTTTCCAACTAACACAACAGGAGAAGCAAAAGGACTGCTACTGTCTCGTATGATTCCTTGAGTTATCATTTCATTCACCAAATTTTCAATAATATCTCTTTGCTTCAAAGAGTACCTGTAAGGTCTTATGTTCACAGGGTTAGTTCCAAATTCTAGGGGAATTCTATGATCAAACACACCACGTGATGGAGGTAAATTTTTTTGTTCTTCGAATATACATGCATACTTATGCAGTAGATCAGCTATGCATTCAGGAATGGGTTTAGATTCAATGTTAAAAATCCTTAACCCCTTTTTATTAATTTCCCCTAATTGCATAAAAAACAGTTGAATTGAATTCACCATCACCTTCTGACTGAAAGAAGACTTAACTCCTTTCGGTGGAATACCCTTCAAGACATGATGATTATTCCCATAATCAAACTCCATCAGTAACTTCTTAAAGTCCCACTTCACTGTACCCAAATCTCTTAACCATTGAACTCCTAGCACCATATCACAACTTCCCAGTGGAATCAAAAGCATATCAGATACAAAGTGTGAATTTTGCAATTTCCACTTGAAATTCTTACAAATACACTGGCATGCCAAATGGTTCCCATCAGCTACAGTAACAGCTTGTGGATCAATGGATTCTGAGCTCAATCCCAACTTCTTTACTAGCCCCAGATCAAGGAGGTTATGAGTACTCCCTGAGTCAATCAAAATGTGCAGAGGTGTTCCTTTATGGACACCAATAACCCTCATAGTTTGAAAGTTATGAGTTCCACTCAAGGCATTGATGGAAATACAAGGATTCATCTCTGAAAGTTCGAAAGTTTGATCACTAGATTCAACGCTCACCTCCCCTTCCTTGTCATTACTCTCCACCTCCTCATCTTCCCCTGGTATTTCGACCATGAACAATTGAGTATGCTTCAGTTGACATTTATGCCCCTTTTCATAGGGCTGGTCACAAAAATAACACAGCCCCTTAAGTTGCTTTTCCTTTCTCTCAGCAGCTGATATGGTGGTTTGAGGTCTAGAAAAGGATGTATTGGGTTTTGTGGATAATGGATTACTTTTCCAAGAGCTTGAAGGAGTAGGTAGTATTGAAGGTAGAGTTTGTGTAGAGCTTGAGGGAGTAGATGTTTTTATGGTAGATCTGGAAAAAAGAGTGGGTTTATAAATGGTTTTAACCGCTTCAAGATTCTCTTCCTGCAATCTAGCGTACTCAACTGCTTGAGTCAAATCTTTAGGCTTAAAAGCCTTAACAAAAGGTCTTACTGCTGGCTTTAATCCACCCACAAAACTTTCCAAAAAATATGAATCAGGTAACACTTGATTTTGTTGGAGCATTAAAGATCGAAGTTCCTCAAATTCATCAATATAGGATTCAATTCTTCCAGTTTGACACAATTTATTAAACCTTTCGACTACATTGCTTCCATTCTCATCTTTAAATCTTGCTGACAAATCAATGATGAATTCAGACCAATCAACATTCTTCTTCACCACAATATAACTAGACATCCAACTTTCCGCCCTGTCTATCATGTTTAAACAAGCCAAATCCACTTTCTGATCACCGCTTATTTTACATAAGTTGAAATACTTATCGCATTTTTTGATCCACATTCTACAATTGGTTCCATCAAACTTAGGAAATTCTAGTTTAGGAACGTACCCCTGAATTCTGGAAGAACCTGGTTCAGCAATTCTCGTAGATGAAGCATCACTCCTTCTGGTTTCGACGCCCCTCATTCTGTCCTCCACTTTGTCATTCATCTCTTGGAAAGATTGAGAAATCTTCAGCATCGTTTCTTGCATGATATTCTGCAAAGATTCCTGCAGCATCTTTTGCACATTCTCCTCTAATCGCCTGCTTTGGTCTTGCTGTGCCTCCAACCTCTCACTAATAATCTTGATTTGATCTTCCATTGCTTCGACTCATCTTGTTACTGCTGGTGCCAGATTGAAGGTTTCAAGATCAACTATGTAGGGTTTTCACGAAAGGGCTTGGACGAATCAGATCGGATCTTCACAAATCGTGATGTGGGATTGAGAAATAATTGCAGCGGCAACCGCTCTGATACCAATGTAACAGAAGTTTAGAGAATAGGGTGGAGGCAACCTCCTGAACAAGAACTAGAAGAAAGAAAGAAGTAGAGATATGAAAGGAAATTGTATTCTTATTCAAATTGCCTCCGTTACATCCATATACATGTGTATTTATACAGAACGAATACAAAAAAAGAGCACGTGCTATGCACATGTTAGATGTATCCTATTACAGGATACCACGAGAAAGAAATGTCCAAATAATCTCCCAACCATAGGTTCCATGCTATTCTATCATGATTTCTTGAAACAAGATTTTTTTATATCCGGCAATAAGATATATGCCCTTGAACATTACTATACAGTTTTAGCTTGAACTCAAAATTATTTCGGCTATATTCCAAAAAAAGTCATTTCAAACTAATACAACGAGTGACATCTACCTAACGTTTACCTATAGACAAAATGGAAGAGGCTGTATATTACAGTATAAACAGCTTCAGCTAAACGCCACAAATAACATCCAAATAAAATCAACATAAAATCTTTAAATTTCGAAAATCAGAATTAAACTATTTCTGCCTACGATAATAACTATCATACTCGTACCAATCAACACGTAATTCTCAGTGTGCAAAGAGTGGGGGAAAAACACTAGAGCTAGAACATAAAGCAGTTGCTTAGGAAGAAAAGACATAATTCAAAATAAGAACCATCAAATATTTAACATACCTTGACAGGCCCAAGAGCTAGCGCTGCCATCCCTGCAGAAGCACGCTTGTTCCCTAGGCATCTTCGGATCATTCCCGCAAACACCTCCAGAAAGTACACAGTCACCACACCAGCCATTTCCAACAATCCAACTTAATCCAAACCCATCTTGAAGGACCTCCAGGAAATCATTCTCAAGGAAGCCCACCATATTGTCATAAATCGGAATCAATACGATCGATTTGCAATTTTTAGCATGCTCAGATACAAGTAGATGATCATCACCTTTGGGTAAACTATAATATGATTCTTGACTATCACTCATGTTTGAGAGGCATGCTATATGTGTGAGGTTTAGACTAGGCGATGGCCTCGGGCAACTTAAGAAAAGGGTTACATTGATTGCATTCTTGAAGTACTTGTATACTGAGAGATCAAGTGATGTATTGGAGTAGGTGCGAGGGCAACCTTCAGACATTAAGTAGTCAAGATTTGCAACACCCAAGAATTGAAGCTCATATTTGATGGCATCAACTCTATACAGCTTTCCAGCTATATCAATTTCTAAAGTATGATTTTGGATGCATTGGACCTCAAATTTTGGGTGGCCGCAGTAATCGGGCATTCCTTTTAGACGAAAAGGGTATGAGATTGTGAAGTTAGTAGACCCACAAAGAATATCAGTTGAAGAACATTCAAGAAACTTGTTGGTTGTATTGTAGGATCGATAGGATGAAGCAAATGATATCAGATGGAGGAAAAGTAATAGTAAGGACCTTTTGCAGTACATGTCTAAATAAAATTAATAAAAATACATAAAAAGATCTAGACTATTAATTATCATTCGGAAGGTTGAATCAACAAAAGAAAGGGAAAAAAATTTGAAGGAATAGAAGATCATGGAGTGGTGTGGCTGGTAAATACACGAGAAAAAGAAACTGCAAGGAACATGAAAAAGTCAAAAGTCTACAGCTTGATATTTGTTAAAAAAGACCCGATTTGGACATCATAGTGGACTTTATTATTCATCAACTAGGCACGAAACTGTTTAGACTTTAAATGAAGATATAGGCTGTCGAAAATAATAATAAAACAAAACGATATACATACGCAAAATAAAACGCATATTAAGCTTTGTCATTCACCTAATGACATCTCCTACAGTAAGCAATCAGGATACCTTATCCTACATTTCATGTCGAAAATCTCTTGATAGTGGTAACGAACTGTAAAATTATAATTAAAAAATATAACTCGGATATACGCCATTGTTAACAGGTGCTTGAGGACAATTGTTTAACAAGTGCTCAACTCAACTGTCATTAATGGTTCCAATGGCTATTTTTAAATTTTTTCCCATTCTCTTTATAAACTCACTGACTTTAACTTATATTTCACAAAAATTTCATATCAATTCCAACCCTTTCTTTGTTCAGTCTCTTACTATCCCATACAAAAAAAAGTATTCTTTGTTTAATCCAAATCCTTAACGGTCCATATTCCATATTTTGTTTTGGACGAAGCTAAAAACAGATTAAATTCCTCCGTCCTCAAACAATATGTCTCATGTGTTCAACTAATCACAGCCATTGATCAGTTATATAAAAAACAAAACAGCGGAACCACTTTCAAATTGAATGGTTGGATTACACGGGAACAAGGATTACATGAGGTTTCCACTAAAAACAAACTTTTCTACTCCAACTGAACATGAATAGTATTATAATAAAGCATGGCGAGAAGGTATCTATGTTATTTGTGGTGTCATTTCTCATTCATGGGGATGACAAAAAGTCAACAATCCACATTCTCTACTTCATTTTGGACAAAGTTAAATCAGATTTTTCTACCCTAACTAAACATGTACTATATTATAACAGAGCATTGAAAACAAAATAGATATTAGGATCTATTCTATGTAGATCTGTCAAAATATGATTCAATCCATCTACCCTGCTTATAAATGTGTTGATCAACTCATTTATTAATTTATTAAATTGGTTATGAGTTGGGTTGACCCATTTGTAAAAGGATTATAAATGGATAACTCATTTATTCATTTATTAAAAACTTAAAATTTGAAAATATAAATTTTGAAAATAATAATTTTGAACACATTGTAGTTTTCAATGGAGACTGACGGTTATACTTTAAAAAATAACAGGTTACCACATCCTCATATTTGAACTTCACTTAGTGGAGAAGCCGCTATGTTTAGACGAGATTTCGACCGATGAACTTCCAGCTAAATTACGGACAACATGCAACACTCAGATACTTCATCTTGTGAACGCACACTGTAGTTCTTCATGGGGACTGACAGTTGTACTTAGAAAATAACAGGCTACCACATCTCCATATTTGAACTCCGCATAGTGAGAAGCTGCTATTTTTTTATTTAGACTACAACAACTTCTTCGTACTAACTCGGAATCACGCGAGACTTCGACCGATTAACTCCCACCTAAATTACGGACAATACAGAACAGTCGAATAATTCATGTTGTTAACACACACAGTTTTTCTCCATGAGGACTGACAGTTATACTTAGAATATAACAGACTACCACATCCACATATTTGAACTCCGCCTAGTGCAGAAGCCGCTATCTTTTTTGTTCAGATTGCAACAACAACTTCATACTAATTCGGAATCAAGTGAGACTTCGACCGATTAACTCCCACCTAATTTGCAAACAATACAGAACACTCGGATACTTCATATCGTTAACGCACACTGTAGTACTCCATAGAGACTGATAGTTGTACTTAAAAAATAACAGGCTACCACATCCCCTGTCTAATGCAGAAGCCGCTATATTTTTTCAAACTGCAATAACTTCTTCATTCTAACTCGAAATTAGACGAGACTTCGACCGATTAACTCCCACCTAAATTACGCACAATATAGAACACTCGGATACTTCATATTGTTAACGCACACTGTAGTTCTCCATGGAGGCTGACAGTTGTACTTGGAAAATAACATGCTACCACATACTCATATTTGAATTTTGATGAAAATTAGAATTAAAATTCTAAAATTTTAAATTTTGACTGTTATCGAAATTCAAAACGTAAAAATTAGGATTAGAATTATTTTATATCTATTTGTTTTTATTAGTCAAATCAAATTTAAATCTTTAAACGGGTTAAATGGGTAACCCGCTTATTAAATGGGTTGGGTCATAAATGGATCAAATAGAATGTGTCATAAATGGATTGGGTCAAACTCAACCCAACTCATTTTGACCCAACTCAACCCGTTTGACAGATCTAATTTTATGTTATTAATGATAGTATTCCTCAAAATATTAGATCAGTAAATATGATAAAAACATCGAAGCTTTTTGGAGAATAATTGCTAGACCCCACAACAAAAAACATTCGAAGAAAATGCATATAGCTAGATAATCAAATGGCCGATTAGACAAGATAAATCAACAAACACAATTCTACAATTATATGAACTACAAACATATAAGATAACGTAAGCAAACCAAAGTGGCATGGACGGAGACAACAATCTAGTAAAATATTAGGCCTCGGTTTGTCATTTTTAGTTTTATGTTTTCGTACAAACAAAAAAGCACCTGACTCGTGTATTTTTTGAAAAACAATCAAGTTGAAAATTGAAGTTAACATACATACAAAATCAAAAACATGTTTATTTTGTTTTCCGTATTTTGAGAAATCCATCCCTCCATTCCCTTCGCGGTCCTCCGCCGTCCCTCCATTCCGTCCATCTGTTCTTTTATCATCATCATAATGATGTACAATTAAAATTTTAAATGTTTTCATATGTGCTAATTACTGTTTTCTTTACTGCATATAGAAAAGAAAATCAAATAACATTCTTTTAAGTCGAATAAACTATGTTAAGTACTATACAAATAACGCTCAACATGTTCAAAGCAAAAATAAGAACAAAGCACAAGTAAGTTCTATTTAAGAAGACTACCAAGGAAGCACAACTATGAAGTATGTTGACATGAAGAGAGACAGATTGTTAGTTGCACGGACGAAACACAATTTAAGTGGGGAGTAAGTTGAATTTTTCGGATATGAGATATCAAAAGATGGTTGAAGAAAGTTGATTCAAGTATGTGGGAAGGAAAAATTATTGGAAACCCTTGCTACAAGTAATGAAGATATAACTAATACTCACAAGCAGTCCTATCAACATGAGTGGGAAATCAAAAATAATGCAATCACGGAAAGCGGTTTGAGCAATGTGGATGAGTTTCGGCAAAGATATTGAAAGAAGATGCTTTTAGAAGATAATATGGATGAATTTGGTTTTAAAATGATTTAGGATTCAGTTCCAACTTCCAACCATTTTGGTTAGGTTCTAGTGATTATCAGAACAAATTTAAATCTAGATTATGGTTTCGATATGAATTACAAGTTCAACCTTAGTTTCGGTTTTGACCTTCAAATGCTAAAAAGACTTGTAACATACAAATGTAATAGTGAAGCATGCATGTAAAAGAACCAAAAAAACAAACCTGAAGGTATAATGTAAAAGTAGTGCACAAGGCCATTATTTTGGAAAATGTCAAACTCTTCTGACGCACACGGAATTAGATCTGAACCAGCGGTCAAATATATCCAGGATCCAATCACGAATTGCAGAACAATGAATCGATGAAACAAGATAAATTGATGAATTGATGATACTAAAGTGCCCAAATCCGTTGATCTCTCGAGATACCGGATTCTAGCTATCTTTAACACGTTGATCGCGCACGATATCGCGTTAGAAGATCTACGATTCTTCGACGTTGATCTCGTGCACGAGATTCCGTGAATCGGCTTCAAAGTCGTTGATTCGAGCGCACTCGAATATCCGAAGATGGAGAAAGGAGATCACACTCAACTTCCAATTTTAATAGAGGCACAAAGCTCTCAACAAATTTTATTCAAAATTCAACTACTATTACAAATGACCACACACCCCTATTTATAGGGAAAGTACAACACCACACGACTCAACACAATTACAACACGACTTAACAAACAAACAAACGACTTCACAACATACGACTTAACAACATGCGACATAAAGAAAGAAACGACATAGCAATCAGCGATCTACTGGAACGGCATCCCGGAGCGACTCAAAGAAACACGACATCGACCTAACAATCAGCGACATAAGAAACTTGGCAGAGCGACATAAGAAACTTCTCGCGATCTAAGTAATTCTGGAGCGACCTAGGATTCGCGACATAAGGAGGAGCTCGTTCGCGACCTAGGCTGGAGGCGACCTAGGGTTTCGCGACACAATGATTCACGACATAAGGAGGAGCTCGTTCGCGACCTAGGCTGGAAGCGATCTAGGGTTTCGCGACATAAGGAGAAGCTCGTTCGCGACCTAAGGGATTCTGGAGCGAGGCTTCGCGAATTAAGGTATGTCGCTCGCGATTCCTTTCTTGGCATGAGATGCGCTGCATCATCCTCCCCTGGCTGAAAAGAATTCAACCTCGAATTCACACTTTCCTCTTCTTCGACATGCTTATTCTCATGGTATGGAATCAAGTGTTTGACGTTGAAAACGTCGGCAGTATGGATATGATCCGGCAATCTTAACCGATAAGCATTCTCATTAATCTTTTTTACGATTTGCAAAGGGCCAATCTTTCTAGCACCCAGTTTGTTGTAAGTACCAATAGGAAATCGATCCTTAGTCAATACTGCATATACAAAATCTCCTTCTTTGAACTCAACATTTCGTCACTTAATATTCGTGGATTGCTTATATTTCTCATTCGCCTTAAGCAATCGTTCCTGCACAACCTTGTGGCACTCTTGCAATTCATTCACAAAATCACTAGCTCGTTTGATCACTCCTTTCTACTGTGGTACTGTAGATAAATCTAATGGTCCCTTAGGCATTGTTGAGTAAACGACCTGGAATGGACTGAATCCAGTGCTACGATTAACTGCATGGTTGTGTGCAAACTCGGCTTGACACAACTTGGAATCCCAACTCTTCAAATTGTCATTCACGAGGCATCTCAATAGATTACCTAGGGATCTATTCACAACTTCTGTCTGTCCATCCGTCTGTGAATGATAAGCACTATTGAATTTCAGCTTTGTCCCGACCATTCTCCATAGACTCATCCAAAAATGACTCAGAAAACGAGTGTCTCTATCCGATACAATAGATTCAGGCAACCCATGAAGACGATAGATCTCTCTGAAATATAACTGTGCGACATTAACTGCATCAGCCGTCTTCTTGTATGCGATAAAATGTACCATTTTTGAAAACCGATCAACCACCACGTAGATAGAATCATTGCCACGTTGCGTTCTCGGCAATCCCAATACAAAGTCCATACTAACATCCATCCATGGTTTAGTAGGTATAGGCAACGGCATATATAAACCTGCATTTGTTGCGGTCCCCTTTGAAACTCGACAAATATGACACCTCTGAACGAACTTTTCAACCTCCTTCCTCATTGACGGCCAAAAATAAAATTTTGAGATCAACTGCATCGTACGGTCACGACCCACGTGTCCTTCTTCATGTAATTCTTTGATGATTTTCATTCGCAGACTGCAATCTGGAATACACAACTGATTTCCTTTGAATAGAAAACCTTCAACTAGCATATATCCATCCATGTTTCCCTGCTTGACTTTGTCTAGGATCTTGGAAAAATATAATTCTGAAGTAAGCAAATCTGGAAGTAAGTCAAAACTCATCACCTCTACTCGCATGGTTGTTAGTAAATTATTCCTCCGACTCAATGCATCGGCGACGCGATTAGTTACTCCAGACTTGTGCTTTACGACGAATGTAAATTGCTGCAAATAAGCTATCCACGATGCATGTCTAGCTGCAATTTTATTCTGCTCTTGTAAATGTTTCAGTGCTTCATGATCCGTATACAAAACAAATTCTTTGTGGAACAAGTAATGTCTCCAATGCTTCACGGTCTGCACAATAGCATAAAACTCCACATCATAAGTACTATATCTCATCTTTGCTCCAGAAAGTTTTTCACTGAAATAGGCAATTGGACGACCCTTTTGACTCAATACTCCTCCTATTCCAACTTTGGATGCATCTGTATGTAACTCAAATAGTAACTGAAAATCTGGCAACACTAGAATCGGTGCTGATGTTAAAAGTTCCTCGATCTGTTCAAAAGCAGATCCTGCCTCTTTCGTCCATGAAAACTGCTTTCCTTTCATACAATCAGTAACAGGAGCCATCACACTACTAAAGTGCGGTATAAATCTTCGATAAAATGAAGCTAACCCATGGAAACTTCTGACTTCTGTTATAGTTTTGGGTTGTGGCCAATTTCTGATTGCGGCTACTTTACTCTGGTCCACTTGTATCCCTTCCTTGGACACGACATAACCCAGAAATAAAACACTCGGCGTCATGAACACGCATTTCTTCGTCGCTGCATTGAACTGTTCTTGACGAAGAATAGTTAACGCCTTTCGCAAGTGTTGAATGTGCTCCTCTGTGCTAGCACTATATATCAAGATATCATCAAAGTAAACTACAACAAACTTCCCGATGTAAGGTCTGAAAATTTGATTCATCACCCTCATAAATGTACTTGGTGCATTAGATAGACCAAATGGCATGACCAGCCATTCATATAATCCTTCCCGAGTCTTGAATGTTGTCTTCCATTCATCACCTGGTCTTATGCGAATCTGATGATAACCACTCTTAAGGTCGATCTTAGAGAAGATTACAGACCCACTGAGTTGATCCAATAGATCATCAAGTCTTGGCATAGGAAATCTGTATCTGACAGTTATTTTGTTGAGTGCCCTGCTGTCTGTACACATTCTCCACGAACCATCTTTCTTTGGCACCAACAGAGCTGGTACAACACAAGGACTGAGACTCTCTCGAACATGCCCTTGCTCAAGCAACTCCTCAATCTGTCTCCTTAACTCTTCATGCTCTTTCGGACTCATACGATAATGCGCTCTATGCGGTAAAACAGCACCTGGCACTAGATCGATTTGATGTTGTATGTCCCTTAGTGGCGGTAAATCCTTGGGTAATTCCGCAGGAAAGACATCTTCAAATTCATTAAACACCGATCTAACCTCCGTAGGAATTTCAAGATCTTCACTTGTTTCATACCCAATCAACATAAACAATTCAGCACTATCTTCCACTTCTTTAATAAATTCTCTCGAAGATAATAGACTAGTTGGTTCCATTTTCTTCTCTGACTTGCTTTCACTTTGTTCACGCTTCTTAGGAACTAAGGTGATTTGAGTACCTTCGAACATGAAACTGTAGCTGTTGGTGCGACCATTATGTTGTACAGCTCTAACATATTGCCATGGTCTTCCCAATAGTAGATGACACACATCCATATTGACAATATCACACCATATTTCATCTTTGTACTTCTTCCCAATAGAAAATGTAACAAATGCTCGTCTTCCCACTGTCACTTCTCCACCTTTCTTTAGCCATGCCAGTTTATAAGGTCTAGGGTGTTTTTCAGTCTTTAACCCTAACTTCTTGATGGCTTCTTCAGAAATAATGTTATCGCAGCTTCCCGCATCAATAACAAATCGACAAACCTTTCCCAAGATAATACATGTAGACTGAAAGATATTGCTCCTCAGCCAACTAGAATCATCCTCATGCTTTGGCGTTAAACAAGACCTCCTCATCATCAAGTTACACCCTTCGTCTCCTGACACAACTTCTTCATCTTCATCAAACTTCGGTGGTTGAGAAGAATCAATTTCAGCTTCCACATCCTCATACTCACATTCTTCTGCAACTAATGCTCTCTTCTTTGGCTTTGTACATTCATTACTTTTATAGCCAAACTCCCGACAATTATAGCACTTGATACTGTTATTGACCTTTTCTTTAGCGGCTTCATTGACTGTCTTGGAAACATTTGCACTGCTACTAGCACCCTTATTCTGGTTGTTGGAACTCGTAAACACACCACTTCCTCGTCTCTCTTGTTTCTCCCAAGCTAGAGCTTTCTGATGTGCTTCAGCAACAGACATAGGATTAAACATATTAACCATGTCTTGAATTTGCATTCGTAATCCTCCAACATATCTAGCCGTTAGCTGTTCCTCGGTTTCCATAATATCATTCCTTGCAATCAATTGATAGAATTCATATGCATAGTCATTCACTGTCTTCGTCCCTTGTCTCAAATTCTGCAAAGGTTGATACATAAGAGATTGATAATTGTACGGCAAGAAAGTCGCTTTCATCATCTTTCTCATCTTCTCCCAAGTAACAACTTTTGATTTTCCCATTCTCTCCCGAGTTAGTTTAGTTTGTTGCCACCAAGCCATAGTTCTTCCCCTTAGTCTTGTAGCAATTAATTGGACTCTGTGATTCTCAAGCACATCCTTGAATTCCAAAATTTCTTCAACATTCGACAACCAATCAAGAAATTCTTCTGCTTGCATACCACCTTTGAATTCTGGAATTTCCATCCTCATACCTGACTCCTGAATCCCGAAATTGATTTTGCACTTGGCCTTGATTTCGATAATGAATACTACCTCCATCACCATCTTCCTCAAAATCAGATGTATTTCGATATCGATCCTGACCATCTACATCCCTACGACCACGCATGTTCCTTCTACCTTGTCTTTCAGCATCACGATATGGTTCATTTTCGAAACCACGTTGAGTTCCTCCCTCTTCATTTCGTTACCCATGGTGGTCTCGCATCATTGAAACTGATGATTCTCTCCTATCTCGATGAGACGGGGGTGGCATCCTCCTTTCTTCCGAAACCGATGGCGAAACCCTGTTTCCACCCTGGTTCAAAACTGGTGACGTTCTCCTTTGATTTTGATTCATGTCGATCATCAATTTCTCCATTTTTTCAATACCCTCATTGAACTTTTCATTGATACGCTGCTCCATCTGCTCAGCTTCTTGTCTTCTATACAAATCTTCAACATTTTGATAGCGGTTAGCACGTCTTGGAGGCATGATCAAATCTTCAACAAATTCAAACACAAACTTCACTTTGATCCAAAAATCTCGAATCAAAACTCTCCAACTTGTTTGAAACCTCACGAACACCCAAATGAACTTGGAAAAATTCGTCTCCTTGCTCTGATACCAAATTGACGCAGCACGGAATTAGATCTGAACCAGCGGTCAAATCTATCCAGGATCCAATCACGAATTGCGGAACAATGAATCGATGAAACAAGATAAATTGATGAATTGATGATACCAAAGTGTCCAAATCCGTTGATCTCTCGAGATACCGGCTTCTAGCTATCTTCAACACGTTGATCGCGCACGATACCGCGTTATAAGATCTACGATTCTTCGACGTTGATCTCGCGCACGAGATTCCGTGAATCGGCTTCAAAGTCGTTGATTCGAGCGCACTCGAATATCCGAAGATGGAGAAAGGAGATCACACTCAACTTCCAATTTTAATAGAGGCACAAAGCTCTCAACAAATTTTATTCAAAATTCAACTACTATTACAAATGACCATGCACCCCTATTTATAGGGAAAGTACAACACCACACGACTCAACACAATTACAACACGACTTAACAAACAAACAAACGACTTCACAACATACGACTTCACAACATACGACTTAACAACATGCGACATAAAGAAAGAAACGACATAGCAATCAGCGACCTACTGGAACGGCATCCCGGAGCGACTCAAAGAAACACGGCAGCGACCTAACAATCAGCGACATAAGAAACTTGGCAAAGCGACATAAGAAACTTCTCGCGACCTAAGTAATTCTGGAGCGACCTAGGCTTCGCGACATAAGGAGGAGCTCGTTCGCGACCTAGGCTGGAGGCGACCTAGGGTTTCGCGACATAAGGATTCGCGACATAAGGAGGAGCTCGTTCGCGACCTAGGCTGGAGGCGACCTAGGGTTTCGCGACATAAGGAGGAGCTCGTTCGCGACCTAAGGGATTCTGGAGCGAGGCTTCGCGAATTAAGGTATGTCGCTCGCGATTCCTTTCTTGGCATGAGATACGCTGCATCATCTTGCCTCTCATCTAATCCAACTAGAAAAATGTGAAAGAACGATACAAATCACTAACCGATTCAACTTATTAAAGTACAATCTATAATCTATTTTCATGATACGAGTATACATCTATTCCTTAAAGCATTTACATAAAAAGAATATTGAAATTCGAAATTATAATTATAATCGAAATTTCCAACAGCGGAATTTCAGAAATCTCAAAGCAACGGAAAGAAAGTGGAATTTTGAATCTTGTCTTTATCTAGAAATATTTTAATAGTTCATTATTATTATTCTGTTACCAGTACAATATATTGCATAACTTTTTTAGTAGTTTAGTACAATATATCGCATCAAACGGTTAATCAAAAATACAAATCATTGTACTAATCTTTTAATTTGTTCGATTTCGGTTCGGTTTAATATAATAAGATTATAATTAGCATTTCTGCAAAAAATGTGTTTAAAAATATCATACTAAAACTATAGCCTTTTCTTTTACGACAACAATTATTATTAATATAAGCTGAAAATAGAATATACATCATTAGAATATAAAATGAGATACGAGTTGCTTATATTTTTATCGTAAGATTACTAATGTAAATAGTCGATTCAGTCTGATTTAATATGATCGGTTCAATCGTTCAAACCGCAACCGAACCGTATTGATGCGGGTTGGTCCGATTTGAGTATTTGCTTTGGTTAAAAAATCGGTGCGAATTTTCTAACTGTTGTTGCAGTACGGTACAGACGGTTTTCGTATAGCAATACGGTTTATGTCCACTCTTAAGTTTAGTTTCATATTGTGTGTTTTGGTTAAGTGAACAAATGTCTTATTTCTAGTTAACTGAAGAAATTTTGTATCTTTAATTATGCAGCAATTCTAAAAGGTCTGGAAATCGTGTCAGGATTGAGGTCCGAATTCATCTTAGCCGCTGAATAATACAGCTCGCCCTAACTTCAGCCTTTGGATTCCAATTCTTACCTTCCGCACTGTTATATTTCAAGCCCTGTAGCAGCTTTCTTAGTCAAACGAACAAATATTTGATAATTCTGCTTCAACCGGCGAAACAATGCGCGGAACAAATTACAACCGCATGATTAAATACACCCCCGATATCCTTTGGTTTTTGGATCTGCACTCCCCGTGTATTTAATTCCCGGTTGATGTAGCACTCGTGTTTTGATAGTTGAAAATTTGTTCCATCTTAGTTAACAGAAAAACAGTGTACTTTATTTAACAGAAGAGAAGTGCGGGAACCGGGGGATGTACGGATCCAAATATCGAAGGTGGATATCAGGGGTTGAAAACCGGTTGAATAAGTAAAACTGTTAACAAAAGCAAGTTCACTCAAATCAACATCAAATCCATACCAATAAGGCAATACCTCTCACAATAACTGATACGAAAAAGTAAGCAAACACAGTAATTCATACGAAAAGCAATACCTCATACAAATTCACTAAAGATTTCCAGTAGTAGTGTAAATTTTGCAGTCTCCCAAGTGTGTATTCATTACCATATGTCCACTGTTTATCAGTATTGAAAACTTCATTTGTCATAATGTTATCTTCACGAAATGCTTTTAGCATATCACTAGCATCATTACCGACACGCACACAAAAAAAATCTCTTCGAGAATTGTTTCATCTTTTACAATCATGTTTGCAAAATAATGCAAACAAACATGATTGTTGACATTTATACATGCGATTGTAGTTTACATAATAACCGATGGTCGCAAACCTGGATCGTAATACACTTTTATGATGTATTATTTTTACTAGGGCTGCACAAAGTATGGGTTGGGTCGGGTCAGACCAAATATTTCATCCGACCCGCATAGGTATGGGTTTAAGGTAGCTCAACCCGTATTCGACCCTATATGTGGTTGGATATGGATTGGGTCGAAGTATGGATTGGGTCGGGTTTAGTAGGGTTGGATTGGGTTGCATGAATCTAATAAAAAATGAAAATATAAGGAAATATTTTCAAAAAATAACATTAAAATGTTCAACATAATATATTAGATTTTAGCTAGCATAACGCACTTAAACTAACTAATTCATTATAACATATATTTTATTAAAATTTTATTGTAAAACACATCATATGAAATTAGTTCACTACATAGTAGAACAAGTGTTTCATTTTAAAATACATTAAAATGCCTTTTGAAATATCTTTGTCAAATTCTATCTTGTTTGGGTTGACATAAAATATGCTTTTTCGTATATTTACTGTAGAATACATAAACATTATTCTAGGATTAGACTATTCTAATTTTAAGTGTATTGATATTAAATTAGGTTTTTAATATAGGGTTGGGTTGGGTTAAAGTAGGGTTGGGTTGAACAAAATAACACATCCGATCCATATATAGTATGGGTTACAAATTGTAACCCATATCCGACCCAAACTAGGATGGGTTGGGTCGGGTTGGATATGGATTGTGTGCCGCCCTAATTTTTACAGTGTTACTCTATTTAAGATATATCTCATCACAGAGATGGTATCCATCCTCCTATATGTTATTTCTAAAAGTAAATGAAATAAGTGTAAACTTACAATGCATCAAAATATGAGATCGATTTTAATCTTTTGTACTTTTAGAAATTTCGATCTAATTCTTAAATTTTGAAAATTTTGGTACCATTATAGATTTCGTTTTTGGTTTTTCATATACTTACACGTATATTTGTTAAATTTATTGAAATAAAATGTACAATTTATCTTTAATTGAAATATAAGATATATACAAATAATACTCGTTAGTAAATCATTTTATTTGATTACATTTGTTACGTTCGCTCATAACAGTTTTTTTATGTGTGGAGTCATTTTAAATTGGTCCAACAGAGTTCGTTTAACAATGCTTAAAGAATGATATGACGTATATGTTATCATATTTTCTTTCTCTTTTTTTTTAATGAAAGCTAACACAATATTCATCAAATTAGTTTTACGTATAAGCAGAGCATATTCTTTCTAGGACAGAACCAAAATAATCACACTCCTCTCGAAGCTTCTAAACCTATCAGATTCACTATAAGATGATCTCCAACGGTGAGTCTGGAGATTACAATTACGCACTCCAAGCCTCAAATCAGCTTCCACAAATCAATGACGATTCGTAAAATTACATAATCGAAACCAGTTTGATTATAAAATTGAAATCAAAACTAATGACATGTTAAACATGCACTCTTTTATGGACGCTCGATTGGTTGAAAGTCAAAGTCAAGCACTTGTTTAACATGCGTCTGACTATGGTGCCCGTTAAACAGGTGTCGCCAGTTAAACAGGTGTCTAACTCATTTGTCTCTTGAGAGAACCATTTGTAATTGAGCATGGAAATTACATAATCCTAATTTGTAATTTGTAAACTATGCTCTAATGCTAATTTGACGAGTCCTCTATATATATGCTAATTCTCTCTGGTTACCTGGACTTCCTTTTTCATAAAGGACAGAAATTTCTTCAAGAAAATCAACACGACCAAACAAAGATTTATATGTAAAATATAGCAGCAAAAGATAAATACATACCTACAGGCAAGCTGGTTCTCCTTTTTTCACAAGTTCTCAGAGTGTCATTCCCATCGGAACAGAAGCAAGCAGTGGAATTGACCAGATCCAAATCTGGATTATTTCCACAAACACCCTCAGAACGTGTACATTCATCGCACCAACCCTCGCCGGCTGTCCAACTTAGTTCGAAACCCTGATCCAATGCTTTCAAAAGAGCAATTGCCTCTTTTAGAAGATCCTCTACATCAGTCTCCAATACAAAAATTTCGTATAAGGCGCAGGCTTGAATGTTTTGGACGCTACGCACCGGAAACTTTTTGTCCAAGCTGAAGCAGAAATTAGTACCTTCAATACTACCCAAAAAACACGCAACATAAGGTGAATTGTATGGTAATGGAAATGGACAGCCGTAGTACACGTTGAGGGCTCTATCGGATCTTGTTAATGCGAAGATACTGGAATCAATTGTTATGTTGGTGAGAGAAGGAGACGAAATAATTTTTTGTATATCTGGATACGATAAACGGAGCAATTTCCGGTCATAATCGATGTTTCTTATTTGGAATTGAGTTTGGTTGATTTCTATTGACAAGAATGGTTTGGTTTGGGTACACTGCACTTCAAATTTTGGATGCCCGCAGTAATTTGCCATGCCTGGTTTTCGGAAAGGGTAAGAAATAGTGTAGTTTTGTGCTCCACAAGAGTAAGAAGTGGAAGAGCAATCGCGAAACATGTTCTCACTGGTTTTCAGAGCAGCAATTGAGATTAACAGTGATAAGAAATGCAATAAATTTCTCATGATAATTATTTGAGATATTATTAGGAGAGCTGATAAATTTCAGAACAAAATAGGTATGGAAGCTGTGAATGTCAGTCAATACAAGGGAACGTCAGATTGAATAAATTGGCCAAATAACATATTGTTTGATTGTTCAAAACGCTGAATAGTACACAACATTAGTTTAGTTTATACGTGATATCATCTGTATTGGAATATTGTTTACATGTTTTGACCAAATTTCACTTCAAAGTTTTATGTTATTATCACTATGCTGTTGCTACCTGTGTTATAAGTGATACTCTGCGCTGATGGACCTGATGGTGATTGTTTCATACTCTATAGTATTGTTTTGGTTAGAAAGGTAAGACACTAGTACTTATTGAGGATAGGTTGATTCTTTTAATTAGCAATATCTAGTTGTCAGTTATAAAATTGATAAAAAGTATGCTGCATAACAATACAAACATGAAAATGCAACTCCAAGAATCGCCAAGTGACATGAATGCATGAATGAGAATTTTAAGCATTTTAATATAAGTATAACACATTGGACGTGTGTATAAGGCAAGTTACTAATTAAGAAGAACTGATGAAGATCGAAATGTTAGAAGGGGATGCAGTGAACTGACAAAATTCATGGATCGTTTTAGCATAAACTTGATGTGCAATCTGAGTGCAACAGCCTCTTGGGAACTAAAGAGGGGGTGGTGATGATCATGGAATTCCACATTTCCACTTCAACCAATGGACCGCCATAGTATTTTGTAAGTTTATGTTATAGACATCAACGAGTATTTGTCGAAACAGCTTGTTTTTTAATTTTTGCTTCGGGTTATGAGCTTTCCTGTTGGGCTTCGGTTTTCAGGTTAAGGATGAGATTAGAGTGTTAATCATATGCCTAAAGGTGATTAGAGTCTAAAATAGAACTAGAAAGTCTCATTTAGCGAGGGAGTTAAGAGATGGACATCGAGAGAAAGAAAATGAGGGGGTTTGTGATTGTCAAGAGAGAGAGATTAAAAGAGTGATGATCAGGTTGTATTATTAATGAGAGACTGTTTTATGCTACTTTGTAATATGCGGTAGCGGGTACAAAAGCCCAAAGCCCACTTATTCTTTTATTTGTAAAAGACTGTATAAATACAGTCAGTTTTGTACATTGTATTCATTCAGAAATAAGATCAATGCAATACATTCTTCATCTCTTCTTTACTGTTTCAATCTCATCAATGTTATCTCAAAATCTTACATGGTATCAAAGCTATACTGATTTACAGCAAAAGACTTTCTGAAATCAAACCCATTAGAGGAATTTCATCATTTGGGGTTAAATCCTTATCTAAGAACAAAAGTTCTTTTTCATCTAAGGATAACTTCTGAATCAAATAGAGAGTGCCTTGCCAAGAACATCAGTTCGGCTGCAACTTCTCAAAATTCAGATTCAAGCAGTAAAGAAAAGCATCAAATCATCGAAATCTCATCAAGAAACTCAAAAGTGCACAATCAAATTTCAAGAAACTGCCATCCAAAGAAAGCTTATCAGAAAAATAATCATATAAGCATTTCTGGTTGCATTACCTGAAAAGTGCAGCAAATTGAATCTCTGTAAGATTTCTCATTTCTTGATCTTTTCGTTTTGTGATTCTCCATTCTTGCCACTATGACTGAAGAAGATACTTCAGCCACTGCCACCAGTACCATCAATCCTCAGCCCGCTGAAAATCTTGTCAAATCTGGAATTAGCCCACAAAGTCAATTGGTCAATATTCATCTCTCTGAAGATAACTATTTTCTATGGAAACTACAAGTTGAAACTGCCTTGGAAGGATATGGTCTTGAAGGATATATTCTCGGCACCATTCAAATTCCTCCTAATTGCATCACAAATCAAGAAGGAAAAGTAGTAAGTAATGATGATTATACAAGGTATCACAAACAAGATAGACTAATATGCTCATGGTTAATTTCATCTATTACTGCCAAGCTGCTGTCTCACATTACAGGGTGTAAAAGTGCATTTGAAATTTGGTCAACTGTTGAAAGAGTCTTTAATTCCCAATCCGCTGCCAAGATCTTATCATATAAAAGACAGTTACATCTGATAAAAAAGGATAACATGAACATGAGAGAATACCTATTCAAGATCAAGTCAATATGTGACAGCTTGGAAGCAGCTAATCACAAGGTGTCTATCTCTGAGCATGTAATGACAATTCTCAATGGTCTAAATGAAGAATATGAAGCTGTGGTTGCTGTTCTTACATCACAAAAAGATCTACCATCCATTGAGGACATTCATTCTATTCTACTATCTCATGAAGCAAGATTAGACATAAAGAAATCATCAGAATCAGATATCAGTGCAAATTATGCTGCCAATTACAAAGGCAGAGGTCAAAGTGGCAACAGAGGTGGTCAAAACACACAAAGAGGTGGAACCTCTAACAGAGGAAGAGGTAGAGGAAGATTCAACAACAATTACAAGCCAAAGTGTCAAATTTGCGAAAGAGTTGGTCACACTGCAGTGAAGTGTTACTTCAGGTTGAACTTAAACTATGTGCCAGGTCAAGGTTCTAACAATCAGAAGAATTCAAACTCAAGTGCAAATATGGCTCAAGTTCAACAAGACTCAGACAATCAAACAATACACTGCAATGAATCAGGAAACACTGAATCAGCAAATGAAGACAGCTGGTACCCAGACTCAGGAGCAACCAATCACATCACCAACAATCTGAATAATCTAAATCTTGGTGGAAAAGAATACAAAGGTACAAACTCTATTCACATGGGTAATGGTAATCCTATTGCTATTACACATACTGGTAGGTCTGTTATACCAGGAAAAAGAAAATTATATCTAAATAACCTACTTAGAGCTCCTTTAACTAAAAGAAATTTACTAAGTGTGTCACAATTTGCTAAGGACAATAAAGTGTACTTTGAATTTTATCCTGACCATTGTGTTGTCAAAGATATTCTAACCAAAGAAAATCTTCTGCAGGGTAAAAATCATAAAGGGCTATACAAATTCTGTTTGGCTAAGTCAAGATATTGTGAAAATGAAAGAATGTGGTGTAATAGTATTGAAAACAGACAGACTGAAAACTGTAATACATTTGACTTGTGGCCCAACAAGCTTGGTCATCCCAATGTAAAAGTTGTGAAACATGTGATGAATAACAATGCTATTTCCTTTGCTAACTGTACCTTACCATACATCTGTACATACTGTCAAATGGGTAAAAGTCACAAACTACCTTTTCCAGACTCTCAAACCATATATAATAATCCACTGGAAATGGTAGCCACTGACTTGTGGGGACCAGCACCAATATGTACAGACTATGGTTACAAGTACTATATATCCTTTATTGATGCTTATTCTAAATATGTGTGGATATATTTTTTGAAAGCAAAGTCTGAAACATATAATGCTGTTATACAATATATAAATACTGCTGAAAAACAAACAAACCATACTATTAAAGTGTTTCAGTCTGATGGTGGAACAGAATTTCTACCACTAAAAAATTACTTCAAAAGTAAAGGGATAGTACACAGAATCACATGTCCACACACTTCTGAACAAAATGGATTAATTGAAAGAAGACACAGACAAATTGTAGAAACTGGCTTGACTTTACTGGCTGAATCATCAATGCCTCAAATTTTTTGGCCAGATTCCTTTTCAACTTCAGTGTTTCTAATAAACAGACTACCCACTAAAATACTAAAGATGAAAAGTCCACTAGAAACACTGTTTAATGTCAAGCCAGACTATCTACATCTAAAAGTTTTTGGTTGTTTATGCTTTCCCTATCTTAGACCTTACAATAAGCACAAATTGAATTATAGATCATCCCCATGTACATTCATGGGATATGCTATAAATCAAAAAGGTTACAAGTGATTAGACAAAAATAGAAGAATCTTTGTATCAAGGCATGTTGTTTTCAATGAAAAAATATTTCCATTCAAAGAAGCAGATGTCACAACAACTACAAAGATATACAATCCAAAAGATTCTATACCTGCTGTGCCAATCATATCAGACCAATCTGCCAAATCCAACACCGATCAAGTCAACAATGACAACACCGGTCCTCAACTCACTATGTCTGGCACCAGTCAATCCAGCACCAGACCAGGTCAAAAACAGGATGACACAGGCTGCACACCTGATCATTTATCTCAGCAAAGAGTGAGCATGCAATATGACGAATCATCTCAAATATCAGAAAGTCAAAACAAACAACAAAATGATGAAACTATGAACCAACAGCAGGACAATATGGCCACAAGACACCAAATGGTGACAAGATCAAAAAGTGGAATTTTCAAGCCAAAAGTCTACACTACTAACTTAAATACTGAAGAACCATGCAACTATCTTCAGGCTTTAGAAAATGAAAATTGGAAATCTGCCATGGCAGATGAATATGATGCTTTAATCAAAAATAACACATGGAAATTAGTTCCAGCACCCAAAGGCAAAAATATTGTTGGGTGTAAATGGACTTTTAGACTAAAAAGAAATGTAGATGGTACAATATCTAAGTATAAGGCAAGGTTAGTTGCAAAAGGCTATTCACAACAGGGAGGATTTGATTTTAAAGAGACATTTTCACCTGTTGTGAAACCTACAACTATTAGAGTAGTTATTACTTCTGCCTTATGCAAGAATTGGACCATCAAGCAACTTGATGTTACTAATGCTTTTTTAAATGGCATTTTGCAGGAAGAAGTTTTCATGGAACAACCACATGGTTTTGTTAAATACGAAGACAAAGGGCTTGTGTGCAGATTAAACAAAGCACTGTATGGTCTAAAACAAGCACCAAGGGTGTGGTTCGAAAAGCTAAAAGCTACACTTGTCAAACTGGGATACAACTCAACAAAATCTGACATATCACTATTTACTAAATTCAATAACAATGTCACAATATATGTGCTGATTTACGTTGATGACTTCATTGTTACAGGCAACAGTGAGACCGAAATTAACAAGCTAATCAAGCAATTAAGTCAAGAATTCTCTATCAAAGACCGTGGCTATCTAAACTACTTTCTGGGCATAAAAGTTAAAAGGCTCCCAGACAACTCTACTCAATTAAGTCAAAAGAAATATATCACAGATATTCTGTGTAGAGCTAAAATGGATAAAGCAAACTCAATATCAACCCCCATGATCATCAATGTTCAAATATCTAAGCATCAAGGAGAAGCAATACTCAATGACAAACAGTATAGAAGCATAGTTGGCTCACTACAATATGCAACTATCACAAGACCATAAATAACATTCAGTGTCAACAAGGCAAGTCAATTCATGCAAAACCCTACAACTGTTCACTGGAAACTTGTCAAAAGAATATTAAGATATCTCAAGGGCACAATAAACTTTGGATTAACTATGCAAGCAAGTAAAACACTGAGTATAACTGGTTATGCCGACTCAGACTGGGCTAATGACCCAGATGACAGGAGATCTACAAGTGGTTACTGTATATTTCTAGGAAAAAATCCTGTTTCCTGGTGTTCAAAGAAACAGACCACTGTTGCCAGATCCAGTAGTGAGGCTGAATATAGAAGTGTAGCCAATGCTGTGTCAAAAATTATGTGGATTGAATCACTGCTATCTGAACTACAAGTTAAACCAGAAAATAAACCAACTTTATGGTGTGACAATTTGAGTACAGTGCATCTATCTGCAAATCCTATTCTAAACTCTCGTACAAAACATATAGAATTAGATCTGTATTTTGTTCGTGATCAAGTCAACTGTGGAAAGCTAAATGTCAATCATTTACCATCTACACATCAGATAGCTGACATACTCACTAAACCACTCTCCAAATCAAACTTTACTAGATTCAGAGAGCAACTGCAGGTGCAAGTCAGTTGCAAGAATAATAAGAACCATACCTGACCTACCTGGCAACATCATGGAAGATCGAGCCTCTCTCTTAAAGGAACTGTTGATTTTCTCATGATTCATGGAAGATCGAGCTTCTCTCATAAGGGAACTGTTGATTCGTCGCAACCTTTGTTGTGACTCTTATCTCTATCTCGATTTCAAGAACAAGAAAATCGCAAATCGCCTTTTTTTTTCTTTCTCATCTCAAACCCTAAAGGGGCTAGGGTTTGCGGGGGAGTAATGAAGGATATCATCGCAAGAGACTGTTTTATGCTACTTTGTAATATGCGGTAGCGGGTACAAAAGCCCAAAGCCCACTTATTCTTTTATTTGTAAAAGACTGTATAAATACAGTCAGTTTTGTACATTGTATTCATTCAGAAATAAGATCAATGCAATACATTCTTCATCTCTTCTTTACTGTTTCAATCTCATCAATGTTATTACAAAATCTTACAATTATCTTTTTATGCTAACTAGATAGTGGTAAATAAACAAAGTAGCTTATAAGTTGTGATTGTGTGTTTTCAAGCTTTCTTGTGATTTTCTTCTTGATCAAACATGGGTGAGTGGGGCAAAACTTAACCATAGTAATATATCCACATCAAGTGGAAAATAAGATAAAGATATTAAATTTTGTTAGCGTTTTCACTGTGCAGTCCGTTTGGATCAACCTAAATAAATTATATATATATATATATATATATATATGTTTAGGGCTGTCAATGGATACCCGAAAAATCCGAAATCCGTCCGCATCCGTATCCGAAAAGCGGATAATATCCGATATCCGAAAAAGCAGATACGGATACGAAGACATCCGCATCCGAAAATTATCCGTGCGGTCTTTGTCAATATTATAGTATAAATTGTGTGTGTTTTAGTATAATGAAAGATATTTATTTGTTGTTTTATCAAGTTAATAGTTTATATTATATATATTTAATGCTTATTAGCCATCGAAACTATTTATTATCGCCATATTTGTTTATATTTAACACTTTTATGATCAATTGGATTGAAAAAAATGTATGTTAAACTTAAAATTTATATTTATATTTCTTGATTTATCGGTCGTTAGCGGATAGGATAATTATCCGATATCCATCCGTATCCGCGGATGCGGATATCCGATATCCGAAAATCATTTCGGATGCGGATGCGGATATGGCACTATCCGCATCCGAAAGTATCCGTTGACAGGCCTATATATGTTTTTTTACTTTTTGAAAGACGAAACTTATTCATTTTGACTTTCAAAAGGCTAGCTTATATAAATCGATTCAAATGGACCCTAACATTCTTAATTGCGTGACTACTTAAGTGATATTCCAATAAAAACAATTTAACATGCTACAATTATGTGTACATGTAAATGTTTCATACAAATGCTATTAAAGATAAAATACTTCACAATATGTCAAAGTTCATATTATGTGTCCCCCGTCCCCAACAAGATCTCATTTGCTCATTATCTATAAAATAATAATAATTGGTAGGCTCACGTTTAGAATGAATGGTGTAGATCTCATGGCACAGAGGCACACAAATATGGAGACATGAATTGGTTCAGTCAAAGTTAGCTGTGCTTGTAGTTGTTGATCATGAATAAATTTTTATTTGCTAAGTCACTACATTACTGATTGTCTAAACAAACTATGTATGAATTTCTAGGATGACAATAAGTTATAAATTAAGGGAGAAATTCTTCAAAACCACAGTGAAGGCTGAACTTACAATCCAATGTACATTCATGGTGGTGTGCATGTCCAGAAGTAGAAACCCAAGTGTATCAGATGATGATATTTCAAAATATCCAGACCGATCTTCAAGTTTTAACAGCTTTACATTCATAAAGTCATCAAGTTTTATAGGTTTTACATCCCAAATATCTAGATTGATCTTCAAGAAACCCATGTGTATCAAATATTAAATAAGCAAGTTAGTGTTGTGAAATAGTGTTAATTTGTGTACATGTGGTTGTAACGAGATGGATATTAGGATGGAAAGCCAGATTAATGTAATTACATGAGGTTTATAGGTACTTAGAAGTCAAAAGTAGTCTAATATTTTGTTACTACAAGATACACAGCAAATGGGGGCGACAGATGAAAACGGCCATCGATGACCCGTCTAGTTTTTCCGCCGGCTAGCCATTATATTAATTATCCAAAAAATTTAAATAGATTTTGAGAAAAAACTTATTAGAAAAATAGACTTGTGTAGAAAATTATTATAAAAGTATGCATGTTTTGTTCTCAAGCCAGTATACATGCGCATTTTGTAAATGCGCATAAACAAACTGTTGTACCTTAATCTGAATTTGCAGTATTTTTTTTGGTTGAGTCGCGTACTAGATCGCTCTTTTTAAGACGATTCGTGGCTTAAACTCAAGGCGCAAAGCCATTTATCAACCCATCCGTTCCCAGGATAAAATGGCCTCTGAAATTTGGTCAATTTGTTGTTTGCACTACAACAAATTGTTCTGAATATAACATTTTCTAATTTAATTGTATGTAAAGTTTCTTAAAAAGAAAAAATGCAGAGGACAAAGAAAATGAAAAAAATTGTCTGTTATTCACGTTTTCTCTTCTGTCTATCTATCGTTTAAATAGACAGAATGAAAATTGTACGCGTTACTGAAGTGAAAAAATGTTAATAAATTTGAATTTATTATCATTTAAAACGAATTTTTAATACCATTAACTTTTGCAACGGCTCAATAATAATGGTTCATGAATATGTATTACCGTAATACATTTGTAACGGCTCAATTGTAATAATGACTCATAAACATATGACTGTTATACATTTGCAACGGCTCAATTATAATAATGGCTCATAAATATATATTACCGTTATACATTTCTAACGGCTCAATTATAATAATGGCTCATAAATATATAACCATTAACATGTTTTTATTTATTTTTTAATTAATTCATTTAAACTTCCAACAATCTCCCATTTGAATTATTAAAAAAAAATTCCACGCAATTTGTGAAAATATAGGGTTGTGCATAAACAAAATGTATCTTTCGATTTGAACCTTTGCATAGTGAGTAAGATTCAGTTTACTAGAGTGACTCGTGGTCTTGAACTCTATTCCTGACATCAAACCACAAACAACCTTTCTAAAATGCTATCAACTAAGCCTGTGCATTTATGGTCATGCACGTCTATCCCAGTTTAGTGAATGCTGTTGGAATCTTGTCCAAAAGTCCATAGGAAATAACAACATTTCTCATTCACACAAGTGAGTCTATCAAGAGTACTCCTGAAGGTACGTACTCCACTCCATTTAGAGTATAGATCTCATTAAAAGTTTCTATTAACTCATCCTCCGGTCACTTCAGGAATACATGCTCCTAAGTATATAAAAATAGCATGTTCAACTTGTATCACTTTACAACTTGCTATTATCCATTGTATCTAGTTCTTGTGATCTCCAATCATTAGATCGGGTTACCATTGTGCGTGACTCAACAATCTAAGGGCAATAGTCTCATTCTTTTAGATGTAGAAAGGACTTTCTCTCTGTCCAGTCCTTCCATCAAAGTATCCGCCAAATTCTCATCAATGCATACATGATCCACTCTTACAGATCCTAAAGAGATATACTCTCTTACAGTACTGTGCTTACGATGAGTTTGTCGTCTCTTACCGTTGTAATAACAGTTTTCAACTTTGGCAATAGCCGCGGTACTATCACAATGGATCAACATAGCTGGTATCAGTTTTTCCCATAAAGGGATCTCAGCTAGCAGATTTCTTAAGTAATCTGCTTCTTCACTAGCATTAGCTAGTGTTATCATTTATGACTACATGGTGGATTGAGACAAGATAGTCTGTTTCTTAGATTTTCAAGAAACAGCTCCTTCTGCTTCTGAAAATATATCCACTGGTAGCTTTGGAATCGTTTGATAAAATATTCCAATCTGCATCGCTGTATCCTTCAAGGACAGCGAAAAACTTCTGATATTGTAATCCAAGGTTCATAGTTCTTCTAAGGTATCTCATGACCCTTTCAATAGCATGTTAAAGCTCTATACTCGGCCTGCTAGTAAATCTTCACAATAATCCCACGACATATGCAATGTCAAGTCTAGTACAATCAGTGGCATACCGAAGACTGTCAATGATGCTCGCATATTCAGACCGTCTTACACATTCATCAGTATTCTTAAATAGTTTTACACTTGGATCATATGGTGTATTAGCAGGTTTACATTCAAAGTAATTATATTCATTTAACATCTTCTCAATATAATGAGATTGATCCAAAGAAATTTCTTTTTCAGACTTAGTCATTTTAATACCAAGAATCACACTTGCTTCACCAAGATCTTTCATATTAAAATTGGCACATAATATGGACTTAACATGATTTACAACATGAATATTTGAACCAAATATAAGTAAATCATCAACATATAAGCATATGATAGTGAAAATGTTATTCTTGGATTTATAATAAATAGACTTGTCACTTTTATTTACTTTAAAACCATGTGAAATAATTAAATTGTCAAATTTTTCTTGTCACCGTTTTGGCGCCTGTTTAAAATCATATAGAGATTTATCTAATTTACAAACTTTATGCTCTTGACCAGGTTTAACAAAACCTTTGGGTTAGTCCATATAAATCTTTTCTTCTAATTCACCATTCAGAAAAGCAGTTTTTACATCCATTTGGTGAATTAGTAGATCATATATTGAAGCAAGAGAAATTAATACTCGAATTGATGTTATTCTTGTAACAGGTGAAAAAGCATCAAAGAAGTCAATGTTTTCTTTTTGTCTAAATCCTTTAGCGACAAAATGAGCCTTATATTTATCAATTGTACCATCAGGTTTCAACTTCTTTTTAAGTACTAATTTACAACCTATAATTTTACAACCTGGAGGTAAATCAACTAGATGCGAAGTTTATTAGGTTCAAGTTATTCCATTTCATCATTTATAGCTTCTTGCCAGATATCTGAATCTAAAGAAGATAGAGCTTCTTTTAGATTAGCAGAATCCTCTTCTAGTGCATAAGCATAATATTCTGGACCAAAATCTTTAGTCATCCTAGCTCTTTTACTTTTTCTAAGTTTAGATTCACTTTCCGTATTATGTTCATTATTTCTGATTAATGGATTATTAGTGGTAAAAGTGTCCCCACTATTCCTAGTTTAAATGGAAATTTATTTTTAAAGAAATCAACATCATTTGACTCAATTATAACTCGAGCAGAAAAATCAAAAAATCTACATGCTTTACTATTAAGGGAATAATAAATCAAAACACATTCATATGCTTGAATTGCTAATTTAATTCTTTTAGGGTCAGGAATACGAACATACGCCAAGCAACCCCAAGTTTTAAAATAAGACAAGTTGGGTTTTTGATTTTTAAAAATCTCAAAAGGTGAAATTTTGTTATTAGATTTAGGAATTATATTTAAGACATAACAAACAGTCAATAAAATTTCCCCCCACTAGTGAGATGTTGCATCCAAATTTAATAAAACAGCTACTACTAATCCGGTAAGAGTCCTATTTTTTCTTTCAGCTTTACCGTTCATTTCAAGCGAATAGGGTGCGGTTCTCTCATGAATTATGTTATGTTGTTTATATAATTCAATAAATAAGTAAGATTCATACTCTTTTCCTCTATCACTTCGAAATCTTTTATTTTTCTTATTAGATTGATTTTCAATTTCAGTGACAAATAATTTAAACATATATAACGCATCATTTTTATTCTTCATGATATAAACATAAGTAAAATCAGAGCAATCATCAATAAAAATTATAAAGCAGCACTTGTCGTCCCTAGTTAGAGTACCATCAAGTTCACATATATCAGAGTGTATTAAATTTAAAGATTCTGACTCTCTAAACAAAGATTTATGTAGGGTCTTAGTAATTTTATCTTGGCTACAATATTCACAATTTTCTGAATCATTTATGGAAACTTTAGGGATTAAGCCTAAGTTACTCATGTTATGAATTAGTCGCTTATTAACATAACAAAGTCTAGCATGCCAAATATTAAAATCACACAACGTATCAACAGAACCATTAACTTCAATGTTCAACTTAAACATCCTATCTACAACATATCTTTTACCAACAAAAACACCATTTTTAGTGATGGTGTATAAGTCAGATCCAATAATTTGAGTAAAACCAACTTTATTTAACAAGAAACCGGATACTAAATTTTTCCTCATTTATGGAGTATGCATCACGTCTTTCAGCAATAAATTCTTTCCAAAATTAACTTTAACTCCACGTTCCAAATTCCGGCAACAATAGTGTTGTGAGAATCTCTCAGTATCACTTTTATGTCATTAGCAGCATTATATGTTTTAAATATTTCACGATCATAGCAGACATGGCGAGAAGCACAAGTGTCTACCCACCACCCTTCTGATCCACCGACTAGGTTGATCTCGGTAAGCATAGCCATAATGACTTCTTTAGTTAGGTTAGCCTGCAGTGCAGGATTTGACCTATTCTGATGCTTTCGTGCCATATGGTCTGATTTGCCACAGTTGTAACAGAAGAACAACTGTCTAGTACCATTCTTTAGGGGAGTATTATGCCGATTCTTCTAATACCGATTATTGTGGTTTTGATTCAGTTTGCGAGTTTGATTTTTAAAAATTTTTGCACTTGGTTTTAGACTATTATTTGTGGATTTCTTAGTGTTGTTAGTAGATACAACAAGCATCTTTTCTTTTCGGTCCTGTTTTCTGGCCTTCTCTTTAATACGAAGATGAGTAATCAAACTCTCCAAGGAAAACTCCTTAGTCTTTTGCATGAGATTATTTTTAAAATATTTCCCACTAAGGGATAATTTATCAATTAACACAGCAATCTGAAACTGTTCACCTAAAGCCATACCATCAGAGATGATCTCATGTGTAATTTTTTGGAACTAGTGCGACAGCGCCTCCACGAATTTGTCATCCGTCATCTGAAACTTCAAATAGCGACTAACAACTTATTTTTTCGCTCCAGCTTCCTCGTTATCATATTTCTTTTGCAGCGCATCCCAGATCTCCCTTGCTAACTTTTTTGAGTTGTAGTGATCGTACAGATCATCGTTCAAGCCATTAAGAACATAATTTTTGCAATGGTAGTCATGTTCAATCCAGTCCTTCAAAGCCTTTTGCTGATCGTCCGTTGCTCCTCCAGGCAGCGTAAGTTTTCGGTCATCATCACATGTGCCAGGTAGCGTAAGTTTTCGGTCGTCATCACATGTGCCACCTTTCTCGTAGTTAGAAAATACTCAATCTTTTGGCACCATCGTTTGAAATGCAAGCCTTCGAATCTGAACTGTGCATTAGATACAGTCGAGACCTCAAACATCAACATCGGAGCAGTAGAGTTGTCAACGATCGAAGGCATGATCGTCTTAAAATTGTTATGCTTCAATCTGAATCTGTAGCATCTTTTTTTGGCTGAGTCGCGGACTAGGTCACTCTCTTTATGATGATTCTCGGCTTAGCCTCAAGGTGCAAAACTATCTATCAACCGCTCCGTCCACAGGATAAAACAACATATGAAATTTGGTCAATTTGCTGTTTGCACCACAGTAAATTGTTTTGAATATAACACTTTCTAATTTAATTTGCTTGTAAAGTTTCTTAAAGAGAGAGAAATGTAGAGGATAAAGAAGAAGAAAGAAAAATTGTTTGTTATTCACATTTTTCTCTTCTGCCTATCTATCATTTAAATAGGCAGAATGGAAATTGTATGCATTACTGAAGTGAGGGATGTTAATGGATTTGAATTTACTATCATTTAAAATGAATTTTTAATACCATTAACTTTTGCAATGGCTTAATAATAATGACTCATGAACATATCTTACCGTAATACATTTGCAACGATTCAATTATAATAATGACTCATAAATATATGACCATTATACATTTGCACTGGCTTATACATTCGCAACGGCATAATATACTAATGGCTCATAAATATATAACCATTAACTTGTTTTTATTTATTTTTTAATTAATTCACTTAAAGTTCCAACACAAACTTGTACATATGCATTTATAGAATGCATATGTACATAGGTTTTTTCTTAAATAAACAGAACTAGCGCATTCTGTAAATGCACATTTACACTTTTGTTCATGCGCATTTATAGAATGCGCATATTCATTTTCGGCATAAAACTAGATAGCCACTGTCATTCTTCCCCATTTCACTTTCTATCAAAACCTAACCCAAAATCCTCAATTCCAAAATCCAAACCCCAAACCTTACTTCAATCCAAACATCAAATTAACCTAATTTCATCTCCAAACTCTAAGGAAATGGAAGAATCTTCTTCATCTTCTCAAATAAGAGGTAAAAAAACTCTAGTTTAAATTTTGATTTGCAATTTTAATGTATATTATTTCTAGGGTTATTGTAGATGTATCATAATGATTAAACTTGTTGATATTAAAATTTAGATTCAAATATAGATTAGTATATACATGTGTTGAAATTTAATGTAATAATTGATTGAAAAAATTTCACAAGTAGAGTTAGAACCCGGACCAATTGATGGAAGTGTTCTCTATCGCCAAAAGGAGCATCGTAGTGAAACTAAGCACTCACAGAGGTATATTATTGCACTATTTTTGGTTCATAATTCTACAAATAATGAGAATAAAATTTAAGTAATTTTGTCATACATTTGAATTTAATTGAATAGGGAGTTTCCAGGTTAAAGCTATTGATCATTCAAGCAAGCTCAAACTAATAGATTGTAAAGATACCCGACTAGAAGATAATCTAAGAACGACCCATTTTTGAAAAATATTTCAACTTGAGTATCTTAGATTGGACCATCATCTTATTATCGCGTCATGTGATTGGTGGAGGCTGGAGACAAATACATTTCATTTTAGGGTTGGGAAAATGACTATAACTTTATTTGATGTTGAGAAACTAATTGGTATTAGTGATAGCAGTTTGCTAGTGTATTTCGATGACTCTGAAACCGATTATATTGAGTTATGTCCTGAGTTATTAGGTGTAGCTTCTCCTCCAGTTGAAATTAAATCGAAAAATGAAATTAGCATGAGTTGGTTTAGAGAGGAATTCGAAAATCCCCTTCCCGTAGAGGCAACAGATATCGAGATAGAGCAACAAACCCGTGTTGTAATATTATACTGTTTAAACTCGACTTTTTGCAAATTATTCAAAAGGTCAATGTAATTTGAAGTATTTGCCGCTTTTAAGGGATTTCCAACAATTTGGTTACTATTCTTGCGACACTGCGATGCTTTCATATTTATATAGCGAATTGTCAGTTATTACGCTGTAGAAGCCCAAATCAATAAGTTGTAACGACCTCGAATTTTATATATATTTTAAATGGATAATTAATTAATTTTGAATAGAAATTTGTTAAATTAATTGATAAAGTGTTACGAGTTTCCCGAGTTCAAAGATATTCTGTATAAATCATTTAAATTTAAATATTATATATATATGTATATATGTGAATATATATGTATATGTGCATATATGAGTAAAAATTGAATATGTATGTATATTTTGATTTGAATTTAAATCTTAAATAAATGGTTTAATAATAATAATTGATAATAATAATAATTTATTCTTGATGGTTAATAATAATTTGAGTTTATGAAAATATATATATAAGAAATTCAAGACAAATGGTATTAAAGTAAAATTGATGATAAATAATTTAGGTTAGAAATTAAGATAAATATATAGGAAAATACAAGACAATTTGTATGTAAGATAAAATAAATATTTAAAGTTAGAAATAATTTGATAAATTCTAACAACATAAACATATTCAAGTATAAAGTAAAACATATTAAACAAATTCTAACATCAAATTAAATATAGAACTTCATTTATATTTCATAGTAACAAGAACAAAACGAAAGAAAATACATTAACATATGAACACTTAGAAAAGAAAACATAACAACTTTATATTTATACATGAAGGAAAAGGCAACCTGGCAAAGGAAACAAGCTAATAATGACAAAGCAAAGTTCTAAATATAAAGTGATAAGGCAAATAAAATATAATACAGTAGAAGTCAACAAGTATTGTAAAAGAAGAACAAATAAAAAAAAACTATAAGTATGTAGAATTGTAAAGGAAGACATAAAAATATATTTGTATTGTACAGCCGAAGAGGTAAGCATGAAGACACAAAGTACTTGGCAATTAATGCCATCATCCTCTCAGCCACCAAAGTGAACGAATAGTTTAGTCAAAGAACACAAAGAAAAAATATCTCTGATATATTTGTACAAGCCAAAGTAATGTGTTACCCTATTGTACAAACAATATAAAATAACCTGTACAAAATGTTATCAACCTGTAAACCTTTTGTTATATACATCACTTTCTTCATCACAGTTTCGTATATTTAGAACTATGAAAACCTGTAAAAGAGTAATGCAAATAAAATACAATATCAAGCAATGATTCAAAGTTTTCAGATTAAAAACAAAAGCACAAGATCTAATTCAGTGTTTCCAGTTCAACAATTTTTCAAGCTTCTCTGCTCCAAACTTTTACCAGGTGAGCAAACACCCATAAATTTTTCCCCATGTTCTGATTTGGACGATATTTATGTGTGATGGAAAGGAAATTTCTTGAATTGTTGATGAATATTCCTGCATGCCAGTAATTAGATGTAGATATAGGAATGTATGCCTGAATACATACCCAAAGAGAGTAAAACCCTGTTTCTTTCTCTGGAAACACAACTGTGAGTAACATCGCTAATAACAATTTAAATGCATATAATTCTGATGCATATATATGTGAACAAGTGTGTTTATATCCTTTTACAAGAATGTGCTATGAATGATAATATTTAAGGGCAGGCTAGTTATCATATAAACTCTCTGTTTGAATTTTCCCAATGCCATGCTTTGATTAAAAAAAATCATTTCTTCAAAATCTACGAAATGTTAGGACCTAATATTAAAACGAAAAATGTTTGTTTGATCCTAAACTAAGTTCTAAAAATAAATTTAAGTAAAAACAATATATAATTATCACTGAAAAATCAAGAACTGAGCAAATTTTGATTTTATCAAATTTTTCGAATATCTTAAATCATAGATTCAGGTATGCAAATTAAATGCTCATGCTTTAACTTAAATTTTAAGGCAAGGATCATGATTTTTCGATGAGGGAGTTGAGAGAAATCCTAGGGTGAACGAAAGTGGCTTTTCGAACAAATTCTGGTGATCTATGAAGCGTGGAGGCTCGGGGTTCTTCCAGGTGAGGGAGGAGGGTTAGGAGAAGCTAGGAAAAATCATGGTTGGTAATGGAAATTGTTGTGGAAGTTGCGGTAGTGGTTTTCCTTTTTAAACCCTAGTTTTAACCACATAAGAAACTTGTGCACCACTGTCTCGTGAAAGCACCGAGTGTCTCGGGGTTCTGGGTGATGGTAGGGGTCGAGTTGACGCGTCGATGGCCGGAGTTGTAGGCTGGCCAGTGGTCGGGGGTCGGAGAACGAAGCGTTGACAGGTTGGGGTCACGATGGGTTCCAGTTGTCCTAGATTTTGGTTTCAAATTTCGATTTCGATTTCACATGCGTGAGTGGGTTATGATGATCAGGAATTCGTTAGTGGATGGATTTCGACTTGTTCGATGTATTGGTGACGATCAGAGTTGATCCACGGCAGCGTGCACGTGCACGTGTGAAATTCGTGCATCTGGGTTTGTGAAGGCTTTGGGAAGAAAGGGGTGAGCTCGTGTTTTGCTCGGGGAAAAATAATGTTGTTCGGGTAGTTTTTGTTTTGGCTCGGGAAAGGATCGGGTAATCTGAGGGGTTTACTCGAAGTTGGCTTCGGGTTTTTCTGGGAGTCATCTCAGGTTGTCTTGAAAACAATTTCTGATTTCTAAAAATCTAAACTAGTTTCAAATGATAAATTTAATTAACTTTATTTTAAAAATTTAAAAGGTATAATAAAGTAATTAAGAGATAATGGTTTTTAATTAACTTAAGTACTTTAAGTTAATCCATATGTTAGTGATAAATTATATTAAGGGTTTATTTAAATATTTGAATAACAATTAAGAAACTAAGACAAGGGATTTCTCTTAAATTTATAAAGACTTTAATTAATTACCAGCTGTTTACTTGATGTGATAATTTAAAAGGTTATTTACTTAATGAAAATAATTAAGGATTATAACTTAATGATTAAAGTTTGATTAATTGATAATTAAAGGTTGATAAATCAAGAGATTAAACAATAATTAAATTTGAGGATAAATTAGATTATGTGATTAGATAATCATGATAATTAATTGTAGAATAATTAATTAAGGGTCAATTATTAATTAAAGATAATTAATTTAAATGATGAATTAAAAAAAAATTAAGGTTAATTATTTAATAATTAAAGGTTGATGAATTATAATTAATTGTTAATTAATAAATGATTAAAGGATAATTAATCAGAATGATTTGTAATTAATTAATGTTAATTAACCAGGATTAGAGATTCATAAGTAATTAATTTGAATTAATCAGACAATTAATTAATTTTACTTATGAATGTTTGGATTTTATTGAATGTGAATTGTTTGATATCCCTGATATATGATGCTTTGTGACATACCCTGATTTACGTTGTGATCTGTAATTTACTTACTTGTGATATATATCTCTGATCTGTGAATGAACAATAAGCGATATAGTTTATATCGTTTATAAACTATATTTCTGTGTTTTAATCTGTGATGATTGAATGATGTTGCACTATTGTGTGAAACCCCTGGACTACACTTTTACACCCACAAATATGGATTTCACGAGGAAATCGGTTAAATCACAGATGATTTAAAATTGACGTTTTGAAATTGAAATTTTAATTTCAATTGATTTTGAAATTAGAAATTTGGGTTTAAATGTGAAAAGCTTTTGAAATGGAATTTCAAAGATAAAAGTTATTTAAAATAACTTAATCGAGTTTTGAAGTTTAAATAATTTGATTTAAACTTAAATTCAAGATTTGAAATTGAATTCTATGATTTGAAACTAGGGATGAAAGATGTTATACCCGTTATATAAGGGTTAAACTATTTTAAGAGTATTTATTTTGGAATGTGAATATAATTCAAGAGCTTTAACTCGTGCAAATAAAATTGGATTTTTCTGAAACGAAAACTATTTGTTTTCAAATAATAACAGCTTTCATATGAGAAGTGAACTTCCAATTTGTGTTGAAAGGTTTCAAATTTAAAATGAAATTGAAATGTTTTGAAAAGCTATGAATTGAATCTGTTTATTTTTAACAGATTTAAAACGATGATTTGTTTAAACCATTAGAAATGTAATTGTTTTGAAAGCTATAAGTTGAACCTTTGTTTTAAAGATTAACGAGTTAATCCAATTGAAACGGAAATTGTTTTGAAATCTGTGAATGGATTTTTGTTGAAAACTGGGTGAACTTTGTGAAATAAATCTTTTTGTTTAAAAGATTTGAAATGGTAATCGATTGAAACCATTTGAAAAGAGAAGTTTTGGGTTTTAAGCTGTGATTTAATTGAAATCCCAATATCCATATATTTTTAAATATTGCGCTCACTATTCGGGTTAGCTGGGAAAAGACCTTTGTGTCATATAACCCATTCCGAATATGTGATACGTCGATATGGATAGCATTTGAAGACCGGTGGTGAAGACCGGATATTTTCGAAAACGAAAGGACAACTCATCGAATGTCTCTACATCGACTGGTCCCCGGTATAGAGATTTGATCATCCTTTGTGATGGGAAGTCCGGACGTGATTAGAAAATTATCCGGATTTGCAAGGGCTTCTTTGGAAGTGCCTTCGGTTCTATTCGAACCCAGAACAGACTTGTATGGATTGTATGTCTGACATTACACTTTGAGATATAAAGTCGATTTCTTTCAAATACATTTCTGTTTGGTGGCGGAGAATTTATTCTCTTAGCTTAACACCCTTCTCTGAGACGTACGAGCTCAGAGGTTATGTAGTTGAAAGTTATCAGCGATATATTCCCAATTTGGTAATGTGACATGCTGAGTGTTGCTGTGTGATGATCATTGGTTGATCATTTGTGATATGATCGTTTGTTTGATCATTTATCTTTGTGATCATTGCTTTGATCATCTGTTGACCCAAAGCGTGGCTTTTTGAAAAAGCGTAGCTTTGTGGACGAGACTTCGTCAGGGCCTCACAAACCGGAAATGGTCGAAACAGGAATGTTACGGCAAGGTTATGAGGGTCGTGCCCTTTAGGGTATGTCATTTCCTTCTGGAAAGGGGTGGTATCATGGTATGGAGCCCAGATACTTACCCATGTAGATACACTTATTTATTATGTGTGATGTTGGTTACCGAGCGCTCGGATAAAGGTCCCAAAGGACCGGGGAATGGCATAGTCGTGAGTTACTTGTTACAGGGGTAACCCGGCCTTGTTTGGCAGAGAGCAGTTTGTCTCTCGGGACGTCCCGCCAGAGGCGATCCCATTCGGCAGTAGGAAAGGAAGTTCCTTAGCCTGACCATTTGTTGGAAAATCCAAAGAAACAATACGAACCTTTATGATTGCAATTGTATTACCTGCTATGGAATGTGGCGGTAACCTGCTATTGAACATAGTAGCTATAGTAGGCATAACGTGAAATGCCTATGCTGGCTAAGATTAATATTATACTTTCGAAATGTTTTCTGCACTATGCACCAGTAATAATATCCAATGATTTATTTTGCGTAGTAAGCATCTTTGACTATCATAAGGAGAAATCTCCTCCGATTCTGCGTTTGCATTGTGTGTGTGTGCGGGAGGCCTTATGGTAGTTTCATTTTTCCAAAAGCATTGCGGGTTTCAATGTTTAAATTTCTTTTGTGGTTTGTTTAAAGATAAACTATTTTTGTTGCTCACACCAGTCCCATGACTGATCCGGAGTTTATTGTTCCCTTCCTAAACTCTGGGTGCCCACCATTTCCACATGGGCAGTCTAGAGTTGGGTTTCTCAGATATTCAAGTTGAGTAGATTATCTGGAGCTAGTCAGTCCTTGGACGACTGTCTTTGCTTTCCGCTAGCTATGGATTGGAGCATTCTATTGGAGATATTCTATCCGCTGCTGATGTTATCTTTTCTTTCCGCTGCTATTTCTTGTATTATATCTCTGATGTATATTGATATCTGTTGTATCGTTCTGTTGTATCATATTGTATCAGATTTTTGTATCTGTCATTGTATCAATGTAATATATATTGATGTTTGCACCAAAAATGGTCACAAACCCCAAGTGTAGTGAAAGCACCAGCATATGAATACGAATCAACATTATTCACACACAAATCACAGATCATAAACAAGTAACAAGCAGCAATCAAGAAATAATGAACAATGACACACAATTTATAGTGGTTCGGCTGTCTCCGGCCTACGTCCACTTCAAGGTTTTTATGATTTTATTGCTCGATGCTTGAAGAATACAATTTCTATGTTGTATTACAACTGATTTGCTGAACTAAGTCTGAATCTAAGGCAGCAATGGTGATCTGGAGTAAATCTGGCAGAATCCGGGCGCTCTTTAGCTCTCAAAATTGTCCGACCCCTTTTCTGAATGACCAGGGGCTCTATTTATAGATGTAGGAGGCTGATATTTCGCCTAAAATGAAGGGAGACCAGTTCTGGTACGTCAGGGTGCCCATATGGCCGAAATCTGGAGTTCCGGGCCCACTTTGGGGATCGATTCGACCCTTGGTTCGAATCGATCAAGAAATTGTCCAATCAAGCTGAAATTTGGTGTGGACATCCTTCAACATGTGCTCAAGCTTCTGTGAAAATTTCGTAGCATTTGGACTTGTAGATCTCGAGTTATGATCGATTCAAGATTGGATTCTTTTGTTAGGCTGTTACGTTCGAATCGATGCATTTGAATCGATTGCTTCGAATCGATGGTGGAGCATGCTCCTGTGATGACGTGAAGCGCAAACCTTGCATCGATCCGCTTTTGTCGCCAGTTAGATCGAGTCGTCCCGGAGACTTCGCTGCCTCGACTCGATGGATTCGAAGACACCAAATATCCCTGGATTCGAATGGCGCCTACTTCGTATCGATAGCCAACGTGTCTCGATCGATACAGAGTTAAACGTAGCTGGATGGATTCGAAGGAAGGCACTTAATGGATTTGAACACGCCACCCTTGCATCGATTCGAAGCAGAGTATCTGATGGGTACGAAGCGAGAGGTCTTCATGGGTTTGAGTGATGGATACGAACCATCGAGCCCAGATGGATACGAAGGTGTTCAACCTGAAGGTTGCGAGGCGAAGTGGCTCGGTGGATTCGAAGTACTCTGTGTTGATGGAGTCGAAGCAATGGTGCTTCTCGTGGAGTCGAAGTAATGTAGGGATGATGGATTCGAACCTAGGGCTTGGCTCTGATCGATTCGAACCATAGCATACCTCTTCCATTTTATATCGGCGATAACTTGAGCATACGAACTCGGATTGTCTCGAAATTTGGAATGTTGCTTCATCTGACCTTGCTTGGCATGTCTTATCAATTGCAGCCCGATCCGGACTCGGACAAAATTCATCGATATCCGTGGTGAACCTGCGATGCACAATCGATGTTCATGACTAATAATCATTGATTTTCAGTTAATCTTTGGGTATCTCGACTTTGCCAAAAGTTGGGATAACATTTTGCCCCCCAAAACATGCCTTTTTGGTAAAAGGCGTGTTTTGATCAGTCTTAAGTTGGATGCAGTGAGTTCATGTTTTACTCATAGCTTATAGCATTTTCAATCAAGTCCATGGCTGTTCGAAGCCGAATTGTTATCAATTTTTTTTTTCAGTGGAAGTTAAGAATGAAATTCTACGGTCTCTCCGTACTATTGATGGTCACTTCGGACCCTTGTCAAACCCATTCCAGATTTAGCGATTGAATAGAAAGATCCTATTGCACTCCGGCGTTGCTTTCTATCCCTTGCACTCTGGCCCCAGCTAGGGCGTATAGCGATGTCTTGGTCGTTCTCGACCGACCATAGCCTCTCCGGGCTCATGCTGGATCCCATCCTGTCACTCTCCGGTGAAGGGGAAATAACGTTAAGTGAGTCAATCCTGTCGCTCTCCGGCGAAGCGACTCACCTCCTGCACTCCGGTTCAGTGTATCTGAACATTAAGCGATGTCATGGCCTAAATCGTGGGCCGATCATAGCCTCTCCGGGCTCATGCTGGATCCCATCCTGTCACTCTCCGGTGAAGGGGAAACAACGTTAAGTGAGTCAATCCTGTCGCTCTCCGGCGAAGCGACTCACCTCCTGCACTCCAGTTTAGTGTATCTGAACATTAAGCGATGTCATGGCCTAAATCGTGGGCCGATCATATCCTCTCCGGGCTCTTATCGAATCCTGATCCAATCACTCTCCGGTGAATAGGAAACGATGCTTAAGTGAGTTGATCCTGTCGCTCTTCGGCGAAGCAACTCACTTCTTGCACTCTGGACCCTGCCTCTCCGGGTAGGATCATAAAGCGATCATGTTTATATTGATATTTAATGTTTATCCTTTAACTCTCCGGTCAAAGGTTTATTTTAATAAGTGTTTTTTTTATTAAATTCAAATCCTATATGTTCAATCTCAAACACCAGGAAAAACAAGACAATGCCTCTCCGGGCGGAGCGGTCTATTACCATCTCAGAGCATGCCTAGGGATCTCTCCGGTTCCCGTACATGAGTAAGTGGAATAGCCGTTTTATTTTGAAAATCAAATATAAGAAAACTAAGTGACCAAAGCTCATATCCTGAACTTGGCCCTTGCCATCGTGATCAGTTGATGACGAGTCGTGATCCCGATCCAGGATCAGTCCTGTTAGGTTGAGGCGGTAGTTGTTCGGGCCTGACCGCCGTTGCACGTTCTCTGACATACTATGGCAATCTACCACTCCTAGCATGTTCTTCCACCTCATCCTTCAGGTGGCGGCATTCATCGGTAGTGTGCCCATCTAACTCATGGAATAGGCAATATTTTCCGGTCCTACGTTCCCGCTCTGTGGGATCTCTCCTTGGTGGCTTTCGATAGGGGAGTTGCCCCCGAGTTTCGGTGTAAATTCGTTCCAGTCCTGCCACCAAGTCTGTGTATTGCCTGAATCTGGGCTCTCGGAATTTCTTCCGTTTATCAGGACCATCATGTGCGTCATCCTGCTTTCTCTTTCCTTTGTCTGCCCTGGACTGTTCCCTAGCGGTTCCTTCGCCTTGTGCAACATTTATTTCCTGCCTTTCGGCTCGTGATTCCTCTAATCGAATGAATTTTTCAGCTTCATGAAAAAACTCTCCAAGATCTTGCGGTGGATCTTTAGTCAAAGAGTCTTTGAATTCGGTGCCTTCTCCAACTCCTGCCACCGCCGCCATCAAAATCATCGATGGGTCCAGGCGATCTACAGAAGCCACCGTTGCATTAAATCGTAATAGAAAATCTTTTATGGACTCTCCGGTCCTTTGCTTTATTGATGCCAAAGTCATCACGCTCTTGGGTCGCGTTATGTGAACCCTAAACTGCTTCATGAAACAATCTACAAGCTCTCCCCATGTCCTGATTGATCCGGTTTCTAGCTGCCTAAACCAAAGCGCAGCCAAATCTGATAAGAATAAGGGGAAACATCATGCCATCACTTCCTCGGATGCTCCCAGCACTACCATGTGTCTGATATATCTGGTGATATGCATGGTCGGGTCTGACTTTCCGTCATAAGGATTCAGCGTTGGTAGTTTGAACTTTGGAGGGTTCCTTGCATTCCTGATATTCGGAGCGAACGGACTCCGACTAACTTCTTCTAATCCTCCTCCTGACAACCCTCCTCTCATGAGTCGTCTCACTAGGCCAATCATTCTTTCGTCTCCATCCAGGGGTTGCCCCCTTGTCATGTCTCTGTCTTGCCCTCCGAGTCTTGTAGGGAATTCTGGTACGTACTCTTCGGGCGGCTCATTAGCATTTGTGTTGGCCCTAGCCGGTTGAGCTCCTTCCAAAGGTACTTCTGCGTTGGATCCTGCGGGCCTGCCCCCAAGCCCTCGTTGATTGCCTTCTGGTCCTGTATTCTGTCCTCCGTTGGGTTCCATAGCCCTAGCTCCTTGTTCCACATTCACAGCCGCTGTAGCTGGTCCAAGGTTCTGTGTCCCTGCAGCTCTCATCTGCTCGAAGAAATTCTGCAGCATCTCTTGTTGGCTTTTCATCATTCTTTCCTGCATTAGGTTATTCATAGCCTCCATCTCATCTCTAGTAATGTAGATCGAAGCTTGTCCTTCCCCAGCGCCAGAGGATGCCTCTTGACTTCCTCCCTGTTGGCTCCTCTTAGCTCTTTGTCTTGTTTGTCGAGTCATTGTAGAGTCAAATCTGAATCCTTAAAATTTCAAATCTAAACTTTGAATCTGGTGTAGCGGGTGCTAGTTCCCTCTCAATGAAAGCACCAAAGTGTTTGCACCAAAAATGGTCACAAACCCCAAGTGTAGTGAAAGCACCAGCGTATGAATACGAATCAACAGTATTCACACACAAATCACAGATCATAAACAAGTAACAAGCAGCAATCAAGAAATAATGAACAGTGACACACAATTTATAGTGGTTCGGCTGTCTCCGGCCTACGTCCACTTTAAGGTTTTTATGATTTTATTGCTCGATGCTTGAAGAATACAATTTCTATGTTGTATTACAACTGATTTGCTGAACTAAGTCTGAATCTAAGGCAACAATGGTGATCTGGAGTAAATCTGGCAGAATCCGGGCGCTCTTTAGCTCTCAAAATTGTCCGACCCCTTTTCTGAATGACCAGGGGCTCTATTTATAGGTGTAGGAGGCTGATATTTCGCCTAAAATGAAGGGAGACCAGTTCTGGTACGTCAGGGGGCCCATATGGCCGAAATCTGGAGTTCCGGGCCCACTTTGGGGATCGATTCGACCCTTGGTTCGAATCGATCAAGAAATTGTCCAATCAAGCTGAAATTTGGTGTGGACATCCTTCAACATGTGCTCAAGCTTCTGTGAAAATTTTGTAGCATTTGGACTTGTAGATATCGAGTTATGATCGATTCAAGATTGGATTCTTTTGTTAGGCTGTTACGTTCGAATCGATGCATTTGAATCGATCGCTTCGAATCGATGGTGGAGCATGCTCCTGTGATGACGTGGAGCGCAAACCTTGCATCGATCCGCTTTTGTCGCCAGTTAGATCGAGTCGTCCCGGAGACTTCGCTGCCTCGACTCGATGGATTCGAAGACACCAAATATCCCTGGATTCGAATGGCGCCTACTTCGTATCGATAGCCAACGTGTCTCGATCGATACAGAGTTAAACGTAGCCGGATGGATTCGAAGGAAGGCACTTAATGGATTTGAACACGCCACCCTTGCATCGATTCGAAGCAGTATCTGATGGGTACGAAGCGAGAGGTCTTCATGGGTTTGAGTGATGGATACGAACCATCGAGCCCAGATGGATACGAAGGTGTTCAACCTGAAGGTTGCGAGGCGAAGTGGCTCGGTGGATTCGAAGTACTCTGTGTTGATGGAGTCGAAGCAATGGTGCTTCTCTTGGAGTCGAAGTAATGTAGGGATGATGGATTCGAACCTAGGGCTTGGCTCTGATCGATTCGAACCATAGCATACCTCTTCCATTTTATATCGGCGATAACTTGAGCATACGAACTCGGATTGTCTCGAAATTTGGAATGTTGCTTCATCTGACCTTGCTTGGCATGTCTTATCAATTGTAGCCCGATCCGGACTCGGACAAAATTCATCGATATCCGTGGTGAACCTGCGATGCACAATCGATGTTCATGACTAATAATCATTGATTTTCAGTTAATCTTTGGGTATCTCGACTTTGCCAAAAGTTGGGATAACAATTGATATATTCTTTATTCCACTGTGTTGTTATACTTAATGGTGTTATAAGCTCCGGGAAGCCAGATTCGGCGTTTGGATCTACGGCATTTTGAGTACAAGTGAACTACGGGTGCCGATTTTCGAAGGCCGAGTTTTTGGATTCTTAGATAAGTGGTTGTATGACTTTATTGCAGATATGTAATTTTCAATTTTTTTTTCATTTTTGATTCCGTATAATTATTGCTTGATATATTTTTTTCTTTTTCCATGTAATTATAGCTATGGTCGTAGACATACTTGGCCATTGGACGATCAAATGTAGCAATCCCGCCCTATTTGGACTCTCTCCTTCCTTACAGTTGTAGGTAGGTGTCTATGATTATTTTGAAGAAATCCTTACTATGATTATTGCGAAGTGTAAGTTTAGTTCATTCTTAACTTGCCCATTGTAGATGGAATACTGCAAAACATTCCCATCCAAAGACCTTTACATCCAATTGAGCACTCTCCATAATTGATCTAGCCATCATTATTGCGGTACATAAGTCATTGGCTATAGGTTCTTCCATTATTATATTTTCATCATTAGTTAGCTCTTCAAGCGGTTGAGTATCGTCATATATGGATTTTCGTTATTAACTTCCATATTTTCAATCCACGTTGCATCTTCTTCAATTGCACATGCTACTTGCATACTATCAGGTTGCCCTTCACCAACATTTGCATTGTCAACAAAAGCATCGTCCTCCTCTGTATGATAGTTTGATGCTTCTCCAACTTCATGTGTTGTATTGCCATAAAAAATATTTGATCAACATATAAACAATGTACTTAAAGATAATTCATAAATTTATATTTTGAATACTACCAAGTGGTTGTTTGAGAATGAACTGGAATACTACCACTCAGATATTATGTCTCTTGAAAATTTGTTATGAGTATGGAGTCAACTGTTGGATATTGTGGCTCTTTGGCACTAACAATTTTAGATTTTTTAACATATAGTTCTATCACTTTCATTCCAACATAAAAAATCAAATCTGTATCTTCAAACCATCTTGATCCAAATAATGAAATAATATTCCAGACGTAGTAGCTTATTAAGCAGATCTTGATCCAAATAATGAAATAATATTCCGGACGAAGCAGCTTATTAAGCAGATCTTGATCCAAATAATGAAATAATAATAAATGATGATCATATTGATTTAGGGCCTTTGAAGGATGAATCAAATGTTCTAATAGAAGCATTTGAGAGGTTAGAGGGAAACGATGTAGAGTACAAAACCGAATCTGAATCAAAAAACAACAAAGACTGATTATTAATTACTGATGATGTAATGTATTTATGATGGATATTTGTATCACTTGCTGTATAATTTATCTTTTGATTTTCCGCTATTATTGATGATGATGACTATGTTGTGAGTTTTGTATTATTCTATTTTATTGATTTTATGTATTTAGGAGATCTTGTTCTATTTTTGTAGTTTTAGTGGAAGTTTTATTTGATTATTAATCAGACATGTTTTTTAATAATAAAATGATATGCTTTTCATTGTATGAAATGATTTGTTTGTGAAAAATATTATGTCTCATAAGAGATCTTCCATATCTCATGCTTTTGCTTCTCCTACTGTTGGCAAGGTTGCCAATGGCTCGGCTAATTTACGCCCAAGGGCAACTATAATTCCGAAGAGTGGAGGGTAAGTATCAAATTTATTGCAATATCATTAATATTTAGTACATGTATATTATTAAAATTTTATTAAATGTCTACATCAAAATTAACACAAGGGATTTGAGATGGAGCCTTTCGATTTTATCCTGGCCGTCTCTAGGAAGGCATGTATGAGTCATATGTCTAGTTGTTTGCCGACGTCGGATGATATCCCACTATATATTAAGAATGTTATATAGGCCAACTTGATAGTAAGTATAAATTTATAATTCATTTGAAAATGAAATATTTGATCTTTGAAAATTAATATATGGTATATAATTTATTTTAATTTCAATGTGCAGGCTACGGTAGTTGTAGAAGAGGAAGATCAAGATCTGTTTAGGAATAACTGGAACAAGAAGCATAGGAAAAATTATAGGAAGATCCTCTTAGGCATAAAAAGAAAAAAAATAAAAAAAACCTGATTGGATGAGCGCTAGTATTTGGACGGATTTTCAACAGCACCGAGAAACTCACATCGTGAAAGTAAGTTTTCTAGTTTCATATTGCTATTATAATTTGTTTAAAGTTTGTAAAATAATTGCTTTAATATAGTCAATCATATATTTAATTTTACAGGAAATCGCCGAATGAAACTCGGCAAATAGGATTAAAAATCCTGTTATACACCACGGTGGATTAAAATCCTTACAGAAATATCGAAAGGAAATGGTAAATTTATAAATTACGATTATAAAATACTCATAACATTATTTAATCATATATATACATTGTTTATTCGTATATAATTTCAGACGAAGGAGACGGGCCGTGAGCCTACATATGCGGAGGTCTTTACTCGGACTCATGCCATCGAGCATACCAATGAAGATGGCTAAGTTACGTTTACTTTAACAGATACCATTTCTCAAGCTACAATGGTAAACATGCTTTAATGTTTTCTATTATTTCACATTACATGAATTGTAAATTGAATATTTATTGTAGTAAAATTCTATTCCTAATTGCATAATTTTTCTGAAATGGAGCGAGCTCGAGTATTGGAGGTGTAACACCCCATAGTTTAGCGTTAGTTATTTAGTTAGTTAGTTAATTAATTAGGCTCCAAAAATGGTATTTAACCACGAAATTCACGTCATTGCATTCATGGTGAAATTCTGAACAATTTTCATATTTGGAGTTTTGCGATCGAAGTCCAAACGAAGAAGTTACGGATGAAAAACGAATTCGGAACGAAAATAATTCGATCAGATAAATTAATATTTATAATTATTCATCCAGGCCCACAGGCCAATCATTCACTGGGACTGGTCGACATATAGCAGTCGACCAGTGCATATGAGGTGGTCGATCGGTTGGGTAACCACGGGCGCAAGGCCATATACGGTCTGAATTTAATATATTTCGATTAAACAGTTGAGGTTGATTCTTACGTCTATAAATTCAGGTTTAACCCTCCATTCTCTTATCATATTTTTCTAAAGGCAGTAGCGAAGCTCTGTAATTTCTTCTTCTTCGCTTTCTTTCTAAATTATAAAAATAGATATTTATATCTATATTTATACAAATTGAAGAAGAATAGAAATCTAATAAGAAGGAGAAGTGAAGAGAATCAACTATATGCGTATTTGAGGTAATTTATATATATTTGTATATTTTTATCTATTTTCTCTCCCAATCCCGAATTTCTTCTCAGATTTGTAATTTTAATGTATGTATATACTCTTTTATACATATTTCTTGAATTAAAAAGGATTTGGAGATGAATTTAAGGTTATACTTCAGATTTGGAAAATCGGATCGCTTTTAAAAGGTAAGGGGGGAATTTTTTATATTGTTTATGATTTTAAATCTATTCCGTGGGCATACGTTTGAATTTTATGCCTAAATCAATTTTATTTTTGAATTGTAGGCTTAAATTAGTATAGACAACTATTGCTTACATATTTTTGTTTTAGATTTAATTTGAAATATGTTTACACCTAGATCTGGAAATCTGTCCCAAAGATTTTAAAATTTGAATGTTATATATTTTTATTTCAGATATGTACTTGGTGTAAAATAGGATTTTTGGATTATTGCCCAAATTTGTGTTAAGTTGTAAATTTTCCATAGTTTAATTTGTGAGAAGAACATCCATTTGATTTTTATAAATTTGTTTACTTTTTCCACTTTTGATATTCTAAAAGGTGATGCTTGATTTAACAAGGAATAAAAAAAGGGAAGAGATGTGTAAAGTACATATTTATTCTCTGTAGTTTACACTGTTTATTCCAAATAAAAAGAAATTATCCATTCCTTGTAATTTCAAATATAGTAAATCTTTCCTTTTGTGTTAAAGCCAATTTATGGAAATCATAGCCAAAAATCTTCCTAAGGAATTTAATTCTAGCAAATTAAATATAGAAAACATATTCTAGTTACATATTTATGACTAGAATATATTTGGATAAGAATAAGTAGTTTATATGTATTTATTGCGAGAACGACGTTTATTCGTGCGTAACGTTCGTTAGTTTTTTTTTGAGAGAGACGGGTGTGTAGCGTGATACTACACAACCGGTTAAGTAGTTATATTAAATATTTATAAGAGATCGATCGACAAGCCCGATCGATGGCCAAAATAGAGTCATAGAGCAACAATATCCAACTAAAGTACTAGAGTAACATAGTCAAAAGATCACAAAATATTACAAATATCAGTTAACAAAGAGCCCTCGGTAGGCGAAGTCTACCTGCGCAGTGTTGCGCTAGTGCTACCCTAGGATTCTGCTGGTTGTGAGCTGCGGGGCGGGAGGCTCAGTTGGAAAGGCGCGGAGGATCTCTGACCTGTTAGGGAGGAGAAAAAGTGAGAGATACTTCTACAGGTACCGCCAAAGTGGCGTAAAGGTTTCCCAAACACATGTGCATTTCTTTCTTTCCAAATGCACCAACTGAAGATTGATAGGTAAGTGTCCAACAGCACGTTCTGTTGGTTATATTGCCAATAATCGAAGAAGGGGGTCGGGGTGGGGATATACCCCAATAGATAAGCGCTGGTTGCAGCCCAAATTGAGTAGGTGAAGTCACAATCGAAGAAAAGGTGGGCGATAGATTCATCATGAGTGGAACAAAAGACACAGCGTGGGTCGATAGGGATGTTGAGGCGGTTGAGTCTATCTTTGGTATTTATTCTTCCAAAAATTAGGCACCATTGAAAAAAAGCTATGCGAGGTGGAAGATTGCAATGCCAAATCCTGGGAAAGGAGAAAAGGCGGCCGGGGTTATTTAGGTATTGATAGCAGGATGAAACTGTGAAACCCTTTAAAGGTGCAAGGGCCCAGAGGAATTGATCTTGACTGTTGGAAGGGTGGAGCGATATGAGTATATTTGTTGCAGTGAGGAGTTCAGGAACCAGATCTACATCAAAAATGGTGGGTGGGCAAAGGTGCTCAGGGCCAAGGGCGAAATATTCCTCGATAGTTGCGTTAGTGAGGGTGACGTGGGAGAAAAGGTTGGGCAGGAGCTTGGATAAGGGCAGTTGGCCATACCATGTGTCGTGCCAGAAGAGGCAGTTGTTACCACTTTCAATTTTCACCTGGAAAAGATCTTTGACTCTAGGAAGCGTTTGGAGGACCCCAGACCAGAAGGGGGATGGCCGGAAACGGGTGGGGGGGGGGGTGGAGCGCTAGGTGGGGGTTTGAATGATAGTGTAGGCAAAGGATCCAGGTTTTCCAGATGAAGTTTCCAGGTGTGAGGAATCGCCAAAGCCATTTGGACAGCAACGCTAGATTGAAGGTGCGGAGGTCCGTAATTCCTAAACCCCCGTGGTTGCGGTGTAGGCAGGCCGTCCTCCAGTTGACCAGTCTTTTTGCGTTGCCTCTATTCCAAAGGAACGAACACCTGATTGAGTCTATTTTCGTGATGACCCAAGATGGAAGGGTGAGGAAGGACATCCAGTATGAGGGGATGGCTGATAGGACCGATTTGACTAGGACGAGATGACCTGCAGAGGATAACGAGTGAGCCTTCCAAGTTGAGAGTCGGGATTCAATTTTGTAGATGAGGGGGAGCCAATATGCACGGTGAAGTTTGGTGGGGCGGATGGGAATACCTAAGTAAGAAAAGGGGAAAAGGGCTATGCTACAGTTGAGCAAAGATGATATGTGAGGGCCGAGATGGTCGGAGTTGTCAAACATGATGATGGAGCTTTTATTAAAGTTGATGGAGAGGCCAGAAATTGCTTCGAAGACATACAGCGCAACCTTGAGACTATGGATATGGTTGGTTTCGGTGGAAGCGAATAAAATCGTGTCATCTGCAAATTGAAGGTTAGAAACTGACAAATCTGGTAATATAGTAATTATTACTTAGGAAAGTGCATATGTAGAATTTGGTAATATAGTAATTCCTATTAATAGACAATAAATTAGGAATTGCCAATAATTAGTAGGAAATAAAGGACTGTAACTCCAATTTATAGGCAATTAATGGAAATGAATTTGAGAGATACAATTTATAAGGACAAATGGATAAACATGGACTAATAAAAATGGAATAGATATAAAAGTTTACTAATTTGAAATTAGTAATCATACATAAATGTCTTAGAAAACATCCGTTAGGATTTTATGGAAAATTGACATTTATGAGCATAAAAGGGGATTTATGGGTATATAAGTATTTAAGGTAAATCTTATTGCCTTAAATAAAAAGGAAATTAGTAAGCTAAGTCCAATGTCTACTTAAGATAATATAAGTAAAGACTTAGGATGGTTAATTGGACTTAGTAAGTTAGTGATATGAGGTCAATGGAGTCACTCAATGGAAGACCGCGCTTCACTTTGAGACTACCGACAGTTGGGTGCACTTACTACTGATGTGAGATATCACTAATCCTAGGACCCGTGATGACGTGAGAGTTTTGACCTGCTTTCTTAATTGAAAAGTATTAAATGGTCCAAATTTGGAATTAGGAGCGGTGAGAGATATCTCCATAGGGGTTTGCTTCTAATTTGATGTATTAAGTGGCTGTAGGGTCCGCCTCTCTCCTAAAAGGAGGTACTAAGTAACCTAGTGAGATTCCAAATACATAAGGATGTCTCTAAAAGGGTATACTTCAGTGTTGAGGTATTAAGTGGGTTTTTTAGGGCCCGCCTCCCTACCGAAAGAAGTAACCTAATAAGATTCCATATTTATATTTAAGAGTGATTGTGGATATCTCGGAAATGGTTCGCTTCGGGTTTGAATTATTAAGTGACTGATCTAGGGTTCTCCTATCTCATAAAAGAAGTATTAAGTGAGATTCCAAGCGATGTCAGCTAAATAGCACTAGTGGGAGTCCGTCTTGGGGTTAGGTATTAAATGACAAAGGCCTACCTATAAATAGGTGTTAAACAGTCAAGGGTCTACCTAGTCCTTATTAATGGGGTATTAAGTGGCTTGGGTACAGTCTGTCACATTGCTAAGGCCGTAATAATGGTAGTACCAGTGAGGAGTCCATCTGCAGATGGGTACTAAGTGACGTAGGATCTGCCTAGAATATAGGTATCAAATGGTTAGAAGTCCGACATGTCCTTTTAAAGGTATTATGTTGCTTAGGTACTGTCTCTTACGTGGCTATGATTTTATCGGCGATAGACATAGTAATAGTTAGATATTAAATGTCGGAAGCCTTAAAAAGTGGTTAGAGGTCTGTGTAGTTAGGACCTACCGACCATTGACAAAATTATTAGAAAACCACATTAGAAATAGATCTTAAATGACTAGGTCTACCTTGATTGAGGTCTTAAATGGCAGAGTCTGCCTATTTCTCTTTTAAAAGTATTTTGTGGTGATTATAGAAGCCCGCTTCATATTTAAAAGTATTAAGTGGCAAATGGGTTTGGAAGTATTGGGTGGTTGATAAGGCTTTGTCAAAATGGAAGGGGTAGGTAAGTAATCGTGTGTGCAATGCAATGTTAGAGTTGCTAACCTTAATGGACATAACAATTAAATAGAAACCAATCAGTATAAATTTATGTTATGGACAGTTTATATATTTTCCAGTCACCAGAACGTTTTCTGACCCCCTCCTCATTACAACCAATATGATAGATTTTTAAGGAACATGTCACTGGTGCTGGATGTGTTTAGTTATTGGAGAAGTCTTACTTTCTCTTATTCTCAATGCTGATGTGACAATCTGTTACGCAAGGAATACCATTAATTCCAATGTAGTAGTCATAATCTGGATTCTTATCCTATTATTGTTTCCGCTGTGAGTTTAGATTTATATCAATCTCTGATAACGCTCACACTTATTTGCAGGTACCAAATCCAATGATCCGTGTTTTAATGGATTTGGATTTTGATTTTTGTCAAAATTTAGGCCCTTTAAGCTACGGGTTGTTACAGGAGGCACCCGACCGAGAGGAGTTGACCGCCGAGGAGGAGGACAGGATTTTTGATGCTGTGACCCACGGTAATGACAATCCGCCGAGGAGGAGGAGAACAGATGCTACGGTAATGACAATTAGGAGGTTAACTAGCTTCATTAATTGATTTATAAATTTTATTTAATATTACATATAAATTATAACTAGCTATTAACTGATTTATAGGCGAGGAGTTCCCAAGCTAATATAGGAAATCATAGACGGAGGAGGATCAGATAGCATAATTCAATTATTGGCGGAAGAGTGGATTGACTATGCTGCTAGATGAGGGGATTGCGGCATACATGGCAGAACATGGGATATTTCCTTTGCAGGGATCGTAAAATGATGGAAACAATAATGATGATGATGAGTAGGTATGCTTATGTTTTTGATGGATTTTTGATCGTTTTGTTTTGTACTTATTTGACATGTGTTGATGGATTTGAAACTTGTTTGATGGTTGTGTTGTTTGTGAATGTTTGCTGGATTTGTGAATGTTTGATGGTTGTGTTGTTTGATGGTTGTTTTGTTTGATGGGCAGAAGGATTTGTAGGTATGATTGTGTTGTTTGATGGAATATTGATGTAAATATTGATTATTTGATATAAACTTGGTTATGTGTGATATTTATGATATTATGTGATGTACGCAATGGTTATACTTGTGAAATTGGGTTTATATGTGTTGTATATGATGTGGATAGACAGACAAATACATTTGTGTGGCTTGATGGTCGAAACGACCGTTGATATACAAAACAGGGTTTTCAAGTTTGTGACGGCTGGTGATGACTTATTAGTCATAGGGTAGTAACAGTTAGCGACGGCTAGCGGCCCCCAATTGGCATATACGTGATGGACGGATTCATGACACGTGTCCATCGGTCGTCGTCGGCTAGCCGTCGAAAAGTTAACTACAAGGCTGTCGCTAAAGTTGTCGTCTTTTCTTCGATCGACGACTTAAAAAGTGATGTCTATTTGCATCGGCTAGCAATGGGTAGCGACGGTCGTCAATGGCATGTAACCATCGCTAAACCTTGTATGTCTTGTAGTGTAAGTTCAAACCATGGCTGCGTAGGATCTGATAACAGCATGCACACACATGCATACAACGAGATTGCAAAAAAGTTATTGACTTATACTAGGAGACGTGAAGTCTATGTGACAAATTACAATAGACCGATGCAACAAGAGGGATGAATTTCATAATGTAATGTTACAAGATTATGAATAATGGAAAAGAAGAGAAAAACTGTAAATAGGGCTGTCAATGGATACTCGAAAAATCTAAAATTCATCCCTATGCGTATCCGAAAAGCAGATAATATCCGATATCCGGAAAAACAGATGCGGATGCGGATATGAAGACATCCGCATCCGAAAATTATCTGTTCGGTCTTTGTCAAGATTATAGTATAAATTATATGTATTTTAGTATAATGAAATATTTTTATTAATTGTTTTATTAAGTTAGTAGTTTATATTATATGCATTTAATGCTTATTAACTGCTCAAAACTATTTATTATCGCGAAATTTGTTTATACTTAACACTTTTATAATCAATTGGATTGAAAAAAAGTATGTTAAACTTAAAATTTATATTTATATTTCTTGATTTATCGGTTGCTAGCGGACAAGATAAATATCCGTTATCCGTCCGTATCTGCGGATGCGGATATCCGATATCCGAAAATCATTTCGGATGCGGATGCGGATATGGCACTATCCACATCCACAAGTATCCATTGACATGCCTAAGTGTAAATAGAAATTTCACCGTTATATCGTAGGGGTTGTGGTTCCATTTACAGTTAAGGATTGCATTAATGATTTGCATTATGTGATTTCAAAATATTCACTTATTATATAGAAATAACGTACCCAGTTAAATTCAAGTTTGACACAAACTCACACTCTTTTTTTTTATAAATAGCTGGAGAAAAAAAAGCCTTTCTCCAATGGCTTACAGGATAAGAAAATACAATGAAAGCAACAGGACTATACAAAACCAAAACCGCTACACAACAGCGGACAAGCACAGATAAGACCCCAGAAAAGAAATAAAAAGAGAAAAGAACAACTCGGTAGGAAAAAGCATCAGCAGAAGGGTAAGCCAATCCATCACCAACCACTAACCCGCCTTGACCAATAGGACTAGGCCAGACCACCGTAAACAAACCCGCCTAGTCCAGGAGGATAAGGCCAGACCTCCACACCAAACCACAAAGCGCGCTAACAGCAAGGCGCAATAAAAGGGGGACCTAGGCAAAAGGCCGGAGAACAGCCACCAAAGAACTACCAGAAGACGAACCCGGTTCGTGAGGCTGGACAACTATTTCTCGGCCCCGATCAACAGAAAGCCAAAGAACCTGAAGCTGAAAAACTAACAAACGCATTATACACAAAAAAGGGGGGGGACAGAACGACAAAAACAGGCTACAGATGGAGACAGAAGTCAGCCTATTCCCAACCTAGCTTGAGACACACCAAGCGAGATAGAGAAAAGACGAACAAGACGATCAGCACGGGAACTCAGACGGCCCCTGAAGGGTCTGCCACGGAAGGCGAGAAAGACGTCGTTCCTCACACGCCGAATAATGGAGGTCGGTTCCATTCGAGTGTTCTCAAAGGTTGCCTTATTCCGCGTGCACCAGAGGTGCCAACAGATAAGGCATGGAATCAAGCGAAAAACGATAGCACGAAGAGTCTTACCAGCGCTCCCAGACCACCATGAGTTACGGAGATCTGAAGGCGAGGTGGCCGACCGCCTAATGCCAATAAGGTTACCAAAGTAATTCCAGCAACATTTGGCAGAGTAACCACTAAAGAATAAATGGTTCCTGGATTCGGAATTCCCGTTTACGCAACATCTGCAACGAGAGACGAGAGGAATACCGATAGATTGGAGGTTCTCGTCAAGAGGAAGACCGTCATGAAGAATACGCCACATTAAAGTGGAGACTTTAGGAGGAATACGAGAGTCCCAAATGAAGGAAAAGGTAGGGCGAATAGGAGCTTGGGTTCTGATCGAGGACCAAACTTTCAGAATGGAAAAGGAAGAACCATCCCATCCTTCCACCAAACTCACACTCATGCAGCCACACCATGCTTCCACCAATATACATGCACATAATGATATATAGGATATTGACACATAGGCAACGAACTCAGAACATGTACATCCACTACACATCCACTCATGCTTGCACACATTCGTATATATGTATGAACATTTATGCAAATATAGAGTTTATCCATTGGATTAATGACATAAATGAGCCATGAGGACGTTTCTTTGGAACTAACAAACCTCTATCAATTTTCTGAATTGATCCAACCATCATCATGTGCAAGTCATGAAACATGTATTTACTAATTAAACCATCAAAGGCTCCATCTTAGTTATGTTACGCTCTGTCTAAACTTTATATTTTTAGCTTTGACGTTGTGACGTCAAATGGCATTATATTGCTTTGCTTCACCTTTGATAGTGCTTTTTGTTAATGCCATGAGTTTTAAAACCTTCAGCGCTTAGAGCATCACTCCCCGTAACAATATAGTTAAACAATGTAGTTGTGATATATATACTGATATCTATGCCACGTTAAATGAATAGCCTAGAAATACACTAGATAGTCGTACATGTAATAGTTCATGCTAGAGAGGATTTCAGTAGAAAGGAGTCTCGTGAACTGAATGATGATAAATGGACATATTTGAGAAATTTATTGGGATTGTTGATATTTGGAAAATGCTCTCACCACTAATTTGTATTATCATGGATCATGAGAAAACCGACAGAAAGAAAGTATTGTATTTGTATTTTTATGAAAACTGTACAAAACAATGTACACTGATTCACATTGTATTTATAAGCATTATTCGTTTGTTATATGGGCCGAATACATGCTTAGTACATAAGCCATACCTACTTCAGTATATTACATATGGGTTCACTCATTTGCTGATATTCATTTTATCTCTAATACCCCCCTCAAACCCAACTAGGGTTAGGGTTTGATACAATTTTTTCAAATATGCTACCGATGCTTCAATCCTTCAAATTTCTACTTTAATCTTCAAAATCTTGCTCTGACCATGGTTTTGTTGATGATCTCAAGCACTAATTGAGTGATTCGACTATATTCATGATGAATATAACATCGACAGTGTTCAGCTGAAGCTTCGACACTGCAAAATCTGGTTTTAATCAGATTTTGTAGTTGTGACAGTTCTCTGATGGTGATTCTGAGGTCAAATCTGAGAACTTTTAGCTGATTGGTAAATTGTTCCTTACATTTTCAACTTTCAGATCTTGTTTTAATCGAAGAAAATTCTTCTTTGATAGAGGCTTTGTGAGTATGCCAGCCCTTTGGTAAGTTGCTGGTACGTGATTTACATTGAGATTACTTTTTATGACTTGCTCTTTGACGAAGTATAAGTCCAACTCCATGTGTTTTGTTCTTGAGTGTAAGACTGAGTTGGTTGTAAGCGTAATAGTACTCATGTTATCACACCAGATTGTAGCTTTACTATGTGTTTTGATTTTTAGCTCACTTAATAATGGTTCAATCCACATAATTTCTGCTATAGCACTAGCAACACTTCTGTATTCTGCTTCAGTGCTAGATCTAGAATTTGTTGCTTGTTTCTTTGAACACCACGATACTGGATTTGACCTAAAAATATACAATAACATGTTGTAGATCTTCTATCATTCATGTCTGTTGCTCAATCTGCATCAGCATATGCTGTGATGTTGATTGATTTGCTTGATTGTAGAATTAGACCATGATCCAATGTTCCATTTAGATATCTCAAAATTCGTTTGACAGCTTTCCAGTGTTCATCTAATGGATTTTCCATGAATTGACTTGCCTTGTTTGCACTGTATGAAATTTCCGGTCTAGTGATTGTTGCATGTTGTAGAGCTTCCACTATACTCCTATATTGCTTGACATTTGATATTGGTTCTCCTTTATGTTTGGATAAGTGTAGATTACTCACCACAGGAGTCGATAGTGCATTTGCATTTTCCATTTTGGCCTTCATGAGAATTTCAGTAATGTACTTCTTTTGACTTAGTTGAATTTTTGTGAATGAGACTCTATTCACTTCAATCCCTAGAAAATAATTCAGATTGCCAAGATCTTTAATGGAGAATTCTTTTTTCAATTGCTTTGTGATGTTGTTGATTTCTAATTCACTACTTCCTGTAGTTAGAAAATCATCAACATATATTAGTACGTATGTAACTTCATTATTATTAAATTTAGTGAATAGAGAATTGTCTGATTTGGTTGAGGTGTAGCCCAGTTTGACCAAGGTGGACTTTACTTTAGTTTGTCAAATCAAACCCTTGGTGCTTGCTTCAGTCCATAAATTTATTTATTTGGCTTGCACACAAGTTTTTCTGTGTCATCTTTTTAGAATTCAGTTGGTTGCTCCATGTATACTTCCTCCTACAAGTCAGCATTCAAAAAAGCATTATTTACATCAAGTTGTCTTCTGATCCAATTTTTGTGCAAGTCAATTGTAAGAATTATTATAATTGATGTTGGTTTCACAACAGTTGAGAATGTTTCATTGAAATCAAACCCATTTTGTTGTGAATACCCTTTTGCCACCAACCTTGCTTTGTACTTAGAAATTGAACCATCGGGATTTTTCTTTAATCTATAGGTCCACTTGCATCCTATAATATTTTTATTTTTTGGTGAAGAAACAAGATTCCAGGTTTTGTTTCTGAACAATGCATCATATTCTTCATTAATGGCTGCTTTCCAATTTTCACTTTGAATTGCCTGTTAATAAGTACTTGGCTCTTCATTTTCCATAACTGTGTTATATATTTTTGGCATGATTATTCCCCTTTTTGCTCTTGTAATCATTTGATGACCAGCAGTTTCTGGGATGAGTGTTGCTAGTTGAGGTTTCCTATTGATCAATAGGTAATTCTGGATTACCTATTGATTAATTGGATTCAGATTGGCTGCTGCCATGTTGAGTGGTTTGATGTGAACTTTCAGAGTTGTCCCTTTGATCATCACCTGCTTTTGAATTGGGTGTGACTTGTTGAGGATATGGCACTTCTTGATTAGTTTCAGTAGCTGCTTGCTTCATCAAGTCAGGTAATAATGGTATAGAACACTTTGCATTTTGTATTTTTTGTGAAGTTTTTATGTTTGATTTGACAAATAGGAATATTTGCTCATTAAACACCACATGTCTTGATACAAATATTTTTCCATTACTATCTATACATTTGTAACCCTCCTTATTTGCTGCATATCCTAAGAAAGTGCATAGTAATGATCTAAAATTCAATTTGTGAGCATTGTATGGCCTTAGACAAGGACAACATAAGCATCCAAAAACTTTTAAATTATGATAATCCGGTTTGACACCAAATAAAGCTTCCATAGGACTTTTAAACTGCAAAACTTTTATTGGCAATCCGTTTATTAAGTACACACTAGTAGCAAATGCATCAGGCCAAAAATTTTATGGTAAAGAGGCCTGAGCAAGTAATGTTAAACTAGTTCAACAATATATCTATGTTTTCTTTCTATCAATCCGTTTTGTTCAGAAGTGTAAGGACAAGTTGTTCTGCGAATAATTCCTTTGTTTTGAAAATATTCTTTTAATGGATAAAATTCAGTTCCACCATTAATTTGTAAAATCATTACATAGAAGTCAGTTTGTTTTTCAGCAAAATTGATAAACTGAATCACTGCATTATAAGTTTCAGATTTTGACTTCAAAAAATAAATCCACATATGTCTAAAAAATGCATCTATGAATGAAATGTAATATTTAAATCCATAGTCGGTGTTAATTGGTGCAGGACCCCATAAATTAGTTGCAACCAACTCTAGTGATTTAGTGTAAATAGTTGTAGAGTCTGGAAAAGCAAGTTTGTGACTCTTGCCCATTTGGCAGTATGTGCACACATGTGGCATGGAAACATTTGTAAAAGAAATGCTATTATTATTCAACACTTGTTTTACAATGTTTGCATTAGCATGCCCAAATCTACAGGGCCACATATCGAAAGTCTTACAGTTACTTGCTTGAGTTATTTCAGAACTGTTACACCATTTATCTCTACACTCTTGATTCCTTGCATTGTCAACACTAAATTTGTATAGGCCCCTACACTCTTTACCCTGCTAAAGAACTTCATTAGTCTGAATGTCTTTAACTAGACAGTGATTAGGGTGAAAATACACTTGATTGTCTTTAGCAAATTGTGAAACACTAAGCAAGTTTTTTGTGATTAAAGGTACTCTCAAAAGATTATTGAGATAAAGTTTTCTTGCACCTTTAATGCATGCATTACCAGTATGTGTAATATTAATAGTCTTACCATTTTCCATGTGAATACATTGCTTACCTTTGTACTCTTGATTGCCGAGATTCAGATTTTCAAGATTATTGGTTACATGATTAGTTGCTCCTGAGTCTGGAAACCAACTTTCAACTTGAATATCCTCTATTTTGGTAGTGTTTTCTTTCTGGCCTTTTACTTCATGCTGAATGTTGACCATAATTGCACTCTGATAGTTTTTTTGATTATCGCTTCCTTGTTGGGCTGGAGTATAATTGGCATCAAATCTGAAATAACATTTGTTTGCACTGTGACCATACTTTTCACAAATTTGGCATCTCAATCTATTATTGTTGTTGTTGTACCATCTACCACCTCTGCCTCTGTTTGATGATCCACCTCTCTGATTTTTATTGCTGTATCCTTTTTCTTGATTTGTTGATGCACAGTTGGTTAAAAATTCTTGAATGACTGGTTTCTTTTGCTCTATTCTTCCTTCATGAGAGAGAAGAATAGAATGAACATATTCAATAGATGTTTTCTTCTCTTTAGATGATATTACTGCCACTACTGCTTCATATTCATTATCAAGACCACTTAAGATTGATAACACTTGCTCTGCATCAGATACTTTGTGTCTTGCTGTAGCCAGTTGATCACACAGTGTCTTGATCTTGGTTAGATATTCTCTCCTATTCAAACCATATTTTCTTAAGTTTTGCAGTTGTCATTTGTAATGCAAGACCATTGCAACAGATCGAGTGTTGATTTCATACTCTATTGAGTGCCAAATTTCATGAGATGACTTACACTCTATAAGTTGTGGTAAAATGGTGGCACTAATAGAGGATAACAACCAAGAACTGATGAGGCTATCTTGTTTTTGGTGATTTGTGTAATCTTTATTGATTACCAATTTTCCCTCACCGTCAGTGTTATATTTGGATGGTATAATCAGTGTTCCAAGAACATACTCTTTAATATCATATTCTCTAATGGCAGTTTCTACTTGAAATTTCCATAGAACATAATTTGATTCATCTAACTGAATGGTACTTAACCGACTTTGTGGTTTGATTATTGCTTTCAGCAGATCTTGAGTGGAACTGGCAAGTTGTTGAGATGTTGCAGTTCTTGAGTTATTGGGAGAATCTGGTACATCATTAACATTGTTTTCAACCATGTTGATGAGGAAATATAAGAAATATGAGGTAGTGATCAGATGAAGAACTTTATGTTCTAAGATCAGAAAAAAGATGGTGCAGCCAAAGGGATCCGATGATGAGTTTTTTATGATGGAGATCTTTAGGCGTGGCACTGTAATGAAAAACAAGATGGATTCAAGAAAACCAAGAAAGTTTGTAGTTCTTTATCAAGAACTGCAAATTCAGTGGTTAGTGAAATTTGAGAAAATGGTTTGAGGGAAGGAATGCTTCCTCAATGATGATGATACTATGAGAGGAGCAATAGTTCATCCACCTTCAAATGATGACAGTTTTCTGATGATGCTCTGGCGTAGCACTCTTCCAATGATAACCGTTAGGTTGAGAGAGGCTCCGATACCATGTGATAAAACTGACTTAAAAGAAAGTATTGTATTTTTATTTGTATGAAAACTATACAAAACAATGTACACTGATTTACACTGTATTTATAGGCATTATTCGTTTGTTATATGGGCCGATTACATGCCTAGTACATACGCCATATCCACTTCAGTATATTACATACGGGTTCACTCATTTACCGATATTCATTTTATCTTTAATATCCATATATATTGTTTAATGCTTTTAAACTAAAAAATGTACATGATTTTATCACTATTCAAGCTGTATACGTTCCCATTCTTAGCCCACGAAAGTACCAAACTATGTAACTGGAAGCTATACATTTTTTAATTTAAACTATATCCATTCAGAAGTATCCTAAATGCAAATATGGTACTCGGTAGCCTTACCCTATAGTAAACTCAGGTGTAAGTGAATCTGGTGCAAAAGCAGTCTAAATCAAATGAAACATATAAGTTGCAGAGTAAAAGCAATGAAAAGGTGACTTAAAACACGTAGGGATGGCAATGGGGCGGGTTAGGGTGGGTTTTTTGTGCCCCAGACCTGCCCCAGAGACCCGGTGCGGGTCTTGACTTTCGCCCCATACCCGAAACCCATATGGGTCAGGGTAGACTCGCCCTGCCCCAAGACCCAGTGAGGCTTTACATATCCATTCAAAATTATGTATTAATGTACATATATTTATTTATTTTATTTGTAAAAGGGTTGGTACTAAACGATACAATAAATATAGATATCAATGTATTTATAATGATAAGTAAGATAATAATGAGGTATATGATAACAGTTCAAGAAAAACATGCATATGCTATTATATAATTATTAGTGATGCAACTTAATACCATAAAAATCATATAACTTATTGAATGGAACATTAGAATATCCATGTTATACCCGCTTATGTATAAATGGATCAACAAATCCTCGTTATAGCAATAAAACAATTTTATGATATTGCAGTACTGCGGGTCGGGTTGGGGCGGGTCAACCAAGCCCCGACCTGACCCTAGACCCGAATCTCTTAAGAACGGGTCATGGATCTACCCTCCCCATTGACCCAATAAGGCAGTCTTAGCGGGTCAAAAATGGGGCCGGTCTACCGGGTTTAGACCCTAAACCCACCACATTGCCATCCCTAAGCACAACTTCTTCCATACAACACTGATCAATCATTAAACAAAAGAAATTCTCCTATAATACTGTCCTCAAGAATCTAACTTTCGAAATAAGTGTTGGCATTATAGATAACACTTGTGCACATCAGTTTTTCTCTCTGTACAAGTCACCCAGGCTTCCCAAATCGCCATTGCATCATCCGAAACGCGCATTGTTTTTCTAGAGGTGGTGTATCAGGCAGTCAACATCGGCTGTACGTGCAACCGAGTATAATATTGCCCAATAGTTCAACAACGAACTATTATTATTTGTTTTTTAGCTAGGGTTTTTCAGATGTAAGTGCAGGCCTGTTCAATTTTAACGTGGAAAAGTATCGAAGGGTGCGTTTTCAATGACTACATAATTTTTTTAGACCATTTCGACTTGGTGGAAATTCGAAAGGGATTGAATGCCCATTCAATTCGTTGATGTAGCATTCGGAGAGCAGAGTGAGGAAATTGGATTGTTTGAGTTTGGCTTTCCACCCCCTATGTCCAACATTCTCTTCAGTATGTAACCAAAAATCTACCCTTAATAGGATTTGATCTGCAAGACTTAGGATGAGTTTGTTTTAATTCAGAGATGCTAAATTTAGTTCTAAAATTATAAAATTTCAGCGTTTAGAACATTTGGGGTCGTTTGCCCGGATGCATAAGTTCTGAATAACCTGGTCAATTCAGATATTATTTTTAAGCGAAAATTCATCGCTGATTTTAAGCTTCTGAACATTTCTTCCTAGTTTGCAGTCTCGAACTGATGAAACATTTATATAAGTAATAGACTACAGGCTATTTATTCCACTATCTCTCTCATCTCAAAAAAGTATTCGTCAGTCTGCTTCTGCAAACCAGCTGAATTCATACTGTAAGGTACATTTTTTCAGCTGTATTTTGTTTATTGTATGTTAATAGGCTGGTGGAAGATAGGTAATGATATTATGCAAGCTTCATGATGTGATGTTTTTTGCAATTGCTGTATGCTATACCATGTGATTAAGAATGCAAAGAGAAATGCAAAGTTCAATTGATGTGCTGTATTTGATATGAACAAGTACTGTATGTGTATGCACAAACTAAAATATTTCTTTTTATTTGTTGTAAGCTAAGATTATCAGTAAGCACAATGATACCATTCAAAGACACCATTGATGTGCTTTGTGTTGTAATTGCTGTATGCTATACTACTGTATAATTAGTGTTTTTTGTATCCAACAGGTACTAGTAATATTTTTTTTTGTTTGACCGTTTACAACACACAAATAATTTAATAGCAGCGAATATAAGTACACAAAGTGTGTTACAACTGACGTGTAATACAAAAAAAACTAGACAGTAGTTAGTTTCGTACCAATTTTTTTCTGTAATATTACCGTATATATTTGTTTATAGTTCTATCGTCGATGAATAAAAACGGAAATTTTTTATGATGTAACAAAAAATATTTTCATTAGTGGTAGTAAACAGTTATGGCATCAAGGAGAAAAACAAGGACGAGAATATGTGACAACGATGAAGATAGCGAGAGTTGCGACGACAGGGCTGCTTTCACAAAGGATCCTGAAATGGAAAAAGACTTTCTTGAATTGTGTTTTAGGGAAGTTGAGCGCCAAGGTTATAAAGGAATGTCTCTTACGAAAGATTCCTGGACAAGGTTAGAAACAGAGTTTAACGAAAAATGGAATGTGAATTTTGCCCATAAAATTTTTAAAAATCGTTACGACTATTTGCGAAGAGATTACGATGCATGGGTAAAAATTATTGGACTATCTGGACATGGCTTTTGTGCTGCTACCAACTCTATACACTTGCCACCTGAAAAGTGGAAGGACGTTATTCAGGCAAGTTAATCAATTCTACAAGCATTTTATTGTTCGTGTATTATGATGATATATTTATATTGTAAATGTTTACCTTTAGCAGCAAAATCCAAGAGCAGCAAAGTTTCGGAATGGTTCTCTTAAATATCCTGATCTAATGAAAGGCGTGTTTGAAAAAACGCTAGCAAAAGGATCATATGCGTGGTCGTCTTCATCATCAGTCCCACGTCCTACCAACGGTAATGAAGATGATGCTGACCATGTTGAAACGGAAGACGATGCAAATGTAGATACTCCTGACTTGAACAGTAATATGAATGACGACTACTTTGATGGTATAAGAGTTACTGAAGATACAGATAATACCCCATATGACAAAGACACCAATCGCACTCGACCTTCGAAGGCAATGCCCCGTCGACCTAATAAAAAATAGCAAAAAAACTCAAATGGCGAAACATTAGAAAATCAAATATAGGGATTACTTGGCATCTTGAAGCAACAAATTGATGAAGAGAAGGCTAGCAAAGGACCTTCGTACGCGGATATTACAGTTTCCCTAAGAGAGATGCAAAATTTGGGTCTTTTATCACAAGACGAATATAGACATGCAAAAGTATTGTTTTGTGACAAACCTGAACTAAAGATTGCTTTCATGGATGAACCTACTTTTACGAGAAAGTAGAATTTTTGAATTATGTTCTATATCAGTAGTTGTCTAGTGTCTGTTCTCATAATGTATGATGACTGAATAATTTATTGTACCATCCATCGGAATAATTTGCAAGTTTCGTTTGAATTTACAATTGTAGTTATTACAGTTAGGCCTAATACTGATAAATTGTTTAAATATTACAGAATGACACCGAAGTTTTGGATATTCGTTGGTTGGCACCTACTACTAATATTACTTAAACACAGAAATCATAGGGTAATGCGGCAAAAAGTGTTGACTTCATCACTTTCTGGAAAACAGTACATGAAGGAGTTGTTGGAGGGTCCTTCCATTGTCATATACGATGAATTTCGAATGGATAAGCAATCTTTTAAAAACCTTTGTCTTTACTTTCGGCAGAAGAATTGGCTTTTTAATAGCAAACATATAGACGTCGAAGAAAAAATGGCAATGTTTCTATCCACTATAAGTCATAACAACCGAAATCGTATAATAAGGTACAGATTCCAACACTCTGGACAAACGGTTCACAAATACTTTCATGAGGTATTAAACGCGATGATGAATTTTGCTCAAGAAATGATCGTTCCTACAGATTTTACCAGTCCTACTAAAAATATTCGATCTCATATTGACCTACGAGAAGGGGCTTTTATAGGTGCAGTTGGAGCTTTAGATGGCACATTAATAGATGCAAACATTCCAATAGATGAGCAAGTACCATTTAGAGGACGAGGTCAAGGAAATTGTTATCAAAATGTAATGGCGGTTTGCGACTTTGACATGAAATTTATATACGTGATGGCTGGATGGGAAGGAATAGCGCATGACTCAAAGGTCTTAAATGAAACATTGCATGATCCTACAAATAATTTTCCTATACCACCTCCAAGTAAGTACTTTACAATTTAAATAACATGTTGATTGAATACTATTATTAACTTCGCAATTACGCTGCTGTAGGTATGTATTACCTTTGTGATGCGGCGTATATTAACACTAGAGGATTATTATCTCCATATCGCAACACCCGTTATTGGTTAAGAACCTACAGAGGTAATACTGCTACAAATAGGAAGGAAAAATTTAACCATGCTCATGCAAAACTAAGAAATGTTATTGAGAGAAGCTTTGGTGTGTTAAAAAAGAGGTTTCCCATTCTAAATAAAATGCCTCCGTACAAGTTTTCCGTACAGCGAGACATAGTTATTGCTTGTATGGCAATACATAATTTTTTATGTCGTATGTCTCGTCATGATGAGTTATTTGAGCAAGCCGAAAAAATGAGGAAGATGAGAACGATAATATTGAAATGTACTACAGCATGGACGAATCAGAACCGCCACCAGTACCTTCTAGCCACAGTGATATATTTTCTACTCAATCACAAATGTTCATGAATAATATGCGTGATCAAATTGCCAATTGCCTGTAATTAGTAGATAATGGAAATAAATAAACAGGTAATAGTCATGTATGATTTTTTTTGTCTACGATGGATGTATTTCTATTTTGTTTCCATCAATAGTGTAATAAGTATTGAATTAGAGTTGAGAAGAATTTTGTTTAGTTCCTGAAGTTTTAATAATGTAACAAAAGCAAAAACAAACAACATTTCAGCATTCAGCATTAAGCATTCAGCAGTAAGCATTCAGCTAAAAAAACAAACGAAGCCTTAGTCGCTAAAACGAATTTTTGAATGTAAGAACAATCGGCATACGTAGATTCAAGCATTGTTTTAACAATATTCTTCCCAAACATTAAAAGTGTCTGCTTCACTACATTGTGTGTTGGACCAAATGTACTGACAGTGAAGCTAAAATACTGAATTAAAAAGAAAATCCTTTTATTAAATTGCAAAAGATCTTTATTTTGCGTTTATGTAAAAAAAAATTTGTTTATACTAAATCAAATTTAGTATTTTGATTAATAAAAGAGTTTTAAAACATCTTATTTTAATTATTTTAATTAATATATTTATTTATTGTCAAAGTTTAAAATCTTTATTAGTGGTTGGAAAGACAAAATTTTCGTTTTAGACATCCGAAACAACTTATTTCAATTTGCGTCTTGTTCAAAACTTATTATAAAAAAAACTTAGTGGGAATTAATTTAAAGGAAAAATCTGATACCAATTTTAATCTGAAGAACCCAAGTTTTAAAATTAGGTCTGAAAGACAACATAATAATATATTCATATAGCATTACACATATCTAATGCTATATCCATATAGCATTTAGTCCTCGGTCTCACATAAATGACAAACTTATAAGACGGTTCATGCCTTATATTGCCTTTCTCCATTATCCATCTCCCTGGTCTAAACTCCAAGCAATCTTTACCCCAAACTCTTTCCATTCTTCCCATTGAATACGTCGAAAAAAGTATCCTCTCTCCCAACCAGAGTCTTATGCCCATTCATTAAAAACTCTTCTTTCAATGGCGTTTTGTGTTCAAAGGGACTAAAGGGTACAGCCTCAAAGTCTCCAGCAACGCTGCATGTAAATACACTATCTTTTAAACCTCCAATCAGCAACGGGTAGATCTATGGGACTACACGAACACATACCTCACAAGCAATACATTTATCAAATTCAAAATGTTTGAATAATCAAATTCTTTGTTAGTACAATTTTGTTTCATTGAATTTTGAAGTTTTCTTGAAGAAGGCTTTAGATTTTATCTTTTATTCGATTTTTTGTAATTGTATTCACCAAAAGGTTAGATACTTGCAGTGGAATCTGGTATTCATTTAAAATTTTATTAAATCTATTATACCTGATTCCACTACTATGCTAATTAGAGCAATGCGTGGAAAGCATCGAATGAGTCAAAAACCTCAATAACCATGTGGTCCACATTTTCAATTCTGCTAGCAAAACTAGTGTCTACTACTATTATAACCAAATTTTCCACAGTCTTTTAACGGACATTAACGAGTGAATTGGATGAACAAACGATAAATAAATAACCCAAGGACTTTAGTAACATCATAAAAAGGCAAGAAAAAGGAGATATCAAAAAATGAGCGAAAAAAGTTGACTTGAGTTTTTCAACTCGCTGCTTCATGTTGGACCGAGTCATATCTAAGCGGAACCTAGGAAAAATGAAGTAATACCTGAGTCGAGAAATAACAAGGCAAGACGATATGACTTGGAGTCAAACCCGAGTCAAACCCGGGTCAAACTCGAGTTAGACCTGGGTCGGACCCGAGTCAACTCGGTATCGAGTGGTAACTCACAACTCGGTACCGAGTTATGTTATTACTTAGGTTGGACACACAAAACTCTCAGGTAGGACTCGAAGCACTTCAACCTTTAAATGACTCCATGCAAGACGCAAAGCAAACACATAAACCACTTGGGTCGGACACCAAGACAGGTCAACCCTGATCAGAAACTCATGATTTTCACTGACATGATTCACTCCAACATGATTAGAACTATCTAGAATGATGATATGAAGTAACTCAAGAAATATGGGAGCAGACTAAGTAATAAAAGAGGTCGATATCGACCACAAAGTTGTTGGTACCGAGAAGAATTTCTTTATGCGGGGTCCACTTTGGAGCTTTGGAAGATGAAGGCCTGTAAAAACACATGGGAACTCGTGCCGAGAAGAAGCAAAAAGTACTTGGTACCGACCACTTTATGGTTGGTACCGACCTTATTTTTTTGCCTTAAAACTCGCGCGGGGTAACTCATTCTTCATGCTATGTTCGCGGATCATAGAGACGCAGACGAATTCTGGCCTAATTATGACATTGCAACAAGGATTTGCCTATAAACAGCAAGCTACCTACAACTAGAAGAGGAATTTTGAGCTCCCCAAACACTTCCAAATCCGAGATCTACTAGGTTGTGATCGGATTTAAGTTGTAATCATTGTATTCTAGAGAGAATCAATAATAAAATTAAAGTGGATGTAGGCCATAGTATTTATCGAACCACTGTAAAAATTGTGTCTTTTCTATTGCTTTTACATTTATTTCACTAGATCTGGTGCTTTCAATCGATTTTGGGATGTTGTGCCATTTTCCAATGTAACATCTGTGGTGCATTCACTAAAAGTAAGCTTTGAAGACCTAAAGCTTGGATCTGAAGTTTGAACGAGATGAAGAGGCATATTACTAGAGCTATTACTAGAGGAAGTCAACTAGAGCATGGGTGCACCCAAAAGGTATCCTCAAGTTAAATCCATACGTCTACGTGATCAGAGAAGAGATAGAGACGATGATGAAAGAGATGCAAAATGAAATAACTGGTCGACAACAGGAAATGCTAGATGGATTTTTGTGATGACCCGCCTTTCATATATAGAAACACGCATCATCTTTAAGAAAGAAATAGATAGAAATAGAAAGAAAGAAGAAAGAACAACACAATTCAGAATCTCACAGCGGAAACGGAACAAAATATAATACACCACATAACTATTACATAGTCTTACATATATTAGAGTTACACAACATCATTCAAACAAGACAGTCATATATATATATATATATATCTGCCATTTCATACATCCCAAAATACAACATACATCACTAACACAGCCGAACTAGATAGATAGATATATACGTCTGGACTTCTGCTTCGAGCTCCTCTAGACTTCAACAATCCAAAACCTGATCACTTGGCTACTCATAAAAATTTGAGTACCCAAGAGTTTAGGAAAACAGAAATAAACTATAGGTCAGACATGGGTCTGGTGTGAGTAAACGGTTTAAAGTTGCTTAACTTTGAAAAACCATTTGAAACAAAGGTATCACGTAAGACTTCCCACACATAAACACAGGTAAGTTTTTACCTTACGCTAACCAAAACATTTTATAGGAAATCTGGTGATATTATAATAGTGTCTAGGGTTTTCAAGTAAACTAGAAAATAGCTGGAATGCTTACATCTCACGTTCCAACATAGTTGGGCATAATCAAAACGTACGGCGCTTATTGGAGATTGGATTCCATACAATGGCAGGGCTACTAGGGTACCGCCCGTCACGGTACCTGGCCTAGATCAGAGTACCGAGGATCACGCCCGACCCCCTGCAACACAAGGCTGGAACCATCCCTTACTGGACATTCCCGAACAAGATAACCCCGCAGTTGTGGCCAACAACTGCCCACTAAGCCGAAATAAAAAGGGACATCTAGACAGTGGTATATCTCGTCCTACTTGGGTGCTACCCACTTAACCTTGCTGCACCTTCCCTGTTTTAGCCATTCCCGGTAGATGAGGCTTGAGGCTACGATTACCTTTAGAGAACACATCTCTTAGAATGCTCATCGTCCACCTGACGATGTTCTGAAAGCATTCAATCCATACCAGTTCGTTTCGGGTTCGAACGAAACCGAAGGCATTATCTCGTTACACTCGTTTTGGAATCACCCTCAGAGTTTACGATAATAACCCTTGCACTCTGAAGACTCCATCTCGATCTTCACTTGAGATATCACGACCTATCGTTTAACTTGGATCGATGTGGTTTTCGGATAATCATAACTAATTCCCGATCTCGGTCTCATCGAAATCCAAACGTGTTTTAAAGGCCAAGTTGTTTAATGGTTTAAACAATTCAATTCAACACTTTGAATTCACATAGCATTTATCACTGATAAATCATACACAATCATCACAGATATATCCAAAACATATCATAGAGTATCTCAGAATATCACCCAATAGATATCACAAATCCAGATATTCTACTCATACAATCATCCAAACATGAATTATCAATCCATAACATAATTAATTTAATTAACTTAAATTAAATTAATTACTTAAGAATTTATCACTAATCCTGCTTAATTAATCATTAATTAATTAATTACAAACATTTAAATTAATTAATCACTTCTCAATTACCTTTTAAACAATTAATTAAATCTTAATTACTTAATTAATTACCCCTTAAATTATTAATTAATACCCTTAATTATTAATTAATAAAACTTAATCTTCAAATTAATTAAACACTTAATTATTAGTACCAATCTTCAATTACAAAATTGATCTATCTCAAATCATTTAGTTAATTACAATTATAAATTAATTAACATTCTTAATTACCTTACAAATAAATTTATTTAATAAAAATAATTTATCTTTCATTATAAAATCTTCCTTAATAACTTTGAAATCAAATTATTTTCATCTTAAAACTTAAATGTTAATTAAATTTCAAACACTTATCTTAAATTAACTTCTAAATTAAAATATTAATTCAGATTTAAATACATTCTTTAAGTATTCACAAAATTAATGAAATCTTTAAATAAATACTCAACTTAAAATTTCAAACATTAATTAATTCATTAATACTTAAATATAGTTTTGAGAAAATTAGTTTAATTTTATTAGACTGAAATCTAAACCCAATACCCGAGAAAATCTCAGCATTTCCCGAGTCAAAACCCGGGTCCACTCACTATCTTCCCCGAGTCTTCCTTTCCTCATATATTTCTTTTTTTTAAAGTTAAAACTTTGATAAACTGGGAAACAGGCTCACGAAACTTGGGTTCCAACCCGAAGCAATCCCTTCATCTACTCGAGTATCAACTCGAGTTGCTCACCACCCAAAAATCCCTGACATCATACCAATGCCGTGCTCGTGTACATCGCCTCGCCGACGTTCCGACGACCCACGCATCCTCCGGCAAGTCACGAATCACCCCTACATTCGATTACAATGATCAACTCAATGCCAAAAATTCCAGATAGAGATTTAGTCTTTCGTTCGAAAACCTGAAACTCGACTCCACCCAGTAAATCGCTTCGCCCCACTCGCTCCGATCATCGGAGATGCTACAACTCCGGTCTCACCTCGCCGATCCCCCATACTACCATCCCCTTGAATGTCGTGCAACTCAATCAAACAGAGGCGGCGAAATCTCCTCGTCTCCGACCACGTCCAAACTCGAGTGTTAAACCCTAAATCGGCCTATACTCGACGCCACAACGAACTGGAACGACTCCGGCTATTTTTCCCCACTTCGTCATCAGCCACACTAGCTTCGTGCCAAATCTCGACATCCAGCATCCCTTCGATCACCAGAATTTGGTTAAAACTCATTTTCAGTTCATCCATAAACTGCTCTTAGTACACTCAACTAAAAATCACCATTTAAGTAGTAGAAATCCTATTTTCGAATGATAATTCATGTTATATAATTTAATTAACAATTTAAAACATTCGAAATTAACATATAATTACATGTTGCTCTGTAAAACTAAGGTTCCAGCTATGATATTTCACCAACATGTTTAAAACAAATACTTAGATCTTGATTTATGTTTAAACAACTTGTTTTGTTTTAAACTGTAAGCCTAATAATGATTAGATTAAGATGTATTTAATTTCTTAGTTATTTTCCACTCTGTATCCAGAAACAGAGAAGAAAAGGTTCATTCTAAATACACAGAACAATCATATAGATATATATATACAGAGCTACTTAAAAATATACATGCAAAGCAACATTTATCCATGAATCATATATACAGATTTAATTTAACTTAAGTCTTAAAATAATTTGTTTACTCACCTGAGAACAAGTTTGAATAGAGAACACTTCTATTTTGAAAAGCTATTGGCCTGATCTTCTTAAATCTTCTTGCTTGTTGAGTTGAGGTATTAATTAAGCTTTAGTGGTAAGATGGTAGTGTCTACTTATTTTTTTTCTATGGTATGCTAAGTTTAAATGAACGAAAATAGAATAAGAAGAGATATATAAATAGAAAAGAGTTTACAGGAATGGGTGTTTACTGGTACAAACATTTTCTATTTGGTCAGAGATTTTTTATCTTTCTTGTGGCAATGAAATGATTTATAAACATTTCGACATGACCTGGTTTTGTGCTAGAAATGATAGCATTTAATGTAAGTGTCCCCTTTCATGTTTACATACTTATCCACTTTGATTTTGTATGAACATATATATTATATTTTTTCTTGCATATACATGTATTCCTATAGTTAGTATATATTTTACTAGAATGATCTTGAGTGTTTACTTTATGTTTTTATATAACCATATAATTTATTACTAACATAAATCCTTATTTTTATTTCTATTTTAAGCTTAACTATCAAACACTTAATTTATATTCATATATTTTTATACCTATATTTAGTGTTGATAAGATTGATTTTATTTCAAGCATTATTATCTAGATTACATTCATATATATATTTAGATCAAATGTTAATAAGGTAGAACTTAAATTTAATTATTTGAGAGTTTTTATTTTCAATTTCCAAATCATAACTTCCTTCAAAAATGAATATATATATATAAATAAATGGTAAAGGCTAAAATCTTATCTATTTTTTTAAAATGATCAGTTTGTATTTTAATAAATTAGATTAGATGCTTATTAAAATAATATTGCAAAAATCCCGGGTCGTCACATTCCTCCCCCCTTAAAAGAATTTCGTCCCCGAAATTTAAAGCAAAAGATAATCCAAAAGCTTTTATATTAACAACCCAAGCATACATATCATGCATACATTAACAACCAAGCAACAATTCATCCAAACAAACATCACTAGCTATCCGGACACAAATCCGAATAAGCTTTCCTAAAGCTATCCAAAGTTTCCCAAGTACAATCTCTGGGATCCTCGCTCTACTACACCTTGACCAGTTTCACAACCTTATTCCCGAGCTGCTTCTCATCCCGATCTACAATCTGGACTGGATTCCTGTCTATAGTCAAGTTCGGCTCGACCTCCAAATCTTCCTGGACTACTGGTTCTATAACCAGTGATGGATCATGGACAAACTTCTTTAGATAGGATACATGAAATACATTATGAATTCCAGACATCCGTTTTGGCAATTCAATTCTGTAGGCCACAACACCAATCCTTTCCAGCACTCGGAATGGCCCAATATATCTCGGGGAAAGTTTTCCCGTCTTTCCAAATCTAATAGCTCCTTTAATCGGGGAAACTTTGACAAAGACTAAATCTCCAATCTCAAATTCCACTTGTCTTCTCCTCTTATATGCATATTTCTTCTGACGGTCTTGAGCAGCTTTCATTTTCTTCTTGATAAGTTCAACTTTCACAGATGCTTCACGAATCAATTCTGGTCCAAGCACAAGACGATCTCTCGACTCTATCCAACGGGATAGGGATCTACAAGGTCTTCCATATAAAGCTTCATAGGGTGCCATCTTGATACTCGCCTGATAACTATTATTGTAGGAGAATTCCACTAAATGAAGATGGTCTTCCCAAGATCCACCAAAATCCAAAACACAAGCTCTCATCATATCCTCTAGAATACGATTCAGCCTTTCTGTCTGTCCGTCGGTCTGAGGATGATAGGCTGTACTCAAACTCAATCTCATGCACATAGCTGATTGCAAAGCCTTCCAAAACTTGCTGGTGAAGATAGGATCTCGGTTACTTACTATGCTAACTGGGACTCCATGTAACCTGACTATCTCCTTCAAGAAAATCTCAGCCAACGATGCTGCAGTACGGGTCGCCTTAACTAGAATGAAATGGGCGCTCTTAGTTAACCGGTCCACTATAACCCATATTCCTTTGTTTCCTCTCTTGGTCCTTGGTAAACCGTCAATGAAATCCATAGAGATCATCTCCCACTTCCACTCCAGAACTTCCAAAGGCTGCAACAATCCGGCTGTCTTCTGTTGATCACCTTTAACCTGCTGGCAGATCGTACATCCATTGACAAATCTAGCAATATCTCTCTTCATACCCGGCCACCAGAAGACTCTCTTCATATCTTTATACATCTTTGAAATCCCTAGGTGGATACTCAGCCTTGTTTTGTGGCCTTCCCGCAATACTTCCTGTCTCAATTCATCCACATCGGGTACACACAAACGACCATTGATTCTCAAGGCTCCTTGATTGTCCACCTTGAAATCCGAATATCGACCATCTTTGGTTCCAAGAATCAGTTCCTCAAAAGATCTATCCTCCATTTGCTTGCTTATGATTCTTTCCTGGAGAGATGGAACAACTTCCAAAAGAGACAGAACTGCATTCCTACTCAGAGCATCTGCTACAACATTCCCCTTTCCCGGAGTATACAGGATATCCAAGTCATAGGATGCCAAAAACTCAACCCACCTCTACTGTCTCAAATTCAGATCCTTCTGAGAGAAAAGATACTTCAATGGTTTGTGATCCGTAAAAAGCTCAAACTTCTCTCCTAACAGATAATGCCTCCAAATCTTCAAAGCAAAAACAATGGCTAACAACTCTAGATCCTGCGTAGCGTAGTTATTTTCATGTGGCTTCAATTGCCGACTCGCATACGCAATTACTCTCCCATTCTGCATCAGAGCTGCTCCCAGTCCAACAATACAGGCATCTGTATAAACCTCAAACTTGCTTTTCCCATCCGGAATAGCTAGCACAGGTGCACTGGTTAGCCTTGTCTTCAACTCTTGGAAAGCCTCTTCACACTGGGGCGTCCACTTAAACTTTGCTCCCTTCTGAGTCAACTTGGTTAGGTGCGAAGAGATCTTGGAATAATCCTTGATGAACTTCCTGTAGTAACCAGCCAAACCCAGAAAACTGCGGACTTCATTCGGAGTCTTCGGCTGCTTCCACTCCAGAATAGTAGCTACCCTGGCTGGATCTACCGAAATTCCCTCACCAGAAACAATGTGCCCCAAAAATTTGACTTCTGACTTCCAGAAATGACATTTGGAGAACTTCGCCTTCAGAACATGCCTCCTCAACGTCTCCAAAACTATCTCTAAATGTTGCCTATGCTCCTCTTCTGACTTGGAGTAAACCAGAATATCATCGATGAACACGAGAACAAACTTATTCAACACATTCCAAAAAACTCGGTTCATCAAATCTACAAAGTAAGCAGGAGCGTTGGTTAACCCAAAAGGCATAACCAACCACTCATAGAAACGGTTGGGTCCCCTAAACGCAGTCAAGGGAATACTGTCCTCAGCTACTCTTAATTGATGGAAACCTGATGGTAAATCCAACTGAGAGAAAACTGAAGCTCCATGCAACTGATCAAAGAGATCATCAATACGAGGTAATGGATACTTATTTCGGATAGTCACTTTGTTCAATTCTCTATAATCAACACAGAATCTTAGCGATCCATCCGACTTTGTTACAAAGACAATGACAGAACCCCAACTGGAAAAACTAGGCCGGATCAAACCTTTCTCTAAGAAATCTTGGGTCTGCTTCACCAACTCTTCTCTCTCCTTCGGTGCCATTCTTCTACTGGGCTGAACAACAGGTACTGCCCCCCAAAATCAGATCAATCCGAAACTCTATCTCTCGATGTGGAGGTAAACACTTGACTTCCTCGAAAACATTAGAAAAACCTTTAACCACAACAATATCACCTCCCTTCTCTTGGGAAGTCTCAACTCCATGTAAAAGACTACTCAAGTGAACTCCAGAACTATCACACGTCACTTTAGCAATCCTACCCAGATCAGTTTCCAACGAAACTGTTCTCTCTTCACAATTCAGGACAGCTTTATGCTTATCAAGCCAATCCATTCCCAGAATAAGGTCAAATCCTTTAAAATCTAATACATAGGCTCACACGAAAAACTATGGGAAAGATAAGTAATTCGCAAGCCTTTACAAATCATATTAAGTCGGGTTACTCCCTATGGGATTAGAGATGCCAATAGAATTTTCCACGACACTAGGGATAAGGTGAAATTTTACTACCATCTCCAAAGAAATAAAGCTAAGAGAAGCGCCAGAATCAAATAATACTTTAACATAAACACCATTTATAAGCAGAGTACCTTCCGAAACTCCCTTGCCCTTAGAAGAGGTTGATGGTGCACCTTCCAAAGCAAACACTTTGTTCGGCTGGACTTTTTGAAGAAGCGGGCAATCCTTGACCATGTGTCCCGGTTGATGGCAGTTAAAGCATAAAGATTTCTGAACCATTGCTGATCTTGGTCCATTTTGACGCTGCTGCTGAGATCCTCTCCTGGGACATTTATTAGCCAAGTGACCCTCTTGCTGACAAATATAACACTTGCGAGGTACATTGCTCCCTCCTGGTTTCTTCCCTTTGCCTTGCTTTTTCCAATGTGGATTGAACTTTCTCTTATTTGGATTAGCAGAATTCCCTCCTGATGCTGCTACAGGTGCCACTGGTTTCTTGCTCATCAAATCCTCGTATCTCAAAGCCATATCAATTAACTCTACAAAAGATCCTTTCAAATGTGCTGTCATCTTTTCATGAAATTCTGGCCTCATTCCCAGCACAAACATCTCATTCTTTTTAAGGGAAGTGTCAATGAGTCCTGGACCATAGCAAGATAGCTCATTGAATTTGGTCTCATATTCAACTATAGTCATGCTTTCCTGCTTCAATTCCAGAAAATCCCGGTACAGACGAGTTTTCCCTGCTGTTGGCATGAATTGCTCCTCAAACAGCTCTTTAAATCTTCTCCAAGAAATATCATCTTCTTAAACATTCGTTGTAACTGCATCCCACCAAGCTACAACACCTCCTTGTAATTGCCTCGATGCCATTGCCCTCTTCTGTTCATCAAACAATTCAAGACTCTTAAAGATCCGCTCGCATGAGCGTAGCCAAGCTTGAACCTCAATTATGGACTCTGATCCTTTAAAAGGCTTTCCTCCAAGATTTGCAAATTCTTTGCATAGCGTTGCAAAGTTCACCCGAGGCGGTATTGGGGTCACAGCCTCGACAGTTACTCTACCACCTTCAACATTTGGGCCCCTTCCATTTGTGGTTGTCGTGCTACTTGTACCTCTGCCTCTCCTTCCCCTGGTACTCATGTTGACAACCTAGACAGGTAACCCAACAAATTTAGATAAGTATATAGTTATATATAAAAAATTACAACTACGTGCCCTCAAGATAGATATTATTCCAGAGCCTAGGTATTCACTCAACCTAGTGCTCTGATACCAACTGTGACGAACCGCCTTTCATATACAGAAAGACACATCATCCTTAAGAAAGAAATAGATAGAAATAGAAAGAAAGAAGAAAGAACAACACAATTCAGAATCTCACAGCGGAAACAGAACAAAATATAATAAATCACATAACTATTACATAGTCTTACATATATCAAAGTTACACAACATCATTCAAACAAGACAGTCATATATATATAAATATCTACCATTTCATACATCCCAAAATACAACATACATCACTAACACAGTCGAACTAGATAGATAGATATATACGTCTGGACTTCTGTTTCAAGCTCCTCCAGACTTCAACAATCCAAAACCTGATCACTAGGCTACTCATAAAAATTTGAGTACCCAAGAGTTTAGGAAAACAGAAATAAACTCCGGGTCAGACATGGGTCTGGTGTGATTAAACGGTTTAAAGTTGCTTAACTTTGAAAAACCATTTGAAACAAAGGTATCACGTAAGACTTCCCACACATAAACACGGGTAAGTTTTTACCTTACGCTAACCAAAACATTTTATAGGAAATCCGGTGATATTATAATAGTGTCTAGGGTTTTCAAGTAAACTAGAAAATAGCTGGAATGCTTACATCTCACGTTCCAACATAGTTGGGCACAATCAAAACGTACGGCGCTTATTGGAGATTGGATTCCATACAATGGCAGGGCTACTGGGGTACCGTCCGTCATAGTACCTGGCCTAGATCAGAGTACCGAGGATCACGCCCGACCCCCTGCAACACAAGGCCAGAACCATCCCTTACTGGACAGTCCCGAACAAGACAACCCCGTAGTTGTGGCCAACAACTGCCCACTAAGCCGAAATAAAAAGGGACATCTACACAGGGGTATATCTCGTCCTACTTGGGTGCTACCCATTTAACCTTGCTGCACCTCCCCTGTTTTAGCCATTCCCGGTTGATGAGGCTTGAGGCTACGATTACCTTTAGAGAATACATCTCTTAGAATGCTCATCGTCCACCTGACGATGTTCTGAAAGCATTCAATCCATACCAGTTCGTTCCAGGTTCGAACGAAACCGAAGGCATTATCTCATTACACTCGTTTTGGAATCACCCTTAGATTTAACGACAATAACCCTTGCACTCTGAAGACTCCATCTCGATCTTCACTTGAGATATCACGACCTTTCGTTTAACTTGGATCAATGTGGTTTTCGGATAATCATAACTGATTCCCGATCCCGGTCTCATCGAAATCCAAACGTGTTTTAAAGGCCAAGTTGTTTAATGGTTTAAACAATTCAATTCAACACTTTGAATTCACATAGCATTTATCACTGATAAATCATACACAATCATCACAGATATATCCAAAACATATCATAGAGTATCTCAGAATATCATCCAATAGATATCACAAATCCAGATTTCTACTCATACAATCATCCAAATAGGAATTATCAATCCATAACATAATTAATTTAATTAACTTAAATTAAATTAATCACTTAAGAATTTATCACTAATCCTGCTTAATTAATCATTAATTAATTAATTACAAACATTTAAATTAATTAATCACTTCTCAATTACCTTTTAAACAATTAATTAAATCTTAATTACTATATTAATTACCCCTTAATTATTAATTAATACCCTTAATTATTAATTAATAAAACTTAATCTTCAAATTAATTAAACACTTAATTATTAATACCAATCTTCAATTACAAAATTGATCTATCTCAAATCATTTAATTAATTACAATTATAAATTAATTAACATTCTTAATTACCTTACAAATAAATTTATTTAATAAAAATCATTTATCTTTCATTTTAAAATCTTCCTTAATAACTTTGAAATCAAATTATTTTCATCTTAAAACTTAAATGTTAATTAAATTTCAAACACTTATCTTAAATTAACTTCTAAATTAAAATATTGATTCAGATTTAAATACATTCTTAAGTATACACAAAATTAATGAAATCTTTAAATAAATACTTAACTTAAATTTTCAAACATTAATTAATTCATTAATTCTTAAATATAGTTTTAAGATAATTAGCTTAATTTTATTAGACTGAAATCTAAACCCAATACCCGAGAAAATCTCAGCATTTCCCGAGTCAAAATCCGGGTCCACTCACTATCTTCCCCGAGTCTTCCTCTCCTCATATATTTCTCTTTTTTTCAGTTAAAACTTTGATAAACTGGGAAACAGGCTCACGAAACTCGAGTTCCAACCCGAAGCAATCCCTTCATCTACTCGAGTATCAACTCGAGTCACTCACCACCCAAAAATCCCTAACATCATACCAATGCCGTGCTCGTGTACAGCGCCTTGCCGACGTTCCGACGACCCACGCATCCTCCGGCAAGTCACGAATCACCCCTACATTCGATTACAATGATCAACTCGATGCCAAAAATTCCAGATCGAGATTTAGCCTTTCGTTCGAAAACCTGAAACTCGACTCCACCCAGTAAATCGCTTCGCCCCACTCGCTCCGACCATCGGAGATGCTACAACTCCGATCTCACCTCGCCGATCCCCCATACTACCATCCCCTTGAATGTCGTGCAACTCGATCAAACAGAGGTAGCGAAATCTCCTCGTCTCCGACCACGTCCAAACTCGAGTGTTAAACCCTAAATCGGCCTATACTCGACGCCACGACGAACTGGAACGACTCCGGCTATTTTTCCCCACTTCGTCATCAGCCACACTAGCTTCGTGCCAAATCTCGACATCCAGCGTCCCTTCGATCGCCAGAATTTGGTTAAAACTCATTTTCAGTTCATCCATAAACTGCTCTTAGTACACTTAACTAAAAATCACCATTTAAGTAGTAGAAATCCTATTTTCGAATGATAATTCAAGTTATATAATTTAATTAACAATTTAAAACATTCGAAATTAACATATAATTACATGTTGCTCTGTAAAACTAAGGTTCTAGCTGTGATATTTCACCAACATGTTTAAAAAAAATACTTAGATCTTGATTTATGTTTAAACAACTTGTTTTGTTCTAAACTGTAAGCCTAATAATGATTAGATTAAGATGTATTTAATTTCTTGGTTATTTTCCACTCTGTAACCAGAAACAAAGAAGAATAGGTTCATTCTAAATACATAGAACAATCATATATATATATATATATATATACACACACACACAGAGCTACTTAAAAATATACATGCAAAGCAACATTTATCCATGAATCATATATAAAGATTTAATTTAACTTAAGTCTTAAAATAATTTGTTTACTCACCTGAGAACAAGTTTGAACAGAGAACACTTCTATTTTGAAAAGCTATTGGCCCGATCTTCTTAAATCTTCTTGCTTGTTGAGTTGAGGTATTAATTAAGCTTTAGTGGTAAGATGGTAGTGTCTACTTATTTTTTTTCTTCTCTGGTATGCTAAGTTTTAATGAACGAAAATAGAATAAGAAGAGATGTATAAATAGAAAAGAGTTTACAGGAATGGGTGTTTACTGGTACAAACATTTTCTATTTGGTCAGAGATTTTTTTAATCTTTCTTGTGGCAATGAAATGATTTATAAACATTTCGAAATGACCTAGTTTTGTGCTAGAAATGATAGCATTTAATGTAAGTGTCCCCTTTCATGTTTACATACTTATCCACTTTGATTTTTTATGAACATATATATTATATTTTTTCTTGCATATACATGTATTCCTATAGTTAATATATATTTTACTAGAATGATCTTGAGTGTTTACTTTATGTTTTTATATAACCATATAATTTATTACTAACATAAATCCTTATTTTTATTTCTATTTTAAGCTTAACCATCAAACACTTAATTTATATTCATATATTTTTATACCTATATTTAGTGTTGATAAGATTGGTTTTATTTCAAGCATTATTATCTAGATTACATTCATATATATATTTAGATCAAATGTTAATAAGGTAGAACTTAAATTTAATTATTTGAGAGTTTTTATTTTCAATTTCCAAATCATAACTTCCTTCAAAAATGAATATATATATATATATATAAATAAATGGTAAAGGCTAAAATCTTATCTATTTTTGTAAAATGATCAATTCGTATTTTAATAAATTAGATTAGATGCTTATTAAAATAATATTGCAAAAATCCTAGGTTGTCACAATTTTTTTAGAAGAATGGATCAACAAAGAACAGCCGAAGCATTTGGAATTCAGGCCAAAGACCAAAAACCAATGCTGGAGCATTTGGAGTTGGAGCAGGGTAAATTGGAACAGTGCGCCCATGACCAGAACAGGTCGATACCGAACCGAGTCTAGTCGGTACCGAGATGAGTTTACTCGGGGACACCATCGATTTGGATCTAGGACGAGCTCTAATGCATGGAACAGGTGATGTTGGAGCCAAAGTGGCAGATCATAATGCGAATGCACAATGACAGGAGCTATAACCTGAACTTTACCGTCAGAGCGGGAGGTAGAATGAAGTTATGGATCAGAGAATTCCATTAGATAATAACCCCATAATCGAGATGGATTAGAGTCAGGTTCGATTCACTTACCTCGTCTTTTATTTTTTTAAATGATGCAATGTTACTATCAAACCACTTACACATGTGTGGGATTCTGATCAATCCTTAGGCATGGTTTGAGTTGGAAGTTTGAAGGTGATCCTTGATAGAAATAGATGTATTGACGTTTGCTAGATGCTCTGACTTGGGCTTCATGAGTGATGACTTACACCGATTAGGAAACACCAATGGTGATTGACGACCCCATGAAATTGATTAGGATTCTATAAACCACTTAAATGTGATGGCTGATACTGATTGATCGTGGTAGTGTCGACCGAAGACACATGACGATGGCCATAGGGTGCAAGTCCCCTTACCGAAGAGCGAGTGGATAGGAATTATACGAATAGCTAGGCCCCTTACTAGAGAATGAGTGGATAGGATAGCTAGGAAAGTAAGTCCCCTTACCAGAGAGTGAGCGGATGTGCTTGCTTGGACGTTGGATTCCCTCGTCAAAGAGCGAGCAAATTACTCAACATGGATCTGGAACCCTAGATTGGATGATGAATGATCCGGAGAGATCGAAGCTTATATTGGATGATGAATAATCTGAAGATAGCAAACCTTAAATTTGATGATGAATAATCTGGAGTGATCGAATCCTAGATTGGATGATGAACATACGGAGGTATCGAACCCCAGATTAGATGTGGAACGACCCGAAGAGATCGGACCCTAAATTGGATGTGACCCTAGATTGGTTGAGACCCTTAATTGGATGAGGCCCTAAATTGGATGTCAAACAATCCACAGAGATCTGGCCCTAGGATGGACGTTGACTTGACCTTAGTATCTGAACATCTTGTGATTAGAATAGAACAAATGATTGGCGGACGAACATGGGACGATTTTGATGTATTATATGATAACTTCAAATGAAAATGGTTAGATTATGATTTATGACTAACACTCAAGAAAGGACTAGAGTCCTTAGCTGTAATGGTCTAGAACGACCTTTGGTTTGCAGGTGAATTCAAAAGAACCAGATGATTCACCACAACTTGGATCGATGGATAGCCAGAGAGCTCGATCACCAATAATTGATCGCTACTGCCGAAGCTTGATCTTGAGCAAATTACACCTTACATTCATAAGACATGCTTTAAGGGACAAGTATTATAACCAAATTTTCTACAGTCTTCGAACAGACATAAACAAGTGAATCATCTGAAAAAATGATGAAGAAATGACCTAAGAACCTTGGGAACATCATAAAATGGCAAGAAAATGGGAATATCAAAAAATGAGCGAAAAAGTTGACTTTGGTTTTTTAACTCCGTGCTTCAGATTGGACCCGAGTCATACCTGAGCTGAACTTAGGAAAAATGAAGGTACCTGAGTCAAGAAATAACAAGGCAAGACAATATGTCTTGGAGTCAGACCCGAGTCAAACTCGAGTTAAACCCAGGTCAGAGCCGAGTCAACTCAGTACCGAATAGTAAGTCACAACTCCGTATTGGGTTGTGATTTTTCTCGAGTCGGACATACAAAACTCCTAGGTAGGACTCAATGCACTTCAACCTTTGGACGACTCCAAGCAAGACCCGAAGCAAACACACAAACCACTCGAGTGGACATCAAGTCAGGTTGACCCCAACTTGAAGCTTAGATTTTTACCAAAATTATTTTCACCTACATGATTCACTCCAACATGATTAGACTATCTAAAATGATGATATGAAGTAACTTGAGAAATACGAAAGTAGATTAAGCAATAGTACCGAGAAGAATTTCTCTAAGTGGGGTCCACTTTAGAGCTTTGGAAGATGAAGCTTGTAAAAATACATGGGAACTCATGCCGAAAAGAAGCAAAAATTACCACTTTGTGGTCGATACCAATATGATTTTTTTTGCCTCGAAACTCGTACGAGGTGATCTATTCTTCATGCTAAATTCGTGGATCTTAGAGACTTAGACGAATTCTGGCCCAATTACTATATTGTAGCGGGGATTTGCCTGTAAATAGAAATCACCTACAACTAGAAGAGGGCTTTTGACAATTTAATTATTTTCTATCTTCATCTTTCCTAAACACTTCTAAATACGAGATCTACTAGATTGTGACTGGATGTGAGTTGTAATTATTGTATTTCAGAGAGAATCAATCAAATAATAAGATTAAAGTAGACGTAGGCCAAAGTATTTTTCGAATCACTATAACAATTGTGTCTTTTTTATTGTTTTTATATTTATTTCATTAGAACTGGTGCTTTTAATCGATTTTAGGGTGTTGTGCCATTTTCCGACGCAACAACTACAAATCTAGGTAAACAGATCTATGCAATAAACTGAAAATAGATCCATTTAGGTCTTAAATGGTTTTCTTTGTGTCGATTGAATGCTTATAGTTTAATCAATTATGTATGTTGTTTATGGTTGCAGCTGATTCATTGTTTCTAAAATTAGGCATACACTGTATAATTTTATTGTAGTTGTTACCTTAAATAGCAATTGCTGGTTTTTTATGTGGTTTATTTTTTGTAAATGGTATCGGTGGGTATGAGTGCTTTTTTATGGTTCTTTTGGTGAAATCTTTTTTTGTGCAGTTAAGTCTATATATGTGCAATGTTATATGAATATTATATTATATATGTGTAATGCTATATGAATATGGCCTTTCTACATCCCTAGCCTACGAAAGTAGGTCTAATAAACCAAAATATTTGTGACATTCTGACTAAAATTGATATTAGCTTTTTCCTTCAGACTAATTCCCTCAAAAATTTATTTTAAAGAACCAAATTTTTGATCCATCCGTAAAGTTCATAAAATGCCCTTATTATACATAGATGAGGACCATGAGGTCACATGTTCAAATCCCGCCTACTGCAATAATTAATCTATATTATTATTTGTAGAATTTGGAATATTTTACATCTTTCACACATATTTTTTTTCTATTTTCATTTTTTAATGTTTTTTCTTTTCTAAGTATCAATAAATATATATCCAACGTTCATTTATTCCAGAGCCATATCGAATGTAGGCTTTATTTTGACTTTTTATACTTTTTGCATAATTTATATAATATATTTTAATAATGTTTGATAATAGAAAATTGTTTCACATAATTGAATATATAAACCATTCCTCAACATTTTGCATGACGTTTATTTTCCTCTCATGCTTAAAAGACTTTGAAAAAATTATTATAATAGAAAATTAAGACCATACATATGTGTGTGTGTGTTTGTGTATGTATGTATGTATGTATGTATGTATATGTATCAAGGTTGTAAAACTCGCTAGACGAGCGCTAGGCGATTAGTATGGACTATAAATTAGTCATTTAAGCGGGGATTAATTGAAGCTCAAAATTTTTTATAACTCATGTATTTTGGATAAAATTTTAGTGTTTTGTTTAGTGCCAATTGATATAGATTGGAAGTTTGGGATTTTGTATGTGCTTAGGATAAGCCAAGGTGGCAAGATTGCTAAAATCTAACACATGAATGCTTATATGTAACATTGAACCTTAAATAATGCTTAACTAGTGCCTAAATACATCTTTTGATTCTTAGATGATGTAGTAAACCTTATCTAGGCGAGCCTAGGCTAATCGCTAGGCCGTAAGCCTCGCCTAGGGGTGAGTAATCATTGGTTAAATCAAATAAACCAACGAAATTAGTTTATTTTGGTCAGTATGGTTTGCTTTTGAAACTAGAATGGTTTCTAATTGGCCCGTAAAAATAATAATTCGGTTATCGATTTAACCAAATTAACCAAACTTTTATCATCTTGTCAAAATTACCAATGTTATAATAATTTTGTTACGTTAGTTTAGTGGTCTAAATAAATTTTAATTATTACATGTGTTAGAATTAGTATTAAAAGAAATAAGAATACTAAATAAGATACTTTAATCATATATTTATGTTTTATTTGAAAGAACAATGAATATTCCAAACGTAAAACATGAATCATTTTTAGTTCGGTTAAAAAAGATAACCAACCGAACTAACCAAACTTATTGTAATGGCCCATTTTTTCGTACCCTTTGAATCGACAATAAACCACACATGTCCAAGTCAAATTGCACGAACAAGCGGATCATTAAGGGTAGAAAGAAAATAAAGACAGAACAGAATCTCACACGAATGGAATAACCTATATTATTTCAATAATAATCTTTACAACGGAAAATTTTGAAATACAATATCAGAGTCTAACCTAGATTCAGCCTGGACAGTTATAAACCTCTGTCCCTACAAATGCTGAAAACAACAAAACAAATACAATAGATGCATCGGATAATAGAATACGTCCATACGATGATGAAGATCTCCAGCTCTCCTTTGGAAACTCCAACCGTCTTTAACTAAACCTGAAATTACTTGGATCCGACGCAAGTATTAAAAATACCCGGATCAGGCTTGATAAACCAGCGTGAGATACTCAAAATTTTAAATGTATAAATCATGACGATGTTATCAAAACCTTTGGAAAGAAGGGTATCTCATAAGACCATACCCACACATAAATATGGATGGGTTTTTACCTTATGATAACCAAAAAACTTTTATTACCAAAATAATTTGATATTAGCTTTAATGACATTCTTTTGGAAAACATCTTTCAAATAAGGTATCAATACCCGGATTAAGTATAAGGGAATATATCCGGACTGGGTCAATGGAATATACTAGATGGAATATATGATACCAAAAGGGGTAGCTGAAATGTTTGCAAGTCATTACAGCTATTTAGGGACTACAATCAAAACCGTAAAGCTCGTATTGGAATTGGATTTTCCAACATGATAGGGAACCTCGATAACCACGCATAGCAACCGCAACCCGGTGGTTTTTCATGCAAGGACTCACACACCACTATTCCTCATATTGCCACACTTCTTGATATCTGGTGGCATCTCATGCAAGGACTCACACGCCACTATACTATACAATAATGGTCTCGTCTAGACACCTTGGTGACCTAGATCATACGCCGCCAGTCAGCTTGAGGGATCATACACCACCCTCGTCATACTAAGCCTGAAATATGTAACATAGTTCCCGTATCATTTCTGAGATGTGAGACTAGTGAGGCTACGCTCATACTTAGACAAAGTCACGCTTTTCATACAAAACCACGCTTTGATAATAACAGGTTCCACTTAGAATGCCACATTTCCATTCCTTAATCACACAACTGATTTCTACCAACGTATAACTCCTGAGCTCGTACGTCTCAGAAAAGGGTGTTAAGCTAAGAGAAGTTGCCTTCTCCACCCCCAAGCAGATAATACGTTGATAGAGATCAATTTATGTGATCAGAAATGCACTGTCAGACACTCATCCATACAAGTTCGTTCTGGGACTGAACGAAACCAAAGGCACTCCTCCTACTACCATTAATAGCGAGTAGCCCTTGCAATCCAAAGATTTCAAAATACGATATGACCACTGCTATAATAAATGTCCCTATATTCGAAGTTACCCAGAGAATGTCAATAAGCAGTCCTTCTGCTATGAAGATCTCTGGTCTTCAATAATCATCATCTTCAACACGTCTTCACTTTCGAACTTATACATTAGTTCAAAGTGGTTTTCGGATAGGAGTTACCCAAATCCTACCCCGGTTCCTTCGAAACCAATTATCGATAAAAAGATGTTAAGTTCATATGTGGACATCAATCATTAATCAATTACTTCATCTTTTATTTAAATCAAATATCTTTCTTAGATATATTCTTTTCAATTTATTCCATTTTCTTTTCAAGAGTATATGGAATCATTAAGCCTCATTTATCAAATCATTTAGTTTATTGAAACCTTTCTTAATCTTGGAATAATTCAAAATTATTTTCTCTTCAAATTATAAAAACATTTCAACATTATTTCTTTAAATCTTTCATTTAAAACTCCTCTTTAATCTTGGAAAAATACCAAGTCATCTTATTTAATATCACGTTTAAACCTTTAGTAAAGATTTTCTATTTCGAAATTCTCATTTAAATGGGTTAAAAATGATGTTGTGTAAAACTTCATTACAACAAAGCCAAAACCATTTTATTCAAATCCTTGTTTAACTCTTGGAAAACTCTTCACTTTTTTCTTTGAAAAAACCTTTTAAGAGCATCCGGGCTTTCCTTTCGATTTGTTCCACCCTCGTGTAAAAGATAAAATGGAGGCCAGGTAAGTTCACGGCACTGATTGCTCTATTCCTAACCTTAGTTACACACCTTGTTTTACTGTTTAGATCCCACAAGTGGGACAAATGTACTAGTCGTTTCTGCATACTCAGTTTATTATTACATTCAAGGAAATGATTTCTATTATATTGTTTAAGTGTTATAATAACCATTTGTTGAAAATCTTTCTAAAAGAACTATAAAACTTCCAATTTATCTTTAAAACACTTAATTATTCATTTAAAAACATTTATAAATGATTCTATAAAGAATTGTTAAGTTTAAATCTTATTTCAAAAGTCATAGAAACTGCAGCAGAAAGGTGCTGCGAAAAGTGCTTAAAACAACTTATTTGATTAAAACAACATTTTAATGTTTGAAAATTCTTATATTCCAATTAAAATCTCTTTCAAACCATTTTAATAGATTTATCAAATTTATTTCATATTTTTAATCATTTAAAAATATCATTTATAAAGAAATTCCTTCTTGGATTCTGAACTGCAAAACCGCGATGTTTTTAGAAAATTGTTTTGGACATATTTCATAATCTACTTAATGAAATCTTGATTTTCTTTCTTCGTTGGAAAACTATGGATATAATAGTCCGAAAAATTCTTATCTCGAAGGATTCCGAGCTATATTCCACTTTGTATACTTATTTAACTTTTTCGGTGCGAAATCGCGAACTACCGTTACGCGACGCGCCTAGTTTTGACTTGTTTTTCAATTTTTTTCCAAACTTCATTGAAATAAATGTTTATAAAACATTTCTAAATCATTTTAAACAATATTTCCATATTTCAAACTCATATTTCATTTCATATTATAATATTATAATATCATTTTTGACCTTTTTAAAATCATTTAAAGGCTAAATCACTCCATACACATATTATTATGGATTTAATTTCCATTAAATTTAATTTGGCTAATTACTAACCATTTTCTCTTATTATTTATCAAACCAAGTGATCAACCATTTCACAACCATATAATCAACCATAATATCAACCAAGTTATCAACCAATATTCAACATATTAATTTCTAATTTAACATGTGTATTATCAACTTAAGTTTTATTAAAATAAAGCTAAGATTTGAATACTCACCTATGGCTCCACTCCACCAAACTTTTTCGTAAACTTGTCTTTTGATTTCGGAAGCACTTCCTTCTCTTTTTCTTGCTTCGGTGCTTTCCGAACTTCCTCCTTTTTTCACTTAGGTTCGGCCTTGACTTGGGAGGTTGGAGGAGATCGACCTTGGCTTGGGGAAGTGGTGGCCGTGAGTTTAGGAGGTGGAGAGGAGGAGTTTGCACTTGGTTTTGAGGTGGAATACTGTATTTTACTTTACTTTTTATTCTAATATTTTTCCAATATTTTCCTAAGGCATGGAAGACATTAAAGTGGAGAGAAGAAGCTTGAAAATGGAGAAGAAGAAGTGTGGAAAAAGTGAAGAAAGTGGTTGCTATTTATAGAAAACGTTTGGAATAAAATATTATTATGTAAAAAGACCAAAATACCCTTACTTCAACTTAAAGTAATCTCATTTTTTTCAACACTTACCATCACCATTTCACATCACTCTTTATGTCTTAATCACTTAAGAATTAAGTAAAATAAAGTAAGATTTTATTTATATTTTATTTTGACACTTTTGTCATTTTGTGCTTACTTTTTACTAATGATATTCTAGAATTTTCTAATCACGATTAGTAAAAGTAAACTTGTTTAGTAACTTTGTTATTACTTACCTTATTTAAATACGTGTTCACGTATATGAAAATAAAGGTGCAACAACGTTGCGACAACTTTAAATCGACAAAACGTTGATTTTCGATAAAATGTTTTACGGTCACATTTTAACGTTTTAGTTAAACTATTTATTTATGTAAACCAAACTTGAAAATAAGTTTGTTATCATATTTAGTTAATTAAAACAAGTGTATTTGACTTATAAAATAATATAAAACAATATCAAAATTAACTTGGAAATATACGACATTGATTTTGTCAATACGCGACGAAATTTGTCAATCACTATAACATAATTATATATACAGTTATCAAACTTTTACCAACCAATTATTATCATAATATAATGATTTTAAAAGAAATTATTTATCCTTTAAAATAATTATTGGACTATATGTTCTATCTTATCGAACACCAGCTTTTGTCAATTTTGTCAATGTTACGGTAAAAGCCCAAAATCTTTATTCAATTTTAAAAATAAGTTCACCATTCTTATTTATTATATAAAACATGATTATTTAAGTTTTAAAATTCTATATTTTAATATTTAAATACATTAAATATTTCATTTTCAAAGTGGTAAAATCACTGGTCGTTACAGACTTCCCCCCTTAAAAGAATTTCGTCCCCGAAATTACCCCAAAACAAACCCCAAAGTTATTTACCAAAAATATTTATCTTTAATCTTAATTCTTTAGGATATACATAGATCATCCGTATGTAATATATGATTTGATCTCTTATTCGAATATAGAACATTTCTTCCGAACTAGTATTGATCCCCCAATCCTCTAGTGCGCTCTCTAATCAAGCTTCTAGATCATAAACCTTTGCTTTCCTTGCATAGCTCTCAACTATGATGGAAAACTCAAGTACCTACCACAAACCCTCATCAATGTTCGCCATCAAGAATCAAGTGATAAATCCATTTTTGAATTGGTGTAAACACCGCAAAGTTCCGTACTCGAATCTTAGATCAAATTCGTGTAATGAAATGATCTACATATAACATATGTATTTATTAACTTCCAAAACTTTTCATAAATTTTTTTATCTTAAGTTAAAACATTTTATAAAGATGTTTCTTTATATAATCCCTTTAATTATTTATTTCCAAATATTTTTATTAAAGGAAAATATTCCAAAGGAACCATTTTTCACTCAATAGATAATTTATCTTTATTATAAAAATTTTTTTTTTTCACAATCATTTTTACTTAAGTTTATTTTGTAAAACTATCACTTAAGTTTATTTTATCTAACAACTTATGCAGATCAATCACTTCTAAGTCCAAATTCTTAATTTATGCTAGAAAACATTTTCCAGGTTATAATTATCTTTTTAAAGAGTCATTATTTTACTTAAGTGTATAAATAGTTCGTGACTTAAATCTATATTTGTATGATATACCTTTACATCCTAAGAGTATATACAAATTCCAAATTTCAAATTGGTTTTACTTAAATCCGTCTGTTTAACAAATTTAAATTTTGTTGTAATTTACTATTATCTTCAATTCATAAGTTATAAAACTTATTTCTTATTTAATACTATTATTATTTTTCTAGCTTTGAAAAACAAATTTTAAAACTACCCGTATTTAAATCATCAAATTCTCAACTTTTAAATCATTTTTATCTATAAATCATATTTATAAATTATACTTATCTAATTTCATTTACTCAACATATTTCACAATCTTTTATCAAAACTTTTCATCAATTTCTTAGCTTTGAGTTAGGTATGAGTCAGAAATTTTCGACTATCCAAAATCATCGGAAATTTCATTTTATCTTATCAATTGGCGATCCTAATTCATCTTTGGTTTAAACACTTTTATAAAGATTACTAATCAATTTATCAATTAATGATTCACATTATCTCTTTAACTTAAGAAAATTATATAGATCGAGTAACTCCAAAACCATACCAAGGAACTGGATACTACCAATAGTATCACATATCCCTTTAACAAGAAGAGTAATACTTAAGAGAAGTGTTTACCATCCGAACACATCTCTTGCCCATTTTTAGTTTATTTTCGAGCCGCTCAAACTAGTTATCATAAAATACTTCTTTTTATTTGAAATAATACCATTATTATTTTCAAAATCCTTTAGAGATTACTTTGTATATAAAATCTATTTTACAAATTCATCTTATATTAACTTACTTTCTTTTAATCACCTTTAAATTTTCATATCTTCCATATCTACCTTTTATAAAATTATCTTATTTTTGTAAAATACCTTCTTTTTTTATAAGACATGCTCATTTATTATCTTATATTAATTCATTTATTTTAACCAAGTATTATTATCAAACATCTTATAGTCAAATCATGAAACTTAATTCACAAGGTGTTTGTTAAATCAACGGATGGTAATACTTAAAGGTTATCATTCCCTTAATTACAAGCTAACACACTATTAATAACTATACCATTTTCGAAAGTTATTTCTTTATAAATAATACATAAGCTTAGGTAAAATTATTTCATTTACCCAAATTTTTAAAAATCAGTGTGTCGGTTCGCCTTGTTTAAATGTTTAGGAACCCTCATTGATAACGGTGATCAGGCGCATCGATCAGGATCCATAAATCACTCAATAGATAAATCAACAAAAAATATTTTATTAGTTACTACCAAATACGCGCTCATATATAATACTCTCAAACTCATTCTAGGGTGTTACTAACCCTATCTTTAATGAGTTACTCGTCCTAGGGTATTACTAGCCCTATCTTTGACGAGTCTTACCCCAACAAAGCCTAAGTGTTCGCTCAACCTAAGCTCTGATACCAAATGTAATGGCATGTTTTTCCGTACCATTTGAATCGACAATAAACCATATATGTCCAAGTCAAATTGCACGAACAAGCGGATCATTAAGGGTAGAAAGAAAATAAAGACAAACAGAATCTCACACGAATGGAATAACATATATTATTCCAATAATAATTTTTAAAGTGGAAAATTTTAAAATACATTATCAGAGTCTAACCTAGATTCAGCCTGGACAGTTATAAACCTCTGTCCCTACAAATGCTAAAAACAACAAAACAAATGCAATAGATGCAGCGCATAATAGAATACGTCCTTACGATGATGAAGATCTCCTGCTCTCCTCCGAAAACTCCAATTGTCTTTAACTAAACCTAAAACTACTCGGATCTAACTCGAGTATTAAAAATACCGGGATCAGGCTTGATAAACCAGCTTGAGATACTCGAAATTTTAAATGTATAGATCATGACGATATTATCAAAACCTTTGAAAAGAAGGGTGTCTCATAAGACTATACCCACACATAAATACGGATGGGTTTTTACCTTATGATAACCAAAAAAAATTTATTACCAAAATAATTTGATATTATCTTTAATGAAATTCTTTTAGAAAACATATTTCAAATAAACTTATTCAAATAAGGTATCAATACTTGGACTAAGTATAAGGGAATATATCCGGACTGGGTCAATGGAATATACCAGACGGAATATATGATACCGAAAGGGGTAGCTGAAATGTTTGCAAGTCATTACAGCTATTTAGGGACTACAATCAAAACCATAAAGCTCGTATTGGAATTGGATTTTCCAACATGATAGGGAACCTCGATAACCACACATAGCAACCGGAACCCGGCGGTTTTTCGTGCAAGGACTCACACACCACTATTCCTCATATTGCCACACTTCTTGATATCGGTGGCTTCTCATGCAAGGACTCACATGCCACTATACCATACAATAAGGGTCCCGTCTGGACACCTTGGTGATCCAAATCATATGCCGCCAGTCACCTTGAGGGATCATACGCTACCCACGTCATACTAAGCCTGAAATATGTAACATAGTTCCTGTTTCATTTCTGAGATGTGAGGCTAATGAGGCCATGCTCATACTTAGACAAAGCCATGCATTTCATACAAAACCATGCTTTAATAATAACAGGTTCCACTTAATAATAACCAACGTATAACTCCTGAGCTCGTACGTCTTAGAAAATGGGTGTTAAGCTAAGAGAAGTTGCCTTCTCCACCACCAAGCAGATAATACGTTGATAGAAATCAATTTAAATGATCAAAAATGCACTATCAAACACTCATCCATACAAATTCGTTATGGGACTGAATGAAACCGAAGGCACTCCTCCTACTACCATTAGTGGAATATAGCTCGGAATCCTTCGAGATAAGAATTTTTCGGACTATTATATCCATAGTTTTCCAACGAAGAGAGAAAATCAAGATTTCATTAAGTAAATTATGAAATATGTCCAAAACAATTTTCTAAAAACATCGTGGTTTTGCAGTTTAGAATCCAAGGAGGAATTTCTTTATAAATGATATTTTTAAATGATTAAAAATATGAAATAAATTTTATAAATCTATTAAAATGGTTTGAAAGAGATTTTAATTGGAATATAAGAATTTTCAAACATTAAAATGTTGTTTTAATCAAATAAGTTGTTTTAAGCACTTTTCACAGCACCTTTCTGCTGTAGTTTCTATGACTTTTGAAATAAGATTTAAACTTAACGATTCTTTCTAGAATCATTTATAAATGATTTTAAATGAATAATTAAGTGTTTTAAAGATAAATTGGAAGTTTTATAATTATTTTAGAAAGAGTTTAAATAAATGGTTATTATAACACTTAAACAATATAATAGAAATCATTTCCTTGATTGTAATAACAAACTGAGTATGCAGAAATGACTAGTACATTTGTCCCGCTTATGAGATCTAAACGGTAAAACAAGTTGTGTAACTAAGGTTTGGAATGGAGCAACCAATGCCTTGAACTTACCTGGCCTCTGTTTTATCTTTTAGACGAGGGGTGGAACAAATCTAAAGGAAAGCCCAAATGCTCTAAAAAGGCTTTCCCAAAGTAAAAAATGAGGAGTTTTCCAAGAGTTAAACAAGGATTTTAATAAAATTGTTTTGGGTTTGTTGTAACGATGTTTTACATAACATCATTTTTAACCCATTTAAATGAGAATTTGGAAATAGAAAATCTTTATTAAAGGTTTAAATGTGATATTAAATATGATGACTTGGTATTTTCCCAAGATTAAAGAGGAGTTTTAAATGAAAGATTTAAAGAAATAATGTTGACATGTTTTCCTAAGTAGAAGAGAAAATAATTTGGAATTATCCCAAGATTTAAGAAAGGTTTAAATAAACCAAATGATTTGATAAATAAGACTTAATGATTCCATATACTTTTGAAAAGAAAATGGAATAAATTGAAAAGAATATATCTAAGAAAGATATTTGATTTAAATAAAAGATGAAGTAATTGATTGATGATTGATATCCACATATGAACTTAACATCTTTTTATCGATAATTGGTTTCGAAGGAACCGGGGTAGGATTTGGGTAACTCCTATCCGAAAACCACTTCGAACTAATGTATAAGTTCGAAAGTGAAGACGTGTTGAAGATGATGATTATTGAAGACCAAAGATCTTCATAGCGGAAGGACTGCTTGTTGACATTCTCTGGGTAGCTTCCAATATAGAGACATTTATTATAGCAGTGGTCCTATCGTATTTTGAAATCTTCAGATTGCAAGAGCTACTCACTACTAATGGTAGTAGGAGGAGTGCCTTCGGTTTCATTCAGTCCCAGAACGAATTTGTATGGATGAGTGTTTGACAGTGCATTTCTGATCATATAAATTGATTTCTATCAACGTATTACCTGCTTGGTGGCGGAGAAGGCAACTTCTCTTGGCTTAACACCCTTTTCTGAGACGTACGAGCTCAGGAGTTATATGTTGGTAGAAATCAGCTGTGTGATTATGGAATGGCAATGTGGCATTCTAAGTGGAACCTGTTATTATTAAAGCATGGTTTTGTATGAAAAGTGTGGTTTTGTCTAAGTATGAGCGTGGCTTTCAAAAGTTATAAAAACTGCAGCAGAAAAGGGCTGCGAAAAGTGCTTTAAACAGCTTATTTGATTAAAACAACTTTTTAATGTTTGAAAATTCTTATTTTTCAATTCAAATCCCTTTCAAACCATTTTAATAGATTTATAAATTTATTTCATATTTTTAATCATTTAAAAATATCATTTATAAAGAAATTCGTTCTTGGATTCTGAACTGCAAAACTTGATGTTTTTAGAAAATTATTTTGGACATATTTCATAATCTACTTAATGAAATCTTAATTTTCTTTCTTCGTTGGAAAACTATGGATATAATAGTTCGGAAAATTCTTATCTCGAAGGATTCCGAGCTATATTCCACTTTGTATACTTATTTAACTTTTTCGGTGTGAAATCGCGAACTACCATTACGCGATGCGCCTAGTTTTGACTTGTTTTTCAATTTCCAAACTTCATTGAAACACTTTTAAATGTTTATAAAACATTTCTAAATCATTTCAAAATCATTTTAAACAATATTTCCATATTTCAAACTCATATTTCATTTCATATTATAATATTATATTATTATAATATCATTTTCGACCTTTTTAAAATCATTTAAAGACTAAATCACTCCATACACATATTATTATGGATTTAATTTCCACCAAATTTAATTTGGTTAATTATTAACCATTTCTCTTATTATTTATCAAACCAAGTTATAAACCATTTCACAACCATATAATGAACAATAATATCAACCAAGTTATCAACCAATATCAACTAATATTCAACATATTAATTTCTAATTTAACATGTGTATTATCAACTTAATTTTATTAAAATAAAACTAAGATTTGAGTACTCACCTATGGCTCCACTCCACCAAACTTTTCATATACTTCTCTTTTGATTTCGGCAGCACTTCCTTCTCTTTTTCTTGCTTCGACGCTTCCCGAACTTCCTCTTTTTTCCACTTAGGTTCGGCCTTGACTTGGGAGGTTGGAGGAGATCGGCCTTGGCTTGGGGAAGTGGTGGCCATGAGTTTAGGAGGTGGAGAGGAGGAGTTTGCACTTGGTTTTGAGGTGGAACACTATATTTTACTTTAGGCATGGAAGCCATCAAAGTGGAGATAAGAAGCTTGAAAATGGAGAAGAAGCAGTGTGGAAAAAGTGAAGAAAGTGGGTTGCTATTTATAGAAAAAGTTTGGAATAAAATATTATTATGTAAAAAGACCAAAATACCCTTACTTCAACTTAAAGTAATCTCATTTTTTTCAACACTTACCATCACCATTTTACATCACTCTTTATGTCTTAATCACTTAAGAATTAAGTAAAATAAAGCAAGATTTTATTTAGATTTTATTTTGACACTTTTGTCATTTTGTGCTTACTTTTTACTAATGATATTCTAGAATTTTCTAACCACGATTAGTAAAAGTAAACTTGTTTAGTAACTTTATTATTACTTACCATATTTAAATACGTGTTTATGTATATGAAAATAAAGATGCAACAACGTTGCGACAATTGTAAATCGATAAAACGTTGATTTTCGATAAAATGTTTTACGGTCACATTTTGACGTTTTAGTTAAACTATTTATTTATGTAAATCAAACTTGAAAATAAGTTTGTTATAATATTTAATTAATTAAAACAAGTGTATTTGACTTATAAAATAATACCAAAATTAACTTGCAAATATACGACATTGATTTTGTCAATGCGCGACAAAATTTGTCAATCACTATAACATAAGTATATATACAGTTATCAAACTTTTACCAACCAATTATTATCATTATATAATTATTTTAAAAGCAATTATATATCCTTTAAAATAATTATTGGGCTATATATTCAATCTTATCGAAAACCAGCTTTTGTCAATTTTGTCGATGTTACGGTAAAAGCCCAAAATCTTTGTTCAATTCTAAAAATAAGTTCACAATTCTTATTTATTATATAAAACATGATTATTTAAGTTTGAAAATTATACATTTGAATATTTAAATACATTAAATATTTTATTTTCAAAGTGGTAAAATCATAGGTCGTTACACTTATTTCGGCTGGCTTGGTTTGGATTTCATTTTTTTTTGTTTTAGCTCAGTTTAACCATTTTCGTCATTACACCAACTGAACCAATAAAATGCTCATCCATAGCCTCATCTAGAGCCTAGGCAAGGCCTAGAAGGATTTTTATCCGAAGATACTTTTATATACACATGTTTGATGCACATTTCAAAGTACTCACAATCTATTAGAAGATATTAACATTCTTTCAACCTCGTTCATAAGGAATTTCCAGTTCATTAACTTTTACTTTTACTATTAGTAAACATGAAGAATTATGAGTATTGTAAGTTGCATCCGAATACTCTTTAAAAGGTTTTAAACTCTTCTAAGATTATTTTCTTTCACAAGCATGTCATTTACATGATTTATTTTGCATTTTATCTGATGATCGTCTGTCATTTGCACTAATCATTTTGTCTTGCATGCGCGAATCATATCCCACTAGACCTTGTAAATTTATTAATAGTTTTTTGTAAAATTAAATTTTTTAATTTATATTTAATATGTTATGGTATTTATATCCACGATATGATCATCACAACAATATGTATGCATATAACATACACTACGGGTTCACGGGAAAATTGCGCACTTTTTTATACGGTCGACAAGATGCCTAATTTTGACATATATAGGCGTAGTTGAAGTATGTAAATTATTTTTTAATTTGGCCATTTAAAAACATTTTGTAAAAACATTTATATTTATAATATATATATGTATGTATATATATGATCAATTTTTGTTTTCAGCTTTGTGTGTGTGTATATACAAACACACATACATACATATATCTAGCATACTAATTTTCAATATATATATATGTGTGTGTGTGTGTGTATAATTTGAAAATCAAATTTAAATATTTTGAATTATTCAAATTATTATTTATAAAAAAACATGATGCAACTGCTATCATGCACACATACACACACATATACATAAAATTTCTTTTAGTTAAATAATTTTTGTTGATTTGAATAATTCAAAATATTTTAATTTAGAACCTTTTGACATTGCAAAAAAAAATTAAATATTAGTTTTTTACCTCTAAATCGAAAAGAATAAAACAAAATTAACATATCCATGTGTATACATACACATACACAAAAATTTGTTCGAAAAAAGCAAGATTAAAAATAATATATTTTATAAAATTTAAACCAAAAATCAAAAATTACAGAATATGGATTTTGTTTAAATACATTCAGCATTAAAAATTAATAATTTTTTATTTACGGTAGAAAATAGGTTTTTGTATGTATATATATGCATGCATGCATGTATGTATGCATGTATATGTATATATGTACGTATGTATCTATGCATTCTTCTTTAAAATTTAATAATTTTTTATTTATTGTAGAAAATAAGTTTTTGTATATGTATATATGCATGCATACACGTATGTATGTATGTATATGTATGTGTAACACCCTACCTATACCCATATTACTCAAGAGTATTGCTGAAAAATGCTGTCGTGTAACACAGAGAATGAGGCGATGTGGGTGAAGCACATGTGAATATTCCCTTGGACTAACACTGAATATGTCTCTTAATATAAAATCACACACTTCGACGTAACTAGTCTCAGTACAAAGCAATAAACATGTGTGGTGCCCGATAATAGAATAATACATAATATACAATAAATCACAGATAACACAGTGTCATCAACGTAGCGATGAAAATATAATACATCACAGAAGTTTGAGTGGGAAGTCAAACTCTCACTAAACCTTAATTATGTACATGATAAATCCAATACATCTAATCTAATATCACATATACGTACACGAGTCCATTTGATAGTATACAATAGTGCTAATAATCTAATCTCCAATTAAGCCCAATAAGCAAATTTGGCATCATCGTCCCTGAACCTGAAATGTCTCGGACTAACCTGAGTATAAAAAATAAACAGGTCAAACTATGTCTATATTCAATGTAGAGAATATAAACGATATCTTAAGGAATAACATGTACATAGCATAATAAGGAAATCCAACCAAAGGAATAATAAAACATCCACAACACATCCAACTACTTCCATAACCCATCAAACATCAAAACATCCATAAGATAACAAACAATCACATACAACACACATCAAACATCCATCGCATACCTCACACACAACACACATCACACACAACACACATCACACAACACACACAACACACCTCTAACATCACTTTATTTATATTTATTTAGTAGTATTAGACTTATTCATTTTATGCTTCATTTTTAATTTATTGCTTTTATGTGTTGTTGTTATTGCTATTGCCAGAAGCCGAGTCTACACCTGATCCTCATGGCTTCACAGACATAAAAGGAGATCCTACTCGTAAATATTTTGTGAGCGTCCTCACCAATATTTAGCTGCATAATAAACGCACATTGCTTCCTCTTCTCCTTGCTCACATTTTCAACTACCTCATTCATTCTATATTTCTCTAATTGGCCTGTACAACAAATTGGGACCATGCGACGAGGGTGCCATGTGATGACCGCCCTATACCACCGGCACCAATAGTATATAAATAGAGCGTTATCCATGCCCGGTTGATATAGGACGATCATCAAGGTTGAAATAAACCAATATAGCATATAACCTGTCATATCTCACAGCGCATCGATAAATATAAGCTCACAAATATAACAGAGGAGACAGTAATAACTATACGAATAAAACATCACTAAAGCAATAGATCCACAAAGTTGTACATCAAATGCAGTAGAGTTTATACAACAGAAGTAAACTCGAATAAAATATCTCAACAAATAGTAATGAGAAAACATTATTACAAACTCCACAACGTTACTCAGCGGAATAAGCGTAGACTGCATATATGTAAATAATGCAAGATAGCTCCATCCAGCTCGTCCTTCGAACAACTATTGTGTCACTCTAGTCTACTCATTTAAGAGTACCCAAGATAATAAGAGGTAAAACATAAAACCTTAGGTTAGACAACAGTCTGGTGTGAGTGGTAAATGAGTATCAAAATACTAAACATGTAAATATGGTAAGGAAGAAGAGTACACGAACCATACCTGACCTGTCCCTGTAACAAAAAAGTTAGCATACAACACTATAATATGCTACTCTACAATATCATAAAGATATACCACAAACCAAATAAAGGATATCAGTCTTCCAGATATTCCTATCTCCAATACCTACTTCCTCTGATACCTATGAGTGATAGCCTACTAAAGAGAGCAACCATAACATCTGAAATGACCCTCCTATTTCCACCCTAATTTCATAAGGATTTTTTTTTTAGAGATGATATATAGATATATCATTCATTACAAATATATTTTCCAAGGTCATTTTCTTTCTCCAATAAACAAAATATATCCAGGATCAAAATAACTTACCAATATAAATATATCAGTGTATATCTAATAACATACACATACATATGAAGATATATGTGTTCCTCTTGTTTAAATTCAGAGTATATACTTTATTTTTTTTTTGTACAAGAACATTCTGTTTGATTTAGATTTTTAGCAATTCAGATTAATTATTGTATCCTGATTTTTGACCATAGAATCCACTGGAAACATGTACTTTAGTCTGTTATTCTAATTAAGAAATGATCAAGTAATAATCAGTGGAAAGTAAGCTTTTAATATGGATGATTGTGTTAGAGTCTGGATAATATCAAACTCAGGCTAAAAGAAAGTGGATCATAAGTGAACACAAGCAACATCTAGGCGTAATGGAAATGCGCCTAACTTATACATGAGAGGTCACGAGTTCGAGTGCTATGCTGGTCGGTTCAAACACAATTTTTGTTTTTCTTTTTATTTTTCTCCTGTATGGTTTGAAATCTGATATCTACCTATATCTGCACATATATATTTAATTTTTGCCTATAATCTAACATACAAAACAATATTTCTTACTTTATTATTTTTGAAACCCATTCCTACAACTGTTCTAGGAATTTAGGTTTATATTTTTGCCCAAATATCAACATGTACACAGATATACATGTACATGTCAATAACTTACTCATTTTCCAGAAAACTAGGTTCAAATGGTTCCATGCTTCATTGATTTGAAGTGAACAATTTGCCTGACCTATGGTCTAACCATGTGGTTAATCTGACCATTCTTCTATTTGCATTTTACAAACCAGAATCTACCTAAACTTCAGAGTATATGGAGTGTTGCCAGGTTTTGTTTGTTCAAACCAGTTTACATTGCTTATCTGTCTTAATCTTTTAAAGATGATTGTGGTGAAGCAATTGCTAGATGTACTAAGCTTTTGAAATGCATTTTTATTTTCAAAATACAATCTATCATGATCAACCAATACCTCATTTATTTGAAGCTGGTTAACTCATGTATCCTGTATCTGCTACACACTAGTTCAAAGCAATGGAGATACCATTCATTGCATTCTGTCTGAAGCTTTTAAAAACATTTTACTTTTCTCAATACGATTCAGAAATGAATTCAAACTTATTTACAAAGCATTTCAGTAAAAAGGAAACTAAAATCCTTATAAGTTTACTTCTAGCTAAATCCAGATTTTATTCTAAAACTCAGTGCTCTGTTATGTCTCAAGATTAACTAATACATAATATAAATTATGCAAAACAGTAGCTCACCTACATATGCATATTTCTTTTCCAAACATCCATATCAATACTTAAGATCATTTCCTTGTTTCCCACTCAGATATTTCTTTTAGATTTTAAACCTTAGTGCATAACAATATATTTAACATGATACAACTAGTCCATCTAACCATAATAGAATTCATTACATGACTGGAAATCTTAGAAACATAAAATTTTTCCTGAATACATGCAGATATAATCAATTTAATCTCTTATTGAAACTAGCTAGCATGTTCATTCACTCCTCCATAATAGCCATAACTTCATTTTTACTTAGTGCCTGGGTTACCTGAAAGAGCATGATTGGCTGCCTCATTTTAAAATGAGACACCCCATATGCCATGAGCAAACAAGGGTCAGATCTATGATCTGGTATGAGTAACATCAATACATTCATGATATTAAGCAATAGAGAATATAAGAGCACCAATTAGTTATTTAAGCAAATTCCTACAATCAATTACGTTAACTTAGTATAATTAAGTTGATTCAGGTATGATATATTCATTTATCATTCTTACACTTGCATACATAATCATGCAAACATAATTATCTATTTGCAACAATTGCATTCACTGGAACCATCTTGGTTCCATACCATTCAACCTAAGAAATATCCATATTCCTATTTCTTCATTTACAGGTTGTATAATTCAATTTAAATCCCTGCCTCATCTGCTATTAAGGAATCACAGGGGCACATTGCAATGAACTAATTCACATCATTGCACAAAGATCTCAGGGCTTAAACAAACCATGTGCCAACTTGCATACTTCAAATATGACAAGCATTCCAGCAGCCTTCTTGGCCTTCCCTTCCCTAGTTTATTTACTAGTGTATTGTCTTAAATCCTATCATCAAATATGCTAAGTGAACATGTCACTGCAAACATGGAAACATCCATAATCTTTCCTAGCATAATTCTCCTCAGAAATAAGCAGACAGTTATTTCCTAAATAGGGTCAATATGTCTTGATCTCATTAAGATATAAGAATATTTTCAACTGTAAAAGAGACATGGCATGTTCTTATTATATTGATCTGCAAGCCTTTATGATTGATTCAGATTCAGGATCTGGTTCAATCATAATTTTAGCTTGTGAGTTTCTTTTTTTTTTTTGATTTGATTAAGGGCTCAGCACTTAGAAAATTTCTATTGCACCCTTAACATTTTTTCTTCTCAAGCCTCAGCACTTATACCAAGTATAATGCAGCTCCCAACATTTTTTTTTGTAAAGTTTCCATGCCATAGATCTATAACAGTTGAGAGTATTCTCTATATAATTTTAAGATCCTAGACTTTAACATTTATGAGTATAAATAAAACAGTATGATACACATCCAAAGACAAATGTCTCAACCAATCAAAGATCATCAAAATCACCCATATTAAATCATATCAGATTTAAAATAAGACATCCAAAAAGCATTGATGAAATCATATACATCAAAACCAGAAATATATAAATGGCAATATAAAAAGTGGCTGCCTCATCTCAGGTCTTAATGCCATGAACTCAGTGAGGTTACTCACCTAAATATTTCTTCTTATTAATCCAGAAAATCCTTGTATGAGTGTTTTCTCCTTCCTTCCAATATTTTTCTTCTTTTCTTATTTTTGTGCAGCTCGGGGTAAAGATAATTCTACTGGCTAAAACTGCCTATTTATATGCATTTTTCCACTAGGGTTTTGTTAAAACAAAATTCCATTTCTGACCTAACCATCTTCATGCATTTTTCATTCATTTTCCTCCTTAATACCCCGGCCATATTAACCAATTTAAAGGCTGCATTTTCTTTCTTTTACTTTTCAGAAAATGGCCACTCACCTAGTCATGTTAAAAGTGTGACTATCCTATTTTATATTTTAATTATTCCTGAGAATCCCCTTTGCTATTTTTGCCTACACAAGCATATTGACTTGTATCACATTTCATGTCATTTTAATGTTATAGTTTCACTGGCTTATGTATATATACTTTTCAGTACTTAAAAATGTATATTTGTATACACATCTTATCTAGGCTTATTTAATTCCTCTTTAATTTCAGAAACATATACTCCTATATGTATACAGGTTTACAAATCCTTATAACATATATATGTATAATTTTCTTTTCTGGGTTTTAAATAAAATCTGTTTACTGATTTAAAGTAAAACTTACTTTTCTTATTTTCTAAGATGATCCATATAATTCTAGAAATCAAATATCCATGTTGCAAAATCATGTTTGTATTGCTTTTTAATTCTTGTTTTAAATCCAAGAAATCTGGAGTTCTTCCTTGTGCCATTTCAGTGTGCACGTGCACACATATACTTGCACACTATTTATTCCAGAAATTTCACCATATTTAAATCTAAATATTTCAAAAATTTAAATCATTTTACAAATATGATTTTTCACAAAATTTTGGGGTATTACATTAACATCCATCAAACAATCCTAAATATCACTCTACGTGCTCTGAATATATGATATCTCGTATGACCCTCAAGCTAGGGACTAATGGAAATCCCGGTTCTCTGTTGTACTCTTGTATCTCATAGCCCTAAGCTAGATACGTGTCTCACAATCCAAAGCTGGACACCAGACCCAAAGCTACAGGTCTAAGGTACACAGGTCCCTTCATTGACCCATGTGTGTCCCCACTTACAATACCCTTGCTTCGAGTACATCTGAAAACTCTCCGAGTCATCAACGATTCCTTAGCACATACACCCGAGCCTATCTTTGCTCCATTTGGATATCGAGCCCTTCTTGCTCAATCCAATTTCCATTATTCATGAGGAACACTTTTACATTCCACGATCATATGGCCCATCCCATTTACGAGTCGCCATCTTCGGAACCTACTCCCAACACAAGCCAACATCCGAAAACCATAGATTTTCATCATGCTGTTATATCATCATCCAACCTGAAATGAACGAGCCAACACATCCAACATGATCTACAGGACCTCTACTTCACCTCCCCGAAGTTTCATCCTATTTGGACCTAACCGTAGAAGTCGGTACCGACCTCTCATGTCAGCCCCGAGCTCTATACTTAGCCAACCTATGGCTAAGTTTTCTTTCACTCCTTTCTTGCTTCTAGTACTGCATGCCCAGATGCTTTGACCCCGACTTCTCTACAAAAATTAAGTCATCATAGAACAAGTCCTCTCTTCAAAGCACCTTACTGTATATTCTAAAAACAAGTCGTCATAGCCTCCAACACTTAGCCAATCACTGATCCATCACCTTAGGCAACCTCTACTAGCAACATCCTTGTTCTCCCCAAAATCGCCACCTCCATGTACTAAATAGCACATGTCGATGCCAACCTTTCATCTCAGTGCCGACTTGTGTAGTTAATGAACTGGAACTTATGCTTTGAACCACAAGCTCTTCCAATACTCGAGAGCCTCCTCTCCAAGTTTCATCCAATTTCCCCCAACTTTGCCTCTAATGTGCTCAATTCTCCGACCTAATTTTCTATGCAATCATAACACTAGCAAACAACATCAAATCATATCATCCAACATAAAATAACAAGCAATTTCATCCAATTAAACATGCAATCATCAAAATAAGACAAACAAGTCAATTTCTAACATAGATCTACATATAGCATGAATATATGAGCATAACCAAGGATGATTTCTAATCAATCTAGGTCATATACATAGTTTAACATGTTATTAAATTTATAAAAGGTTTTATGGCCAAAAATCGATTTAAAACATGTTAAATTCTATGATTTACCATATAAACATGCATAGTATAGTGAAAAGGCATAAACCGCTCACAAATTACTAAATTCAACCAATATGAATATAGATCCAATCCAAACAGCAATGGAATGCACTTCAAATCAAGAAAATCGATGATCTCTATATTCTAGTTGATGATCTAATCTCTAATCCGCAATTTAGTTTAATTTAGAGAGCTATTTGGGTGATTTTGGATGAAATTAGGATGGATCTAGAGATAATTAGGGTTTAGACCTGATTTAGAATGAGAGGGAAAAGTATAAACTTGAGTCTTCAACCCTCTATTTATAGTATTCTTCAATTAGATTAATGAGTTTACTAATGGGCTTAATAAATTACACACTAATCCTAACCAACAACTTTAAAACATAAAACATGCATAACTTTCTAACTGTAAGTAGGTTTTTCTATTATGACCACTCTACGGAATGGGAAACCATCATCCTAAGGCAAGAAACTGGTTTGAGGCCCTAATTGAACTTTTACCAAAAGTTAAAGCCCAAACAAAATTTTCAAGGTTAAAATGGTCACATAGAAATTCGTGAAAAATCATAGGTGTGTAAAGTATCCCTAAGAGCCATATCCCAATATTAAAGAATCATACGACCTCATAGGAATAAAATAAAAATATTTTACAATCTTTCGATACATAAAATATGGATCGTTACAGGTCATGTCACCGCAACCATCGGGGAATTACCCCATGATCAATCAAGCTAGGATCGGGCTAGCTAAAACTTCTATCTATCACATATATGTAAGGGACTTCGTACTCCTCGTACCACTCAAAAGCAGAGGTAATCATATTCCCACTTTATAATAAAATAAGAATTAATATAATATACCTCACATGTCAAGTCAAAAATCCATATAATATCGATTAATATTTGTGTATAATTATAGAATAATTCACCAATATGCGAGTATTAAATACTCGATCTTTAATGAATTACCCGACATTATACTAATGTTAAGTAAGTAAATATACTTCACTCGGACGTCCCATACCCCCTGATGAAATACAATTATCTACACAACAGCCTCAATTAATCAATATTAAATAAATTTCCACTTCACTTATGTATTCACTCTCGCTTAAATCATCCTTCAATTCATTATTCTTTAATTTTATTACTTTACAATTTAACACAATGGGTAATTTTACTTCATCTCACTCGTATCAAATAAATCAACAATCATCTGCACACATCAATGTATTATTTATTTAGTATTTAACAAGATGAATATTTTTATTCAAATCTATTTCACTTTATTTTGTTTTCTTATTTTTATAAAAATACTTCAATTTTAATTTAACAACAAACATCTCATTTATTTATCTCTTTCTCTTTTAAAATAATAATTATTGATTCTCTTATCTAATTTCAGAAATTCGTATTTCAAAATAATTTATTTGGTTTCAATGAAACCTTCATTCAAACTCATCACTATATTTTAAAACCTCAAAAATACTTTCACTTCAAATTTCCACTTTAAATATATATATATATGGAAATACTACAAAAAAATTTATATTTTCAAATACCTTTAAAATCTCAAATCTGAAATTATTCTCGATTCAAAAAATATTTACAAACCCAATTATACAACTTCAAAATCATTCTTTAAAATCCTTATTTATTTACGAATACTTCTTTTAAAGCTATTAATCCATCAAAAATAATATATTACTTTCAAAAATTCACTTCTCATTATACACATGTGAAATCCCCATAAATGTAAGTCTTCATTCAATAAATAAAAATTGTACACACTTTGCAATTAGTTCAAGCTATCAGTTTATAAACTTTCCATCTTTTAATTCAAATTATTCATCATTTTATAAATAAATATTTAAAACTTCATTTTTATATATATCCTCTAATATTTTTATAATCATTCATAAATGAAATATAAATCTTCAAAATTCCTTTATGTATCAAAGTCCCAAAATTCATCGTTTTTGCAAAATAATTTTCATTTACAAAAACATCAAAATTATTCCACTTAAATATTTTTCCATAATTTACTCCTCTTTCAATTTTCCTTTAATTTAATAATCTCAATATTTAATAAAACATCAGTCCAAAATTCTTTATTTACTTTCAAAATAATTTATTTGATTAAATTTTTACATCTTTCAATTTATTTACCTTTTTTCAAACAATTTTCAATACCGTTTGATTATTTTCAAGCATGTAATTACTACTCAAACATCGCAAATCGACCATCTAACAATATTCATCGAAACAACAATTAAATCATAGTTCATAACGCAATTGCATCCAATTCAAACAACGTCAACCATCGATCATCAACAATCAACTAAATTCATCTAATAAATCAACCATCCATCCAACCGAACAAATATTTTGTGTAATATGCATCAATTAATAGTAAATAAGCATAGATGTGAGTAAGATAACTCAACGAAACGAATGTTTGTGTTCTAAATCAGTGACTTCTTGGCCTTCATCTCAGACCATCCACTATGCCCCTCAGCTCTGCCTCAACGTTGCGACACCACCACCTAGTCGTTGTATTCCTCCACCTCGCTGCTAACCCAGATCCATGCTTCAGCTCCTTGCATACAATATGGCAGTTCCCCTTCATCATCTCCTCCTAGTTGCACACAGCCCCCAAATCGATCCGCCGCCTCCTGAACCCACAACCCAAATCGCACTAGCTACTATCGTCAACCTCATAACTCCGAAATCGCTCCGCCTTCTCATGCAACATCACCGAGGTTGTGACATCCCTTCGCTGTTGCATGCAAATTGCATCATGGCCAACACGCGCGGCTCCCTTCTTCCATCGGCAAAGTTCGCCGATGATGCCAGGCACCATCACGAATTCGATTTCTTTTTTTATATATGAGCGAATTCTGATTTTTAGGAAAGGGTTAGGGTTATTTTGATAAAAGGTTTTGGGTTTCGAGTATAGTGAAGAAGTAAGAAGAGTTTTTCATAAGCTTGGAGAAAAGGAAAATGGGTTTGGCCTCGGTTGAAATAGTTTTGGGCTTGCTTTGTTAATTTATATTTTGCCTATTTATTTTAATCCTCTCTTCATTTAGATTCTAATTAAATTTCCATTCTAATTAATTCAATTACACTTGTAACATCCCAGAATTTTATCATTTTGATTTTGAGTATTTAATTAATTTTAAATATTTAAATAATTTGTTTCTAAAGTTTAATAACTTATATTCAAATATAGGAATTTTATTTAAATATTTGAATTAGGAATTTAATATTAATTAGATGGATTTAATAGCCTTATTTAACTCGTTTTAATTAATAAATAATAATGGTGAGCTCATTTTATAAATTTATTTATAATAATAAATGGTTTGAATAAATAATAAGAAAATCACCTGTTAATAAAATGACTTAGTTTTTATTGAAGTAATTTACACCAAACGATGATATTTTTGAAATTTCACAGAATAAAATAATCTATATATTTTATTGTTGATTTGTGATTGTGTCGTATTTTGGTGCATGATTGTATTTTTATTTCTATCATTCATGGTTCGTACGCAAACAGAATATTATGTAGCAGGATATCGTAAAACCCTCCTTTTAAACTTTTCAAATCAAATCAAAATTCAAATTATTCAACTAACCTTAATGATGATGTGACATTGACTTGTAAATTTCGGTTTACTTGTGATTGAAGCTGTGCAATTAAAGCCCCGCAAAATCCCTATTATCGCGCGTAGCGCTCTTCGGACATTACGCTATTTCCATTTAGCCTTTTTAAATAGTAGATCCGATTTAAGCCCCACTATTTTCCACTCCACTCGCTAAATCAAGGCTTTTTAGCACCCGGTTTAGCAAAATCAATATACAAAGGTTGATTTGACTAATTTTCTTTTAAACCAAATCAATAAAGTTACGGTGAAGATCTGATTTTCAGACATAAGTTTTCAATATAAATTAGAAAATCTATTGTAGTCACCAATTCGAGTCTACATAAATCATGATATTCTTCTATTTTGTCATATAAGATTAAACAATATTTCTTTTTCCTACACAAATGATGTGAGAACGTGAATAAATTAACTTTAAATATTTCTCTTTACATCTAATGAAGCTTTTTGCACCTCCGCTATTTTTCGCTATATTCCCGCTTTATCCCCACTATAACTTTTTGTACCTTCATCGCTATAGAAACGCTAAGCACTTTAACTATACAGGATTGAAGTAAGAAAATTGTCTTTGTTTATAAATTTACAACTTGGACATGTTCCTTTCCCCCCTTACTTTTTAACATTCCCAATCCTCTTTCTTTTCTCCTTTTATTTTCTAGTAACAAAGAAATGGCCTCAATATTTAAAATTAAAAAATAAAATCTACACTCCACTAACAATCACCAAATTTGATTTATTGAGTTTGGGTTGGCTTGATCTTCAAACCTATATATTTTTGGTGAGGCTCGGTCAAGTTTGGTGAAGCGAAGAGTGGATTCGTGGTTCTCGGGTGGAGGAGCACTTATGGGAGTGATTTGAAGTGGTGCGGCTTCTTATGGTGGAACGCAACATTATTTGGTCACGTGAGGGAGGAGTTATGGTTTGGAATTGTCGATGACATAGGCAGAAATAGGCAACGGGTTAGCTGCATTAGTTTTCTCGCATTGAAGAGCATCGATGGAAGGATTTTGGTGAGTTATGGCTTTACTTGGTGATTTGCAACATTTCGTTTATCGTGTGGTGGAGAAGAAGATGCATTTTGCTAGTGTGGTTCCAACATGACTTTTGGTGGTGGAACGCGAAGCTCTCGCGTAGTGTGATTTGTAGGAGGAATCGATGGTTGATTTCGTTGAAAAAACAAAGGAGAAATAGTGGGTTAAAGGAATCGAAATGTTGGGTTTCTCTGTCCATATCAGCGTGCACATTTTGTTCGGGGAAGGAGATTAGGAAGTGGATTAATAGGGTAATTAGATAATAATTGAGTTACTAAATTATTTCAACTAATCCCAATTCGTATTAAATCAACAACTTTTCCATACGATGTCGAATTTGGACACGATCTATTGCATTGGACTCGTATCAACGTTATTACGCATTGGAGTTGAATTTGTTAAATTTGGAGCTTGTGAAATTTTAAGCCAAATAAATCAAAATGCGAAACCGTCAACTAGAATTTTGATGAATTTACTCACGTTTAAATAAACTATATGATATCTGTATTGTTATAGATTATTGTTGAATGCTTGGATGGTAGTTTATAGTTTTAAGTAAGTATAAATTAATAATAAAAATTATAGTGATTTAATTTAATTATGTTTAATGTAGTTAAATTAGTTACACTTCGTCTTTGATATCTTATTAGTCGAATAAAACATCGTTCTGGTATAATTAAATTGAATAGATTATTTTGAACATCTATTGAGCGGAATAACTCATCGCTCGATGCTTGCAAAGTAAAAAGAATATTTTGGAAGTAAATTAATATGTGGATTAATTAATAAATGATATATTAGCTACTAATTGCTAATTTTTGATAATAATATGTTTGTTATTGTTATATGATCCCGCTTGATAGTGGATGGCATAAATAACCATTTTGTTGCAAGGTACAAAAAGAAGAAGTCAGAGTGTTTCGTAGCGAATAGGTCGCTACGGGACACTTCGAAGTGCATACATATATATGATAAATACATGGGACTTTTGTACAGAGACCCTAAGGGGTTTCTCTCCGATATTAATTTATTTATATTCTTATATTGCTTATATTGATGTTTGGTTAAAATATTTGTGACATACTATTTGATTTGTGTAAGTGTTGTTATAGCGATTTTCACTACCATCACTTATGAAATATCATCTCCTTAAACCTGTAACAACCCATACCCTAATGGATCTAAATTTCGACAAAAATTGAAACCCAAGTCCATCAATGCACAGATTGTGGGATTTGGTACCTGCAAATAAGCATGAGCATTATTAGAGAATGATAGAAATCTAAACTCATAGTGGAAACAATAATAGGATAAGAATACCGACCATGACTACTACCTTGGAACTATGGGTATAACTTGGATAGTAGATTGTCACATTAGCATCGACCATGAGAGAAAGGAGACTCTCCAACAACAAAGCACATCCACCTTCAGTGACCTGTTCCTCTAATTCTATCATGTGCTTTGTAATAAGGAAGGGGTCAGAACAACGTTTTGGTGACTGGAAAAATATAAACTATCCATAACATAAACTTATACCGGTAGGTTTCCATTTAATTGTTATGTCCATTAAGGTTAGCAATTCTAATCTAACTTTGCATTGCACACACGATTACATACTTACCCCTTCCAAAGGTACGAAATACTACTAAAGCCAAATTAACCATCCAATACTTCCAATCCCATTAGCCACTTAGTACTTCTAAATATGAAGCGGGCTTCTATAATACTTTTAAAAGAGAAATAGGTAGAATCTGTCATTTACGACCTTAATTGAGGTAGACCTCGTCATTTAAGACCTATTCCCAAGGTGGTTTCTTAACAATGTTGTTAATAGTTAGTGGGTCCTGGCTATAAGACCTCTAACCATTAAAGGCTTCCGACATTTAATGTCCAATTATTATCGCATCTATCGCCAATAAAATCGTAGTCATGCAATAAACAGTACCCAAGCCACTTAATACCTTTTATTAGAAAATACACAAACTCTAGTCATTTAAGACCTTAACTAAGGCGGAATCTATCATTTAAGACTTATCCCCAAAGCATGCTCCTAAATGGTACTATTACTATTTCAGCTTTAGCAACGTAAGAGACTATACCCAAGCCACTTAATACTTCCTAGTGGAAAATAGGTAGACCCCATCATTTAAGACCTACTTACAGAAGCTTGCTCCTTAATGGTACTATCTAGCTGTCATTTCTTGAAAATCTCATTGGGCTACTTAATACTTCTTTTATAAGAAAGTGGAGGACTTTATAGTCACTTAAGACCCCAAAGATGAAGTGAACTCGTACCGCGAAATCCAGTCTCACTCTTTAATTATAAATATGGCATCTCATTAGGTTACTTCTTTCGGTGGGGATGCGGACCCTTCAGCCACTTAAGACCTGAACACTGAAGTAAACTCTCTTTAGAGACATTCTTATTTATTTATTTGGAATCTCACTAGGTTACTTAATACTTCCATTTAGGAGAGAGGCAGACCCTTCAGCCATTTAAGACCTCAAAGTAGAAGCGAACCCCTATGGAGATATCCCTCACTGCTCCTAATTCCAAATTTGGACCATTTAATACTTTCTAATTAAGAAAGCAAGCCCAATCTCTCACATCGTCATGGGTCATTGGATTAGTGTATCCTACATCAGTAGTAAGTACACCCGACTGTTGGTAGCCTCAAAGTGAAGGGCAATCTTCCGTCGAGTGACTCTACTGACCTTGCATCACTAACCCACTAAGTCCAATTAACCATCCTAAGTCTTTATTTATATTATCTTAGGTAGACATAGGACTTAGCTTACTAATTCCCTTTTTATTTAAGGCAATAAAATTTATCTTAAATATTTATCTACCCATAAATCTCCGCTTAATACTCATAAATGTCGGTTTGTCCATAAAATCCTAATGGACATTTCCTAAGACATTTATGCATGATTATTAATTTGAAATTAGTAGCCTTTTAAATCTATTCCATTTTTAGCTATCCCATTAATCCATTTACCCAATCAATTTATTGCAACTCCACATTTATTACCATTTATTGGAGTTACGACCTTTTAAATTCTCTTCTCATTAGTTAATTATCCTATACGTGAATATTACGCGCAAGCGTCGTTATTATCTTTTTATTTATTTATTATAAGCGCAGTAATTACGTACAAATATATACTTTTGTTAAATATGGTCTAGTTATATACCTTTACTAGAATATACTTTTCCATGTTAAATTGTTGGAATCATATCTTAAAAGATTATTCGCTATAATTTCCATAAATTAGTTTAAAACAAAATAAAATATAAAAGATTGCATTGTTTGAAATTACAACGAATAATCATTTCTTTTTATTACTAAAATAGACAGTGTGAACTACAATGAATTCATACTTTACACATCTCTTTCTCTTTTTATTTTATCTATTCCTTGTTAGATCAAGCGCTGTATCTTTCTAAAAGAGAAAAAAATCAAACTAATTTACAAATAATAAACGGATCCAAATTCCAACAATTCCAAATATAAAAAAGTTCATATTCTAACAAGATTAGCGTAATAATCCAAATTTATAACATTATTATACACCCTATTTTAGATCTGGAATAAATTTCATTTGAATCAATATTCTAAATTCATACTTTTGGGACTGATTTACAAATCAAGTTGTATACAATGTTAAATCAATTCATAAACACGAATATGTAGGCGGTATTTATTGTATTCAATTCGTTGCCTACAACTCATATATAATTATCCAATTAGGCATAAAAATCAAATAAATACCAATGGGATAATTTTCATATTATAACAATTTATAAAAATTCTCACTCACCTTTTAAAAGCGATCCAAATCTCCAAATTTGAAGTAGAACCTTTGATTCATCTCCAAATCTTTTTTAATCCAAGAGATATGTATAAAAAGGTGTATATATATACATTAGAATTACAGATCTGAGAAGAAATTTGGAATTGAGAGAGAAAATAGATACAAACATATAAATATATAAATTAACTCAAATACACATACAGTTGATTCTCTTCTCTTCTTATTTTTATTAGATTTCTACTCTTCTCTGATTTGTATGAATATAGATACAATTACCTTATCTTTTATAATTTACAAAGAAAGTGGAGAAGAAGAAATGGCGAAGCTTTGCTACTGCCTACATAAAAATATGAGAACAGAAGGAAGGGTTGGGCCTGAATTTATAGGTGCTAGAATCGACCAGAACCGTTCGATCCCAAGCGATTGCGGCCTAGGTTTATTGGAGCCGCCAGGTCGCCATCGGTCGACTACCCTTGGGTAACCGGTCGACCACTAGGGGTTGACCGTCCCAAATGATGGGTCGGCCTGTGGGCCCTGGTAATTAATATAAAAACGTTAATTATTTCTTATTTAATAATTTTCGTTTCGAATTCATTTTTCTTCCTTAACCTCTTCGTTTAGACTCCGATCGTAAAACTCCAAATATGAAAGTTGCTCAGAATTTTGCCACGGACGCAATGATGCAAGTTTGGTGGTCAAATTCCATTGTTTGCACAAATTCCAATTTCGAAGCCTGATTAATTAACTAACTAACTAATTAAATAACTAATGCCAAATTACGGGGTGTTACATTCTTCCACCCTTAAAAAGAATTTCGTCTCCAAAATTTCACCAATGACTAAGTCAAAATTTTGGCTCCTGATTATCCTAAACTGCCCAACCAATGAGTGTACAATAAATTTTTGCAACCAAACTTGCATAAGTGCATAGTGTATTACTGTATCACCACATAGAAAATATGTATGCAGAATGATTCTAAATCGAATCCTCGTATATGAATGCATTTCTTTGAATTTTTTTTGAAAACATGATGCAACCAACCTACATATATACTGGTAGTTCAACATGTATGCAGCTTTTTGAAAGATCTTTTCAACCAAACCCCCATATTCCTATGAATAGAAGTAATAAGCAACCAATTTTGCATCCACTTCCTATCATCCAATAATCTAATGCATCAAAAAATTTCTTCCTAAACTTTACTCCTACGCTGGAAAAAGGAATTTAGGTGGAGAATTTAACATTCTTACCACACGATAATCTTCCTATTCCCGTAGTACAATGGAAATTTCTTCACTGTCTCGGATCCACCCCAAATTTTCGATGCACAAAACGCATAAAGAGGCTTATTATCAAGCTCTAAAACAGAATTAATTCTAAAAATAGACTTGCGCGTGTCACTGACAAGGTATGGAAATAGAAATTCCAAGGCTAAAATAGCTTTTCTCTTGTTATCGCTTGCATTTATGGCATCGTCGACCCTAATGCACCAGTAAATTCATAAATTCTAACTCTAATTGCCTTCCTTACGCCTAACAGGCCTTCAAAATCAAAATTTTCACAAAAATCTTTCTCACTTTTTAAATTTGTACGTCATTTGGAAAATAAAATCCCAAAATATTTAGACGCACATTTTCCTTTGAAATAAAATTTTGAACAAAAACTCTAAAAATAATTTATGAGTCAAAATAACTAAAACACAAAACCTTTTATTTTCTCTATTTTTTCAAAAGGGAACTTTTCAAATCAAGGGAAAAAATTTCAAAATATTTTCCTTCTCAAAAATTATGATAAATCAAGCCACACTTTCAGCGTAGTCGTAAGTCAGTTATGCGCTAAATGCATGAACCAAATTCCAAAATTCTACAACTAACCTTTACCCAAAAATTTGACATTTTATTTAAAAATTTCAACACATCTATTATTCAAAAAAAATTAGCTTTTAAGGAACATGAGTAGTGACCCGTGATATCGAAACAACTTTTTCATGTCCTTTGCTAAAATTTCCAACTATTCTAAACTTCCAGTCTTACATTGCATTTATCATTATTTAAGTTTCTTTATGAGATTCCCATGTTTATATTATTGCTCTACTATGCATATATATAGGAGCGGTTCACATATCTAGAAATAATAACATAGAAAATAAATAGAAGCTCATAATATCGTGTGTGCTTTTCATAAGAGACAACTAACAGTTTTACAACCCAACAACCCCAAATGAAAAGAACAAATGCTAGAAATAAAAAGATACAACAATCCTAAATAAAAACACCGCCTAAGAACTTTGAGAAGGTCTCGCTCTCGGCTAGAGCTTAAGCCATTGCCACAACCGTGGAATGGTCGTAGCATGGTGGCTATGCACCCAATCTTACGTCCTTGGTGCTATTGCTCCATCCTAATCTCTCGGATCCCTGCTTGAACCCGACGGATAACAGCAAGCTCAGGACTCATGTATCCCACAGCGTCTTGTACTATCCCTTGCTGCTGGTGCTGCAACTCTGGTGGTGGTAGAGGTGGTGCGGTAGGTGGCAAAGGAATATTCATCCTCTTCATGGTGGTTCGGTCGATGGAGGGAGGGACCTTCCTCACTACTGGCTCTCCGCTCAAATTTACCACCTAACGCCTAAACACGATTGAGCTAGTGGCAATATGGAAAGTGAGTCCTCGGGGTGCCAACTCCCTGATCGACCATATGGAGCATCAAGAAATGAGCCCAATTGATGGATATGTTGTTAATTATAGCATAGGCAGCCTTCCGAACTGAGGTGTAGATCTGGTCGAGGCCCCCCGTCTTCGAAATGATGTTGCGCTGAATGATGCGCATGATGAGACGGACCACCGGTCGCAAAATACCAGTCCTCCAATCACTAACATTTACAGAAAAGACCCGCTGTAGAATCTCAGGATTAGACATTTCTATCTCGTCCAAATCTGCGCCTACTGCAAATATCTCCAAGATCCCAGCGATATCATCATCTGACATCCCAATCCAAACTCCCTTCACCTCGGACTCAATGTAGTTGTAGCCATCATTGAAATTCTACACCATTTGTGCATCGAAAAGACGAATCCAACGCATGTAATATTCCCGCTCATAAGTCTGGAAGAGGAGGATTGGGATGTCAAGCAAAATATCTATTCTAGTTTTATCAGTCTCATTAATCCATTTACCCAATCAATTTCTTGCAACTCCCACATTTATTACCATTTATTGGAGTTACAACCTTTTGAATTATTTTCTCATTAATTAATTATGTAAACATGAATATTACGTGCAAGCATCGTTATTAGCTTTTTATTTAATTTTTATAAGCGCAGTAATTACGTCCAAATATTTACTTTTATTAAATATGTTCTAGTTATATAACTTTTCTAGAATATACTTTTCCATGTTAAATTGTTAGAATCATATCTAAAAAGATTATTCGCTATAATTTCCATAAATTAATTTAAAACAAAAAATTTAACTTTAAAATATAAAAGATTGCATTATTTGATATTACAAGGAATAATCATTTCTTTTTATTACTGAAATAGACAGTGTAAACTACAATGAATTCATACTATGCACATCTCTTTCTCTTTTTATTTGTATTTATTCCTTGTTAGATCAAACACAGTATCTTTCTAAAAGGGAAAGTAATCAAACTAATTTACAAATAGTAAATGGATCTAAATTCCAACAATTCCAAATATATAAAAGTTTATAGTCTAACAAGATTAGGGTAATAATCCAAATTTATAACATTATTATACAACCTATTTAAGATCTGGAATAAATTTCATTTGGATCAATATTCTAAATTTATACTTTTGGGATTGATTTCCAGATCAAGTTGTATACAATGCTAAATCAATTCATAAACTAGAATATGTAAGTGATAATTATTGTATTCAGATCGTATTCAATTCGTTGCCTATAACTTATATATAATTATCCAATTAGGTATAAAAATCAAATAAGCACTAATGGAATAATTTTCATATTATAAAAATTTATAAAAATTCCCACTCACCTTTTAAAAGCGATCCAAATCTCCAGATCTGAAGTAGGACCTTTGATTCATCTCGAAATCCTTTTTAATCTAAGAGATATGTATAAAAGGGTATATACATACATTAGAATTACAGTCCTGAGAAGAGATTTGGGATTGGGAGAGAAAATAGATACAAATATATAAATTACCTCATATACACATATGGTTGATTCTCTTCTCTTCTCCTTTTTACTAAATTTCTACTCTTCTCCAATTCGTATGAATATAGATACAAATATCTTATATTTTATAATTTAGAAAGAATGTGGAGAAGAAAAAATGGCAGAGCTTCGCTATTGCCTTCATAAAAATATGAGAAGAGAAGGGAGGGTTAGGTCTGAATTTATAGGTGCTAGAACCAATCAGAACCGTTCGATCAAATTATATTAAATCCGGGCAGTTGCGGCCTAGGTTTATTAGAGTAGCCAGGTCGCCACCAGTCGACCGCTAGGGGTCAACCGCCCCCAATGATGGGTCGGCCTGTGGGCATGGGTAATTAATATAAAAACGTTAATTATTTCTTATTTTATTATTTTCGTTTCGAATTCGTTTTTTGTATGTAACTTCTTCGTTTGGACTCCGACCGCAAAACTCCAAATATGAAAGTTGCTAAGAATTTCGCTACGAACGCAATGGTGAAAGTTTCATGGTCAAATTCCATCGTTTGCACAAATTCTATTTTCGGAGCCTAATTAATTAACTAATTAACTAACTAATGCCAAACTACGGGGTGTTACAAAACCCTTGTGTGTGTCAAACTTGTGTTTGTATTTTTAGAAAATAAATGTTTGTACTTTTAGAAAATAAACTATGGGCAATGACTGCCCGTTGTAATAGAATGCTATTACAACGGTCCATTCATGCCCGTTGTAATAGATGTCAATTTTACAACGTTCATAAAATGCCCGTTGTAATAGATGCTGATTTTACAACGGTCACAAAATACCCATTGTAAGAGGTGCCAATTTTACAACGGTCATAACATCCATTGTAATAGGTGTCAATTTTACAACGGTCAAAAAATGCCTGTTGTAATAGGTGCCAATTTTACAACGGTCGTAAAATGTCCGTTGTAATCGATGCCAATTTTACAACTATCATAAAATGACCGTTGTAATAAATATCTGTTGCCAATTTTCGATAATCAATAATTACAATGTTTTCTTAAAATTAATATTTAATATTTATTAATATTTAATAATTAATCATTAATAAAATTATATTAATCATAGTTTACTAATTACTAATTATGATATTATATTACTAATTACTAATAACTAATTACTAACCATTGATAATATTATATTATTTATTAATATTTAATAATAATCATTAGTAATATTACATTAATCATTTATAACTTATAATAATTAATGATTATTAATAAATAATCACTAATTACTAATTATTAACCTTTTTAGTTTACCAACTGTAGGAGATGCTAATTTTCAACAACTCTTAACCGATCATTGTTTTCTTCGATTATCTAATATCTTAGACGTCGTAGGAGGATAATAATCATTCAATAATTAATTAGAAATATTAATTAATTATTATCACTGACTAATATTAATAATTATTATTCAATAACTAATAATTAATATAGTAATTAATAATAATTAACAATTAATTAATAAGAATTAATTTTTAATAATTAATTAAACAATAATTAATCAAAAAATATTTTATAATGAATATATATATATATAATTATCTTATATCTAATGTTGTTTGTAATGGCAAAGTGTTGGGACTACCAAATGTTTTGCACTTATAGCACATATCCATCCATCGATTTTTTTATTAAATAAAAATTAAATATTTATAGTTATTAGATGTACATACGTGCGTTTTATACTAGTTGGAATAAATAAAATAATTATTTTATTTAGTGAATGTAGAAATAAAATATAGATGAAATATTTTACAAAGTAGAAATTATTATAATTAATTCGTAAATTTTAAGTCGGATGACCCACCAGCATATTTTTGTATACGGACGTTTTCAGGCTCGAACGAGGAGATAATTGTCATTGAGTAAACGGTTTTATAAAAGAATTAAATAAACCTTTTTATTACTAAATAAAACTATTACCACCGTCAAGCCCGAAGCCCGTTTATTTAACCTAGCCTGACCCTTTCCTTGCTCTCGTTGTTCGGCCAAAATCAACTAAAACCCTAATTCCCTTTTTGCTCAAAATCATAGATCGAGCGAGCTAGAGTTGAGCAAGGCTGCGAGTCGAGGCTAGGGTAGCTAACGAGTTCCTGATAAAATCGGTATCAGTGATCAACCGACGTAAACCAGTATTGGTGCCGGTACGAGCGGCGGTGGAGGGGAGCAGAGAGAGGATGGTTGATGACGTTGGAGAGCGACGGAGGACTAGCTTCTCTGCCGAATTAGAGGCTGTGATGACGGTGAACTCTACGACCACGACGATTGATCAGAAGAAGTTTTGTTGGAGGCGGAGATGCAGGCGATATCACTGTTTGGGAAAAATTGGGTGCAGTTGTCAGACTTAGTTATGGAATTGGTGAGATTTCGATTTTAGATCATTTAGTATTTTTGGTAATTATCAATGTACATTTTTCGAATTTTTCTTGTTTAAATTTCTGAGTTTTTCTTTTTTTCGGTCTTCCAATGAATTAGTATCGGTAATTTCTTATCTGTTCGTAGCTTCACATTTAATTTTGAGGGTGTTATGGTAATTTAACTGATATTTATTTTTCTGCTCTCTTACAAGACTTTTAAGCTAGTAAAAGGAACTCTATTGTCATTGTAATGGAAAATTATTCACCCTTTTCATCTTTTTAGGATATCGATTCACATATTAGGAGTTCCATCATTTCTACATGATGGTAAATTTCGTATTAAATTATTTTGAGGTGAGATGCAATTTTGATAGTTAGGCCAATGATTAACTAATTAAACAAGCATATGTCTGAATTTGTTTGTGTTGATAAATTATTATTTAATGAGGCCTTTTATTGTTATTATCTTTAGTGCTAATTCTATATGATCTGAAAGTAATGAAGTCTATGATAAAGATAGTGGAATATTATTTTTTAATGTATGAAATTCATGATTAGATCTAAACTATTGCCGTCCTTCTAAGACTTCATTGTATATAACCACTCTCTTTGAGCAGCCATGAATGCTTCATTTTTACTTTCTATTATATTTTGTGTTTTCCATTAGTTAGTCTAATACTTCAGAAACATAAATTAAGGTTAATGATGGCTCAAAACAAAAAACGAGTCAACAGCAAATTCCAATCTCCAATGGTAATTTGACTACCGCGTGGAGCCGATACTGAATTCAGCTGCTACATGATTGTCGAGCGTGCTTGTTTTTTTATGTAACCCCCTTGCAAATTTAGTGCAGCAATATATTATTATTTCAGTTAGGATCAATTTTTGAGGCTGCTTGGAAGCTGTTTGAAAGTTTTCAAATTCAAATTTATACGTAAATTTAGAAAATGTGTTGTATGAAATAAATTTTTTTGGAATGTTATCATTTCCGCGTGCGCGTGTTCACTTAGAATGATAAATTGACATTGTGTATGTTATTTCTATGTTTTGAGATTTAAAAAAAAGTTCTAACGTTATTTCCATGTTTTAAGTGGGATGCAGGTTCTAAAAGGGAATTGGATTATTTAAATTTATTTGAAAAATAAATGAAATTGAGGACAGCGCTTCAATTTTCTTTTTTCTGTGTGGCCTGCTGTGCGCATGCATGAGTGTAGTCATATGCGTGTTGGTGTGCGTGAATGCTATCTGAGTGTACATATGTGGATGTGTGGTGCTTGCATAATAATATGGGGAGGAAATGTAGCTGCTTGGTGAGAAAGAGGGTGGAGGCCACTGTTCATAGCAGTGTAAGATGGCAGTGGAAGATAAAGAGTAGGTGGTGCACAGCTGGGCTTTTACATAGAAATGCATGGAGCAGGTCTCGGGTTTAATCTGAGTGCATGTGGAAAATTAAATGCTTGCATTTCAAAATGCAAGTGGAAAAGGGGGTTGGGTCTTGGGCTGTATGTTTGAATATGGTTAGGTGAGCATTTATTTATTTATTTATTAAGTTTCATATGCTCAATTAAAGGAGTGGACAGTGCGGGATGATATTATCCATCGCTGAAGGCAATAGTGGATGGGCTTGGTTATGCAGCTCCTCCAATTATGGCACTTCTTTTCATTTTGGATGTAAGCATTTTTTCTTGTTTATTCTTGCATACAAAAATTATCCTTCTTTTTGTACGTAATAGTGACAATGGTACAAGTAAATTTGCATATGGCTGCATTTACTCCTCCACCTCCAGGTTTTAGTCTCCTACAATAATAAACATATTTTGTTTAAACTAGATTATTACATAATTCATCTTATATGATGCTATTAGATTAAGAAAAGTAACATGAAGATAGATAAGGATACTGATGTCAATGTTTCGTAGTATTTAAGTTTCTGAGACATTTTATTGACTGACTATGTTGCTTGTCTAGAAACCTCTCTCTCCTCAATAAATAAATAACACGAGATCATCGGAACAGTTCTAGCTGAAAGATTCTACTCGATTATACAAATTTCCATTCCATCAAATAAACAGATAGAAAAATGATCGGAGTAGGTTTAATATGTTAGCATTCATTGATTCCTAACAGCATAAAAAACATATCTAGGCAGGTAATTCGACAGATTTCAGATACAAGTGCCTACACAAGACTGTTGAAAATTCATCCATCGAAGCAGAATTATAAACCATTTCCTTTCAGTGAAAAAATGAACCGTGGATACTTTTAGTTTTAGTAATTTGCAACTGTATCAACTTTTAACAGAATATTAAACAAAAGTCAATTGGCTTGATTTTCTTGCTGCAAGCAAGAATGCAGGGAAGCATTAAATGAAATCACTTTGATAGATTAAAAGTCACAAGCCTCTGCTTACCTATAAATGAATAATCTGACACCTGGATAGACTAATAGCTTTAAAAATGAAAGCTCCAAACTTTAATGGCAAAACTTTTGGTGGGAATTTATTTTAAAGATACATCATCAAACTCCAATCCAAGTCTATATACTGCTCGACATGTAGCATAGCTGTTTTATTTTGTTTATATATTTAGTAGCATTGCTTTGCTCATTGACTACAACTTATAAGGACATGTTACCATTCAATTATTGCACATATAAACTGTTGTTTTTCACCTGTCCATATAGACGAAAGAAGAAAGAGAGGATGATTATATGGATAAAGGCAAGAAGAAAAACAAAAGGAAAAGAGAATGAGAGCGTGAAAAGAGAAAGCGACAATCAAAGAAAGATGAGTTCGTTGACAAAAGCTTTATGCTTATGTGTTAGTGCTTCACGTATTTGGCTGTTGTGAAACTAGTTGTCATGTGTATGTTAGAACTATGTCAATGTAAACTTATGTAACTTTTTGGAATGTGTTGGAATTTTATGACTCTAGCTTTTAGTATTTTCGTATATGATTTTGGTTGTTTTATGATCATATTTATTACCCATTAAATTATTCATTATTGATATGGATATACTGCATGGATGCTGGTGTTGTTTTTTTAATTTGCATTTATTTTGCAACGGTTAGAGCATGTTGTTATACAACCTTTTTACAACGGTCAAAGCATGTTGTTATAAGAGATTTTTACAACGTTTATTGCCCTTTGTAAAATACAGTGGACCTATTACAACGAGGCCTAATACGACGGGCGCATGCCCATTGCGAAACACATATTACAATGGGCATTTCCCATTGTAGAAAGGCTGTTTTCTTGTAGTGTGATCTATTTCCCTTCGGAATAATTAATGTCATTTTCAATTTATAAAAGGATTATAAATTTAATTTATTATCTTTCGGGATAATTAATGTTGTTTTCAATTTATAAAAAGATTACAAATTTGATTTATTATCTTTTGAAATAAGTAATGTTGTTTTAAAGTATAGAAAAAGATTATAATTTGATTTATTGTTATTTGAGAAATTAATATGGTTTTAAAATTTATAAAAGAATTATATCAATTATCTTTCAGAATGATTAACATTTTTTAAAATTAAAAAAGAGTATTTAAATTGATTTATTATCTTTCGAGATAATAAATGTTGTTTTGAATTTATAAATGATATTTTATAAATGTGGAAATCTTTAAAAAGGAATGTTTAGAAACAATGCTAAATGTAAATTTTTTTGGATTTGTATTAAACAATGTTTTAATGACAATTGTTTTTGCCCTTCTTTTTAGTAAACTTAGAAATATAATTAGCTGTTTAAAGTGATATTTTTAAAGTGTTTTACAAATATTTTTGATGTGAAAATCAAGCACTTTAATTCCCATATACAATCATTCATTTGTTTTCCGATACTTGATTTCTCAACTATCGATTTTGATATCCTCCTCTATGTTTCGTCGATTCAAGACGATTTGTTTGCTCATTTGGAGCATTTAACTCTTGTTATTCTTAAAGTTAAGAATGCTATCATGGCAAGCTAGATAACAACACTACCCTAGCATGTCTGGCTTAATTCTTTTCCCTAGGGTAGCACTAGTTTGTTTCCCATAGTGGATTCACCGCTTATTGATTTTTATATCCTTCTTTGTGTTTCATCAATTTAAGATGATTTATTGCTCATTTTGAGCATTGGCATCCAATACACCGTGGATAGCTAAAACCAAAGAGTGAGTGGGAGCCAAGCCAGTTAGGTCGCACCCATTAGGGTATATTCACATTTATCTAGAGATTTGTTAGTAGCATGCATGCGATAATGTGAAATATTCGGATGCTCGTGTGAGGCGAGGTCCCGCTTGGAAGTTCCTGAGAGTGATGCGTGTTTGGCGAGGGCTCTCAATTATATTTTATCTAGAGGTATACTTTCGGTGTAAGAGGACGCACCCTCCTAGTCATGTTGAATAAATTCATTCTCCTTGTTTTAATTCGAACCTTGGAGTAGATTCTTTCTTAATTGCATCGAGAAGTGCCTTGTGCTCTTCTTTATATTTAATTATTTTTGTCCATTCTTTAAGTTTGGATTTTGTACAATTTTAAAGTATGGGATTTGTTCTTACTTGTGCCCATCCATTATGTTTGGATTTGTTTCTGTTGTTTGTCCATTCTCTTATGTATGGATATTGTTCTTGTGAGGTAAAAACTTATTTCGTGTTTAGCGGCGTGGTCTTATAGAATTATTATATGATCACCATATTGCTTGAGTTTTCTCATTTTGGTTTTCCAGACCGACCGGGCTGTTATTTTATTGTAATACCCGGGTCATACAGAGTATTTTCCAGGTTGGCATTGGTGTTATGGAGCTCTTGGAGAATAGTTGGAAGTTTACCTACCATAGTATTTTATCTTCTATTGCATTATGTTGTATACATATCAGCAATTGTAAGGTTAGAAATGTATAACGATCCAGCTGATGAGATTTGTTTTTAACTCTGATATACCTTGTATTTTGGAGTGACAGTTTTTACTATCTTTATTATTATATATGTTGTCGTTTCCACTATGAGACTTTATTTCCCCCGTTTGTTCTTTCTATTTTACTCTAACAATCTGCCTTTCCGATGATTGGAGATTCAGCATTGGAATACTGTGGATGTATTTGGTTCCGACTTTCGATGGTCGAAAAGGTGGGTCATTACATTTGGTATCAGAGCTGAAGGTTAAACGAGTACCTTGGCTTTGGTGGAGTAAACTCATTAGAGATAGGTTAAGTGACGCCATTGAATGAGTTGAGAGTATTATATATACGAGAGAGTATTTGTTATTTCTATAAAATTGCATTGTGTTATTGGTCTATTGAGTGGTTTATGAATTCTAGTTGAGACATGGGATGCCACTGTGTTGATGGAGATTTCTAAACACTCGAATAAGGCAAACAGACGTGATATTTATTTTTGAAATTTTGGTAAATGAAATATTTTACCTAGGGTTATATCATTTACATATATAAAGGAATAATTTTCGAATTGATATAGTTATTTGTATTGTGTTTGTTTGATTGAAAATGATAATATTTATTCATTATCATTGTTGTTTGATTTATCTTGCTTGGATAGTTTAGGAGCATTGACTATTGTTTATTGATTGTTAATTTATGCTCGATTAGTTTATGGGCATTTATTATTTTAATAATTTTGAATGTATTATAACGAACCCTTTGTGAATTAAGTTTCATAATTTGACTATAAGGTGTTTAGTGAAATTGTTACGTTAAAAGTCATCTTTTAATAAAATTGTTTAATATAATCTAAATGGAAGCATAAGACATTTAGAGGATAAACATTTGAGAAAACTTTATTATAAAAAAAGGAGAATTATTATAATATGAGATGATTTTATATAAAGGCAAATTTATATAAATTTGGTTCATAAAATGTGTTTTAAAAAGAGTTTTTGAAAATTTAAACATCGGTATTGCTTGAAAGGATTTCAAAAGGATTCGTGAGAAAAGTAATGGTAATATTACTTGGAAATATTTGTAAGTATAAATATTTCAAAAAGAATTTTTAAGAAAGATGCATTTTCTTTGGATAGTTCGGGGGAAAACATCTCGATTAGTTTTGTGGTAATATGAATAATCCTCTAAGTGACAATCTAATATTTGCTTAGACGAATGTTGTAGTGCACTTAGTAAATTATTCTCTTTATCATGGTGCAATTGAAATGAGTTCGAATCCGAGCGAAGCCAAAGCGAGTGTTAGTGAATAAATTATTAAAATGATTATATATATATATAAATGTATGTAGTATGATTTCAAAAAGGGATTTTGAGATAAAAACAGAGTATTTTGTCAAAAGTTTCCCTAAAGGAAATTGATTTAAAATAAATGTTATTTTGAATAATAATTTTATAAATGAAAATTTTAAACTCTTGGATAGAAAATAGATAATTTAACTCAAGTTTTTAAATGGGTTAAATTGGTAGGAAGGTTTTAATAAGCATCGTTTTATTAAAACTATATCTTAGTTTAAATATCTAAGTCATATAAACTATCTGATATTATTGGGCCATGCCGTATACATCTTTCCGTAGAACACTCTATAAGGTAAAAAGGTCGAAAGGTTTACTCAATTTTCAAGACCCACATTTTATTTGGGCATCCATATAAATTTTGAAAAGTAAAATGAAATTGGTGTTTTGTATGCACTCTTAGGATATAGAAGAGTATTATACAAGTAAATAATAGTAGAGTTAGTTTTTAATTTAATGTTTTATAAAGATGTGTCTTTATAAAATGTTTATAAACCTAAATGAGAATTTGTGAAGTAATTCATAAATAATTTTAGTATTGAATGAAATAGCGTAAATGAAAAATTGAAAATGGTTTAAAAAGAAATTGATGTAGTTAAGAAAATGATAGGATTATGTAAGTAAGTTATAGATCATTTTATTCGTATGGTTATTGATATAGGGTTCGAATCCAATACTTCGAGGTGATTCACACTAGTCCAAAAAAGGATTTCTCACTTGATTCTCATCAGCAAACGCTTAATCCAGATTCTTGATATGATATTGAGATTTTCTATCATAATATATGGCTATGTAAGGAGAATAGAGATTTCTAATCAAGGAATTTGATCGAAGTCTTCACTAGGGAGGTTGAGTGAGCGATACTAGTTCGGAAGTGAAGTTTATGTATCCAAACAAGTGGTCGGATTAGATATTGCGTACGCATGATTTATGTACATCATACGGGTTTAAGTATATTTATATGCTTTGTTGTATGGCTTTGGAAAGTCTGAGGAGTGACTTTCAATTTTGTTAGAGGGAGCTTAGATAATCTTCCAAGCAATAACCAAAGGCTGATTAGCATAAAAGTACTCTTAGGAAATTATCTATATCCTTCGATGATCGAGAAAGTTGTGAACCTAAGCAAAAATTGTAAATCTTGTTTGTTAAGTCATTTAACAATCCAAATAATGGTAAGTGTTAATTTATTCCTATATGGAATTTGATCTGATTGATAATGCGATTATATACATACACTACGGTTTATAAAGTTGTTTATTAGGACTTAAATCCCGGTGCTTTTGAAAAAGTGATTTTGAATGAATTTAGGAAAGAAATAATAATTGTATTATTTTGAAATATTTGATGTTCCGTGTTGTTTTGACTCTAGAGTTATACCATGCTTTGGTAGAAGCCCCCTTCTTGTCATAATTGATTTTAGTTTTGATTTATTTCTCTTTAGAGGAATTTTAAAAAAAAAATTGGATATAAAATCTCAGGCATTTAGTTCTAAATTTATCTTTTGAAAAGATTGGATGCTTAGTATATTATTACAGAGTATTTTCTGTACTTTTGTTGCATATGGTTGTTATATTGTTTATGTTGCTATTGCTTATGACAGAAATAATTTGTGTATTGCTCTTTTGTCGGCATGGTTCCCTTTTGGATTACATAAGTAAAAGATAGGTAATGGGAGGCCACTTGGCCTTTTATTTTATTTATTGATTTGGGCCAGTAGTGACGAGTTCTAGTTTTTTTGGAAGAGTCGTGCAAAGGAGGTGCTTCTAAAATTTTATGTAAAATAATAGGCTTTAAAAGACTGATAACTTATTTTAATTAATAAGTTTTTAAAGCCTTAGAGTGTGAGAACATTTTCTTCCATTGGGAATTTCAGGGACGAACTTCTTTTAAGGGGGGAGAATGTAACATCCCGAAATTTCATCATTTTAATTTCAAGTATTTAATTAATTTTAAATATTTAAATAATTGGTTTTCAAAATTTAAAAACTTATATTCAAATATAGGAATTCTATTTAAATATCTGAATTGGGAATTTAATATCAATTAGATGGATTTAATAACCTTATTTAACTCCTTTTAATTAATAAATAATAATGGTGTTTGTTTATAATAACAAATGGTTCAAATAAATAATAAGAAAATCAATTGTTAATAAAAGGCTTACTTTTTACAGTCGTATTTTATGACAGACAATGGTATTTCTGAAATTTCAGAGAATGAAATAATCTATGTATTTTATTGTTGATTTGTGATCGCATCGCATTTTGTTGTACGATCGTATTTTTATTTCTGTCGTTCACGGTTCCTACGCAAACATAATACCGTGTAGTAGGATACCGCAAAACCCACTTTTCAAACCTTTACGAATCAAATCAAAAATTCAAATTATTCAACTAAACATAATGATGATGCGATGTTGGCTTGGAAATTTTGGTTTACTTGAGAAATTTGGTTTACTTGTGATTGAAGTAAGAAAATTGACTTTGTTTAAAAATTTAGCAACTTGAACATATTCCTTCCCTCTTTACTTTTTAACATTCTCATTTTCCTCTTTCTCTTCTCTTTTTATATTCTAGTAACAAAGAAAATGGCCTTAATCTTTAAAAATCAAAAATAAAATCTACACTCCATTAAAATCGCCAAATTTGATTCTTTGAGTTTGGATTGGCCTTGATCTTCAAACCTATATATGTTTGGTAAGGCTCGGTCGAGTTTGGGTGTGTTCATTTTGAACAGCAATGGACTATGGTTTGGGTTTGTGTTAGTTTTAGGCGATCATTTGCAAAGCGAAGAGTGGATTTGGGATTCTTGGGTGGATGAGCACTTGTGGCAGTGATTTGAAGTGGTGCGGCTTCTTATGGTGGAACGCGACATTGTATGGTCGTGCGAGGAAGGAGCTAGGGATTGAAATTTCTGCGAGTCTACTCATCTTTAAATAAGTTATATGATACAAGTGTTGCTACGGATTATTGTTGAATGCTTGGATGGTAGTTTATAGTTTTAATGAAGTATAACTTAATAATAAAAATTATAGTGATTTAATTTAATTACATTTAACGTAGTTAAATTAGTTATAATTTATTTGTGATATCTTATTAGCGGAATAAAACACCATTTTGCTATAATTAAATTGAATAGATTATCTAGACATCTATCGAGCAGAATAGAATACCGTTCTTGTGCAAAGTAAAAAGATTATTTTTGAAGTAAATTAATATGTGGATTAATTAATAAATGATATGTTAGCTATTGATTGCTAATTGTTGATAATAATATGTTTATTCTGATCCCGCTTGATGTATGCGTGTGTGTGTGTGATTTACATGGGACTTTTGTAGAGAAAACCTAAGGGGTTTCTCGTCAATATTAATTTATTTATATTCTTATATTACTTATATTGATGTTTGGTTGAAATATTTGTGACATACAATTTGATTTATGTAAGTGTCGTTATAGCGATTTTTGCTATACCATCGGTTATGAAATATCATCTCCTCAAACCCTTGTGTGTGTTAAACTTATGCTTGTATTTTTACAAAAATAAATGTTTGGTCACCTTTTGTACTTTGAAAGTTGTTTAAACTATATTTTCAAATATTTTGAGAATTTTGAAAATTAAGGGTAAAAGTATTGATTAATATTTATATGGGAAATTATAAATTTGATTTATTTTCCTTCGGGATGATTAATGTTGTTTAAATTTATAAAAGATTATGAATTTTATTTATTTTCCTTCAGGATAATTAATGTTGTTTTCAATTTATAAAAAGATTATAAATTTGATTTATTATCTTTCGGGATAATTAATTTTGTTTTCAATTTATAAAAAGATTATAAATTTGATTTATTATCTTTCGGGATAATCAATGTTGTTTTAACATATATAAAAAGATTATAATTTGATTTACTGCCTTTTGGGGTAATTAATGTGGTTTTAAAATTTATAAAAGAATTATATCAATTATCTTTTAGTATGATTAACATTGTATAAAATTAATCAACGTATTTAAATTGATTTATTAACTTTCGAGACAAGAAATGTTGTTTTGAATTTATAAATGAGAAAATCTTTAAAAATGAATGTTTAGAAACAAAAATAAGTGTAAATTGTTTTGGGTTTATAGTATACAAAATTTTGATGACAATTAGTTTGGCCCTTCATTTTAATACACTTAGAAATATAATTAGCTCTTTAAAGTGATATTTTTAAAGAGTATTTTTAAAGTCTTTTACAAATATTTCTGAGGTGAAAATCAAGCGCAAGTAAAAATCAAATGTTCTAAAAGCTTGATTATTTTATTGGTGGCAAGTGTATGTGATTTAATTCCCATATATAATCATTCGTTTGTTTTCCGATAGTTGATTTCTTAACTATCGATTTCGATATCCTCCTTTTTGTTTCGTCGATTCAAGGCGATTTGTTTACTCATTTGGAACATTTAAACTCTTGCTATTCTTAGAGTTAAGAATGTTGTCAGGGCAAGATTGATAGCAACACCGCCCTAACTTGTCCAGCTACATTGTTTTTGTAACGACCTGACTTTTCCTCAAATGTCAACACTAATACATCCACGGTATTCATGTACCAAATACTCAAGTGCCAGAATGACGAATTGTTAGGGTGAAATAAAAGAAAAGGAAATAAAACAAGGAAGAAGGAACATAATATCAGAATCTCACAACGGAACGATCATATATTATATCAAAAGATAGTATAAACTGTTATTCTAAGATACAAAGTTTTTCAGAGTTACAGTAATCAGCCTGTACTATTATAATAACATATCCTCATAAATACTGATGATATAATAGTAATGTGGCGGAAACAAATATTACGGTAGGTAGAGCTCCAACTCTTCTCTAGATGCTCCAACGCGTCCAAAGCTAAATCTGGAAACATAAACGGGGCTGACCCGAGCAGTATAAGAAAATAACAACCAGATCAATTTAGTAAACCAACGTGAGAAACTCAAGACATTTGTGTATAATTAAAAATTTCCAATTAGTAACCTTTTTTAGCTATTCCATTTTTATCAGTCCCATTAATCCATTTACACCTATTAATTATAGCTCCAACTTCATTCCTAATTTATTTGCCCATTAATTGCAGTTATTACATTCTATGTCATATTAATTAATTGTAATCCCCAATTCAATTCACATTTATTGCCCATTAATTGAGGTTACAATCTTTTATATCCTATTAATTTTTAGGAACTCCTAATTCGATTGCCCATTAATAGGAATTGCTACCCTTCCTAATTTCTCCTATTCGCATTCCCATTCTATCTAATAATAATCTATCCTAAGCGAACGTTATGCATAAATAACGCATAAATAGGCGCTATTCTTATTTATTAACGCAATAAATACGTATAAACTACCTACTCCTATCCAAAATATATTCTAGTCATAAATATTTAACTAGAATATGCTTTCATATTTAATTTGCTGGAATTATATTCCTTAGGAGGATTTTCCATTATAATTTCCATAAATTAGTTTAAAACAAAAGACAACAAAAGGAAAGACTGAATCCGTTTGAAATTACAAGGAATGGATAATTTCTTTTTATTTAGAGCAGACAGTGTAACTCGTAGAGAATAAATATGTACTTTACACATCTCTTACTTTTTATTTGCTTATATTCCTTGTTAAATCAAACGTTGTATTTTCTATGAAAAGTGGAGAAATAAACCAATTTATAAATCAAACGGGTGTTCTTCCCACAAATTAAAATATGAAAAATCTACAATTCAACATAAATAGGCCAATATTCAAAATCCTATCAATATTTTACACCCCAAGTACAGATTCTAAATTAAACTTCCCACTCACTTTCTAAAATTAAAAATCTTTAGCACTGATTTCCAGATCAAGGTGTAACAATATTTCAAATCAGATCTAAAACAAAATATGAAGGTAATGGTTTTCTACACTAATTTGAGCCTACAATTCACAAATAAGATAGATTTAGGTATAAAAATCAAATGTACGCCAACGGGATATATTCAAAATCATAAACAATATATAAACTTCCCACTCACTTTCTAAAAGCGTTCCTAACCTCCAAATTTGAAGTAAAACCTTTGATTCAATTTCATTTCCTTCTTATTTTAAGAAATATGTATAAAAATGTTATATTCATATATTAGAATTATAGATCTAAGAAGAGATTTAGGATTGAAAAGAAATATAAATATATAATTACAAATATTATATATGTATTGCTTCGTTATCGTGTAGTGCTGACTCGCTCTTCTTCCTCTTCTCTTATTTGATTTCCATTCTTCTCCAATTTGTATATATACAAATATAGATATTTATTTAATAATGTAGAAAATAATGGAGAAGAGAAAATGGAAGAGCTTCCCTGCTACTTTTAGAAAAATATAAGAAGAGGAGAGGGTTAGGGCTTAATTTATAGGCGCTAGAATTAACCACAGTCGTTAGATCGAAATATATTAAATCCGGGCCGGTTGGCCTAGGCAAACCTTAGCCATCGGCTTGCCAACCGGTCTACCACTCATGTGCTCTAGTCGACTGGTTCCAATGAACGTGTCAACCTGTGGGTCCCGTTAATTAATATACTAACGTTAATTTAATTATTTTCGTTCTGAATTTGTTTTTCGTCCTTAACTTCTTCGTTTGGACACCGATCGCTAAACTCCAAATATGAAAGTTGCTTAGAATTTTGCCACGAACACAATGGTGTAAGTTTCGTGAAAAATTCTATCGTTTGCACAAATTCTATTTTTGGAGCCTAATTGAGTAACCAACTAATTAAATGACTGACACAAAATTACGTGGTGTTACATTCTTCCCATCTTAAAAGAATTTTGTCCTTGAAATTATACCCATGAATAAGTCATGGTTCTAGCTCACAATTATCCTAAGCTACGCACCTAATTAATGTGCACCCAATTTTGCAACCAAGGAGCACAAGTGCATAGTGTATCACAATATATAAAACATATATGCAGAATGATCCTAAACCGAGCCCTTCCATATGAATGCCTTTCGTTTTGAAAACATTTTTGGAAAAATGTGATGCAACAACCTATACATATACTGGTAGTTCTATATGTATGCAGATTTTAAAAAATATTTTCACCAAAAAACCCAAACTCCTACGAATAGAAGTAAGGTGCAACCAATTTTCATCCAATTCCTACCGACCAAAAATTCTAACGCATCTAATAATCACTTCCTAAACATCACTCTTATGCTGGAAAAAGGAATTTAGATGGAAAATTTTACATTCTTACCATTATATAAGCTACCCATTTCGCATTGTACAGTGAAAATTTTCTCGCTGCCCCAGATTTTCTCTAAATTTTCCACGCGCAAAACGCATAAGGAGGCTATTTTCAAGCTCTAAAACAGAATTGAGTCCAACAACAGACTCACGTGTTCGTCGACAAGGTATAGAAATTAATATTCCAAGGCTAAAACATTTTTTCCCTCCTTATCGCTTGCATTTATCGCATCGTCGATCCTAATGCACCACTAAATTCGTATTTCTAATCTATTTTTTCTTCCTGAAGCTTACCATGTGGCCTTTAAAATCAAAAACTTCACAAAAATCTTTATCAATTTTCAAATTTTTACATCATTTGAAAATAAAATCCTAAAATATTTAGATGCGCATTCTCCCTTGAAATCAAATTTTGGAAAAAAACTCTAAAAATTATTTGAGCACCAAAAATAACTAAAAGCCAAAACTTTTTTTTTTCAAAAGAGACTTTTTAAATCAAGGGAAACTTTTCAAAATATTTTTCTCCTCAAAAATTTTGATAAATCAAACCACAATTCGGCATAATCGGAAGTCAGTTATGTGCTAAATGCATAAACTAGATTATAACATTCAACAACTAACCTTAACCCATAAGGCTTGACATTTTATATTAAAAAAAGCTCAACACATCATTTATTCAAAAAAATTAGCTTTTAAGGAATATGGGCAATGACCCATGATACTAAAACAACTTTATACTACTTCCTCACTATGCATATATAAGAGCGGTTTGCAAGTTCAGAAACAATAATACAGTAAATAAATAGGAACTCATAATATCTTATATGCCTTTTTACAAGAGACAAGTAACAGTTACAGCCCAAACAACCTAAAAGAAAAGAACAAATGCTGGAAGGGAAAAGACAACAACACTATAAATCCTAAAACACTGCCTATAAACTATGAGACATCTCGCTCCGCAACTGGAGCTTGAACCTTTGCCATAACCCTTAAATGGTCGTAACATGGCGGCTATACACCCAATCTCGTGCTGTTGGTGCTGCTAGTGGCTCCAGAATCACCGTCTTCCTAAGGGAGGATCTAATGATGGCAAAAGAAACCTTCTTCTAAACAGCCTCTCCATGGAGATTCGCTCGCATTGCCTAAAGACAAGAGTGGATAGGTGAAAATACGGAAAGTGACTCTATGGAGTGTTGACCCTTGATCAACAAATTGAATCATAAGGGTGCGGGTCCAATTAACGGCGATGCCGCCAATAATAGCATAGGTGGTCTTCCGCACAATGGGATAAATCTAGTCGTAACTTCTCGTCTTTGGGATGATGTTGTGATGAATGATGCATACAACCAGATGGGCAGTCGAACGTAGATTATCCGCCTTCCAAACACCGACATCCTGGGAAAAGATCCATTGTAAAATCTCTGGGTCCGTCTCTTCTAAATCATCCAAGTCTGCATCCTCAGTGGAAACCTCCAAAATCTCAATGAGATCATCATTAGCTAGCTCAATCGGACTCCTTTCACCTCCGAACAAATCAAACCATTGCCTTTATCGAAATTCTACGTCAACAGGGCATCAAAAAGGCAGATATAATGCGAGTAACATTCTCGCTCAAAGGTCTCGAAGTAGAGGATCGGTGCATATCCAACCGCGACGAATAGCTCTTTCAGCCTAAAATCGACGAAACCTTCTGCTCATTCCGATCCAACCAAGTGACCTCTTGAGGGGTGAGACCAGGATGGCGCGAGGAAGAACCGGAAGTGCCAGAAGGTACCTTGGGCGAAGAAGTAGAGAAATAGGGTTTAGATTTGGAGTGGTGGTGGCGCAAGATCTAACGCGTAAAAACTGGTGCGAGGAGCGGAGAGTGGCAAGGCTAGTGTTCCTAGGAGAGGGAGAAAAACGGCATCGCGTAGTGTTGAAATGGAGGAGAGAGAGGCTGCTACTTTGGAGGAGGAGGATGAAGATTGGGTTAAGTTGGTTGACGAAGAAGGAACGAAAGAATGCAACTGGGGGAATTCGAACGCCACTTTTATAGTCGCATTTCAGGTTCAAGTTGTGCCAAAACTCGTTAACTGGTAGACCGCTCTAGGTTTACCGCTAGGTGGTTAACCGTTTGTCGGGCTTTGGGCATTGGTTGAATCTTTACCCAATTAGGGTCGAATTAAATAATAATGATAATAACCATTTCACGCTGTTTTTCTTTGATTTGACACGATTCAAAAAATTCCTTTCCTCATCACGGTGGTGTCAAAGCCTAACATCTAGTTCCGACCCATTCTCCAACAATTCAAAGTACTTCTGACTGATACAACTTTGACCAACAACAATTTCAAAAATGCCCAAAAATATTCCAACTACTATTTCCTGCATACTTCGCACAGAAATATTTCTTCCACTAGCTGGCGAGTAACAACAACAATTCTAACTTCATACCCCAATAGAATTAAATGTCCTTTCTATTTTGTCCATCCTTTAAAAGAGGGAAAACTTTAAAAACTTCAAAAATAGAAAAACATTGGGCTAAGTATTCCCCCTTTGATACTCATTTTCAAATCGAAAAACTATTTTCTTGCCAAAAATCAAAATCAAGCCTTTACTGATATATATATACATAGGTTGGAAAAACTTACTCCTTTATAAACCAAAATTTTCATAACACGACCAAACTTAGTGGCATAGGTGTTTCTTGAAAATTAAAATTTCAAAACTTTCCCAAAATAAAATTTCCAAAATAAATCCTTGGGAAAAGAAATCCTTTAAAAACCCTTTTTTCTAAATTCTAAGGCATTTCAAAAAAATTCTCTCACGGGCTTAGACTAAGGAATTAACTAAATTTCTCCAAATCTGATTTTGCATCTAGAGGTGATTGATGGACACTACCTTGCCAAATCCGGTTTCCAGATATTAGCAACATATAGAGTTCTATTTCCCACTTATCTGGAATGATAGTGTCTCCGACAGCATGTCATCATCAAAATCCCAAGATCACAAGGTAGCTAGATCTCAACCAGCAAGTCCAACACTATCCAATCTCCAAGATTCTACCATATGTCATACTCACGCTCTTTACCATCAGCGCCTTACGTATCGCCAATACTCCGTGGGTACTTCAGAGTCGGCATGAAATCTTCACTCTAAGATATTTCCAACCTATAGTTGCTTTACCCATCCCTATAGAGTGGAACTACAACTACTTCTATAGTCAGGATTCTTAGAGTCAAGCGTAAAAATATAATAATACTAGAGAAGAAAGTAAAAATACATTCTCTCAATGTATCCTAATTCCTCTGATTTACTAATCTAGGCTCAGATACCAAATGTAACACCCGCACTTTAATGGGCCTAAATTTCAACAAAAATCATAACCCAAGTCCATCAGAGCACGGATCATTGGATTTAGTATCTGCAAATAAGCATCATCAGAGATTGATAAAATCTAAACTCACAGTGGAAACAACAATAGGATATATATATACTTATTATGGCCACTACCTTGGAATCAATGGAATTTCTTGGATATCAATTTGCCACATAAGCACCGAGCATGAGAGGTAAGAAGATTTCTTCAACAACTAATCATGTCCATCTCTAGTGACATGTTCCTCTAAATCTATCATATGGGTTGTAATAAGGAGGGGTTAAGAACAATGTTCCAGTGACTGGAAAAATCTATACAGTGTCCATAACATAAATTCATACCGATTGATTACCATTTAATTGTTATGTCTACTATTCTAGGATTAACCAAATTAACTTGATATTGCACACACAATATTCCTTTCTTGCATAGTTCACCAACTGACCAGTCCCAAGGTACAAAATACTGACGTAAGTCTATCAGCCACTTAATACTTCTAAAATATGAAGCGGGCTCCTAGCGTCGTCATTGTTGGTTTATTGGTCCTAGAAACAGAAACCTTTGAGCAATATTTATTGCTTTATAATATATGATAGCCATACTACTAACGCATTTATCACCATTAATGTCTTAGCTATGTAAGAGACAACACCTAAGCCACTTAATACCTTACTAATAAGGACTAGGCATGCCCTTTACCACTTAACACATATTTATAGGTAGGCATTTGCCATTTAATACCTAAACTCGAGGCGGACTCCTCACTGGTACTATCTAGCTAACATCATGTAACGACCTGTTTTATACGATCGGGTATTTAAATAGTTTATTTAAATATTTAATCGTTAATTAAACGAAGGCCCGAAAATGTGATTTTTCGCATACGGCCGAATCAGGACGCAAGGCCACTTTCGTTGAGTTCAGATTGACTTTTCGAACTAAGATGAGTATAAGAATTGCTATATTTCGAGATCGGATGATCTGATGGCCAAAACGGTCTTGAAATACGCGAAATTAACCTTCTGGGGGCACAGTCTCAGATGGGGATGTGGTTAGTGCCATTGGATCTAGAAAAATGAGGTGATGTACGTAGATGAGTTTCGTGACGATCAGACGCGTCGTGTGATCGTACGGACTCAAAACGTGAAGCCATTTATTCGAGAATTAAATAAAATGGAGGAATAAAATATTATTTAAATCCCAAATCCATCTTTCCCTCCATTTTTTATTTTTCCCAAATCACTGTTCATATCAGAGAAATATTTCCATGGCCACTCCTCTTTCTTGCTATTCAAAATTAGATTGCTCTCAAGTAACTCAACTAAAAATCACAAAATAAATTCCAGAGTGTTCTTATCGATGAGGGCTTCGATCTCATACCCACAATTCGACATGCGATCACCGTTGGTCGAAGTCGACCCATCCACCGTGTTCCTTATGCCAAGACGCATCTCGCTGCACTGCTTGGAGGAGCTCCGATCACCATTCGTGAATTGCGACATTGGCCTAGACAAGATGGAGCGACCAGGCCACAAAATTCGTGGAGCATGCGGTCGAGCAATGGTTGGGTGCGTTGAAAGCGGATCTTGATTTCATCGAGAATCGGCTAAGGACTTGATGGAGGAAGGAAGCAGATATGCACGATTTCCTATAGATGTATGTACAGACATAGGAGGAAGAAAGGTAATTAAGGTTTTAATTTAATTAATTAATTTTCTAGTTAATATCGATTATTATTTTGGCCAAAACTTTTGCATAGGAGGTCCGTTTTGGATGCGGTTTATTGCGTTTGGATCATATTGGCGAAACCTATCGTTTGGCACTAGTTTGGACTGATTTGGCTGAGGTGAGTGATATTGTCTCTCACTTTACTATGGTTGATTATTTATTGTTATATTGACGCTCAAGAATGATTTTTAGTTTTTAAACATGATATTATTATATATATGCAGTTGTTATATTTTTTATAAAATAATATATAATTATTTTTAAATGATTTACAAAGAATATCACTTATTTTCCATCATCGTGCCATAGTTTTGGGAATTATTAGATTAGATCTATTATTGATGTTGTTTCCCACATTAATCAATAGGGATGGATTGTTATGTTGTATGTATGAAGTTTCCCACATTATTGATGAGATACTGTGGTGCGTAATGTGATGGTTTGTTCGTGCGACCAGTTTAGAAATATGATGTTATTACTCCACGACGAGCGATTTTGATGGTGAGGCAGGGATGTGGTGCTTCGACCTAGTGATTTTGACGATGAGGCAGGGATGTGGTGCTTTGACCTAGTAGTCTGATACTATGGATAGTGACTTGATGATGTATGGAGTAGGCTCCGGGATAATAGTATCAATACTGTATAGATCATGCTAGATCTTGGGCTTTGGATGGCATGATAGTTAGGTTCTTCGATTGGGTGCTCGGGTAGAGAGCATGATCATGGATGGTCGCTCGAATTGGAGTGAGGCTGCAAATAGTGGACTGGGTTGAGTGTTAGGGCTCGTGCCCAAAAACTGTAGTGAGCCAATAGGGTTCGAATCTATATCAAGTGAGTCGGGCTTGATAGATGTGTTTGTGCCTAGGGATCGTTGATGACTAAGAGTGTTTTCTGTTGTGTTCAGAGCAGGGGTACTATATGAGGGTGATACCCGAGGGTTGGTAGCAATGGTCGTGTACCCTGGACCCCCTAGAGTGGGTCTAGGTCAAGTGGTACAAAGGTATCACAAGAGAAAACTGTGCGGGGTTTCGGACCTAAAAGTACGGTGGAACACAATCGAGAACCGGGATTTCCACTAGTCCTTGACAGTTGGTCATATGAGTCATTATATATCCGACACATTGGGTGATAGTATTGTTTGATGGTTGCTATGTTTGTTATGGTTGCTCACTATTCACCTATCACCCTAGGGATGTCACACTAGGTAGGTATTGTGTTATGGATACCTAGATACCCTTACTGGACTTGATGTGGAGTAGGTATGGATGGAGATACCTAGATACCTGAAGTTTAGTTAGTATGGAGTAGGAACTGTAAGTGGAGATACCTAGGTACCCTTATAGATACTGAGTATGGTATACCCTTTTTACAATATTATAGAGTAGCATATTACTTATGTTTATGTGCTAACTCTGTTGTTGCAGGGATAGGTCAGGTATGGTTTATATACCCTCTGTTTCGTTTATTACCGAGTTTTATAGTATTTTGAGATTTGATATCGCTCACACTAGGCTGTTGTCTGACCTGAGGTTTTAAGCTTTTCTTCCTATTATCTTGGGTACTCTTAAATGAGTAGATCGAGAGCAGGTGGATGATTATGGAGTTCTATTGGTGGATCGATAGGAGGTGATTGTTATCTATACTTATATGTGCATTTGTTATTATATTTCCACTGTGTGACACTGTGGAGCCATGATAGTGTTGATTTACTATTATGAGACAGTGTACCAGTTGAGTTTACTTTCCCATTGTATAAACTCAGTTATGGTGGTGTATAACTTTGTGGATCTTAATTCAGATGATTATTTCACTTTGTTATTACTTTCTCTCTTGTTTTATACCTATGTTGATTATTATATTTACTCTGATGCGATGTGAGATATGCGATAGGTAATTTGGTTATTTGATGCTTCCTTTTTCTTCTTTTCCATTCTTTTCTCTTCTATTTCTTCATCTTGTTTCTTTTTCTTTCCTCTAACGACCGTTTTGCACCGTAGGTGTAGGCCGGTCATTACATTTGGTATCAGAGCAAAGGTTACCCAATTAACCTTAGTAGATACCGCGATCCGGTAGAGATAAGGTATGGGTTATTGCCTTAGACTGGATCTAGAGAGTGTATATATACGAGAGAGTTCGTATTTGTTATATATTTTAGTTTTCAAAACTATATATTCGTATATATAATATATTACTTGGGATTACATATGAGAACTTTGAATGCATTTTTCTTTATAAGAGACTGATTATCCTGATTATAGAGTAGGGATGATCTGACATGGAGAAAAACTGCTATTGACTCTATCTTTAGAGTTAAGATTGGGCAGGATCAGGGCCACTATCACTGATTGGTAGGATATGTTCATAGAGTTGGTGCAAATAATTTCCTGGATGTTCAATTTGTTCTAGATGGTTATGGTGCTCAAGTGAAATCGGCTAGAGTCGACTTTGCCAAGCTGTACATAGACCATGAGAGTCTAGGAGGTAGGTCGTTCCTTCGAACGGAGTCGGCTATTGGGAGGCAAGTTTAGTTGGTTGCTCGTAGAAGGATCTTCGATGACTTGGGGTTACACATGAGGTAGAAGTTAGCCTCTGGATGACTCCAAGAATGGACGATGAACTAGTGGAGTCTTTCTGTAACTCTGACTCCTGAGGACCAATTTCCTTAGGACTAGTTCATTGTTCGCTTCGAAGAAGATTTGTCTTGACTTTTCTAAAGTTGGGAATAGTTAAAGAGTTCATCAATTTGAAGTACGACAATATGTCTGTATTGGAGTGTGTGGTCGGATTCGATATGATATCGAGGTACGATCTATTCTAGTTGATGCTCCACACAGAAAGGATTGAAGTTTAGCATTGGGTAGAGAGATCATCTTGGGGGTTGATTGATTGGTCATATTGACGAGGGCTTCAAGATGGTGATCGAGGAGTACTCAATATTGAAGAGTTATCCCGTAGCAGTTGAGTAGGGATATATTGGGAAGTATATGTATTGATTGTCGTTTCGGTTTCATCGATTGCTCCATCAATGAAAGAGAAGGGTAATGGCGTCACCGTTTGAGATATGCTTTCCACATATGGTGGTTCCATATGTGTTTTATTTGACGACGAGGTTTTGTATTCCTTTATATCTAGATCTAATGGTTAGATATTGGGATAGTGACTCGAGATAATTACCAAACTTTGATCATGACAGACCTAGTTAGGGGCTCAGCCAGCTTATACGTGGTTTCTCGAGACCTTTCCCTATCGAGTCATGGTTGTTTATTTGTTAGACAATGATTGTTTGGGGTTTAGTTGGGTTGGTATTATAGTTTAAGAATGGACTGGCTGAAGGGGATACGGAATAGTGGTGGACTGTGAGAGGCCATTGATGAGGTTCGGGGTTATGGAGGAGCAGACGGTAGTGATTGGCTGCCAACATGAGACCATATATATTCGCTCGATATTCCACATGGTAGGATGTCATTTGTGCCTATAGTTGAAGAGCGTCCGGAAATACTCAAGGAGGTGACCGGATTACCACCATATAGGGATAGAGTTCCATATCGATCTGGTCAGAGGAGTTGGACCAGTAGTTATGCCTTTAAGACATAGGATGTGCAAAGAGCTTAGGAGACTAGAGGTGCGAGCGGGTGATCTATTTAGGTGATGGTTCATTCATGGATGTATGTTTGGGTAGGATGCACCTGTTGGGTTCGTCAGTAGTACGGATGGCTCTTTAGAGTTGTTTGATGATCGTCGTGAGCTGTATGAGATGACGAACAAGCTGTACTCCCGTTTGTTGATAACTTGTTCGATCATCTCTATAACATGAGGATGTTCTCTTAGTTGGACTCTACGGTTAGGTTGCACTAACTGAGAGTAATTTGGTTGCATATGCTGATTATAGTGTTTCATACACTACCTTGATTTTAGGTTGGTTATGCCGTTCGGGCTAACCAATGTATCGACATATGTTATGGATCTAATGGACCATGATTAGTGATCACTTGAGTAGATTGTGCTTGTGTTCGTTGATGATACTTTCATCTACCTATGGAAGGAAGAGGAGCACAAGACACCGATTAGTGATGGGATTTTGATGGTATCACTCCTGAAGGAGGGGAGTGAGATGCTTGGGCCATGTTGTTTCAGAGTAGGACATCATTGTAGATCATGTAGTTACGGCAGTTCAAAATATCAATGGACCCAAGGTAGCAGTATCGTTGACCTATTGTTTAGGAGAGGATCAGGCTTTCGTTTGAGATGTGAGGTGTAGCCATGAATTGGTGAGTCTGGCCGAGAGGTTAACAAGTGCATTGATAGTACTCATTCCGAGCAGGAATGAGGAGACGATAGTACGCACTTGCCTGTGATACTTAAATGCATGCGGTAGTGATACCGAGAGGTAGTATCCGACTCTTGGTTCAGAGTTGGAGGCGATAGAGTTGACTTTAGGGATTTGGAAGCACTGTTTGCTAGGAGAGGAGTTTGAGTTGTTTAGTGATCCCTTGTCATTGTAGTATCTCTTCTCCAAGAAGGTTTTTTTTCTTCGCTGGTAGCGATGGTTGGAGTTCTTAGCCTCCTATGGATTTGACATTTCCTAGATGTTTGAAAGGGGAAATGTAGTGGTTGGTGTTTCGAGTGGAAGACGTTCCAGTTTGGGAGCGATATCCCTAGAGTGGGCATTGCTCAAGCTTATCGCTGGTTACGACTTAACTCGATGAGATTTGGCCAGGTGTGATGGCTAGTTTGACCGTCGGACCTACTTTGATTTAGTCGATTGGAACTAGTCAGAGGCGTTAAACTAGACTAGAAGAGATCATAGCTAAATTAGAAGAGTAAGTAATGTCTGTAGAGGTTATGCAGTGCAGACCCGACCGAGATTGTTGGTTTGTAGGGATGAGAGATGTTTGTTCTCGAGTAGTGGGAACAACTGTTTTGGGACTTCATCAATGGATTGTTGATGGCTAAGGATAGAGAGATAGCATTTGATTCACAATCGATTGGTTGACAGATGATGCTAGATTTGTATTCCTTAAGTCCAGTAGTACGACACCCATTTTTGTTGTTTTGCTTGAGGTATGGTTGGTATGATTCCATTGTGTACCAAGAGCATTGTAAGTGGCCAAGACCCGTTGTTCGATTATGGGTTTTGGGAGAACTTACAAGAGGCGCTTGGATATTTGGCACTACATGGATTGGATGATATCAAGACTGAACCTTGGACTTGGAGACCTCATAAGCCTATTTGTGCCGGTAGACGTAATACAAATCAGGTTAGGAGGAGGTCGAAGGAGTAGTAGGGGTTTTGTGGAATGAAAGCGAAGGCGATTGGATATGGCAGACCGTGGGGAGTATGAGGACAGCTTGTCCGAAGCTCTTTAGATGATGAGACTTTGTTTGTATTGTCAGCTTTCATTATGGATATCATATTGGGAGTTTATGCTAGATAGTTTAGTATTCTGCATGCTAGGATAAGCATAGATGTTAGATCTTATGTATGCATGTTTGATTTGATTGTTAGCATTTGAGTTGATAGTTTATGTTTGTATGGTTGTTTGGTATGCGGGATAGTTTTGTTGGAAATAACATTCTTGTTTGACGATTGCTATGTATGATCTAGTATAGTTAAATATATGAGTTGTATACATATCTTTGTTATAGTAGAGTTTTTCGGATTTAGTCGTCCAAAGGAGGTTCTGCCGAATTTTTTCGGAATCTCACAGATTTTTTAGAGCCGATGAGTTAGGAGACGTACTCTTTGCTTTGTGATTTCGGGGACGAAATTCTTTGAGGAGGGAAGAATGTAACGATCCGTATTTTTAACGATTGAATATTTAAATAGTTTATTTAAATATTTAATTATTAATTAAATAAAGGACCAAAAATGTGTTTTTTCGCATACAGCCGAATCAGGACTCAAGGCCACTTCCGTTGAGTTCAGATTGACGTTCCGAATTAAAATGAGTATAAGGATCGCTATATTTCGAGATCAGACAATCCGATGGCCAAAACGGTCTCGAAATACGTAAAATTAGCCTTCTGAGGCACTGTCTCAGATGGAGATGTGGTTAGAGCCATTGGATCGAGAAAAATGAGGTGATGTACGTAGATGAGTTTCATGACGATCGGACGCATTGTGTGATCGTACGGACTTGAAACACATAGCTATTTATTTGAGAATTAAATAAAATGGAGGAATAAAATATTATTAAATCCCAAATCCATCTTTCCCTCCATTTTTTCTTTTTCCCAAATCACTGTTCATATCAGAAAAATATTTCCATGGTCTCTCCTCTTTCTTGCTATTCAAAATTAGGTTTCTCCCAAGTTACTCAACTAAAAATCACAAAATAAAGTCCAGATGTTCGTATCGATGAGCGCTTCGATCTCACACCCACAATTCGACGTTCGATCACCGTTGGTCGAAGTCAACCCATCCGCTGTGGGTCTAGGGTGTGACTTAGGCATGACTATAGGTGGAGATAGGCATATCGATGATTACATTAGTGTTCCTTATGCCGAGACGCATCTCGCTGCACTGCTTGGAGGAGCTCCAATCACCATTCATGAATTGCGACATTGACCTAGACAAGATGGAGCCACCAGGTCGTGAAATTCATGCAGCATGCGGTCGAGCAATGGTTGGGTGTGTTGCAAAGAGATCAAGCAATGGAGTTCGTAGGTGAAAGTGGATCTTGATTTCATCGAGAATTGGCCAAGGAATTGATAGAGGAAAGAAGCGGATATGCACGATTTCCTGTTGATGTATGTACAGACATAAGAGGAAGAAAGGTAATTATGGTTTTAATTTAATTAATTATCTAGTTAATATCGATTCTTATTTTGGTCATAATTTTTGCATACGAGGTCCATTTTGGATGCGGTTTCTTGCATTTGGATCGTATTGGAGAAACCTATCTTTTGGCACTGGTTTGGATAGATTTGGCTAAGGTGAGTGATATTGTCTCTCACTTTACCATGGTTGATTGTTTATTGTTATATTGATGCTCGAATGATTTCTGGTTTTTAAACGTGATATTATTATATATATGCAGCATCTATATTTTATAAAAGAATATATAATTATTTTTAAATGAATTACAAAGAATATCAATTATTTTCCATCGTTGTGCCATAGTTTTGGGAATTATTAGATTAGATCTATTATTGATGTTGTTTCCTACATTAATCGATATGGATGGATTGTTATGTTGTATGTATGAAGGTTTGGATGGATGTATGGTTGTTTGGATGTATGGATGTATGGATGCATGTTTGTCTTGTTTGTTATTTGGCTATTTTGGTTGAAAATGCTGATTAGCGGTGATTTGAATTTAGGTAGCATCTTGTACGTTGGAGTTCCGCACACGCGGGAATCTAATGAATGAGATGAGCTGTAGAAGAAGGTTTGGGATACGTGTCAAAGGACCTAGGTTTCATCGTGGATACTAGACATTTCCGTTTGGTCCGTACTTAACCGTGATAGAGTTAGGGGTATGCCTAGGCGAAATTATGTAATTTGTTACATATATCTAACTCCTTGAACAATCTTGTTCATAATAAAGGTGTTTCTTTCTATTATATACTTGATATAATGTGGTTATATTAATTAATTAATTTAATTAAAAGTATATTTAATAGAAAATCCATAAATGGCATATTTTGTGACAGTAGTTACAATGTGTTGTAACCGTGAGTAATTTATCACAATAAAACAAATATACCATTTTAAATGTTCCTAGTCAAGATGCATCGAGACTGGATATCGATGTATCAGTTGAGACTAGAGTATGTAACGCTCTTCAAATGTTGGGCGGTGTATTACTCATGACTATTAGGGGCACCTAGGGGTTACGTACTGATAGTTATTGGATAACCATGGAACGACTCACTCGATAGTTTTCTATTGGTTAATATAACTAAGGTCAAACATAAAATATCGATATAACTGATTTACACAGTTCTCTCGACTTGAGAATACTGTGGATCTTCAATATGAAAGCTCTGCTTTAATTATAGTCAAATCATGGCATGGCTTTCCATCGAGTGACTATAGTTGGGTCGAGTGGAAGTATTGGAAGTGAAGCACTATTCAAGAGAGGATTCGTCTCCTCAGTTATATGGGGTTAGTATCATGGTCAACTGAAGTCAACTCAAAGTCAAAGTCTCCGGCCAGAGCATTTCGGTTAATAATAATTGTTATTATTGAACCAAAAACATTATGTTTGGACTATAAAGTTGAATGTGGATGATATTGGAATTTTGACCATTACCAAATTCCATAAATCCAAAGTGATATAGTTTTGACGAAGAGAATTGGTGTAAATAATTGTCACTATTAGGTACCGCTTATAATAAGTAAAATTAGATTTTACCAAAAGATGTGTAAGCGATGAATTCAGCAAAAATGTCACACCACCTGCTAAGTGACGTGTGAACGTTAATATTTGAATTGTTCAATATTAATCACTGACTGAATTTACACCTTTGAGTCGCACAACAGTAATGATGAATTCCCCAAAAAACCACATAATTTAATTAATTTATTAAAAGCTATAAATTAATTAGTATTTGAGAAATATTAATTATTATTTATTTTATTTGATGTTTGGGAGTTATTTGTAATTATTTGAATGCATTTATAAATGTTATATTTGCGCGCATTGATATATGATATCATTGTAATTAAATAAAAGATAATTACATGCGTTAATTTATGGAACTTATGTCATTTGATGGCACATAATTTTCAGCCATACCATGTAAAGAAATAGGAATGAAAAGATAAAGTTAATCAAGAGAATTAATTAAAGAAGTTTTAATTAAAGAATGAGAAAGGTTTCCTTCTTTTGAATAAAACATATTCTCTAAATCATTCTGTACGTACAATTGAGTTTCTCATTTTTTTCATTCTTCTTTCTATAACTTTTCTGGTTCTCCCCTTCTCTAATGGCTAAAAATATGAGATCTTCTATGGCTTCAATTATTCCTAAAATAAAATACAAATAAAATCAATTATGAAAAGTGGTTTATTCCTCTTTCCTTGCCACATCTGGAGGTTGATTTCTGAATCTAGAAGATTTGATTCATCATTCAAGGTGCAAATCATTGGCTTCATTTTTGGTAATTCTAATTTCATTTATTTGTATACTCATCATGTTGAGATGGTCCAGATTTATTCATATTATATATCTTCTATCTCATCATGTTAAAAAGGCTTAGATTTATTCATATTATATCTCTTTTATCTTGTGTATTCATCTTGTAATATAACTTAGATCCCCTTTTGTTCATCTCATTTAATTATATGATCATTATGTAGATTTAATTTGAATCTCTCCTTATTTACATATCCATTGACTATATGTTTATTATGGTTGACTTCAAATCCTTTATCTGTTTTATTGTGTGTCCCTTTTGTATAGTGGGATTTGATTTATCATACAACAAATTTGTATATGCCCAAGTTGTCGATATTTTTCTGTCACCTTTTTGGAATTGTAGAAAAAAGGAATGTGAAAATATTTTATTATGTTGCAATGTTCTATATAAAATTTTGTAACATCTGTATACATAAAAATTAACAAACTATATTTGTTGGTGGTTTAATACAGTAAATTAATTTCCAATGTTGCATAGTTAATTTCCAAAATGATTTAATTTTACTTGTTTTAGTCGTAAAAGTAAAATTTTCCTTTTGTTTTAGAATTCATAAGTATTCATTTATGTGAAGTTATAGACTTTTATTTCATACCTAAGATTAAAAGATTGAATCATTTTGTTAGCATTAAATTTAAAAATATATGTTACTTAAATTGCAATCTTCATACAAATATATATATGTGTGTGTGTGTGTGTGTGTTATTTTAAAATTAATACATAACTTGCAATTATTTATACATATAGATGTACATGTGTTTATGTTATTTTAATCTAAATCAAAACAGACCTTTTTTGTGAAACTGTAGAATTTAATTTCAAGCTCTTCCTTAATTGAAACCTTTGTTACAATTGTTAATTCTTGTTTTGACAAACTCATATATATAGGAAAACTTATTTTAACATGTGTATGTGTAAACTTATCAATTATTATACATGTATATTTTATTACTTAAAAAAACTTAGACAACAAAGGCATATGCAAATTGTATTGTAAATGCCATTTAATATGTCATTCAATGTAAATTGTATTGTAAAAGCGGGGTAGACACACGGCGTGGGGTTTACTTAAGTGAGTATCAATGAATACCATGATCTTAAGGTTCCACATGATCTCAAAAAAAATATGTCATTCAATGTAATTAAAAAGAGAGAGAAACGTAAGGGTTTCTCTCTCTACATTTATAGCCTTTCTTTCCTCAACTTATTATACATGTCAAGAGAAAGAAAACATCTCTAAAATTTCTCATGCTTAGTTACACAAATATAGACTTCTTATATGCTACACTTATATTTCACGACTAGAATGTATTTGATACATTCATTCCATTACACATAAATATTTACATAAGAGTATATTTGATATACCCTAATTCACATACACATTAAATTAAAGTAAAACTTTATTTATAAATTAAATAAAATATTAATTTTATTTAAAAGAAACTTAGAAAATTTCTAAACGAATTTAGACTTCATAGGTCCATCAATGATCCAAAATGGTAAAAATTTTGAAATTCACCCATTTCTTCTGCTGCAGGCTGGCCCAATTCCTTCAAACCGTTTGGTTAAGTACAAGACCAAAGTGGATGGTATTGACCATAGTAGAGTGGTCAATTTCCATCACGGTTGTTGATTGGCGATTTATCCGATATATGGCTTTGACGTTGATGAGATACCATGGTCCGCGACATGATTGTTTGTTCGTGCGACCAGTTTAGAGATATAATGTTATTACTCTACGACGAGTGATATTGATGGTGAGGTAGGGATTTGGTGCTTTGACCTAGTGATTTTGATGGTGAAGCAGGGATGTGGTGCTTCGACCTGGTAGTCTGATACTGCAGATAGTGACTCGATGATGTATGGAGTAGGCACCGGGATTATAGTATTAGGACTGTATGGATCATGCTAGATCTCGGGCTTTGATGGCATGATAGTAGGGTTCTTCGATCGGGAGCTCAGGCAGAGAGCAGGATCGTCGATGGCAGCTCGGACTGGAGCGAGGCTGTGGATAGTGGACTGGGTTTAGTGTTAGGGCTCGTGCCCAGACACTGTAGCGAGCCAGTAGGGTTCGAATTCATATCGAGTGAGTAAGGCTCGATGGATGGGTTTGTGTCTAGGGATCGTTGATCACTCTGAGTGTTCTCTATTGTTTTCAGAGCAGGAATTCTATATGTGAGTGATACTCGAGGGCTGGTAGCGATGGTCATGTACCCTGGACCGCCCCAAGGGGGTCTAGGTCAAGTGGTACAGAGGTATCACAAGAGACAACTGTGCAGGGTTTTGGACCTGAAAGTACGGTGGAACACAATCGAGAACCAGGATTTCCACTAGTCCTTGACAGTTGGTCATACGAGTCATCATATATCTGGCACATTGGGTGATAGTATTGTTTGATGGTTTCTATGTTTGTTATGGTTTCTCACCAGTCACCTGTCACCCTAGGGAAGTAACTAGGTAGGTATTATGTTATGGATACCTAGATACCCTGACTTAACATAGTGTGGAGTAGGTATGGATGGAGATACATAGATACCTGAAGTTTACTTAGTATGGAATAGGAACTGTAGGTGGAGATACCTAGGTACCCTTATAGATATTGAGTATGGTATACGCTTTTTATGATTTTATAGAGTAGCATATTACTTATGTTTATGTGCTGACTCTGTGGTTGCAGGGACAGGTCATGTATGGTTTATATACCCTCTGTTTCATTTATTACCGAGTTTTATAGTATTTTGAGATTTGATATCGCTCACACCAGACTGTTGTCTGATCCGAGATTTTATGCTTTGCTTCTTATTATCTCGGGTACTCTCAAATGAGTAGATTGAGAGCATGTGGATGATTATGGAGTTCTATCGGTGGACCGATAGGAGGTGACGGTTATCTATACTTATATGTGCATTTGTTATTATATTTCCGCTGTGTGACTCCGTGGAGCATTGACAATGTTGATTTACTATTATGAGATAGTGTACTAGTTGAGTTTACTTTCCCGTTGTGTAAACTCAGTTAAGGTTTTGTATAACTTTATGGATCTTTATTCAGATGATTATTTCACATTGTTATTATTGTTTCTCTTATTTTATACCTATGTTGATTATTATATTTACTCTGATATGATGTGAGATATGCGACAGGTAATTTGGTTATTTGATGCTTCCTTTTTCTTCTTTTCCATTCTTTTCTCTTCTATTTCTCCATTTTATTTCTTTTTCTTTCCTTTAACTGCCCTTTTGCACCGTAGGTGTAGGGTGGTCGTTACATTTGGTATCCGAGTAAAAGTTACCCAATTAACCTTAGTTGATACAGCGATCCGGTAGAGATAGGGTATTGCCTTAGATTGAATATAAAGAGTGTATATATGCGTGAGAGTTCGTATTTGTTATATGTTTTGGTTTTTTAAACTATATAGTAGTATATATAGCATATGAGTTTGGTGTACATATGAGCGCTTTAGATGCTGTTTTCTTTACGAGAGACTGATCATCCATATTATAGAATATGGATGATCTGTCATGGAGAAAAACTGCTATTGACTCTATCTTTAGAGTTAAGTATTGGGCAGGATCAGGGCCACTATCGCTGATTGATAGGATATGTTCATAGAGTTGGTGCAGATCATTTCCTGGATGCTCAGTTTTTTTTGGATGGTTATGGTGCTCAAGTGCAATTGTCTAGAGTCTACTTTGCCGAGCTGTGCATAGACCATGAGAGTCTAGGAGGTAGGTCGTTCCTTGGAACTGAGTCGGCTATTGGGTGGCAAGTTTGGTTGGTTGCTTGTAGAAGGATCTTCGATGTCTTGGGGTTAGACATAAGGTAGAAGTTAGCCTCTGGATGACTCCATGAACGGATGATGAACTAGTGGAGTGTTTTTGTAGCTCTGATTCAGGAAGATCGATTTCCTTGGGACTAGTTCATAGTTCGCTTCAAAGAAGATTTGTCTCGACTTTTCTGAAGTCGGGAATGGTTAGAGAGTTCGTTGATTTGAATTACGGTGATATGTCTGAGTTGGAGTGTATGGTCGGATTCAGTATGATATCGAGGTACGATCTATTCCTATTGATGCTCCACACAGAAAGGATTGAAGTTTAGCATTGGGTAGAGAGATCATCTTAGGGGTTGATTGATTGGTCATATTGATGAAAGCTTCAAGAGGATGATCGAGGAGTACCCAGTATTGAAGAGTTATCCCGTACCAGTTGAGTAGGGATAGATCGGGAAGCATATGTATTGATTGTCATTTCGGTTTCGTTGATTGTTCCATCGATGAAAGAGAAGGGAAATGGTTTCATCGTTTGAGATATGCTTTCCACATATGGTGGTTTCATACGTGTTTTATTTAACGTCGAGGTTTTGTATTCCTTTATATCTAGATCTAATATTAGATATTGGGATAGAGACTCGAGATAATTACCTATCTTTGATCGTGACAGACCTAGTTAAGGGCTCAGCCAGCCTATACGTGGTTTGTCGAGACCTTTCCCTATCGAGTCATGGTTGTTTGTTTGTTAGACATTGATTGTTTGGGGTTTAGTTAGGTTGGTATTATAGTTTGAGAATGGACTGGTTGAAGGGGATATAGAATAGTTATGGACTATGAGAGGTCGTTGATGACGATCGGGGTTGTGGAGGAGCAGACGGTAGTGATTGGCTACCAGCAGGGGAGCCATATATATTCGCTCGATATTCCACATGAAAGGATGTCATTTGTGCTCGTAGTTGGAGAGTGTTCGGACATACTTTAGGTAGTGACCGGATTAACACTATATAGGGATAGAGTTCCATATAGATCTAGTCAGAGGAGTTGGACCGGTAGTTATGCCTTTAAGGCATAAGATGTCCAAAAAGCTTTGGAGAATAGAGGTGCGAGTGGGTGATCTATTTAGGTGATGGTTCTTCCATGGATGTATGTTTGGGTAGGATGCACCTGTTGGATTCGTCATTAGAACGGATGGCTCTTTGGAGTTGTTTGTTGATTATTGTGAGCTGGATGAGATGACGAACAAGCTGTACTCCCGTTTGTTGATAACTTGTTCAATCGGCTCTATAACATGAGGATGTTCTCTTAGTTTGACCCTATGGTTAGATTGCACTAACTGAGAGTAATTTGGGTGAGTATGCTGATTATAGTGTTTCATACACTACCTTGATTTTAGGTTATGTCGTTCGGGCTAACCAATGTATCGGCATATGTTATGGATCTCATGGATCGTGATTAGAGTGGTCACTTGAGTAGGTTGTGCTTGTGTTCATTGATGATACTTTTGTCTACCTATGGAAGGAAGAGGAGCACAAGACACCGATTAGTGATGAGATTTTGATGGTATCACTCCTAAAGGAGGGGAGTGAGATGCTTGGGTCATGTTGTTTCTGAGTAGGACGTCGTTGTAGATCATGTAGTTACGGCAGTTCGAAATCTGAATTGACCCAAGGTAGCGGTATCTTTGACCTATTGTTTAGGAGAGGATCAGGCTTTCGTTTGAGACGGGAGGTGTAGACACACGTTGGTAAGTCTGGCCGAGAGGTCGACGAGTGCATTGATAGTACTCGTTCCGAGTGGGAATGAGGAGATGATAGTACGCACTTGCCTGTGGTACTTAAATGCATGCGGTAATGATACTGAGTGGTAGTATCTGACTCTTGATTCGGAGTTGGAGGCGATAGAGTTCGCTTTGGGGATTTGGAAGCACTATTTGCTAGGAGAGGAGTTTGAGTTGTTCAGTGATCCCTTGTCATTATAGTATCTCTTCTCCAAAAAGGATCTTTACCTTTGCTAGTAGTGATGGTTGGAGTTCTTAGCCTCCTATGGATTTGACATTTCCTAGACGTTTGAAAGGGGAAATGTAGTGGTTGGCTTTTCAAGTAGAAGACGTACCAGTTTGGGAGCGATATCCTTAGAGTTGGCATTGCTCAAGCTTATCACTCATTACGACTTCAGAACTCGATGAGGTTTGGCCGGGTGTGATGGCTGGTTTGACCGTCAGACCTACTTTGATTTAGCCGATTAGAAGTAGTCAGAGGCGTTAAACTAGACTAGTGAAGATCATAGCTAAATTAGAAGAGTAAGTAGTGTTTGGAGAGGTGATGCAGTGTGGACCCGATCGAGATTGTTGGTTTCGTAGGGATGAGAGATGTTTGTTCTCGGGTAGTGGGAACAACTGTTTTGGGACTGCATCAAAAGATTACAGATGACTAAGGATAGAGAGATAGCATTTGGGTCACAATCAATTGGTGACAGATGATGTTAGATTTTTATTCTTTAACTCCAGTAGTACAACATCCGTTTTTGTTGTTTTGCTTAAAGGATGGTTGGTATGATTCTATTATGTGCCAAGAACATTGTAAGTGGCCAAGCCCCGTTGTTTGATAATGGATTTTGGAAGAACTTACAGGGGGTGTTTGGATACTTAGCACTAGATGGATTGGATGATATCAAGACTGAACCATGGACTTGGAGATCTCATAAGCCTATTCGTGCCGGTAGATGTGATACAAATCAGGTTAGGAGGAGGTCGAAGGAGTAGTAGGGGTTCAGTGGAATTAAAGCGAAGGCGATAAGGTATGGTAGACCGTGGGGAGCATGAGGACAACTTGTCTGAAGCTCTTTAGACGATTAGACTTTGTTTGTATCGTTAGCTTTCATTATGGATATCATATTGGGAGTTTATGCTAGATAGTTTAGTATTCTGCATGCTAGGGTAGGCATGGATGTTATTTTTGGATGTTTGAGCTTATGTATGCATGTTTGATTTGATTGTTAGCATTTGAGTTGATAGTTTATGTTTGTATGGTTGTTAGGCATGTGGGATAGCTTGGTTGGGTATAGCATTCTTGTTTGATGATTGCTATATATGATCTAGTATAGTTAAAGATATGAGTAGTACACATATCTTTGTTGTAGTAGAGTTTTTCGGACTTAGTCATCCAAAGAGGTTCTGCCGAATTTTTCCAGAATCTGATAGATTTTTGAGAGTCGAAGGGTTACGAGACATTCTCTTTGCTTTGTGATTTTGGGAATGAAATTCTTTAAGGATGAGAGAATGCAGCGACCCATATTTTTAATGATTCGATATTTAAATAGTTTATTTAAATATTTAGTTAACTAAATGAAGGCTCGAAAATGTGATTTTTTGCATACGGCCGAATCAGGACTAGAGACAACTCCCATTGAGTTCGGATTGATGTTCCGAATTGAAATCAATATAAGGATCACTATATTTCAAGATTGGACAATCCGATGGCCAAAATAGTCTCGAAATACGCAAAATTAGCCTTCCGTGGCTCAGTCTTAGATGTAGACGCAGTTAGTGCCATTGGATCCAGATAAATGAGGTGATGTATGCAAACGAGTTTCGTAATGATCGGACGCGTCGTGCACTACAACAAAATATGATATTAATAACGCTATTTAATAACGCGTTATTCTGAAGCGTTATTATTGACCCTTAATTATCGAGTTACCAGTTGATTTTTGTTCTCCCTATAGGTGTAACGCGCGCATCTCCCTTCCCCTTCACATGTAACGCTGCCCCAAAACATCTCCCTCCAACTTCCCAAATTATTTTCCCTCTCCCTCCAAAACCATTCCGCCTCCCTCCAAAACGCGCGCATCTCTCTCCTCCAAATTACGTTAGCGATTCGAAGACTCCAAAACGCGCGTAGCTCCCTCCTCCAAATTATGTTAGTGATTCGAAGAAAGCAGAACCCTCTCAAGTTTTGTCGAAGAAAGCAAACTCCTTTGATTTCGAAGCTAGGGCTTTGCGTGTAGCTCCGATCTGTCGAAGCTAGGGCTTCGCGTTTTGGATATAATCTTCGATTTTGATTCTGGTAAGCGATATAATCTTCAATTCTGGTAATCTCGCTATATATTTTCTTGCTCCTTTTTATAATTTATATTTGTTGTATTTGTAGCTTGTTTTTCTAGACAGTAACTTTGATTTGGCTTGTAATGCTTCAAGAACAAGTTGTTGTGATGTAATTTGATAGTATATTATTGCAATAATCAGAAATCATTAAATAATTTCATGGCCATTTTGGTGTGCATCATTAAACCATGTGGGTGTAGTGTCAGTGAAAACGGTGTTGAAGGTGAGATTATTTAGTGATGGAGGGTGTTATATAAGAAATTTTGATTACAGAGTTACGGGCAAATTGTTTACTCTATATTGCAGTGAAATTTTTTGTACAACGAACAACGTTTACATTTTGTTTGTTGTCTTTTTATATCCAAGTTATGTATTCAATGAAAAATGCGTTTACATAGCAGTTTAGAAAATGGAAATCAAAATTTTAGGTTTAACTTCTTGGTTTTTTTTTCCTTCTACAGAAAAGTGGTGGTTAAACCAGGAAGGATTAAGTAAAATATAAGTGAACTGGTAGATACATAATTTTGTAGGTTAAAAAGAAAGAAATCATAAGTTCGTTCAATAATCATCCAACTATCCTTTTAACTAGTTCACATACTTATTTATGAAGTTTATTATTAGTTTATTTGTTAAGTTTATAATTTAATCAAGTATTTTGATCTTTCATTATATGGTTGTGATTTTGTACTTAAACCAAGTTAAAGATGTACTCATTTCAGATGTCTATTATTTGTGTACTATTTGGTTCAATCTCTTACTGTTAGTTCTATGTTACTATGTTTACAAAAGTGTACTTTAATCTAAATACTACTTTGACAAAAACATAACTGACCATCAAATATGCAATATTCAAAAGGTTTTACAATTCATGTAATAGTCAGAAGTTAAAATATTTGAAGCATTTCTGTACCAACACTACTTTAGTTCTATTTCTTAGGTCAAATGAATAGAACTGATTTCAAAACATTTTTATAACTGTTCTTGAACATAAAAAATATTTTGCAGAAGCATAATGTTAAATAAGAAATCAACAGTACATAGTAAGATTTACCAACTAATGAATTTTGCAACATCTGGTATAATACTATTAATTATTTTTGTAAACATTACAATGATTATTTGCAAGTCCTCTATATAGCAGTAGCATTACATTGGTTAGCTATCTAAATTTTCATAGTTAACTAGAATGGAGATGGTCACATTGTAGGAAAATTTAACTTATAGATTATCATTATCACCTTTGTCTTTTTTCCAAATGAATAGGTTGATCACTTGAATTATTGTGTTATCCGTTAATTTCTATTATCGATCAAAATTTAATATAAAAGATAGTTAGCTAAATTAACTACGTAGCCTAGTTTAATTTGTGATAGTTAACTTCCCTATTCTAGATGCTCTTAGCCACATTGGCAATTTGGTAAACTTTAAAAGCTAGATGTATATAGCGGGTTTATTTTTATGGATGGGGATTGATAATTAGATTATTTCTGAAGATGATTTTTGGCTAAAGCTATCCAGTTATTCAGCTATAGCATTAATGCATTACTCATATCCCTCTTTCTTTCTATTTGTTTCGTTTTTTTCCTCGAAAAAGAGACAGAATAGAAAAAAAAATTAATTTTGGAGCATATAAATTGTTGAAGGCCCGTAACTTCTATGTGGTTTGTCTACTTATAAATAACTCATTCTCTTATAATGTAGACAGCTTGATTAACCAAATCCAGATTAATTAGTTTACCACTTTACAAAATTCAAAAGAGAAAAATAGTCAAATATTTGTAACTTTTGTTGCTAGAAATATGCATGCGAAAGGTATCAATATCCTATGAATAGCATATCTGCTAATTACCATCAGTTGGACTGCTTTAATCTAAATTTAGCAAGATAAAATAGTAGCACTTTCAATCTTTATCAACTATCAAAATTATCAAAATTTGTACCATACTTATTATGCTGAAGCTATGTAAAGAGCTCCTTCTTTTTATACCAAAGCCAAAAGAATATTTTTGCCACACTATTAATAAGATAAAGACACTGTGGAATTATCTTAATTACAGTAGGGAGTAAAATAAAATACAATTCGACAGGTTGCAGCCAAAATTTAGAAAAGAATCAGCACAGCTTTGTTGAAAAAAGGTAAAACATTCGCCTAATCTTTACCATATATCACAAAAAAATTACAAAACACACAAATAGGTTGACAACGCCAAATCATAATCTATTGAAATTTTCGGCAATCACCTCTCGCATAAACAACTCGACCTACATTTGCTGTTTTAACACAACCCAACTTTTTTACACTATACCAATCTTCGACTACAATTTATCAAGTTTATATATTAATTCAACTGCTCATCATTGAATTGGTAACGTACCACAAGGTTTAAATCAACTACAATCCTACTTTGGCTAATTCAATAGATTATGCATGTTCAATTTGGGAAATCTATAACAATTAGGATGTTTATGACCTTTGAATGATGATATGGTAATGCCCGCACGATATGCATGTGGATACTGTAGAAACATTTTTTCCTAGTTTCTTACCAAATACTTAATTTCTTACATTAAGACACTTATTGTATTAGATTTCATACATGTACGATTTTTACGATTCGACTGATCAGACCTTTAAAACCTCCGACCTTGGACAGCCAATACAATAAAGTTCAACTTCGACCAGTTCTGGCTTCGACTCTTTACACCGTACAAATCCAGATCACCATTGACAGCCATTCACCTATTCATGCTCTACATCCTTGCTTCTTGGATCTGCTTCGGCTACGGAAGCAATTCAGACCAGATCGTGCATAGGAACTTCCCTTTCAGTCTCTCACCCTCTCCATATCTCCAACCTATCAGACCTGGTTGCAGCGCTGCACCCTTTCAGTCACTAGTTCATCATTCACTACAGCGTCACCCCTTTCAGACCAGCTTCATCAGACCATTCTTCAGTTTTAAAATATGAGTGTGCGATATGTATGTTAGTAATTAAGATTAGTTTTAAAATAATAATCGTTCCTTTTCCATGACGACGATGATGTTCACTGTTAAGTTAAATTAAGTCAAATGTGGAGTGCTGCAGAGATGAATAGTATTGTTAACGATGTTCATTTTCAACGCATTTACTAGTCTAAGCAAGAGTATAAAATAGGAGTTCCTTTTCCAATATGTCCCTGGCGTGCTAAGCCAAACCAATTATACAATTCTTTTTCCTGTGAGAATGATCATACCTGCTTGCAGTTGTATAAAGGTTACTGCTATTTGCAATTTTCACAAAGAGTATTATATTTCACTTGTACCCTCTAACATTCTCCAAAGGGAGTTAATAAAATCTTTATGAAAACTATGGATTAAAATCAAAGGGAGAGATTAGTAACGACTTAATAAAATATTTAAATTAGCTTCTTTTAAAAAAAATCTCCAAATATCCCAATATTTAAAAACAATTACTTACAAATAAAAATATTCGATGTGCATATAACCAGTATACATGAAGAAAGATAAATTCCAATAATTACACATAACTAGTATATATAAAAGATCATGTGCATGCATATGTGTTTAGCTATAAACATGAATATTAGGTTTATGGAAACCTCTAACATTCTAGGTATCTATGGAAATTCCTTATTCTTGTTGAATTTTGTGTTTCTGAAATCAGAGGCAATCTTTTTTCTTTTAGCTTTGGAGCTTGAGCACTCTTTCTTCCCGTGTGTATCCTTAATTATATGCTAATGGAAAAAGATTGGGTTCATTTACACAGGTAAGTAGATAATTCAATATTCTCAACCATGTTTAATTTCATAAAATAAAAATGTTTGATGTTAAACTCAACTATTATGTTGAATTTTTTTCATTATAGAACTTCCAAAGAGTACTATAACAACTTATATTTAACAACTTATTATTACAATTGTTAATTTTTCTATTTATTTTGTCCAATAGTGGCCAGAAATCTCTTGCTTTAGTTTACTAGTGAATAGAGGAACACCCAGATACAGTGTTCTTTCATGTTGAATAATTTTGATCGGTAATATGTAAATATGATAAATCAGTTAAAGTAATATTTTAAAGCAAGGTATGAAAATAGTAACCAAAGCTAGGTGGTTTAGAAATTAAGAGTTAATTATTTAACTTAGAAAAGCATGAAGATAAAGTATGTGGGCATGAATCAGCATGATGAAGCAAAACCATATTCATCTCTTCTTGGTGTAATAGTTACCCTAATTAAAAGATCTTTTACATGAAACAAATTTGAGTAAAATATATATTGAATCGTTATGATTAGTAATATATCCATTTATAGGTGAACAAATGATAAATTGATAAAAATTCAAAATAAATACTGAATATAATAATTGAAGCAAGCTATAAAACATTGATTATGTTACCTGTTATGTAACCATGAATATTTTTTCATTTTACATACTTGACAAATAACCATTTTACAGAAATAACTTTATGCAATTTATATTAAAATAACTGAAGAAATACCTATTTAGCTTAGGAGAAGCTGAGAGATAAAGTGCGCGTAGGTGTCGCAATGAAGAAAAATCAAATTCACACCTCCTCAGCATATTAATTACCTTGTTAAAAAGTTCGGGTTCTTCCTTCTTTGTTTGCTTAATCCTCTTTGATTCATGTACCTATAATAAATCATTTAAGTATTCTATATCTTTACAGTTAATTTGCTACGTATGTCCAAAAACATTGCAAGAAATTTCCTACATCAACTGCACCTCCACATGTTCGAAGAACTCGGAGTTCTTCGACCATCCCATAATGTGTTGTGAATCAAACGGGAGATGAATGTTGCTGACAGGCATTCATTCTCCCTGGAAACCCACACTTTCTTTGTGGTTTTGTTTGGGAACCATTGTAGATAACACTATATGTATGTATGTGTATGTGTGTGTATAGTGTTTCGTGGCTTGCTTCTTTCAGGATGTTGGTCTGAAATTGACTTGAAAGTGGATGGCAACAAGTCTTTATTTATCTCTTTATTTGGTGATATGGATAGTTTGTACAAGTTAACATGGTATACACAATACCTGCTGCTTATATGAATGTGTATTACCACATACAACATACTTTGGGGTATATGCAAGAAAGTACACTACATGTTTGAAGCATTTTCTTGCATTAGAAGTTGTTGAGTTTGAAGCTCCTCCCTAATCTTATTTGAAAGAAGATTGCCTTTGCCGAATTTATCTTGAGACCAGTCTCTTAATTTCCTCCTAAAACATCAGATTTGTTAATATTCCATAAGACAGTGTAGGGGTATGGTGGTGGTAGACAGTGTAGGGGTTTGTGGAATAGGGAACAGTTGAATGAGTTGTGGCAGTTGAATGAGTTGTAGTCACTAGTGGCTGTTGGAGCGGTTGCTGCAGCAGATGGTTAGAGAAATGTATGGCAAAATGTTGGAGTGTTAGAAATGCTTCAACAGATGGTTGCTGCAACTGAGAAAAGTGAGGTTAACATTGCTTTAATCTATTTTCCATATTGGGAAAATAGATCAGTAGAAATAATCAATTGTAGTTTCTAGTTCATGCAGTTCATGCACTTGCTTTAATGTTTGTACACTGTAATGAAAAATATATATCACATTTCTATTTGAGCATGCACTTGTTTTAACATTTTCTGTTTCTTTGTGTTAACTTCGCAGGCTTATTTGGAAGGAAGCAAGGTCCTTAGTACGCAACTAGATCAGATCTTGCATGTTGGAACTCTGTAATGTTTGTACTCTGTAATATTTGGAAGGATTGCTTTAATGTTTGTACTCTGTAATGTTTGTACACTTATTAAATTGACATTATTTTTGTTTCTCTGTGTTAACTTGGCTACAGGCTTATGTTTTATTCAATGGTTATGCACTTGCTTTAATGTTTGTACACTGTAATGAAAAATATATCACATTTCTTTCTGAGCATGCTCTTGTGTTATATTAGTTGATTATAATCTTTATTCGTTTATGAAGATTTAGTTTGATTGCTATTATTAAAATGTAATATATAGGCATAGCTCTTGAAAAGTGTATCTATGATTTTTATAGCGGCATATATGAGCTGTAAAAGAATTTAGCAATAATATAACATGTTGATTTAATAGCGTGAAATGACCGCTATTGAATAAATATTTTATAGCGGCAAAATGGTGTTATAAAGATTTCCAATTCCGTTGAGATTTAGCTGTATTATAGCGGCTATAATGAGCTATTGAATAAATATTTTATAACGGCAAAATGGTGTTATAAAGATTTACAGTTCCGTTGAGATTTAGCTGTATTATAGCGGCTATAATGAGCTATTGAATTAACGTACCATAGCGGCGAATTTTCGTTATAAAACTAAGCTCAACCATTGCGGCATATTTTGTGTTATAAATATTCAACAGTTTTTTATAACATGTCGATATACAGCGGTTATCAAACCGCTATGGTTGTGATTAATAGAGGCTATATGCCACTATAAAAGGCACTTTTTGTTGTAGTGGTGTGATCATACAGACTGAAAACGAGTAGCCATTTATTTGAGAATTAAATAAAATAGAGGAATAAAATATTATTTAAATCCCAATTCCATCTTTCCCTCCATTTTTTCTTTTTCCCAAATCAGTGTTCATATCAGAGAAATATTTCCATGGCCGCTCCTTTTTCTTGCTATTCAAAATTAGATTTCTCCCAAGTTACTCAACTAAAAATCACAAAATAAAGTCCAGAGTGTTCGTATCGATGAGGGCTTCGATCTCATACCCACAATTCGACGTGCAATCACCGTTGGTCGAAGTCAATCCATCCATCGTGGATCTAGGGTTTGACTTAGGTGCAACTATAGGTGGAGATAGGCATGTCGATGATTATATTCGTGTTCCTTATGCCTAGGCGCATCTCGCTGCACTGCTTGGAGGAGCTCCGATCGCCATTCGTGAATTACGACATTGGCCTAGAGAAGATGGAGCCACTAGGTCGCAAAATTCATGGAGCATGCGGTCAAGCAATGGTTGTGTGCGTTGTGAAGAGATCGAGCAATGGAGTTCGTAGGTGAAAGCGGATCTTGATTTCATCGAGAATCGACCAAGGAATTGATGGAGGAAGGAAGCACGATTTCTTGTAGATGTATGTACGGAAATAGGAGGAAGAAAGGTAATAAAGGTTTTAATTTAATTAATTAATTATCTAGTTAATATCGATTCTTATTTTGGCCATAACTTTTGCACACGTGGTCCATTTTGGATGTGGTTTCTTACGTTTGGATCGTATTGGCGAAATCTATCTTTTGGCACTAGTTTGGACAAATTTGGCTGAGGTGAGTGATATTGTCTCTCACTTTACTATGGTTGATTGTTTTTTGTTATATTGACGCTCGGGAATGATTTTTGGTTTTTAAACGTGATATTATTATATATATGCAGCAGCTATATTTTTACAAAAGAATATGTCATTATTTTTAAATGATTTACAAAGAATATCACTTATTTTCCATCGTTGTGCCATAGTTGGAGAATTATTAGAGTAGATTTATTATTGATGTTGTTTCCCACATTTATCGATATAGATGGATTGTTATGTTGTATGTATGACGTTTTTGATGGATGTATGGTTGTTTGGATGTATGGATGCATGTTTGAATGTTTGGCTCGTTTGTTATTTGGCCATTTTGGTTGAAAACGCCGATTAGTGGTGATTTTTTAGGTAGCATCTTGTACGTTGGAGTTCCGCACACGTAGGAATCTAATGAACGAGATGAGCTATTGAAGAAGGTTTGAGATACGTGCCGACGGACCTAGATTTCAGTGTGGGTGTCGGACATTTCCGTTTGATTTGTAATTAACCGTTCGGTTAAGTACAAGAACAAAGTGGATGGTATTGACCATAATAGAGTGGTCTATTTCCATCACTGTTGTCGATTGGCGATTTGGCTGAGATGTGGCTTTAACATTGATGAGATACCGTGGTGCGCGACATGATGGTTTGTTCGTGCGACTAGTTTAGAGATATGATGTTATTACTCTACGGCGAGTGATATTGATGGTGAGGCAAGGATGTGGTGCTTTGACCTAGTGATTTTGATGGTGAGGCAGGGATGTGGGGCTTCGACCTGGTAGTCTGATACTATGGATAGTGACTCGATGATGTATGGAGTTGGCTCCGGGATGATAGTATCAGGATTGTATGGATCATGCTAAATCTCGGGATTTTGATGGCATGATAGTATGGTTCTTCGATCAGGAGTTTGGAGGCAGAGAGCAGGATCGTGGAAGGCAGCTCGGATTGGAGTGAGGCTGTGGATAGTAGACTGTGTTGAGTGTTAAGGCTCGTGCCCAGAAACTGTAGCGAGCTAGTAGAGTTCGAATCCATATCGAGTGAGTAAGGCTCGATGGATGTGTTTATGCCTAGGGATCGTTGATGACTCAAAGTGTTTTATGTTGCGTTCGGAGCAGGGGTACTATCTGCAGGAGATACCCGAGGGCTAGTAGCGATGATCGTGTACCCTGGACCGCCTCGAGGGGTTCTAGGTCTGGTTGTACAGAGGTATCACAAGAGACAACCGTGTGGGGTTTCGGACCTGGAATTACGGTGGAATACAATCGAGAACCAGAATTTCCACTAGTCCTTGACAGTTGGTCATATGGGTCATCATATATCTGGCACATTGGGTAACAGTTAGTATTGTTTGATGGTTGTTATGTTTGTTATGGTTGCTCACTAGTCACCTGTCACCCTAGGGATGTCACACTAGGTAGGTATTGTGGTAGGGATACCTCGATACCTTGACTTGACTTAGTGTGGAGTAGGTATGGATGGAGATACCTAGATACCTGAAGTTTACGTAGTATGGAGTAGGAACTGTAGATGGAGATACCTAGGTACCCTTATAGATATTGAGTATGGTATACCCTTTTTACCATATTATAGAGTAGCATATTACTTATGTTTATGTGTTGACTCTGTGGTTGCAGGGCAGGTCAGGTATGGTTTATATACCCTCTATTTCGTTTATTATCGAGTTTTATAGTATTGTGAGATTTGATATCGCTCACACCAAATAGTTGTCTGACCTGAGGTTTTATGCTATGCTTCCTATTATCTCGGGTATTCTTAAATGAGTAGATCGAGAGCATGTGGATGATTATGGAGTTATACAAGTGGACCGATAGGAGGTGACGGTTATCTATACTTATATGTGCATTTTTTATTATATTTCCGCTATGTGACTCCGTGGAGCCTTGACAGTGTTGATTTACTATTATGAGACAGTGTACTAGTTGAGTTTACTTTCCCGTTGTATAAACTCAGTTATGGTGTTGTATAACTTTGTGGATCTTTATTCAGATTATTATTTCACATTGTTATTATTTTCTCTCTTGTTTTATTCATGTGTTGATTATTATATTTACTCTGATGCGATGTAAGATATAAGACAAGCAATTTGGTTATTTGATACTTCCTTTTTCTTCTTTTCCATTCTTTTCTCTTCTATTTCTTCATCTTATTTCTTTTTCTTTCCTTTAACTACCGTTTTGCACCGTAGGTGTAGGGTGGTCGTTACACATCGCTTGGAATCTCATTGGGCTACTTAATACTTCTTTTATAGGAAAGGGGTGGACCCTATAGTCTAACTATCGCTTAAGACCCCAATCCTAAAGCGAAGCCTTCCCGAGATATCCACCATCACCCTTAATTATTAATTTGGAATCTTTGCAGGTTACTTAATACTTCTTTTTAGGAGAGAGGAAGATCCTATAGCCACTTAATACCTCAAACCTGAAGCGAACCCCTCTAGAGATATCGCTCACCGCTCTTAATCACTAATTTGGATCATTTAATACCTTTTATTTTGGAAAGATGCGGACCTCAAACAACTACTTAATACCTCTAACCCTAAAGCAGGTCCTATCTCTTGCATAGTCACAGTTCCTATGATTGGTGACGTCTCACATCAGTAGTAAGTGCACATGACTGCTGGTAACCTTTGAGTGAAAGGTAGTCTTCCATCGTGTGACTCTACCGACCTTGCATCCCAATCTACTAAGTACAAATAACTATCCTAAACTCATACAAAATTTAAGTCATATATCCTAGGTCTTAGTATTATGCTTAGGTTGAATATTGGACTTAGTTTATTAATTCCCTTTTATTTATGGCAATAAGATTTACCTTAAATACTTAATTACCCATAAATCCCCTTCTAACAATCCATAAATGTCAATTTGTCCATAATAATCCTAACGAACATTTCCTAAGATATTTGTGTATAATTATTAATTTCCAATTAGTAACCTTTATTTAACTCTTCCATTTTTATCAGTCCCATTAATCCATTTACACCTATTAATTGTAACTCCTAATTCATTCCTAATTTATTTGCCCGTTAATTGCAGTTACTACATTCTATGTCATATTAATTAATTGTAATCCCCAATTCAATTCATATTTATTGCCCATTAATTGAGGTTACAATATTTTATATCCTATTAATTTCTGGAAACTCCTAATTTGATTGCTTATCAATAGGAATTGCTACCCTTCCTAATCTCTTCTATTCGCATTCCATTCTATCTAATAATAACCTATCCTACGCGAATGTTACACATAAATAAATCATAAATAGGTGATATTCTTATTTTATTAATGCAATAAATACGTATAAACTACCTACTCCTATCCAAAATATATTCTAGTCATAAATATTTAACTAGAATATGCTTTTCATATTTAATTTGCTTGAATTATATTCCTCAGGCAGATTTTCCATTATAATTTCCATAAATTAGTTTAAAACAAAAGACAACAAAATGAAAGATTTTATCCATTTGAAATTACAAGGAATGGATAATTTCTTTTTATTTAGAGCAGATAGTGTAAATCACAAAGAATAAATCTGTACTTTATACATCTTTTCCTTTTTATTTGCATATATTCCTTGTTAAATCGAACGTCGTCTTTTTCTATGAAAAGTGGAGAAATAAACCAATTTATAAAAATCAAACGGATGTTCTTCCCACAAATTAAAATATGAAAAACCTACAATTCAACATAAATAGGGCAATATTCAAAATCCTATCAATATTTTACACCCCAAGTACAGATCTGGAATAAATCTATACATCATTCTAAATTAAAAATCTTTGGACTGATTTCCAGATCAAGGTTAACAATATTTAAAATCAGATCTAAAACAAGAATATGTGAGCAATGGTTTTCTACACTAATTTGAGCCTACAATTCACAAATAAGATACATTTAGGCATAAAAATCAAACGTATGCCAACGGGGTAGATTCAAAATCATAAACAATATATAAGTTTCCCACTCGCCTTCTAAAAGTGTTCCAAACCTCAAGATCTAAAGTAAAACCTTTGATTCAATTTCATTTCCTTCTTATTCTAAGAAATATGTATAAAACTGGTATATACATATATTAGAATTATAGATATAAGAAGAGATTTAGGGTTGACGGGAAATATAAATATATAATTACAAATATGATATATGTATTACCTCGTTATTGCGTAGTGTTGATTCGCACTTCTTCTTCTTTTATTTGATTTCTATTCTTCTCCAATTTGTATGTATACAAATATAAATATTTTATTTTATAATTTACAAAATATTGGAGAAGAGAAAATGGCAGAGCTTCGCTGCTGCTTTCAGAAAAATATGGGAAGAGAAGAGAGGGTTGGGCCTTAATTTATAGGCGTTAGAATCAACCACAGCCGTTAGATCGAAATATATTAAATCTGGACCGTTTGGCATTGGCAAACCCTAGCCATCAGCTTGCCAACCGATCGACCGCTCATGTGCACCAGTCGACCGCTACATATCGACCGGTCGTAATAAACGTGTCGACCTATGGGTCCCAATAATTAATATATTAGCGTTAATTTAATTATTTTTGTTCCGAATTCGTCTTTCGTCCATAACTTCTTCGTTTGGACTCCGATCACAAAACTCCAAATACGAAAGTTGCTTGGAATTTTTCCACGAACGCAATGGTGCAAGCTTCATGGTCAAATTCCATCCTTTGCACAAACTCCATTTTTGGAGCCTAATTAACTAGCTAACTAATTAAATAACCAACGCCAAATTATGGGGTGTTACAACTCGAGTCTTCATCACTCGAACAACACACGGATCCCCAATTGGATTCCTTCATCTCGATCGGATCACGAATCAATACATGGATTCGAGCATCTTGAACAGATCTCGAACCTTCATATGGGTTACCCACATAAGTCCTCCATCAAATGCTGAAGCTGTCCTCTCTCTTGGAATACTCCTCAAGATAGATAGTTCCACATGATAGCATCGTTTGAAACTTTAACGCTGACCTTTCGAATGGACTTAACCTTAGAATAGACAGTTCAATTCTATAACATTCTGCTTCTCAACCACTTCCAGAACATAGATCGTGTATATAGTTTTGAAGTAGTTACGGGATCGAGTCATCTCATATAAGTACACTCTTCCTACTTACCGAACGCTCCAAAACCAATCAATGAATTTTCGGTAAACTCAACTCCGGTTCTTTCGGTGATAAACATACAATATATAAGAGCAGAGATCACATCCTAACCGTTTAAGCAGACATATTTCCTTACCATTTGTCCCAAAAGAGTAAGGCGAGTTTATATGTACAGTATAACATCTCCAAAGATAACTGTACCATATAGCACTCGTGTTTCTTCTAGATATTCCCAAAGTTATATTTAGCCAATTTCGATGTCGATTAATCAACTACCTGGTACAAGATAGATGTTTGTAAATGGAAATAAAGTCTAGTATACTTTCCATAAAATATTGAACATACAAAACACTATCAAGTCAATCAAGTCACACAAAGTTTGGATAAGCTACTTAAGCAACTCCTGATCCCTTTTGTTTAATTAATCCTTTTAATAATTAAAAACTCCTTTAGTAGTAAACTTCTTTTATCTAACAAACTTCTAGCTTTTTCCAAAAATTCCATACTTTTGATTTCCTTCAAACTATCCATTTTAAGGATCTAAGTACGTTCGCAAATCCATTCAAAAGGTTTAAGACTAATGTTACTTAAACATTGTCACTATAAACCCAAGACCATTTTGCTTATGCTTATCTTTAAATTATTCTTTTAAACATCTATTTACATCTCTAAGTATAATAAAAAAGAACTAAAGATGAATGTTATTAACACATTGTCACAACAAACCCAAAACCATTTTTATACTTGTTTCTATCTTTACAAACATTCATTTTAAAGATATAAGTTCATAATCGGTCAAGTTCGGTATTTGACTAGTTAACTATCAAGTGTTAAAAATGATTGCTTATAGAAATCACAATTCGTACACTTAACTCGTTTTCAACATTCCAACTTAACCATTCCTCGTTCAAGAGTGAAGCCATGTAAGTTAGAGCACTAATTGCATCAAAGCCTTGCCTAGACATTTCATTCTTGAATCTCACAAATAGATAAGTCTACCTCGTCGGATTTTAGTTGTAAGTATAGAATTAATGACTTCCATAAATAATAAGAAATAAACACGATTAACACGTTTTTGACATTTTCCAACTTACTGTTCCTCGGTTAAGAGGGAAGCCCAGTAGGTTAGAGCTCTATTGCTCCATCCCTACTCGACATCAATCTTAACTCTCACAAATAGATAAGCCTTACTTCATCGATTTTTAATGTTAAGCATAGTTAATTACTTTCCAAATAAGTAATTAAAAAATTTAACCATTTGGTCATTAAGCAATTACTAACCCCTACTAAACCTTTTGTTTGTACTTTCAAAACCCTTTTAAAAATGGTATATATATGTGTAGTAACTTGTTTACCAAAACTTGATATTAAATAAACCAATTCAAAAGATATTTTATTCCATATGATATAAAATAGTCAACATATTTTTTAAAAACTATATATACACTTAAAAATGCTTTTTAAATAATTTATAATACTTATAATAAATTATGAAACATTTACTCAAATATTACTTGAAAATAGTAAGTTTATAAAATCCTTAAAAACTTGAAAACGACATGTTTTCTATATATTTTAATAAAATATCTCTTCTTTAAATATTCACAACTAATTCTTGAAAATTCATAAAGATCTCAAACCATTTTTAAAATACTCTAATAAGAGTCATTAAACCCTTGTAAAAAGAATGAAACAAAATACTTAAATCTAAATATCTTTTCCAAATTTTTAAGTCCCAAAATCAAGTTTAAACGGGACAGTTTTGCACTAGTGATGTTTCGGCCACTTTTCGAGACGGTACTTAACTTTTTACTATTCAATCTTTTAATAGCAATAAACATACATATAAAAATATTTAATGTAGGATTGTTTTCACCCTAGAGGTGGGGGTGAATAGGGTCTACAAAAAATTAATGCGGAAAAAAAACAAAAACAGAAAGAAATGCAGAAAAGATCACACACAGTTTTACCCAGCTTCGACAAAAACTGCCTATGTGCTGCCCCCAAGGTTTCTACTAGAAACTAGGTAATCAGACGCTTACAAAAACATGTAAACTTGCAACACCTGCTAACTCGATTAACCTAACTCTAAGCTCAAAACCTTGCCACAACTCAGCCACTGAATTGCGAAATCTCGAACTACAAAACCGTAGTTCATAACCTAGTTAAAACTAGAGTTTGACTCAAATTAAAAATAGAAAGTTACAATTAAAAAAAAACAAAATCCTATTTTTAAAAATATAGCCCAATATAAAAGAACACAGCCCAAGTAATAATTAAAAGATCGTCTTCTCTTTTCGTTCGAGTAATTACTTCGGCCGATCTTTTGTCCCTCTTCAAAAATTAGGGTTTCGATTTGCTTGAAGCCACCGCTTGGAGTTCAAATTGATTGCCTTTCATTCCTCAATTCACTTTGCTGCTTCTTCGATCTTTGTTCTTCGATTTGCTTCGGTTGCTTCAAGGTCGAGTTTGAATAAAATCGGTATGTGATTTTTTACTTTATTTCTCTGTTGATTTGCTTGAACTCAAACTCGATGATTGCCGATGATGAATTGGGTTCAATTTATAGGGATTGAAACCCCAAAATTTCGTTCGTATATTTTGGTTTGAATTTTTCGTGATTTTATCAGTTGCGTTGAAACCCTAAAACACGTAACCTCACGACATCTGCTAACTCGATTAACCTAACTCTAAGCTCAAAACCCTACCACAACTCAGCCACTGAGTTGCGAATTCTCGAACTACAAAACCGTAGTTCGTAACCTAGTTAAAACTAGAGTTTGACTCAAATAAAAATAGAAAGTTACAATTAAAAAAAACAAAACCCTATTTTTAAAAATATAGCTCAATATAAAAGAACACGACCCAAGTAATAATTAAAAGACCGTCTTCCCTTTTTCATTCGAGTAATTACTTCGGCCAATCTTTTGTCCCTCTTCAAAAATTAGGGTTTCGATTTTCCTAAAGCCGCCGCTTGGAGTTCAAATTGATTGCTTTTCATTCCTCAATTCACTTTGCTGCTTCTTCGATCTTTGTTCTTCGATTTGCTTCGGCTACTTCAAGGTCGAGTTAGAATAAAATCGGTATGTGATTTTTTACTTTATTTCTCTATTGATTTGCTTGAACTCGAACTCGATGATTGCCGATGATGAATTGGGTTCAATTTATAGGGATTGAATCCCTATAATTTCATACGTATATTTTGGTTTGAATTTTTTGTGATTTTATCACTTGCGTTGATTTTAGATCGAACGATCTTAAGTTACTTCAGACTTGCTCATTGATCGAATTTACTTGAATTAATTGAGTTGGTTCTGTTCTTTATTGCCTTGACTTGTTCATCATTCTCTTCCAGCTTGTCATATGAATTTGAGATAAATTTGACTTCCTTGTATATTGGTATATTTTTGAACCGAATTATGACTTGTTCATTATGATATAACCTACGGCTGCTACTGATATATTCGATTTTTTGTTGAGTGTTTTTGCTGTATATTTGTGTGTCACTCCATGTATATACATACATACATATATGTATGTGTATATGTGTGTGATGGCTCTGGTATCAATTCTGGTTGTTTAGACTTGCTGTGTCTATGCCTGAATGCAGCTTGACACTCTTACTTGATTGCTTTGCCACTATATATATATATACATGTGTGTACAAACATGTATATATGTATGCAATCTGGTTGCATGTTGATTTGCTTTACCCACTTAACCTGAGTATGTCCGCAGCTTTCATTTGAAGTCTGGTGCACTTTATACATTTGATGGTCTGAACTGCCGTGTTCATTCATGTTGTATGTTGTTGTAGTCTGGTGTGTGTTCTGGTCTTGTTATCACTCAAAGTCTGGTCTGGTTCCAGTGTGTTCATGAGCATGTTTGTTGAATCTTCATGGGTCTGCATTGATTTAGAGAACTTGTTGTTGTTTGTTTTGAAATCTGGTTGTCTTGTTATTGTGTTCATGCTTGAAGGCTTGCATTTTGGTCTGGTCTGGTGGTATTGACATTTCATTGCTCTGTTCACTCGAGTGCTTGCATCCATGTTAACTCATGTGGTTCCTGAGCATTGTAGTCTGGTTCCATATTTATCTTGTTTTCATGTGTGCATTTGGTCTTGATTGCTTTATTTCATGTTATTGTAGTCATGCCTGAGTTGCCTTGGTCTGGTTCCACATGCTCTGATCATCCATGGTGGTGTGGTTTGGTTGCAGCCCTTGTGTTGAGTCTTCATGTTGTATGTTGTATGCATGTACACACTAGCCTAGTTGAGCTTTTTGGAGTCATGTTCTACTGGCTTGTTGAGTTAATTTGGAGTCTGGTCTCATTGAAGTGCTTGATTGCTTTGTATATTGAACTGGTCTGCATTTGCTCATTCATGTTAATCCAATGACATGTCTAAAGCTTTGCTTATGTGGTTTCTGCTTTATCCTTTGTACATGTCTTTGCCTAGACTGACAATGTGTACATTTGGTTGAGCCCGATTGTGGTGTTGTTTTGTTTTTGCATTGCACCTGAGTTGAATCCAGTCTGGGCTTGGGTTTGACCTTGTGCTCACCTGTCCCTGCGATTTTGATAAGCAAGTGTATTTCGGTGTGCACGACCTTATGGCATGTATAGTGATACACTGTGCATGTGATAAGTTGTTCGTGGAAGATGAATTAGAAGAATGATGATGAACAACCCAAATAAATGAGGCAAACAATATTTTCAAACACACACTTCATTGTGCACTGCAAAATATTTCTTTTTCAATTTTACTACGTTAGTGTTTATTTTGCAGATAGTTCAGATGCTGGATACAGGCTGGAACAGAGTTGAAGATCAAATACGAGTGATGAGTGAATATGTAGTGAGGTGAAATATGTATGTAAAACTGTGTATTGAAATTATGTTGTAATTGAAGTTGTATTGTAATTGAAAATGTGTAAACGTAGTGAGAGCTCAAATTTGTACTATTTGAATTTGAAATAAAATATTTGTTTAAATAAAACATTTGTTTAAATAAGAATTCCGAGTTATTTATTTTATTCAACAAATATTTATTTAATTATGTGGAAAAATAAAATATTACAATAACAAATACATTTAAACGAATATATATATATATGTATATATATATATATGTTTATTATCATCAAACAAAAATCATAGGCTATTGTATTCTACATATAAATATGGCGAGAAACCCTTAAAGATCTCTCTACAAAGTTCCATAGCAATTGCCAAAAACAAGGCAATTCACAACTGCATCTATAGCAACTATCGCTATAAGTGCACTTTCAAATTCGAGTCCGATCTAAACCGAAGTCCATCTATAACTTATGTGCTTTGTTCAAGATTTAGTCATATGTCATACAAGTCCATTCCAAGTTTGTTCAAGTCCGTATACATGGATCACATAAGTCATTTACTTTTAAAGTAAGATTCCAAACCAATGTTTTAACATATGTCAACAACAATTCAAACAACTTAAGCACAATCAAACATAAACATATTTGTGTTATATTTTCACTTCTCCTTTATGGTAATTACCATTATACCCACCATGATAATATCTCTTATCCTAAAGGAAGCTTCTAAAACCTTCAAAGCTCAATGAAAAGGGGTGTGTGTGTGTGTGTGTTAATTAGTTGTTAATGTGTCCATTTGATCATTAAACAAGTGCACAAGAGTTCAAACAACTTATATCGATCAGAGAGCTGTTTACCGATAAACCATTTTTCAGTTACATTTTCGATTTTTCTTAGAAGAATATATTTTTATAAACATTTTCCCAAAACAAGTTTATGATCATTATTTATGATTTCTTATTAAATCATTTTAATAACATTTAATCCATGATTTAAATATTCAAATAATTCATATATTTAAATATGAAGTGTCCGAAATTCAGGGTTATTATAGTTTTCCTCAGAGTAGCACTACTTTGTTTCCGAGTTGATTCATTGACTATCGATTTTGATATCCTTCTTTGTGTTTCGTCAATCTGATGATTTGTTGCTTGAGCATTGGTATCTAACATCATGGATAACTAAAACCAAAGAGCGAGTGGGAGCCAAGCCAGTTGGATTGCATCCATTAGGGTATATTCACATTTATCTAGAGTTTTGTTGGTAGCATGCATGCGGTGATGTGAAATATTCGGATGCTTGTGTGAGGCGAGGCCTAGCTTGGAAGTTCATGAGAGTGATTCCTGTTTGGTGTGAGCTCTCAAGTATATTTAATCTAGAGGTTTACTTTCGGTGTAGGGGGTGCACCCTCCTAGTCATGTTGCATAAATTCATTCTCCTTGTTTTAATTCGAACCATGGAGTTGATTCTTTCTTAATTGCATCAAGAAGTGCCTTGTGCTCTTCTCTGTGTTTTCGTCTATTCTTTAAGTCTGGATTTTGTAGATCCTTCAAGTATGGGATGTGTCCTTACTTGTGCCATCCTTTATGTTTGGATATGTTTCTGTTGTTTGTCCATTCTCTTGTGTATGGATGTCGTTCTTGTGAGGTAAAAACTTATTTCGTGTTTAGCAGCTTGTTCTCACAGAATTATTATATGATCACCATATTACTTGAGTTTTCTCACGCTGGTTTTTTAGACTGACCCGGGTGTTGTTTTATTATAATGCTCGGGTCAGGCTGAGTAGTTTCCAGGTTGTCATGGTGTTATGGAGCACTTAGAGAAGAGATGGATGTTCACCTACCATAGTATTTTATTTTCCACTGTATTATATTGTATACCTATCAGCAATTGTAAAGTCAGAAATTTATAACTGTCCAGCTGATGAGGTTGTTTTTAACTCTGATGTATATTGTATGTTGGAGTGATAGTTTATAATGTCTTTATTTTATTATATTCTATCGTTTTTGCTGTGTGATTCTGTTTCTACTGTTTGTTCTTTTTACTTTACCCTAACAATCTGTCTTTCCGGCGATTGGATGTTCGGTATTGGAATACCGTAGATGTATTCGGTGCCGAATTTCGATTGTTGAAAAGGCGGGTCGTTACAACACTTTACTCTACAAATTATAATTCCTTAATTACACAATTTTATTCATGTCAATACTAGTTTATTTTTATTTAATCATTCATCGTTCTATTACAAAATAAATTTACTTCTCAAATATTACAATTATATAAAAATTATTTACACCTCAAAATAGTTTATATTGATTAAAACATTTTATTTGATCTGAATAAATTATTCGAAAATAATTTATTAATCTAATTCAATTTATTAAATCAAAATCTTTTATTAAACAGAAGTTAATTAACTAAAATTTAATTTTGTAATACAATCATCGCAAAAATCGAATTCAAACACTTTTATTTTAATTAAATTTATTTATTTATACGGTGTAGAAAGCAGGGCAGTTACATATTTTCCCTTTAAGAAAATTGCATCCTCGTAATTTCTTATAAGGAAGTCAATATACACAACCCATACCCTGACTTTCCTCATAATCAACGCTGCTCTAACAAACTCAATTAATCGGTCTTCTACGTATCTCTCACACTCTAACTCCTCTTAATGTATGCTATGGTGTTAAATAGATTCAATTAACGACTCTTTATTCTGCGCATACAATAATTTTTTGTGAAAATATTCTAATTATCAGAATTTCCATAAAATTTTCGCAAATTCTCCTTTGTACGGAGAACGTTCTGGAAAATCAAAACAAAAATACATCACAAAATAAATGTACATCCCAACACGGGACATCCCGAAACACGAGGAAATAATATAATATTACAAATATATTAGTATACCGTAAAAAAGTACCTTTATTTATCATTTTTAAGAAAATTTGCTTATTATAAAGCGAGCAAAAGTGGGCTTTCGCCACCCATTAGTCCAACTAGTCCTCTCCAACCCCTATTCTTAATTCAATACAACCATTAGTCGCATATAAAAAGAGGTAGAATAAGTATACATCCACTTAACATATATATGGAACTTAATGTCTTGGTTTAAGCCACTTGAGACAACTTTTAAAGGTCTAAAACACAAAATTAGATGGTGACATCAAAGAGGGAATTATCATGTAGTGTGTTTGTAACGATCCCAGTTTAATGACGAATTCAAATTTATAATTTAATTGAATTTTTGGATTAAATTATGGATTTGTTTGAAATTTTCAAATTTAATAAGAAATGTATATTTATTTATTTTATAAATTGAATTTGAAACTCAAAGTAAATATTTTCAATTGAATAGAATTTTAAACAAAAGTTTGAACAAATATAAAAGAAAACAAAACAACCTTTATCGAAAGATGAAGCAAGAACACGGCATGTTGTAAATTACAAAGCAGCATACTTTCATTTAATGCTCTCAAACTCACCCATACACAAAGTACAAAGCTTGTATAAAATAATTATACAAAAGAATGATGCTCGGTACTATCTAAAACCTGCACATCTCTTTATATACATGAACATCTCTCTCTGTTTTATTTTCGTTCAACAAATCTGAGCAAAGAGCAGAAAATAAAAGGAAAACATCACTTTATATTTAAATTTGAAAACGATTTAAAATAGAAAGAAAGGGAAAAGAGGAAGATTCAATCTACAGTTTCAAAATCAATATAGTCTCTGTTTCAAAAAATTTAGGTGAGTAAAACATCAACTTTAAAATTTTAAGTTAACAGTAAAGACAATATATTGAGTGTATAGTATTGTATGTGTTTTTGTATTTGAATAGCCTTCTGAATATACAGGTTATTCTGTATATTGTTTTCTCTGCTCATTGATGACAGGGTTGATTTTTGACTCAAACTTAAATCTATTTGCATCAAAACATTGAGAAGTATTAAAGTCTTAAATCAAACAAGAAGTTAAATATGTAATCAAGGCTTTTAAACCTGTTTCAACATGATTGAAGAAATATACCACTGTCATCTTTATCTACAGGCAATCAAGAAAGAATGTGATGAACTCAAGTGTTGTAAAAAGCTAATTCAAGTTAATAGCTTAAATTCTTACTACAAATCATGATTTTTAAAACAAAAATGAAGATTTCTAGTTAAGTAGTATGAGTGCAGTTCATGGTTGAACGGAATTTGCATTTTGATCAAGTCGGGAGGATCGAACAGATCTTAAATGATAATATTTGGGTTGAAGCAAGTTTGAGAATCTAGGATTACGAGAAAATTGTCGAATTATTTTTCCATTGCATAAATTTTGAATACGAGATTAAACTACGGTTTAAGAACCCATTTTCGTTCGAGGTAAAAACGTCGGAGCTGCGCCGTCGATAGGCGACCGGACTTCACGTCACCGGCGCCATTAGAGGCGTCACATGTCGATGAAGCCGTGGACCAAATTTCGTGGCCTCTGACGATCGGAGGAGGCGGGACAAGGCGTTTGTTTGAGGGTTCTGTTCGTTCCAGTTTTGGGTTTGGGGACGAGATTTCGAAATCATGATTTGTTCGAGCTTTTGAGTGTTCGAGAGATTCGAGAGCATCATCGTGGACGTGTTGGCGACCAGCAGTTCAGCCGGAGGTGGCGATTCCAATTGTGCACGTGCACGACGGCGACTTCGTATCAGTGAGTTTGGACCTGGGGAGAGCGAGGGGACATTCGAGAAAAAAAGGGTTTAAGGCGCGGGTTCTCTCTCGCGTTCGTATGGTTGATTTAGCAGTGGGTTGAATGTAAAATTAGCTTAAGTATAATTGGCAGTAAATTAAAATAGAAAGAAAGGGAGAAGAAGAGGAGAGCACGAGGAAGAAAGGAGAGAGACTCGGGAAAAGGACGAAAGGAACTCGGGTTGGACTCGAGTAAAAGCCTGGAAGTCTCGGGTTTGATGTTATATTGGGTTAGGCCCAAACAAAATTTCAAATTAGCAATGTTTAAAAATTTAATTAACCCTTCAAATTAAATGATTAAATTTTAAAACAAGAATTTAAAATTAATTTACATTAAAATTTCAATGCAACAATAAATTAATTTCTAAAAGTGTAAAGCAGATTTTCAAATGATAATTAAAGTAAATAATTTGTATTGATAAATGATTTTAAAGAAATTAAAAATGTTATACAATTTGAAATTAAAATTAATTGATAAATAATTAAGTGTTCAAATTAATTTAAATAATTAATTTTGAAACAATAAAATGAGTTAATTAAGATTTAAATTTTTATCCAAATTCCTATTATTGATTTAAATTAATCAGATAATTTTTTATTAAAGGTTGATAAATCAAGTGATTGAACGATAATTAATTAAAGGATAATTAATTAATGTGATAAGTAATTAAGGGTAATTGATTTAATGATAATTAATTAAGGGTAATTAATTAATTTAAAGAATAATTTAATAATTATAAGTTAATTAATAAATGATTAAATGTTAATTAATTAAATTGATTTGTAATTTATTAATGTTAATTAACCAAGATTAGTAATTCATAAGAAATTAATCTGATTTGAATAAATCAGACAAATTAACTGATTTTACTTATGGACGATTGGATTTGACTGAATGATTGAATTGTTGATATCCCTGATATATGATGCTTTGTGATACATCCTGATTTGTGTTGTGATCTGTAATTTATTTGTAACGACCCGTATTTTTACGGATCAAAACATTCTAAAATGATTGACCTTTGGTTGTATGGTTGTTAAGTCATTTCAGGTTTTGGCAGAGTTTTTGCTTAAGTCCTAAGTCGTAGGCGACTTAGGAGTTTTGGACGAGTTAAGCAACAAGTCTGGGTCGAGTTGCCGACTCAAGGAATTCACCGAGTTAAGGGAGTATGGTTGACCGACTTAAGGTAGTGACCGACCTAGGAGATAAGTCGTGACCGACTTAAGAGGCTCAGGCGACCTAAGGAAGAATAGTAGGCGACCTAAGTATTCTGGAGTAGAGTTAGGTCGGCAACGACCTAAGAGAATGTTGTGAGCGACCTAAGTGGTTGGGTGTTAAGTGTTAGGTCGGCAGTTCGAGTTAAGGTTTCGAGCGACCTATAGGATGTAGTTATGGTTAGGTCGGCAACGACCTAGAGGAGCTGGGATAGCAGGTTAGCGACTTAGTAGTTAGGTCGACTGGGTGGGTTAGCGACCTAAGGAGTTAGCGTGTTAGCGACCTAAGGAGTTAACAAGTTGGCGACCTTAAGAGTTAGGCTATGTGTTAGGTCGTAGAGGCAGTCTGTGTTAGGTCGTAACACTGTTAGGTCGCAAGGTTTTATAAGTCGTATAAGTGTTAAGTCGAATGGTGCTAAGTTGTTAAGTCGACCAGGCGACTTAGGAGGGAGCGCGCGTGTATTAGGTCGTGTAGCTCGAATAAGTTAGGTCGCGCGCATGTTAAGTCGTAGGCCTGTCTGTTAGGTCGGAGTTGTTTGCTAAGGGTTAGGTCGGAGGCTCTGTTAAGTCGTGGGGGTTTTTAGGTCGTAGGTCGGCATAGTGTTAAGTCGGCAGCGACTTAAGGAGATAGCCGAGTTACGACTTAGGCAGTTTTCAGCTATAAATAGGAGGGGTTGTTCTCACTTTTTGAGATCTGGATTTTGAAGCGACGAAGTGCTGCCATTTTGAGAGCTCGACTTCTACACTTCTTCACTTCTTTTCTCCACTCCAATCTAGTGCTTCCTTCCATCCAAATCGAAGATCAAGATTGAAGATTCAAGAGCTTAGATTGAAGATCTTCATCTTTTCAAGAGAGATTTCTTCGTTTGAAGCGGATTCGTGATAGATCAAGCTTAGTCCTTCGCTGTCCAGATCTGAAGCGTGTTGATTTGGGTTTGTTTAGGTGATTTGGTGAGTGGTGATTATCTCTCACACGGATCCAAAGGAGTATATCGGATTGTTGGCCCGATTTGGTGTTAAAATAGTGATTTCCATGCATTTTCTTCATCCTATGTGTAGATCCATATAGACCCATTGTTCATGATGATGTTACATCCATTTTATCATATGTTAACCTATGCAAGTTCATTCATCAAGTTTGTAGAGATATAATCCATGTTTTCATGCTTATTGGACTTTCAACTCTTTAATTACGAAAATGCCATTATTGTTATAATTGTCTACTTAGATCATTTTTTGAATGCTTGATTGCTTGGATTGATGTTTGATTTGATTGATTGTTATGAACTAGATGATTGATGATTAGATTTAGATCGAAGGTGATTCAAAAGCTAAGGGGAAGGCTCTTGAATTGGAAAAGCTGCTCGTGGCATATGTAGCGGGATGATGAAGCTCTTATGCATAGATTCGATGATGTGATGATGAGATGAGGCTTTGCGAGGATGTAATGAAGCGAGGCAATCATGTGATGAAGACTTGGTCTAATCCAGACGGGATCATTCCAAGCATGTTGATAACTCGGTGATATGATTCGAGTTAAAGATAATGAATGGATATGAGAATAGTCGTCGAGGAGGATGACTAGGAGGTTTGGATAGCATCGTTGTTGAAGGTTCTAGCATGCTCTAAGCAAGAGTACGTTTGGGCAGATTCGATAGTCCCAACGGCCAACTGTTGATGGTCGAGTACTCTGGGCAGATTCGATAGTCCTAGGCACGGGCTGCGACGACGTGCGGGAGTTATGTCTAGAACCGGGGTTTCCATTAGCCCTTGACGGACGGCTGAAAGAATGTGCCGGTCATTCAATTAACGGTGATATCGAAGCAATGATAACAGTGATAGCCAGAGTCATGGATGTTTGGTTGTATCGTCATTCGGACTCAAGAGCGGTATTTTCTGGGTGCTTATCTGATTTAGGCCTTGGTACTTGGAAAACATCGCCCTTGACTCGAGTGATAGTAGCTTTACTTTAAATTGTATGCTCTGCTATGTTTGCTTCTACTTAGTGTGTGTCTGGGGGCTATCACTGTAGAATGAGGTTGGAGTGGGAGGGTTGTATTCCTATTCCTTTTCCTTTATGCTCTTTTGGTATGTTGTTAGTTAATTTACTGCTCACTAAGACTGTTGTCTGACTCAAGGCTTTATGTTTTAATTCTTATTGCCTTGGGCTGTTCGTCTATTTTGGGATGGGCAGACTAGGTAGCAGGTGACAGGTGCTGTTCTCTTCTCACGATGCTGATATCGAAGACGAGCTGGAGGGTTGCATATTATCTTCTTATATGTACTGGATATTCCGCTGTTTTGTATTCTCTGAGAGAAATGTAGTGAGGCTTGATGTATTGACTATGTGGATGCTTGTATTCAACTATTATGGAGTTTTATATGATGTCACTTTGTTCTGTAAAGCTTCACTATACTTATGTTCTATTGTATTTTGTCCATGCGCTGTGAGTAATACGATAGATTCTGTTGTTTAAAATCTTACCTTGACAATCGTCCATGGTCGCCTGGCACACTTTACAGCGCTCTATCTCTAGATTCGGTGCAGGGGTCATGGGCGGTCGTCACATTTGGTATCAGAGCATTGGTTAATCGATTTTACCCAACGCTCGCTGAAGTAACCACGTATGAGAGACGTAATTGTATTTTGATGGATGATTACTATATATAATATAGTAGCTTAGTAGAGTTTGAGTCCTTTATGCAGTTGTTTCTCTAGATGTTCTGATCATTCCTTTTTATAGATATTGAGAATGAGTCGAAGAGGGAGACCAGCTGCTAGGGAAGGCCGTGCTACTGAAGAGACTGCTGATTATGCAGCCATGTTCGAAGCTATGATGACTTCGATCATGAGAAGGATACCAGTTCCGGGGGCAGCAGTTGATGTTGGAGTTCAAGTCCAAACCCCGAAACCAGTGGATTTTGCTAAGCTGTGCAAGGATTATACTGCTCTTGGAGGGAAGGTTTTCTTGGGAACAGAATCTACCATTGAGGTCCAGAGGTGGATAGATGCTTGTAGAAGGATCTTTGGTGATTTGGGAATTGATGATGCAACTAAGAGGAAGCAGCAGCAGCAGAAGGGTAAGGATGGCCAGAAGAAGCCGAAAGGCGAGGTGACTTGCTACAATTGTCAGTAGAAGGGCCATTTCTCTAAGGATTGTAAGAATCCGAAGGCACCGATGAAGTGTCACAACTGTGACAAGCCAGGGCATTTCAGGAAGAATTGTCCAGAACCGAGGAAGGACAGGCAGATTGTGCAAGCCTATGCTTTAGGAGCTGTTCCGTCGTCTTCGAAAGCTCCTACTGCTGAAGAGAAGGGAAAGAGTGTGGTGGTTCAAGGTACTCTTTTCCTATGTGGTATTCCAGTTAGAGTCTTGTTTGATACTGGGGCATCGCATTCGTTTGTTTGTAATGAACTAGTAGGCCGGTTAGATTTGAAGCCGGATATTGTTGATAGGCCATTGGTTGTGACTAATCCAGTTGGGGGTTCGTCTTGTTTGTGTATGTTATGCCGTGGTCTAGTTGTGTCGAGTCATGGTTGCTCTTTTGTTTGTGATTGCTTTGTTCTGAACTTTGCGGGGTTCGGAATTATCTTGGGTATGGACTGGCTTAGGAAGTATGCGGCTAAGGTTGATTGCGAAAGGTTGGAGGTGACAGTCGAGAATGTGGAAGGGCGAAAGATTGTGATACGATGTAAGCATGAGGAAGGCGTCTTCATGAGCTTCATGTATTCGCTAGTTGTTCCACGGGATGGACTGTCTTTAGTGCCGATCGCAAATAGATTCGAGGATGTCTTTGACGAAGTCAAAGGGTTGCCGCCGCATAGAGAGATCGAGTTTCGTATAGATCTAGTTGAAGGAGCCAGACCTGTTGTGATGCCTCTTAGGCGGATGGCGCCTAAGGAACAGCAGGAGTTGAGGGTGCAAGTTGATGATCTTTTGCAGAAAGGATTCATTCGGCGTAGTGTGTCCGAGTGGGGTGCACCAGTTGTGTTTGCAACCAAGGCAGATGGATCGTTGAGATTGTGTGTCGATTATCGTGAGCTGAATAAGGTGACAAAGAAGAACAAGTATCCATTGCCGAGAATAGATGACTTGTTTGATCAGCTTCACGAGGCTAAGGTGTTTTCTCAGATGGATTTGGCAACGGGATTTCACCAGTTGAGAGTGGCTAAGGATAGTGTGCCGAAGACTGCTTTTAGGACACCATCCGGTTTCTTTGAGTGGCTGGTAATGCCGTTTGGATTGACTAACGCGCCAGCATATTTTGTGGATCTTATGAATAGAGTGTTCAGAGATCAGTTGAACAAGTTCGTACTTGTGTTCGTGGATGATATTCTGATTTATTCCAGAACTGAAGAAGAGCACAAGACGCACTTGCGTATTGTTTTGGAAATCTTGCGGAAACATCAGCTGAAGGCTAAGTTTTCGAAGTGTCACTTCTGGAAGAGTGAAGTGAGGTTCTTAGGCCATGTGATTTCTGGAAATGGAATAGCGGTTGATCCCGCTAAGGTGGCAGCAATCCAGGAGTGGGTTAGACCTAAGAATGCATCAGATGTGAGAAGTTTTCTTGGATTAGCAGGATATTATCGACGGTTTATCAAAGACTTCTCCAAGGTAGCTGCACCGTTAACAGGATTGACGAAGAAGAACCAAGTGTTCAGTTGGGATGCTAAGTGTGAGCAAGCTTTCGGAATCCTGAAAGAGAGACTGACGAGTGCTCCTGTTTTGACTATTCCAAGTGGGAATGATGAGATGGTGGTTTACACCGACGCATGTGGTACTGGACTTGGAGCAGTGCTGATGCAGAAGGATAAAGTTGTTGCGTATGCCAGTCGACAACTGAAGCCGCATGAAAGGAATTACCCAACTCATGATTTGGAATTAGCGGCGATTGTATTTGCTCTGAAGATATGGAGGCATTATCTGTTGGGAGTTCGATTCGAGTTGTTTACGGATCACAAGTCGTTGAAGTATCTTTTCTCCCAAAAGGATTTGAATCTTCGGCAGCAACGTTGGCTAGAGTTTTTAGCATCATATGATTTTGGTATAGCTTATACTCCGGGAAAAGGTAACGTAGTGGCAGATGCGTTAAGTCGAAGACATGCAGGATTGGGAGCCATGTTTTCAGAATGGAAGAGTCTCGAGTATTTAGCTGGATTTGACTTCAGGCCTAGATGCGAATTGGAACCTGAGATATTGGAAAACTTATCAATAAGACCCACTCTTGTGGAAAGGATTGGTGAGAGCCAAAAGCGAGATGATAAGCTTGTCAAGATTATCCGTGAATTGGAATCTGGATTGGATCCAGAAAAGGATAAAGGATTCGAGGTTGATCGAGAGGGTTGGCTTCGAAAGCAAGGACGACTAGTTGTTCCCGATATAGATGAATTGAGGAGTGAAGTTTTGAAGGAAAGTCATCACTCGAAGCTGACAATTCATCCAGGTGGAAATAAGATGTATCGGGATATGAAGAGAACCTACTACTGGGAAGGAATGAAGAAGGATGTTGGGAATTTCATTTCCAAGTGTATGAACTGTCAGTTGGTAAAGGCTGAACAGAAGAAGCCAAGTGGATTGCTTCAGCCCTTAGAAGTCCCTACATGGAAGTGGGAACAAGTGTCGATGGATTTTATTGATGGATTGCCTAGAACCAGAACGGGAAATGAAGGGATTTGGGTCATTGTGGATCGTCTGACTAAGAGTGCACGATTCATTCCTGTTCGATCGACTAGGACTGCATCAAAGTTGGCTGAGTTGTAAATTAAGTGGATAGTTCGATTCCATGGTATTCCGAAGAGTATAGTGAGCGATCGGGATCCGTTGTTCACTAGTGGATTTTGGAAGAGCTTCCAGGAAGTTTTGGGAACCGAGTTGTGTTTGAGTACAGCTTATCACCCTCAGACAGATGGTCAGACCGAGAGAGTCAACCGAGTTCTGGAAGATCTTCTTAGAGCATGTGTTTTGGACTTCGGAGGATCATGGGAAGATCACCTTCATTTGGTAGAGTTTGCATACAACAACAGTTACCAGTCAAGCATTGGTATGGCACCGTATGAGGCGTTGTATGGAAGACCGTGTAACTCTCCGACATGTTGGATAGAGACAGGAGAAAAGCTGATGCTTGGGCCAGAGATGATTCGACAGACTTCGGATTGCATAGAGATCATTCGGCAACGAATGAAGGCAGCCCAAGACCGTCAGAAGAGTTATGCCGATAAGCGTCGAAAGGATTTGGAATTCGATGTTAGTGATATGGTTTTTGTGAAGATTTCTCCTCTGAAGAATGTTATTCGATTCGGGAAGAAAGGAAAATTAACTCCGAGATTTGTTGGACCATTCCCGATTATCGAGCGAATTGGAAAGCTCGCTTATAGATTGGAATTACCGGAGAAGATGTCGAGTGTGCATAATGTTTTTCACGTATCATATCTACGGAAGTATGTGCATGACTCGAATACGGTGGTTTCTGCAGATAGCTATGAAGATTTTGAAGTTGATCCAGTTGATAGAAGATCTCGTAAGCCGCTTTGTGTTGTTGAGACCGACACGAAACAGCTTAGGAGAAAGGTAGTTAAGTTGCTCAAGATACAATGGAGTGATGATGATAACGACTGTACGTGGGAGGTGGAAGAGAGGATGAAAGCAGCTCATCCTGAACTCTTCAAGGTATGGCCCTAAGGTGTCGTGTCATCTAACGAAATTGTAACTTGTTCTAAGTCTTAGAATTCTGTACGCTAAGCTAGAATTGGATGCATGGTTTATTGATTGTTATGGATGATAGGCGTACAGAATAGCTTTGATTGCCTTGTTTGTTTGGAATTTCGGGGGCGAAATTCCTAAGGGGGAGAGAATGTAACGACCCGTATTTTTACGGATCAAAACATTCTAAAATGATTGACCTTTGGTTGTATGGTTGTTAAGTCATTTCAGGTTTTGGCAGAGTTTTTGCTTAAGTCCTAAGTCGTAGGCGACTTAGGAGTTTTGGACGAGTTAAGCAACAAGTCTGGGTCGAGTTGCCGACTCAAGGAATTCACCGAGTTAAGGGAGTATGGTTGACCGACTTAAGGTAGTGACCGACCTAGGAGATAAGTCGTGACCGACTTAAGAGGCTCAGGCGACCTAAGGAAGAATAGTAGGCGACCTAAGTATTCTGGGGTAGAGTTAGGTCGGCAACGACCTAAGAGAATGTTGTGAGCGACCTAAATGGTTGGGTGTTAAGTGTTAGGTCGGCAGTTCGAGTTAAGGTTTCGAGCGACCTATAGGATGTAGTTATGGTTAGGTCGGCAACGACCTAGAGGAGCTGGGATAGCAGGTTAGCGACTTAGTAGTTAGGTCGACTGGGTGGGTTAGCGACCTAAGGAGTTAGCGTGTTAGCGACCTAAGGAGTTAACAAGTTGGCGACCTTAAGAGTTAGGCTATGTGTTAGGTCGTAGAGGCAGTCTGTGTTAGGTCGTAACACTGTTAGGTCGCAAGGTTTTATAAGTCGTATAAGTGTTAAGTCGAATGGTGCTAAGTTGTTAAGTCGACCAGGCGACTTAGGAGGGAGCGCGCGTGTATTAGGTCGTGTAGCTCGAATAAGTTAGGTCGCGCGCATGTTAAGTCGTAGGCCTGTCTGTTAGGTCGGAGTTGTTTGCTAAGGGTTAGGTCGGAGGCTCTGTTAAGTCGTGGGGGTTTTTAGGTCGTAGGTCGGCATAGTGTTAAGTCGGCAGCGACTTAAGGAGATAGCCGAGTTACGACTTAGGCAGTTTTCAGCTATAAATAGGAGGGATTGTTCTCACTTTTTGAGATCCGGATTTTGAAGCGACGAAGTGCTGCCATTTTGAGAGCTCGACTTCTACACTTCTTCACTTCTTTTCTCCACTCCAATCTAGTGCTTCCTTCCATCCAAATCGAAGATCAAGATTGAAGATTCAAGAGCTTAGATTGAAGATCTTCATCTTTTCAAGAGAGATTTCTTCGTTTGAAGCGGATTCGTGATAGATCAAGCTTAGTCCTTCGCTGTCCAGATCTGAAGCGTGTTGATTTGGGTTTGTTTAGGTGATTTGGTGAGTGGTGATTATCTCTCACACGGATCCAAAGGAGTATATCGGATTGTTGGCCCGATTTGGTGTTAAAATAGTGATTTCCATGCATTTTCTTCATCCTATGTGTAGATCCATATAGACCCATTGTTCATGATGATTTTACATCCATTTTATCATATGTTAACCTATGCAAGTTCATTCATCAAGTTTGTAGAGATATAATCCATGTTTTCATGCTTATTGGACTTTCAACTCTTTAATTACGAAAATGCCATTATTGTTATAATTGTCTACTTAGATCATTTTTTGAATGCTTGATTGCTTGGATTGATGTTTGATTTGATTGATTGTTATGAACTAGATGATTGATGATTAGATTTAGATCGAAGGTGATTCAAAAGCTAAGGGGAAGGCTCTTGAATTGGAAAAGCTGCTCGTGGCATATGTAGCGGGATGATGAAGCTCTTATGCATAGATTCGATGATGTGATGATGAGATGAGGCTTTGCGAGGATGTAATGAAGCGAGGCAATCATGTGATGAAGACTTGGTCTAATCCAGACGGGATCATTCCAAGCATGTTGATAACTCGGTGATATGATTCGAGTTAAAGATAATGAATGGATATGAGAATAGTCGTCGAGGAGGATGACTAGGAGGTTTGGATAGCATCGTTGTTGAAGGTTCTAGCATGCTCTAAGCAAGAGTACGTTTGGGCAGATTCGATAGTCCCAACGGCCAACTGTTGATGGTCGAGTACTCTGGGCAGATTCGATAGTCCTAGGCACGGGCTGCGACGACGTGCGGGAGTTATGTCTAGAACCGGGGTTTCCATTAGCCCTTGACGGACGGCTGAAAGAATGTGCCGGTCATTCAATTAACGGTGATATCGAAGCAATGATAACAGTGATAGCCAGAGTCATGGATGTTTGGTTGTATCGTCATTCGGACTCAAGAGCGGTATTTTCTGGGTGCTTATCTGATTTAGGCCTTGGTACTTGGAAAACATCGCCCTTGACTCGAGTGATAGTAGCTTTACTTTAAATTGTATGCTCTGCTATGTTTGCTTCTACTTAGTGTGTGTCTGGGGGCTATCACTGTAGAATGAGGTTGGAGTGGGAGGGTTGTATTCCTATTCCTTTTCCTTTATGCTCTTTTGGTATGTTGTTAGTTAATTTACTGCTCACTAAGACTGTTGTCTGACTCAAGGCTTTATGTTTTAATTCTTATTGCCTTGGGCTGTTCGTCTATTTTGGGACGGGCAGACTAGGTAGCAGGTGACAGGTGCTGTTCTCTTCTCATGATGCTGATATCGAAGACGAGCTGGAGGGTTGCATATTATCTTCTTATATGTACTGGATATTCCGCTGTTTTGTATTCTCTGAGAGAAATGTAGTGAGGCTTGATGTATTGACTATGTGGATGCTTGTATTCAACTATTATGGAGTTTTATATGATGTCACTTTGTTCTGTAAAGCTTCACTATACTTATGTTCTATTGTATTTTGTCCATGCGCTGTGAGTAATACGATAGATTCTGTTGTTTAAAATCTTACCTTGACAATCGTCCATGGTCGCCTGGCACACTTTACAGCGCTCTATCTCTAGATTCGGTGCAGGGGTCATGGGCGGTCGTCACATTTGGTATCAGAGCATTGGTTAATCGATTTTACCCAACGCTCGCTGAAGTAACCACGTATGAGAGACGTAATTGTATTTTGATGGATGATTACTATATATAATATAGTAGCTTAGTAGAGTTTGAGTCCTTTATGCAGTTGTTTCTCTAGATGTTCTGATCATTCCTTTTTATAGATATTGAGAATGAGTCGAAGAGGGAGACCAGCTGCTAGGGAAGGCCGTGCTACTGAAGAGACTGCTGATTATGCAGCCATGTTCGAAGCTATGATGACTTCGATCATGAGAAGGATACCAGTTCCGGGGGCAGCAGTTGATGTTGGAGTTCAAGTCCAAACCCCGAAACCAGTGGATTTTGCTAAGCTGTGCAAGGATTATACTGCTCTTGGAGGGAAGGTTTTCTTGGGAACAGAATCTACCATTGAGGTCCAGAGGTGGATAGATGCTTGTAGAAGGATCTTTGGTGATTTGGGAATTGATGATGCAACTAAGAGGAAGCAGCAGCAGCAGAAGGGTAAGGATGGCCAGAAGAAGCCGAAAGGCGAGGTGACTTGCTACAATTGTCAGCAGAAGGGCCATTTCTCTAAGGATTGTAAGAATCCGAAGGCACCGATGAAGTGTCACAACTGTGACAAGCCAGGGCATTTCAGGAAGAATTGTCCAGAACCGAGGAAGGACAGGCAGATTGTGCAAGCCTATGCTTTAGGAGCTGTTCCGTCGTCTTCGAAAGCTCCTACTGCTGAAGAGAAGGGAAAGAGTGTGGTGGTTCAAGGTACTCTTTTCCTATGTGGTATTCCAGTTAGAGTCTTGTTTGATACTGGGGCATCGCATTCGTTTGTTTGTAATGAACTAGTAGGCCGGTTAGATTTGAAGCCGGATATTGTTGATAGGCCATTGGTTGTGACTAATCCAGTTGGGGGTTCGTCTTGTTTGTGTATGTTATGCCGTGGTCTAGTTGTGTCGAGTCATGGTTGCTCTTTTGTTTGTGATTGCTTTGTTCTGAACTTTGCGGGGTTCGGAATTATCTTGGGTATGGACTGGCTTAGGAAGTATGCGGCTAAGGTTGATTGCGAAAGGTTGGAGGTGACAGTCGAGAATGTGGAAGGGCGAAAGATTGTGATACGATGTAAGCATGAGGAAGGCGTCTTCATGAGCTTCATGTATTCGCTAGTTGTTCCACGGGATGGACTGTCTTTAGTGCCGATCGCAAATAGATTCGAGGATGTCTTTGACGAAGTCAAAGGGTTGCCGCCGCATAGAGAGATCGAGTTTCGTATAGATCTAGTTGAAGGAGCCAGACCTGTTGTGATGCCTCTTAGGCGGATGGCGCCTAAGGAACAGCAGGAGTTGAGGGTGCAAGTTGATGATCTTTTGCAGAAAGGATTCATTCGGCGTAGTGTGTCCGAGTGGGGTGCACCAGTTGTGTTTGCAACCAAGGCAGATGGATCGTTGAGATTGTGTGTCGATTATCGTGAGCTGAATAAGGTGACAAAGAAGAACAAGTATCCATTGCCGAGAATAGATGACTTGTTTGATCAGCTTCACGAGGCTAAGGTGTTTTCTCAGATGGATTTGGCAACGGGATTTCACCAGTTGAGAGTGGCTAAGGATAGTGTGCCGAAGACTGCTTTTAGGACACCATCCGGTTTCTTTGAGTGGCTGGTAATGCCGTTTGGATTGACTAACGCGCCAGCATATTTTGTGGATCTTATGAATAGAGTGTTCAGAGATCAGTTGAACAAGTTCGTACTTGTGTTCGTGGATGATATTCTGATTTATTCTAGAACTGAAGAAGAGCACAAGACGCACTTGCGTATTGTTTTGGAAATCTTGCGGAAACATCAGCTGAAGGCTAAGTTTTCGAAGTGTCACTTCTGGAAGAGTGAAGTGAGGTTCTTAGGCCATGTGATTTCTGGAAATGGAATAGCGGTTGATCCCGCTAAGGTGGCAGCAATCCAGGAGTGGGTTAGACCTAAGAATGCATCAGATGTGAGAAGTTTTCTTGGATTAGCAGGATATTATCGACGGTTTATCAAAGACTTCTCCAAGGTAGCTGCACCGTTAACAGGATTGACGAAGAAGAACCAAGTGTTCAGTTGGGATGCTAAGTGTGAGCAAGCTTTCGGAATCCTGAAAGAGAGACTGACGAGTGCTCCTGTTTTGACTATTCCAAGTGGGAATGATGAGATGGTGGTTTACACCGACGCATGTGGTACTGGACTTGGAGCAGTGCTGATGCAGAAGGATAAAGTTGTTGCGTATGCCAGTCGACAACTGAAGCCGCATGAAAGGAATTACCCAACTCATGATTTGGAATTAGCGGCGATTGTATTTGCTCTGAAGATATGGAGGCATTATCTGTTGGGAGTTCGATTCGAGTTGTTTACGGATCACAAGTCGTTGAAGTATCTTTTCTCCCAAAAGGATTTGAATCTTCGGCAGCAACGTTGGCTAGAGTTTTTAGCATCATATGATTTTGGTATAGCTTATACTCCGGGAAAAGGTAACGTAGTGGCAGATGCGTTAAGTCGAAGACATGCAGGATTGGGAGCCATGTTTTCAGAATGGAAGAGTCTCGAGTATTTAGCTGGATTTGACTTCAGGCCTAGATGCGAATTGGAACCTGAGATATTGGCAAACTTATCAATAAGACCCACTCTTGTGGAAAGGATTGGTGAGAGCCAAAAGCGAGATGATAAGCTTGTCAAGATTATCCATGAATTGGAATCTGGATTGGATCCAGAAAAGGATAAAGGATTCGAGGTTGATCGAGAGGGTTGGCTTCAAAAGCAAGGACGACTAGTTGTTCCCGATATAGATGAATTGAGGAGTGAAGTTTTGAAGGAAAGTCATCACTCGAAGCTGACAATTCATCCAGGTGGAAATAAGATGTATCGGGATATGAAGAGAACCTACTACTGGGAAGGAATGAAGAAGGATGTTGGGAATTTCATTTCCAAGTGTATGAACTGTCAGTTGGTAAAGGCTGAACAGAAGAAGCCAAGTGGATTGCTTCAGCCCTTAGAAGTCCCTACATGGAAGTGGGAACAAGTGTCGATGGATTTTATTGATGGATTGCCTAGAACCAGAACGGGAAATGAAGGGATTTGGGTCATTGTGGATCGTCTGACTAAGAGTGCACGATTCATTCCTGTTCGATCGACTAGGACTGCATCAAAGTTGGCTGAGTTGTATATTAAGTGGATAGTTCGATTCCATGGTATTCCGAAGAGTATAGTGAGCGATCGGGATCCGTTGTTCACTAGTGGATTTTGGAAAGTATGGTTTATATGAAGTTAAACCATTTTAAAAGTATGGTTTTAAGAATTTGAATTTAACCCAAAGACTTTAACTCGTATAAATGAATCAGATTTTTCGAAAATGAAAACTGTTTGTTTTCAAATGATAAAAGCTTTCATATATAAGAAATGAAATTATAATTTAAAGGAATTTCAAGTACGAATTGAAAAATGGTTTTCTAAGTAATAAATGAATTCTTTTTGAAAGCTATGAATTGAATCTGTTTATTTTTAACAGATTTAAAATGGTGATTTGTTTAAACCATTCAAAATGGAATTGTTTTGAAAGCAATAAGTTAAATCTTTGATTTAAAGATTTAACGAGTTAATCTAATTGATATGGAAATTGATTTGGGAAAAAATCTGTAAATGAATCTTTGTGAAACTGAGTGAAATTTGTGAGATGAATCTTTTTGTTTAAAAAGATTAAAATGGTAATTTTTTAAACCATTTGAAAAGAGAAGTTTTGGATAATAAGTTGTGACTTAACTGAAATCCCATTATTCATATGTTTTTAAATATTGCGCTTATTATTCGGGTTAGCCGGGAAAAGACCTTTGTGTCATATAACCCATTCCGAATAGTGATACGTCGTATATGGATAGCATTTGAAGAACGGTGTTGAAGACCGGGTATTTGCGAGAACGATAGGATGACCTATCGATTGTCTCTGCACCGAGTAGCTACGGTATAGAGATTCCCTAAGTGATGGGAAGTTCAATCGGGATTGTGAATACCCGGATTGCAAGGGCTTCTTTGGAAGTGCCTTCGGTTCTGTTCGAACCCGGAACAGACTTGTATGGTTACATGTCTGACATTACACTTTGAGATATAAAGCAGATTTCTTTCAAATACATTTCTATTGGTAGCAGAGAATTTATTCTCTTAGCTTAACACCCTTCTCTGAGACGTACGAGCTCAGAGGTTATGTAGTTGAAGGTTATCAGCGATATACTCCCAATTTGGTAATGTGACATGATGAGTGTTGCTGTGTGATGATCATTGTTTGATCATTTGTGATATGATCATTTGTTTGATCATTTATCTTTGTGATCTTTACTTTGATCATCTGTCAACCCAAAGCGGGGCTTTGTGAAAAGCGTAGCTTTGTGGACGAGACTTCGTCGAACCTCACACCCCAGAATGGTCAAAACAGGAAAGATGCGGCAAGGTTATTGGGGGTAGCGCCCCTTAGGGTATGTTCATTTCCTTCTGGATAGAAGTGGTATCATGGTATGGAGCGCAGATACTTAACTTATGTGGATGTCGCAAATATATATGTCTTACTTTGTGATTTGTTGCTGCGGCCCCGGTTAAAGGTTGGTTACAACCGGGAGATGGCATACTCGTGTCAGTAGTTACCCAGTTAGGGGTAACCCGGCCTTGTGTTGGCAGAGATCCGGTTAGGTTCTCGGGGCGTCTTTCCAGAGGCGTTTCCATGTGGCAATGGAAAGTTCCTTGGCCTGACCATTTGTTGGAAATCCAAAGAAACAATACGAGCCCTGTACGGTATTAGTTGTAGAACCTGCCATCTAATATGGTAGCTATAGTAGGCATACTATAATGGTACCTATGCTGGCTAAGATTTATATTGTACTTTCGAAATGTTTTTCCTCACTATGCACTAATAATAATATCCAAAATGTTTTGTTTTGCGTAGTAAGCATCTTTGACTATCATAAGGAGAAATCTCCTCCAAGTTTGCGCTTGCATTGTGTGTGTGGCGGGAGGCCTTATGGTAGTTTCATTTTCCAAAAGCATTGCGAATTGATTTTAAAATTCTCTGCTATTTGTTTTAAAGATAAACTGTTTTGTTGCTCACACCAGTCCCATGACTGATCCGGAGTTTATTGTTTCTTTCCTAAACTCTGGATGCTCAAAATTTTCTACATGGGCAGTCTAGAGTTGGGTTTTTCAGATAGTCAAGGTTAGTAGGTTTTCTGGAGCTAGTTCGGTCTTTGGATATGGACTGCACTTGCTTATCTTTGTGCATCGTTATTGCTAGTTCAAGCTATTTCTAGATTGGTGCTTTGGAGATGGAGATTATCCGCTGCTGATGTTATCTATTTTCTTTCCGCTGCTATTTTCTTGTATCATATCTCTGATGTATATTGATATTCATTGTATCACTCTATTGTATCAGATATTGTATATCAATGTATTATTCTTTTTCTTCCACTGTGTTGTTTACCTAGTTGTGTTATAAGCTCCGGCGACTCGAATTTGAACAGTCGAATCTACGGCATTCAAGTACGATGTAAAGTATGGATGTCAATTTTCGAACGCGAAAATCCGTGACGTTACATTTGGTATCAGAGCTAAGGTAAAACTTTAGCTCATGAGTATAACACATTAAGCAACTCATTAGAGATAGGGTGAAGTATCCCTAGAATGAGTATATCCCTAAGATATCCGTTTAAACGTCTCAATAAATTCTCTTACTATCCACTGATAGTGAGTATGAGTGCGAGAGGAGGACGAGATAGGGGACGGGGGAATACGACTATAAATGGTCAATACTTTGCAACAGTGGAAATAATTTTCTCTATCAATATTCTTTGATTCGTTTCCAAATTCTTTTCATTTCTTCATACCAGCTACAAGGAGAAGTTTCGGTGTGATGATGATTCAACGAATCGTTGTAGAAAATCCTTACTTAGTATCTTCATCGTTTTCTTATCATCTTTTCGTTTTTAAACTTTAATAAATTTGGAATTAAATTTTAAATAAATTGGAAATTTTAAATTGAGTTAAATTGATTAATAGAATATGAAGCTAAATTTGAATAGTATCGATAAAACGATTTCGTTTGAAACCAAATTTTGAAATTCTATTGTAATTTCTTGTGAATACCAAAGTCCGAAGAGGGACAAATTGGTATGTATTCTAAGATATTCCGACTTGAGTTTGGAATTCATATCTTAAGTTTGAGGAATTATAGGAGATCGAATCTGTCTATCGTTGTGTTGTTTTCGTGCCTACGAATTTCGAGGACGAAATTCTTTTAAGGGAGGAAGTTTGTAACGATCCCAGTTTAATGACGAATTCAAATTTATAATTTAATTGAATTTTTGGATTAAATTATGGATTTGTTTGAAATTTTCAAATTTAATAAGAAATGTATATTTATTTATTTTATAAATTGAATTTGAAACTCAAAGTAAATATTTTCAATTGAATAGAATTTTAAACAAAAGTTTGAACAAATATAAAAGAAAACAAAACAGCCTTTATCAAAAGATGAAGCATGAACACGGCATGCTGTAAATTACAAAGCAGCATACTTTCATTTAATGCTCTCAAACTCACCCATACACAAAGTACAAAGCTTGTATAAAATAATTATACAAAATAATGATGCTCGGTACTATCTAAAACCTGCACATCTCTTTATATATATGAACATCTCTCTCTGTTTTATTTTCGTTCAACAAATCTGAGCAAAGAGCAGAAAATAAAAGGAAAACATCACTTTATATTTAAATTTGAAAACGATTTAAAATAGAAAGAAAGGGAAAAGAGGAAGATTCAATCTGTAGTTTCAAAATCAATATAGTCTCTGTTTCAAAAATTTTAGGTGAGTAAAACATCAACTTTAAAATTTTAAGTTAACAGTAAAGACAATATATTGAGTGTATAGTATTGTATATGTTTTTGTATTTGAATAGCCTTCTGAATAAACAGGTTATTCTGTATATTGTTTTCTCTGCTCATTGATGACAGGGTTGATTTTTGACTCAAACTTAAATCTATTTGCATCAAAACATTGAGAAGTATTAAAGTCTTAAATCAAACAAGAAGTTAAATATGTAATCAAGGCTTTTTAACCTGTTTCAACATGATTGAAGAAATATACCACTGTCATCTTTATCTACAGGCAATCAAGAAAGAATGTGATGAACTCAGGTGTTGTAAAAAGCTAATTCAAGTTAATAGCTTAAATTCTTACTACAAATCATGATTTTTAAAAAAAAATGAAGATTTCTAGTTAAGTAGTATGAGTGCAGTTCATGGTTGAACGGAATTTGCATTTTGATCAAGTCGGGACGATCGAACAGATCTTAAATGATAATATTTGGGTTGAAGCAAGTTTGAGCATCTAGGATTACGAGAAAATTGTCGAATTATTTTTCCATTGCATAAATTTTGAATACGAGATTAAACTAGGGTTTAAGAACCCATTTTCGTTCGAGGTAAAAACATCGGAGCTGCGCCGTCGATAGGCGACCGGACTTCACGTCACCGGCGCCATTAGAGGCGTCACATGTCGACGAAGCCATGGACCAAATTTCGTGGCCTCTGACGATCGGAGGAGGCGGGACAAGGCGTTTGTTTGAGGGTTCTGTTCGTTCCAGTTTTGGGTTTGGGGACGAGATTTCGAAATCATGATTTGTTCGAGCTTTTGAGTGTTCGAGAGATTCGAGAGCATCATCGTGGATGTGACGACCGCCCATGACCCCTGCACCGAATCTAAAGATAGTGCGCTGTAAAGTGTGTCAGGCGACCATGGACGATTGCCAGGGTAAATTAAAACGATAGAATCTATCGTATTACTCACAGCGCATGGACAAAATACAATAGAATATATATATAGTGAAGCTTCACAGAATAGAATCTCATCAATAAAACTTCATAATAGTTGAATACAAACATCTGAATAGTCAATACATCAAGCCTCACTACAATCACTCAGAGAATACAAAGCAGCGGAACATCCAGTACATATAGTAAGAAGATAATATGCAATACTCTAGCTCGTCTTCGTCATCAGCAACGTGGAAAGCAAGAACAGCACCTGTCACCTGCTACCTAGTCCGCCCGTCCCAAAATGGACGAACAGCCCAAGGCAATAAGATTTAAAACATAAAGCCTTGAGTCAGACAACAGTCTTAGTGAGCAGTAAATTAACTAACAACATACCAAAAGAGCATAAAGGAAAAGGAATAGGAATACAACCCTCCCACTCCACCTCTTTCTACAGTGATAGCCCCCAGACACACACTAAGCAGAAGCAACATAGCAGAGCATACAATTTAAAGTAAAGTAATAATCATTCGAGTCAAGGGCGATGTTTTCCAAGTACCAAGGCCTAAATCAGATAAGTACCCATAAAATACCGCTCTTGAGTCCGAATGACGATACATCCAAACATCCATGACTCTGGCTATCACTGTTATCATTGCCTCAATACCACCGTTAATTGAATGACCGGCACATTCTTTCAGCCGTCCGTCAAGGGCTAATGGAAACCCCGGTTCTAGACATTACTCTGCACGTCATCATGACCCGTGCCTAGGACTATCTAATCTGCCCAGAGTACTTGACTATCAAACATTAGCCTTCAGGGACTATCTAATCTGCCCAACGTACTCTTGCTTTGAGCATGCTAGAACCTTCAACAACGATGAGATCTCAGCCTCCTAGTCATCCTCCTCGACGACTATTTCCATACTAGCTCAAGCGCCTCTCGAGCAACCCATTATCCTCAACTCGAACCATTTCACCGAGTTATCAACATGCTTGGAATGATCCCGTCTGGATTAGACCAAGACTATCTCATATCATACTTCGCCTCATCATCATCATAGCAAAGTCTCATCTCAACATCATCATCGAATCTATCCATATGAGCTTCATCGTCCGCTACATATGCCACGAGCAGCTTTTCCAATTCAAGAGCCTTTCCCTTAGCCTTTGAATCATCTTCGACCATCTTGTCTAAAACAAATCATCAATCATCTAATTCATAGCAATCAATCAAGTCAAACATCAATCCAAGTAATCAAGCATTCAAATATAAGCAAAATGGACAATTATAACAATAATGGCAATTTCGTAATTAAAGAGGTGAAAGTCTAACAAGCATGAAAACATGAACAATATCTCTATAATCTTGATGAATGAACTTGCATAGGTTGACATGAAATAAAATGGTTGTCAAATCATCATAAACAATGGATCTACATGGATCTATACTTAGGTTTACAAAAATGCATGGAAATCACTATTTTAACACCAAATCAAGCCAACAATCTGATCTACTCCTTTGGATCCGTGTGAGAGATAATCACCACTCACCAAATCACCTAAACAACCCCAAATCAACACACTTCAGATCTGGACAGCGAAGGATCTAACTTGATCTATCACCAATTCGCTTCAAACAATGAAATATCTCTTCAATGGATGAAGATCTTCAACTTTAGCTCTTGGATCTTCGATTTGATCTTCAATATGGATGGAAGGAATCACTAGATTAGAGTGGAGAAAAGAAGTGAAGAATTGTAGAAGTCGAGCTCTCAAAATGGCAGCACTTCGTCGCTTCGAAATCCGGATCCCAAGAAGTGAGAAAATGGATGAGTATTTATAGCTGAAATTCCTTAACTCGGCCGCCTTCTTAAGTCGTCTCCGACTTATCAGAACACCACGACTCACGACTCCACGGCAATGCAACCAAAGGTTAACTATTTTACGATGTTTCAATCCGTGAAAATACGGGTCGTTACATTCTCTCCCCCTTAGGAATTTCGCCCCCGAAATTCCAAACAAACAAAGCAATCAAAGACTATTCTACACGCCTACCATCCATAGCAATCAACAAACCATGCATCCAATTCTAGCTTAGCGTACAGAATTCTAAGACTTAGAACAAGTTACAATATCGTGAAACGAGACGACTCCTTAGGCCCATACCTTGAAGAGTTCAGGATGAGCTGCCTTCATCCTCTCTTCCACCTCCCACTTACAGTCGTTATCATCATCACTCCATTGTATCTTGAGCAACTTAACTACCTTCCTCCTAAGCTGTTTCGTGTCGGTTTCCACAACACGAAGCGGCTTACGAGGTCTTCTATCGACTGGATTAACTTCGAAATCTTCATAGCTATCTGCAGAAACTACTGTATTCGAGTCGTGCACATACTTCCGTAAATACGATACATGAAAAACATCGTGCACACTCGACATCTTCTCTAGTAACTCCAATCTGTAGGCAAGCTTTCCAATCCGCTCGATGATCGGGAACGGTCCAACAAATCTCGGAGTCAATTTCCCTTTCTTCCCGAATCGAATAACATTCTTCAATGGAGAAATCTTCACAAAAACCATATCGCCTACGTCGAATTCCAAATCCTTACGACGCTTATCGGCATAACTTTTCTGACGATCTTGGGCTGCCTTCATTCGTTGCCGAATGATCTCTATACAATCCGAAGTCTGTCGAATCATCTCTGGCCCAAGTATCAACTTTTCTCCGGTCTCTAACCAACATGTCGGAGAGTTACACGGTCTTCCATACAATGCCTCATACGGTGCCATACCGATACTTGACTGGTAACTGTTGTTATACGAAAATTCCACCAAATGAAGGTGAGCTTCCCATGATCCTCCAAAATCCAAAACACAAGCTCTAAGAAGATCTTCCAAAACTCGGTTGACTCTCTCGGTCTGACCATCTGTTTGAGGATGATAAGCTGTACTCAAACACAACTCGGTTCCCAAAACTTCCTGGAAGCTCTTCCAAAATCCACTAGTGAACAATGGGTCTCGATCGCTCACTATACTCTTCGGAATACCATGGAATCGAACTATCCACTTAACATACAACTCAGCCAACTTTGATGCAGTCCTAGTCGATCGAACAAGAATGAATCTTGCACTCTTAGTCAGACGATCTGCAATGACCCAAATCCCTTCATTTCCCGTTCTTGTTCTAGGCAATCCATCAATAAAATCCATCGACACTTGCTCCCACTTCCATGTAGGAACTTCTAATGGCTGAAGCAATCCACTTGGCTTCTTCTGTTCGGCTTTTACCAACTGGCAGTTCATGCACTTGGAAATAAAATTTCCAACATCCTTCTTCATACCTTCCCAGTAATAGGTTCTCTTCATATCCCGATACATCGTGTTTCCACCTGGATGAATTGTCAACTTCGAGTGATGACTTTCCCTCAGAACTTCACTCCTCAATTCATCTATATCGGGAACAACTAGTCGTCCTTGCTTCCGGAGCCAACCCTCTCGATCGACCTCGAATCCTTTATCCTTTTCTGGTTCCAATCCAGATTCCAAATCACGGATAATCTTGACAAGCTTATCGTCTTGCTTTTGACTCTTGCCAATTCTTTCCACAAGAGTCGGTCTTATCGATAAGTTTGCCAACATCTCAGGTTCCAATTCACATCTGGGCTTGAAGTCAAATCCAGCTAAATACTCGAGACTCTTCCATTCCGAAAACATGGCTCCCAATCTTGCATGTCTTCGACTTAACGCATCAGCCACTGCGTTACCTTTTCCCGGAGTATAAGCTATACCAAAATCATATGATGCCAAAAACTCTAACCATCGTTGCTGCCGAAGATTCAAATCCTTTTGGGAGAAAAGATACTTCAACGACTTATGATCTGTAAACAACTCGAATCGAACTCCCAATAGATAATGCCTCCACATCTTCAGAGCAAATACAATCGCCGCTAACTCCAAGTCATGAGTCGGGTAATTCCTTTCATGCGGCTTCAGTTGTCGACTTGCATACGCAACAACTTTATCCTTCTGCATTAGCACCGCTCCAAGTCCAGTACCACATGCGTCGGTGTAAACCACCATCTCATCATTCCCACTTGGAATAGTCAAAACAGGAGCACTTGTCAATCGCTCTTTCAGAATCCTGAAAGCTTGCTCACACTTATCTTCCCATCTGAACACTTGGTTCTTTTTCGTCAATCCTGTTAACGGTGCAGCCACCTTAGAGAAGTCTTTGATAAACCGTCGATAATATCCTGCTAATCCAAGAAAACTTCTCACATCAGATGCATTCTTAGGTCTAACCCAATCCTGGATTGCTGCCACCTTAGCGGGATCAACCGCTATTCCATTTCCAGAAATAACATGGCCTAAGAACCTCACTTCACTCTTCCAGAAGTGACACTTCGAAAACTTAGCCTTCAGCTGATGTTTCCGCAAGATTTCCAAAACAATACGCAAGTGTGTCTTGTGCTCTTCTTCAGTTCTGGAATAAATCAGAATATCATCCACGAACACAAGTACGAACTTGTTCAACTGATCTCAGAACACTCTATTCATAAGATCCACAAAATATGCTGGCGCGTCAGTCAATCCAAACGGCATCACCAGCCACTCAAAGAAACCAGATGGTGTCCTGAAAGCAGTCTTCGGCACACTATCCTTAGCAACTCTTAACTGGTGAAATCCCGTTGCCAAATCCATCTGAGAAAACACCTTAGCTTCGTGAAGCTGATCAAACAAGTCATCTATTCTCGGCAATGGATACTTGTTCTTCTTAGTCCCCTTATTCAGCTCACGATAATCCACACACAACCTCAGCGATCCATCCGCTTTGGTAACAAACACAACCGGTGCACCCCATTCGGACACACTACGCCGAATGAATCCTTTCCGTAAAAGATCATCAACTTGCACCCTCAACTCTTGTTGTTCCCTAGGCGCCATCCGCCTAAGAGGCATCACAACAGGTCTGGCTCCTTCAACTAGATCTATACGAAACTCGATCTCTCTATGCGGCGGTAACCCTTTGACTTCGTCAAAGACATCCTCAAATCCATTAACGATTGGCAACGATGACAGTCCATCCCGTGGAACAACCAGCGAATACATGAAGCTCATGAAGACGCCTTCTTCATGCTTACATCGTATCACAATCTTTCGCCCCTCCACATTCTCGACTGTTACCTCCAACCTCTCACAATAAACCTTTGCCGCATACTTCCTAAGCCAGTCCATACCCAAAATGATTCCGAACCCCGCAAAGTTCAGAACAAAGCAATCACAAACAAAAGAGCAATCATGACTCGATACAATCAGACCACGGCATAACATACACAAACAAGACGAACCCCCAACTGGATTAGTCACAACCAATGGCCTATCAACGATATCCGGTTCCAAACCCAACCGGCCTACAAGTTCATTACAAACAAACGAATGCGACGCCCCAGTATCAAACAGAACTCTAACTGGAACACCACATAAGAAAAGAGTACCTTGAACCACTACACTCTTTCCTTTCTCTTCAGCGGTAGGAGCTTTCGAAGACGATGGAACAGCTCCCAAAGCATAAGCTTGCACAATCTGCCTGTCCTTCCGTGGTTCTGGACAATCCTTCCTGATATGCCCCGGCTTATCACAGTTGTGACACTTCATTGGTACCTTCGGATTCTTACAATCCTTAAAGAAATGGCCCTTCTGCTGACAATTGTAGCAAGTCACTTCGCCTTTCGGCTTCTGCTGGCCATTCTTACCCTTCTGCTGTTGGTGCTTCCTCTTCTTATTTCCACCCTGCTGTGGTTTAGACTCTTCCCTGGTCGCAGCAACAACAGATCCTTCCTTAGGAAACAGACTCTCATGTTTAAGAGCTTTCTCCACAAGCTTCTCAAATGAATCGTCCAAATGATCCACCAATTGCCTCCCAAGATAACTGTCCAAGCCTGTCACAAACTTTTCATTCTTCTGATAAGCAGATTCAATATACGACCGAGCATACTTGGACAAAGCTTCGAACTCAGAAACATACTCAAGAACTGGTCTTCCTCCTTGCTTGAGCTCCACAAACTTCTTGAACAGAACAGACTTCTGAGCTGTAGAGATGAACTTAGCTTCAAATCTGACTTGGAATTGCTCCCAAGTAATCTCTTCCTCCGGAGTATCAATAGTGATAGAGTTCCACCAATCAGAAGCTCTTCCTTGAAGCTGTCTTGATGCTAACTTCCTCTTAGTTGCATCCTCAATTCCCAAATCACCAAAGATCCTTCTACAAGCATCTATCCACCTCTGGACTTCAATAGTTGATTCTGTTCCCAAGAAAACCTTCCCTCCAAGAGCAGTGTAGTCCTTACACAGCTTAGCAAAATCCACCGGTTTTGGAGTTTGAACTTGAACCCCAACATCCACCGATGGCCCCGGAGCTGGCATCCTTCTCATGATCGAAGTCATCATAGCTTCGAACATAGCAGCATAATCAGCAGCCCCTTCAGTAGCACGGCCTTCCCTAGCAGATGGTCTCCCTCTTCGACTCATTCTCAATATCTATAAAAAGGAATGATTAGCACACCTTGAGAAACAACTGCATAAAGGACTCAAACTCCACTAGGCTACTATATTATATATAGTAATCATCCATCAAAATACAATTACGTCTCTCATACGTAGTTACGTCAGCGGGCGTTGGGTAAAATCGATTAACCAAAGCTCTGATACCAAATGTGACGACCGCCCATGACCCCTGCACCGAATCTAAAGATAGTGCGCTGTAAAGTGTGCCAGGCGACCATGGACGATTGCCAGGGTAAATTAAAACGATAGAATCTATCGTATTACTCACAGCGCATGGACAAAATACAATAGAATATATATATAGTGAAGCTTCACAGAATAGAATCTCATCAATAAAACTTCATAATAGTTGAATACAAACATCTGAATAGTCAATACATCAAGGCTCACTACAATCACTCAGAGAATACAAAGCAGCGGAACATCCAGTACATATAGTAAGAAGATAATATGCAATACTCTAGCTCGTCTTCGTCATCAGCAACGTGGAAAGCAAGAACAACACCTGTCACCTGCTACCTGCTACCTAGTCTGCCCGTCCCAAAATGGACGAACAGCCCAAGGCAATAAGATTTAAAACATAAAGCCTTGAGTCAGACAACAGTCTTAGTGAGCAGTAAATTAACTAACAACATACCAAAAGAGCATAAAGGAAAAGGAATAGGAATACAACCCTCCCACTCCACCTCTTTCTACAGTGATAGCCCCCAGACACACACTAAGCAGAAGCAACATAGCAGTGCATACAATTTAAAGTAAATTAATAATCATTCGAGTCAAGGGCGATGTTTTCCAAGTACCAAGGCCTAAATCAGGTAAGTACCCAGAAAATACCGCTCTTGAGTCCGAATGACGATACATCCAAACATCCATGACTCTGGCTATCACTGTTATCATTGCCTCAATACCACCGTTAATTGAATGACCGGCACATTCTTTCAGCCGTCCGTCAAGGGCTAATGGAAACCCCGGTTCTAGACATTACTCTGCACGTCATCATGACCCGTGCCTAGGACTATCTAATCTGCCCAGAGTACTTGACTATCAAACATTAGCCTTCAGGGACTATCTAATCTGCCCAACGTACTCTTGCTTTGAGCATGCTAGAACCTTCAACAACGATGAGATCTCAGCCTCCTAGTCATCCTCCTCGACGACTATTTCCATACTAGCTCAAGTGCCTCTCGAGCAACCCATTATCCTCAACTCGAACCATTTCACCGAGTTATCAACATGCTTGGAATGATCCCGTCTGGATTAGACCAAGACTATCTCATATCATACTTCGCCTCATCATCATCATAGCAAAGTCTCATCTCAACATCATCATCGAATCTATCCATATGAGCTTCATCGTCCGCTACATATGCCACGAGCAGCTTTTCCAATTCAAGAGCCTTTCCCTTAGCTTTTGAATCATCTTCGACCATCTTGTCTAAAACAAATCATCAATCGTCTAATTCATAGCAATCAATCAAGTCAAACATCAATCCAAGTAATCAAGCATTCAAATATAAGCAAAATGGACAATTATAACAATAATGGCAATTTCGTAATTAAAGAGTTGAAAGTCTAACAAGCATGAAAACATGAACAATATCTCTATAATCTTGATGAATGAACTTGCATAGGTTGACATGAAATAAAATGGTTGTCAAATCATCATAAACAATGGATCTACATGGATCTATACTTAGGTTTACAAAAATGCATGGAAATCACTATTTTAACACCAAATCAAGCCAACAATCTGATCTACTCCTTTGGATCCGTGTGAGAGATAATCACCACTCACCAAATCACCTAAACAACCCAAAATCAACACACTTCAGATCTGTACAGCGAAGGATCTAACTTGATCTATCACCAATCCGCTTCAAACAATGAAATCTCTCTTCAATGGATGAAGATCTTCAACTTTAGCTCTTGGATCTTCGATTTGATCTTCAATATGGATGGAAGGAATCACTAGATTAGAGTGGAGAAAAGAAGTGAAGAAGTGTAGAAGTCGAGCTCTCAAAATGGCAGCACTTCGTCGCTTCGAAATCCGGATCCCAAGAAGTGAGAAAATGGACGAGTATTTATAGCTGAAATTCCTTAACTCGGCCGCCTTCTTAAGTCGTCTCCGACTTATCAGAACACCACGACTCACGACTCAACAGCAATGCAACCAAAGGTTAACTATTTTACGATGTTTCGATCCGTGAAAATACGGGTCGTTACAGTGGATGTGTTGGCGACTAGCAGTTCAGTCGGAGGTGGCGATTCCAGTTGTGCACGTGCACGACGGCGACTTCGTATCAGTGAGTTTGGACCTGGGGAGAGCGAGGGGACGTTCGAGAAAAAAAGGGTTTAAGGCTCGGGTTCTCTTTCGCATTCGTATGGTTGATTTAGCAGTGGGTTGAATGTAAAATTAGTTAAGTATAATTGGCAGTAAATTAAAATAGAAAGAAAGGGAGAAGAAGAGGAGAGCACGAGGAAGAAAGGAGAGAGACTTGGGAAAAGGATGAAAGGAACTCGGGTTGGACTCGAGTAAAAGCCTGGAAGTCTCGGGTTTGCTGTTATATTGGGTTAGGCCCAAACAAAATTTCAAATTAGCAATGTTTTAAAATTTAATTAACCCTTTAAATTAAATGATTAAATTTTAAAACAAGAATTTAAAATTAATTAACATTAAAATTTCAATGCAACAATAAATTAATTTCTAAAAGTGTAAAGCAGATTTTCAAATGATAATTAAAGTAAATAATTTGTATTGATAAATGATTTTAAAGAAATTAAAAATGTTATACAATTTGAAATTAAAATTAATTGATAAATAATTAAGTGTTCAAATTAATTTAAATAGTTAATTTTGAAACAATAAAACTAGTTAATCAAGATTTAAATTTTTATCCAAATTCCTATTATTGATTTAAATTAATCAGATAATTTTTTATTAAAGGTTGATAAATCAAGTGATTGAACGATAATTAATTAAAGGATAATAAATTAATGTGATAAGTAATTAAGGGTAATTAATTTAATGATAATTAATTAAGGGTAATTAATTAATTTAAAGAATAATTTAATAATTATAAGTTAATTAATAAATGATTAAATGTTAATTAATTAAATTGATTTGTAATTTATTAATGTTAATTAACCAAGATTAGTAATTCATAAGAAATTAATCTGATTTGAATAAATCAGACAAATTAACTGATTTTACTTATGGACGATTGGATTTGACTGAATGATTGAATTGTTGATATCCCTGATATATGATGCTTTGTGATACATCCTGATTTGTGTTGTGATCTGTAATTTATTTATCTGTGATATATATCTATGATCTATGAATGAACGATAAGCGTTATAGTTAATACCGCTTATCAATTATATTTCTGTATTTGATCTATGATGATTGAATGTTGTTGCACTATTGTGTGTCAAACCCCTGGACCACACTCTTACACACACAAATATGGATTTCACGTGGAAATCGGTTAAGTCATGGATGATTTAAATTTGATATTTTTGAAATTGAAATTTTAATTTCAATTGATTTTGAAAATGGATTTGGGTTAAATGTTAAAGCTTTTGAAAAAGGTGTTTTCAAAGATAAAAGATATTTTGAATAACTTGGTAAAGTTTCAATTTAAATAATTTAATTTGAATTTGAATTCAAATTTGGAATTGAATTCCATGTTTGTAAATTACGGTTAAAAATGTTATAAATGTGTTTATATGAAGTTAAACCATTTTAAAAGTATGGTTTTGAGAATTTGAATTTAACCCAAAGACTTTAACTCGTATAAATGAATCAGATTTTTCGAAAATGAAAACTGTTTGTTTTCAAATGATAAAAGCTTTCATATATAAGAAATGAAATTACAATTTAAAGGAATTTCAAGTACGAATTGAAAAATGGTTTTCCAAGTTATAAATGAATTCTTTTTGAAAGCTATGAATTGAATCTGTTTATTTTTAACAGATTTAAAATGGTGATTTGTTTAAACCATTCAAAATGGAATTGTTTTGAAAGCAATAAGTTAAATCTTTGATTTAAAGATTTAACGAGTTAAACTAATTGATATGGAAATTGATTTGGGAAAAAATCTGTAAATGAATCTTTGTGAAACTGAGTGAAATTTGTGAGATGAATCTTTTTGTTTAAAAAGATTAAAATGGTAATTTGTTTAAACCATTTGAAAAGAGAAGTTTTGGATAATAAGTTGTGACTTAACTGAAATCCCATTATCCATATGTTTTTAAATATTGCGCTCATTATTCGGGTTAGCCGGGAAAAGACCTTTGTGTCATATAACCCATTCCGAATAATGATACGTCATATATGGATAGAATTTGAAGAACGGTGTTAAAGACCGGGTATTTGCGAGAATGATAGGATGACCTATCGATTGTCTCTGCACCGAGTAGCTACGGTATAGAGATTCCCTAAGTGATGGGAAGTTCGATCGGGATTGTGAATACCCGGATTGCAAGGGTTCTTTGGAAGTGCCTTCGGTTCTGTTCGAACCCGGAACAGACTTGTATGGTTACATGTCTGACATTACACTTTGAGATATAAAGCAGATTTCTTTCAAATACATTTCTGTTGGTGGCGGAGAATTTATTCTCTTAGCTTAACACCCTTCTCTGAGACGTACGAGCTCAGAGGTTATGTAGTTGAAGGTTATCAGCGATATACTCCCAATTTGGTAATGTGACATGATGAGTGTTGCTGTGTGATGATCATTGTTTGATCATTTGTGATATGATCATTTGTTTGATCATTTATCTTTGTGATCTTTACTTTGATCATCTGTCGACCCAAAGCGGGGCTTTGTGAAAAGCGTAGCTTTGTGGACGAGACTTCGTCGAACCTCACACCCCGGAATGGTTAAAACAGGAAAGATGCGGCAAGGTTATTGGGGGTAGCGCCCCTTAGGGTATGTTCATTTCCTTCTGGATAGAAGTGGTATCATGGTATGGAGCCCAGATACTTAACTTATGTGGATGTCGCAAATATATATATGTCTTACTTTGTGATTTGTTGCTAGGGCCCCGGTTAAAGGTTGGTTACAACTGGGAGATGGAATACTCGTGTCAGTAGTTACCCAGTTAGGGGTAACCCGGCCTTGTGTTGGTAGAGATCCGGTTAGGTTCTCGGGGCGTCTTTCCAGAGGCGTTTCCATGTGGCAATGGGAAGTTCCTTGGCCTGACCATTTGTTGGAAATCCAAATAAACAATACGAGCCATGTACGGTATTAGTTGTAGAACCTGCCATCTAATATGGTAGCTATAGTAGGCATACTATAATGGTACCTATGCTGGCTAAGATTTATATTGTACTTTCGAAATGTTTTTCCTCACTATGCACTAATAATAATATCCAAAATGTTTTGTTTTGCGTAGTAAGCATCTTTGACTATCATAAGGAGAAATCTCCTCCAAGTTTGCGCTTGCATTGTGTGTGTGGCGGGAGGCCTTATGGTAGTTTCATTTTCCAAAAGCATTGCGAATTGACTTTAAAATTCACTGCTATTTGTTTTAAAGATAAACTGTTTTGTTGCTCACACCAGTCTCATGACTGATCCGGAGTTTATTGTTTCTTTCCTAAACTCTGGATGCTCAAAATTTTCTACACGGGCAGTCTAGAGTTGGGTTTTTCAGATAGTCAAGGTTAGTAGGTTTTCTGGAGCTAGTTCGGTCTTTGGATATGGACTGCACTTGCTTATCTTTGTGCATCGTTATTGGGAGTTCAAGCTATTTCTAGATTGGTGCTTTGGAGATGGAGATTATCCGCTGATGATGTTATCTATTTTCTTTCCGCTGCTATTTTCTTGTATCATATCTATGATGTATATTGATATTCATTGTATCACTCTATTGTATCAGATATTATATATCAATGTATTATTCTTTTTCTTCCGCTGTGTTGTTTACTTAGTTGTGTTATAAGCTCCGGCGACTCGAATTTGAACGGTCGAATCTACGGCATTCAAATACGATGTAAAGTATGGATGTCGATTTTCGAACGCGAAAATCCGTGGCATTACAGTGTGTTAGATTTCCAAAACAACTTATGGATCATAAAAATGTTGAGTATAACTCAAATTATGAGAGTTTTTCTACAAGTATCAAAATCTGGAAATGCATGAAATACGAAGGCCCACTTAATAGATTCTCATTTTTAACCATGAAAGCATCTAAATTTCAAGTTACGCTTCAAATAAAAGTTATAGCTTATGTTTTAAGCTTTTTGGAATGGGAAAAATCATCAAAATCAAACAATGGTTCAAATTTATGAAGAAATAAATTCAGCTCTGTTTTTCTGCAGTTTTACATTTTAGGACAACAAGCATTATCTATTGAGATTTATATTTTTAACTTTACTTAAACTCAAAATTTGGCGTTACACTTCAAACAATAATTATTTTCAAATGACATATCTTTCTAATGAAATCGAAATTGTCAATAATGGAAAAGTCATTTGAGAGTTATGACTAAAACAATAATGTATTTCAGCTTAAAATTTTCGAAGCACAAACCACTATTTTTATCTTGCTTTTAAACACATATTAACAGCAGCAAACTTCAAAATCTCAAAATTGATAAACATGGAAGTGATTACTTATGAAGATATCTTCCTAATGAAAGAAAAATCGACAAACTCCGATTAAAATTTCACATGTTATGGTTATATTAGTAAACCACTGTAATTCCATCAATTTTTTTCTAAACAATGTTTCATTACCTTCTTTTGGTTATTTATATAAGTTACAACTTATATATAATTTGGATATTATTCACTTCCATATCACAATATAAAAAATCATAAATATATTCACCAAAATTCATCTAAATCACGGATTAATCACTTAATATGGCAGACTTACAAGTGCAAATCTTCATAATTATACTAGTTTCAAAACCAAATATATCTACAAATTTAGCGATAATGCCACATCATAAATTTCTAGTGGTTTACTTCACCAATTGACTGCAGTGTTGACCACGTGATCAATAGTGCCTCGCCATCGACTTTAACTGTCCCTGATGCTTGATGGCTGCAATTATCACATCAAATATCTATATATAGGAAAATAACCATTATTATTTTTCAAAACAATTGATCGCCTCACCATAATAATATTCACACTCATTTACATTTACATATATACTCAAGTCAAAAAGATTTCTAATACTTCAAAATGTTATACAATTTTCATATCTCATCTTTACTAAATCACCATCACAAAAGAATTTTTTTCCTTATCAATTTTTTTTTTCATTTCTTAAATCTTCATCTATATTCTTTTCAAAATTCAAATACTTCTTGAAAATGTTATTTTCCTTCCAAAAGACCTCTGAAAAATATGGTTTATACTTTTCCTCAAATTACACACTTCTTTCAAAACAATAATTTTTCATCTTTAAAACACTTGCTCGTTCCAAAAATATTCTTCTTATCACTCTAACCTCTTCAAAGTAATTAATATAGCTTTCATTGAAATTTTATTTCAGACATTTGTTTTTAATATAACTCAAAATATATTAATTCACTTTAAAATAATATATCGCTCTTTAAAATCTTGTGTGCATTTGTCTCACCCTAGTGTTTAGGAAAACCTATCGATAACGTTGGTTAGATGCATCGATCAGATTCTTAAACGCTCAACAGACAAATTAAGACAAAATTTTCTTTAAAAATTTCCTCCCAAGCCATTTATATACTATAACCAATCAACAAATATTTGCTTATATCAAAAGGTTCATAAATAACTAATCGAGTACAATCAAAATACTCGACTTGCATAATCCTAAGCATAATTAATCGTTTATCTATAATAGTAAATAGCAAGCTTTCATCTTCATATTCATTTAAATCCCATTTTAATTTTTATATAAAAATATGTTGTTTTATTTTATGTGAAAATAATTCTCATTATCTCTTGCGGTAACTTCGCAACTGAAGACACCGCTGGTTCAAATCATCCAAACTCATGTGAGATATTAACTTGAGTGACAGATTCTCACGAATACCACACTCCATACGAATCCCTTAAACCAAACATCATCAATCAATATAATCACATAACAACATCCAAACATCAATCATCCAATCAAAACAGCCAAATCATCAAAATATTTAGAGGAACTATTTAAAACTATTCGAAAGCATTGGGTTCAAGTAAAACATGTGGAACAACCTTTCGAAACCATTTAAAACTATTCCTTTCGAAACCTTTGGATTTTACCTTCAACAGAACAAAGGGTCGTAAAACAACTAAGTCGAAAGCACTCTTTCGAAAACAATTTCCTAAATAAAGAAGTGATGGTGTCGAAACCAACCCTTCGAAAGCATTGGAGAAGTGGCTAAGTTTTAAAACAAAATAACCCTTTCGAAAACATTAGCTTCGAAAGGTGGAAAGCAGCAGCAAGGGGTTTCGACCCTCTTCGAAAGCATTTACTTAAAACAAAAGGCGCAACCTCTTTCGAAACCATTCTTTTAAAACAATTTGACCCAGTCGGAATCTAACCAAGTCAAAAGCAAAAGCAAAGCAGACGCATTTTCATTTAAAAAAATAAAGCTTTGACCCCTTTGGAACCCCATGTTTCGGCTACATACCTTTCGCCTTTGTCCAATTCACTGCGTACAAAGCCTTTGATACCATGCGCATTGGTTTCGATGTTGATGGAGGCGGAGGAACTTAGTCGAAAGCTAGGTGCCGAAAGTGGTGGAACATGTAAAAAGCATGTTTAAGCTGATTTTTAACCTTTTAAAATAATTCTTTTCAACTAACCTGCCTTGTTTGTCAAAACATGATTAGTTGCTAATTTCTTTTCTGAAAGAACTGTCGAAATTTCAAAATGAACAATTTAAATTATTTACAAAATGCCCCTTCTCCTTTTATAAATATAAAAAACATTTAAGTTCCATACCTTAAATAATTTTATATATCTATTAAAATGCTTAGGAAAAATCTATAAAAATTCCAATAAATCACTTTTAATATGTTTTCTAACATATATTAATTTCTGACCCAAAATCATCATAAAATAGCCGTATTTAAACCCAAAATAACTATTTTCTTCACTAGAAAATTCATAATAAATCCACATTAATCCAGAAAATTATGAAAATTGAAACTCATCTCTAAAATATCATTTCTGATCATATACTAAAATCACAAGGCATCTGGATATTATTTAATACGGTTTTCATATTAAAACATATCATAAAATCTATATGAATTAGCATAAATCAGCAACGAGCATATATATCCAATTTAACAATCAAAACATGGCATGACCTTTGTAAAATAGTTCGGATTAAATCTAAAACTGAAAATAATTAAAACATGAGATGTAACTATTATTCACCTTAGCTTTGTGACTAAGGGGTTGAGATTTGATCTTTGATTAACTTGCTTAAGCTTTCTTCTTGAAATCTTCTCTTTATCTTCTACGTGATTTCCCTAATGGTGGCCGGCCTCTCTTCTATTTAATTTTTATTTTGAATGTGTAAAATGAATGTATGCGAGGATTTAGGGTATAGGAATGTGTCTTTTCCTATTTTTCGCCTTATCTAACTTCCCTTTCTATTACATTTTACTTCATTTGTTAACATGGCACGGCTACCTTTCTATTAACACAAATCTTAATCCCCTAATCATCACATTATTTTATTTAATTTAACTAATTAAATTTCCTAAATAATGTTACTAAAAATTAGGGATGTTACAGACTTCCCTTCTTAAAGAATTTCATCCTCAAAATTACGATAAGGTACACATACAAATCAATCATAAAGGTAAAACATACCATCAAACAAATCTGGATAAGCGTCTCTAATCCTGCTCTCAATTTCCCAAATACAGCCTCTATCATCGTCGCTCTACTGGTCGTTAACTAATTTGACTGTCTTGTTCCTTAGCCTCTTCTCATCTCTCGCGACTATCCGTACTGGCTTCCTAACTATAGTCAAATTTGGCTCTGCTACTAAGTCCTCTAACACAGTCGGTGCTATAGTAGTCTCCGGGTCTCGAACGCACTTTCTATGATGAGAAACATGAAAAACATCGTGGACTCCTACCAAACTCTTTGGTAACTCTACTCTATATGTGATTTTCCCGATCCTTTCTATAATAGGAAATGGTCCCACAAATCTCGATGCCAATTTCCCTGACCTTCCAAATCTGATTGCACCTTTCATTAGTGATACCTTAATGAAAACATGATCTCCAACAGAGAATTCTAAGTCTTTCCGTCTTCTATCAGCATAACTCTTCTGCCTCGATTGTGCTTCCTTCATTCTAGCTCGAATCAACTCAATCTTCTCTGTAGCTTCTCTAACTAAATCTGGACCAAAACCTATCTCCGGTCTCTAACCAACAAACTGGAGATTTGCATGGCCTTCCATACAAAGCTTCAAACGGTGCCATCCATATACTAGCCTGATAACCGTTGTTATACGAAAACTCGACTAAGTGTAGATGGTCTTCCCATGATCCCCCAAAATCTAGCACACAAGCTCGTAACAAATCTTCCAAGGCTTTGTAAACTCTTTTCGTTTGCCCATCGGTTTGTGGATGGTAAGCGGTACTCACCTTGAGCTTGGTACCTAAAGTACCCTGTAGACTCTTCTAGAACTCACTAGTGAACAAGGAATCTCTATCGCTAACTATACTACTAGGAATTCCATGAAGTCTAACTATATTCTTCATAAATAACTTAGCCAACATTGGTGCCATCCTAGTTGACTTAACGGGAATGAAATGAGCACTCTTAGTCAACCTGTCCACTACGACCCACATACTTTCATTTCCTCTATTAGATCTTGGCAAATCGTCTATAAAATCCATAAAAATAGAATCCCACTTCCATAGTGGAATATCTAATGGTTGAAGTAACCCACTTGGTTTCTGATGTTCGGCTTTTATCTGTTGACAGTTCAGACACTACTTTACCCATAAGCCTACATCCCTCTTCATACCTTCCCAGAAGAAACTCCTCTTCATGTCCTGATACATCTTGGTTCCTCCCGGATGAATAGTGAACTTCGAACGATGGCACTCCTTTAAAACTTCCTTCCTAATGTCTTCCACATTTGAAACACACAATCTTCCTTTCTTTCTCAACCACCCATTCTGGTCAAGACTAAAATCCTTCAAGTCATCGCTCTCTGTTCCATCCCTTAATCTTCTGATCCGTTCAGCTAATACTGGATCCTTCTCCTATTTAGAAGCAATCTTTTCGATCATCATCGGTCGAACTTCTAAACATGATAACACTACTGTTTCTCCACTAGATCCGGCTTCAGATCTCCACTGGACTCTAATGTAGTCAATGCTTCCAAATCCTTCCACTCAACTATCATCGCTAATACTGCATTCTGATATTTTCTGCTAAGTGCATCTGCAACCTTATTACCTTTTCTTGGTATGTACTCAGTTCCAAAGTCATAAGAAGCTATAAATTCCAACCATCTCTGTTGTCTCATATTAAACTCCTTCTGACAGAATAAATACTTCAATGACTTATGATCCGTATACAATTCAAATCTTTCTCCCAAAAGGTAATGTCTCCACACCTTCAACGCAAAAATCACCACGGTTAATTCAAAATCATGTGTCGGGTATATCACCTCATGCAGTCTAAGCTGTCGAGATGCATAGGCAATCACTTTACCTCTTTGCATTAACACGGCTCCTAACCCAGTTCCACAAGCATCTGTATATACTACTAAGTCTTGATTCCCTTCTGGAACAAATAACAGGTGCATTCGTTAATAAGTGTTTCAGCTTTTGGAATTCCTCCTCACACTTATTAGTCCAAACAAACTTCACATCCTTTCGCGTTAGCTTGGTCATCGGTGCTACTATCCATGAGAAATCCTTAATGAATCTTCGATAATATCCACCTAATCCAAGAAAACTCTTTATCTCAGTCACTGTCTCGGATCTTTACCAATTATTCACCGCTTCAATCTTAGTTGGATCTACAGATAACCCGTTCTCTGAGACTACATGACCAAGAAACTTCACTTCATTCTTCCATAAATAACACTTCGAAAACTTTGCCTTTAGCTGATGTTGCTCAAGCACCACTCTAAGATGAAATTCATGCTCCCTTTCATCCTTAGAGTATATTAAAATATCATCTATAAATACCAATACGAACCTATCCAAGTGCTCTCGAAAAATTCGATTCATCAAATCCCCAAAGAATGTTGGCGCATTAGTTAGTCTGAACGGCATCACTAATCATTCGTATGATCCATATCTAGTGCTAAATGTCGTCAAAGGAATACTATCCTCTGCTACTCTAAGCTGATGGAAACCTATTGCTAAATCCAACTGAGAAAATACTTTGGCTCCACTCAACTGGACGAACAAATCGTCAATTCTAGGTATCGGATATCGATTCTTTATCGTCTTTTCATTTAAATTATGATAATCGATACATAAGCTCAACGATCCGTCCGGCTTCTTAGCAAACACTACGGCTGCTCCCCAAGGTGAGCTACTTGGCCTAATAAAATTCTTGCCTTCCAAATCCACCAACTGCACCTTCAACTCCCTCATCTTGGTTGGTGTCATCCTACTTGGCGATCTACTCACTGGTTCTGCTCTAGGTACTAAATCTATCCAAAATTCAATAGCTCGTTTCAGTGGCAATCTTACTATAGGTTCAAAAACATATGCAAATTCTCTTACAAAAAAACATGATTCAACTTGCTTTCTGCCTCCACAACACCCAACAAAGCGTTAACCTCAAACTAGAGTTTTCTATGGAATATACTATCCGATCACTACAGTCATGGTGTCTAAGTGATATTTTCCTATCATGAAAAAATATCCTAGCATCGTACTTACTTAACCCATCCATACCCAAGATAATTCTGAACCCTACAAAATCAAACACATGCAAACTACAAATAAAGGTATGACCTAACAAATCAAACTCTAGGTGGTCACACTTTATCCCAAGTGTCGCATACCCTTTTATCGGATTTGCAACCCTTAAGGAAGTAACTAGGTATGAGGGTTCTAGGTTAAGCTTATCTACCAAACAATGAGATATAAAAGAATGTGATGCACCGGTATCAAATAGAACTCTAACTGATGCACCATATATCAAACGCGTACCTCCCAACACAGCTTTTCCCCTCTCCTTTGCTGTTGGTCTCGAGGTAGTTGGTTCCAACGCAAACATCTTGCCTTTCCTATCCTTTGCTGGCTCCTTGCAGTAGTTCTTATAGTGCCCAATCTGATCACAGTTGAAACACTTTATTCCTTTCTTCTCAGCATCTTTCTTTCCCTTGTCTGTCCTGCACTCATGGGCATAGTGTCCTTCTTGTCACACTTGTAACAGACCATTTCTGTCATTCCCTTCTTAGCATCTCCACCCTTTTGAGCTCCTTTCTTGTGGAAAAACTTTCTCTTCTGACTCTGCCCTCCTTGAGCTTCTTTGGCCTTATTTCTCCCAAGAAAAGCTTGCTTCTCCTCATTCCTCAAAGCCATCTCGACAGCAACATCACTTGGATCCTTAATACGCGATAACATGACCTTAGCAAGCTCAGGCTTCAACCCCCAGATGAACTTCTCATTCCTCTTAATCATAGTATCAATCGTAGAATAACCATATCTTGCTAGCTCCTAAAACCTCGTCGCATACTCGAGCATAGTCATATCACCCTTCTCCAACTCGACAAACTTCCTAAGCAGAGTGGACTTAGCAATTTCTAACATAAACCTTTCCTCAAACCTCCTCCTTAATTCAGCACATGTCATATTCTCCTCGTTGACTCCAACAGTCACACTGTTCCACCAAAACAGTGCTGCCCCTTGTAATTGTCTAGAGGCGAGTCTCCTTTTCTGCTCATCGATGAGCCCTAAGTCAGCAAAAATCCTCTCGCAATGAAGTAGCCAATTCTCTACTTCGATTGCATCCTCGGTTCCGATGAATGGCTTTCCTCCCAACCAAACATAATCCCTACTCATAATAGCATAGTTATTCACCATTGGAGCTTCCTACACTCCTCCTCCAACTACTCCAGCAGCAACACCCGCCTGCATCATGTTGACAAAGAACTGATACATTTCTCCCATGTCAACTTGCGGGACTCCAGCACCCAAATTTCCAGCTTGTGCCTGACCTGGGTTTCTCCTGGTATTTGGTTTGGCATATCCATTTGTTGTGGTGCTTACCCCTCCAAGGTTAACTCTTCCACTTCTAGCATCCATATCTGTATTCAAACCTCGTAAGATATAGAAGAATAGCCTAAGAGAGATAGGGAACTAGAGATATAGTGTATACTTATATATAGCAAATATAATTATGTTACTATAGCATTATCCCATACCCCGATTTTATCTCTAATTTATTAGGATTATGTTTTCAAAAATCATTTAGTTTAAAGTTTTTCATAAACCTATGCTCTGATACCAAGTTGTAACATCCCCTATCTGGAGGCCCGAAGATAAGCACTACAGATGCTGCTGTCATCCATAGTATTAACTTCCGGTGACCAAATACGGTAATATTAATGGTATCCATAATATCAGAAGCACTTGAATATGAAATAAAATCATCAGGGATTAAAAAACTTTTCCGATTACATTTCAAAAGAACTTTTCATATCCAAGTTACATAATCCCAAACGTTTCTCAGGTTCAGATCAAATAATTATTACAAAATATGCCAAGAGCGACATATGAAGACGCCCCCTTGGTTGATCAGAGTACTAAATAGTCATAACCGACTTAATACAATACAGCGGAAATAAAATAAAACAACTCCTAAATAGAGCCAGCATCAGCCTCCTGCTCGTCTTCGGAAGCTTTATTCGTCCACCTACTAAAACCTAATAATCCTCAACCCTCAACCTAGTTAAATCAATTTTTAGCACCCGAGAGTTTAAGGGGAAAAACATAAACTTCGAGTTAGACATAAAGCCTGGTGTGAATAATACTATACATCTCAATTATTTGATATTAAGTGAGACCACGCCACTTAGCGGAATGGGTTTCCCCTCACTAATATCCTTTTAAAACAATCTCTTGCAAATCTTAATCCTGCAACCAAAACTGGTTAAAACAATAAAGCAATATCATGTAAGCATGTAAATTAGGCAACAAATGGACTATCAGTCCGAAAGCTATAGTTTTGCTTGGCTAACTACTAACCTTTGGCCGACTCGATCCTAACAGAAAAATAAAAAATAATCTAACTTTTGTTAGATACTCCTCTTCTGGACAATTTGTCCCTAACTTACTTCTCTAGGGTCAATTGATCCTAATGGTTTTGCGGGCTCACCAATAACCTAACCTCACTCTGTATATTCCTTTCTATGTTTAACATCATTTTAGTCTTACCTGTGACAAAGCCCTACACACTGGAATTTTGGACAAATTAGCAAGGGGCTAATAGCTAATGTATAGGGCGTGACCCTATACCAGTCCCATCTGGTAGTCTAATGTCTGAGTCATTTTACTTAGGGTCATCTACCCTTAAATTTTCCTTGAAAACTTTTTATTTCAAATTGATTTAAACTTTTAAATCATACTTTAAACAAGGAAAATATTCTCTATGCTTTACTCAAATCACCTTACCATTTATATATACTTTACACAAAACTTTGTTGATGAAAACATGCAAACCTTCAAAAGTACCCCTTTCGAATCCATTGAAAGTACCCCTTTCGAAACAAGTAAAACCTTAGGCCGAAACATACCTTTCGAAACCATTCTTAATAAACCTTTTGAAAAACCTTGAAAAACCTTTCTTTCGAAAGCTTTAAAACCTTAGACATCCTCTTATCAAAACACTATAACATACCTTTCGAAACCTTTAGAAACCTTCCACTTAAACTTTTCCAAAACATTGGAGAACCACCCATTCGAAACCTTCTTTTAAAACCTTTCGAAAGCATTCAAATTCTTTTCTATAAACAAAACTTTCGAAAGCATTTGGTTCAAGTAAAACATATGGAACAACCTTTCGAAACCATTTAAAATTATTTCTTTTGAAACCTTTGGGTTTTACCTTCAACAGAACAAAGGGTCGTAAAACAAATAAGTCCAAAGCACTCTTTCGAAAACAATTTCCTAAGTAAAGAAGTGATGGTGTCGAAACCAACCCTTCGAAAGTATTGGAGAAGTGGCTGAGTTTTAAAACAAAATAACCCTTTCGAAAACATTAGCTTCGAAAGATGGAAAGCGGTAACAAGGGATTTTGACCCTCTTCGAAAGCATTTACTTAAAACAAAAGGTGCAACCTCTTTTAAAACTATTCTTTTAAAACAATTTGACCTAGTTAGAAGCTAACCAAGTCAAAAGCAAAAGCAAAGCAGGTGCATTTTCATTTAAAAAAAAGTAAAGCTTTGACCCCTTCGGAACCCCATGTTTCGGCTACATACCTTTCGCCTATGTCCAATTCGCTGCTTACCAAGTCTTTGATACCATATGCATTGGTTTCGATGGTAATGGAGGCGGAGGAACTTAGTCGAAAGCTAGGTGCCGAAAGTGGTGAAACATGTAAAAAGCATGTTTAAGCTGATTTTTAACCTTTTAAAGTAATTCTTTTCACCTAACCTGCCTTGTTTGTCAAAACATGATTGGTTGCTAATTTCTTTTCTAAAAGAACTACCGAAATTTCAAAACTGAACAATTTAAATTATTTACAAAATGCCCCATCTCATTTTATAAATATATAAAAAATTTAAGTCCCGTACCTTAAATAATTTTATATATCTATTAAAACGCTTAGGAAAAATGTATAAAATTCTCATAAATCACTTTTAATATGTTTTCTAACATAGATTAATTTCTAACCCAAAATCATCATAAAATAGCCGTAATTAATTTAAACCCAAAATAACTATTTTCTTCACTAGAAAATTCATAATAAATCCACATTAATTCAGTAAATTAAGAAAATTGAAAATCATCTCTAAAATATCATTTCTGATCATATACTAAAATCGCAAGGCATTTGGATGTCATTTAATACGGTATTCATATTAAAATATATCGTAAAATCTATATAAATTAGCATAAATCATCAACAAGCAAATATATCCAATTTAACAATCAAAATATGGCATAACCTTTGCAAAATAGTTTGAATTCAATCTAAAACCGAAAACAATTAAAACATGAGATGTAACCTATTATTCACCTTAGCTTTGTGATTAAGGAGTTGAGATTTGAACTTTGATTAACTTGCTTAATCTTTCTTCTTGAAATCTTCTCTTTACCTTCTACTTGATTTTCCTTAATGGTGGCCGACCTCTCTTCTATTTAATTTTTATTTTGAATGCATAAAATGAATGTTTGTGAGGGTTTAGGGTATAAGAATGTGTCTTTTCCTATTTTTCCCCTTATCTAACTTCCCTTTCCATTACATTTTAATTCATTTGTTAACATGGCACGACTACCTTTCTATTAACACAAATCTCAATCCCCTAATCATCACATTATTTTATTTTATTTAACTAATTAAATTTCCTAAATAATGTTACTAAAAATTAGGGGCGTTACATCAAACATCGCAAATCAACCGTCTAATAATAATCATTGAAGCAACAAATAAATCATAGTTCATAAGACAATTGCATCCAATTCAAACAACATTAACCATCAATCATCAACGACAACTAATTTCATCCAATAAATAAACCATCTAACCAAACAAATCTGGAAAATATTTGGGAGAATATGCATCAATTAATAGGAAATAGGTATAGATGTGAGTAAGATAACTCACCGAAACGAATGTTTGAGTTCCAAATCAGCGACTTCTCGGCCTTCGTCTCAGACCATCTGTTGTGCCCTTCAGCTCCGCCTCAACATTGTGACACCACCACCTACTCATTGTCTTCCTCCACTTTGCTTATAACCTAGATCTATGCTTCACTCGCAGCATATAATATGGAAGTTTCCCTTCGCCATATCCTCCTAGTCGCACACAGCCCCAAATCGACCCGCCGCCTCCTTAACCTACAACCCAAATGACATTAGCTAGTACCGTCGAAGTTATAACATTGAAATCGCTCTGCCTTCTCGTGCATCATCTCCTAGGTCGTGACATCCCTTCAACGTCGCATGCTAGTTGCATCACGGCCAAGACACGCGACTTCCTTCCTTCATTTGGAACGTTCGTCGATGATGCCAGGCACCGCCGCGAATTTGATTTTTTTTATATATATGAGCGAATTCTGACTATTTGGAAAGGGTTAGGGTTAACTTGATAAAGGAGTTTGTGTATCGGGTATAGTGAAGAAAAAAGAGATTTCCAGAAGCCTAGAGAAAAGGAAAATGGGTTTGGGCCTCGACTGAAATAGTTTTGGGCTTAATTTGTTAATTTGTATTTTGCCCATTTGTTTTAATCCCCTCTTTATTTAAATTCTAATTAAATTTTCATTCTTATTAATTCAATTACACTTCACTCTACAAATTATATTGCATTAATTACCCTATTTTATTCATTTCAATACCGGTTTATTTTTATTTAATCATTCATCATTCTATTATAAAATAAATTTACTTCACAACTATTACAATTATAATAAAATTATTTACACCTCAAAATTGTGTATATTTATTAAAACATTTTATTTGATTTCAACAAATTATTCGAAAAGAATTTATTAGTTTAATTCAATTTATTAAATCAAAATCTTCTACTAAATAGAAGTTAATTAACTAAAATTTATTTTTGAAATACAATCATCGAAAAAAATCGGATTTATACACGTTTATTTCAATTAAATATATTTATTTATATGGTATAGAAAGCATGCCCGTTACAGAAGGTGTATGTATAATTTTGAAATAAATAATTAAAATTATCCATAAATATTAATACAACATTTTTATTATTATTAATTTATAACATTTATAAATTAAATTTATCCTTGATCGTATTGAAAATAACTAACAATGCGGTTATATTGACACTCTTGTGTGTACTCGATCCATAGTGAATATTTAGACAATTCAAATATCAAAGCTTGTATGGACTTCGCTGAAACACAGTATAGGGTCAACTTCAATGTTTATAGATCATTTAGGCAATATCATATTTATGATCTAATATAAGCTCACATAGTAATGACAATTATACACATATTATTTTCACCATCACTGTATCACTTAGATATCTAGAGTGTAGTCTAAAGTCAAAAGCTCCCACTATTGGAAAATGTGTTGAATGCTTATCTCATATTACCAACGTCACGTCGATGCCATACTTTGGTCATCGATGCGACGTTGGTAGGTTATAGATAGTTAACTCCTATGAAAATTTACCAATGTCTAACTAACGCCACAAATATGGTATCTATACGGTGCCAATATTGAGCCGCTCCCAAATTTACTTAACCTAGCTCAAATGTGTCGCCCTTCCTTCATACAAAAAAATAAAATAAAAAACACTCCAGATCTCAATAGCACCGCCACTGCTCCTTCAAGCTGCCTCCCTACCTAATTACGAGCCTACATAGCCTACTATCGTCATCGATGGCCCTCCTTCATAGCCCGCCGCCATCGCTCCAAGCACTATGGGTTATGTGATATGCTCCCTAATAATGTATGGAATGGATCTTAAGACTAATAACACTAGAGGGGGCTTGAATAGTTTTTTAAACTTATTATCGATTTACTTTGTGATTATCAAATTTAACACTATGAATTAGAATCACATGTGGTAATATAATTGATGTAGTCAATAATGCAGTATAAGTAAAGAGAAGACACTAGGATTGTTATACTGGTTTGGATGTTCAAACCTACATCCCATCCTATATTCCATATAGAATTTCACTATAACCAACTTGCACTCCCACGGGTGGCAAACAATCTTTACAACTTGACTTTGAACCAGGCGGCAAGTAACACCTATCTTGACTTTTCACTAATGACGAAACACATATGGACCTTCTTGACTTTGAACCAGATGGAAAAAACACTTATCTTGACTTTCCATGGGTGGCGGGGCACATCTATACAATCATGACTTTCTATGGACGGCAGGATACACCTGTACTAATAAATAGTAGAGTAATGTCTACAAGAAATCAAATCTTTCAATCACAACTTCAAGTAGTCTTCAATATAACTTCCTATAGACATCTAATAGTAATATAACTATGATTTATTTGAGGAATAAGATTGGATTAAAGAGTAAATGTAACACCCCACCTTTATACACATATTATCCAAAAGTACTACAAAGTAATATTGTCAAATAATACAGAGAATAAGGCGATATGGGATATACACGTGAATATTCCCTTAGGCTAACAATGGTACGAATCTAAACATTGAATAAATAACACACCTTTACGTACACATTACTGGCACAAAGCAATAAACATGTGTGCCTTCAGGATAGAACAATACACAATATACAATGAGTAATAGAGAAAATAGAGTCAGTAGCAGCGATAATATTATATATATAATACAACAATTTTATAAGAATAAAATACAACTCAATGTCAATTATATATATACATATAGTGAATCAACATCATACAGATATCAAGTAATCATCCTAATATAATACTCCTCAAGCCTAAAGTAAACAAATGTTGGTTGTATCGTCCATGTACCTGAAATGTCTTGGACTAAGCCGAGTATTATAAAATAACACACGGGTCAGACTATCTCTAATTAAGAGTATGATAATAATAATGGTAACATTAACACCGATAATCAAATCGAAAGACATCCCGTAAAAGGATACAATAAATATGGTGATGTATGCCTCAAATATATATAACTATAAACAATTATGAAGGCATCACATCATCCAAATAACTCAAATCCATATGAAACAATCAACACTAATATCAAATAATGTCATTACCCATATAAAACTCATCAAAAGAAATCAAAAATACTATATCCAATGGGTGAATCATCCATACCATAAATCATCATCATAGAAAATGGAATCATCGAGTGAATCAGGCTGGCATATAGCAATGCCCAAATATAATATCATAAAATCATATAATCAATAAATAATGTGAGATAGCCCATCAAATCATCCAAATGACATCCAATACTATATAACCTATAAAGATAATCTATCATAATCAATTAACGAAGGCTATCTCTAAAATATCAGACCAGAAAAGTATGGATACACGGGGACTGACTGCAATTTAGACTCATCCATTCTCTAGTCTAGTCAACCCATTATAGGAAAGAGACATGTATGCCAATCAACTACACATATACCATGAATCTAATGGGAGACTGACAGCTGCCTACCGCAAGCCTGCTCTAGGAACACAGGTCTACTCGCCAACTGCAGAGTAACCATCTATTCCTATAGACTTCAAGGTATATGCCAATCTACTACACTCACATACCCTGAATCAGATAGGGAGACTGACAGCCACCTACCACAAGCCTGCTCTAGGAACCTAGGACTACTCGCTTACCGTAGGGTACCGTCAATTCCTACATTCTTCTGTTACCTCGATAGACATTGTGACCCCATCCACCAATGGCTTATCTACGCGTAGCCTCGATCACGACCCTGCTTTGCCCGTAATGGTAACATATTGCTGGCCTAAGTGACACAAGGGGCTATGGGCAACAACCTATCTACTACTACCAATACTATGGTGTGCATCAAAAGGGACATATAACTACGGTGTCGTGGATCTGGGGTGCGACCCCGCGATTAGGCCGCCAGGGTTGATACTGGTAATTCTAGTTCACTCTCGAAAATAAAGGAAGCCGGACACAATATGGATGGTCATATAGTACTCTTAACCTATAGCTACTCATAGGTCAACACACAGCTCTCATAAGCCAACATCTAACAATACGATACTCCTCATTGAGTATCACATATTCACATGATTGTAATGCCCGTTCGGGTGACATTTACTTACAATGAATAATCAAACAAATAATATAACGGCATCCTTTACCACCATATGTTATTCGGATAATTATTCAGTGCTCATAGACTACACTCGATCCGCACTAATATCTCTATATGACAAGTCCGATGGATAATCGAGAAAGTGTTACTGAAAGTCCCATACTAGATGGTATCACTAATCCATTGATTCAGATTTCTCGTTACACAAAAATGAAATCTCACAATTCAAATATAAAGATGTCATCACCGTATCATATTAAATCACAAATCAAATCACCATCAACGGTGAATCATTCGTGATATTGAAATCAACATAGAAAAATGAGAAATCAGAAGATGTAGGAATCATACATAAAAATCCTAACTTAATTCAGAACATGAAATAATAATAAAGATAAAGATCATTAAAATCTATCATTGAACATTTAAACCAAATATTCGAATATATATATAAACTCTAAGATAATTTAAATTAATTTCAAACCATAAAATATGATCAAATCATATAATTATTTCATAAAAAGAATTTTGTATTTTTTTCTGAAGTATAAAACCTCTTTCAATTATATTTAAGTAAACTTAATATTAAAAATCTCTTTAAAATAAAATGATCATTTTCATAATAAACTTTATAAAATAGCATTATATTATATTTTATCTTTACAATAATTTCAAACTTATAATATTATGATATTGATTTAAATAAAAGAGTTTTATAACTAAAAAGAGATTATGTTTATATTTATAACCAAAAATATATTTATAGACCTGAAAATAGCTAAATTAAATAAAATTCAGTAAAGTATTTATAAAATACCTTAAATAAGATTTTAAAAATCCGTAAATAATATTTCTAAGCTTTTCAACCTTCTTAAAACAAGCAATAAATAAATATCTTTATATATATAATTATGGAGTAAAATTACTCCACAAACATATCAACTAACATCACTATCAATATCACGTGACCCGAGTCGAGTTCAATCAAACTCCGGTCATCTATAAAATACACGCACATCGATATATAAGTAATATTTAACAATTTGCAAACGGATAAAGTTCCATTTGTAAATTAATACTTTCAATCATCATAATCTTCTAACATCCAAACAACAACCATTCTCAAACCATTATACCAATCAATCGATTCAGCCAATAATCACAAACAATTCGACTACGCTATGTAATCAATTATCGTGGTGAATTATATGACTTGTAAAAATGATATATATATATATAGCTGCGAGGATAAATTCACTGAGATGCAGTGCGCAAAGATGCAGATGATTCTCGGGATTTCAGTTCCCTTAACCATACAACCTCAATCTCAGTCCAGAATAGCTGTAGCGAACCACCTCTGACCATCGAGATGTTGAACTCTCCCCGAATGTGGACTAAAAATTGTCGTACACCATGATACGCGTCTCCAGCTTTCATCGTGACCTAACATGCATCCATCAGGTCGAATCGCATCACTCTAGCTCGTATGAACCTAGGTCAGTCACCATCCTTTGCCTTGAACACGCCAACTCTCATCACCACCACTCCATACATCGTGTCGCTCACTACCAACAGCCTCCAATCGCACTTCTCCAGGTCGATCGTCGACGATGATGTTGAGTGCCCTGCCTGCGATTTTATTTTTGTTTTATTTTTATTTTCCTGAATTTCTTGATGATCGAATCAATTTAGGAAAGGCTAGGAAAAAATAGAAACAGGATTCAGGTTTTGAATAGCTAGAGAAATTAGGAAAGTTCTAGAGAAATAGGAGAAGAGAAGTAAATGGGCTTAGGCCCAATTTTAATTCAATAATTAGACTATTTTTTTCCATTTCAAATAATTCTTGTTATTTATTTATAAACAAATTTCAATCCAATTTAGTTTGATTTACAATTTATTTTACAAAGTATAATTCGGTTACTGCACAATTTCTTCGGTTCAATAGTTGTTTATTTTTATTTTTATTTAATATTTCATTGTACTATTTCAAAAATAAATTTATTTTCAAATTAGTAATTACCACAAATTGAATTTGAACACGTCTATTTTAATTAAATTTAGTTATTCATACGGCGTAGAAAGTGGGGTTGTTACAGTAAATGATAGAGAACCGAATGTAGACTCTTTAACATTTTAGTAGATTACATATCCGTGAAGAAATAAAGAGAAAGAGAGTGGATCCGCAAAGTTAGTTTTCCAAAGGTTTTATATAGAAGATGAAGAGAAATCTCTTTTCATAAAAGGTGAAAGGAAGTTTTTGTTCATTTAAAAAAAAATTGCATCTAACGTCTAGTATATCAACATACTTTACAAGGATATGTCAAGATATCCTAGTTTAAAAAAACAATTCCTTTATAAAAATTGTTTAAACTCCTTTTAACTTTTAAAACCAAAATAGAACTTTTATAAAAACAACTTCGGGGGACAAAATAAAGAGTTTTAAAAGAGAGAATTCAGAAATCGCTACGGGATCTTTAACTCTTAACTCTATGATTCGATATATAATTAAACTGACTAATTGTTGTCTTGTACTCTTCCAACCTTTGTTTCTTAAGTCTCCTTTGTTCTCCTAGCTTTGCCTTTTAAATCTCCTTGACTTCTTGAATCCTCTTGATCAGCTTGATTCCTCTTGATCTCCTTGATCCTTATTCCTTGATTCCTCTTGATCTACCTGGTCTTGTACTGGAGTTCTAGTATTGATATTCCTTGATTAGTGTGCTGCATCTCTACTTTGATTATCCTGTAATATATTTTGATAGATTCCTAATTTCTTGTACTATATCATACACAAACTTGACAATCGTTAGTACTACTATTTATCTACTTGTTATCATCAAAACAAATACCAGTGGTTTCAACAATCTGCCCAACCAATACCTATGGTTCCAACAATCTCCCCCTTTTGATTTTGACAACCATCTAAAGATTCTTGGATAAAGTATAAGATGAATATAAATTTCTCCTGAATCCATTAACTCCCCTATATTGATGCTCCTCCTATCTTTTTGACTATTATATTATATACCTTTTTTGTACCCCTTTGTCATCAACAAAAATGGATAAGATAATTTATATAGAGATATCAAAAGTAATGGGGGTGTGAAGCGAATCTTTGAATATGTCATAAGTTTAAGGGTTTGTTGGTTACCCGGTATGAAATTTATTTAAAATTTAATAGAGTGAGTATTCATACTGTTTATAACTACCCAATTGTAAACCCAAAAAATGGATCAACACCATGGGTGGAGTGTGAAAGCACCAGCCCTGTTCTTACAGAGTAATAATTTAGAGAATAAATGTAAAACGAGTAGAAATAGTAAAAAGACAAGAAGATTTTCATAGTGGTTCGGCTGTCAATGAAGTCTTCGTCCACTTTATAACTTTCTATTAACTGACTGTTGTTACAAGTTGAACCGGACAACAATTTGATTGAACCTTCTAAGTTAGATCAAGTCACAAGTATAAGAGTACACTGAAGAATTATAGTGAACCCCTATATGACTATTGTGTAGGAGAAGAAGAGTGAAGAATAATCTCTGCAGAGTTCCAGCAGCCAGTCCCGAAGATCCCATTTATGTTGCAGGTAGGATTGTATTTATAGGGGTTTGAGAGATATTGGGCTAGGCCGACTTGTCAGATGCTTGCAAATGACCATACGAAGGTGCCCTGAAAGTTTCACCATGAACCGAACCAATTTGTTGGATCGCTAGTGATCCATAATTTTTGGCTTAGTGGTGATCCAATTGCTTGAGTGCTTCCCATCATCCTCTCCTTTGAAGTTTATAGCAACCTGGCAAAATCGTATGGATCGCTAGCGATCCATAACGCATGCATCGCTAGCGATCCATGTACTTAGTGAATTTTTGAACTTTGTCTTTTGGATTGTGTTTGTTATCTCGTATTGGTGTTCCTTGTGTAATTTTGTAGCACGTTGCCTTGTTTTGATGACGATCCACACGCTGGTTGCATTAGAGTGCTGATTGAATTAGACGAATGCTTGCTTCTTGATTTAACTAGCTCGAAATTCCATCAAACTTCGCCATTATCCTTAGAATACCTATTGGACCATGATGCAAGAGGATTAGTGGATCTACGAGCGAACATTATGGATCGCTAGCGATCCATAGATGATGGATCACTGGCGATTCATCACCTTAGTGTTTTTTTGCTTTCTTTTCCTCTAATCTTTCTTGGTTGGTTCTTCTAGTCCTTTTGGTTGGCTTTTGAGCTGTTCTGACTTCCTTTGAATTCTGCTGGTCTAAAAAACCCGAATAACAATTGCCCCGCTAGAGTATGCCTTCGTTGGAAATAAAGCATGCTCCGGAAGTAACTACTTTTGGGTTCCTGCTTGGTGATGTTCAACTGATCGTGATAAGGCCATTACACAAGTTTGGCTTCGTTGTTTAGCTATTCGTTAAGTTCTAACGTGAATTTTCGTTGCTTGTCATAACAAACCAAGTTTGATCGCATAACTTTTAGGATGCCTTTAAACAGCACATGGATCATACTGGCTAAATTTGGAATTGATCGAACGCAATTTAATGGATCGCCAGCGATCCATAGCCAATGGATCGCTAGCGATCCAATGACTTGGTGGTTTTTTTCTCATGCAATTTTCTATATAACCTTCTCGAGCCAATCCATCCTCCATTCTTATCTTCCTCTTGCGACCTGTGTTAACTCCTTACGATTCGACCCAAATCTTGACCAAACCCTAAGTCCATCCACTCTATTACTGTCGTCGATCATCTACCACCGGAGCCTCTCGCCGTTGATCATTATGAAGCTCGTCGTTGCTTCAACTTCAACCCTAGCTCCTGAAACCTAGTTTCTTGTATCGCCGCCAACCCCATCCACTTGGATCGCTGGATCGCAGGATTGCTGATGTCGAAAACTCCAATCATCTTTGCCTTTTGATTCTTGATTCGAGGTGGGTGATGCTGGTTCTAACGTTCGTTTACCAATTTGAAGACAGGGTTGTATTGGTTATGATTGTCGTGGAAAATCCAAGTTGATTGTGATTTTATGAAAGAAGATAGTAAATCGAGTCTTGAGTTCTTCACGAAACGACACTCGGGCCTTGCCCCGGTGCCTGACATATTTTGCTGTCTTCATCCATAGAATTAAAATTAACTTGTACTAAGTTACATTGTAGCTACAACACAACGTATCGTGAATTGGTTTTAATCTTTTCGGAGGGGAATAACAGCTTAGGATTCCCCTATAACACGTGAATTTCGAAGGAATATCGATTTACACCGACACGTCGGATTTCAAGTATATACCGGGGCAAGTGCAGTGTGTTATCTATGGGAGGTGAGCCCGGTGTCCTAGATACTACGAATGCTCTATCCCGTAGATAGCTCGCTCATAGTAAAGAATAAAAAGGGCTTTTCATATCATTTTTTGAAATTATTTCTTCAACACTTACCCGTTATCGATCAACAACCGATAACAGATCCGTTGTTTGAAGCGACGCGTAAAGATCTTCCCAGTTCAGGTACACTGAGTGTGCAATAACAAGACCAATCCGAACTCTCCAGAAGGTGATAACAACATAAGCTGCTTGCGAGACGCTTGACCTTTAAAATTGAAATAGTTAAACTGGAATTGATTTAAATTGAATTTTGGAATTTAAGCTGATTTGAGTCGATTTGAGAAATTGGAGGAAACTATTTTATTATATAAAGTATTTTTAATATATATAAACTATTTTAATATATAAACTATTTTAATATATAAACTATTTTAATATATATACTATTTTCAATATCTAAACTGTTCAAGTTGGAAGTGTTATGATTAAAAGTGTTATGATTTCAAAGTGTTACGATCTCAAAAGTGTTATGATTTCAAAGTGTTACGATCTCAATTGTGTTATGATTTCAAAAGTGTTATGATTTCAAAGTGTTATGATCTCGAAAGTGCTATGATTTCGAAAGTGTTATAATTTTTAAAACTGTTATGATTCTGAAAATGAATATTATTTAAAGCGAATAATGATATCGAATTTGATATGGTTTTGAAATGAATATTATATTTTGATTTGAAGAATGAACTATTTGAAATGAAATGACCACGGTGTGAAATAAGCGTTTGGTTATTAAAGAAACCGGGATCGGATATTGTCATACTCTCTGCCAATACCGAAAACTACTTTAACAACTGTGTATGTGATGGAGATTCTAGAACGAAGTAGGATGGTTTGACGATGATTCTATATGGTATTTACGTAGCCCTGACTCCCGTGAGTCATCTTGATGTGGCTAAAACAGGAGCTATACCGGGCCAAGTGGGGTCATTCCCCCTATCGGGCACATTTTTTCGATACCATTCTATTGCTTTTGTGATTTGATTGGGTGCACCTTTGATTTGGGAGTGTGTCACGAGGTGGGCGGTAGTAGCTGCTATGCGTTACTACCAGTCTGGGAGTGCAAATGGTATATCTACCCTGGCATTGCCTCGACTGCCTTGTCACATGCCCTATCTCACCTTCTACGAGTTTGGTTTGTACCATACCTATGGAGTGCCCTCTGATAGCCTTCCAGTTTACGGAGGAAATACAGTACTGTATAGACTATGGGAATATATGAAAATGTGTTAAGGAGGATATGGATAACGCCTTAACGCTATTTTAATAGTTTACTTTACTATAGACATATTATAATAGCGTATATTGCTACATAGTAGATAGTTCCATGGATCCTTAGAGGATGGAAATAACAAGCATCCTTTAAGTTACTTGTATATCAGTTAACATTTCACTTGAGTTGAATTTACTGATATAAGAATGTTAATCCTTACTCGAGTGTTTTGTGTTTTTCTTTATGCTCGGGTCGGACTGAGTGTCACAGCATTTGAGACTCACCTTTGGAGATTGGAGCTTTGTTTGAAGATCTATCTATCCAGCTTTCTGTTATTTCAGTTTATTTCGGTCATTTATGTTCAGACTTGTCGGTCACCTTTGTATTAGAGATTCATTTGTACTTGAGATTCTGTTATATTTTGTTTCAGACTTTGATGTTTTATGGTAGCTTCATGAACTACTATTTATCTATTCCACCGCTTATTGTTATATTACTCTGTGTCTATGATTCTGTGATTGATTTACTTACTGTATATGCTGAGTTTTGCCAAATATAAATTAACAATCTGACATTTTGAGCAATTCAAGTTTGACATGTGCAGATGCGAACGGTTTGAAATGCCAGGTTGTTACAGGTTAATGGTTGATGATCTTCAAGTGTAATTGCCATGAGGTCTTTAACAAGGAATTCTAAGACTCAACCAACTACTCATCACTTCAAACACCTCTGTCCTTTCAGCATTCTTCTTCAATCAGTTTTGTTCTTCCATTGCTTTGATTAACCTTCATATATAATCCATTTTCTTCCAATAAGTTATTGTTTATCTCTGTAAATGTCTCACTAATATATCTGAAATAACTGCACAACTCAAAGATACATTAGTAGTAATATTTATATGGTTGTTGTCATTAAAGTCAACACCTAGGGTATTAACAGGTATTAGGTCGGTCAGCTAAGCTTCTGATGCTCGCACCCCGAAGCGTATTGCCTCGACAGCTTTCGACCCGGCCCACCACTTGCATAAAAGCCTCATATAGTAGCCCATTTGAAAGGCGCGCCATCAATTGATGGGTTTGGACAGTGGTCCGACTGGTAATCACCATCAATGGAAGGTCTCGAGCGTTACACATAACATCAGTCCGCCTCATCAACAGCCAGTCTGTCCAGAACATGAAGGCATTTCTCCATCTCGCCCTTTCGATCCCTATAATCCTCACTACATGCATCTCCCTTAAAGACTGGTCTACTTCGACTCCCTGCTTTGGTTTGATAGGAATGACCTCATACAAAAGCATTTGATCGCTCTTGCATAAAGAAGAAAAAACTCTGCACTGTTATCTTGAAAAGATCAACATAATACAACACTGTTCATCCGAAAAAAGCATCTTTTTGCAACAATCACCCTCTATCCTTCATTTCCCATCCAAGCAACGGTGTCACTTTTTAACAATAGTATTTGTATTCGTGTCGTCTTTTTAACCACAATGAACCTTTGTACAGCCTATCAACTAGCTATCATCCAAACTATTCACTCCATATGGCATCCTAACTGGCTTGCATTTGAACCACGGCTTCAAAGACCACGAGGATTCCTAAGGTCGGTGCATCTATTTGAGCCATTCAAACAAGATTTTAGTTGTTATGAATACAGTTTTGCATGCATGTGTACAAGGATGAATTTTCATTACTTGCATACAATATTTTCTCTTGTAATCCAGCTCTTATAACCAAATCAAAGCAATAAAATCAACAACTATAGCGGACGTAGATCATCACGATCGAATCATTCTAAATCTAGTATCTTCTTACTTCACTTGCACTATTACTTGTAATCTCTTCATTTTTGATTTTTTTTAAACATGTGTTAGTAAATTACTGTTGCTAATATGCACCTCAAATCATAATTCCGAGGTTGACTAAGAATTTAGTCAATAGGTTACAGGATCATTTTAGGTTGTCCCACTTTATTTTATTTTGCTACCTTTATATTCCACTATAATCTGTGTGCTGAACTCGGTAACAATCTCCTCATACTAATATCCATACGCCAAGATTGAGAATCTATATTGGCGTAGCATATATCTATGAACGCCAAGTCAGTTTAGGGGTCTAGTCCATAATGCTTCTAGTAGAAGAGCTGGATGATTTGTTTGTTGACATTTTGGAAAAAATAGAGAAAAAGTCAGAAAAATTCAAAATAGGGGGATCGAGCGGTGAAGGCATTGGGAAGATTTGAATTTTCAGATTCAGAGGTTCAAAGAGGAAGGTGATGAAGAAAATGAAGAGGAGGGAGGAAATAATTGGGCGATTAAGCAATTAACCATTGACATCAGATCGTTAGACGAGTTTGATGTTAGTCCTTGAGATGATGGTTTTGATGACAACAACCTTAGGACTTGTTATAAAATATAAATACTAACGTTATGGTTTAGATATATATGTATATGCAGAATATAAATATGCAGGTACCAAGAATGAAGACTGTACAGTATAGAGATACAAGACTGATGAATTTAAAGATCGAAGATATCAAGATTGAAGACTCATGAGTATCAAGAAATCAAGTTATCAAGAGTTCAAGATTTCAAACAGTACAAGATAATGTAGTCAGTCTAGAATTATGTTAAAACTTCTTGAAAGCACTTACATCTTTATTCGAAATTTATTCGTGGAATGGAATCCACTTTGAACCTGTTAAAGGGATGGAACCCTAGTGGGATGGAACCCACGACAATATCTAGTGGAACATATAGTGGTCCTATTTTGATATCCACTAATTTTATAAAAATGTTTTACAAAAATATATCACTTGTTTTTTAAAAATGTTTTCAAAACTTTCTTTTCAAAAAGACATCTCTCTTGTTTGAAATATTTTAGCCTCAAAACAATTTTATCATTTTTAATATTTTGATTTCAAAATTGTCCTTGTTTTTAAATCATCTCTTGTTTTAAATATTTAGCTTTAAAATATTTATATACTCAGATTTTAAATCACTTTATATATTAAGATTATATATATTAAAAATTATTTTCTAAACCCTTTTATATGTTTAAACTATATTCAAATATATTTACAAAGTTTAGAAATTGTTTTGACAAATTATAGAAACCAATTTTAATAAGAAAATCAAAACATCAATTTTGCCTTGAGCATGTCGACATACCTCAACCCCCCATGTCGACATGGTGTCCGTTATTTTCAAATTTCAAATTTCAAAAGAAGTGTCTATTCGTCGTATCCTTTCATGAATAGATATGGTTGTTGCTCTACTATAAATACAAGTAAGTTCTAAATGAATTTTTACTAGATTTTCATTTATTTTCTCTCATCTTCATCTTCCACATTTATTCTAAAGAATCCTAAACTATACTCTGTCGAAATACCAAGTGAATCAAACTCGATTATCTCTTGTTTGATTCTCTTCCACTCTCTCCATAAGATCTCAGTGCTATTCAGAGTTATAGAATCTTTTGTAAATCAAACTGTTGAGTAAAAGGTGCGGTTGAGCCTTGAAATTAATTGGGTGTGATTGTAGCCCCGAAAATCAATTAGGTGATCTTGTAGCCTAGTTTAATCAAGAGAGTTGCCCTGAACTCAAATACAGGAGTGTGTACCTCGTAGCCTTAAACTGAGGGTGTAATCTGGGAGATTATTTTGAAAAAAAATCCGTACAATTGTACGGGACTGGATGTAGGGTAACTCCGAACCAGTATAAAATCCTGGTGTGTTCTTTCCTTTACTGCTTTTATTTAGTATTTGCATCTGTGTCTGATTCTGTGATTATATCTGTGTTTGTGAATTGCATTTGTTGGTGTTTAAATTGAACAAAATTCAAAAAGATTTAAAAAATACATAAAACACTATTCACTCCCCCTCTAGTGTTATTCCAGCCTTAAGTTCCGTAATCCACATTTCTCACATTTGGTAACAGAGCAAGGTTTTCAAAGTTTTCATAATCTGAATTTTGAAAAGTTTTAAAAATGGCTACCAACACTGGTTCTGTTAACACTATCACTAGTTCATTGGTAGAGGGTCAGTCTACTACTAGACCACCACTTTTTAATGGCAGTAACTATGCATATTGGGCATGTAGAATGAAAATATATTTACAGTCAATAGGATTAGACACTTGGAATATCACACAAACTGAATATTCTGAACCCACAACTAGTTTTGCAGAGTGGACTGTTGAGCAAAAGAACATTGCACAAAATAATTCAAAAGCCATGAATATTTTATTTTGTTCACTTGATAGGAATGAGTTCGATAGAGTATCTATTTGCAAGTCTGCATATGATATCTAGAAAACTTTGCAAGTTACTCATGAAGGAACAAGCAAAGTCAAACAGACCAAAATATCCATACTCACAAATCAGTTTCAATTATTCAAAATGAATTCTAATGAGTCCATTTCAGATATGTATAGTAGATTTCAGGAGATTGTGCATTCTCTAATACCATTGGGAAATTTTTTTCCCGAAGAAGATCAAGTCAGAAAAATTATAAATTCTCTTACTCCGGAATGGGATCAAAAAACTCTTGCAATCGAATAAGCAAATGATATCAGTACTTTAAAGATTGAAGAATTGATTGGAAATCTAATGTCATTCGAAGTACAAATGCAAGGGAGAAAAGATAGCAAGGCATTCGAAAAGAAGTCAATTGCGTTCAATACGTTAACAAATGGATCAATAGCTTTCATGACAAAGAATTTTCGAAAGTTTCTGAAATACAGAAAGATGAACAACTTAAAAAAGAATGATCACAGGAATTCCGAAAATCATAATGAAGTACCAAACCACGTCAAATGTTTCAACTGTGACGAACCAGGCCATCTCAAAAGAGACTGTCCGCATCTTGATAAGCAAAAGTTTCCTGCAAGCAATGATTATACAAAGAAAAGGAAAAGAGCGTATATTGCTACACTAGACAATTCAGACTCAGATTCATCCTCAAGCGATGATGATTGTTAGTCCATAAGTTGATGGTTTTGATGACAACAACCTTAGAATAAGATTATAAAATATAAATACTAACATTATAGTTTAGATATATATGTATATGCAGGATTTAACCATGCAGGTACCAAGAATGAAGACTGTACAGTATAGAGATTCAAGATATCAAGATTGAAGACTCATGAGTATCAAGAATATCAAGGTTATCAAGAGTTCAAGATTTCAAGATAAGTATTGAGTCTAGAATTATGTTAAAACTTCACAATAGCACTGAAATCTTCATTCCGTATTTTCATTTGGGATGGAACCCATTTCTACCTTTTAGTGGCTTACAAACCCACGACAAGTAGCTTACAAACCTACGACAAGTGGCTTACAAACCCACGAACATCCTGGTTTTGTACAAGTTCTCGAGTCCTGATGTGATGAGATATTTTGCAGGAAGAAGCTTGCAAAACCACATCAAAATGATTTTCAAAACTGCTTTTCAAAATGTTTTAGCCTTAAAAATTATCTTTTCAAATGATTTTCAAAAAAGATGTTTTAGCCTTAAAAAATATTCTTTGATTTTGTTCTTAAATAAATTCTTGTTTTAAACTTCGTTTGTTTTAAACTATCTTTTAATATATTTAACCTTTAATATTTACTTAGATTTAAATATAAAATTATAGTAAAATTATATATATATTATTCTCTATATTTATCTATGTATTTTATCTATAGTCAAGTATATTAATAAAGTTTAAAATAGTTTTAATATAAGATAAAGGTTATTTTCAAAGAAAAACAAAACATCAAAATTTCCTTTGGGATGTCGACATGCCCTAGTACCCCATGTCGACATAGTGTCAGTTAGGACCAAAAATTTGAATTTCAAAAGAAGTGTCTATTCGCCATAACCTTTCATGAATAGACATGGCTGTTGTTCTTCTATAAATAGGGGTTGGTTTCAACGAATTTTTTATAAGATTTTCTGGTTTTTCACTTCTCTTCTTCTTCCACATTTTCTTATTCAAAATCCTACCATCACTCTACCGAAATCAACATTGAATCTAACTAGATCATCTCTGGTTTGATTCTCTATCACTATCTCAACAAGATCCCAGTGCTATTCAGAGTTATAGGCTTCTTTGTAATCTATCTAGCGAGAAAAGGTGTGATTGTAGCCTTGGAAATCAATCAAGCGAGAAAAGGTGTGATTGTAGTCTTGGAAATCAATCAAGCGAGAAAAAGTGTGATTGTAGCCTTGGAAATCAATTGGGTGAACTTGTTGCCCGGGAAATCAAGTATCTCTACCTAGAGGATTGTGATTCTGGAGGGTGTACCTCGTAGCCTTGAAACCGAGGGTGTAATTGTACAATTGCTTTTGAAAGGAAATCCGTACTTAGTTGTGCGAGACTGGATGTAGGGTAACTCCGAACCAGTATAAAATCCGGTGTGTTCTTTTCTTTACTGCATTTACTTTATTTCTGCATCTGTGTTTGATTCTGTGATTATATCTGTGTTTGAATATTTATACATTTATGTACAAATCAATAGTAACTCAAAAAGAGTTAGTAATTTCTTATAAACACTATTCACCTCCCTCTAGTGTTCATTATAGCCTTAAGATCCGCATTCCTCACATTTGGTATCAGAGCAAGGTTTTCAAAAGTTTCATAATCTGAATTTTGAAAAGTTTTCTAAATGGCTACCAACACTGGTACTATTTCTAACACTAGTTCATTTGTAGAAGGTTAGCCTACTATCAGACCACCACTTTTTAATGGCAGTAACAATGCATATTGGGCATGTAGGATGAAAATATATTTACAATCTGTAGGATTAGACACTTGGAATATCACACGGAATGAATATTCTGAACCCACAACTACTTTGCACAGTGGACCACTGAGCAAAAGGCTATTGCACAAAATAATTCTAAAGCAATGAATATTCTGTTTTGTTCACTTGATAGGAATGAAGGAACAAGCATATGAAATCTAATGAATTATGGAAAACTTTGCAAGTTACTCATGAAGGAACAAGCAAAGTTAAACAGACCAAAATTTCCATGCTCACAAATCAGTTTTAGTTATTTAAAATGAATTCTAATGAGTCTATTTCTGATATGTATAGTCGATTTCAGGATATTGTACATTCTCTCATATCCTTGGGAAAAGTGTTTTCCGAAGAAGATCAAGTCAGGAAAATTTTAAACTCTCTCACTCCAGAATGGGATCAAAAGACACTTGCAATCGAAGAGGCAAATGACATCAGTACTTTAAAGATAGAAGAATTAAATGGAAATCTAATGTCGTTTGAAGTCCAAATGATCGAGAGAAGAGAAAGCAAAGCATCTGAAAAGAAATCAATGGCATTCAATGCATTGACCGATGAATCAGACTCAAATAGTGATAATGATGAAGAGATAGCTCTTACGACCAGAAATTTTCGGAAATTCTTGAAATACAGAAAGATGAATAATTTTAAGAGAAACAACTATAAGAATCCGGGAAATCAGAATGTAGTGACAAATAATGTCAAATGTTTCAACTGTGACGAACCAGGTCATATCAAAAGAGACTGTCCGTATCCAGAAAGGCAGAATCCTCCTATAAACAATGAATCAGTAAAGAAATAGAAGCGTGCATTTACTGCTACTCTAGATGACTCAGACTCGTCCTCAAGCGATGATGATCAGAAGACAGATAACTCAAATTTGTGTTTCACGGCAGTTCACGACTTCAACAAATTCAAGGAAACGGACTTAGAAAAAGGTACACATTTACAATACAATTGATTGAAATTGCATGCTTAGAATTAGATGATTGATTATTTTTTGAATTGGTGTGTTGATTGAATTTTAAATTTATTATTTTATTATTATTATTTTATTATTTTTATTATTATTTTTATATATATTTTTTATGGAATATAATATAATCATAATATTATTCCAAATATATATATTTAGTCATATATATATATATATATATTAGAGTAGTTAGAAAAATTAAATCATAGAATATCTCAGGCACATGTGGACATGGTCCCTACCATGATGTCGACATGGGTACAAATTTTGAAATTCAAAATTTGAATTCAAATGCTTGAATTTCCCTCCACCTTTTCACTTCATTCAATACTCTGAAATGACATCTTTTGACCAGAGAACATGTCTTTCAAAAATCTATTTATTCACTATCTTTTATCACAACTTTTCACTTTCATTTTAAAATTCAAACTCTCTCTTCAAAACTCCAAGCTCTCTACTCCCTACTTTAATGGCTTCTTTAAAGCAACCCCTCCATCATGAGACTTTCCAGAAACTTGAAAGAGAAACTCCTCAATAATCCGGAGGCAATAAAAGCATACATCAATTATGCTAACTATGGAAAAGTCCATCCCAGAAAGTTTGCTATTTTTCAAGATTTTGCTTCTTATGAAATTGATACTCTTTTTGCAAACAATCAAATTCTTAGTCTTGTTGATTCTTCTCAAAATGATTTTGTTTGTTACCCAAATCTTGTTAAAATTTTCTATGCAAATCTCAATCGAGAATTTTATGAATGAAATGATAATGAAATTTAGAGTAGTGTCAAAGGCACTAAAATTGTTTTGAATTGTAATCTTTTGGGTACCATTCTCAATTGCAAAAGCACGGGAATGGATCTTTCTAGTTTTCAAATCGATGAACATGATCGTGAGATATTTCATCATATTTTTGAAGGAGATGAAAACTTTGAATTTAAAAACCGAAACTTTCGTCCTAAAGCAAGAATTGTCAATCTTATTTTACAACATACTTTGACCCCAAGATCGGGAAATTTTAACAATCCTACTTCAAAAGTGTGCAAAGCACTTTTTGCTATTTTCGGAAATTATGATATCAATTGGGCGCAAGTTATTTTGGATGAACTTCGTCATAAAAATTTTAAAATGGGAGAAAACACTTTATATCATGGAATCTACCTTACTCGGATTTTCAACTATTTTGGAGTAAATTTCAAAGGAGAAGAATTTATTTCAAGAAAAGTTTTTAATATCTCAAACATTTCTCTCATGAAAATCTCATATGTTTTTCAACCTTATGAGACTCTTGCCGAAAAGGAAGAGCGTTTGGCTCATGAAGAATGGAAGAGGAGGAAGAGGAAGAAGAAGAAGAAGGGGATGAAATGGAAATAGAAGAAGAAGAAGAAGGTGAAACATCCCTAGAAAGTATTGAATATCCCTCCAATCTTACCAACAAAACCCTTCTCAAAAACCAAAAGATAATTGTTAAGAATCAACGGATTCTTAAACGATCCGTTAGTAAGAAGTTCGACAAAATGTCATCCAAGTTGACCAAGTTTTTCTCCAAAATCATCAAGAAACTTGGATTATCTTCATCTTCATCATCCTCTAACTAGTTGTATCTTTTCATTTCATGATGTATTACTCTAGTTTGCTTTAGTTTGAATGTTTATGTAGTTCTTTATGGTTAATCATTGTATTATCCTATTATGCAATGAAATTGATTTCCTTTTCTGTTATCTAGCTTATCTTATCTCTTGAATAAATGTTAGTATATTATATAAATATATATATATATACACACAATTATTCACAAAATCAAAAAAAGTCATCAAAATTCACTGGACCATGTCGACATCCCCCTCTTGATCATGTCGACATGTACTGGTCAGAAATGACATTTCATTTCAAATTTGAATAACTACCCTATGTCTATTCATTTCAAACGAATTCCTACACCTATAAATACCTATTTCTTTCAGAATTCTTCACTCAATATTATTTTCTATCTTCTTTATCTCTCATTCTTCTCACAAATTCAAAAATGGAAAATCCTATTCACAATTTAACCGAGAATCTTGAAGAGACTCTTAATTCGTTCAAGAATATTCTTTCGTTCATTCTTCGTAACCAGCGACACTTAGAGTTGAGTCAAATGCAGATGATCAAGGAGCAAGAAAGGCATTTCGATGCAATGCAGTGGATGATTTCTTCACTGCACAAGGATGATAACGAAGCACATCCTCCTGTCTCTCTCACAAATGACAATGAAAATTGGGATGCCATCAAAGCAGACCCTATTTTCGGAGAAGAAGGATGGGTGGAAGTTCCTCGAAACGTTTGATGTTGGTTTGTTTGCTTTGTTTGATTTGATTGCTTTGATTGAAATTGTGTGTTTTGATTGGTTTGATTGACACTTGGTGTGGATTGATGAATGTATAAATATACATTGATATATTAATTGAATATCATGTCTATAAGTATAGTTATTTATTAATCTATCTATTATATACTCTATTATATAGTTTAATGCAGGTACTTAAGTACAAGAATGAGGGGGAGTTATATAGTTTGGAGTTAGTTTGTTTTTGTTGATGACAAAGGGGAGAAATATAAAATAGGAGAGTTAAGCATAGATTAAGGGGGAGTTATCAGTTTTAAGGGGAGTTATTAGGATAAAAGTAATATTTTATAAACAAAGGTCATCATCATCAAAAAGGGGGAGATTGTTAGTTCATGAGTTGATGGTTTTGATGACAACAACCTTAGAATAAGATTATAAAATATAAATACTAACATTATAGTTAGATATATATGTATATGTAGGATTTAACCATGCAGGTACCAAGAATGAAGACTGTACAGTATAGAGATTCAAGATATCAAGATTGCAGACTCATGAGTATCAAGAATATCTAGATTATCAAGAGTTCAAGATTTCAAGATAGGTATTGAGTCTAGAATTATGTTAAAACTTCACAATAGCACTGAAATCTTCATTCCGTATTTTCATTTGGGATGGAACCCATTTCTACCTTTTTAGTGGCTTACAAACCCACGACAAGTAGCTTACAAACCTACGACAAGTGGCTTACAAACCCACGAACATCCTGGTTTTGTACAAGTTCTCGAGTCCTGATGTGATGAGATATTTTGCAGGAAGAAGCTTGCAAAACTACTTCAAAATGATTTTCAAAACTGCTTTTGAAAATGTTTTAGCCTTAAAAATTATCTTTTCAAATGATTTTCAAAGAAGATGTTTTAGCCTTAAAAAATATTCTTTGATTTTGTTCTTAAATAAATTCTTGTTTTAAACTTCGTTTGTTTTAAACTATCTTTTAATATATTTATCTTTTAATATTTACTTAGATTTAAATATAAAATTATAGTAAATTTTTTTATATATTATTCTCTATATTTATCTATGTATTTTATCTATAGTCAAGTATATTAATAAAGTTTAAAATAGTTTTAATATAAGATAAATGTTATTTTCAAAGAAAAACAAAACATCAAAATTTCCTTTGGGATGTCGACATGCCCTAGTACCCCATATCGACATAGTGTCAGTTAGGACCAAAAATTTGAATTTCAAAAGAAGTGTCTATTCGCCGTAACCTTTCATGAATAGACATGGCTATTGTTCTTCTATAAATAGGGGTTGGTTTCAACGAATTTTTGATAAGATTTTCTGGTTTTTCACTTCTCTTCTTCTTCCACATTTTCTTATTCAAAATTCTATCATCACTCTGCCGAAATCAACATTGAATCTAACTAGATCATCTTGGTTTGATTCTCTATCACTATCTCAACAAGATCCCAGTGCTATTCAGAGTTATAGGCTTCTTTGTAATCTATCTAGCGAGAAAAGGTGTGATTGTAGCCTTGGAAATCAACCAAGCGAGAAAAGGTGTGATTGTAGCCTTGGAAATCAATTGGGTGAACTTGTTGCCCCGGAAATCAAGTATCTCTACCTAGAGGATTGTGATTTTGGAGGGTGTACCTCGTAGCCTTGAAACCGAGGGTGTAATTGTACAATTGCTTTTGAAAGGAAATCCGTACTTAGTTGTGCGGGACTGGATGTAGGGTAACTCCGAACCAGTATAAAATCCGGTGTGTTCATTCCTTTACTGCATTTACTTTATTTCTACATCTGTGTTTGATTCTGTGATTATATCTGTGTTTGAATATTTATACATTTGTGTACAAATCAACAGTAACTCAAAAAGATTTAGTAATTTCTTATAAACACTATTCACCCCCCTCTAGTGTTCATTTTAGCCTTAAGATCTGTATTCCGCATTCCTCACAGATCAGAAGACGGAAAACTCAAATATGTGCTTTACGGCTATTCATGATTCCGATGATCTCGGAGATACGAATCTAGAAAAAGATACATGTTTACAATATATTGGTTGAAATTGTTTGCTTAAAATTGTTTGATTGTTTTTGAAATTATGTGTTGTTTGAATTTTAAATTTTTTATTTTTATTTTTAAATATTATAATAGTTTTTATTATAAAAGTATTATTATATTTAATATTACTCCAAAAAATATATAGACATTAAAAATAATATATGTATATAGAAAAATATAAGTCACATGAATTCTCTGACCCATGTCGACATGGCCCTACCCATGATGTCAACATCCTTGTCAGAAATTTAAAATTCAAATTTGAATTCAAATCTTTGAATTTCCTTTCACCTTTTCACCAAGCCCAATGTTCTGGAAAGGTACCTCTTGAGCAGAGAACATGTCTATTGAATATCTATTTATTTCCATTATCATATCATACCTTTTCACTTTCATTTTAAAATTCAAACTCTCTTTCACTCTTTCAAACTTTCTACTCTCTTCAAAGATGGCTTCTTCAAGCACTCCATCCATAATGAGGCTGTCTAAAACCATTAAAGAGTATCTCTATAATGATCTGGAAGCAATCAAGGCTTATATAAGTTATGCTAATTTCGGAAAAGATCATACGGGAAAGTTTGCTATCTTTAACGATTTCTCTTCATATGAAATCAATACTCTTCTTGAAGAGAATCATATCCTTAGTCTTTTTGACAATTCTCAAAATGATTTTGTTTGTTACCCAAATCTTATTAAAATGTTTTACGCGAATTTGAATCGCGGTTTTTATAAAGGAAATGAAGATGAAATTTGGAGTAGTGTTAAAGGCACTAAAATTGTTTCAAATTGTGAAATTTTGGGCAACATTCTCAATTGCAAGAATTCGAGAATAGATCTTTTTACTTTTAATATTGATGAACATGATCGTGAGACATTTCATTACATTTTCGAAGGAGATGACAACTTTGAATTTAAAAATCGTAACTTTCGTCCGAAAGCACGTATTGTCAATCTTCTTTTGCAACATACTATCACTCCTAGATCGGGAAATTTCCATAACCCGACTTTAAAAGTTTGTAAAGCTCTTTTTGCTATTTTTGGTCATTATGACATTAATTGGGCGCAAGTGATTATGGATGAACTTCGTCCTAAGAATTTGGAAATGGGTGAGAATACATTGTATCATGGAATCCATCTCACTCGGATTTTTAATTATTTTGGTGTTGATTACAAAAGGGAAGAATTTGTTTCAAAGAAAGTGTTTAATCATGCCAACATTTCTCTCATGAAAATTCCTTTCATATTTCAACAATATGAATCTCTTGCCGAAAAGGATGAAAAATTGACACATGAAGATATGGAGGAAGAAGATGAAGAAGAAGAAGAAGGGGAGGAAATGGAAATTGAAGAAGATGATGAAGAAACCTCCTTGGAAAGTATTGAATATCCTACCAATACTAACAATCCTTCTAACAAAACTCTATTCAAAAATCAAAAATTATAGTGGAAAATCAACGGATTCTCAAAAGATCCGTTAGTAAGAAATTGGATAAAATGTCGACTAATATGAACAAATTCTTTGCTAAAGTTGGTCGGAAACTTGGCTTATCATCATCCTCCTCATCCTCTAGCACATTCTACGAACTAGGTTGTGATGTATTAGTTTTTTTGTGAGAGCTTGTATTGTTCTTTTCATGTAGTATCTTATGTATCATCTCATCTGTTTATAAAAATCATCTATCTTATGTTTTCTTACCTTATCGTGTCTCTGCAATAAATGTTAGTATAGTATATAAGTTTATATATATACATACTTATTCACAAAATAAATAAGACACATAAACCAACAGACCCATGTCGACATGCCTCTACCCCCCTATGTCGACATATAACTGTCAGATTTGGTTATTTTTTTAAATTTTGAAATTAAAATAACTAACTCGTGTCTATTCATTTTAAATGAATTTCTGCTTATTTAAACACCTGTTTCTTCCAGAAATTTGTAATCTTTTCATTTCTACTTATCTCTATTTACATCTCTTCACTACTTATCAAAAATGGCTTCCTCTTCTCAAACTCTAAGTGATAATCTTGAATAAACTCTTAATTCATTCAAAAATATACTTACTTTTATTCTCTGCAATCAAATGCACTTAAAACTAAGTCAAATGCAGATGATAAAAGAACAAGAGAAGCATTTCGATGCCCTCCGTTGGATGATTTCTGCTCTCAACAAAGATGATCTCGATGCAAATCCTATAGGAACTTTGATTCAAGATAATGAAGATTGGGAAGTTATTAAAAAGGATCCTATCTTTGGAGAAGAAAGATGGGTTGAAGTTCCTAGAAATATTTAATCTCCTTATGGTTTGAATTGCTTGTTTTTGAACTGTGTGATTTGATTTGATTTGATTTGATTTGATTTGATTAGAATTGATTTGGTTTGAATGGATTGTATAACATTATATTAAACATAGTATATATTTATTGGGTTTAAACTTTCATATTTGTCATGTATTTATTATTAACTCATGTTATTTTATATATATATACTCCATCATAATTTGTCGCAGGTACTCCAATATAAGACTAAGGGGAGTTATATTAGTTTAGAATTAGTTTTTGTTGATGACAAAGGGGGAGAAGTATAAAATAGAGTAGTTAGGCTTAGATTAAAGGGGAGTTATTAGTTTTAGAGGGAGTTATAGTGAAGGTGAAGTATATTTTATAAACATAGGTTGTCATCATCAAAAAGGGAAGGATTGTTAGTCCTTGAGATGATGGTTTTGATGACAATAACCTTAGGACTTGTTATAAAATATAAATACAAACGTTATGGTTTAGATATATATGTATATGGAGAATATAAACATGCAGGTACCAAGAATGAAGACTGTACAGTATAGAGATACAAGACCGATGAATTTAAAGATCGAAGATATCAAGATTGAAGACTCATGAATATCAAGAAATCAAGTTATCAAGAGTTCAAGATTTCAAACAGTATAAGATAATGTAGTCAGTCTAGAACTATGTTAAAACTTCTTGAAAGCACTTACATCTTTATTCGAAATTTATTCGTGGAATGGAATCCACTTCGAGCCTATTAAAGGGATGGAACCCTAGTGGGATGGAACCCATGACAATATCTAGTGGAACATATAGTGGTCCTATTTTGATATCCACTAATTTTATAAAAATGTTTTTCAAAAATATATCTCTTGTTTTTTAAAAATGTTTTCAAAACTTTCTTTTCAAAAAGACATCTCTCTTGTTTGAAATATTTTTAGTCTCAAAACTATTTTTATCATTTTTAATATTTTGATTTCAAAATTGTCCTTGTTTTTAAATCATCTCTTGTTTTAAATATTTATATACTCAGATTTTAAATCACTTTATAGATTAAGATTATATATATTAAAAATTATTTTCTAAACCCTTTTATATGTTTAAACTATAGTCAAATATATTTACAAAGTTTAGAAATTGTTTTGACAAATTATAGAAACCAATTTTAATAAGAAAATCAAAACATCAATTTTGCCTTGAGCAAGTCGACATACCTCAACCCCCCATGTCGACATGGTGTCCGTTATTTTCAAATTTCAATTTTCAAAAGAAGTGTCTATTCGTCGTATCCTTTCACGAATAGATATGGTTGTTGCTCTACTATAAATACCAGTAAGTTCTAAACAAATTTTTACCGGATTTTCATTTATTTTCTCTCCTCTTCATCTTCCACATTTATTCTAAAAAATCCTAAACTATACTCTGTCGAAATACCAAGTGAATCAAACTCGATTATCTCTTGTTTGATTCTCTGCCACTCTCTCCATAAGATCTCAGTGCAATTTAGAGTTATAGAATCTTTTGTAAATCAAACTATTGAGTAAAAGGTGCGGTTGAGCTTTGAAATCAATTGGGTGTGATTGTACCTCGGAAATCAATTAGATGATCTTGTAGCATGGTTAAATTAAGAGAGTTGCCCTGAACTCGAATACAGGAGGGTGTACCTCGTAGCCTTGAAACCGAGGGTGTAATCTGGGAGATTATTTTGAAAAGAAATTCATACGATTGTACGAGACTGGATGCAGGGTAACTCCGAACCAGTATAAAATCCTGGTGTATTCTTTCCTTTACTACTTTTATTTAGTATTTGCATTTGTGTCTGATTCTGTGATTATATCTGTGTTTGTGAATTGCATTTGTTAGTGTTTAAATTGAACAAAATTCAAAAAGATTTAAAAATACATAAAACACTATTCACCCCCTCTAGTGTTATTCCAGCCTTAAGATCCGTAATCCGCATTTCTCACATCTAATGCCAATGGTTAATTTTCAATGGTTCGCTTGAGTGGAGTAAATGGGTAAGCCACCCCACTGACGCACCAAAGGCATAGGACGCGTAGAACGCGAAGGCAACGTAAACTGACCAAAATTTTGCTACAAACAAACCCTAACACAAGTGGCCGGACAAGCCATATAAACTAATTTTCTTTTTCGAAAACTCATCCAAATTATAAAAAATGTCAAATTTTTTTGCAAAGCAAGCCCGTTTTTAAAGTGGCCTGTCCACTATTGTATAAAGTTAAAATAGGTGTGAGGCTTAAATACCTCAACAGCTTCGGTTTATACCTTAGAGCACTATCACTCATACATAGTTGCACAAGGCTATCACATACGAACACCATACAAACTCACAAGTATTACTAGAAGAATATAATTTCATGAGGCTACAAACATACTAAATATCAAATATGTTAATTTCAAATAATAAGTATAATGTATTATTTTTATTAATATGAATGGATTTTAAAGAATATGGAATTTTTATAAAATCATAAAATACTTATATATATATATATATACAAATTAAGTTTTGAAATTCAAAAGAATAAATATTTAAATTTGTTTTGGATTTTAGAATATTTGTATAAACTTTTAATTATAAATAAAATTTAGTTTTCTTTCTTTAAAAAGTAATTTGTATATATATATATATATAAGTATTTTATGATTTTATAAAAATTCCATATTCTTTAAAATCCATTCATATTAATAAAAATAATACATTATACTTATTATTTGAAATTAACATATTTGATATTTAAATAATTTACCAAAGCCTAAACAAGGCAATCAACTAAGAATCTAAAATAGACCACTAAGTGAAAAGATCTTTAATACAAATAACAAAGGCACTCTAAGTCCGACTTGAACAATCCCTTCTACCAAAAAGCACATGAAGTACCATCGAAGGCCAACATTAGACCCACTTCGTTACAAAAGCAGTCCCTCGGAGTCATGCTGGAGTGAATCGAAAGAAGCAAGGCAAAAAATAGGCATTACTCGAGCCAAACCAGAGCAGATAACATACAAAATTACAGCTAATAAACAAAAAGCAACATGTAACAAGCACCATGCTAACAAAACGCAACAAAAAATAACCAACATCGCACAACACAACAAGCACATAGAGTTCAACGCCAACACCGATGGCCCATACCTACTCTAAGCTGAATCGCAACAGAACACAGGCCTCAAAACCACCAACCTTCGTGAACAAACCAAAGAGCTTCGGTGGACCCAAAAATCCTCAAAGCATGACGAGCAACTCGTTCCAGATGCCAAAACCAAACTCAAGAAACCACAACAATGTAGGGTTAAGCTTTAGGAGAGGAAAGGCTTCACTTTTGTTGAGGAAAAGTGAGAATAAAGTAGATCTGGGGATTAGACACGAAGGGGATGGGGGAGACACTGTGGTAGGATAAGATAGACAGTAGGATGAGATAGACGGAGTAAGAGTAGGAGCAGAGAGGTTGAGCAAAGGCAAACAGAGAAGGCGAACAAAGGAGGAAGGTTACGTAGAATTGGCAAAGGCGATGGCAAGCAGAAAAAATAATGAGAGACAAGGGGTAAAAAACAAAGATAGACGGATGAAGAGACGTAGATGCGAATGATGTATTTTGAGGTGAATAGAAAGTGGTGGTAGGACGATGTTATAGATCCAGATTGAGAAGAAGGAGGCGGAAACCCTTGTCCTCATTAAAGATCTTCATTCCAGAAATTTCTTTTACAAATTAGAATTTTATTGAAAAAAAAATGTCGAAAATTAACTTGCAATACCACTTCTCCTTTTCAATTTGTTTCCACTCCATATGTAATGCAACTAATCTAAAATAAAAAAGGAAAAAATGGTTGAATTGATAGAAAAAATTCAGTGCAGAATGCATATATTTATAGTAAAAATTGCATTTAAAAAAAATGTGTTTACAGTGAAAATAATAAACATATAAAAATTGAATTTTTCGTTAATTTCCGTGCGGAAATGACTATGGAATTTTAGAGATTTAACATATTAAAAAGTTTGGCTAAGACAATTTATATATAAGTTTGAAGATAAGTAATTGCCACATTTCATCAGTGTCAAGTGGTCAGACTTTTCGATTTTGATCCATGGTCACAACTTCGAATCTTGTAGTGTGATTCGAACTGACATATGTTAGCATCATTATGCTGCTTATCATATATGACTTGTAGTACATTAGTAACCAATTTTTTTTATATAAAAAACTGAAAACATATAGATAAAAGGAGGAAAAAATATGGATTATTGCATAATTGGAGTATTGTGAGTATTGTATGATACATACAAACGGGCTATAATGGGCCTAATCCATGTATCAAAAAGACATTCAGTTTTAAAAAAACCCAAAACCCTAAAATCCCCTCGGGAGAAAACCATGTCATGTATCTCCTCTAATCTCAGGCTTCTTTCCCCAACTCCATTTCTCAGACTTTCTTCGTCTTCTCTCTTCTCAAAAACCCATCATCCTCCATTAAAATTTATTTATTGTTTCAACAGAAAGCAAAGCAAAAGGAACAACTCTACCTTGCGGGAGCAGAGCAGAATGAATAAAAATCTCATGGATAAGGAAGAGAAGGGTAACAATGGAAATGGATTAGCTGGCTTTAATAAGAGGAGAGCAGAAGGGAAGGATTACGATGCAAAGAAGAGAAATTTGCAGCATAAGAATCCTGAGTTGAATCCTATTAACACCATTTGTTATCTTCAGGTTAGTATCTTTGAGGGCATTCGTTGTTTGGTTGTTGTTGATTGAAATCTATGTGTGAAGATTGGATTTTTTTTTTCAGTCTCGTATACATTTTGATGCTCTAACTGAAGCAGAAAATTCCTGTTTCAACCCACATATGTTCGTACCATCTGCAACAGTGTATATCGTCTTGGGTCCAAGTTCCAACTTAACACCTGTTACAGCTAAAATATGTTTATTCTGCAGTTATTCTACAACCTATAGTTTTAGGAGTAGGAAATCCACTTCAAAAAAATGGTTCTAGAAAACGGTGTCAATCCTTGTTGATATCGAGAATTATCAAAATCAAATATGCTCAAATTGAAAAAATGAATCCAAACTAAGTTTTAAACCTACAGTATGAAAAACAGTAATCTACTAGGTAGTAAGTAAAATAACTATATATTTTTGACTATGTGTGATCTTGAGAGAGACATAGCAGCTGAACTCAATTACCTCACACTATAAGTGTTATTTTTATAGCACTAACAAAATCTTTGGCATATATCTGATTGTAGATTCTGGGGACTGGAATGGATACACAGGATACTTCACCATCCGTTTTGTTATTTTTTGACAAGCAAAGGTTCATCTTTAATGCCGGCGAGGTATGCATTTTGTCCATTAAATATCAGTTTAAATGGTTATATGTTAAAGCATATCTTGCTAGGAAAACATGTAAAATTACAGACATATGTGCATGTGTGTGCATACATATATATGGATGTATATATATGCATGCATGTACGTGTGCATGTGTGATGCAGCGCACTATGGGTTAGGACATAGCAAGTTACAAACAACACATCATGCTTTAGGACATAGGTCGCGTGCCCTAAGTCGCCAACGACCTAGTGGGTTACGGCCTAGAGAGATACGAGAAATGGATGATGAAGAGCACCATGAAAAGTCGCCTGAGCGACCTAACGTGCTATGCCTTGAATCGCTTGAGCGACCTAGCGAGGTATGCGAGTTAAGTTACGAGTTCGAGAGCAACGACCTAACAAGTTTATGCCACATTTCCTCAAGTCGTTTGAAGCTTAGGTCGTTCCAGCATCTTAGGTCGCGAAGTCCTAGGTCGCGTGCAGAATCCCTATGCCGCTTTCCAGTTAGATCGCTAAAGTTCATATGTCGCTCATTCATAAGTCGCATGAGATGCTCAAGTCGTAGGTCGCTCCAGATGTTCTTTCTTATGCCGCTCCTTCTCGAGACGTTCAAGTGGTTAACTCGTAAATTCCTTATGTCGCGAGGTTCTTCATAAAGCTTAAGCCGCTGCTTTCTTAGGTCGCATGAAGCTGGGCTAACTGTTAGGTCGCATGGTGTTAGGTCGTTATGTGTAATTTGTTAAGTCGCTTATGTGTTGTATATATTAAGTCGTTTACTGTTATGCCGTATGTCGTGTACTCTGTTAAGTCGTGTACTGTGTTGTGCTTTGTGATGTAAGTGTTGTATGTGTTGTAACCCTATAACTAGGGATGTTGAGTCATTTGTAAAAGTTAGTTGATTTTGAATAAAACTTTGTTTGAGTGCTTTGTGCCTCTTTAAAATTGGTAGTTGAGTGTGATCTTCTATTTCCACTTTCGGCATTCGAGTGCGCTCGAATCAACGATTGTTGAAGCCAATTCACGGAATCAAGTGCGCTTGATCAACGTTCGAAGAATTGTAGATCTTCTCTCACGGTATCGTGCGCGATCAACGTGTCGAAGATAGCTAGAATCCGGTATCTTCGAGATCAACGGATTTGGGCGTTTGGTATTTTCAATCCACCGATTGCTACTTTCATCGTTGTATTCATTTCTGTTATTTCCGCTGCATCATTTGGTATCGGAGCTGGACTTAGCCAATCATAACTAAGCCGAGTCTTGGAGCCAAGGAGAAGAGTTTGAAGTTAAAGCCGAGAGCTAGAAGTTGAAGTTGTGCATCACTTTGTGTTGAAGAGTCAAGGCCGTGCATTGTTTTGTTCATTTGTAGATCAAGGCCGAGAGTTAAAGTTGTTGAAGATTGTTTGATTCGACAATGCCGCCGAGAAGTGCTAACCGTCATCAGAATATTGAAGCGTTGTATAGAAGAGAAGAAGCTGAGCAAATGGAACAACGTATCAATGAAAAGTTTGATGAAGGCATTGGAAAGTTAGAGAAACTGATGAATGACATGAATCAAGGTCAAAGGAGAAGGTCGCCTGTCTCGAACCATGGAGGAAACAAAGTTTCGCCATCGGTTACGGAAGCGAGGAGGGTGTCGCCGCAATCTTATCGAGAAAGAAGAGAATCTTCAGTTTCATTGAGAAGAGAACATCATGAGTATAGAGATGAAGAGAGAAGAACTCCACGTGAGTTTGAACATGAGCCATATCGTGATGTTGAAAGACAAAGTAGAAGGGATATGCGTGATCATAGAGATGTGGATGGTCGAGATCGTTATCGAAGTACATCTGTTTTTGATGAAGATGGTGATAGATGTAGTGTTCATTATCGAGATCGAGACCAAGTACGAAATGCATATCGGGAGGTTGAAGATGATCGTCGATGGGAATCAGGGATGAAAACTGAAATTCCAGAATTCAAGGGTGGTTTGCAAGCTGAGAAATTTTTGGATTGGGTTTCAAATGTTGAGGAAATTTTTGACTTCAAAGAAGTTCCCGAGGATCGAAGAGTGAAGTTGGTTGCTACGAGATTAAGAGGGAGAGCTATGACATGGTGGCAGCAGACTAAACTTACACGGGAGAGAATGAGGAAGTCAAAGATTGCTACATGGGAGAAGATGAAGAAGTTAATGAATGCTACATTCTTGCCGTATAATTATCAGTCTCTTATGTATCAACGATTGCAGAATCTGAGACAGGGAACAAAGTCAGTGAATGATTATGCGGATGAATTTTATCAATTGATTGCGAGGAATGACATCATGGAGACGGAGGAACAGTTGACCGCTAGATTTGTTGGAGGGTTGAGAATGCAGATTCAAGATATGGTGAATATGTTTGATCCCAGATCTGTTGCTGAAGCACATCAAAAAGCTCTAGCTTGGGAGAAGCAAGGTAGGAGAAATGGTGGTGTGTTTACAAATTCCAACAACCAGAACAAGGATGTTAGTAGCAGTGCGGATGTTTTCAAAGTCGTCAATAAGCCGATTGTGAATGAAGCCAATAAAGCAAAGGTCAATAGTAGTCTCAAATGCTTTAATTGTCAAGAGTTGGGCCATAAAAGCAATAAATGTACAAAGCCAAAGAAGCGAGCAATGATTGCGGAGATTGAGAATGAAGATGCAGAGATAGCGTGTGTCAATTCGCTACCAGTTGAAGAAGAAGAATTATTGACAGGAGATGAGGGTTGTAGTTTGTTGGTGAGAAGATCTTGTTTAACACCAAAGCAAGAGGATGATTCTAGTTGGTTGAGGAGCAATATTTTCCAGTCGACATGCACTATTCTGGGGAAGGTTTATAAATTTGTCATCGATGCAGGAAGCTATGATAATATCATTTCTTCAGAAGCTGTAAAGAAGTTGTCATTGAAAACAGAGAAGCATCCAAACCCCTATAAATTAGCTTGGTTGAGGAAAGGAGGAGAAGTGAAGGTTAATCGAAGAGCTTGTGTTAATTTTTCGATTGGAAAGAAATATAAAGACGAAATTTGGTGTGATGTGGTTGACATGGATGTATGTCATTTGTTGTTGGGGAGACCATGACAATACGATAGAGCTGTGCAACATGATGGTCGCACCAATAACTATAGTTTTATGTTCGAGGGTACACGAATCACGTTAGTTCCTAAAAGGCGACAATAGAGTGAAAACAAATTGGAGGAAATCGAAGAACTAAAAACTTTGTTGTCTTTAAAGGAATTTGTTGATGTGGAAGATGAAGTTGATGATTTTCAACCAACGAAATCGGATGAACATGAGGTTGGAAATTCATAACCAGCAAGGTTTGATGAGGATGAAAGAAATGTGTCAAAAGATGAAGGGGGTAATTTATCAGTAAAGAAGGAGGATTCGACTAGTCTACAATCTACAAAAGAGTTTGTTAAAGAAGTGGAGGACAGTGCAGAAGTATTCCTGTTGAATGAAAATGAAACCTGTGAAAGTGTTGAAATTCTCGAAGAAGTTAAGCCAGTGGTGAATGAATGTGAAGATGTAGTTCCTGCAGAGTTGCCCAAGGAATTATTGCCACTGAAGGACGTACAACATCATGTTGATCAAGTGCCAGGTGCTATTGTACCGCATATGCCACGTAATCATATATGTCCGACAGAGCAGGTAGAGTTGAGAAGACTGGTTGATGGGTTTTTGTTCGAAGGAAGGCAATTGTATACTCCTGATTGCAGTTGGCGAATAAAAGTTATCAAAGACTTACATGTAGAAAGACCCGAGGACTGTAATCGTACCATGCAGCTGATTGCAACGTCTTGTTTTGGGCCGTCAATAAGGAAGGAGGTTGAAAGGTTTGTTCAGAGGAGCCATAATTATCAACTTTCAAAAGAGATCGCGACGAAGTCAGGATTATGTATGTCATTACCTATACATACTAGATTATGAGTGGAGGTAAGTATGGACTCTGTATTGGGTTTGATGAAGACGCAATGTGGCAACGAATCTATCCACATGATGGTTGAACGATTTCTTGTTGGTATTTACAACAAGCTAGATGCTGGAAGGATGAGTCGTTTGGGAGTTGTGAAGGGAATTATTGAGAATACCTGTAAGTTGAACTTGTCGGATCATTTTCCTACCGCTAATGTTGTCAACGTCAAACATTTGATTTCGTACCATGAACATAAACTTTTCGAAGAAGAAGAACTTTTAAATTCGAGGACGAATTTTTTTCAACCAGGGAAGAATGATGCAGCGCACCATGGGCTAGGACATAGCAAGTTACAAACAACACATCATGCTTTAGGACATAGGTCGCGTGCCCTAAGTCGCCAGCGACCTAGTGGGTTACGGCCTAGAGAGATACGAGAAATGGATGATGAAGAGCACCATGAAAAGTCACCTGAGCGACCTAACGTGCTATGCCTTGAATCGCTTGAGCGACCTAGCGAGGTATGCGAGTTACGTTACGAGTTCGAGAGCAACGACCTAACAAGTTTATGCCACATTTCCTCAAGTCGTTTGAAGCTTAGGTCGTTCCAGCATCTTAGGTCGCGAAGTCCTAGGTCGCGTGCAGAATCCCTATGCCGCTTTCCAGTTAGGTCGCTAAAGTTCATATGTCGCTCATTCATAAGTCGCATGAGATGCTCAAGTCGTAGGTCGCTCCAGATGTTCTTTCTTATGCCGCTCCTTCTCGAGACGTTCAAGTGGTTAACTCGTAAATTCCTTATGTCGCGAGGTTCTTCATAAAGCTTAAGCCGCTGCTTTCTTAGGTCGCATGAAGCTGGGCTAACTGTTAGGTCGCATGGTGTTAGGTCGTTATGTGTAATTTGTTAAGTCGCTTATGTGTTGTATATATTAAGTCGTTTACTGTTATGCCGTATGTCGTGTACTCTGTTAAGTCATGTACTGTGTTGTGCTTTGTGATGTAAGTGTTGTGTTGTGTTGTAACCCTATAAATAGGGATGTTGAGTCATTTGTAAAAGTTAGTTGATTTTGAATAAAACTTTGTTTGAGTGCTTTGTGCCTCTTTAAAATTGGTAGTTGAGTGTGATCTCCTATCTCCACTTTCGGCATTCGAGTGCGCTCGAATCAACGATTGTTGAAGCCAATTCACGGAATCAAGTGCGCTTGATCAACGTTCGAAGAATTGTAGATCTTCTTTCTCGGTATCGTGCGCGATGAACGTGTCGAAGATAGCTAGAATCTGGTATCTTCGAGATCAACGGATTTGGGCGTTTGGTATTTTCAATCCACCGATTGCTACTTTCATCGTTGTATTCATTTCTGTTATTTCCGCTGCATCAATGTGTGTGCGCGGGCATGCTAGGATTTTGTAGTGCTGGCTATATGAATTCTCTTTTTCCATAAGTTTCCATTTTGAGCCATATCTCGAGTTAAATTTGGTTTTTCTAGATGATTTTCAATGCTTTCCTCCCATGTTAATTTTTAATACCATGGTTCAATTCACGGTTTCAAATATTCAAAGATGTGCTAAATATATGTGTTGTTAACAAAAACAGCATGTTTCTTCAGGGTTTGCAACGTTTCTGCACTGAGCATAAAGTTAAACTATCAAAGGTATTATAGAGATCACTGTTTTCTTCTTCAGGGTTCTAAATGCCATTCACCCATTTGAATTGTCATCTTGTCATATGAAAATTCAGTCATAGTAATGGACCTTATATCCATATTTTGTTCAGATAGATCACATGTTTCTAACTCGTGTATGTTCGGAAACTGCTGGGGGGCTTCCAGGTGCATATTTTCGTTGATTTATATTGACATTAAGATTTTCTGGTCCGACTGTTTGAATGCCCTGTATTTGGCTAAGTATCTATATTTACCATTCAAAAGGCCCAAGGGGCGACCCCCTTGTTTCTAAAATTAGATAGCTGTATTATGCATTGCACCATATTATTGCTGAGTTATTGCTTTCTGTTTGTTACAATGTAACAGGCCTTTTGCTGACTTTAGCTGGTATTGGAGAAGAAGGGATGTCTGTATGTAACAATTATTAACTCATCCCCCATTCAGTACTTGTTGAAATTTAGTTGCGTGGGTGTTTTATCCACAAATGTCTTTTCAGATCAACGTATGGGGCCCTTCTGATCTAAATTATTTGGTAGATGCAATGAAATCATTTATTCCACATGCTACAATGGTTCACACGAATAGCTTTGGCGAAACACAAAGTAACAGTAAAATAGTCCTAATCGATGATAAAGTAGTTCAGATAACTGCTATGTTATTGAAACCAGCCCAAGCAGCAGGTCTGATATACAACATTCTTCGGTGTGAGAATTTATGATGCGTCATTTCTTGATGATGAAAAATCTTTACAGGTTCATCAGTAAAGCCTGGTGAAATATCTGTCGTCTATGCATGTGAATTGAAAGAAATTAAAGGAAAATTTGACCCAGTAAAAGCTGCAGCACTTGGATTGAAACGAGGGCAAAAATATCGTCAATTGCAATTGGGAAATATAGTTGATTCTGATCTTCTTGACATCAAGGTGAGTTCAGCACGAGTCTGGTTTAATTTTTGCTTGATTTATCTTGTTGTTCCTTTTCTTTTTCTTTTTTCTTAAGAAAAAAAAAGTTGTAGTAGCAATAATAATAATAATAATAATCCGTAGTTGATACGTCAAGTTGTAAATTGAAAGCCATGATATTTGTGTGGATAATTTATATTTAAGCAAGATATTTACTTAATAATATGTGAAGCACATATTTTCTCTTTTTCTACGCTACTTTCTAACTTCAGTATGTTTAGCATCAAATAGTATATCTTGATATTGCAGATGAAAAAATATATTCAAACCAAAGATTCTATAATGTTTAGAGTCTTTAGACTTGTATTCAATTCAAGTCAGCTCATGCACAGTCATTCTCCAGATTGCATCCAAGTACCAGTATATCATTTTCTACCCAGTATTTGAACTGTGTATATAAAACTCTTCCTCTTCCTTTAATTCTTATATCATCAACATTGCCGTTGCTTCATTTTCAAATTTCTGCTATTTTTTTCACACGTTTGTTACAATTAATAGTTTTAAACGAACATTTTCAGTATCTAGCTAATACAGTACTCATTTTCTTGTCCACTAACCATTAACCAATACAAAATTTCCCCCCATATTGTGAACAATGTTTCATCACTCAAAGTTTACAAATTCTGAGCGCAACATTCAAATTTTTTTTGACAACCAATATAAATAAATAATTGTTCTGGGAACATTTCTCTTCACTTTGCTGGTCGGAAAATTGCAATTCGATGTGCAATGTTTCTGTTTCCGATCCAAAAACATTCAGATGGTGATGTGATGTGCTCTATATTTTGAGACTAATTAATTATAAAAAAATGTTTTGATACGTAAATTGAGTAAATTCATATTAATGATTGAAAGGATTAGCTAATTATGAAAAATATCACAAACTAAGACTGCGGAATAAATGGAAAATAAATTATCATTAGGAAATGTGAAGTAGTTTTATTAATGAGTTTTAGTAATATTTGGAAAATTCATCGGGTGTGAGTCTAATAATTTTCCTTCTTTCTGCAGGTTAAGCCGGAAGATGTGCTTGGCCCATCGTTGCCTGGTCCAATTGTCCTTATCGTGGATTGCCCAACAGAACAACATATGTTGGAATTATTTTCATTGAAGTTTCTTAATTGCTACTATGCTGATTCTTCTAGTCGTGATGGAGAGGGTGCTAAATCAGTTAATTGTATAATTCACATGGGCCCTGCGTCTGTGACAAATAGCATAGATTATCAGAAATGGATGAAAAAGTTTGGCAGCACCCAACATATCATGGCAGGACATGAAAAGTGAGGTTTGGCTCACACTGCCAGTTTTGTATTTTGTATTTTTTGTTAGATTTTTAATCGTGATATTTTTCAAGATCTCTGTTATATGAAGAACTAGAAATCTTTAGGTACCAAATTCAGATTAGTGGTTAATCAGAAAGACTAGGGGGCAAAACAAAGAAAAAAAACTACGAAAAAGAAGTCTTGTCCAGTTAAAACTTTCAGCTTAAGCCACACAGTAAATTTCTGCATATACAAACACATTTTTTGGTTTTGTTTATCTTTATTACTTTCCTATAGACAATCAAGTTCTTATTGGGTTCGTGTTGATCAGCAATTTTACCGTTCTGTAGGAAAAATATGGAAATTCCTATTCTAAATGCAAGTTCAAGAATTTCTTCAAGACTTAATTATCTATGTCCTCATCTGTTTCCTGCCCATGGATTGTCATCTCCTATGAATTCAAACTTTGTTCCACAAGTCAATGGATCTAACGAGGTTCGTTGATAATCGAAAAAAAAAATGCTCAATACTTAAGTTTTTTAATTTCTTTTCTTTTCTTTTTTATGAAGGAAAAAAAATGTATAAACATTTTATGTTTATTTATATTTTAGGATCTTTCTCTCACTACTTGTGAAAACATTTCGGCTGAAAATCTTCTCAAGGTACGTAGTACAAATTGTAATGGATTTTGCTGTTGATAATCTTCTCAAGGTAAGTAGTGCAAATTGTGATGGATTTTGCTGTTGATATTGCTAACAATCACGCTGCCCTTGCATACACAAAATCATGGTTTATCTTACTCGCAAATTGTGCAGTCAAGCTGAATAATCAATCATTTTCTGTTGGTTAAGAAATTTTGATAAGCATCACATATAAGTGATTAGGTTATCCAATCTTCAGTTTTATTTCTATGTTTAATAATCAGTTTTATAAGAGGTAGCAATCCAAATTCCAAACTTCGCGAATCGCTTATCATGTTAGCAAGCTGGCATTTGATAATATTATTCAGCATTTTCAGAAAGAGTTGCACCCATCTTAATCAATTTGTACATAATTTTTCAGTTTGTTACTTGTTTGTATTCTTGTTATAATGGTACTTAGTTAGCTAAAATTATTGAATAAGATGTTATTTATTTCACTTATTTTCAGTTTCATCTTCGCCCTATTGCTCAGTTGGGTCTAGATCGCTCTGCTGTTCCAGTCTCACAAAGCTACAAAAAAATAGTTGATGAACTTATTTCAGAAATTCCTGAAATAACCAATATTTCCAAACGTGTCAAGAATTTCTGGGCCGCAGAGCAAATACCTTCAGTTACTAATGGAAATGAAAAATCGGTTATGGTGGAAGAGCCATGGATAAATGAAGCTTCGAGCACTAATGCTGACCATACAGGAAAAAATGACAATGAAGCGAAAAAACACATTAATGGAAAATTTGATATCCCACCTTGTTTGGATAACATAACACGCGAAGATATGGAAATAGTTCTATTAGGAACAGGTTCATCACAGCCATCCAAATATCGTAATGTCAGCTCTATTTTTATTGATCTTTTTGACAAGGGAAGTGTACTTTTGGATTGTGGCGAAGGAACCTTTGGTCAATTGAAAAGAAGGTAAGTTAAAGTTAAGCTGGTTTCTTAATACGAGATTTTATGGCACGCACATCGCATGTGCATATAAAAAATTCTTATACAATGATCAAATTTAAAATTCCAACATAGCTTGAATAAAAATAAATTAAAAAATATAAGTAAAAAAATTGTAATTTTTTTATTGAAATAAAGTTTCGAACTTGTAACTTTATGTACATTCCAAAATTTCTTTTTGAAATTAGATGTTAATATTTGTTCAGTGTGCGATTCGAACTTCTGACTTTTTGTTTGCATATAGGGGTATTTTTGGAACTTTGCAGTCGGATCAAAAGATTGTATTTCTATTTCAATTATTAATAAAGATTTGTTATTTTTGTTTAGATTAAACGGAATCCCTCACTTAGTTTCTTATGGTTGAATTTCTTTACTCAATGTTAGATGTGATTTCATCTCATCTTTTTCTGAGATTAAGATATATCCTTTTCTTTTCTTTTCTTTGTGGTACCAGATTTGGAATCGAGGGTGCAGACAATGCTGTAAAAAAATTGAAATGCATTTGGATTTCTCATATTCATGCAGATCATCACACCGGTCTAGCCAGAATACTTGCAGTGCGGTCTAAATTATTAAAAAACATACCTCATGAACCAATACTAGTTATTGGCCCAAGACAATTAAATAAATTTCTGGATGCTTACTCTAGACTTGAAGACTTAGACATGCAATTCTTGGATTGCCGACACACAGTTGAAAATGATGTATCTCAGCCTTCGGAAAGTTCATTGTTTTCAGGAAGGACTAAAATGGAAAGTCACTGGAAAAGACCTGCAAACCCAATTGATACTGCATCCGCTCTTCCTCTTCTGATGAAACTGAAAACTGAACTGAATAATGCAGGAGTAGAAGCACTAACAAGTGTTCCAGTGATACATTGTCCTCAGGCATTTGGTGTAATTTTGAAGGCAAAAGAGCGATTGAATAGCGCAGGGAAAACTATTCCGGGTTGGAAGCTTGTGTATTCTGGAGATACTAGACCGTGTCAATCACTTATAGATGCTTCTACTGATGCAACTGTACTTATACATGAGGCGAGCATTTCAGATTTTGTGATGTTCTACATTAAATTATTAATACAAATAGAAAGCATGATAAGAATATTTGGATGCAGGCAACATTTGAGGATGGCATGGAGGAAGAAGCCATAACAAAGAACCATAGCACTACTGGAGAAGCAATTAATGTTGGTGCATTAGCGGGTGCCTATCGCATTATTCTCACACATTTTAGTCAGAGATATCCAAAAATACCTGTATTTGATGAGGCCCATATGGATAGAACTTGCATTGCTTTTGACTTGATGAGCATAAATGCTGCAGATTTACATGTTCTTCCTGAAGTAGTTCCATACCTGAAAGTCCTCTTCAAAAATGAAATGGCCGTCGATGAACCGGAAGATTTAATGCAAGTTGGTGTGCATTAAGATAATCCTATACTTGTGACTTTGTTCTTTTTTCTTATAACAAAACATTAAACATGCCATTTGTTTATGTGGAAAATGTTACCCCATTCGTTGGTTTATTGACAATTTAAGATTTTTCATTTGAAAGTTCTTTCTCTCTCTTTTGGTTAAGATGTTTCCAGTTTCGAAAATGTTAACCCTTTTATTAGTTTAAAACAATTTACCATTTTTCACTTGAGAGATTAAAGGGTAATTAATAGAGACATTTACATATAATACATTTTACTTTTTTGTTATTGGGATTAAAAGGATAAACTAAGGGCATTCATGGACAAGAAAAACGTTCTTGATAAAGTGTTTAGTGTCACTGATTTAATAGAGAGCGTTTAGACTTCCAAAAAAGCAGTGGTTGGGTTGGACGTACGTTGGATGTAATTAAGATAAGTTGGATGTAATTCATATTTTTTCGAATTTTTATTTTTATTTTTTGTAAATAATTAATGATACTTCCCATTCAATACCATTAATTAATTAATAATCATTGCAAATAAAAAATAGTAGAAATTAGGATCTGCTCCTCCTTTTCAAACTTAACACATGAAAAAATCTTATAAAAAAAGTTTCACTAAACATTTCTGTATTTTAAATTGTTCATATTTGCGGTTTAAAATGCATATATATGTTGAAATGCACATATTTATAAAATAAATATATACAGTTTGGAGTGCAAATATTCATTGCAAATATTTAAAAATGTAGAATGCGCACCCTTGCGGTGTAAACTATAAATTATCATTTATACAAAATTTGCAGTTTGAACTACAAAAAATTGCAGTGTACTGTCAATTTTTGCAGTCCTAGCTATAAATGTGTAGTTTAAAATGCACATTTCGAAATATTGACAGAGGTTTTTCATGGAATTTGTTTTTGACATGGAGCAGAAGTCGATCTTGAAGATTTTGAAGATTATTTGAAAAACGTCCCTAAGAAATAAACACCATATGTTATACCATAATTTTTACTTAGTCATATTCTACCTTTAAACCAAAAAAGTTTTGTCTTGTATTAATCTTCCCATAAATATTGAACATCAATACAATGTTGTGTATACTTATGTATATCACTCCTCGGCTCATACAACCGAAGGACAATCCCATATGCTGAAGTATCGACAATATCCAAGAGGAACGGTCACTCAACTGGTCAAGAACCGAAGGGCTAGACCTTAAAGAGGCACCAACCAAAAGAACTCAAAAAGGAAATCGAGATCAACTGCTAAGATGACATTTAGATGTATTAACGATTCCGATAACCTAAAGTACATATAACACATGCAGATTGCCACATCCAAAAGCTATATGTATGGAATGTCACATTATCAATCAATGTCAATTCTCTGGCACATGTTCAAATCTTAGCGCTGCAAGCAGGTTAAACCAGCAATCAATGAGAGAGCCTTCCACCAATAACATCGCAGCAAAATGTCTATAAATGGGCGTTGATCGCAATGCATCAAAGATCTTTTTGGCACATACATAGTTCATATACCAACTAGAAAAGATTGTGATTGCCTATGTTAGAGCTCATATCAAAACTCATTAATGGCGGCTTAGACAAATCATCGTTGTAAAAACATCTTAGCTATATATAAAAACTAACAAAAGAAAGGACAGTGGACATGGGGATTTTAGTCTGAACCACTGTAACCCACGGCGTCTTTACTTTCAGTACTTTTGCTTTTGGCTTTATTCATTGCACTTGTTTTCGAACTGCACCAATACTCCTTTCGATTTCGTCCCTTAGAAACCAAATTTCCAACTTTCATAAAAGGATTTCAATAACCATCACATTGAAACGTTTAACAAATAACTAAATTGAAGTTTCCCCTTCGATTTTCGAAGTGTTAGTGCGTGACGAAAAATCCAACCAACGTTTTTGGAGCTAGAAGGTCCCGAACATTTGTTATTTTATTCCCTTATCTCAGAAATCAATTGTTATTCCCAAATAGCTATGTCTAACTCCAGCAATGGAAGTGATACTCCAACAATGGAAGTGATACTGTAGAATTTAACTCGAAATTGCTCGTAAAACTTCGGATTCAGCTAATCTCGTCACTTTAATCATCGAAAAAGACAAATGTGGGGAATATGACCATGTCTGTGAACTTTAGGCTCTACAAATTAGGAAGCTCTCAAGATATCTTCATCAATCCCTTCAAGAACCAGCTCAACTCCAAAAAATGGTTAATGCCATGAACGACGAAGTAAGTGACTTGAGTGTCAGGCTGATGGAATACGAAGACCTTGCTCAAACTACTAAAAGGCCTCATCCCACTATTTCAACTAATGAACCCCGAATGAAGATCAAAAAGGACAATATTCTTACCCTACTCAATGAAAGCTTGTCTTAGATCTTTCGAAAGACTCATGAAAAACTTTCCTATCAAATTACCAGCCATCGAAAAGAGAAAGTCCGAAAGGTGAAAATTATTGCATTTACCACCTTGCAAATGTAGACAAGATTGACGAATGCCAAAAGTATCTTATGCCATTGAGAAAATGATCAAAAAAGGTGAGATTTTTAAATTTATTAAGAAATAACCTTTACACCTTGTTTTGATATAGTGTTTGATTTTATCATCTTTCTAATTCAAGAAAGATCTTATGTCAAATTCAAATCTTTCGATAAATGAATGGAAAATATCTTTTATATTTCGGTCAACACAAGGTTCATTCTAAACAAAGACAAAGTTTAGTGTTTTTCGAAAAGCTTTATATCTTTGGAAGACAGTTACTTAGTTTCGTCTTTCTCAATCTCCCTCGGATTTTAGAATAGTTCTCTCAAGAAACTTTCAGTATTAACCTTCGGCAATTGCCCTTTCTATATACTTGGTTTGTGGGTGGGGGGGCCTTATTGGATTTCTTATATTGGCCTTCGAAATTCTTGGATTTTTAAGTATTGTCTTTGGTAATTACCCTTTCTACCAAGTTTATACTCGGGAGGAGCACTTATCTGATTTATAATATTGGAATTCAGAATTCTTGGATTTCTAAATATTGCCTTCAACAATTGCCCATTCTACCAAGTTTATGTCTGGGGAAAATATTAGAGTTTCTTCATTAAACCTTCGGGTTTCTTGAAGTTCGCTTTGTGATCACAAACAAAATGGGCATTGGCTCGCCTTCTAACCCCATTTTTTCTCTTTATGGTTAATTATGAGCTTAGTTTCAGGTAACTGCTTTACAAAACTTATTGTAAAATGAAAGAAATATCCTGATTACATATCATACACCAAAAGGACCAAACCATTAGATTTTCAAAAAATAAAAAAGCTTTAAAAAAGTCAGCAATATGACTTCTCAAAAAGTAGCACAGGAGTGCTACTTGTAGAAATTTTCCAAAAAGAAAAAGAAAAACTAAAATATGACTTCTCCACCAAAGGAATGTTTCTTCAAAAACAAATATCTTCATCATTTCGGCGCAGCGTGATAGTGAAAAGTGCGTTACTCCGTCGAAACCTACTACATAGTAAATACAAATGATCTCGAAGATTAATTCCCACCATAAGTGGATGTTCTTCATTATTGTAATATTTCCATAAGTATTTTCACGGCTTCAACCCTTCCTTTCAGTCATAGAATTGGTTGGATAACCTCGATGTCGAGAGATCAATTCTCTTCTTGAGGGATCCATTCCCCACATACCCCTACAATGATGCGCTATCAGAAAAACTGTTACTAGCGCTTGTAAGAAAAAGCCATATCCCCTGGGTTTTATAATTGGGCGACAATGCATATAAAGTCAAGGCAAGGTACCATGTAACAAAGGAAAATCTTGGTGTGGAGGGGGGGGGGATCCCAAGCCAAAATAGAAAACCCTGGCAAAAGACTTGGTACTTTACGGATAAGATTCCCATCAAAACTCCTAGCAAAAGACCAGGTACTTAACGGATAAGATTCTCATTGAAACTCCTAGCAAATAAACTAGGTACTTAGTGGATAAGATTCCTATCAAAACCCCTAACAAGGTGTAACATCCTTCATTTTGAGGTCCGAAACGAATTGCTACAGATGCTGCAGTCATGTATAGTATTAGTTTCCAATGACAAAATGCGGTCATGTTAATAGTATCAATCACGTCAAAGCTCAAGAATATGAAATTTTCTTAAACACAATTTCAAAACAGCTTTCACATTTCATTTCAAAGATAATATTTCATATTCATTACATAATCCCAAACGTTGCTCAGTTCAGATAAAATATAATTATTACAAAATACTCCAAGAGCGACATATAAAGATGCCCTCTTGGTTGATCAGTGTTAACTATTAGGCAGTTATAACATCTGCCATTACATACATTCCAATACAATAAAACTTAAACACAACAAATATTAAATAACTAGACTCCCATATAGCTAGATCTGCCTCATGTACGTCCTCGGAAGCTTTATTCGTCCAAACCTAAATACTTGGAAACTTTACCCTCGAACTACTCTAATGAGCATCCGAGAGTTAAAGGGGAAAAATAAAAACTTCGGGTCAGACAAAAAGTGTGGTGTGAATAATAATATACCATCTCAGTAAATGGATATCTCGTGAGATCATCCCGCCAAGCGGAACGGGTTTTCCCCTCGTATTATCCTTTAAATACATCTTTCATAATCAAGTACTTACAACCACAGTGGTTAAATTAGATAAAATAAGCAATCATATGCATGCATGCAACTTGGATGATTGTAACGACTCATCTTTTCGACCATTAAAAGTCGATACTAATACATCTACGGTATTCACATGCTGAGCATCCAAGTACCGGAAAGACAGACTGTTGGGGAAAAAGAAAGAGAAGACAGAATAGAATCTCACATCATGACGAGTAATATAATATACAATAGATCTTTACAAAAGAAAAACTGTAATAACATACATCAATCATAGTAACTATCTATCATCAGCCTAGTCAGTTATATTAACCAATCCTCAAAAATACTGATAAATACAACCAACAAATGCAACGGAAAATAAAATATACGTGAATATGTCTTGGAGGCATCCAGCACGTCTCCTGAAATGCCAGAGCATCCATAACTAAATCTAGAAATATGCTTAGTCTGACTCGAGCATTATGAGAAAATAACGTCTGGATCAGTCTGGTAAACCAGCATGAGAAACATATCTCAAATGGATTTTAATGTTAATAAAAACTTTCTAAATAAAAGTATCTTGTAAGATCACGCTTGACGCTTCACATAAACATGGATGAGTTTTACCTTACGATAACTAAACCATGTCATAAGAAATCTTTTGATATTATAATAATGTTTAGGGTTTAAAGTAAATATAGAACATAACTGAAATGCTTGCATCTCACATTCCAACGTATTTGGGTACAGTTAAATCCGTACGACACTTATTGGAAAATGGGTTCTATTAATGACAAGGCACTAGGGTACCACCTATCACAGTACACCTTTAGAAAAATGTACCTAGGTCAACAAGAATATCTTGCACCCTTGCTACACAGAACCGACCTACCCCTTCCTGGATAGTACCGAATATGTCATCACCCCGGTTTCTTTGCAACCTTTTCCTCGAGAGCTCTCATGCACAACCAAATCCACAAATATACATATATATAGATCTAGAAGGGTGATGACATACCCTACTGGGTGCAAACCACATAGTCATACTGCATCTTCCCTGATTTTAGTCATTCTCGATTGTTGAGGTTTGAGACTACGTTTTACCTTTTTAGCAAATCCGACTTGAAATGCTAACATTGTCCTCCAAGAAATAATGCAATGCCAACATTCATCCATACAAGTTGTTCAGGATATGAACAAACCGAATGCAGTACTTCTACTACAATCCTTTTGGAATCACCTTCAAGATTAGTAGCAAGTAACCCTTGCACTTCAAAGAGCTCCATCTTCGATTGCATCATCTTCAAGATGTCTTAAATTCGAATGCTTATGCCGGTTTGAAGTGGTTTTAGGATAACATATCCGATCTCGATCTGTCCGAACCAACAACCGATAGTTTTTGTAACAACCCAAGATTTTTGCAATTATTTTTAATTAAATTTTATTTCAATATTTTATTTTTTAAAACATTTAAAAGTGTAGTTGTAATTTTCCAATGTTAGTTATATTTTGTTTACAAATTTTAATTCTAGTTTCAATTAAATAATGTATTTCTTTATTTACTTTCTATTTTTCCTAAGACTATTTATTTATTTTCATTTCTACTTTATTTGTTTTAACTTTTATTTTGTTTAATTGATTTTCATTTGTTTATATTGAATTAAAAGAAAGTGGAAATTCAAAGAGACAAAGCCTTTTCATTTGCTTGTGACTTTTCCTTTTCTTGTCTCTTCATTGCTTAGCCGTTCATAACTCTTGAGTTTAGCCGTGCATTTCTTTTGTTTATCACGTGAAAAACTTCTTATTCTCTTCATTCTTTTGGCCATAGCATTTCTGAAAAAAAATAAAGTAAGTTCATGGCTTCCATTCTCTTAATTTTCTTCTTCATTTTCTTTGTATTTTTGCCTTGCTCCTCTCTAGTGTTGCTCGGCCATAACCCTCCACTTCTCCACCGACCACCACCATCACCATCCCCTCATCATCCACGGCAGCAACCACTCCTACCCCTCTGAAAAAACCTGGCCGTGACCACTAGATTGAGCCATCACCACAAACTTTGCAAAAATCTTGAAATATGCATAGCCGAGCCCATAAATTCAACATCCCCTTCATGTTAGCTTCGGCCACCACCATAGAACCACCACCACCTGATGACATCACCTCTGGCCATCACCTCCTACCTCTGACCTGACCTGTAGTGCCATGGCCGAGCCCATATGACCTCTGGCCGAGCCTAGATGGTGAACCAAAACTCCACTTTTGGCCTTGACTCTTTGCATTCCTTGTTTTGCAACTCCATTCTCTTCACATTCCCTATGTTAGCCATGCCATTTTGAGTCCAAACCCAAGCCTTATCACCAACAAAACATGTATGGCCGAGCAAACAAGGAGTCATGGTCAAGCAATTTTGATTTCAAAGCTTGGTTAAGTCATTTGTCTAATTCTATTTCCAATTGTTTCAATTTAAATTTTGTGTTGAATATTTTTTTTATTGCTTTGTTTTATTTGTTATATACAAGATTAATATCTTGGCTCTCTCTCCACTTGAATCCAAAGTCGTGCTATATCATGCTTTCTGAATCTGTTTGTGTGTTTTGATTTGCTAACTCCAGCTTGAAAAGGTGAGTTATTCACGCTTGACATTCATACTTATAGAATTTGTGAAGGGACAACAAGTGAATGTGTAGAAACTGTTATATCATGTTATACCTGCCTGTGATATGTATTATATGATGTTAAACTTTGTTAAAAACTTGTCACATCATCTGTTGTGTTATATTCTGTTATACTGTTTATTTATTTATGTTTTCTCACACTGCAAGTTCCCTGTAGAATAGAATCACTATGGGTTGAAATGATACATACCCGAACGGACTTTAGAATAGGGAAAAATCGTTATGGGCTGAAATGATAGGCTTGAGCGATTTTTATTTATTTTTATTAACTTGGGATTGCGGGTTTGAAATGATAGAACCCGGATTTTTCTTTATAAATTACGGATTGAAATGATATATTATCCGTATCACTTGACTTAGGCTAGAAAATATTATACAGACCCGTGGTTATTTTATATATTTTTCTGGAAAATTTGAAGTATTTTAAATGTAAAAATATGATAATTTGATTTAAATTGAATTTAAAATAATTTAATAAAGTGATAATGATTTTTCTATGTATTAAAAATGTTAAATAAATGAATGGAAAAATTGTGATTTGAAACATAACTTAATTTGGAAATTTGTGATTTTATTTTTAAATGGAAGTTTAAGTTAATTAAATAATTTGGAAATTAAGTTTTATTTATGAAATGGAAATTTAAATTTAAGGGTTAAGGTAAATTGTTAAAAATGAAAAGAATAAGGAAATTGTACACTTGAATTTAATAAGTGAAATTATTGGAAAATTGGATTTTATTGTAAAATTTTTCTTTATAAAATTATAAGTTAAAGGGTATTTAAATGAACATTTTTGAAGTGGAAAAATATGATTTTTATAAGTTAAAATGGTTAAAATTGAAGTTTAATTTTTTCTGAAATTTTATTATAAATATGGAAATTGAATTAGTAACACTTTAGAAATGCTATCATTTCTGAAATTAACTTAAAATCCGAAGTAAAAGATACTGCAGCACTTTGTAAGTGCTGTGGTTGATGCGAATGAACTAAAGGCTAATTAACTAAAGGCTACTGCAGCACTTGGTAAGTGCTGTGGTTGCAGAAAGAAAATCTAAAATATGAAACTAATAAAAGGGATACAGTAGCACTTGATAAGTGCTGCAGTTGCTGAAATGAGATTTTCAAATGTAACTGAACTACTGCAGCAGTTTTGTAAATGCTGTCTTTGCTGAATTGAACTGTTTTCAAATGTAATTGAACTACTAGTACAGTAGTTTTTAATGCTGTCTTTGCTGAAATGAATTGTTTCAAATATAACTTACCACAACATTTTTTTAGTGCTGCGAAAGCTGAAATTTTAATGTTTTAAAGTATTTAAGTGAATAAATGAGCTCAGAAAAGGCTAAAATTTTGGGAATTAAGTATTTGATTTAAAGGTATAATGACTTCACTTTTAAATGGTTTAAATGAAGTATTTTGATTTGAAATATAAACTATTTTTGAAATTATAACCACGGGTTATAATAACGATTGGTTGTTAAAGAGACCGGGATCGGATATGAACATACTCTCTATCGATACCGAAAACCACTTTGACAACTGTGTACGCGGTGGAGATTCCAGAATGAAGTAGGATGGTGGTGACGATCCTAAAGGTATATTTACGTGGACCCAACTCCCGTGAGTTGACATAAGGTGGCTAAAACAGGAGCGATTCTCGGGCCAATGAGGTAGCACCTCTGATCGGACACAATTCTTCGATACCATTCTATTACTTTTGTGATTGATTGGGTGCACCCTTTGATTTTGGGAGTGTGGCTCGAGGTGGGCGGTAGTGGCTGCTATGCGTTTCCACCAGCCCGGATGCGTAATTGGTATATCTACCCTGGCATTGCCTTGTTGTGCCGTGTCACCTACCCTAGCGAGATTTACAACGAGTTTGGATTTGTGCCGTAGCCTGTGGAGTATTAAGGGTAGCCCTTGATCTGGGAGTATGCTAATACTGGATAGACTACTGGGACTATTATGTGTTAAGGGGAATATTAGGTCATCCTTAATGCTATTTTAAAGTAAGTTTATTTTATTATAGACATTATTATAATAGCGAATATTACTACATAGTAGATAGTTTAACGGATCCTTAAAGAATGAGCGATCCTAAGCATTCTTAAGTTACTTGTACCTTTTATTTCAGTTCACTTGAGTTGGTTTACATTGTATAAGTATGTATGTCCTGACTCGAGTGTTTGTGTTTTATTTACGCTCGGGTCAGCCTGAGTATCAGCTTTGGATCTCACCTTTTGGAGCTAGGACTGCTGGAGATCATCATCTATCTAGTTGCTATCTATTTCCATTCAGTATTTCTATGTCAGCTTTGTATTAGAGACATATGTATTTGGATTTCTACTATCCTTATGTATTCAGACTTCTGTTGTATCTATTTTCAGACTATGTATTTTGAATCTATTTTGAGACTATGTATTGTAGTGGCTTCATGAACCACTATTTATTTTATTTTCCGCCACGAGTTATTCTGATATTCTGTGTCTGTGATTGGTTTTATTTGCTCCAAATTTATTTACAATCTATTGTTTTGTATTATTCAAGTCTGACATGTGTGGATTTATTTTCGATTTGAATGGTCCAAAATAGTGGGTCATTACAGTTTCCGATTGACTCAATCCCCTTTCTTTTAGAAGTAAGCAAACAATATAAGAGTCCCAAAGGGATCTCCCATATACCCCTTAAAGCTAGAGACATTTCAACGAAATGAGTTCTCCTGAGGGATCTCAAACCGTATGAATACATGAAGCTCATATATACTTCCTAACTCAAAACTGGCCAAGATTTGATAGTCAATTATTTAATTATCAAATAAATAAACAATCAATCCAGAGATTTAATCTCATATGGAAATCAAGCACGATTAAGCACACATAACATGATCATGTCACATAAATGACTTTTAATCCCCCTTTTTATATAATTAATCCTTTGTTAATTAAATCTCTTTTATTAGTAAAACTCCTTTTATCTAATAGAACTTCCTTCATCGATCAAAACCTCTAATTGATTAAAACATCCCTTATCAATCAAGCTCCTTTTTATTAATTAATACTCTTTATTAATTAAAACTTCATTTTTAAACTTGTATTCGTATACATTTCACTTTATAAAGATATATACCGGTATTATATTATTTTACTACTTATTTATACTCTTTTCAATACTTCAAAAAGTATTCATATACTTATTTCAACTGTATAAGTATATTCACAAATTACTTCACTTTTCATACATAGATAACATTTCCATATATTATATAATGGTATAAGTATATTCACAAATCTGAGGAGAGATTTCATATTTCCAAAATCATATCTGAAAAGGGTCAAAAACAATTGACTACAAGAAATGCGAATGTTTTCTCTACCATCCTAATTATAAAGATCATTTATGGAAATCAAATCTCCTACACTTGTCACGTTTTTGATATTCTCGACTTACTCTATCCCTCATCCAAAAACAAAACCAGGTAAGTTAGGGCACCGGTTGCTCCTAGTCTTGCCTAGACACTTCGATTTTAGATCTCACGGATAGAGGATCAATCTACTCATCGTCTTTTAGTGCCAAGTATAGGACTACTTACTTTCCATAAATAACCCAATTCATATACTATAAATCCAAAACACTTCATGCTTAAATGTCATTTTCAAAATTCCCTTTAAAGATCTTATTTCTTTTCAAAAGTATAATTTAATGGGTTAAAAACAAATGTTGTTTAAACATTGTTACTATAAGCCCAAAATCATTTTTATACATGCGTTACTTTAAAACACTTTTATTTAAAACTCTAAGTATTTCAACTCTTATTAAACAAGGTAATATACCTTCTTAATTAATTTTACAAAACCATTCATTATAACACAAGTGTTATAATCCAAAAACTTCCATTTTACAAACTGCTTAACTTCTTTCCAAACTTCTAAATATACAAAAAATACTTTTAACATGGTTTAAACGCTTATTCCGAATATTTCTTAAAATATCTATTTCATAATTTATTCAGAAACCATAAAACAAGTTTTATAATTTAAAATCCTTACTTAAATCATTCGTAAATGATTATCAAAATAATATCATACTTTGGTATTTTTCCCAAACAATTTCCTTTTGTCAAACACACCAAACCGTGTAGACATAACCAAATATATATTTTCAATTATATCCACATTTCAATCAATTTAACCATTGTTGAATACAAGGGATTTTAAGGCGCGTTTATAGCGACAATTTCGCTTCAACCAATCACAACACAATATCAAACATGTAAACAACAAGTCCGGACCATGATACATTTTTTAAAGGAATTATATGAGAGATTATACTACAAATAATATTGTCCCTTGCTTTCCAAAGCAAGCAGGGGTTCAAAAATGATAACTTGCATTGTTTTCAATTCTAATTTATATTTAACCCAATAAGCAATTATATCACAACAAACACAAATAAACTGGTGAGTAAGCTCACCTCCAAACTGTCACATTTCTCCTCCCTTAACCAGGCACACACAATCACCATCAAACTTCTCCTACACATTTTCCTTTTGCCAAAGAAACTCAATGCCCCCGACGCCATGGCCTATCTCTACCCTTAGCTCCTCCACGATCAAGCCTTAGGCACGGCTGCCCAAGATGAGCACATCCAACCATCGCACCACACAAATTGACACATACAGAATGACTTCCTCACTCACATAATCCCAACGGATCCAAAATCATCGAATGTTGATGCCTCTAGCTTTGGATTTAATCTATTTTAGGGGTGGTGGCTACTTTTCTTTGTTACAGGAAAATAAAAGAGGAAAATAAGAAGAAAGAATGAAGTGAGGAAAAGAAAGAAAGTGAAGGGGGCTATTTATAGATTTAGGAAGCTTATTATGTAAGCTAGGAATAAGTTTAAATATAATATTATATGGATAAGTATAATGGTTTGAATATAATATTATATGGATAAGTATAAAGATAGAAAGATTCCATTTTTCTTCTATTAAAATAATACTTTTTAATTTTCAACAACTATAAAATAATTGTTTTATTTCTAGATAAATCTCAAAATTCTTCTGAGTGGTGGAATATTTAAGGTTCACAACGTTGATCCAGACTCAACGGATGTGGACTTGAGTCCTAATTCTATCATATGCAAAAAGTTATATTTTTAGACCTTCAATTCAATAACAATTCATTATTTAAATTAATTATTTAAATATCCTATCGTTAAAAATACGTGTCATTACAGTAATTATGACCAATCTATCTAAACAAGTGGACTGTCTGTCCCAACAGCATAGTTTTCTCAGGGTGACTACAAACCTATATGGCTGACTCGGGCCTACAGATATGAAAATTTTTCTAACTTACCATTATAAGGAAACTTGGATGGTCTGTCCGAGACTTATTATTCCTAGGGTCACTCCGATCCTAATGGTTTTGCGGGCGAACCAATAATCTATCTCAACTTTGTGTATTCCCTTCTATGCGTAAACCTACCTTTAGCCTTACCCTTGACAAAGCCCTACGCACTGGAATTTTGGACTAATATCAGCTAGGGCTAATAGTTGAAGTATAGGGCACGAACCTACACCAGTCCCATCTGGTTTCTCTAATCTCTGAATCAATTCATCCTATCATAATTTCTCTAAAGGTGATAAGAACAATAATTCTTTAATAAAACTCTGAGCTAAATACCCTTTTTTATTTCCTTAAAACAAAATCTTTATAAATGATTCAACCCTTGAAATCATATTTAGAACATGGAAAATTATAGCCCTTTACTTTATCGAAAATACTTATGCTAAGATATATGCTTTTATAAAACAATATTGATGACTCTCGAAACCACTTAAAGGTGGTCGCCCCTCAAAACTATAGGCTATAAAGATAAACTTAATAAAAATATCATATCGATGAAACTCGGCATCAATATTTCCACTAGAGGTTATCACCCCATTCTATAATAAAATCATATTAAAGCCTTTGATCTGCAAAGTGTAAGGCCATAGAGTCAAAATAGTTTACATTGCATATATAGGTTGCCGACTATAAGTAGTGTCGTTATTGGTTTGCATAAAATAAGGCTTTAAAACTTAAAGTGATGGGAATGGTGACATTTCAATGTCTTAAGGAAAAATGTGGCATCATTAAGGCCGAGGTTGATGACATACGACATCGTTATAGCCGATATGAAAATACGCGGCGCCATTATAGCAGATATGAAAATAAGCGGCATCATTGCCTTGTAAAGTCGGCGACGTTATAGAAAATATGTGGCATCATGCCCTTTTATAAAAATGTGGCATCAAAGTATTAAGGGATTGGTACCGAAAACAAGCAGCATTACTTACGTCGAAGACATTGATGTCGACATTGCCGCTATGTTTCATACTTCAACTAAAGCTGATCTATTACATACCAACTATAGTTGATACCCTATACATCGCTGATGGTCGATGTCAAAGATCATAATAGCGGTGTAATAAATGGTGACATCATTGACTTTGCATGACATACTTGTAATTATTGTGAAAAGTGTTTTCTTGCTACTATAATTAAATTCTTTTCACCAACTCCTATTGTTTGTCAAAATCACATTGGATGATAACTTTCGCTATCAAATTCTTTTAAGAAAACTGCTATAGAGAAGATTTATCATTCCTAAGCTAATTTTGCAAATCATCATTTTATATTAACGTTTTAATATAATTATTAAGCTTTTCTAGCTCAATAAATTCATAATAAATCATAAAACATGGGAAAAAATCCCAAAAATCACAATAAATCAGATTTTATATATTCTTTAACATGTAAAATTTCGAGGCCAAAAACATTTTTTTAATTATTTTTGATAATTAAAACCGAAATAAACCATTTTCTTCACTTAAGAAAATCATAAAATATTCATGCTTGCTTGGAAAATTATGAAATTAAAAAACCGCATCTAAAATAATGTTTCTAACATCATATCAAAATTTCAAGTATTTTGGGTGTCATATGATAGGTTTTCCACTTAAACCTATTAGTAAATTTCATAAATAAATCCAATAATTCATCATAAAGCATATAATCACTCAGTCAATCAAAATATGGCATAATAGCATCAATAGATTTCAGTTTTAATCCTAAAACCAAAATTAAACATGCATATTAGACATGGTTATCATTATTCACCTTGATATGATGAAGAAACTTGAAATTAGAGTTTAAATTTGATTTCCCTTAAGCTTTAATCTTGTTTCCTAGCTTTTCTTCTTCTTGAAATCCTTGATAATGCCCGACCTTGTTTATGTTTTAGTTTGTAGGAATGTAAAATGAATGATGGAGAAGGAATGTAAGGATTTATGTTTAGGAATTATGACCTATTCTTATTTTGCCTTTAGCATATATTCCTCCTTCTTATCCAAGTTATAATTCATTCTTAATAACTCATTTATTAAGGCAGAGTTATTAAGGCATAGCCTATTTTAATTATCCAATCTCATTTCCATATCACCTTACATTACTTTAATTAATTCTTCTAATTAAATATTATAAATAATGTTAATCGAAACTAGGGGTGTTACACAAGGCCTAGTTATCTAGCAAATAAATTCATGTTAACATAGAAAGACCTTAGGTGTAGACCTAAGTTTTTAAGGGGTAGATACCTACCAAAACATAAGTGCCATAAGACCTAATTATACATGCATAACTATAATAAATGGGATACGGTTAAGATGCGAAATAACGAATTTCATAAACTTATCTAAATAGGTACATAAATATCTGAAACCTTATCAAGTTATACCATCATAATACAGTTAAGATGCCAAATAACGAATGTAGTAAACCTATATAAATAGGTAACGACTATACCCGGAACCTTACTATGTTACTTTACCACAAAAAAGCTAAACACCAGAGGGCATAGAGCACATCAAAATAACATAGCAGTCTTGTTTAGACCTAAGAACTAAGCTAAAATACAATATCCAAAAGTCAAGAGTTCCTTAGTATTATACGATGTACATTTATATATGTATCAAGTATCCTAATATCAAAGTGGTAAAACAAATATTAATGCGTCCTAAAAAGGCATCATAACTAAGTTACAAACTAAAGTTATTGCAAGACACATGCCTAATGTTTAAAGTACAACTAAGCTTATTCTTCTACTATGGCCTTTCCATGGCCCAAAACTTCCTATTCAATAATCGGGAGAGAGCATCCTAGAACTTGACCCTCACTAAGATCTTGAATAATCATCATCCAGCTTACCCTTCGGGGCCTCGGCATAATCAAAAAAGGAGTAGGGGCTGAAGTAAAGTGCCGACCTGTCTTGCATACTGTTCTCATGATACGATCAAGCTCCTCTTCATTCGAAACAAAAGAAAGATCCAAGGGAATGCCATAAGCCACCAATGACTTGAGCACATATTCATAATAACCCTCAAGTCTGAGGTAACGATCAAGCATTTGGTTCATTTGATTTTCAATTTGAGCAATGGCCTCATTCAGAATCTTTTCATATTGCTTTTCTATGCGATTGTTTACATACTCAAACCATTTGGCCTAATAATTTTTAGAATGAGCAAATCTTTTATTTTTCACTTCAGCTACAATTAGAATTGATTTCAGGATGAGAGCTGAAGATGAACCTCTTTCATCTTGCTTTAATTCTTGATTAGGGCTACGACCTTGTGTGCCAACCGTAGTTTTGTGAAAACAAGGGAGTTTGAATGAACTCCTACCTCAGCCTCTTTCCCTTCCTCCGAAAGAGGAAGTTGCCAGCTTGGAGCCTCTCTTCATTTTATTCTCTCCTTAAGCTTAATTATCGAAAGCTCTCTATTAGCTTTACCAATTGTTTTCTAAAATCAGATACTGAATCGAACAGATTCGACACTGAGGCCTGCCTGATCTATAAAAGGAACCGCTTCTGGAACAGGCTCAAGGCGTTTTCCTAAGTTTCCAACTTTAGTTAAAGTGCCTCATTTTCTTTGGTGATCTCCGAGGTGGTGTTACCCAAAGATAACTTGGATTGAAAGAAATCTACTCGATCCTTCAATGTAGTAAGTTCCACGTTAAGTACTTGCACTTTGACAATTTCATTGTCATAAGCCTTTTAGATAGAATCACAAGCTTCCTTATTGCTTAGATAATTTAGGCATAACATCTTCTGAAATAACTGATAAAACATAAAGTCAAAACAAGAAGCAAAAAAATGAAATTATATTTCATTACAAAAGATTACAAACAATAAACGAGGAAAGATAAATACAAGATTTACTAATTTCTAAAGATAAAACTTCTCTTTCGTACTTAAAAATAATCCTGACCCCTCCAGCCCTAGCTTCAGAAAGAGTCTTTGAAGGTCTAGCCATGTTACAAGAAGCAATATTATTACCCAACCCTGCCTTTGGGCACTGAAAACTCCAAGGGTGGAGAATCCCCAAGCTCCAGGTTAGGGGTAATCCTCGAAACATGTTAAGGGACGTATTCCAAAACAGAATTTCTTTTGGTCAACTTTCCTTCGACGATGGCCAAAGGAGACGGAGTCACGTTTTTCAGCCTAAAGATGGGCTTCGATGTTACATTTACTTTCAGACCTTATAATTAACGGAGTAATTCAAGCCTTCTTTATTTTAGGATCTTATCTCTCAGATTTTGCTTCATTAATTTCAAGAATTCCTAAAAACCTCATCCCAGTCTTAGATAGAAGACCTAAGTTGGTCAGTCAAATTGATATGACTGGTTAATCTAAAGCCCTTATGCTTAAGGGACTTGATAAGTTTTGCACAAGACTTGCCACATGAATCTTTCACACCTTCAAGGCGATTAGATAAAATAATATTGCATAACCATCTCGGACGAAGACGATTCTCAAGCATATTGAAACTTTTAAGCATATACAGTTCTAAGTGTTGCTTTGGCTCCATAGAACCTTATAATGTGAAACAGATGTTGAACTCACCTTCTTCAATTCAATCTAAGTAAAAAATAGATCAAATACTAGAATAAAAATAAAATATTTTCAGTAAAAGTATAAACAAAAATAGCCATATCATCAATGCAACCAAAATAGAATGTTATGGTTCAGAAAATAATAAGATTAGAGGACAAGAATTTTAGATTGTTCATTATCAATTCGATCAGTATTATCACTAAGACAAGAGTCTTGTCCCACCTAAGGGAGTATGGGGACTTCGACAGCAGCAACCCCACCTTTTCTAACTTCTTCATTCTATTGACCAAAGTTTGTCTTAACTATTTAAGCATTTTCCTCGAGAAAGTCGAAGGAGAAAGGGTAGCCATTGTAATGGCTCTCAACGAACACATTGAATAAAATGTCAAAGGGCTGCACACTTGCCGTTTCTTTTATCTTCCCTTCAACTCCGACCAACTCATAATTTTTCTTGATCGGATTTTTTCCCAGGACTACAAAGTCCTCCTTAAGCCTGAACAATTCAGCATTGGCACCCTCCAAGTTGTCCTTAGCTCCTTTGTCCCTTGTTAAGTGCAGTTTTGGCCTCCAAAGCCTCCTCTTTTAACGTTTAATTTCTCTACCGAAGCTCGGCATTTTCTTCTTGATGGCTCAAACCCCATCTATGTTCTCCAAGAACCTTTTTATATTTATGGCTGAGAATAGACAACTCAACCACGGTTTATAAAACCAGTAGCTAAATAATAGTTTAGGAAAAAAACAAAACAAATTGAGATAAGATCAATAAAACAGAGTGTCTTATACCTTAATACTTTCCTAGAGCCCATGCTCAATAACCTTTTCAAAATTGTATGTGGTCTCAGGAAACTCAACCTTAGCCTCGACAGAGGTAGCAGAGGCACGGGATTCGAAAGCTGATTTAGCTAACTTAGCCGCTTGATGTAAAAGGGAAATATAAGAGAGGAGAGGGAACCATAGAGCCTCTCGGTTAAGAAGATGCCTCAATAGGTGATTCAAAAGGCCCGCTTTCAATAATTTTCCTCTTTCGTTTACTGGTTGCATCCTTAATGCCTTCAGAAGCTAACTTTGATCCAGAAGCTTACTCTTAGATAACAAAAGAGAGCCTACTTTTTTCCTCTTCAAAGACTCAGGTTTCCCTAGTAATAGACAAATCCAAGTTAGAACCAGGATGTTAGTTAATAAATAAAACTATTCAAATATAAATTCGACTTACTGACCTCAAGAAAAGTTGTTACAATCTAAGGGTTATTGGCTCTAACGAAGAACCATCTCTTTATAATTACATTAATGGAATGAAGTAAAGGCTAATTCTTTCTAATTTGTGAATAATATATAGGCATAGGGCTAACATATCTGGAGGGCTTTAAGTCAAACAAATAATTTATCCTAATCTTTGACATCTCCCCGTGTCCCGTCTATCGGTACATTACTTTTAATGCCGAAAGACTATTATATGAAAATGAGGGGGGCTGAAATGGACAGAGATTGTAAAATTTAACAAGTCGATAAAGAAAGGGGCGAGCGGGAGAAATTGACCACTCGATAAATAATCCATAGCCCATGGAAAACATTGTTCCAAAGGGGCATTCTAAACATTATTGGGGCCATGTGACGACCGTCCTACACCACCACTATCCAATATAACATGTACAGTACATTGTATTGGTACCCAATCGATGTAGGATACCCGTCAAGGTTGTGGTAAAGTAAATCAAACATCACAATCTGTCGTATATCTCATAGCGCATTTAATAAAATATAATAATAAACATCTCAAATATAAAACGGGTAAGACAACAGTAACTGAATGAATCATAGGAATCGGAGTAAATAGATCCATACAGTATGCAACATAAGTGATAGAGTTATACATCAAATAATAACTCATAAACAAACTATCTCTAAGTAATAAAGGCACTAGCAAGCCCCATAGTGCTGTGCAGTGAAATAGCAAATCATAATAGGTAAATGTAATAATATGAGAGTGTGATCTCCTACTCATCCTCTATTCAGCTCCATGTGCTCACCAGACATGATATCCCTAATCTAATCATTTAAGAGTACCCAAAGTAATATGAAGCAAATCATAAAATTCTGAGTTAGACAACAGTTCGGTGTTAGCGGTAGAAAATATCTAAATACTAAAACAACTAAAATAGGACAAATGATATAGAGAATCCATACATGACTGGTCCCTGCATCCATAGAGTTAACAAATACACAATATACACTCTTCTCTACATCATAGTCATCATGGGTGTACTATATGTCCATTCTAAGGGTGTCTAAGTGTCTATGTCGACAACATCGGCATCATGTGACATCCCTAAAATGATAAGCAGTCAAATAAAATTTAGCATCCATCATCCATCCTTATGTTCCCTCACTCAGTGCACTGGATACGTGATAACTCGAATGACACATCATGGTCAAAGACTACTCAACATCCCGATTCTTCAGTACTCAAATCCGCGCCACTCCGTGGGCCATGAACTAGATCACTTGTCATAGCTGATCTAGGGTAAAGATCTCCCATCATGGAGATCAGATCACCCGTCATGGAGATCAGGACCCATCATGGTTCGAATGGTACCCTATATTACCTTTTCCTTACGAGTACTTTCCGAACCCTCAAGTTTCAATGATCCCTTTGCATACATCATTTATATCAAAGCTCATCCTGGAACTGTTCTTATGACTCCCGTCTGAAGTCGTCATGGTTGGGAACTATTCTAGACAGCCATCGTTAGTCATAGAATATCATCGTGCAATCCCGAAATATTCCTCCAATAGTCCCCTCAATCCAACTCATAGTCCTCTTCTTTGCTTCTCTAAGTACAACTATCCATTGTTGAAGCCATCACTTCCCTTCATGTAATCATCCTCGTTGTATCACGCATCATCGTCGTCGAAATTGCCATCGAACCTTATGGTTGGGTACCGATCCAACACTTGACCATATTTGGCTAAGTGTTTGGTTTAGCACGAGTTTAGAGTGAACACACCCAAGACTCTTTGCAAACACTATCATGCCTCGAAGCAAGCATATAAAGACTTGAAGTCCAACTCTCCTATGACGTACCATCAAAACCGATCCATAAGACACGAACCATCACCACCAATCCAAGTCACCATGTATCCATGCCTACCCCGATCCAACACTTCACACAACTAAGCCATGCTCCATCTCTTGGCCATCCCTTCACTGAACCATCTCCACCAATCGGTACCCCATGGATTGATATCGATCCATGAGCACCATCGATTCTTCACTAAGGATTTTTCCACCTTCTTGTGCGATCCACCCATGCAAGCTAGCAACCTGAAGCATTCCTTCATATGACTCGAAGCGATCCATCCTATGACTCGAGCATGCCCCAAAGAAACTCTCTACCGATCCATAGCCTTTAAACCACCACCGATCCATCCATAACTCGAGAAAACAAACTCCAAACGACTTGAAACGTAGAACATAATCTTATGAGGCCTTCCTTGTTGCCCTGTATCAATCGTACCAAGTTTGATTCAAGTCGACTCTATGGATCATCGTAGATCAATCCATACCGATCCATAACTCGTTCCTAAACTAAATCGCCATTCGATCAACATTTTCAACCAAACAACCATCACACATTCAATCAATCATCATACATAATGTATCCTAACAAACATACATCCATACCATAATGAAGCCTAAATCTAAAAGTAGAACCATAACTACAAGGAGATACATAAGAAAACTAATTTTATAAAACTTTTCCAAATCGTTTAAAATTTATATATGTTAGTAAGAAAGGTTCAAAACATTTTTAGAGTTTTGAAATCATTTAAAAACATCATTAAGCGTTATACAGTGGTTAATTAGTAAGTAGAGTCTTAAAACCACCTACTTAAATCCTAAGCAATCCAATGCAATCTAAAAAGACATAGGATCCAAGAATCTACAACAGCTCCAAGTGATCTCCAAAAGCAAATATCCAAATCCAAAAGCTAGTCTCATTAATCTCTTCTTAATGACAATATTTAGCTAATTAATGGGTTTAAAACAAATTTTCGACTAAAAGATGGTTAATGGAAAATTTCTCTCTTTTTGGGAAGTGTGAAATGATGGAAAGAAGTCCCATCAGCCTCATTCCCATGCTAATCCTGAAATAGGCTTTGGGCCTAAACATTGAATCACTAATTACCCATTAAGCTGTCCAAAATCAAGTGAAATTTCAAACAGCCATAACTCCCTAACGGTAAGTCCATTTTCCTGTTATGGCCACTCTACTAAAGGAGAAACCATCATCCCAAGCTAAGAGAAGTTGTTTCAGACCTAAATTCGGCTCCTATCAAAAGTTATAAGCCATATAAGGTTTCCACGGTCAAAATCGTTCGATAAAGATTATAATGATGGAAAATGGCTCTAGTAGTCATTTTCTATAATCGTAGAATCATAAAACTTTATATAAAATAATATTAATATTCTACAGTTCTTTGATATGGGGAACACAGGTCGTTACATTCTCCCACATTCAAGAATTTCGCCCCCGAAATCTCAAACAAAAATCAACAAGGTCATCCTACAAGCCTAACGACCATATAAAAACATAGGCAACCACCACACATCAAACATACACACATAACAACAAATTTAAAAGGTAACATTCAAGTCTATCCTAGCATGCAAGACACTACACTAGGGTATACTTTATGATATCATAAGTGAAAGTAAAAGCGATAAACAGAAAGTCTCACCAAGTAAAGATCTATGGATAAGTTGTCCTCATGCTCTCATCGGTCTCCCAAGTGCAATTGCCTTCGCTTTCACTTCACTGAACCTTCACCAACTCCACCGTCTTTCTCCCAAGCTGCTTTGTATCACGTCCGATGATACGAAAAGGCCTATGAGGTCCCGAAGCCTCTGGCTTAATCTTTATATCATCTAGTTGATCTGGTGCGATAGTTATGCCTGAGTCATGCACAAATTTTCATAAATGAGAAATGTGGAACACATCGTGCACCCCCGCCATTTTTTAAGGTAAGTCGACTCTGTAAGAAAGGTTCCCAATCCTCTCTAGTATCAAAAAAGGACCCATGAATCTTGGTGCCAACTTCCCTTTACTACCGAACCGAATTGCATTCTTCAATGGAGAGATCTGGACAAATACCATATCGCTGTCAGTGAACTCAAGATCTCTACGTCTCTTATCAGCATAGCTTTCTATTGATCTTGAGCAGATTTCATCCATTACCGAATGATCTTGATCTTCTCATAGGTTTATTTAATCACATTTGGCCCGAGTATCAATTTCTAGCCCGCTTCCCACCAACACGAGGGAACGTTACACGATCGGCCATACATGCCTCTAATGGTGCCATACCGATGCTAGACTGATAACTATTATTGTATGCGAATTCAACGAGATGTAAGCGATCATCCCATAAGCCTGCAAAGTTGAGTATACAGGCATGTAAGAGATCCTCTAGGATACGATTCACTCACTTAGCTTGACCATCAGTTTTTGGGCGATAAGCTGTGCTGAGGTGCAGCTCTACACCTAATGCCTCCTGTAAGCTCTTCTAAAACCTACCAGTGAATAACGAATCTCGACCACTCACAATGCTCTTCGGCACACCATGGAATCTTACTATCCATTTCACATACAATTCGGCCAGTTTGGTTGTCATTCTACTTGAGTGATAGGTATAAATCCGGCACTCTTGGTTAATCGATCGACTATGACCCAAATGCTATTGTACCCTGATCTAGTCCTTGGCAGTCCGTTGATGAAATCCATAGACACTTGCTCTCATTTCCACTCAGAAACTTCTAGCAGTTGTTTTAGTCCCTAGGCTTCTTTTGTTCAGCCTTAACCAACTGGCAATTCATAGTTCATACATTTTGATATGAATATCCCAACGACTTTTTCATCCCTTCCCAATAATAGGATTATTTCATACCATGGTACATCTTATTACCACCGAGATGGATAGTCAATCTCGAATGATGGAACTCTCGTCACACCTTATCCCTCAACCCATCAACATCAAGAACAAACACTCTTCCATTATTACAAAGCCAACCATCTCGATCAAGATCGTACTATCTCATCTCTTCAGATTCTACTCCTGCTTCAATCTTAGCAATGATCTCAGCCAATCTGTCGTCGTACCTTACCAATCCACTCAATCAGAGTAAGACTGATAGTCAAGCTCGCTAATATCCTTGGCTCTAGCTTGCATCTTGATCGGAAATTATAACTAGCAATATACTAGTTGCATCCACTCTAGGAACATAGCTCCTAAGTTGGCATGTATCCTACTCAATGCATCAGCAACTACGTACCCTTTTCCCGGTGTATATGCAATATCAAATTCATAGGAGGCTAATAACTCTAACCATTGCTGCCGATGAAGGCTAAGATCCTTCTGCGAAAAGAAGTACTTCAATGATTTATGGTCGGGTAATAGGTCGAATCTCTCTCCTAAAAGATACTGCCTCAGAATCTTCAACGCAAACACGATCACTACTAACACTAAATCATGGGTCAGTTATTTATTCTCATGTGGCTTCAGTTGTCGACTAGCATATGCAACAACTTTGCATCTTTGCATCAATACTGCTCCAGTTCGATATCACAAGTATCAGTGTGTACCGTCATCTCTTCATTCAAACTCGGAATGGTCAATACTGTTGCACTCGTCCACTTTTCTTTCAGACTCAAAAATGCATGTTCACATCTCACATCCCAAGTAAAAGCCTGATTCTTTTCCATTAACTAAGTCAACATGCGACTACTTTGGAGAAGTCCTTGATGAATATCTATAATATCCAGCTAATCCGAAGAAACTTCTCACGTCCATAGTGTTTTTGGGTCTAGTTTAATCTTGAACTACTGCACCTTTTGCAAGATCCACGGTAATGCCATGCTTAATGGTTTAAGAATTGCACTTCACTCCTCCATAAGTGACACTTTGAAAATTTTCTTTAAATAGGTGCTCTCTCAACACCTCAAGCACGGTCCTTAAATGTGTCTTGTGTTCCTCCCTTGCCTGTAAGTAGAACATAGTATCATCAATGAACACAAGTACAAATTTATTTGGCTGACCCTTGAAAACACGGTTCATGACATCAACGAAGTATGCCGATGCATTGGTTAGCCAAAATAACATAACCAACCACCCATAGAAACTAGACGGCGTATGAAATGCTATAATCGACACACTCTTCTTTACTACTCTCAGTTGGTGAAATCTCGTCGCAAGATCCAACTGAGAAAATGTCTAGTGCCATGAAGATGATTGAACAAGTCATCAATACGTGGGAGTGGATACTTATATTTCCTCGTCACTTTGTTCGGCTTATGGTAATCAACACACAGTTTGAGGGAACTATCCGCCTTCATGCCGAATACTATGGGTGCTCCCCACTCAGATATACTTTTGCAAATGAACCCTCATCGCAATAGGTCATTCACTTGCACCTCAAGCTCTCGCTGCTCTTTAGGTTCCATCCTCCTCAAAGGCATCACTATCGATATGGAATCTTTAACTAAATCAGTACGAAACTCGATGCCTCTATGTGGCGGAAGTCCGGTCACCTCCTCAAATACGTCCGGATACTCCCTAGCAATATGAACTAATGAAAATTCATCATGTGGGATATCGAGCGAATATAGAAAGCTAAACATCAACTCATCATCTAGTAGGCATCTTAACACTACCATCTGCCCATCATCTACCCCTTTCGTCGCCAATGACTTCTCACAATCCACCAACACTCCATATCTTTGAAGCCAGTCCATACCCAGAATAATACCAAACCCAATGAAACCCAAAACAAAGCAAACACAATCAGAAGAACATCCATGAATCGGTAAGACCAAACCACGAAAAGCCATATACAGGCTAGTGGAGCCTCCAACAGGGTTTGTCATAATCAAAGGTTGATGAACAATTTCGGGTTCCAATCAACATATGTCTACTAAGTAACTATATATGAAGGAATGTAAAGCCTCCGTATCAAACAAAATACATATGGGAACATCATAAATGGAAAGCATACCTTGAATAACGACCCCCTTTCCCTTCTCTTTTGCCGATAGAGCATTCGATGAAGTTGGAACAGCATTGAGAGCATATGCTTTCACCATCCGCTTCTTCTTTAGTGGCTCTAGAAAGTCCTTCTAAATGTGCTCAAGCTTGTTGCATTTGTATCATTTCTTCCCATCGGCTTTGTAGTATCGACTATAGTGATCCTTCTCTAAGCAGTTGTAGCAAGTCAGAGTTGGGTTGCTCTTTTTTTGGCCACCTTTCTTCTAAAACTACTTCCTCTTATTGTTCCACTTCTTCTTGCCTTGCTCCCCCGATTACGGCTTTAACTCGTCTTTGGGAACAATATATTTCGATCTCGGATGAAGACTATCATGCCTTAGAGCCTTCTCGACTATCATCTCAAAAGTCTCATCAATATGGCTCATAACTTTCTCCCTTAAGTAATCATCTAAGCCGATCACAAACTTATCTTTCTTCTTTAATGGAGTGTTGATGAAGAACATCACATATTTTGACAGGGTGTCGAACTCAGCAACATATTCAGAGACTGTCATATCTTCTTTCTTCAAATTCGCAAACTTTCGAAACAAGACCGACTTTTGAGCTGCCGGTACAAACTTCTCCTCAAATCTAACTTTGAATTGGTCGCATGTGAAATGGTACTCGGGAGTATCGACCTTCATAGCATTCCACCAGTTTGTGGCCCTTGAAGCTGTCGAGAAGCCAATTCCCTTCTCATAGCATCATTAAGCTCTAAGTCATTGAAGATCCTCTCGTAGGTATCAAGCCAATTCTGCACTTCCATCACCAACTATGTTCCTTGGAACGGTTTGCCGCCTAGGCTAGCAAAGTGTTTGTTCAACTTAGCGAAATTAGCTCTAGGTGCCTGCACTGGAGCACCACCATTAATAACAATATTCAGAGTGGCTACTTGAGCATTCTGTAGCATGTTTTGCATCATGGTATTGTATATGGTCTGAAAATCAGGATTAGCAGCTCTTGAGCCCACTACGCCATAGATTGCATACTGCAACACCAAGAAGTGATGCACGAAGTGCCAAAAAATGTTGCTGTAGGCTAAAAAAAGGCAAAGGCAACACTTTCTCGGTGATGCATTTTGCCGCGTTGCCCTAGAGTCAAAGGCAACATCTTTGCGGTCCTAGGCCAACATCGGTTCTGTTGTTGCCACAGGCACCAAATTTACTAAAAAGTGGGCCCCACAATTTGGGTCCCAACATGTGGGCCTACATTGTGAGGCCCACTAATTCTGTGGTCCACCTTTACGGAATCCTATTGTGAGACCCATATTCATTAATCAATGGTAACACTTTTACCACCCAATGGCAACACTTTACTAGTTTATTACCACATTTAACATCACATACTGCAACATTATATCATATCTATGGCAACACCTTTTGCAATTTAAATTGGAAATGTACAGCAACATTATATCATATCTATGACAACATTATATCATATCTAATGGCAAGATTACACTGCAACAAAGAACTTTTCATTTCAGAATAACCAGCAACACAAGTTTTACTTAGTCAAGTACAATATGAAAAACATACTCAAAAACATAGCCAGTATATTCATAGTTACAGCCAGTACATACTAAATTCTACTTATTAACAGTACATTCATATTTGCAATTCATATTTGCAGGCCTCCAGTGCCATCAGTGCCCAAATTTTTAGGCTTTAGCTCAAAACCATTTGCTGCATTCCTGTGGATAATAAAAGTAGAAACAAGAAAAGAGAAATGGATAATAAAATCTTAATTAAGTACACATTATAATATTCACGTAATAAAGCTTACCCAAACACCGACATAAGCCAAAGCCAAGAGTGTTTCGGGAAGCAATGACAAAACAGACCAAAGCACAGATTAGCAGCATGCCTCGCGTTGGAAGTGCTGCAGATTGGACCGACTGGGAAAGCTCGCATTGATTGTTTTAAGATCTGGGAACTGTTATATTTATTAGCTTCTCGATTTTTATTTTATTTTGTTATTGACTGGATGTAATGTATGAAAAATAACATTTTTGGATTCCTGCAACTTGTTTGAAATTAGCATCAGTTGTTTGATTTGCACCTTTGTTATAATATTAAAATGCACAATAGACCTGTCTTCTCTTAAGCTAGGAACAACGTTGTTGCACCCAGCAGGAAAGTAACAACGTTGAACGTGGATGGGTGTGTTTGGGTAATCATATATTGCTGCAATTTGAGTATACTAAGTTTTCAGCCCATAAAAAAAGGAAATAGTTCAAAAACAAGGTGTAAATGGCCCATGTATATAAATAAGTTATTATAATCTAGAGGGCCCAGAAACTAATTTGCATTACTCGTATGTTAAAAGTAAACTCTACGTTCTTTCCAGAACAATCGGGAGGAAGTAAAAAAAAATGTCGTACAAAATCTTATCAGATATCAAAAAGAAAGCTAGAACATTATCGGACTCGCAATGCAAAAACACCATTAATATTGCTACTGATCAATTTTTAAATAAACAAATTATAGAACAGAACAAGAGTTATATAAGCAGATAGTGGATCTAGTCATTATCAGAGCAAGTAAATTTGATATCCACTCTTCAAACAGTCATAATGATGAAGCAGTTCAAAAAGAGTGGGTGTAATTTATACCTGTATATGCTCGGTTTAAGCTTACATAAGGGTTGTCTCATGGCATGGCACAAATTTTGGTCATACTGCTGCTAGATTTGTCCTCCCCAACCATTACAAGCTCCGGTATTGAAATGTTTTCGATTTACATGCTTTTTTACAGCTAAAATAGTTTATTCAGTAAGGCTATGTATCTGAAAAAATGAACACTAATATAAGTTATAAGACTAAAACAAGTGCAAAATCCTTTTTACTATCAATTTTGCTGAACACTTGAGTTTTATCAATCACCACTTAAAAGAGCTTGGGTGTTTGTGTTTCAGTTCAAACAGTGAGTGATCTGAAAGACCAATGGGGTAGCCTTATGGCACTAATAAAGCATAAATTATCTGCTACAAATATCTCATCTTTCTGTCAGTTTATAGGAAATGAATGGAGATATTCTCACAATAATGACATGAATCAAAACGGTATAATCTTAATAATGTGGGTTATGAATATATGGAATAATAACATAATGTCAAAAACTAATCATTTTGCGACATGTTTACTGTAAAATAAAGGCTGGCTCAAACTTGTTCTAACTGCTATATATGCAAAACATCATGGTATAGAGAGGGGAAGACACAAGTTGGAACTATTTAATTACCGAGTAAAAGAAAATCAATATTCCATGGGTAGTGTCGGGAGACTTTAATTGTGTTCTATATAATGAAGATTGAATTTCAAAATGTAATCGTCTAGCAGCAGTTTTAATTTCCAAACTTGTGTTTGTAGTGGTCTGAAGTTGATAAATGCTATAGGCAATCATTTTACATGTACGGATGGATTAAAAGTCAACTTGATCAGTAAAATAGAAACAGCTTTTGCATACCCAAAACATTCACTAGGCATATCTTCACAACAACCCATCACTACAAATTCACTTCACAACCAAACTACCCCTCCTCTACACTACAAACTATACATCACCAACCTTAAACTATCCAACATCAAACAACTACTGCTCCTCCCTAAACATTACATCTGCCATATATTTCTGCACATCCCAGAGCAACCGCATATAAATACCATCCCACCAGTCAGTTCCAACACCCCTACCATTGCATCACCTCTAAACTTTTGTCTATCGCCCTGCATGCAACCCATACAACAACTCCAGTTGCATTAAAATCATCCAACTTCCAACATATCATATGTCCATCCACTGCTTTACAACCACTCTGCACACAACATCCAACAACAACAGTTTAAACCTTACCACATCATCACCTTCTCCCTAAAATTTCTATTGCATCTCCCCTCCATATAAACAAGACCTCCCTGCCTGTTATCAACAACTTCACCACAACCCAGTTACACACACCATCATCATATCCCTCAAACATACATCCACAAACAAACCTTCACTACCTCCACCCGTTCAAGGTGTGAAAGTCATCGGCAACAGACATTTGAAAGTAACATAACCAAGTGTACCATGTTTGATACAAACCAAATTATTTTTATGTTTGCTACATGGGCATCATCTAAAAGCATCTCTTACCGTCCACTTTATAAATCACTCTTTTTAAGGACACACTTTCTATCGCATAAGTCAATTTACATACCTTTTCTGTTCAATAATCTATTTCACCCTACTATACTTTTTAACTCACTATGTAAGACATTTCTGAAAAGCCCAATCTAACTTATTGAAACTATTGAAATAAGCAAAGTTGTCATAAAGTAATAAAGGAACTGGATAAAGAAGAAGAAAAAACACAAAATTGTACAGTTTAAACGCTCTTTTAGATCATCGTGATGGAGATGCGCAAAGAACATCGTGATTGATGGAGATCCGGAACTGAAAACCAATCTCCGATGCTGTAATTGTTTTTGTTGTTGTTTTTCTTTGCCTTTTGATTTTGTGACGGCGCCATTGTTATTGATGAGAAGCGGTGAAAATCAATTTCTAGGGTTTTTAATGTTTTGAAGCAGGCGAAATCATTTTTAGCGGAAATGAACGGGAAATTAAGGCGAAACCCTTAACTTTTGCCGCTTTGTTTTTGCTTCCCGCGTTAAAAAATATTTCAGCCCGCTTTTTTTCAACCCGCACTCATTTTTTATAATATTTTTATAAGTCTATAGCTACTGCAACATATTGTTGATATATATACTAACATACTGAAGCTAATGTTGTAATAGACAAAAATCAGCATAGCTATCGTTACATTGTAGCTAGCAACATCTTGTATTTTCGTTGCAATAGGCCATCTATGGCGTAGTGGCCAGTGTGTTCCAGAGACAGAGTTCCTAGCAGCATTCCTTGTTTGATGACTCATCCTTCAATCTGTAATAAGGACGACCAAGCTCTCTATAAGGAATCCCACTTAAGTAGTACTCGTGTGTGCAACTCGACTTATATACTACTATATAGTTTTGAAAATCAAAATATATAACAAGTACGCGCTCTCGTGTGTGTGTGTATATGTACGCACATACAACATATACATACACACACTCTCTCTCGATCCAGTCTAGGGTGAGAACTCATATCCTATCTATATTGAATCACGGTATCCCTTAGGTTAAACTCCACCGCGCTACACCACCGCCACCCAATATAACATATATAATGCACTATAGTGGTGCCCGGCCGATGCAGGACGACTGTCAAGGTTGTGGTAAAATAAATCAAACATTACAACCTAACGTATATCTCATAGCGCATCGAATAAAATATAATAATAAACATCTTAGATATAAATAGGCGAGGTAATAATAACTGAATGAATCACAGAAATCAGAGTAAATAGATCCATACATTATGCAACATAAGTGGTAAAATTAGACATTAAAGAATAAATCATAAACAAACTGTCTCTAAGTAGTAAAGCCACTAGCAAGCTCCATAGTGCTGTACGGTAGATCAAAAATCATAATAAATAAATGTAGTAATATGACAGTGTGATCTCCTGCTCGTTCTCTGTCCAACTCTACGTGCTTACCAGACCTGATATCCCTAATCTGCTCATTTAAGAGTACCTAGAGTAATAGGAAGAAAAGCATAAAACTCCGAATCATATAATAGTCTAGTGTGAGCAGTAGAAAATCTCTAAATGCTAGTAAACCACCAAAATAGGACAAATGGTATGGAGAATCATACCTGACTTGTCCGTACATTCACAGAGTTAGCATATACACAAGATATATGCTACTCTACATCATAGTTATCATGTGTGTACCATACATCAAAGTACTAAGGGTGTCTAAGTGTCGATTTCGACGACATCGGCATCATGTGACATCTCTAATGTAATAAGTAGTCAAAGCAAACATAACATCCATCATTCATCCTCATATTCACTCACTTAGTGTGTTGGATACGTGATAACTCGAATGACCCGTCATGGTCAAAGACCACTCAACTTCCCAGTTCCTCAGTACTCGAATCCATGCCACTCAGTAGGCTAGGAAATAGATTGCCTTTCATGGATGATCTAGGGTAAAGATCACCTGTCATGGGGATCGGGACCCATCATGGTCCGAATGGGTACCCTATATTACCCTTGGTTTACAAGTACTCTTTGAACCCTCGAGTTTCAACAATCCCTTTACACACGTCATCTATAGCAGAGCTTATCGTAGAACTGTCCATATGACTCCCATCTAAAGTCGTCGTGGTCGAGAACTATTCTAGACAACCATCGTTAGTTGTAGAATATCATCATGCGCCCCAAAATCTTCCTCTAATAGTTACCTCAATATGAATTATAGTCCTCTACTCTGCGTCTCGAAGTACAACTATATATCATCGAAGCCATCACTTCCCTTCATGTAATCATCTTTGTCACATCACACATTATCATCGTCGAAATCGCCACCGAACCCTATGTTTCATACCGATCCAACACTTGGCCATATTTGGCTAAGTGTTTAGTTTAACATGAGCTTGGAGTGAATATACCTAAGACTTGAAGCAAACACCATCATGCCCTGAAGCAAGCATGTAAAGGATTGCAGTCCAAATCTCCTATGTTGTACCATCACCACCGAAAGTTGTTGTCTATCCATGTCTACCCCGATCCAACACTTTACACAACTAAGCCATGCTCCATCCCTTGGCCACCCCTTCACTGAACCACATTCCCTAATCGATACCACATGGATCGATACCGATCCATGGGCACTATCGATCCTTCACTTAGGATTTTCCCACCTTCTCATGCGATCCACCCATGCAAGCTGGCGACCCAAAGCATTCCTTTATATGACTCGAAGTAATGCATCCTATGACTCGAGCATGCCTCGAAGAAACTTTCTACCGATCCATAGCCTTCAAACCACCACCGATCCATCGTTAAATCGAGCAAAAATTCTCCTAACAACTTTAAACTTGGAATGTAATATTGTGAGGCCTTTTTTGTTACCACATATCGATCACATCAAGTTTGGTTTAAGTCGATACTATGTATCATCACCGATCGATCCATACCAATCCATAACTCATTCCTAAAACTAAATCGCCATTCGGTCGATGTATTCAATCAAACAAACATCACACATTCAAAAAAACATCTTACATAATGTGTCCAAACAAACATACAACCATACAAATTAAAATGAAGCCTAAATCTAAAGGTAGAACCATAAGAATAAGGAGATCCATAAGAACACTAATTTTACAAATCTTTTCCAAATCGTTTGAAATTTACATATGTGATTAAGAAAGGTTTAAAATGTATTTTAGAGTTTAGAAATGATTTAAAATCATCATTAAGCGTCATATAGTGCCTAATTAGTGAGTACATGCTTAAAACCACTCACCTAATCCTAAGCAATCCAATGCAATCTAAGAAGGCACAAAATCCAAAAATCTATAACAGCTCCAAGGGATCTCCAATAGTAAATCTCCAAATCCAAGTGCTAATCTCGCTAGTATCTCCTTAATGACATGATTTGGCTAATTAGAGTAGGGTTTAGGGTAAATTTTTGGCTGCAAGATGGTTAATGGGGAATTTCTCTCTATTTTTGGGAAGTGTGAAATGATGGAGAGAATTCACATCTACCTCATCTCCATGCTAATCCCAAAATGGGCTTTGTGTCAAACCATTAACTCAGTACTCATTAAGCTATCCAAAATCAAGTGAAACTTCAAACAACCATAACTCCTTAATGGTAAGTACGTTTTCCTATTATGACCACTCTATAAAAAGGGAAACCATCATCTCGATCTAATGGAAGCGGCTTTAGATCCCAATTCGGCTCCTATCAAAAGTTATATGTCATACAAGATTTCAAGGGTCAAAATCGTGCGATAAAGATTCTAAGAATGAAAAATGACTCTAGTAGTTACTTTCCAAAATCATATGACCTCATATAAAAATAATATATTATTCTATGATCCTTTGATACGAAAAATACAGATCATTACAAACCAGAAGCAATTGCCTCTTCGTCTAAGATACCAAACTCTTCAAGAATCCTATCAAGATCAGCTTGCGTATTGATGGAAGCACTCATCTTTCAATCTAAAAAGACCAAAAGCATTAAAGGTTCAGTTCAAACCAAATAAGGAAAATTATTTCTAATCTCATGATCAAACTTTCAAAATCAATATACAAAAATTAAACTCAAACTACAAACAAGGCATACCTACAAAGATAAGGCCAAACTCGAGCTTATAGTTTAAAAATATTCAATTTTTAAGGTCATGCATTTCTATTGCAATTTACAAACACCAATGGTCTGATTATGGGTTCAAATAATGTCCATTAGCCAATTAAAATCCATGAAATAAAATACAACTAAACAAATTCCCAGATTGCTACAACCGAGCGGTTATCAATACGCTAAGAACAAAAATCACCAAAATAAGGGCTCTACGTTATTCAGAAAGCCTAAAAGTAGTTACACAGCAAACACACCTCAAGTAGTATGAAAAATAGTTACAAAGTCAAATCGTAGTTTAATTAAACTATGAGATAATCATTGCAATTAAGAATACCAGAAAAAATTTCTTTTCCTTAGCCATTTTAATAATAAACAAGTTAAAAGAACTCTTAGCACATGATCAAAACGGCTATTATAAAATAATATTTCAAAAGCTGCCAAATCAGAAAGCAAATTGCCATTTTCACAGTAATAAAGACATCCGTTTTTTAAAAGGCCTTATCAAATAATGCCATGTGGTAGCAGCATTTAATGCATGATAGAGGGATCGCTTCATTTTAAAAATGCTAAAATTCAAAAGACGAACGAAGCTTAAAATCCACCATACACAAAAACTCACTTCGCTAACGACATATAGACTATTCTACCATCAACATTCATCAAACATCACCTTCTATACTCAATCATGTACGCCTTACTGCATGCTTATCTGCAACACCTTATGACAATCATACTACTTTTAGCCATAAGACACTCAATCAATTATGCCTTAATGCACACTTATCTACAACGCCTTACGACAATCAAACTACTTAGCCTTATGGCACTCAGTCCGTTACGCATTACGGCATGCTTATCTACAAGGTCTTATGACAAACAAGCTACTTAGTCTTACAACAATCAATCTACTAAGCTTTACAGCACTCGATCAACTATGCTTTACAGTACCTTATTATCAACATCTTACGACAACTAGTCTACTTAGCCTTACGATGCTCAATTAACAAAGTCTTACAGTACATTATCAACAACATCTTATGGCAGTCAATTTATTTGGCCTTACGGCATTCAATTACCTAAGCCCTTCGGCACCAAACCCTTACTAAGAAATATGAGGTCCAAACTTTCAAGTCCTCACAAAATGATGGGGTAGCTCCAAAGGTCCAAACCTTCAAGCCCTCACTAAACGATGAGACAAAACTCTCATTTTCGCCTGTACGACACTCCACTACTACATATAGCCTTCGACATTCAAATACTTTAGCTTTTGAGCTATTGCTACATATAGCCTTCGACATTCAAATACTTTAGCTTTTCAGCTACTACAATACATAGCCTTCGAGATTCAAATACTTTAACTTTTCAACTACTACTACATATAACCTTTAACATTTGAATACTTTAGCTTTTTAGCTATTACCATACATAGCCTTCAGCATTCAAACACTTTAGCTTATCAGTTGCTACTACGTATAACCGTCGGCATTCACAACTTTAGTTGCTGCTTCTTATAGCCTTTGGCATTTAAATACTTTAGCTTTTTAGCTACTACTATATATAGCCTTAGGTATTCAAATACTTTAGCTTTTAAGCTAGTACAATATATAACCTTCAACATTTACTTTAGCTTTTGAGCTACTATAATACTTTAGCTTTTTAGCTTCTACTACACATAGACTTCAACATTCAAATACTTTAGCATTCAGCTATTACTATACATAGCCTTCGATATTCAAATACTTCGGCTTCTCAACTGCTACTACATATAGCCTTTGGCATATAATTTATTCTGTCTTTACGACAATCTACTATATCTAGATGCGATGAATGCCCAACATCTTTGGTACCCAATAAACCTGTATAATGTGCTAAGAAGGTACCTGATCAATGAAGGATGGTAGTTAAGGGTGTAAAGTAAAAGAATCCAAGCATAGAACCTATAGAACATCTCACAATGCATAGACAAAATATATAATAATATAGACGTAAAATAGGTGAGACAGTGATATAATTAAATGAACCACAAATAAGAACATCGGAGTGCATTAGGTTCATAGATCATACAAAAATTGGAATAAAAGATTTTATGCATCCCAAGTCTCCAAAATAAACTCTAAAACTATCTCTAAGACAATATAAGTACTGGTATAGCTTCACAGTACTGCACAACGGAATATAAGCGACAGTAAGCTCCAAATTACGATATGTGAAAGCGTATTCTCCTGCTTGTACTCTGTACAGCTCCATGAACTATCCAGGTCTGTTATCCCAAATCTACTCATTTAAGAGTACCTGAGATAATAAGAAGCAAAGCATAAAATCTCGGGTCATACAATAGTCTGATGTGAGTGATACATCATCTTAAAATACTATAAAATCATATATAATAAATAGGGTATGGATAGCCATACCTGACATGTTCCTACATCCAAAGAGTTAGCATATAAACACAGTATATGCTAAACTACTATCACAAGTGGAAAATACGTGGTATAGGAGTATCACATAGCATATTAAGTACACATCAAACATATCCATCACACAACCTTGCACCTCTCACTCAAGTGCTTCAGATGTACGATAATTCTTATAGATGCTCAACTCATTGCATATACAGATGGAAAAAGACAGGACACATACATACGTCTAAAATATAGGTACATGCAGACTACCCTATCCTAACAATGAGCATCACAACCTCAGAGTTACCCATCAATCCCTCAGCACACTATACCGATAGTAGAACTACCTCACACAGATGACTAAGGACAAGACACATGGTAGACATCCAAACACATGGGTACACGTAGACTACCCTGGGTACACGCATGCTACCATGTTCTTCTTACTAGCATCACAACCTCATATTCTACTTTACGAGATATCACATAGACTTTTCCTTTCGGTCTATGACCATATGCTATAGTCACTTTCCGCATCGAGTTGTCGAAGTCATCGCACTTCATTGGTTGTCATCCTGAAGTCATCTAGATTCATCCTAGGGTCATCTATCCTTACCCCGAGCCAACTCTCAAGACCACTAAGAAACCCAAGTCTTTCCCCAAAGTCCCTTCATGCTAAGCCCGAAGCCAACACCCTAAAAGTACACTCTATGCTCTATCTATCTCGCTTCCTTAGCAGAACCAATTGCTTGCTGAAGAACGTTTCATGTTCGGTCATTGGACAGAAGTAACCACCGGACGGGATTTTCTGTGTAGTACCCACATCACTGAACCAAACTACCCCCAGATAGGATTTCATGTACGGTCTTCCATTGTCGAAACAAGTGCTACCGCATTGGATTTCCTGTCCGGTTTTCACTTACCGAACCAAACAGCTACCAGACAGGATTTCCAGTCCGGCCTCTCCTTGCTGAGCTAAGCCAACGATCGGACCATCCCTTGTCAGACCAAGGTCCACCATACTAGAGACCTATATCTCCTTCAGCACATCAACTTCACGCTAATTCTATCATACACTTAATACTTTGATCCCCATGCATCGCCTATACAACGATATGGCTCCTAACGCTATAGAGCCTATCTTTCGAAGTACGGATCTCATGGTTACTACCTCTAGTGCTCTTCGATGAGTGTTTTACATGCACCAAACAACATTCAAATATGCAAATCACACAATTAATCATAGCAATCATCATACAAGGTGTCTACAACATAGCTTAATATATATCAATGCACACACATATCCAAATAACATGTCTAGAACACCAAAAATCCATTTATTCACGTTTTCACTATAAATAGGATTTTAAAATAGATTTAGAACATAATTTTAACTTCATAATTGGATCCAAAACATGTTAAAATATATATACACATATATAATAAGCTGAGAGATGATAAATCACTCACCAAATCCTCAAAAATCTAAGTTTTGCAGGTAAGTCGATGTAAATCCGATAATGAGCAGCAAAATGTAATTTTTCCTCCTTAATTGTATATTTGAAGATCTCCAATGAATCCCTGTGACGACCATCCTACACCACCGACACCCAATTTACCTGCATAGTGTGTTGTAATGATGTCGATCGATGTAGGATGATATCAATAAAGTAAAGTAAATAAACAACACATAACCTGTAGAATATCTCATAGCACATCGAATAAAATATAATAGTGAACATCTCAGATATAAAACAAGTGAGACGGTAAATAACTTGATGAATAAAAAAATTAGAATAACAAATCCATACAGCATGCAACATAAGAAATAGAGTTATACATCAAATAATAACTCATAAATAAATGTCTCTAGGTAAGGGCACTAGCAAGCTCCATAGTGCTGTGCAGTAGAATAGCAAAAAGTAAATGTCATAATACAGGAGTGTTCTCTAGCCGTCCTCTGTTCAGCTCCATGTGCTCACTAGACCTACTATCCTTAATTTACTCATTTAAGAGTACCCATAGTAATAGGAAGCAAAGTATAAAACCCCAAGTCAGACAACAATCTGGTGTGAGCGGTAGAAATCTCAAATACTATAAAGTCAATATACTAGGGTAAATGGTATGGAAAATCATACCTAACATGTCCCTGCATCCACAAAGTTAGCACATATAAAATATATACACTACTCTATGATAGTCATCATGGGTGTACTATATGTCAAAGTACCAAGGGTGTCTAGATATCTACATTGATAATATCTATATCATGTGACATCCCGGTGATAAAATAATCAAGCAAACATAACATCCATCATCCATCCTTGTATTCACTCACTCAGTTTGTTGTATATATGACATTTGTATGACCCCATCGTATAATCAAGGACTACTCAACGTCACATTTTCTTGGTACTTGAATCCATGCCACTCAGTAGGCCAGGATCTAGACTCCATAATAGTCCAGAGTAAATGGATCAAAACATCGTGTGACCTAGGTCAACTTCATAACCCAGGTACGCATCCTCACATACCCCTGCTTCACGAGCATACTTTGAAACCTATCAATATCAATGATCCTTTTGCACACGTCATTTGTAGCAGTGCTCATATGGAACTGTCCTTACAACTCCTATAGGGAACTATCGCGGTTAGGCACTATTCTAGACAGTCATCGTTAGTCATAGAATATCATCATTTGTCCCATAACCTTCCTCCAACAGTTCCTTCAATCCGACTTGTCATCGCCTACACTGCATCTCGAAGTATAGCTGTCCATTGTCGAAGCCATCACTTCCCATTGCGGAGTCATCATCGTCGAATAACGCATCGTCATCGTCGAAAGTCGCCATCGACCCATCTTCAGATGACCAAAACTCGAGCATACTAACTTCGACGGTCTGAAATTTAGAACGTAGCCTTATAGGGCCATCCTTGTCACCTCATATCGATCTCACCAAGTTTGGGATAGAAGTTATAACAACTGATTTTTAAGTAATAATTAATTTAAGTTAGTAATAATAATTTAATTAATTAATTTGGGATTTGGAAATTTAATCAATAAATTAGTTTGGAGATTTTAATTTTGGGCTTAAAGTGTGGATATTGTGTAATTGAATATAAATAGGCCAATAATGTTAGAATGATGTTTAATATAAAATTATGTAATTAAAGTATGTTATTGTTTATTATCGTGGTGATTTTGAAATGGAATTTGCAATTATTTGCATTAGATGATATTTATTTTATAAACAAATGGAATTATATTTATTTGTTTACCTTTTATCCCCAAGGCCGAAGTCCAAGAATTCAAACCCAAACATTTCTCTAGAGTTTTCTCAATCTCTCTTGATTTTCTTTTGCCTGCTCATTTTTAACCCACGCTCAGCACACCTGTTAGGGATTTTCCTTCATAAGCTAATAAAACAATTCTCATTACTTATAAACTTAAAATCAAATTGAATAAATTATCAAAATTCACCAAAATTCAATATGCTCTATGAGCGCCTATAGCCAAAAGCAGATTTGGTTTCGTTGAGTTTTTAATGAGGTATACACATGCGCTTGAGGGCTGGGGAGGAGCAAGCAATGTTCATGTGAGTGATAATACTCACATATCTATGTCACAATGCTAAAGCTTAGAACTTCTCTTGCCTGCGACTTTGATGCTTGCACTTGATGTCTGTACTGTGTCCTTACCTCAAATCGAAGAAGGAAAAAAAACAAACATGGGCAGCTTGGCTTGGAGCAACTACGCCCTAGGCAAAGCTCTGACCGGTCAACCTATCTTAGATGACCGATGGACCGAGGCCATTGTGCTTCTTTTGATAATTTTTTTAGCTAGCTCGACTATCAAATTTTTACAAAACTAAGGTTGCATTCTATTTTGTAATAATTCAATTAAAGTAATTTCGCATCTTTGAGAGAGTTATAACTTCATGCGCATATAAGTTTTTATGATTTATAGCTAAAATATATATAGAAGTATGTTTATTTGTTGTCAAATTACTAAACCAGATATTCCTATGCTTTGAATAATTAACCTTTTTCTATATAAGCTTCACTTATAATAAACTTAGTGCCTTAATGGTTTTATTAACACCATATTACTGTTATCAATTAACAGAAGTACTGCTTCTTACATATGTAGATGTGGACTAATTTATGTTTGCAAGTTGGTTAAATTTACAAACCCGACCTTGCATTGTTTAGTGCTTCCCAAGTTAAGCACGTTTTTGATCTTATTTGCTTGGCAATTTCGGTTGTACAAACTGCTATTCACATCTATTTTGTTCCACTAGCTGTTTTAGTTGCCAAGTATATTCTTTTGCTAAAATGGTCTTGAATGGGTACTCTATATACTTTTATACTATGACTGCTTTGCATTCTTCCCGAGCTTTGTGTTGTGCATGAGAGTATGTAACCTGCGCAAGCATTAGAGTTGTATAAGGCAGTGTATATATACATACACATACACACACACACACATATATATATATATGAATGTAAGTATGAGCTAATGACTTAATAAAGTAAGTTTAATTGATTTGATTATTATATATATATATATATATATATATATATATATATATATATTTCTTTAATTCATTTTATACTACTTTTCTGATTTCTCTTCTATATTGAATAAGATTATATGAATGATTCGTCGTTGAAGTTGATTTAGTTTAGTGATTTTAATATGATATTGTGATGACATCCTTTCTATTTGATTTATTCTGTCTAACGAAATTAGAATAAACGGTTTAGTGATACCATCTGGTAAGGGACTTTCGGTACACTTTTTCGATTATTCTTTGGACTCATTATATAGAATGAAGAAGGACGAGTGTGATTTATGAGCACGGAATAAATGGACTAGTAACACGTGGTGGTATGGGATGCTGTTGTGTTATTTATTCAGTTATTCTTTACTCATAGGGTATGTTATGTGTGACTCGCTACGGTGAGTATATATGGAGGCTACTTGTTAGCCACATAGTTTGTGTACATTATGTGTCTATCTACCTTTATCCAACTCTCTTTATGTTTCAAGAGTGAACTAGATTGGCCAGTATCCACCCTGGCGGCCTGATCGTTGGGTCGCGTCCTAGATTCATGATACCATCGTTGTTTATGGTATTCGATGCACATCATGAGATTGGTAGTTGGCTACCCGTTATATCGCAAATGCCAACAGTCAGTTACCATAGGGTCACATGTCGGTAGTCGCGGCCGAAGAGGCTAAGCGTTATCGAGCCTTTGGTGGATCATTGTCACGATACCGAGAGGGGAGAGTAACCGATGACTGCAAGAGTCGTGTCATATGGACCACGTGTGGCATTTAGAGAAAGTTGACATGCTGTTAGTATCCGGTTTGGTTTCGAAATATATGGATGTATCTGGGTGGTAGAAGACATATATTATGTATGGATGAGATTATACCTGAGACTATGTCCAGAATATGATTAAGCTCGTATCCTTCTCAAACAAACAACCTACTTATTATTGATTTGTTGTTTCTACCTCTTAGGACCTTCCAATCGAGAGTTTCACCTCTCCAAGGGCCGTGGGTCGAGATATACGATTTTGCACCTTGTGACATTGTTATGAGCTGGGTCAACCTTTCTTGTTGATTTCATTGATTTGATATTGATATTTTATAATATGAGATTGAGAGAGATAGTAGGCATTGCTTCATTACTGCCCGACTTCACTTGAGATGTCTCATTACCGATTATTTTGGATTTGATGTTGATTTTTAGATATGTATAATTCACCCATTTGTATTGATTCAATGATTTTCGATTTGATGTATTTCTGTATGAGTGATGACATCTTTTGATATTAGTGTTGATTGTTTCAAATGAATTTGAGTTATTTGTTAGATGTGATGCCTTGAAAATAATCTATTATATTATGTAAATATTTCAAACATACATTTCTATACTTATTTATTTATCATGACATGCTAGTTAATGATTTGAATATCCTTGTTTGTGATATTATAGTGTTATTTCTTATAATTATTACCCTTCTTTATGATTCTTGATTAGACATAGTCTGACCCGTGTGTTATTTTATAATACGGGTCAGCCCGAGACATTTCAGGTACATGGACGATACGACCAATATTTTTTTACTTTAGGCTTAGAGAAGTATTATATTATGATGATTACCTAATATTTGTATGATATTGATTCACTGTATGCGTATATATAATTGACATATGAGTTGTATAGTATTCTTATAACTTTATTGTATTATATATTATCGCTACGATTGACTTTGTATTCTCTGTGGTTTACTACATATTGTATATTATTCTGTCCTAGAGGCACACATGTTTATTGTTTTATACCGACACTGTGTACATACTGGTGAGTTCTATATTTGATGTTTTAATATATACCAGTGTTAGTCCAAGGGAATATTCACGTGTGTACCCTATATAGCCTCATTCTTTGTATTATCCGACAATATTACTTTGTAATACTCTTGGATAGTATAAGTATAGAGGCGGGGTATCACAAAAGTCAAGGATCATCACTAATCCAACACTTTATATCTTCAAACGACCATAACCTGAGTGCATAAACTCCAAAAAACTTGAAACTTGAAACGTTGGCTTATGAGACCTTCCTTGTCACCTCATATCGATCTCACCAAGTTTCGGACAAAACTCATGGATCATCATTGATCCGTGACCACCGATCCATCCCCACTAATCCATGGCCATTGATCCATCCCCACCGATCCTACACTTCACATATGAGCTCCAACACACCTCCCCATGCTTCATAATGATTCATGAGTCCAATGGACTAACCCCTACAGATCGGTACCGATCCAAAGGGCATCCCAAAGTTAGCCAAAATCAAATGATTTTCACTCCACTTTCTTGCCTATATATTCCTATTCCCTAATCCATAGCTTGCACCGGTCCATTGCTCCAAGCGTAAGAGAGTTCCACCGATTCACACGTGAAATTCTCCACTGATCCATGCTTCAAAAGGCCATAACTCGAACGTACCAACTCCAAACGACTCGAAACTTGGCATGCAACCTCTAGAGGATATCCTTGTCACCTCCTATTGATCGTACCCCAATCTGAGAAATTTGGATTCCTAGATCATTACCGATCCAATAATTTGAACTCTCTACCGATCCATACTTTGAATGCTTATATTTCGACCATACTAACTCCAAATGACTTGAAATTTTGTGCGTAACCTTATAAGGCCTTCCTTGTTGCACTATATCGACCTCACACCGATCTGACCACTTTAGATTCCTAGATCGTCGATGATCTAAGAGAAATCCTAAATCTAAATTGCAATTCGAGCAGCGTTTCAACCATTCAAACATCAAACAATCATACAAACATCATATATAAGCATTAACAACAACCAAACATCCAAACGTATCCAATTTAAAAAATCTAAATCTAAGATGAAGGTTAGAGATCCATAAGAACAAGTCTTTACAAATCAAGTCCAAATCATCTAAAATTCGTATATATGGTTTATTACAGTCTAATTTTTTTTAGTATTTTTAAATAATTTTTAAAACATTGTTTAGGGTGTATAATGACCTAATTAGCCAGTGAGAGATCTAATCACTCACCTTAATCCAAAGCAAGACCCAAATCCCAAATGAATAGTAGAAGGCACGAAATCCAAGGCTCATCCAACATAATATCTCTAATCCCAAGTGCTAATCACGCTAATCTCCTCTTAATGATGCAATTTGGCTAATTAAAGTAGGTTTAAGGGTTGCATTTTGGTTAATGGGGTTTAATGGAGGTTTATAAATATTTTTTAGGAGTTGTGAAATGATGGGGATGAGGTCCCATCCACCTCCAATTACTCTAACCCCAAAATGGGTCATGGTCCTTGACACTAATGACCATTACCCTTATAAGCTATTCAAAATTAAGTAAAACTTCAAACAACCATAAATCTCAAATGGTATGTCCGTTTTCTTGATGTAACCACTCTACGAAAAGAAAAATCATCATCCTGATCCGATTGAAGTGGTTTCAAACCCTAACTAGGCTTCTATCAAAAGTTATAAGCCATACAAGATTTCATAGGATCAAAACGTCATAGAAAAATTCAATGAAAATTCTAAGGAAAAGAGATAACCCTAGTAGTCATTTCCTAAAGTTATGGAATCGTACGACCCAATATGGAAATAATATCAATATTCTACTATCCTTCGATGCGTATAATATGGGTCATTGCATTCTCCTCTCCCATTTAGAAATTTTGCCCCCAAAATTCCATAATCAAGTCAACTGGGTCATCTCGCGTACCTAACAATCATATACGGGCAGGGGTAATCATCACACATCAAACATGCATACATAGCAATAAGTGAAAGAGAAAACATCTAAGCATACCCTAGCATGCAAGAAATTATGCCATGGTATATTTCATGATATCGTAAGTGAAAGTAAAAGCGATAATTAGAAAGTCTCACCAAGTAAAGAGCTCTAAATATGCTATCATCATGCTCTCCTCTGTCTCTTAAATCTAATCATCGTCGCTTTCACTCCAGTGAACCTTCACCAACTTCACTGTCTTCCTCCAAAGCTGCTTCGTATCACGTCCAACAATACGAATGGGCTTACGAGGTCTTGAAGCCTCTGGTTCTATCTTTATATCATCTAACTCATTTGGTGCAATAGTTACACCCGAGTCAGGCACAAATTTCCGCAAGTGAGGAATGTGGAAGACATTGTGCACTTCCGACATTCATTAAGGTAAGTCGACCCTATAAGCAAGGTTCCCAATTCTCTCCAGTATCGGAAAAGGACCTAAAAATCTTGGTGCCAACTTTCCTTTACTATTGAACCGAATGACATTCTTCAATGGAGAGATCTTGACAAATACCATATCGTCGATAGAGAACTCTAAATCTCGACGTCTCTTATCAGCATAGCTTTTATGTCCATCTTAGGAAGCTTTTATCCATTGTCGAATGATCTCGATCTTTTCCGATGTCTCTCTAACCATATCTAGTCCAAGTACAAGTTTCTCCCTCGCTTCCTAACAACATGAAGGAGCGTTTCACAATCGACCATACAATGCTTCGAATGGTGCCATACCGATGCTAAACTGATAACTGTTATTATATGCGAATTCAACAAGATTTAAATGATCATCCTATGAGCCTTCAAAGTCTAATATGCAAGCACACAAGAGATCCTCTAGGATACGGTTCACTCTCTTACTTTGGCCTTATGTTTGAGGGTGATAAGCTATGCTGAGGTGCAACTCTGTCCCTAACGCCTCATGTAAGCTCTTCCAAAACCCACTAGTGAACAATGGGTCTCGGTTACTCATAATGCTCTTCGGCACACCATTGAATCGTACTATCTAATTTACATACAAGTCGACCAGTTTGGCTGCCGTTCTACTTGACTTGACATGTATAAATATAGCACTCTTGGTCAATCGATTGATTATGACCAAATGTTGTCGTACCCTGCTCGAGTCCTTGGCAGTTCATCAATGAAATCCATCGATACTAGTTCCCATTTCCATTCGGGAACTTCTAGTGGTTGCATCAAACCACTAGGTTTTTTCTACTCTATCTTAACCAACTGGCAGTTCATGCATTTTGAGATGAATGTCCCGACGTCTTCCTTCATCCCTTCTTAATAAAAGGTCTGCCTTATATCGCTATACATCTTATTACTGTTGGGATGTATAGTCAATCTTGTAAAGGCACTCTTATAGCACTTTATCTCTCAACCCATCGAGATCAGGAACAAACAATCTCCCATCCATACAGAGCCAACCATCAGATCAAGTCTACACTATCTTGTATCCTCAGACTCTACTCAAATTCAATCCTAGTGATAATCTCAGCTAACCTGGCATCGTGCCACTGACCAGTACCAATCCACTCAATCAAAGTAGGTCTGATGGCCAAGCTTTCTAACATCTCTAGCTTTAGCTCGCATCTCGATCAGAAACCATAACCAATAATATACTCTAACTGCGTCCACTTTAGGAACATAGCTCCCAAGCTAGCATATCTCCTACTCAAAGCATCGACAACTGCATTACCTTTCTTGGGTGTATACACAATATCAAAGTCATAAGACCAGGAACTCTAACCAACGCTGTTGGCGAAGGTTCAGATCCTTCTGCAAAAAGAGGTACTTCAATGATTTATGGTCGGTGAACAGCTCGAACCTCTCTTCCAAAATATAATGCCTCTAAATCTTCAACGTAAACACAATTGCTGCCAACTCTAAATCATGGGTCAGGTATTTCTTGTCTTGTGGCTTTAGTTGTCAACTAGCATATGTAACAACTTTGCCTCTCTACATCAATACTACGCCCAATCCGGTACCACAAGCATCAGTGTATACCATCATCTCTTCATTCCTACTCACAATGGTCAATATTGGTGCACTCGTCAGCTTTTCCTTTAGACCTGCGAAAGCCTGCTTGCATTTTGCATCCAAAGTAAAAGTCTGATTCTTTTTCGTCAAATGAGTCAACGATGTCACTACCTTAGAGAAGTCCTGGATAAATTGTCTATAATATCCAGCTAACACCAAAATCTTCTCACATCTATAGTATTTTGGGTCTAATCCAATCTTGGTATATTGCAATTTTTGCAAGATCAACGGCAGTGCCCTACTCAGAAACAACGTAACCTAAGAATCGCACTTCCCTCTTCCATAAGTGACATTTAGAAAACATCGCCCTTAGTCGGTGTTCTCTCAATAACTCTAATAGAATTCTCAATTGCATCTTGTGTTCTTCTTCCGTTCATGAGTAGACAAGAATGTCATCAACAAACACAAGCATGACTTTATTTAGCTGACCCTTAAAGATACATTCCATGGGATCAGCAAATTATGTCGATGCATGGGTTCGTTCAAATGGCATAACCAACCACCCATAAAATTCAGATGACATACGAAATGTTGTAGTTGGCACACTCTCCTTCGCCACTCTCAATTGGTGGACTCCTATCGCAAGATCCAATTGAGAAAATACTCTAGCACACTGAAGCTGATCAAGCAAGTCAGCAATACATGGGGTGGATACTTGTTCTTCTTCGTAACTTTATTTAGCTCATGATAATCAAGACATAATTTAAAGGAGCTGTCCACCTTCATGGCGAATACTATGGGCGCTCCCCACTTGCAAATACTCCTGCGAATGAACCCTCGTCGTAATAGGTCATTCACTTGCACCTCGAGCTCCCGCTGCTCTCTAGGTGCCATCCTAGTCAAAGGCATCAGTACCAGTCCGACATCTTTTGTCAAATCAATATGGAACTCAATCTTCCTGTGTGGTGGAAGTCTAATAACCTCCACAAATGTGTCCGGATACTCCCTAACAATAGTCATTGATGATAACTCGTCATGTGGGAAATCAAGCAAATACAGAAATCTAACCATCACATCATCATCTGGAAGGCAGCTTAGCAATAATGTTTGCCTACCTTCTACCCTTATCATCACCAATGACTTCTCACAATCCACCATCACTCTGTATCTATGAAGCCAGTCCATCCCAAAAATCATATCAAACCTAACGAAACCCAAAACAAAGCAATCACAATCAATAGAGCATCCATGACTCGATAAGACCAAACCATGACAAACCATATGCGAGTTAGTGGAGCCTCCAACAAGGTTCGTCACAATCAAAGGTCGGTCAATTATGTCGGGTCTTAATCTCAATATATATACTAAGTCACTAGATATGAAGGAATGTGAAGCCTTGGTATCAAACAAAACTCATATAGGAACATCATAAGCATTCCTTGAATAACGATGTCTTTCTCATTCTCCTTCATCGGTGGAGCATTCCATGAAGTTGGAACGACATTGATAGCATATGCTTTCACCACCTGCTTTTGCTTAGGAAACTCAGGATAGTACTTCTTGATATGCCCAAGCTTATTGCAGTTGTAGCACTTTCTCCCCTCAGCTTTCAGTCACTAACATAGTGACCTTTCTCTCCATAGTTGTAGAAAGTCTCACATCTCTCATTTAGGAGTACCCGATATAATAAGAAGCAAAGCATAGAATCTCACATCTCTCACTTAAGTACTTCAAATGTATGATAACTCTTATAGATGCTCAAATCATTGCCCATGCAGATAGCAAAGGACTGGACACACGCAGATGTCCAAAATATGGGTACATGCAGACTACCCTGGGTACACGCAGACTACCATGTCCCAACAATGAGCATCATAACCTCATAGTTACCCATCAATCCCTTAGCACACGTACAATAATAGAACTACCTTACAGATGCTCGATTCATCCCCATGTAGATGGCAAAGGACTGGACGCATGTAGATGTCCAAACACATGGGTACATGCAGACTACCCTGGGTACACGCAGGTTACCTTATCCTACTCACGAGCATCGTAACCTCATGTTTTACAATACGAGCTATCATGCAGTATTTTCCATTTCGGTCCATCACCAGATGCTATAGTCACTCACCACATCGAGTCATTGAAGTCGCCGCACTTCATTGGTTGCCATCACGAAATCATCTAGAGTCATCCTGGGTTCCTCCATCCTTACCCGAGCCAACTCCCAAGACCATCAAGGTACCCCAAGTCTTGCCCCGAAGCCCGTCTGTGCCAAGCCCAAACCCAACACCCCTAAAACTCCACTCTATGCTCTGTTTGGTCTCCCTTCCTTAGCCGAACCAATTACCCGTTGAACAACACTTCATATCCGGTCATTGGATAGAAGTAACTACTGGACATGGTTTCCTATCTGGTACTCCCATCACCAAACTGAACTACCATAGGATAGGATTTTCTATCTGGTCTTCCACTGCCGAACCAAGTGCTACCGGACAGGATTTCCTGTCCGGCCTTCCCTTACTGAACCAAACAGCTACCAGACATGATTTCCTGTATGGTCTCTCCTTGCCGAGCTAAGCTAAGCATGGGACCATCCCTTGTCGGACCTGTCTGGTCTCTCCTTGTCGAGCTAAGCTAAACATCGGACCATCCCTTACCGGACCAAGCTCCATCGAACCAAAAAGCTGTAGCTCCTTTAGCACATCAACTTCGTGCCGATTCTATCGCTGCATTCAACACTTCGATCCTTATGCATCGCACATACAATGATATGACTCAAAACACTCTAGAGTCCATCCTTTGAAGTCTGGATCTCATTATTCCTACCTTTAGTTTGCTTCGATGAGCGTTTTCAACCATCTAAGCATACAAACAAACTTCATATATTCACCAAACAACAATCAAGCATGAAAATCACACAATTAATCATAGCAATCATCATACAAGGTGTCCACAACATAGCCTAACATATGTCAATGCAAACACATATCCAAACAACATATCTAGGACACCAAAAATCCATTTGTTCGTGTTTTTACTATAAATAGGGTTTTAAACAGTAATAAAATAATTTTAACTTCACAAATGGATCCAAAACATGTTAATACACGCACACACACACACTCACACACACACACATACATACATACATATACATATATATATATATATATATATATATATATAATAAGGTGAGAGACGATAAATCACTCACCAAAACCTCAAAAATCCAAGTCTTACATGCAAATCAATTCAAATTCGAAAATGAATAGCAAAAATGTAATTTTCCCTCCCCAGAAATGGATTTGAAGATCTCTAGTGAACCGGCTTACTAATCTACCCTTAATCTATGCTTTACACTTGATTTGGAGAAGAAAAGAGAAGGTTTTGGATGTAGAATGGGTTAACGGGCATTTTAATCTATTTGAGAGATAGTAGAAATGATTTGGGGATGTTTATTTCAGTCAATATACGTGTAAAACCCAAAATGAATTAATGGACCTATCCCCAAACTTACTAATTACCCTCTAAGCTGCTCGAAAAACTACCCAAACAACCATATCTCATAGTCAGAAATCCCAAATTGCTAATATGACCACTCTATGAAAAGGGAAACCATCATATCTTTCCAATGGAAGTGGTCTCGGATGCCAATTCGACTTCTATAAAAAGTTATAACCATTACAATTTTTAGGGGTAAAATCTTTTAGAAAAATTCTAAAATATAGGAAACATCACTAGTAGGCGTTTTCCAAAGTTATAGAGTCATACGACTCATATGAATTTAATTATAATATTTTGGGGTTCTCCGATACTTAAAATATGGGTCGTTACATTAAACCTCGGCCTCTAGATCCTCTCCATAAAGAGATCCTCAAATTTTTATTGATTCAATAGTTATGGGAAATTAATACAGACTAAGGGAGAAGTGAAATAACTAAGCACAAAACTATGGACTAACATTTTCAACTAAAACCAAAGTCCACTTTGCATTTATCATACAGAGCAACCTTTGGGGGGCATGTGTTATACTATAATTTTACTCATTTATATTCCACCTCTGATCCAAAAAGCTTTGTTCAGTATTAATCTTTCCATAAATATTGAGCATCAATAAAAGCATTGTGTATACTTCTGCATAACACTTCTTAGCTCACACAACCAAAGGATAATCCCATATACCAAAGTATCAACAATATCCGAGAGGAACAGTCACTCAACTGACCAAGAACTGAAGACCCCAAATAGGCACCAATAGAAAGCACTCTAAAAGGCAAGCGACGTCAATGGCTAAGATGATCTTCAGACAAATTAGCGGTTCAGATGACCCAAAGTATATGTAGCTCATCTGTATTGCCACGTCCAAAAGTTATATGTATGGAATGCCATATCATCAATCCACATCAATTCACAAATAACTAGATAATGACATATGTTCAAATCTTTACCCTACAAATGGGTCAAGCCAGCAATCTATAAGAGAGCCCTCGACCAATAACCATGCAGTAGGAGGCCTATAAATAGGCAATGATCTCGATGCATCAAGGATCTTTTTGGCATCTGCATAATTCAGATACTAAATAAAAACAATTGTACTTTCCTATATTAGAACTCATATCAAAATTCATTATTGAAGCGCATAGCCAAATCATCACGGTAATAGTATCTCAGCTATATTTGAGAACTCTTACAAAGGAAATGATAATGTACGTAGAGATTTTAGCCCAAACCATTGTATCTCTCGATGTCTTTACTTTCAGTACTTTTGCTTTTGGCTTTATTCATTGCACCTAGTCTCAAACTGCACTAATACTCCTTTCTTTCAGTTTCGCCCTTAGAAAATCAACTAAATTACCAAATTTCATAAAGGGATTTTAGAAATCATCCCATTGAAACATTTAACAAACAGTTAAATCGAAGATTCCCCTTTGATTTTTGGAGTGTTGGTGTGTGACGAAAAATCAAACTAATACCATATATTATACATTACTTCATACCCAACCTCTAATCAATTTTTTCCACGAATGCCATAGCCTTTCACCTCTAACATCCAATCCAATTTGTCCAGGAACGTACCCTAATAATAAAGTGTCTATATTATTAATGTGCGAAAATTTAACAAAATTAACGAGTGTTCTAAGTAAATGGAAAATTCTCTATTCTAAGTAAATCGAACAATTTTCATTTTTTATGCAAATTGTAATATCCCCTACTTTAAGAATCGAAAATGAATGCTGACGATGCTACAATCATCACCAGAATTATTTCTAAGCGACAAAGTAAGATCAATATTAAATTTTTCCATAACATTAAGTAAACAGAGCAGCTAAATAATTCCATTTCATCAAATTGTTTTACATAAGCCATTACATAATCATTAAGCCATTTCGTTCCCACGCAGGGGTAAATATAATAATATATAAATATAGTATCATGCTTGACATATAAGGATGACGATGTGAATAATTAACCAGTATAAATCCTGTTTTACATGACAAAAATTTTAAACTAAATTTTGTTTGCATAACATGCCTTCTACTTCATCTTGGAGTCTTTATTCGTCTTTTCCAAAAGGTACCCATCTATACCATAAACAAAGCTTACTCGAATGAATGTAACGACCCACCCCAAAATAGGCCTGAATTCCGACCCAGAAAAAGCCTATCGAAATTTAGACCTATTCCAAGACTGGATGTTGTTTGATAAAATTTGAACAATACACAATACATAGAGCTATCTATCTATACTTTAATAATTTCACAGCAGAATGGATATAATATAACATCAGAAACATGTACCCATTTCATAAAAGGAAAACATGTTATCACAGTATCCCACAACGTGTCCATATAAAACTTCCACAGTACTATGTTTCAAAATAAACATTTGTCTGAAACTTGGTACATAAAATTACTAGAAAGAAATGCATGAATAGATAGATAACTTTCGCAAGCCCTTGCCTCCATCTTCGTCTCCTAAAACAACATTTCCTCCTCTAACCTATATGTTGTAATGAGGAGCGGGTTAGAATAACAAATGTCTAGCGAAAGAAAGTCTCAAGTTTTACCATAATTGTATTTGGGCAATATCATTTAGAAAAGAAATATGTCTTGCGTATTTAAAACTATACCATGCTAATAACTTTAATCGTAAGCCCAAAGGCCTTTTTAGTCCAATTCCAAAACTCCAATGCAACTACCGTTAATGATGCAAGTGAAAGCATCCAAACTATTTAATACCCTTTTATTGGAAATCAGGCAGACCGTGACTATTTAATACCTATAAAATAGGTAGGTCCCCATCATTTAATACCTAATCCATTTCTAATTCATCTCCAAATTCTAATGCAACTATAGTGTACAATGCAAGAGGAAACACCTAAATCACTAAATACCTTTTTAATTAGGATTAGGTAGACTCTGACCATTTAATACCTATAAAATAGACAAGTCCCTATCATTTAATACATAACCTAAGGCCGGTACATATAGGGTTCTTCCCAACCGATATCATAAGAAATCCCATCAGGTCACTTAACACTTCTTATATTGGAAAGAGGAAGACCCTACAACGGTCACTTAATACCTCTAAATTTAAAGCGGACCCTTCTAAAGATTCCTCCTACCATATCCCAAATGTATTTATGACCCATAACCCAACTACGACGACTCAGATTAGTCCGACTATTCATATGTACTGGTAGCCATATTAACTGGGTAGACAAACCCATAGAATTGAGACTAACCTTGCATCCACCAAGGTTATTTACTATAGGCGATATGTCTCACATCAGTCCCCAAAGTCACGCTACTGGTAGCTAGATTTAACCGCGAAGACTTTTGTGTGCTTTAGACTAAACTCGCATCCCTATAACTTACTCATACTTCATATATATACTAATTTTATATCTATACTATCCCACACAATTGATAATTAAGGCCATATAAGGTAACCCCTTATTACGCCTTTAATTTTTGATTAAACTCCATAATTACTATTAACTACCTTTTTAAGAAATTAATGCTATTTACTATCCTATTAATTCTAATTAATACGTTCAATACGCTTTAATCAATACGCTATTAACTTTAATAATCAATACATTAATATTATCTACACACACGCGTGCACATGCGAGATTTGAACAAAACATTTCTAATCACACACAAAGAAAACGCTTATTTATTTAAAATGTCAAACTCATACAAGTCCCAAACTCCAAACAAAAGAAATAGCTAATATGCTTAGCCAACAACTTGACTTTTATACAAAAAGGAACAATATCAAACTCATCTCATATTAATATAGTATAATTTACCTCTCTATTTCTTGGAAACAATCTTATAATTTAAGTCTTTTGTATTATATTCCACTTTTGCAAATAACACCTTAGAGTGAAAAAGGGTCCATACTTGTTTAATTTACAGAAATAGACAGTGCATACTACAATTAGTTAAATTCATATTTTTCACACAATTTCTAATTTTTTTTAAAACCCTTTAATACTACAAGTAAAATCAAAAGAAATAAAGTGGAATAGATAATAAATTATCTAGGTCTCAAGTACAGATATGATTCTACTATGTTAATACAAACATTGAAATTTCGACACATTTAATAATTGACATTTACTTCGGGAAATTATGATGGTTTTAGTGTTACATTTCGTTTACCAAAATTTCCTAAGGCATATAACAAATCCAAAAAATACTACGGAATTACAAAAAATGTGAAAAACTTGATATTTCCACTCATAGAGAATTGTTTATTTCCTAGCTGGATTTGATTTTCGCCACGCCTAATTCCCTTTCAAATCTACCCCTTTTGGAATATACAACAAAGTGAAAGAGATAAACATCTAAACCTCTTATCTTAAAATCCTAACTGATTCTGAAATCTAAAGAAGAAAGAATCCGATAGAGCTTCGCTGTTGTCCCCAAAATTTTATGAAGTAAAGTCGGGGTCTATGTATAGAAGTTAAGAAGAACCAGAACCATCATGTTAAAATAATATAGTCCATGCCATTAAGGCCACTCAAAAAAATCACATTTTACATCTTCACCGGTAGACCAAGGACTTTGGGCCGTCGACCATTGGTGCCTAAGCGGTCTACTGGTCCCCTTTTTATGACCGTATATTTCTTCCATTTAATTATTTATTAATTATTATATTAATTACTCATTTAATCTATTAGTTAAATTACGTTAACCAAATGTTTTCCCAAACTTTAAGCTTCAGCCAACTTTTAAATTTCAAAATCCAAACTTTTAATTTCAAATTCAAATATTTAATTTTTAAAGTCGAAAACTTCAAACGTTCATAACTTCTCCATTTGAACTCTAATTTCAACATATTATTTATGAAAATTGATCATAGAATCTCCATGGACGCAATGTTGCAAGTTCCATGAGCAAATTCTGAAATTTACAAAATTTCCATTTTTAATAGTATTTTAATTATTTAATTTCGTACTAAATTTTATGGGTGTTACAATGAGTTTATGGGAAATAACAAAATCACAAATCAGACATAATGCCCGGTATGAGTAATACTTTACCTTGAAGCAAAAAAAAACGTTAGACCACACCACTAAAGCACAAAATGGGTTTTCCCCTCATCATTCAACTAATCATTAATTACATCATACTATGTAATAAGTATCATGTCATGATCAAACACAGGTCATCAACTTCATCATAATTGTGATATTTGCTTTCATAATATATTCTCACCAGATTCTATAACCATTTCGTTTAAAGTTGCCATATAGGCCTTACTCTTACTAGTTCAATAAGAGTACTAGACGGTCAGACAATTATGGTGTTTTATCTTACTTTTTCTCAATTTTATCATAAACAAATAACTAATGTTGCCACTAAGGCCTTAAACACCAATATCAAACATAATTTTGTGTTTAGATAAATGGTTGCTACTAAGCCTTATACCCACGTTACCAAATATAATGTCATGTTTAGACGAATGGTTGCTACACAAGCCTTACATCCACGTTACCAATATAATGTCATGTTTAGACAAATGGTTGCCACACATGCCACATCACTCATCATCTTGTAGCTTTCCTAAGCTTAACTCCATTCTTCCCCTTTAAATAAGTTATTTTTAACTTGTTATTCTCTATGATCATTTCATCTCTATGAAATTCTCAAGCATCACTTAAGAAGATGTCTTCTGAAGTGCTACAAAAAGCTAATTAATTTACTTAGAATTTCTTTTCTTCATTAGCTATCACATGTTAACATCACATAACTATCGCATGTTAATGAAGTGTTATCACATGATGATTCCATATAACTATCACATGTTGACACTAGGTTATAACATGTTAAAATATTTTATTATTACCGCATGCCAAAACCTACCGCATGCCAAAATCCATTGCATGTCAAGGAGCCATCGCATGCATATACCTATCATATGCCAAAAGCTATTGCATGTCAAGGAGCTACTGCATGTCTATACCTATCGCATGTCAAGAGCTATCAAGGTTCAAACCTATTGTGTGCTAAGCTACTTCGTGCTTACACCTACCGCATACTAAATGATATCGAGCATCAAATGCTATCGCATGTTAACTCTTTAAGCCATCGAGTAACAAGGTTTACAAGATAATAAAATGTCAATTTATTAAGCTGTCACATGCTATTGCCTAAAGCTATCGAGTGTCAATAATTTTGAGATATCAAAGGTCAAGAGTTTTCAAAGCTATCACATACCTATAGTTCAAAGCTACCACATGTTATCATTTTTAGAGCTATCAAGTGTTCAGGCTTATATAAGCTATTGCAAGCTAAGTCCCAAGCTATCGCATGTTATCTTTAGTTAGCTATTGCAAGTTAATGTGGCAATTCGGTAATTAACTTGAAAAATATTTTGTTTCCATTAAAGGGATCGCTTTTCACATAACCTAGTTATATGTCGAATTATCATTGGTTTACAAGAGATTCTAGAGTTCTCTTTTCAGAATCTATTAATTACCATATTAATTAATTAATCACCCTAATTATCTCTTTCCTTTGTTAAATAATTCATATAAATTAGAAAATGCATGGGAAAAATCATAAAAATTCATCAAAAATCGAATCATTGTATTTCACCTCATATAAAAAGTTTTAGGCAAAAATAATAATATTTTTCATATTTTAAATAATTAGTTTCCTAAAATTTGGAATTTTCTTACCTTAGAAAATTTATGTAAAATCCAGATAATTTAAGAAAATTAGGGAATTAGAAAATCATCTCCATATTATTTTTTATGTAACATACAAAAATTTCAAGTGATTTGGGGAAGGTTTCATTAATGTTTAGCCTTAAAACACATCAAAAATCATCATCATTGAATTCCCAAACATGAATAAAGATTATCTAACATTCGTAACTTGTTCATTATCATTAAAGCATTATACTTACATACAATCCTAACCCAAATGGGTTTGGAAGGTTATGAGAAAGGATTACTCACTTTTTTGTTTGATTAAACTTGATTAAAACTTTATTTCTTCTTAAAGATGAGAGCTCTTGCTTTTACTTTGAATTTTTCTTCTTCTTCCTCTTGAAATTTGGACAGCCTTACTTAGTTTTATTTTTAGTTTATTTTTGTGCAAGGGAGAGAATGAATGAAAGATGAGATTGTTGAGGGGTTAGTAATTTGGGCTTTGGGCTAAAATCTCATTCTAACATATTCTTATTAAGTCTCCCAACTCTTCATCTTAAATTCACTCCTCATTCTTAATAATAAGAATGTCATACTTAGTTATTATCTCATATTCTAATTTAATTAATTAATTAATTATATTTATGGCACTTCAAAATATGGGCATTATAGTCGCCCCTCCTTATAAGAATTTCATCATCGAAATTCAAACAAGGTAGGATAATGGCCTCCTTCATCAGTTCGAGGTACACGCATGTACAACAATTACACTAGTTCTCTACTAATGTAAATCATTAATCATCATAAAAAAGTATTAGTGTCGCTACCAACACATGATAATATCATGTCATAATAATCATACTAGTATCATTACTAGTTTATACAACAAGACATGCATATCTAATCATAAATGTCAAAACTAATTGAAATTGATATTTTCAACCTTATCCTCTACTTCCTAGGTACAATCATCAACATTGTCACTCCACTATATGCGAAAAGTTGTATGCCTTTGTTCCTTAATTCTTCAGTATCACCACCTACTATCCCTCATTCCACTACCAAATTTGGGTCATGCACACATTTCCTCAAAAGTGATATTTGAAAAACATCACGCACACCTGCTATATAACCTACTGAATAATGGGTTTCTATCGCTAACAATACCATTTGGAATCCTGTCTAGTATCACAACATTCTTCAAGTATAGCTTTGCCAAGCTAGCTCCCGTTCTTGTCAATTTCACCGGAATAAAATGAGCACTCTTAGTCAATCTATCGACAACCACCCAAATGCATTAATTTCCCATCCTTGACATTGGCAACCCATCTATACAAAATCTATGGACATCGAATCCCACTTTCAAGTCAACACTTTCGAAGGTTGAAGTAAACCACTCAGCTTCTGATGTTCAACATTTGCATGTTGACATATGAAATACCTCTTTATACATTCACCAACATTCCTCCTCGTACCTTTCCAAAAGAATACTCTTCCATGTCATAGTACATCTTTATGCCTCAGGATGAGTAGTAATGTAACACCCTCACTTTTGTGCCTATACTTCTCAAGAGTATTACTTACTATCAAGTAATACGAAGAATGAAGTGATATGAGGCACACATGTGAATATTATTGGACCAAAACTGATACGTATCTCATATAATGATGTTACTTACCATATTCATACTTGATCTCGATACAAAGTAAAAACACGTGTTCCTCCAGGATAAACAATACACAATCATAGATATTAAATATCGATTACAAAGCATAGAGTCAGAACGTAGTAGATAAAACATATTATATATAACATACAATACAATACATAGACCAACGTGCTACAAAATGATGGTCATTAGCCCAATACATAATACATCACCAAGTACATCTACTACTACTAAATACAATAAGGCTACAAAATGAGTAGGGAATTCATCATCCTATCTCTCCTACTAGCCTTCACAAAAGTCCGCAACATGCTCCATCATCACTGAATACCCACACTAGAAGTCTCTTGGATTGACCCGAGTATTACTAAGAACACACGGGTCAGACTATGCCTGATTATAATACCAAAAAATGTAGTAACAATGTTGATAACCAATAGACTATGAAAATATCATACATAAAAATATAAAGTGAGATAGCCTATCAAATCATAGCATCCAAATCAACATTAAAAAACCACAAGATTGAATCAATCACAATCCAAATCAGAAATAATAAATAGAGGCTATCTCTAAATATCAAATTAGAAGAATATGGATATACGGTAACTAACTACACTTTAGACACAATCTCTAGTATAGTCAACTCATTAAAAGAATAAGAACACTATATACCAATCCACTACACACATATATATCGGAACCAGATGGGAGACTGAAGGTCATATGCCCGCTCCAGGAACCCAGTTTCTACTTCCATATGCCTGTAGCCGAATCTGTTCCCACAGTCTTCAATTACCTCAACAATCATCATGACACATATCCACCAATGACTCGTCTATGCATAGCCTTGGTCATGACCCTGCTTTGACCCTATAGGTAACAAATTGCTAGCCTAACCCACACAAGGGGCTATAAAGCACCTACCCTTTAGGTCACCTAACCCAACAATAACTACGGTGTCACGAATCTAGGGCGGACCCCACGATCAGGTCGCCAGGGTGGATTCTAGCCAATTTGGTTCGCTCCCGAACCATAAAGGGAGCTGGACATGATGTGGATGGTCATATATTACTCATATCCTATTACTTTACATATCTTTAATGATAAGCCATCACACGACACTTATAAGTTACCACATGACTATCGAATACTCGCCACAAGGAGTATCACCATATACACATGAGTGCAATCCCCGTTTGAATTAAATCTACTTACAATGAATAATCAAATGAATAACATAACGATGTTCCATACCCATATGTTATTTGGATAATTATTCAATCCTCATAAACTACATTTGATCCACACTAGATATCTCTATGTAATAAGTCCGATGAATAACCAAAAAAGTGTTACCAAAAGTCCCATTCTAGACGGTATCACTCATCCCTTTATTCAAATTCCTCATCACATAGAAATAATAATGTATAAATAATATCCAAAGTAATCAATAAATAAGTGTATATTTATTATGTTTGAAAAACATAATAATTTTATTATTTGATATAAAGCAATAACCGATTAAAATACCCATTCGCCTTATAATTTCCTTTAAAAGTTTATATTATAAGTTATATAATCTTTACCAGTTTTATAAACACATTTGTTAATTATATTTATATACAAATAAAAATTTATTAATCTATTCAATCTTCCATTTAATAATACTATTAGCTTCTCTTTATTTATTTATTAAACTATAATTTATATTTACATTCATATATAAAATATAAGTATGTATATTAAAACTCAAGTATATTTATTTTATGTATTTACATTAGTTTATTATATATTATACATATATAAATGTAGATTTCAATTTAAATTTATATAACTAATGACTGCTTTCACTCACGCATAGGATTTCATTTTTAACATTCCTAAACCTGCACAACACACACCCTGATTCACTAACACACACTATACATAGAATTATATACGCACACTCACACACAAACCTACGCATACACATATTCAGAAAGGCACAAACACATACAGTGTCACACGGCACATGCACATGGAGAAATACATGAATACAAGGAAAAATAGACTTGCATGCATGCCTATACAACACATCTATATATCACACCGATGCACTGGTCGGCAATGACCGGTCCATTGGTTGGAATCACCTGGAGCTATCTTTGCTCCAAGCAGTGCATTGCCCAGTTGGTTTGATCCCCTCGTCGACTCTTTTTCTCTCCAATTTTATCTCTGATTTCTATCTCATTAATTCATTCTTATATGCAAGCTATAATGATTGAATACAATTCATACAAGAAGATATAAATGAAGAAGCACTATATATACATATACCCAATTCAGACTTCCATTTTGCATTTATAGTAAGCAAGATTTGACATAGATGTGAGTATCAGAATACTCATCTTGATTTGACGACCACTCAACTCCTAATCCTCCTTTGATTCCCTCTTAACTTGACATCTCTATAAATATCTCTTCAAGTTAATATGATGATCACTTGATCCTTGCGATTGCTTGGTGTAGATTATTTCCAAGAAGCCTTGATTTAATTTGTATTATTTGCTGATATTAATGTTAATTAATTTTAGAATTTAGGGTGGAGTTCAGGAGAAAAGTTCAAATTTTCATGTCCATAAAGATGGACGATAAGTTTCTATATATAGAGGTGGGCGAGACCTCTAGAATTGGCGATCTCTAGAACTCAAGCCTCATGAAAACAAATATACATACATATATATATATATATATATATGTGTGTGTGTGTGTGTGTGTGTGTGTGTGTATGTATGTAGTTGGGTTTGGATCCTTACTAATTGGGCTAAAAACATTTCTTTTGTTGTTTTGTTTACATGAAAACAATATTTACACAACAAAACTATTTTGGCTTACATGTAGACATTTTGGACTTGGGCTTGTGTAGAATGGGCCTTACTTATCTAATTTAATATTTTTTTCTTTCTTTTTCATTCAAAATCACTTCTAAATACATTTTAAATTCTTTTAACTCTATAAAATTCTTTTTTAACTTCTAATTAAATTCCAATTCATTTATTCAAATCTCCTTTATTATAAAATTCTACAAACTCTTATTTTATCAATTTATTTCAAAATTATAATTCATAACTTCACATGTAATAATATCTAAATAAATTATTGAATCAATTTTCCATTCAAATTAAATCTTTTCAGTTTTATTAACAAATTTATATCAAATTCTCTAAATCATTTCTTTAATTTCATTCAAAACCCCATTTATTTTTAATTATCATTAAGCCATTAATTATTAGCTTCTCGACAACGGGTTGTTACAGTTAAACTTAGATCAATGGCTTTCTTCCAAGAACTCCTTCAGAAGATTTTCCACATTTGAAACACAATCTCCCTTTCTTCTTACTTTGAGAATCCTTTTAGATTTTCTACATCTACTCTCATTCCTAATCGCCTAATTCTCTCGGTCAATAGTGATCCACTCTTTGCCTTGCAGCGATCCTATCTACAAGCGTTGGATGTACTTCCAAACTTGCTACCATTCTCGGATCTCGACTTGATCTTGCATCCTTTATAAAATGAACCCTACAAGACACCAATGTCTCTAACGTCTTCCATTCTTCAATCATGGCTAACACTCTACTCTGATGTTTCGTACTCAAAGCATCTGCAACCTTGTTTCTCTTTCCTCGCATCTACTCTATACCAAAGTTATATGCTGCCAAGAATTCCAATCATCTTTGTTGACTCATATTCAACTCTTTTGGAGAGAAAAAATACTTAAGGGATATATGGTTTGTATACAACTTTAACCGCTCTCCCAAAAGATAATATCTCCGAATTTCTAGTGCAAAAACTACCGTTGCTAACTCCAAGCATGAGTCAGATATCCAACTTCATGCGGTCTCAACTTCCTTAACGCGTAAGCTATCAATTGCCTTTTCTGCATCAACATGGCTCCCAAACCTGTTCCACAAGCATCAGTATAGACTACCAAATCCTAATTCTCTTCAAGTACGATCAAGACAGGAGAATTCATCAATAACTTCTTCAACTCCAGAAATGACCCTTCACACTTATTAGTCCACATGAACTTCTCATTCTTTTTGGTAAACTTTGTCAATGGTGTTGCTATACACGAGAAATCCTTAATCAATTTACGATAATATCCAGCCAATCCCAAGATACTTCTCATTTTCATAACCATCTTTAGTTTCTTCCAATAATTAATTATTTATTCCTTCAATGGATCCACTACCAATCCATTCTCCGACACCACATGGCCAAGAAAATTTACTTCACGTTTCCAAAAGTGGCACTTTGAAAACTTCACCTTTAATTTATGTTGTATTGATGTCTCCAACACCAATCTAAGATGGACTTCATAGTTTTGCTCATTCTTAGATCACATGAAAATTTAATCAATGGATACTAGCACAAATCTATCAAGCTAATCGCGAAAGATTCTATTCATAAGACCTACAAAGAATGTTGGGACACTGGTCGGTCCAAAATACATTACTAATCAATCATATAAACAATATCTTGTTCCAAACATGGTTAATGAACAATACCTTCTGCTACCCTTAGTAGATGGAACCTCGTTGCCAAATCTAGCTACGAGAATACTCTAGCTCCACTCAACTGATCAAACAATTCATCTTTCCTAGGAAATGGATAATTGTTCTTCGTTGTTAACTCATTTAACTTCTGGTAATCAACACAAATCCGTAATGATTCACGAATACCGCAGATGCCCCCCCATGATGAACTACTCGACCTGATGAAACTTTTATGTTCAAGTTCCACTACTGCTTCTTTAGTTCTTCCATCTCCTTGACTGGCATTCTATTAGGTGGTCTACTAACATTTTGTACCCCCAGCATCAAGTCTATTTGAAATTCAATTCCCTCCTTTGTGGTAATCTAATCATTAGTAAGAAATCGTCTATAAATTCCTAAACAACCATTACTATATCTATCTCATCCTCTTGTTCCTCCATCGCACACAATGTCAATTCCGAATTCTTATTCATCACATCCAACGTCACCATGATCCTTCTCCCGTTACTTGGATTTTGTAAAGCGATGACTCTATCAGCATAAAAGATCCTAGCGTTATTATGCAACAACGAGTCCATACTTTAAATTATATTATAACCTAAGAAATCAGACACATATGGGTTTCAAGAAAACAAATGACCATACAAATCAAACACGATGTCAGTACACCTTAATCTGAGAGTAGCAAACCAACCGATTGGATTTACCACACATAAAGATATAACTAAATAGGTAGTGTTTAACTCCAACCTATCCACTACATCCTTCGAAATGAAATATTGGACATCACCCATATTAAAAAGAACTCTAATGGAAGTACTAGAAATCAAGATCATATCACCTAGCACAACTTTCTTGCCCTTCTCTTTAGCAGTTGGTCCGGCTTACGGTCTTTCCAAAGCGAAAAACTTTGGCAACTTTAACTCCGGATAGTCTTTCTTCTTGTACTCGGTTTTGTCATTGATAAAGCACTTTACCGTGGCCACCCCAGTCGGCTTCAGATGCTTACTGGAATAATGCCCCTTCTAGCCATAGTTATAGCAGGTCACCTCAGCAACCTCTTTACATTCTCCTCCACCCTGAGCCTTTATTTTTTGTCGTTGGCCTTTCTTGAATTTTTGATAAGGCACAAACTTCTTCTTCTTATCATCCTAAGCCTTATTCCCATACCTTTCCAGTTAGTGTACATCAACTCATACCTCCTCGCTATGTCTACCACTTCTTTGAATGTAAATGCTAGATGAGCCATCGTCCGATCACTCAATCCTGGCCTTAATCCTAGAATAAATTTCTCCACCTTTTCCCTTAGCATACTTATCAAATCAGCCCCATACTTGGATAAAGCATTAAACTTCTATACATACTCCGACACTGTCAAATTCTCTGGCTGCAACTCAACAAACTCCTGGAACATCGTCGACAAATCTTCCATGAATATACTATTCTTCAAACATCTCCTTGAACCTCTCCCAAGTAATCACTTACATGGAAATCTCCGCTCTCACTTCTCCCCACTAAACACTAGCAAAACCCTTCAAATTTCTAGACACTAATTTCACTTTCTAAACGTCAGTTAGTTCCAAATCTTCACAAATCCTTTCATGCATCACCAACCAATCACTAGCCTTATAAGCCTGCTTTTTCCCACCAAACATTTCTCCTCCTAGACTATGGAAATCCTTGTTAACTTTAAAAAAGTCTTCCCTGACTGGGTGCACCATGCCTCTTGGTGAATTCTGGGTCTATGGTGGTACTTTTTATTGCACTAAGTTCGCCAAAAACTGCTAAAAGAGTGCATTCATACCCATGTTTCCTACTGCCAGGGTAGACGTTGCAGTACCGACTTCAGCACTAGCCGTGAAGGCCACCTCCCCTCCTTGGCCGTTGGTCTAAATAATAGCGGTTCCCTACTAGCATTTGTCCTTACACCTCCTAAAGTTAAATGTCTGCTTCGTAGCTCCATTCTGGCTCTTTGTGCAAGCAAGCATTTGAAAGAAGTGGAAGTAAAAGAGAGTAAAACCAATGGTAAAGAGATAAATATATCCACCTATATTTCTATACCAAAATACAAACAGGTTAAATATATAGCGTATTCCCTCCCCAAGGTGTTCATTTTCTACTACTTACTTTCTACACGGCTCTGTTTTACTTAAGCGTCCCCAAACCTAAACTCTGATATCAAGTTGTAACATTCCCTACTCCGAGATCCAAAAATGAAGGCAGATTATGATACAGTCATCATTAATTATTTTGTAAGCAATAAAATGGTATCAGTATTATTTTTTCCGCAACGTTAAGTAAATATAGCAGTTAAATAATATCATTTCATTAAATTATTTTACATAAGTCATTACATAACATTGACGTTCCCACGTAGGGGTAAATATAATAAAATATAAATATAGTGTCATTATTGATATATGAGAATGATGACATGAAGACTTAACCAGTTGTAATTACTAGTTTTACAAAACAGAAATTTAAAAATAAATTTTATTTGCAAACCAAGCCTCATGCTTCGTCTTCGGATTCTTCATTAAACTTTTCCAAAAGCTACCTATCTATAGCATAAACTCAGCCTACTCAAATGAGTGTCCTTGAGTTTATGTAAAATAATAAAAACATGGGTCAACATAAAGCTTGGTATGAGGAATACTATACCCTAAAGCATAATATATAGTGAGACCACGCAGTTGAAGCAAGAAATGGATTTGTCATCACTATTTAACCAATTATTAGTTACATCATACTATGTAATAAATATCACGTCATGATCAAACATAGATCATCAACTTCATTATAAGTGTGAGATTTTATTTCATAACATATCCGATTAGTTTCTACAGTCAGTTCCTTTTTAAGTTGCCACAATAACGGTGTTAGACACTTATGGTGTTTTATCTAACTTTTCCTCAATTTTATCATGAACAAATAATTGAGGTTGCCACAAAGGTCTTACACCATCAATATCAAATATAATGTCGTATTTAGACAAATGGTTGCCATACAGTTCTTACACCCACATTATTAAATATAATGTCATGTTTAGACAAATGGTTGAAATCCATGACTTACACCCACATTACCAAATATATTGTCGTGTTTAGGCATATGGTTTCCATATAGCCCTTTTACCCATATTTTATCATCTCAATTGACACTACTCATCATCTCATAGGTTTCTAAAGCTTAAGTTCAATTTCCGCTTTAAATAAGTTATTTCATTTTAACTTATTATTCTCTATGGTAATTTCATCTCTATGAAATTCTCAACCGTCACTTAGGAAGATGCCTTCTAGTGTGTTACCAAAAGTTCATCAATTTACTTATAATTTCTTATCATCATTAGCCGTCGCATGTTGACATTACATGGCTATCGCATTTTAATAAAGTGTTATCACATGATGGTTCCATACAACTATCGCATGTTGACACTAAGTTATAACATGTAAAAATGTTTTATTGTTATCGCATGCTAAAACCTATCGCATGACAAAACCTATCGAATGTCCAGGAGCTATCGCATGCATATATATATATATCGCATGCCACAAGCGATCGCATGTCAAGGAGCTATCGCATGCCTATACCCATTGCATGCCAAGTGCTGTCGAGGTTCAAAGCTATAACATGCCAAGCTACTCCATGCCTAGACCTATCGCATACTAAGGTACCGTCCATAGTCTATTACCACCCGTTATCATTAGTGATGCATCCAACGCGTCGAAAGCATCAGACGCCCCAATAGGCAAACAAACTTCCCCAACACCATTGGGAGTAAGTTGGCAAAAGGTGCCTTGGCGTCGGATCATCACCAAGGTTTAATATCGCAGCCATTGATTTATGTTCTCCTTCCTTTCCTCCTTTTCAAATACTTCACTCAAATACTCCGATCAAACGCCACTTTCACATCCCTAAACACATTCCACTATCAACAAACTTCCCTGCTTAAATATCCTGCTCAAATGCCTCATTCGCTTCGTCAAGAATAGACCCTAAATGCCATCAAGCGTCGAAAGCTATCACATGTTAACTCTTTAAGCTATCAAGTGTTAAGGTTTACAAGACTATCAAATGTTAACTTATTAAGCCATCGCATGCTATTGCCTAAAGCTATTGGGTGTCAATTGTAATGCCCCACTCCTAAACCCACTCTAGCAAAGAGTATTACGGGGTAATACCGTCTGCTAAAGCGGAGAATGGAGTATAATGGAAGCGACCATGTGTAATCAAGCTATAACTATCTACTGAATACGTCAAAATGTGGTATCTATATTTTTTTCAAGTGGTTCGACATATCTAATAAATATTTATAACGAAATTACAATGGCTTAAGATCTATCAGAACAAACATAATAACTAAATGATAAAATCATCACAGAACAGAATAACATAACAGACGCAGAGTCTCAGAACAATACATAGTCAATACAGATCCAAATATATCATAACTAGGTACAAGCCACTGCTCACACATGTGAGTCAAAAATATGTACAGATAAGTCTGAATAACAAAGTAGCATAAAGCGGACAATAAGAAAGCTATCTAACAGCATAGCAGATAAGTCCAAAGCGGAAGCACAGAGCAAGCTAAGTCCAGAGACCGAACTTGAAACAATTCGGTCTGACCCGAGCATAAAACACTCGGGTTAGGCTAGCTAAATAATCAGTTAGATAAACTGAGATATAATAATACGGTAACATAGAGGATAAGGTACTTCTCCATAGAGAAGAGCGATGTAAACCACATAGTATAATAGATGATCACATAATCATCAACCAAAAATAAACTCTCCAAAGAGATAATCAACACCCAAGTGTTGAGTAAATAATAATGCCCCATATCATCGGTGTAGCAAAAGCTATAAATAGTTTCCCATAAGCGATAACACATAATATGGAATCTAACCATAAATCAATGCCAAAGCAAAGATATATCGCCAAAGGCAAAGGAAACATTCCCCAAAAGACAATACAACATAGTAAAACACATATCACTCGAGCGGTGACGAAGGACAAACTCCAAAAGTGACATAGAAATCATCAAAAAATGCACGTGCACGACCAGAGTCGTTATCGCCAAGTACTGTAGTTTTGTGGTACCACACGCCCAGGGGCAAAACACGCGATTGGTGACACCCCAGGGGGTAAATGCCCAAAGGCACGCACCAATAATACTGCTCACATGAGCAGAATGTCCAGAGACCGCCAAAAGGCAAATGACCCAGAGGTCTAGTACTGGCCGCCAACAGGCAAATGTGTCGGAAACATCTAGAAAGGAACCCGAAAAGGGTTAACGCAATGTCCCATACCACTGGTTCGCCCTAATCGGTTTACTTACCTTCAGCCAACTCCACACTCAAAACAGTAAACAAAAGTTTATCTCATATCATCGATAAACTGCGCCAAAAGGCAAAACGATCAATCGAAATGGTCGGGGATTAACCGGAAAGGAAATACGCTCGGTTCCATAGGCCGGGGTTTTTCCCAACCATTTCTCCACTTCGCTTGAAGTGCACAAAAGTGAGTGTGGAATTTTATTCTAGAAAATAGTTGTGGAAAACGGATTTTTATTTGGATTGAAATCGCTTTTAAAATGTCCTTTTAAAAATTCTCCCATTATGGAGTAATTAATTTAATAATTAAAATAATACTAAATAATAGTTTCGAAAGCCATTTCGAGTGAAAAATCCTTTTAAGACATTTTTACAAAGTCCGTGCGCGAAATCCAGAGTCAAATCTCAAGAAATCGATAAATCCAGAAAAAAAACTCAAAAATATTCTAAGTGTTGGAAAAATAGGCCAAATATTGCTGCGAACCCATGTTCGGAAAAATATTCGGACTAGCAAACTGATTCCAATTGTCATGAAAATTTACAGGAATGTAGTCCGACATTTCTACTTCAAGTTGCAAAAAGATTTACTCGATTCCGACTTGAACCGAAGGCGTAGCGACGTTCCAAAGTCGGACTCAGAACATGAAATGCACTGTTTTGCACAGCGATCTGGGTTAAACTCTGACAGGAAATTCGAAGGGTCTAATGAACTCAGATGATGACCAAACTTTCCAGATATGGAGTTCGTAACTCCATCTTTCTAACGAGACCAAAATCGTCAAATTCCGACAACGGACGTAGCCGTGGCGGAGTCACGAAGTAGCAACCTTGAACAGAAATAGGGTAATAAAACACATCTGAAGGAATATTTGCTCAGGCCCAAACGGGATTTAAGCCTGGAATAGCAGCCCCAGCCCATTCAGGCTGGGTAATTAAATTCTGTTCCATTAAAAAGAATGCAAATGGAATTTATCGAAACCGTCAAAATATCATCAAAAATCCGGAGATTACACATTATACTAATTTCACCTCTGCTTTAAAGAATTCATATTTTAATATAACAAACTTCAAAATAAAAAAATACTTATTGAAGGAAAGTTGTTCTACTAAGTGTAAGCTTTTCAACAATATGAAGTTCATCAAAATCAGACTTAGTATGAATGAGATATGACGATTACAATTCTCAGATTTGTAAATTCACCATCTCGTTTATTCTCAAGACAGCGACAAATAAATGAGGTTTCGACTCTCTTAACCTCATAATTTTGCAAAACACAAAACATGAAAGTTGTAAATTAGTTTCTAAGTTTTTCAGAAAGTCCAAAATCATTCAATTCTGACTAGCGGCTCAAAAGTTATGACCAAAATAGTTTCAGTTTCATCCATAGAGCTAATATGTGTATCGCTCTCGGGAAGATAGTAGAAAAATCAATTTTTGACCTAGTTAGCCTCAAAATTACAGAAAACTCACTAAACAAAAACTGTAGCATATGTTTTAAGCTTTCCGGAACATCCAAAATTATCTAATTCGGATCAAAAACGAGAGAGATACATGCAAAACAATATCAGATCGAAACTCAGGATAACTTGTTAAAGACAGAATTGGTCTTCTGTCTATGAACGCATTTCAGGTCATCTAAATGGCAAAATATCAAAATATAAGAATTGTTCCTTATTGAATCTAGTTTGCAGCACAGAAAACCTGACCAAAAACGGATGACAAATGAGGAAGTTATGCCTGATTTCGTTTCAGCTACAATTCCAAAACAAAAACTACAGAAGCATCAAGTAAAAAAAGGGATTTAGCTAGCAATTTTACCTCAGCCAATGCAAGAAAAATATGCACAAACACTTGGCATGCACTCCAAAAGCTAGAGAGAGGAGATCAAGAGGCTTCATAACAAAATAAACCAAAAACCATGTATTAAAATTTAATTTCAGAAATTAGAATGAAGATTAGAGAGTGATTAGAGAAGGATTGCTTTACCTTTTAGCTTGTATTAACCTAGATTAGCTATGTGGAGAGGAAAATGGATCTTTTACCAAATGGAGGCCATTAATTAGGTTTTTAGGAGGTGTTTAGGGTTTGAGGAAATTATGAAGAGGAGGGTTAGGGTTTAGGGTGGGTTTAAGATAATATATAGAGGTGAGTAATGGGTTTGGTTTCACTAATTGACCTAATAAGAGAAGTAGCATCCTAATGTTCACTAAAACTATTTAATGCTTCATTAGCCAACTAAAACCCACCATTATAAAACCACCCGTTTTTTTTTTCAAATAACTTTATTTTAAAGAAATTAGCCTATCCAAAACATCCATTTTTAGCTCCATTTAAATTAAAATCATAATTTTAATTTATTATTAAGTAATTGCAATCCCGGGTTGTTACAGACTCCCCCCTTAAGAAAATTGCGTCCCCGCAATTCCTTAAATATGGAAGTCGTCTATAACCTCTAATCCACCGAAGAAACAACAGAAGATAAATATAGATGCTCACCCGTACCTGAAGATGAAAGAAAACCAGGATAAGTACGCTCGATAAATTCTCTGGTCTCCCAAGTGCAGTCTTTAGGATTGGGTGACCATTGAATTTTCACAAGTGGAACCTCTTTGTTTCGAAGGCGTCTGACCTCCGAATCAAGCGCACGGAGTGGTTGCTGCTCCCAAGATAGATCGGGTGAGATCTCCAAATCTGGCACGATATGCGGCTCGATAATAGAATCAGGATCGCGCACACACTTGCAAAGCTGAGAGACATGGAACACAGCATGTATTCCAGAGAAATGAGCAGGTAGAGCCACACGATAAGCAACAGGGCCAATGCGTTCTGTGATAGGAAATGGTCCGACATAGCGAGGAGCCAATTTCCCTGTAGAACTGAAACGCACAACCCCCTTCATAGGAGATATCCGAATATAGATAAGATCACTAATAGAGAACTCAAGAGGCTTCCTACGGTTGTCCGCATAGGATTTCTGGCGGTCCTGCGCCTCTTTCATTCTCTGACGGATAAGGGTAATCATCTCAGAAGATTCCCGAACTGAATCTGGACCAAGAATGAGTTTCTCGCCAGATTCTAACCAACACGAAGGAGAGCGATATGGCCTTCCGTAAAGAGCTTCGAAAGGAGCCATGCCAATACAGGATTGATAGCTGTTGTTGTAGGAGAACTCCACAAGTGGTAAGTGGTCCTCCCAACAACCCCCGAAATCAAGAATACAACAGCGAAGAAGATCCTCCAATACACGATTCACCCTCTCAGTCTGACCATCCGTCTAAGGGCGATAAGCACTAGAAAAGTTCAGCTTTGTGCCCAAAGCTGATTGTAGACACTTCCAGAAGTGGCTAGTGAACAAAGCGTCTCGATCACAAACGATAGAGCTAGGAATGCCATGAAGTCGGACGACTTCTTTCACATAGAGCTTGGCCAACTGAGGTGCAGTCCGAGTGGACTTAATCGTAATAAAATGAGCCGATTTGGTCAAGCGATCAACAATAACCCAAATAGAAGTATGGCCCGACCTCGATCGAGGTAGACCGTCGATGAAATCCATAGATATCTGATCCCATTTCCACAATGGAATCTCAAGAGGCTGAAGAAGACCGGATGGACGCTGATGCTCGGCCTTGATCTGTTGACAAGTCATGCAACTGCTCACATAACTTGCAACATCTCTCTTCAAACTTTCCCAATAATATAACCGACACATATCGACATACATCTTACTTGAACCAGGATGAATGGTGTACTTAGTGCGATGACACTCGTCCAGAATGTCATGCCTAAGCGATAGATCAGATGGTACCAATATACGGTTCTTCCTATGAAGACACCGAGAATCAATAGATAATTCAGCAAAGCCTCATCACTGGATCCCGACGTAAGAAGATGGATAAGATGCAACAAGTCTGGATCCTACCGCTGAGCATAGGCAATGCGATCCAGTAAAATAGGTCGAGCTTCCAAACTGGACAATAAGACTGGAGAATCAGAAGACGGAGCTCGATCTCGAATATCGCACATAGAATGAGTCTCAAGAATATGTCACTCGGCTATCATCATAGAAACTACTGCCGAGTGTTTGCGACTGAGCGCATCAGCCACACGATTACCCTTGCCAGGGGTTTACTGAATGTCTAAGTCATATGAGGCGAGAAACTCAAGCCATCGCTGCTGCCTCATATTGAGATCCTTCTGGTTGAATAGATACTTCAGTGATTTGTGATCGGTGTACAGAATGAAACGTTCGCCCAATAGATAATGACGCCACGTCTTCAAGGCAAAGACGATGGCTGCTAACTCAAGATCATGAGTAGGATAGCGAACCTCATTCGGACGCAGTTGCCTAGAAGCGTAAGAAACTACCCGATCCTTCTGCATAAGCACAGCACCAAGCCCGCTTCCACAAGCATCGGTGTAGACAACAAGATCATGGTTTCCCTCTGGAACCACTAGAATAGGAGCATGAGTGAGAAGTTCCTTCAGTCGCTGAAAGGAAGCTTGACACTTATCTGACCAGATAAAGCGAACATCCTTACGAGTCAGGCTCGTAAGCGGAAGAACAACACGAGAGAAATTCTTGATGAAACGACGGTAATAACCTGCGAGACCAAGGAAGCTGCGAATCTCATGCACATTCTTAGGCTGCTTCCAGTTCTGAATGGCTTCGATCTTGGAAGGATCGACATATATGCCCTCAGAAGATACCACATGGCCAAAGAACTTGACCTTGCTCTCCCAAAAATGACACTTGGAGAACTTGGCCTTAAGCTGATGCTGACGAAGTGTATCCAAGATGATCCTCAAATGATGAGTATGCTCTGCCTCGGATTTAGAATAAATCAGAATATCGTCGATGAAAACCAGAACGAACTTATCGAGATATTCTCGGAATACTCGATTCATCAAATCGACGAAGAATGCTGGTGCGTTCGTCAAGCCGAATGGCATGACCAACCACTCAAAGGAACCATAACGAGTGCGGAAAGCTGTAAGCGGAACGCTATCTTCCACGACTCGGAGCTAATGAAATCCGGTGGCAAGGTCGAGCTGGGAAAAGACCTTCGCACCGTTTAACTGATCGAACATATCGTCAATCCATGGCAATGGATAACGATTTTTAATGGTCACCTCATTAAGCTTGCGATAGTCGATGCAAAGCCTAAGGGAGCCATCGGGCTTCTTAACGAAGACCACTGCAGCACCCCATGGCAAAGAACTGGACCGAATAAACTGCTTCGCCTCGATCTCAATCAACTGCTTCTTGAGTTCTTCATTCTCTTTAGTAGACATCCTCGTGGGAGGACGACTAACTGGATGAGTGCCTGGAATGAGATCAATGCGGAACTCAATAGCCCGCTTTGGCGGTAGGCTCGATACTGGTTCGAAGATATCGGGGAAATCCCGAACAACTGGAATATGAGATATGTCCATATCATCATCTCGTGAATCAATAGCAAATAAAGTAGCTTCAGAAATTTCAACATCCCGAAGAACAAGAGCTAATGGAGCGGACGAGTCAAGATGACGAATGAATAATACCTGCTCCGAAAAAATAATCTTGGCGTCGTACTGAACTAGCCAATCCATACCGAGAATCATATCAAAACCCAAATGAGCCATAACGTGTAGATTCGCACGAAAAGAAAAACCACGTAGATCGATGTCAACATTCTCACATAAAAGGCTGAGGGTCATGGATCCACCATTCGGATTCACAATCCCCAGAAAGGTAATCATACAAGAAACATCCAGAGACAAAATATCAACTAGTTCCTTTGATACGAATGAGTGAGAAGCACCTGTATCAAAGAGAAGTCTAATAGATCTACCATGAAACAAAATAGAGCCTTCAAGAATGGAAGGATGTGTACCTCGAGGCTGATCAGAATCGGTAGAAGCCTTGGCAGTATTAAGCTTGCCGAGCTTAGCACTAGTAGGAGAAACTGGACAAGTAGTAATGCGGTGACCCACCCTTTTGCAATAGCGACAAAATAGGTGTTTGGGACACTCCCTAATCATGTGATTCGGAGAATCGTAGTAGAAACACTTCCCCACGGGACGTGTTCCACTGGGCTGAGACCGAGTCTGAGGCTGAGTGTGAGCCTGAAGCTGAGTGATAGTGTTGCCAGTCTTCTTCTTCTTCTTAAAGAACTTGGACTTCTGAAAAGGGCCAGGCTTCTGGTTGGAGTTCTTGGAGCCTCCACCATCATCACTATCCTTCTCCATCTCGATTGACTCAAGATGAAGTGTCGCGTCTACAAGCTCGTCAAATGGAAGCTTGAGCTGAAGCATGAGCTGCTTCTTCAGATATTTCTTCAGACCTTCCACAAACTTGAGGTTCTTCTTGTGTGGTGTGCTGATGAACTCGAGGCCGTACTTGGACAGGGACTCAAAAGAAGAAACATAGTCTGAAACAGAGGACTTCCCTTGCTTAAGATCAATAAAGCGGCGAGCAAGGGAGTTCTTCTCAGACTCTGGGACGAACTTGAGCAAAAAGCGCTCACGGAAATGATCCCAAGTAAGCGTGGTCTCATCAATCTCAGAGATAAGGAGCTCGTACCAATCCAAGGCACGGCTCTGAAGCTGACTGGAAGCAACAAGAACGTGGTCATGGTCTGGGATAGCCATGCGAGTAAAAACACGCTCGCATACATGAATCCAAGCCTGGACCTCAAGAATAGTCTCGGAGCCACTGAACGGCTTCCCTCCAAGATGAGTAAAATCACTACAGAGATGCGCAAAGGCTGACTTGCGCGGAACCTCAGTAACTGGAGCTGGTGACTGAGTATGAGACTGAGAATTCCGAACCAGCTCCATGATCTGGTCGGTGGTCATATACACGCCCTCCGACTGAGAGTTGCTGGGCTGCCCAGCTGTACCGGTCTGACGTGTGGTTCTCCCCCTTCCAGACATACTGAAAGTTAAAAGGAGATAGAGTTATGCATGATTTTAATGATAGATAATTCATTAAAGAATACTATGGAATATAACGAATTCCTACATATATTCCTAACTTATCTATCAAAAGACACCAGGAAGAGATTTGTTTAATTTGGACCATTCAATTTGTATTGTACTACGTGTCTGTCCTGTATTTATTATGCTTATTCCTGAACCTCGCTCTGATACCAACTGTAACGCCCCACTCCTAGACCCACTCTAGCAAAGAGTATTACGGGGTAATACCGTCTGCTAAAGCGGAGAATGGAGTATAATGGAAGCGACCATGTGTAATCAAGCTATAACTATCTACTGAATACGTCGAAATGTGGTATCTATATTTTTTTCAAAGTGGTTCGACATATCCAATAAATATTTATAATGAAATTACAATGGCTAAAGATCTATCAGAGCAAACATAATAACTAAATGATAAAATCATCACAGAACAGAATAACATAACAGATGCAGTCTCAGAACAATACATAGTCAATACAGATCCAAATATATCATAAGTAGGTACAAGCCACTGCTCACACATGTGAGTCAAAAATATGTACAAATAAGTCTGAATAACAAAGTAGCATAAAGCGGACAATAAGAAAGCTATCTAACAGCATAGCAGATAAGTCCAAAGCGGAAGCACATAGCAAGCTAAGTCCAAAGACCTAACCTGAAACAACTCGGTCTGACCCGAGCATAAAACACTCGGGTCTGGCTAGCTAAATAATCAGTTAGATAAACTGAGATATAATAATGCGGTAACATAGAGGATAAGGTACTTCTCCATAGAGAAGAGCGATGTAAACCACATAGTATAATAGACGATCACATAATCATCAACCAAAAATAAACTCTCCAAAGAGATAGTCAACACCCAAGTGTTGAGTAAACAATAATGCCTCATATCATCGGCGTAGCAAAAGCTATAAGTAGTTGCTCATAAGCGATAACACATAATATGGAATCTAACCATAAATCAATGCCAAAGCAAAGATATATCGCCAAAGGCAAAGGAAACATACCCCAAAAGACAATACAACATAGTAAAACACATATCACTCGAGCGGTGATGAAGGACCAACTCCAAAAGGGACATAGAAATCATCAGAAAGTGCACATGGACGACCAGAGTCGTTATCGCCAAGTACTGTAGTTTTGTGGTACCACACGCCCAGGGGCAAAACGCGCGATTGGTGACACCCCAGGAGGTAAATGCCCAAAGGCACGCACCAATAATACTGCTCACATGAGAAGAATGTCCAGAGAACGCCAAAAGGTAAATGACCCAGAGGTCCAGTACTGGCCGCCAATAGGCAAATGTGTCGGAAACATCTAGAAAGGAACCCGAAAAGGGTTAACGCAATGTCCCATACCACTGGTTTGCCCTAATCAGTTTACTTACCTTTAGCCAACTCCACACTCAAAATAGTAAACAAAAGTTTATCTCATATCATCGATAACCTACGCCAAAAGGCAAAACGATCAATCGAAATGGTCGAGGATTAACCGGAAAGGAAATACGCTCGGTTCCATAGGCCGGGGTTTTTCCCAACGGTTTCTCCACTTCGCTTGAAGTGCACAAAAGTGAGTGTGGAATTTTATTCTAGAAAATAGTTGCGGAAAACGGATTTTTATTTGGATTGAAATCGCTTTTAAAACGTCCTTTTACAAATTCTCCTATTATGGAGTAAATAATTTAATAATTAAAATAATACTAAATAATAGTTTCGAAAGCCATTTCGAGTGAAAAATCCTTTCAAGACATTTTTACGAAGTCCGTGCGCGAAATCCAGAGACAAATCTCAAGAAGTCGATAAATCCCAAAAAAAACTCAAAAATATTCTGTGTTGGAAATATTGGCCAAATATTGCTGCGAACCCATATTCAGAAAAATATTCGGACTAGCAAACTGAATCCAATTGTCATGAAAATTTGCAGGAATGTAGTACGACATTCCTACTTCAAGTTGCAAAAAGAATTACTCGATTTCGACTTGAAACGAAGGCGTAGCGACGTTCCAAAGTCGGACTCAGAAACATGAAATGCACTGTTTTGCACAGCGATCTGGGTTCAACTCTGACAGGAAATTCGAAGGATCTAATGAACTCAGATGATGACCAAACTTTCCAGATATGGATTTCGTAACTCCATCTTTCCAACGAGACCAAAATCGTCAAATTCCGACAACGGACGTAGCCGTGGCGGAGTTACGAAGTTGTAACCCTGAACAGAAACAGGGTAATAAAACACAGCTGAAGGAATATTTACTCAGGCCCAAACGGGATTTAAGCCTGGAACAGCAGCCCCAGCCCATTCGGGCTGGGTAATTAAATTCTGTTCCATTAAAAAGAATGCAAATGGAATTTATTGAAATCGTCAAAATATCATCAAAAATCCGGAGATTACATATTATACTAATTTCACCTCTGCTGTAAAGAATTCATATTTTAATATAACAAACTTCAAAATAAAAAAAAATACTTATTGAAGTAAAGTTGTTCTACCAAGTGTATGCTTTTCAACAATATGAAGTTCATCAAAATCGGACTTAGTATGAATGAGATATGACGATTACAATTCTCAGATTTGTAAATTCACTGTCGCTGTCGTTTATTCTCAAGACAGCGACAAATAAATGAGGTTTCGACTCTCTTAACCTCAGAATTTTGCAAAACACAAAACATGAAAGTTGTAAATTATTTTCTAAGTTTTTCAGAAAGTCCAAAATCATTCAATTCTGACTAGCGGCTCAAAAGTTATGACCAAAATAGTTTCAGTTTCATCCATAGAGCTAATATGTGTATCGCTCTCGGGAAGATAGTACAAAAATCAATTTTTGACTTAGTTAGCCTCAAAATTACAGAAAACTCACTGAACAAAAATTGTAGCATATGTTTTAAGCTTTCCGTAACATCCAAAATTATCTAATTCGGATCAAAAATGAGAGAGATACAGGCAAAACAATATCAGATCGAAACTCAGGATAACTTGTTAAAGACAGAATTGGTCTTCTGTCTTTGAACGCATTTCAGGTCATTTGAATGGCAAAATATCAAAATATAACTTGAAGAGAAAGTGTTCCTTATTGAATCTAGTTTGCAGCACATAAAACCTGACCAAAAACGGATCACAAATGAGGAAGTTATGCCTGATTTCGTTTCAGCCACAATTCCAAAACGAAAATTACAGAAGCATCAAGTAAAAAAAAGGATTTAGCTAGCAATTTTACCTCAGCCAATGCAAGAAAAATATGCACAAACACTTGGCGTGCACTCCAAAAGCTAGAGAGAGGAGATCTAGAGGCTTCATAACAAAATAAACCAAAACCCATGTATTAAAATTTAATTTCAGAAATTAGAATGAAGATTAGAGAGTGATTAGAGAAGGATTGCTTTACCTTTTAGCTTGTATTAACCTAGATTAGCTACGTGGAGAGGAAAATGGATCTTCTACCAAATGGAGGCTATTAATTAGGTTTTTAGGAGGTGTTTAGGGTTTGAGGAAATTATGAAGAGGAGGGTTAGGGTTTAGGGTGGGTTTAAGATAATATATAGAGGTGGGTAATGGGTTTGGTTTCACTAATTGACCCAATAAGAGAAGTGGTATCCTAATGTTCACTAAAACTATTTAATGCTTCATTAGCCAACTAAAACCCACCATTATAAAACCACCCGTTTTTTTTCAAATAACTTTATTTAAAGAAATTAGCCTATCAAAAAAAATCCATTTTTAGCACCATTTAACTTAAAATCATAATTTTAATTTATTATTCGGTAATTGCAATCCCGGGTTGTTACAGACTCCCTCCCTTAATAAAATTCCATCCCCGCAATTCCTTAAATATGGAAGTCGTCTATAACCTCTAATCCACCGAAGAAACAACATAAGATAAATATAGATGCTCACCCGTACCCGAAGATGAAAGAAAACCAGGATAAGTACGCTCGATAAATTCTCTGGTCTCCCAAGTGCAGTCTTTAGGATTGGGTGACCATTGAATTTTCACAAGCGGAACCTCTTTGTTTCGAAGGCGTCTGACCTCCGAATCAAGCACACGGAGTGGTTGCTGCTCCCAAGATAGATCGGATGAGATCTCCAAATCTGGCAAGATATGTGGCTCGATAATAGAATCAGGATCGTGCACACACTTGCGAAGCTGAGAGACATGGAACACATCATGTATTCCAGAGAAATGAGCAGGTAGAGCCACACGATAAGCAACAAGGCCAATGCGTTCTGTGATAGGAAATGGTCCGACATAGCGAGGAGCCAATTTCCCTGTAGAACTGAAACGCACAACCCCCTTCATAGGAGATATCCGAATATAGATAAGATCACCAATAGAGAACTCAAGAGGCTTCCTACGGTTGTCCGCGTAGGATTTCTGTCGGTCCTGCGCCTCTTTCATTCTCTGACGTATAAGAGTAATCATCTCAAAAGATTCCCGAACTGAATCTGGACCAAGAATGAGTTTCTCGCCAAATTCTAACCAACACGAAGGAGAGCGATATGGCCTTCCATAAAGAGCTTCGAAAGGAGCCATGCCAATACTGGATTGATAGCTGTTGTTGTAGGAGAACTCCACAAGTGGTAAGTGGTCCTCCCAACAACCCCCGAAATCAAGAATACAATAGCGAAGAAGATCCTCCAATACACGATTCACCCTCTCAGTCTGACCGTCCATCTGAGGGTGATAAGCAGTAGAAAAGTTCAGCTTTGTGCCCAAAGCCGACTGTAGACACTTCCAGAAGTGGCTAGTGAACAAAGCGTCTCGATCACAAACGATAGAGCTATGCCATGAAGTCGGACGACTTCTTTCACATAGAGCTTGGCCAACTGAGGTGCAGTCCGAGTGGATTTAATCGGAATAAAATGAGCCGATTTGGTCAAGCGATCAACAGTAACCCAGATAGAAGTATGGCCAACCTCGATCGAGGTAGACCGTCGATGAAATCCATAGATATCTGATCCCATTTCCACAATGGAATCTCAAGAGGCTGAAGAAGACCGGATGGACGCTGATGCTCGGCCTTGATCTGTTGACAAGTCATGCAACTGCTCACATAACTTGCAACATCTCTCTTCAAACTTTCCCAATAATATAACCGACACATATCGGCATACATCTTACTTGAACTGGGATGAATGGTGTACTTAGTGTGATGAAACTCGTCCAGAATGTCACGCCTAAGCGATAGATCAGATGGTACCAATATACGATTCTTCCTACGAAGACACCGATGAGAATCAATAGAATAATTCAGCAAAGCCTCATCACTGGATCCCGACTCAAGAAGATGGATAAGATGCAACAAGTCTGGATCCTGCCGCTGAGCATGGGCAATGCGATCCAGTAAAATAGGTCGAGCTTCCAAACTGGACAATAAGACTGGAGAATCAGAAGATGGAGCTCGATCTCGAATATCGCACACAGAGAGAGTCTCAAGAATATCCCACTCGGCTATCTTCATAGAAACTACTACCAAGTGTTTGCGACTGAGCGCATCAGCCACAAGATTACCCTTGCCAGGGGTATACTGAATGTCTAAGTCATATGAGGCGAGAAACTCAAGCCATCGCTGCTGCCTCATATTGAGATCCTTCTGGTTGAATAGATACTTCAGTGACTTGTGATCGGTGTACAGAATGAAACGTTCGCCCAATAGATAATGACGCCACATCTTCAAGGCAAAGACGATGGCTGCTAACTCAAGATCATGAGTAGGATAGCGAACCTCATTCGGACGCAGTTGCCTAGAAGCGTAAGAAACTACCCGATCCTTCTGCATAAGCACAGCACCAAGCCCGCTTCCACATGCATTGGTGTAGACAACAAGATCATGGTTTCCCTCTGGAACCACTAGAATAGGAGCATGAGTGAGAAGTTCCTTCAGTCGCTGAAAGGAAGCTTGACACTTATCTGACCAGATAAAGCGAACACCCTTACGAGTCAGGCTCGTAAGCGGAAGAACAACACGAGAGAAATTCTTGATGAAACGACGGTAATAACCTGCGAGACCAAGGAAGCTGCGAATCTCATGCACATTCTTAGGCTGCTTCCAGTTCTGAATGGCTTCGATCTTGGAAGGATCGACAGATATGCCCTCAGAAGATACCACATGGCCTAAGAACTTGACCTTGCTCTCCCAAAAATAACACTTGGAGAACTTTGCCTTAAGCTGATGCCGACGAAGTGTATCCAAGATGATCCTCAAATGATGAGTATGCTCTGCCTCGGATTTAGAATAAATCAGAATATCGTCGATGAAAACCAGAACGAACTTATCGAGATATTCTCGGAATACTCGATTCATCAAATCGACGAAGAATGCTGGTGCGTTCGTCAAGCCGAATGGCATGACCAACCACTCAAAAGAACCATAACGAGTGCGGAAAGTAGTAAGCGGAACACTATCTTCCATGACTCAGAGCTAATGAAATCCGGTGGCGAGGTCGAGCTGGGAAAAGAACTTCGCACCGTTTAACTGATCGAACATATCGTCAATCCGTGGCAATGGATAAAGATTTTTAATGGTCACCTCATTAATCTTGCGATAGTCGATGCAAAGCCTATGGGAGCCATCGGGCTTCTTAACGAAGACCACTACAGCACCCCATGGCAAAGAACTGGACCGAATAAACTGCTTCGCCTCGAGCTCAATCAACTGCTTCTTGAGTTCTTCATTCTCTTTAGTAGACATCCTCGTGGAAGGACGACTAACTGGATGAGTGCCTGGAATGAGATCAATGCGGAACTCAATAGCCCGCTTTGGCGGTAGGCTCGATACTGGTTCGAAGATATTGGGGAAATCCCGAACAACTGGAATACGAGATATGTCCATATCATCATCTCGTGAATCAATAGCAAATAGAGTAGCTTCAGAAATTTCAACATCCCGAAGAACAAGAGCTAATGGAGCGGACGAGTCAGGATGACGAATGAATAATACCTGCTCCGAACAAATAATCTTGGCGTCGTACTGAACTATCCAATCCATACCGTGAATCATATAAAAACCCAAATGAGCCATAACGTGCAGATTCGCACGAAAAGAAAAACCACATTGATCGATGTCAACATTCTCACATAAAAGGCTGAGGGTCGTGGATCCACCAATTGGATTCACAATCCCCAGAAAGGTAATCATACAAGAAACATCCAGAGACAAAATATCAACTAGTTCCTTTGATACGAATGAGTGAGAAGCACCTGTATCAAAGAGAAGTCTAATAGATCTACCATGAAACAAAATAGAGCCTTCAAGAATGGAAGGATGTGTACCTCGAGGCTGATCAGAATCGGTAGAAGCCTTGGAAGCATTAAGCTTGCCAGGTTAGCACTAGTAGAAGAAACTGGACAAGTAGTAATGCGGTGACCCACCCTTTTGCAATAGCGGCAAAAGAGGGGTTTGGGACACTCCCTAATCATGTGATTCAGAGAATCGTAGTAGAAACACTTCCTCACGGGACGTGTTCCACTGGGCTGAGACCGAGTCTGAGGCTGAGTGTGAGCCTGAAGCTGAGTGATATTGTTGCCAGTCTTCTTCTTCTTCTTAAAGAACTTGGACTTCTGAAAAGGGCCATGCTTCTAGTTGGAGTTCTTGGAGCCTCCACCATCATCACTATCCTTCTCCATCTCGATTGACTCAAGATGAAGTGTCGCGTCTACAAGCTCATCAAATGGAAGCTTGAGCTGAAGCATGAGCTACTTCTTTAGATATTTCTTCAGACCTTCCACAAACTTGAGGTTCTTCTTGTGTGGTGTGCTGATGAACTCGAGGCCGTACTTGGATAGGGCCTCAAAAGAAGAAACATAGTCTGAAACGGAGGACTTCCCTTGCTTAAGATCAATAAAGAGGCGAGCAAGGGAGTTCTTCTCAGACTTTGGGACGAACTTGAGCAAAAAGCGCTCACGGAAATGATCCCAAGTAAGTGTGGTCTCATCAATCTCAGAGATAAGGAGTTCGTACCAATCCAAGGCACGGCTCTGAAGCTGACTGGAAGCAACAAGAACGCGGTCATGGTCTGGGATAGCCATGCAAGTAAAAACACGCTCGCATACACGAACCTAAGCCTGGACCTTAAGAATAGTCTCGGAGCCACTGAACGGCTTCCCCCCGAGATGAGTAAAATCACTACAGAGACGCGCAAAGGCTGACTTGCGCAGAACCTCAGTAACTGGAGCTGGTGACTGAGTATGAGACTGAGAATTCCGAACCAGCTCCATGATCTGGTCGGTGGTCATATACACGCCCTCCGGCTGAGAGTTGCTGGGCTGCCCAGCTGTACCGATATGACGTGTGGTTCTTCCCCTTCCAAACATACTGAAAGTTAAAAGGAGATAGAGTTATGCACGATTTTAATGATAGATAATTCATTAAAGAATTCTACGAAATATAAACGAATTCCTATATATATTCCTAACTTATCTATCAAAAGACACCAGGAAGAGATTTGTTTAATTTGGACCAATCAATTTGTATTGTACTACGTGTCTGTCCTGTGTTTATTATGCTTATTCCTGAACCTCGCTCTGATACCAACTGTGACGCTCCACTCCTAGACCCACTCTAGCAAAGAGTATTACGGGGTAATACCGTCTGCTAAAGCGGAGAATGGAGTATAATGGAAGCAACCATGTGTAATCAAGCTATAACTATCTACTGAATACGTCGAAATGTGGTATCTATATTTTTTTTCAAGTGGTTCGACATATCCAATAAATATTTATAACGAAATTACAATGGCTAAAGATATATCAGAACAAACATAATAACTAAATGATAAAATCATCACAGAACAGAATAACATAACAGACGCAGAGTCTCAGAACAATACATAGTCAATACAGATCCAAATATATCATAAGTAGGTACAAGCCACTGCTCACACATGTGAGTCAAAAATATGTACAGTTAAGTCTGAATAACAAAGTAGCGTAAAGCGGACAATAAGAAAGCTATCTAACAGCATAGCAGATAAGTCCAAAGCGGAAGCACATAGCAAGCTAAGTCCAGAGACCTAACCTGAAACAACTCGGTCTGACCCGAGCATAAAAACTCGGGTCAGGCTAGCTAAATAATCAGTTAGATAAACTGAGATATAATAATGCGGTAACATAGAGGATAAGGTACTTCTCCATAGAGAAGAGCGATGTAAACCACATAGTATAATATACGATCACATAATCATCAACCAAAAATAAACTCTCCAAAGAGATAATCAACACCCAAGTGTTGAGTAAACAATAATGCCTCATATCATCGGCGTAGCAAAAGCTATAAATAGTTGCCCATAAGCGATAACTCATAATATGGAATCTGTAACGACCCAGAATTTCGGATATTTGAAATTCGAATATTTAATTGATTTTAAATATTAACAAATAGGATTAATAAGTCGAACAATTTATTTTTTCGAATATCTAGATTTAATTGGATAATTAAATCGATAAATTAATAGTTGAAATTCTAGAAATAATTGAAATCTGGATTAAACGTGAATGAAAATGATTTATAAAGTTATATTAAATCATATTGAAGTTATAGTGATGTTATAGAACTTTTAAAAATTGAATTTAAAGTAAATTTGTGAAAATTGAATATTTTAATATTTAATCGACTAGAGAAATTAGCCATTTTTGGGACAGTATCAGAATTGGATGAAACTAGTTCCATTGGATCCGTAATAGTTTGTTATTATCAAATTTCAATTTTCATAGCAATCGGAGTTGTCGTTTGACTGTGGCAGCTCGAAACGCATCAAAATCGGTTTAATTTAAATCTGATCGTTTTTCTCCGTAACTCGCACATATGATCGAATTAGCTCCCGAAACACGTTCCATTGTGTTCGGAACGTGGGGTAAACCTTACGAACGCCAGGCGTCACGTTTTATTTGGAGATCGTTTGAAAAAGTCGTTTTAAAATAAATTTAATATCATTTATATACGTGTATATATATATATACACGTTAACAATTGCTCAAAACCCTGGCCCTAATCTTTTACAGCCGCCACCCTCATTTTAATGGCCATAAACACACGATCTTTCTCCCTCAATTATCTTTCAATCTACTCAGTATTAACGAAAACCCCCAACTGCAAAGTCGTAGAGTATCGAGAGACCTATACATCCAACGGTTAAGATCTGTTCTCGAGCTGTGGATCGATGGAATTTCTCTTGCAAAGGTGGGCCGGTCGGCCACGTTTTCGAGCCTCTATGCTCGACCGAGTTCTTCGTCCCGTTGGCCGTGGGTGGCGCACGTAAAGGCGGAGGTGGCGGCGCTCCCTGATCGACGAAAAGACAAACGACGTGGTCGCGTGTACTAGGGTTTAGAGGCGGCTCGTTGGGTTCTCGCATGAATAAAGCCTAGGGACGAACGGAAGGGGAGGAGCATCATCGAGTGGCCTAGATTCTAGGGTGTTGAAATGCACGGCTATGATAAAAGGTTGAAAATTTATAAAAGAAATTGTAATTTATTTATATAAAAATTCGAGTAAACTTTGAAATGTGATATCTCTTTCATACGAGATCGAAAAAATGCGAAATCAGTTGCGTTGGAATCGTATGATCGAGCACTTCGCTATGGAATTGAATTGGAGCCATTTGGAGCTAGTGTGAATTTCGGGTGAAATTAAACGTCTGTTTAATTTATTCGAAATAAAAAGCTGGAACGGAATTGAAATCAAGGTGAGAACTCCTCACTCAATCGAATGTTTTGTTTCGATTTAAATTTTAAATAGTTAGATTTAAAATTGTTGATTGTGTGATTGGATGTTAAATTGATATCTGTTGTGTTGAAATAGACATTATACGCCGTTATTAAGCGGAGGTTATTTATTAAGAACATATACCGCGAATATTCCAATGTTTAGTGGAATTGGTATTATATATGTATATAGCAATATATATATATTGGAATATGTATATATTGGAGTTGATTTCCCGCATTGTATAGCAGATGAGACCCTATTGCGCCGCATTATAGTGGATAATATTTATAAATCCCATATACCGCGATAATTTCACTGTGAAGTGAAATTGGTATTGTGCTAACATCTGTGGATGCAGGGAAACAGGTTGGAGGGATCCAACTGGATTCCTCACCGTAGTGATTTATTTACAGATATTGTTGTATATTCTGTTATCATATGATGATATATGATGTTTGGATGCTGTGATTGACTATTTGGTGCTGTTGCATCATCGGATCCATTTTTGAAGTTTAAGATAACGATTTTGATTTTTAAAGGGATCTTTAAAGTGATTTTTGAAAGTATACGTTTTATAGAATTGGTTTATTTAAATTGAGATTTTGGAATAATTATAAACGGTTTATATAAAAGATTTATAAAATTGATATTTATAAATTAAAATATTGGAATTATAAAATGAGTTTTTATAAATGTTAAAAGGAAGTATGAATGGATTTCATAAGTGAATGAAATTAATAGATTTATAATGTGAAGTTATAAAATGAATAGATTTTTGTAAAATAAAAGATTTATAAGTAATTAACTTATAAATTAGATCTTTGGTATAAAATTGAGTTATAAATCGAATTTGTTAATTCAAGGATTTTTATAAATCGAAGTTTTTATAAATAGAATTGGAATTTATAAACATTGTTTTATAAATTCGAAATCACTTATTTTGATAAATGAATTTTGGAAGTTAATTAAAGGAATTATATCCACGATTTTAGACAGTGGATAATCCTTTAAAATAAATGTGTGGAAACAATTAATTTGGATAATAAAGTATATTCACGATTTTGGACAGTGAATATATTATTAGATAAAATGGATATGTTTTGGAGAAGTGATATTACGAAATGAAGTAATTGTTTTAAAAAGATGTTTTAAAACGTGTTAAGTATCGAAACATAGATTTCAACATTTATTGTTGAAATAGACGTTTTGAGGAATAAGGAAATGGTGGACTATAACACTGTTGTTATAGTAAATGATTTCCGAAAGGAAATGGTTTATATAGTATTGGGATTTACATATCTATCTAAATTTCGAATCCCTATACTAGTGATTTTGGGTTGTTGTAACGATGTTTTACGCAACATTCGTTTTGACTCAAATAAAATTTGTGAAAGAGAATGATTTCCTTAAAGAATGAAATATATACTTAATTTTGATTTAAGTATACTGAATATTTTCAAATGTTGAAAATAAATGAATTTGTGGATTACTTATTATTAAATAAGTATGGAAATGCTTTTCCAATATGAAGTGAAATGTTTTAGATCTATCTTCAAAGATAAATTGAAGTGTGGAAATTGATTTGAAATTGTTTTCAAATAGTTGAAGTGTGGAAAGTATATATCTTGTAAAGATATTTTTGAAAGATAAATAATTTGGAAAATTATTTGAAATCTGATGATGTTGCGCGTCTTTATTGATAGTTAAATAACCGACTATCAATAATTACCTTGAATGGGTATTTGTTGTGATTTGCTTGAATTTGAATGCCACACTTATTTTTGAATAAGCGCTCACTATTCGGGTTAGCCGGGAAAGGACCTTTGTGTCGTATAACCCATTCCGAAATTGTGATACGACGATATGGATCGTATTGAAGACCGGTGGTGAAGACCGGATGTTTGTGAAAACGATAGGATGACCTATCGATTGTCTCTGCACCGTTAGCTACGGTATAGAGATTTCCTTTGTGATGGGAAGTTTTATCGGGATTGTGAATATCCGGATTGCAAGGGCTTCTTTGGAAGTGCCTTCGGTTCTGTTCGAACCCGGAACAGACTTGTATGGTTACGTGTCTGACATTACATTTTGAGGTATAAAGCTGATTTCTTTCAAATACATTTCTGTTGGTGGCGGAGAATTTATTCTCTTAGCTTAACACCCTTCTCTGAGACGTATGAGCTCAGAGGTTATTTAGTTGAAATTTATCAGCGATATATTCCCAATTTGGTAATGTGGCATGCTGAGTGTTGCTGTGAAATGATCATTGTTTGATCATTTGTGATATGATCATTTGTTTGATCATTTATTTTTGTGATCATTACTTTGGCTTTTGTGAAAAAGCGTAGCTTTGTGGACGAGACTTCGTCAGGGCCTCAACAACCCGGAAATGGTCGAAACAGGAATGTTGCGGCAAGGTTATGAGGGTCGCGCCCTTTAGGGTATGTCATTTCCTTTTGGAAAGGGGTGGTATCATGGTATGGAGCCCAGATACTTACTCATGTGGATACACTTATTTATTATGTGTGATGTTGGTTACCGAGCGCTCGGATAAAGGTCCCAAAGGACCGGGGGATGGCATATTCGTGAGTTACCTGTTACAGGGGTAACCCGGCCTTGTTGGCAGAGAGCAGTTTGTCTCTCGGGACGTACAGCCAGAGGCGATCCCATTCGGCAGGAGGAAAGGAAGTTCCTTAGCCTGACCATTTGTTGGAAATCCATTTCCCAATACGAAACTTGTACGGTTTTAGTTGTAGAACCTGCCATTTAAGTACGGTGGTTACCACTGTTTAGATGGTAGCTATAGTAGGCATACGATACTGGTCGTATGTTGGCTAAGATTAATATTATACTTTCGAAATGTTTTTCTGCACTATGCACTAATAATAATAATCCAATGATTTTGCGTAGTAAGCATATTTGACTATCATAAGAAGAAATCTCCTCCAATTCTGCGTTTGCATTGTGTGTGTGGCGGGAGGTCTTATGGTAGTTTCATTTTCTAAAAGCATAGCGAAATTGTTTTATTTTCTTTGTTGTTGATTGTTTAAAGATAAACTGTTTTAGTTCTCACACAAGTCACCATGACTGACCTGGAGTTTATTGTTTCCTTCCTAAACTCTGGGTGCCCATCATTTTCCACACGGGCAGTCTAGAGTTAGGTTATCAGATTATTCTGGATTTTGGAGTGCTGTGGAGCTTAGTAGCGAGCTGGATGGCGAGACGTACCACTTGTATATGATAGTATTATTCCGCTGTGTATTCTGTATATGGACAAATTCATATAACTGTCCAGTTGTGTTGTATACTGTTGTTGTAAACTTTGATGATGATGTAATGTATAAAATGATATAGTTCTTTGATTTAAAGATTATTCATTTATCTATTATATGTTGTTCCGCTGCGAATATGAGATTCTGATATTGTTTCTGTTTCTATGTTTTTGTTATTTCTTCTTTCTCTTTTCTTCTGTTTTCTTCTACCTCTTCTTTTTCTCCATAACAATTCGGTTTTTCGGCATTCGATTGCTCGGCAGTTGATACAGTGAATGTATTAATGTCGATTTTCGAGCGACGAAAAGTCGAAACGTTACAGAATCTAACCATAAATCAATGCCAAAGCAAAGATATATCGCCAAAGGCAAAGGAAACATACCCCAAAAGACAATACAACATAGTAAAACACATATCACTCGAGCGGTGACGAAGGACCAACTCCAAAAGTGACATAGAAATCATCAGAAAATGCACGTGCACGACCAGAGTCGTTATCGCCAAGTACTGTAGTTTTGTGGTACCACACGCCCAGGGGAAAAACGCGCGATTGGTGACACCCTAGGGGGTAAATGCCCAAAGGCACGCACCAATAATACTGCTCACATGAGCAGAATGTCCAGAGACCGCCAAAAGGCAAATGACATAGAGGTCCGGCCGCCAACAGGAAAATGTGTCGGAAACATCTAGAAAGGAACCCGAAAAGGGTTAACGCAATGTCCCATACCACTGGTTCGCCCTAATCGGTTTACTTACCTTCAGCCAACTCCACACTCAAAACAGTAAACAAAAGTTTATCTCATATCATCGATAAACTGCGCCAAAAGGCAAAATGATCAATCGAAATGGTCGGGGATTAACCAGAAAGGAAATACACTCGGTTCCATAGGTCGAGGTTTTCCCCAACCGTTTTTCCACTTCGCTTGAAGTGCACAAAAGTGAGTGTGGAATTTTATTCTAGAAAATAGTTGTGGAAAACGGATTTTTATTTGGATTGAAATCGCTTTTAAAACGTCCTTTTAAAAATTCTCCTATTATGGAGTAATTAATTTAATAATTAAAATAATACTAAATAATAGTTTCGAAAGCCATTTCGAGTGAAAAATCCTTTTAAGACATTTTTACGAAGTCCGTGCGCGAAATCCAGAGATAAATCTCAAGAAATCGATAAATCCAGAAAAAAAACTCAAAAATATTCCAAGTGTTGGAAAAATAGGCCAAATATTGCTGCGAACCCATGTTCAGAAAAATATTCGGACTAGCAAATTGAATCCAATTGTCATGAAAATATGCAGGAATGTAGTCCGACATTCCTACTTCAAGTTGCAAAAATAATTACTCGATTCCGACTTGAAACGAAGGCGTAGCGACATTCCAAAGTCGGACTCAGAAACATGAAATGCACTGTTTTGCACAGCGATCTAGGTTCAACTCTGACAGGAAATTCGAAGGATCTAATGAACTTAGATGATGACCAAACTTTCCAGATATGGAGTTCGTAACTCCATCTTTCCAACGAGACCAAACTGGTCAAATTCAGACAACGGACGTAGCCGTGGCGGAGTTACGAAGTTGTAACCCTGAACAGAAACAGGGTAATAAAACACAGCTGAAGGAATATTTACTCAGGCCCAAACGGGATTTAAGCCTGGAACAGCAGCCCCAGCCCATTCGGGCTGGGTAATTAAATTCTGTTCCATTAAAAAGAATGCAAATGGAATTTATTGAAATCGTCAAAATATCAGCAAAAATCCGGAGATTACACATTATACTAATTTCACCTCTGCTGTAAAGAATTCATATTTTAATATAACAAACTTCAAAATAAAAAAAATACTTATTGAAGTAAAGTTGTTCTACTAAGTGTATGCTTTTCAACAATATGAAGTTCATCAAAATCGGACTTAGTATGAATGAGATATGACGATTACAATTCTCAGATTTGTAAATTCACTGTCGCTGTCGTTTATTCTCAAGACAGCGACAAATAAATGAGGTTTCGACTCTCTTAACCTCAGAATTTTGCAAAACACAAAACATGAAAGTTGTAAATTATTTTCTAAGTTTTTCAGAAAGTCCAAAATCATTCAATTCTGACTAGTGGCTCAAAAGTTATGACCAAAATAGTTTCAGTTTCATCCATAGAGCTAATATGTGTATCGCTCTTGGGAAGATAGTAGAAAAATCAATTTTTGACGTAGTTAGCCTCAAAATTATAGAAAACTCACTGAACAAAAATTGTAGTATATGTTTTAATCTTTCCAGAACATCCAAAATTATCTAATTCGGATCAAAAACGAAAGCGATACATACAAAACAATATCAGATTGAAACTCAGGATAACTTGTTAAAGACAGAATTGGTCTTCTGTCTTTGAACGCATTTCAGGTCATCTGAATGGCAAAATATCAAAATATAACTTGAAGAGAAAGTGTTCCTTATTGAATCTAGTTTTCAGAACAGAAAACCTGACCAAAAACGGATGACAAATGAGGAAGTTATGCCTGATATCGTTTCAGCTACAATTCCAAAACGAAAATTACAGAAGCATCAAGTAAAAAAAGGGATTTAGCTAGCAATTTTACCTCAGCCAATGAAAGAAAAATATGCACAAACACTTGGCATGCACTCCAAAAGCTAGAGAGAGGAGATCAAGAGGCTTCATAACAAAATAAACCAAAAACCATGTATTAAAATTTAATTTCAGAAATTAGAATGAAGATTAGAGAGTGATTAGAGAAGGATTGCTTTACCTTTTAGCTTGTATTAACCTGGATTAGCTATGTGGAGAGGAAAATGGATCTTCTACCAAATGGAGGCCATTAATTAGGTTTTTAGGAGGTGTTTAGGGTTTGAGGAATTTATGAAGAGGAGGGTTAGGGTTTAGGGTGGGTTTAAGATAATATATAGAGGTGGGTAATGGGTTTGGTTTCACTAATTGACCCAATAAGAGAAGTGGCATCTTATTGTTCACTAAAACTATTTAATGCTTCATTAGCCAACTAAAACCCACCATTATAAAACCACCCATTTTTTTTTCAAATAACTTTATTTTAAAGAAATTATCCTATCCAAAAAAAATCCATTTTTAGCTCCATTTAAATTAAAATCATAATTTTAATTTATTATTCGGTAATTGCAATCCCGGGTTGTTATATCAATCATTTTAATTAAGGTCGAAGGTCAAAGCTTTTCAAAGCTATCGCATGCCTACCTTTTAATGCGATCACATGTTAACATTTTTTAGAGCTATCAAGTGTTAAAGCTTATATAAGATATTGCATGCTAAGTCCCAAGCTGTCACATATTACTTTTACTTAAATATCGTAAGTTGATTTTGTAACTAAATTGAAAACTATTTTATTTCCATTAAAAGGGATTGCTTTTCACTTAACTTGGGTAAAGGTCCAATTATCAATTATTTACAAGGGCTTTTATAGTTTTCTTTCAAACATTATTAATTGCCTTCTTAATTAATTAATTACCCTTTTGTAATTAGCACTTTCTTTGCTAAATAATTGATATAGATTCACTAATGCATGGGAAAAATCCTAGAAATTCACTAAAAATCCAAATCATCATATTTCCTCATATACACAATTTCAGCACAATATAATCACTTTCTCATATTTTATATAATTTCTTTCATGGAATCAAGAATTTTCTCAACTTAGAGAATTTATATAAAATCAGTATAATTTTAGAAAATCATGAAATTTGGAACTTGTCTCCATATTATTATTCTACACATTATATAAAAACTTCAAGTGATTTGGAGAAGGTTTGATTCTTGTTTTTCCTTAAAACACATAAAAAATTATCACCATTGAATTCCCAAACATGGACAAATATTATCTAACATTCATAAAATTTTCATTATCATTTAAAGCATTGTACTTTAATACAATCCTAACCCAAATGGGTATGGATGGTTTAAAGAAAGGGTTATTCATCTTTTTGTTTTAATTAAATTGATTAAAACTTTACTTCTTCTTAGAGATGAAGCTCTTGCTTTTACCTTGAAATTTTCTTCGTCTTCCTGTTGAAATGTGGCCTGCCTTACTTGGTTTTCCTTTTAGTTTATTTCTGACTAAGAAAGAGGATGAATGAAAAGTGAGTGTTAAGAGGTTAATATTTTGGGTTTTAGGGTAAAATTCTATTTAGCATATTCGTATTAAGTCCCCTAACTCTTGATTCTAAATTCATTCCTCATTCTTAATAATAAAATTATCATACTTAGTTATTATCCCATATTATAATTTAATTAATTAAGTATTTAATTAATTTCCTATATTTATGGTGCCTTAAAATATGGGATGTTACACAAATAGAAGGATGTCATGCCATAACCCTAACAAAATCATTGAACTTTTAGATCTTAACACATACCCATTTAATTTTTTTTCCTTTAATAAATATAATTATTTAAAATAATTAAAATAATTTCAATTATAATATTAAATTATTTTGGTTCATTTAATATTTATATATAACTTGTATATATTTTATTAATTAATTCTAGATCCATAAAGAAATAAATAAAATTACTATAACCATTATATTAATTTTTACGTAACTATTTATAACTTCTACAATTATCTCAGTAAATTAATTATAGTCGAATATTGAGAATTATGATTGCACGACTTCTAAGTGTGACACTTTATTCACTATAGTATTTGAATAATTCAAATATTTAATGCTTATACAAACTTTGTTGAAATAGAATAATAGTTAGGAGGTTAAATGCTTACATATCATTACTTCATATTATGAAACTACACCCTTATGCAATGATATATTATGCTTGTATGCCCCTTCATCAAATTGTGTTAGTTGGACATCTACAGCTCGATCAACTGTCCATACTGTAATAAATCCATATTTAAGTTTGAGGTTTGATACTCAAAGTCACTTATTTCAATTTGATAACATTTATTGATTAACCTTTCTCCTTTGGCTAAAGGCTTATGACTTCGCATCAAATTTCGAATATTATGATACTTGTATTCTGTATAAAAAGATGCTTCTTTCTTATGTCGTGTTTAACTTCATGAGTCTTAAACATACTCTACTATGAATGTAATCTATTATCGCATGGTTTCCCATAATCAAAGTCAGGTTTAACACATAAGATCCATAATACTCTTAACTTAAAAGATCACTAAACATTATCACGTAAGATCTTCTATTTGACTTAGGTACAATAATTTTTGAAAGGCTCTCAATCAATCATTTTGCAATTGTTCCTTAACAACCACAAATACATAACCCCTTATTTCCCTAACGTTAATGACTGATCATCATCAATTCTATGGACAACATTACATACACTAGTATTACCAGTATACTAATATCTTATTATTGAAACACCTCAAACTACGAAAATTTGATGATAAGTGTTTATGTGTGCGATGCAATACTCACGGTTATGAACTCTTTAATAACAACAATCCATTAAACATTTTATCCTGAAAATTTCTGTGTATGTTATGAGACACTCTCAAAAAATTATACATACATAAATATATACATGTACAATAGAGATAAAATAAAAACATACTTTATTTTAATAGGTATTGTATCATAATAGTTTAATTATATAATCAAATTACGTAACTATCCCTAAATAAACCATCAACATTATCAATCTCTCATTTGAACTTGGGGTTAATTACGGTGTTTCATACACATACCTTCGATTAGTTTTCCATGTTAAATTGAGAAAGGGCCCAGCGAGTGGATCTACAATACTATATTTCATATCTACTCATTTTGATGACAACTTCTCTATATCAGTGATAAACTATCTTATCATGTTGTACTTGCTGAAAACATGTTTCGATATTTTTTGCTTTTGATTTCAAAGCAGTCTAAATTAGTGCAAATTTATTATTAGGATATGGCATTTTGGGTTTTGATATGAGAAACATACAATTCGGTATTAATGAGTTTATCAAATGTTTTCAAATTAATAGTGAAGTTTACGAGCCAATGGGACCAAAATACAAAGACATACAATCACAAGTTAAGTGTAATATACACTATTGTTCAATAGGGCTGAAATATTATGAAGCCCATATAAAGAATAGATCCCATCGCGTATCTTATTCAACACATTCTCTCAGTTACATCTCATGCCTAATTATATCTCTTATAATTAATTATTCTCCGCTTAACTTTGATGTCGTGACCTATTCTAGTTAACCTCTATTTCATCATATTAATTATGCTAAACTAATATCTTCAACATGATTAAAAGCATACAAAATGGATCGTTACAAAAGTAATATTTTTGCGTCTAATGTTACAATTGTACTACTAGTTATTATTAGTGATAAGGTGGTGTAAGAGGATGTTTGAAGTGATGTCATGGCAATGTGGTGAATCTAGGTGGTGCGACGAGTGTTCATATGATGATATATGGTCATAGTTAGATGAATTAAGATTTTAGGGTTTGTTTGGTGGTTGTGGATGATGACTAGAAAGTTGTGATATATTTGCTCGATTTTTTCACATTAAGATGAGCATGTCGGCCTGCTAACCTCTTAGTGCCCCACTTCGACCATAAGGTCTTGATCTTGCCTCATCCGACCTATTATCTTCACAAAATCTAGTGCGATCTGTAGAGGGGCTCAAATCACTATCAGTGGGCGACAAGCATTGATGCTGCTCAACACACGAATGACCCAATAGATAAGCGGCCTGCTCTATGGCTTGCTCTATGCCCTCGATCATTCTCTCACTTGCATTTGCCAATAACAGGCCCGCTTCGACTTTGATGTTTTTCCATGGCATGGCAAGCATATTTCCAAAGTGCATGTTTGCCTATAAAAAAAGAACCAAGTCTCTACATTGTTTCACTGAAAAGATTAGCATATACAAGGCAGTTCATCTGATAAAAGAGACTGCACAGTAACCACTACACGTTCTTCTCTGTCCACATAGCGACAACGTTACTGTTCAACAACCTTTTATCCCCATGTGGCCTTCCTTGACAAAAGCATGCTTTAGTACGACTCTCTAGTAGTCTTTCTTCTGGGATATCTAGACCAGTTAACATCCTAGTTGGCCTTCATTTGCATTATTCAACGCCATCCACGACTGAGAGGAAACCTAGGGATTGTTCCATCAATCTTAGACATTTGAATTAGATTGTATCCACTATAAATATAACACCGAATGCACCTGTTTAAGGATCAGATTCTCATTGATTGCTCTCATTATTTCTCTTATAAGAAAACCGCTGTTTCGGAAAATCAAAGTAATAAAAATTAGTACTATAGCAAACCATTCTTGGTCGAACCACACTATATCTTGTGTCTCCTTACTCATTGTATCATTTACTATCTTCTTTTTATCATCATTTTCAATTTGTGAACCATGTATTAGTAAGTAGCATTTGTTATATCAACTTGTAATCATAATTTCAAGATTGACTAAATTTCTAGTCAACATTTTATTATTAGAAGGAGGGCCTCCACAAAAACCTTTCAACTTTCATCATTTTTTCTCTCCATAAACCTATCACCATACTTAAAAACTTACCACATCATGCAGAATAAAGGTGAAATTAGGCTAATAACTCAAAAGGCCACAACACCAATGGCGACACAAGAGCGAGTGTCATCTGTCCCATCCCAAACCTGATCAATAACGTATGGTGGTAAACGGCTTACAAGAATCACAGAGATTGTCTGCGATCTAAACAAGCTATGGGCAAGGGTGGAAGCGCAAGGCATAGTGAACTACGTACCGATGGTTTTGATAGTTGTAGAACATACTCCCATCCAGCCTACCATCCCCAGTGCTTTCACTATAATGCATAACGCCTGGGAAAGGGTTGTGTTGAAAACTCCTATTTGGTTCATCCATGCCCGCAATAGAGATGTACATCCCATACACAAATATGATTATGTTTGCGATGCCCCTTTAATAGAATCAACACTACACCGGGAAGCTTCAACTACTCATAGATCTTTTTTTATGCAAAGAAACTCGACATTTGGTCGCCTTCAAGCAATGGACGGGGGGGAGGGGGGGTTGACCGCTTAAGCGGTGATGGACATGCTAGAAATCATGAGCAAAGAGAGCCATTGTCTTCCGATTGCATAAAGAGATTCCTCGGCCTAGATCCTACAAGAGGTGGGTCCATTTGTCCAAGTCGCCTTCTATTAAAAAAAATGGAAGGTCACCAATCATGATTCACTATCATTGTTCCTCCTCACCCTATCAGCATTGACGTATGCCCTTGCTGGCAAGCTACCAAAGGAATCCTTCCCCAACAAGGGGTCAATGTCGCCCACGATATATGGAGGCAGGACTCCAAGAAGAAATGACATCCTTGTGACAGTAAATGTTGAGGATTCAGACTAGGAACCATGATGGGGAGGGTTGTCTGACGGTGAAAATGAAGAACCTTTCTTCGAAGAAATTTTGAACACCAACATACATTGACGGTATGACCTACCGACCATTGCAAAATACGATGGAAGCATGGATTCATCCGACTATATCACCACTTTCAACACCATAACTCGAGTCGATAAACACTCTTGTCATTCAAAATGTCTCATATTCCCTTCCACCCAAGCTGCATCCGCCTCTCGCTGGTTTATATACCTTCAAGTCACCAACATTCATTTCTGGCCCCAACTATGTACCAACTTCAAATTGCACTCTTTACATCATGAACAAGGATTGCGATGGCAAGTGAGCTGGGCAACATCTGGTAGGGTCCAAATGAATCCCTCTGCTCATATGTAATCACTTCAACAAGGAACAACCCATTTGACATGCATAGACAAAAAAGTTTGTTAGTCATCCTATGCTTGGGGGTAAGGTACCGGTCCATGTGGAAAGAGCTGTAGTAGCAGCCTGCCTTGTCCTTAACTAAATTTTTTAAAGATCAAATGGTATTATAAGCGTAGAAGAGTTATATCTCTTGAGCAATGATGAGGAAGGCAAGTGAAACATCAACAAAAACTCACGAGAAGAAAGCCATTACAGAAAGATGGTTGGTAGGAAAATAACAAGAAGCGTTCTGAAGATGGTTCACACTTCAAACCCATTTACACAAACTATACCTACTTGAATCGCGATATAGAAACCATCCGAGATCGCACACCATACCAAAGGTGTCCTCCCTCCCAGTTTGGGCAAAAGGAGGAGCCCTAAGATAATGGAAATTATTATGAGTTCCATCAACTTAACAGTCACTCCACCAATGAGTGCCGACACCTCAAGGACAAGATAGAGCAGTTAACCATGAAGGTGTATTAGTGCAATACATAAGACAATAAGTTGAACAATGAAATGTCTAGCTAAATCCACGTGCCCAACCATAACTAGAAAATGACAACAACATGGTCATGATCAATGCAGAGACACTATGAGTCTATGGCAGCCCAAACATAGCCAAATGTAGTAGCAGTGCACGGGCCCAATTCAGGAGAGAGCTCGCATCAAGGGTCAAGTGCATTCGGTCGATCTCGGCCCAAAAGGCTCCTAGGGTCAAGGAAGAATAACCATATATAACTTTTACCATAATAGATAAGAGAGGAGTTGGATATACCCATCTGGATCCCATGGTTATATAGGTTAGTATCGCTAGTGCAAAGTTGCACTGGGTCTTTATTGGTGGGGGCAACTCCGCCAATATAATGTTCAAGAATGTTTTTGACAAGATGAAGCTTCATGCTTCTAGCCTTACTCCCTATGCATTGCCTATCTATGGTTATGAAGGTGTTGTGATTGCTACTTTAGGGTCGACCTTGCAAGTAGTCACTTTTGGCCAAGAACCCCTTTCGGCCAAAGTTCAGGTAAATATTATAGTAGTAGACTGCTTGTCTGCTTTAACCTCTTAATAGGTAGACTAACGATGGCGGATCTAGATGCCATCATGGCCTACCAATGGCTTAGCATAAAGCTCCTCATCAAGGGAGACAAAGGTGTGTCCACAACAATCAGAAGGCCGCTAGATATTACTACAACGTATCATTACAACTGACAAAAAGGGGTTCTCATGTTGCAGCAAGAGTTAATTACACTCACCGGCATCAAATCGAGAGAATGGTAGAGTCGTGAAATGTTCCCATTCATGTTGGGACCACCCATAACACAAAGGTCCTTGAAGCAAAAACTACATCAACCTCCACCCTGACTGAATGCATAAGCCACTTAATGCTCTCGTTTGTGCTAGAGGACAAGGTAGCAAAACTGGTAGGGACCATTTTCCCTTAGTTGACCCAATCAAAACAAAGGAACTCGTAATAAAGTGGAATGGGCAAACCCACTCTCGCTAGAAAGCAGGAGCAGTAGACAAAAACACTTTACCTCTTAATTTCGGTAGACCTATTTGTAAGAGTTAAAAGTAGTTAAAGCTCCCAGGTTCAAGCACATACATCCATCCTAATCGAGGATTTCATTAAGCACATGGTTCATGCCTTGGATCAACGTGATTTGGAGATAAACGCAGATGAAAATAATGATGACCCACTCGAACCCATTTGGGAGATACAAAACCAACGATAGTCTAATGACTTCACTTGAAGCCATAGCGATAGATAATGACGACCTCGGTAAAGTCGTCAAGATAGACTTAGAGTTAAGCCCAAAAGTAAGGGATGAGCTAATACACTTCTTAAAGCAAAGAAAGGATGTGTTTCCTTATAGACATGTCGACACGACCGACATTGACCCCTCCATCATTTGTCATGCCCTCAACATCGGCCTCAAAGCTCACCTCGTCTATCAAAAGAGAAGACATATCAACCTAGAAATATACAGAGCACCAAAAAAACAAGTAGAAAAGCTCCTCACCAATGGCTTTATTTGTGAGGTAGAGTACCCAGTATAGGTGGCCAACCCCGTACTAGCAAACCAAGAGAGGCGCGGAGGACATGAATTGACTTCTTTGACCTCAAAAAATCATGTTCTAAAGATAGTTTCCTATTATCATGCATCGATCATCATGTAGACACAACCAACATGCACGAGCTTCTCACATTCATGGATGCTTACTTTGGATACAATCAACTTGCCATTCAGCCCTAATTAGGAACACACATCCTTTATCCTGAACGTAGGGTTCTACTGCTACAGAGCCATGCTTTTTATGTATCACAATGAGGATGCGGTATACCAGCATCTCATTAACCAAATGTTTGCAGAGAAAATTGGGAAGTCCATAAAAGTGTTGTGGATGATATGTTGTAAAGTGTTAGAAGGCAAGGAGGCATGTATAAAACCTGGTCGAAACCATCGATGTAACACCCCCCACCTTTATACCCATACTACCAAAGAGTATTAATAATAATACTGTTGGATAATACGGAGAATGAGGTGAAATAGGATACATACATGAATATTCCCTTGGACTAACACCGATACATATTTCAAATCATATAAAACTCACCAAAGAAGTACATGGTCTATGAACAAAACAATAAATATGTGTCCCTTCAGGATAGAACAATGCACAATATATAAATAATGACAAGGAGAACACATAGTTAAATGTAAAGATAATATATAATAAGAATCTATACATTATTCCAACCATACAGAAAATATACACCAACATCAAAACAACTAATACATGAATTTATATACAAATCAATGCTATACAATAATAATACATAATAACAAAACCTAGCCTCCATCTATGCCCAACATCCAACGAAACAGTCATCTCATCCCCTAAACCTAAAGTGTCTCGGACTGACCAGAGTATTATAAATAACACACAGGCCATACTATGTCTATAATCATAGGTGATACGAAATATGTAATTCGATGGAAGGTATAATAATAATACTAACAATGACATTAACAAATTCAAATATCTCAAGATAATAACCATAATATAATAAAGTGTCATCACCCATATAAAGAATACCACTTAGAAATTATGAAATCAATGTCAAATTGGTGAATCATCCATATTCAGAAATCATCATCAAAATCAGTATATATACACATAATGTGAGATAGCCTATCAAATCATCCAAGCCGTATCCAACATCTCACAAACCATAAATATAAATCATCCACAAACCAAAGCACTAACAATAAAGTAAGGCTATTTGAAAAATACAATACCATCAGAGAGTATGGATATACGGGGGTCGACTATACTTTAGACTCAACCAGTCTCTAGTATAGTCAACTCATTATAAGAATGAGACATATATGAAAATACATCTCACACACATAACCTCGCACCAGAAAGGGAGGCTGATAGAAAAACATACTCCAGGGACCCAGGATTACTCGCCTCCCGCAGGGTACCGTCTGTTAGACAAAAAATGGTATAACACTTCAGATGCTTCTTGTGATTAGTTAGTTCTTGATTCAAGTTCATGCGGAGACGTAATCAAGCATGGGTTGATCATGTCGACTTTGCCTTGATATGTGCGATGCCATGATCAAGGCCCTCGACAATGGTTTAAGGTCTAGCTCATCGCTCAGGATTGATCTCGAGGTAGAATCATTAATTGATGGATGACAATTAGCCCTTGAGGAAGGGTATATGAAAGTTCACTTTATCTCCTTTGAGTCAGTATGTTCGAAGTCCTCTTGGGCCATTAGGATTGTCATGCATATGGATCTACATTAGTCATTGAACAATGTTGTCCATATGACTAATGATATGTAATATTTCCAATAGACATAGATGATAAGTCACGGAGTCATATTGAAGTGCATTATGTATAACGACGAGTTATGCATTCCGCCTTTATTTTCCGGGTCCATAGTCTATATAAATATGCATATAGGAGTATGTCATAGTCCAAGGCACTTCGACTAGATTCATGTCGAATTAGTCATGACAAGTTCGTATTATGCAAGTCCAAGTCAATAATGTTCTATAAGGTCATAATAGAAGTCAATATGCAATGTCAATTCCATGTTCATTCAACTCGAATATGATTACAGTCAAATAGATTTATCCCCAATTTGATTTAGGGTTACAAGACAGATTTGAGAAGAAAGAGAGAGAATGAAAATTCAACCTCCAAAATAGCGCCCTTAGGGTCGTATTTATAGAGGCAAGCGACCCCCCTCACTTCGCATCTCACGTCTTCGGTAGGGTGGACTTCGATGGCATTTGACTTCGACGGCATTACCCCATATTTTATTCATTACGGGGGCGACATTGCCCTGTTCCCATTCTTCAACGTTGTTGAGTATGTTCGCTAATGTAAGATGGTCTCATCGATTCAATATAGACCATGTCCCCACCTTTATGCAATGTAAGGTCATCGACATTGCTTTTCTTTAACATGCAACGCCCTAGGAATGGCGAAGTGAGTCTATGGTCAAAGAGCAATGTGTCGATGATCCTGCTTTGGTTTTTGGTGAGTAAATAAGGGTGCTTGTTGATAGCATGCCTTTGATGAGCTATGTAAATGTAATGTGGTTATTGGAAAAAAGTGATGTGACTTTGTTCGACTTGAATACTTTGTAAGAGCTTGTAGGGTGGGATTCCATTGTGGTTTTAGCAGTCCTAGTGATTGCTAACGAGATGCCTCATCGATGCCAATTTATCTTTGATATTCAACACTTTCGAAGTCATTTAAGTAGTGGTGTGATATGTTACCGAAGAAGGGCCATATCGAAGTAGTGAAGCACATCATCAAAGATGCATATTTCCAGCTTCGAAGAGATAGGTTGTTGATGAAGTGCGAAGAGATATGTTATTGACAATGAGTGGTTTTATTCTTAAATATAGAACTCAATAGCTTCAATCCTTTTATGATGTCACCATTTTTCACGTTATTCCTGATATTGGAATTATATGGATAACATTTAGCCCCACCCTTAGTATAAGAGAAGCCTTTTACTCTTTAGGATAAAAGCAAGAATTCCTTCGTATCCTCCAATCTTCAATAAGACTCCCTAGCTGACTTTATTTCCCTATAAAATATGAAGTAAATGACATTTTATTTAGTAATTGTCCTTCTAGATTCGACTGAACTTTTGAATTAGCATCTACTGTCCAAATCGTTTGTGTGAACTTAAGCTTACAACTTTATCATAAGACTTAATAAACTTTCAAGCATAGGCTTGAGAAATTATTTGATCAAGTTATGAGTGTAAACATAAGGAACTCTTTCTGGCAATAAGAGGTCAAAAACTTAGAAATCAATATCAGAAAATCCAAAGTGGAAATCAATATCTTAGAAATGATAGCAGAGGACTCTAAATCCAATTCTTGGAAATGATAATAGAAGTCCATAAATCCAAGTCTGATGATGATGGTATAAGTCCAGAGATCCATGTTTGATAATAATATAAGAAGATCGGAAATCTTTCCTTTTTAATAATAATACAAGGCCGGAAATCCGTTTAATTATAATAGAAGGTCAGAAATACGTATCTGGTTGATAATAATGGAAGACTAGATGTTTTCATCTAGCGATAACATCAGTAGTTCTGAAGTCCATTTCTAGAAGTAATAGAAAAGAAGACTAGAAATCCATATTTTACAATAATAGGAGAAAACCAGACATCCTTTTCTCGCAATAATAGGAGAAGACCGGATATCCTTTTTTGATAATAATAAAAGATGACCCAAAATCCATATCTGGTAATAATAGAAGAAGACCAGATTTCCAAACCTGGTAATAATAAAAGAGGAGCGAAAATTCATATCCGGTAATAATAGAAGAAGACCAAAAATCCATATCTTGCAGTAATAAAAGAAGACCAGAAATCTATATTTAGTAATAATAGAAGACCAGAAATCCATATCTGACAATATTAAAAGAAGACCAGAAATCCATATCTAGTAATAATAGAAGAAGACCAGAAATCCATATCTGGTATTAATAGAAGAAGACCAGAAATCCATATCTAGCAATAATAAAAGAAGACTAGAAATCCATATTGGGGAATAATAGAAGAAGACCAGAAATCCATAACTGGAAATAATAGAAGAAGACCAGAAATCCATATCTGGAAATAATAGAAGAAAACCAGAAATCCATATCTGGTAATAATAGAAGAAGACCAGGCATCCTTATCTGGCAATAATTAAAGAAGACCAAAAATCCATATCCTGTAATAACAGAAGAAGAAAAAACTCCATATCTGGCAATAATAAAAGAAGACCAGGAATTCATATATGGTAATAATAGAAGAATACCGGAAATCCATATCTGCCAATAATAAAAGAAGACCAAAAATACATATCTGGTAATAATAGAAGAAGACTAGACATCCTTATCTGGCAATAATAAAAGAAAATTAGAAATCCATATTTGGTAATAATAGAAGAAGTCCAGAATCTCTTATCTGGTGGCTGAAAATTATATTTGTTGGGCAACATGAATAGCTCATATTTGATGTACTTTCTAGAAATCTTGATTTGATTTGAAGCACTACTTGGCTCATAGTTTGATTGACTTCAAAGCACTTCTTGGTTCGAACTTCAATTGACTTGGGAGCACTACTTGGCTCTTGATTTTGATTGACTTCCTTTTGAAGATTTCGATGCTTTAGTGAGGCCTTCGATGGCAGGCACTAAAGGCTTATTTCATCCTCCCTCTAGGAGGTGCTTTAGTGAGGTCTTTGATGATGACACTGAAGGCTTGGGCGATGCTTTAGTCAGGCCTTTGATGATGGCACTAAAGGCTTACTCCATTATCCCTCTAGGAGGTGCTGTAACTAGGCCACGTAGGCAGGGGTTGAAGACTTGCATAAACTTTGGACTGACCAAAGGATTACTCTGGTCTCCCTCTAAGTGACGCTTCAGTGAGGCCTTTGATGCAGCACTAAAGGCTTAGGGCCTTTGTTAACTGGGGCCTCCTACAGTCAAGCCTTTTATGGCAAGGGCCTTTGATGGTCAGGACCTCTTACGGTCATGCCTTTGATGGCTGAGGCCTTTAATGGCCAGGACATCTTATGGTCAAGCCTTTGATGGCTGGGGCCTTCGATGGCCGGGACCTAATGCGGTCAAGCCTTTGATGGCTTTAGGGGAAATTTATTCTTTCCATGATTGAACCAATAATCCACTTTTTATTCATCCATTGTAGGGAAATATAGCCGCAAATGTTTGACATTCCATGTTCTTGCTATGACATTGCCATCTGGCCGGAAGAGTTAATAAGCCACAGGTGGGATTACTTTGTGCACAACCAAGGGGCCTTCCTAGTTTGGTCCTAACAGTCCATCCGTAGGATTTTTGGTATTTTCCATGACTTGTTTAAGCACTAAATCTCCCTTTTGGAATGACCGTTCTCTTACTCTTGAGTTATTGTACTTGGTTATTCTCCGATGGAACTCAACCGTTCAGATGGCTGCTTCATTCCTTAGTTCATTGATTAAATCTAAGGATTTCTTCTTTAGCTCTTGATTTGGGTCAAATGCATATGCGTTCCTTCTATGAGAAGGAGCCTCAACTTTTATTGGAAGCATGGCTTCGCATCCATATGTAAGGGAATATGGGGTATGCCATGTTGCAGTTTTAGTAGATGTCCAATACGCCCATAGAATAAGGGGAAGTTCTTCTACCCAATTCCCTTTCGCCTTGTCTAACCGTTTCTTCAAAATAGTCTCTATGGTTTTGTTAGTCGCTTCAACAACTCTGTTTTTTTGGGATGGGCTATAGATGAAAAGCTTTTGATGATCCCATTTTTGTTGTAGAATCGAGTGAACTCCTCACTTTCAAATTGAGTTTTATTGTTGGATATTATCTTGTACGAGATTCTAAATCTAGTGACGATGTTTTTGATTACAAATTTGAGCACTTTTCTTGATGTGATATTTGGAAGTGGTTCAGTTTCTACCCACTTTATAAAATAGTCGATCGCAACCACTGCGTATTTGGTTCCTCCTTCAGATATGGGAAGTGGTCCTATTAAGTCGATTCCCCACACATCGAAGGGCCATGGACTTGATATTGAAGTCAACCAACTTGGTGGTAAATGAGGAATTTTAGAGAATCTTTGACAATTGTCACATCTTCTCACATGATTGATAGCTTAACTAGTCATTTGATGCCAATAGAAGCCTTGCCTCATGGATTTCTTAGCCATCTTTATTCCATTAGAGTAATGTCCATAGAATCTTTCATGGATTTCCTTTAGTAGTTTTGACCATTGTTCTGGATTGACACATCTTAAGTAAGGGAGCGAGTATCCCTTTTTATAGAATATCCCATCTAACATGATAAGAGTTAGGGTTTGGCACCTTATTCTCCTTGCTTCCTTTTTGTCCGCTGGTAGTATTTCTTCTATTAGATAATCTACTATAGGAATCAACCAATTATTCTTATATTGATCATCGGTTCTCATCTCAGGGAGTTCTTGAAGGATTTCGTTTTCGTTTTCTTTCTCTTTGTATGCTAGGGTTGAGAACTGGCCATCACCAAGGTTTCGTTTCCTGGATTAGGACTTTCCACTTCTATGCTTGGTTTTCTTGATAACCTACTGGTACAATTCGAGCTTCTGGTGCCTCTCGTGAACTTTCCAACTTAGCTAAAAGTTAGCTTGAGAGCTTTTGCCTTGCAACACTTGATGTATCGAAAAATCTTCGAATTGAGTTGACATCTTCAGTATCTTCTTAACATACTGGGTTAGCTTAGGGTCTTTCGTCCGATATCTCTGATTCAACTAATTTACCATTAATTGCGAGTATTTAAAGATCTCAATTCTAGGGATTTTTAACTGAAGGGTAGGGTAAGTCCTACTATCATTGATTTATATTCTACAACATTATTAGTAGTTAGGAACCCTAACTTCATTGCATAGTGCAAGCGATGCCCGTCAGGAGTTATGACCACAAATTCGACTCTGACTCCTTGTTCATTTGAGGCTCCATCTACGAATAACTACCACTTAGGTTTTAAATCTTTCTCTTTTTTCGACTGCTCCTTAATAAATCCTGTGCACTAATTGACGAAGTCGGCTAGAGCCTGTCCTTTGATTGATACTCATGGCATGAATTTGATATCATATTAGCTAAGCTCAATTCCCCACTTAACTAACCTTTCTGAAGTTTCTAGCTTTCTAAAGACTTGCTTAAGTGGATAATTAGTTAAGACTTTAATTGGATGTGCTTGATAGTAAGCCCTTAATTTACGTGCGGTGAGCATTAAGCAATATGCTAGTTTTCCTATAACTGGATATCAGTTTCTACATCCTTGAGTCTTTTGCTAGTATAATATACTAGAAGTAGAACCCCTTTTTCCTCCCTTTTCAGCACTGAGCTGATTGCATTTACAGAAACTGCCATATAGATATAGAGATTTTCTTGATCCATAGGACTGGAAGAATTGGTGGTTTTTCCAAACGATCTTTTAACTCTTGGAATGCTTTCCGACAATCTTCACTCCATTCAAAGTTTTTCTTTTCCTTAATCACATTGAAAAATGGGATACATTTATCGGTAGTCTTGGAAATGAACCTATTCAATACCGCCACCCTTCGTTTAGGCTCATTACATCCTTGCTTGTTTCAAATTCTACCATGTCTCTGATAGCTTGGATCTGGTCAGGGTTAGTTTCGATTCCTCTTGCACTAACTATACACCCCAAGAACTTGCTAGACTAGATCCTGAAAGAACACTTTTGCGGATTAAGTTTCATTTAATATTTTCGTAACACATCGAATATTTTTTCTAGGTCTTTCAGGTGACTACTTCTTTCTTGAGATTTAACTAGTATGTCGTCTACATATACTTCCATGTTCCGGCCAATTTGCACCTTGAACATTTTATTTACTGGTCTCTTATATGTCGGCCCTGCATTTTTCAGTCCAAAGCACATTACTTTATAGCAGTAAGTTGCTCAATCTGTTATAAAGCTGGTTTTTTCCTCATCGGGCTTGAACATTGGAATCTAGTTATATCCTGAATAAGCATCCATGAATGACCAAAGCTGGCGTCCGCTTATTGCATCAACTAACTGATCTAACTTGGGAGTGGATAAAAATATTTTGGGCATGCCTTGTTTAAATCAGTATAATCGACACAAGTTCTTCATTTTTCGTTGGATTTCTTGACTAGAATTGGGTTGGAAAACCACTTCGGATAGAGTACCTCTTGGATGAATCCATTTTCAAGCAACTTTTTGACTTCCTCCTTTGAAGAGTTAGATCAGAATTTATCGAATTTCCTTTTCTTTTGTCAGATTGGCGTGAAAGTTGGATCTATGTTTAGAGCAAGGTACATAATGGTTGGGCCTATCCCCACCATATCTAAAGAGTCCAAGCGAAAACAACCTTGCTGGATTGAAGAAAATGAACTAACTTCCCTTTTAGTTTGCTATCTAGTTCTTTTTCAACTTTTACTATTTTCATCGTGTCAATTGAGTCTATGCATATTTCCTCAAGCTCCTCGATGGCTTTCATCCTCTTTTGGTCACCCTACAATCGAGTTCAGTGATAATCTCCTCTCTTTCTTCCACTTCATCTACTAGGTTTGTGTCTTTTCTCTTTCTTTTCTTAAATGAAAAGCTGAATTTCCTAAACGTATGCTGGTCTTTACCGCATTCTTTTTCCTTCGCTTTGAATGATTGGTTGCACAAACCTTCAGTCAAAGGCTGAGTGTAGCAAAATACGTTTCATGGGAGCTAAACTACTCTCCCTTTACTGTTTCCCAACCACTCTTAGTTAGAAACTTCACCATCAGGTACTTTGGTGACACGAAAACATCAATGTCATCTAGTGTTGGCCTTCTGAAGAATGCATTGTAATAAGATGGCTAATTAATTATAACAAATAGAGTTTTGAAAGTCCTGTAGTGTGACGAAACCTCCATTTGTACTAGTAGCTTTATTTGCCCTATGGGAGTTGACCTCTTATTGTCAACTCCAAAGATAGGCTCCAGGCTTGGCACAAGCTTTTCGTCAGGAATTCCGATTTGGTTAAAGGCATGCTTAAAGATGACGTTGACTGCTCTTCCGGTGTCAACAAGAATCATCATCACAACGAAAAGTCCGATTTGAGAAGTTATCATGAGTGGGTCATTATGGGGATGACAGACTCCTTTCAGCTCTTATGGAGTAATGGTTAGGTTATGGATCTGAATCTGAAACCTAGGGCTTTTGTGTGGTGGTTCTTCTTGAATTGAGGAAATTTCTTCCTTCACTTTCCTAATGTAACGATTTCTAGCACCTTTTTTGTTTCTGGCTATATGTGGAACCCCATGAATAATGTCAATTCTATTAAAAGGTGGGATGAAATCAAGCTGGACATCCTCTTCTATATCATGTTTGCAATGTTATTCAGGGGTTTCAGATTATTCTTCTCAGGATGGACACCTTTTGATTATCCTTGACAAATTCCTTTAATTGTCCGTTATGGATCATCCGTTGGATTATGCCTACTAACACCTGGCACTCATCCATCTTGTGTTTATTGGATTTGTGATAAGAGTAATATTCTCCCCATTCCTTGGTTCCGGATTAGTCTTTGGCTTGTAAGAAATCGGGAAATCACCATTCTCCTACGTTGTAGCATATATGTAAGATACCGGTTTGTTTGAAGTAACATGGCTTGCATTTGAGTCTTCTTCCCGCCTTGGTTTTTTGTGATTAGCATGGTATATTTCATCCATCCAGATGAACCTATCTGCTTGAAAATGAAAGTCATGTAAATCCTTGCACCCATGAATGTATAGTTCATACCAAAATGGGGTTTGCTCAATTAGCCCTAAGTGTATTGCCACCAGCTTATCTCTATTAGTCATGTCCTTAACATTCAAACATTTTGCATTAAACCTTTTAAGATAGTATCCTAATAGCTCTCCCGGTCTTTGTTTGATGTTTGCTACTACAGTATAATCAATGGCTGGATCTTTGCAGATGCAGAATCGGGATGAAAACTTCTAAGAGAACCGATTCCAAGAGTACAAAGTCCTTTTGCAATGTTGTCGATACCATTTGGCTACCGCACCTTGGAAAGTGGTCGGGAAAAGTCTACACCGCATTGGCCCAGATACATTATACAAGTCTGACTCTCAAAGGCTAATAAATGGTCGTCTAGATCAGTTGTTTCGTTGCATCTGATTGATGGGACCTTAGTGTGAGATAGCATTCTTGCACATATAATCTCATCAGTGAATGGAGCTTCTCGCTAATTATCACTGTGTAACACCCCTAATTTTTAGTAACATTATTTGGGACATTTAATTAGTAAAATTAAATGAAATAATGTAAAATGATTAAGGGATTAAGGTTTGTGAATTTAGAGGGTAGTCATGCCCATTAAACAAATGAACTAAGGGAATTAAAATGAATTAAGTTAGGGTAAGTAGACGAGGGTAATATAGGAATAAGTAATATCCTTATACCTTATACCCTCACATACATTCATTTTGCACGTTCATTCTCACAAAAAAACTAAAGCTAAAGGTCGGCCACCATTGAGGGAAAACAAGAGAAGATTTCAAGAGGAAGAAGTTAATCAACTATATCAAAGATCAAATCTCAACTCCTTAATCTCAAGCTAATGGTAAATAATGACTACATCCCATGTTTTTAATTGTTTTCAATTTTAGATTGAATCCGAACTATTTTGCAAAGGATTTTCCACGTTTTGATTGTTGAAAATGGATATATATGCTTGTTGATGATTTATGCTAATTCATATAGACTTTATGATATGATTTAATGTGAAAACCCTATTAAATGGCATCCAAACATCTTGCGATTTTAGTATATGATGAGAAATGATATTTTATAGATGGATTTCAATTTTCAAAATTTTATAAATTAATGTGGATTTATTATGAATTTTCTAGTGAAGAAAATAGTTATTTTGGGTTTAAATTAATTACGGCTATTTTATGATGATTTTGGGTCAGGAATAAATATATGTTAGAAAACATATTAAAAATGATTTATGGGAATTTTTATAGATTATTCCTAAGTGTTTAATAGATATATAAAATTATTTAAGGTATGAGACTTAAATGTTTTATATATTTATAAAAGGAGAAGGGGCATTTTGTAAATAATTTAAATTGTTTATTTTTGGAATTTTGGCAGTACTTTTAGAAAAGAAATTAGTAACCAATTATGTTTTGACAAACAAGGCCAGTTGGTTGAAAAGAATTACTTTAAAAAGCTAAAAATCAGCTTAAACATGCTTTTTACATGTTTCACCACTTTTGGCACCTAGCTTTCGACTAAGTTCCTCCGCCTTTATCACCATCGAAACCAATGCGCATGGTATCAAAGACTTGGTACATAGCAAATTGGACTGGGGTGAAAGGTATGAAGTCAAAACAAGGAGTTTTGAAGGAGTCGAAGCTTTACTTTGTTTTTAAATGAAAATACGGCTGCTTTGCTTTTGCTTTCGACATGGTTAGCTTCCAACTGGGTCAAATTGTTTTAAAGGAATGGTTTCGAAAGAGGTGGCGCCTTTTTCTTTAAGTAAATTCTTTTGAATGGGCCGAAACCCCTTGCTGCCACATCTTATATTTCGAAGCAATGCCTTCGAAAGGATTTCTTTGTTTTAAAACCCAAGCCGCTTCTCCAATGCTTTAGAAGGGTTGGTTTCGACACCATTGCTTCTTTACTTAGGAAATAGCTTTCGGAAGAGTGCTTTCGACTTATTTTTTATGTCCTTTTTTCAGTTAAAGGTAAAACCCAAAGGTTTCAAAAGGAATAGTTTTAAATGGTTTTGAAAAGTTGTTCCACATGTTTTACTTGAACCCAAATGCTTTCGAAAGGTTTGATTTTATAAAAAGGATTTAGTACTTTCGAAAGGTTTAAGATAAAAGTTTTAAAGGGGTGGTTCCCCAATGTTTTCGAAAGGTTTTAAGTGGAAGGTTTCCAAAGATTTCGAAAGGTATGTTTATAGTGTTTTAATAAGAGGATGTCTAAGGTTTTAAGCTTTCGAAAGAAGGTTTTTCAAGGTTATTAAAAGGTTTATTAAGAATGGTTTCGAGAGGTACATTTTGGCCTTTCGGCCTAAGTTTTTACTTGTATCGAAAGAGGTACTTTCAATGGATTCGAAAGGGGTACTTTCAAAGGTTTAAATGTTTTCATCAACAAAGTTTTGTGTAAAGTATGTATAACATGGCAAGGTGATTCGAGTAAAGCATAGAGTATATTTTCCTTGGTTAAAGTATGATTTAAAGGTTTAAATCAATTTGAGAGAAAATGTTTTTAAGGAAAATTTTGTAGGTAGATTACCCTAAGTAAAATGACCCAGATATTGGAATACCAAATGGGACTAGTATAGGGTCGCCCCTATACATTAGCTATTAGCCCCTAGCTAATTTAGCCCAAAATTCCAATATGCAGGGCTTTGTCTCAGGTAAGACTAAAATGATTTTACACATAGAAAGGAATATACAGAGTGAGGATAGGTTATTGGTGAGCCCGCAAAACCATTAGGATCAGTTGACCCTGGGAGAATTAAGTTAGGGACAGACCGTCCAGAAGAGGAGTATTTAATAGAAGTTAGATTATATGTTTATTTTGTCTGGTAGGCGCAAGTCAGCCAAAGGTTAGTAGTTAGCCAAACAAAACTATAACGTTCGAACAGACAGTCCATTGATTACTTGATTTATATGCTTTCATGATATTGATATTATTATTTTAACCATTTTTAGTTGCAGGATTAAGATTTGCAAAAGATATGTTTTAAATGGATATTAGTTTGGGGAAACCCGTTTCACTAAGCGGTGTGGTTTCACTTAATATCCAATAACCGAGATGTATAGTATTATTCACACCAGGCTTTATGTCTGACTCGAAGTTTTTGTTTTCCTCTTAAACTCTTGGGTGCTCAAAATTGATTTGAGTAGGCTGGGGGTTAAGGATTTTCAGGTTTTAGTAAGTGGACGAATAAAGCTTCCGAAGATGAGAAGGAGCTGAAGTTAGCTATTTAAGAGTTGTTACGTTTTATTTCCGTTGTGTTTTATTAAGTCTGTTATGACTATTTAGTACTCTGGTCATCCAAGGGGGCATCTTCTTACGTTGCTCTTGGCATATTTTGTAATAATTATATTTGATCTGAACCTGGGAAACGTTTTGGATTATGTAACTTGGATATGAAATGTTGTTTTGAAATGTAATCAGAAAAGTGTTTTAATTTGTGATGATTTTTATTTCATATTCAAGTACATCTAATATTATGGATACCATTAACATTACCATATTTGGTTACCAAAAGTTAATACTATGGATGACTGCCTCATCTATAGCGCTTAGCTTCGGGCCTCCAGATAGGGGATGTTACAAATTGGTATCAGAGCAAAGGTTTATGAAAAACTTTAAACTAAAATGATTTTTGAAAACATAATCCTAAGGAACTAGAGATAAGATTGGGGGTATAGGACAATGCTATAGTAACATACTTGTCTTTGCTATATATAAGTAAACGCTATATCTCTAGTTCCCTATCTCTCTTAGACCATTCTTTGGTATCTTACGAGGCTTGAATATAGATATGGATGCTAGAAGTGGAAGAGTTAACCTTGGAAGGAGAAGCACCACAACAAATGGAAATGCCAGACCAAATACCAGGAGAAATCCAGGTCGGGCACAAGTTGGAAATGTGGGTGCTAGAGTCATGCAAGTTGACATGGGAGCAATGTATTAGTTCTTTGTCAACATGATGCAGGCGGGTGTTGCTGCGGGAGTAGTTAGAAGAGGAAATCAAAAAGCTCCAGTGGTCAACAACTATGCTATTCTGAGTAGGGATTATGCCCAGTTTGGAGGAAAGCGAATCATCGGAACTAAGGACGCAATCGAAGTAGAGAACTGGTTACTTCATTACGAGAGGATTTTCGCTGATCTAGGGCTCAATGATAAGTAGAAGAGAAGGCTTGCATCTATACAACTTTAGGGAGTAGTGCTGTACTAGTGGAACAATGTTACAGTTGGAGTTAATTAGGAGACCATGACATGGGCTAAGTTCAAGAGAAGGTTTGGAGAGAGGTTTATCTCGAAGATTGCTAAGTCTGCACTGCTCAGAAAGTTTGCTGAGTTATAGTAGGGGGAAATGACCGTGCTGGAGTATGCTACAAGGTTTGAGAAGTTAGCAAGATGTGGCTATGTAATGATTGATACTAATATTAAGAGGAATGAGAAGTTCATCAAGGGGTTGAAGCCTGAGCTTGCTAGGGCAATGTTACCGCATATCAGGGATCCTTGTGATGTTGTGGTAGAGATGGCTTTGAGTAATGAAGAGATGCTTGCTTTTCTAGGGAAAAATAAGGCAAAGGAAGTCCAGGTGGGGCAGAGTCAGAAAAGAAAGTTCTTCCATAAGAAAGAAGCTCGGAATGGTGAAGCTACAAAGAAAGGAAAGGCATAGGTTGTTTGTTTTAAGTGTGATAAGGAAGGGCATTTTGCAAATGAATGTCGCTCAGGAGATGGAAAGAAGGTAATCGGGAAGAAGAACATTAGGTGTTTCAACTGCGATCAAATTGGACATTACATGAACCAGTGCAAAGTGCCAGCTAAGGATGGGAAAGGAAAGGTGTTTGCATTGTAGCCAACTACCTCGAGGCCAATGGCAGAGGGAAAGGAAGGGCTATGTTGGGAGGTACGCTTCTGATTCATGGTATGTCAGTTAGTCTTCTATTTGATACTAGTGCATCGCATTCTTTTATATCTCATTGTTTGGTAGATAAGCTTAATCTAGAACCCTCATATTTAGTTACTTCCTTAAGGGTTGCAAATTTGATAGGAGGGTATGCGACACTTGCGATGAAGTGTGACCACCTAGAGTTTGATTTGTTAGGTCATACCTTTGTTTGCAGTTTGCATATGTTTGATTTCGTAGGGTTCGGAATTATTTTGGATATATATTGGTTAAGTAAGTACGATGCTAGGATATTTTGCCATGGTAGGAAAATATCGCTTAGACACCCTTATTGTAGTGATCGGATTGTATATACTATGGAAAACCCTAGTTGTGAGGTGAATGCTTTGTTGGGTGTTGTGGAGGTAGAAGACGAGTTAAATCGAGTTTTCATGGTTAGAGAATTTGTAGATGTTTTTGAACCTATAGTAAGATTGCCACCGAAACGAGCCATTGAGTTTCAAATAGATTTAGTACCTGGAGTAGAACCGGTAAGTAGACCACCAAGCAGGATGACACCTACCGATATGAGGGAGCTGAAGGTGCAGTTGGTGGATTTGGAGGGCAAGAATTTTATTAGGCCAAGTAGTTCACCTTGGTGAGCAGCCACAGTGTTTGCTAAGAAGCCGGACGGATCGTTAAGGTTATGTATCGATTATCGTAAGTTGAATGAGAAGAAGATAAAGAATCGATATCTGTTACCTAGAATTGACTATTTGTTCGATCAGTTGAGTGGAGCCAAAATATTTTCTCATTTGGATTTAGCAATAGGGTTCTATCAACTTAGAGTAGCATAGGATAGTATTCCTTTGACGGCGTTTAGAACTAGATATGGATCGTACAAATGGTTAGTGATGCCATTCAGACTAACTAATGCGCCAGCATTCTTTGTGGATTTGATGAACCGAGTTTTCCAAGAGCACTTGGATAGGTTCATGTTGGTATTTATAGATGATATTTTGATATACTCTAAGAACGAAAGGGAGCATGAACTTCATCTTAGAGTGCTGCTTGAGACACTGAGGCAGAATCAGCTAAAGGCGAAGTTTTCGAAGTGTCATTTCTGGAAGAAGGAATGAAGTTTCTTGGTCATGTAGTCTTAGATAAAGGGTTGTTTGTAGATCCGACTAAGATTAAAGCGGTGAATAATTGGAAGAGACCAGAGACAGTGACTATATAAAGAGTTTTCTTGGATTAGGTGGACATTACCGAAGATTCATTAAGGATTTTCGCGGATAACAACACCAATGACCAAGCTAATGCGAAAGGATGTGAAGTTTGTATGGACCGATAAGTGTTAGGAAGCATTCCATAGCTTGAAACACTTATTGACTAATGTACCTATGTTAGTTGTTCCGGAGGGAATCTGGACTTAGTAGTATATACAGATGCATGTGGAACATGCTTAGGAGCTGTGTTAATGCAGAGAGGTAAAGTGATTGCGTATGCTTCTCGATAGCTTAGACCGCATGAGGTGAGGTACCCGATGCATGATTTAGAACTGGCTGCGGTAATTTTTGCATTGAAGGTGTGGAGACATTATCTTTTGGGAGAAAGATTTGAGTTATATACAGACCATATGTCATTGAAGTATTTATTCTCTCAGAAGGAGCTGAATATGAGACATTAGAGATGGTTGGAATTTATAGCTGCTTATGACTTTGGAATTGAGTACACACCAGGAAAAGACAATAAGGTTGCGGATGCACTTAGCAGAAAACATCATAATGTAGTGTTGGCGATGATAGCTGAGTGGAAAGATTTGGAAGCACTAACGACATGCAAAGTGTAGTGGAGGTATGAAATTAGATCTAGTGGAGAAACTTTAGTGTTATCATGTTTAGAAGTTTGACCGAAGATGATTGAAAAATTGCTTCTAAAAAGATGGAGGATTCAGTGTTAGTTGAATGGATCAGGAAGTTAAAAGATGGAACATAGAGCGATGACCTAAAGGATTTCAGTCTTGACCAGAATGGGTGGTTGAGAAAGAAAGGAAGGTTGCGTGTTCCGAATGCGAGAGACATTAGGAAGGCAGTTTTGGAGGAATGCCATCGTTTGAAGTTCACCATTCATCCAGGAGGAACTAGGATGTATCAGGACATGAAAAGAAGTTTCTTCTGGGAAGGTTTTGAGAGGGATGTAGGCTTATGGGTGAAGCAGTGTTTGAACTGCCAACAGGTAAAGGCCAAACATCAAAAGCCAAGTGGGTTACTTCAACAATTAGATATTCCA